>OY728165.1:1267926632-1270644275 GCA_963277665.1 Viscum album | reverse complement strand
TTCTACCCCACAAGTTGGATACCACAGAATAGATTTGGAACTAGAGATACACTTCAAGGATATATATATGTTGTGGAAAGTTATTTAACTCTAAAAGATCTCCCCAGATGGAAGACATTGAACCATGAAACCATAGGCTATGCTGAAGATAGATTAAAGATTAAGGGATATTTAGAAAATCATGTGATATTTTAAAAGAATTAAAATAGAATATATTTAGTGGTACTTGTGGATATGGTTATTGAATGATAACTATACTACATGAGAGAGACCGTGATACAAAATTCTTGTAGTCAAGACATTCCATGATTTAGTGACGGGTATCATACCATGGTCACTGTATTTTTTATTTATAGTTAGGATTTAAAAATAATTAGGTGACATGATATTTTGGGTCTTAAACCAACTTAATTGAAAAATAACGACCACATTAAGATGTGTGGTACACCTATAATGATCTAAGTACATAGAATAAAGTATAATAAATCTTGACCATTGGATTATGGGTTATATTATTGGTAGAATATAAAAGTTTCTTATATAAGTTTTGAAAATAAGTGAATGCACATGATAGATAAAAACAAAGAGAGAATAAGTAGGAATTATAGACAATTATTGGAAGGCTATAGAAGATGAAATAGGATATATAAGAGCTATTACAACTAGATGATTGGTGGAATTTTTAAAGTGGAAGAAAGTGGAGTATAATGAAATAGTAATTGTTGGTGTAACGATACATCTCTATTCATGAGAAATAAAGAAAAAAACCTAGACAAGTAGTGCATTCCCTGAGTATTTGATAGATTTGAGATTTCATCTTATGAGTATTATAAACCAAGAGGTTTAGTGTGACTGCACTAAAATTATATCCAACATAGTGAGCTTAGTATTTCTTGTTAATAGGGACATTTTCATATATGCTCCTTGGATTATCCCATTTGGGTGAACCTAATAAAGACACATGTGTCCCATCCATACTATTTTGTTACTTTATTATGAATAAGAAGAATATATGTTAATTTTTTATAAAAGGGAACAAGTTTTTTGAAAATTGTTAAAGATGTAATTACATTACCCCAATTCACCCCCATATTAGGCTATTCAACCTTGTTTGGGACTAATAAGTGGTATTAGAGGCAAAGGTTATCTGCAAAATTTATCTCTCTGAAATAAATGGTTTCTTTTTTTTCAATAATAAAGGAATACCCATATTTGAAAGAAATAATTTCTAGTTATAAAAAAATAAAATGTAGCACTACTTCTATTCATTGGTAACTAATGTATAAAAGGATGATTATTACATTATTTCTTTCATCATGGAGAGTGGATTCCAATCTATAAGGGATCACAAGGAGATAGATAGAGTAACCAAGGTGATTAATGACTTAGGGAGATCTTTTGATGACCTTATTTACAAAATGTTGACATCATTTAAAACCTATCATCATATAATTGTGAAACTTATCAATAATTATGAAGGTGATTCAAAATTTTGAGTGGTGATGCTTCAAGTGTTATGGAATAAGTATGAAGATTTATGAATGAAGATGAATGAGATTGTGGATGCATTATTTGATCAGGTAAGCGTCCTTGTGGAAGAAATTTTTAGAATTGGAAAGGTATTTGACTATGTCAAAAATCTTAAAACACTTATAATAAAATTACATGTATGGTTCAACATGAATGTATCAGTGCTTAAAGATAAAGATTAAAAGGAGGTCATGGTTGATATCTTGCATAGTACTCTCATTTTATATGAGACGAGGAATAATGATAATGATTCTTGGTCAAAAGTGAATTCTCAGTAGGAATCATTTAGGTAAATGGATAAAATTTAAATTCAAGAGAAACCCATTAAAAAATAAGTGGATTAAGTAATGTATTTATTATCCACTAATATAAAAATAGGTAAATGGAAATTCAAGGTAAAGATTCAACTTACTTTATTTATGTGAAAAAAGTAAGGAATCTTACTGATATGTGTCCCTTATAAATTATTAGTTGAAAATGAAGACAAATTCATTTGAATAAGTCATTGAAGGATGTGAAAGGAATGACAAATTGATAGAATAAATTATTTAAAACAAGTAATTTAATATTAAAATATGCTGATAACTCTAAGGAAACATAATTTTACAATCTTGAAGATTTTAAAGACCTCATCAAAGAAGTTATTTTGGTTGTTGTAGACATGGCACAAGTGAAAGACAATGATGATGAAGGTGATACATTAATGGGAAGAGTTGACCTTGATGTTAAAATTGAGGCCTCTCTTAGGGAATACACATCTAGAGAGATAAACCAAGAAATATAATGGTTATGTATATAACTCCAAGGTTTATATAGAATAACATGAAGAGGATAAGTTCAAGTTTAAATCAAAGACTAAATGAATCAAATCTGAAAAATTAGGAAACATAGAGATGTAAGTTATAAATAATCTCATAATTGAAGGAAGAACATGGATAATTTATGGTTTAACCAATATAGTGAAATAAAGGGTTAAAAGAATTGATGAACTTGAAGGTTAAGTAAAACTATTTTGATGAAAGTGTTATGATCAAGAAATGATTCTTACTCTCAACATGAAATCCTAATTTTTGAGTATATGAGTCTCACAAAATGCAAACGGAGTTCTCAAGGAATGTTTTGAGGAGGGTTTGGCTCACCTAAAAGTATAGTAGTTCAGAGAAAAAGGAAAATTAGTGGTGGTTAATACATAAACCAAAGCTCCTATACCCTGAAAGAAGATTAATTATCTATAACATAGAAACATCAGAAAAGTAATATTGGTGCTGGAAAGACATAATATAAGACCCAAAAAAAAAAGGATTTTATAGTTGTTGAAAAATTGTGCATACCCAATATGTGTGATATATTAGAAACATATATTTAATAGAGAAGGAATTATAAAATTAGGAAAGAATATTTTTTTACTCTTGATATGATTTTAATGATTAATACTATTTTTGTGATGGGTTTGGAAAAAATTCAATTAGTTATGATTCATGGGAGAAAATTAAGGTACCAATGGATACTTAGAGAAGTAGAACCAAATAATAGGAAACATCATTAATAAAGAAGAAAAAAAATATTTTTATCTTTGTAAGATGAGTAATAAGCAATAGAGTAAGTACTATTTCTTAAAATTGATATAATTTCATTGGTTACTCCTTTTTTGTTAATGTTTTGGGAGTAATTCAATTATTTATTCTTAAATAGGGAAAAGAAGGCTTCTAATGGAGAATTGGACATATAGAACAGAACTAAAACAATCATCATCAAGTATTATGAGAACAAACACTAAATTATTATCCTTGAAATATAAAAAATAATTAGATAATTTGGAAGAGAAATAAGTTTATTCACCACCAAAGAAAACAAAACAACATACATGGGACAATAAAGGAGAATACAAGGAAGAAAATATCACTAAAATTTCCTTGAATAAAATGAATAGAATTGGGATATGAATTCTGGATTCTAGTTACACTTCCCACAGGAGGGAAATAAACATATTTTAATAATAATTAATTATGAAAAATATGGAGTTGTTAAATTTGAAAATGATGAGGGGCTATAGATCATCGATTCTATGAAGTCCAAGATAGGTGGGAAAGACTTAAGGTGCATAAAAATCTTGCTGATTGAATGTATTGGTCACAATCTACTTAGTGTAAGTCAATTATTTGACTCATCACATGTGGTTATGTTCAACAAGAAGGCCTACACTATCCAAGGGAGATATAACTCAATTATTTTTCAAGTAAATCACACAAATAAGAATATTTAACTCATTGGCGAAGAAGATAAGTTCTTGATGTCCAAATAAGAAGAAAATAATTTATTTACAAAATACATTATTATTTTAGTCCAAAATACTTGGAGGAATAGTGAATCATAAAGGGGATCAAAATACCCCTAATATCTCACATGAAAACACTCACATGAGTAGAACTTATTAGAAAGGGAAGATTTTTTGGAAGACCTACATGCCAAAGAAGGAGAAATCAACCATGTTTTTCAAGCTAGTGTAAGTTTATGTATGTGTAAAACATCACCCAAATCCATGGGTGAAAAAAAGGTAATATATATTATTTATTTATGATTATAGAACAATGAAAATGATAATGAAAATTACACATAAATTTGAGTGGTTAAAATTCACTACTTTGTGTTGGGGGTTATTAGAGAGTATGATTGGTTTGATAATTTAAATGATAATGACTAATAATAGTATAAAATTAAAAAATAATCATGTAAAATGTATCTTGAAATGTATAGAATTTTAAATCATGTTTTGATGGCAATTAATCCTTAAACGAATAGAGGTATTGATAGGAGAAACCAAATTATAAAAAATATGGAATGAAAAATTTCTATAAAAAAACTTTTAGGAGAATTATTAGAAGGAAGTGATACTTATATCCATATACATCTCCAAAAAATATTTTTTTATTTCCAAATGAATAAAAGAACCACTATGATTTGTGGTATGGTAAGAATCTGACACTCTAATACATTAAAGGTTTTAGAAGTAAATGATTTATTATAAAAAAAGATAAGAATAAATAGTTTGTGGATAATGGGTATTAAGGTATATTAATTTAATATTCCTATAAAATTAAGTTATACAAGTGACATAACAAATGGATTATGAAAATTATTGAAAACCTAGATGTAACTATTATAGAGAACAAGAATGTTTTGAAAACTAATGCGAAGAATTCATATGATAATAGTGGATAAATTGAGGAGGAAAGTGATGATGAGATGAGTGGATTATGGGGAGCTCATGGGGACTATATAAGAATCATAAAAACAAAAAACATTAAATAAAAAACTACAAGTTCAAAAAAAGTTTGGAGAATTTTTAGGAGTTCTAAAATTTATGATAGAAACATTATTGGAGATCAAATAGATTTGTTCTAAACACCAAATATTAAGTATAAAAAAACCATGATTCTATCTCAATTGGAGAATAATAGTTTTAAAGAGTATACTTTTAATTAGAAATATTGTAAGGATACACATGGGGAGATTAAACAAATAGATTAGAACCAGACATGTGAAGTAATTCCAAGGTTAAATGATAACAATATCATTAGTACCAAGTGGGTCTTATAGAATAAAATTAATGAATATGGAAAGGTGGAAATAAAAAAATAATTTATGATGTGCAAGTTAAATTACCAAATTTATTGTGTTATTGTTGATGATAAATTTTCTACCTAGGCTTGGTTAGAGAATATAAGATTATTCTTATCTATGGTAGTGAAAATATGCCCCAAATTATATCATATGGTCATTAAATTAGGTTTCCTAAATGATGTACTTGAGTAGGAAGTATAAATTGAACAACCAGATGGATTTTTATGGATTAAATTTATATAAATGTTTTATAGTTGAATAAAACTTTGTATGGTCTAAATAAAATCACCATGAGATTGGTACTCACTAATTGAAAATTATCTTAAGAAGTATAGATTTTAATGGGTTGGATTTGATCATAACATTTACTTAAATATTGAAAATGATCAAAGGATATTTCTTATAATATATATAGATGACATGATTTTTATAGGCTTGGATGATACACAAAGAAAATAGTTTTCAAAATTCATACGGTGAGAATTTGATATTTCCATGAATGGAGAATCGATATTCATCCTTGGATTTTAGGTAATCTAGAGAAAGGATTATTTCTTAAAACAAATATAATAAAGAATTTCTCAAAAGGGTTTAAATGGAGAATTAAAATCCAATGGATAATATTATGGATACTTAGGTGATTTTGATGACGAAATATAATGGAAAGGAGGTTAATGTGACATAATATAATAAAATTATTGGAATATTTCTATACCTAACAACCACCGAACCTGATATGGTTTCTACTATATGTTAATATTACCACTACCAAAGATGTCCCAAGCAATTTAATATATTATCTTTGAAATAGATAGTTCTCTATATCAATCATATAGTCGACCATGTGATGTTTTATCATATCAAGAGTTTTTGGGATATACAACTACTAATTTGGTTTATTTTTCTAATGACTGAAGGTAAATGTTAATAAGTTATTTTTATCTTGGAATTTATTTAATTTCATGGACTAATAATATATAGTAATTTAATTCCTTGAGAATTATGGAGGATAAATACAAAACAACATCTCAAGTATGTACTTATCTGATTTGGATAAGGAAACAACATCTCAAGGTGAAGTTTGAGTTTTCACTAATAAAAGATCAAAATGTGGATATCATGACTAAGACACTACCTAAATCAAAATTTGAGAGGCATTGGTTGGCTATTAGATTCAAACCAACCCTATCAAATTAGATGATGTGGAATCAGGACCCCCACTCCCCCATGCGAATTTATTTTCTAAAAAACTGTGAAAATTATCTCTTATTTTCCCTATTTGAATAGATGAATATATTTTGTTAGCATTTAGAGATGTGTTATTTGATTTTTTTTTTGAAAAAAGGGAGAATTTATTTATGCACCAAGAAAAAGAATATGTCCATTTAGTGTACCTTTTTATTAAAAAATGTTGAGAAGTTTTATTTTTAAAAGCTATAGGTGCTTGAATGATTTATCAGGGGGAACCAATTTAGAAATGATGACCGAAGTGTATGAAGACCAAAGAGTTATTTATTATGATATTTTTAAACAACTATTGTTTATCACAATGATATTGGCTCAGGTGGGCTTAGAGTTTGTAATTAGTGAGACATTTATTAACTCCTTTGAAAGTATGAGGTTTAATTTTATATTATTAGATTAGATTTAATTTATTTTTAATTTATTTTTGGAAGATTATTTTTTTATACATTTTTTAGTTTACAAAAATCCCAAACTATGAAATTTTTAGAAAAATCCTCTTTATGCATATTTGGGATGTGTTTTTTGGAAAAAATATTATAGGTTATTTTAGTTAAGCCTTAAAAGGTGTTGAGGAGGTTAAAATGTTTTCTAAAGAATACTGAAAGAGTAATTCCTATATGACATAAACCAGATCATAGTACCCTATGTTGTGCCACAAAATGTCTTGGGTAGAATTAGGTATCTCTTTCATATTTTGACCATCCATGCTATAATAGAGGATAATATCACATAGGCCTAGTATATAGGAATTTTTATTTATGGTTTCCATGTGATTGTTCCATGTGGAGTATCACTACACTGAAAGGTGTTTTAGATGAATTTTTATGGTTATACCATTTTAGAGAGGACCATGCCATAGGATCCATCCATGCTTCAACAGTAGAATGAAATAGAATTTATATGGTACAAGTTTGATGTTATGATATAAAGGAATAATTGTTGATATCTAACATGGATCTATATATATCATGGGCATTTATTGGAATTTGAAGGATCTATCTAGGTGGACAAAATTATACTATGAAACCATAGTACATGATAGATACTAATTGAATATTTATGGAGGCTGAGAAAACCATTTGAGATCATGGAAGAATTATAATATAGTAAATTAACTGAATTTTATAGATATAGAGTTTAACTGATAATCACAACATATTAAAGAGACTATTAAAAATAATTATTGAATTCAAGATATTCCAGGTTTTGATGAATGGTTTCACACTGTAGTTAGGGTATTTTCCCATTTCAATTGGAATTCAATATTAATGAGATGACACAAGATTCATGAGGTTGACTTGGACTAATCGAAAAAACCAACTACCTTAAAATGTGTGGTATAACTGAAACAATTTTAGTGGATAGGTTAAAGGAGGATTAATCCAAAAAATTGTATTAATGGTTAAATTTTTAGAAGAATATAAAAATAACTTGTTTTAGTTTTGAAAAAAGTGAATGTGAATAAGATAAAAAAAGAGAGAATGAGAGGATGAATTGCAGAAAATTTCTTGAAGGTTATAGAAGAAGTAAGAGGATATCCAGAATATATTCACCTAGGAATATTAGTGGAATTATTCTTGTGGAAGAAGGTGGACCATATTTACACACCAATTGCTGGAGTTACTATACTTATCTATACATGATAATTGGAGCAATGAAACTTAGAGGAGCATTGAGTTCCTTGAGTGTTTGAGAGTAGTGATATTTCATCTTATGAGGGTTGAAAAACAAAAGGGTAAGTATGGTTGCTCCAAAATTATGACCAAAGTAGTTAGCTTTGTATTTTAGGTGCATATTCATATTTACATGCATGATCCTTGGATTATCCATTTTGGGTAAACTAAATAAAAACCTATTTTCACTATATATACTATTTTATTTCTTTATTATTACCAATGGTATGAGAGGTTAATTCATTTAAAAAAAGATAATTGGAAAGGGTTTAAAAAATAATTTACAATACTTTGATTCAACCCCCTCTTAGGGTATTCATGTAAGAACCCAGACCTTCTTTTCAGGTATGTTTTTCCTTTTCTGGTCATTTTTGGGAAAAAGAGGGAAATTTGGAAATTTTCTAAGTACACGTTGTGTAATTTATGAGTACATTCCATGTACTTCCTTGATGCAGAAAGCTGTGTGCTGGCCGTGTAGTAGCCACACACACGGCTGTGTGGGAGTGACTTAGTGGCCGCCTAATGTAGAGTACAGAAACAGCAAGTACACAACGTGCACTCCAAAAGTATATTACATGTATTTTTTTTCTTTAAATGAACCGGGGTCACGTATGACGGATAGAGCACCCTCCTTCTAGGTCTCGCTCATCCAAGAGAGCCCGTACGACCGCAGATCTTCAACGAGCCCCTAAGCCTCCGTCAGTCCTCCGAATTGAACACTGTCAGCTGAGTTGGAATCGCGTTGGTGAGTTCTCTCTTCTCATATAGCATCATATTCTGATTTCCCCTCTCTCATGAGATATCGTGGGTTGAAAATTATAGATGTTTTTTTAGATCTTCGATGTTCTAAGGAGATTTCATCTTCGAGGTTCACAGAGAGTGATCTCTTAACCCCAAGGTAGGTGGTTTGTGCCTTTACATTCAAAGTCTTTGAGTGTTATGTATAAATTCTTCCAATACCCTTGAACGGGGTATTGTGTGTTTACTGTTTTACCCTTATTGATTTCCTTCCATTCTTGTATGCTTGTGTAGTAGTAATTTGGATGTGAATAGGGATGATTCCTATGCTTTAGAGGTTTTACCCTTGTATGTTCTATTTACGACTCTTTGGTCCTGTTTAGCCTTTTGCATCTTTATCTGTTTTCCATGCCTATTAATCTAGGATGAAGAGTTTGTGTTCTGACATTATTGATATGCTGTAGACTATTTTTCAAAATAATTATATAGGTTTACTTTAGACATATTACACTACTATGCTCATTGACCTACATAGGGCTGTGAGAACCTGGTGTAGTAGACTATAAGGGGAATTGACCGGGTGAGCTTCCTTAGAGAGTCTTTGAGAACTTTTGGCTATAAGGGGTATTGACCAAGTGAGCATCCTCAGAGATCCTAGAACCACTTGAGGCTATAAGGGGAATTGACTGAGTGAACTTCCTCAGAGAGTCCATGATTTCTTTAGACTATAAGGGGATTGACTGAGTGAGCATCCTCAGAGAGTCTTTGATTTCAATCCTGAGCTATTTATACTATAATGGAAATTGACGATGAGTTATTCCTCAGAGAGTCTATGAATGACCTGGGTTACAAGGGGAATTAACTGAGTGAGCTTCCTCAGAGGGTTCTAGACCATGGGGATATAAGTTTAATTGACCGCGTGAGCTTCCTTAGAGAGTTCCTGACCAGCCTAGACTATAAGGGGAATTGACTGTGAGCACTTCCTTAAAGAGTCTTATTATATTCATATAAAGAACCAAAGGGGTTAAAATGAGTGTGTTACCCAGTGTGTTTCTTGTACATTTTAGGTAAGACCAGAGGGGATGGCTGTGAGTACTCCCCAGAGGGTTACCTGTTTGATGTTTGGATATTTGTTTCATCGTTGCTTGATTTGAAAATGTGGATTATTTACTGCATAGAACTTTCCTGTTTACTATTTTCTATACTTTTATCTACCATATATTCAGTGATTTTTAGGCAAAGATCTTAGGGTGGTTGCCTACTAGGATATAGTCTCACACCTTATTTGGGTCATTCTTTTGGGCCCAAATAGATTATATTGTTGTAGGTATAGATAAGGGCAAGCGCCCTTATACTTTAGGTACTTGAGTGCTGTGGAGCTGGGGATCATGGGACCAAGCTATGGCTTATGATGTAGAGGAGCTATTTATCTTTCTTTTTGTACTTTGGTTTAGCACTATTTTTATTTCCAGCACTGTGACTTATTTGGGTGCTTTCCTAGACATATGTATCTTGCATCATTCACACACACACACACACACATATATGTGCTCTCGTTGTTTATTATTCTAGTATTCCAATGTTTACTGTTGTTGGACATTTACTACTTCTCCTATTTTATGTATTGTTTACTTCTACTATGTTCTCTTCCAATGAGGGCATAGTTTCCCCACTATCACACCCAAGGCCCTCGCTGCTAGTTGGCAGCCTATGGCATTGGGGGAAATACGATTGATGCCATGTGACCAACCAGGTATGGGGCGCCTCTGGGTGGATTCCGGAACTGGGATGTTACAAATTTGTATCAGTGGGTTTATTTTATCTTGAATTAATATTTAGAGCCTTAGCCAGGGATAGGATGGATTAGGTACTTGGTAATAAGGTGTGACCAGGAGTAGCTAACCCGTGTATAGGGAAAAGAAAATCTACCACATTTAATTGAAAATTTTCTGGTTTTTCAATTATTACAGTTGATTTGATTTCACCTTGAGTGATTAACATGAGTTGTGCTATTGTTGTTGATATTATTGAGGTTCTATTTCTGTTGTAACTTGATGAGATGAGGGTATGCCATCTCTTGCATCATATATGCACTTGATAGAATTCATATGTCATGCATTTTTTTTCCATTCCATCATATATGCACTTGATAAAATATAATAAATGTCTTAATCTGACAAAAGTTGTTTAAAAGGAATCATATTTTTAAAATAAAGTTTATTTGAGTCTAAATAAACTTATAAAATTAAATTAGGAAAAGTGTTATGGTAATTTTATTTTATTATAATATATTTTTTATCTTTAATTACCCTATTTACCTTTAACTACGGTAAATAAAATTCAAAAGTTACTATTAAAAAAATTATTTTGATCATATTAGGCCATATTTTTTATACTTATTTTAACCATGTATGACAGGTTTTCAAAATTCAATTCACAAAAGTGATAAAATTACATTTACTGTTAATCCTTTAAATGGCTTGAAGGCGGGTAAAAAGACGTTAAAAAGGTCCACAAATTTTTATATCTAATTTTACTATAAAAATTATGTCAATGAAATGCATTGGATTAATATACATATTGTTTATCTATTGTGACTTTAAAATCAATTTAATGTAAAAATAATTATTTAAAAGAAAAAGTTAGTTTTTAACTACTATGTAGTATTTTTCACTGTTCATCAAAAATAGAAACTTTTCAAAAAAATAAAAAAATGAAACCAAAGATAATTTTGACATTCTGAATTCAAAAATGACGTTTATTTGGAAAAAAAATTCTATGAATTTCTAAAATGAATTTTATTATTTTTCATAGAAGAACTTGAAAAACATTTCATTTGAGAAAATAATATTTTTAAACATATATAGACTTTACCAAAAATTATATTTTTCATTATCAAAACCATTATAACTAATATTTAAAAATAAATTGTTACTATTCATATCAAAATTTTAATGGATAGGTTATAAATATGTTATTTAAATAATTATAATAGTAAAGTGTTGTTTCGTATAAACTTGGTGTTGCGTGTAATGCAAGACAAGTCGTTGTTGCGTGTAGTGCAAGACTCCCTTGATTTTACATATATCAATATCCAAATTTAGTTCTATTATATAATAAAATAATTCTAAATTAAATGTTGAGTGAAGTGAAAATATCAAAATATTAAATTAATTTGAAAAAAATAAATTCACAAAATATCGAGTTGTTACATGCTGTATGAAAATTTCCACATGAATACATACATCACATGAATTTATTATGTGTACACTTTATGACACAAATATATAAAGTATCTCAGAGTATATATATATATATATATAACTATTATATTTATATAATACATGCATAAAATGTATGTGTTAAATGTACATGTATCATATGAATTTATATTGTAGTGCACATCGAATAAGATCCCACTTTAACTAAAATCTCATTATGGATTTGTGACAAACTTCACAAAATTATGAATCAATCAAAACTTTTTTGGAAACAGTTTTCATGAAGATATATTCTTCTTGAGAAAACACTTCGTTCAAAATTTTATCCTTATCTAATCACCTAACTATGTGATCTTATAGACCTTAGGAACATTGAAAACAAATATGAAATCCATATTTCGTAGATCAAAGAAAAGTGTCGCCTATAGAAAAGAATCAATGTACTCAAGATACTAATGGGTCTGGTGTGATCTCCATCAAGAATACTCATATCTCTATATTAACATGTCCAAAATAAGTTATATTATATACATATTATCCATACCTATATAATAAATTTATCCATAACATCAATTGACTACTAGACATGCAACATATAAATATAGTATAGGCCATCTCATATTTTCTTCATCATATGAAATAGATTGACCACGTAAATGTATATATCATATTTCATTCATCTAAAAAATGATTATATCACATGTCCCTCATGTATGTAGCTGAACACATCACATGTGAATCGACTAAGCTTGACCATGAATTTCTTTAGTCTAATTTAATAAAGGGATAAATGTCTTAACTTGTCATAAAAGTGGATAAATCCAATCATGGTTAGAATAAACCTATTAAATGATCAATAATATACCCCACCATCTACTAATTATCTAAGTTCATATTTTGACATGTGTAAGTAGGGTGATGTGGTCTTTATTTGATGCATATTTTCAATATCCCTTTGAAAATTTTTGATGTCTTTTGTGTCTAAATGACTTTATAAAGGTGATTACTTGATAAATAATGATTCAATGTCATAAATATCATTCATTGAATATTCTTAATGAAATCATGTGATTTGTTACTTTATTTTTAAAATTATCCTTAATTTTATTTATTATTTTTTTGGATAAAATTTTTTAGTTGATTTTGATGAGTTTCATTAAAATATAATTTTCTTGTGTTTTAGATTTTATATTCTCAACTTTTAAGTTCCATGATTTTAATTGAATATATTTTAATAGAATCATTTTTGTTTCTTTTTTTTGAAATAAAAATAATCTATTCTCTAATATATTAAGTTGGATTTTATCTATTAAATAATTTATTTTTATTTATGGGAATTTATAATTTTAATTTTTATTGAATACATTTTCACTTGAACTTTTAAGTGAGTCCAATTAAGATAATTTTTACATATCTATAATATATTTTAACCCAACCCATAATATAGTTTTTGAGCAGGCTTGTATGACATTTTTTTCTTACCTTACTTATATGATAATTTTCCACCTTCCACACTATAAGATAATTCTCCCTCATCCCCATAAGTAAATTATTTTAAGATAATTGAAGTGGGGGCGTGTATAAGATTATTTATATATAGTATAATTTATCCTATGTGGTTATAGATAAATACCAAATCCTCTAATTAAAACTAAATTCAAGGGAACATGCTTAACCTCATCATTCCATGATTGAACTATAATCGATCATATATTTGAGGTTCACTCAAAGCTGATTTTTAGAATGTGAACCAGAAAGAGATTGACATGATCTAAGAATGCGAGTGAGGCCAAGTAACTATTACTAATGAAAACATAATCCAATTTTGATCAAGAGAGGAAAATTAAAAAGTTGAGAAATTAATACCAACTACGATCAAAGGATATAGGAAAAAAACTTATCCTTGATGATTTAGGTTCGAACATCGCCATCCATGAATATATATTTGTGAGGGATTTAAATGAGTTAATAGGAAGGAAAACCGAGTCCATAAATGGTATGCTTATCATAAAGAGATCGAACAGATACAAGGTATGATGATTCAATAATTTATATCCTGATTGGAGATCATTTCTAGATGTTAAATTACCTGTAACAACCCCAACTCCAGTAATCCAGATCCTGCTACCACTTTATTACATTTTCATGGATATAGGGGATATAATATCAATGTATCGATCTGTTTAGTAGTATTAGAGAACCAAATAGATACATGATAAAAATTTTATATTGGGAATAAAATATAAACATAATAAAAGTAAACGTTCTTCATCCTAAAAACTCATTTAAAAATTTGTTCTTCAAAAACTATGGAAATGAAACAAAATAAGGGTGAGATAAAATGCTTAGTAAGGGTTATGTACATCGAAAGATATAATGAGTAAATAATTCATATTAAATATGAAAAGGTGAATGACTGAAAACAGATTCCATTGAATCAATAACTTAAGTAAGAAAATAATCCATGTATAATATCAATGCAAAAATATCATGGATAATAATAACTAAATTCTCAATGAAGGGAATTCATACTACTAGACTAAATAATCTCAAACATCATGATATATCCACCACCAAGAAGTTACACCATGATAATTTAAAACTATGGGTAAAGACTCATTAAATTTGGACAACTATATTTTCTTATGATACCTATAAATTTAATTGATGAATAATATTCCTTATAAAAAAACATCCATATTGATTAAATCATACAGAATATCAATATTTTTCTACTCAATCAAATAAATTTCAAAGTAAAATACCACATATAAAAATGGTATATGGTTTAGGAAATAATAATATACATAATAAAAAGAATATGGATATTTAAGAGAAATTTAATTTTCAATGATCTCATGAAAGTGAATGTTTCAATATAAATTCAATGTCCACAAGATTAATCAAGATATGATAGATAACAATCAAAAAATATTTTTTTAGTAAAATAGATTATTTTAAATAATATATGAAAAAGAAAATGAAAAATTTAAAATAATTTTTCATTAAAGAGTTTTATTTTTAAAACCATTTAAAACATGTTGAATAACATAAAGGGATTAAAACTATTATGGTAGCGGGAAAGTCCATTAACGTTGTATATGTTAAAAGATAACATTCCATTTTAATTTTTATAAAGAATGTTAAAAATGAAAATTTTAGGAAATAATTATAAATAATCCTTTCAAACCATGTGAAAATTAAAGGATTATTTAAAATTTAATTAATAATTATTTTGAGTAATAAAAAGGAATCTTGTAAAATAATTTTGAAAATATTGATATGAAAGAAAAATATCACCCATTAAAAACAGAAATAAGACAAGATTTTATTTTAAAAAAAATCTATTGAAAGAGTTACATGAATAGAATAACTAATCATTATGAATAAATAAATATTCATGCTATGTAACTCAAAGGGGTAGTATATACACCATATAAAAGTAAATAGGTGCATATTACTAAATATGTCTCAATGGAGTGGAAATTGTGATGAAATCCCTTACCTCAGGTTTCCTCTTAGTTTAATGTGATTTAAATTACTATATAATGGTTTAAACATATTATTAATTTATAATAGTATAATATTGATATTTATGATAACATATATGATCCTACTATAACATTATATTACCTTTTTTCAACAGTCTTTAATTATTATCATTGTTTTGGGTGTTAATTGCTTTATTTTCTCATTCATTTTTTGTCAAGGAAGTTCTGGTAATTGAAATTTTATTATCGTTAAGTATTAACTATAATTTTAGTAATGATAAAAATATCATATATATCCATGAAATTTACCCTTATTACCTTCCATGTAAAGAAGAAATGAAAAACTGATCACATCCCTTTGTAAAGGTGGTAGTCCACATTTATGTATGAGTGATAATATCATTTCCCAATAGAATGGAAGGTAAGAAGGTAAATATGATATTAAAATTACATAGTAATATTTATTTAATAATTATCATATATATGATATAGTTTTATATTTATAAACATCCAAGTAAAGTGGTGGTGAAAAATGAGTCACACCACTACACGGAGAAGGTAAGCCGTACGTATGTGCGACCAATGTTTTCACTTTTAGTAGGATAAAAAAGAGATGGGAAATGGTTTTAACACAATCATAACAGTATCTAATTATTTTTTTGATACTATAATTTTTAATTTATTATGGTTACAATAGATTTAGTGGAATTTTAAGAAGAAAGATATTTGAAAGTGTTGGTAAATATGACTACCACTTCTTCGAAAGAGTTCCTTTAGATCTTCTATTATGGGACATAAGGTTAGTATTTTATGAATAAAAAACCTCTAGAACATAGATAAGGATTTTGAGAAGATAATAGATTAGGGGTTGGCTGAGATGGATGGCTTAATATTTTGTGATTAATTTAGATAAGGGGTTTCCATTTATATGTGATGGGAGGGGAAATCTTTGAATGTCTTAAATTATTAAATTAATATACATTATTTTTATCTAAAAATAGATCAAATTTAATATTATTTAAATATTATATGAATATGAGTATAAATAATCTATTATAATAACATTTATACATGTTTTTTCTATTTTTACCATTATATTTTAGTGTTTACCCCCATTGACCCTTTTGACAATTACCGCACTATTAAAGTTTTCTTTCCATTAAGGGTAAATAATGTTACTATAAAATGAAAAAAAGGCCTATAAATGAAACATTGTTTATTTTTTTAAACCATATAACATTAATTTGGATGAATATTATATTTTTTATATATTTTAAATCATTAAATAAAATATAATTTATTATAAAATATCATTATTGTCATTTTTGACACTATTCATTGAAATTGAATTTAAATACATCAAGAAAAATATTTAATTTGAATATAATACTTTAAAATGCCACTTTCATATTATAGTTATAAAAATAACTATAACACAATAATTATTTTAAATTATATTACTTATTATTTTTAAAATCATTTATTTTATTTTTTTATTAATTAAATAAATGCTGTGTCAGTGTTGTACACGAATATAAGGTAATTATTTCACCACTAAAAAATATAAATAAATTTACATGATGTTTTTTTATATTTTAAATTAATATTTATACAAAAAATTTAGTTTAATTTATCTATATCATAAAATATTATATATATTAAAAGAAAAAAAGCATTATTTTTGTCTTTATTTATCACTGGAATATTTAAAGGTCAAAATCCTAGATGAATGGGAAAAGGTAGTATTTTAAAATTTTGGATGATTGTGGATGAAATATACCCATCCAATAAAATTAAGGAATGTTTTGGGCAGATTTTTAATTCCTTTTCACATTATTTTTAACCTTAATTACACAATTAAACCTTACCGTTATGACAATTATTTTCTATGGTTACTATTAATAATAACAAGAAATAAATGTTTCTTATTTAAAAAATTTGGAACTAAGGGTTCCAAATATTGAATTTAATTTTCAATATTAAATTTTAATAATTGGATGAAATTAAATTAATATTAAAACACAAAAATGAAATGAAAAACTGTTTTTCAAAAAATGCAGTTTAAGTTTAAAAATGTTTTTATACAAAGTTAAATCTAAAAATTTATTCCAATGAATTTAATTGTATTATTAATAATATTAAAAAGATAATTTTTTTTAAAACATTTAGAAAATGGACTTTTAAATACTTGAAATAAAAAAATAGTTTTTAATAAAAAGTAACATTTTTCACTCTTCACCGTAAAATAAATATTTTTAAAAAAATAAAAAAAATTCACCATAAGATAATATTCATATTATAATTTCAAAAATTAAGTTAGTTTATTCAAGAAAATTTTCTAAAATTGGAAAAAATTAATTATATTATATTCTCACAGAAATAAATAAAAATCATTTTTGAAGAAAACATATTTTTGAAGAAAAAAACGACTTTACTCAAAAATTAAGTGTTTATTTCCTAATAATTTATCAATATTTTATTTATTTATTATGAAGTTAATACACACACACACACACATATATATAAATCATAATATGGTTATTCCTACTCATACCTTCCAATTCAACGACTATATTATAATGGTCATATTTAAATAATAATATTTCATATTTCTTTTAAGATTGGTGTTGTGTGTTGCATACGCTATCAAACATAGTGTTATTAAAATATCAGAATATAACATTACCTAAGGCTGAAGTTGGATTATGGAATTTTGGATCTATGTTCACAAAAAGAGATAACTACACCATAAATTAACTGAGATTGACTAGCCAATGCTGATGAAGAAACAAAGATGAGGTTTGTGTTCATTGGAGCATGTTTACAGTGAAGGTTTAAAGAAGACATGGCCTCATAATTTTCCTACCCATTATAATAAAGGTTTTAGAGTGATTCATAAAATTCTCTTGAAAAATTACCTATGAGTAATTGAGGTCATTAGTCTTTGGTTGGGTGAATGGATGGCTCTTTTGAAGCCGTTATATTTTTTTTGTGCATCGTGAATTGAGCAAGATGGAAAACATAGTTTGGGTTATTGTTTTAAAGAAAACATGTTTCCCTTATTGAGGTTGAACATATTTATTATAGGGTGTTATTTCGGTTACTATCTAAGATGTGTGTTCTTTAGGATGGGTGAGTAAAGAATACCAAGTATTTACTGAAGTTGATTTGAATTCTAAGGAAGAAGGATCTGACATGAGATTCAAGATTAGACTAAGATAGAATATTCTTGAAGAAGTAAAATAGGATGGGTTCCACTATTAATGAAAAATGGATTTTAATTCCAAAAAAGATAATTTCAAAACTAATTAAAGTGAGTTAATTTGGAAAAATTAAAATAGAAGAATCTGAGAAATTAGATTGTTTGAAAGGTATTATAATTATTGTAACCTATGAAAGTGTGTGAGTTTGTTAGGGAGTAATTCTATTGCTATAGTGGCAGTGAAATAAATAAAATAAAATAATCTAACAGTTTTTTGTGAAAACATAGATGTAGTGGTGTAAGTAATTAAGTGATAGGATAAATAAAAAAGGCTTCCAAGGAGAGATTAAGTCATGGATATTAGGAGGTATAAAATTAATTCTACACCTTCTTCTATATACATTATTGGAATAGAGGTGAGGTAAGAATTTGAAATAGTAATTTTAGGAGTTGGAATTAGATAAAGGAGGAAATATCAACATAGAATATATTTTCCTCTTCTATTTTCTTCATATTTACTAAAACTATGATGATTTTATTGAATATTTTTCTTACTACTGTGATGTGAAACTATTTTTTATGGGGATTAGATTAGAATGAACTAAATTATTTTTACATGTTCATGCTTTAGTTTAATTCAAGGGAGTTTGTGTTCTTCTTTATTTAATTCAATACTTATCAATTCCTTCTCTAATAACGTATCGATGGATGAAGTTAGAGTTAAATATTTTTAAGTAGTTTAAAATGAGTTTCAACTTCACTAAAATTGATAGATTAGGTGAAGTATCACTGGAAGTGCATGGTGTATCTCTTTCATCTAGTGTTCTCAATTTTTATTCTTCACGAGCATCATTTTTTCCCAATTTCAAGTACCTATCAGTGAATAGTAGTTGATCCTTTTCCTTAGAAACTACAACCAAAGTAATTTATTTTGAAAAATTTTAGATTATATTTTCTTCATGAAGAATCATCCATTTATTAAGAGTTTTATAGAAATATTGATCTTTAGAAGAGAGCTCAAGGAAAGGTTGTTCACTTAATTATAGTTAGGTGTTTCAACGCACATTTTAAACAGATTTTCAAACATAAATGGTTAACTATAATGTATATAAAATAATCATTTAATCAATTTATATGGGTATATTTCCCCTAAATCTATCCATGTATGGTCTTATTTCCCTCTTTCTATTGTTTAAAATCACTTTTAACTTAAAAATGCCACCATCACCTTATCTATTTTTCTATTTTCTATTTGTTTTGTTTGTTTTTTCTTTTTTGGTAACACATATTATTCTTTCCTTGATTCCAATCCCCACTCACCATATTATTTGTAGTTATTAGGTGTTGTAAATACATAATTTGTACATGATAGTAAATAACATAGATTTCATTAAACCTTTGGCACTATTATTGGAGAAGTCATGTGAAACCATCATAAAAAATAATAACAGGAAATGCGTTTCTAATTTTCTTATTAAAAAAAATAAAAATATGATCTGCTTGCATTCAATTCACTATGTGCTTAGTTTTATATTTTTGACTTTTTTTAGATGCACAAAAAGGAATCATTCACTACTAAAATTGATACTTTAGTACCTATAATAAACAAAAACCACTCTACATTAAAAAATATATATAAAAATAAAATTTAAAACATATAAATTTAAATAATTGATAATATAAATGCATATCAAAATTTTGTTCAATATCAACTTAGGAATGAGAATGTAGAGAGGCCTAGGATTAGGTATTTACAACTTCTATTAGTTTCAAGTAATCCTCCATGCTTTTGACTTTACCCTAGGTATATGAATTATTAAATGAAATAATGTCACCTTTCTATGTTACCTTCTTTTAATGGCCATCCCAATGAGGATTCCATTGATTTTTTATAGATTTTTATTGCATGGTTCAAAATTTACCTCTCTATGGGTTGAGTGAGGAATAACTAAGGTTGAGGTTTTCCCTTTATTTCAAAAATATAAGGCTAGAATATGAGTCTAAAATCTATAAGAGGAAATTTTTGAGACTTGGGATATGATTTTTAATGTTTTTGTTATAAATTTTTACCCTAGGAATACTATAACCAATGTAAGACATAAAATCACTAGTTTTTTCCAAGACGAAAATGATCTATTTCATCATACCTGAGATAGGTTTAGAGCACTTATTTTGTAATGTACCAATAAAAAAACCGATCCTCGTCTATTAATGGAAAATTTCTATAATATTCTCACTCCTTATAATCAAAATATTGTTTCTCAGTGATGTGGTGGTGTTTTTATATAGGAGGGGTAAGGAATTAAAATAAATATTTAATAAAATATCTCAAATCAACCAACATAAAATTTTTAGGAAAAGAAACATTCAGAGGGGGGAGTCTAAGGCCCAAGAAGCTAGAATTCATGTTGATCTTTAGGAAACTTCTCTTAGGAAATGGGGTATTCATTGTGGAATGTTTGGGCATAATAGGATCTGCTATCCTAATTTTGATCTTCCTTTTTAGCAAGACGGGAATTCCCAATTTATGGATTATAGGGAAAAAAATAAATGAAATAATGATACATTTTAAAATAGATACAACCTTGGAAATAGGAACAAACCTAATTTGTATTGGAAAGATCAAATTGTGATTAATAAAATGCTTCCCCAGAATTCTCACAACATTAAAATCATTATTTTCCAAACCAATATCCATATGAATCATTAAATTTTAAATATGATATTAGGAGTATGATGAACAATATTTTAGAGAAGTTTGATTCATATAATTCTAAATTTGATTATTTTATAACCGATACTAACTCTCAGATTGAAAATCTTGAGTTACAAATAGGTCAACATGCTAGAGTCCTAGGCGGGAGAGATAATGGTAGGTTACCCTATATAACTGAACCTATTCCAATATAAATATCCCTGAATGTTACCACCATATAAAGAATTAAAACATAAAAAAATGTTATTAGGGATCAACCTATAGAGGATGAGAATGAATATTTAATTGAATATGAAAACCAAAATCTAGAAAACAATAAATATGGAAAATTAAATTATAAGGTCTAAATATAATAGAGTGATAATCCCACACCTGAGAAATAAAAGTAAAAAATATATATAAAATAAGAAATTATAAAGGAAGGGAAGAATATGGTTGGGTTTGAGGATAGGGGATAAATATACCTATTCTACAACATTATTCCTCTACCATTACCTTTCCCCAAAGAGAAAAACAAAAAGATGATGAACCTAACTACTTGAAATTCCTAGAAATGTTTAAGACTTTTATCTTGAACATTCCATTTATATAGTCCTCATACAAAATAAAATCATTTTTCTATATTCTCAAATGGTTTTTAAAAAATAAAAGTTTTTGGGAAGATATTACTGCCATGAATTTAACTCATAAGTTGAGTGTTGTACTTTTGAAAAAGTTACCTCATAAATTGAAAGACCTTGGAAGCATTGTACTATCTTTTAGAATAGGATAATGTGGGGAAATAAATTTCATGTCTGTCTTAGGTGCTAGTATATTTCTTAGTACCTTTAATAGTGATAGGTCACCATCTATCTAGCTAGGAAGTTCTAGATAGTCTTCTTAAAGATATCATTCTTCATCCTCTATCCTCCGAGTTAGCTACTCCCCATATATCCCAAAAATTCAAATGGAATAGCTCCAATCTACCTTGATAGAGGGATTTATGATTATAAAATTTACATATTTACACTTTTAAGGTAATTATGGAATTTCATAGGTGGATACTAGTGGATAGGCTCAGCTTGGAAAAACCAAAACTCCCTATCTTCCATAAATTCATCAATTCTTGGGGGTAAGCTGATCTGTCTTGGGTTTCAGTGTGGAATAGAAAATGTTTCTACATGTTTCTTTCCTCCAAAAAGGATTTTATGAAGTTCTAGTCTTGGCCCTCTATATCTGTAATTAAATGGTGATTAATCCTTTTGAGATGGATGATGGAGGTTCACTTAGGGTGATAACTCCCTCTGGCGGTAGTTTGGATAAATTTTACATGTCTCTCTCTTCCCTTCCACAATATATCATTTCTATAAGGAATTGGGGACTCCCTTGGTTCTCTTCAATGCACGTATGATCATACCTTTTGACTTCATGATTTCTCTTTGGATCGAATATGAATTGAAATATATGTATCCAAAGATCCCTCATTGTGAATCCTTATATAGTTTAGGGAGAACATATCCTAGTGAAAGTAAATATTTTTTCTTATACCAATTAGTTTTTTTAGAATATAACCTTCAAGGAAACTCTTTTTCAACTTCCAAAAAAAACTACTCAGGGTTCAAAGTCTTTCTTCCATTGAATGATTTTTTTGTGGTCCATTTTCATTGGCTATGATGGATGATGACCATCATAACATAGATTAGTAAGTATTAGTACAAGTTTAGTGGGTCGACATTGCTACCCCTCATCTGTCTCCACTCCCTATATTTCCCACTCCACTTCCTAGGATAATCTTATATCCTCAGTATTCACTAGATTTAAATGGGATCCCTTTTATTGATTTAGTTATCTACATGCCAGGACTAAAACCTAACTTATCAGATGTTATCTTATAGGATATATTAAAAAAACTTGGAAAGGATATTCTTTTAGATAAGGTAGTTGATCTATTTTTTTAAAGGTTGGGGCAGAAACCTCAATTTATTATTAAATTAAATACCTATTTATGTCTTGGTAGAGGGAGAACCATTACATATCCCAAAGGCCCAATGCCTAGTGGCCTGAATACAAGGCTTGAAAGCCCAGTTTTTGGCCCAAAGGACCAATCAGTTAACAATACTACTATGGTACCCGCACTGCTACAGTACCTACTATAGTACTACTACTACTACAGTCCTGCTACAGTGCCTCCACCGATACAGTGTCACCACTGCTACAATCACCGCTACTACTGTACTACTACAGTGCCCTGCTAAAGTCCCCCAAAAATTCCTCCATGACCAGATTTGATCCTGGGTCTTTTGGATACCAAGAAGAAGCCCGTACCACTTTGGTACAAGCTCATTGGAAAAGGTAGTTGATCTATATATATCCACCTCCTTTTTCCCAATCCCAGAGACCTAGGACCCTCTAGATGATCACCCATTCTACTCTTAAATGAATATAATGTTCTATGTGATCCCTTGTTGCATCAAATTGTTTTAGATGTTTCGATCTAGGATATAAGTTCTATTGCTTCTCCTCCCAATGGTTCTCACACTATATCCAACTCCAAACATTATTTAGATTTCTATTCATCTTAGATGAGCTTCTCTTTGATGCTGAGGGCCAAATCTAAGCATCACCTTCAGTAATGATTTTATTTTTCATACGGAATTATCATGGCCCAGGGCCCTGGGTGAATACTAAATTCATCATAAATGATATTATCCATTGTATTACCTCCCTAGTGGAGATGCTATAACCTAATAAATACCCTTCCAAAATCATATATTTTTCTTATAATCTAGGCCTCCATGATTTCATGTATGGTGAGACCTATAACCATAATATTTGTATATTTTGGAAAAAATAGTAAAATGGAGTATCTTAACATATACAACCAATATATCTCTACTAAGGATAGCTATGGTATCCATATTTTCTTCATTTATTTCATCTATGCCAAATGCGATGCATTGACGAGGGAATCTCCATGGAATATTCTAGGATCCTTCAATCCGAGGGATTTGACTTGTTTTGTTGGTGGTGATTTTTACACCATCCTAGATTTAATAAAGAAGAATGGTGGATGGGAATATACCTGGAGGAACATATATTATTTCATTTTATTCATATCTAGTAATGGGATTATAGATATGTAATTATTAGGAGACAAATTCACTTAGTGCAATAATCAATAGGGTAGTCAGTGTACCTAGTACCATCTTAATCACTATATTTATAACCTTAAAGACTTATCATATTACCTTAATACAAGAGTATACCAACTCATCTTGAACCTTTTATACCACTCCCAAATTCTCATAATTCTATCATCAAGAAGGGAAGGAAATGATTTTTTCTTATTTTCCATTTAGTGGCCATTTGACCCCAACAATCATAATGAGGTCCACTCATCCTTGAACAAACACATGCTGGAAAGATTTTGGGTTGGATTCCAAAATAAGAAAAGGAATTTAAAAGGGGACCTATAGAAATGGAAAAAATAGTACCTCTCCATTACTTGAGTTGGAGTCCATTAAATATGACATCGAGTAAGCCAAGGAAAGTGTTGAGGTCAGTTGGAACGAAAATCTATTCAGCGATATCATCTGTAAGAAGATAGTTTTTATAAATAGTCTTATAATAAGAAATATTAGACCAAGAATAGTCTAAAGATAGATGGATCAAGGGGACAAGAATACTACATTTTTTCATTCATTTATTATAGAGAAAAATAGTCCAATATCTAGATCATCTGCATGGAGGATGGCTCCTCCACTAACGACCATGAGGTGGTAGGAGGAATGACCAAGACACATATTAAATATTCATTTTTAGATGTTAACCATTACATTGAGTATGGGTACCCTAGGAACCGTGGATATATTTTTTATTCTATAACCCATGTGGTGTTTGAACCTATTAACTCGTTTCATGGGAGATTTTCATAGGATAAGGAGATAAAGGTTGTTGTCCACTCCTACAACTCCGAAAGTCACCATAGCCCAGATAGATTCTTGGGTTCTTTAAATGTGTCTTTCTAGGGCCACATTAAGGGGTATCTTGTGGAATAATATAAATACTATTCATAAGATGGTGGGATCCCTTGGGAGGCTTTTTCAACCACCATGATTCCCATTATAAAGGTGAAAGTCCCATATTTGATTAAGAATTATAGACCCATAAGCATGTTTAACTTACCATACAAGGTCCTTAAAAGAATTAACAATAGAAAAATCTTAGTTTATCTTAACAATTTGGTTTCTAAAGAACACTAAAGATTAATCTAATGAAATTCCACTCAATATACTATTTTTTAACTTAATAAATGATAAGTGAAATTAACAAAAATACCTTTAAATCCAAAATTGAAATTAAAGTTGGCATGGATAAAGCATATGAACGACTGGAGTGGGGATTCACTCTCAAGGTGATGGATTTCATGGAATTATATAACTGGGTGATCAATTTTTTTCTTCAGATGATACAATTCCCCTTATATTTATGTTATTTTTATAGGGAGGAAATATGGGTTCTTTAAGTCAGGATTAGGGCTTAGGCATGGGTATCCCTTACTGACTAGTTTTTTTATCTTGATTTAGGATTCCCTCAAAAAATATCTTTCTCAATGAATTATCATTGGTATCATCCAACCCTTTCTATTAAAGACTCACTTAAATGGAGTTTCCCACCTCTTGTTTGTGGATAATATGATATTCTTTGTTAATTGAAGTTTCAGACCCATATGAAAACTCAATAGAATACTAAAGGATTATAGTTAGTGGAGTGGGAATATTATCAACTTGGATAAAAGTAGTATTTATATTTCAAATTTATGCATATAGAGAAGTGATAAAAATATCACGAACATCCTTGGATTCGATATGAGGCTCTTCCCTATAAGATACATGTGATCATTGATATCTTTTGTAACAGTTTGTATTCATTATATTAATAAGTTTTTCAATAAAATATATAACCACATAAACAATTGGAAGAATCACATCCCATCCTTAAGGGGAATAATCACCCTTATCAACTTTGATCTTACTTCTATTCCCATACACTCTCTATTTGTCCTCAAGTTCCCCAAAACAATTATGAGGAATATCAAATAAACCATGATTTATTTCATTTAGGATGCCTAATCTGATGGGAGATGCCATTGGGCTTCATGGGAGAGGCTGGAAAAGGTGGTAGATGAAGGAGGTATTAACTTGAGGAGTGTAGAGGGTACCATGCATTTTCTTCATGATAAGTTAGTATGATTGGTAATGGAAGGATTATCCTTGGGGTCCAAGTTCATCATGGGTAAATATGGAATGTCTTGGAATTTCTGAAGGGGAGAATATCTAGGTTATGTAAAATACTTCATGGACACATCCACAAACTACACCATCACTCGTGGTGGATCTCCAAACAAAGTGATATAAATTTAGAGAATTAAATGTTAGAGGAAGCCCCACTTGGATTTCTAAGGTTCCCAACTCTAGAATTTTTTTTCAAGAAAGAAAGAAACCCCTACCTTCAAATATGCTATCCTGATTCAGTAGCAACAAGATATATTTTTTTTTCATGAAAAATGAGCACTCTCACATCTAGTGACTATGCTACCCGAACTCTAATGAAGTAATGATATCTTATTTATTCTATGAATGAGAGTGGGTGACTATTGTTTGGTGGTGTTTTGCTGAGTTATTTGGGATTTATTTTCTAGTGTCCAATACCACTGAATTCCATCGAACTTGGTTCTATGGAATGTGAGGAAATAAACAAGAGAATAAGGCATGGAAGGTTTTCTTAGTTACTAGATGTTGGCATATTTGGAACACTAGAAAAAAGGCTCAACATGAAGGAATTAAGAACCCATGACAAGAAATGGTGTCTAGGTCCAAAAGATTGTTAGCTAACCTAGATATTATCTTAAATCATTAGGAGAACATTCTCTCTCTGAGGATGAGCATGGATGGAACAACACTCTCCCATTCTATTTAGATACCATCTCTTCAAGGTCATTGGGTTTATTGGAACCCCCACTAGTGGCCTAAAAATAAACTTTGATAGATAATTCAATATCGATCTCATATGGGGGGTGGGGGGGGGGGGGGTTCATTCATGAACTCTGAGGTTTGGTTGTTTTTTTCCTTTAGCTGCTCTTATGGACATTTTGATTCCATCCTCATGGATTCCTACACCATTCTTGTAACACCCGAGATTTTTATGAGTAATAATTTGTTTTTATATATCATCAAAGGAATCTTTCACTACATACTAGCTTGGCTTACTTTACACGCAATCGCGACCTTCCTCGATAGCTTGCGTCGTACGCAATACCGAGTTTCACTAAACAACGATATGCTATTAAAATATTATTAAAACTAGCCGTTATGAATAGTAATAACCAATTTTTAAAATTTTATAAATTTTATTTTTTAAAATGGACTTCATTTTTGGATTCGGAATACCGAAATTATCCTAGGGTGAAATTTTGGTATTTTTCTGAAAACTTTCAATTTTTGATGAATAGTGAAACCACTAAGTGGTAGGTTAAAAACTGAATTTTGCATAAAACTTAATTTTACCGTTTCTGTGAATGGAATTTCGAAAATCCAACAGACACGGTTGATATCAGTAAGTAAAATGTGGTTCAATGAGATAAAAATAATTTTTTGGTGAATAGTAACTTTTTACTTTTTTTACCGCGGTTAATAGTAAATAGGGTAACTAAGGGTAAATATGATATTACTATTACCCTAACACATGTCCTAATTCTATTGGATAAGTTTAATTCGACCAAAAACAACCTTATGAATAAAATATGACCATTTAGGCCCACTTGGGATAGATTAGGACATTTATTATTAATTTATTTAAAGAAGGGTTAAAATAGTTAAAATCAAAGTTTAATAAGTAAATCATTTTTAATATGGGGTTATACATAAGATAAATTCGACTATAAATATTCATTAGAAATCTAAAAAGATTTAATACATAATGGTATTTTATTTATAATTTTTAAACATTAAATAATTTAATTTATTTATGACACAATTATGATGCAGTAATTATCTTATTTATGAAAGATTGACATAATTGATGTTATAAACACCAAAATAAATGTAATTTGAGACTTTTTATGAATTACACAAATTTTATAGGTTACTATGATATATTAGTGTTGATTTAATCAACTTGGTTCGAACATATAATTCTGTTATGACTTTCACAAAAATCATATATCAAATAGTGTCAAAATTGACACAAAATAGTTTTTAAATAAAATATTATATTATTAATTGTTATTTTATTCCTAAAAATCTAATGATCGGCCAAATCACTTAGATAAGGATATATATATTAATAATAAACAATTTGGGGTTCGTTTGGAATGTTATAGTAAGTGTATTAACCATATAGTGAAAGAAAACAAAAAGACATCGTAAAAGTTAAATTATTTAACTTAGAGTTAAATCTAATTGATAAGGTTAAAATAATACCCTAAACTTGTCTAAATCCAATTGGTTGATAGGATTTAGACCCTTCCCCACTTTAGCTTTGAAATAAGACCATTTGGAACCATTATAAACCGATTTTGACTTTATTATAAAATAATATTTTGAGATATTCCTAAGGTGCCCCTCTCCTCTCTTATAAAAGGGCACCTCCTCCCCCTCCTCCTCACACCAAATTGAGCACTCAAGCTCGGCCAACCCCTGCCATTTTCTCCTCTCCACTTCCCTAGAATAATCCTAGAGGTCCTGGTCTTCTTCAAAGACCAATATTAGTTCCCTAAGTGGAGGATTCAAAGAAGCGTTCCAAAGAAGAGGTAATATCCATTACCGATCTTTTCAATTTCTTTCTTCTTAAACTTCTTCTTCTTTAGTTGTTTCATGATAAAGTAATAACATCAGTATTACTTACATACTGATATGTTATTATAAATATGAAACAACCCTAACTCACCTTCTATCCATCCTATGGAAAAATGAAATCACCGCGCGTGCGTACGTACGGAATACCGTCTCCACGCCGTGGTGTAATCTATTTTCCACCATCACTTTACAAGGATGGGTATAATGGTGTAATGAGTAACTATTTATGATTATTATAAAGTAATATTGATACTGAAATAATATATATATATACTCCAATACAATTCCACGATCATAGGAACGATATCATCACTCGTGCGTACGTACGGAATACCATCTCCACGATGTGAAGCGACTCGTTCTACATGATCATCATTACATAATAATTATATAAATGAATTGAATGAATAAATATGATATGTGTTACACTAATACCATTCTGGATATAAGGTATCTATAACCTTAAAAGAATAATAAGAATTTTTTCGGCAAAACACACATAAGAACAAAAGGCAATAAAGACCCGAGTAACAAGTAACAATGAAATATTACTAACAAGAAGCTAAGAATATGACCATATATGATATCATATCAATATTTATGATTCTGGAATAAGTCAATAACATTATTTAAACCATTATACAGGAGCTTCGGACACGTACAAAGCAAATCGGACCTAAGGTAAGAGAAATATCACAATCTCATTTTTATCCGAGATTGTTTTTACTTGGGCATTTACTGGGGTGTATTTTATCATCCACATCCATGTTTGATCAATATATAATATTATTTTCATCCACCTACAATTGTTTAAATCCAATTTTACCTTTCGGTGAATTTTAGTAAAAGGTAAGAAAGGAATCTTTTGTCGTTTTTTCGTACGAGGTACTTTTTGACTTTTCCGACAAAAGTAAGAAGAATGTTTTCTTAGCTTATACGAAATGAATGGATTTTTAAAACATTATTTCCAAGAATCTTCCTTTACAAGTTTTCATGTTTATTTTTAATCAACTACTTTTAGTTTATAATTGTATGACATGTTATGAAAAGAAAAGTGTTTTTGAAGAAGAAAGGATATTTTCTTCAAGAATGGAGTTCAAGTGTTTTATCAAAATTATTTTCCATCTAAGATAATAAAGGGTTCTGTTTTTATCCCTATTATTACATTGATTTGATTATGTTGTGAGGGGATTATTCTTATGAACTCATTTACCTTATATGATTTGTTTTATGATATCATGATGTTTCAAGAATCCCATTTTTGTTACATGTGTTATGCGATGATGTATGATTTATGATTATGTGGCACACATAAGAAAGGATTCATTATAAGATGGGTGGGACCTATATCTCCCTCCAATGCATTGGGTAAAGATTTTATATCTCATGAGATAGACATGGCTGGAACAGGAGGTTATTTCGGTTCAGTGATACAGGACTGAAACGAGGAGTGAACTCGGTTCAGAAAGGGACTTTGTCCACTAAGATAGTCTTGGCAATGAGTCACGACTAACAAGAAATGATTTTCCATGATTATGTGTGCATTCCACAAAGTTTCAAGTTTCATTTTATGATTATGGGGATCTCATTTTCATTTCTATGATTTATTCCATGTTAAGATATTATGATCTCTTTTGCAGGTTATGATTTTCAAAAAGATATGATATGATTTTTATTTCCTTTATTTGCCCTTGCTGAGCATTTGAGCTCACCCTTTTATGTTTTCTTTTCCCCAGGTCAGGAAGATGGATATTAAGTAGAATATGCTAAAAGGGACCCTAGATATGATGAAATAAATGGGAGACACTGTAGAAGATTTATGAACCAGTTGTTTATGTTTCCCAGTTTCTAAAGACACTATACCTATACGGTCCTTTTTGGTTTTGTCATATGTTGTAATAAGTGTGCTTCAATTTTGAAGTATTAACAATGTATGTAAAGTATGGGTCGTTATAGTTGGTATCAGAGGAAAGGTATAGTCAACCTTTGGAAACTAGGATGTGAAAGTCTTAGTAAGAACCCTAAGGATAAGTCTAAGCATAGAACACAATCTTAGTGTTTTAGAAATGGCCATGAATACCCTAGGATAAGACCTTAAGTGTGAAATTTTATCCTTGATTATGTGGTTTTCCTATTATAATTAGTGTTGCTCACACTATTCTTCTTGGTTTTAGTCAATGGCTGGAACCCGAAGGAACCGTGTTAATGCGGAATGCGATGGGCAATGCAATGATTGTCCCCCTGAGCAACCAAACGATATGGGAGCTGGAATGAAAAATCTTGTAGCCATGCTCACAAAAATTTCTCAAGCTATGAATCATGCAGGACTTCAAAACGAGCAAAGGAAGGAGCAACATTCTGTTGAATCCTTCATGAAGCAGCGTCCACCTTATTTCAGCGGGTCTAATGATCCATTAGTTGCTGAACAATGGATTAGTACTACTGAAAAGATATTTTCAGTTCTTCAATGTTCTGAACATGATAAAGTCATCCTAGCAGTGTATCATTTGGAAGGAGATGCTGATCAATGGTGAAATCTTATTAAGAATACGAGGCAAAGGGATGAAATTGAGTCTATGGAATGGGACGAGTTCAAGAACTTATTTTTCAATAAGTACTTCCCTCGTATTCTCCGAACAAAGATGGAGAAAGAGTTTCTTGAACTGAAGCAAAGGGATGATGAATCTGTTGGTACCTATGAAGCAAATTTTACAAGACTTGCAAGGTACGCTTATGGTATTATTATCCAACCTAAGAGTAAGATCGATCGATTCTTTAGTGGCTTAAAACCAAGTTTTCGAAGGGCGTTAGCCATAAGGGACTTCAATAGCTACGAGGAAATCGTTCGATGTGCTCTCAAAGTCGAGATGGAGATTGGAGTAACCCATCAGTCACATGGGTTTGATAAGAAGAGGAAGATGGAATTCAAAGGTAAATCTAAAGAGCACACTGAAAAGAAGATGAGCTTTCCCTTATGCTCAAAGTGTGGAAAGAAACATGGAGGGAGTTGTCTTAAAGGGACAAGTAAATGTTTCAAATGTGGAAAGGAAGGTCATCGAGCATTTGAATGCCACGATAATGGGAAGAAGATGTCTAATGATGAAAACAAAGGAAGGGATACACAGAATGAACCTACTACACTTCAATGTTTCAAGTGCAAGGAGATGGGGCATTATGCCAATCAATGCCCAAATCCAAGGGTTGATGATGATGGTCGACGTCAACAAAATCTTAAGGCTAAAGACAAAGGAAAGTCACATGCAATTTCTATCAGCGATGTGGAGTACGATAACGAAGTGGTGAAAGGTACACTTACCATCCACTCTAAAGTAGAAAATGTTTTATTTGATTCTGGATCCACCCACTCTTTTATTTCTGAAAAATTTTCTAAGGGTATCACCATATTACCTCAACAATTAGATGTTGAGTTAGCTGTGACAACACCTAATGGCACAACAGTCGCATCAAAAGTTTATAATTCTTCTCCGATCTAAGTTTTTGGGAAAGTGCTTCCCGCAAATCTTGAGATACTTCCTTTAGTAGAATTTTATGTGATTCTTGGAATGGATTGGATTTCTCTACATGGAGCTCATATCAATTTCCAAAGAAGGGAAGTCACATTTCATATTCCAGATCAATCTACGATCGTCTATCGATGCAAGGATGAATATAACCTTCCAGTGGAAATTTATTCCATCTTATGGGTCTTGATTCCACTAAATGAAGGTTATTTATCTCAAATGGTTGGTGAGAAACTCACGATTAAGAATATTCCCATCGTACGGGAGTTTGATGATGTCTTTCCAGAGGAATTACCGGGTCTTCCACCAAATCGTGAAGTTGAGTTTTCAATAGAACTCGTACTGGGTGCTTTGCCTATTTCAAAGACACCTTATAGAATGGCCCCAATTGAGTTGCAGGAATTGAAGAAGAAACTCCAGGAGAATCTTGATAAGGGATTCATACGCCCTAGTGCGTCACCTTGGGGAGCACCTGTTCTATTTGTTAAGAAGAAAGATGGATCAATGAGACTCTTCATTGATTATCGAGAACTTAACAAGATCACTATCAAGAACAAATATCCTCTCCCACACATTGATGACTTATTTGACCAACTACGCGGAGCTCAATACTTTTCCAAGATTGATCTTCGTTCAGGGTATCATCAATTAAGGGTCAAAAGGGAGGATATACCAAAGACGGCTTTCTGCACAAGGTATGGACACTATGAATTTATAGTGATTCCATTTGGTCTTACTAATTCCCCTGCTATCTTCATGGATCTAATGAATAGAGTCTTTAGAGACTATCTTGATCAATTTGTGGTAGTCTTTATAGACGATATTCTTGTCTATTCAAAGAGAAAGGAAGAGCGTGAAGATCAATTGAGAATTATATTGAAGACCCTGAGAAAGGAGAAGCTTTATGCCAAATTTACCAAGTGTGAATTTTGGCTTCAAAAAGTTGCATTTTTGGGTCACATAATCTCAAAAGAGGGGATATCTGTGGATCCAGCAAAAAAAGAGGTTATCGAAAGATGGTCGAGACCAACAACAGTAACTGAGATCCGAAGTTTTCTTGGTTTGGTTGGATATTATAGACGTTTTGTAAAAGATTTTTCACGATTATCTAATCCAATCACCAAGTTGACCCGGAAAGGAGTTATGTTTTTCTGGACGGAAGAATGTGAAGAGAATTTCAAGGAGTTGAAAAGAAGGTTATCCAGTGCACCTGTGCTCACACTGCCTTGTAGTGGAGAAAGGTTTGTGATCTACAGTGATGCATCCATGAAGGGATTGGGGTGTGTTCTTATGCAAAATGATATGGTGATAGCTTATGCCTCACGAAAGTTGAAAATCCATGAGCAAAATTACCCAACACATGATTTGGAGTTAGTTGCGGTAATCTTTGCATTAAAGATTTGGAGGCATTACCTTTATGGTGAAAGGTGTGATATTTATACTTATTATAAAAGTTTAAAGTATATTTTCACACAAAAGGAGCTGAATATGCATCAAAGAAGATGGTTGGAGCTGATTAAGGATTATGACTGCTCAATCCATTACCACCCTGGGAAAGAAAACAAGGTGGCAGATTCATTAAGTCGACAAGACAATGCTAGTTTATCTACGATGAGGATCACAAAAGATCCAATATTTATGGATTTACAAAGGATGGATCTTGGAATTATAATGGAAGGGGGAAAATATTATCTTTCTCGAATAAATTTTCAACCATCTATACATGTGAAGATTAAAGTGGCACAAAAAGAAGATGTCAAGTTACAAAAGAAGGTGAGAAATGTTCCTTAGTTCAACCTTGATTGTGATGGGATAATAAAGTTCAGGAATCGGGTTTGTGTTCCTCCCATCACCGAATTAAAGAAGGAGATACTGGATGAGGCTCATAGTTCTTCATTCTCTATTCATCCTGGAAGCACGAAGATGTATAGGGACCTGAAAGAGTACTTCTGGTGGGATGGAATGAAAAGAGATGTTGCTGAATATGTCTCTCGATGCTTGGTTTGTCAACAAGTTAAAGTTGAGAGATAAAAGTCTAAGGGGATGTTACAACCATTACCCATACCCGAATGGAAATGGGAAAACATCACTATGGACTTTGTAACAGGACTTCCTAAAACATCCAAAGGCAATAATGCTATTTGGGTCATAGTTGATCTTCTTACAAAGTCTGCACACTTCATTGCTATTAGAGATGATTTCTCTCTAGATCAGCTTGCCAGTATATATGTAAAGGAAGTGGTAATATTGCATGGAGTACCACTTTCAATTATATCTGATCGGGATCCGAGATTTACCTCGAAGTTCTGGCGAAGTCTTCAGCATACTCTGGATACAAAGTTGAGTTTTATCACTGCTTATCATCCTCAGACAGACGGTCAGTCTGAGAGAACAATTCAAACCCTAGAAGATATGTTGAGAGCTTGCTCTATGAATTTCAAAGGAGGTTGGGATCAACACCTACCTTTGGTGGAATTTTCTTATAATAATAGCTTTCACTCCAGTATTCAGATGGCTCCTTATGAAGCTCTCTATGGAAAGAAATGCAGGAATCCAACTTGCTGGGATGAAGTTGGGGAAAGAAAGCTATTAGGACCTGATCTCGTTGATGAGATGGCAGAAAAGGTCAGATCTATTCAACAACACATAAGAGAAGCTCAGAGTCGACAGAAAAGTTATGCCGACAACCGAAGAAAAGACCTAGAGTTTGAAGTGGGTGATAAAGTGTTCTTACGAATATCTCCCTGGAAGAGGGCTATGAGATTTGGAAAGAAGGGGAAGTTGAGCCCTAGATATATCGGTCCTTTCGAAATACTGGATCGTGTTGGAAAGGTAGCTTACCGATTGGCGCTTCCACCGAATCTCTCTCAAGTTCACGATGTGTTCCATGTATCTCTCCTGAGAAAGTACATACCTGATCCTTCACATGTACTCAGCTCAGAAGTTGTACCGCTGGAGCAAGATCTTTCTTATGAAGAACAACTGATAGAGATTCTGGATCATAGCGAAACAGTCCTACGAAACAAGACCACTCGATTGGTGAAAGTTTTATGGAGGAACCACCAACTTGAAGAAGCTACATTGGAGCTTGAGGATATGATGAGGGAGAAGTATCCTCATCTGTTTGTTACAAAGTGACGAATTTCGAGGGCGAAATTCTTTTTAAGGGGGGTAGAATGTAACACCCAAGATTTTTATGAGTAATATTTTGTTTTTATATATCATCAAAGGAATCTTTCACTACATACTAGCTTGGCTTACTTTACACGCAATCGCGACCTTCCTCGATAGCTTGCGTCGTACGCAATACCGAGTTTCACTAAACAACGATATGCTATTAAAATATTATTAAAACTAGCCGTTATGAATAGTAATAACCACTTTTTGAAATTTTATAAATTTTATTTTTTAAAATGGACTTCATTGTTGGATTCGGAATACCGAAATTATCCTAGGGTGAAATTTTGGTATTTTTCTGAAAACTGTCAATTTTTGATGAATAGTGAAACCACTAAGTGGTAGATTAAAAACTGAATTTTGCATAAAACTTAATTTTACCGCTTCTGTGAATGGAATTTCGAAAATCCGACAGACACGGTTGATATCAGTAAGTAAAATGTGGTTCAATGAGATAAAAATAATTTTTTGGTGAATAGTAACTTTTTACTTTTTTTACCGCGGTTAATAATAAATAGGGTAACTAAGGGTAAATATGATATTACTATTACCCTAACACATGTCCTAATTCTATTGGATAAGTGTAATTCGACCAAAAACAACCTTATGAATAAAATATTACCATTTAGGCCCACTTGGGTTAGATTGGGACATTTATTATTAATTTATTTAAAGAAGGGTTAATATAGTTAAAATCAAAGTTTAATAAGTAAATAATTTTTAATATGGGGTTATACATAAGATAAATTCGACTATAAATATTCATTAAAAAGCTAAAATGATTTCCTACATAATGGTATTTTATTTATAATTTTTAGACATTAAATAATTTAATTTATTTATGACACAATTATGATGCAGTAATTATCTTATTTATGAAATATTGACATAATTGATGTTATAAACACCAAAATAAATGTAATTTGAGACTTTTTATGAATTAAACAAATTTTCTAGGTTACTATGATATATTAGTTTTGATTTAATCAACTTTTTTCGAACATATAATTCTGTTATGACTTTCACAAAAATCATATATCAAATAGTGTCAAAATTGACACAAAATAGTTTTTAAATCAAATATTATATTATTAATTGTTATTTTATTCCTAAAAATATATGTTTCGGCCAAATGACTTAGATAAGGATATATATATATTAATTATAAAAAATTTGGGGTTCTTTTGGAATGTTATAGTAAGTTTATTAACCATATAGTGAAAGAAAACAAAAAGACATGGTAAAAGTTAAATTATTTAACTTAGAGTTAAATCTAATTGATAAGGTTAAAATAATACCCTAAACATGTATAACTCCTATTGGTTGATAGTATTTCGACCATTCCCCACTTTAACTTCGAAATAAGACCCTTTGGAACCATTATAAACCAATTTTGACTTTAATATAAAATAATATTTTGAGATATTCCTAAGGTGCCCCTCTCCTCCCTTATAAAAGGGCACCTCCTCCCCCTCCTCCTCACACCAAATTGAGCACTCAAGCTCGGCCAACCCCTGACATTTTCTCCTCTCCACTTCCCTAGAATAATCATAGAGGTCCTGGTCTTCTTTAAAGACCAAGATTAGTTCCCTAAGTGGAGGATTCAAAGAAGCGTTCCAAAGAAGAGGTAATATCCATTACCGATCTTTTCAATTTCTTTCTTCTTAAACTTCTTCTTTTTTAGTTGTTTCATGATAAAGTAATAACATCAGTATTAATTACATACTGATATTTTATTATAAATATGAAACAACCCTAACTCACCTTCTATCCATCCTACGAAAAAATGAAATCACCGTGCGTGCGTACGTACGGAATACCATCTCCACGCCGTGGTGTAATCTATTTTCCACCATCACTTTACAAGGATGGTTATAATGGTGTAATGAGTAACTATTTATGATTATTATAAAGTAATATTGATACTGAAATAATATATATATATACTCCAATACAATTCCACGATCATAGGAACGATATCATCACTCGTGCGTACGTACGGAATACCGTCTCCACGATGTGAAGCGACTCGTTCTACTTGATCATAATTACATAATAATTATATAAATGAATTGAATGAATAAATATGATATATGTTACACTAATACCATTCTGGATATAAGGTATCTATAACCTTAAAAGAAGAATAAGAATTTATTCGGCAAAACACGCATAAGAACAAAAGGCAATAAAGACCCGAGTAACAAGTAACAATGAAATATTACTAACAAGAAGCTAAGAATATGACCATATATGATATCCTATCAATATGTATGATTCTAGAATAAGTCAATAACATTATTTAAACCATTATACAGGAGATTCGGACACGTACAAAGCAAATCGGACCTAAGGTAAGGGAAATATCACAATCTCATTTTTATCCGAGATTGTTTTTACTTGGGCATTTACTGGGTTGTATTTTATCATCCACATCCATGTTTTCTCAATATATAATATTATTTCCATCCACCTACAATTGTTTAAATCCAATTTTACCCTTCGGTGAATTTTAGTAAAAGATAAGAAAGGAATCTTTTGTCGTTTTTTCGTACGAGGTACTTTTTGACTTTTCCGACAAAAGTACGAAGAATGTTTTTTAGCTTATACAGAATGAATGGATTTTTAAAAAATTATTTCCAAGAATCTTCCTTTACAAGTTTTCATGTTTATTTTTAATCAACTACTTTTAGTTTATAATTGTATGACATGTTATGAAAAGAAAAGTGTTTTTGAAGAAGAAAGGATATTTTCCTCAAGAATGGAGTTCAAGTGTTTTATCAAAATTATTTTCCATCTAAGATAATAAAGGGTTCGTTTTTTATCCCTATTATTACATTGATTTGATTATTTTGTGAAGGGATTATTCTTATGAACTCATTTACCTTATATGATTTGTTTTATGATGTCATGATGTTTCAAGAATCCCGTTTTTGTTACATGTGTTATGAGATGATGTATGATTTATGATTATGTGGCACACATAAGAATGGATTAATTATAAGATGGGTGGGACCTATATATCCCTCCAATGCATTGGGTAAAGATTTTATATCGCAAGAGATAGACATGGCTGGAATAGAAGGTTATTTCGGTTCAGTGATACAGGACTGAAACGAGGAGTGAACTCGGTTCAGAAAGGGACTTTGTCCATTAAGATAGTCTTGGAAATGAGTCATGACTAACAAGAAATGATTTTCCATAATTATGTGTGCATGCCACAAAGTTTAAAGTTTCATGTTATGATTATGGGGATCTCATTTTCACTTCTATGATTTATTCCATGTTAAGATATTATGATCTCTTTTGCAGGTTATGATTTTCAAAAAGATATGATATGATTTTTATTTACTTTATTTTCCCTTGCTGAGCATTTGAGCTCACCATTTTATGTTTTCTTTTCCCCAGGTTAGGAAGATGGATATTAAGTAGAATATGCTAAAAGGGACCCTAGATATGATGAAATAAATGGGAGACACTGTTGAAGATTTATGAACCAGTTGTTTATGTTTCCCAGTTTCTAAAGACACTATACCTATACGGTCCTTTGTGGTTTTGTCATATGTTGTGATAAGTGTGCTTCAATTTTGAAGTATTAACAATGTATGTAAAGTATGGGTCGTTATAATTCTGAATGGGGTTGAGTTAGGTCACACTTATAGTATTATTCTGGCTTTATTTGAAATAGATTCTTCAGTCATTCACAACTATTTCCAAGGGAATATTATCATTACATGGTACATTTATTATCATATCTATAGATGCAGGTTCTTCATTGATAACCAGTTGAGTTTTCATAACATGTGGTGTAAAGGGAACAAATTTGTGTACTTCCATTATTTATAGGGAACTTATATTGCACCTTTTATCTCCTTTACTATAATTAGATCCATTTCCCTTAGGTGTGTTGATCTTGTTAGAGTATATTCTCTCAAGTTACATTATTTTGACCCCCTAATCTCATTGGATATTTTGAGATCTTTAATAAAAATTCTTATCTTTGAGTGAGTGGTGATGATGAATTGGAGTTTCATGTTTTTATTAAGTCTTCAATTGTGGTTATTTGTTAATTTATTGTTGTGTATGAAGAGGTATTTATATTTGATTATAGAAAATATTTCCCCTCCACATGTAGCTTGGGTGGTAGAGGGATGGGAAGTGGAATGACGGTCACTGGGTCAAGTCCTTGGGCCATTTTCTCTTATAAAATGTCTAATATATTGGACCCACATTTTAATTCAAGAATCTATAAATCAACATTTCAGAACATATTATGTTTAATTTAAATCCACTAGATATCTTAATAGGTTAAGTATACTTGAGATGAAACGTAGGAAAACCATTGCTACGATCCAATAGGTGGTTAAACATGAACATGTTTGTTACTTAGAAAGTGTCCGTCATTTTTTTGATAATACTCACAACCATCAGTTTGTGATAAAACCCTTTTTATAAAGTCCAACTTATAGTTTGAGTCACAAATCACTCACTTTGTGTTCTAGGATACGGAATATGATTGTTTATCACATGAATTTGAGCATTTAAATGTCTCCAATGTTGGGTAAAGTGTTGGGTTATTTCATATTGAAAAACAATACCTCTTTTAATATGAGAAGGTATTCATTATTGGTAAATTTTTACCTACTATGAATGAAACTATGTCTAATGATTTATAATCCATATTTTAAAAGTTCACTTTATTTGAGTCATTTATTTACTTACAATTACATTATTTTAGAAATTAATACCATTAGGTGGGAGCCTTCTTACATGTCATTTTAAAAAATAGTTTTGTGCACTGTTCCTAGTGGCTGTGAGTAGGTTCCAGTCAAGCCTTTACCAAATTTTTAATTATTAAAAGCCCTAAGTATAAGAAAAAACATTAAGAACGTTTTTGGCCATCTTGGATCATTTTATATAGTGTTGTCTTTAATTTTTACACCTAATTTAAAAAATCAAGGAATTAGAACATTAGTGGCCCAAAAACATTGTTATTTTATTTTAATAAAGTTCATAAAGCCTTTGTTAGATGTTTGTGATTTTAAGGTGTTGAAAGAACATAATTAATTATTCTCACAAAACAATGAAATTGTATTCATCAATAAAACATTTTCTATAAATTATTATGGTTATAAATTTTAGGGAGAGAGTTGAGATAAAGGCTTAAAATTTTGCATTGCATGGGAGGTAACCCATGGTATTTATTTTTCTTTTCATTTTTAATTATATTTAATTAAATATTTCATTACATTTCTCTAGTTTTTTACATCACCACATTTTTCCCATGTTGTATTTTTGAATAGGAGATTCATTGCAAATTCTCTCCCAATTCTTGCTCATATCTTTTTAATTGAAAATTTTTGTTAATTATGATAGTTTCTATTACCCTTGTAGGTACCTCAACAAATATGCCAAGTGGAGATACACATATCTTGAATAATATTGAATTAATTATATTTTTACCAAGGATTCAATGATTCAATATTTAGGGGATTAATATTTTTAATTCCACCTTTTATTTTTTATAGATTTGTAGATTGAGACATATTCTTTTGGTAGCTTTTAAAAAATCTGAAATTTTATTTTTAACTCCATCAATACTAGAAATTATGTGTAGGGGGGAAATGGTATTTTTTTGAGTTGAATTTAAGTAAATCTATTTTCGTATGACTGGGTTTCATGATGACTATAATCTAGATTTTTGGAGATCAATTTAAAATAAATACAAAAACTTTCTTGGAGCAATACTTTTTTATTTTTCTTTGAGTTTATAAATCATATTAAAACTAATTTTTTTCACTTTTAAATCATTTTATGTACATGATATTTAAGGATATTAATTATAAAACATTGATTCTGACTTCCAATATATAGTATAAAAATTTTAAAATATATTTTTAAAGGGATAATATTTTTTTCAACATGTTTTTTGAACTTTTATTTTTACCCTTTATAAAATCTTTGGACAATTTTATTGAATAATCATTTTGAGATAAAACTTTATTAATTTTTTTCCTCTGAATTAATGTTTAACATTGGGGAAATATTGGGTTTTAAGTGTGTGGGAGGGGTCTTTAAATTTTTTTACCAATACTTTAATGTTGCACACATATAAAAACCCTAATATTTTTCAATATTAATTATTTTTAAAGATTTAATTTTCTTATTAAGCAGTTGATTTTTTTCTTCTGAATTTTGATGGATTTTGTTTCACTTTGAGGAGGTTAATTTATATTACTCCATGTATTTTTTAAGTACATAAATTTTATTCCATCTTAAATAAACATTCTTTTGGTAAACTTTTGAGAGCATGTCTTATAATTATCATTGAATTTGAACGTATTGATTCAAATTAAACTCATGAGATATACATCCAAATAGGATACGAAATTAAAATCATAATCTAGGATAAAATTTTCATTATTTATTATTTTACTGATGTATTTTTTAATTATTCATTTTTTAATTATTTTTACCCATACATAAATTTCATCTATTTGTTATCTTTTTAATTACACTTGTCTATTCTCCCATAGGTAAATAAGATTTTTGAAGTTTTAGCTAAATTCAAATTGAAGTGTGTTTAATTATTTTAAAAAATTTCAATGTCAATCATTTCTGTGAAAATCGAAACCATCTTTTCATCTAAACCATTTAATTCTAAGAGGTAAATGACATTTTATTCTAGTGAGGGTCAATATGGGAACATATTTTCAAAAATAAAATCTTTATGAAACTTCAGTTTTCTATGCTTATGATTTATTCCTTTCAACTGAATTTGACTAATTAATTTGTTGGGGAAAATAAATATTTATGTGCGGGGAATTTTATGTGAAAATTATTTGACGCATTTTTTTCATATCCATTTGATTATTTTTTTTATTAATGAGTTAATAAAGGCAGTTACTTGATAATTGATGATTACGTATTGAAAATATCTTTTATTTAATTTTCTAAATGAAATTATGAGTTGAATATGTTCCTTGATTTTATTTACTATTTATTTTATGATTAAATATTTTAGCTTATTTTGACGTGTTACATTAAAATATAATTTTATTATGTTTTGGATTTTAGATTTTTGACTTACAAGTTCCATGATTTTAATTGAATATATTCTAATTGAATCATTTTCTCATTCCTTTTATTGAGATAAAAAATATCCATGTTCTAGTTTATTGAGTTTGTTTTTATCTACTATTTTTTTATTTATGGATGTTTATGAATTTTATTTTTTCCTTTACATATTTTAATTTTAATTTCTTGTCAATCCATGTAAAATAATTTTTATAGTTATAGAAGATATTTATGTAATAAAAACCATCAGATAAATTTCAAGTAGGGTCATAGGACATTTTTTTTTTCTTACCTTACTTTTATAAAAACATTCCACTTGCCTCTATGTAAGATATTTATCCCTTTTACCCATAAGAGAATTAACATAATATATTTGGACCAGGGGGTGGACATAAGATAATTTTGAGATAGGATAATTTATCCCTTGTGGTCCCTAATTGAGCTCAAATCCACTAATGAAAAATTAAATTAGGGTAATACACATAAAATCATTGTTCCATAATTGTATTGTAATATATTGAATGTTTGAGCTTCACTTGAAGCTGTGTCGCTAAATATGAATGAGAAATAGATCAACCAAACCTATGAATGTGAGTGAGGTTGAGTCACCATGATTGATGATGACTGACGTTGATTTCAATTGAGAGAGGAAAATAACAAAGTTGAGAAATTAGAAAAGGATATGGGATAAAAATATACACATCCTTAATGATTTGTGTTTGAGAATTTACATCCACAAATATCTGTATGTGAGGTGATATGAGTTTAATGAATTAGTATGAAGGGAAATTGAGGATAGATCTAGTCTCAAAATCAGAAAGAGATCAAATAAAGACCAGGGATGATAATTCATTGATGAAAATATTGACCTAAGAATATTTTTATAAGTTGTATTAACCAATATTGAGTCAAATAATGGATTTTTGGAGAAACATTTATCGTATGAGATGACTATTCCACACATGAGATGAGATTGAACAACCACTGCTGATAAAGAAATGAGGATGAGATTTTTGTTTTCTAGAGTGTGTTACCTATTTAATTTAAAAGATTATAGGGCCTCATCATTTCACTTACCATAAATAGTATGTTTTTAAAGTTATGCACACCATTCACTTGATTAATTTCCTCTGAGAAACTATAGCCATCAACACTTTCTTTGGACCATGTATGGCTCATTCGAAGTAATTGTTGTTAATTTCTATAGTGTGACTTGAAGAATATGACCATATCATTTTAGTTTTTGTGTGAATATAATAGGTTTCATTTTTTGGGTTTAAACATGTGGGTTAAATAGTGTTGATATTATGATGATCAGAGGTGTGTATTCTTTGAAATGAGTGAGCAAAGAAGAACATGAATTTTCTAGAGTCGATTTTCATTCTAATGAAGAAGGACCTAACATGAGATGAAATCTTAGAATAATCTGGAATCTTATTAAGGAAGTCAAACATGAAGGTTTCCACTATTACTGACACATGGATTTTAATTATGAAAAATATAATTACAATAAAAATTGAAGTGAGTTTACTGGAAAAAATAAAAACAAAAACATCTAAGAAATTACTTTTTTACTAGTACAACTATTATTGAAAATTTTGAAAGTGGGTATGTTTTTTGGTGAGTTTTTCTATAGTTGTTGTGAAAATGATAGAAGGAAAATGAATTACTAATACATTTTTCTATGATAAATTAGTCGTGGTGGTGGAAGCCAGTGAGAAAGAGGGATAATAAAACTAGTTTCCATGGGGAGATTAAGATATAGATTCTAGGAGGAACCCAATTAATTTCACACATTATTCCAAAGATAGGAATGGATCATTGGTGATGGAAATATTTAAATTTTTATTTTAGGGAGTTGTAGTCAGAGAATGATGATGATCTCAAAAAATAATCACCTTTCCTATTCTATTTTCTTCTGGTTTTCTAAATCTATAACAATTTTCTTGAATATTTTTCATGCTACTGAGATGTGTAACTAAATTTTTTTCAGGGGATTGAATTAGAATGAAATGAATTATTTTTACCCATTATTTATTTAGTTTAATTCATGAAATTTTTTATTTTTTTTCTTTATTTCATTACTTATCTATTTATATTATAACAATGTATCAATAGATGGAATTAGAGTTAAATATTTGTAGGTGGTTCAAAAATTAGTTTCCGTTTCACTAAAATCGACTGATTAGGTGAAGTGCCACTAGAAATACATGATGTGAGTTTTTCATCTTATGTTCTTAATTTTTTTTATTCATGAGAATCATTTTTACCCTACATAAAATATCAATGGGTGAAAAGTAATGGATTCTTTTCCCTAGTAACTTTAACTAAAGAAATTAATTTAAAAAATATTGAGGTTTTATTTTCTCCATGGAGAAGAATCCATTTCTCAAGAGGTTGACATAAATATAATCTATTAAAAGAGATATATAGGAAATATTTTTCAATTAATGATAGTTATATGTTTCTACACACTTTTTTATATATATATTGTTTTCACTTTAACAGTTAATTATAAGGCATAACCAATGATATTTTCATCAATTCAAACTATCAAATTCCCCCAAACTCTATCCCTACCTAGTCTTATTTCCCTCATTCTAATATTTACTGTGACAACCCTGCTTTTTATTTACAACTTAAACATGCTTTATTACATAAAACTTCACTTGATACAACAAAGAAGATAGATAGGTTTAGTGTCTTGGGGGATTAGGATCATTACACAAAAAATTTAAACTTGAAATACAACATCTTTATTTAAAACTTCCTTTACATGACCACTACATTCCTTCATACTTAGCATTACATGGGATAACCTGAAGACATGCATAAAAAAAGGGTGAGCTATAAAGCCCAGTAAGGGAGTAAATAATGAATAACATGAGGAGTAAAATACATGTTAGGAAATAGGAACATCAATAGATCATAAGAGTTACCTAAACATAAATTCATGATAAAGCATGATAATCATAACATGGAAATGTGGCAACAACACTTAACATTGAATTAGCATGAGCCAAGGCTCATTGCACATGGAGCATTAGTAAACCCTCATTGCACTTGAAGCACGAGTAAAACCTCATTTCACTTGAATTACCATGAGTAAACACTCATTGTACATGACGTATCATGATACTATACTTTACCCAATGCATTAGAGCACTATAAAGGGAACACCCTTCTTAATCATTTCATTTCATGCATAAGTGTGCCACATGGATCATAAAACATGGATTCATAAAACATAATCATTTATTAAATGATATAGGAATGTGGAATTCATACATGAATCTTTATAATCAATAAGTAAATTTGCATAAAGGTGAATACCCTTGATGGAGAAATGGGCATGGTATTCACTACACAATGATATTGGCTTAGAAAATCGGTGTGATTTCGGCAGCGTAACGGCATGACATAAGAATTCATAAAAATGGTTGATGAGAGAGAAATGGTTTCCTCATCATATTTACATGTAATGGAAAGTAATGAGGTCATATAGATACATTTCCCAACAATTGAAAATTAATTTAGATTCATGATACAAAAGTATTGCTTGAATATAAAAGAGGAGAAAAAGGTTCCTTTCGAAATTTCGGCATAGTAACGGGTGTACATGGGAGGCATTTAATGAAAGAGAAAGGGGTCTACAATCATTCAAACAATAAGTGGGCAGTATGGGAGAGGTGTGAAACCATACCCCAACATTCATAATTGAAATTAAAAGGGAAATACAACTTAAAGAAAATTGACAAAAATGAGAAAGGAAGAAAAACCTTACTTGGAAGTGTGCTTCCAAAGGCTAGAGAGAGGCTTGTGAGAGGCTTCTTGGGAGTTTGGGGCACATTGTGAGTATTCTAGAGAGAGTAGGGCATAGGTTGGACGAACTCCAAGGGATTTTAGTGAGGAGGAAGTGGGAGCTTGGTTGGGTTTATATAGGAAAGGTGAGAGAATTCTTTATTATTTAGGTTTGGGACCCCTTATATTAAAATAATCCAAAACACAAACCATCCCATGGTATTTGCCCATGGTTTCTGGAAAAGGAAAGAGGAAAAAAATATTGTACAAGGCCAAGGTCCGAACTTATTAAGAAATTAGGGTTGCTTATGTGGAGGTGAGTCACACTCCCATGGAAATTAATTTTAAAAGGAAAAGTGTTGAATAAGTCTTGAGGGGTTCATTAATGCTTTGAAATGTAAGTCAATCAAACCCAAAACCTCATTATTTTAATGATAAAAAAAATATTGGCCGAAAATAAGGATTATGGTATTTTATTACATCACCATTGGGTCATTATGATGTCATAAAACACATTATATATTTAAACGGTATTTAATTTTTACCCAAAAATTTGACTGTCTCAGAAAATTATGAAAAATTCACCGTTGGATAAACTCAACGTTCTGATTCCAAAAATAATATTTATTTTATCTAAATAATTTTCTAAATATGTGAATTTTCACTTTTAAAATAAAAACCGACATTTATAAAAAATTCACGGGTTTTGACAGAAATGGCATTCAAACCTTAATAAAAATTTTAATTGCATTCATAAAATTATAAGATCATTTATATTTAATAGAAATTAATTTAATATTAATAATAATATTTTATTATAATATTTTTTAATTCAAAAATCCTTTAATGTAATAAAATATAATTATTAATTAAATAATAACTAAAACACCATTCGTACTTTAAAAACTATTTACAATGTATCAAAAATGACTTGAAATTATATTCATTATTATATACAAAAATAATGTACATGAACATGGTACTACTTATTTGTTACATGACCCCTTAAGATAGTTGCATAAGACCTAAGGGTAAGGTGTGCGATGGTGAAAGACTCTTGGGGCGACTCGGATAACATCGCTTGAGTGGTAATCTCTATCAACTTCCACTTTTCCCGTAGACGATCACGTTCGAGCTTGACATAATGAAGCTCAGCTTGGGCTTGGTCAAGGATGAAGCCCAAAGACGCCACCTCTTTTCCGAGCTCCGACAAATGAGCTTCGTATGGGGCAATTCTACTGGATGAGGCCATCGCTTCCTTTGTCTGAGTAAAATTGGGTTCGTTAAAGCCTTATATTTATACTACTCATGTGATCACTGTTCAACGGCTATAAAAGTAATGGTCACAAATCGTAACATAAAACTAAAGAAGTTGACATCTTATAAAAACATTTTTCATAAAGAAAAATTTAACTGGATCAAGAGGGATTTTCCATTAATGAAAGTTTGGGTCGTTACAATATTCCCCCCTTAAGAAATTTCGCCCTCGAAATTTTCCTTTTCCCACACTAAAACAAATGTGGGTAACTCAGCTTCATCATATCCTCCAACTCCCAAGTCACTTCTTCAAACTTGTGGTTTCTCCACAACACCTTGACGAGGGGTATTGTCTTATTTCATAGAACTTTTTCTCTACGATCTAAGACCTTCTCTGGTCGCTCCTCATAAGAAAGACCATCTTACAATTGTACCACCTCGGAAGAGAGTACATGTGAAGGGTCCGGTATGTACTTCCTTAACAGGGATACATGGAAGACATCATGCACCTTGGCCATAGTAGGTGTAAGTGATAGTCGATAGGCCATAGCCCCAACACGATCAAGAATCTCAAAGGGGCCGATGTAACTTGGACTAACTTCCCTTTCTTTCTAAACCTCATGACATTCTTCCACGAAGATATGCGTAAAAACACCATGTCTCCAACTTTAAACTCAAGGTCTCGTCGACGATTATCTGCATAACTCTTCTGTCGACTTTGGGTTGCCTTGATATGTTGCTGAATGGTTTTCACCTTCTCCACCATTTCTTAGACCATTTCTGGTCCAAGCAGCTTACATTCACCGACCTCATCCCAACATGCCATTGTTCTACACCTTTTCCCATATAGGGCTTTATATGGTGCCATTTGGATGCTCGAGTGGAAACTATTATTATAAGAGAACTCAACCAAAGGAATATGTTGATCCCATCCTCATTTAAAGTCCATTTAGCATGCTCTCAACATGTCCTCAAGTGTTTGGATAGTCCGCTTAGATTAGCCATCAGTTTGAGGATGATAGGCCGTACTGAAGTTCAGTTCAGTATTCAGAGCATGTTGTAGACTCTTCCAAAATTTAGAGGTGAATCTTGGATCTCGGTCAGACACAATAGATAGTGGTACTCCATGCAACCGTACCACATCCCTGATATATATCCGTGCTAGTTGATCCAAAGAGAAATCCTCTCGAATAGCAATGAAGTGTGCAGTCTTTGTAAGATGATCCACAACAACCCAGATTGCATTGTTGCCTTTGGATGTCCTTAGAAGTCCGGTGACAAAGTCCATGGTGATGTTCTCCCATTTACATTCTGGTATGGGAAATGGTTGCATCATCCCCTTAGACTTCTGCCGCTCTGCCTTCACTTGCTGACACACCAGGCACTTTGATGTATATTTAGCGATCTCCTTCTTCATATTATCCCACCAAAAGTTTTCTCGGAGATCTCGATACATCTTTGTGCTCCCTGGGTGAATAGAGAAATTTGAACTATGTGCATCATCAAAAAGTTCCTTCTTCAGCTCCGGACTTTATGGAACACATATTATTTTCCAAAACCACACAATTCCTTCTTCATTAACATTAATCTTCGAGGATTTCCCCTTTTTGATAGCTTCCATTTTTTCTTGAATTCCCACATCATCCTTTTGATCATCCTTTAACCTTTCCAAAAGAGATGGTTGAGCAATCATTTGTGAAAGGATTGATGATGTTCCCTTCGTTATGATTACCACATCCATCTTCATCAAGTCTAAGAAGATTGGATCCTTCTAAATTCTCATCATTGATAGAATCGTTGGATCCTTTCTACTTAGGGCATCCACCACCTTGTTCGCTTTCCCAGGGTGGTAATGTATTGAACAGTCATAATCCTTGATGAGATCTATCCATATTATCTGGTGAATATTAATCTCTTTCTGTGTGAATATATATTTAAGACTCTTGTGGTCAGTATATATCTCACATTTCTCTCCATAGAGATAATGCCGCTAGGTTTTCAAGGCAAAGATCACCACCGCCAACTCCAGATCATGCGTTGGATAGTTTCGCTCATGGATTTTGAACTGCCTTGAGGCATAGGATATCACTTTATCATTCTGCATTAGTACACATCCTAAGCCCTTCTTTGAGGCATCACTAAATACCACAAATATTTCCCCACTTGTGGGTAAAGTGAGCACCGGTGCAGTGATAAGCCTCCTTTTCAACTCCTTGAAGCTTTCTTCACATTCATCACTCCAAGAAAACTTTAATCCCTTTCGAGTTAGCTTGGTAAGTGGGTTGGACAATCGTGAGAAATTTCTCACAAATCGTCTATAATATCCAGCTAACCCCAAGAAGCTACGGATATCCGTTACCGAGGTTGGCCTCGACCATCCCTCAATTGCATCTGTTTTGCAGGGGTCCACAGATACCCCATTGCATGTGATGATATGGCCCAAGAATGAGACTTCGTTCAACAAAAACTCACACTTGATGTACTTTGCATAGAGCTTCTCCTTGCACAAAGTCTCTAGTACAGTTTTTAAATGCTCCTCATGGTCCTCCTTGGTTTTGGAGTATATTAGAATATCATCTATAAAGACTACCACAAATTTGTCAAGGTAATCTCTAAAGACTCTATTCATCAAGTCCATGAATATTACTGGAGCATTGGTGATTCCGAAAGGCATTACGATGAATTCATAGTGCCCATACCTTGTACGAAAAGCAGTCTTGGGGATATCTTCCTTCTTCACCCTTACTTGATAATATCCCGACCGCAAGTCCACCATGGAGAAGTATTGTGCTCCACGAAGCTGATCAAACAAGTCATCGATTCTTGGGAGAGGATACTTGTTCTTTATCGTGATTTTGTTAAGTTCACGATAATCGATGCAAAGCCGCATTGACCCATCCATCTTCTTGACGAAGAGGACTGGTGCACCCCATGGTGATGCACTTGGGAGTATAAATCCTTTATCCAGATTCTCATGTAGTCGTTTCTTCAGCTCTTCAAGCTCAACAACAGCCATTCTATATGGAGTCTTGGATATTGGTAGTGCCCCAGGTATAAGTTCAATTGAGAACTCAACATCTCTTCTTAGAGGAAGACCATGAAGTTCCTCGGGAAACACTTCAGAGAATTCCCTCACAATAGGCATTTCTTCAAGGGTGGTTTCTTCCTTGGACTCAATCATCTGAGCCAGATATGCGTGCTCATAAGGCAGTAATATCCATGCTTTAGATGATGGAGCTAAAGGAGATTCATCTTCCTCCTGATGCTTGTAAAGAATCGGGGGTCGATTCTCCATATGGAGTGTGATTTCCCTCTCCAGACAATTTATGTTGGCTCTATATAAGGAAAGCCAATCCATGCCAAGAATTGCATCAAATTCCACCAAAGGGAGTATGATGAGGTTTGCCGGGAAATTCAATCCACATATTATAACAGGGGAGGACTTATACTCATGGGATGCAATGATTGCCCCATTTGCCGTACTCACTGACATCTTTACTTCCATGATTTGTGGTGGTGCAGGGATTGTTCTACTAAACTTTTTAGATATAAAATAATGCGTAGAACCTGAATCAAAAAGTACGTTTTCTATTCTTGAATGAATAACTAGCGTACCTATCACCACTTCATTTTCGGGGTTCACTTCGGCAGAAGTGATGGAAAAAGCTCTTCCTTGCTGTCTTGGAGGTTGCTGGTTGCCTCCGATAACCCTTGGATTAGGGCACTGATTTGCAAAATGACCCGGTTCTTTGCATTTGTAGCATTGAACAACTCGTTGAGGTTCGAACGGAGCGTTTCTCTCCTCTGTCGCAGCCGCGGGTCCTTCTTGCTGACAGTTAACAGCTAGGTGCCCTTCTCTTCCACACCTGAAGCATTTTCTTGTCCCCCTAAAGTAATTTCCAGGGTGCTTCTTTCCACACTTTTGGCAAGTGGGGTGCTGGAACTTCTTAGCGCCGTTGTATTTATCCATCGGACCACCAGAATTGAAGTCCACCTTACGCTTCTTGTCCCCATGATTCCCCTGTGATTCTCCGATCTCCATTTCAACCTTGAGGGCACATCAGACAATTTCCTCATAGATGTCGAAGTCACGGATCGCTAATGCCTTCTGCAAGCTAGGATTCAGCCCACCAAAGAAGAGGTCAACCTTGCATTCGGGGGTAACGACAAAGCCGGAAGCGTATCGTGCAAGCCTTGTGAAGTTTTCCTCATACGCTCCCACAGATTCTTCATCTTTCTGTTTGAGGGAAAGGAAGTCCCTTTCGATCTTAAGACGGAGGGTGCGCGGAAAATATTTATCGAAAAACATCTTCCGGAATTCCTTCCATTCCAAAGCCTCGATCTCCTCCTCAGGCTTTGTATTTTTGATCAACATCCACCATTGATCAGCTTCACCCTCCATACGATAATCCTCCAGGAGAACGTTCTCTTGTTTAGAGCATTGGAGGATGGATAATATCTTTTCAATGGAGTTGATCCATTGCATAGAGATCATGGGATCAGATGATCCACTAAAATTAGGAGGCCTTTGTCTCATGAAGCTTTCAATATAGACTTGTTCTTTCTTAGGGGGGGGGGGGGTTGAAAATTCCTCTTGACCAATGTTTTTATTCAAAACTTGAGTTAGCTGCGAGAGAAGCTTGAAAAAGTTCGCGATTCCCGCTCCCATTGGATTGAGCATCTCATTAGTACAATCATCACACTGATCTTCACTATGGTTGTTATCCCAAGTTCTCCTATTACCGGCCATTGGCCGGAATAAAATGAAAGTTAGGGGTAACACATAAAGGTTAATCCAAAGACAAAAGTTTATGACTTATAAATAAAATTTAATCTCTTTAACTCATGAGTCTATAGGATTCAATCTAGGCTTTTCATGATCTTCCTTCTAACATATATTCTTAGGGGAATTTTTCCCTTAATAAGGGTTCATACTAAGATTGTGAATTTATCAAAACATATCCCTCGGGAGTGTCGTAACCAAGAGTGCAGCAAGGCCCGTTGTCGTGCACCAGTTCTCATTCGAGTCTAGCACAAAGCGGTGTTTTCGGGTTTTACCCCTAGGATACATCTGTTTTCCAGAGCCGCCTATACCTGCTCGTATCCAGACAGGGATGTATTTGTTTGATAAACCACTTACATAGTATTTAACAAAACTTAGGGATGTTTTTATTATACTTAGTCTTGTATTTAAGGCTTTACTAGGGTTTCCTAATCCCAAAAATAACTAAACCTATCCTCTGATACCAACTATGACAACCCTGCTTTTTATTTACAATTTAAACATTCTTTATTACATAAAACTTCACTTGATACAACAAATAAGATCAAGAGGTTTAGTGTCTTTGGGGCTTAGGATCATTACATAAAAACTTTAAACTTGAAATACACCATCTTTATTGAAAACTTCCTTTACATGACCACTACATTCCTTCGTACTTAGCATTGCATGGGATAACCTGAGGACAAGCATAAGAAAAGGGTGAGCAATAAAGCCCAATAAGGGAGTACACAATGAATAACATGAGGGGTAAAATACATGTTAGGCAATAGGAACATCAATAGATCATAAGAGTAACATGAACATAGAGGCATGATAAAGTATGATAATTATAACATGGAAATGTGGCAACAACACTTAATATTGAATTAGCATGAGCCAAGGCTCATTGCACATGGAGCATGAGTAAAACCTCATTGAAATTGAAGCACGAGTAAACCCTCATTTCACTTGAATTATCATGATTCAACACTCATTTCACATGACGTATCATGATACTATACTTTACCCAATTCATTGGAGTGCTATAAATGGCGCACCCTTCTTAAACATTTCATTTCATGCATAAGTGTGCCACATGGATCATAAAACATGGATTCATAAAACATAATCATTTATTACATGATAAAGGAATGTGGAATTAATACATGAAACTTTATAATCAATAAGTAATTATGCATAAAGGTGAATACCCTTGATGGAGAAATGGGCATGGTATTCACTACACAATGATATTGGCTTAGAAAATCGGTGTGATTTCGGCAGCGTAACGGCGTGACATAAGAATTCATAAAAATGGTTGATGAGAGAGAAAGGTGTTCCTCATCATATTTACATGTAATGAAAAGTAAGAAGGTCATATAGATACATGTCCCAACAATTGAAAAGGAATTGAGATTCATGATACAAAAGTATTGCTTGAATATAAAAGAGGAGAAAAAGGTTCCTTTCGGAATTTCGGCATAGTAACGGGTGTACATGGGAGGCATTTAATGAGAGAGAAAGGGGTCTCCCATCATTAAAGAAATAAGAGGGCAGTATGGGAGAGGTGAGAAACCATACCCCAACATTCATAATTGAAATTAAAAGGGTAATACAACTTAAAGAAAATTAAAAAAAATGAGAAAGGAAGAAAAACCCTTACTTGGAAGTGTGCTTCCAAAGGATAGAGAGAGGCTTGTGAGAGGATTCTTAGGAGTTTGGGGCACCTTGTGAGGATTCTATAGAGAGTAGGGCAGAGGTTGGACGAACTCCAAGGGATTTTAGTGAAGAGGAAGTGGAAGTTTGGGTGGGTTTATATAGGAAAGGTAAGATAATTCTTTATTATTTAGGTTTGGGACCCCTTATATTAAAATAATCCAAACCACAAACCATCCCACGGTATTTGCCCATGGTTTCTGGAAAAGGAAAGAGGAAAACAATATTTTACAAGGACAAGGTCTGAAATTATTAAAAAATTAGGGTTGCTTATGTGGAGGTGAGTCACACTCCCATGGAAATTAATTTAAAAAGGCAAAGTGTTGAATAAGTCTTGGGGGGTTCATTAATGCTTTGAAAAGCAAGTCAATCAAACCCAAAACCTCATTATTTTAATGATAAAACATATATTGGCCGAACATAAGGATTATTGTATTTTATTACATCACCATTGGGTCATTATGATGTCATAAAACACATTATATATTTAAACGGTATTTAATTTTTACCCAAAAATTTTACTATCTTAGAAAATTATCAAAAATTCACCGTTGGATAAATTCGACGTTATGATTCCAAAAATAATATTTATTTTATCTAAATAATTTTCTAAATATGTGAATTTTTACTTTTAAAATAAAAACCGACATTTATAAAAAATTCATGGGTTTTGACAGAAATGACTTTCAAACCATAATAAAAATTTTAATTGCATTCATAAAATTATAAGATCATTTATATTTAATAAAAATTAATTTAATATTAATAATAATATTTTATTAAAATATTATTTAATTCAAAAATCCTTTAATTTAATAAAATATAATTCTTAATTAAATAATAACTAAAAACACCATTTGTACTTTAAAAACTATTTACAATGTATCAAAAATGACTAGAAATTATATTCATTATTATATAAAAAAATAATGTACATGAACATGGTACTACTTATTTGTTACATAAGCCCTTAAGATAGCCGCATAAGACCTAAGGCTAAGGTGTGCGATGGTGACAGACTCATGGGGCGGCTCGGATAACATCGCTCGAGTGGTAATCTCTATCAACTTCCACTTTTACCGTAGACGATCATGTTCGAGCTTGACATAATGAAGCTCAGCTTGGGCTTGGTCAAGGGAGAAGCCCAAAGACGCCACCTCTTTTCCGAGCTCTGACAAATGGGCTTCTTATGGGGCAATTCTACTGGATGAGGCCATCGCTTCCTTTGTCTGAGTAAAATTGGGTTCGTTAAAGCCTTATATTTATACCACTCATGCGATCACTGTTCAACAGCTATAAAAGTAACGGTCACAAATCGTAACATAAAACTAAAGAAGTTGACATCTTATAAAAACATTTTTCATAAAGAAACATTTAACTGGATCAAGAGGGATTTTCCATTATTGAAACTTTGGGTCGTTACATTTACTATCACTTTTAACTTCACAATTCCACCATAACATTATCTATTTTACTATTTTATATTTATTGTTTTTGTTTTGTCCTGTTTGGTCATATATATTAGCCTTCCTTTTGGTTTGATCCCTACTCACCATGGTACTTGTTGTGAGTAGGAGTTATAGATAAATAAGTTTGATGGGCTAGTCAATGAACTTGAATGTATCATAGGGTATCAAATTATAAATGTTATCATTATTGGTATCTCACCAACCTTAGGTTAGAGGGATTTATAATAAGAACACACCCCTAAATATATCAATGATCATATGACATTCCCTAAGTTATATTATAGTGAGTCAGTCCAACTAATGAGTGTCTACTTATTACCTTATGAATATTTTTTTCATATCTTATACAACCATTTATAATGATTATAAGAAAACACTCAATGTAAAATTTACATATCATCCTATCCTAGTATACTCCATAATGATCTTTAGTGAGGGAAAACTGAGATATTTATACTTTGAGGGGTTATTATCATTCAATCATTTATGAAATTATATTTCAACACACAATAATTAATGAAAAATTAATATTTACTCTATATTAATATCTTGATAAATTATTAAACCATCACATCAATCTCTCAAGAATCATATACAAATAAATTATACATTACCCTCATGCTGAAATTTCGATAATGGTATTTTTAGATCGTTACATCTATATGTAACTCATGTCATATATCTATGTGACCATCTGATAAAATAGTCCCACTAGATTATTTTAATGAGTATAATCTATGAATTCAAATATTTTGAATTATAGTCAGACTTATGAATCATATTCCTAATGATCAATAGTTTGAATATATTCAAACTCCATAACTTTATAACATCTATATTTCACTACTGGAAATTGGGCATATACCCACGGTTTTTCACAAAACCGTGGGTATAGATCCCCCCTATACCCACGGTTTTGGACAAAACCGTGGGTATAGTTTTTTTGTGAAGACCTATACCCACGGTTTTGCCAAAACCGTGGGTATAGGGATTGCTTCGGAAACCTATACCTACGGTTTTTGAAAACCGTGGGTATATGGGGTATTTTTTTCAAAGACCTATACCCACGGTTTTCAAAACCGTGGGTATAGGTTTCCCGCGTTATTGCGGGTGGCGGGAATGGGAAAAAAAATTGCGCGGGATGAAATAAATTTTATGTGGGAACAATGTTTTAAATAATTTAAAAAAAAAGATACCAACATCAATTAACAAAACTTCGGTAGGTGTGTTGGTTCAGTTCGCCGTTCCCTTCAGAGAAGCCCGGTGTTCGAAACTCGGCAGGACATAATTTTAAATTTATCAATATTATTAATATAAGTATAGCAGCGTATAATTTAATAGACAAAGTCCACTTAGCTCAGTTGGTTGTTCTCTCGGCGCGTTGGTGACTCCAGCGGGAAGCGCGGGTTCGAAACCCAGCCGCATATATTTTTGAATATGCGAAGAGAACCTATATTAATATATATAAGAAAAAATATATATAAATAACATATTGAAATGGCAGCTCGGTTGGTTAGTAGTGGTGCGCGGCCTCGTTGCAGCGCGTGAGGCGCGAGTTCGAACCCTTCCAGATGCGACTTTTTCGAAAATAATTGAAATCCCCACGGTGTGAAAACCGTGGGGTATTTGCCTGCCACGCTGTACAGCGTGGTGCTGGTGTGTGACACACCTATACCCACGGTTCTACCAAACCGTGGGTATAGGTGAAGACCCCTATACCGACGCCATTCCAGCCCACAGTTCCTAAAACCGTGGGTATAGCTTATACCCACGGTTTTGGGGGCTATACCCACGGTTTTGAACCGTGGGTATAGCCCGTTTTTCCAGTAGTGTTTTATGATGCCAAATTCTATTATGAACTTATAAATATTTATAAATACCTCATCATCATTCATAGAACCATTTCCATCAGGAATTTTCCTTGAAATCCATTCATAAATAATATAACTATTCACACTTATACTTTACCATCACGTCCTAAATGACTTTTAAGATAAAGTGATATCAACTTTATAACGATAACTTAAATTCAACTACTTACATTTCTTTTTTCCATCACACCCTAAATGTTTTAGGATATCAAGTGTAATTCACTTTGTAATTTGATTAGTACAATCATTTAAAAAATTGTGACATTTACTTATTCATGGTAATTAAATATAACTCTTTACATTTTTCTTTATCATCACATATCCTAAACTCTTTAGGATATTCAGTGAAAATTAATATAATATTATAATGATATAATCTTTTATTTGTTGACGTTAAACATTAGTTAGTTAAAAAATAATCCCACTATCCCCTTAGACACAATATCCTAATCATAATATCTTGATAAGATTTATTACGAACTACTTCTCATTTTAGTAAATAATATTTATTTCGTTTTAGTAGTAATATTTAAAAGATAAAATATAATTTTTATTCATATATGGTATTCCATGTGTATCATGTATTTTATAAAAATATGATTTTATTCATTAAAATACACCACTATTGGGTGGGAATCAAATTCTATCATATTTTAATTTTTTTTGATAAAAACATTATCCTAGACAATTTGTTTTATCATTATATTCTTATTAAAACTTGTTAAAAGAATCCAATGAATCATACACCATGTTTAAATACATAATAATATCATTTTTTTCAATGAAATAAATTATAATGAAAAAAATCTTATCATATAAGGGAAATTAGGTTAGGATACAAATCTATTAATTCAATTCATCTAATAAATTCCTTTAAATTCAAATCACTAATGAAAAATATTGTTTCTTCATCACTTGAATAGAAAAAAATTCTCTGTAAATTCTTCCTTTAATTTTGAACTACTATATATTTATAACATTTTAAAGTATATATTCAATATCAAACACCATTTTAAATAAAATAATCAATTTAAATAACATTAATATTTGACATAAAAAATACATGAAGTCTCTAAAAAATACTTCATGTCTCCTAGATAATCCCATCATTTGGAATTATTACTTATCCTTACCAACAAACTTATGTTTTAATGACCCTGGACAAATAGATGAAGAGAAAGTTTTGGAATTTTCAAAATGGAATTTCTTCTCTTATATGATCTTTTAACTATTTATATTTTCTATAAAACATAATAACATAATCAGTATATGAACAATTAATCTATCCTTAGCACTTTGGTAATATTGGGTAAACGTTTCTGGAACTCATTCATCTTTTCAAAACATTTCAGAAAATGAAAATAAAATGAATTACATAACTAGAGTAAGAGTTATGGAAACCTATAGTCTCAAAAATTAATTAGTATACTCAATATTATTGAGTTTAAGAGTGGATAATAATTTTTTAATAATTTTCTCATATAATTATTTTAAAACCGTAAGTGAACCATTCTATGCTTTTATAAGAATCTACATTCATATGTTGAGAAACCGAAACACTTGATTACTTAAGAATGTATTGATTTTACACATAGAATTTTCCTCAAGAAATTTTCTAAAGTTACTAATATTAGGAATCAATTACATTAATGCTTATCTTTTCAAGAATTAATCTCAAATATTTTAAAGTTGATGATTATTCTATTTATCTATAATATAAGTTGTATTAGATGAGTATCATGTTTTATAACTTTTTATTAAAACATTTTAACGATTGTTATCCCACTAAAATTGATGAACCCACACATCATATCCATTAATGAGCCAAGATCTATATTTAACTAAGGAATGGACCCACTATAGAATGAACTCTGTACTTTATCTATTTTGGTTGGTATTCATCTCGATCACAATAGTTGTGAATCGTGGATAGTCATGTGGAAACGTTTTTATACATATCCATATTATAGAAAAAACTTAACCTTATTCATATAGTATTCCAACCCTTGGGGTTTACAAACTAAGTTTAACACAAATAAAACATAAAAAACAAGCTTACACAAGACAATCTAGGGGTACCCCACTTTATCTTGAAACTACGCCGTTCGATAATCCAGGGTTACTCATAACTTTCTCATCTTATACACGATAATATAGAAGCAACCCAATTTTGTATAAAACTAACCAATTAGATAATACAAATCATGAAAATTTTTAATTTGGAAGGAATATCACACTTCATATTTTATGGGATTTAATTTTTTTACAAGTATCAACAATTTAATATACATCATATATATATTATTTTCATAACTATTATATAATATGTAATATTTATCTTCTCATCTTTTATTCCTTTTCTTTGTATGAATGATTCTAATGATTTAGTTTTTAAATCCATATTTCATCCATAAAAATTATGTTCTCACCCCATATTAATGTGTACCATTTACACAACTCACAAGTTTGTGACACTCACACAAAAGTAGAATCCAAACATATTCATACATATCTGAATAAATCATATGAATAAGGTATATAAAATCTTCATGTAAATGTATAGAACTATATGAGATTGAAAAGTAATCCTTAAGCCATAGATATCCAACCCTTACCTTTCTAGAATAAGGCATAATACTCCATGATAGTGGTAAGTCTATCCTAATGTCCCTCTATGTAGGGATAATTTACTCAAGTGTGAATTCGATTCATAATAATTCTTAGGCCTAATGTAACACTCCAGAATAAATTATATTAATTAAAAATTATATTTTAATAGAAAATATAATAAAATCAACAATTTAATATTTCATGGTATAAAAATTCTTACTTGGTAGGATGACTATCAGTTTTGAACTTACTTGGTCAAGTAATCCTAGAATGAGTTTTGAAATTTTCCCTTAGAAATAGGATTATATGAATAATTAATAATGAAGTATTTAAATATTAAAAATTTTATTTATGATAATGTGTTATAATATGTATAATTAAATACATATTAAAAATTAATTTAATGATAAAAATACAATATCATTTGGTGGTAAGAAGAGATATTTTTTAGAAAACTATTTAAATAAAGAATAATGTCTTTCCAATTTTATTAATTAAAATAAAATTTAATGGTGAATAATTTGAATGAAATTTATATATTATATATCAAAATATATGAATCTAAATTTATATAATGATTATTACTAGTAATATATTTAATGTAAGATCATTTCATGCTTGAGAAATGTATTTCTTAAAAAACCATTTTTCGACATGTTTAGAGGGTTTATTTTCAAATTAAATTATTCAATTTTTTTGTATTGAATTTAATAAAATGAATTAAATATTTTTAATTTTAATATTTAATATTAATTAATAATTTTAACTTAATTTTTATTCATAACGAATAGTGAAAAGCAGTAAAAATAAATTACTATGGTTAAGGTTAAAAAAGGTTTATAGGGTGGTAACCTAAAAGAATAAGGGTAAAAATGTCCTAACATCTTACTAAAACCAAATAGGTTTGTTTTATTTCTACCTTAACCTTATAAAATTCGAATATGAGTGATTTTGGATCCATTTTTATAAGAAAGTGACTTGAAATTATTTTAAAACTTGGAAAAATTACAAGTGTGCCGCTCAACTCAATCATAAAAGGGAACCTACTCCCCTCAATTATTCACACCTATTGAGACATTTATATGAAGAAACCTAGAATAATATCTTAAAAAAATCCATACACACGTTATAGAGCTTCCAATATTCCCATAATAACAACCCTAGGGTTCTTAATAAGATATCCAAAAGAGATTTTTCTAAGTGAAGGTAATCATCTTCACCAAGCTCTTCATTTTATTACTTATTAGGTAACCAAATTAAATTATATATTAAAAATTACAATATTTAACATAATTATATTACATATATGGAGATTTTATTTTGTTTATGGAATAATATTTATCCATCTCATTTTCTATAAATGGTAAATGGAAACATCATTTGTGTGTACAACAGACTACCACCTCACAAATATATGTAATTTGTTTTCCATCATCACCTCTCAATGATATTTATTATGATGTATTTAATATAATATATATTTTCTAATCTTTTTATTTATTGAAAGATGATAACATCATTCATGCATACATGTAGATTACCACCTCCATGAAGCGATGAGATTCATTTTTCATTACCACATCACATAGATGGTATATATAAGTGTATTTAAAGAAATAATTTAATATTTATTATATAATTATCATTATATAAAGATAAACTAACAAATACCTTCTTTCCATCATGATCTTTCAAAAATAGAAATATTACTAATGTGCACATACGACCTACCGTCTCTATTATTTCAACATAGTTCATTTTTCATAACCATATTTAATAGTTGTTTTTAAAAGAATAATTGATATATTTAAATGATAATTACTTAATTATTATTTTTCTAGAAATTATGGAATTATATACTATTCACAAGAATCGAATCTTCTATGACAAAACGTGCATGAAAAAAATGAAGCAATTAACACCTAAAACAATGGTAATAATGATTTTTATTAATGAATGGGTGATAAGAGGTTATAAGAGGATAATATATGATATTATAAATATGAATATGGATATTATATAAATTAATAACATTTATAAAACCATTATATAGGAGGTTAAAAAAAATTCAACTAAAGGGAAGCGTGAGGTGAGAGATTTCATCTTAATTTTCACTCCATTGAGACACTTTTTGTATTATATACCTATTTAATTTTATGTGGTGTATATAATTACAATTTTAGGTATTTATCATGAATATAAATTTATAAATTATAATTAAAGTTTCATTTCAAGCTTACACTTTCAAGAGGAATATTTAAAAGAATATACGATCTTATTTCTCTTCTTGGTCATGTGTATTTTTCTTCCATATCTGTATTTTTCAAAATTATTTAAAAAAGTTTTTTATCAATAAAATGATTTATTAAAAAAATTATAAGTTACCTTTGAATTTTTTAAATATTTTAATGTAATATTCATAATGTTTAATAATGGTTGAATTTTTGAATTTCTTTAAATAAAGTGAAAATGAATGTTTTTTAATGTATATGACATTAACAGACTTTCCCGCCACCGTAAAAACTTTATGATATTTAGATTATTATAAAAGTTTTATTTTTTAAAATAAAAATATTTAAATAAAAATATTCTTAAAATTTTAATTCTATTTTTTTTATTTTAAAAAATACTTGAATTTATTACAAGACATGTTTTCAATGAATTAGTGGTTATCTTTTATCTCTTATTAATTTTTGGTCATTAAGTTTATCTTGAAACATTCAATTTCCTGTGATCATTAGAAATTTTAGTTCTATTTAATATCCATATTATTTATATAAGTGATACGATCATTTCCAAAACCTTATACGAATTCTACATATGGTTTTTTTACTTTGAATGTTATTTTATTGACTAGGGAAATATTTGTATTCCATATTCCTTATTCAATATGGAAATTTATTGATAAAGTTTATTGTTTATGTAATAAATTGTTCATTCAATATATAATGAATGAATTGGATATATAATTATGTGTGGAGCTTATAATTATATATCTAATCAATGTATCGATAAGCCTCATAAGACAAATCAGTTGGCCAAAATTATTAAATGGGTTTTTGGTATATACCTACCCATTAGTTAATATATCTTGAAACAAGGATAAATGGTAAAGATATCATGATGCATGAGATCATTAAATCCAATATTTTGAGTTCCCTTAATTGACTATTCAATTATTATTATCCATGAGATCATTTCATTGATAATATCCATGGATTCATTTAATTCTCAAGTTATTGAATAAATGGAATGTCTTTTCAGTTATCTACCTTACTATATTGATTATGAATTATTTTCTCATGGTATCTCATAATTTATGTAACCCTAATTTATAATCTGAGATAACCCTTATTTTTTTTTCCTTTCCCTAGGTTATGAAAAATAAATATTTTAATGAGTTTCAAGGATGTGGGATATTTTCCTTTTTTATGTTTCATATCTTATTTCCAATGTATTAAGTGATGCATGTGTGTATCTAATTCTTAAAGTATAATAAGATGAAAAAACATTAGTATTATATCCCATGCATCCTTTCCATTTTAAAAAAGTATACATTGACTCTGGGTTACTGGAGTTGAGGTTATTACAATTTGTATCAATGGGAGTTTAGAAGAAACCTTGGGAATTAGTTTTAGGAAAACATATAATAAGGAAAATAACCCTATAATAGATTATAAGGACATGTCTAGTTTTTGGAAAATATAATAAAAGTTTTTGGTAAGGTATAGATTATATAGTCATCCTATAAATATATCCTTGTCAGGAGACTTCAAGTGGATGTGCTTTTGGAACAGATGCATCTAGGGGTAATAACACAGAAAATAATTGGTCGAGTATATCTCGACTATCATTCTGGTGCACGATGAGTGTGACCATATCATGCACCTAGTTTAACACTCCCAGTTTATATGATTTGGTTAATTAAGATTTTATTTAAACACCTTAATTAAATGTTTGAAAATATTTTTATGATTTATAGATATTCCCAAAGAAACCAAGTTTATGATTCCAAGATTTAAAAGGCATAAACATTAAATTTATGTTGAGTGTTACACAATATTTATAATTATATATTATGATTTAAAATTCATAATTTTATGATCTAATCTAGTATATTCAAATATTTATAAATAGGTCATGGAAAAAATAATGGAATCAATACTCATTTCTAATGTAAAAATATTACTGATGATAGAGCCAATACAATTGGTGTTGGAGATGAGCATAACATGGATATATTAGGAAATTTGAACTAGTTTATGACTAATAAAATTGAAACTGTGGAGAAAAATGCATTTCTATCACATCATAGTCCTATTTTGGATCATTTAATGTGATATAAGCCTCCATCCTTTAGTGGATCTATTAATTCAGTGGTAGATAAACAATAGACTAAGTCCACTAAAATGATATTTATGGCCTTAGGATGAAATGGAAAGATTTTTTTTTACTTTTAGTATATTGTGTCAAAGGAGATTCTGATCAATGGTTTTCATTGATCTATAATACTTGGGAGGAATAAGAAATAGAACACATGGAATCGATAGATTTTAAAGTAACATTCTTTAAAAAATATTTCCTTCATGGGAAATGAACCAAAATGAAGAGAAAGTTCTTCAAATTTAAAAAAATGAAGAATAAAGTGTTATGGATTATGAGGATACCTTTACAAGACTAGATTTTTATTAAATGGATTACATATTTAATACTAAAAAAATATTTACCATTTAATTGATGGGCTTAAGCCAAGTATTTTAAGGGTAATGGTTTCTAAAAAATTTACATCATATGATGAAATAATAACATGTTACATGAAAAAAGAGAAGGAATTTTCAAGATCCTATATATTATAGGGAAATAAATATAATAAGAGGTCTATTAATAGATAATAAAAAAGGAACACAAAAAATAATAATAAGAAAATGAAACAATTTTCATCATGTGAAAGTTGTGGAAGGAAACATCCTAGAAAATTCTTGAAGGGAATGAGAGTTTTTTTTACATGTTTAGAGATAATGGTCATAAATATAAATAATTTAAGGTAAATAAAAATATTACTACTATCTAGGGTTTCTATTTTAATTATGTGGGGAATTATTCAAACTAATGTCTCAAGCATTAAAAAATATTACCATAGAAGAAGTTAAGGGGAGAAGGGCAAGCATATGTGATCAGTATAGTTGTGGTTGAGGTTCCTAAAGTTATGGTGGAAGGTAATTTAATCATATCTTAAAATTTATCTAATTATTTAATATATTATATATCCTCACACTATTTTATATCTTTTATGTTTTCTATGAAAATTATATATTTCTCTAGCACCTTAAATAGGTAGTTGTCAGCCAAAAATCATAGTGCAAATATCACTCTAAAAAGGATGTGTCAGGCTGTTCCCATTATAACACACAGATGTAATATATTTTCCAACATTATTATTATACCTATGGTTTAATTTTATAAAATTATTTTTTTAAACTAGATTTTAAAATATAATGATAAAATTTATTGAAAATAAAAAGAAATTATTATTTGTGACAAAGATGAGGAATTTATTATCTTTAAAGAGAGTAATTCATCTTCTGAGTCATGTCTAGATCCACCTAAAATAGATCTAATGAATGGAATTATTTGGGAAGAAGAGTATACACAACCTAAAAATGGAAAATGTAATATTAAAATTTAGGATATACCTATTTTACAAGAATACATTCATGCATTTTCTAAGGAATTACTTGGATATCCACTAGAGTGTGAGTATGAATTTTACATTTATTTAATCTCTAATGAAAGACCTATATGAAAGAATCACTATAGGATGGAAACTGTGGAATTGGTGTAATTGAAGAAAAAATAGAGGAGTTGTGTAATAAGTGATTTATACCCCTTACTGTTTCACATTGGGGATCCCATCTTCTTTCATTTAAGAAGAAAGATGGATCTATACATATCTGCATTTATTATAGATAAATAAACGCTATTAGTATAAATAAAAAGTATCCTATACCTCACATTTATGAATTATTTGATTAAATTCAGGGGAATAAATATTTTTAAAATATGGACCTACAGTCTGGGTGTCATCAATTATGAGTATAGAAGAAGATATTCTGAAGAAAACATTTCATATGTGGTATGGAAATTATAATTTTACTTTAATTCAATATTTATTTAATAATGCACCCTTTTTTATGGATCTAATGAATAGAGTATTCAAGAAATATCTTAATAATTTTGTTATGGTATATATTTATGACATATTAGTATATTATAAAATCTATAGAGATAATGAGAATCACTTGTGGATAATTCTTGAGACTCTTAGAAGAAAATATTTGTATAGGAAATTTAGAAAGTGTTAATTCTAGATTCAGGATACTTCTTTTCTTAGATATATTATCTCTAAGGATAAAATCTCAATTTATCCTATAATGAAAAAGTCATTCAAAGAATGTATTAGCCCAACGAATATAATCAAGGTATATTGTTTCAATGGTCTGGAAGGTTACTATCTGTGAATTGTTAAAAATTTTTCTTGATTGGATAACCCATTAACCAAGATTACATGTAAGGTGGTTAAATTAATATGAAAAAAGGATTGTGAAGAATTTTTTGAAGAATTAATGAGGTGGTTTTTCAATGCTCCAATTTTGAATCTACCATCAAGAAATGATGGGTTTTTGATATATAGCGATGCATCAAAGATGAGACTCGATTGTGTCATTATGAATAATGATAAAGTAAAAACCTATGAATCAAGGCCGTTAAATATTAATGAACATATCTATTTGACTCATGATATTATGTTGGAAGCTATAATATTTTTTTAAGACATGGAGACATTATCTCTATGTTGAAAGATGTGAGATATACATAGACCATAAGAACCTAAAATATATATTTTCACAGAATTAGATTAATATGAGGCAAATATGATGGCTCAAACTAATCAAGTATTATTATCCATCAATACACAACTATCGAGGGAATGAAAATAAGGTGGATGCATTGAGTAGAAAATATCATGGAGTCCTAACCAAAATGAGGATTGGAAGGGATCCTATGTTCATAGATTTAGTAAAAATTGATATGATAATTATTAAGTGGATACATCAATACTTTTCCAAATTATTCAAAAACCAACGTTATTAGAAATGTTAAAATGTTATCAACTAGATTATGAGAATTTTCAAAGGAAAATTAAAGACAAGAATTGTAGGGAATTTGTAGATTTCATATTGGAAGATAATATTATGAAATTAGTAAAGAGGCTATGTGTTTCAACTGTAAATGAGATAAAAAGGGAATTATTGGATGATTATGATAGATTTAATTTCCCTATAAACCCTGGTAGCACCAATATGTATAGGGAATTGGGTGAAAATGTTTAGTGGGAAAATATGAAGTAGGGAATTTCTGATTATGTATCAAGATGCTTGGTTTTTCAATAGGTGGAGGCTATGATACAACATCCTAGAGTAGTAATGATACATATACCTACTCATATGTGTAAATGGGATAAAATTACTTTTGATTTTTTTAATAGATTACCAAATAATCCTAGAAATAATGATGCAATATGGGTTATTGTTGATTGCCTAACCAAATTTGTACATTTTCTTGATATATGAGAAGATTTACCTTTTTAAAATTTTTAAAATCTCTATATTAATATAGTTTTATATGTTTATGGATAAACTATTCCAGTTGGGTCTGATCGTGATCCAAAATACACATCAAAATTCTGAAAAATTCTTGAGAAGGCTATGGATACCGAGCTTCATTTGGGAACTTCTTATCACCCTCAAACTGATGGATAGTCTGAATAGTCAATTAAAACATTAGAATACATATTTTGGTTTCTCTATATTGAATTTCAAGGTATATGGGATCAATATTTAACTTTGATATAGTTTTTCTATAAAAATAGATTTCATTCAAGTATTCAAATGGTGTGATATGAAGCATTATATGGCAAGAGATGTCATACTCAAAATTTTTGGGATGAAGTTGGTGAAAGGAAACTTATAGGCCTGAAACATATTTAGGAAAAACAGTAAAGGTAAATAATATAAAAACAAATATTAAAGCATCACAAATAAGAAAACGTAGTTATACTAATAACCCAAGGAAATATTTGTAATTTTAAGTGGGAGATCATGTTTTTTTGAAAGTATCTCCATAGAAGGGTGTTATAAGGTTTGGTAAGAAAGGGAAATTGAGCCCCAGGTAAATCAGATCATTTGAAATTATGGGAAGAATTAGATATATGGATTACATTTAGAGATCCCATCGAAGATGAGTTTTCTAGTTTGGAGAGCTAAAAACCAGGCCTTGCCTATGGAGGACAACATCAAGAAAAAGGGTATACATCTGGTGTACCCATGTTTCTATTTCATTAATCCTTAGGTGGAATCGAAAATACACTTATTCATTTGGAGTGAATGGGTGTGATTTCTCTGGTCTATCTCGAATAGATGGGGGGTAATTACAGGGCTTCATTCAACTCCCTGCAGAAGTTTTTCGAATGGTGGTTTTTGGGAGAAGAGCAGAATGGGATGGAGATCAAGGTACGTAACACCATTGTAATCTCAATTTTCTGAACTATATGGGAGGTTAGGAATAGATCTATATGGGAGCTTTGGACTTCATATCCACTTATTCAGGTGATAATGAAAGTTCTACTATATGAGTAAGAGTCTCTTCGGTAGGGGGGAAAACTATTCTATGGTCTCCAGGTTTATTAATTGTCCTATGGCATGTATGAAGGTTCAAGGAGGATGGGTAATATGTAATACACCAATAAATGTCCTCAAACCTAATGTGGAAGGTTTGTTTATGAATGGGATGATGCGTGGGGGAGGGCTATATTGGGAAAATAGTGGATCAGTTTTAGTGGCCTTTAGTAGCTTCCATGGTCTGGGGAATTCATTGGGCACAGACGTATGGACATTATACACCAGTGTTATGCTATGAAAAATGTTATCATTAGTGATCTTAGAAGTGGAATCAGACTTTGAAGTGACGATTAGGGCCCTCCAAGGGAAAGTTGAGGTGCCTTGTTGTTTGAATTACCTCATTCGTGGTTGTGGTGTGGAGTTTGCTAATGAATGTGCGGTTTGACATATTCCTAGGGAGGCCAACTTCACTGTAGATGGTCTTTCTCAAATAGTAGTGATGATGACCCCTTATTGGTTTTCTATAGGGAGGTATCTTTACCTTAGGAGTGTATTGGTATTATTATGGGAGACTCCTTGGGGCTTCATCATTTTAGAGAGCCTTGAATACTTGTACTATGTAAGGTTATTCATCTTTGAATAAAAAATAATAGTTCAGTCAAAGAAGTACATTCTAGACCTAAGACATGTGGTCACCACTAAAGAAATTGAATGAGAACATGATATATCTTACTGTAAAGATCCTATCCAGGTTATTAACACTAGAGAAAAAGTGTTGAGGAATCATGATGAATCTACTAGTGAAGGTACTTTGAAGAAATCATAAAATAGAATAAGAAATATGGGAACCTGAGGATGTTATGAATAAGAACCCCCCTCATTTTTTAGAATGTAATATCCATGAAAATTATAAGGATGATATTTTTAGAGAGAAGAATGTAACACTTGCTCTTAAATTATAGAAAGTGAATATTCAAATTTAATAAAACTATAATATAATGAACATTTTAACATTTCATGGAATAAAAATTCTAATTTTATAGGACGAATATCAATTTTGAATATACTTGGTCAAACTAGTCCTTGAACGAGTTTTGGGAAATTTACATTTGAAGTAATATTTTATAATTAATTTAAATTATAGTATTTAACTATTAATTAAATAATTTTTAATAATTTTTATAATTTTTATAATTAATTATGTATTTACTATCAATTTTATGGGAAAAAGATGAGATCATTTGGAGGTAAAAGGGATATTTTTCAAAAAACTATTTAAAAAAAGAATAATGTATTTCCATTGAAATGAAATTTATATATTATATATGTAAATATATTAATTTATAACCATATAATGATTTTTACTAGTCATATAATTAATGTAATATCATCTTATTCTTCAAAAATTATTTTCTTGAAAAACTGCATTTCAACACGTTTTTAGGGTTAATTTTTAAATTAAATTATGAATATTATATGATTTTAATTTGATAAAATGGATTTTATATTTTAAATAAACATAAATAATATTTTTTAACAAGTTCAACTTAATTTTTGGCCATAATGAATAGTAAAAATGATAAAAATTAATTACTATGGTTAAGGTAAAAACAAAGTTATCAGGGGTAACCTAAAAAGACACGGTTGAATATGACCTAAAAATTTCAAAAAACCCATTGGATTCTTGTATTTATAAATCAACCTTATCAAATTCTAATATGAATCATTTTTGATCCATTTTTCAATGAAATTGAATTGAAATTATTTTAATGTTATGAAAAATTACAAGTGTAGCACTCACCTCGATTATAAAAGGGAACCTCCTCCACTTAATTATTCAGACCTCATGATCCATTTATCTCAACCAAAATCTAAAAAATATCTTTAGAAAATCATTATCCATGTTATATACCTGTTGGTATTCCCAAAAGACCAACTTTAGGGTTCTTAATAAGAGATCTAAAGAAAATGTTTCTAAGCGAAGGTAATCATCTTCACCAAGATATTTATTTTTTAATTATTAATTTACCACCATTAGTTATATATTGAAAATTAAAATATAAAAACAAAATTATCTCCCATATATTTAGATATTATTATGTTTATTTCATAATATTTATCCAACTCATTTTCCATCAAATTGGAAATGAAACCATCATTCGTGTGTATGAAGAACTATCCCCTCACAAACTAGTGTAATTAATTCTCCATCATTACCTCTTATAAATATTTAAAATGATGAAATTAATGTATATATATGATATTAGTTAAATATATATAAATTTTAAAAATTAATATATCATATCTTTTCTTACATTTCCTTTCATCGAAAGATGATCACGTCGTTCATGTGTACATGTGGATTAAAACCACCACAAAATGATGTGATTTTTTTTCATTACCGCATCACATGGATGGAATATATAAGTTTATTTAAATAATTAATATTATATTTATTATATAATTATAATTATATAGATATAAAATAACACTTACCTTCTTTCCATCATGACCATTGAAAAATATAAATGTTACTCATGCGTACGTATGGCCTACCGTCTTCATGATTGAAACATAGTTTATTTTTCGTAACCATATTTTATGGTTTATTTTTAAAGTATAATTTATATATAAAAATAATAATTATTTTATTATTATTATTCTGGATATGTTGGAACTATATCCTATTCAAAATAATTATAACTTATGCGACAAAACACGCATGAAAAAATGAAGCAGTTAACACTCGAAATAATGAAAATAAAGAAATATTTTTAATGAATGGGTAATAAAATCTTATAATTGGATCATATATGATATTATAAATATAAATAAGGTTATTATATAAATTAATGACATGATTAACACCATTATACCAGTGGTCAAAGGACATTAAACTAAATTGAAGCATGAGGTAAAGGATTTTATCTAAATTTCCGCTCCATTGAGATATTTTTGGATTATGAACCTATTTATTTTTATGTGGTGAATATACAAACCATTTTAGGTATTTAACATGAATATACATTTATTCATGATTATTAATGTTTTATTTAAATTTTACACTTTCAAGAGGAATGTTTAAAAGAAAATCTGATCTTATTTCCCATCTTGATCGGGTGTATTTTTACTCCATATCTATATTTTTCAAAGTTGTTTTAAAAAAGTCATTTTTATTACATAAATGATTTATTAAAGATATTTTAAGTTATAATTGTCTTTTAAATATTTTTAAAGGAATATTTATAATGTTTTTGTAAAGGTTTATCTTTGACTTTCTTTACAAAAAGTCAAAAGGAATGATTTTAATGTATACAGTGTTAACATAATTTCTCGCCGATATAATAGTTTTATGATATTTATATTTTTATAAATGTTTTATATTAGTTTAAATATAAAATTATTTAAATAAAACGTATTTTAAAGTTTTTTTACTTCCAATTTATTTTATTCTCTAAAATTTTTCAATTTATTATAAAACTAATATTTCTGATGAATTGATGGCCATATTCTATCTCGTATTAATTTTTGGTCATTAACATTCCCATGAAATAGTAATTTTCTTATGATCATTGTAAATTAACACTATATTTAATATCTATATTATTTTTTTCATGGATATGATCATTTCATAAACTATATACTAATTATACATATGATATTTTACTTTGAAAGTTATTTGATTGACTAAGGTAATATTGATATTCCATATTCGTTATTCAATACAAACATTTATAAATAATTCATATTGTTTATAAAATTATTTTTTCATTCAATATATAAACAATTATTGGGAATGAAATAAAAAGTGCTACCTATAATTATTTATCCCCTCAATAAATTGACACGTCTCATGAGACAAATTGGTTAACCAAAATTATTCGATGGGTTTTTGGTATATAACAAACTATCGATTAAACTATCTTGACATAAGGTTTGGTGGTAAGGATATCATGATGTATGAGATCATGAAGTCCAATATTATGAATTTTCATCATTTTTAATTCAATTATTATTATCCATGATATCATTACATTAATATTAACCATGTATTTCTTTCATTATCAAGTTATTAATTAAATGATATGTGTTTTCAGTTATATACCTTACCATATTGATTATGACTTATTTAATCATTCTAGATTTCTTTATAAATAATCCTAACTTACAATTTAAGCTCACACTTATTCTATTTCCTTTCCCCAAGTTAGGAAGAATAAATATTTAAATGTGTTTCTAGGATTTGAAACATTTACTTTTGTTATGTTTCATATTTTATTTCTAATATAATAAGGGAAGAATGTATATATCATGTTTATAAAAACTACTAAATGACCGATCATTTAGGATTAGAACCCAAGTTTCTATTCCATTTTAATAAATTATACATCAACTCTAGGTTACTAGAGTTTGGTTGCTACACATCATATGCAATGACTATTCTCAACAATTATATTCAAGATAATTACTTCAATTAAATACCAAGGTCAAGGTAGATGAAAAAAATCTTATTGAGTCATCTCTATAATGTAATATAGGGTTTTATCTCATAGAAGTAATCTATCATAAAAAATTCCCATAGAAAATTTTCATAATATAGAAAGATATATATCTATGAATAAACCAAGTAATAACTATAAATTGATGAACATTTAGTAAATTTAAGCATGATAATAATTTATGTATGACTCACAAATAAAATATTACCTAAACAAATTATAATTAATCTACACATTACTGATATTAAATAATCATATACTTAAACCCTTTTATATATTATTTAAATATTAACTCTCTCATATTTTTCATTATATAGAATTAAAACTCAAACAACTAATGTTTTATGAATTTTAAACCATTTATAATTAAATTTCAATTATGTAAACTATTTAAATAATATTAATATCATTTACTATACATTATTTAATCCTTTTACTAATCATTAATCAAAAAAACATGTTGATGCGGTCTAAATTGTATTTCTAAATAAGGACCTCTTTAATTTAAATAATTTAAAATTTAATTAATTATGAACAGTTTATAATTATAAATATTAACGCTTATATTTTGGACTTATTTATATAATTTATAAAAAATTTAAAAATTACCCTTATGATTTCTAAATGAACTCTTTATTTCAATATCAAATGGTTTTCAATATAATCTGGTAAAAGGTATTTTAAATATTAACATTCAATTTCTCATAGTATTATCATTTATAAATGTTTTATAAACATTTATTATATTAATTATAAACACTTTTTATAATTATTTAATTTATAAACTGTTTTCAAATTAAAATACTTAAAAAACAATTTATTATGATTTATAAAACAAATAAGTATGAAAATATATTCTTAATATTAACTATTTAATATTAATGGAATATTTAAAATATTTGTTTCAAAAAAATTAAAACAATTAACCATAAAAAATTTTATAGTTAATTCATAAAACATGTTTTTTACAATATATATATATTCCAAAATATATTTTCCATTATTTATAAAAAATTTTAAACAATATAATTTAACGTATAATTTATTTTTCTTAATAAATAAACCATTTAATTTTTTATCAAAATATATTAATCAAATATGAACATTTTTCATATTTAATATTGGAATTGAAAATCCCATTTTATAATGCATAACATTTATTTCTTATAAAGCTTTTATAAATAAGAAGAAACTTTTAACAAAAATTAATTTTTATTATAAATTTTATTTACCCTTATGCATGAAACATTTCTTGCATGAGGGTAGACTCAGCGAACCTTACATAAAACACTTCTCCATAAGGGTAACCTGGAAATCTTAAACACTGTGTAAGGGTAGATAACAATAACCTTTTGAAAATTCATTATTTTTAAAGTTTAACCATGGTTACCTTTGCGTATTCTCTATTTTAGAGAAGGTATAACTAGATTACATTTATATATTCCATTTTTCATAAAGGTAATGGGTTATTACTCTTACATAGAAACTTATGAAAAATGGTAAACATCAGCTACCTTTACATAAACTCATATACATAAAGGAACATTATTATAACCTTTATATAGTAATGTTTGAGTAAAGGTAAAGCATGATTATCTTTACATGAGCTTCGTTGATTTAACATAAGGGTAAATCAATGCTCTATTTTCCTCACAACTCATGAATAACATTATTATCTTATAATTCTACTACATCTTTCCCTTACAATCATGTTAATTAATTAACCTGATTATATTTGATGGATTAAAATATATCATCTCAATGTTACCATATAACATAGTTTCAAACAAATACTAACCAATTATATTTCATATACCATGTCCTTCAAAATTGTGATGAATTCATGTTGATCTGATGATGAAACTAGATTTTTTACCACTGTTATGATTTCCGAGATCATTATATAATCCTGTGGTAGTGGAATAACACCCAAACAAGTAGAATCATTTATTGAATAGAAGAAAAATTCATTATATATAAAAACTCTATAAAATAGAGCATACTTAGTTTTTTTGTTCGGGAAACATTATTCTTATTTAATGTAGTGAGAATGTTTGAAGATGAAACTTCCCATTACTTGTTTTTAGATATTCATTGGCTGTTGTTCTGATCTAATTTTGGTTGGGTCCTCTTTTGGGAAGTTTCAGATGAAATTTGTAGAATTTTGGAAGTCCTTTGGGCTATGAACAATGGGTGCATTGCTAGGAAAAACCGTGTGGTTTGGCCTCGAAAATAATGTGCCCTATTATAATCCACTGGAAGGGGTGGATAGTAAAGGCTCATAGTTTGTCTAACTATGTAGCCACCCTTCCAAACTATGTACCCCTTGGATAGTGTGGAATGCATATTTGGTGCATGATTAGTTTAACTAGGCAACCAAAACATGCACCCCATATAGAAGACCATTAGGGGTGCATGGTTAGGGAGATTTTTTTTAACCATCAAGACCTCTCCAAGAAACCATGCACATGGTTTTTAATTTTTCTGAACATTAATTAATAATTTTAAAGCCCCCTTTTTTGGTTTCCTAATCCTCCAATTTGACCATAATAAAATTTTATTCTTCTTTAAAGGCCTCTTATAGAAAATTTTGGCTCCTCTAACATCCACTTATAGATAATCAAAGTGTTATTAGATGATCTGATAACTCTCTAATATGTGGATCTCCACTTGGATTTTTCTCTTCCAATATTCCTTTCTCACCTCATTAGAGAGTTCTAGATCATAAAATTATTGATGGATAAAAACTTTTCTTTATTTCATATAATCCTTATCTTGATAGATATTGATTCTAGATTTGATTCATAGATATTGTTAACTTTGGTCAACATTAGCATTCCTATTACGAGTGTTGACCGATTGATTTCCATGATTAAAGGTTGGTGGTTCCATTTGAGATCTTCCAAGTAATTAAAACCTTTAATTTCTTTATTTATTTGATATATATTTCAATTTATTTATGAAACCATTATTTTATATTATTTGAAATTTTAATTGAAATATAATGGATTTTGAGAAAAACCCCAATTCTAGTAGAATTGGAATTGTAGGATGAACATTCAAAATGATGTATTGATTTTTGGAAAAGTGATTTGATACGGGATTTGATGAAATTATATGAGTTTTTTTTTAGAAAATGGATAAAATTTGAATGATAAAAACCTATGATTTGATTTGGATTGAAAAGCTATGAAATGATGAAAAAACCTGTTTTGGTTTTGAAATTAAATTGGCATATTGATACTAAAAATTAGAAATTTTAATTGAAAATGATGATTGATTTTGATATGAGATTATTTTATAATTTTTTTGATTGATTGAGAACATGTGATATTAGGTTGTTAGTGGTTTATTTTGGACAAAAATTACAGGATCTTGATCCCATAGAAATGGATTGACGATGAAAACTCTAAAAATATCTAGTTTGGCATGATTGTCTATGATGGGATGTTGATAAGTTCTATTTAGTTAGATCCTAAGGGATGTATACACACATGTTCTGTCATGATCAGTGATTTTAGAAGTGTGAGGATCCTATATCCATAACTAACATACTTCAGGGTAGATGACCATGGTGATTGTTTTTTATCTTCGAATTATATTTTCTATTATTAATATAAATATTTTACTCATGCCGAATGATTTTTATAAACAATTTTATATAATTTTTTTTATTTAAGCCATGTTCGAAATATTTTCCATCTATATAATAGAGTAATGTTTTGTTTTAAATAAGAAAATGATATGTTATGACATTCCCTATTTTATTTAAATATAAATCATTATTGGGTTTTATGGAATCTATTAAGAAATACTTGGTGAGACCCTACTGCAATTTATAGCTCACACCCTACCCTTTCCTTCATTATTTTTTAGATTTTCTTATGCCAGGTCTAAACAGAGGGAAGGAACCACGTGGAGTTTTTAGATGTTATTGATCATTTGGACTATGGAGTGATAATGGTGATCAATGGAGTTAAGGGACACTTGTTAATAGGGAGAAACATTCACTCATTATTATTGAATGGAAAAACTATTCCCTCATTATTAATGTATGGTTTTTGATGTTATTTATCATACACTATTTTATGGAAAAACTATTCCCTCATTATTATTTTATGGTTCCAGGTGCTATTCACCAACTCGTGGGGATTGAAAATTCCCTCAAATAGATGTCAAAGCTGGCTTAGGTATCAGGGTACTAGGGTATTCTTGATGGTTCATGACAAAGTGGAATTAGTGGCTTTAATGAAGAATCTTTCTTTAAAGTCTATATGTGTTCTAGGTTGTCATGGTACACATGAGGTAATATTGATGGAACTTGGGAGGTATTTATGAGTGAGTTCCTGGAAAACTATTTTCATTAAGAGACTTAAGTCACTATGGGTGGTGGGGGAAAAGTGTATTTTATGAGTATTCTCATCTATTTATATTATTTTTTAATTTTTTTAGAGTTCTATGAAAATATCATACTTTTGACTCCCATTTGAGTTCTTGATATGAATGTCCTTATTAACATTTTTCTTATTTTCTATCAATGGTGTGTAGCATCATTCCTACGATAATACATTTAGACCAAATTGAGGAAGGATCCACTGTGGAATTAAAGAATGTGAATTGTCCAGTTTAGCAAAATCTTATTGAGACAATGGTGTGTTCTATCCAAGCTCTAGAAAAAGAATCCACACCCATTCCTATTCAGTATCCATTTGTGGAACCATGAAAGGATAACTCTATAGAATGTGCACACGAGTTTCTTCTCAAAAATCCATTAGCTTTACATGTATCTAATGATCCCAAATAGGCTGAGGATTTGTTGAAAGGAATTAAATGAATTTTTGAGTTCTTGTAAATTTACGATTCATTTAAAGTAAAGTGTGATACCTTCAAGATCAAGGAACCTAATATAATGTGGTGGGATTCAATGGCAATAAAGAAGAAAAATTATGTTTTGGAGTGGAAAGAATTCAAGGTCCTTTTTACCAATCTGTTCTATCTAGAGTCTATGGGTTTAGAAAAATCAATAGAGTTTCTTAATCTTTAGTAATGTAACAATACCCTGAATTAGTATGAAAATCAATTTTTTGGTATAATACAGTTTTCTCATGAGATTTTGAATAATGAAAAACCAAAGGCACAAATATTTGAGATGAGAATTCAAGATGAGATTCAATCCTAGGTTTTTATACTAAATATGAATTCTTATGCTGATTTACTAGATAGAGCATTAATGACTGAGCTTGACTTGACTAGTAATTTAGGATTGAAGGGAGTTCCTTTTTATCTTATTAGAAGTTTTGTGAGTTCATTTAAAGTATAAAGGAAGCGTGATGAGTCTCATGGTTGATCTTGATATCAAGGTTCTTCCAGACATCTTGTTGTTCCTGATAAATTCCCTTTGACTTACTTCTAGTATAGAAAGTTTGGTCATTCAATACAGTTTTTCACTGAGCCACCCACGATCTTTAGTTACTATAGAAGCCCAGGTCACTTGAAAAATCATGTTATATATTCCTTTCTCCATGTGGTTCCATGAGGTCATTTTCACCAAAAAATTCTACAACATAATCAGATTCATCAAGAAAAAATGGGTTCCATCCACAAAAATCAGTAATGAAGTTTCTTCATGGAGTATAAGAGTATCTAGGGGAATTTTATGTGGGTCCAATGACTATGATAGGTAGAATCACTATAGCTTTATCCTTAGTGATTTCTTGGTTTTATACTAGTGCATCTATGTCATTCATATCAACCCATGTTATTTATTTTCTAACCCTCTCTATATAAATTTTATCTTATGTGATGGATATTACAACACCCTTCAGAATGAAGAGATAAAAGGGTCTTCAGTGTCCTGATTTTGTTTTTTCTTTTTCAGAGATTGAGTTTACCTATAAAATTCTAGTCCTTGATATGAAATCTCCTAGCATCATTCTCTGGATGGATTATCTAATCACTTATAAGACCTAGATCAACTATTATCTTCCGTGGGTCTTCTTTACCATTCCCTATAGGGTGGGCCATGTCTTACAGGGAGAATGAGACCCGAGACTAAGTAGAGAAAAGAATTGTTTTTTAGAGTTGGACAGGTTAATATTAGAGTTTTTTTGACCTGGAGAAAGAATATTTGAGTGACGATCTCACTCTAGTTTTCATTGAGTTTCCTGATTTTTTTCATTCTGGTTTTCCATTAGTAAGAGAGGTTGAGTTTTCTATTAATTTAGTAACTTGTAATAAAACAATAACCATTCATTATTAAATATGAAACTAGATAAACTGAATGAGTTGAATACTCAGTTGGATGATTCACTATAGAAAGGTTTTATATGCCTGAGTGTGTCACCTTAGGTTACAACTATTCCCTTTTCTAAAAAATATGATGGTGCGCTACACCTATGTGTTGATTACTAGAATCTCAACTAAGTTATGGTAAAGTAAAATTAGTCATTAACATAGATAAATGATATGTTTTATCATTTGAAAGGGGTGAATTTGTTCTAAAAGAATGATCTTTGGTCTAGTTACCACTAGTTACGAATTAAAGAATCTGACTTCCTAAAATCATCCTTTAGGAGTAGGTTTGAGTACTATGAGTATCTGTTCATGCCATTTAGTCAAACCAATTATCCTACAGTATCTATGTATTTGAAGAATAGAATCATACATGAGTATATTCATACATTTGTTTCATTCTTTGTGGATGACATCCTGGTTTACTCAAAAATTGATGAGGATCATGTGCATCATCTGATGAAAGTTCTAGATATTTTGAGAGAGCAATATATTTATTCCAAGATTCTGAAATTTTATTTTTGGATTCAGTAAGTTAATTTATTGGGGCATGTAGTCTCAGAACATATTATTTCAGTTTATCCTGAGAAGGTGAAAGATGTTATGACATGGGAACAATCACAAAATGTTTTTTAGATTTTGAGATTCTTGGGTTTAGTAGGTTATTACCAATTATTTTTAAAATATTTCTCAAAGTAAGATTCCCCATTGACCTCCCTCACTCAGAAAGAAGTGAATTTAATTTGGGATGATAAGTTTTGGAGTTATTCCATTAAGCTAAAATGTATTTTGACTTATGCATCATTTTTGATCCTTCTAGAGGTCAGACAGGGCTATGTGGTCTTCTATGAAACATCATGTTCAGGTCTGGGTTATGTTATTATGTTGATTGATCACATCATCACTTATGTCTCTACACAGATTATGCCACATGAAAATAATTATCCAAACCATGATCTCAACATGCATATATGATGAATGCCCTTAAAGTCTAGCGGCATTACCTTTTTAAAGAAAGGTTTACCATCTATTATGATCACAAAATCATGATTTATATATTATCTAAAAAATATTTTAATCTTTATAAAAGGATTTGGGTAGAGTACCTAAATTCATTTGATTTCGAAATTACTTATACATAGGGGAAATGGAATGTCATCTCTGATGCATTGAGTTAGAAACTTCCAATTGAGGCCATACAAGAATCATCAGAATTGTGGAATTTGATGTCTCTTTTTTCAGAATTATTTTTAGGAGTCTAGGAGAATGATTATGAGAATATTTTACTTGTTTTTAATTGAAATCCTCTCTTATAGAGATGATTATTCTTGATCTATTGCATGATCAAAAGTTCTGTAGCCTCAAAGACTATCTTCATGGTGGGGAGACCATCACTGAGTGGACTTTCTTCATAAAGGAAATTCTATGTTTCTAGAATCAATATGTTGTGTATTTTTCCACGAGGAAAGCTATGATGGGATACCATCATAGTTATTAGTGGTTAGAGAACCCAAGAACCATGAAGTTGTTCTATGATACATGATGATGATTCTATGTCCAGGTATAAGACATGTCATCATTGACTTTGATTCACACTGTTATACATTCCAACAAGTCAACCCCAACCACCAGATACCTTCCAGTTTTCTCCAGCACCTTTTAAGGAAGTGGGATGAGATTTATATAGGCTTCATAGCGAGGTTACCTTATACCCCTCATAACAAGAACAGAATATGGTTGTGATTGACTAGATAACCAAATATGTTTACTTTATTCCCATACACAATAGAAACCAAGTTGAGGACTTTGTAAGACAGTATTCACATGTTCTTTTTAGATTCCATGGTGTTCCATATATGATAGTATCTAATAGAGATCCCTGTTTCACTTCTTATCTTTCGGGGTCCACTAGGAGGAAATGCAATCTAAGGTGAGTTTGAGAATGACATATCATATCCAGATGGATGGAAAGACTGAACAGGATATATATATTTTGGAAGACATGCTCTGTGCTTGTGTCCTCAATTATGGTAGAGGATGGGATAGCCACTTGGGGATGGTTGATCTTTCCTATAAAAATAGTTACCAGTTTTACATTAGTATGGATCCCTTTGAGTCTTTGTATGACCCCTGTGTAAATATCCATTGCGTTGGTTGGAGATCGGTGAAGCTTCCTTGGTTGGACCATGTTTGGTCTAAGAGATGATGGATAATATTAAGTTTAGTCACCATATAATGGTGAAAATAGAGATATAATATAAATATTATACTGATCATCATCAAATATTGTTGGAGTTTTCAGTTTTTGATCAAGTGTTCTTAAGAGTTTCACCTTGGTTGGGTCACCTATGTATTGGGAAAAAGGGAAAGCTCTAACCATTATTTGTGGTTCCTTTTGAGGATGTTGAGAAGGTGGATAAAGTGGATTACTATTTATCACTTCCACCATAGTAAAAATTGATACATAGTGTGTTCCACATATCACAGATTCAAAATTATCTCTTTTACCCATGTCTTGTTCTAATCTAGGAAGATTTAGATACTGAACCTAATTTGTCAGTGTGTCAGTATCCAATCAGGACATTTGATTATGAGAAAAAGGTACTTCATGGGAGGATGATAAATTTTTTCCATGTGCTATTATATAATGGTTCTTATTCTCTTGAGACATGGGATCATGATGCACTAATTAGGGAGTAGTGGCCTCATCTCTTTATATGAAATATTCTTAACAGGATTTATAGGGACAAAAAGTTTTTATGTTACAGATTTTGTAACATACCATCACTTGTTTTTAGGTACTAATTGAACATTTTTTGATATCCTTTTAGTTGGTTCTTGTTTTGGAAAGTATCAAGTGAAATTTAGGTAAATTTGAAATTATTTTAGGATATTCATAGTTTGTCCATGGTTAGAGAAACTATGTTGATTGGACCAACAAACCATTCACCCTATTATAATATACTAGAAGGGGGTGCACAGTTTGTCTAACTATGACCACCCTTCCAAACCATTCACCACTTATATAGTAGGGAATGAAAATTTGGTGTTTTCTTAGTTTAACCATGTGGCCAAATCATGTTCCCCAAACAGAAGACCAGTAGGGGCACATGGATAGGGTGTATGGTTTTTAAAACCATGCGGCCCTCTCTAGGAAACCATGAACATGGTTTTTAATTGCTACAAAAATTAATTAAAAATTCACAAGCCCCTTGTTTAATTTTTTTAATCCTTTGATTCAACCCTAATATATATTGATCTTACTTGGAGGCTCCCTAGAGGTAATTTTAGCTTCTCCAACCTCCTCCTTTGGAGAATCAATGTTCCAGTAAAAGATCCAATCCCTCTTCGGTATGTGGAGATCTTCTTGGGTGTTCTCCTCTAATATTCCTTTATATTCTCTTGAATGAGTGCTTTATCATCACATTTTTGATGGATCTAAACTTAGTTTTATTGGATCTAATACTTATCTTGATAGATCTTTATTATTGATTTGATTCTTTGATCTTCCTCACATTATATTTTCATTGACATTCCCATTATGGGTATTGACCATTTGATTTTCCTGATTAAAGGTAGGTGGTTCCATTTGAGATTTTCTATGTAATTGAAACCTTGAATTTCTTGATTTGACTGAAATATATTTCAATTTAATTATAAATACCTAATTTTATATGATTTTAAATTGTAATTTAAATGTCATGTATTTTGAGAAAACCCCACCATTCCAACAAAATTGTAATTGTGGGATGAACATTGAAAATGATGGCATGATTTTTGGAAAAGTGATTTGATAAGGGATTGAATGAAATTTATTTTATATTAATTTTTTTTAAAATTACTTAAATTCGAATGATGAAAAGCCATGATTTTTTTGGATTGAAAAGGCATGAAATTATGAAAAACCCATGTTTTGGTTTTGAAATTGAATTGGCAGATTGAAACTAAAAATTATGAAATTGAATTGTAAATGATGACTGATTTTGAAATGAAATAATTTTCCAATTTTTTGTTGATTGATTGAGAAAAAGTGATCTTTTGTAGTCATTGGGTTATTTGGTATAAGCACGCTAGGATCTTTACCCCTATTAATGGATTGATGATGAAAAATCTAATAAGAACATAGTTTATCATGACTATCCCTGATGGGATGTTAATGTGTCATTTTAGGACTAATCCTAAGGGATGTGTGGATAAATGTTTTTCCATGATCACTAATTTGATAAGTTTGAGGATCCTATAGTTATAAACTAGCATACTTTAGAGAATATGACCATGGTGCTTGTAGTGTATATTATGGTGCACGACTTGGCATCGATCGACGAAGATCGATGGTCTGCATGTCAGATCCAGTTAAGATCTACTCTTTAGAATAGATCTAGCTAGATCTGTTCTTTCATATCCTTGGGGATGTTTTCATCACGATGGGATAGTGGGATCCAGAGGGCATGAATGACGACAGTGGTGTGCATAGGACCCTTGTTCATATAGATGTGGAGGTGCTCCGATGTAGTGGTGATGTTGCGACTGTTGAGGAAGATTTCGGTGGATGATGTGGATTTAGGATGGTGATGGATCAGGGTGGATGGGTTTCTGTTACTGTGTTAGTGAGGCAGATGACTTGCGGCATCTTGTTCACTAACTTTGGATTTGTTTTTGGCCTTTCATGGCTATTTGGACATGTTTTTATGGTTTTTTGTTTTTATGGGTTTACATTTGACTGTGTACCATTGGAATGTTATCACTCAGATCTAAAACTATTTTTCTATGGCCTTCAGGCCTGTAATGGGTTTCCCCTTCCTAGTTAAAACGAGTTCCTTGTTTTCCATTTTTTAATAAATAATAGCACATAACTAAGCATTATAGTATTATGCCATACCCTATTTTATTTAAATTTAATGAATGATTACTTTATTATTATGGAATCTATTATTGAATAGTTGGTGAGAAAATAAAAGGATTTATAGATAACACCCTACCTTTTCATTTTAGAATTTGTAGATTTTCTTATTCATGGTCCAAACAAAGGGAGGGCACCACTTGGAGATGGTAGATGTTATTGATCCTTTAGACTGTGGAGTGGCGATGATGACTGATGGGGTTGAAGTCCACTTGTTACCTAGTGTTCTAAGTATTTGGTCAGATTTTTAAGGTAGTTTGGGTTGATGTTTCATTGACTTTATCTTTTTTACTTGGGTACTATTTTACCCATTTCACTTACGCCACTTTATCATTAAGAATTTTTTTATACCAACTTGTATCTTATTAATTTATTTCTATTTTTTAGAAAAAAGTTTTCTCTTTATTCTTGTATGATGACAGGTTCATGTAACCAACCTGTGGGTATCAGGAACACCCTTCGAACCATGCCAAATCTAGCTCAGGTATCAAGGTATCCTATCTAGTTCATGAAAAAGTGTTATTAGAGGAATAATTTAATAATATTTCCTTGAAGTTATTATGTGGTACGGGTTGTCCTAGTAGATAGGAGGTAGGATTAATGATACTTGTGAGATAGTTATAAGTGAGATTCTATATATCTCTTTTCATAATGAACATTAATCCACTATGGGAGGTGAGGGAAACTTGTATTTGATGAGTATTTTGATCTGTTTCTAGTCTCTTACATATTTATTTAGATTGTTATGAAAATCCTAGACTTTTGAATCCTGTATGATTTTTTGATATGAATTTCCTTGTTAAAATTTTTCTTGTTGTATATTGATGGTGTGTAGTATTATGCCTCTAGAATATGTTTGAACCAAATTGAGGAGGGAGATGCCGATGAACAATGACAAGTGAACCCTCTAGTTTAATAGATTTTCATTGAGGTAGTGGTTCATTCTATCTAGGATCTGGGATATACAAAAACATTTGTTCCTGTTCAAGGACGAGTTGTGGAACCATGAAGGGATGACCATAGAGATTGCACATAAGAGTTTATTTTCCAAAATCCATCATCTTTCCAATGATCTAATGATCCTAAAGAGGCTGAGGATTGGTTGAAATGAATTAGAAAACTTTTTAGTTATTTAAAATTCACAGTTCAATTTAAATGATGTGTGATACCTTCATGCGTGGGGGACCCAACAAAAGGTGATGAGATTTAATGGTGATGGTGAAGAAGAATTAATGCTTGGAGGTAAAAGGATTAAAGGTACTTTTTATCAACAAATCTACCCTATGTCAATGTTTTTAGAAATTTCAATGGAGTTTCTTAGTCTCCATAAATGTGACAATACTACGACTTATTATGAAAACATATTTGTTGAGATAATATAGTTTTCTCCTAAGATTGTGACTAATGAGAAGCTAAAGGAATAAATATTTGAGATGGGAATACAATATGAAATTCGATCCCATAATTTCTTTCTAAATATTACTTCTTATGATGATTTATTGGATAGATAATTTATGGCTAAGCCTGACTTAGTTGGTATGTTATGGTTGATGAGAGTTCCTTTTTCTCCCAATGGAATTTTTGTGTGTTACTTTAAAGGAAAAAATAAACCATGACGAGTCTCATTATGTATTTCAATAGAAAGGTTCTTATATACCTCATACTTTGTTTGGTAGTGGCCCTTTTACTTTGTTCTAGTGTGTAATAGTTGGGAACTCGAAACAAATTTTCACTGAGGAATCCAAGATCTAATGTTCCTGTAGACGCTTAGACCAGACCAGATCAAAATAAATAATGTTTTTATTAAGAAACTAAAGATAAAAAATAAATATAGGAAAAAAGAGGAAAAAAAATAAGAAAACCAAAATTCATGGATGTCTAATGTAATGAGGACCATGTGCGTCTGCTCTAATAAGATTTATGCCCTCGGTTGGAAAGGACCCAAGATCTATGAAGCAAATGATCTTCTCATCATGAGACAACTTGGAGGTAAGGAATTCTACAACCATATTACCATCCTTCCATATGTAGAGAACATCCAAACTATCAGAAATGAATCCCTTACACTTATAGATGATGTAAGTAATAGACTAGGGTATAGGACCTAAATCAAGAGTAGCTTTGTAAACCATGAGTGAATCTATCTCAATAGCTGCAAGATGAATATTATTTTGATGCTCAGGTCACTTGAAAAAATTATATTATATTTTATCTTCCCCACATAGAGGCATGGAATAATTAACACCTAAAAGTTATACAGTGTAATATGATTCTTCAATAACGAAGGGGTTCCATCCATAAGAATCCAAAATGAAGTTTCTTTATGAAATGAAAGAGTCTCCCGAGAAAGTTGATATAGATATAGTAACTCTAAGAGGTACCATCAATTTTGAATCATCCTTAGTGATTTCTTTATTTGATATCAGGAATCTCAATTATTTATATAGACCATTTTTTTTGATTTTATAACCCTTACTATGAAGGTTTTTTCTTATGTTATGGATATTACTACACCACTCAGAACAAAGAGAGAGAAGGGTCATCAATGTACTAATTGTGTTTTGTCTTTATTAGAGACTCTGCTTACATATAATTATATATTTCTTCATATGAAACCTCATAATGTCATTTTTAGGATGGATTAGATGATCTCTCATCAGGATTAGATTTATTTTTGTATTTACTGGGTCTCCTTTACCATGCCCAATGGCATGGGACATGTCTTTTAGGGAGAATGGGACATGAGATTGAGTAGAGTAAGACCTTATTTTATATATTAGGGTAGGTTAATATCAGTTTTTTATTTTTATGTAGTGAAATATTCTTCTATTAATTACCTCCCTCTATTTTTCATCAAGTTTCCTGAAATTTATCCTCTTTATTTCTATGGTTTTCCATCAGTAAGACAGGTTGAGTTTCCTATTGATTTAGAACATGGGAATAAATCATTATCTAATATTTCTTACCATATGGAACTAGATAATATGAAAGGTTTTAAGACATAGTTGGATGATTAGAAAGAGAAAGGTTTTATATGCCAGAGTGTGTCACATTGGGTAGTACCTGTTCTATTTTATAAGAAAGATGATGGTGCAGTTTTCCTATTGGTTGATTAACAAAATCTCAACTAATTTATGGAAAATAACAAGTATCCATTGCATTGGATAGATGATCTATTTGACATGTTTAAATAGATGATTTTTTTCTTGAATATTGATCTTCAGTCTGGCTACCACCAAATGCGATTTATGTAATATAACATCCCAAAAAACACCTATTAGAGTAGGTATGTACACTATGAGTATCTAGTCATTCTATTCGGTCGAACCAATTTTCTTACATTTTTTTAGATTTTATTAATTGAATATTCCATTAGTATTATGATATGTTTGTTGTAGTCTTTGTGGATGTTATCCTGATTTACTCAAAAACCTAGGAGGATCATGTGTGTCATTTGAGGACATTGATAAAAATTCTATGGGATCACTATCTTTATTCCATTTTTTTGAAAAGTTATTTCTTGTTTTGGGAGGATAATTTCATGAGGCACATGGTCTCAAAACATGTTATTTTAGATTATCTTGATAAAGTGAAAACTATTATGACATGAGAATAATCTAGAAACATTGTCTAGATTAAGATATTCTTGTGTTTAGTATGGTATTACCACCGGTTTATCAAATATTTCTCAAAGTTATCCTCCCCAATGAATTTACTCACTCGAAAAGAAGTGAATTTCATTTTGGATGATAATTATCATATTTATTTCATTGAGATGAAATGTATTTCGACTTTTACACTAGTGTTGACTATTCTAGAGGATGAGAAGGCCTATATGGTCTTCAGTGACAAATTAGGTATAATTTTGGGTTATTTTCTTATATAGGGTGATCACATCACTACCTATGGATATAGACAACTTATGCCACATGAGAATAATTATCCAACCCATTATATTGAGATTATAGTAGTGATTCTTGACCTTAAAGAATGTCAATATAACCTTTTTAGAGAAAGTTTTCTCATCTATTCTGATCCCAAAAGCCTAAGTTATATCTTATCTAAAATTTTTTTTAATGTACATGAGATTCATTAGGTGGAGTACCTAAAGTTGTTTGATTTTGAAATGTATTATACCCTGAGAAAGGTGAATGTCATTTCTAATTCTTTGAGCTCGAAATTTCTAACCTGAGATATGAAATAATAATCAGAAGATTGGAATTTGATGGATCATTTTTGTAGTTTCATTAACAAGTCATGGAGAATGAGTTTAGGAATATTTTTACCAATGTGCAGTTGAACTCCTCTATTCTCGAGGTTGTTCTTTACGATCAACAACATGATGAAGAGTTCTGTGGAATTTGAGACTCTCTTTATGGTGGGGAGATCATTATTGTGTGGTATTTCTCCATGAAGGGTATTCTATTTTTCCAAAATCATTAGGTTGTGCATTTTTTCCTTGAGGATGGATGTGAAAGGATAATGTCACAGTTCTTAGTGGGAAGTGCTCCCAGGTTACATAAAGATGTTCTATGATATTTGGTAATGACTGTTATGTCCAGCTATGAGATGGGGCCTAACTGAATTTGTTTCATGTTGTTAGATTTTACAATAGGTTAAACCCAAGCACCAAAGACCGTTGAGTTTTCAACGACCACTTCCAGTGCCGAATTGGAAGTGGGATGATATTTCTATTGACTTTGTGTTTGTTTTTTTCTCATACCACTTAGACGATTAATGTGATATTGGTTTTGATTGATTATTTGACCAAATCGACTCACATTATACCCATCCATGATATAACGAAATTTGATGACTTGGGAAGCATATACGTATATGAGGTAGTCATATTTAAAGGTTTTATATCTGTGATAGTCTATGATAGAGATCCATGGTTCACTTCTTTTTCTTGGAGAGGCCTCCAAGAGGAAATCATATCTCAGATGAGTTTGAGCATGGAATATCATCCCCTGATGAATGGATAAAAATAACATGCTATATAAATTATATAATACATTATCCATTATTACATCCTTGATTATGGTGAATGTTGGGATAACCACTTGGTGTGGTTGAGTTTTCCTATAATAAAAATTACCATTCATCCATTCGTATGAATTCCTTTGAGGCCCTGTATTCCCCCATGTAAATATAAATTGTGTTGGGTGGATATCAATGAACATTTCTTCATTGGTCCAAGTTTGGTCAAAGAGATGATGACTAAGATTCAGTTGATTCATCAGGGAATGTTGTTGAAGCGTAGCTGGTATAAATCTTATGCTGATTGTCTTTAATGACTATTGTATTTTTTGTTTAGTGATTGGGTATTCTGGAGAGTTTCACCTTGGTTGGGTCACCGAAGTCTTGGGAAACAGGGAAATATTTCACCACAGTTTGTGGGTCCTTTTGAGGTAGATGAGTAGGTGGGTAAAGTGGATTACCATTTATAAATTCCACCACATTCTACATCAATAAATAGTGAATTACATGTATCATATCTTCTTAAGTATCTCTTTGACCCATCTCATGACTTGAGATGGAAGGATCTTAATGTTGATTCTTATTTATGCAAGACTGAGTATCAATTTTCGACTATTGATTTTGTGATAAATGTAGTTTATGGGAGTAAGATACCATTGTTCCATGTGATATAGAAGCATTTTTCTAATTCTAATGATACGTGGGAGCATGATGCATTGATGAGAGATTAGTGGCCTCATATATTTGATATGGAAACTTCTTAACAGGCTTTCTGGAGATAATTTTTTTTTTATTTTTGGGTGGTTGTAACATACCATTACTTGTTTTTAGGTATTCCATGACACTTTTTTGATATAATTTTGGTTGGTTCTACTTTTGAGAAATTTTAAGTGAAATTTGTATAATTTTAAAACTCATTTGGACTACGCATGGTTGGTGCAGAGTTAGGGAAAACTAGACAGTTTGGACCAAAAGACCATGCATTCTATTGTAATCCACTAAAAGGGGCACACAATTAGGGTGTAGGACTTTTCTAACCATATGGGCACCCTTCTAAAACATGAACCCACTATACATTGGAGAATTCATGGTTGGAGCACATTTAGTTTAATTGTGTGGCCAAATCATCCACCCCAAACAGAAGACTAGTAGGGACACACTGTTAGGGAACAAAGTTTCTCAAAACATGTGGCTCTCTCTAGGAAACTATGAGTGTGGTTATTAATTACTCTAAAAATTAATTAAAAATTACTATGCCCCTTGTTTATGTTTCCTAATCCTCCCATTGTACCCTAATATGTTTTTTATTCCTTATAGGATCCTTAGAAGAGAATTTTACTCCTCTAACTTCCACCTTTGGTTAATCAATATTCTAGTGGAAGATTTGATCCCAATCTAGTATGTGGATCTCCTCTTGAGTGTTCTCTTATGAAATTCTTTTCTCTCTTCCTTAGATAGTTTTATACCATCAAATTCTTTATGGGACTAAACTCCATTTTATTGGATCTAATCTTTATCTTTATAGATCTTGATCATAGATTCGATTCATAGACCTTCATTACCTTTAATCATCATTGGCATTTCCATTATGGTTTTTGACCTCTTTAATTCCATGATTAAAGGTAAATTGTTCCATTTGAGACTTTTTAAGTAATCTAAACCTTGAATAACATAATTTGTTTGAAATAAATTTTAATTTATTTATAAAACATTTATTTTATATGATTTTAAATTTTAATTGGAATGAATAGATTTTGAGAAAACCCCCAATTCCAATGGAATATAAGTTGTGGGATGAACCTTGAAAATGATGTATTGATTTTTGTAAAAATTATTTGATAAGTTATTTAAGGAAATAAATTGAGATTTGTTTTGAGAAAATTTATTAAATTGAAATGATGAAAACCCAAAATTGTTTTTGGATTAAAAATACATGAAATAATTAAAAACCCATGTTTTGGTTTTGAAATTGAACATTCATATTGAAAATAAAAATTAGGCAATCAAATTGTAAATGATGATTGATTTCAAAATGAAATGATTTGGCCATTGTTTATTGATTGATTGAGTTCATGTAAGACTAGGTAGTAAGTGGGTTATTTATGATAAGAATGCTAGGATCATGATCCTATAGCAATGTATTGATGATGAAAACTCTAAAAAACCATAGTTCGGAATGAATTTCCCCAATGGGTTGTTGATGAGTCCTATTAAGTCTGAGCTTGAGGTATGTGTGCACACATGTTTTTCCATCATCACTGATTTGAGAATTGTGAGGATACTATTTCTAGAAACATATGTACTTCCGGGAAGATGACCATGGTGATTGTTGTTTATGTTTTGATTATATATTCCATTGGTAATAGACCTATTTTACTCATTAAAAATGATTTATATTAATTAGTTTATATAAAATGTTTATTTAATCCATGTTTGAAATGTTTTCCATCTATTTAAAACTAGAATGATTTGTTTTAAATATTCAAATGATATGTTATGTCATGCCCTATTTTATTTAAATTGAATGAAAGATTTGTTTATCATTATAGAATCTATAATGTAACACTTAGTGAGATCCTAATAGGATTCATATATCACACCGTACCTTTACCTTAAAGAATTTGTAGATTTTATTATGACAGGCCATAGAAAAGGGAAGTCTTTACTTGGAGGTGGTAGATGTTCTTGATCTTTTGGACCGTAGAGTGATGATGGTGACTTGTGAAGCTGTGGTCCAATTCTTACATTGGGTTTTAAGACTTTGGTCTATTTCTTGATGGAACTTTGGGTTGATGTTTCATTGACTTTATCTTTCTATTTTGTCACTGTTTTACCAATTTCACTTCTGGTACTTTCTCTTTGAAGTGTGTTGATATATCAATTTTATCTTGTTTGTATTCCAAATATTTGTATAAAAACCACCCATCTGTATTATTATATGATTCTAGGTACTAGTCACCAACCCATGGGATCCGGAATACCCTTCAGTCAATATTAGATTTGGTCCAGGTATTAGGGTTGTAGGGTATCTGGGCTAGTGCATAACAGAAGACGATTACAAGGATCAGTTAATCTATTTATATTACCTTATAGGAGGATACACTGAACAATGTATCCTGATATCTATCAAAGGATACCCAAAATGCTCAGAGGGGTTTTAGAACCTTCTATGTAGAGATGAACAAGCATTAGAGAATAAAAAACTTATATAAATCTCTACATGAAACTGATGACCACTAACAACTTAAAATGAATGAATTATTCACCATAACTCAAAAAAGAAAACCCATTTTCTTTATATAGGTTAATTTTATAGATCTTATATAAATGAATAAAGAATTTTCAAAATAGAGTGTCATTAAATGACACCCATGAATTACATCTCATCGATAAATGAATTGAACTCATTTAATGAAAAAATTAAAATACTTTAATTTCGATGAAAAATATGTTAGGGTGATTGTGTAATTATGTTAAATACATGGTATGTGTCGCATGTTTTCATGCATCATATGAATGTTTAATATATTCAATTTTCCTCATGAATACATCCATCACATGTATATTTTTTTATTATTTATACCATAAATATATACATTATCACATACTATATATATATTGACATTATATATATATATATATATTACATGCATCACATGAATTCATTCAATATACATGAATCATACGAATTTATATTTTAGTACACATCCAACATACTGTTATATTGATAAGAGATTCTCTAGTGAGTTGGGTTGAAGTCCATTTAACTTTACTTTACTTATCTATACTATATAAGTATAATCCAAAGGGTTATATTGTTTATTTATTTTTATATATTTTTTTATAGATTTATTGGATTTCTATTATTTAAAAATATTTTGTATAATATTTATTTTTTTATTTCATATATTGGAATAAAAGATTCCATTTCAAGCTCTAACTTTTGTTTCTATAGTTTTTGGGTATGTTTGAAGTCTGAAAAGGGCATAGATAATTTTTAATAGATTTGGAAATGACCCTAATGGGATCCATTTTAGGACATAGTTTCCCAAAAGTTGGTTTAGGACATTGGTACTATTTTTTAGTCTCATTCGTAAGGATAGGTAGTGTTAAAGTCATCTGGTGTCTTAACTCAAGAACTATTCAGGTGTATTGGGCCAGTGACTTTTCAAAATGGTATCATATCATGTGTTTAGTGTTCTTAAAGAGTCAATTACAGGTAGATATTTTATTTTAAAATCTGGTAGGTATACTGTGAGAATGGCTAGCTAATATGGATTAGGCTAAAACCTTTGTTCCCATGGGAGGTACTATATTGGGGAGTTGAGTGAGGTTTTGGGTAAATAATTCTAATGTGGGGTATATGGAGCTCTAGATGTTTCATAGGGATCAATGAAGGTTTGATTTATATATTGGTTCATGGTTCATGATAATAACCTACAAATGGAATGGTACACATGACTGAGAATGTTTTTGATTAACATGCTAACATGATAGGACCCAATACTAATCAAAATCAAGTAATAATATATTTAATGTCGTATCAAATATATTATTAGGAATGAATCTATTAAATTAAGTTATAATGATTTTTTATTGATGTGGTTTTTTTATTGTGATAGATTATAGGGATTATAAGAAATTTGGTTATCCAAAATAACCAATTAAATTGAAAGAAAATTGTATAATTGGGAATAATTTTATTCTGTAGTTCAGTTAATTGAGTTTTCATATTGGTTAAGTTAAGTTATCTAGTGTTTAGTTTTTAATTTGGAAAATCAATTTAGCTACCATAATTGACTAATTTTTTTAAAAAATATATTTTTGAAAACATGTCTTAATTTAAAGAAATAAAATGAATTTTATAATTTTAATAAACATTTAAAATGTTAATGTGCGTAATTTTTATAAATTTAATTTATTAAAAAAAATTAGATAGTAAAAAAATGTTTTAGTTGTTTAAATTTTAAATTTTAAAATGTTTAATTTAATTATGTTTTTTTAACCAAACTATTTTGGAACAACCACTTACTTTAGTTTTTAATTTTATGTTAAATCTAGTTGAGTTTGTTTGTTCTTAATATAAAAGTTAGTTATTTGTGTTTTTGAACATTTCAAACCAACAAATTTAATTGATCAATTTTACACATCTAATTGTTTAGCCACCAATGGGTAATTACTTTGGTCTTTTAAAAAATTGTATTTTTAGTAAAATGAAAATTATTAGATGATAAAAATAATTGTTAAAACAATTTTATAAGTTGGTTTTACATTTAATGGGTCATGTAGCTTGTGGATTTAAAATGAAATATATAATAGTTTTTTTAGGATTGCACAACATGTTTAAAATAATTTTACACTTGACTTTTAAAAAACATTTAGTGAGGTATGGAGGTTTTAATTTTTTTTTGATAAAATCAAGTGATTTTTTAAAAATTGGATTTCAAAATTTAGTGAAACAGGGTTTTATAAGTGGAAACGGTTTTCAAGATAAAGTCCAGTGAGGCGGGAGATTTTAGGATATATTATTTTGACTATAAACCTAGTGTTTTTTGGGTGTATTAAATAATTTAAATGTTTTTCAAAATGCACAAAACACAGATGTGTAACTAGTTAATTTTTTTTTGTTTGGAATAGGAGTGACCTAGGTATTATGAATTTTATATTTTAATAGGGGGATCAATGATCCATATTGATGAGTGTACCAAAACTATTCAATGTGATCCACTTGGTGAAGGCTCAATGGATGGGTGTTTGGAGTAATGATAACATAAACGAGTATGGTAAGGGATTGTTTCAAAATTTTGACTATGTGGGATATTTTTATATTAGTAAATCCTATATAGGGGGAACCTTTAGGAAGATTTTATTTTTAGTAGTGATTTTTTAGGGGATTTATTGACCATTATCATTTCTAGAATGAAATGTGCATTAGTGAAATGTTTTGAAATCATGGTGGAAGATTTGATTTTCTTATTGGATGATTAGAATTGGTCATGAGAGTGAGTACATGTAATGTTTAGTAGAATGGTTCTAGTTAGAAGATGATGAACTCATAGAATTAGAGGTAATCCTAGTGATCAAGTGGCCAAGAATTTTGGTAAGCAGTGTTCTTTGTTTTGGGATTTTTATAGAGGATGTGTGAAGATAATTTTGGGATAGAATATGGGAAAGTGGTGATGAATTGGTGACTGATATTGGTTTATAATTATAGGTTAACTACTTGTGTGGATTTTATGGGTTGAAAAGCATTATAATGAGGAGTTTGTAATGAACTTTTTCATTGGGTGTCGAAAAAATCATTATATGTATAATTCTAGTGGAGTGAAATCTATGAAGAGTTATGATTTTTCGAATTAGATTGAGAGGGTGGTTTATTTAGTATCTATTAGGAGTTTTAATTAAAGTTTTATACATAGAAATATTTATAGAAAATCTAATAAGAGGTAATTTTGGTGTTTATTAGAGAAATGAGTTTATAGTGGTGGCTAAAGTATCCACTTGGTAACCAGTATGGCTCTATTAGGTTTTGATGGATTGAGAAGTGGTTTTGAACAACTATTCTAGACATTAGGTGGTTTCTGGTCTATAACATACACGTTTAAATAATTATTTAAATAAAATATTTTAATGATAATTTTAACAAAAAATGGGTGAGATTTTAAATTTTTATTCAACAAGTTCTATATTTTTATTATTATAGAACATCAAATGGATTTAAATGATTATTTTAAATTAATATAAATATATGATTATTATTATAAGTTATCTAATTTGTTTTATTAATTTATTTAAAAATAAAAATGTTTTTATAATGAGAACACATTAAAAATATATTTGTTTTAATACATGAATTATATTTTGTAATATTGAGTATTATGTTTATATATAGAGATTATGAAAAATATTTTCTCTTCCCACTGCCAATCTATGGAATCTATTTGGTAGGGGTACCTAGTGGTGTTGACTTGAGACGCAATATGTTTTACATGGAAAAAATGAATGGAACATGTTATATGTATGGGGATGTGCACAAAAAAAATTAAATTATGATTACAATGATACAAGGGTGAGCTAAACTTTGGAAAAATACATCCTTCAAAAAAGGATAAAAACCTATTTTTAATATTGTGGTGGTTTATATGACTCTTGAAAAATATATTAATAATATATATTGTAATGTCCATAATTTCAATGATCTAGTAAAAAAACTCATCACCATTATTTTATTTTTTATTAGAAATATCTATAATAAGGGGTGCGTGATGTGTTAGAGAAAAAAATAGATTCCCCTCTTAGTGTTGTGTGAATCCAAGGAAATTAGGGGAGGAGCCTCACCTCCTTAACTTCTCATTATGTTATTATTTAATCATCCATGAGAGATCAAGGATGGGTAAGTTCTTCTTCCTCTTCTACCTCCCCCCTTTTATTTACCTTTATATACAATCTTTAACACGACATTTCTATATTTTGGGGATTCAAATTATGGGTTTCACTATGAGATGGTGAAACCCTCAATCTTGGATATGTATTATCCCCTAACATGGAAGTGGGGATGAAGGATAACTTCACACACCTTATTTGAATATAAGGAATCATTTTCCCAATGCTTGGTCAGTATGTTATCCCCAAAGACTTGGAATAATATTATTATTTATTTAAATAAATTATTATTTTAGTCTTTATGGTTTATTTGGTACCAATTCTTGATAATATGGTGAAATATATTTATGTTTTTCATAGGCACTTTGATGCTAATAGGTAAGAAGATATATATATATATACCATTTATATAATGGGTAAATATTCGGTGCTTTCAATATTTAAATTATGTTTTCATTAAAATAAAATTTATATGATAAAGTTGTGTTAATCCATGATTGATTCATTTTATTTGAATATTTCCTTAGCGAATGAATTTTTTTATAGGCATAACCATTTTTTATGGAAGGAATGAACACCAAGTGTTTTCAAAAATGAAAAGGAGGTTTTATAAGGAAATAAATGATAACATTATTAGGAAATACAAGTTATTATTTATAAATAAATAATGAATTTTTTATATAAATTTTTATAGAATAAGGGATGATTGTCTAGGTTTAATGTGGTTATCACATGGGTTTCCATATTTGGTGTTACTTCACTTTATTTTATTATGATATTAATGTTTATGATATTATTATAAATGATGGTTGAATTTTGAATATGGGATGTTTTGAATATGAGATTTTAAATTACCTGGTTCTCTTGATTATTGAATACATCATGGGAACCCTAGGGTACTTCAGAGGTATTTTAGGACAATTAAATTTTTAGGGAATAATTCAACTTCACCCAGTTCACCCAATTATTCTTAGTATTTTTCTCTAATTATTATAGACCAGTTTAGTATTTCAGTTTTTCTAAATCCATTATGGGAATCATCACTAGTTTAAAACTTTCCTTAGGCTAATGACCTATGAAAAAAATCGATATGGTTATGGAATTGGTATGAAGATACAACATTTCCCTACCTAAACTCAATAAGTAAAATCCTATGATACATTAATATAGTTTTATTTATTCTTTTAGAAAACAAGTTTTAACATTTGATTCATTTTTATATTTTCCATTTACATGTATAATGTAATGCCCCGACCCCAGCTACCCAGAGTCGGTGCATTAGTTCGTAACATTGGCATGATCACAAAAGATCAAGCCTCGAAAGACCGATTAGTTTAGTAGCCTTGGAAACACTAGATACATTCATAAGTCTTTCATTACATCAAAAAGTAAACAAACTAAAATACCATGGTCTTCATAGTCCACACTCATATCCTCTTCTGACTATCCCTGCAGGTCATTCATAAAATACTTCTTCACATCCTGGAAAAATATTAAAACATTGAAAGGGGTGAGCTCAGATGCTCAGTAAGGATAAAAATATCGTGGAATCTTTCATAAATAAACATTAACATTTAAGGCAGTGTATAACTAAAACAAAAGCCTCTTAAACATGAACTTCAACATAATATGGCAAAAGTAAAATGAGATAATGCCATTTACTTATTCACATGGATATTCTACTGGTCGAATAATCACATGCAATATCAATAACCACTTTCATAATGATGGAATTCATAATGCCAGACTATCATAACCACGTAGTCAAGGCCTCGTGCCAAGACCACAAATAAGATTTTGTCAAGGCCTCGTGCCAAGACACTAGTTTGTCTCATGAGACCTACCGATGCATCGAGGAGCTATAGCGGGCTCCACCCGTCACTTATTAAGTCCAATACATTCCTCATATGAATTGGTTTAAACATATCATAAACCATAACATAATCGTATCACATAAAACATGCATAAAGGAAACATAACATTTCCACATTTCAATCACAAAATATCAATTCAACACATTGATAAAAACGCTTTCAAAACCATTTTCAATACCAAAATAAAAGAAAGTTAAAACTTTTTATTTATTTTTCATTAAAAAAATGATGGCTTGTAGAGGAATCCGAAACTCAAATAATGGTCACGGCGGCAGAGAAGTATTTGTCTCCACATAAGTATGGAAAGAAAAACATTCCCTTTTGTCGTTTAGCAAAACGCTTCGTATAAAAAGATTCCTTTTGAATAAACGTAAAAGTCAAAGAGGTTTATACACCGTATAAAAGAAAATTATGTATAAAACCAAATATGCCTCAATGAAAAGGGGATTGAGATGAAGTCCTTAAAAAGATCATTTTTTTATAAAGTATGTCTATTATGTGTAAATAATGTAAAAATACAAGATAGGACATAATAATATCATGACATAATTTGAAAGTAGGAGATTAACCCAAAGAATGGAAATTGGGTTAAGAAGTTCCCTTACCTTGTGTCCGACTTGACTCAACCGTTCTTTAACCTCCTGAATAATAAACTAGAGTTAATATATATCTTATTAAGAACCATTTTCAATTTCATTATCCTTTTTATATCACTTATTAAAATGTTATGAATATTATGTAATTATTCAAGTTAATAACGATCGTTTTGTCGATCTTTGGTAACTTGAGTCAACAATAAACTTCTTATAATTACAAGTTGTTCATGTGGTAGAATATCCATTATATACAGAATTATATTCATGATTTATATTTCATATATATCTTATATTTCCAGTATATACATTCATTTATAATATTACGTAACATTTAGAGGTAAGAAATGAAATGCACCGTTCATGGAGACGGTAATCCGTACGTACGCATGAACGCTACTTTCATTTAAATTTCATATTTAATGGAACTAAATCATAATTATATAAATGTATAATATAATTCCAGTATAATATAGTGTATAATACCATTTACTCCATCCTTTATACATCTCACATATGGCATTAACGATTCAAATCACTTTGAGGGGGCGGTAGTCCGCACTTCCTAAAATGAAATTATCGCGTTTTACCCATAATGGAAATCATAAAGTATGCCATAAATGAGAAATACACAAGCATAAGTAAAACATAAACATATTATATATCATATATAAAAATAGTGACATCTTAATGGCCACCTTTGAAGGTGTTATATGAGTGTTGAACAATCATCATTTCGTGAGGCAGAAATTTTCCATCCACAGAAACCGTATGTTCTTTAACCATTAGATGTAGGTGTGTGTAAGTGTAGCTCGAATACTTCTTATAACAACATCCTAGTATATTGAGGATACTGGTGCTGTTACAAAAGAAATGAATAAAAAGAGTTTAGGGTGTTGGAGAAGAAAAATAAAACAAAACAACATTAGAGAAGACATTACCTCAAAATCGGGTAATGTTTTTTGATTTGAGCCAAAGGCTTCCTTGGGAAGAGTTCTGCCCAAAGTAAGGCTTCTAGGAGTAAGAGGGGGAATTTGGGAGATTATTTGGGCAGAGGTTGGCCGAGCCAAATGGCTTGAAAGTGTAAATGAGGTGGGAGAGTTGGGGGCCTTTTATAAGTGGAGAGGAGGGGCACTTTTGGAAAGATTGAAATGTTATATTATTTCACAATGCTTTTCGGATTCTAAAGGTCCCACACTTATATAATTAAAGGCTAAGGTGATAAGGTTTCTAAATCTCCTCATCCAATAGGCTTTGGACAAGTGTATGCCTTGGATTTTGCCTTATCTTCTCATTTTATTTAAATCGTTAAATAATGAGGTCATCGCTGCATCATAATGATGTCATAAATAATTTAATTTATTTAATGTCTAAAAATTATAAAACAAATACTATGATGTAGGAAATATTTTTAGCTTTCTAATGAATATTTATAGTCAAAATTTGGACTTGTGTAACCCCACTTAAAAACTGGTTTAGTAAAACAACTCATGTTTGTGTCAATTTAATTTTAACATTAAATAAATATATATTAATGTCATTTTCCAACTAAAGTGGCTCCATGGGGTCCCCAAGTTGACCCATGGGTTGTATTGGTCGGACATGACTCATCCAATAGGAGTAGGACAAGTGTCATGCTCATCTCATATTATTAAAACATTATTTGTACCTTAAACTACACTAATTACCTCTAATCACGATTAAGAACTTAAAAGTTACTATTCACCAAAAAATTATTTTAATCTCATTGAACCACATTTTACTTCTTAATGGCAACCATGTATGTCGGATTTTTGAAAATCAAATCACAGAAGTGGTAATATTTCATTTAAACGAAAAATCAGTTATTTAACTACCACTTAGTGGTTTCACTATTAATCAAAAATTGAAGTTTTTCAGAACAAGGCCAAAATTTTACCCTAAGCTATAATTGATATTCCGAATTCAAAAATGATTTCTATTTTACAAAATTCCAAACATATAAGTTTCATTAATTAATTTTATAATTAATTCCCGTTGTTACGACAAATAGCGTGTTTTTAAGAAACAATTTATAGCAAAAGATTGACAATTGTTTATGTCCAATTTCAATGTTAAATTAATTCCAATGACCACCATTGGATAAAATGGTAAAAATATAATCTAATTATACCTTAAAACCACTAAATAGTATAATTTATCACAATAAATTATTTTGATTAAAAAATTTGTCTTAAAGTATTTTTCACTATTCATAAAAATTAGAAGTTCTCAGAAAAATACCAAAATTTCAACATAGGCTAATTTCGATATTCCGAATCCAAAAATGAAGTCCATTTTGAAATATAAGATTTCTATAATTTTAAAAAGTGGTTATTACTATTCATAACGGCTACTTTGATTAGTCGCGGTGTTTTAGAACTCGAAGTTGCGTACAATGCAAGCTATTGCATTATTGAATGAGAAGCGTATCGTGGAAGCTCGGGGTGTTACATTCTACCCTCCTTCAATAAATTGAGTCCTCGCAATTTGAAATTTTTCTTTGAAAATAAAAGGTTGAAAAGAGAAAATACCTTTGAGGAAAACCCACATCGGAAATAAGGTTAATAAATATATAACATTAAAAGAAAGCAGGATAAGTACAAAGGTCACCCGATATAGCCCATTCTAGGATTATATGAAAATATGGATATGGAGGAGAAACAAAACATCAAGGTTTGATGGAGAGTTATAGAAAACAGGATTAGGAGAAAGTTTAACCACAAGAAAATCACAAACTTGTGATTGGTTAAACGGTCATTGAATCCCCAGTTGGAAAAGTTAACCGACAACATTTTTGTTTTAAGTTACCTTTTATAATGTTGAGGAATTTATTTAGGAGATTTACTAAGAACGTAACGGAATATACATATTTGTTATGTATACTTTCATTCGTTAATAAATTTTTACCACAAACCCAACTTTTACTCCAAATGGTAACGGAACTCAAAAATATTCTATTTATCCTAATTGTATAAGGTTCAAAATGTTAGCACATACCATTTAGATTAGTAAAACTATTTTGTAATAACCAGGGACTTCCTGTAGGCTAGTGGTAGGAAATAAAGGCTTGTCGCACTATGGTTATGGGTTCGATTCCTGTAGCTTTGTCCGACGCGACGGGTTATTCCCCACCCTGCAGGTTGTCCTTTTCCTAAAACTATAGTATTATAATATTCCAAAAATAATCTTCAGAAATTCATTAACCTTAAACAATAATATCCATGGTTCAACTTAATCCATTACAACCTTAATAGTTATCCAAAATACCTCCGTCCAGACTTTCTCTAAAAGGTCTCTAAATTCCAAAATCAATTGTAAAATCAGATTCCCCAAAAAAAGAAAAGTTTCTCTTATTGTCACATACTAAAAATATGATTACCTTAATCATATTAAAACCTTACTGAAATCAACAAGTACTACAGTATAATCCATATATATATATCACATTATTCTTATAACCAGAATATAATCCTTGAGTCCAAAAGCACCAATACATTAATTATTCCGCTTCAACTGTAGTCACAACATAAGATTGGCCTTGATCCCTTGGCCTTTTCTGAGGTAAGTTTCCTTGACGCTTAGGAAATTCCTTTGCATAATGCCCTGTTTCCCTACAATTGTAGCATTCAACTTTGACAGCCTCTTTCTTTCCCTTGCAATCACGAGCCTGGTGACCCTTTTCTCCACATTTATAAAAAACTCCCATTCCTTTTAGGCAAGTACTAGGGTGATTCTTCCCACAATTATCACATAATGGAAAATCCTTCTTTCCCTTTTTCCCTTTATCTGTCTCTTGTTCCACCGTTCTCTTCTTCTCCTGCTTTACTTTGTTGTCATAAGACTTAGAGAATTCCTTTTCTGTCTTGATAGCACACGAGACAATATCTTCGTATGATGAGAAGGATTGTGATACTAAAGCTTGACGGAGAAATGGTTTTAACCCATCAAATAAACGATCAATCTTACTCCATGTGTTACATATATAATCGGCAGCATGCCTCGCTAACCTTGTAAAGTTAGCCTCATACTTTGCGACATTCTTATCCTCCTTCTTCCTCAAACTCAGAAATTGCCTTTCCATATCTGCTCGATGGTCACGAGGAAAATATTTTTCTAAAAACAGATCTTTGAACTCCCTCCATTCCATATTCGATACGTCATCATCTTCCTTTGTGTTTTGAATCAGCGACCACCACTGATCGGCATCTCCAGTGAGGCGGTAAACTGCAATGACAACCTTCTCCCTTTCGCTACTCCCCAAGGCATGGAATTTTTTTTCTCTAAGGAGTTTATCCATTGCTCAGCTACTAATGGATTTGTACCCCCATTGAAGGTTGGTGGTTGTTGCCTCATGAAACGGTCTAGCATTGATCCTCCACGTTGCGTATCAGGGTGCTCCATACGAGTAAGGTTATTATTCATAACCTGAGTAAGTTGTCCCAGTATGGTGATTAGCTGATCGGCACCAGTTGCATCACCAGCCCCACTATAATTATCTTGAGCAGGAGGGCAATCCCTACATGGAGTGCGTGCATTGATATGGTTTCCATTTCTTCCACTAGGCGCCATTTCTAAACAATGGCATAAACTAGATCAGTTTATGAATCAAAATACATAATCCCATACTTATAAAACACTTATCATAAATTGAACTATTTATGGATATAATCCATAATCATAAAAAGAAATGTTTCCTTTGAAGAAGTATATACTCATAACCCTTCATAGTGGTTTGTAAAGAAAATGAGAATTATCCAAAGCATATCCCCCGGGAGTGTCGTAACCAAGAGTACAGCAAGGCCCGTTGCTGTGCACCAGTTCCCGTTCGAGTCTAGCTCAAAGTGGTGTTTTCGGGTTTTACCCCTAGGTACATCTGTGCCAGAGCCGCCTCTACCTGCTCGTATCCAGGCAGGGATGTATTGCTCGGAAAACTCAAAAAATCTCTACAATAACAAAATTCTAGGAAGTTCTTCTATACTAATCCTCAAAGTCTATCTTTGGGCTATATGCTCTAATCAGATTTTATCTAAATCTAGCTTCCAAGGTTAGTACTAAACTGCCTCTGATACCAACTGTAACGCCCCGACCCCAGCTACCCAGAGTCGGTGCATTAGTTCGTAACATTGGCATGATCACAAAAGATCAAGTCTCGAAAGACCAATTAGTTTAGTAGCCTTGGAAACACTAGATACATTCATAAGTCTTTCATTACATCAAAAATTAAACAAACTACAATAACATGGTCTTCATAGTCCACACTCATATCCTTTTCTGACTATCCTTGCAGGTCATTCATAAAATACTTCTTCACATCCTGGAAAAATATTAAAACATTGAAAGGGGTGAGCTCAGATGCTTAGTAAGGATAACAATATCGTGGAAGCTTTCATAAATAAACATTAACATTTAAGGCAGTGTATAACTAAAAAAAAGCCTCTTAAACATGAACTTAAACATAATATGGCAAAAGTAAAATGAGATAATTCCATTTACTTATTCACATGGATATTCTACTGGTCGAATAATCACATGCAATATCAATAAACACTTTCATAATGATGGAATGCATAATGCCAGACTATCATAACCACGTAGTCAAGGCCTCGTGCCAAGACCAAAAATAAGATTTTGTCAAGGCCTCGTGCCAAGACACTAGTTTGTCTCATGAGACCTACCGATGCATCGAGGAGCTATAGCGGGCTCCACCCGTCACTTATTAAGTCCAATACATTCCTCATATGAATTGGTTTAAACATATCATAAACCATAACATAATCGTATCACATAAAACATGAATAAAGGAAATATAACATTTCCACATTTCAATCACAAAATATCAATTCAACACATTGATAAAAACGCTTTCAAAACCATTTTCAATACCAAAATAAAAGAAAGTTAAAACATTGTATTTATTTTTCATTAAAAAAATGATGCCTTGTAGAGGAAGCCGAAACTCAAATAATGGTCACGGCGGCAGAGAATTAGTTGTCTCCACATAAGTACGGAAAGAAAAACATTCCCTTTTGTCGTTTAGCAAAACGCTTCGTATAAAAAGATTCCTTTTGAATAAACGTAAAAGTCAAAGGGGTTTATACACCGTATAAAAGAAAATTGTGTATAAAACCAAATATGCCTCAATGAAAAGGGGATTGAGATGAAGTCCTTAAAAAGATCATTTTTTTATAAAGTATGTCTATTATGTGTAAATAATGTAAAAATACAAGATAGGACATAATAATATCATGACATAATTTGAAAGTAGGAGATTAACCCAAAGAATGGAAATTGGGTTAAGAAGTTCCCTTACCTTGTGTCCGACTTGACTCAACCATTCTTTAACCTCCTGAATAATAAACTAGAGTTAATATATATCTTATTAAGAACCATTTTCAATTTCATTATCCTTTTTATATCACTTATTACAATGTTATGAATATTATGTAATTATTCAAGTTAATAACGATCGTTTTGTCGATCTTTGGTAACTTGAGTCAACAATAAACTTCTTATAATTACAAGTTGTTCATGTGGTAGAATATCCATTATATCCATAATTATATTCATGATTTATATGTCATATATATCTTATATTTCCAGTATATACATTCATTTATAATATTACGTAACATTTAGAGGTAAGAAATGAAATGCACCGTTCATGGAGACGGTAAGCCGTACGTACGCATGAACGCTACTTTCATTTCAATTTCATATTTAATGGAACTAAATCATAATGATATAAATGTATAATATAATTCCAGTATAATATAGTGTATAATACCATTTACTCCATCCTTTATACATCCCACATATGGCATTAACGATTCAAATCACTTTGAGGGGGCGGTAGTCCGCACTTCCTAAAATGAAATTATCGCGTTTTACCCATAATGGAAATCATAAAGTATGACATAAATGAGAAATACAGAAGCATAAGTAAAACATAAACATATTATATATCATATATAAAAATAGTGACATCTTAATGGCCACCTTTGAAGGTGTTATATGAGTGTTGAACAATCATCGTTTCGTGAGGCAGAAATTCCCCTTCCACAGAAACCGTATGTTCTTTAACCATTAGATGTAGGTGTGTGTAAGTGTAGCTCGAATACTTCTTATAACAACATCCTAGTATATTTAGGATACTAGTGTTGTTACAAAAGAAATGAATAAAAAGAGTTTAGGGGGTTGGAGAAGAAAAATAAAACAAAACAACATTAGAGAAGACATTACCTCAAAACCGGGTAATGCTTTTTGATTTGAGACAAAGGCTTCCTTGGGAAGAGTTCTTCCCAAAGTAAGGCTTCTAGGAGTAAGAGGGGGAATTTGGGAGAGTATTTGGGCAGAGGTTGGCCGAGCCAAATGGCTTGAAAGTGTAAATGAGGTGGGAGAGGTGGGGGCCTTTTATAAGTGGAGAGGAGGGGCACTTTTGGAAAGATTGAAATGTTATATTATTTCACAATGATTTTCGGATTCTAAAGGTCCCAAACTTATATAATTAGAGGCTAAGGTGATAAGGTTTCGAAATCTCCTCATCCAATAGGCTTTGGACAAGTGTAATCCTTGGATTTTGCATTATCTTCTCATTTTATTTAAATCGTTAAATAATGAGGTCATCGCTGCATCATAATGATGTCATAAATAATTTAATTTATTTAATGTCTAAAAATTATAAAAAATACTATGATGTAGGAAATCTTTTTATCTTTCTAATGAATATTTATAGTCAAAATTTGGACTTGTGTAACCCCACTTAAAAACTGTTTTAGTAAAACAACTCATGTTTGTGTCAATTTAATTTTAACATTAATTAAATATATATTAATGTCATTTTCCAACTAAAGTGGCTCCATGGGGTCCCCAAGTTGACCCATGGGTTGTCTTGGTCGGCCATGACTCATACAATAGGAGTAGGACAAGTGTAATGCTCATCTCATATTATTAAAACATTATTTGTACCTTAAACTACACTAATTACCTCTAATCGCGATTAAGAACTTAAAAGTTACTATTCACCAAAAAATTATTTTAATCTCATTGAACCACATTTTACTTCTTAATGACAACCATGTATGTCGGATTTTTGAAAATCAAATCACAGAAGTGGTAATATTTCATTTAAACGAAAAATCAGTTATTTAACTACCACTTAGTGGTTTCACTATTCATCAAAAATTGAAGTTTTTCAGAACAAGGCCAAAATTTCACCCTAAGCTATAATTGATATTCCGAATTCAAAAATGATGTCTATTTTACAAAATTCCAAACATATAAGTTTCATTAATTAATTTTATAATTAATTCCCATTGTTACGACAAATAACGTGTTTTTAAGAAACAATTTATATCAAAAGATTGGCAATTGTTTATGTCCAATTTCAATGTTAAATTAATTCCAATGACCACCATTGGATAAAATGGTAAAAATATATTCTAATTATACCTTAAAACCACTAAATAGTATAATTTATCACAATAAATTATTTTGATTAAAAAATTTGTTTTAAAGTATTTTTCACTATTCATAAAAATTAGAAGTTCTCAGAAAAATACCAAAAATTCAACATAGGCTAATTTCGATATTCCGAATCCAAAAATGAAGTCCATTTTGAAATATAAGATTTCTATAATTTTAAAAAGTGGTTATTACTATTCATAACGGCTACTTTGATTAGTCGCGGTGTTTTAGAACTCGAAGTTGCGTACAATGCAAGCTATTGCATTATTGAATGGGAAGCGTATCGTGGAAGCTCGGGGTGTTACATATAACTTTGGAATTTTAGAAATAATGATTTAAATATATCTTATATTATATTTGTTTCAAAATAGATAATAAAGTATACTTATATAATTGTAGTTCAAACTATCATTATTAGTTTATCAATATATATAATTTCTATAGAACCCTTTAGTGATATTACAACAGGGTATGTATGATCACCCCAACATATGCACCCCAGTGCATATGCATATTTTTTCTTGTATTGATTTTTGATAATAATTTGGGGTCATTAATTTCATTATCTATTAGATGGAAAGTATTTCCACATGAAGCATTGAGGTGGGTTAAAGGTGATCTATGGAGAAAGCATACCATTTATTCCATGAGTATCATTTTAGTTTATTATTACATTATATTGGTTTTTATCATATATATAATTTTTTAATGACATTTTGAATTATCCTGAATTCACGTTTTACCACTGTTTTATTTCATTTGTCTATGGAAGTATAGTTTATGGATAATTTTTACTCAAAGTAAGTCATTACCCTATAGTGTAAAATTATCCCTTGGATTTTCAGAAGCCTCAGATGATTAGGGGGAATGCGCTTGAAGATAGTGGTGAGTCATTTTGGGTTTGGGTTAAATTTGGGAATTTTCATTAAAAATGGTATTAGAGAGGGTGTGGGTAGTTGAGTTTATTGTAGGTATGGAGATAAGAGTTTAGAACCTCAAGAGGTATATTACTAAACATTTCTAGGAAATATATTTAGTTATGGGCCTCCAGATACTAGGGGATGTCCATGGGAGAGAGTTGTTGGGCTACCCTTGAAGGGTTACAATTTTTCATTTTTTTCCTATGGTGTGGTTTATTGACCCAAAATTGGGAATATATAGAAATTTGGTGTCTTATAAATAATATTGGAGTATATGGGCCATTTTTCATATGTCTATGTACTTATTATTGTTTATTATTATGATTTATGCCTCATGATTTAATATTGTTTTGAAATTATATTAAAACTTCTATTATGATGCTTGAATATGAATATTATTAGGATTTCATAAAAGGTATGAGTCCTTATCCACTTTTATAGTCATTTAGAAACTATACTACCTAGGTTAAATGTTTTTTTACCTAATGGTGACCTAATTGACTGGGGTTTTGTAGTCTAGTTTATGGGTAATGTGATCCTTATATTGTATTTTTATCATGGAGACTTTGTTTGTTGGGCATAAAAATTTGGTTTTCAAAACTCTAGATAATTATGGTTTTCATTAAAAGTATAAATCAGAACTATTTATGTAAAATATTATTTTATTTTATCTTATAAATTTCATGTGTGAGTAATTTATCCAGTTAATGTTTCATTATGGTTATTTATTGTGGGAGATAATATTAGTTAACATTTTAAAAATTAATAAAATATTTGAAGATTTATCATATCTAATGACTATGTTAAAATGGTTCAAAAATGGGTTTTAATAGAAAAGTGTCACAAACTTGTGTTTTTTTAAATAAAATTGGTAAATTATTTTAAAGTTAGTTATGAGATTTAAAACTTTTTAATCTTTTTTCAAAATAATAACACTTTGAGAAAAGTTGTTGTTTATATTGGTGTAGTTGTGGTTAAAATGTTTCATTTACATAACCAATATAATTTTTTTTGTTGAAATATATATTTTGGAAATGAATAGTTTTTGAAAACTATTTAGATATTTTCAACATGTTTAGACTATTATAAGGTTATGTTTTAAAAAAATGGATTTTTAAGGATTAAGAATTTATTTGGAATTAAGTATTTAAAATATGATCAAGTTTAAAATATAAAATTTTGATTTATTTTAAATGTTAATATAAATAATTTTTAATATATATTTCTAATTTTTTAAAGATCATTTAGTTTAATAGATGTGGGTTTTTTTACCTATTTTTTAAATCTTCTTTGATTTAGTTGGTTAAAGTTAGGTTTATATTGGTTAAATTTTTATTTATATTCAAGAGTGTGTTTAGATATGTTATTTCATAAAATAAAAATTTAATATAATATAATTATTGAATTTCTATAATTTTTTATGTGGATTTTTGGATCTGTTTGGTCTTTATTTAAAGGCATTATTATTGTATTTAGAATATCTGGTTTTAACTAAAAAACGATTCATTTATAAAATTTTAAATTTTAAATTCCTATTTTACTTGAAGAGAATGGTTTTAATATAATAATACATTGTCTTCATGAATTTACCATTTAAAAAATAATTTTTTTGTGAATCAGATTTTATTTGGTTGTTCTATAGTCACTTTTCTTCCATGTGATATGCGTATTAGGTTTAATCAATATTTGGTTTGTCTTATAATTTAAAATGGTTTATATGAGTTTTTTAATTCATGTTTGGAACCCTTATTTAGTTCTAAGTCTAATTATTTTTAGTTTTAGGCTTATTGGATTCTGTATGGGTTTTAGGAAAATTTTAAAGTGTTTTATTGGTTTTTTGTAATTTTATACTTAATAGAGTTTCAATTACTTTTTGAAATGGTGTTTTGTAATGGAACCATAGTATATAGAAAAATTTGGTGGAATTTTTGTGGGTTATTTTTTTGTGTAGTTATTATGGAATATAGTTCTTTTTGTTGATGTTTTGGTTTTTGAAAGGTGTATTTGGGATTATTGGGGCTAAGGATTAGATTGATGTTAATTTGTATTTAATCATGGTAATTAAGGGTTTAATCATTTGTATTTAGTCTTTAATGGATGAGTGGGGTGTTATTCAATGGATATGGGAGGTAAATTATAGTTTTGGATATTAAGATAATTTGTTTTGGTTGGTTTTATAGGATAGAATGGTTTTGGAGGGGAATATGTTGAAAAGTTTATTCATTTTGAGTTTTAATGATTGAAACTCGCCATTTTTTGGTATATATTGATTTTGAAATTTTTAATTTAATGTTTCAGAGTCAGATGGTGAAAATTTCACATAAACCAGGTGTTTAAAGAAAATGGATGGTTTCTTGGGAAAATCGCATGGTTTATGCAAAGTTTCTTATATACCACACATATATTTCTAGTGTAAAATGAATGAGCAGTGTATGTAGTTGTAAACCATTCATTATAACCATGCATGTCAATTATTTTCTAGAGCCTCTTGTATGGTAACTGTATGGTTAGGTAACTATGTATAATAACCATGGATTTTGAAAAAAGACTAGAAACCATATTTTTAACCCTCCATTGGCCTTAAAAACTCTTCAATGTATTATTTATGGTCCTTAAATATGTTAAATGTCCTAATATAAGTTATAAGTAGGAATCCAACATCCAATAACCATAAATTTTGATTCAAGTATCTATTTGTGATATAAAGTGTGTGAATTAAAATATTAGGATGAAATTTATTACTTCTTCTATCGATGGTTCCCTATAAAAAGACTTTTACTAGTCAAAAGACATCTAAAATGGTTCCTAATATGCATTTCAAGTTATGTTGGCCTATTTTTATAACTTTTCTAAATGTTTTAGCATAGTTAAATATGGTCTTTATATACTTTTGGGGTTATATTAAGATTTATTTCATTGGATATGACCTATATTATTATTATGGTATTAGGTATTTAGAGAATTTTATTAGAGGGTATACATGTATAATAGGTTTATTTAATATATTAATGGATTAACATTTATTTAGATGAATTTAAGGATAAATTTAGAGTTGTATTCTCGGAGTATTTAGTAAATAGAGATTAATAATGTATTTTATTGGATGTTATTTCCATTTTATGTTTATGTCATTAATAAGTTAGTTAGAAAAAATACACTTTAGGAATTTTTAGTTGTGTTTATTGGAAAAACTATTAGAGGTTCTTTTTGTGATTCTTTCCAAGGTTTGAAGAGAGTTAAAAGAATTTTGAACTAAACTAGCAGTAATTTTTTCTTCATGATAGAAACCATTCTACAATACCTTAGGTTGTTCCATGGATTTTTTGGGAGAATTTTAGTCACTCTTCCATATTAAGAGAGTCAACACTTAAATGGAGGACTACACTGCATAAGTATGATATATAGGAATTTCTGTTTTTAGTTTCTAACTGTTCACACCATAGGGAGGATCACCACACCACAAAGAGTTTTGTATGGATCCTTATGGTTCTACCATTTTGGAGAGGGCTAAACCACATGATCCATCCACACCAAAATAATAGTGAGAAATAATCTTTCTACACAACAAGTTGGATACCACATCATAGATTTGGAACTGGAGATACACTTAAAGGATATATATATGTTGTGGAAAGTTATTTAACTCTAAAAGATCTACCCAGATGGAAGACATTGAACCATGAAACCATAGGCTATGCTGAAGTTAGATTAAAGATTAAGGGATATTTAGAAAATCATGTGATATTTTAAAAGAATTAAAATAAAATATATTTAGTGTTACTTGTGGATATGGTTATTGAATGATAACTATACTATATAAGAGAGACCGTGATACAAAATTCTTATAGTCAAGACATTCCATGATTTCGTGAAGGGTATCATACCATGGTCACTATATTTTTTATTTATAGTTTGGATTTAAAAATAATTAGGTGAAATGATATTTTGGGTATTAAACCAACTTAATTGAAAAATAACGACCACATTACGATGTGTGGTACACCTATAATGATCTAAGTAAATAGAATAAAGTATAATAAATCATGACCATTGGATTATGGGTTATATTCTTGGTAGAATATAAAAGTTTCTTATATAAGTTTTGAAAATAAGTGAATGCACATGATAGATAAAAACAAAGAGAGAATAAGGAGGAATTATAGACAATTATTGGAAGGCTATAGAAGATGAAATAGGATATATAAGAGCTATTACAACTAGATGATTGGTGGAATTTTTAAAGTGGAAGAAAGTGGAGTATAATGAAATAGTAATTGTTGGTGTAATGATACATCTCTATTCATGAGAATTAAAGAAAAAAACCTAGACAAGTAGTGCATTCCCTGAGTATTTGATAGATTTGAGATTTCATCTTATGAGTATTATAAACCAAGAGGTTTAGTGTGACTGCACTAAAATTATATCCAATGTAGTGAGCTTAGTATTTCTTGTTAATAGGGACATTTTCATATATGCTCCTTGGATTATCCCATTTGGGTGAACCTAATAAAGACACATGTGTCCCATCCATACTATTTTTTTACTTTATTATGAATAAGAAGAATATATGTTAATTTTTTATAAAAGGGAACAAGATTTTTGAAAATTGTTAAAGATGTAATTACATTACCCCAAATTCACCCCCATATTAGGCTATTCACCCTTTTTTGGGACTAATAAGTGGAATTAGAGGCAAAGGTTATCTGAAAAATTTATCTCTGTGAAATGAATGGTTTCTTTTTTTCAATAATAAAGGTATACCCATATTTGAAAGAAATAATTTCTAGTTATAAAAAAATAAAATGTAGCACTACTTCTATTCATTGGTAACTGATGTATAAAAGGATGATTATTACATTATTTCTGTCATCATGGAGAGTGGATTCCAATCTAGAAGGGATCACAAGGAGTTAAATAGAGTAACCAAGGTGATTAATGACTAAGGGAGATCTTTTGATGACCTTATTTACAAAAAGTTGACATCATTTAAAACCCCTCATCATATAATTGTGAAACTTATCAATATTTATGAAGGTGATTCAAAATGTTGAGAGGTGATGCTTCAAGTGTTATGGAATAAGTATGAAGATTTATGAATGAAGATGAATGAGATTGTGGATGCATTATTTGATCAGGTAAGCGTCCTTGTGGAAGACATTTTTAGAATTGGAGAGGTATTTGATGATGTCAAAAATATTAAAACACTTATAAGAAAATTACATGTATGGTTCAACATGAATGTATAAGTGCTTAAAGATAAAGATTAAAAGGAGGACATGGTTGATATCTTGCATAGTACTCTCATTTTATATGAGACGAGGAATAATGATAATGATTCTTGGTCAAAAGTGGATTCTCAGTAGGAATCATTTAGGTAAATGGATAAAATTTAAATTCAAGAGAAACCCATTAAAAAATAAGTGGATGAAGTAATGTATTTATTATCCACTAATATAAAAATAGGTAAATGGAATTTCAAGGTAAAGATTCAACTTAATTTATTTATGTGAAAAAAGTAAGGAATCTTACTGATATGCGTCCCTTATAAATTATTAGTTGAAAATGAAGACAAATTCATTTGAATAAGTCATTGAAGGATGTGAAAGGAATGAGAAATTGATAGAATAAATTATTTAAAATAAGTAATTTAATATTAAAATAATATGATAACTCTAAGGAAACATAATTTTACAATCTTGAAGATTTTAAAGACCTCATCAAAGAAGTTATTTTGGTTGTTGTAGACATGGCACAAGTGAAATACAATGATGATGAAGGTGATAAATTAATGGGAAGAGTTGAACTTGAAGTTAAAATTGAGGCCTCTCTTAGGGAATACACATCTAGGGAGATAAAATAATAAATATAATGGTGATGTACATAACTCCAAGGTTTATATAGAATAACACGAAGAGGATAAGTTCATGTTTAAATCAAAGACAAAATGAATCAAATCTGAAAAATTAGGAAACATAGAGATGTAAGTTATAAATAATCTCATAATTGAAGGAAGAACTTGGATAATTTATGGTTTAACCAATATAGTGAAATAAAGGGTTAAAAGAATTGATTAACTTGAAGGTTAAGTAAAAATATTTTGATGAAAGTGTTATGATCAAGAAATGATTCTTACTCTCAACATGAAATCATAATTTTTGAGTATATGAGTCTCAAAAAATCAAAGGGAGTTCTCAAGGAATGTTTTGAGGAGGGTTTGGCTCACCTAAAATTATAGTAGTTCAGAGAAAAAGGAAAATTAGTGGTGGTTAATACATAAACCAAAGCTCCTATACCCTGAAAGAAGATTAACTATCTAGAACATAGAAACATCAGAAAAGTAATATTGGTGCTGCAAAGACATAATATAAGACCCAAAGAAAAGGATTTTATAGTTGTTGAGAAATTGTGCATACCCAATACGTGTGATATATTAGAAACATATATTTAAGAGAGAAGGAATTATAAAAGTAGGAAAGAATATTTTTTTACTCTTGATACGATTTTAATGATTAATACTATTTTTGTGATGGGTTTGGAAAAAATTAAATTAGTTATGATTCATGGGAGAAAATTAAGGTACCAATGGATACTTAGAGAAGTAGAACCAAATAACAAGAAGCATCATTAATAAAGAAGAAAAAAAATATTTTTATCCTTTTAAGATGAGTAATAAGTAATAGAGTAAGTACTATTTCTTACAATTGATATAATTTTATTGGTTACTCCTTTTTTGTTAATGTTTTGGGAATAATTCAATTATTTATTCTTAAATAGGGAAAAGAAGGCTTCTAATGGAGAATTGGACAGGTAGAATAGAATTAAAAGAATCATCATCAAGTATTATGAGAACAAACAATAAATTATTATCCTTGAAATATAAAAAATTATTAGATAATTTGGAAGAGAAATAAGTTTATTCACCACCAAAGAAAACAAAACAACATACATGAGACAATAAAGGAAAATACAAGGAAGAAAATATCACTAAAATTTCCTTGAATAAAATGAATAGAACTGGGATATGAATTCTGGATTCTAGTTACACTTCCCACATGAGGGAAATAAACATATTTTAATAATAATGAAAAATGAAAAATATGGAGTTGTTTAATTTTACAATGATGAGGGGCTATAGATCATCGATTCTATGAAGTCCAAGATAGGTGGGAAAGACTTAAGGTGCATAAAAATCTTACTGATTGAATATATTTGTCACAATCTACTTAGTGTATGTCAATTATTTGACTCATCACATGTGGTTATGTTCAACAAGAAGGCCTACACTATCCAAGGTAGATATCACTCAATTATTTTTCAAGTAAATCACACAAATAAGAATATTTAAGTCATTGGAGAAGAAGATAAGTTCATCATGTCCAAATAAGAAGAAAATAATTTATGTACAAAATACATTATTATTTTAGTCCAAAATACTTGGAGGAATTAGTGAAGCATGAAGGGGCTCAAAATACCCCTAATCTCTCACATGAAAACACTAACATGAGTAGAACTTATTAGAAAGGGAATATTTTTTGGAAGACCTACATGCCAAAGAAGGATAAATAAACCATGTTTTTCAAGCTAGTGTAAGTTTATGTATGTGTAAAACATCACCCAAATCCATGGGTGAAAAAAAGGTAATATATATTATTTATTTAATATTATAGAACAATGAAAATGATAATGAAAATTACACATAAATTTGAGTTGTTAAAATTCACTACTTTGTGTTGGGGGTTATTAGAGAATATGATTGGTTTGATAATTTAAATGATAATGACTAATAATAGTATAAAATTTAAAAATAATCATGTAAAATGTATCTTGAAAAGTATATAATTTTAAATCATGTTTTTATGGAAACTAATCCTTAAAAAATAGAGGTATTGATAGGAGAAACCAAATTATAAAAAATATGGAATGAAAAATTTCTATAAAAAAACTTTTAGGAGAATTATTAGAAGGAAGTGATACTTATATCCATATACATCTCCAAATTGTTTTTTATTTCCAAATGAATAAAAGAACCACTATGATTTGTGGTATGGGAAGAATCTGACACTCTAATACTTTCAAGGTTTTAGAAGTAAATGATTTATTATAAAAAATGATAAGAATAAATAGTTTGTGGCTAATGGGTATTAAGGTATATTAATTTAATATTCCTATAAAATTAAGTTGTACAAGTGACATAAAAAATGGATTATGAAAATTATTGAAAACCAAGATGTAACTATTATAGAGAACAAGAATGTTTTGAAAACTAATGCAAAGAATTCATATGATAATAGTGGATAAATTGAGGAAGAAAGTGATGATGAGATGATTGAATTATGGGGACCTCATGGGGACTATATAAGAATCATAAAAACACAAAAACATTAAATAAAAAACCACAAGTTCAAAAAAAGTTTGTAGAATTTATAGGAGAGCTAAAATTAATGATAGAAACCTTATTAGAGATCAAATAGATTTGTTCTAAACACCAAATATTAAGTATAAAAAAACCACGATTCTATCTCAAGTGTAGAATAATAGTTTTAAAGAGTATAATTTGAATTAGAAATATTGTAAGGATACACATGGGGAGCTTAAAAAAATAGATTAGAACCAGACATGTGAAGTAATTCCAAGGTTAAAGGATAACAATATCATCAGTACCAAGTGGGTCTTATAGAATAAAATTAATGAATATGGAAAGGTGGAAATAAAAAAATATTTTATGATGTGCAAGTTAAATTACCAAACTTATTGTGTTAATATTGATGATACATTTTCGACCTAGGCTTGGTTAGAGAATATAAGATTATTCTTATCTATGGTAGTGAAAATATGCCTCAAAGTATATCATATGGTCATTAAATTAGGTTTCCTAAATGATGTACTTGAGTAGGAAGTATAAATTGAACAACCAGATGGATTTTTATGGATTAAATTTATATAAATGTTTTATAGTTGAATAAAACTTTGAATGGTCTAAATAACATCACCATGAGATTGGTACTCACTAATTGAAAATTATCTTAAGAAGTATAGATTTTAATGGGTTGGATTTGATCATAACATTTAATTAAATATTGAAAATTATCAAAGGATATTTTTTTATAATCTATATAGATGACATTATTTTTATATGCTTGGATGATACACAAAGAAAATTGTTTTCAAAATTCATACGGTGAGAATTTGATATTTCCATGAATGGAGAATCGATATTCATCCTTGGAATTTAGGTAATCTAGAGAAAGGATTATTTCTCAAAACAAATATAATAAAGAATTTCTCAAAAGGGTTTAAATGGAGAATTAAAATCCAATGGATAATATTATGGATACTTAGGTGATTTTGATGATGGAATATGATGGAAAAGAGGTTAATGTGACATAATATAATAAAATTATTGGAATATTTCTATACCTAACAACCACCGAACCTGATATGGTTTCTACTACATGTTAATATTACCACTACCAAAGATGTCCCAAGGAGTTTTATATATTATCTTTGAAATAGATAGTTCTCTATATCAATAATATGGTGGACCATGTGATGTTTTATCATATCAAGAGTTTTTGGGATATACAACTACTAATTTGGTTTATTTTTCTAATGACCGAAGGTAAATGTTAATAAGCTATTTTTATCTTGGAATTTATTTCATTTCATGGACTAATAATACATAGTAATATAATTCCTTGAGAATTATGGAGGATAAATACAAAACAACATCTCAAGTATGTACTTAGCTGATTTGGATAAAGAAACAACTTGATAATGTTAGAGTTTATGCAATATTTACTTCTATTATAGAGTATTAAAACCAAATTTCAATAATTATTATCAAAAATACAATTCATCTTTCATGGAATAAGTATATCATGATCAAATACCATTTCATTAAAGAGAAAGTTGAACAAGGGAAGGTGAAGTTTGAGTTTTCACTAACAAAAGATCAAAATGTGGATATCATGACTAAGGCACTAACTAAATTAGAATTTGAGAGGGATTGGTTGGCTCATAGATTCAAACCAACCCTATCCAATTAGATGATGTGGACTCAGGACCCCACTCCCCCATGCGAATTTATTTTCTAAAAAAGTGTGAAAATTATCTCTTATTTTCCCTATTTGAATAGATGAATATATTTTGTTAGCATTTAGAGATGTTTTATTTGATTTTTTTTTTTGAAAAAAGGGATAATTTATTTATGCATCAAGAAAAAGAATATATCCATTTAGTGTACCTTTTTATTAAAAAGGGGGAGAAATTTTATTTTTAAAAGCTATAGGTGCTTGAATGATTTATCAGGGGGAACCAATTTAGAAATGATGACCGATGTGTATGAAGACCAAAGAGTTATTTATTACGATATTTTTAAACAACTATTGTTTATCACAATGATCTTGGATCAGGTTGGCTTAGAGTTTGTAATTAGTGAGACATTAATTAACTCCTTTGAAAGTATGAGGTTTAATTTTATATTATTAGATTAGATTTAATTTATATTTAATTTATTTTTGGAAGATTATTTTTTAATACATTTTTTAGTTTTCAAAAATCCCAAACTATGAAATTGTTAGAAAAATCCTCTTTATGCATATTTGGGATGTGTTTTTTGGAAAAAATATTAGAGGTTCTTTTAGTTAATCCTTAAAAGGTGTTTAGGAGGTTAAAATATTTTCTAAAGAATACTGAAAGAGTAATTCCTATATGACATAAACCAGATCATAGTACCCTATGTTGTTCCATAAAATGTCTTGGGTAGAATTAGGTATCTCTTTCATATTTTGACCATCCATGCTATAATAGAGGACAATATCACATAGGCTTAGTATATAGGAATTTTTATTTATGGTTTCCATGTGATTATTCCATGTGGAGTATCACTACACTGAAAGGTGTTTTAGATGAATTTTATGGTTATACCATTTTAGAGAGGACCATGCCATAGGATCCATCCATGCTTCAACAGTAGAACGAAATAGTTTTTATATGGTAAAAGTTTGATGTTATGATATAAAAGAATAATTGTTGATATCTAACATGGATATATATATATATCATGGGCATTTATTGGAATTTTAAGGATCTATCTAGGTGGACAAAATTATATTATGAAACCATAGTACATGATAGATACTAATTGAAGATTTATGGAGGCTGAGAAAACCATGTGAGATCATGGAAGAATTATAATACAGTAAATTAACTGAATTTTATAGATATAGAGTTTAACTGATAATCACACCATATTAAAGAGACTATTAAAAATAATTATTGAATTCAAGATATTCCAGGTTTTGATGAATGGTTTCACACTGTAGTTAGGGTATTTTCCTATTTCAGTTGGAATTCAATATTAATGAGATGACACAAGATTCATGAGGTTGACTTGGACTAATCAAAAAAACCAACTACCTTAAAATGTGTGGTACAACTGAAAAAATTTTAGTGGACATGTTAAAGGATGATTAATCCAAAAAATTGGATTAATGGTTAAATGTTTAGAAGAATATAAAAATAACTTGTTGTAGTTTTGAAAATAGTGAATGTGAATAAGATAAAAAAAAGAGAGAATGAGAGGATGAATTGCAGAAAATTTCATGAAGGTTATAGAAGAAGTAAGAGGATAGCCAGAATATATTCACCTAGGAATATTAGTGGAATTATTCTTGTGGAAGAAGGTGGACCATATTTACACACCAATTTCTGGAGTTACTATACTTATCTATACATGAGAATTGGAGAAATGAAACTTAGAGGAGCAGTGAGTTCCTTGAGTGTTTAAGAGTAGTGATATTTCATCTTATGAGGGTTGTAAAACAAAAGGGTAAGTATGGTTGCTCCAAAATTATAACCAAAGTAGTTAGCTTTGTATTTTAGGTGCATAGGCATATTTACATGCATGATCCTTGGATTATCCATTTTGGGTAAACTAAATAAAAACCTATTTTCACTATATATACTATTTTATTTCTTTATTATTACCAATGGGATGAGAGGTTAATTCATTTAAAAAAATATAATTGGAAAGGGTTTAAAAAATAATTTACAATACCTTGATTCAACCCCCTCTTAGGGTATTCATGTAAGAACCCAAACCTTCTTTTCAGGTATGTTTTTCCTTTTCTGGTCATTTTTGGGAAAAAGAGGGAATTTTGGAAATTTTCTAAGTACACGTCGTGTAATTTATGAGTACATGCCATGTACTTCGTTGCTGCAGCAAGCCGTGTGCTGGCCGTGTAGTAGCCAAACAGACGGCTGTGTGGGAGTGACTTAGTGGCCGCCTAATGTAGAGTACAGAAACAAAAAGTACACAACATGCACTCCAAAAGTATATTCCATGTATTTTGTTTTTTTCTTTAAATGAACCAGGGTCACGTCTGACGGATAGAGCACCCTCCTTCTAGGTCTCGCTCATCCGAGAGAGCCCGTACGACCGCAGATCTTCGACGAGCCCCTAAGCCTCCGTCAGTACTCCGAATTGAACACCGTTAGCTGAGTTGGAATCACATTGGTGAGTTCTATCTTCTCATAGAGCATCATATTCTAATTTCCCCTCTTTCATGAGATATCGTGGGTTGAACATTATAGATGTTTTTGTAGATCTTCGACGTTCTAAGGAGATTGCATCTTCGAGGTTCACAGAGAGTGATCTCTTAACCCCAAGGTAGGTGGTTTGTGCTTTTACATTCAAAATCTTTGAGTATTATGTGCAAATTCTGCCAATACCCTTGAACGGGGTATTGTGTGTTTACTATTTTACCCTTATTGATTTCCTTCCATTATTATATGCTTTTGTAGAGGTAATTTGGATGAGAATAGGGATGATTCCTATGCTTTAGAGGTTTTGCCCTTGTATGTTCTGTTTACGACTGTTTGGTCCTGTTTAGCCTTTGGCAGCTTTATCTGTTTTCCATGCCTATTACTCTAGGATGAAGAGTTTGTGTTATGACATGATTGATATGCTGTAGACTATTTTTTCAAATAATTATATAGGTTTACTTTAGACATATTACACTGTTATTCTCATTGACCTACAAAGGGCTGTGAGAACCTGGTGTAGTAGACTATAAGCGGAATTGACCGGGTGAGCTTCCTTAGAGATTCTTTGAGCACTTTTGGATATAAGGGGTATTGACCAAGTGAGCATCCTCAGAGATCCTAGAACCACCTGAGGCTATAAGGGGAATTTACCGAGTGAACTTCCTCAGAGAGTCCATGATTTCTTTAGACTATAAGGGGATTGACTGAGTGAGCATCCTCAGAGAGTCTTTGATTTCAATCCTGAGCTGTTTATACTATAATAGAAATTGACGGTGAGTTCTTCCTCAGAGAGTCTATGAACGACCTGGGTTACAAGGGGAATTAACTGAGTGAGCTTCCGCAGAGGGTTCTAGACGATGGGGCTATAAGTTTAATTGACGCGTGAGCTTCCTTAGAGAGTTCCTGACCCGCCTAGACTATAAGAGGAATTGACTATGAGCACTTCCTTAGAGAGTCTTATTATATTCATATAAAGAACCAAAGGGGTTAAACTGAGTGTGTCACCCAGAGTGTTTCTTGTACATTTTAGGTAAGACCAGAGGGGATGGCTGTGAGTACTCCCCAGAGGGTTACCTGTTTGATGTTTGGCTGTTTGTTTCACCGTTGCTTGATTTGAAAATGTGGATTATTTACTACTTAGAACCTTCCTGTTTACTATTTTATATACTTTTATCTACCATATATTCCGTGATTGTTAGGCAAAGATCTTAGGGTGGTTGCCTACTAGGATATAGTCTCACACCTTATTTGGGTCATTCTTTTGGGCCCAGACAGATTATATTGTTGTAGGTATAGATAAGGGAAAGCGCCCTTATACTTCAGGTACTTGAGTGCTGTGGGGCTGGGGATCATGGGACTAAGCTATGGCTTATTATGTAGAGGAGATATTTATCTTTCTTTTTGTACTTTGGTTTAGTTCTATTTTTATTTCCAGCACTGTGACTTATTTGGATGCTTTCCTAGACATATGTATCTTGCATCATTCACACACACACACACACACATATGTGCTCTGGTTGTTTATTATTCTAGTATTCCAATGTTTACTGTTGTTGGACATTTACTGCTTCTCCTATTGTATGTATTTTTTACTTCTACTGTGTGCTCTTCAAATGAGGGCATTGTTTCCCCACTATCACACCCAAGGCCCTCGCTGCTAGTTGGCAGCCTATGACATTCGGGGAAATACGATTGATGCCATGTGACCCACCAGGTATGGGGCGCATCTGGGTGGATTCCGGAACCGAGATGTTACAAATTTGTATCAGTGGGTTTATTTTATCTTGACTTACTATTTAAAGCCTTAGCCAGGGATATGATGGATTAGGTACTTGGTAATAAGGTGTGACCAGGAGTAGCTAACCCATGTATAGGGAAAAGCAAATCTACCACATTTAATTGAAAATTTTCTAGTTTTGCAATTATTACAGTTGATTTGATTTCACCTTGAGTGATTAACATGAGTTGTGCTATTGTTGTTGATATTATTGAGGTTCTATTTCTGTTGTTACTCGATGAGATGAGGGTATGCCATCTCTTGCATCATATATGCACTTGATAGAAATCATATGTCATGCATTTTTTCCATGCCATCTAGGATGCATTAGTGATTTCATGTTGTTTTGATAGGTGATGTGTAAAATATGCATGCTATTGTGATAGTTTCCTTGATAGAAATAACTTCTATTTGATAGGGTATTGTTTTGTGTAGAGATTTGATTGATTGGATGCCAAACTTTGGTTTTGATGTGTTTGGGCCCTCATGGACCCGAATTTGGTAGATCATTACCTTGTTTTCCATGTTATAATGTGTATAAGATGACAAAATTTGATTCAAAGGGAGTATGGGCCCTCACAGATCGGAATTTGTAACTTTCAATGCTCGTTTCAGTGTTTTTTGGGTTCCGGAGTAGTTTTTGAGGCTTCCTATCTGAAAAAACCCAGAATACACACCGTGTAATGTTATGTACACGCCGTGTGTTCTTCAGTTTGGGAAGAAACTATTTTTCTTAAGTACATGCTGTGTACTTTATGTACACACCATGTAGTCACTAACCATGTCATAGGCCGTGTGGGAAGTGACAAAGGATGGGGAAAACCTGGAGTGAACACGCCGTGTATCATCCATCCACGCCATGTAGTGTCAACCCAGTGGCCACCCGTGTCACTAACAACACAGGTTGGATGAGTCATGTCTAATACACGCAGTGTGACTTTATAAACATGTCATGTAGTCTGACCCAAGTACCTGGCCATGTCACGAACAACATAGGTTGGTGTTACCCTTTCACGTACACGCCGTGTCTGCCTTGAACACACCATGTAGTCTGACCCAGGTACCCGACCGTGTCACGAAAAACATGGGTTGGTGTTATCCCTTCTTATACGCGCCATGTCTATCTGGAACATGCCATGTAGTTTGAGCCATGTGTTAGGCCATGCCACTACCAACACGGGCCAAGTGAAGCTTGTCTTGTACGAGCCGTGTAGGAATTGTACACACCGTGTAGTCTTGAATTAGGAGAGCCGTGTGGATTAACCGTGTAGAAGGAGTCGGGTAGGGAAATAGGATTCAAGTACACTATGTGTGTTAATACAACACACCGTGTGTCTGGGGTGTTACAAAACCTGTTTTGGTAGGAGTACACGCCCATGTAAATGACTTTAGAGAACACACCGTGTAGGAAATGTACATGCCGTGTAGTCATGTTTTTTAAAACATGAGTACTTTCTTTCTTCTGTTCCCTTCTTACACTCCTTGTTTTCATCCCTTGATAATCTTAATCTATGGTGTTCATTTGACCTTGTAGAGTCATGCAGCCGAGACATCCTATGATTATGATCCAGTTGTCAGATGGTGATCAGACACCAGACATGGCCGATCAGGGACTACCTGCAGATCCTCCCGTTGTGCCAGCCTTGGCACCAGCCGTTGTACCTGACATAGGTACTGATGAAAAGTTCAGGGAGGGATTTCTAAGGATGATGAAGACCTTTTAGGGAGTGCTGCCTCCTGCCCCGTCGATGGATGATTTGATGCGGGTCTTCTAGCAGCAGCACCCTCCCAATTTCTCAGGGGATGGAGGACCCTAGGCTGCAGTGTCATGGCTAGAGGCCACGCTGATGAATTTCGATAATATGGGGATACCTCCAGAGAAGAGGGTGAATCTTTCTACAAAAATGCTCTAAGACTCTGCCAAGAGGTGGTGGGATGTGATATACCAGGCGGGCCGCCAACAGAATATGGCTTGAGATGAGTTTCAACGCATCTTCATTGATTAATTCTATTTGGAGACCTTGAGGTCCAGTCGAGCCTGAGAGTTCATGAGTCTGGAGTAGGGTACTCTTACTGTTATGGATTATTCCTCTCACATCCCATAGATACAACGTTTCAAACCTATTTTAGAAGGTAATGAGTAATTCTTTGCATGAAAGTTTGAGGATGGTCTGAGGCACGACATCTGGTCACAGGTGAACATCTTCAGGTTGACTTCGATATCTTCTATCATCATCAGCATTTGATCACAGAGCATAATCTGAGCGATTCTAGAGCTGTGATCCAGGGTGGTTTGGCATCTAGAGTTATTACTCTACAAGCTGATAGTAGGAAGTGCCGCAGGGAGGCTGCACGAGGAGACCAGAGCATACGAGATGCATCTTTTGGTATCCAGGTGGTGTGATACCAGTGCGGAAGAAGTGGACATATGAGGCCACGTTTCCCGAGATACCCAGTGGAGTGCTGATCTTGTGAAAAGATGAGTCACCTTCATCTCTTTGGTCAGTTATTCACACTAGAAGCTGGTGACACGAGTTCTTCTTTGAATCGTCATTCAAGAGCAGTGACACCAGTTTCTCACCAGTCTAGGAACTAGAGTTCTTCTAGCCATTCGGGCTGAGGTGGAGGTCGTGGCCATGGTAGGAAGTCACTCGGTTTTCAGCGACAATAGAGTGGATTAACTCAGAGTGGTCAGGCAGGGTCACAGGGCCATGGTACAGGCCTAGATTTTTCTGTAGACCAGACCCAGCAGGGGCAAGATCCCGGACCCTCTACCGTTCGAGGTATGATCTTAGTAGCCTCAGTTTTAGCTTCTTCTCTTTTCGATGTAGGGGCTTCCCATAATTTTATCTCTATTGTTGTTGTGGAGAGACTTAGGCTCTACATATTTTCTTCTGCTGATATCTTGATGCTAGACACTGCGTTGGGGACTAGAACAACTAGTGTATGTCAGTGAAGAGAGTACCCTCTATAGGTTGGTGGATGTTACTTTCTAGGAGACCTCTATGTCCTAGAGATGACAGGCTGTGATTTAATTCTCGGGATGGACTGTTTAGTTCCTCTCTAGGAATTCGTCAACTTTTATCACCACAGGGTGAGTTTCATATCACCAGAGGGTGGATCTTTTCTTTATAGGGGCAAATGGGATGTCCAGACGAGAAGAGTGGGTCCAGAGCATCATGGGATGGGAGGAGTTACAACCTAGATTTCTAGTCAATATCTAGATGACTAGGAGACTACACAATTAGAATTTACTCCAATTTTGGATTGTTTTAGAAATGTCTTTCCATAGGAATTTTCAGGTTTTCCTCGAGAGCCTGAGGTAGAATTTTGTATTGATCTTGTTCTAGGAGCAGCACCGGTGTCCATTCCTCCTTATAGGATGGGTACACCTGAGTTACAGGAGCTCAAGAAGTAGTTGGAGAATTTGTAGGAAAAGGGGTTCATCCGAACCAGTAATTCTCCTTGGGGTTCTCCTGTTTTTTTTGAAAAGAAGGTAGACGACACCCTTAGGCTTTGCGTGAACTATCGGAAGTTGAACTAGTTGACGGTCAGGAACCGATATCCCGTGCCCGGGATTGATGATCTATTTGATCAGATTCTTGGATCCCAGGTGTTCTCAAAGATTGTATTGAGGTTCGGTTATCATTATTTGCACGTTAGACCATCATATACACCGCTTACATCCTTTTGGAGCAGATATGGTCTATACGATTACTTGGTTATGCCGTTCGGCCTCACGAACGCGCCTACAATTTTCATGGAACTGATGAACTGAGTGTTCCATCTATACCTGGATTCCTTCGTGGTGGTCTTTGTGAATGATATCTTGGTGTACTCTCACACTCGAAACGACCATGATACACATCTTGATATCATTCTGAGTATGCTGAGGGAGCATCAGTTATATACTAAGCTCTCAAAGTGCCACTTTTGGATGGATCATATTCACTTATTGGGTCATGTTATCTCAGAGGTAGGAGTATCAGTAGACCCAGAGAAAGTGATAGATATAGTTTCCTAGGAGAATTTAAAGAACATCATTGAGGTGCAGAGTTTTCTAGGGCTGGCTGGATACTACAGATGTTTTATAAAGGACTTTTCATGATTAGCCACAACGTTGACAGTTCTGACTAATAATGGGGCGAAGTTCTTTTGGTCAGATTTCTATGAGTTAGCCTTTCAGGAGTTGAAAGGGAAGTTTACTTTAGCACTGATACTAGTCTTTCCATATCCAATTAAGAGATATACTAGTTACTATGATTCATCAGGTATCAGGCTGGGAGCTATGCTTATGCAGGGAGATGGAGCTTTTGCATACGAGTCTCAATAGTTGAGGCCACATGAGAAGAATTACCCGAAACACAATATGGAGTTGGCAGCTATTGTTCCTGACCTATGTTGTTGGAGAAATTATATTTTGGGAGAGAATTTTGTGGTTTTCACTGACCAAAAAATTCTCTAGTACATCTTTACTCAGTGTGATCAGAATTTGAGACAGTGCAGGTGGGTTGAGTACCTACAGTCCTTTGACTTTGAGCTTTCCTATACGCCTGGGAAAGGGAACGCAGTGGCTGATGCATTGAGTAGGAGGGGACTCAGATACAGGTTGTTCAGGAGGATAGAAGTGAGTTGAATCTTATGGATCTATTCTATGAGATGCATTTGGAGGTGCACGATAGTTAGGGGAAGACGTTTCTTTCTTCTGTAGCTGCTACCTCTACTCTTCTGGACCGAGTTCGAATGAGACAACTATCAGATTCAGAAGGCCTAGTCCTAAGGGAAAGAATGTCAGGAGAGGACCCTATTCCTGGATGCACCATAGGCATGGATGAGTTCTTGCATTTCTAGGGACACATATGGGTGCCTTCAGATATACGCAGAGAGATGATATGGGATTTTTATTCCTCAATTTGAACAGTTCATCCAGGTGTCACCAAGATGTATCATGATCTACACCTTTAGTATTGGTGGCCAAGTATGAAGATGAACATTACTGGTTTCATCAGGAGGTGTTCCACTTGAAAGTTGGTGAAGGCGGATCATCAGTGACTAGTGGGTCTTTTACAGCAGTTACCCATTACCGAGTGGAAGTGAAATAATGTTGCGATGGATTTCGTGGCCAGTTTTCAAAGTTCACCTTGAGGGAATGACTCAGTTTGGGTTGTCATTGACATACTCACAAAGGTTTGTCACTTCTTTCCCATCAAGGTGACCTTCAATGTAGATGAGCTGGGGAGACTGTACATCCGATATATTGTACATCTATATGGAGTTCCACACTGCATCTTTTCAGACAGGGATGCACGTTTTACTTATCGGGTCTGAGAGGGGCTTCAGAAGGCTTTGGGTACACATGTAATTTTGAGTACAACTTACCACCACCAGACAGATGGGCAGTCTGAGTGTATGATTCAGGTGCTTGAGGACATGCTCCAAGAATGAATTTTGGATTTTGGATGTTCTTGGGAGAAGCATATACCTCTGGTGGAGTTTTCCTACAACAATAGTTTTCAAGTGACTATTCAGATGGCTCCTTATGAGGGTTTGTATGGTAGGCCATTCTGATCACCCATATGTTGGAAGGAGGTAGGAGAGACAGCTTTTCCGGGACCTCATCTTGTTCAGGAGACCACAAAGCAGATAGAGTTGATTCAGAAGAGGATGGCTACTACACAATCTCAACAGAAGTCTTATGCTGATCAGCGGAGACGACCTCTGGAGTTCGAGGCCGGGGATCAGATTTTCCTGCATGTCACACCGTGGTTGGAACACAAGAGGATTAGGAGATAGGGTAAGCTTTCACTGAGGTAAATTGGGCCATTTGAGGTGTTGGAGAGAGTTGGGCCGGTTGCCTATTGGTTGCAGTTACCTCCGAGGTACCGAGCTATGCACAACGTCTTCCACATTTATCAGTTTGAATGTTACTTTTCAAACCTGTCTCATGTCTTTCAACCCAATGAGGTTGATCTTGAATTCGATTTTTTGTTTGAATAGAATCCTATCCAGATTTTGGATCAAAGTAAAAAGGTTCTCCGTGTACGTTCTGTTCCTCTGGTACGAGTTCTATGGAAGTACGAGCGGGGGTAGGACGAGACTTGGGAGTGGGAGGCTGATGTATGAGCACAGTGGTCAGAAATGTTCGAGGTTTCTTCTTCTACACCACCACTCTAGGGAAATTCAAGGATGAATTTTCTTAAGGGGGGAAGTTTGTAAGAACCCAAACATTCTTTTCAGGTATGTTTTTTATTTTCTGGTCATTTTTGGGAAAAAGGAGAAATTATAGAAATTTTCTAAGTATATGCTATGTACTTTATGAGTACACGCCATGTACTTCCTTTCCGCAACAGGCCGTGTGATGGCCGTGTAGTAGCCACACACACGGCTGTGTGGGAGTGACTTGGAGGCCGCCAAATGTGGAGTACAGAAACAGAAAGTAAACACTATGTAATTTTTTTTCATTAAATGCACCGGGGTAACGTCTGATGGACAGAGAACCCTCCTTCTAGGTCTCGTTCGTCTGACTGAGCCTGTACGACCACATATCTTCAAAGAACTCTTGAGCCTCCATCTGTCCTCTGAATCGAACACCTTCAGTTGAATTGGAATCACATCAATGAGTTCTATCTTATCCTAGAGCATCATCTTATGATTCCCCCTCTCTCTTGAGATATAGTGGGTTGAATGTTTTAGACATTTTTTAGATCTTCGATGTTCTAAGGAGATTCAAGCTTTGAGGTTCACATATAGTGATCTAATAACCTCAAGGGAGGTGGTTTGTGCCTTTCCGTTCAAAGTCTTTGAGTATTATGTGCAAATTCCACCAATACCCTTGAACATGGTATTGCATGTTTACCGTTTTAACCCTATTGATTTCCTGCCATGCTTGTATGCTTGTGTAGAGGTAATTTGGATGTGAATAGGGATGATTTCTATGATTTGGATGTTTTTCCCTTTCATGTTCTATTTACGACCATTTGGACCTTTTTAGCCTTTGACTACTTTATATGTTTTCCATTCCTGTTACTGTAGGATGGAGAGTTTGTGTTCTGACAAGATTGATATGCTGTAGACTATTTAGACAAGTAATTCTGTAGGATTACTTTGGCCATATTACACTGCTATTCTTGTTGACCTACACTGGGGTGTGAGAAGCTGGAGTAGTAGACTATAAGGGGAATTGACCGGGTAAGCTTCCTCAGAGAGTCTTTGAGCACTTTTGGCTATAAGGGGGATTGACCGAGTGAGCATCCTCAGAGGGCCTAGAACCACTTGGGGATATAAGGGGAATTGAACAAGTGACCTTCCTCAGAGAGTCCTTGATTGCTTTAGACTATAAGGGGATTGACCGAGTGAGCTTCCTTAGAGAGTATTTTATTTTAATCTTGATCTATTTAGACTATAAGATGAATTGATGGTGAGTGATTCCTCAGAGTGTCTATGAATGACCTAGTATATAAGGTGAATTGACTGGGTGAGCTTCCTCAGAGAGTCCTAGACCTTAGGGATATAAGAGGAATTGACCGCATGAGCTTCCACAGAGAGTTCCTGATTACCCTAGACTATAAGGGGAATTGAATGTGAGCGCTTCCTTAGAGAGACTTGTTATACCTATATATACAACCAGAGGGGTTAGACCGAGTGTGCTTCCTAGAGGGTTTCTTGTACATTTTATGTAGGACCAGAGGGGATGGCTGTGAGTACTTCTTAGAGGGTTACCTATTTGAGGTTTAGCTGTTTGTTTCACTATTGCTTGATTTGAAACTGTGGACTGTTTACTTCTTAGAACTTTCCTGTCTATTGTTTTCTGTACTTTTACCTTCCATATATTCACTAAATGTTAGGCACAGATCTTTGAGAGGCTGCCTATTAGGATTTTGTATCACACCCTATTTGGGTAATGCTTTTTGGCCCAAACATATTATATTTTTGTAGGTATAGATAAGGGAAAGCGCCATTCTACTTCAGGTACTTGAGTGTTGTTGAGCTGTGGAGCATGAGACCAAGCTATGTCTTGCGATGCTAAGGAGATGTTTATCTTTTGTTTTGTACTTTGGTTTAGCACTGTTTTTATTTCCAGCATTATGACTTGTTTGGCTGCTTTACTAGACATATGTATCATGCATCATTAATATATATATATATATATATATATATATGTGATCTAGTTGTTTATTATTCCAGTCTGCCACTTTTTATTATTGTTGGATATTTACTTCTTCCACTATTGTATATATTGTTTACTTCTACTATGTACTATTCCAATGAGGGTATAGTTTCCCTACTGTCACACCCAAGGATCTCGCTGCTAGTCGGCAGCCTCTGGCCTTCGGGGAAATGCGCTTGAGGCCATGTGACCAACCGGGTATGGGGCGCCTCTTGGTGGCTTCCGGAACCGGGACATCATAGTTCACCCCTATTTGGGGCCAATGTTATTAATGAATTTATCATGAAATATATTCCTTTTTTAGTTTTTTTGTTATATGTATCACATGAAGAGGATTTACTTGGACCATGTTAAGTGTTATTGAGGGTTTTATTTCCCATTTTATTGATTTGAGAAGTTTCTTACATGATTATTATCTTTTTTGATATATTTATATTTTAAATTAATACTTTATTTTATTTCATCTTATATTACTATTAGGCATCCTCTCTATTATCCTTTGATTATTCCTTATGGTAATGTAATGGGTTGAACATGGATTAATTTAACAGTCAAATATAGTGTTTATAGACATTACTTATAGAGGGGTGGTCAATATTAGGTTTGGATAATTAATATTTCACATATTTATCATTAAAAATAATTATTATTATGTGGTATATATATCATATAAATTGGTTTTTGAAAAGGGTTTTCAAAATATAAATTATTTTTTAATGGTTTTAAATGATTTATTTTTAAAATGGTCATGTTTCTTGACCATAAAATCTATTTAATATTATTTTTAATTAAAATTATTTCAAAATACAATTTTAAACTAGATTTAAGTTTATGAAGGTTTTTAGTTTTTATGTTTTAAAGTTATATTTGTTTTTGAATCTATAAATCTATTTAAAATGAGTTTTATTACAAGTTCCCAATGAAATTACATGGGTGTGATGTCTTTGTGATTGATAAAATTATAGCACCCACTTTTAATTAATTATTTAAATATAATATTTTATTTATAATTTTTATAAAATGGATAAAATTCTAAATTTTAATTCTATAGACTACTTATTTTTATTATTATAGTTCTTTGAAAGGATTTAGATGATGATTTCAAAATTAATCTAAATGTTAGGGTTTTAATCCAAGTGTTTTCAGTTTTTTTTCAAATTTATTTAAAATATAATGTCTTTTTATAAATATAAATCATTAAAAGAATATATGTGTTAATATATGAAGTATATTTTGTAATATCTATTATTATGTTTCTATAAAGAGATTATGTATAATTATAAATCTTATTATTATTATTATTATTTTATTATCACAAAACCCTTGAATAATGCGAGGAGGTTGTGTTAGAATAATATAAGGGAGATCAGCCTCTTGGTATCATGTGTAGATGAGGGGTGGAAGGTGGGGAGATCCTAACTTCTTCAACTTCTCATCCATCTTTTTCATCAACCAACTGAGAGGTCATGGTCAGGTAGTTTCTTCTTCCTCCACTTCTTCTTCCCCTTATCTTTCTCTTTATTTATAATCCTTAATTCTAAATCTCTTAATTTATAGGGATTCCATTTTAAGGCTTCACCATGTGATGGAAAAACCTTTAATTTAAGAGTGGTATTTTTTTCTAGAATGGAAGAGGTGATTAAGGTTTAACTCACACACCTTATTTCAAACAATGGTATCAATGATTTGTTTCCCAAGGAGTATGTCAACACTCTTGCATTAATATATTTTTATTATTTCTTTAAATAAATTATTATTTTAGTCTCTTATTGTTTATGTGGTACTAACACCTAGGTATTGGCTTCTGAGTGGCATCAGACTCCCCTCCCTCTCACCATCGATTTTTCCTCGGCGGTGATCTAGAAGGGGGGGGGGGGTGTTCTTCAATGGATTCCCCTCATCCTCCCTCATTTATCTATATACCTCCTCTATATTTACCCTTATACCACTACTACAAAAATAGGCAAGGGAAGAACCAACTTTTATTAGCACTAATAAAAAAGCACTGATAATGGAAACCTTTACGAGCACAAAAATTTTAGCATTGATAAAGGCATTCTTTATCAACACTTTTTTCTTAGCGCTGATAAAGAATGCCTTTATCAGTGCTAAAAGAGTACTGATAAAACCATAGTCCAATATTTTAAAAATTCGGTGCACAGTATCCTCTTTTTATCATGACCCCAGGCCCTCATAGTGCTGTACCCCTGTGACAACTCCCCTCCCTCTTGATATTCACTTTTCTAGAGCTTCGCCGCTAGCCCTACTCCTTTTCCTCCCCCACAAACCCCTTCCACCGATCCTCCTCCCCATAAAACATACTTCCTCCTTTCTGATGGACTCCCCACGAACCCTAGTCCTCCATTTCTCAATGGTGGTGGGTCCTCCCATGCACCTCCACCTCATGATCACGCCTTCCCCTCCAAACATAGCGCAGAAGGATCCCTGACCGCTCAATGTTTCTTCTCTCCCTCCATTACAGGTTCGATATACTCTAGGTAAGTCTCCCACTTCTCCTTTTAGGTTTATTTTTGGTGGATATGTTTTGTGAGATTAGTTTTCATTAGGGTGATGTTTGGATTCTTTCCCATGATCACCAGTCTTGGATTAGATGCTAACTAACATAGAGTTCTAACAATCTATGTCACAAAATAACACACGTAGTGGATTCTTATACTTGGTTAGCCGATGATTTATACTAAATTATGACTTTTTTTATGATTCCCCATGGGTATTTATGATGTTTGGAACTATAATTTATTTTTCACCAAGTGTCATATGTATGAGGGTTTGATATTCTCATGCAACCTCAAGATAGACCTTGTTATACATGAATATTCTATTAATGTTGAGTGTTTTTTCCTCATCCTTATGGTGGGTTTATCTATTATGGGGAAAGTGGTATTTTTGTAACCCCCTTCATGAAAAAGAAGAGTTTGGATAGTACCTACCTTATCTTTAATTGGTGACACTTTCTAGGAGTCATGATGTACTGGTGATTGTGTTTATGGGGAAGGTTCTATTTATGATAGTGATTAGGACCCCTCAAATATAGAAAGTGTATCCGACACTATGGATGTTAAGTTATATTTTCCTTAGTTGGTGAGCATGGTTTTATGTGATGTGTGCAAGAAGAATACATTTCATCCCTATGAATGTCGAGGAATTCTGAAATGCTTCATAAGAGAGACTTATGGTTAACTCTTGGTAATTATATAGTGTATGCATCAACCCATATACCAGAGATGATGAGTGTCTTTGTGAAGTTATAGTGTTCTAAATTGAATCTCTCTTTGAGAGAGTTCATAGTGGATCCTATAAGCCATTTAGGTTCATTTATTATTAAACCAAGATTCATGGAGTGGCCTCTAGTATTCATGCACTAGGGCCACAAAAGACGAAGAGATCAAATTAGCACATCCATGGAAAGATGAATGGTATTATTTGGGAATGGAATTTGGGTTAAGGTAGTGGTATGAACATGTGACCAGTTGTATTTGGGTGTTTAATTATTTTTAGGATTGTGGGATGTTTCTTGACTTCGATCAATGGTAAATTCAAACATCTTTCTTTTATGTCTATGATAATTTAAGGGTGGTGTCAACTTAGTGAACCTATATGACCAAATGTTCTTAGGTGCTAGTCTAGAAGGTTTTTCTTGAAAATGGGGAGACACCATGCACTTCATTAGGTAGATAGTGATTCTTCCCTAATACCTATTATGGGTATCAGGATTGTTATTTTGAATGGAGACTTCTCTAGTAAAGAACTTCCCTTGATGTTTCAGGCCAATTGATTTTGGTTAAGTACACCAACACTATGGAGAACTCGATTATGTGATGGGGGGTGAATTTATTATCAGGAGATTGTAAATGTCTTTCACTTGGTTGGATTGTATTTCAACTCTTTTTATTAAATCCATTAATTTATGTTGATAAATTCATAGACCGACCTCTAGTGGTTTGGGGGAATTCAACATGTAATACTAAGCTTTGGATGGATATATTATTTTTCTATGATTATGCATTTGGTTTGGGTTGATATCATAATATTTTAAGGTAGTGATCTTCTGGGATGTAGGGTTACCAGAACCCACCCACAATAGGTGTGTGATGCAAGTCTCATCTTAGGAGGCACTATAATTCATAGGTACCTCAAGGATATCCCATTACTCCAAGGATTTTAATATGACTGTGATGGGTATAGACATATCACACTGCATTTTCTTAACATTCATGCTACTATCAGAGAGGCAGTCGACGAATAGACTAGGCAGGGGAAGGAACCGGAGAAAGGAGGTCTGTACAACACTATAGTGATGGAGGAGATTGGGGAGCATCATGAGGTGGATGGAAATTTGGTTTTATTCTACTAATACTAATCCTAAATAGACCACTCACATATTGAGAAGTTAGTGGTTAGAATCTCAGATAGTTGTAGTCACTAGAGTCTTTTTACCAGGAAGCTCCAGGAGTGTTTTCAGGTATGATCTATGTTCATTATACTTTTCATGTAGTACTATTAGAAATAGGTACAAGAAACTATTTTCCCAAATTTTTTCAATTATTTTCTAGGTATATGGTAGGCATTGGTAGATCCCCATGTTAGTGACAAAGAGTTATTTCACATTCTTTAGATGTTCATGATAGAATTTATGTTCACTAACATTAATTATCTATTTCTTATGTTAATTTGGGTAACAAAACCTATGATATTCAATAGTAATTTTGAATAAACCTAGGTTATTTGTTTCCCCCATGAACCCTTTTGTGTTTGGAAATGTATCCACTATATTAGTTTTCTCATCAAAATTGTATCCTTGTTTTCATTTTATTTGAGTTTGGTCACTAGTTTTGGGCTGTTTGATGTGATTCTTTTATTAGGAATGAGGTGGATGGTAGGGGTGGTTAAAAGGATGTTTATTGTTCTTTTACAAGGCCAGTGGGTGCTTGAACTATTGTTAAGTTTGTTGGAAAGTGTGTTGATTTTTATGGGGGTCTATCCTGGTTCGGTTGGTTTCCAAATATTTATTGGAAATGGTTAGTATCTATTAATCTCTACTTTTTTATGGAAGATGTTCTATTATATTATATTTGGAAGTCTTTTTTTTGTATTGGAATCATAAATACTAATATTTGAGATTCAAATAGGATGGAGATAAATAAATAATGGATGGATGCTAATCGTTTGACATTGGAGTATGAGAACATAGTGAAAGAGTTCATCAAGTTTGCAAAGGATCATGCAATGGATTCTTCTAAAATTATTTGTCCATGTTTAAGTTATTGTTATTGTAGAATAATTACTCTATTGGAGTTGGAAGAACATTTGATATGTCACAGAATAGATCAGAGTTATAAATATTGGAATAAATACGAAAAAAAGTGAATGTAGCTACTGGCTAGGATAAAACTGCGTTTTATGGATCATCAGATATAAATACAAATATGGATAATGAAGAAGACCATATAGAGGATGTGATTATATATGTCAATGATGATGAATATCATATTGAAGAAATTACAAGGACATTTGAAGATGAACTCCGTGATTTCCCAAAATAGTTTGATAAGTTAAAGATTTGTGCAAAGACGCCATTGTATGCTGGTTGCACTAAATAAACAACATTGTTAACTGTACTGAAGTTGTATAAATTGAAAGCAGACAATGGAAGGAGTGATTTCAATTTTACGGAACTACATGCTCTCTTGAATAACATGGTTTCAGAAGATAATGATCTCCCAAACTGGACATATGAATCTAAACGAATGCTACACTCGATGGGTATGATTTCTGAAGGAATACATGCCTACCCGAAAGACTGTATACTGTTTCTCAAGAAGAAAAAATAACTTATAGAATTCCCAAAGTGTGGTTATTCTCGATAAAAGAAAGATGAATCTAGTCCTACGAAAGTTATAGGTTACTTTACAATTATTCCAAGGCTTAGGCATTTATATGGAAGTGAAGAAACATCAAGATAATTTTCGTGGCATGCCGATAAAAGAAATAAATATGAGAAATTATGTCACCTAAAAAACTCTCCTCAATGGAAGATAATTGATCATGAGTATCCAAAATTTGGAAAAGATCTGAGAAACCTCCGTCTTTCATTATCTACAGATGGTGTGAATCCTTTTGGTTTTCAAACCAGCACTCAGAGTACATGGCCTGTTATGTTGGTAAATTATAACTTTCCACCCTAGTTATGCATGAAACATAAATTTATCATGTTATCTATGATTATATCTGATCCCAAACAACCAGGTAACAATATTTATGTTTATTTGTCTCCTTTCATCTAGGATTTGAAGTTATTGTGGGATTTAGGTGTTATGTTGTATGATTCTTATAAAAGTGAATAATTCACATTGAGAGTGATGTTGTATGAGATGATAAATGATTACCCTGCTTATGAAAATTTTTCAGGCTATATCATTAAAAGAACTCAAGGGTGTCCTGTGTGCGAAGAAGATACATAATCAATTAGGTTGAAACATTCATCAAAAATTGTGTTTCTATGACCTCATAGATTTCTACCTCATCAGCATAAGTACCGATCTTGGAAGACATCATTTAATGGAAGTTTAGAATAATGCACAACCCTATCTCCACTAATATGTGATCATCTATTTGAGAAAGTAAAATATGTAAACACTATTTTTGCTAAACCATTTTCAAATAACCATATGAAAATCGGTTTGAAAAAGAGAACAATTGTTTTTGAATTACCATACTAGAATTTTTTGTACGTCAGAAATTTTGTTGATGTGATGCATGTGAAAAAAATATATGTTACAGTGTTATCATAACATTTCTAAATGCACCTGAAAAAAAGGATGAAATTAAGACAAGTTTGGACATGATTGACATGAGAATACGAGAAGAGTTGGCTCCCATGAAGGGTGAAAATCGAATGTTTCTTCCTCCAACTTCTTACACTCTTTCCAGGGAGGAGAGATATCAGTTTTGAAACATCTAAAATGATGTAAAGGTTACAGAGGGGTATTCATCAAATATCAAAAACATTGTGTCAATGAATTATTTGAAGTTAAAAGGTTTGAAATCACATGACTTACATGTTTTGATTCATGATTTTATATCTATATCTTTACATTTCATTTTTTCCAAGAATGTTCGTCATATGTTAACCAAACGTTTTTCTTTTTCAAAGCTATATGTAGAAAAGTTTTAGACCCTGTGAAATTACCAACTATGGAAAGAGAAATTTTCATCATAGTACGTGAATTAGAAATGATCTTCCCACTAACATTCTTTGATATGATGGTTCATTTGATGCTTCACTTAGTGATATAGATTCAACTTTCTGGTCTTGTGCACTATAGATAGATGTAGCCCATTGAATGGTATATGAAGATTTTGAAAGTGTATGTCAAAAATCAAAGCCACCAAGAGGGTTGTATAGTGGAGCGATATATTGTTGACGAAGCCATTGAATTTAGTACCGAATACCTATCTAATGTGGAAAGAATTGGTCTCTCAAAATCTCGTCATAGTAGACACATTGAGGGTGGGGGAATTTCTGGAAGAAATGTTGTGACAATAAATATTATAGATCGGGAGCAGGCCCACCATTATGTTTTTCATAACAGTTGGGAGGTTTCTCCATATATTTAAACCAACAAAGAAATTCTTAGGCAGCTGAATCCATCAAGGTATGAAAAATGGAGATCAAATACACATAATCACCAGTATATAGGATTGTTTCAGGACCATATTTTTAAAGAGTTAGATGAAAATCCGAATTCAATTTCAGAATGACTTTGATGGCTAGTCACTGGAACAAGTGTGTATGTATTATCTTACAATAGTTATGTAATTAATGGTTATACATTCTATACATATGAAGATTATGTAGATAGTACCATGAAAAATAGTGGAGTTACACTTGTGGCTGAAGTGATGCATGTTTCTGGTAGTAAGGACATAAATCCAATTTATGCAAATATGTCATACTTTGGCATTATCAAACAATTATGAGAGTTGGATTATACGACAATCCAATTTCAAAATTTTCATTGAAAATGGGTTGATAAAAATAGTGGTGTTCAAATAGATGAATTGGGATTTGTGAAAGTTGATTTTAGTAAATAAGGGTACAAAGACGAACTGTTTATAATGGAATCACAAGATGTACAAGTATTTTATATTCCAGATCCTGCAAAACAAAAGTGGTCGATTGTTCTGTTATCATCCAAAACAACTGAAGGGTCCGATTAAAAATTCAGTTCAGGATAATCCTTTTAGTGGTATGTCACAATCATTTCGCAGCGGTCCCAATGTAGATGATATTTCATATGTTCTAGGATACCACAATGAAGGGATTTGGATAATTGATAGAGGTTTCAAATCCCTTCAGCCTTTGAAAAAAAGAAAGAGAGTTCAATAAACAAGTTATATTTTGTTTGTAATATAGATCTTGTTATCTCATGTTATTATCTTTTCATTAGTGAATTTATATAATATGAATTAACTGTTCAACCACTTTTGTAGATAATGACTTCTGCACATTCTGGTTCTCTTAACCTCGAGGCTAAACAAGTCTCTCATGATGTTGTTGTTGCTGCTGCTATATTTTCTCACAGTGTAGATCAAAAACAAGTTTCTGAACCTATTTCTGCTCCTATTGTTGAGTTCCAACAACCATTAGTACATGAAATTTCTATCATTTCAGATGAACATATAGACGATGTTGATATCTATGAAATGGTTTGGGATGAAGGACTGACATCACATAAAACACAGGTGCATCATAGTTTTTGGTGTTAGAAAAATGTCTTAATGAGAAAAGCAAAGGCATCAAATTTAATGTCATATGGAATGCATGAGGCTAACATGTGAATCCCAACAAGGCTATGTTTAGTAGTTACACTGGAATTTTCACTCAGAAACGCATGATGATTGACATAGATTCATGGAACCATGTTGTGTTCGGCCTAAAGGCTGTGATCTGGTAAGAAATTATGGTAACATTATGATATTATTTCATTAATTTACTAGAAAATAAAATAATGAAACAGTGTCTTACTCTTCTCAATCTCTTGTAGAGTAGATTTATAGTAGATGATTCACACAATAATTATATACAAAGGCTTGCAGGAAGGTTTCATTGAGGTTTTTACACTATTTTAACAAAATGTCACCTAAAATATTCCAAAGGTAAAATAAACCCGCACCTACCCCTTGTATATGGTCACCTAATATCCCAAGAAGAATGAGATGCATTTATTTCCCATTGTGGGGAAGAGATGTTTTAGGTACATTGTGGATGATAATACATTGTTTGAGGATAACTGTATTCATCACATTGATTGTAAATATTTCATTTATGAAACAAAAACTCAGTACTGAAAATAAGGAATGTGCATTAAAACCAACATACCCCTATCGTAAAGCAAGGATGGGGTATGCTTCACTAGAAAAGAAAATTGTACATATTTAAAATTTACAGAAATATTTTTAGGTGACAAGAAAAAACATCATAATTGTATTTATATATTTATATGTAGATTGATGAGTCTAAAACCCAAGACACTTCCATCCCACGTAATGTGCTCTGGAAGGAGGCACGTGTGAATAAGGAAGGGAAGCTAGTAGGTGAAAACACAAAAAATGTGTGGGAAATATGTGTAAGTATGACATGATAAAAATATTTGTTTTAAATTAATATTACATAAAAATAATTAGTTATTTTCCTATATCCGACAGTCAGAGGAATCATCTACTCTTTTAGCACATGCATACCTATTATCAATGGCTTTGAAGTAGCCAGAACAATATGGTCGTGTCAGATGTGCGGGGTTTGGGGTGGCACCCAGAGTATATTATGAGAAAAAAAAAACAGATGATAGAGATGAAAAAATGTAACAAATGAGAGAAAGAATAGAAACTCTTGAAGAATGATTTCAATGGTAGGGAGAGTTTCTAGGAACTTTTATGGGTGTGAAGCAAGGAGAAGACACAGCTCAGGAACAACCAGTGCCTGAAGATCCTGCCCCACCCCCACCAGCTTTGAGGTGAGCCATTCACCTCAAAGAACTGTCTTAGCTGTGGTAATCAATATTCCAATAATTGATCCCATGAAATTTGATTCAGACAGACACTGATACTTTTCTTGTAATGATATTCTACAGGGTGATAATGACTGTGATTTATATCTGTCAACACCCACCCATCACCTTGTAGTGAGGGATACATTGTTCAACATCCCATAGGAAAAGATTCATAATAGATAACTTCCAAAAGATAATCTGAAAGTGACAATTACTATAGCTCATGATTCAAATGCAGAGCTACCTATTCCACTTGATGATGATGATATTCATATGGTCTAAAAGGATATAGGGAAATTCATTTCATGGACGTCATAACTTATAAGAGTACATGTGGACAAAGAGGTATTTATTTACATTTTTTCTAGCTAAACCATTAACAATTAATGAAAAAGGGTTCTGAACGAATGAATGTTATTATAGATAGAGAAAGGGAAGGGGTGACAAGAAACGTGGGCTCAAAAGCATCTAAAGGATCGACCAACCAATCCCAAAGAGCTACTGGAAGCACAATAACACCACCTATTCTCTATCCATATTTACTAGCATTGCAGACTCATGTAGATATGAAGCTAAGAGGTGGTAGCAGTTATATAGTGGTTTTTGAAAAGAATATATTTGAATAGGAAATTCAAGATTTTTTTGCTGCTGAAAATGTAAATGAGATCCTTGAATATGGTTGGATAGGATTCATAGTAGTAAATTTATATATGAGGTATGTTTTCATGAATTGATTTTGCTAAAAGATGATATAATGTGAAAATTATGAATACATTCATTTTATATTATTTACAGACTTATATATGAAAAATGGTTGTCGTAATTTTCCTATGATCCAAAATATGGACATGTTAGTCCTCATAAACATCAACACAACTAATCAAATTAGAGCCATCAAAAAACGATGAAACAGTGAATGGATTGCTGAAATCATTTGAAAGCAAGATTATAGATGAAAAACTATTCCTAATACTAACCATGTAGGGGTAAAACTCTTCAATTAAAGCATATCAATTATATTTTCACTTCCCCTATTACTTATTCCTTTTTGTATTTTTAGGCAACATTGGATGCTAATTTCAGTAAACATGGATACTCCAAAGATTTATTTTCTAGATTCAATGCAAGGACATCCAACAAAACGACAACACATGATGGATTTTGTGAACATGTAAGATACTACATCCTACATTTTAGGTCTAAACATCATGTAACATAATTTATATTATCTTTTACTAAGGATTCTGTTATGATAGGGTAGTGTATCATTATCTTCTAAAAAAAGGAACGAGGACAGGTGATAAGCATAAGGAGGCGAGTAAGTACTACGTCTGGACAAATATCAGGGTATATATAATAAAATTTCACTATCGAAACACATATCAACACAAGTTACTTATTCTCTTAATGATCAAATTGTTTGCAGTGTCCAAATAAAACAAATGATAATGATTATGGTTATTATGTTTGTAAATTTATTAAAGATATCATTTTTCATCAACAAACTAGCATCCCTAAAGAGGTATTTTCAAAAACAACTACCATTTTATTTAAATTATTTATTAATTATTTATTTTTATATTTTAAAGTAACACTATGAATATCGAAAATCCTCACACTCACAAGATGATATATATTTTTTCCAAAAAGAGTGGGCCACATACTTTATGGAAGATTGTACACAAATAGCATGAAGATTTGACTTGGGGATGTGTATAATTGGTGGTCATTTTTGAGAGGGGTTAGGGGGATCAAAAGATGAAACATTGTTGTCTGTAAATGTTTATAGAAAAAATGCAATTGTTATAATATAAAACATTCTTTCTCCAAGGATCATTTTCCCATTTTAACAGATGAAATGCACCTACAACATGCAAGAATGATGAACCACTTTTCTTTGGGATTTGGATAAGAAAAACCAGTAAAATCTCCAAAATACCTTTATGTTTGACCAAACACATTCAGATTGTGTTGATAACTTAGGGGAACGATCCATGGATCATTTTTAACATGTATGGGTCCACCTCTCCTCAATCTGAGGCACAGTGTGGTCTGTATCACTCAAAGTCTCTCTTTTGTTTAAAATGGACAGAATTTTAAGTGAAAAGAACAACTGACGTACGTAAATCCAAAATAATGCATTAATATTGTGTTGATACTTTAGGAGAATAATAAATGGATCATTTTTTATGTGTACGAGTCAACCCCACCTCAATCTGAGGCATGGTGTGGCCGGTATCACTCAAAGTTTCTCTCTTTTGTTTAAAATGGACAGGATTCTAAGTGAAAACAACAAATTACCTATGAAAATCTGACCAAACACATTAATATTGTGTTGATACTTTAGGGGAATGATCCATAGGTCATTTTGTATGTTTACAAGTCAACCTTTCCTCAATCAGAGGTATGGTGTGGCCAATATCACTAAAAGGATCTCTTTTGTTTAAAATGAAGAGAAATTTATGTTAAAACAACAACTGACAAACAAAAATCTGACCAAAAAAATTAGGATTGTGTTGATACTTCAGGGGAACGATACATGGGTCATTTTTGATGCGTACGAGTCAACACATTCTTCAATCTGAGGCATGGTGTGGCTGGTATCTCTCAAAGTCTCTCTTTTGTTCAAAATGGACAGAATTTTAAGTGAAAACAAGAACTAACATATAGAAATCCAACCAAACACATTCATATTATGTTTATAATTTATGGGAATAATCCATGGGTCATTTTTGAAATGTAAGAGTCAACCTTGCTTCAATCAGAGGCACGATGTGGCCAGTATCACTCAAAGTGTATCTCTTTTGTTCAAAATGGGCATAATTTTAAGTGAAAACAACAACTTATGTATGGAAATCTTAACAAATGCATTTGGATTGTGTTGATACTTCAGATGAATGATACATTTGTTTTTTGTGACATGTACGAGTCAACCACACCTCAATAAAAGGCACAGTGTGACCGATATCTCTCAAAGTGTCTCTCTTTTGTTTAAAATGGACATAATTTTAAGTGAAAACAACAAATGACATACGAAAATCCGACCAAACACATTCATATTGTATTTATACTTTAGGAGAACAATACATGGGTCATTTTTGACATTTAATAGTCAACCCTGCTTCAGTATGAGGCACGATGTGGCTGGTACAACTCAAAGTGTATCTCTTTGGTTTAAAATGGACAAAATTTTAAGTGAAAACAACAATTGATGTATGAAAGTCGAACCAAACACATTCAGATTGTGTTGATACTTTAGTGGAATTATACATGGGTCATTTTTGATGTGTACGAGTGAACCCTGCCTTAATCCAATGTATGTTGTGTCCAGTATCACTCAAAGTGTCTCTCTTTTGTTTAAAATGGACAAAATTTTAAGCGAAAACAACAACTGACTAATGAAAATTTGAACAAATGCATTCAGATAGTGTTCATACTTTAGGTGAATGATCCATGGGTCATTTTTGAAATGGATAGGTTAACCCTGCCTCAATATTAGGCATAGTGTGGCCGGTATTAGTCAATGTGTCTCTTTTTTTTAAAATGGAACGAATTTTATGTGAAAACAACAACTAATGTATAAAAATCTGACCAAACGAATTCAGATTGTGTTCATACTTTAAGGGAATCATCCATGGGTCATTTGTGACATGTAAAGTTAACACCGCCTCAAATTGAGGCACGGTGTGGTAGGTATCATTGAAAGTGTCTCTATTTTGTTTAAAATGGACACCCCCAACCCCCTAGACACCCCAACCCCCTGGACACCCCCACCCCTGGACACCCCACCCATCCAAGACACCACCCCACCACCTGGACCCCCACCCCCTGGACACCCTCACCCCTATGGATAGCCACCCCAAACCCCCTGGACACCACCACACCCCCCTTGGACAACCCCACCAACCCCCTAGACCACCCCACTCCCATGGACACCACCCCACCCTCTAGAAACCCCCACCCCTCTAGACACCCCCACCCCTAGAAATCCCCCCAACCCCTGAGACCCCATCCCACCCACCTTGGACACCCCACCCTTTGGACACCCACCAACCCCCTGGGCAGCTCCCCCACACCTCTTAAACACCACCCCACCACCTGGAAACCCCCACCCCCTTGGACAGCCACCCCACCCCCTGGACACCACACTTCCCCCCTTGGACAGCCCCACCAACCCCCTGGACTACCCCCACCTAGCTGGACACCACCCCACCCCCTGGACATCTCCTCCCCTCGAGACACCCCACACCTTGGAAAGCCCCCCCAACCCCCTGGACACCACCCCACCCCCTGGACACCCCCGTCGACAACCTCCCACTCCCCTGAACACCCCCACCCCCTGGACACCCACCATCCACCTGGACAACACCCCCACCCCTCCTAGACACCAACCCATAACCTGGACACCCCCACCACCTAGACAACCCCACCCCCTTGGACAACCACCCCCACCCACTGGACACCACCCCATCTCCCTTGGACAGCCCCACCAACCCCTAGACCACCCCCACCCCCTAGACACCTCCCCACCCCCTTGGATAGCCCCACCCCACCCCATGGACACCACCCCACCCCCTGGACACCCACCCTTGGAAATCCCCCCAACCCCCTCGACACCCCCACCCCTTGGACGCCCCACCCCTCCTAGACACCACCCCACCACCTGGAAACCCCCCTAGACACCCCAACCCCTTGGATAGCCACCCCCACCCCCTGGACACCACCCCACCCCCACCAACCCCCTGGACCGCCCCCACCCCCCCTCGACACCACCCCAGCCCCTACACACCGCCACCCCCTGGAAAGTCCCCCCCAACACCCTGGAAACCACCCCACCTCCTGGAAACACCCATGGATTGCCCCCCATCCCCCTAGATGTCCCCCACTCCCTGGACTCCCCCACCCCTCCTCGACACCACCCCACCATCTGTACCCCCACCCCTGGACAACCCCACCCCCACGGACAACACCCACCACCCTTGGACACCACCCCACCCCCCTTGGACAACCCTACCCCCCAGACACCCCGATCTCCCCGGAAACCCCCACCCCTAGACACCCCACCCCCTGGACACCCCCTACCCCTTGGATAGCCACCCCAAACACATAAACATCCCCAACCCCTTGAATTATGAATTTAATTCTTTATGTATTTAATTAACTTATGAATTATGTGTTAATAGTGTATGAGAATACTTGTTGTATGGGTATATTTGATGAAATTAACTTATGAATCATGTGTTAATTTTGTATGGGTATACTTGTTAATATGATTATTTTTTTGCAGGTCTTGTTTGGGTGTTCTACTGCAGAATTTTATATTATAGCAGGTAGGAAATTTATCAGTGCATTTTTAGCGCTAATAAAGGGAGCCTTTATCAGCTCTAAAAATGCTCTGATAAGGAAACCATTTATCAGCACTTTTTTAGTACTGATAAAGGTATCCTTTATCAGCACTTTTTTAGCACCGACAAATGATCCTATTATCAGCGCTCTTTTAGTACAGATAAAGGATACCTTTATCAGTGCTTTTTAGCGCTGATAAAGGATATCTTTATCATTTATTTTTGAGTGCGGATAAAGGGGACCCCCTTTATTAGTTATGATATTTACAATGATTTTTTAGCGATGTTAAAGACTATTTTTGTCATAGTGTACGACATTCCTAGAGTTTGAGACCTCTATGGTTCTCTTTTGTCGGTGCTCCATGGATGGGATCTCTTTTAAGGTGGTGTTGTTCTCTAGTGAAAGTATTATACGGTGGTCTGGATGTTCCCAATGAAGGTGTCACTTGTTGAATCCACTGGCTAATTTGACCCTTCTTTGACCTCACATTCCACTAAAGCAGTACAAGTTGGATTTGGAGCGATGAAACCTTTTTCATTTTGGGATTTGTGGTTGGGTGTTCGATGGTTTTTCCAGCACTCCTGAGTCAGATTTATCTTGTTTTTTCTTTTGGTTTCTATTTCATTCAGATCGCTCTTCCATTCAAATCCCTCCTATGACCTCTAATCCCTCTACTCCTCTTCTAGATGGATCTAGAGTGATATGTACAAAGAGGTTTTGGTACGTGGGGTTTGGAATATGATGACACTCCTTGCGCATTCTACGAGGTGGTAATGAAAATGACATGGTTTGTTTTTGTATTTATAATTTGGTTTCCTTAATGTTTGGATTTGTGGAACTATAGGTGTTCACAATGGTGCTGTACTGATGGTATTTTGCATTTGATGAGGTGTGATCAGTCAGTATTGGTCATTTGATAGTTTCTGGTTCACTGAGGGATGATAATGACTTGGTGAAGATGTTTTATGTAGGATTAATGGACTCTGAAGCTCTCCAGTTAACTTGTGTGGTTCTTGGTCAGTGACATTAATAGTGGTGATAGGATGGGGATGACAATTATGGGTCTCCTTATGATGGTTGTAGGAGACGATACTCGACAGAAGCTTGTGATCCTAAAGTGTGATCTTCTCAGGTTATGTGTTCTATATTTGTTTTTCATTTTCAAATTTTTAATTGTTCATCTTGCTTTCTTATCCTACTAGTTACCACTAAACCATAAATTGGATTATTCAAAAATTAAATAAAAATTGGTAATTTAGTTAGGTACTAGCACTGAAAAATATAGTGTTATTTATTGATTATTTTCTTGTTCACTTTTATTCAAGTGGTAATAGGTTTCATATTTATTCTATAAATTGATAAAACTTTTGTGATTTCATGTTTTAAAAAGTTTTTTAATAAATCATAATTTATAATTGATACTTATAAATAAGTGGAGTTAATTCCTTGATTGATTCAATATATTTTACTCTTTCCTTAGTGAAATCCTTATTTTAAGGTGCTAGAGAGGTGGTACTTGAGAGGTACTACCCTTATCTAGAATCATTGAGGTCATGAATTTAACCCCTAAGAACCCCCATTTGTGAGGGATTTGCTATGTTACTATAGAAACATTATAATAAGTATTGAACTACTATAGCATATGGGAGCTACAGATAGTAGAGTATAATCCAAATACTGTAGTATCCAGGGTATAATAACCATAATAATATTCACCATGATTGAACTTTTGTCCCCTTTAAGGGTCTATAGGCTATATGAGTCCATACGCCTCATTAAAAATTGGGGATTTGGTTTATTTAATCACAAATAGGCCTATGCCTTATCAAAATTGCAATAGTAGTCTAGTTGGTAGACCAACACTCAGGGGGATGTGTGTGGCCTGACCCTACTGGCCCTTACTATGTGTGTTGTGATTCCGATTATCTATATTAAATAAAATATTTCTTTTAAAATCATAACCACTAATTTATATAAATTATGAAAACCAAGGGTTTATAAAAATACCAATGATTTTTAATAAGGAAACAAAAAATAATGTCTCTATAAAATGATATGTAATGATTTTTAATGAATTGATGAAATGTTTTAGGATTAATTTTTATGTAATAAATAATGTTTATGTAATAGCTCTAGGTCCTGATCTCCTGGATTAGATCCTAAAAACATAAACTTTTCATATTTGGATTTGATACTAAAAAATGAGACTTAATTTTTTCCATCCAAACCTTATAACATCAAAAGGAAATATTGTTTCACTTACATGCCAAAAGAATTTTTTGGTTTAGAGTTTTAGAGATTTAGGATAAAATATTACATAAACCTATTCAAGAGGTTATGTTTTGCATTATTATGATCTTTTCATAATAAATATTAAGTATTCAACATCTCCCACAAATTTCTTCACATATGAAGGATTTCTAAACTCAAATATTTTATCATCATTATTCATAACCTGGTTAAATGGAAACATAATGAGAATGAGCTAAAATTCTCAGTAAGGATATACAAAAGCATTAAAAATTGAAGGTAATCCATGAGATTAATATTAGAATAACGTAATGATGAAATAATCATAGTTAATAAGCATAAAATAAGATAATTCATACTCATCAATACCCAGATCATAAACCACGAAACATGGAATTAATATTTAACAAAATAAAGTGTTATATGAATCAATAATAATGAGCCATGTGATGTTAATATTTTAAAAAGGAATCATTAAAAACCCATTGAAAGCGTAAATAAATTATGTTGGTACCTTGGAACATTTTCATATCACTCTTATATATGGAATAACCTTTATGGTTATAAGTGGAGTATCCCTTGATGAAAAACATGGAAAAACCATCATGATTATAATTATAATAACCTTCATGATTATGCATAAAATAACCATCTTGGTTACAATCAGAATAACCATCACAGTATATCCCCATAATTTATTAAGAGAATCCTAAGTGGTTAACTCTATCCCCTTACCAAATGCATTAGAGGGATATAATTGACTCAACATACCTCAGTTTATAACATAAAAATTTTCATCATAAAACATTTCCAGGAACTATAACATCAATAAAGTACATATAGATTTTATTTCACCATAAAACTCATAGAAACATCCATTATTAATTTCATAACTTGGTTAATCATGGAAAAGAAACCAGTTCCCTAAAAATATCTTTGAGACAATAATAATCCATCCTGAGAAATAATGAGGATGATATCAATATAAAATATCCATAGTGAAAAATAATTAATATAAAGGGTTGTTGACATTGATGAATGAAAATACCATTAAAAGAACATTAAATTCTTTCTTGGGGAAAATACGGGTTTTCACTTTGAAAATAAATTTTAAAAACAAAAAATTCATAGAATTTTGTGATGATACTTTTATTTTAACATAAAATTAAAATAATATAAAGGATTATTCAAATATAATAATGGTATTTATGGACGTAAAATCCATTGATGATGTAAATGTTAAAAACAAACATTTTCTTAAATCATTTTGTAAAGGGAGTCAAAAGTGACCCATTTGGAAAACGATTTGAAATAACCTTTTTAAAAACATTTAAAAGAAGGAAAAATACCATGGTATATAGATTTAGAAAATAATTTATGTTTATAAAATAATTTTTTATTTTTTTAGGAAAAACAGATATGGAAGAGAAATATTTCTGATGTAAAGGGAGATACAATATGAGTATCACTAATAAATGAATTTATGGATGATTCATTAATAAATAATGGATGAAGTGTAAATTAAAAATGTTAAAAACAAAAATAAACAAATTAAAATAAAATATATATGTTTCTATAAAATAAGATCATATGACTTCCCCATGTAACCTTGTACATAAAAAATCCCATTAATAAATGAGATTGTAACAAAAAGCCTTTAGAACTTTGGTAAATTTTCAATCTAAAGACCTGTTAAATGATAACATCAAATGAAACTTTAAATATAATGAAAATAAATATATTCATGATATATCATTTCATAGGGTTATTATATACACCGCATACAATAATATAGGTTCATATCATAAACGTATGTCCCAAAGAAAGAGAATTTGAGACAAATTACCCCAAAAAAGATCATATCATTGAATATATAATTTATAATTGGAATGATTATGTGTAACAAATTTAAATCCACAAAAACAGTTTAAATATTAAATAAAAACAATTTAGATATTAATTCACTCCTTATTATGGAATATAAATTTCAATTAATAATATTTATAAACTAATGAAAGGAAATTGAGTTAAGAAACCCTTTACCACTTGTTAACTTTCTTGTAAAATACCCTGGATAAAATAACTCAAATTGAAACATAAAGTATCATAAATTATGAATTATTCATCATATAACATGTAAAATCTTATTATATACACCAAATAAAATAAAATAGGTGCATAATAATAAAATATTCCTTAATGTAAGGAAATTGAGTTGAAATTCCTTACCTCAAGTCCATGATTTCTATATATGTTCTTTAATACTTGAATATTAGAGTAATATAAATTATTTTTTTTATTAATAAAATTTTTCATGTTTAATACATTATACTTAAACCATTTTTTTATTTTATTTCAATGAAATATTTAATTACTTAATCAGTTAAGTCCATTTTGGGTGTTTTGAGGACATTCAGTCTATAATTTCAAAACAGCTTCGGTATGTTGACTACGTTCAAAGGATTCATTATTCATTATTATACCGAATAATAATAATTAAAAACCTATAATTTTTTAAATAAAATATAATTTTAAATACAATCATAAAATATGGTTATGAAAAATGAACTACGTCACAATCATAGAGATGGTAGAACATACCCACACATATGTAACGTTTCCATTTCCCAATGATCATTATGGAAATAGGGTAAGTATTATTTAAAAAAAATGATAATTATGCCATAAATATAATATTATTTCATTAATAACACTTATATATATATATATCATCCATGTTATGTGGTGATGAAAAATTAATCACATTGCTTCTTGGAGGTGGGAGTCCACACGTACTCAAAAAACGACGTTATCATTTTTCAGTGAATGGAAAGGTGTGAAAATATATGATATATTATATTTTTATAATGAAAAAATTTCATTAATGTCATATATAAATATTAATTCTATCATTATAACCAGCCATGAGAGGTGGTTATGGAAAACGAATTACATCGGTTCACGAGGTGGTAGTTCACTATACACACAAATGATGGATTATTTTTCTATTTGATGGATATTCGATAAGGATATAGGTTATGTAACCAAAATAATAAAATATAAATATATTTTAGATACTTAATTTATTATCTTAAAATTACTGAATAATATTTTAAGGTGGTGGAAGAATAAATAAAACAAAAAACTAGGTTAATAACTATACCACTATTCCGAACAACCCCATTTTCTTGACACCTTAAGAACTCTAAGGTTGGTATTATGAAAAAATATGGACTATAGAATGAGGGTATGTATTTTTGGAATATATTTTTTTATGGATTTTTTTAACTAAATGTTTCTTGGGGTGTGCTGAAATGAGAAGATGAGGTTTCCTTTTATAAGAGAGGGGAGGGGCACTCTTGGAATTTCATAAAATTTTAGATTTATATAAATTAATTATGATGTTAAAATGGATAAAAATTTATATTATTATAGTAAAATAATAATATTATTATAAATAGTCTCATAAAATAAAATTTGGACTTGTTTTGATCACATTTTAACCCTTATAGTTTGGTTTCAATCGCTTCTTAACCCTTTTCCCACTAACTACATCAACATGGTTTGTTACTCTTTGAAAGCCATAATAGTTATTATAAATGGAAAAAAGGAACATAAATAGATTAGGATTTATATTATCAAACACATATTAATAAATTGGACAAATATTGGTTTTCATGTTTTTATATCATTTAATCAAATATTATTTTATAAAATAAAAATAATATCAAATTTAGAACTATTCATTCACTTTGACTTTTATAACATCAAGAAAACAATTGATATTTGAATAAAATATTTTAAAACATTCAATAAATGTTATTTTATTATATAAAATTAATTGATTACATTAATTATTTAAAATTATATTAATTTTAATATTTTGTTATATCATTTTTATTTATTTTAACATTAATTAAATAATTACGAAGTCAATGTTGTGTAAGCATTGAATGTAAATATTTATCAACTAAAAATTAAAATTAAATTACCATGATATAGATAAATAATTTATATTTAAAATTAATAATTATAAAAAAATATTTCTGCTATTTATCCCCATATTAAAAATATTATATTTATTAAAAACAAGATTGAAATTTTTTACTTTTCATTAAATAAAATATTATAAAGTTCACAATTACATAAAAATAGAACAAATGTAATATAAATGAATATTATATGAGTATGAACAAAATTTAATAATAAAATAAGGTTAATTCAAGTTTTAGGGTCATTTTCTTGTCCTTATCATTTTATTTTAAACATAAATTACCCGATTTACCCTTTATCATGGTAACAAAAACCACTAAAATTACTATTAATAATGTTCAAAGATAAAATGGAAATACTTAATAAATTTAGACCTAATAATTCCAAATATTTAATAAATTTTTAAAAATTAAAGACATATAAGTGGAATAATTTTATTTGAAATTAAACTGTCAGAACACAATGACAAAATGTTTTTCCAAAAAATGGCTTTTAAAATTAAAAACTATTTTTATAGTAAATTAAAGTATAAGAATAATTTAAAAGATAATAAGTGTATTATTTTAAATAATAATAATAAATTAAAATTTAAAGATAATCCAATATATAATTTTCCTTTCTAGATACTTGAAAAGAAAACACAGTTTTCAATAAAAATCAATATTTTTTACTATTCATTGAAATTGTTTTTTATAAAAAATCATAACATTTCATTATAGAGTAGTTTTGATATGATGATTTAAAAATTCTAACAGTTTTATAAAGTACCACACACACACACAAATATATATATATATATATACATATATACATGTTCCAATAATTAATTATAATATTTGCTAAAAAAACACTAGAAACCATTATTGATGATAACATATTTTAAATAAATTAAATGAATTTACTAATATTTGAGTGATTATCTACTAATAATTACTTATTTAATTTTATTTATTAGGAAATTTATATATATATATATATATATATATTTCAAAAACTAGTTAGTCCTATTCATACCCTCCAAATTAAGCGCTAGGTGATAACAATCATATTTAAATAATAATATTTCACGGTTCCATTAAGATAAAAAATGTGTATCTTGTACACTATAGAACATTGTATTCTTTTAAAAACTTAGGATACTAAATTCTCCCCCTTTAAAAAAATTCATATAAACTATTTTAATTTTGGTTCAGTAACATGATTGTGAATTTTCAAAATAACTTTATTGAAATCTGACATTATAAAAAGGATTAATAAAACTTCCTCTTGATAAGAGAGAAAGGGATGTGTGGAGGTCATCTAGAGTAACACATTATAAGGTTTAAAAGTAGGAAAGCATAGGTGGGACTTAAAAACATGAACTTGGAAAAAATATTGACCCCTAAGGATTAATAGATATTAATATATAACATAGACATGGGAAAGTTAACCATCACAAAACCATAAATCTAATGCGTTAAAAGACCATTGATTTCTTGGTAAGAAAATTAAATAGATAAATTTCTTATTTAAGTACCCCTTTCATAGAGTTGAATAATTATTTTACTGTTTATACTAAAAACATATGGAAATATACTTATTTGATAGGTATAATTTAAGGGCACAACATTCTCTTAGACACTCAAACCCTTCCTGTAGGGTTTTCTACTAATCCCCTCATGGAAGTTTAGTTATCCACCACTACCCATTGGAACATTAGAGGGTTGAATGTTTTCTATGGAAATTTAGAAGATATATCTCAATAAATCTTAGATCTTCACCATTGACTTTTCCAATTTGGATCCCTGTCTATGATTGTTATCTCTATAGATTTGGGCTTATGCATCCATCATTTATAATTCTATTTTAGGTATTATATTGTCCATTCTCAATATTTTCGTTGTGTTGAGGCCATTAGTTTGGTGTCATGGTTCGACGATCCATGTTGGTGGTGTGTGAGGATTCTCACTCTTCAGATCTGGTGTTTTCCAGATCCGAGAAGCATCACCGCCTCTGTTGTTGTTGAGAAATCAAGGGAGGAGAAAGTATAGTGGACTAATTAAATGGGTTCATGTGGGATTTTATCTTTAGTGTTTGGTATAAATAGGTGAGTGATCTATGGGATACGATAAGATATTAAAGTAGTGATTGATCCTACATGTGTATTTGAGTTTTCAGTCATTAATAATGGTGTTCTGGGACATTGGGCATCATTGATTTCTATCATTGTTTTGTGGAACCTAATTTTACATTATTTTGATCATGTTTTATCTTTATAGTGTGGTTTTATTTATTTTTATAATTCATTTTAGGACTATTTTTTTATTGGGGTGAAGATATATTTTTGAGAACTAGTCTTTATTCTATTTTATTTGGAAGGTGGTGATGTAGTTTTCAAGTGCCAATAGGTGAGAGTCCTCGAATTAGGGATGGGTGTGGTGACACCCATCATTCATACATATGTCATAATTTTTTTATGAAAAAATGGGTAGCTTTCCATAAAAACTTTTATAGTTTCTTCATTCTAATTTTTATTTCATCTGGTTGATATTATAGTGAGTTGCCCGCATGCTTGTTGGGTGGGTGGATCAAAAGAGAGAAAGGTGTGATTGAACCTTCCATCTAGATCTCCTCCACATGTTTGTGTTTGTTGTAGGGGTACTTTTTCATGTTGTTTTGGTCCATCATGACACAACTTCTTAGAGGGAAGGGGGTGGGGGATGGGTGTGACACATCATCATTAAATGGATTTACTATTTCATGTTATGGTGAGGGGGGTGGCTTGGATTTTTATGGTTCTTGCCTGGATGTATTCTTACCTTTGGAATTTCATTACCATGAAGACCTTTAGATCATGTTTGTCTAAGGAATTTTTCTTTTCTTGTGATGGTTTCACTCTTTTCCCATTTCTAAAAAGAGGTATTATTTTTTAAGTTCAATAAAGGGGGATTGAACCTCATCCTTAAGAAAAGAGCATAATGCCATTCTTTAGTTAATTACCACCAAAATATCATCTTTCTCTCCAAAAAAGTGTCTTTGAAATGTATTTTTTTATCCCTCAAGCACTTCCATTTGATCATATACTTCCACAAAAGGGTCAAAATCTATTTCACTTGTCTTTATACATAAAAAACCCATAATGTTTAGCATAAGGTAAGATAATTTTAAAAAAATAAAAAAACCATCATATAAATAAATAAAACATCAATCTTCAAAATTCAACTGTAATACCCAAAGTTCAAACTAATTCATTCCATAAATAACTATCCTTAAAATTATTCAAAATATCCCTCAATAATATAGAAACTAAAACATTATAAGTATTTGATAACATTTTCATCCAATATAAATTTAATATATATATCTAAATAACATGATTCAATCATAAAGTATATCCCCCAAAATACATATACCCTAATCAAATATTCTCCAAGATATGACAGTCGTTTCCATAAATGAACCGAATCGTTATAAAGACAAATTAAGATCACATATGATTTTAAAGATAAATCAACCTTCATTACATAAAATAATATCCCATAATATTCTATTTAACTTAATCATATATGGTTCCCAAAATATTGAACTTCTTATAAAATAACATTAATCATTTAATCACCAAATAACTTTTCAATTCCATGGTTTTATACATGATAAACAGATGTTACAAAAATCAACTTAATCATTACATTCTAAACCATTTAAGTAGAAAAAAATTTCATGTTAACCTTTACTTAATGTAGGCCATAGGTAGGAATTGAGACCTTATCTATCTACAGTTGTGCGTTCTACCCCACAACCTTTTCAGATGAGACAGGTTGTCACCCAGTGTATGGGTTATTCTTTTTATAAAACTATATAATTCTTATAACATTTCCCTTAATAATCAAATATCATATAAAACCTAAATATTATAAAAAACTTTAAAATTTATATCCAAAACATTTAAACACATTATTTTTCAAATAACACTTCATGTTAAACCTAAGTGTTATATATACCTCAACCAAATAAAACATCTACCAAAATATCATTAGACACCTTAAAATCCCATCACTTAACCTAGAAAAGGGTTTCTAAGACTCTAAACTTATTATCAAACTCAAACTTATAAACCCATGATGATATCTATAACTCTTAAGATGTCCTAACAAACAAAAATGATAAACTCCAAATTTATCTTAACCCAGCTATGACTATAACAACCCCTAAACCCACACTCCAAGATCTGGTTCTAAAAAATGAAACTTTACATTTATGGATCTGATACTAAAAAATATGACTCAATTTTTTCCATCAAAAGAATATAAAAAAATAAAACATTGGGTCACTTACAAAACTTTTATGTTTAGAGTACAATAGAATTTGGTAAAACTCTTATATAAACAACATTAAGAGAGTATTTTACACACTATACCTAGATTTTAAAAATCTATATTAAGTTTGAAATAACTCCAATAAATTTCATCACATATGAAACCTTTCAAAAATAAAATAATTTATCATCATTACTCATAAACTTGGAAAAATGAAACCTAAAGGGGTGATCAGAAATGCTCTATAAGGGTATATATAAGCATTAATAATTGAATGTAATCATTGAGAGTAATATAAGCATAAGGGTATGTTGACATAATCATTGTTAATGATCATGAAATATTTGAATCTACACCCATAAAAATCTAAACAATAAATCATGAAAAATGGAATAAATATTTTAAAAAGGAAAGAGTCATAGGAATATATAATCAGAGGAAATTTGATATTAATCTTGATCAAATGAATCATTAAAAACCCATAATAAGTATAAATAAACCATGATAGTTTCTTAGAACATTTTCATATCACTCTAACATATCATATAAGATTCATGGTTATAATTTGAGTAACCCTAATTATTAAAAATGGAATAAAAATCATGGTTACACTTAGAATAAAATTCATGGTTACACATAAAATAAATCATGGTTACAATCAGAATAACCATTACAGTATATTCCCAAAATCTCTTAGGATAAACCTAATTGGTTAACTCCCTTCCTTTACCTAATGAATTAGAGAGCTAAAACGATATTACCCACTTTAGTCTATAATACATCCACCTATATCATAAATTTTTTTCCAAGAACTATAACATGAATAATGTACATAGAGATTGAATTTCATATAAAATTCATAGAAACATCCATTATTACTTTAATACCTTCTTTTCCAATAGAAAATAAATAGATTCTATAAAAATAAATTTGAAATAATAATAATCCATACATATAAATAATGAGGGTGAAATTGATACAAAATATTCATAGTGGAGTGTTAGTAACAACACGTTTTTTGATGTTGATGAATGGAAACACCATTAAAATATCATTAAAATAATTATTGAGGAAAAAAGAATTTTTCACTAAGAATATCACTTTAAAAAAAAATTCATAAAATATTATGGTGATCATTTTATTTTAAGATAACCTTGGAAAAATTTAATGTAATCTTCATATAAATTAATTTCTAGGATTCTAAGAATATCCGTTGATTCTGTAAATTTTAGAAATAAACATTTTTTTAAAATATTTTATTAATGGAGTCAAAATTGACTCATTTGAAAAAATATCAGAAATTTAATTTTTAATTTCTTTAAAATAAGGTCAATGAGAATTTTTAATATCTTTATAAAATAATTTTTTTAGAAAATAAAATTTTAGAAAATAAAATTAGAAATAAAGATATGGAAGAGAAAGATTCCCGATGTAAAAGAAAATACAGAATTAATATCACTTACAAATGAAATTCTTGATGTTTCATTAGTAAATATTGGAAGAACTATATATTAAACATGTACAAAAAATTCATAAATATAGGATAAAAAAGTTATGTGGATGGAACCTTGAATAAAAACAATCATGATAAGAAATTACACTGTGAGATAAAACCTTCTCTACTTTTGTAACTTTTCAATAGAAATCCCCATAAAATAATAACATCAAATTAAAATTTAAATATCATAAAAATAAGGATATTATATATATATATAATGTAAATGGGAAGTATATACACTTCATAAAACAATTTAGGTGAAAATCGTAAATGCTTGTCCCAAATAAAGAGTATTTGAGTGAATTAACCTATAGAAGATCATACCATTTAATTGAGAATTAATGAATGACGATATTATGAGGGATAAATATATTTAAAAAAAAGTGTAAATAAAAAATAAAATAATTTTGAGATCAATTCTCAAGTAATAATGGAATAAAAAAGTCAATGAATAAGAGTTATAACCCAATGAAAGAAAATTGAGTAAAGAAACCCTTTACCACTTGGTAACCTTCATGTCAAATCCCCCTAGATAAATTAATTCTAATTTAAACATAAAATGTCAAAAAATAATAAATATTCACCATATAACATGTAAAAAAGAGTAGTATATACACCATATAAAATAAATTAGGGTTATTACAATAAAACATGACTTAGTGAAGGGAAATTGAGATGAAATCCCTCACCTCGAGTCCAAAATTGATATATATGTCCTTTAAAACCTGTATATTAGACTCACACAAATTATTTTATTTATTTATTTATTTACCAATTTAATTCCTTATCCTAAAATAATTTGTTTAATTTATTACAATGATATATTCAATTACTTAATCAGTTAAGTTCACGTTGGGTGTTTTGAGGATGTTCGGTCCATAATTTCAAATCCGCTTTGATATGTTGAATGTGGTCAAAGGGATAATTATTTTATATTTTATAGAATAATAATAATGACATAATTATTATTTTTATATACCAATTATAATTCTAAAAAACCCTAAAATATGGTTATGAAAAATTAACTACATTACAATCATAGAGACGGTATGCCATACATACACGTTAATAACACTTCCATTTTTCAATGATTATTATAGAAAGAAGTTAAGTGTTATTTTATATTTATAAAATGATAATTATATAATAAATTTCATATTATTTATTTAAATACACTTTTATATACCATCCATGTAATGTAGTGATGACAAAAAAATCACATCGTTTCATGGAGGTGGTAGTCCTCACGTATGCACAAACGATGATATCATTTTTAAGTGAATAAAAATGTTAAAAAGAGTATGATATATTATATTTTCATAATGATAAATATTTAATTAATATAATATATAAACATTAATTCCATAATTATAAAAATCCTAGAGAGTTATTTATGGAAAATGAAATACATTGGTTCACGAGGCGTAGTTTTCTATACACACGAATGATGGATTCCTTTCACATTTGATGGAGTTTAGAGATGGCAATAGGTTATGTAATTAACCTAATAACATCTTATTATATGGTAGATAATTATGTTATAATATCAGCATGGTTAATGAATATATGAAGTATGGGTAAGAAGAAATAAAACAAAAACACTCGGTTAAGTACTATACCTCTTCTTCAAATTACCTATTTTTCAGTACACCTTACTATAAGGATGGCATTATTCACTAACTAAGGAATATTTAATATAGGGATAGATTTTTGGAAGAGATTTTTTAGGTCATTTTCTAACCAAAAGGTTATATATATGTGATGAAATTATAATAATAGGTTCCTTTTTTTAAGAGAGGATAGGGGCACTCTTGGAAATCATAAAATATTAAATTATTATAAATTAATAATGATGTGAAAATGGATCCAAATAGATACTATTCAAAGATAATATGAGTATGAGTTTATATAATTTCATCTAATAAAATTTTAAATGTTTGGATCACATTTTTACCATTATCATTTGGTTTTAATCCCCCATTAACCCTTTTAATGCTTATCGCGGCTTAAAGGTTTTTTTTACACTTTATGGGTTATGATAGTTACTATAAATGGAAATTGTCCCATAAATAGACCATGGTTGATATTTTAAACCATATATTAATAAATATTTAGAATAGAGTATTTTTAGGATTTTTATATCATTTAATAAAAAACTATTTTTTTTAAATTCTAATAATGTTAAATTTAGAACTATTCATTCACTTTGACTTTTAGAGCATCAAGAAAATAAATGAAATTAGAATAAAATATTTTAATACATTTATAACATTTTATTTTTGTTTATAAAATTCATGAATCAAGTTAATTATTTAAAATTATAATACTTGTTTATGTTTTTAATATCATTTAATTTATTTTTCAATTAATTAAATAATGAATGCATTAGGGTTGTGTAAAAAATTTAAGTAATTATTTATTAACTAAAAATTTAAAATAAAATACCATGATTTATATAAATATTTTATATTTAAAATGAATATTTATATCTGAACTTATTTTTTTTTCATGTTAAAAAAATTGAATTTATTAAAACCAAGAGTGTGACATATTTGACTTTCCTGAAAATAAAATATTATAAAGGTATAAATTACATTTAAATGGAAAAAGGTCATCTAAAATAATATTGTATGATTAGGGATGAAACAAAATTATAAAATAAAATTAATTCAAGTGTTAGGGTCATTTCCATGTACTTATCCTTTTATTTTTAACATAAAGTACCTGATTTACCCTTTACTATGGTAAGAAAATTACTAAAGTTTATATTCATTATGTCAAAAAATAAAAGTGACCTGTTTAATAAATTTGGAAATCATAATTTTAGATATGAAAACAATTTATCAAAATTAAAATAATATAATTGGTAATATATTATTTAAAATTAAACCATCAAAACGCGATGACAAACCGTTTTTCTGAAACATTTATTTTTTAAATACAAAATTGTTTTTATACTAAATTCAAGAAAAATAATAATTTTAAATACCATAATTAGATTATCTTAAATAAAAATAAACTAATTAAAATTTAAAAATAATACAAAATAAAAATTTTACTTTCTAAATAATTTAAATTATAATAAGTTTTCAATAAAAATCTGATTTTTTCACTATTCGTTGAAAAATCAAACTTTTTAGAAAAATATAAAAAATTAATCATAGGATAATTTTGATATGGTGATTTAAAATATGATATCATTTTTTAAAATACCATTTATATAATTTCCAAAAATTAATTATAATATTCACTCACAAAAATAAATACAAGCCATTTTTGAAGAAAATATATTTTTGAAGAATATAATGACTTTACTAAAATTTTAGTTCTTATTTCCTAAGAATTATTCAGTAAATTTTTATTGAATTGGAACTTTATATATAGTTTAAATAATTATTTTATCCTATTTTTACACTCTAATTTAAAGGCTAGGTTATAATAGTCATATTTAAATAATAATATTTCACGGTTCGTTTAAGATCAGTGTTGAGTATCTTGTACTCTATCAAGCATAAAATTATTTTAAATTTATGGGACATTTAATTTCCCCACATTTAATAAATTTAATCCTCAAAATTTTAACTTATTATTGGTAATAAGATTTTTACTTTTCAAAATACTTTTTTTTTAAATCCCACATCGTAAATTTTTTTAATAAAACTTCTACTTGACAAGAGACAAAGGAAAGTATGAAGGTCATCTAAAATATTACATAACTAGGTTTCCAAGTTGGAAAAGATAGGTGAAAAGTAAAAACATGGACATGGAAGAACAAACTAACTCTCAAGTATTAGTAGAGAGTAATCGATAACATGTTAATTATAAAGATAACGAACATAAAGTAGTAAATCCTTGATAGCTTAAAATACCATTGATTTCTAAGTTAGAAAAGTAACTGGATATAATTTTAATTTTAATAACCCTTTACTAGATTTTAGGAATTCCTTTATAATATATATTAAGAACAAAAGTATATATACTTTCTTGAAAAATATAATTTCATCCATTAATCAGTTCCCACCTCAATCTATTTTTTACTCCAAACGATGATATTTTTCGATGACTTTTTATGCCTAAAGCACTTCTATTAGATAATATGCTTCCAAAAAAGTATAAAAATTCATTTAAATTGTCTCTAGGAATCAATATAAACAAAAATTATTAATACAAGGTAATAAAATTTGCAAAAGTGAATAAACCATAATATAAATATGTAATATATTAACATTAAAAATTAAATAGTAATACCCAATGTTCAAACTAAATCATTCCCTAAATATCAATCCTTAAAATTCTTTAAAATATTCTCAACCAAGATTGAAACTGAAAAACCAAAAGGATTTGAACACATATGATTCAAAGATATATTTAAAATTTATCTCCAAATAAAATTAGTCACTCATAAAGTATATAACCAAAAGGTATATACCTTAATAATATATTCCCAAAATATAATATTTATTAACATAAATAAACTGAATAACCATAAATCCACATTAAGAAAAATATTATTTCAAAATATATATCATTTTTTATTTTCAAACTAAAATCCCAAAATATTTTGTTTAACCTAATCATATAAGGTTCCCAAAATAGTGAACTTCATTAGAAATAAAATTAATCATTTAATCACCAAATAACTTTTAAATCACATGGTTATCTATATAATAAAACATATTTTCCTAAAATAAATATTATCTATATTTTAAAAATAATTTAAGTAAGAAAAATGTCATAATGACCAGGAATTCTTGTAGGATATTGGTAAGAATCACACCCATGTCTCCCTTAGATTATGGGTTTAACCCTATAAACGTTTCAGATGAGATGGGTTGTCTCCTGACATATGGGTTGTCCCTTTTCTAAAACTATATAATTCTTATAATGTTACGCTTAATCATAAAAGATCATTTAAACCCTAATGATTATAATTAAATTTAAAACTTATGTCCAGAAAATTTTAACACATTTTCCCTCAAATAATACTTCATATTATACCTATGGGTAACATATACCTCAACCAAATAATATATCTCCCAAAAATATCATTATCCACCTCAAAATTCCATCACTTAAAACCTCAAAGGGGTGTATAAGACTCTAAACTTATGATAAAAATCAAAATTATAAAACCACACTGATATATATAACCCTTAATATAAAATCACATGAAAATAATCAAAATATAAAAATTTATCTAATATTTTATCTGATACTAACTGTAACAAACCCCGAACACATACTCCCAGATCTGGTGATCCAAAATTAAACATTACATTTATAGATTTGATACTGAAAAATGAGACCCAATTTTTTACATCAAAACCATTAAATATTAAAAGGAAATATTAGATCACATACATATGAAATGACCTTTTAGGTTTATAGTTTTATATTATTAGAAAAAACTATTACATAATAAAATTCAATAGGTTATTTTTCACATTATACCCATCTTTTGATAATCTATATTAATTATTCAACATCTCCCACAAATATATTCAAATATAAAACCGTTCTGAACAAAAATAATTTATCATAATTTTTCATAACAATTTGAAAAGGAAAAATAATAAGGTTGAGATAAAATTCTCAGTAAGTGTATAGTAATGAATTAAAAATTGAATTTCATCAATGAGAGTAAGATGAGAATAAGGGTATGTTGAAATAATCGTAGTGAATAAGAATAAAATATGATAATTTATACACATAAATTCCAAGATAATTAATCATGATACATGGAATAAATATTTTACAATGTAAAGAGTCATAATAATAAAAAATCATGAGCTATATGATATTAATCTTTATTAAAGTAATTATTAAAAACCCATAAAAAGTATAAAAAAATCATGTCAGTATCTTGGAACATTTTCATATCACTATTACATAATAAGTAACCTCTAAAGATATAAGTGGAGTAACTCTCATGACTATACATGGAATAACCACCATGGTTACACATATAGTAATGTTCAAGGTTACCCATAAAATAACTATCATAATTACTATTAGGATAACTATCATAGTATATTCCCATAATTTATTAAAATAAACATTATTATTTATGTCCATCCCTTTAACCAATAAATTAAGGAGCTATAATGGAATCACCCACCCATTATTTATAGAAAAACTACACATCATCAATTTTTTACAAGATATATAACATGAATTAATTATTTAGGGATTTCATTTCAACATAAAACTCATAGAAACATCTATTATTACTTTTTTAACTTTATTAACTCATAGAAAATTAATGAGTTCCATGAAAATATATTTGGAATAATAAAAATATATATAGATAAAAATGATGATGGTATAAATATAAAATATCCCAAGTAGATCATAAGTAACATCAAGGGTTGTAGATGTTGATAAATGGAAATATGTTTATAAGATTATGAATATAATTCTTGAGGAAAATACCAATTTTCTCTTTGAAAATAACTTTTAAAAACTAAAAATTCATAAAATATTACAGTGATCGTTTTATTTAAAAATAACCTTGGAAACATATAAGGTATGTCTAAAATAAAATAATGGCCATGAAGGTGATAAATTCTATTGATGTTGTAAATGTTAAAAAATAAACATTTGTTTCAATCATTTAGTTAAGGGAGTGAAAAGTGACCCCATTGGAAAAAGAAAAAAAATATCAGTTTCAAACCCATTTAAAATAATTTCAAATACCATGTGAAATAGTCTTATTAAATAATTTATGTTTAAAAAAGAAACTTTTTTATTTTTTTAGAAAAAATAGATATGGAAGAGAATGATTCCCAATATAAAAGAAGATATAAGATTGGTATCACTTACAAATGACTTTATTGATGCTTCATTAATCTATAAGGAAAGAAATGGAAATTAAACATGTAAAAAACATTCATAATAAAAGGGTAATAAAATACATGTGGTTTAAGGAATTAAGAGTATATTATTCCCTTAATGGAATGTTAAAAAAAACAATCGCAATAAGAAAGGACATTGTAACATGAATCCCTTTCCACTTTGGTAATTTTCAGATGAAAGCCCCATGAAAAAATAACATTTAATTAAACTTTAAATACCATGAAAATAATTATATTCAGGATATATCATATCAAAGGGGTTGTATATACACCTCATAAAATAATATATGCACATATCATAAATTTATGTCCCAAGGAAACATAATTTGAGACGAATTATCCTCATAAAGATAATATCATTGAATTGAGAATTAATCATTGGAGAGATTATGCGTAACATATATAAGTACACAAAAAATAATTTTAAATACATAATAAAAAATTTATAGATCAATTAAAACATAATCATGGCATAATAAAGTCAATGAAGAAGAGTTATAACCTAATAAATAGAAATTGAGTTAAGAAATAGTTTACCACTTAGTAACATTCAATTAAAATACCATTGGATAAAATAATTAAAATAGAAATTTATTATATCTTGAATTTTGAAGGACACATTATATAGTATTTAAATGTTCAGTATATGCAACATATAAAATAAATTAGGCACATAAAAACAATATATGAATCAATGAAAGAAAATTGAGACAAAATACCTTACCTCGAGTCCAGACTCGATATATATGTCCTTTAACACCTATATATTAAACTCCTAAATTATTTTATTTTGGATTAAACTTTTATAGGTTTAATAACTTATCATTAAAAAAATTTCATAATTTATTTTAATAACATATTCAATTACTTAATCATTTAAGTCCACATTGGGTGTTTTGAAGATGTTCAGTCTATAATTTCAAAACAGATTTGATATGTTGACCATTTTCAAAGGGATAATTGTTTCATTATTTAAAGAATAAGAATATTTAAATAAATAATAATTTTATATATCAATTATACTTTTGAAAATAACCATGGAAAATCTTTACAAAAAATGAACTACGTTACTGTAATGGAGATAGTAGGTCATATGTATACATGAGTAACATTTACATTTTTCAACAGTAATTATGGAAATAATGTAAGTAATATTTTATATTTATAGAATTATAATTATATCATAATTATTATTATATATATTTTTAATACACTTATTTATTTCATCCGTTTCATGTGGTGCTGAAAAATGAATCACAACGCTTCATGGTGGCGGTAGTCCACATGTATGGACGAACGACATTATCATTGCCAGTGAATGGAAATGAAAGAAAATATATGAAATGTTATATTTTAATAATGATTAATATTTAATTAATATCATATAAAAGCATTAATTACATCATTATAAACTACTGTGAGATGTGGTGATGGAAAATTAGTTACATTGGTTTGTGAGGCGGTAGTCTGCCGTTCTCACGAAGGACGAATTCCATTTCTATTTGATAGAGGATGGATATGGAAATAGGTTAAGTGATTAACAAAATAAAATGTCAGTATATGGGAGATAATTATTTTACTATCTCATCATGGTTAAAGAATACTTTAAAGTGGTCGAAGAAGAAATAAATAAAAACTTTCAGTTAATAACTATACATCTTCTTCGGACAACCTCCTTTTTTTACACCTTAAGACCTCTAAGGTTAATATAATACTATAAATAAGGCTTCTAAAAGGTTATTAGGGATTATATAAATATATTTGGGTTTGTATTAGTATAGAAAAGGGTATTTAGGTGTTATTAAATGAGAAGAGGTTATCTTTTATAAGAGAGGTGAGGGTCACTCTTGGTATTTATTAGAATATTTAATTGAGATAAATTAATTACGATGTATAAATTATTATGAATTGATATTATTAGAATATAAGATAAGTATGAGTCTAAATAAATTTATTCTATAAAATTCAGACACATTTGGATCAAATATTTACCCTTTTCATTTGGTTTTAACCCCCCATTAAGCCATTTCACACTTACCGCGAGAACATGGTTTTTTACTCTTTAATGGTCACGATAGTTACTCTAAATTGAAAAAGGAACAAACAATGGATGATTATTGATATTTTAAACAATATATTATCAAATTTTATGACTATATGTTTTTTTACTATTTTTATATCATTAAATAAAATATTATTTTCATTAAATATCAATAATGTCAAATTTAAAACAATTCATTCACTTTAAATTTTATAATATAAAGAAAATAAATGAAATTAAAATAAATTATTTTAATAAATTTAAAACATGTTAGGTTTATCAATAAAATTCTTGGATCACATTAATTATTTCAAATTTTATTACTTTTAATATCATTTATTTTATTTTTCCATTAATTAAATAATTACTATGTCAAAATTGTGTAAGAATTTAAGGTAATTATTTATTAACTAAAAATAAAAAATTTAATTTACATGATGTAAATAAATAATTTATATTCCAAATGACCACTTATAACTTAAAGTATCGATTTTTTTCCTCATGCTAAAAATATTATAGTTGTTAAAAGAAAGGCTCGGACATTTTTGACTTTTCTGAAAATAAAATATTATAAAAGTATTAATTATATAAAAACAGAAAAAAGGAAATATTACTAAATATTTCATGAGTTTAGATGGAATGGAATCATAAAATGATATTAATTCAAGTTTTTTTTGGTAATATTCTTGTCCTTATCATTTTATTTTAACCTAAATAAGATGATTTAGCCTTTATTGTGGTAAAACAATTACTAAAGTTATTATTCATAATATCTAAAAATATAAGGGTCATATTTAATTAATTTGTAATTACTGATTAAAATTATAGAATACATTTTTTTAAATTCAAAATATAAAATTTATTATGTTTTATTTAAAATTAAATTGTCAAAACGTGACGAAAAACTGTTTTTCTGAAAAATTCTTTTTTAAATAAAAACACTTTCATACTATATTCCAGAATAAGACTCATTTAGAAAACCATAATGGGATAATTTTAAATAAAAAGAAACTAATTAAAATTTAAAAATAATCCAGAATATAACCTTAATTCTTACATTAATTAAAAGTAAACATAGTTTTAAATAAACATCAATATTTTTCACTATTCATTGAAAAATCAAAATTTTCAGAAAAATATAAAAATTGAATCATAGGATACTTTTGATATTATTATATAAAAATTATATATTTTTATAAAATTAAATATCTTAAAGTTCAAAAATTAATTATAATATTAACTCCCAAAAAGTAATAAAAACTATTTTTGACAAAAATATATTTTTGATGAATAAAATAACTACTAAAAATTGAGTGATTATTTTGTAAGTATTAATCAATAAATTTTTATTAAATAGGAACTTTATATATATATTTGAAGAAATAGTTAATCCTATTCATACCCACCAATTTATTTTCTAGGTTATAATAGTCACATTTGAATAATAATATTTCATAGTTTGTTTAAGCTTAGTGTATTACATCTTGTTAGCTATTTAACATAGTCTTTATTTAATAGTTTAGGATATTATAGTTCATATTTTTTTATTGTGGTTATCACATGGGTTACCCATTTTGGTGTTATTTACCATTCTTTTATTATGAAATTCTTGTTTATAAAATTTGTTTAAATGATGGTTGGATTTTAAAGAATGAATGTTTTGTATACTTGTTTTTAAATTTCTTGATCCCATGATTATAAAAAACCTCATAGGAAACCTAAATTTTTTATGAGGGATTTTATTATAATTAAAATTTTATGGAATTATTCAATATAAAAAATTACCTTAATCCATCTTCTTATTTCTCTTTGGTTGGTTCCATTATAGGCATCAGCATTAGTTTAGGATTTTTCTCTAGCTAGTGGCCCATGTGTAGATGAATATGAGTATAGATTTGGTATGATTATCCTAGGTTTATATATATCAATATTATAGGTACTCTACCATGATAATATGATATAGTTTTATTTTTTATTTCAATGATGAACTTTTATTCTTTTAGTTTAGTTGTATATTTTTCATTTATATGCCTAACTTAGAAATTTTTGAATGATAAATTTAAACACCTATTATCTCATATTATATAAGAAATATAATAAAGGATACTTATATAATTGTATCTCAAACTAGAATTATCTATTTATATTTTTATATAATTATTATATAACCCGTAAAGTAAATTATTACTAGGTATGTGTGTAATTTCCCATTACATATGCACTATGGCGTATATGGTGATTTATTTTATTATATTTACCTCAGGTAATTCTATGGTGTAATTAATGGTATTGGAAATTCATTGAAAATTGGTCTTATATGGATCTAGAATATGGGGTTAAGGTTATTAATTAATTATGTTGACCATTAAGGTCTTGGTTATTATCTTTATTTGTTGTTACATTGTACTAGAATGTATTAGATGTATAAATTGTTTTTGTATTACATTTTAAATTTAAATGAGTTCATATTTTTCCAATGTTTTATTTAATTTTTGTATTAAAATCCAATTTATGGATTATGTAAAATCAAGGTAAACTATTCCCCAATAGTGTAATATCATCCCTCACTACTTGTGGGAAGTCATTAGAGAGTAAGAGGAATATACCTGAGGTTAATAGAGAGTAATCCTAGGTTAAAAATAAATCTTGGTGATTTATTACATAGTAAGATAGTAGGTACTTAGTCATCCACCAGGTAGCTAGTAGAGGACAACTAGGTACATAGTGGAACCTAGATCAGGGTTTGAATGCATGTATTACCCTTATTTAATGGTCACCCTCATAGTTAGAGTGAAAATAGATTGGTAAAACCCCATAATTCTATATCCAAAAGTCCAGGGCTCGAATCCTAGTAAACCCCTTCATAGATTTACTACACAGGTAGTTATGGAGACATGACATGAGCATGATATAACGTAATCATGGCATGTGCATGATGTTGTAGGAAGGATGATACAATCATGACACTATATTGGGCCTTCATCACAAGATAATGGGCCACTTATACTTGGTCCTATGGGATATATAATTGGTATCCCGTTACCTAGATAGAAATGGGTATTTTATTTCATAATAAAAAGAGGATTCCTCCCCAACATAAAAAATTTTCATCCTCCATTTATTTTTTAGATGGATAGAGAGTTTGAGATAATTTATTTTGGCTAAATTCTCCTCCAATCTAAAAAATATGACCCTCAATTAACCAATACTAGTTTAGAGTCCTTTCATTCATTTTTTATTTTTTTATCCTCTATCTTGAACCTTCCACTACAGTATTTGTTTCCCCCAATTTGGTATTACTTATCTTGGGATTTTAGAGAGTTATCATTGAAGAATAATTAAATCACTCCACCATGATTGGGATTTTGTATACGATGGAAAAAATAAGCCTAATAGAGACTAATTTGTGTTGTTTGTTATTATTTTAGTAAAGGTAAGTAGAATGATGATTTTTCCTTTAGTTTTATAAAATTGGGGGAAATTAGAGATAAATTGGGTTATTTAAATTAGCCTTACGTAGAAGATATCAAGTTGTACAACATGATCCATATGTACCCTATTGATTTTAGTTTCGACCTTGGTACATAACTCAGTGAGTTTTATAGGTTTATGATAGTTATGTAATTTTAATTTAAAGTGAATGAGTTATGAAACTAAGGTGAATTAGATGACATAAGGTAATTTTGGTGATATGGATGGATTATAAACAATTGATAAGTTTATAGACACATAAATGAGGTTTATGACCTTTATCTATTGAGTATATTGGTCATTATGGCCCATGTGGTCATGTATTACAATGATTTTATACTCGTGTGTCTATTATTATTATGAAAATCATTATTATATGAAATTTTATGGCTCTATAATATGGGATTGAATCATGTTATCTTATAGTAACAAACATATTATATAACCTTGGATAAATGGTTTGTTTAGTGGATCCATATTTGTATGAGTGCCGATTCCAGATTTTATGGATTACATGGAGGGGTGAGTTTATTCATAGCTTGGTTTTAACATTGTAAATGGTTTAACCTTTAAAATATTATTTAAAATGATATTTATTTATAATATTTTAAAATAATTGGTGATTTAAATTGAATTATTCTGAAATGATATTTTATAAGGAAAATTATGTGACACCAAATAGGGTTATCACTAGTTTTTGGCTAATGGTCATGGGTGTATAAATTTGGAATGTGATGCATTTTTATCTGTCTCTAAAATAGGTGTTTAAATAATGTTTTCAAATAGAGTAAAGAGATCCTATGTTAAGGAAATGATTTTTTTTCTAATTGATCTCATGTGAACTATGCCCAATTTTGAAATTATAGGTTCTTGTATCTACTTTAATGATTAATTGATAACTAGTAAGAATTGTCTATCTAAATTATGAATCATGATGTTTTGTAATAAATATATGTAAACCTTACCTTAAGTGATTTATTCATTTTCTAGGTATTCTAATGGTTGTTTTGATGATTGTACTCTAATGGGAACTTGATAGGTACCTTGGGTAGTGATAGAGCCTTTGATGCTTTTTTTACTCTTACCTCTTAGAGATAATTATGATTATGTTGGGATACTTCCTTAAGAAATTATACTTTGGTTGTGATTAGGGTATGAGACGACTTTTGGGATAGTGTGTGGAACCTTTTATCAGTTGGGTGATTATTGTGTGAGTTCATAATTCACCATAAAAGATATGTTGACAAAATCTTGGGTTATACGTAGTATTTTTTTGATTAATAGCTAAATCGAATCTTTGGAATATAGTCCTAGTAATGTTTTGATTAATGACCAAGCTATGGTTTTGAGATATTGTACCATTATTGTTATGATTATTAGCCATGGATAATATCTTATAATATAGGGAGAGTGTGATACCTACTTAATGAATTGGATTATATAATGTTAGAAATATTGATTGGTAATGTAGTCTATAAGACCGTGATATATGTTTTATTAACCTTAAATACATAGTTGATGATTAGGATTCCCTCTTAGTTTTAGAGTAGCTTAAGGAGGATAAATTAATTTTCTTTAGATGTATCTTTCAATAATTGATTTTACTAGTTTATTTTTATACTCACTTGTGTTGTTCTCTTCCCCATGGGTGTTTGAATATATACGATGACAAAAAACTCTTTAGGAGAGATGGAGGTAACCATAAGCAAGCATTCCCTAGGTTCTTATGAACATAAAATTTTATTTCTCTAACAATATACTGATGGTATAGCCATGACCATGATGTAAATTATTTCATTATATTTATTATAATATTGGTACTCATTCTATGGGGAATTAGATGTATCCATAATAATATATGATCATATAGATGGAGTTATCCCTTACGATGACTCATGATATTTGAAATAGATCCATAAGTGATTTTTATGTTGTTTGATAAAAGGTTTAGTTAGGGACTAGTGAAGTGATATAGGGCATGTCATGATTGGTGAGATATGTTTTATTTCATATGGTTCATACCCATTATTAGTTTAACCATATATGTTATCATGTGATTATTATTTTATAATTATTTATTATTTTAGGGAACCTCTGAATAACCTTCTTGATTCCATTATTATTTTATAATTTTTATTGATAGGAAAGACCTATTTTATTTGAAGTTGTTTTATTTCATGATATGACGCTATTTCCCAAGATATTTTGATTGTATGTTATTTTATGTTCAATGAAATGACTAATGGGTCAATTGAGACTCTTTTGAGTTAGCTTTTTGGATGTAAGATGATACCTCTTGATAATACTGTCCGATGAGATGATAAATAAATAACCTAGGAATTCTAATGATAAATCAATTTTATATTTTAATAATATTCATTTCACAAATTTATTCTATAAATATTTATTTTTAAAATGTACATGTTTACTTCTGGATATTCTAAATGTTTTATTTAAATGTTAAATATATTTCCTTAACATGATTTGTAATTTTATCATTAGAAATTTTAAAAAATTATATTTATTGTAAACTTATTTATTTATATTAATATTTATTATTATAAATTTTTTTTATTAATTTATAAAACAATAATATGATTTTTCATTTGAAAAAGTTACATTTTTATTCTAAATAAAGTGTTTTTACATGTATTAAATGTTTTTATTTTAAAGTTAAATTTAGAAATTTTAGCATTTTATTTTGATAAAATTAACTTAATTTTGGGATTAAACATGTAAAAATTATATTATAGTTATTTTTTTATATTTTCAAAAAAATGATACCTATTTTTTAACAGTAAAAATTGATTTTTTATAAATTTATTAACATTTATGAAAAATTAATGATAAAAATATTAATTAAAATTTTATGAAAATTTTATATGAGTATTAATATATAAATATCATGATATCACACTCAAAATATCATCCAATTATTATAAATTAAATTCTATGTCAAGATAAATATGAAAATATTTAATAGTGTTGAAAAAGTTCTTGCGCTACATTGGAAAATTAAAAATGAGTGTCTTTATGATAATATTTATAAGGGGATAATCCTAGGATTAAACTAAAATATATATATGATGAATAAAAAATTATTTTAATTTATATATATGAATTTTAGAGTTATATTACAAGTCAATTATCCTAACGCTTACACAATGTCGACGCATAGCTTGTGCAAGCAAGAGAAAAGTCAAATAAATGCTTTTAAAAATATTTAAAGTTATAAATTTTGGGTGGATTAGAGTGTGGGACTAATTTCATAGATAATTATGAAAGATAAATAATTATATAAATACTTAATAATGAATTTTATTATCAATTAAATATCGTTAATGTCAAATTATATCAATAACCCTAAAAATGAATTTAAATGGAATTTATTGTTAAAAATGATTTATAAAGTCACAATATATCACAAAATATCATCTATAAATGATAATATGAGTTAAATATCAAAATGGATTCATCCCTTATCAAATTGTATCCATTTTGGATCCATTTTTCTTGAATAATATTGTCTTTTTATATCAAGTGATAAGAAATTACAAAAATCCCACCACCTCTAACATATAAAAGGAAACTTCCAAACACCTTCCAAGACACACATAATATCAGAATTAATTACCAAAATATTCTATATTTAGTTATATAATAATCCTCTCACAATTTCTTGTGATTCTAGTCTCATGAGAATGATCTAATTCCTTCAAAACTAAGAAGTCTTCCAATAGAAGATATCATTTATTCTTTGAAAGTAATGAATTATTATTATTCATGTTAACTTATATTCTTATTATAACTATTAAAAAATTATTATTTCTTATTTTAATTACATATAAATTATGTCATTAAACTTCTTGAATAACAATATTTTAGTAAAATCACTTTATAATCGTAATCATCTATTGATTATATTATGTTCATGTTTTGGTCAGTTTAACCACCTACATGAATGTTGATATAAATTTATATCATGGAAGGTTATGGAAACTTTATTATAGGTAATATTTAATATTAATATGTAATTAATGGTTTTTTGGTTTTAGAATTATAAAATTATGATTTAATTCATTAATAAAATACTATATTTTCTTCGTTCAAACTTTCTGAAACAAGTGTGTTATGGACTTCATCTTGAAGAAATATAAACGAAAAAGCATGGAGTGAAGTTGAAACATAATTAATAAATATGGAACTTCTATTAAATCAACTTTACTATTATGATGAGTATGAACTCCTGAACATATAATAATAACTAAAAATTTAATGCCTAAATAGGAAGGAAAATGGTTAAATTATTAACACCGATGATCAATATTAACTAAAAACAAGTAATAACTATGAGATAAATTAATATAAAATATTAAAAGAATGTAATAAATATTAATAATGGTTTCAAATAAATTATTAATGGATATTATTTTATTATACCATATGTTAGAGTGTGTTCAACTAATTAATAATCGAAGGCAAGTGTTCTTTATCACAATTTTCCTTTCCTTAAGTCATATTTGAAATTATGCAATTTTTATTATTTTATATGATGTAATTATAATAAATTTATTTTTTAACATAAATAAACTTTTACCAATTTTATTAAGAAGCTGATTTCAAGATCTCTTTCGATGTTCTTTTGATTCATTTGTTACCAAACTTGTATGGGGATTTTAAAATCAATTTACTTTCATTGAGTTATATATTTATTCACTGACTATGATATGATAAGAATATTATAATTATATGATCTATTTGTTTTATGTTGTATTTCTAATTATTTGAGGTGGATTTACATTTGTTTGACACAATATCATTCTTGATATTTTCATAATTTAATGGATACATTCTTGGTAAGGGTTTCCCTTCCAAGTCTCCACTCATTTCAAGTATTTAACTTCAATTCCATATATTCTCTTATATAATAAAATTCTAGTTCTAGAATGTTTATATTATTTTTTAATTTCATTTTTGATGAATTCATTTTCTCCAATATATCTTAGTGGATTTATATTTCTTACCTTAATTTATTTTTAAGGGTTTTTATTTACTCAATTTACTTTCATTGAGTTATAATGTGTGACTTCTTAGAATCATATTCCAATGTCAGGTTCTCATAGTCACATAAAATCTATACTTACTTTGATACCAACTATAAAATACTATATATTACCATCTATAATTACAAAATTAATAACTATTTTTGACTCTCTTACATCTGAAGGATCTTTTTAGGCTTATATATTTATATAATCACGAGACATCTTAAACTAATAACCCCCATGTCTCTCTAAAATAATGAAATTTTTTCCCATTATATATAATAAACTACTTAATTCATGATTACTACAAAAAAAATTATATAAATTCTTCTACACAAGCTATCATTCTAAATATGTCACATCTAATACTTTTCTTCATAACATGTGGATTAGAATCATATATAAGGGGTGATCTCAAACACCCAATAAGGGAAACTTATAACTAATGAAATCATGGAATAAAAATGGAATAAATATTATAAAAAAAGTAAAAATCATGAAACCATAATAAACTTGAAACTGTGAGCTTTCAATATCCATTTAAATAAATGAAAACATGTATTCAATAATACTGTTCTCATACTAATGGAACACATAACGATGGACTTCAAAAATCTATTGTCAAGGACTTATTCCAAGACACTATCCTATTATGAGAATTTGTATACACAAAAACCCATACTATTTTGTCTTATGATAATTTTTATGAATTGTGAGGATATATAATTTTGGGCCTCTCCTTTCACCTGATTATATTCAATGCATTCACCATAAGGGTCAAAAAGGCTTTTTCCCATTCCCTTATGAACCACTTTCTAAATAAAACATGACTATCCATAAAATGAAACATATGGAATTCTAATACATAATCAACATGTGTTAGCATTAAATAATCATCAATAATGTAAATAATTTTACCCATGTTAATAAATGGATAACATGATTATAACCAATCCCTACAAAGAAGGTGGATGATAAAAACATATAGTCATCTTGCTAATAAAATTATATATTGGAATAATATTATACGGAACGCCAATACTTTTACCTATGTCAATAAAATGGATAACATGATTATAAACCATCTCAAGGAAGAAGGTGGGTGGTTAAAAAATACAAATTGAACATCCAAATATTCATTTATAAAGGAATAAAAACATATATAATTCCAATAAGTTCACTTATGTTAATAGAATAACATTATTTCTAGGTGAACATCATCCAATATGAATTATGAAAAATATGACATTCACACCATAATTAGGAATAAGTATATAGTTAATTAAATAATAAAATAATCATGACCACAAGCCATATAGATAAAGAATATGGGTGTTTTCAAATTTAAATAACCCCATTGTAATAAAGAAATAATGTTGGGTGTTGAAAAAAATAATGAAAAACACTATCCTAAAAAGAATGATTTGAATGATATCTCAAATTCAAGAGACCAAGAATCAAATTGTTTGATACTATGAGTTCAATCCCCCAAATGATAACATATATATTAGCAGATAAATAATGAAATATAAACACCATTAGGTTAAATCCTTTTTAAAATGATAAGTGTATTGAAAAAAACATAAATGATCTTTTATAAAGAATTTATAACATTTCCATAATATAATGAATTACATGTCTCTTTCAAAGGTAAAATTTGAAAAGGTTTTGTGTAATATTTTGAAAACATTTACTTTTAAAATGAATCTAAAATAATGGTGCCTTAAAAATACACAATGTTTATCTTGGAGAAATTGTTAGAGGAAGAAAAACATGGGAAAGTGAATGAAAAATACCTTTTTATTATTTTAAAAATACCTTTGTTTAAAACTCACATTGTTAGATGAGTAAAAAAATTCATTTGGATCAATAATTAATTTTCCCAATGTGGAATAAAAAATAACATATAATAAAATATTATGGTGGGAGAACCCAAACATGGAAGGAATAATTTCATGAAATAACAATATAACTCAAGGAAATAAGATTTGAGTTTTCAATATTCCTTATAGAAAACATACTCCATAAAGAATAAATCATTTCAAATGAGGTTTAAGTGGTATAAATTTAAATAATGAGATTATACCACTGACTAAATTTTTTATTATTTTTAATAAAAATGTTCAATCTAGAGAAATTAAGAAACCAGAAAAAATCCTAAAATGATGTAGCCTAAGAGCATCCCCTATGATAAACTCCTTATAATATTCAGGAAAAGAACCCAAACTTGTGTAGGTAATGAATTCATCATCCTGGTATCCTTTGGAAGAGAGGTATTCTACCCCATAATGCCCCTCATGTTAGTTGTGAATGATCTTTACCTTAGTTAAAGCATCCCTATATAGTTTTGATGGCATATAAAATTCTCCAATGGCATGGGAGACACCCCATAATGTATTAAAAAATCAATACTGAATCAAATTAGTTCAATGAAAGTGTAATATCACATGGTAAGAAAATAATTATACCAAAAATAAATTCTCATGAATCATTGATCAATGAATTAACCTTACCATAAAAAGAAGAAAATTAAATGAAGAATGAGCCCTTAAAGTCTTGGACAGATAACCCCAATACATGATTCCTTGAATAATATATCCATCCGAGTTCAATATAATTCCATGAATATGAGATTTATAGAAAACCCAGTGAAATAAGATATACCTGGGATCCATAGAGCTCAAGAGATGCATAAACAGAGGGAAAAACCCAATAATTGATAAAGAGTAAATGATCCAATAGATTGATATGAAGTCAGCCACATTTGATAAAACCATGGGTTTAATCTATAATTACATAGGTTTTACTTAATGATGGTTGGAATCCTTGTGAAAATTTCAGATCAACCCTCAACCCACAATGAAGTAGGATTATAACATCAAAATATCATTGGACCCATTAGTAAAATCTTGAAAATAAGAGGATATAAATTTATCAATAGAAGTAAACTAGGTGTTATCCCTTATGCTTCCCTGAAGGTGGAACCATATGAGTCTATCCCAATACCCATAAATGAAAACATTAGTGGTAAATTTTATATTTTACCTCTCACTACATATTCACTTAGATGTTATATAAATTTATTTCATTTTCACTTGGATTTCCACTGGTAAAGCATGGCTACGAGCATGGATCACAAAGAATTTTCATTTTTTCATAGATTGGTTTTAACAAAAGTTTATCATTCCAAGAATCCTCATATTATTGTGTACTAATAAAGCCATGATACATAGAAATGATGAATAATCCTGAGGGAGATGGCATGAAAAATAAAGCATCTGGATCCTGAACTAATTTAATGGTGTTATAAAAGGATTATGACCATTATAGATTATAATTGTAGCAAATATCAGATGAAAGCTAGAATACCTAAAAATTATATCGGGCACTAGGAATATAGATAATAATAGTGAGTGACTGACCCAATTATCTTTTCAGAAGTCAATATGTCCCCTCCCAATAATCCAACTATAGTTGGATTGAATAATAGCAATGGATTTCCAAAAACTCTTCCAAAGTTGTGATCTCTTCTTAAATTGTTCGAACCAAGATGTTAGAGACTTCCTATATTTTTTATGAATAAATTTTTCCAAAATATATTGAACTAAAACATATTCCCATGTATGTTTAGCAAGAATGAATTACATAGGATCATCAATTCTATGATGATTAATACCTCCCTCTTCATAAGGCCTTTCCAGCCTAGAAAAATTGGCCTAGTGATGTCTTCCTTCTTGTTGAGAATCCCAAATAAAGTTGTTAATTTTTTTTTGGATTCTACTGCTGAGAAAATTGGTATCCTAAATAATTGAAAAAATATGAATGGGGATGGATTAGAGAATATTGTTTAAGAGGGTGATTATTTTACTAAATTAATGTAAGTAGATATTCTAGTTGGTGATCTGATCCATAATTTTTATGATGATTCCTTCTAATATTTGGATTATGATTATTTTATTGGATATATGATAATCTAAATAATATATAGATAGATGTATTTTGAAAATATTGAGCCTATTTTTGATATATTTTTCTTATCTTGCAAATAATTTTTTAGTAATAAAAAAATTATCTTACTGAATTTGATACATTCCCACTCATGTTATAATATTAACTAAGGATTTATTTGATTCTTTGAATATAATTTTTTATTCTATTGATGATGATTACAATTCCTTCTACAAAGCATATGTGGTAAATCCAAAAAGATCCATAACATTTTTTAAATGGATTCACAATCCCTCTATAAATTTTATCATTTATATATACTATTATCATATCATATGCTAATATAAATAAATTTATAGAGAAATGATATCCTTAGAGGAGACTACAAACATATTTTAAAAAACAAATTTTTTTTCCCATTAAATAGATTTCAAAAAAAGAATAAGAGAAGCATAAAAAAATTGACACACCATTCTAAAAAACTGTAGAACCTAATAACTATCATAATAAAATACCATTCCATTTTTTATAGCATTTTTCCATATTGATCATAATAAAGACATTGTAACCAAACTCTTTCCTATCGATATCCACAAAAATTTCATGGAAAAGGCCAATAACCTACTAAATATTTTCACCTTCGATAAAAACATGTAGTTATGCTATGTTTTTTGAATATAATGTATTAGAAATTCTATTCTTGAGGATAGAGGCATCACCTTATAGGATAGATTAAACAACTTGAAGGAAACAATTATCCAATATTACTAGGCTAGATAATATATGGAATGATATCCAGAATAGTTGATGAGGTGATGTGAGTATGGGGTTTTAACTTAAATAAGTATTGAAAAACCTTTTCAGGTCATTAATGATGTAATCCTAAAATTCAATGTAGAAAAAACTAGTAAACCCATCAGGGATAGGTGAACTCTTGGAATTTAGGCCTTTGATTGCCTCTATTTTTTATTTTTTCCTCCAAAATAGATTGAATCAAAAATATTGACACCATATGTCATTGAATGAGGGATATTATTAGAGAAGTGGTTGTTAACATCTTCAGGTAAGAGTTCCTCTCTCACTTCTTTGCATAGTACTATTTGAATATCCCCGAAACAGGAGACCGCATGTGGGCCAATGATCACTAAATCATTTCTGAAAGAACAATATTATAGTTAATGCATGGGTTTCTTAATAACCCTATTTTCATTGATGCATTCATGGAAATATATTTTAATCATTTTACCAGACTCAATCCAATCTGATGCATGATATGGTCATGATCCCATTTTTCTTTTTATAGTAATATTTCTTCTAGGATGCTTCATTTGTTAGTTAGATCCATGAATGTTTCATTATCCCAACTATCTTGAAATTGAATATATATATATTGAATTTTAGTTTGTAGGTGAAATATAGATATGATAGAATAAGAATCATTATTACTATATTCAATGACTCTTTTCTTCAATCTACGCTACTTATTCTAGAACATAACCCAAGAATAGACATGTATAGGTTTATTACATGAGTTTTAGAGTATATACATGGAACCTTTATCCTCAACCATCCTTTGTGACGTGAAAACCATTCATTGGAACCAAAGTATACCATATTTAAAGAAAAAAATGTTTATTGTTCATATAAGGATTATTTCTGATGAGTGACAGACTGGACTAAAAAATTAGTGAAAATATTCTTATTGGACAAACACCAATCCAAATGGAACAAAATTTTGGAACTACATATATTTTTATTATATTAAGTGAATATTTATCCAATAAAACCCATATACATAAGGATGTTATGATAAATAAATTCCTAAAATTCATCAATATCCTTTCCGAAGTAAATTCTTCTCCACTTTTTTTAGATTGATCAATGATTGTGTTAAAGTCCTTACCTATGAACCAAGCACTTAAAACCAAGTTGAATTATGATAACTACCACCTAAGATCTTCTCTATTTTCATTAAAAAAACTTATCACAAAAAAGGTAAAATAATAATGAAGTTTCCATTTAACAAACCATGATTGTAACTTATTAATAAGACACATCGATGAGCTCAACCCAAATTTAATTATTCTAGAAAATCTATATATGGGTATTGAGAGGGATAAAATTTAAATGAATATCCATATGGATATCAACAACATGGTTTTGGATAGATTCCACCTTGAGATTTGGTTCTAGAATAGCGATAAGAGAGATGTGATTGTGACTATAAATTTAGAGGGATACATACACTTCATCAGGGTTCTAATACTCATGTAATATCAAATTAGAGTATAAATAATGGAGAAAAATAAGGGAAATATTGAATACCCGATGAACAGACATATTTAAGTATGTTTTATCTTGAAATAATAGGATATAGAGTGAGTAAACATACCCCTTGGGGAATAGGTTTTATTTTGGATCTTCTTCTAATTTCCTTTAAAGAGTAAAGGTGTTATAAATTCCACTTCAATCGTCGATAGAGCCTCAATGGAGTTGGGAGTTGAGAGGAAATCATACATTAATATTAATTGAGTGTATATTTATGAAATATTTAGAGAAGGCAGATCAAATAAGATAATATACATCTATCCCCCAAGGAAAGATAGTTAATTCCTACTAAATGTAGTTTCCAGTAGTGCTGGTTGCATCCCCTTAACCAACATGAAATTATCATGGGGAACCAAACTTCTTGATTAAGAGAAAGTTATGGGTTTAAAATTGGCATCGAAAAGTGTAGAAGTGAATTTCATTAGAGGATTTAACTCTACTATATAAATATGGAATCCACTAATTGAAACCCGAAGCTTTTTAGGTAAGGATTATACGTTCATAAGGGATATATATGGGTCTAAAATAGATTCTAGAATAAGATAAGGGTTACCTAGATTCTAAGCCACCCCTAAGACATATCTTCTAATGGGAGAATCTAGGGATGGGCCAACTGATGGCTCACCATCTTCATTGGGGTTCCTTAGAGGTGAATTTGTATGAGAATTCAATATCTTTAGGTAATGAAAAAGAGACTTAGATTTAAGGAGGAATTAGAATAGTTTTAATTCCTATAAATTGACTCTAAATTACCTTTGAATTAGAAATGAGAGTAGAAATTTATGAGGCTAGAATAAATATCTTTTTCTAAAAATAATTTTCCATGACTTTTTAGAAGAATATTAACTCTAGGATAGGGGAAAATAAGTCCACTTCCATGCATATCTAATCCACCATTGTATTTTCTATTTGATGGGTGGCCCTATTTGTGAAACAAAAGAGGACAAGAAAATTGACTATGGCCTTGAGAATGACTATGTTATGAAAACAAGGAGTACACCTTGGTACTTGGATTCATAAAGTAGCTATATTTGGGTCCCAAACCCTATGAATATCATGAAACTAGAAAAAATAAAAGTTCCTTATTTTGAAAAATATATAATCCATTGAACAAGCTAGAATAAATTAAATCGTAGAGAATAAATTAATATATAATTATCATTGATTTAAAATGGAAATGGTGACCAACTCGATTAGGTTTCAAGGTCAAATGAACCATTAAAAAGATGGAAGGGATGGTTGATCAACCCAAAATTTAGAAATGGAAGACCACCTAAGATATGTGTTAGTAACATTTATATCATCCATAGAAAAGGTAAACACAAGTATCCCATATATGAAATCATTTTTGTCAAAGAGTGTGATATTGTGGGTATCAATTCGAGTGGTATCTTCGAGGGAGAAGTGGGGCCACCAGTAAGTGCTTCCTTAAAATACTAGACAACCAGAGGTGTCTAATCTAGATTAGAAGAATTAGTGGGAGGAACTGGAGAAAAATTATTTTACTAAAGTTAATGAAACATTAAAATAAACATCAATGGACTAGTAACATGTGAAATTTATTGAGATATAGGGGGTACTATGTAAGCCGTGTCTAATGAAGGGGGTCTAGTCTAAGGCCCTCTAACGAACCTAGAATTTGAAAAAGTCATTGTCAATTAAGGAATGTTCTCCACTGGGGGAAATTTCAACCCCCTAGTAAGAGAATACCACATAATAAAATCAAAGGGAATAATGTTCCCAACTTATATAAAATAATTATAGTTAAACTATTATAACTCAATTAATGAAAATTTAGTCCCCAAATACTCTTATGAATGAGGTTACACATGAGTCCAAAGAAATTTTTAGAAAAGAATTTTATTAGTATTAGTTTATCCTATGAATTAAAAGTAAATAAGGTATAAAACATTAATGGTATATATTATCAACAGAGCACCATGTAAAGGAAACATGGAGCATAACATTCTACATGTCTCAATGAATTAGAATTGAGACCAAGAAAAAACTTATGACCTAAGTAATACTTTAATAAAAAGACCTTAAAAGAGAGGGATTGTAATTGGACATAAAATACCATGATTAAAATATAATTTAGGATATTATATCTTAAATAGGTATTATATACATTCCATAATTGAAACTAGGTGTATAATACCAAATATGTCTCAAAGAGATGAATTTGAGATGCAAACCCTTACCTCAGTCCTGATTCATTCTAAACATGCACCAAAACATATTGAATAATGAATTTTAGTTCATTAAATAAATACCCAAGAGACTTATTCATAACTATAACCATTTATAATCCTGACTTACAATCATTATATATATATATATAATTATTAGTTATTTTTTGACCAATTTTAAACACTCGGTGTGTGTAATATTTATCACTTTGAACTAGTTTCTTAAAATTGGTGTTGATATATATTATTTTTCGAAATTTCATCATTCCTAGGTCATAAAAGTTATTGTAATAGATGATACAATCTAGGTTTTAAATCTATAATTTAATTTTATGGTAGTTTTGGTTACAATCTATGAAGATAAAATCAATGATTATTATGTTTCAGTGATTCTTAAAAAATAAATGTTTTTTTTCTTAATAACTAATTTAAAAGTTTATATAACCTTATTCAAACCTAATAATAATAATAATTTCAATATTTATATCATATTATAAAATTCAATTGTTGTACCTATCTATCACATGGTATTTTTATGATGACAAACACTGACCTATGTTTCTAAATATTTTATTTAAGTGATTTTTAGTATTTACATGGAATATCAAGTAGTGGAATTTCATATAATACTAAATATATTTTAAATACTTGAAAAATTATTTCGAATATATATTTTCATCCTTAAAGTCCTTTTAGGTAACTGAGAAGATCCTTATAAGGCATTTATATTTATTAGACGTGTCCTTGGTTAAAAATGTGTATGTGTAGACATCACTAGCTTACTCGTGCAGGGCACCGACCAACTGATTCTATAGAGGAAGATACATGTTCTCTCTAAAAATACCACTAATTAGTTTGTAGAGTAGAACCTTCCATTTGGAATCTCTCTAAGGTGTTCACCATAACGTTCAAAAGAAACTGGACAACCGCTGGATGGAAACACCTCACCGATTGCGTTTTTATAGAATCACTAGGTTTTAGGCTACCCATCGGATACCCGATGGTGGTTATCGAGTAACCGATGGTGTCATAATAGATGATCCAGTATAAGAATATATTATTTTGAAATTTCAATGAATTGGATATTCCATGGCTTCAGGATCCCTAATGATTTATAGAATCTCCCCACACCTTGTCGAGCCTATAAAAGGGCTTCCTTGGAGCCTTGGAACCATACCTTGGAATCACTTGATCCCACCTATGATCTCAAAACATGAATCATCAATTAACTGCTAATATTTTAAATTCACCCAAAGATCCTTATAAAGTTCAAAATATATCATGGAAATCAACCTTTTTATCAAGTATCTCATTCCTCATTGTACATAATCCATCCAAATATATTTGTTAGTGGATTGTAATAGGTTTTACTAAAGAAAATACACTTCTTATAAACCACATTTATTCAATGGTTCTAGATTTAAAAATATTAGGGATGGGTTCATTGGATATCAGTGAATCTTAATAGGGTGATCACAAACCAAAATTATGAGGGATTGGTTTATTATTCACCACTAAGATCAAGGTATTTATACTATTGAACTCTTGATTCAAGGGGTGGAGATGTGTGGGAATATATTGTTCTGTTACCAAACTCCTTATCAATTATGTTTATATTTAATATAATATTTCCACATTGCATCATTTAAACAACAATTTAAATAATTATAAAAATCTAGTTTGATTATTTACGTGTTTATATTATTTTAATATTATATTTATAAACATAGATCAAATTTATCAACTATTACTTTAATTATTTCTCATTTTAATTTTTTTGTGCCTTAAACTTTTAAAAGGGAAATTATCCCCAACATACTATATTTATCTGACCAAAAATTTGTATCAAAGGAGTGCTTTAATTCTTTATAAAAAATTTCTCTTCTTCTAATTTTTTCTCAATTTTTTTTAAAATCCTATTAGATTTTCAAGCTCGATTTTATTATTTAATCTAATTCAAGTTTACATGATATATTTTTTAATGGAACCGATTACTTCTATTAAATGAATTTAATTTCATATATTCTTGGTTTTATGAGTTATCCTGTATAGAAAATGGTAATGCAGGAGTATGTTTCCAGCAGATAATATGAAGAAAAGTAGAATTTTGAATATGTTAACAATTTTTAACTTAATAAAAATGAAATGAAAACCTTACATTGCAGTCTTGATAGAAATGTGTTTAATAATGTTTCTTTTTGAAAATATTGTTATAAATTTATAAATTATTATAATTTCCACATGAAGTCACAAATAAATAATATGATACTATATTAGATATATACCAGAAATATTTATAAGCTATACTAAGAATTGAATGAAACTATTACAAACATTTTTTATGAGTTTTACTAACATATATAATGAAACAAAGTCCCTTGGTGATGAATTATATATAGAAAATATCATAAATTAAATCTTGTAGGGTTTACATAGATATTTGGATCCCAAAGAAACAATCATTCAAGAATCTAAATATATAAAAAAGGTAATGGTTTAGGAAATAGTTATCTCCCTAATCATATACTATATCAGAATGAAATGAAAAGTATAAAAGGAGTCCAATAAAGTAAAATAAATAAATTAAACATCATCTACAAATATAAAATTTTTGAACAATCCATATAGAAGGTTATAGAACATTATATTCTTACTGAGAACATTTTAAACTTCATTAAAAAGAAAAAAATTACCAAAGTGATCCAAAATTTCAAATGAAAAGGAAGAACCAAAAATAACATGTTATAAAAGTAAAAAAGAAATTACACATCAATATAAAGTGCCCCATAATCAATAAGAATATTTAATAAAATAATCAAGTTAAACAATATTTCAATGTCACAACTTGGTGTGGAAGTGATGGTTCCATGGATTCAACGTCCTCATCCATTTCAAGTGAATTAAGCCTAAAGTTCATTATTGAACATGTTGATAAAGACATCAAGGTTAATATACCTATCTATATTTCTTCTTCCTCTTATTATTGTATTAATTATTCCTCCGATACCTCTTCTTCTTGATCCTCTAGTCATTTTAATTTTAAAGATCTAAAATATGCTCACAATAAATTTAAAAATGGATTTTATCTTCTTTATTCTTTATATAATGAACTGGAAAGAAAATATATTCATGTGGTTCAAGAAAAAGATAATATCCAAAAGTAAATGATTTTTTCTTCATATAAATCAAATATATCTTCATGAAATGAAAAACCAACTAGATTTAAATAATCTAGAATCCACTATTAAATACGTCATATATTTTCTTTCCAAAATATACCCATGGATAAAATAATATAAATTAATTTTTTGGCGTTAAAAAACATAGAAAATATCAAGTTAGTGCTATTTTTTTCAATAATTCAAGAGCCACCAAATATCAACTCAAAATAAATATTTAAAGGTTTATCACAACATAAATTTTGTAATTATTAAAAATATAACAAGACATGTAATCGATGATAGTGAATACAAAAATGAAATATTTTGGATATTAAAGTAAATTCATTATTTTCTAATACTTCCAGAAGAAAACCTCATGTTAAAAAAATATAAATTCAGAAATATTTTTGGATAACATAAGAAGAATAAAGTTTTTGTGGGTAATGAAAATTTTAACTTTTTAATTTTGTAAGAAAACTGTCCTTTGAGAAAAACCCAACAATCATTATGGAATCTATATAGTGGTTTCCTAGGACACATGTGTGTAAACCCATCAAAATTAAATAAAATCAATAAACTAGTAAGATTTAATGTCACTTTAAGTTATAACTATAAGGGTGAGATAATTGGTAAAGGCACTATCTATTTTTCGAACTGAACATTAATTAAAAATATTTTATTTATAAATGTATTAAAACTCAATTTACTAAGAATTAGTAAATTGTGAGTTTGTAGTTTTAAAATCTATTTTGAAAAGGTTTTCTCAATTTTTTTAATTCAAAAATAAAAACATCTATTTACCCATTAAATATTTAGAGAAGTTTTTGCAAACAATTTATTATTTATTTCTCACTAAAATTCCAAATGTTTTAATGCATAAGTTTGCAAATCGTTGACTTTTCAGAAACACCTCGGTCATTTCAATACCAAATCCCATGTCAAAATCAACCATTATTAACTATTTTTATATATTCCCAAATTTAATTTCAAAGATGACATGGTTTTTGAAGCATGCCAATATTCTAAGCAAAAAAATCATATTTTATTTTAAAATATAAATTTTCTCTTCAAAAGTTAGTTAATTAATTCATCTTGACCTTTTTTCCCATATAAAATTAAATTTTCAGGAGGAAAAACCTATACTCTCATAATTGTTGATGAATTCAAAATATTTACACATTCATATTTATTATCTCATAATGGTTCAGACTATGTAACCATTCTTATGTTTTTAGGAGGTTATGAATGTAAAAAAGGTTTAAAAATTATTTCAATTTGAAGCGATCATTATAAAGAATTTGATAATAATGAATTTAGTGATTAATATTATTCCAAAGGCTATAATAATTCTTTGTCTAAACCTTGAACACCTATAAAATGATATAGTAGTGTGGATAATTTGAACAATCCAAAAAATCACTCAAAACTTTTAAATGAGTTTTTACCTTTAAAATATTTTTGGACTGAGGACGTGAATGCTTCATCCTACAAAATTAATCACATTCTTGTAGGAAATTATTTTTAAAAATAACCCTTATGTAATTTGGATTAATAAAAAAAAATTATATGTTTCAAAAAAATTGATTGAAAATGATTAATTTTAAACACCAAAGAAAATCTTGTAAAATTAAATTCCAAATATGATGAAAGTATTATTATTGGTTACTCTAACTCATGAAAATATTATAATCCCATTAAAAAATGACTATAATGGCTTGAAGAATCAATCTATGTTGTTTTTTATTAATGTTTTCCAAAACATTATCTGCTATTTGTTTTTGAAAATGGTGTTTTAAATAAACTATTTAAAAATAAGTAAGTTAAAGAAGAACAACAGTTTCATTAAAATTTAATTCCTAAAGTTTGAAAGAAATATAAAGACCATCCCCTTGAAAATATCATTGGTGATTTAAAATATGGAAATTGTACCTGAAGATCAGTATTAAATGAGTTTAACCTCATTGAATTTGTATCTAAAAATGAAACCCAAAACCATAATGATTCTATTAATGATAAAAATTGGGTATTTTACATGAAAGAGGAACTAAATCAATTAACTCAAAATGATGTATGGATTCTAATGGAAATAATTACCGATCATTCTGTTATAGGTTCAAAATGGTTTTCTAGAAATATTCTAAATGAACTTAGTAATATTACTAGAAACAAACGTTATTTAGTTTCCATAGGTCCTAACCAAGAAATTTATTATTGTGAAAACATTTCACCCGTTTACTAGTTATAATCCATTAGATCCAATTTTGAATTCAACTGACATCTTAATTTCATATAGTTTCAAATGGATCTCAAAAGTACCTTTTTTAAAATTTTTTATTTCTATTTTTTTGTTGTACAACAACTTGGTTTTGAAAATTGATTTTTTCCTAATTATGTCTCCAAACTATAAAAATCAATTTATGGATTAAAAAATCCCATCATGCTTTGTTTTTACATATTTAAAATTAACATTTTTAAAATTGGTTTAAAAAGAGAAAATGCAATTTAATTATCTTTTTAAAACATATATAAAATGACTTATTACACATTCAAATTTACATTGATGGTTTTATTTTCAACTGTAAAAATGAAAATATTTGTTTTGAATTTATCGATTTAATGAAAAATTAACATGATATTATATTTATTAGTGAACTCAAATTCATTCCCAATTTGATAATTTCTCAAATAAAAGACTTTATCTTTAAAAATTAAGGAAAATAATATAATAAAATCTTAAAATGATTCGAAATAGATCACTCTAAGAAAATTAGCATGCCCATGAGTGATAATTGATAGTTAAATTTTATGAATATAGTAAAATAGTCAACACCAAACTTTATATAGGTATGATTAGTTAAATAATTATTCATACTGAGACTCGACCTGATATCATGTTTAGTATGTTCCTCTATACTAATTTTTAATCTAATCCAAAAAATATCATTTTAAATCTATCAAAATGTTATTTATTTATTTTGAAGGATAAAAAAAATATTATATTATTTTAACCAAAAGGAACTTATTTTTCATTGAATTGTTTTTTTGAAAGTTTTAGTGGATGAAAAATATATAAGAAATGTATTAGTGAAAATATTTATCTACTATAAAAATCCCTCATATCATGGAGTAGTATGAAGAAGAATTATATTTTTTCATTCTACAATAAAAGTGGAGTATATATCCATTGGGAGCCATTATACCAAAAACTCATGGGATTAAAAACCCTGACTTGTATTTAGATATTATATTTTATCCAATCCCTATTAAGTGAAATAACACCAGTTCCATTAATTTATCAAAAAATCCAATACAACACTCCCTCACAAAACACATTGAACTGCGATGCCATTTCCTAACAGATCACATCTAATTTTTTTTTATCTTATTAGATTTTGTCCCAGAATAATATAAAATCATTTATATTTTCACCAAACCCTCAGAAATTAATCAATTTTAATTCAATAAAGGTAAATTAGGAATGAGTTTCTTATGACATTCTTCATTAGATATATGGATCTCTTGAGTTTCCTTTTTTATTTTTTTAAAATATTTTTTTAATATTTTTAGAAATTTGAACTTATTATTTTATTCTTGTATTTTATATTGTATTTTTTACTTTATCTAATCTATGTTATCATTTGAGTGGGATCCTTATCTCTATAATTCTGAAATTTTCCTTAAGAGAGATATTTTTTAAAATTAATTTATTACTAATTTTAAAAAATGTTTTCCCTCTATTAAATTATAAAAAATATATTTTCCGAAATATGTTTTTTATATTATTAATAATTCCTTTAAGAAAACCTTTAACCGTTTTTATTTTCATTTTTTTCAAAATTTATTTTATAAACACATAATTGTTTTATAAATAAATGTTTCTTATCTCACTTAAAGAAGATTAATGATGAGTAAAAATTATTTCTATATACTTGCCTCTTTAAATATTTTATTGAGTTAACTTTGATGAAATGGAAATAAAAGGGAATTTTTTATGTATGCTTTCAATTTTAATGTAATTTCCATCCTCAAGATATTCTAATGAAGAAATAAATTAATGGAGTTAATTTTAGTTCTTGAGGAAAAGTGAAGTTATAGAAAAGGTATCTAATTTTTTTTTTCATTCTCTTATTTTTATCTAATTTTTTTTTATCTTTTTATTTATTTATTATTACTTTGTTATTCTTTAATTTTTTCATTTTTACTCTTTTATTCTTTTATTATATTTATAATTTTAATATCTCTCTCTCTTAGGATTATATTATTTGGGGAGTATGGAATTTAGCAGTTGTTTTTCATAATTTTCTATTTTATATCTTTTTTATCATCTATTTTACTTTCCTATATCTCTCTCTATTATTACTGTATTATTTGGAGATTTTAAAACTAAAAATACAATTTTAAAATAATTTAATTATTTTCAAAATATTTATGTTCTCTTTAAAATATTTTCTCTCTCTTAAACTTTTGTTTAAAAATTATTTTTGATTTTCAAAAATATTCATTGAATTGATCTCAAAAAATTCATAAATATGTCCTTCATCCCCTTGTTTTTATCTTTTTTATAATCAAAAATGGGGAGAGAGTTCATAAAAATATTATTGATATGGAATATTATGTAGTAGAATTTATACTTATATTAATGATATTTTAAGCATTGATAAAGTATTTTTCATATCAATTTTCATACTTTAAGTACTTAGATATAACTTAAAAGTTCCCTAGAAGGAACTTAAGTGAAGTGGATGTGGCTTTGGTTGAATGTGTGTATGTGCAGACAACACTGTCTTGCCGATATAGGGAACTAGAAAGCCAATTCCATAGTGGAATAAGCATGTTCTCCCTATAACTCCTACTGACCTGCTAGGAGAGGAGTACCAACCATCCAATGGATCTCTCAAGTGTACAGATTATTGTCCAAGGGTCATCAGTCAGACTCTGGCTAGTAACAACTCATTGATGGGGTTTTTATATAATCACCAAGTTTCAAGAAACCCGCTAGATACTTGGTGGTGGATACTAGATAACTAGTGGCATCATAATAACTAATCCAAGACAAGAATATATTATAGTTAATGTTCCTTGAATATGGTTTCCCATGGCTTCATGACTCTTTTAATGTTCATGAAGTTTTATTCACCTCTTAGAGCCTATCATAAGACTCCCATATCACATTGGAACATTACTCTGATAACAATTTATCCCACTGACACTCTCAAGGGTTGAATCATCAATGAAGTGATATAATTCTCAATTCTCTCATATATGAATCAATGTTATAAATCTCTCAAGTATCTAAAACTTTCTCTCAAACCTCCGTCCACCATTAAACTTCATCTAACTAAAGAGATTTTTGAGAAGCTTGTAATTAGTTTTTCTAATATAAACCTCTCTATTCCGAACCCCATTTATCTAATGGTTTTCAATTTTAAAAAGTGAAGGATGAGTTCCTTGGATATCAAAAAAGATCAATTGGTTTCTCACAAAAAAATTGCAAGGTAAGGGTTTATTTATCCCCACTAATATCAAGGTAATTACACTACCGACCTCTTGATCCAAGGGGAAGAAATTTAGGAGAATACATCATGCTATTGATATAATCCTTTTAAATTGTGTTTATATTTTTTTCTTAAATATTTCAAAATTATATTATTTAAATCATGATTGAAATACTTGTATAAATTTGGTTTGATCATTTCCATGCTTAAATTAATTTTATATTTTATATGTAAACTTAGATTGAATTTATTAAATATTTTTAAATAGTTTATCTATTAATTTCATAGTTTGAACTTTAAATTTTTAAAAGGGAAATCAACTCACATATTTCCATATTTATACAACCAACAATCGGTATCAATTTTTTTATTTGTTTTTTTAATAAACAATTCTTCTTTTCAAACATATCTTTTATTTTTTTTTCAAATCCTAACAGATTTAAAAGATTGATTTTATTATTTCACCTACTTTCAAATCACATGATCCTATTTTTTATGGCACTGATCTCTCATATTTAAATAATTAGATGTTATATTTTCTTGGTAGTATGAGTTATCTTATATCAAAAATGGTAACACAAGCGTAAATTCCCACAAAAAAAATCAAGAAAAAAGTGGACTCCAAAATATGTTAAGAATTTTTACTTAATAACAAATTTATAATTGCATTACATTATGGTATTAATAAAAAATTTACCTTAAATTATATTTTTAATGTTTTCAAAGACTATGAAGACTATTCCATTGAAAATGTCATTAGCAATATTAAAGTTGGAAATTTTACTTGATGATTAGTGTTAAATGAGGTTGAACACCTTTCATTTTTCTCTCACCTTGAAACCCAAAAACTTATTGATTCCCATAAATATGAAAATGGGATAGTTTACATGTAATAGGAATGAAATCAATTCACTCAAAATAATGTATAGATATTCATGAAAATACCTAGTGATTATCCAGTTATTGGTGGAAAATGGGTTCTCAAAAACAATCTAGAAGGATATTATAATATTACTAGAAAAAGCTCATTTCATTAAAAAATGTTATAATAATAAAGGAGTAATTGACTATGGTTAAACCTTTGAATACGTAAATAAGTTATAATTCATTAGAATAATGTTATAATTTTCCTCTCATACTAATTTAAAACTATTTCTAATTGATTTCAAATGCACATTTTTTTAAATATTTTTATTTCTAAAAATGTTTTTGTAGAATAACTACGTGGTTTTTGAAAACAATTTTTTAATTATATTTTCAAACTATAAAATTATCTCAATGGTTTAAAATAAGTCCCTCAGGCCTGGTATAAATTCATTTCAAATTCTCATCTTTAGAATGGTTTTAAAATAGGGAAATAAGATTATATTATTATTTTAAAACACATCACAAATGAAATATTAATCATTCAAATTTACATTGATGATATTATTTTTATATCTAGTAATGATTTTTTTAATTTTTAGATATAATGATAAAGAATTTTGAGATAATAATTATGGGTGATCTCAAATTATTTCTCAGTTTTTAAATATCCTAATGAAATGATGGTATCATTAAAAAAACATCGAAAATAACCTAATGAAATCTTAAAATGATTTTAAATTGACCCGTATAAGGGAATTAGAAATAACATGACCACAAATAGTAATTTAAAATTGAATAAAACTGGTAAAATGGATGAAATAAGATTTATAGAATTCTAATTGGTATTCTAGTTTACCTCACTGAGATCCATCCTAATATCATGTATTAGTTTTTCCTCTGTTCTCATTTCCAATAAAATACAATAGAATCTCATTTCAACTCTAGAAAAAGGTTTTTTAATTTAAAAATATCTAAGAATCATGGTCATATTTATCTATAAGGAACTTCTTTTGAATTAAATTATTTTTATACTATTTTTATAGCATGCCAAATTGATTGTAAAAATACTAGAGGAACTTTCCAACTATTAGGGAAATATCTCATGTTATAGAGGAGTAATAAGTAGAATTATTTTACCCTTTCTACAACCAAAGTGGAATTCATATCCAACAAGAGTTGTTATGACAAAATTTTATGGATGAAGAACACTCTTTCAGACCTCAGGCATTCATTTTATTCTATACCTATGATATGCAATAATACCAACGCAACCATTTTCACTAGAAATCTTTTCTTTCACACTTTTACAAAACATATTTACCTTAAACACCATTTTACTAAGAGATAACTTTGAGAAAGATGATATCTAATTTTATTTTGTCCCAAAAAATTTCAACTTTCTAATTTATCCATAAAATAATTATCCCTTGAGCATTTCAAATTCATTGAAGGTAAATTATAAATGGTTCTATAATGAAATTATTCAATTAATATTTGGATATCTTGAGTTTACTTTTTAAAAATATTTTAAATCTTATTTTAAATCTTTTAAAAAACCTGTGTTTATTATTTTTTTCATTTATTTAATATTTGATATTATCCCTTTATCTCACCTATGTTATTATTTTATGGTGGATCATTATCTATTTAATTATAAAATTTTCTTTAATGAAGATCTTTTGTTTTCAAAATTAATTTATCAATACTTTTAAAATATGTTTTATCCTTTTCAAATTCTCAATTTCTATTTTCAAAAATAAGTTCTTTTTATATTATTAATATTTTCATTAATTCAAACTTTTATTCTTTTAATTGTTTATAAAATTTATTTTCTAAAATCTGATTTTTTTTAATGAATTTTGTTTACATATCTTAAATAAGACTAATGAAGAGTAAAAATTAATTTTATATACCTATCTCTATAAATTTTTAATTTATTTGAAATTGATGAAATAAAAATCAAAGGATATTTTTATAGTATTATTTTAATTTTAGAAGTATTCCATTCCTCAAGATGATTTAAGGAATAAATCTATCCATGGAGGTAAATTCATTTCACTAGGAAAAGTGTTTCTCTAGAAATAGTTTATAAATATTTATTTTCATTTTTTATTTTTATTTATTAGTTCTATTTTCTATATTTCTCTTTATTTATTCTTATTTTCTTGTTGAATTAATTTTTTTCCTTTTTTACTCCTTTCATCTTTACTTACCTTTAACATTCTAATATATCTCTATGATGATTATATTATTTGGGGATTTTGGAAGTTAAGAGGTTTTTTTTCAAAAAAAAACTTGTTTTATTTTATTTTTCTCCTCTATTTTACTTCCAAGAATCTATATCTATAATTATAATATTATTTTTGTTGTTTTCAAGTTAAAATATGTTTTGAAAATATTTTTAATATTTTCACAATACTTTTCTTATCATGAAAACTTTATCGTTTAAAATTTCTATTCCAAAATTCTTTTTTTAGAAATATTCCTTATCATTCTCTCAAACATCCCCTAGTTTCTATGCTTTTGATAATCAAAAGTTGGTGAGATGTTCTTAAAATATTATTTTCATAAAAGGGAAAAGTTCTCTAAAAATTTATTTTCTCAAAGGGGAGTAGTTATTAAAATTTTCTAAATTATATTAACCCTTCTCTTGTGATTAATTATATTATAAAGGCGTAACTTTTAAAATTATTTTTTATTATTTTTAACAAAATTCTTGACGTGATTAATCCTTGAGATCAATGAATGTCTTGTTAATATCTTTAATCTCATTACCATCAATTTAATAATTGGTTTATACTTAATTTATCTTTTAAGATAGGTGTTTGTAATCATAAAAAAGGTGGATATTATTGTACATTTAAATCTCACAATGTTATCCTAATAAAAAACACTCAACTGTGATTATAAATTCATCATTTTTTAATTTAGTATTTATTTTGAATATCAAGTAGTGGATTTCATGTAATATTAAAGATCTTTTTAATCATTGGTAAAGGATCAATAATATCTCTCCCCATCCTTAAAGTCCTTAGTAGTAACTTGGAAGATCCTTTGAAAGAATTGAAGTAAATGGGAATCATCCTAAGTTGAAGGTGTGTATGTGAAAATAGATCTAGATTGATAGTGTAGGGAACTTTCTATCCAGTTCTATAGTGGAAGAAGTAGAATCTCCCTAAAACTCCCACTGGATAGCCAATGGAGGACCATCGACTAAACAATGGATATCCATAGTGTAAAACTTATTGTTCAAAGGCCACTAGCTAGCCACTGACTAGTATTGGACAAACGATGTAATTTTTCTAGAATTACTAGGTCCCAGGTATCCCACTTGAAACTTTGTGGTGGTTAACAAGTAACCGATGTTATCACAAGTACTAATCTTAGAACAAAATATTTTATGGTCAAAGTTCATTAAATCTGTATTCCATGGATTTTTGAAAAATTGTAATTTCTAGAAGTCTCCTACACCTATTGGAGACTATAAAGAAACTTCTTTGGTACCTTGAATCCTTACATTGATAATGCATATTCACACCAAAGTTCACAATTTTTGAATCATTGAAGAAGTGATATAACTCCCAATTCTCTCAAAAAGTCTTCCAAAGTTCTAAATCCCTAAAGTCTCCCAAAAGTTCTCTCAAATATATCATCATCAATGGAAATATATTTGGGAGAAGTTTGTAATGGTTTTTACTAAAGAAAACCACTATCTTATCAACCATCTTTCTCAAATGGTTCTCAATATCCAAAAATTTTGGGTATGTTCATTGACTACCAGAGAAGCTTAAAAGGGTTCTCATAAACAAAAATTGTAAAGTATATGTTTCTTAATCAGCACTATGATCAAGGTATTTATACTATTGAACTCTTAATTCAAGGGTTGGTGACATTGGGGAACACGTAATTCTATTTCTGAACTACTTATAATTTTTTTGTCTTGTCTACTACTTTTACATTACATCATTTATAACATCAATTCACCTAATTTCATAAATTTAGGTTAAATTTTTTCTCACCTAAATTCCTTTGATATTGTTATTATAAAATTTGATTGATTTTATTAGTTATTAGATAATTAATTGATTTATTTATTTAGTTGTTTGTACTTTTATTTTTTTAAAATTCAACTCAGCCCCACTTTCCATATTTCTTCAACCAACATAAATAATGTAACACCCTAAACCTAGAATCCAAGATCTTATGTATTACTTTATTACATTTTCATGATTACAAGGAAAAATTTTTGGAAGGACCAATCAATTTAGATGTTTTTTAAAACTATATTATATACATGAACCCAATTTTACACTGGGAAGAAAAAAAGAATACATAACAAAATAAAATGCTCAACATCCTTGAAAATAATTTCAAGAATTCATCTTCATACCCTGTGGAAAGGAAACAAAATAAGTTTGATCTCCAATGCTTAGTAAGGGTAAGCGTACAATAGAATATATCGCGAAATAATAATGACTAATCAACATGGAAAGGTAAATAACTAAACACAAATAAAATTTAATAAATATTCTGAAAATTAAATGCATCCATATATTTTTTTATTATGAAAATCCTTTGAATAATAATAACTGAATACTGAATGAAGAAATGATTAATTATTAGATGCCAAGTTTCCTGGGTACACAAAAGCTTTAAAGTCAATACCTTTCACAATATGGATTGAAACATACTGTTTAAAAACCAATTTTGTTTATACGAACATAAATATATTGTTAAGACCTTTCACAGGACAGTTTAAAACATATTGGTTGCAAACACAAAGGGCTTTCCAACTGAATTAATGCCATGAGACTACCGATAAATCGAGGGGATTTCATTAACAGGTCCACAAACCATATAGTACATGTCCAAATAAATATTAATATAGTAAAATAATCAATTTAAATCATAAAAAATGTTCCCTATGAAATATTCATATTGAATAAAGATATATATTTATTAACAATTCCCAACTTAATCAAATAATTATCAAAGTGGACACCATAAGTAAAATTGGTATATTGTTTATTAAATATTAATATACATTGCATGATAATATGCATATTTGAGATAAATTTTATTTACAATAATAATGATCATAAGTAAGTGATTGTTTGACAAGAAAGTTAACAATCACAAAAGAAATTGATATTCAAAAGATAACTTTTACCAATTGGTAATTTTCATGTCAAAACACCTTGGATGAGATAATCAATGGTGAAAATTGAAATACCATGAATTATTAGTGAATAAAGATATTAAATGAAAATATTAATTATATATACCACATTAAAGTGAATTGGTTCATAATAAAAAATAATTCTCAATGGAATGTAAATTGACATGAAATCTATTACCTTATGCTTCCTTTTGGTTGAAAACCCTTTAAAATATGGTATAATGGTTTTTAGAATGTTATAAATTATAATATAACATTATTAATATTTATTATTTTATATATTATTATTTTATAATATATTATTATATGTCCATTAATAATCATTCCTTGTTTTTATCGTTTTGGGTAATAACAGATTTGTTTTTCGACTATGATTAGACTTGTTATTTTATGTTCTGTGTAAATATATAATAGTTTCATCATATTGAAAATGTAAAACATGATATAAATATCCTATATATTTATTATATATGTATTTATTGTAATCCATAATATTTGGATATAGAAAATGAAATACATCGTTCACGGAGATGGTAGGCCACATGTACACATGCACATTGTTTCCATTTTATTGTTGTATTAAAATAAATAAAAGTAAATGATTTATATTATAGTTTTGGTATAATATTTAATTAATATATGTCACATATTTTTATTAAAACCTTCCTTAATACGATCCATGTATAGTGTTAACTAATCACAATAATTTTAGGAGGCAATAGTCTATACGTCCAAAAATGATGTTATCATATTCCCAAAAGATGGAAAGAATGAATGTATGAGTTATATAATAATTATAGGATAGTAATTAAAATATAAATATAATATATAAACTATAAATCCATCAATATTTCCAACCATTAAAGGTGGTAATGGAAAACTGAACAATATTAAGTCGCGATGTGGTAGTCTGCAGTGCACCCAAACGATGAGTGCATATACCATTTGATGGATATGTGTTAAAGTGTTGGTCAAAATATTAGAATTAAAAATATAAGTATATTTAAGATACTAATGTTATTAAATAATCATGATATAAAAATAATTATATGTTTGAAAAATTAAATGAAACTGAAGTGATCGTTGAAGAATGTTACATCTTATTCAGGTAACTCCTTTTGGTTTACACCAAAAGACTTGCTTGGTTTGATTTCTTCCAAAGTGAGGATTATAGGATGATGGGAATGATGTTGGGAAGATATTTGGGCATGTTGGTTATCATACAAATGGATTCATATGTGTGAATATGTGAGGGGGGTGAGTGTCTTTTTATAGTCGAGAAGAAGTGACATTCCTGTAAATATTAAAAGGTAAACACTATTGTGAGGTATAAATTACATAATGTACAACCAATAAAAAAAAAATTTGATAAAAGGGATTATATGTTTTAAATATTTCCATAACATTAGTTTTTCACTTGTTTATAGGTAATTCTGGCCATTAAGATTAAGGTTTATTCCTTGTTAAGCTAATTTCTCTCTTAATCATTGTAATTAATTTTAATTGTTATCAATAATAATTTTGGTCAAAAACTAATTTTAAATTATTAGAAATTATCATTTATGATGATTCAATATAATAAATCTATATTTATAAATTAAAATAACATAATTGGCATACATTAATTTGAAATTAATCTCACAGATGGGATGACAAAGTAGATTTTTAAAGTAAAAATGTTCAAAAGTTTGAAATTTTTATATATATAATTTCAGTGTTAAATTAATTAAAATGAACTAAATTGGATTAAAATATGAAAAATTTATTTAATTACAATTTAAAATAAATTAAAAATAAAATTCTAAATTCTAAATTATTAAGATGAAAAAACAATTTTCAATTAAAATCCAGTATTTTTAACTATTCATCAAAAAATGAAACTTCTCAGAGAAATATCAAAATTTCAATATAAGCTAATTTTTATGTTAAAATTTAAAAAATGAATTTTATTTTTTCATATAAAATTTATAAATGTTCCTAAATTATGTTTTAAAATAGGTGCACCATTAAAAGGTGAAAAAACTACCCTTATAAAAATACAGTTTTGAGGTGTAAAATCGGGCTTGTTATTTTCTTATGTATATAAAATATATTAGATGAATGTAAAAAATATTTTATCAAAAATATAATATAAATATATTACTGATATAATCCACCAATAGTAATTAATTTAATTTATTAGGATAAAACACTTTTGTGAGCATAAAAAAATTTCCTTTATATTTTATTGGTTTTTGTATTCATTTATAAATATTTAGTAAAAATGAATTAATTTTATATTTGTGTAAACCATATATTTTCATAAGTTATTTAATCCTATTAATAACCACTAATTTAAAATATAGTTTATAACTTATTATTTTAAATAATAATATTTTAATAATATATTATTGCTCGGTAAAACTCAATCTTTTATATAACGCAAACTATAAAAGAAAATCATTATTGAGTGAGACATAATCTTAATCTATATTGTGAACATTAAAATATACAGAATATATTAAAAATAGTAAATATATTTTAAATTACTAGGATGTTATAGTCCATTCTATTCTTGATATTGTGTTTCATACACACTATTAGATTAAAGTTACTCTTTTAGAATTTTCGAGGTGTTACATTATCCCCACCTTTATTAAATTTCATCCTCACAATTTAAACTTGATATTGGTAATAAATTAATTTTTATTTGAAAATTAATTTTTTTAAATACCACATCTTAAAATGGATAATAAAATATCTTATTTATAAGAGAGAATTTGATGTACAAAGGTCACATGGAGTAATATATAACTACCTTTCTAAGTAGGATAAAATTAGGGGAAATTGGAGATAAGTACACAGAAGAAAAACATAAATATTTATAGGAATTGACTAGGAACATTGACAAAAAAAGTAAATGGTAAAAAAAATCTAGGTCCTCAAAGATATAAATTTATGATAATCTAAAAGGTTGTTGATTGAACAAAAATGAAGGTATTAGGTTAATATGTTTTGTTTTAAGATAATTTTTCTAATTTTTAAGAATTCTTTTTAAACAAGAATATAAGGAAATAATCTTACATGATACGTTTAAATTTTATATAAATTATTTTATATTTTTATTTTTCATCTATCAAACTATAATTCATATATTACTTCATGAAATTGATATCCATAAATTAACATTGATGCCTGAAGCACTAAAATACACTTTTAATAGATCAAAAGGCCCATAAAATAGTGGTATGTATTTATATTTATCTCTACCTATTCTCCAAATCCAATATGGTTAATAAATTAATCTCTAAACATAAAACGTGACACTAATGGTTCATTATATATATTTATTCATCAAATTGTTTAACTGAAAATGATTATACCTTTACCAGGACATTGCATAGGCCAGTTGTAGGTGCCCTTATTCTAGTTAAGTCATGGGTTCAATCACCACTAACTTATACGTTTTCATTTATCTAATATCATATTAATTTAATTACAAAAATAAATATGATGGAAATGCTTTTAATTTAATCATTTAATAACTTTTTTAATATGTTTTTCAATACGAAATATTTTTTTCAAAGCCTAATAATCTAATTCAACTATTATTAGAATTCCATTAATGATAATAATATAACTAAAAGTAATAAATTCCTTTAAACTAATGTCTCTAAAATGTGAATTAATTATTCATAAAATACCTTTTAAACAAAATAATGAACTTAAATAATGAGTTTTATTGTACTAAATTTCGTCAAAAAAATTCAAATCTTTGGTAGGCATCCATCACATAAAACCAAAACAAAAGATATTTAAGACATAAAAAATATAATCCACCTTAATATAATAATCTAGTGATGGTATCCATAAATCTAGAGTTAATGAATACATATGAACTTCAATGATAATACTAAATGTCTATATTATGGTTATGTTCCCTAATCTATGTTTTCCCACATCTAGTTTCCAAGGTTGCTACTAAACATCTTTTGATACAAATTGTAGCACCACAACCCTAGTAATCCTAGAGTCAGTGTATACTACCCTCACATTGGAAGGATTAAAAGCAATGAAATCCTAAAGTAAAATAGAGTTTAGTAGTCTTGGTAAAACAGATACACCCATGTGTCTTACATTACATTTGGAAAACAAAAAAATACAATATATTTTTTTATAATAACTTAATTCTATCTAGCATATCCTTGTATATCTTTCTTAATAAACTTCATGGAATACTAGTGAAGGTAAAAAAGGGATATCTTAGAAGCACTATAATTGTATGTTTAAAATAGAAGATACCATGAATAAATAACGAATAATAGAAATGGAAAGGTAAATAAATGAACAAATATTATATTTAATCAATTGAATAAAAATTAAATTCATCCAAATGTTTATTCATTTTGAAAATTTTCTCGATAATAATAACTGAATACTAAATGAATTAAACTATTAATTATTGGATTCCATGTTTCCCAAGTACATAAAACCATTAACATCAAGAATTTTAACAAGAAGGTTTAAAATATATTGTTTACAAACTGATTTGGTTTCTCCAATGTTAACTTAACTATCTAGACCATTCACAAGACTCTTTAAAACATTCTAGTTACAAACACAAAGGTGTTTCCCAATGAAATTTGTCCCCTGAGACTAATGATGCATCTAGGTAATTTCAATAACCATTACATAACATATATAGTGCATTTATAAAGCATACCTCATATTGTAAAATTCTAAATATAAATCATAAATAATTTTCCTTATCAAATATCAGTATTGAATAAAATATACTGATTTATCAATAATTCCCTAGATATTCAAATAACTATCAAATTGAACACCATATATAAAAATAGTGTATGGTTTATTAAATAATAATACCCATTGAATGAGAGTGTGTATATTTGAGATAAATTTAATTTATAGATAAAATGATCATAAGGAAGTGATTCTTTTAAGAGAAATTTAACAATCACTAAATAATGTGATACTACAATGATAACTTTTACCACGTGGCAATTTTCAAGTCAAAATACCTTGTATTAGATGGTTCAAATTGAAAATTAAATCATAATATTAAATAAAAAAGGGAATTTATATACACCAAATTAAATTTAATTGGCTCTTAATAACAAATAAGTCTTAGTGGAATGTAAATTGAGATGAAATCCATTACCTTATGCTTCCATTCAATTGAACGATATTTAAATTCCTGTATAAGGGTATAGATAATTTTATTAACTTATACTATAACCTTATTAATATTTATGATATCATATATGATTCTTTTATAATATCTTATTACCCATCCCTTAATAATCTTTCCTTATTTTAATTTTTTAGGTTCATAACTATTTTATTTTTTGAGTATGTTTTGAATTGTTATTTTATGTTCCTATTACATATATAATTATTTAATAATAAAAATAATGTAAAACATGATATAAATATTTTATTTATTTGTTATATATTTATTTATAGTAATACGTCAAATTTTGCGATATGAAATGAACTACACCGTTCATGGAGACGGTAGACCATACATACACATGAACATGTTTCAATTTTCTTATTATATTGAAATAAATTAAAGTATATGATGTATATTATAATATCAGTATCATATTTATGTTATATATGTCACATATTTTAATTAAAACCATCCTTAACACATTCCATGTATAGTGTGAACGAATCACATTACTTTGAAGAGGTGGTAGTCCACACGCCCACAAACTATGTTATTGTATTCCCACAAAATAGAAAGCATGAAATTATGAATTATATAATAAATTAAAAAGAATAATAAAATTATAAATATCATATATATCATATATCAAATATAAATCCATCATTATTTATAACCATGATATGTGGTAATGGAAGAATTAAAGACATCAGTTCACGAGGCGGTAGTCCGTCATAAACACGAACGATGATTTCATATCCCATTTGATGGATGTGTGTGAAAGTGTAGGGATAATTATTAGAATAACAATATATTAATATATTTAATATAATAATCTTATTATATAATCATGATATAAAAATAATTTAGGTGGTTGAGAAGTAAATGAAACAAAAGTTATCATTGAAGATCATAACCTCTTATCCAGGTAACTCCTTTTGGTTTATATCAAAAGACTTCCTTGGGTTGATTTCTAGCCGAAGTGAGGCTTCTAAGATTAAATTAGATTATTTTTTTAGATATTAGGTAAGGATTTATATTATCTAATGGTATTGAGTGGTGCGAATAAGTGAGGGGGGTGAGTGCATTTTTATACTAGAGGAGTGACATTCTTATAAATATAAAAAGGTAAACACCATTGAGAGGTATCTATTACATCATTTTCATCATATAATTTGAAAAATAATATTAAATGGAGGAAATGGTTGAAATATTTCCATAAAATAGGTTTTTAAATGTGTCTAGGTCATTTTGTCTTTAAAGTTTAAGGGTTAAACCTTGTTATGTTTTTTTCTCTCTTAGTTATTGTAATTAATTTTAATTGTTTTCATTATTATTTTTGGTCAAAACTAATATGAACTTATTAGGAAATATAAATATTATGATTCCAAATATGGAATCCATTTTAAAAATTAAAATCACATAAGTGGTAGAAATTAATTTAAAATTAATCACGTAGAGGGGATGACAAAGTTAGTTTTTAATGTAACAATGGTTAAAAGATTGAAATGTTTTCATATCCAATTTCACAGTGAAATTTATTAAAATAACTTAAGTTAGATTAATTGATTTAAAATTGGTATAATTAAACATTAAAACCACTTAAAAATATAATTTAATACTAAAAATTATTTATATGAAATATTATTTTTCAATTAGAATTATGTATTTTTCACTATTTATAAAAAAAGAGTCTTTTCAAAAAACTACAAAAAATTCACTCTAAGATAATTTTAAAATTATGATATAAAAAGTTAACTTTTTTTAATATAAAATTTATAAAAGTTTCAAAATTTATTTTTAAAATATGTTCTCCATTAAAAGCCGACAAAAATGCCTTTATAAAAATATAGTTTTTTATATTCAAAATTGGGTTTATCCTAATATTATGCCTAAAAAATATATTGGAAGAATATAAAAAGTATTTTATTTAATATATAATATATTAATTTCATTAAGATCATCCAATAATAGTTATCAATATAATTTATTAGAATAAAACACTTTTGTGAGCATACAAAAATTTCTTTTATATTCAATTGGTTTTTGTAATAATTATTGATTAATTGGTAACCAATGATTTTATATAATATTTGTGTAAACCGGATATTTTAATAAGTTAGTTAATACTCTATATAAATACTAATTTAATGTCTAGGTAATATCTTATTATATTAAATAATAAAATTTAATAATATATTGTTGCTCGGTAAAACATGGTCCCACATGTAACACAAGATATCAAAGAAATTCATTATTGAGTGAGATGCAATCTAACCTAGTATTGTGTACATTTCGAGACATAGAAGTGAATAAAAATAGTAAATATATTTTAAATTCTATAGATTTTATTTTCCCTTATACACTTGATGTTGCATATCATGCATGCTATGGAATAAAAGTTACTCTTTTTGAATTTTCTGGGCATTACAAAGAAATTAGAATAGTAATCTAGGATATAAATTCATATTATTAATCAAGAAGATGGTTAAAAAACACAAATATGATCCTAACATGATTAATGGATGATTATGAAGAGGTTTAGTTGTAATATAAATATACTAGAAGAATGATGGTCTTATATAGTGATTTTTAGTATGATATATCATAATTGGAATGAGTTATAAATATAAAATAAATTATATAATAACATTAATTTGAAAAAAAGAACATTTCCCCTCAGTTTTCTTTTTTAATCGATTAAAATAACTATAATAATTTATTGACTATATCATTTATAAGTTATCCATTTTTTAATACCCAAACCATAATAATATAATAAAAAATCATATTTATCTATTAATACCATCATCATGAGAATTCATGTTTAGTATTGATGAAAATAAAAACAAAAATCAATCATTCCATTATGGTGGTAATCCACACATAAATATATTTAAAAGTTTCATTTTTAATAGATTTAGTGAAATTATTTATATGGTTTAATGTTTTAGAATAATAAAAAGGACATAAATATCATAATTATTTATTAAATTATCATTTTATACCATACCTATAAGGTGTTGAAGGAAAATTAAACATGTTTCATTATGGAGGTGATAGTCCACACACTATAGGAATGATAGTTTCATTTTTCTTAATAGAAAAGGGAAATGGGGGTTAATGATTGTAAAATAATTATAATTACATACAAGTATAATAATGATAATTATGTTATCATTTTAATATGTAAAAATGGAATTTGTGTAAGATTAAGTGAAGATAAAGAAATATAAAGTCAAATGAGAGGTTAGAAAGTTATACCTAACTTAGAGGATCATCTCCTTTGAAAAGGAGATTAAACCATCGTGGGATGGTTTTTTTGAGTAGAATAAAACATCCTTATGGTGGATATGAATTTGAATGAGATTATTGGACATATTTTGTTATGAACTAATGGGGATGTGGTGTGATGGGAAGTGAGGAGAGGAGTGTCCCTTTAATAAGTTAAAAGGGATGAATTTTTATAAATACCAAATATTTTTTGACAATTGGAAGTTACTCCTAAGATATTTTGATCAAAAATTGACAAATAATGGAGATGAGAAGTGATAAGGTATATCAATTCAATAGAAACACATTCCCATAAATTTTCTAAATAGTTTTGTGGTCTTTTACTCTTAGATACTTTACTTTTAATATTTTAACTTTTACCAGAGTAACTATTATTTTACCTAAGTTGACATAATATTTATGAAAAAAATAATGTATTACTTATTAGATAATTTGGAACAAATGAATATAGATTTTAAATCAAAATTTTCGGATTCAATACCTAAAAGTGATAAATTTAATTTTGTAATAAAAATTAAAAATATAGAAAGAATAATTTCTGTGAAAATATCACATATGTTGTAAAATATAAAATATATTTTCTCTAAAATAAAACCAATATTTTTAAAAATATAAAGTAAAATATAAAAAACATATTTTTTCTTAGAAAAAGATTTCAGAAATTTCAAATTTATACTTATGTTTTAATAATGCAATAAAAGTCATGTTATTTGTAAAAATGCTATTTTTAATTATTCACGTAAAAATCATTCTTTTTAGAAAAATATCAACTAATAATATTATTATGTATTATTTTTATTAATACCAAAAGGATTTTAAAAGTTTCAAATTAAATTTATAAAATTCCATAATATAACATTTAAATAAAATCCCAAAATATATTACAGAACTATTTATATTGGAAAATATCATTTTAAAATGATAAAAATTATTTATCATTATTTAATATCCATTAATAACTAATTTATTAGTAATATTTTATTCATAATATACTTAATTTCTCAATGTAAAACACCAATTCTAGAAAAAAATATTTTAAGCATAATATTATTTTCATTGTTTTTTAGCTTTACCAATTGAATTTAATTCATATTAAAAGTATCCATAATTTATTTCATTAAATAGTTCATAAATTGGTTACTCCTATTTTTTTTTCATTTTCTCAAAACCGGTTTATGGGTTACCGGTAACCATACACAAAACAAACAACCCAACCACACTTTCAACCATCCAATTTCAAAATTCAAAAACCATGCCATCATTTCAAATGCGAGTACCGAGGCGTCTCGGGCAGAACGTCACCTCGAGCCATACCCCTGCAGCGTTCATCGCCGCCGCAGCCAAAGACGTCGGCGAAAACCCTCAACCAGCGCCGTCAAGCCTTCAACAACGCAACAACACCGCCACCGATTTCAATGAGGGAGGAACCCTCAGCACAACTCATCGTCATACCGGCAAATCACCAAAAAACAGCAGGACCGTCGGAAATCAAACCACCGCCGAAACCGAAGACACCGCCGGTTCCATTGCCGCTTCAAATTCTCATTCACCCAGATTCACCAAATCCATGAACAATTCCCAAAGAAACTCGTCCACACAGCCGCTGCAACACCGACGATGTCACCGGACCAAAACCAGAACACCTTGGCAGCCCAGCAAAAGCATCCGCATAAAAGAAATCAAGCAAAACTCGCATTCAAGCACCATAATCCATCACGAACAGCAAAACCAGAACCAAAAAACTGAAAGCCAACAACATAATCACAGAATCCCGAAGACAGCCGCAAGACCTTGCCGCAAACCAGAACGAGATCCCATCGCCGCCTTCACCTACTTACCCGAAGACCACCTCGAACCACCGCGTACGCTACCAGCCGACATAGAATCACGCGCCGACCCACTGCCAGGAGAATATGGAACAACGGCCGCCGGATTCACCGCACCGCCAGAAGATACCCTACCCAGCGAAGATAGGGTAGAGTGGGAGAAGGCCGGAAAACGGTGAGAAGTTTCACGCCGGCCGCATCCTCGAAGACAACTCTGTCTCTGAGATCACCGACACGATAGTGCCGAGAATGAGCGACAAGAAGGCGATTCGAAGCAAGTCCTAGGCAGAGCGAGGAGAGGCGGCGAAGGGGAAACCCTAACGAAAAAGCGCCCCTTACGGGCTCATCTTGGTTACTCCTATTCATTTTGTGAAATTCAATGACTAAGGTCATAAATAATATTTTTACATATTTTTTAAATATATTGAGGTTTCATTTAAGTTCAGTGTTGCGTGTGGGAAATATATCAAACAAATTGATTTATTTAAAGTTAATCATACAATAAATTTTCATGGAGTTACATTATAACACATTAAATAAATTTCATCATCCTAATTGGACTCTAATATTAGATTAATTTCTATAAGGAACTCATAATTAACAATAAATTTTTATATGATCCCAGGTTTATTTTCGATGTAGAATGATATTTATTTGTATGAAAAATTATTATAAACACTTTATAAAGAGATATAACCCATTACTAGTTTCCTATATAACTAATATAAGGGATGAATATCTAGATACATAAAAAATAACATCCCACAAACCTTAATAATTATTAATATGATTATCATACCACTATTAAATTTTATTTATAACTCAATATCTTGTAGTTGAGAAAAACTTACATGAAATAAGATACTAGATGATATGAAGTTAAAGCTAACTATCAGATTCATTAGTAGTAGTTTCATAGGAATTTCAATATTTATATAGTTTCTGGTTACTATTTCCTTCATTGTCCCTTGGATTGGTACATTGAGTTACATACTTCCTAACTCTCTTATAACTGAATAAATAAAATTTTATAGCTTCTCTATTGCCCTTAAACTTGTGAGTTTGATGGATTTCATCTACATACTTATATAATTTACCTACCCTTTTAGAAAAGATCCACAATACTTTTTTCAACATTTTCACATGAAGTAAATTGAATATTCTTTCCCTTATCATCATTATAATGACTTGATCTTTCATGAGACACCATCTATATCTTATTTGGTGTGTTTGCGACTTATAATACGTCCACATTGTTAATAATATTTCATGGTAGCTAGTTTTGAATAATATCAAGGATTCCCACTCTCGATACCATTTCAATGGGTTGTTCATTGAGGTAATCTATACATTTTACCTCTCACCCATCATTCCTATTAGTTTCATCCATTTATAAATACAAAAGGGTTGAACTGGGTGAATCAAATTATAAATATTAGGGAATTATCATAATCAATAATATAAAAGTGATTTAACCTTAAACCTTTTACCCTTATCCGGATGTTAGCGTATAATTTATTTAGACCCATTTTCATCAAGCCATGTTTAAACTATATCATTCTGGACTCAACCTAGTTTACATTGTGATAGTTTCATTGATACTTATTAATGTAAACATCAATATAGAGATCCAAAACTATAATGAACTTTCCCAAAATATTCAAAACCCATAAATTATTGAAATATATACACTCAAAATCCAACTTATCTCTTATCCAGGAATTCACAAATCAATTAATATGAACATTAAATTTTAAATATCTACATTTCAATCTATGTTATCCACGATCATTTTATTATTAGGTTATCTAACCTAAACACATTAAAAACCATCATAATAGTCCATAAATAGGTTGTGATTGAACAAATCATATCACTAGGGAATGTCAAAATAGACGTGCAGTTTGGTCTCTTTATCACGCACCATGAAATGATCAAGTTAATACCCAATTATCCATTTTTTGGGGTTATTATCCCTAGGTACATCTTTTCAAGAGCCTACACCAACGTATAATATCAAGGATGGTATGTAAGTTCAATGAAAACCATATACTAAACACGTTAACAAAAAGATCAGGATGTTATCCTATACTTAGAATAATCTCTAGATTTTTCTCTTAGGTTCTCTAACCCTAATACTCAAATAGAATGTGAATTCTTACCTTATAATTAAATCATATACTTTCCCAAATAATTATCTATACCTTTAAAATTATAATCCATATTAAATAAGCAAACCTGAAATTATCTTAAATAAAAATAATAATCTCTAGAGTTATATAAAACCTTCTTTTGATACCAAATTTGATTCCTTGGACCTGATCTCCTAGAGTTAGTTCTTATAGACACATACTTTACAAACATTCTTTGATACTAAGAGTAAAAACATGGATTTAACTACTATTCTAGGATGGTGATAAATTAGATAAAGAGACAAGAGGGTGGGGGGGGGGGGGGAGAATTGTATAGTTCAATAATTTTAAACAATTTATAATGCCTCTCTTGTTTAGTAGTGTACCTTTCCTTTTATCTCGTTGAAGAGAGAGCAACAAATATAAATAAAGGAAATGAAAAAAATTATGTATAGTGATTCAGGGAAAAGGATCACCTAGTCCAATCCAAAAAATTATTAAATCCATGAGCTTTGATATTTCTATTAGGTACTATTATCCTAATACCTTTAATCCACAACTGAGTATATCCAGTTGACACCTTTAAAATAAGGCTTTGTAGAGCCCCTTTGTTCTTTATTAGGGAACTGAAAAACCATAGTTTAGTGAAAGAAGTTGAATCTTAATCCACGACTAAGTTTGAGCATTAAAAACTCCACAAAATAAATAGAGATTGATTTTTTTGATAATATAAATTTCAATTTATAGTTTTAGTCACAATAGATAGATTTATTCAAATCTTCAATGTAGCACAATAGCAAATAGATCACCGACTTCACATAGGATTTCTTTATAAAATGATAGATAGAACACCAGACATATGTTAAAACATAAATTTATATGACGTTTATCTTTGAAAAAAATATTCATTATTCTTAAAAATGAAGATATAACAATATGGTGTAGTAGTAGCGACAATAATAATAACAACAACCATAAAAAAGATGATAGATCAAAACATGTATGTCTCCAAAGTGTAGCTCTGAAATCAACGACTCTCGATTTTGTATATATATCACTGTTTCTATATAATCAACATTTCTTTATGCATTAGCAAACATATTAATATATATATATATATATATATTTATATTTATATATCGATTAATAGTGTCATGATATTTGTAATATTGGTCGAGCAGATGCTGCTAAAAAATATCTCCAGTAATATTGTAGATTAAACCATGAATATTTGAATTCAAAAATATTCAAGAGAGGTATAACTTCCTATAAAAACTGTAATAATTTACTCTGTTGAGTATGAGTATTTAAAATGATCATAATGAGTCTTTAAATTGGATGTAAATGATATTTGAATAGATATTTAATACCTTCAAGTTCGTTTCATAAATCACTGATAATATCATAGATTTAAAAACATAATTATAGTATAGTCAAACATAGTATTCCTTTATGTAATGAAAAAAACTCCAAACATAGGGTTTGACAAAATATGGTTTTTCACAAAATTAGGGTAGATATACCATATATTTGTTTCCTCAAACATAGGTTTTCTTCCGAATGTAGGGTTATTGAACCATAATTTCCAGATGATGTAGGGTATATGATCCATATGCACTATTACAAAAGTAGGGTTAATTCCTTATGTTATTCTTGCATACATAGGGTATGAGTAGTGTTTCGATAATATATTAAAACACATTCCAAATTTCTCAAAAAATATTTATCCCTGATTAATGACATTATTTTAAGTCCAGAAAAAATATTTCCATAACTAAAAAATTCCCTAAGTTCACTTAAAAATAAACTTATTTGTAAAATTAATGTGGGTGTTTGTGAGTACCAAAACCAAAAATAAATTCACAATTTTTTTTAATAAAAATATTCTCAATAATTTACCCATTTTTTATGGTCACAAAACCCATGTTAAAAATTATGTTGAAATAAATAAAAATTTCAAGTAAGAATACTTTTCTTACAAACTACTCTAATAACCTTTTTAGAAATTTTTTAACAAATTATTACTAAGAAGATTATTCATTTAATTTTTTTTCTTTATTATATTAAAACAAAAATTTTAAAAAGATTTCCAATATCCCCCCTTTAAACAAACTCCCCCTTTTAACAACAAAGTATCACCCTTTTTTTTACATTATAAATATATGAGTAAAGAGTCTTTAAAAGTAACTCCCCCTAAAACCATTCTACAAATAAGAAATTAAAGAGAATTATAAATTGATTATTTTCTTAACCCCCCCTAAATCTTATCATTATTTATATTCAATGAATTTGACTAATAATTTTTAATATTTATTAATTTTTTTTAAAATAAAACTATTTAATTATTTTAATTATTTTATATGAGAGAATAATTAAATATTAAATACATGATTATGTAAAATGATTAATAAAAATAAATTACGGACTAACTGTTAGAAAATAATTTTATTAAAAAATATATTTCACAAAGATTATAAAAATATTAAAAAAATAGAAAATAAGAAGGGTTATAATGAAGTGGATGGTTCATCCGATATTTACAAACATCAAACATTGTCACTCAGTGAATCTAAGACTATTGATTATCCTTCTAATCTAACATGAATATATGATATTCTTTGATATTAAGAATAAGAACACTATTTAACCAAAAATTAATTCAACTTATCAAGATATTTCTTTATATGAGTTTATTTTTTGAACAATTCCATTTGGCTTGTTATTTATCCTTTGTAATATTCAAAATATGCTTCCAAGATTGAACTATATGACATATTATGGTAAACCTTTTGAAACTAATCCAAATAAACTTTTGATATATAAGATTTCTTTAGGTCATTATATGACCTTTTAGACACTTCCATCTTAGCTTGTAGCTTTTCTTTTTCTTCATTCAAAGTGATGACTTTGATCAGAAGAATTTTATAAGATATTTGAGAAGTGTATACTTCCTATTATTTATATATTTAAACCTCCTTATTTATTTCAAAATAATTTTCTATAAAATATTCAAAAAAATTAAATAGATAATATTGAATTGTTACTATTCAACCTTTTGTTAGAATGATTTTATTTTGAACTTGAATAACTTGAACGCTTAATCTTACTGTGTTTGATTTTTGAGAAACTTTCGAACAAGATATTTTTGAAGAAGATTATTTTATTATTTAAAATTATTTAGAAAAAGGTGAATATTTCGGTTCTGAAATTGCAGAAGGCACATCATTTTATTTATCCAAAAAATATAGAATAGTCATTAAATATTATGTAATTAGAGTATTTGTAATTTCTTAAACAATTTTATTTTTTAAGAACACAAAATATAATGATAATTTTTTATATTAAGTACTAAAACTTTCAAATATTTTAAAAACAATATTTTTAGATAGAGTTAAAGTCAAAATAAATTTCTATAAACCAATTAATGTACTAAATGTATATTAACATTTATAAATAAATAAATCATGATTAGGTCGCTTTAGTATTGAGGATTTTTGATAATGAACTACTTTAGAGTTATACACTCCTTCTGTAGATATGTTAACATACATCCCATGATCAACCACTATAATATTTAACAATGAAACATTTGTGGTGTAATCATGCATAACATTAGATAAAAATTATTTCTGGTACCCATATACTTTTGGGTTCAGCAGTTTTAGCAACTAAATTTCAAGATAACAAAACTTGTTTATTTTTTGAAGTAATTTTACTATTTAATTTGAAAAATTGTTTAGAACAATACACATTTTTAATAATAAAAAGGTTTTGTTTTATAAAAAAATAATCATTTTCATAATGATAATTAATAAAACAATAAAAACTTTTGACATTGGACATGTTTGGATATTTAAACCAGGAATAATGTAATTATTATATATTTTTGGCCTTTAGCCATTACTTCATATTCCAAATTTTTCTATTGGTATTTTATTTTTTTTCTCAAGATTTTAATTTAAGCGTTTTTATCCTTTTATCAGTATACTAGAGGCTTATTTTAAATCATTAATTTTAGTCAATAGTTCTTTAAGTTTAATATCATGAAAATGACTGGATTTTGAAGGGTTAAAATTTAAATGTAAAATTTGTTTTAAAATAAACTTTTTCTGAAAGAATCGTATCATAAGATATCTTAATTTTTATATGATCTTTCTTTAAATATTAATATTTATCTTGTAACATAAAAAAATATTTGTTCAATTCATTAGAAGAAAATGTTTCACAAATAGAGTTTTGAGATTAAGAAGACTATACATCATGAAATGTATTTATGATTAAACATAATATTTTGTTTTTATGCTCAGAATCACAGTCTATAGAAAATTCATTATGCGAACCAGAAGTATTACTCTAGGTTTCTTTTGTAATTCTATCACCATTTGTTTTGTAGTTAGATTTCCTTTTCACTTTTAGTAATGGAAAATTTTCCTTTGTATGACCTTTTACCTTGTATTTACAACATCTATTATCATCAATCCCTTTCTTATTCCTTCAATATAGTTTTTGAAACTTTGTAGTAATATCTAATAGATATTTATCCAAGTATGGTTGATTTGAATTAAATTATTCACTCATAATTGTTTTGAAAGAAGTTTCTTCATGTTTCACATGATTCTCATCTTCTACCTACATCTCAACCTCATAAATCATTAAAGTTCCAATCAAATACTTAATGTATAAATTTTTTACCGGTGTAGATTTATGTATAGCTGAAGATATTCTATTCCACTTAAATGGTAGTACGATGAGTACTTTTAATTCTTATTTAGATTATGAAATAAGATTTCCCAAATGTTGAAAAATCATTAACTATTTCTGAAAACCTTATATTCATTTGGGTGGTGGTTTCATCCTCACTCATTATAAAGGTATCAAAAATTAATTTCAAAATAGTATACCTTAGTTGTCTAATGTCATTATTTGCTTCATAGGATACAAAAATAGTTTTCCAAATCTCATATGTAGTAAATTATTGAGATAATCGATTGAATTCATTATTTCATAAACCACATAAAATTGACTTTATATGTTTTGAATTCAGATCATATTCCCTTTATTGATCATTAGTTTAATTTCCCAGATCTTCTTTAGGTATTTCATAAGGTTTAACTACCTTCTAGTAAACATTTATTCCTATATTTTTCATGTATATGATCATATGGATTTTTCAACATCCATAATTATCACTATTAAAATAAGGATCATGGATCATAGAAATACCTTCTTTAGAATCAATCATTTCTAGATATATTCATTTGAATCTTTAACTCAAGCTTGTCAGAGCTATAATATAGAAGAATCTTCAAATACCACATTTTTGGTGACACATAGATCAAACAGAAAATTACAAAAATAAAATGATAGAAAAAAGATCTTCCTTTGATGTTAATAGTTGATATAAATAAAAATCAAGAAGAAAACATACCAGTACAATCCTGAATTTTTTTTACCAATTTTCGGTCAGGATTGTGATGATGAAGATAAAAACACAAAGGGGGGGTGAATTGTGTACTTTGAGAATTTTAATAAATTCAGAATTCCTCTCTTATTTAATAATAAACCTTTTCTTTTTCTCTCAAGTATTTGTGAGAAGTGTACATAAATAAAGGAAAAGAACATAGTGATGTATAGTAGTTTAGGGCGCAAAGATCCCCCAATTCACACCACCAACAGTCAACTCCATGAGCTTGGTGATTTTCACTAGGTCTTCTTATCGTAATACCTTTAATCCATAACTGAGTATAAGAATATCCTACTGGGTCTTTTATAGGGAACTGAAAATCCCAACTCAGTGCAAGAAGCTGGAAATTAATCGACGAATGAGTTCGAGCTGTAGAAACTCCACTAAATCAATAGGGATTGATTTTATTGATAATACAGGTTTCACTTCATAGTTTTAGTCACAACTAATATATGTATTCAGATCTTTAATGTATCATAACAAAAACTAGATATTCAACTTCCTATAGGATTTATTTATACATTGATAGAGAATACACTAGACAGATGTTAAAATATGTATGTCTTTAATGTATATCTTTGATAAATGATTCTTCATTATTGAAAATGAATATATAACAATATTCTTAAAAAGAAGAGGAAATAATAACAGTAGTGTCAATAATAATGAGATGATAGATCTAAACAAGTATGTCTCTAAAGTGTATCTCTGATAGTAATGACACACGGTTTTGTATGTATATCATATTTTCTTTATAATCACCACTTCTTTATATATTCACACACACCTTTATATATATATATATATATCAACGAATAGAACCAAAATATTATACTATCGGTCGATTAGTTCTAGGTTAGAATTATCTCCAGTAATATCATATATTAAACTGTGAATATTTGAAATAAAAAATATTCAAGATATACATTACTTCCCATAAAAATAGTAACCATTTACTCCATTGAATACAATTATTTAAAAAGATCATAACGATCCTTTGAATTTATTATAAACCAACTTTAAATATATCTATAATACCATTAATACAATTTCATAAATCATTGATAATATCAAAATTAAAAAAACCATTTTTGAATAGTAAAAAATAGGATTCCTTCATGTAATGACAAAAACTATAAATATAGGGTTTGAAAATGTAGGGTTGTTCAGAAATGTAGGGTTGATATACCATATGTTTTTCCCTAAAAAATAGGGTTACATCTGAATATAGGGATTCTGAACAATATTTTTCTGATGATGTAGGTTATATGATCCATATACGCTATTCCAGACGTAGGATTTATTCCTTACATCAAGCTTACATACGTATGGTGCGAATAATGTTTCCATAATACATTGAAACATGTTCCAAACACTTCAACGATTATTCGTCATGGTTCAATGAATTGATTATAAGTCCAGAATAAATATTTCCATGAATAATAAATTCATGATATTCAATCAAAAAAAACTTATTAGTAAAATAATTGTGGGAGTTTGTGAGCATCAAAAACAAAAAAAAATTAACAAAATTTTTGAATCAAAACATACTAAAAAATATACATCCATAATTAAAAAATCAATAATGATTACTGAATATCTTACATCCGATGTATATTTTCAGATTTAGATCTTTTGAGAATAAGGAATAATCATATAATAATAACTTAGATGAATTTCTCATCTAATATATTTTCCCCATTATTTATAAGAAACTACTTAATTCATGACAAGACTTCAAAATATTCCATAAATTCTTCCACATGTACTATAATTATAAACATGTTACATTTACTATTTTTCGTCATAACATTGAGAATAAGAACATAATAAAGGGGATATCTGAACCACTCTGTAAGGGTAACAAATAAATGAAGCAATAAAGGCACGAACATGGCCTAAATATCAAAGATGGAATAAGGAAACAACATGAAGCCATAATCAAATTAAAATTGGAAGAAATGTATATCAATGAAAACAAATGAAAACAAGGATATCAATAATAATAATTTCATATTAATGGAATATATAATATTAGATATGAAAAACCTATTGTCAAGGCTCTATGATAGGGAGATATCTTGTTATGGGAAGGGGTATACATGAAAACCCAACCTTTTTTTGTCTCATGATACCTGTCGATGAATTGAGGGGCTATATAATTTCTGTCCCGTCCTATCACCTGATTATGTCGAATGCATTCATCATACAATTCAACAATAATATTTATATTATTCCCAATGCAATATATTACTAAATAAAACATGGATATCTATATAATGAAATATATAGAAATTCAATGAATAATAAAACTGTGTTATTAGTCAACAATCATAAAAATATACGTTCTTTTACCCATGTCAATAAAGGGATAACATAATCATAACCCATTTTGAGAATGATGGTGGATGGTCAAATAATTCATAGTCATCTTTCTAATAATAATCCATATTGGAATAATGATACATGGAATTAAAATACTCTCCCTATGTAAATAAAAGGGACAACATGATCATAACCAGTTTGGAGGAAGAATATGGATGGTTAAATAATACATATTAAAATTTCCAATAATCATCCATATTGGAATGAAAACATATTAAATGGAAATACTTTTTCCCAATGTCAATAGAATAACATTCTTTCTTGAGGAATATCATCCAATTTTAATTTTTTAAAATGTGATGTTCACACTATATAGATAAATGAGTATACATATAATTTAAAATATGAATAAAAATTATTACAATCTATCCTAAGAAGTAAGGTTGAAAATTTAAAATGAACATAATTGAAATTTAATATGGAAACATATTAGTGCTATGAAATAAATATGAAAAACACCCTCACAAAAAAGAATTCCTTGAATGGTTTAAAAATGATGGGATCAAGAATTGAATTGTTATATAACAAAAGATCAATAAACAAAATGGCTTATATATATTATACAAAAATCAATAAATATAAACTACATTTGTGTAAATCCTATGTAAAATGATACGGTAAGTGGAAAAAAAAAATTAAAAAATATTTATAATATTTTTAACATTGACATAAAATAACAATTTAAATGTATATTTAAAATATAAATTTTGAATGGGTTACATGAAATATTTTAATGACATATAATTTTAAAATGAATATCCAATTATCACGCCTTGAAAATACTATAGGTTTATCTTAGATAAATGGGGAGAGGAACACAAAACATGTAAATGTGAAAGGAGAATGCCTTATTATTATTTTCAATATACCTTTTTGTAATGAACACATTGTATAAAGAGTAACAAAAAATTCATTTGTATTAAAACTTTATTTTATTAAAGAGGATTATAGAACACCATATACTAAAATATTATGGTGGGAGAAATTAAAAATGGAAGGAAGAAGGTCATGATGAAACAATAGTACTCAAGCAACAAAGACTTGAGTTGTCAATATCCATTATAGGAAATATACTACATGAATAACGAGACATTTGAAAAGGGGTTTATGTGGTAAAAATATAAAAAGTGAGAGAATAATACATAATAAAATATAATGGAATAATACACACAACTGATATGAAATAAGTTGAACAGAATGATTATAACTCAATGAATGAAAACTGAGTAACGAAAGACTCTTACGACTAGGGTAACACATGAGTCCAAATACATTTTACGAAAATATTTTGATTAGGATTAGTTTATATAATGAATTAAAATGAAATATTTTATTGAAAATTAAAGTGATAGTAAATAAATATAATACCATAACATGAAAATATGGTGCATAATATGTAACATGTCTCAAAGAATCAAAATTGAGACCATGAAAAAACATACGAATTGAGTAACACTTTAATCGAAATCCATTTAAAGAGAGAGATATTAATAAAACTTTAAATAACATGACTAAAAGATAATTCATGAAAATATTATCTCAACCATTCATTATATAAACCACAAGAATGAAAATAGGTGAATAATACAAAATATGTCTCAAAGAGTGGAATTTGAGTTGGAAACCCGTACATTGGTTTTGATTCATTATACACTTGAAACAAATTTCCCAAATAATTAAATTTAGTTTATTAAATAAATACGCCAGAATAATATTAAAACCTACAGACATTAATAACCCTCATCTAAAATCATTCTAAATATATAAATATCTGTTCATTTTTACCTATTTTCAATAATAGGTGTAAGTTTTCTTTATTTCTTTGAACTAGTTTCATAGAATAGGTGTTAGTATATATTATTTTCACATATAACATCATTGTTAGATCATAAAAGTTACTGTAATAGATTTTACAATAGATTTTATAAATCTATAATATCATTTCATGTTATTTTTTGTCATGAACCAGTCGAGGTACCCTAGTAACATGATAACCGAGACGACCCTACCATAGCCCGAAGGGCGTTCCCGATCCCCACGGGTCGGTGACTAGCACCTGGAATCACACAATTTGCAAGTGGGAACAATTTTTTCAAAAACAATGCAGAAGAAAAAAACAAGACAGTATGCATAACAAATGAAACTCCACTAGGAGTAATGTACCGAAATACAAAAAGGCATAAAATCCAAAGTACTAAAATATGAAAACAACAACAAGGTCCCTAAGGACACAACTCACTAGGACCAAAGATCAACAACTGGATCCACCACCAAGAGATCCCTTCCCCTTGCTTGAACCTATAAGAAGGAAGTCTACAAACACCTGAAGGCAAGAGCAGGGTGTGAGCTAAAAATCCCAGTAGGGTCTCACCACAGATTCGACAACAGTTTTCAACAACTGATTAACCAAAGGAAATCTATTAATATTAAAGATAAATAGGTTTGAAATTTTAAAGCATAATTACAAAAAATTATGCTTTATAGTTGAAATGATGGAAAAATACATTAAGCATAGACTTTAACAAATTATGGAACAATTCTAAAATAATGGATTAATTTAATCTTTTATATAAAATAGTTTTTATAAATCCAGTAGGCATGTAATGAAGTTGAAAAGAATTGGTATACATTTATATCTCAAATATTAGTAAACAAGAGAGAAACATGGTCATCTGCCAAAAGGTATGATAGTATTAACCAGCTATAGGATTATGCACTCTCTATATTAACTCAGAAAAATTTGTATACACACGTCCCTATGACACTGGCCAAAGGAGACTCATCACAAACTTGTCAAGGATGTGATCCGCCGTAAGTATGTTTTAGAACATTGTGGTAGTGTAGAGTGTATCCAAATAACTCACTAACATCATAAGGCTTACATGTTCCCTTACATGATGGGTGAACTATTTTAAGACAGCTTAAAAATACTATCAATCACATTCTTCTATTTCAAATGTTCTAACTTCATTCCATTTAATACCAAAACAAGTTTTATTCAAAACATTCCTTTTCATAAGATAAAACCAATGGGTTTCTATGAATTCATTTTAATCCATTTTCACCAGTCTGAAGTCCATTAAAACCCATTTCCCTCATTACATGATTTATTACCACAATTAAATCCAAGAATTTAATTGAAATCATTTCCAAAAAATCCATAATTTAAATTAAACAATTTAAATCAGAAAATTTTCAAAAACACACCCAATTCAATGGAATTGGGGGTTTTCCAAATTTTCATGCCAAAACCATTTCAAATATCTCAATTCACTAGAATTGAGTTTTTATCCATTTAATTGAAATCATATTTGAGCAATTGAATTTAAATCAACAATTGAAAAAAACAAGCAATTCAAGGATAATCAATTTGGCATATCAGAACGGAACCACCTACATTAAGGTATGTGATGTCAATGGTAAAGATAAACCACTCTATGTCGTTAAATACCCCTCCTCACAACCCTATTATCACAAGTGTCAAAGCACCAATGTTCAATGTTCTTCAAGGGGTCTTAGAACCAATTCTAGTTATTTTATTTCAAAAGGAAATAAAATTTCACATGCGATAATTCATTTTCTCTACTGAATAATATTCCAATTTTCAATTAAAATATTACATGTGATAATTTTATTTTATCCCTCATAGATAGTATGAAAATATTGATAAAAATATTACATGAGACTATAATTTCTCTCTCCTTGAAAATTATCAAATTATCATTTTTATTATCACATGAGATGATACTTCCAATATATGTGAAAAAATAAAAAACCAAATTATAATTTTATTACAACACATGTGTTTGAAATTACCTTCAATAGTTAATTCAATTACATATTTATAATTTTATATCGAATAAAATTATCCTTAACTTCTAAATTAATTATAAAAAATATATGTATAATTATATATATATACTGATAATTCATTATCATTTGATAATCCAAATAATTATCGCTTGATAAATTTAAAAAATTTATCAATTCAATAATTTTCTTGATAATTATTTTGGATAAAACGTGACATTGACCTTTGATAATTCAAATCAATTATTGTATGAAAATTTAATAAAATATATCTCAATAAAACAAAATTATTATCCTTTGATAATTTATTTATTCTAAAAATTATCCTTTGTAATATATTTTCAAAGATTCATTTAAAATGTGAAAAATTGGATCAAGAAATACCTTAATACCATTGAAAAAAAATATTATTTAGCTTCTATTCATCGAGATGAATCCAATGGTACTAACAGAACATTAATCTGGCCAGTAATGGGGATGTTATAGAAGAGATAAGTTAAAAAAAGATAATAAAATAAGTAATAAATAAAATAATTTTACCTCCATCAACCTCATGGAATTACAGGGAGAAATGAAAATATGCACATACCATAATGGATGAAAGGTGGTGTGCAAGACATTACAAATCAATCAGATGAACTCTTCAACAATCACATGCACAAAAAATCAGGATCACTCGGTTTCAAGAGAAAGGACCCACAACCATGATTAAAAATGGGTTCGGCTATTTCAAAGATTCCTAAATGACTATGAGGATGGAAATTTAAAACACCCCATCAAAGATCATTTTTGACCAAAAAAATCAATGCAGAGTTGTTAAATTCACTATATTAATGAGTTACAACACAAACCATTTAAAACAGTCAAGAAATGAATGATTTTAAAATCTTACCCACATGGTTATAGAGGTTTTTTACCAAGGAAGAAGAAACATTAATCATTTTATGTTTTTCATTTAATTGTTTATTTTATTAAAATTATTTTTTTATAAAGATTAACTCGAACCTAACATCCATTGAGAATTAAATTTATACCCTATCTCGGATAAGAAAATCGTTCCAAACCCAGTGGTAGTCTCAGATTTCTCAAAGGTCGCACTGTTTGAAAGATATTGATGATTTATTATTTAAAAAACAAAATGAATAAATAATTATTATAAAAATGATTACTTTTTTGGGAGAGAAATATAAACGTCTGTTTCCTACAAATTTTATACCTTTTCAAATGTAAACCCCTCATTCTAGACCCATCGGTGGTCTCATATTTCCCATACGATGCACCGTTTGGGAGATAATTAATTATTTTAAATAAATAATATATTAAATATTATTTAAAATCTTTATCTCATGAGCGAGGCATCCAAAAGTCTAGAGCCTTTGAATATTATACCCCTCCTTGGGTAAAAACTATATTTCAGACATAACTGTGGTCTCAAATTTCCCATACGACAGACTGTTTCAGATTTATTAAATTATTTTGAATAAATTTTCCATGTTTAAAAAGAATATATTTAATAGTTTTATTCTTTCCTCCTCATGGATTTTCAGACCTCAGAAACTCATATTTACTTAGTGTTCTAACTCGGAAAATATTTAATTGAATATTTGAGTGTATTAATTGGGTGTTATACCATTCCGTGATGTGTTTAACAAAAACACAACTTTTCACTGATAAACAATTTTCCCCATTTAACATAAGAAAATAATAATTTAACACAAGTGGTTTTAATAATACCCCAAAACAAGAATAGGATGTTAAAACCTCCCCACAATAAGAAGGTTCTGTTCATAAAAAACCTATTAAGAAGCCTCCACATATAAAATACAAGGACACTATTCTCTAATCAGTGCCTCTGTAACAACCAGAAATTTTGAATAAATCTTGTTTCCTAATTTTATGTGTTATTTTATTTTATTTTTATACTCAACAAAAATGTTTCATTTGATAACATGAGTATAATTAAAATGATACCATTGGTTTTTGAATGTTATATTACCATTGGTCAATATGACCACTGGAAACTAAACATTTTGATTATTGTCTCTAAATACAAGTAATATTGGTTAATTAATATAGAAAAAGATTCGATGGCCTCACCCAGTAGTCTTGGACCGATCGAAGCCCATCTAACAGAACTTGGGAAGGAGGTAGCACCACTGGGCTTTGCTCTGGACCAAACCCAAGCTGAACTTCATTGTGTGAAGTTAGAACGGGATCGCCTTCACGAGAAGTTCAAACTGATAGAAATTACTACTCGTGCGATGTTGGCCGAGCCTCCCTCAGATTCTCTCACCTTAGCACACCTTACACTTAGGTCCTATGCTGGTGCGATAAGGGGCTATGTAAGGAGACCATAACTGCCTTGTGTAATCCTTTGTTTTAAATAAAAATTGGGATTTCTTCTTATGATGAAGTTTATGAATTTTCAAATGACCGGATAAATATAGTATGCATATTTTTGATGAATTTTAGAAAAATTATATTTTAAAAATGTTTTTTTAAACCTTAAATAATTAAAAATGTGTAATGATTTTCAAAAAATGGTCTTCTACAATTATGTTCAGTACGAAATTTAGAGTCTAATAAGATCAACTTGATTTTCGATGAATAGTAAAATATGAATAGTGATTTTATGATTAAGATTAGTAATGAGTCCAAATGGATTAGTAATCTCACTTAAATAAAGTATTAGTATAATCTAGGCACCTTGATTAAGTAATGTGATTCAATAAAATGGTTAAATAATGGTTTCATAAATTATTAGTCAAGTATTAGTTTTTTCAGGTGAATAGTATTTTTACTTAAAAATTTAATTAAAAATAATTAGAAAATTATTTTTATAAAATGGACTTTATTTTTGAACTCAGAGCATCGATATTATGTCATGGTAATTTTTGGGGATTTTTCTAAAAAAATGAATTTTCGGTGAATAGTGTATTTATTTAAAAATAAAATTAAAAATATTTAGAAAATTATTTTTATAAAATGGAGTTAATTTTTGAAATCAGAGCCTTGATATTTGGTTAATGTGAAATTGTAGGATTTTTCTGAGAAAGTTGAATTTTCAGTGAATAAAAAAATACAGTTTTAGGGTTTCGGTATGTTTAATGACATCATAACTATCTCATGATGATGTCATGAGATATTTTAAGGGTTGGCCAGCCAAGGGTGATGAATTATTGTTTTGGGGGCCCCATGTGGCCTAACTCCATGGTAAATTCCAAGGGAGAGAACATGGTTTTGAGAAAAGCACTTGTGAGGTGTCCCTTGGCCATTAATGCCTTGTCCCCTCAATTTCCCTATAAATACCCACCCTTTCCTCCTTTAGTTTTCACTCCCAACTCTCCCCCAAAAAGTTCTGATCTCCTTACCTCCAAAGTAGTCCTCCCAAGGTGCCCCCAAGCCCTCAAGGTCCAAACCTTTGAGTTTTAAGAGTTACGTTTTAAGGTAAGGGATCCGATCTCTCTCTTTCTTTTCAAGAAATCTCTTATATGTAATTTCTTTTATGCTCCATGTTATTATGCTAAAGGGTGTTATTTTATACTACTCTTACTGCCTTTTTCATGTTCACATAATGAGAGATCCCCTCTCACTCTCATTATTTCGTTTTATGAAGTTTTTAGTGGCCCCGTTAGGCTGCCGAATTTTTTGTAACAGATTCTTTCTCCCTTCTCATTTTTCAAGATCTATTATCATGTAAAATATTTCAAGTTCCTTTTTTTATGTTGGGGAATGATCTCTAAATTTATCATAATGATATTTTATGATCATATGATGAGATACCCAATTTAATCTCTTCAATTTAGTTTTTTGATGTTTTAAGTGGCACCGTTAGGCTGCCGAATTTTTAAGTGGTTCTTCACCCTTCTCGTTTTGAAGTTCTACTTTCATGTCAATTCTTTCAAGTTCCTTTTTGTTATGTTGGGGTATTATCTCTATATATATCATACTGTACTCTTATGTTCATATTATTAGAGACCCTATTTGATCTCATCAATTCATTTTTGTTGTAGTTTAAGTGACGCTGTTAGGCTGCCGAATTTTCATAAGAGAAATCTTATTTTTGTCTTCCTTTCATGTTCTTAATTTCATATGGTATATTTTCAAATTTAATTACCATGTTCTTAAATCCCTTATATTATTTCCCTATACTATTCTATGGGTCATTTATCATTGTTTTACCCATGTCCCCTCTCTTTTCAATGTTTTCTAAAACCTTGTAACGTAGCCATTGTGCTGCAGAATTTTCGTCTCAAAATGCCTCTCTCTTTTTCTCAAAATTACTTCATGTTATTAAGTGAATACTCAAAGCTCTTATTTCTACAGTTTTATTCACATATATACAAAAATGTTCTATTTTAAATTCTGGTATTTACATACATTATACCCACTTTCCCTTTTTGTGGGTTTAAAGTAACGTAAAGATCATGTCTTTAAAGCAGTTTTTAAATGTTATGATTATGAAATGAAACCCATTTATTTTATGCTATATGGGTTATTTATTAAATGTTTGATGATTATATATGTGGATCACATGATAATAAAGTAAAATTTAATGGTGCGCCCTGATAGCGCTCTAATGCATTGGGTAAAGACTTAATCTCTAGAGATGACCATTTTTAACGACGCCTTGGTGAATAACCTTGGTAATTTTTAACGACACCTTGGGGATGGGCCTTGGTGAAACAAAAAAATTGTCAATATTAAATTTTGTAGCCACAAATTCAAGTTATGAAAAATATTATTTTTATTATGATATGCTTCATGGTTTCATTTTCATTCCTTAAAGTTCTTTTCATGTCCTTATGGAAGTATATCAAGTTCACATGTAAAATGTTTCTCTTGTTTCCCTTACTGGGCCTTCTGCTCACCCTTTCTTTTGCTGAATGTCCCCTGGTTATGAGATGCAGTAATGAACCTAGGATGAACTTAAGGAGAAGCCTTTCAAGGGTCTAAGAAGAATGTTTTATGTATGTTTTCATGTTTTATGTTCCTGGTTTCCAAGACACTAAACCTTAAAGATCCTCGATTTTTGTAAAATGTAATGAAAGTTTATGTGATAAAAGGCGGGATGCTATAGTTGGTATCAAAGGATGGTTTATTTATTTGTGGAAATTAGGATATGAAAACTCTAGGAAGAACCCTATATAAAAGTTTAAATATAGGAAATATTCTTGGTATATTGGTGAGTATTGAGTAAGGGGTTTCCAAGCAAATACATCCTTGTCTGGATACGAGCAGGTAGAGGTGTTTCTGGCATAGATGTACATAGGGGTAAAACCCAAAAACACCGCTTTGAGCTAGACTCGAATGGGAACTGGTACACGACAACGGGCCTTGCTGCACTCTTGGTTACGACACTCCCAGGGGATATGCTTTGGTAAATTCATAAGCATAGTATGAACCATTGTAAAAGGAACAAAGATAAAATTAAATAAAGGTTCACATTAGAATATATGATCATTGATAACCTAGATGGGAACCTAGGGGATCACAAGTTAGGGTATACTTTTCTTCTACAAGTTATCTTTATATGCTTTAAGTTTCTTTTCATGATTATTGGATAAGTATTTAAGCCCCTAATTATAGATTCTTTTCTTAGTTAATGGCGGGAAATGGAAGAACATGTCCCAACAACCAATGTGATAGGAAATGCTACGATTTCCTTATTAATACGATAGAGATGATTAGGGGATTAAAAGATGATTATTATTTTGGAAGACGTTCACTATTTTGAGGACCCTATATGATCAAGGTAAATAGATTACTATGGTATTTTCATTGACTAAGGTTGACTTATATTTTGAAAAATCAATGAATTTAAGGTGGACTTATAGTAATTTAGGTTACTTATGGAAATGATTAACCTATCTTGGGTAAAATATGTTTAGGTTAGCTACTTTTGTTATAAGATGTTAGGTGTGGTTGATGTTGTCAGGAGATGAACAATGATGTTTATTTTGGAAGACTATGTTATCAAATCCCTCTTGTACTGGGTTTCAATCTTAGTTTAGTTTATTTTGAGGAATTTTAAGGACCGTTATTTATGGGATGGTCTATGATGAACTTTGGGTAGTACCATGGAACATTGAAGATTTAAAAATAGTTTCCCTTCCTATGGGATTCATTCTTTTTGAAGAGTTGTTTTACCTTACCCTTTCTATTTTTGGGATAATTTTTAAAGATAGAAGAAATAGATAGTCAATATTTTGTGGATTATGTGATTCTCTAGAAGATGATTCTTGTGTTTTGATGAGACCAAGTAGTTTTGAATTCTCATCTTTGGGAGAAAAGATTAGTTTTGGTAGAAACTTATTAAAGGATGAAACTCTACATGAAGGTAGGTATATTTTCTTATGTTTTTGTTCTATGTGGAAAATGAATTCCTCAAAATTATGAAAAGGAATGTAAAAAAAACGTTGTTGTTTTACGTTTCCTACTAGGTAATCAATGACCGTTTACACACATCATAAGTTTGGGATTTTCTTATGGTTAACTTTCTCCTAATCACGTTCTCTATAACTCTCCCTTAGAACTTGACCCTTTGTTTTTCTTCCATGTCCATGTTTTCCAACATGGAATCCTAATGTGGGCTAACTCGGGTGACCTTCGTACTTCCATTTCTTTCTTTTAAAGTAATAGTTTTACTAACTCCTTTTCTGATGTGGGACTTTCAATGATATTTCAAAACCTAATTTTAAAAAAAATTGCGAGGACACAATTTCTTAAGAGGGGAAGATTGTAACAACCCGAAATTTTGAATAAATCTTGTTTCCTAATTTTATGTGTTATTTTATTTTATTTTTATTCTAAACAAAAATGTTTCATTTGATAACATGAGTATAATTTAAATGATACCGTTGGTTTCTGACTATTATATGACCATTGGTCAATATGACTGCTGGAAACTAAATGTTTTGATTATTGTCTCTAAATACAAGTAATCTTGGTTAATTAATATAGAAAGAAGATTTGATGGCCTCACCCAGTAGTCTTGGACCGATCAAAGCCCATCTAACAGAACTTGGGAAAGAGGTAGAACCACTGGGCTTTGCTCTGGACCAAACCCAAGCTGAACTTCATCGTGTGAAGCTAGAACGGGATCGCCTTCACGAGAAGTTCAAACTTATATAAATTACTACTTGTGCGATGTTGGCCGAGCCTCCCTCGGATTCTCTCACCTTAGCACACCTTACACTTAGGTCCTATGCTGGTGTGATAAGGGGATATGTAAGGAGACAGTAACTGCCTTGTGTAATCCTTTGTTTTAAATAAAAATTGGGATTTCTTCTTATGATGAAGATTATGAATTTTCAAATGACCGGATAAATATAGTATGCATATTTTTGCTGAAGTTTAGAAAAAGTATATTTTAAAAATTTTTGTTTAAACATTAAATAATTAAAAATGTGTAATGATTTGCAGAAAATGGTCTTCTACAATTATGTTCAGTACGAAATTTAGAGTCTAATAAGATCAAATTGATTTTTCATGAATAGTAAAATATGAATAGTGATTTTATGATTAGGATTAGTAATGAGTCCAAATGGATTAGTAATATCACTTAAATAAAGTATTAGTATAATCTAGTCACCTTGATTAAGTAATGTGATTCAATAAAATGGTTAAATAATGGTTTCATAAATTATTAGTCAAGTATTAGTTTTTTCAGGTGAATAGTGTTTTTTAATTAAAAATTTAATTAATAATAATTAGAAAATTATTTTTATAAAATGGACTTTATTTTTTAACTCAGAGCATCGATATTATGTTATTGTAATTTTTGGGGATTTTTCTAAAAAAATGAATTTTCGGTGAATAATGTATTTATTTAAAAATAAAATTAAAAATATTTAGAAAATTATTTTTATAAAATGGAGCTCATTTTTGAAATCAGAGCCTTGATATTTGGTTAATGTGAAATTTTGGGATTTTTCTGAGAGAGTTGAATTTTCAGTGAATAGTAAAAATACAGTTTTAGGGTTTCGATATGTTTAATGACATCATAACTGTGTCATGATGATGTCATGAGATATTTTAAAGGTTGGCCGGCCAAGGGTGATGAATTATTGTTTTGGGGCCCCATGTGGCCTAACTCCATGGTAAATTCCAAGGGAGAGCACATGGTTTTGAGAAAAGCACTTGTGAGGTGTCCCTTGGCCATTAATGCCTTGTCCCCTCACTTTCCCTATAAATATCCACCCATTAATCCTTTACTTTTCACTCCCAACTCTCCCCCAATTAAGTTCTGGTCTCCTTACCTCCCAAGGAGTCCTCCCAAGGTGCCCCCAAGCCCTCAAGGTCCAAACCATTGAGTTTTAAGAGTTACGTTTTAAGGTAAGGGATCCGATCTCTCTCTTTCTTTTCAAGAAATCTCTTTTATGTAATTTCTTTTATGATCCATGTTCTTATGTTAAAGGGTGTTATTTTATACTCCTCTTACATCCCTTTTCATGTTCACATAATGAGAGATCCCCTCTCACTCCCATTATTTCGTTTTATGAAGTTTTAAGTGGCGCCGTTAGGCTGCCGAATTTTTTGTAACAGATTCTTTCTCCCTTCTCATTTTTCAAGATCTATTATCATGTAAAGTATTTCAAGTTCCTTTTTTTATGTTGGGGTATAATCTCTGAATTTATCATACTGATATTTATGATCATATTATGAGAGACCCCATTTTATCTCTTCAATTCAGTTTTTTGAAGTTATAAGTGGCACCGTTAGGCTGTCGAATTTTTAAGTGGTTCTTCACCCTTCTCGTTTTGATGTTCTACTTTCATGTCAATGCTTTCAAGTTCCATTTTGTTAAGTTGGGGTATGATCTCTATATCTATCATACTGGACTCTTATGTTCATATTATTAGAGACCCTATTTGATCTCATCAATTCATTTTTGTTGAAGTTTAAGTGACGCTGTTAGGCTGCCGAATTTTCATAAGAGAAATCTTATTTTTGTCTTCCTTTCATGTTCTTCATTTCATATGGTATATTTTCAAATTTAATTACCATGTTCTTAAATCCATTATATTATTTCCCTCTAATATTTTATGGGTCATTTATCATTGCTTGACCCATGTCCCCTCTCTTTTCAACGTTTTCTAAAACCTTGTAACGTAGCAGTTGTGCTGCAGAATTTTCGTCTCAAAATGCCTCTCTCTTTTTCTCAAAATTACTTCATGTTATTAAGTTAATACTCAAAGCTCTTATTTCTAAAGGGTTATTCACATATATAAAAAAATGTTCTATTTTAAATTCTGGGATTTACATACATGATACCCACTTTCCCTTTCCGTGGGTTTAAAGTAACGTAAAGATCATGTCTTTAATGCAGTTTTTAAACGTTATGATTATGAAATGAACCCCATTTATTTTATACTATATGGGTTATTTATGAAATTTTTGATGATGATATATGTGGCTCACATGATAATAAAGGGAAATTTAAGGGTGCGCCCTGATAGTGCTCCAATGCATTGGGTAAAGACTTAATCTCTAGAGATGACCATTTTTAACGACGCCTTGGTGAATAACCTTGGTAATTTTTAACGACACCTTGGGGATGGACCTTGGTGAAACAAAATGATTGTCAATATTAAATGTTGTAGACACATCTTCATGTTATGAAAAATGTTATTTTTATTATGATATGCTTCATGGTTTCATTTTCATGCCTTAAAGTTCTTTTCATGTCCTTATTGAAGTATCTGAAGTTCACATGTAAAATGTTTCTCTTGTTTCCCTTACTGGGCCTTCTGCTCACCCTTTCTTTTGTTGTATGTCCCCAGATTATGAGATGCAATAATGAACCTAGGATTAAGTTAAGGTGAAGCCTTTCAAGGGTTTAAGAAGAATGTTTTATGTATGTTTTCATGTTTTAAGTTCCTGGTTTCCAAGACACTAAACCTTAATGATCCTCGGTTTTGTAAAATGTAATGAAAGTTTATGTGATAAAAAGGCGGGATGCTATAGCCTCCATCTCTCACGTCTCATGAGAATTAGAACCATGCTTCCATATCATACAGAGTATTGGTATCGTACTCCCACGAAGTATCTTGGCCTTAGAATCAACAACCATGACTGGTCGTTCATTCACTCCTAAAACAGGTTCCACTTCAAGATCAAACTAAGCTAGAACATTAGATGGACAAGATAAATACTTTCGAAGTTTAGATAATGAAATAAATTATTTATCAACATGAGTTTTAGTGGTAGTGCTAAATAGTAAACAACTTTCCCCTCCTATTCAACAACCTCAAAAGATCCCAAAAAATAAAGAGCAATCTTCCCTTGCCTCCCAAGCCGTCGATGACCCAACTGGGGTGAAACTTCCAAGAACGCCTAGTCACCAACTTAGAACTCCAATGGTTTATAGAGATGATCAACATAAGAATTATATCTGATTTGAGTCATTAACATTCAATAGTAAACCAAATGGATCTTAGGTGTCTTCTATTTGAAAAAACTCAATCTAACCAAGAAACATTCACCAACCTCTGACCAACACAATGGAGATTTACAAGGACACCCATTCAAGGAATCAAAAGGAGTCATTCAGATCATAGACTGGTAATTTTTTTATAAGAAACTAAATCATCCCCAAATTATCATCCTATGACCCACCAATATCAAGAACACTAGAGAAAAATATATCCTCAATAAGATCATCCAACTGGGACCTCATATCTTTCAGTTTAGCCAGTGCTATGCGGTAAGAGGAAATTGAAACTGGTTAAGTTTCAAGCATCAATTAAATGGAAAACTGAACCTCTCTTACATACGATAAACCAAAAAATTTAGAAGGAAACACATAGTGAAACTCGACAACAACATGAGGGATATCACCACCCAATGAATCTCACTCAAGATCAAAATGAAACACTGATATCACTTTCCCCAACTCCATATAAAAAGGCTTGACTCTTTATGACCTTAGGTATCATTCTCCTTAAAATAAAAGAGGCATACCTCTGAGTTTAGTAAGGTAGACCCGTCGAATATAAAAATTAATCTGAGATTTATTATTAATAATCTAATCCATCTCGAATGTTATGGAATGAGATTATATGGTTAGTATGAGAAAACTCTAAGAAAACTCGACATCTGATAGAGATAATACATAAGAAGGACTTCAAAGAACCTTCTATCTCTTTATACCAAGGGTTATAGTAATATTCATTGCACAAGATAAAATTTGCATAGGGAGATTAAGAGGATTAGCAATATGAGGTGAAATAAATGAATGAGATGAACCACTATCAAATAGATCAGTTACTAATGAAAAATTTATAGTAATGATACCTATCACATTCATTAGACCTGTATCAACTTCCTCTAGAGACTCTTCCACTATGTGATAATGCATTGTTCAGGATGCCTTTGTCTGGAACCCTTTTGTACATGAAGCGTTTGATTGGCCCACAATTTTTGAAGGTTCTAATGATCTTGTCTCACTACGTGGAGTGGAATAGTTTTGGAAAAACTTCTATAAGTTCCCCAAATGTTTGTAGGAGCCACAGTTCTTTCAGCCTTCTAAGGCTTGAAATAACTCCACAACTTTGGCCAACATCATTTCCTCTAGATAGAATTATTCGGTGAAAAGAACCTTGAAGTCCTTAAAATAAAATCCCTCATGTTTCATTGTTGTCACTATTATGTCCCACCATCTCCTTCTCGGTCCCTTAAGCATAAAGGCGACACACTTCACCTTGATCTTGTTCAGTTTCTAAAAGAACTCAAACAGAAGTTCTATCCTACCCCTCTATTCCCCCAATAGGTTGAGGATCATTGGAGCCTTTGAAAACTGGTGGTTTCTTGTGAAATAACGCGTGAGAAAAATATCAAAGAGCACCCCCACATGTTCCAAAACTAGAGATTAATTGGGGACTAGAGGTGTTTCCTATCCCAGAGCATGGACAATGCACATAATCACTTCAACTAGGCTCAGGTCCACTGGGGGATTCACTCAAAGAGGTTTAACATTATCCATTTACTAGATCCGATTCACACATCTTCTCTGAGGCATTATGTTACAAAACATAATTATACAACAAGGAATATATTAGATTAACAATCAAATAGAGTAATGAGAGAAAATATTCTCAATAAAAGGAATAAACAATATTTTGATTTCACTCTATCCAAATAAAAATAGGGATAAGATTGGAACTATACCAAAATAAATCTTTCCCTAACCACCCATGGTGACTTAAGATTCATTACGGTGAGAGATGGCCAGACACTCAGTCACACTACCTCTTAAGTCCTGAAAAGAATACTCAAATGCATAAAATCATCAAGGAAAGATGATTAACTTCCCTCTGATACCATTTTTTCACAAACCAACTCAGGTACCCTAGTAAATCGGTAACCGTGTTGGCCCGGACATAGCCCAAAGGGCGTTCCTGATACCCACGGGTCAGTGACTAGCACCTGACATCACACAACATGCATGTGGGAATGATTTTTCGAAAAACAATGTGGGAGAAAAGAAACAAGATAGTATTCATAGCAAAAGAAACTCCACTGGGAGTAATTTACAAGAATACAAAGAGGCCTAAAAGCAAAAGTACTAAATAAGAAAAATATCCCCAAGGTCAATAAGGACAGAACTCAACAAGACCAAAGTTCAATAGCTGGATCCACCTCCAAGATATCCCTTCCCTTTTCTCGAACATAGAAGAAATAAGTATACAAAAAACCAAAGGAAATAGTAGGGTGTGAGCTAAAAATCCCCATAAGTTAACACCACAGATTCCATAACAATTGTAAGCAATTGATTAAATAAAGGAATGATTTCAATATTAAAGTTAAATAGGTTTGACATTTTAATGCATAATTAAACAAATCATGTTTTATAGTTAAAATGATGGAAAAATAATTTAAGAATAGACTTTAAAAAATGATGGAATATTTCTAGAACAATGTCTTAATTAAAAATTTTATATAAAATAGTTTATATAAATACAGAAGTCATGTAAAAATGTTCCAAATCATTGGCATGGATTTATATCTCAAACATAAATAAAAAAACAACATCATGGCCATCTTATAAAAGGTATGATAGTATTTACCAACTATAGGATTCCAAATTCTCTATGTGAACTCAGAAAAATGTGTATACACATGTCCCTATGACACTGGCCAAATGAGACTCATCACCAACCCATCAGGTATGTGACATTCCTCAAGTAAGTTTGAGAACATTTCTATAGAGTTGAGTGTATCCAAATAACTCACTAACTACCTAAGACTTTCATGTTCTCTTACACGATGGGTGAACTATTTTAAGTCTTCTTTAAAATATGATCAATCCCATTCTTCTATTTCAAAAGTGCCATTTCCATTCCATTTAAAACCAAAATAGGTTTTATTCAAAACATTCCTTTTCATAAGATAAAACCAATGAGTTTATATCAAATCATTTTAACCCATTTTCACCAGTTTGAAGTCCATTGAAAACTAATTCCATCTGTACATGATATATTTCCACAATTAAATTCAACAATTTAATTGAAATCATTTCCATAAAATCCACAATTTAAATTAAAAAATTTAAATTAGAAAACTTCCATAAACACAACCAATTCAATGGAATTTGGGGTTTTCCAAATTTTTATTCCAAAACCATTTCAAATATCTTGATTCATAGGAATCGAGTTTTAATCAATTTAATTGAAAAAATATTAGTCAAATTGAATTTAGATCCAAAATTTAAATAAAACAAGAAAAATAAGGATAATCAATTTGGTATATTAGGATAAAACCACCTACCTCAATGTCGTTGATGTCAACTGTAAATATAAACCACTCCATGTGGTTCAATACACCTCATCATGACCCTATTATCACAAGCATCAACACAGTAATGTTCGATGTTCATCAAGGGGTCCTAGAACCGATGCCATTAATTTTATTTGAAAATGAAATAAAATTTCACATTAGAAAATACATTCTCTCTCATGAAATTTTTTCCAATTATGGATTAAAATATGACATTTGATAATATTATTTTATCCCTCATGGATAATTTCAAATTATAGATTAAAATATTACATGCGATGGGAACTTCACTCTCCTAAAAAATTCTCAAATTTTCATTTTGATTATCACATGTGATTAAAATTCCAATCTCCTTGAGAAAATAAAAAAAATTAAATTATTATTTTATTACAACAAATGTGTTTGAAATTACCTTCAATATTTCATGCAATTAAATGTTTATAATTTTGTATTGAATAAAATTATCCTTAACTTCTAAAATAATTATAAAAAAATATATGTATAAAAATATATGTATATATATATTGATAATTCATTATCTTTTGATAATCCAAATAACTATCATTTAATAAATTTAAAAAAATTATCCATTTAATAATTTTCTTGATAATTATTTTTGATAAAACGTATCATTGACCTTTGATAATTCAAATCAATTATTGTGTGAAAATTTTATAATATAAATATCGATAAAATAAAATGATTATCCTTTGATAATTTCATTATTCCAAAAATTATCCTTTATAATATATTTTCAAATATTCATTTGAAATGTTAAAAATTTGATCTAAAAATACATTACATCCTTCAAAAAAATATTATTTTTCTTCTGTTAGTCAAGAGGAATCCAACGGTACTGATGCAATGTAAATATGGTCACTAATAGAGAAGTTATATATAAGAGAAGTTAAAAAAAGAGAATATAATAATTAATAAATAAAATAATTTTACATCCTTCAACCTCATGGAATTCTAGGGTGAAATGAGAAAAACGCACACATCAACATGGAGGAAAGGTGGTGTGCAAGACAGTATAAATTGATTAGACAAACTCTTTAATAATCGTGTTCATGGAAACTCAGGATCACTCAGTTTCAAGAGAAATGACCCACAACCATGCTAAAAAATGAGTTCATCTATTTCAAAGATTCCCAAATACCTATGTTGATGTAAATTTAAAACACCCCATTAAAGATCATTTTTGAGAAAACAGATCAATGAAAAGTTGTTAAATTCACCATATTAATGAGTTGCAACACAAACTGTTTAAAATGTTCAAGAAACAAATGATTTTGAAAGCTTACCCACATGGTTAGGGAGGTTTTTTCCAAGGAAAAAGAAACGTTAATCATTTAATGTTTTTCATTTAATTGTTTATTTTATTAAAATTAATTATTTAATATAAAAATAAAATGACACCAAACATCCATTGTGAATTAAATTTATACCATTTTTAGGGTAAACACATTGTTTTGGACCCAATGGTGATCTCAAATTTCTCAAAGGATGAACCGTTTGAAATATATTAATGATTTATTTTTAAAAAAAGTATTAAATAAATAATTAAAATAAAATTGGTTATTTTTGTGGGCATGGAATCTAAACATCCATTTCTTACATAAAGGTAAAAACCTCATTTTAGACCCTTTAGTGGTCTCATATTTCCCATAAGACGCACCGTTTGGGAGATCTGTAATTATTTTTAATAAATAATATATTATATATTATTTAAAAACTTTATCTCAGAAGTGAGGCATCCAAAAGTCTGATGCCTTCAAATTTTATACCCCTCCTAGGGTAAACACCATATTCCAGACATAACCGTTGTCTCAAATTTCTAATATGATGGATTGTTTTGGAGTTATTAAATTATTTTGAATAAATTTCCCATGTTTAAAATAATATATTTAAAAAATTTATTCTGTGCTCATCAAGGATTTAAAGACCTCGAAAACTCATACATACTTAGTGTTTTAACTCAGAAAATATTTAATTGAATATTCTAGAGCATTAATTGGGCGTTATACCATTCCGTGGCGTGCTTAACAAAAAGTAAAATTTTCATTGATAAACAATTTTACAAAATTTAACCTAGGGAATTTAAAATTTAACACAAGAGGATTTAGTAATTCCCAAAAATAGTAACTGGATGTTACATTATCTATTACAAACCATGAAGATGAATCAAACAATGATATTGTTTTAATGATTCTTAACAAATGAAATGTGTTTTATGAATTAACATGTTAATGTTGATATAAAATAACATAAAAATAATTTTTTTAATATTTATATGAAATTATACAAGTAAATAATTTCTCGTAGTCATCCATTATATAAATTCATAGTATTGTTTAAGTAGGTTTTTAAAATGGCCCAAACATGAACCAACCATGATTAATGGATGATTATGATGTGGATTAGTTGTAATATCAATATAACATAAAACGAATAATAATATTTGGTTTTTATTAGTGTGATAATTAGGAATTTTAATGAGTTATAAATATAATATAATATATATATATATAATGTCATTATTTAAAAGAAGAGATAATTTTTCTCTTTGTTTGTTCATTTTAAACTCTAGAATTAATGATAATCATTTGCTGATCATACCATTAATAGGTTCTCAGATTTATCATACACTAAAATTAATTAAATTTTCAATATAATATTTACCCTTTAATCCCATCTTCATTATGATCCATTTAAGGCATTGATAAAATGACAAAGAAAAATCAATCATTCTGTGGTAGTGGTAGTCCATACGTACTGATGACTGACAATTTTATTTTATATAGAACAAGAGAAAGGAGTAATAAGGATTATTGTTTCAGATTCATAGAAATGATATAAATATCAGAATTATTCATTAAATTCCCCTTTTAGTCCATCCTTTTAAGGTGGTAAATAAAAATGATACACCTTGAATTATGGAGGTGATAGCCAACAAAAATACACAAATTCCAGTATCGTCATTCATAATAGAAAAAGGAAAATATGGTTTATGATTGTAAAATCATTATAATAACATAAAAGTATAATAATGATACTAATTTTATAAGTTTTATGTGGTAAAATTAAATTTTTTATTGAAAAAGTGAACATGAAGAAACCAGAAAAGAAAGGGGAGGGTAAAAATTTATACATCACATATTGGATTATCTCTTTTGAAAAGGTGGTTACTCCTTTGAGGGATGGTTTTTGATAATAAAAAACCCAATTTAAGGTTCATATTAATTTTTAGGATAGTATTAAGTAATGTTTTATTTGAATTAATTTGGTTTTAGTGTGAGGGGAAGTGAGGAGATACGTATCCCTTTTATAAGTGAAAATGGATGGCATTTTTTGTAAATACCCGAACGTTTTCAATAATGGGAAGTAAATATCAAGGAAATTGGATCCAAAATTGATAAATAATGTATATGATAAGTGATAAGGTAGATAAAAGAAAAAAAAACATATTCACACACAATGTTTAAACATATTTGAGGTCATTTACTCCTAAATTATTCACATTTACAATTTTAGCTTTTACTACAGTAACTAGTTTTTACCTATTATAACTTAATCTTTATGCCTAAAAATAAAGTGGAAATTCCTATATAATTTATACCCACATATTATTAATTTGAAATTAATTGTTTTAGATTCAGTTTCAAAAAGTGATAACAATTAATTTTAAAATAATAATTTATAATATATTAAATTTTTTTTGAAAGAAAATACCACTTCTATTTTATAATATAAAATATGGTTTTATAAATTTAAACAATTTTTTTTAAAATTAAAAATTAAAATAAATAATAAATCATTGTTTTTATAAAAAGGTTTCATAAATTTCAAATTCATACTTATATGTTAATAATGTAATAAAATCATGTTATTGTTAAAATATGAATTTTCAAAACTAACTTAATAATAATTTTTTTGAAAAAACCTATGAATTTATATTAATATTATATTTTTATGATTAATTTTAAAAATATTTTACCTTTTTCTAAAATTAAATTTCTAAAACATTATAATTCAATATTTTAAAAAATTCAAAAATATAGTGTAACCTGTTCATATCATAAAATAGCTTTTTTAAATGTTAAGTATTATTTATTGTTATTTACTATAAATTACTAGTTAATTTATTATTAATATTTTTTTAATATTAAAAATATATTTTTATATTATGCAAAGATAATATACTTATTTCCTCAATGTAAAATACCAATTTTATAAAATTGTATTTTTTAAGAATACAATTATTTTCTTAGTTTTTTAACTGTACAAATTTATGTTTATTCATATTAAAAGTAGTAATTATTTTATTTCTATGAATAGTTCATAAATAGGTTACTCTTCTTCATTATTACTAATTCAATGACTTGGTTATACAAAATATTTATATTTTTATTAAAATATATTGCAGTTTTTTTTGTTCAATGATGTGTGTAGATCATGCTATCAAACACATTGACTTATTTAAAGGTAATAATATATTAAAAATTTAGGGTGTTACATAATGCATATTATTTAACTCCATTATACTAATTTTGGTTTATTATCCCATATTATTATCTTATGTTTTATGTAATCTTTATTTTCTTGGGTTTTACAAGTTTTATTACCATTTAATTTCCATCTTATTTACAATTAAACTGAAAGGATGACTATAATCAGAGCAAACCATATATCTTCATTATGGCCATTAAAATTTCTCTTTATTCCCATATTCTTTATATTTTTTCAAAAATTCTCTTCTCTATAATTAAATTATTTCATAAGGTTAATTTATTTTACCTTTTATTTTCCTTATAGAGGTATAAAAAGAATCTTTATAATGTTTTTTTGTATGGTTCATATATGGAGTTTCTTTAAAAAAGTGTGAAAATAATCTATTTTTTAATGTTTTATGGAAGAATTAATTTTGTTCTCATTATGGCAATTTTCATTATTAATTTTTATTTCCATGTTTTCAGGGTTTTTAAAATTAATATTTATTCCCAATTTTTTCTTAATATTCCATTTTTAAAATTAAATGTTAATATTCAAGAGTAATAAATAAAGGGATTTAATTCCACTTATGTATATTTTTTTCTTCCACTATACATTAATTATATTCAAATTAATTTAGTTTCAAGGGATAATGTAACACCCTGTTAACTTTTTACATGCACTTATTGACCCTTGAATTGGTTTTACTTGAGTTGGGGTTTGTTTTGGGTTATTTCAGGTGAATTGTCTATAAATTTGGAGGCCCAAGGAGTAGTGAACGATTAGTGAATGTTTAGAGAAAACCATGCAATTTAACCTTGAAAACTGTGTTCTCCATGCTGGTGAACTAAAGGGAGTCATGAAGTTTTTCCAAACCATTCATCCATACCTATCAAACCATACAACAAATTGACAATGGTATTCTCATGGTTGATGTATGATTACCCAAACTATGCACATAGCAAGGAGAAACCATGGACCCCAAAAATTATGTTCACACATTTGGGGATCTTGGTTAGTATAATCAAGAGACCACCTCTAAAAACCATTCATGTGGGATTTTAATTTCACAATTTTTTTACAAAATCCCAAAACCCCTGGTTTTACCCCTAATAAACCTCCAAACAAACCTAATTGATTTCATTGGTCTTGAAGATTCTCAAGAAGTATGTTTTTTCTCTTAAAAACCCATTTATGAGTAGAACAAAGAGTGGTTGATCTCATTTGATCTGCTTCGGGTAAGTAAATATTCTCTAATGTGGTTTTATTCTAATCACCTCTTCTATCATCCTTAGATATTTATATATCATCATAATATTCATGGATCTAATCTCTATTTTAATGGATCTTTATCCGAGTTTTTGTCTCTTTGTCTCCCTTACCTCATTCTTCTCTGGAAAACCAATTTCAAGTGTTTTATCTGACTGTTTGATTAAAGGTAGGTGGTTACATAAAGATTTACCATTTAATTGAAACCATGAATTTCTTGATTAAACTGAAATAATTTTTTAAATTACTCTAAAAAAAGGAGTTTAGATAATTGGAATTTGATTTTAATATTGGAATGGAATTTATAAAATCCACCTAATTTCAATGAAATTGAAATTATTGGGAGAATTTGAGAAACTTTATGTCTTGTATTGAAAAATGATTTGATAAAATTTATTTTATATTGGTCCTTGAAGAAAATGGAGTATTTGAAAGATTATTTGGAAGTTCATGAACTTGATGAAAACCATGATTTGGTTTTGAAATTAAAAAAGAATGTTGAAAACTAAAATTGGGAAATTTTATTATGAATTGCTTTGAAATGTTTCATTTTCCCAAGATTGATTGATAGTTTGAATAATCATAATGGTATCCCATAATAAGGTGTATATTCACCACCTAATCTGGGCACCCCTAATAGTGTTTAGATTTGATACTGGATTTGAGCTCCACAAAAGGGGTGTATATTGATTTCCCAACATGAAATCCCCGAATGGGGTGTTTTTTGATTTCTTGAATTGGGATCACCTAATAGGGTGTTGATATGAGTATGAAAATATTTGTATCTTGATCCATGATATTTTATTATAGAATATTTTTTCTCTATGATAACTATTTCATATAAATCGTTTCATATAAAATTATCATTTAGGTTCATTTTGAGATATCTTCAATCATTTTATTTGAAATTAGGATTTATAGAAAACATGAGAACGATTTACCTTGAATTATTTCATTAAAATTGATAGCATGATTGGTTTATTATTACGGTATTGTTTATAGACCAGTTAATCTCTTCATAATGGGTTGTTTAGCTCATACCCGCCCTTTTTCTTTAGGGATTTTTAGATTATCTTTTTTCCAAGTCCACGTAAAGAGTATGTCCCACTTAGAAGTGTTGTATGTTCTTGATCCTGGGGACCAAGAGTGATGGAGGTGACTAGTGTAGGTGGTACCCACTTATTTCATGGGTTTTTTTAGCTTTTATATTTTAATATATTGATAATGTTGATGGAGTACTATTTTGGGTTTATTTACCAGTTTGTTACTGGTACATTCTCCATGAGTGTTGATTATAATGACCTGTATTCATTATATTCCTCTATTTTGTGGTATAAATCATTTAATTTTGTTCCTTTTATGATGTTATGAGCGATTATCCAACACATGGGGATTGATAATTCCCTTTGGACTATTCCAGAGTGAGATTGGGTGTTTGGGTAACAAGGTATCTTGGACGGTTCGTGATAAAATGGTTTCAAATGTGCAATGTTGTGAATCTTTCCTTAATGTCTGTATATAGTTGTGATGTATTGGAATGTAGGAGGTAGGATTATTGGGACATAAGAGGTAGTTTCGAGTTATTCCCTAGAAAACACTCACCGTATTGTTCCTTAAGTCACCATGGGTGGTTGAGAAAAGTGTCTCAATTTTTTTTTGATATAATTCTAGTATTTTTACAACCTTTGATATGAGTTTGTTGAAATACCAATCTCGAATAATGTTTAATAGAATTGTTATTACTATAACTTTGATATGTTTATCCTAGATCTATTCAATCCTATCGATACTTCCAATTTTTTATATTTATTTTTTGTAGAATCATTCTTCCAAGATGATGTTTAAAGAGGCTCGAGGAGGAATCTTATTGTGAACCATAATGAGAAAAATCCTCTAGTGGACTAGAATCTTCTTGAGATAGTGGTGCATGATTTCTAATATCGGGGAAAGGAACCAAAATCCATTCCCATTTAGGATCTAGTTATGGAAACTCAAAAATATCAATCTAATAATCATTCTCAAGAGTTTATTCACCAAAATCCACAAGATTTTCAGGGAATTAGTGACCCTCAAGAGGCAAATAATTATTGATGAAGATCATGCTTCTTTTTGAGATTGTAGAAATTCCTGATTTAATTAAGGTAAAGTGTGCAACCTTTAAGTAGGAAGGGCCTAGAAAGAGATGGTTAGAGCCAATGGTTATAGAAAATAAGTACGAGGGATTGGAATTTAAGGAATTTAGAGTCCTTTCCCATGATCCATTATATCTAGAGTCGATGGTATTGTTAAATTCAATTGAGTTTATCAACTACCAATAGGGTGAAAAAAATATGGTGTTGTATGAAAACTATTTTAATGAGTTCATATAGTATGATCTTGAGGTAGTGAAAAATAAAATATTTAAGGATTAAATATTTGATATGAATCTTCATACTAACATCTGATCTCAATTCTTCATGTGGGATATCACTTCTTATACTAATGTACTAGATGTAATGTTGATGGCTAATCTTGAATGCTTAGTAATTCCTGGTTGATGGGAGTTCCATTTTCTCAAAGTGATAGTTCTATGAGTTTCATTATGGTGAATAGAAATTAGGATGATCCATGTATTGGATATAGATAGCATTCATCTTCTAGACCTCCTAAAGTGTCTAAAAAATTCCAAATGACTTGCTTCCAATGTGAACAGTTCAGGAATTTGAAGTGGTTTTACACTGAAGTACCCAAGAACTATAGTTCATGTAGCAACTAATGCCACCTATAAAATTTTTCCATATCTTCTCTGATATGAAATGTGGTACATGATCATTATCTTTTAAAATTACTTTTGTGAAATTATATACTCACGATATAAGGGGTTCCATCCACATGTATCTTGAATGAAGCTTTTTAACATAGTGGAAGAGTCTCCAAAAGAAGTGGATGCGAGTCCAGTGACTTTGAGAGGCAGTATCATTATTGTTTCACCTTTGGTTGTAGCATTATTAGAAACTAATTCTTCTCACTCATTTATAATGACTCTTTTTATGATCTATATACATCTACCTATGATTATTTTATCTTATGTGATGAATATTACTATGACCCTTAGAATTAAGAGAGATCAAGGACTTCGATTCTTTGATTGTGTTTTCTCTATATCAGAGTTTGAACTTACCTATGATTTTCTAGTACTCAAAATTAAACCTCTTGACGTCATCATCAGGATGGATTGGCTGACTTCTAAAAATACCTAAATTGAATGTTATACTCAACGAGTCCCTTTTACATAATCTGATAGGGTGTCCCATTTCTTTTAGGGGGAATATAACCCAAGGGCGAGTAGAGGTGGACCCTCTTTTTGAGAGTTGGTATTAGTAATATTAGTGTTCTGTTTTGAATATAATTTAGAATATTTGAGTAATGTTATCCCTCAAGTCATCATCTATTTTCTTGGTGTGTTTTCTTTTCATTTCTCTATTTTGAGACCGATAATAGAGATGTAGTTCTCTGTTGATTTAGTAAATGGTACTGAAATGGTATCTATTCGTTATTACCATATTGGACTAGTAGATTTGAAAGAGTTAAAGACTCATTTGGATGATCTGTTAGAGAAAAGATTTATATATTTGAGTGTGTCAATTTGGAGGCACCTATTCTCTTTATGAAGAAAGATGATGAAACTATTTTCCCCTGTGTTGACTACAAATAACTCAATTGAGTTACCATAAATAAAAACTATACGTTTCCCCAGATTTATGATCCTTTTTACTAGTTTCAAGGGGAAAGTTGTTCTCAAAGATTTATCCTAAATATGGTTTTCACTAGTTGAGAATTAAAAAATGTGAAATACGAAAGACTAAATTTAGAAGTATATATGGTTACATTTAGTATATTTTTATGAATTTTGGCATAACCAATGGTCTTATATAAATTTTGGCCTTTATGAAAAAAATATTCAATGAGTACTTAAATTATTTCATAGTGGTATTTGTGGATGATATTTTGGTTTAGTCAAAAAATTAGGATAATCTTGTGGGTCATTTGAGAGAAGTCCGGGAAATATTGATAGATTATAGACTTTACAAAAAGATTTAAAATTTAAAATTCTAGATATAGGAAGTAAATTTCTTGGGACATGTGTTCTTGAAATATAACATCTCAATCAAACCTGAGAAGGTAAAGGCATTTATGACAAGGGAGGAACCACATAATGTTTTTGAGACATCAAAATTCCTAGGTTTGGATGGGTATTACTATAGGTTTGTTGAATAATTCTCAAAGATTGATTCTCCAATTACTACCCTCACTCAAGAGGGAGTGAAATTATTGTGGAATGAAGTGTTTCAAATTTCTTTTTATGAGTTGAAAAATCCGTTGAATTCTATGAAAATGTTGACTCTTCCAGAGTCTAAGTATGGATATGTGGTCTATTGTGACAAATCATGTTTGGGATTGGGATGTATTCTTATATAGGGCGATCACATGGTATCTTATGACTTCATAAATCTTAGGGAACATGAGAGAATTATCGAACCCATGATATAAATATCATAGGTGTGATGAATTCTCTTAAGAGTTGGCTGTATTACTATTTCTGAGAATGGTTTACCATTTATTTTAAATATAAAATATTGAGTTATATATTCTCTCAAAAATATTTGAACCTCTGATAGTGGAATTGGGTGGAATACCTATAGTCCTTATATTTTGAAATTTCTTACACCTAAGGAAAGGGAAATTTCATTACTGATTCATTGAGAAAGAAATTTCTGACCCAATCCATAAAAAATTCATTAGAATAATAGAACATGATGGCTCTTTTTTCTTAGATTCATTTAGGAGTCCAGGAAGAAGAGGCTATGTCTATCTTGGAAAGTGTTCATTTGACATCCTCTCTTCTCAAGATGGATATTTAAGAACAATTTATTGTTGACGAATGATATTTCATCAGGGAATAACTTTATGGTGGAGATATTATCATCGAGTGGAAATTCTCTTTACAGGGTATCCTTTGCTTCCAAAATTGTTTTTTTCCTTTTCCTATGTTAATGGATGTAAAGGGGGATTTGCTTAATTCCTAGTGGGTAGTTCACCTGGTTAAAATAAAGATGTTCAATGATATTAAAAAATGATTTCAGTGGTTAGGTATGTGATGAGACATCCCTGATTTTTTTTGTCATTGATACACCTACCAACATGTCAAAGTTGAGAACCAGTGACCTTTGAGTTTTCTTCATCCACTTCCAATGATGACATGAAAGTGGGATGATACCTCTGTGGATTTTTTGGTTTAGTTTACACATAATCCTTGAGTAAAGAATTATATATGGGTTGTGATAGATATGATGACCAAACCAGAACACTTTATACCCATTTGAGATATAACCAAAGTTGAGGGCATTGGACATATCTATATAAATTATTTTTTTAGATTTCATGGAGTTCGTTCTTCTATAGTCTCTGATAGAGATCCCCACTTTACTTATTACATTTGGAGGGGCCTCCAAGTGTCACTATGATCTTAGGTGTGTTTTAGAATGGTGTGTCATTCACATATGTATGGAACGAAAGAAAGATCTATATAGATTATCAAGGTCATTCTTCATGCTTGCGTCCTTGATTTTAGGGAAAATTGGGAATTCAACTTTTGAATGATCGCGTTTTCTTATAATAATATTTACCAGTTTAGAATATAGAAATGTCCTTTTGAGACATTGTATGGATGATCAGGTAAATCTCTATTGTGTTGGTCGTAGATTAGTGAAGCTTCCTTCATTGGACTAAGTTTCTTCTAATAACGGATAATGAATATTCAGTTTATTATACAAATAATGGTTGTTACACAAAGCTGGTATAAATCCTATTCTGATCTTCATAAATGACCATTGAAGTTTTCATCTTGTGACCAGGTGTTCATGAGAGTTTCACCTTGGATGGGTCTCTAAAATCTTGGGAAACATGGAAAGATTGTACTGAGGTTTGCAAGCATTTTTGAGATTTCTTAGTAGGTGGGGAAACTGGCTTACCATTTAGCAGTTTCACCAAAGTATAATTTGATTTAAAAAGTTTTTTATGTGTTTAATTTTTTAAAATATCTTTTTACCATTCTCAAGTTTTGAGCTAGAAACATCTTAATATTGATCCTTATTTATATACGACTAAGCATCCAGTTAGAATTATTGATTCTGAGAAAAAGGTACCTCATGGGAGAATGATACCTTTTGATCATGTGATATGTAAGTATAATTTTGAATCATATGAGATGTGGGAGTGTGGCTCACTAATGTGAGAGAAGTGGCCTCACATATTTGATATATAATCTTCTTAGTAGGATTTATGGGGAGAGAAAGTGTTTTTAGTGGGGAGGATGTGAAATACCATTGCATTCTTACAAGTATTTATTTACCTTTTTATTGGTTTCAATTTAGTTGGGTTTGTTTTCCGGATATTTCAGTTAAAATTTTGAGAATTTTGGAGGTTGAATGGGTGTGCATGTTTGTCACATGGTTAGGAAAAACTGTGCGGTTTATCCCAGTAAACTATGTTCCCTATGAGGGTGCATTGGAGGGAGGCCCATGATTTTTCCAAAACTTGTGTCCATAACCTGAAAACTGTGTGACCTATGGATAGGGGGATTTTTATGGTTAGTAAACGGTTATCCAAACCATTTGGCCACTCAGGAGAAACCCAACACCCCAAATAGTAGGGGCACATAGTTAGGGTTCATGATCAATATAATTGTGTACCCCCTCAAAAATACCATGTACGTAGGATTTTAATCCCACATTTTTTTTAATATATTGGTACCCCCCATCTTAACCCATTATCAACCCAAAATTGACCGCAATCAATATCTTTAGTCTTAAAGTCTCCCAAGAATCGATTTTGGGTCCTCAAAACCCTTATCTTAGTGGTTGTAAGAATAGTTGATCTAATTTGATCTCTTTTAGGTAAGTAGATATTATATTTTGTGATTTTCTCCTCATATCCTACCCTATCCCTATTATATATTGACATATCATTTTAATATTTATGGATATATCACTATTTTCAGGGATCTTGATTGTAGGTTTTGTTTCATGATCTCTTCCACCTTGTTCTTCCTTGCTGATCTTGTTGCGGGTGTTGTCGTTGACCATGTGATTAAAGTTTTGTAGTTTTATAAATCATTACCATTCAATTAAAACCATGGATTTCTTGATAAAATTTAAATGTGTTTTTAAAAGATTTTTAAATCCCATATTTAGATGATTGGAATTTTATTTTTATATTAGTAGGGATTGTATGAAAAATCCCCAATTTTAATGAAATTTAAATCATTGGGAGAATTCGAGAAACTTTATAGTTTGATTTGAAAACTAATTTGATAAAATTGATTTGATGTTGATCATTAAGAAACATTTATTAAATTTAAATATGATTTGAAATGATATAAATCTGATGAAAACCATGATTTGGTTTTAAAATGAATAATGCATGTTATAAATTAAAATCATAAAATTCTATTTTGAATTGTTATGAAAAGTTTTATTTTCCCATGATTGATTGGTATTTTGACTACCTATAATGGGATCCCCTAATGTGTGTATATTCAATGCCCGATATGGGCTCCCCTAATGGTATATGGTTGATTTCTCAATGTGGGATCCCCTAATGTGGTGTATATTGGTAGCCCAACATAAACTCCCTTAATGTGTGTAGTTTGATTTCCCATATTGGGATCCCTTAATGTGTTATAGTTATGAGTACACAAATATATGTATTTTGATCCATGATCTTTTATTATAAAATTGTTCAATTCATGCCAACTATTATATATAAACTATTTTATATAAACTGTTCATTTAATCCTATTTTTAGATATCTTCCATAATTTTCATTCAATGTTTTTTTTTGAAAATATGTAAATTATTTTACTTGAATTATTTATTGAAATTGATAGTATAGTTGGTATATTGTTATGGTATTGTTTATGAAACACTTGGTGCGGACCTACTGGGTTATTTAACTCACACTCTACATTTTTTTTGGGATTTTGTAGATAATATTTTTTCAAGTCCATGAAAAGGGAAAGTTTCACTTAGAGGTGGTGGATATTATGAATACTTTGGACTTGGAGTGATGGAGGTTTCCATTGGATATACCATCCACTTTTTTCATATTTGTTTGAGATTTTATCTTTGAAGATGTTTAGTATATTGAGAATGAACTATTTTGGGTTTATTTTAACTATTTATTTTTGGTACATCCTCTTTGAGGAGGGTTGATCATACCAACTTATATATGTTAACTTCCACTATTTTTTTTAAAAAGTCATTCCCTTTGGTTTCTTGTATAATTTCATGTTCTAATCGCCAACCTGTAGGGACCGGGAACGCCCTTTAGGCCATATCAGAGCCAGCTTGGGTATCAAGCTATCAGGGTATCCGGGATGGTTCTTGATAGTTATTTTTTTAATTCATTTTAAAATAAGGAATTATATATCCAATTTTCAATACCATGAAATGAATTATTGAAGTGAATTATCATTTTTTACAACTATGTTTGAAAAGGTTTATAAAAACTAATTTTATAATTTCATATACATTTTCCTCTAAACTATTAAGGATGTATTTTATTTGAAGTTATATTTCATGTATTACCCTCCAAATCCTAAAATGATGTTTTTATTTTGGGATATTGAACTTTTGGTATCAGACGATCCAATTATCGATCAGTTATTATGTGGTACCATTGGAAATTTTTGAGTAACCTAGCTTTTTATAATGATGTTTTTCATCTATTTCAACATCCCTTAATGTTTCATATAATTTAACAGGGATAAAATATATTTATACTATCCTCATCATTTATGTGGATGGAATGTGATCATGTTTTGTGTAAATCTTCATGAAATTAATTTCTTTATTGGTCTAATTAGGCTTTGATGAAATTAGAAATGCTTTCTTATATAACACCTATATATATGTACATATTATAATGTGATGGGAGAGCCTATAATTATGAATCCCTATAATGAAATGATTCATTTTTTATATCTTATGAGTTGATATGTATGGTATTAGGGAGTAAACCCTATAAAACCTAGAGATTCTATGAAATATTATTTTTATTATAAATTTACTTTTTTGATATCTTGTGTTACACTTATCACAAATAGTTTTAACAAACTATAAAGAACTATTAATATTATTATCTAAAAAAGACCATTATTACATATCAATTATACATTTATACATTAATATGAGTAAGAAATTCTTAAAAATTATGTATAATGGTTTTATATAAATAAATTATTTTGATAAAAAAGGACTTAATTTTTTGTAAATTCTCTATATTCTTCTAAAAATAGTTTTTTTTTCTAAAAAATGATTTGTACTACTTTTTGTGAATGAATAATAAAATATATTTTACAACTTTTATAATATTAAATTGAAAAAATTAACGTCATTTTTGTAATAAACATGTCAAAATTATCTTAGGGTGATTTTTTGGGATTTTTCTAAAATTATTAGTTTTTCAATTAATAGTAAAAAAATACTAATTATTATTAAAAGATATCCTTTCATTTTAATTTTTTTACAAGATCATATTTTTTAATATGTTTTTAAATTTTAAATTATTTTAATTATATATTTATCAATCCAATTTATTTCATTTTAATCAATTTCATATTGAATTTTTATTTTAAAACCATCTATACTTTTAAAAATTTTCCATTTAGAAAACTAGTTTTTCATCACATATGCAGAAATTAAGATTTTTCAATTATGTGAATGGAATTTTCAAAAATGGATTAAATATTGAGAATCATAATAATTAATATTATATAATAATGTAAAGTTATTTTTTTCAAAATTTATAGTAAAAACAGTAAAAATTAATTACTGTGATTAAAGTTAAAACAAGTTACTATGGGATTAATCTGAAAAGACAATTAGTAAAATTACATAGAAAATTATACAAAACCCATTGCATGTAAATATTTATACCATATCACATATAAAGTTTGATAATAACACATTTTTTCCTTTTTCCTTGTGAAAAATGTTGGTGCTCTTTATTCTTTTAAAAATTTCTATGTGTGTCCTCTCCCCCACTTATAAAAGTCCCCACCTCTCCTCCCATATTCACATATAAAAAACCCTTTTGTTCAGATAATTAATACCAAAATATCTTCCTTAATTTCCTACACATAGGCTATTGGCCTTAATTTGATTATGAATCCCTCCAAAAAGGCTTTAGGTACAAATTTAATGTGGCTCTTTGATGAATACGTAAAATTCATAAACTTGTCTTTTTTGTTTAATTTATTGGTAAAAATACTTCATGTATTATTAAAATATGAGGATATAATTAAATTATATAAATTAAATAATGATATGTTTCTATTTTAATGGTGTAAAATATATCCATATACTCTTCCATTGAACGTGAAATGAAACCGTCAATCATGTCTAAGACGGACTACCGCCTCACGAATCGATGTTATTCATTTTTCATCATCACCTCGCATGGATATATATAATGATTGATTTAATTTTTATATATATATTTATGATATTTTTATACATATGTATTTATAATATCATACATACATTCTTACCATCTAATCCCTTTGAAAACTATAGTGTCACTCTTGTGTACGACAGATTACCGCCTCACGAACAGATGTGATTTATTTTTTTCATTTTTATTTTACATTTAAGGTAATAAGGATATATTAAATCATTATATATGATATTTTTAAAATAATTACACTTATTTAATTATTATATCTCATATACCTTCATTCTTTCCATTCTGTGAGGGATACTATAACGTCGTTCGTGTATACGGTGGACTACCACATCATGAAGTGATATGATTTTTTAACTAACACTTTGCATGGAATATAATAAGGGTAAATTCAAATAATAAATGTGATATATATTAAATAAAAATGATTATATAATATTAATATTATATTTACCTTTATTTATTTTCATCTTTCAAGAAAATGGAAGCAACGTTCTAGCGTACGTACAACCTACCATCACCATGAATTGTGTAATTTTTTTTCTATATCTAACATTAACGGATTAATATAAGTACTTATATAATTAATATAAATGATATTGATATCATGTTTAATCTTTTGGAGATAATGGAACCATGATCAAGGTAATAGGATCTAAAATTCAAAATCTAGACATATATGAAAAACAATGTATTTATTACGCAAAATGTGATCTAAAAAAGGAATTATTAATAAATGGATAATAAAAGTTAATAAGTAAATATTATATGTTATGAAAAATATTATTATTGGTTTTAATATTGCTTTCGATGATTTCTCTAGGGCCCGCGCGTCCATCTCGTTCGGGGATGAGAGATGCAGTTTTTGTTGCCCTGCATTCTTGCTTTCCAAAGGTGGGTGACATCTGTTCCTTGTTCATGGACGTTTGCTCCTTGCTCAAAACAGGATGATGGGATGTCGGTTCTTCCTTCCATGGATTCCTCCTTAGAACTCGTTACCTAGTCCAGATCCCCATTAAAGATTAATTCATGTTTCGTGAATCTCGTTCCCGATGCCATATCTTCATGGACACATGTTAATTACACTACTTCTGTCTAGACATTCCAAGGGGTCTAGTTAGGGCAGAAACCTTCGGTCGGAGTAGATGACAACATCAGACTTGTCGGGGCGTCTCTGGGTGCATTGACATAAGAGAACCTATATTCTTCCTCATTAGAGGGAATATCAAGAGTAAAACACCTGAGGCATCCCACATCAGTCGTGGGGTATCTTATGCTGGAGGCATGTCTCTAAGGTTTTCCTTAGCTTCCCATGTTTAATATGGGGTACGCCATGAGTTTAACGTCTTAGATAGACAGAATGAGGATGATCATAACGTACCATAGAGACGGATCAGATTGGTAGATCCCAAGGAGGGAACACCTGGAAGATAGATGGATCAGAACACCCGATGAGGATGGATCTGGGGTGGTGCGCCCCAAGGAGGGGAGATGTCACACCGTAATGGATGATCTGAACACCACTGAGGGCGGATCAGGGAAAGTGCACCACTGAATGGGGAACACCAAGGTTTACCGTTGGATGTGATTGAACCTCACAAATATTTCTTATGTACCCCGTGTAGATGACAGGGATCAAAACACACATAGTTCAAATGGGTGATGAATTGGGTTGTACAGAAAATATAACTACCTGATTACATGTTGGGGATTGCACGTGGAATGTAGCCCAGATACTCCTAGGAGTAGTGAGGATGCGGATGACATGATCCCACCATGATGTGGCAGCTCGGGTAATAATCAATATGGATGATGGAGAGTTGAATGGAGTGGAGGGGGAATGAGATGGAACCGTCGTGAAGGTGATGGAATTGTTGGTCTTGAGCCTCGAAGAGACATCCTACATATTCCCATGGTAGGGAATAAAAGTTCACATAGTTCAGTTGGACAATGTGACACCTGAGGAGGTGACTCGTGTGAATGGACGCATGGATGGGACCCGGAAAAAATAGAACCTCTGAGTTGGGAAATGAACTTCCTGAAACACATGGGATCGTGGGATAGATCAGGATGATAGATGGGTGCTAGGATTGAACCTCATAGTGGATTCCTATGTACCTTAACATAGAAAGGATCAAATTCCACATAGTTCAGGTGGGTGGATACAGTTTAATGTCATGTAAGACATAGGTGAACCGACGTGAAGGAGGTCTGGATGACTGGGTGGTGGGCTTGAACCTCATGGAGGCTTCCTACGTACCCTACCTTGGCAAGGATCAAAGTTCATGTAGTTCAGGTGGGCGTCGACGAACCGACCTGAAGGTGGACATGGGGTCCAATGGGTGGTGGGATTGAACCTCATGGAGGCTTCCTACGTACCTTGCCATAGAAAAGATCAAAGTCCTTGTAGTTCGGATGTGTGGGAACCGACTTGAAGGTGGTCGGAACTGCCTGATGGTGGGCTTGAACCCCATGGAGGCTTCCTACCTACCTCACTTTAGCAAGGATCAAAGACTTCGTAGTTCAGGTTGGTGGGAACCGACGTGAATGTGGACCTCGGGTCCAATGGTTGTTGGGCTTGAACCTCATGGAGGCTTCCTACGTACACTACCTTGGAAAGGATCAAAGTCCACGTAGTTTAGGTGGTTTTACTGGGGGCTTACGCTCTAAGGCGGCCTAAGGTGTTGGTTAACCCACATGAAGAGGGTCAGAGTGACCAATGGGTGGTGGGATTGAACCTCGTGGTGGATTCCAACATAACCTGCCTTGGAAAGGATCAAAGTCCACGTAGTTCAGGTGGTGTGGGGCTTATACTCTAGGCTTCCCATGGTGTTGGTGAACCAACTTAAAGGGGGTCTGGACGACCAATGGATGGTGGTGGGATTGAACTTCTGGGTGGATTCCTACGTATCTTACCTTGGAAAGGATCAAAGAACTCATAGTTCAGTTATTAAAGGTCTTGGTCCTTACACTCAAGGATGACCAGGGTGTTGGTGACCCGACGTGAAGATTGTCGGAACGACAGGGTGTTGGTGGGATTGAAACTCAGGGAGGATTCCTACGTACCCTACCTTGGAAAGAATCAAAGTCCTCATAGTTTAGTTAGGTAGGTGGGGATTACACTCTAGGCTACCCAGGGATGAGGGTTTCAGGGTCAGTCCTTACTCTAAGCCCACATGAGTCATGCTCAGTGAGAGAAACAAGAGGCAGTAGAAACCTAACGATCATATCGTGAAAGGTGCGTCTGTGGGAAGTGAAGTGGGGCTTACACGTGACCGCAACCCAAAGAGGAAACAAGGGCTTATGCGTGGTTAGTAGCTCGAAGAGGTTGGGACTTACTCAAGGAGGGAGGCCCATGGGTTACTAAGCGCAGACGGAGAGGGATTTGGGATTGAAGAAAGGAGAATCACTATTCCCCATCACGCCCTTTGCTGGCCCTGGGGACCGAAGAAGAAAATATGAGCAGGGATACTTCCTCTTACAATAAATCTAGGGGCTTACACCCTGATGGTTGCATGGGTACCGCTATGGAGAAGAAATTTTCAATGGGGCTTAAACGAGGAAGCTTCCCGGGTGCCGTTATGGAGCGGCAATGGTGGATCGGGCTTACGCAAGGAAGCTGCCCGTAATGTTTTCCTCATGTCTGGCCATGAGGGCATCCCAACCCATGGGTGGGTTGAGGCCTTCACCTATGCGTGAGTGAAAAAGCGTGATAACGCCATGGGGTGTTGGAATCAGTCTGAACAAAGGGAGATGAAAAGTGTGAATTACATGCCCGACATTTGGAACACAATGAGTGTGGCGTGGTGATGAAGGATAACTGATGACTGTGTTTGAAACACAGAATCCATATCACGTTAGCCTGAAATGGGGACAATCAAATGAGGGTCAACTGCTGACTATGTTTGAAAAAAAGGACCCGACTCGAAGTGTTTTCCAAAGTCTTACGTGGCATTGGCCCAGGACGGTAGTTGAGCTGATGCGGCATGGGACCAGGCCATTAGGGGGTCCCTTCAAACATGGAAGTTGATGAAGATCCGAATGAAGGATACACAAAGCATTAGGTGGAGTGATGGAATGTCTGAACGGATTCCAACGCTCTTGAAATTATGCCACTGTAATCATGGCATTAGGCATCCTATGGTTGGAACATAAGGAATATCTTATTTGGAACAAGAGGTATCCTATTATTGAATGATAGGCAGTGATACCGTTTATAGTCATGTAGATATGATTGTCGGCATCTCACGCTTGGAGAATAAGGCATCTCTTATTTAGAGCAAGAGGCATCCTATGTTTGGAACATAGAGTTCACTACATTTTAAAGTCATATAGATAAGACTATTGGAATCTCATACATGAATCATAAGGTATCTTTTGTTTGGAGTAATAGGAATCCCATATTTGTCATGTAGGGCATACTATAGTTTATATTTATATAGATAAGACATGTTGTAATCTCATGCTTGGAGCATATGGCTTCTCTTGATTGGGTCAAGAGGCATCCTATGTTTGGAACAGAGGGTGTACTATAGTTTAAAGTCATATAGATAGGACTATTAGGCATATTATTCATGGCGCACAAGGCATCTCTTGTTTCGATCAAGAGGAATACTATATTTGGAACACATGGAATACTACTGTTTATAGTCATGTAGAGAGGACTATTAGCATCTCATTCTTTGAGCATAAGGTATCTCTTGTTATAAGAAAGATGCATCCTATTTTTGTAACACAAGGATTACTATAGTTTAATGTAATGTAGATAAGACTATTGAAGTCTCAGGCATGGAGCATAAGGCATCTCTTGTTAGAAGCAAGAGGCATCCTATGTTTGGAAAATAAGGATTACTATACTTTAAAGTCATGTATATTGGAGTATTGTCATCTTATTCTTGGAACATAAGGCATCTCTTGTTTGGGGCAAGAGGCATCCTATGTTTGGAACATAAGGATTAGTATAGTTTAAAGTCATATTGATAGAACTATTGGCATTAGGCGCCTAGAAATGGTTGGTGTTGGGTCTTACGTAAGGGCGGACCTTTTGGGTTCAACCTGGCATAGGATCCATGTGATATGATTTGGATGAGTTGCTTGAAGAATGGTTAGACTCAAGATACTCAGAGAATTGGTGAGGAGAATCTCATCTCAAGACATGGGAAATGAACAAAGAGGAATATGTTTACTCAAGGTGTTTCACAATGTGCAGAGGATTATTTCAAACCATGGTATTCCACAGGTGGAAGGTGGATGCGCATAAGGGTGCAATGGAAAATTTCGACACCCCGGCCCAAAAAGTTTGCGGTGAGACTCTCCATTTTTCATGGGGGTCAGTGACGGTAACAAGGAGACAAGTGGGCGTGAATCTATGAGCCTCAAAAATGATAGGTCTTCACGAAGTATCATTGTGGAGCAAAGGGGCTCATGGAGCATGGGGTCTTGTGAATCATGGAATCGCAGAGCATGGACTTGCGGAGTATAAAAATGAAGTAAGATGCTCGCGAAGCATGGGATCGCGGAGCAGAAACGTGAAGGAAGCTACTCGCGGAGCATGGGCTCGCGGAGCAACAACGTGAAAGAAGCTGCTCACGGAGCGTGGACTCACTGAGCCGCTTTGAGTAGGAATCGGAGCACCGCGAACCGGGAGATCAAACATCCAAGGGGAGAAGTGACCATCTGGAAAATGGGGGTGAGCTGGGTATTTATAGGGGATAGGTTCTATGAAGAAGAGCTCTCTCGGAGTGAAGACGAGGCTTGCTTTGTGGTAGCTCGCAGAGCGTTACCACCTCCTTGCATTGCGATGGGTTTGAGAACATCAGATGGGTTCGTGGAGCATTAACGCCTCCTTGCTTCGCAGCGGGTTGATGAACGTTAGAGGGCTTCACGGAGCATTATCTCCTCCTTTCTTTGCGGTGGGTTTTCAAATGTCAAAGTTGTTCGCAGAGCATCCTGTCTCATTGCTTTGTGGCGGTGCTTTGCGAATGGGCTTCGCAAACCAGTTTTTCAGTCCAACTTCAAATATCCATAACTCTTAATTCGTAACTTTTTTCGGGCCCTACAACATACCAAATTGAATCTTGAGATATGGGCTGCGATCTTGGATCATGTATAGAGGAATTTGGGATATTTTGGGGATCCGTTTTCCAATTTCAACAAATATATTTATAATAACCCTATATTTATTATACAATATCTTTGAACGTTTAAGAATGAAGTTGAGGCTTAAGGTATGGGATTTTCATATTAATTTTATTTTTTATTAGACATTTTTCATATTAATAACAAGTTTCGTTTATGTTATGTATATAATACCCATGATTGTATTTAATTATTATTATTCTAATAATTATTGGGATTTACATATCCATTTTTGGATCTCTCTTTCATAGCATTTACTATTCAAAAGTTACCAAATTGGTAAGAAATTTTTGTCTCAATTTGTCTTCTTTGAGACATATGTTATGTTCTTCCCCTACATTTATTTATGAGGTATAGTGGTATGTTTATATTATAATCTCATTGTTTATCAATATTTCTTATTATTATATTTCCAATTATGAAATATTATGGTCTATCTCTCAAGAAACACATGAATTTATTCTACTATAGTTAGTTATTGAGAATACATTTTCCATTCATTTTTCTCTTTTTATATACTTCATATTTCAAGAGAATGATTTTAAAGAAAGCCGAATTTATTTCAATCTTGATTGAAAACCTTTTTTTCATCCATGTCAATGCTTACATAAAATGTTTCCAAGAATGTTTTGATGTTATGCTATGATTTTTAAAGTAATTTTTACCCTCAATTGAGTTTCTATAGAATGTTTTAAATTTAATATTCATGCCATTTTCAAAATATGGCTCGTTTGTCTTTTATCAAAAATTTGAAAGGAACATTTGTTTTAATTTGTATAGAAGAAATGGAATTTCACACCATAATGAATACTAAATGTTTTTAATATTCCTCTATAAGTTTAAAATTTTACTTTCAAAGAAATGTTTTTTCACAATGTTTTTTAAAATTTCAGTTTTAAAAGGTTATTTTAAAAGTGGAAAGGTTATTTTCTGCAATAATTTTTTTAAATTATCCTTAAATATCCAATTATAAGTTTTCAATGTTAGTCTCAATGAAAAGTAATTTGAATTTTTTTTTACAAAATTTATGTTTTGAAAAGTGATAATCAATGGAGAAATGCTATTTTCCTAAAAAAACGTTCCAAATAACCATTCAAAACAATTTATCAATATAATATTACATCCTTTGATGTTACATATGAATTAATAGTTATATGATCCAAGGATACTATTCTTATTGATTCTATGTATTGTTTATTTCTATGAGGAAATTATGTTTATAAAGCATGTTTCACTTACACTGGTTATACCATGTTAAAATTATTATGAAACTCACTTCTTTTTCCATAGGTAATGGTATATGAAATGATGAAATGATTATAAACCCTATTTATTTTATATAGGTTGTGATATGATGAAATATTAATGATGCCAATTTATTTTCATGGGTTTTGATATGATGTATGATTTATGATCTTCTGTAACACATATGTATGATCTTCATTATTTGATGGGATGTTCCAGTATCTCCCTCCAATGAATTGGGTTAAGATAGATGTATTATGAGATAAATAGGACTGGAATGTTTATTAAAACATGTTTAATAAGGGGATTGTTCCGCTATGACTGTCTTGGGGGTGAACGTTGATTACTACATTGGTTTGGGGAGTAAAAATATTCCACTATGATATTTTTGTCAGTGATCCTAACTACTAAGGAAATTATTTTCTATTCTTATGTTTATGCCACAAATCCATGTCTTATTTTAATGTTATATTTTCATAGATCATGTTCTTTGATTCCATTATTATTTATGTCTTATAAAATACCAATATTTATACCATGACTCATATTTATTATCTATGATATAAAATGTGTGGTTTTAAAATGATATTATCATATTATCATTCCCTTATGCTCATGGTATATTGATATCTCCCTTGTTTACCCATAATGAGAATCTTAGATCACCTTTTCTTATGATTCCTTTACTAGGATATAAAAAATGTTATTATATATGATATGTCTAAAAAGGGTGAAAGTTATGAACAACTTAGTGTGAGATGATATAGCTCACTTATGAAACTATTGTTTATATATCCAAGTTTATAAAGGAAATAGACCTAAAATATTAAATCACAGATCAATATGTTATATAATTAATATTCATCGATTAAGATGTAATATTTTGGTATGTAAAGTTTAGGTATTTATTGTTAGTATCAAAAATGATTTAGTTAAACCTCTAAAAACAAGGATTAGAAAACTTTAGTGAGATCCCTAGGGATATATATAATGATATATATAAAGAAATGTATAAAGATAAGTATAAGGATAATTCTAAGTATAAAAAAATATACTAGAATATTGGTGGAGAGAGTGATCGATTTATAAGAAATTACATCCCTATCTGGATACTATAAGTGGACCTAGTTTTGACAGAGATGTATTTAGGGGTAATAAATATATAAAGGAACATCGATATTGACTCGAGAGTTACTTGTTACATAAAAATAGTTCTTACTGCATTAATGGTTTGACACTCCTGAGCAATATGCTTTGTATTTTTAAAAAATCTTTATGAACTATCAAGAAGCATTTGAATAATGACTATGAATGACCTAGGTTAAGCCTAAATATTCATAGATTGAAAAGAAGGTCTAACTATTTAGACATCTTATAAGTACTTTTTCATGATTATGTAGTTTTACATAATGACTAGTTTTGATCAAAATATGTTTTTTAGATTTATTCAATGGATGGAACTAGAAGGAACAATGTCAACACTAAATTTAATGTTAAATTTGGCGAATATGAAAAACAAAATTAGTTAATGACTAGAGAGAATGATGTTGTGATTATGCCTAATTAGCTATCATGACATCTCATTGAAAATGTGAACTTTGGTAAAATTAATAAACAATTAAATTATAGGAATATGGAATTTTATAAAATTTCATGTGGTAATGAACATATAAAAAAGAATTTTCTACTTACTACATGTTAAGAAGGTTGGAATAACAACCTAGAGAATTATATCAAATTAAGGGGTAGATATTTTATATGTAGGAAATAAGGTCATAGAGTGATGAATGATCTATGTCTTATATCTGAGGAACATGGGAATTATCTAAGTTAATTCACAAATCTAAGAGTTAAATTATAGGGCGCTCTCCACGTGTCTGCAGAGAGAGATCTCCGCTCTCACATTCTCCATTCATCTAGGGTTTCATCCCCTTTGCTATCGGATCTGCCCCTCGGATCTTGGATTCTCTATTGTTCTCTTGTTTTTCCGGTTGAAGGTACGTGTTTTTGGACAACCTCTGTCTCCTTAACTGCTTTGGCCTCAAGTTTATTCATTCTTATCTAGGTCAGGGATGGTATGAAGGTAACGAGGAGGATTTGGGATTATGGTTCGGTGGACGTTGGGTTTCTAGACGCTACCAGAGTTGGTCTTCGTCCTCGGCCTCCCAAACCCGCTCTGACCTAGGGTTCCACCACTCCTCTCCAGGTCATAGTTGGAGCGATGGATACACAAGGTTTTGGGCTTAGAGTTTGTGGTTGTTGATTTTTCTTTCAGGGTCTCATCCCCGGCTCTCTTCAGGGTTGCTTTCCTGGTCTTCTTTAGTGTTCTTCCCCAGTTTCGTGTTCCCTTTTTTGTCCTTTTTTGCATTTGTGGCTTTATTTTCACCGATCGTCCCTCTTTCTGGTGCGAGATGTTTGTGGCTTCTATCTATGGGTTCCGTCGTTCTGGTTCTGTACAATGACGATGGTGGTGATGGTGTCATGGTTCAACGACGATGACGACTTGGTTCGGTGACAATGATGGCTTTGTTCGACAGTGATAACGACTTGGTTCGGTGATGATGATGTTTGGTTCTGGTGGTGTCACCTTGTTGCAGGTGGTGGACGTCGGAGTAGAGGCTGATGGCCTTGCTAATGCATTCATGTTGACGGTGACAGTGTTTGGTCGGCGTCGTGACAATGATTGTGAAGTGATGGATGGACGATGTCTCGGTCAGAGCACTGCACGTGGTTCATGATGGATTATTGGGTGGATTTTTTGTTTGAAATCTGAAAATTTTAAGGCGCATTTTTTAATTTTGAAAAGGGCGGGTTTTGAGGGAGTTTAAAATAGTGGTGGTACCCAGTTAGGGTTTGTGGGTAGTGGAATTTGTAATTTTAACATTGTATGCTAGTGATAGTCTAAATGGGGTCAGTACCAGTGGTTTGTGGTCGTTTTTTACGGTTCCCACATACCCAAAAAGTTTCTTCTTAAAATAAAAATAAAAATGGATTGTGGTAGGAGTTAAATTATAAATAATGAACTATTCCATGTCAATTGTTGAAGTGCAAGGATTAAATCATTTATATATTGGGATTCAAGGGTTATTTGGTAGAATTATTTTTACCAATGGTATTTTGGTTGTAAGAATCATGAAACATATACGGAATGTGTTGATTTTGGAATCATATATTTCATCATGTAAGACTAACTTAAGAGTTATTGATACCATCAATGGTTTATGATTTAAAGGTTGATCATATGTTCAATGTCTTAGAAACAACTTATGAGTTTTAATGTTGTGGGAGTTTATAAATACTAATGATTTTTTGGGAGATATTTATGGTAATACAGACCTTTGGTTTTGAATGTGTTTTGGTGAAAAATTATTTGATGAGAATATACCCAATACAATATTTTGTACAAGGTATGGAAACACTAAATATATTGTTATGCCACTGGGTATCACTAATTCCCCCACTATCTTTATAAATTTAATGAATATAATATTTAGAGATTACATTGATCATTTTATGGTATTTTTTATAGACTATATTCTTATATACTCAAAGGGAATGTAATGTTGTGAAGATAACCCGAAGACTATACTAAAGACCATAAGTAAGGAGAAACTGTGTGAAATATTTACAAAGCCTTATCTTTGGATAAAGAATGTTTCATTTCTGGGTCATATAATATTAAGAGAGGGGATATTTATTGTTCCATCATAGACAAATGCTATTGGATGTTGAAATATACTAACCAATTTGATTAAGAAACAAAATTTTCTTGGTTTTTCTAGATACTATCTTTGAATTGAAGGGAATTTCTAATTAATATATAATACACTCACCAAGTTAACTCTGATGAGATCCATCTTCCATTGGATAAATTAATGTGAGGAAGATTTTATGGAACTAAAGAGACGGTAATAAGTGCACCCATGCTTACATTACATTACATTTGAGAAGGGTTTTTAATCTATAGATATTAATATACTAAGGTATTAGGAGGAATTTCCATGCATAATGACATGTTTATAAATTATAACTCATGAAAATTGACGGTTCATGAGAAAAATTACCCAACTCATGATTTTGTTTTATCAATGGTAAAATTTTCATTAAATATATTAATGAATTATCTTTATAGAGAAAAGTGTAATATATATAATGATCACAACAGTTTAATGTATATATTCACACAAAAGGAGTTTAACATGCACATAGAAGATGGAAAAAGCTAATTAAAGAATATGATTTCTCAATACATTACCACCTTGGTAAAGTGATCAAGGTGAAAAATGATATATGCTAAAAGGATAATGTTATCTTATCTATGATGAGGATAAAAAAAGATCCAATATTTATGTATTTATAAGGGATGTATCATAAAATAGTGAAGAAATGGGAGAAATATTTTCTTTGTCAAATAAGTGTTCATTAATATATACATTGGAGGAGAAAAGAGTCATAGAAGGATGATATGGAGTTAAAAAGTAAGTGAGAAATGTTTAATATTTTAATATTTATAATGATGGAATGATATGTTTCAGGAACCATGTATGTGTTCTGTTCATAACAGATTTGAAGAATGAGCTGTTAGATGAAGCTCATAGTTCTTCATTCTCTATTCATGCTAGAAGTAAAAAGATGTATAGAGACCTGAATGAGTATTTATGGTGGGATGGATTGAAGTGATATATTTTAGATCTTGTACCTCAGTTCATGGTATGACATAAAGTAATGTTTTAGAGAAAATATTATAAATGGATTTTACAACCATTACCCACTCCTGAATGTAAATGGGAAACCATCATAAGGGTTTTATCATTAGGATCAAAAAAAAAATCTGAACAAAGTATTGATATTTGCGTTGTAGTGTATTGTCTTGAAAATTATGCATAATTATCTCTATTAGAGAATATATCTCTCAAGATTATATTTCAAATATATAAATTATGGAAGTTGTAAGGTTGCATGGAGTACCACATTCCATTGTATTTGATCAGTATCTGAGGCTTACCTAATAGTTACCATAACTTCTTTATCAATATCTTGATACGAAGTTGAGTTTCCACACTATGTATCATCCTCAAACATATGTTTAGTTTGATCGAAACCTGAAAACCAAAGAGGTTATAATGGTTTCATATTCTATGGATTTCAAAGGTGGTTTGGATCAACACCTTCCTCTTCTCATGTTTTCCTACAATAATAGAATTCACTCAAGCATTCAGATAGATCCTTATGAATCCGTCTATGGAAAAAATTGTAGAACTCCAATGTAAAATGATGAAGATGGAGAAAGATAGATATTAGTAACTAATCTAGATGATTCAATGACATGTATAGTTATATCTATTCAATCACAGATAAGGATGGCACAAATTTGGTAGAAATATCATGCTGATAGTTTTCAGTGAGATCTATAATTTAAAGTGAGTAAAAATGTGTTTTAAAGAATTTATATAAAGAAGAAGGTTTTGATATTTGTGAAGAAAGTGAAAATAATCCCTAAGTATATCACTCCCTTTGAAATTATTGATCATATCCGGAAGATATCTTATTTATTGAAGCTTCCACTAAATCCCTCTTAACTCCACGATGTGTTCCATTTATCTCTCCTAATGTAGTATATAACTGATCCATCACATGTATTGAACTATGAGTTGGCACCTATACGGAATGATATTTATTATGAGGAACAACTAGTGGATATTTTGGATCATATAGAAAAAGTGATATGAAATAAGACCACTCTCCTAGTCAAAGTTATGCGGGGAATCCAAAAGTTTGAGGAAGCTAAGTGGGAACCTGAGGATGTAACGTGGTAGAAGCATCCTTAGTTTTCTATAACAAAGTAAAAAAAATTTAAAGGGTGAATTTAATTTTTATGGGGTGAGGGGTAGAATGTAACACTCTAATATTTTATAAAATAATATTTCTTCAAATAAATTTAATTTCTTTGATTGACTATGCTACACACAACACCATGTTTTAACGAAACATAAAAAAATATTAATATTATTATTTAAACATGACCATTATTATCAAGATTTAAACTGGGGAAAATTAATCGGAATAATCACATTTTAATAAATATGTATAATTGTTATATATACATAATTTATGTTGACAAAAAAGTACTCCATTTTTTGTAGTCTTTTTATATTCTTTGAAAAGTACTTTTTTTCTCAAAAAATGATTTATATTTATTTTTTTGAACAAATAATATAAATAATTTTGACAAATTTTAAAAGAGTATTTGATAAAATTATCATATTTTGGAATCAACATATCAAAATTACCTTAGGGTGATTTTTTGTGATTTTTTTGAAAAGATTAAGTTTTCGATAAATAATAAAAAATGAATGATTATTATTAAAAAATGTCTTTTTATTCATATTTTTTAAAAAAATTTATATAAAAAGGGTTTTAAAAGAAAAATTAGGTGAAATTTTAATTTATTAATCTAATTTGTGTCATTGTAATCAATTTCATAGTTAATTTCTATTTTAGAACTTTCTACACTTATAAAAAATTTTCCTTTCAAAAACCCCTTTTTTCATCACATCTGTGGGTTTAATTTTAAATTAAATATTTCCACTTATGTTTATAGAATTTGAAAAAAGAGATTCAATATTTATAATCAAAATAATTAATATTTTATAATAAATTAAAATTAATGTTTGGTCAAAATGAATAGTAATAATAGTAAAAATTAATTATCATGGTTAAGGTTAAAATAGGTTTATAAAGGGGTTAAAATAAAATGATAAGGGGTAAAATAACCTATAAAAATTCTAAACACCCATTTAATGGACATATTTAGACCTTATAACCTGTATGTTTTGTTAATTTACCATTTTAGAGACTTTTGGGAAGTAAAAAATGTGGGTACACTTTATACTTTTTAGAAATTTCAACTCGGTCCTCTCCCCCACTTATAAAAGGCCACCCTCCTCCCTTATTCACTATTGAAAAACCCAATGATTCATTAAATTTTGGAAAAATGTCTCATTTAATTAACGAAACACATATTATATTAATTAGTTTAATTATAAACCCATCCTAAAAAGGGTTTAGGTATAAACCTAACGTGTCTCTCTGAAGAAGAGGTACAATTCTTAAACATGCATTTTTGTTTTATTTATTCTCCATCCTACTTAAAATATTATAAAAATATGATGATATAATAAGAAAATAATATTATATATATAATGATGTTAATATTTTTATTTGATAACATTTATCCATCTCATCTTCTATCAAATGGGAAATGAAACCGTTGATCGTGTGTTCAGTGGACTACGACCTCATGAACTGATGTTATTTTTTTTCTTAAACACCTATCATGGATGGATGTAACAATGTATTTAATTTCTATATATATATATATATGATATTTTTGATATTTTTATACATATTTAATTATTATATCAAAACTAACTATTACCTTCCCACCTGTTGAGATACAATAACTCCGCTTGTGTGTACGGCATACCACCTCTCCACAAACTGATGTGATGTGTTTTTTAATTTTTGTTTTAATTATATTGTTATAAGGACAGATTAAAAGGATATGTATGATATGTTTTAAATAATAATTCTTATTTAATTATGATATCACATATGCCTTCTTACTTTCCATTTTGTGAGGGTTATGACAATGTCGTTCATGTGTATGGAAGACTACCATCACGTGAAGTGATGTGATTCTTTTATAGCTAATGATTTTAATGGAAGGTAATAAGGTAATTTTAATGAATATATATGATATATAAGGAATAAAAATTATTATACAAAGATAATATATTATTTACCTTTATTTCATCTCATCCGTCGAAGAAATGGAAGCAACATTCATGCACACGTATGGCCTACCATCTTCAGGAATAGTGTAGTTCATTTTATATCTCTTACTTTAATGTATTACTATAAATAAATATATAATGAATATATATTATATTTATATCATGGTTAAAATTTTTGAGATTATGGAACCATGATAAAAGTAAGAGGACCAAAATTCCTAAATAAAAATGTACATGAAAACCAAAGTAGTTTTTACAAAAAATGTGATATTAACAAGGAATTATTGATATATGGGTAATAAATGGTCATAAATAAATCATATCTAGTATTATAAATAATATTGTGGGTATATAATAAATTTATAATAATCCTATATTTGTTAAAAAAGAAGTTCAAACATGTTGAAAGGAAGTATAGACTTATGGTAGGGGATTTTTGTGTTATTTTTATTTTATATGAGACACATGCCGTATTCACCCCATGTTTTTTATATGGTGTATATACTTCCCATGAATTAATTTTGTGACTATTATATATATATTTTTTATATCTGTTTCATAGTGTTTATAGTTAAAAAGTTACCAAATCAGTATGGTTTTTTTGTCTCAATTTGTCTTCTTTAGGACATAAGTTACGTGGTTCACCTACCTTCTTATTTGATGTTTATATACCGAAATTTTAACGTGTAATATCATGAATTTATTTATTCTCATGATATTTTTTGTTTAATTTAATGTTAATATTTCATGGGGCTTAAGATTCAAATGATACTAGAGTGGTATAAGTTTTATGTTACAATCTCAATGATTATCGGGGTAGTTATGTTTTTTATTAGGGTCTATTATACTCTAAAGTAAATAATAAATTTTATTCTGATATAATTATTTATTTAGAATAAATGTTTTCCCTTAATTTTCTTCTCTTTTTGTACTCAATATTCCAAAAAATAATGTTTTTAATGAATACTGAATTTATTTCATTCTTCCATCGAAAACCCTTTTTAATCCATATGCATGTTTTATAGTTTTTTTTCAAGAATGTTTTAATAAACCTATATTATTGTTTAAAATATTTTTTACATTTGTTTTGATTTTAAATATTTTTATAAGAAATCTTCACTTAATTTCTAAATAAGGCCAGTTTCAATTTTACCAAAAATGTGAACATAATCATTGAATTAATGTGTCATATTCATGAACAAGAAATGGTTTAAAGATTAACTTATAAGATTAAAATTTTACTTTTAAATAAAAGTTTTTTTAAAATTTTAATGAGCTTTTATAATTAAAAAGTAACTTTTCAAAGTGAATTGTTTATTTTCCTCAAGAAAAATTTTAAATGATCTTTAATGTTTTATTTATATGTGTCTAAAGTTATTTTTAATGAAAATAATTTTTAAATTGTTTTATAAAATTTATGTTTTGAAGATTTATTTTTATTTTTGAAAGAATATTTTACATAAGAAATTTTCCAAGTGATCATTTAAAATAACTTTTCCATTAAATATGATATCCTTTGATGTTAATTATGCTTTAATAGGGATATGATCAATGAATATGATTCTTATTATTTCTATAAATTATCTTTCTAGATGATAATAAATTTATGATACCTGTTTCTCTTTCATGAGTTATATCCTGATAAAATGCTTATGCAACCTATATCTTTTTCCCCGAGTTATGTAATGATGAAATGATGAAATTAATTTGAAACATGTTTCTTTAACAAAGGTTATCCTATAATGAAATGTTTATGAAAACCATTTATTTTTATGGGTTTTAATATGATTAATGTTTTATGATATTGTGGTACACGTATGTTTGATTTTAATAATGTGATTGGTGGGTCCTATATCTCACTCAAATGCATTTGGTAAAGAATGATATCTCATGAGATAAAAGGACTAGAATGTGGAGTGAATCTAGTTAAATAATGTGTTTTGTACATTATGATAGTTTTGGTATTGAACCTTGACTTCCAACGAGCCTTTACCCAAGTGTTATGGGATCCTACATAGAATCCAAGAGACTCGGGTTCAAAACTGGGTGGAGGAGAATTTCTGGGCACTATAGAAGTACTGTAGCAAAAACTGTTTAGTGTTGTAGCAGCATGAACTAGTCACCCGATTTGGGCCTTCGGGCCACCGGTTTGGGCCTATGGGTCTCAGGGCCTTCGGGTCATCGAAGGAGTTCGGACCTTAGGGAATTCGAGCCATAGAGACCATGGAGAATCCTATTTCACATATAGAAAGCCCCATAAGAGTATTAGAGAAAAATAGTATTAGTCACCAGAAGCATATCTAATAGGATTAGAAGAATAATAGGGTATGGGAACATCCATCGAAGCCAGACACCATGTAGCTTTGTACCAGGAAATGCTAGTTGAGTAGAATTGCAAGGGGAGGAGCTAGGTGATCAATGATATAGAATCTAGGGAAGGGAAGTTCTAGTGGGTTGGGCCTATGGGTTATGTAATGGGCATAGTCTGCCTATGGTCTTTCTGGTCATGTATTGGCCTTTAAGTCGTGTAAGGCCTTGTGCCTTGGGCCTATAGGTCATGTTAGGGTTCCCCTTCAACCCATAAAAGAGGGATTATCCATAAAAAAATAAAAAAAGAAGGCCTTCAGGCCATTTATGTATTGAAACTTGACTACTATGATGGATTGGGGAGTGAAACCTTTCCACTATCATTGTTTTGTAAATGATCCTTTCCAATTAAGGAAATTATTTTATATGCCTATGTTTATTCCAAAAATCTATTTATTATTCTAATGTTAGGTTATCATGGATCATTTTCTTTGATTAAATTATGATTCATGTCTTATTAACTACCAAGGTTTATGAAATGACTCATGTTTATTATTTATGATATGCTAGTTATGGTATTCAAATGTTATCCTCTTGTTCTTATACCCTTATGCTCATGATATATTGATATCTCCCTTGTTTACCCTTACTGAGAATTTGAGTCCAACTTTTTTTATGTTTTCTTTCCAAAGTTATAAATAAAGATTTAATGTCTGATATTTATAGGCAGGGTGATAGTTTTAAAGAACTTAGTGGGAGACAATATAGATCACTTATGAACCAGTTGTTCATGCATTTGAGTTTCCAAAGGAACTAGAACTAAGGTATTCTAGTGTGAATTGTTATGTTATGTAATGACCATTCATCTATTAATATGTAATATTTATGTATGTTAATTTTAGTTCTTTACGAAACCAATTCATTATGTGACTCTATCCACTATATAATATTGTATTGATGATGAGCTTTAACTTATTCTTATGATGTCATGTTTTATGTTGTTTCGAAATTCTTATAATGTCTTGATCATATGATATCCAATTATATATTCTTAAAGGATTATGTTATTATTCATTACTTATGTTCCACGCTTTTTTAGGTTTGATTTCCTTATCATGTGTTCATGTACCTTATCATATGCTTACTTATGACCTGTGATTAATATTGCTTATGTATACCCTTTTTGATCATTTGATATTTAACTTGTTATAATTCCATTTCCCTAGGTTATAAAGAAAATTATTATATATTATATTTATATATGGGTATCATGTGTGGGAAATTTGTTAGATATGTTGAAGGATTTTTATAAATTAACGAATCCTTGGTTTGGTGGAAAATATGTCCTTTTTATGGGAATGATATATGTTTTTTTAGATTTTCCCTAATTCTCTAAAAATATAAACATAAAATTTAATGGGTATGGAAGTTATTCAATATTTATTATTTATATTCTAATTATGGATGTTTAATTTTCGTTAAATTCAGTTTGTGTCAAAGATGGTTTGTAAAGATTATGTTTTTAGCACAAGATCTGAGAGTGTGGGTATGTGGCATCTCAGTTAGCATTAGAGGAATTTTTATATTGGTTTTGTGGTATTAATATTCTAGGTGTTATATATATAATCACAGGTCAATAATATTATTTTTTATCATAATTTTAATGATAAAATACACCTTTTATGGTCTTATGTGATTTTATTTTATGGTGATTATTGATATTTGCAAAATTTTTGTTAGGTTCCTTGGAAGAATGAATTATTTAGGTATAGAATACCCTTTGTATAGATAAGTGATTTTATGTTGAGTTAACTATGTTAAATTTGGATAATGGGTTAATTGATTTATGGAATATAAGATAAGCAGTATAGATAACTTTCATGTTGAAAAAGAGTTTCTTTGACAATGGGATTTAGGTAATTTTGGGATATGATTAACATATTATTGGGAGTATTTATGATTAAGTTAATATTGGTTAAGAAATGACTTTTTGTTGTTTGGGGATTAAAGGTTAATTTTATTACTAGGAAATGTTTTTACAATATTTTTGGATTTAAAACCTGGTGTGAAATATCATGGTTAATCAAAGTTTATTAATTATTTTGGGATGATGTTATTGATCATAAGTGGGTAAAACTTAAGGAAATTTAGGTTGGACTAAAGGAGGTATATGTTTTTACCATTTGTTGAACTGAATATATCATGGTTCAAAATGAATACGTCAAAGGATAAGATACATATTATTGATTTTTCATATTAATAAATTTATTGATTATTATCATAACCATTTTTCTTTTAATATTTTGTTAAGTAGAAGATTATTAAAATGAATTTGGGGAAGGTATGTCTTTAGAAACTCATAAATATTATAACCAACTAAAAAAGTATACTTTTCATAAGTCATTGTGGAAAATTAATTCTAAGCATGTTCATATTATGAGAGAGAAATGTGTTTTTTAGTTTTCCTCGGATAGTGTGGTTGATATCCCATTAGGATTTATATCTTATGTTTGTATATCTTATACATACCATAATCTATTCTTATCGATGAGAGAAATTAAAATTATATGGATACAAATTTTAGGGGCGAGGGGTAATTTAACAACCCATAAATTCTAATAATAAATATGTAACACCCCAAGATTTCACGATACGCTTCTCTTTCAATAATGTAATAGCTTGCATTGTACGCAAGTTTGAGATTTAACACACCGCGACCAATCAAAGTAGTAGTTATGAATTGTTATACCACTTTTTGAAATTATATAAATTTTATATTTCAAAATGGACTTCATTTTTGTATTCGGAATATCGAAATTATCCTAAGTTGAATTTTTTGTAATTTTCTGAGAAGTTCCAATTTTCTATGAATAGTGAAAAATAATTAAAAACAACTTTTTTAATCAAAATAATTTATAGTGATAAATTATACTATTGAGTGGTTTTAAAGTATAATTAGAATATATTTTTTCCATTATATCCAATGGTGTTCATTTTAATTAATTTCACTTTGAAATTGGACATAAACAATTGTCAATCTTTTGATATATATTGTTTTTAAAAAACACGCTATTTGTTGTGACAGCGGGAATTAATTATAAAATTAATTAATGCAACTTATATTTTTGGAATTTCATAAAATATACATCATTTTTGAATTAGGAATATCAATTATAGCTTAGGGTGAAATTTTGGCATTGTTCTGAAAAACTTCAATTTTTGATGAATGTTGAAACCACTAAGTGGTAGTTAAAAAACTGATTTTTCGTTTAAATGAAACACTACCACTTCTACGATTTGATTTTTAAAAATCCAACATACATGGTTTTCATTAGGAAGTACAATGTGGTTCAATAGGATTAAAATAATTTTTTGGTGAATAGTAACTTTTAAGTTTAATTTATCGCGATTAAAGGTAATTAGTGAAATTTATGGTAAAAATGATATTAAAAAAATATGAAAATACCTTTACACTTTTTCTACCTCTATTTGACGAGTAATGGCCGACCAAGAAAATCAATGGGTCAACTTGGGGACCCAATGGATCCACTTTGGTTGGAAAATGACATTAAAAACGTTTTATTTAATGTTAAAATAAAAATGTCACAAACATGAGGTATTTTACTAAAAAAAATTTAAATGGGTTTTTAAAAGTCATATTTTTGAATATAAATATTAATTAGATAGATAAAAAGATTTCATACATCATGATACTTTTTTTATAATTTTTAGACATTAAATATATTAAAATTTTTATGACACAATGATGATGCAGTGATTACCTCATTAATTAACGATTTAAATAAAATGAAAAGATAATATAAAATCTAAGGCTTACACTTGTCAAAAAACTATTGTATGAGTATATTTAGAACCCTTATCACCTTATCCTTGAAATATATTATTGTGAGACCTTTAGAATCCGAAAAACATTTCATAATAAAGTAACATTTCAATCTTTCCAAGAGTGCCCCTTCTCTCCTCTTATAAAAGGCCCCCACCTCTACCACCTTATTCACACCTTCAAGCCATTTGGCTCAGCCATACTCTACCCAAATACTATCCCAACTTCCCTATCTTACTCTTAGAAGCCTCACTTTGGGCAGAACTCTTCCCAAGGAAGCCTTTGGATCAAATCAAAAAGAGTTACCCGATTTTAAGGTAATGTATTCTCTTATGTTATTTTGTTTTATTTTTCCTCTCCAACCCCCTAAACTCTATTTATTAATTTTTATTGTAACAGAAACAGTATCCTAAATGTACTAGGATGTTTTTATAAGAAGATATAGAGCTACACTTACACACACCTACATCTAATGGTTAAAGAACATACTGTTTCTGTGGATGGAAAATTTCTGCCTCACGAAACGATGATTGTTAAACACTCATATAACACATTCAAAGGTGGCCATTATTATGTAACTATATTTATATATGATATATAATATTTTTATGTTTTACTTGTGCTTCTTTATTTTTCATTTATGGCATAACTTTATGGTTTCCATTATGGGTAAACGTGATATTTTCATTTTTGGAAGTGCGGACTACCACCCCCTCAAAGTGATTTGAATCGGTAATTCCATATGTGGGATGTATAAAGGATGGAGTAAAAGGTATTATACATTATAATATACTGGAATTATATTATACCTTTATATAATTATAATTTAATTCAATTAAATATGAAATAGAAATGAAAGTAGCATTCATGCGTACGTACGGCTTACCGTCTCCATGAACGGTGCATTTCATTTCTTACCTCTAAATGTTAGGTAATATTATAAATAAATGTATATAATGGATATATATGATATATATGATATATAAATCATAAATATAATTCTGGATATATTGGATATTTCACCACATGAACAACTTGTAATTATAAGAAGTTTATTTTTGACTCAAGTACCAAAGATCGACAAAACGACCGTTATTAACTAAAATAATTACATAATGTTAATAAATTCGTAATAAGTGATATAAAATTAATAATTAACTTGAAAAAGGATTTTAAGCAAGTATAAATTAACTCTAGTTTATTATTCAGGAGGTTAAATAACGTTCGAGTCAAGTCGGACACGAGGTAAGGGAACTTCTTAACCCAATTTCCTTTCTTTGGGTTAATCTCCTACATTCAAATTATGTCATGATATTATTAGGTCCTATCTTGTATTTATAATTTATTTATGTGTAATTATAGTGAATACAAATAATAGATCTATTTTATTCAAAAAAATGACCTTTTTAAGTGACTTCATCTCAATCTCCATTCATGGAGACATATTTTGCTTTATACACAAATTTCTTTTATACAGTGTATAAAACCCTTTGATATTTAAGTTTATTCCAAAGGAATCTTTTTTTACAAATAGTTTTACTAAACGATATAAGGAATGTTTTTCTTGTCATACGTATGCGGCGAAAACGACTTCTCTGCCACCGTGACCATTATTTGAGTTTCGGCTTCCTCTACAAGCCATAATTTTTTTTAAATGAAAAATAAATACAAAGTTTTAATCCTCTTTTATTTTGGTATTGAAAATGGTTTTGAAAGTGTTTTTTTATTATCTCAATGTGTTGTATTGATATATTGTGATTGAAATGTGGAAATTTTATGTCTCCTTTATGCATGTTTTATGTGATACGATTATGTTATGGTTTATGATATGTTTAAACCTATTCATATGAGGAATGCATTGGACTTAATAAGTGATGGGTGGAGCCCACTATAGCTCCTAGATGCATCGGCAGGTCTCATGAGACAAACTAGTGTCTTGGCACGAGGCCTTGAAAAAATATTATTTGTAGTCTTGGCACGAGGCCTTGGAGATGTGGTTATGATAGTCTTGCATTATGCATTCCGACATTATGAAAGTGGTTATTGATATTGCATGTGGTTATTCGACCAGTAGAATATCCAAGTGAATAAGTAAATGGCATTATCTCATTTTTACATTTTCCATATTATGTTGAATTTCAAGTTTAAAAGGCCTTTGTTTTAGTTATACATTTCCTTAAATGTTAATGTCTATTTATGAAAGCTTCCGTAATATTGTTATCCTTACTGAGCATCTGAGCTCACCCCTTTCAATGTTTTAATATTTTCCAGGATGTGAATAAGTATTTTATGAATGACCTGAAGGGATACTCAGAAGAGTATATGAGTGTGGACTATGGAGACTTTGTTATTGTAGTTTTTCAATTTATGATGTAATGTAACATTTATGAATGTATCTAGTTTTTCCAAGGATAATAAACTAATCGGTCTATCGAGACATGATCTTTTGTTATCATTCCAATGTTACGCAATAATGCACCGACCCTGGGTAACTGGGGTCGGGGCGTTACAGTTGGTATCAGAGGCAGTTTAGTAATAACCTTGGAAGATATATTTAGATAAACTCCGATTAGAGCGCATAGCCATAAGATAGACTTTGAGGATTAGTATAGAAGAACTTCCTAAAATTTTCTTGTTGTAGAGATTTTGTGGGTTGTTCGAGCAATACATCCCTGTCTGGATACGAGCAGGTAGAGGCGGCTCTGGCACAGATGTACCTAGGGGTAAAACCTGAAAACACCGCTTTGAGCAAGACTCTAACGGGAACTAGTGCACAACAATGGGCCTTGCTGCACTCTTGGTTACGACACTCCTAGAGGATATGCTTAGGATAATTCTCATTTTCTTTACAAACCATTATGAAGGGTTTATGAGTATATAATTCCTCAAAGAAACCATTTCTTTTTACAATTATGAATTATATCCATAAATAGTTTAATTTATGTTAAGTATTTTACAAGTATGAAATTATGTATTTCGATTCATAAACTAATCTAGTTTTTGACATTGTTTAGAAATGGAGCCTAGTGGGAGGAATGGAAACTATATAAATGCACACACTCCATGTAGGGATTTCCCTCCTGCTCAAGATAATTATTGTGGAGCTGGAGATACAACTGGTGCTGATCAACTTATTACCATACTGAGACAACTCACTCAGGTTTTGAATAATAAACTTACTCGTATGGAGCACCCTGATCTACAACATGGAGGATCAATGTTAGACCGCTTCATGAGGAAACAAACGCCAACATTTAATGGGGGTACAAATCCATTAGTATCTAAGTAATGGATAAACTCCTTAGAGAAAATATTCCACGCCTTGGGGAGTAGCGAAAGGGAGAAGGTTGTCATGGCAGTCTACCGCCTCACTGGAGATGCCGATCAATGGTGGTCACTGATTCAAAAGACAAAGGAAGATGAAATAGTATCAAGTATGGAATGTAGGGAGTTTAAGGAAATTTTCTTAGATAAATACTTTCCACAAGACCATCGAGCAGATATAGAAAGGCAATTTCTGAGTCTGAGGTAGAAGGAGGATGAGAATGTCTCAAAGTATGAGGCTAACTTTACAAGGTTAGCCAAGTATGCTGCAGATTATATACGTAACCCAAGAAGTAATATTGATCATTTATTTGATGGGTTAAAACCATTTCTCCGTTGAGATTTAATATCACAATCCTTCTCATCATACGAAGATATTGACTTGTGTGCTATCAAGACAAAAAAGGAATTCTCTAAGTCTTTTGACAACAAAGTAAAGCAAGAGAAGAAGAGAATGGTGGAACAAGAGACAGATAAAGGGAAAAAGTGAAAGAAAGATTTTCCATTATGTGATAATTGGGGGAGGAATCACCCCGGTACTTGCCTAAAAGGAATGAGAGTTTGTTATAAATGTGGAGAAAAAGGTCACCAGGCTCGTGATTGCAAGGGAAAGAAAGATGCTATCAATGTTGAAAACTACAATTGTAGAGAAATGGGGAATTATGAAAATGAATGTCCTAAGCATCAGGGAAACTTATCTCAGAAAAGGCCAAGGGATCAAGGACAATCTTATGCTATTACTACAGTTGAAGTGGAATAATTAATGTATTGGTGATTTTGGATTCAAGGATTATATTATGGTTATAAGGATTATGTGATATATATATAAGGATTGTAATGAAGTACCTGTTGTTTTCATTAAGTGTTTAATATGATGAAGGTAATCATATTTTTAGTATGTGACAATAAGAGAATCTTTACTTTGTTTGGGGAATCTGATGTTACAATTGATTTTCGAATTTAGAGACCTTTTAGAGAAAGTCTAGACAGATGTATTTTGGATAACAATATAGGTTGGAATGGATTAAGTTGAACCTTGGATAGAATTGTTTAAGGTTAAAAAATTTCTCAAGATTATTTTTGGAATATTATAATACTATAGTTTTAGGAAAAGGACAACCTGAAGGTTGGGGGATAACCCGTCGCGTCGGAAAATTCTATAGGAATCGAACCCACAACCATAGTGCGACAGGCCTTTATTACCTACCACTAGCCTACAGGAAGTCCATAGTTATTACAAAATAGTTTTCCTAATCTAAATGCTATGTGGTAATATTTGGAACCTTATAAAATTAGGATAAATAGAATATTTTTGAGTTATGTTACCATTTGGAGTGAAATATGGGTTCATGGTAAAAATTTATTAAAGAATGAAAGCCTACATGAAAAGTATGTATATTTATAAAAGGTAACTAAAAACATAAAACATTGTCAGTTAACTTTTCCAACTAGGGATTCAATGACCGTTTAACCAATCAAAAGTTTGTGATATTCTTGTGGTTAACTTTCTCATAATCCTGTTTTCTACAACTCTCCATCAGACCTTGATGGTTTTTTTCTCCTCTATATCCATATTTTCATAGAATCCTAGTATGGGTTATCTCGGGTGACCTTTGTACTTCTCTTTATTTCTTTTAATGTTATATTCTTATTAACCCTATTTCTGATGTGGGTTTTCCACAATGGTATTTTCTATTATCAACCTTTTATTTTCAAAGAACAATTTCAAATTGCGAGGATGCAATTTATTTAAGTAGGGGAGAATGTAACACCCCAAGTTTTCACGATATGCTTCTCTTTCAATAATGCAATAGTTTTCATTGTACACAAGTTCGAGATTCTAACACACCGCGACCAATCAAAGTAGTAGTTATGAATAGTAATACCCACCTTTTGAAATTATATAAATTTTATATTTCAAAATGGACTTCATTTTTTTATTCATAATATCAAAATTATCCTAAGTTGAATTTTTTGTAATTTTTTGAGAACTTCCAATTTTCTATGAATAGTGAAAAATACTTAAAGACAAATTTTTTAATAAAAATAATTTATAGTAATAAATTTTACTATTTAGTGGTTTTAAAGTATAATTAAAAAATATTTTTACCATTTTATCCAATGGTGTTCATTAGAATTAATTTCACTTTGAAATTGGACATAAACAATTGTCAATCTTTTGATATATATTGTTTCTTAAAAACACACGATTTGTTGTGACAGCGGGAATTAATTATAAAATTAATTAATGCAACTTATATGTTTGGAATTTCATAAAATTGAAATCATTTATGAATTCAGAATATCAATTATAGCTTAGGGTGAAATTTTTGCATTGTTCTAAAAAACATCAATTTTTGATGAATAGTGAAACCACTAAGTGGTAGTTAAAAAACTGATTTTTCGTTTAAATGAAACATTACCACTTCTGTGATTTTATTTTAAAAAATACAACATTCATGGTTTTAATTAGGAAGTAAAATGTGGTTCAATGGGATTAAAATACTTTTTTGGTGAATGGTAACTTTTAAGTTTAATTAATCGCGATTAAAGGTAATTAGTGAAATTTAAGGTAAAAATGATAGTATAAAAATATGAAAATACCTTTAAACATGTCCTACCTCTATTGGATGATTCATGGAAGACCAAGAAAATCCATGGGTCAACTTGGGGACCCCATGTAGCCACTTAGCTTGGAAAATGACATTAAAAACTTTTTATTTAATGTTAAAATAAAAATGTCACAAACATGAGTTCTTTTACTAAAACAATTTTTAAATGGGGTAATACAAGTCATATTTTTGACTATAAATATTAATTATAAATTTAAAAAGATTTTCTACATCATGATACTTTTTTTTATAATTTTTAGACATTAAATAAATTAAAAGTTTTATGAAAAAATGATGATGTAGCGATTACCTCATTAATTAACGATTTAAATAAAATGAAAAGATAATCTAAAATCTAAGGATTAAACATGTCAAAAACCTATTGTATGAGTATATTTCGAACCCTTATCACCTTATCCTCGAAATATATCATTGTGGGACCTTTATAATCCGAAAATAATTTCATAATAAAGTAACATTTCAATCTTTCCAAGAGTGCCCCTTCTCTCCTCTTATAAAAGGCCACCACCTCTACCACCTTATTCACACCATCAAGCCATTTGGATCGGAACAAATCTGCCCAAATACTCTCCCAACTTCCCAATATTACTCCTAGAAGCCTCACTTTGTGCAGAACTCTTCCCAAGGAAGCCTTTGTCTCAAATCGAAAAGAGTTACCCGATTTTATGGTAATGTCTTCTCTTATGTTATTTTGTTTTATTTTGCTTCTCCAACCCCATAAAATCTTTTTATTCGTTTCTTTTGTAACAAAACCAGTATCCTAAAAATACTAGGATGTTTTTAAAAGAAGGATTTTATCTACACTAACACACACCTACAACTAATGGTTAAATAACATACTGTTTCTGTGGATGGGAAATTTCTGCCTCACGAAACGATGATTGTTCAACACTCATATAACACTTTCAGAGGTGGCCATTAAGATGTCACTATATTTATATATGATATATAATATTTTTATGTTTTACTTAAGCTTATGTATTTTTCATTTATGGCATACCATTATACTTTCCATTATGGGTAAACGCGATATTTTCATTTTAGGAAGTGCGGATTACCGCCCCTCAAAGTGGTTTGAATCGTTAATGCCATATGTGGGATGTATAAAGGATGGAGTAAATTGTATTATACATTATATTATACTAGAATTATATTATACCTTTATATAATTATAGTTTCATTCCATTAAATATGAAATAGAAATGAAAGTAGCGTTCATGCGTACGTACGACTTACCGTCTCCATGAACAGTGCATTTCATTTCTTACCTCTAAATGTTAGGTAATATTATAAATGAATGTATATACTAGATATATATGATATATATAATATGTACATAATAAATATAATTCTGGATATTATGGATATTTTGTCACCTGAACCACTTGTAATTATAAGAAGTTTATTTTTAACTCAAGTACCAAAGATTGACAAAACGATAGTTATTAACATAAATAATTACATAATGTTAATAACATGGTAATAAGTGATATAAAATGAATAATTAACTTAAAAAAGGTTCTTAATCAAGGATAAATTAACTCTAGTTTATTATTCAGGAGTTTAAAGAATGTTCGAGTCAAGTCGGACACGAGGTAAGGGAACTTCTTAACCCAATTTCCCTTCTTTAGGTTAATCTCCTACTTTCAAATTATGTCATGATATTATTATGTCCTATCTTGTATTTATAATTTATTTATGTGTAATTATAGTGAATACACATAATATATATATTTTATTTAAAAAAATGTCCTTTTTATGGGACTTCGTCTCAATCTCCATTCATGGAAACATATTTTGTTTTATACAGTAATTTCTTTTATATGGTATATAAACCCCTTTGATATTTACGTTTATTCAAAAGGAATCTTTTTATATAAAGCGTTTTACTAAAAGAAAAAAAGGAATGTTTTTCTTGTTGTACATATGCGGCGAAAACGAATTCTCCGCCGCCGTGACCATTATTTGAGTTTCGGCATCATCTACAAGCCATAATTTTTTTAAATGAAAAATAAATTCCAAGTTTTAATCTTCTTTTATTTTGGTATTGAAAATGGTTTTGAAAGTGTTTTTTTCTTATATCAATGTCTTGTATTGATATCTTGTGATTAAAATGTGGAAATTTTATATTTCCTTTATGCATGTTTTATGTGATACAATTATGTTATGGTTTATGATATGTTTAAAACTGTTCATATGAGGAATCCATTGGACTTAATAAGTGATGGGTGGAGCCCGTTATAGCTCCTGGATGCATCGGAAGGTCTCATGAGACAAACTAGTGTCTTGGCATGACGCCTTCACAAAATATTATTTGTAGTCTTGGCATGAGGCCCTGTCTACGTGGTTACGATCGTATGGAATTATGCATTCCATCATTATGAAAGTGGTTATTGATATTGCATGTGGTTATTCGACCAGTAGAATGTCAATGAGAATAAGTAAATGGAATTATCTCATTTTTAAATTTTCCGTATTATGTTGAAGTTCATGTTTAAAAGGCCTTTGTTTTAGTTATACATTGCCTTAAATGTTAATGTTTATTTAGGAAAGCTTCCGCAATATTGTTATCCTTAATGAGCATCTGAGCTCACCCCTTTAAATGTTTTAATATTTTACAGGATGTGAAGAAGTATTTTATGAATGACTTTTCGGGATAGTCAGAAGCGGATATGAGTGTGGACTACGAAGACTTTGTTATTTTAGTTTTTCACTTTATGATGTAATGTTACATTTATGAATGTATCTAGTTTTTCCAAGGCTACTAAACTATGATATCTTTCGAGACTTGATCTTTTGTGATCATTCCAATGTTATGTAATAATGCACCAACTCTGGGTAACTAGGGTCGGGGTGTTACAAAATAGATTTAAAATATTATTAATATTCAAATTATGAATTTATTTAGTAAATATTTTTTTTTAAAATATATCAATTCACATCATGTTATTCAAAATAATTTCTTTTATTTAAAAATATATTTCTATAAAATGTATTTTAATTTTACTATTATATATTTTATAAATGTATATTTATGTTAAAACCATGTATTTATATTTATATTAATTATTATAAATAATTTTATTAATTTATGAAATATGAATATGAATTTTTATTTGAAAATGAAATAGTTTTTACTCTAAATAAAGGGGTTTCCCATATACTGTATGGTTTTATACAAAGTTAAAATTTAAAATTTTAGAAATTTTAATTTGATAAAATTAAGTTCATTTTCATATTAATTATTTCAAAATTATATTTGAGAGAAATTTTTGGATTTTCCTCACAAATATTTTTTGTGAATATTAAAAAGATATTTTTACAAATATTGTAACTATTATGATATCTTCATGATATAGATTTGACGTAAAAGTTTCAGAAGATTTGTCCCAACATTAAGAGATATATAAATATATTACACTAAAAATATCATCTAAGTAATATAAATTAAATTATATCTCAATATAAATAAAAAAACATTTAATAGCATTGATGTAGTGCTTGTGAAATAATGGAAAAGCTAAAATGGTGGAATTTATGATCGTATTTAGAAGTATAAAAGTAAGGATTGAATTAAAATATTTTTATTATTAAAAATAAATTATTTTTATTTATATATATGATTTTTATTGTTTTATAATAAGACAATTATCCAAACACTTACACAATGTATATGAAACACTTGTGAAAACAAGTGGAAAGTCAAATAAATTGTTTTAAAAACCTTTAAGGTTAAAATGATTTGGGGGAATAGATAATGAATGAGCCTTCTTGATATTTATGAAATATAATTTATTATAAAAATATTAATTTATGAATTTTATTTTCATTTTAATACCATTGATGTCAAATTACTAGAATAATGAGAAACTGACTTTAAATGTATTTAATATTAAAATTATCTATAAAGTACCAAAAAATCACATAAACTCATCTAAAAATGGATTAGTGAGATAAATATCAACATTACCTAATATATTTTTATATTTTCACATTTTTGATCCATTTTTCTTGAATATGAAATACTTTTTATATCAAATAATCTTTATTTAAAAAATGACATCGCAATCACATATAAAAGAACCCTTACACCACCCCTTCTATGATATAACTAAAATTTTAATTATTAAATAGAATATACCATATTATATTAATTAGTATTATTCCCACATGTTCTTGATCTTTTTTCCTCAATAAAATTATTTAAATCCATCAAAACAAAGAAGGTTTCTAAGAGAAGATACAATTCCTTATTTGTAAGTAATGAATTATCATTATACATTTTTAGTTATCTTATTCTTATAACTTATAGAAAACATTATTTGTCATATTAATAAAATATAAATGGTTTTATTAAACTTATTTACTAGAGATATTCTAGTTAAATCACTTTATAATCATACTCATCAATTTATTATTACATGTTCTAGTTTGGTCCAATTTAATAACCAACATGAATGATGTTATAAATTTTTATTATGTAGAGTTATTGAAAAATAATTATTAGTAATATATGATATTATGAATTAATTATTGTTTTGTTTTTTATTATATAATGGTAAAATTATGATTTAAATTTTTTATAACATAATAAATTTTATTCAGTAAAAATTTCCGAAAAAACATATTATGGATTTCATTGGGAAGAATCATACCTGATGTAACGTCCCGACCCGGATCACCGCATGGATGGTGACTGGACCGGTTTCCACATGACCTCAAGTGCACCTCCTCATATGTAATAGGCTAGAGAATAGTAGTGAGGGTGTAAGGATAGTCAACGATAGAGACTATACCCTCTTATCAGAGTTTCCCAATGGTATAACATAGTAAATAACATTGAATAACATAAGTAGTAAATATCAATAATAAAGAATTAGAAAATAGATTCTTATATAACTGAACCAAATTATCCAACACCAGTTTAGACAATTAATGATTGCATGGAATGAAATTGATACTTGAGGGAAAGCAGTAAAAAGTGTAATATTCTTTTCATTACAAAAAATACTGGACTCAAGTAAAGAAAAGAACAAAAAGCCCCCATGAAATCTCAACGAGCTTCCTAAGCTCCAGCTCAGTCCATTGATCCTACTCTATGTACAAGTAAACAACAACAAGCATGGTCCATGGGCTTGCGAACAAGAGAGGACTACTCAGGTACCCCAGTGTAACATCAACCTGAGTAGGGTGTGCAATATAAATCATAGTAGGTCATCACCACTGGTGTCTAACCCAATCCTAAAAGTGTAATATATATTAAACAGGGTGCAAACATGAATAAATAAAGTAATAAGTATAATATAACTGGATACCAATGTACCTACTTTAGCTCTTGGCTAGTGTGTGGACATGTAATCAGTTCATTAATTGATTATTAACAATTTATTTTTAAGTCACATGTGAGTAAGTTTCCTATCGAGTCCAAGGAGTTTCCTCTAAGGTAAAATGAGGTTAAACAATGACCGTCCCCGATGGGATTTAACCTTGGAACCTACTTGTCAATTCTTGACTCAAATTGTGTATCCAGGGCATCCTATGATGGTATTTAGTAACAAAGTCTGAAGGTAATTACCAAGGAAACTACCTCATGATAATATATATAGTAAAGGTGCCAATACATAACAAGGAAACCTGAAAATGATATCCAGTTTGGGAGTTCCAGGGTAATAACCCAGGTAACATAGACCTCACAGAAAGCTTACTCAATAGTATCTGAGTCTATATAATGGGTAGGAGTGTAATCCAAGGAGAATATTCCAAATAATTCCACAATAAAGAACCTACTGAGTCCAAGGAGTACATCCAATGTAAAATGAGACTAGAAAGGACTGGGTCCAAGGAGTGTATCCAAGGAACCTACTTATCAATGATGTATCTAAGGAGTGTATCTAAGGAATCCTGTAATACTACATGGTAGAACCAATGGTAGTATACCGGGTATCTAGAGATAAGATAAGAAACTTGATCTAGGTGGGTATGATCTTTAGCAACCTGTCCTTGAATTTGGAATGGGGTACACGAGTCCTAAGGCATTCTCCTCTCAGAATCTAAGGAGAGATCAAGTCTGACCATTCTTATTTAATAAATAATTCATGAAATGATTCATTTTGTTCAAGTCATTCCTTTAATTAGCATGGATATGTCAAGTAGAGTTGAAAGCATTTATTTTTTGTTCAAGCCTTGACTTCCATTAGAGTGGAAAGGTCGAACAACATTGCAACCATTTAGTAAAATTCATTAAGGCATATTCATTAATTAAAGTTCACTCCACTACCTTTTATTAACATGGAATGGGGTGATACAGACATGCCACCATTATTCAATTACTTTTAATAAGACTAAGTGATATACTCAAAATACTTTCCAATTCACAGTTCACATTTAATTGTCAATTCAAATCACTTACCTTAGGTGGGAAAAGTGATGAGAAACAAATGGTATTTTCCATGATGAAATTCATATAATAATTCAACCATTTAATGTAGAAGGTCTTACCTTTATAATGGTTAATCCATGAACACCTGAACGATGTCCTGAATGTGTTAAAACACTAAAGGACAATTATGGAAAACACTGCACATGGTTAAATCCAATTAAAAATTGGTCCAAGCACTTAAGTTGTGCCTCAAACCTTTTTATTATTTCAAAAACATAAATATGTTTCTCTAATGCCATTAGGGACATGTCATAAACGTGCCGTATTTCAAGATAAAATCAAGGGATAGAAATTTTGAACACTAAAACTCAAGAAAGAAAAATCTACCCACTAATTTTTAGCTTGAAGGAAGCGCACCTCTGTTGGAGGGGTTTTATTATAAAATCATGATATTACTTATCAACACAAATCATTTATCACTATTAGAATTTCAAATCATTAAACATGATAAACAGCATTTAAGAGCATTCAATTTAGATACTTCCTTGCATGAATTTAAAATATAACTAAAGTGCAATAAGTAATTAATTAATTCATTTATATAATTAGAGGACTTGTAAAGAGACCCTATCTCAAGGTGGAACCAAGATGTCAACATCGGCGATGAACCAAAACAAAGTGAAACCATAGAGTGAATCTCAACACACTACAAGAAACATTCAAGGGACTCACAAACACAAAAGCCCCAAATATTATTAAGGAAAAAAGGAGAAAACATACACCAAGGAAAAACCGACAGACTGAAACGAGGCAAATAGCATTGCCTTTGGCAACGGTTTCCAGAACACGCACCCTTGTGTCCTAAGAGACCTTCTGCACCAATTTAGATAGAAAGAAAACAAAAAATTAAGACACCCAAAACCCTAGGGTGTTCAGGATAACCAAAAATAAGAAAAAGGGATCCCATAGATAGGTCAAGGAAGGGAGGAGAGGAGAAGAGGGAGATTACCATGAATATTAGAAGAAGTGAACATAAGGAATTTGGTTGGAGAAATGAATATTGGAGGATATCTTCGAAGGGGGTCGTGCACTTAGAAGGGGAGAGCCCCTTGGACTGGGTGCGGGCTTAACTGTGCCCAACACCCTATTTTCAAATTTTAATAATTTTAAAATTGAATTAATATAAAACTTATAACATAATCTACTCTCTCTCTCCTCTCTCATACGCGACACACCCAGCCCAAGGGTATATCCCCTTCAAAGTGCATTATCACATCCACAGATCTCCTCTAATCTTCATTTCTCTGTCTAAATTCATTTTGATCTCTTCTCCAAATATTCATGGTAATCTCCCTCTTATCCTCTCCTCCCTTCCTTGACCGATTTTCGGCCTCCCTCTTTATAATTTTTGGTTTGGCCAAACACCCTGGGGTTTGGGTGTCTTAATTTTGGGGTTTCCTTCAATCTAGGATGATGTGAAAGGTCTCTTAGGACCCGAGGGTGCATGTTCGGGAAACCTCTACTGAAGGAGATGCTTTTTCCTTGTTTCAGTATTCTAGTTTTGGTATGGTGTAATTTTTCTCATTGTTTCCTTAATAATATTTGGGTCTTTTTGTGTTTATGAGTCCCCGAAATGTTAATTGTAGTGAGTTGAGCTTCTCCATGTGGTTTCAATTCATTTTTGTTCATCGCCGATGTGGACTTATTTCTTCCACATTGAATTAGGGTCCCCTTCCAAGTCATATAATTATATAAATTCATTAATTAATTACTTACATCACCTTAGTTAACATTTAATTTCCTATAGTGAAGCACCTAATTTGAATGCTAATAAATTTAGATCATCATTTTTAATGCTTTAAAATTATAAAGGTGATAAATGATTTGTGTGATAAGTAATATCATGACTTTACAATAATACCACCCCAACGGAGGTGTGTTGCCTTCAAGCTAAAAAGTAGTGGGTAGACCTTGCTTGCTTGACTTGACGTGTTTAAATTTTTTTGTCTTGATATTATGTTTAAATATGGCATGATTAGGACATGGACCTAATATAATTAAAGGAATATAGTTACCTTTTTGAAATAATAAAAAGGGCCAAGGCACCGCCTAAGTTCTTGGACTAGTTTTGAATTTTATTTAACAATGTGCAATGTTTTCCATAATTTTTGTTTAGTGTTTTGACACTTTAGGGCCACCGTTCAGGTTTTCCTGGATTAAAATTTATAAAGGTAATACCTTCTCCATTAAATGGTTGAATTATCATATGAATTTAATCATGGTATGTACCATGTATGCACATCACTTTAACCTCCAAAGGTAGGTGCATTAAATTGAAAATTAAATGTGAAACGTGAATTGGAAAGTATTTTGAGAATATCACTTAGTCTTACTAAAAGTAATTGAATAATGGTTAAATGTCCATAGCACCCCCTGCCATGTTGATGGAAGGTATCAGAGTGAACCATAATTAATGAACATGCCTTAATGGATTTTTAAAAAATGGTTGCAATGCTACTTGACCTTTCCACACTAATGGAAGGCAAGGATTGAACCAATAAATAAATATTTTCAACTCTACATGACCTATCCACATTAATGGAAAGAATGAATTGAACCAAATGAATCATTTCATGACTTCTTTATTAAATAGGAATGGTTAGACTCGATCTCGCCTTGGATTCTGAGAGGAGAATACCTTGGGACTAGTGTACCCCATTCCATATTCAAGGATGGGTTTCTATGGTTCAGACCCACCTAGATCCTATTCATTGTCTTATCTTTGGATTCTATGTGTAATACCATTGGGTCCCCCATGTAGTATTACATGATTCCTTGGATACACTCCTTGTATCCAACATTGACAAGTAGTTTCCTTGGATACACCCCTTGGAACCAGTCTTTGATAGCCCCATTTTACCTTGGATGCACTCCTTGGACTCAGTAGGCACCTTATTGTGGAATTCCTTAGATTACAATCTTACCTCATATCTAGAATCAGATATTACTGGGTTAGCTTTCTCTGAGATCTATGTTACCTTGGTTATTACCCTAGAACTCCCTCACTGGATATCTTTGTTAGGTTGCCTTGTTACGTCTTGGTACCTCCACTACTTACACTATCACGAGGTTGTTTCCTTAGTTATTACCTTGGGACTAAATTATTAAATACCATCATAGGATTCCATGGATACACTCTTTGGGTCCATAATTGACAAGTATGTGACAAGGTTAAAGCCCATTGGGCCTGGTCATTGCTTAGCCTCATTTTACCTTAGTGGAAACTCATTGGACTCAAAAGGTGACTTACTCCCATGTGACTTATGAATAAGTTGGTAATACTCATTTAATGAACTGATTACTTGTCCCAAAACCAACTGAGGGTTGAAGTATATACTTGGGTATTTAGTTATATTGTACTGCTTACATTATTTATGCATGTTTTCACCCTGTTTGATTTATATTACACTATTGGGATTGGGTTAGACCCCGATGGTGCCGGCCAATTGAGATTTTAATCTCACACCCTACTCGGGCCGCTATTGCACTAGGGTACCTGAGTATTCCTTTATTGTTCGCAGAACCAAGGACCTTTCTTGTTGCTGTTTTCTTGTATCTAGAGCAGGAGCAAGGGACCAAGATGGAGCTTAGGATTCTCTTGGATATCTCCTAGAGGTTTTTTGTTATTTTCTTTGCTTGAGTCATACCTTTTATTTTTTTGAAAATCATGATTTACTATTTCCTACTTTCCATCTTGTATTAATGTCATGTCATGCATTCCTTTATTTTATAAACCGACATTGGTTAATTTGGTTTAGTTATATGAGAATATTTCTTGTGCTGCTTTATTGTTTCTATTTACTTATTGTACTATTGACTGTTATTTACTCTATTATACCATTGAACAAATTTTATAATAGGGTATAGTATCCCCACTGACTGTCCTTACACCCTCATTTCTAGTCAGGAAACATTGGTATATGAGGATGCGCGCTTGAGGTCATGTGGCGACCAGTCTGGCCACCATCCAAGTAGTGAACTGGGTCGGGACGTTAGACCTAAAACTCCCATGGAGTGAACATTTAAATTCATTACTAATTATATAACTTATATGACAATAAATTTACTATTATAGACATTATGAACTCATGAAAATTTATGATATCAGAAACTATTATATTGAAACAATGAAGAAATAGATAAAACTACTAACATCGATGACCAATATTAGCTTAAGATAAATAATAACTATATAATAAATTCATCTAAAATATTAATAAAAGTTAATAAATATGAATAATGTTCTTAAATATAGGAACAAATTTTCATATTCTATTATATAAAAAGTTAGTACATGTCATACTAAGTGGGAATCCAAGGTAAAATTTCTCTTTCTAAATTTTCCATTCCTTGAGACATATTTGAAATGATGCATAGGTTCTTCTTTGATATTATGTAATTATTGTGCATTAACTTATTTTATAATAAATAAAATTTTAATAAATTTATTTAAAATTATATTTCATGTTCTATTTCCATGGATTTTTATTCATATTTTACAAAACCCTCAAGAGGATTCAAAACTAAATTTTCTTTCAGTGAGATATATTTTTTTAATTGACTATGTTACTAAATATTATGTATGTTTTAATATATGAGTCTTTTGTTTTGTATTTATAATTATTATATGGGGAATTATATTTCTTTCAAATAATCACTTTGTTTATATATTCTTACTTTACATGTTACAGTCTTGGAATGGGTTTATTTTCCATGTCCACACTCATTTAAAGTATTGTCCTTGAATTCTACAAATTCTCTTGTATTAATAAAATAAAATGTCATAAATGTTTAACTTATTATTTTAATTTATTATTTTATTATTTTATGGTCTCATTTATTTCTCTTTGGATTTATATTTCATACCTTACTTTTTTAGATAAGGGTTTTTCTTAGCACTATTTCATTTAAATGGGTTTAAATGTCTCTTCCTGAACTCCATTATTCAATGTTGGGTTTATTTTACAATATGATTTTATTTTTATATTTCCTATTTTATATCCAAGGGTTTCAAAATTATTCTTACTATTTAACTTCCCTTTTGTTCAAAATTCTATTGAATGTATGATCGTAAGTGGAGCCGACCATATCTCTTATTTACAGTTGTGAATATTTATCCTCCATGCCCATATTATATAAATTGTTTCAATAATGTTCTGAATTATACTTCAATGATTAATTAAGTTCAATTTTTATTTTATTTTAATTATTTGTATATGTTTTAAAATAATATTTTTAACACTTTTTACATGGATCATTTTTGTAACTTCTTTACCAAAGTGTGATAAAATAATTTTTTAAATGTTTTCTACATGAATAAATTTTTATGTCGTTATGTCTATTCTTAAATATCAAGATTCCTTTATAAATTTTCATGGTTTTACAATGTAATATATATTCCTTTTTTTGATTTTTTTATTTTTAAAATAAGTTTTTATATTTCTAGAATAATAAATAATGTGTTTTCATTCCACATATGTATATTTTATCTCCCACACTATACATTTCTTATATTTAACAAGTTTTTTTAGTTCTTTCAATAATTAGAATTTTCTAAAAATTAAATTTTTAGTTCTTTATTTTCACTCCCTAGAAAATAATTATTGAATTGAATCATCATTTTGTTTTAAAGACCATGTTACACACGTTTTTTTAAATATTTATTGTAATTTAAATTTTATTTTCCTCTAAAAATCTAAAATATCTTTCTCCTTTGGGGATGTGATTCAATTAAATCCCTCTGAATTCCGTTATGATGTTTTTATTTTTGGAAATTTAATTTTTGGTATCAAATGATCCAATTCTTGGTTTCTTCTTTTTTGATACCATCTGAAAGTGTTATGTAACCTATCTTCTGAAAAGGTGTAATTCATCTATTTTAACACACATTAATGTTTATTATGATTCAATTTGTATATTGTATATTGTTTCCATATACTTTTTTTAACTAGATGGTATATTATCTTATTTTGTGGAAATATTCATTAAAAATTTTTCTTTCTCATTTTAATTATGATTTGATGAGATTATGAATGTTTTCATATTTGGTACAAACATGCAAGTAAATATTATGATGTGATAGGTGGACCCATAATTATATAGAACTACAATGCATTGGTTAATATTTTATATCTCATGAGATGTTATATAAGGGGATAAGGTGTAAACACAATCCATTACAAGACTTTTTACATGATGTTATGTAATCTTGGTAGTGAGCCTTGACATATTATTATGATGTAACCTTTTATGTTATTGCCACATTATTTTAATTCCATGATCCTATGATATATAATTTTTATTAAAAAAATTATTTGGTTACAATTGATGAATTTTGATCCATGTTTTATTGGGTATGATTTAATTAGGAAGTGTTCATGTACCTTAATTATATTTTTTATACCCATATGTTTATCTTTTGTTCCCTAATAATCTCTGATTATTATAGACTGTGTTTACCCTTTCTGAAAATTTGCAATCATTCTTCTTATGTTTAAATTTTCAAAGGTTATGATGAAGAGTAATATGTATGATATGTTTATATGGGTTCCACATGTGTATAATTTTATGGGAGATATTTTATACTTATTATAAAATAAATAATCATTGGTTTACTGAAAAAATGTCAATTTGATGGGAAAGATAATGGTTTTTTTAGGTTTTCCAAATTATTAAAAACCCTAAACCAAAAATTTCATGTAATGTAAGTGAGTAAATATTTGTTATTGATAGTTAAATTATAGGTGGTTAATTTATTCTTGATTCATTCCGAATAAAATCTAGTTTATAAAGAATTTTTTTTTGCGCCAGATCCAAGAGTGTGGGTGTATGATCTTTGACATTATGGAGGTATTTCCTTATTTAAAATTCTGGTTTAAATATTTTATTTTTTTCAATAAAGTTTTAAATAGGTGTATGAAGGACCTTGGGGGTGTTCCAGGGGTTCAGAACACTAAATAAGGGTAAACTAAACTAATCTGTGTAAGGCGCACAGTTGGTGCAGGGTTAGCGTAAAGTTAAGTAAACTGTGGGAGGTGGGAGACTAAATTGTGCAATTTTTGACAGTGGCATATCGCACTATTGACACATGGTTTTTAACCCATGGGAGTGTCCCTAGGTAACTTTTTGACCTAGATTTCATTAGATAATGGATTGAACATGGTTCTAACATGGTTTGACAAACCATGTGGGTAAACCGTGCACCCATCTAAAAGTTGGAAAAATTAAGGAATTTCCACTTCAGGATTTTATGCCCCCACTCATTTTTCTTTCCCATTTCAGCCTTTTCATCCCATGTGATGAACCATAGTATCCCAAGCTTCCAAGAGGAGATTATAATTCAATACAATGCTCCTTTTAGCACATTTGGTTGTGAATTGAACATATGGTTGAGTTTAATCACTCTCTTGTTTCTCTTTTTTGGATTATGGTTTCCACCATTCTATTATCTCCATCTAAAGCTATAAAATCGTATTTATTTGGTGAGATCTATGATGAGGATTAAAATGTGGTTGAATGAGGAAATAAGGACTCGATTAATAGGTCATTCATCAATGTATTCAATTAAGGTGGTCTACAAGTTATACCCCATGGTTTTTATATGGATTCGTGCAAAAAAGATGAGTTCTTATTTTTGCTTTATTGTGTTCTTAGTTCCATTACTGAAATTTGATATAATGTGAGTTTAAATGATAAATTTAAACCCTAATTATCCCCATGGGATGGATAGAGGATGACTTGAACAATTTAAGGCCACCCATGGGGTGTTCCGACCTTCCCGAACTTGGTTAACAGAAGTGTTATGTGTCAAATAAACTTATGCCTATGTAGAGCCCAAGGTAAACATGTTGATTGATTTTTTGATGATCAAGAATGGAAAATCGGTTTTTGTTCCCAGATGTTTGTATTGGACAATGGGTTTCTTGGATTGACATGAAAATAATTAAATGAGGACAGTGGTAATGTAACAAATGAAGTGTGTTTTGTACATGAAATGCACATGCGGGATAATATATGGGAAATTATAAATGTTTTAAATTAATTAACATATAGAAAACGGATAGATATGTTAATTGGGATAATTTAGGAGAATTAGTGAATATACTTAGTGAGTTAGGAATAATAAAGGAGAATTGGGATAAATGGATTTGTAATGTAAATGGTAATTGTGTTAATGGGTTGTGAAATAAAATTAATTACCATGTTGGTTTTCATGGATTGTGAATGATATTGGAATTGGTTATGTTTGGTTGCGGTATGGTATATGTGTGGAGAATGGACAAATAAGCATGTGAACTTGGCTTGGTAGAGTGCGGTTTTGACCTGAGGATCTACACCCATGGGTCAAGTTATATTATGTATCTAAACTCAACCCCAAAATTCATATACTAATGAAGGGGATTATGTTATATTCCTCTAATGGTTGCATTCGATGGGACCAACTAGACTAAGGCTTCATGGTGAGTGTGTTGTATATGTGATGAGGTGATTATCCTTAGTGAGATAAGGAACTTCATCTATTTCCCTTATTAATTGAATTAATTAAATTCCAAAATCATTGATGATGTGATAAAAGTGACCTATGTAATGAAGTTCGTATAAGTATTGAAATCAAGAATAGTTCTAGGAATGGATTTAGAGAACACTGTTAACTAGTGGTAGTAAACTTTTGTTTATTTACTTTGTTTTTACATTGAACTTACATGAACTATATATTGATAGGATATTTTATAGACACTATTACTGGTGTCATACAATGTTTTATTCACACGCAACTCCTACCATTGTTGGGTACCCGAGTAGAATTCATGATTGCATGTCAGGAAAAAGGAAAGGGCCCAATGATAGGAAGTTGTGTTGGGCATGGGACATGCCTGGATGAGGTCCCAGACCTAGATTAATGACTATTTTTGGGATTCCACTATTTATATTTATTTTGGTTTTTGTTCACCATAGCACTATTCTACAAGAAAACCCATTTTTATTATTGGTTGTGATTTTTAACTAGTTTTGGTAAATGTTAGTTATGCGTGATTAATGGTTACTACACATTGTTTTTTCTATTTATGTTTCTTATATTTTGTGAATTAATCTAGTAATGAGGGTATATTCTACCCACGTGACTATTCTATACCCTCAATGCTATTCAATAACCTCTAGAATATGGGGAGTCATGCTTAAGGTCATGTGGAGATCTGACTCAGGGTGCTGTTTAGTGGCATCTAGGTCATGGATGTTTTAGTGGTTCTATGGAATCTCAAAAAGGGACTTTATTTATAACTTGTTGGTATATAAGGGTATACATGTATCCATTAATATAAATATTGGTATTATTTTGTATGACTTCACACCAATATGATGATATTTCATGAGCACAAATGAGTTATGTTTCTGGGTGGGATGAATAGAACTCACCATAGACTTGAATATGATTCCACTTGATCAATAACACTAAGTGTGTCAATGTGCGTAGGGGATCCCTATTATGCCTTTGGACTCACCCTACAGTTATGTACATAACATGCTATTATTATATATATGATTATAATTTTTTGTATCATTTTAAGTTCAAGTATCATTTTAGAGAGGGACTTATAGCCTATAAAAAGTAGTGTTATGGTGGTTGATGGTTCTGTGGAATATTTTCTTATATGTTAGGTTATATGCCATTATGTGTTTTTTAAAATTTAAATATATTATCTAATAGAACAACTTGTTTATCTATTTTGATATCTTATATGTATATATATATAGTATAATGTTGTATCATGTAGATATTGTGTATCATATAAGTTTGTTTATTTCATATAATGGACTATGAGATGCAACTTATATCCACAAGTTTTGTTATCCTTAGGTTATGGATATGCCCGATTATGGATGGGTCATTCCAATTGTTTAGTCATTTTGTGGATATCCCTCATAGGATAATTTCAATGGAATTATCTCCCCATGGTTATTTTAGGCTCTCCCCACTAACCAAAAGTATTTAGAAAATAGAGTGTAATATTTGAGGAAATGTAGTGAAATAGCTTTTGAATCATTCAGTTGAATTGGGTTGGGGATATTACAACCTCATATTATTATTTCATTATTGTATATCCACCTTCAAAAACTGTCTATTTCCTATAATTTTATTGAATAAGTTGTAAATACTTGGTAAGGGGCACTGAATCTTCATCATCACTTGGTTCAAGAGGCAATAATTGAAATAAAACCTAATGCTACCATCAACCTTTTATATAAATACAACTAGATATCCTCAAAGAGACACATGGGGATAAATAAAACCCTTATTAAAGAAATCAAAAAAAATTTAACTATAAACTATCAAAAATATGATTTTTCTATTTGATAATTTGGCATATAGTTAAGAGATATCTATTAATGAAATTATATACCAAACTCAATATAATTATGACTAGGTAAATCCATAAACTTCTTAGGAAAAACATCAATGAAGTCTTTCATATCCCTTTGAATCTTCTCAATTCATGCCTTCATTAAAAAGAACATGAAATTAGGCAACTGTGGATTTATAGGCTTGATAAATTATTGATACATATAATTATCTTTCTCAATAATGAAATTCATATGATTTACTCCTACATCATTGAAATAACATGATGTTGATAACAACTTATATAGGATTTCATATAGTATAAGTAATCCATGGTAATGATAAAAATATAGGGCATCAAATTTAGAAAGATAAACTCTTAATTTTTCTAATATCTTCCCATTTATAGTTAATTTATATTTCATATAAAGGTTGTAATGTAATATTTTTTGTTAATTTATTCCATTTTAATTTTCTTAATGTTTTACAATAATTGGTTCAATTGAGAAGGAATGTAATGAATTTAAAATATTTTTGAATTGAAAAAATAATCAGTGTGTAAGTGTACTGATCACATAGTGAATGAAAGGATATGTAAGAATAAACATATTTTATTAGAGATATATAAAAATTATTCCATTTTTTTCAATTTTTTTTAAGATATAGTGATTCCATAGTGTTTCTATCACATAGTATCCAACTCACTTCAGATTAAGCCATTCAGAACATCAATTTAATATATAAATTTTTAGATATGTGTAAGATTTATTCTTGATGTGATCAACTTTTTACACTACAATAGACTTGTGTAAGATTAGAATTGTTGACCTGTGTGATTAAAAAAAAAAAATTATGAAATAATTTACCAAAAAAGTACAATCCCCATAGTAATGAATATTTAATCTAAAATTGGATCATACCACAATAAAATATATGTCAACATGTTCGAATATACTCTAATGAAATATTTATATTGCGAAGGTCATAAAATTTAGGCACACATATATTTTTTAATAACAATTAAGATTTTGTTATGGAGAAATCTATCACATCACAATGCATCTGGAAGTTGGATAAATTGATGAGTTTTTTAATCACATCACATAATTTATTGAAAAAATAGAAAAATTATTTATTAAATAACCAATAGAAATTAAGGTTGTTGATTTAAATTTAACATTTTAAATTTATAGAAAAATTAAATTAAAAACAAATAACATTAGGTTTACTAAAATAATATCAGAAAAAATTATGAAAATTTGATAAAAAACGGAATTTTAAAATATTAAAAAGTTTAAAGTTTTTCATCTAAAGAACAATAGTAGTGTCAAACTATCTAATTAGTAAATATAGATAGAATCCCATTCCATTAGAAGATGAATATTGAACTACTATAGATTCTATTCCAACTGTACCTAATATTTTATGAATCTGATCATTTAAGAGTTTCTTATAAATATAGATGCACCTCATGGATTAGAAAAACTATAAGTACACACATCACAACTTTAAGGTAGAATTATTAAAGTTTCTTAACATCTTAATGAATTTTAATTTCATTTTTCTCGATTGATTACTTTTACTGCATTCATTATAAATCTAAGTATTTCCTATAAGATATACCATTGTGTAAGGATAACCATTTAATGTTCTTGTTATTTATATTGTATTAAATTAAAACTAAAATAAATTTTAAATATAATGATACTAAGATATCATTTATTCTAGTAGAAGTACTGATCTACTAGTATATGTTTTGAAATCAGTAATCTACTTGACTTTGTAGCATGGTAAATCTAGTTACCATTTAAGTAGTGGTTTAAACTAAGCTAGCAGTTGTTGTAGTGGGGAAATTATAATTAGGATGATTGAGAGATTCTAGGGTAATTTAGACAAATTTAAGATTCTGAATTTAATAGGAGAATACCTTTTTATAGGTGAAAAATTTTGGATTCTTTAGCTTAGGTTTATAGATACACATTTAACATTGGGGTAAAATTCAGGTTTTATAATATTTTTTTAAAGGATTAACTTGTTTTCTTAACATTACACATTATTTAGTTTCATAATTTTAAAATAATCTTTAAATAATTTATACTTTACTTTATATAATTCTTTTTTTTATTTTTTACTATACATATTATGTTGACCAGTAATATGAAATACCAATACATAATCTCTATTACTCAGATTTTATTTTTGTTCGTTTATTAGTAGTTCGTAATACTAATACATTTTTTTAGATCAATTATATTTTCTTAATTCTAATACTTTTATCTATTTAGGAGGATGAAAATATATAGTATATTTTAAACCACAATTCACCCCTATTTAAATATTATTTCCATACAATTTTGATCCTACATTTGTTATCAAATCTATTTTGTACATTAAAAATTGAATATGAAATTCATATATCCTAATTTATAGTTAATATCATATTTTAAAAATTCAATTTCCTTGTGTGTATATTTTTTTTTAAGTTTGAATGGTTTTAATGTTATATATATTAATACCCTAAATCCAAACATACCACCATTTTTTATGGAAATTTCTATGAGTACTAGAGATACAGAATGAAAACTTATGTTATAAATATAAGATTTGATAATTATATTATGCTTACTAGAGAGTATATAGTTCCAAAAAGAGGTTATTACTTTTAAAAGATAAGGAAAAAACTATTTTCAATTGAATTTTAGAGTAATACATAATTTTCTATGTTCTATAAATATAAATATTCATATTTAAATTTCTTCTTTCCAAACTTTATGTGGAATCTAGAAAATGTTAAAATTAAACATTTAAGAACTTTAAATTTTCTTGAATCAAAAAGTGCAATATTGGGAGTAAAATATTAATAATTTTATTTTATATTTTAATAAAGAGTTTCTAAAATACTCAAGAGATTACTAAAAAATGTAATTAATTTACAACAGCTTAGTAAAAAATAATTTTATGATGATCATTTATTTAAAAAAGTTATAGATATCCTATAAAAATAATGAGAATAAAAAATCACCCAAATTGATGATACAAATTATATTTATAATTTTATTATATATGAATTAATTATTACTTTAATATTGTATGAATGTTTCTTAAAGTAAGATGAATAAAAGGAGAAAATGAAAAATGGTGTTTCTTTTACAACTATCACAACAACTAATACTATAAATTATTAAAAAAATAATCTAATAAGTGATATATAAAAGTTTATAAAGAAGTTTAATCTAATCCTATTGACGGTGAAGTTACTAATATATCAAGAATGATGTTTAAATAGAATTTTTTTGAAGAAATTATCCTAAGGTAATAAAAGGGAAAATAAATACTTTCGAACTGATATACTATGAATGTAGAAAACATTGATACATTAGACCTTTTTGTACATATCTAAAAAAGTAATAAAATAAATCTTCTATAAATAATTATATGAATATAATTAAGAAAATATTGAAAATATGGGTACATGGAGTTATTGTAAAAGTGATTATACTTCGAATAAGTCCAACTGAAGAAAGTAATGATAGTTAAAAAATCAATTGATTCTATTCTAATAATCCCAAATTAGAAAAATGTCTTTTGGTAAGGCATACTTATGAATCTCTCAAAAATACATATTTTGATACATAATTATTTTTTTCTTCAGACATTGAAAGTGAAAGTGATGCTGAATATTATTATATTTTAGATGAAGAAAGTGCTCCATAAAACCATGAAGAGATGAATGATTATATTTCCAAATGTGAAACTACGTATCAGAAGCTATATAACAAGTATACCATGATAAAATTAGAGAATTTTGAATTAAAATAAAGCATAAAAGAGTTAAATATATAATGTGTGAGATAAAAAAAGAAAATGGACAAATTATTTTAGAATTAGAAAATTCAAAAATCAAATTTTCTAAACTTAATACTGATCTAAAATTTAAAGCTAAATTCATAGTATTTGATGATACTAAATATAATAATTTGAATAATAAAATTGAAAATTCAAAAAAATTTCACTTTTTGTCAAGGTAAGTATGAGATATTAATACTTAAGCATGATATTGAAAAAATTAAAAATATTCTAGCAAGGTTTACTTTTGGATGGAAGGATCTTGAAAAAATGTACAGACATATATGACCTATCAAAAATACATTATATGTAGGGTGTTAAACTACCAGAAGTTCAATAAAAAGGAAAATATACTATTTACCCTGTAAAGATCCATTTTTATTTAATTTATATATTGAATATATTAGAAGAAAAATTATTATATTTATAAAATTTAATCCTTTGGACAACACCGAACATTTATATCATCAGAATATACTTTATATTTTCAAATATATCTATTCAATTTTGGGGGACAAAAAATTCATTTTCTAATTCTTCTTGACGAAAAGAGGTGAATCTAGCCAGAAAATCATTATTATGATATATAAATGTTTTCCAATTGCTTCTCAATACCTATCAACATTTGGCACTAGTATTTATTATCTAAATATAAGTAAATATATTACTTTTATTATTTCTTATTTTATTAAATATATTACTTTTAATTAGGGGGAGTATTTTTTTATTTCCTTTTGGTAAACATTAATTTATTTTTTTTAAAATTTTTTTCAATGAAATAAAAATTTATGTCAAACAATACAATAAACCATATTCAAGAGAAAAATATCAATATTTTCTTAAATAAGAATATAACTTCTAATTTTTTTGAGATAATACATTCATTTCATTATATTTTCAATATAATTTAAAATTAAATGTATTTTATTTATACATGTATTTCATTTTCTGAATTTAAAAATTACATTCTTTTAAATATATTTCATGATTCTCTCATTTTTTGTTTATCTCTATATTATGTTCATCTGGATTTTAAAATATTTATTAAAATTAAATATTTATTTTTGAAAGATTAAAAATTTTAAGATTAAAAAAATCCTTAATTTTTTTTACATTGTGTGCTTTTCTAGGAATTGATATGAGACACTGGATCAAGATAACTAATGGTGAACCTCTGTATTCAACAAAAACCTTTATAAATAGTTTGACTCTAAAGTCGGTTTGATGTATTCTCTGTGATATGAAGAAAATACCTTGGAAATTTTAATGACATTTATTATCATATTTCAATGATTTTTTCCATATAACATTTAATATCCTGTTTTCTTCTGAATTTTTAGCAACAAGAGGAATACTAAGAGAAATATTGATAGAATTTGACCTTTTGGAGAAGTAATAATCTATATTGAAATATATTCTTACTTTCCAAGGATAGAGAAATTTTTGTTGTACTATAGAACATAACGAGATATACTACCCCCTCTAAATAGATAAATTTTTTGTTTTAATAAAATTTTCAGAGGAAGATGGAGTTAGGAAAGTTTTATTCATTCTTTTTTTATAATTTTAGAATTATGCTAGAGAATTTTTCTGAGATGTTGGAAGTTATTTTTGAAGAAGAGTATATCTGTGTTTTTCGTAATCTTCTTGAATTAATCTGAATGTTCATAAACTAAGATGCTGAAAAGAATATCTTCATAATAAATGAAAAATATCATAATTATGGACTCTTAAATACAGAAGTATGGATTGGGTTTTAGTGGATATGTTCATTTCTTTTTCAAAGAAAAGGTGATAAATACATAGTTAAAATCCCATATTTTTATCTATTGGATTGCCTTGAGAAATGAAAAAAAAATATTATTTTGGATAATTTTTTATGGTAGTTAAGATGAAAATATTATTGCATGTGAGACTTCTAAAGCGAGCCTTGATGAAATTACTAAAGAAATAGGATGTGAAACATGAAGCTCATCCATAAAGGAAAAAAGGAAAAACCGATCAACTTTGAAACAATATCTATAATGATATTTTTGTACGATCATAAGGACAATATGTTTGTAGATAATTCATCTATAGTTGTTGTAATGACCTGAATTTTCAAAAATAAAATTGCCATTTTTTGTTTTAATTAAATGTATTATTAAGTAATATAGTTATAGAATATACATGAATGTATTTGGTTTTGTTAAATCATATTGGATTTAAATTATTGTTGAGAATCATTATCATCGATAATATATCCATTGAACAATGATCACATGATTAGTACAAATATAGTGTTTTAAAAAATCCAATTGACATAGAAAAAACAAGTGATGGACTCAACCGGTAGGATCATACCCTATGAATCCAATTTATCAGTGATTTTGAAGGAGGTAGAATTCTTGGGATTTTCCCTTGACCAATCCCATGTTGAGATCCAACAAAATAAGTATGTGCGAAACCATTTATGGGAGAAGTTAAATCTCATCGATAACACGACCCAAACCATGTTTGTTGAACCACCCCATGAAAGTAACACCATTTCTCACCATAACCATAGGGAGTTTGAGGTTATATTAAAGGTATATGTAACAAGACCCTTGTAATATAAGTATTTATATTATTTTGTTTACAATGATGAATATATTTCCATTCTATTTTTGTAACTATATAAATGTTTTTATTCTGTTCCAATAAAACACAAATAATATGTTTTTTTCAATATTCAAATTCCCTTAAGTAATATATTTTTATGGATTAATATACTATTTAAATAAATTTTATTTAAATAAATTTTATTATCAAATAATTTTAATTAATTTTAAATGATCATATAATCTTTATGAAGTCAAATGTAATTTTTATAATGATTTCAAAACTATTATTTTCAAAAACACATTATTTTCAATAAATGAAATATATTTAAATATGCAAATTCACTTATTTTGAAAATTATTTAGATAGAATGAATTTTATTTTTTGGATCAGAACATCGAAGTTATCCATTGCTTAATTGTTTGTAATTTTCTGAGATAGTCAAATTTTTGGTTAAAAATTAAATATCGTATAAATATAATTTGTGCTTTATGACATCATAATGAACCAAAAATGATTTAATAATTAATATAAATGGGATCCACGAAGAAATAAATTTTTAACTTTAAAATAATGTTATTTTTAGTTTTTTTTTATTTTATAACTCCATTATGAATCCTCTAAAAGATATAATATATTTTATTGTTTTAAAATTATTTCTCTTGGAGTATGACTCACCTACACATAATAAAGGGAATTATTTTACATATTTTAGAACGTTAAAAAATCAAATAATTTAAATCACTCCATTTTCACAGAAACCATTAGAAAAAACCTTGGGATGGTTTGTGATTTTGGTTATTTTATTATGTAGATTCCAAAACCAAAATAATAAAGAAATTGCCATCATTTTCTATATAAACCTACCCAATATCTCATTTATCTTCACTAAAACTCCTTAGAGAATGTTTATAATCTACCCTCAACTCTCTAGAGTCCTCCCAAGGTTCCATAATATCTCAATAATCCCCTCCCAATCATTTGGATTAAAACACTCATGTAGGGAATCCTCACCTACCTCTCATCCTTTCAATTCAAGCACATTCTTTTGGAATTTGTCTTTATAATTTCAATTGTTTATAATTTAGTTTAATTATAAACCTTCAAATACTATAAAATTGATTTCATTTTAATTATATATTATTTATACTCTCTCAATTTGACTTTTTTCTATGTCGTTACTATGCCTAAATTTTATAAGGATTTCTCTCCTCTCTTTTTAATGAAGAATAAATTTTTATGATATTCTTCTTAATTTCATTTTAATCGTGTTGGGATACATTATTTTATTTTGACATACTATAAATTTTATTTATAGATGATTACATCCAAACTTTTAATCTCATTAATCCTCCTATGATCCTTTATGTACACTCGTTACCATGCCGAAATACTGTTTGGATTATTTTCATTATTCATGTTTCTTCATTTTGTTATGCATTTTATTTCCAATTTGGAATATTGGGACATGTTTTATCCATATACCTATTACTTTATTTTTTATTTTGAATTGATGATTGACCCATTTCTCTATCATCAAACCATTATAATAATCTTTATGTGAAGTTGTTATGTTACCTAAATTTCACCATGACTTTCCATTGTATAGTGATTACCAAACCCATTTCCTATCAAGGGTGTTTAAATTTACAAAAATATACTTTTTGAATAAGGAAATAAATATATTTATCCCACAATCCTTGATTATGGAAAATATAATGTTGATGAATGACTCAATGTTATATAATCTAGGTGGCACACTTACGCTTGAGAATGAAATGATTATGATTATTGTACCTAGATAGTGCTTCAATGAATTAGGTAATGAATAATATCATGATACGTCATATTGGGATAGTGATTGAACCTAATTAATTTATGGGAATTTGTTCACCATGATTTCTTGGCATTTAATACTTGACCAATGTCAATGACTTACTGTTTTAAGTAGTTTCTAAATTTCTCATGTCCTGATTACCATGCAATATCATGCCTTATTATTCATGTTCCTTTTATGCCCCATTGATATACATATTGTCTAACATGTAATATCTTCTTAATTTTATTCCTTGTTTATTCCCTTAGTAGGAATTATATATCACCATTTACTTATATTTTTACAAGGTTATCCCATGTAGTTTTAAAAGAAACATAATTTTAGAAGCATGTTAAGGTAGTTTTTATTAATATTGATGTATCCCGTGATCAAGATTTTATGTTATGTAAGTAATTAAAAAATAGAAAATACTTATAGATTAATTGGGTTTTATTATGTGTAATTTTATGTAATAAATCATTTATTAATGTGTAATAAAGAGCAAGGTCATTATAGTTAGTATGAGAGTGGAAGAATAGTTTTTTTGGGGATTAGTATTAGAAAACTCTAAAAAAAGACTTAGGGATAATACTAAGTATAAGAAAACATCCCAAAATATTTGTAGGCGTATAGTAAGTGGTATATCACGAAAATAAATTCATATATGGATAGTAAAAATGGATTTGGGTTTGTAATAGATGTACCTAGGAGTAAAAACTCTAGCAAGGTATCATGGGACTCACTTGGGGAAACATGATACATGAAAATAGGGCTTAATGTGCACCTCGTTTTACACTCTTGGGGACATGATTACGTAAATTCATAACCACATTATTAACCATTATTAATGGAAGAAAAATTCCTATATGAACATATTTTAGGAAATAAATCATGGATAACATAGATTGAAACCTAGAAATTCAAAAGTGAAGAAAATAAATATAATTTATATGTTATCACTTTAATATCATTCAATTATTTTTTATGTGATTAATTGTTTAAAATAATCATCCCTAATTTTTCTTTTATTCTAGCCAATGGAAGAAAATAGGATAAATCGAGTAAGTAATAAATGTGATTAAAAATGTGATGAGTGCCCTAACAAGATTCCCAATGCAATGCGAGTAGGAATCAATAACTTTTTCACAATACACTCTCAGTGGAACCTGGTTATAAAAGAAAACATGGATCAAGAGGAGTGACCAAACTCCCCTAAGGGAGAACATTCCATAACATATTTCTTCCTTTGATAAAGGTCTCATACTTTCAACGGATCATTTGATCCCTTAATCACAGAATAATGGATCAACTCCATTGAGAAGATCTTCTCCATCCATCAATATTCTATGTAATTGACGGTTCTACTAGATATTTATCGTATAGAGGGATAATATGATAAATGGTTGGTAGTGATCAAGAATATGAAGTTCATGGAAGATATTTATGAGATAGAGTGGGAGGAATTATAGAAAATGTTTTTAAATAAATATTTTACTCTCACTCTCCGTCTTAAAATGGAAATGGATTTCTTCACTAATAAGAGAAAAGATGATACATCTATTGGGGTTTATGAGGAAAACATAAAAATACTTTCATTATACACCTCTTGCTTTGTTGTTACCCCCATATTCATGGTTGGATACTTCTTTAGTGGGCTAAATCCTATTCTACGAAACTCTCTAAAAATCTGTGACTTTGATTGCTATGAGGAAACTTTCCAATGTGCCCATAAATTCAAAATACAGATTGGAGAATCCCAAGGGTATTATAGGTATAAGAAGAGGATGGTAAAGTTTAATTCTAGCAGTTTTACAGAGAAATATAATGGCCCAAAGAAATTTTATCATCCCACTTGTCAAAGGTGTGGGATGAAGCACCTCAGAAATTTCCTAAGGGGGATAAATAAGTGCTTTAGGTGGATGAAGGACGGATACCTAGGTAATAGTTAATGAGTAGAGAAAAATTCTAATGTGATATAGGAAAGGAATGCTCCATTCAAAACTCATTTCATTGTTCATTCCTACAATTACAGGAAACTAGGGAACTTTTCAAACCAATTCACTAAGCCAAGAGTTTTTGGAGACCACAAAAAATATCCAAGGTAGAAATGGTGAGCTTTAGCCATCCCTACCGCCAATGTAAATCCTGATAATTATGTGGTTATAGGTATACTAGTTATTTATTCAACAATAGAGAAAACAATTTTTGATTCCAGTTCTACACATTCCTTCATATTGAAAAAGTATAGAGGAACTATTTGAACACCACCACAAATCATGGATGTAGAGATATTGGTGAAAATGGAAAATGGGGGAATTATTGCATCCCAGGTATATAACTCCTCCCCTGTCACAATTTATGTGTTGAACATCCCAATGATCTTTTCCATACTTCCTTTGGTGGGATTTGATGTTATTTTATGCATGGATATGATTTATCTGTACAGAGCCAATATAAATTTTCATGAGAATGAAATCAATCTCTTTATTATGAATCAACCCCCAATTCTGTACAAGTGCATGGTGGAAGATGAATCTTCTTTAACACCAAATTCTCATGAATTGAAATTAATTCCCTATGAGAAATAATATCTTTATAAAATTATTTAGTATAAGGAAATAATCATCCTTTAAGACATACCCGTCATGAGGGAATATGCTACTGTGTTTCTAAAAAAATTGCTCGGTCGTCCTCCTAGCCAAGAGGTTTAATTTTCAATCGACCATATACCCATGGAATTACGAATATCCAAGAATCTATATTGAATTATTGTTTGGGAACTTTAGGAGGAGAAGAAACTACTACAGGAGAATATGAAAAAAGGGTTCATATTCCCAAGTGCTTTACCATGGGGTGTATCAGTACTCTTCATTAAGAAGAAGGATTGATTAATGCACCTTTTCATTGATTATCATGATCTCTACAAGATCATGATAAAGAAAAAGTATCCTCTACTTTAGATAGATGACTTTTTTTATTAGATACATGGAACACAATATTTCTCCTAGGTGGATCTTAGGTAGGGATATTACCAGGTAAGGATGAAGAAGGAAGATACCCCCAAGACCGCTTTCCATACATGGTACCAGAACTTTGAGTTCATACTGATGCTTTTTGGGCTAAATAATTCTCTAGGATTCTTCTTGAACTTGATGAATATAGTCTTTTGTGATTACCACAAAAATTATGTTGTTTTCATTATGGATGTTATTTAAATATACTCCAAAATTGAGGAGGGTCATGTAGAGCATCTGATCATTATGATAAAGATCCTATAAAAGGAAAATCTTTAGTCCAAGTACTGTAAATGTGAGTTTTGGTTGAAGGATGTTTCTTTATTGGGGAATACCATCACAAGAAAAGGGATACATGTAGACCCTTCAAAGACAGAAGCAATTGAAGGATGGATGAGGCTAATATCTGTGACTGAAAGATGTAGTTTACTTGGGTTAGCTAGCTATTAACATCAATTTGGGAAATCCATTTCACAATTGTAGAACCATATTACCATTCTATCTCAAATAGGGATGAGGATTGTATGGATGAAAGAATTTGATAAAAGCATTAAGGTGAACAGAAAGAGACTTATCACTGCACCAATTCTCACACTACTGATAAGTGGGGAACTCTTTATGATATATAGTGATTCTTTAAATAATGAATTAGGATTTATACTAATGAAAAATGATAAAGTGATAACATATACCTCAAGGAAGTTGAAAATTCATAAGCAAGGGAATCCCATGAAAGATCTAGAGTTGGATGTTTGCATTAATAATCAGGTGGTATTTTCACTATGGGGAGTAGTGGTAGATATATAATGATCACAAGATCCTAAAATATATATTCCCATAGAAAAATATTAATATTAAATAGTGAGTATGGTTAGATCTGATCAAAGACAATGATTTCTCAATTCAATACCATCTTTGGAAAGTGAACAAAGCGGAAAATGCTCTAAGTAGAAAGCATCCAAAAATTTTGTCATCAATGAGAATTGAGAGGGATCTAATCTTCATATATTTTAAAAGGATTGAAATGAAAATCATAAAGTAAAGAACATCATCTATCCTTTCAAAAATTATTTCTTAGCCACATCTTTTGAAAAGGATGAAGGATGCAAAAAGAAATAATGTGGGAATTCAGAAGAATGTGGAAACTATAAGAAAAAGAAAAACATTCAAGTTCAATGTTAATGAAGAATGAATTATTAGATTTGGGTCAAGACTATGTGTTCCATCCAATCCCATGTTAAAGAAGGAAATATTGGATGATTCACATAGTTCAACTTTATCCATTCACCTTGGAAGTAAAAAAGAAATATCAAGATCTCCAAGGGAACTATTGGTTGGACAATATGAAGAAGGAGATCACTGAATATACATCAAAGTTTATGGTATACCAACAAGTGAAGGATGAAAGGAAAAAGTCTAAGGGTATAATGAAACTATTACCCATAAAAACATAGAAATGGGAGAACATCACCATGGAATTTTCCACCAGACATCCAAAGAAATATAGTGGAAACAATGATATATAGTTTGTTGTGGATCATCTTACCAAGAAAACTCACTTTATCACCATTTGATAGGACTTCTCCCTAGACCAACCTACATAGATATACATCGGAGAGGTGGTAAGGAAACATAAAGTACCACTATCGATTGTATTTGATCGAGATCTTAGATTCACCCTTATGTTCTCGAAAAGGCTCTAACATGGTCTAAATAATGAGCTGAAAATTAGTAAAACCTATTATCAACCAACGGATTTACAATCATAGTAGACTATTAAGACACGAGAAGACATGTATTAAGTATGTTCTATAGACTTTAAAGAAGGGTATGACCAATATATTCCTTTGGTCTAGTTCTCTTACAACAAAAGTTTCCATTCGGGCATCCAAGTGGCTCCTTATGATGCAATTTATGGTAATAGGTGAAAAAAACTATATGATGGGATGTAGTAGGGGAATGAGAAATTCTAGGTCATGAAGTAGTCGAGGAAATGGTGGGAAAAGTCAAGACCATTCAGTAGTACATCAAGGCTACTAAAAATCAATAAAAGAATTATACTGCAAATAATTGAGGAGACCAATATTTTGATGTAAGAGATATAGTATTCCCACACATACCCCTATGGTTGAATGTTAAGAGTTTTGGGAAGAATAAAAATCCTAGTCCAAGGTGAATTAGTCATTTGGAGATCCTTTATCACATCTGAGTGGTGGCCTATCAACTAGCACTCCCACCAAACCTTTTACATGTTCATGATGTATTCTAGGTATCCCTCTTGAGGATGTACATACCAGACCCATCACGTGTAATAAATATAGAGGTGGTACCATTAGAGAATGAAGTTTCCTATGAAGAGAAGTTGGTGAAGATCTTAGATCCTAGAGAAAAATTTCTAGAAAATAAAACAATGCCCCTAGTCAATGTGTTTTGGAGAAACCACAAACTAAAGGAATCAATGTGGGAACTAAAAGAAGTGATGAAGATTAGTTACCCTCATCTATTTCTATGTGGAAAATGAAAATTGTTTGGGACCACTTTGTGTATAAGGTTGTATTTTTTGTCAACAGTTGTCAATGATGATCAAAATAAAGAAGGAGATGAAGGGATTCATGTTATAAAGTGATCATGCAACATCACACTGTTCAAAGAGACTATGCAAGAGCCTAAGTGAAGAGACATGAATTATTTCATGAGAGATCATGTGGATATTTGAATATTTAAGAATGGTAATAAAAATATGAGAAGATGATGCCAATCATATTCAGTGTTGATTAGAAATACAGATGTTACTGCAAGATGGGGAAGTTGTGGTACATTCCCTGGATAATCTGATGATGCTTAAGGTGATCAATCAAAGACTATATATCACAACAGATAAAGTTCATGATGAAATAAGATTATTGTTGAAGAATAAAGATGATAGTGAATTATCATGGGTGTTCTTGCCGAAGTAGATATTTATGGTGGTTCCTTTTCCTAGTGTTTTATAAATTCTTGGACCTCAAAATCAGGATTTTGTTTTTGGCAATGAAAGGATTTATGAATAAGAGTGAACGAGATGTGGAATGATGATGGAAACTGAAAAAATAAGGAAATTGTGTACCTCGGAGCATGGACCATGTACCATGTTCTGGGAATGGTTTACGAATGAGTACCTGGCAGCGGAAACGGTATGCGGAGCAGTGTGCAGTACCAAAAATGGATTGCAGTAACAGTACATAGTGAAGGTGTGTGGTACGTGGAATGCTAATAGTTTACTATAGAAAGTGTTTAGGTATGAAAAATGACTTTTCTTTAACAGAAGAGATATAGTACATGGACAGGTAGACATACAGTACATGACTGAAGGTTCACAGGATTGTTTCAGTTCCTTAAATAGGAGCAGTATACAATGGAGGCTTGTAGCATGCAGATGGATTTCAACATATAGTGTAGTTTTTCCCACATTTAAAATTTGGGCAAAATAGATTTGAAAAATTTACAATGTTATTTGCCTATATATGGAGTGATAATACCATTATTAATATAATGACAATTCGATAATAAAATATCATCGTTGTGGAAGAACTTGTCTATGTTCAAAAGTGGTACGCCAGTGAGATTCGACATAAGATGAAGTGGTATGCGAAAGGCAAAACAACTCAAACAATTTTAAGGAGTATTCCATAGATGAGATTTTTTGTAAGAAAAAGTGGTAAGCATGATAAGAAACAATTCATAGATTTTGAAGAAGAAGTCTTCATAAGGAGAAAATGGAACCCAAAGGTGGTACGCGAAGGAAGTATGTGAAGGTGGTACACAAAGGTGGTTTGCGAAGGCGGTTTGCGAAGGCAACAGGTAAAGGGAGTACAAAAAGGAAATATGCAGAGGTAGTAATAAAAGGTGGTATGATAATTCAGTACATGAAGTCGGTGCACAGAGGTGTGGTGTGCATATAACGTATGGTATGCAGAGCAGGAACGGTCCGGAGAGCAGGCCCAGTCCGCGGAGTAAGGGCGATATGCGGAGCAGGCGCGGTACGCAGAGCGGGAGCGGTATGCGGAGTAGGAACAATTTGTAGAGTAGGAGTGGTATGTGGAGAAGGCATGGTATATAGAGCATTCAGGGTACGTAGAGAAGACATGGTACACGGAGCATGAACAATACGTGGAGAAGGCATGATACACAGAGTAGTGGTGGTACACAGAGCATAAAAGGTATGAAGAGATGGCGCGATACATTGAGAAGGAACGGTATGAAGAGTTGGCGAGGTATGAGGACCGGGTGTGATATGAAAATAAAGTATTGTATGCAGAGAAAGCATGATATATAAATCAGCGAAAGTTTTCTGAATCAGGGACAATTTTCAAAAATGAAAACATCAAAAATAGAGTTTGTGATTCTAGTGAAAAAAGGGAAGAAGTTCTAGTGAATTCATTAATTTCACTAAATGAGAAAACTGAATATAAAATGGGCATCAATTTGGGACTTTGATGATAGAAGTGTCTCATACTGAATATAGACAAGGACTTTTCATGCCAATCTGTTGAAGTGATCGTCATGTTTATAAACTAATTGAGACATCTCTCAAAGCAGTGATTTAGGGGGAGTCAATAGAAGCGATCTGAAGGAAAGAGTGGGATAGCCCTGAATCTTTGTAAAGGTAGTGTTCTTGGGACAAAGTGACTATGCCCAAACATTTTTAGTCCATAAACAGTGAAGATCGGTGGAATTTTGTATGACCGGAAACCTGTCAGCATATGCTCCTTGGATATATCCCATAGTGGTGAACGAAGTAACAATTGATGTGTTTTTTCCTTCATGTGAATGTTTTAATTAATACACATATCTATCATACAGGTATTAAAAATGGGTCCTACCAACATGGGAACAAGATCCTTTAAATAATAGAAAACATTGACACCCTGATTCACCTTTACTCAAGGTGGTCTAGGGTCCTTCAAATTTCATGGGAGAAATTTCATAAGATGATAAGATTGTAACGACCATAATTGTTATAATTAAAATTCCACCTTTTTTAATTAAATGTCTTATTAAGTAATATGGTTATAGAAAACATATGCATATATTTGGTTTTATTAAATACTACAAAATTGAATTGGCCATTAAGAATCATTACCATTGATTATATATCCATTGAAAAGTGATCACTTGATTAGTTTAAATTTTGGGTTTTAAAAAATCTAATAGACATAGACAAAGAATATGACGACCTCAACCAATAGGATTGTATCCTATGAAACCCATTTATACAAGATTCCAAGGGAGATATCATTTCTAAGATTTACCCTTGACCAATTCCAAAAAAATATCTAACAACATAAGCATGAGCAAAACAATTTATTGGAGAAGTTCAAGATCATCGTGATCATGGACCAAACAATGTTCACCGAACCACCCCTGAAAGTCCAACCATCACACATCTATCCCTTAGAGTGTTTGTATGTTTATTAAATGGATATATAACAAGTCCCTAGAAATATGAGTATGTATATTAGTTTTTATAGAATTGAAAATATATTTCCATTCTATTATTGATACTTTATAAATGTTTTTTATTTTAATTCACTAAAATAAATATAATTTTTTTTTAATATTAAAATTCAATTCAGGAATATATTTTGATGAATTAATGGATTATAAAAATAAAATATATTTTAATAAAATATTATTATTCAATAATGTTTATTAAAAATAAATAATCATATTATTTTTATGAAGTCAAATGTAATTTTTAAGTATTCGAAAACTTGTTTTGTCAAAAACTCATAATTTTCAATAAATATCATTTATTTTAAAAATGAAAATTCAAATATTTATAAAAAATTGATGGAAAATGGGTATTATTTTTGGAATTAGAATGTTGAAATTATACAATGGTGAATGTTTTATAATATTCTGAGACATTTAAACTTATGGGTAAAAATTAAATATTGAAAAATTATACTTTGTGTATTATGACATCATAATTAAACAATATGATGTAATACTTACAATAAATGGAATAAATGACCAAATAAATGTGTTAAAAATAAAATAATGTGATTTCGATTTTATTCTATTTATTTAACAAATCCATTGTTAATCCTCCAAAACATGTAATATATTTTAACGTTTTAAAACCATTTCTTTGGGAGTATAACTCAAATCCACAAAATAAAGTAAATTATTTTATTTAGTTCAGACCATTACCTAAAAAAATAATTTAATCCACTCCCTTTTAACAGAAATAATAGGATTGTTTGTGGTTTTTGTTATTTTATTATGTAGATTCTAAAACCAAAATAGTAAATAAATACCCCTCATTTCATATACAAACCCTTCCAAGATCCCTATTATATTCAATAAAAAACCTTGGACCACATAAAAATTCTTTTATCTAATTTATAGAGTCCTCTTATGGTTCCCTGAGCTCCCAAGAAGCCCCTCCCAAGGATTTGGAGTCACACACTCAAGAAAAGGATTCCCACCTTCCACTCCTCCTTTCAATTCAATCACATTTTTTTGAAATTTTCTTCTTAATAGAAATTTTTTATAATTTAATTTAATTATAAACATTTAATTACCATACAATTAATGTTATTCAAAAGAGATATTATTTATAGTCTCTCATTTTTACCTTTTCTTAAGTTGTTACTGTACCGATGTTTTGTAAGAATTTCTCTCATATCTTTTATTCAATCACCCCATTTTATGTTATGCTTCTTAATTTTAGTTTGATCATATTGTGAAAAAGTATTATATATACCCTTTACTATAAATTTGATTTATAAATGATGAGGTCGCCCATTTTACTTTCTTTAAGCCTCCCATTAATCTTTATGTACACATGTTACCATGCTGAAATATAGTTTGGATTCTTTTTATTAATCAAGTTTCTTCATTACCTTAGGCTCTGTATTTCAAATTTCCAATGTTGGGATATGATTTTTACTCGTACCTATTACTACCCATTTGATTTATATGTGATGATATACCCATATATCTATCATCAACCCATTATAATAATCCTTAGGTGATGTCCTTATGTTTCCAAAATTTCACCATGATTTTACATTATATAGTGAATTCCATACCCATTTCCTATCATGGGTGTTCACATTTATAAAAAATAAGCATTTTGATTAGTGACTTATATATACATATTCCACACTAATTTATTTTGAAATAAGTTATGATTACGAATGAATCGATGGTGTATGATCTATGTGGTACACTTATGTATGAGAATGAAATAATTGTGATGGTTGTGCCGAGATAGCGCTCCAACGCATTGGGTAATGTTTAATATCAAGATGCATTATGTTGGGATATGGAGTGAACCAAATTACTTTATGGGAGTTTTCTCACCATGCATCCTTGGTCGTTTAGCCATGACATATTTTTATGATTTAGAGTTTTAGGTAGTTTCCATATTTCACATATTATGATTACCATACTATATCAATACTTATTATTAATGTTCCTTTTATGAACCATTGATATGCCTATAGTATGACATGTAATATATTCATAATATTATGTATTGTTTATTATTTTATTGAGGTTTATAGGTTACCCCTTCTTTATTTTTTTCTCTAGGTTATGCCATTTAGTTTTAAAAGTCACAAAATTTTAGAATCATGTTAAGGATGTTTTTAATAATGTTGTTGTATCCCATGTTCATGTTTTTATGTTATATACCAAATTCAAAAATAAAATAGAATTATAAATATTTTTTGTTTTATTAAGTTTAATTTTAGGTGATGAATAATGTATTAATGTTCAATAAAGAGCATGGTCATTATAGTTTCTCCTATGAAAGTTAAAAAATCAAAAGAAGAAAATGTTTTCATTTCATATAAGTGGAAATCATCCAATGATTCTACTTTTTATATAGATCATGTAAATAAGCCATAAAAAATTAAATAATTTCTGTATAGAAAAATGTATTTTATATGAAGAAAGATAAAGATGAGAAAGTTAATTTAGAAAATCATTAGATGGAAGAATATTCAATAACAAAAATCAGTTTAAGAAATCAGATCAAGAAGTTGATTGATACCCTTAACAGGTTCTTGAAATAATATGATGAATAATATAATAAAAATAAATATTAAAGGGAAGTTGAGTCTAAAGAACTAAGAGAATATGGTTAATAAACATTGTATTAAAATAATATGAATAATATTGTTGTATGATGATAAAGACTTCACATATAGATAAATCTATTATTATGGGACTATCTAAAAAGGAGAATGTCATTCCTAAAGTTTTATAGGATATGAAATTAAAATTTTAAGGTAAAGGAAAATTAGTTACCTTAAAATTTTCATAAAAATATTCATGCATTTCTTCACCAGAAAGGCTAAATGGAATTCTCATTGTAAATTCCACCGATGTTGAATTTTTCCATATTTTTGATGTTTAACTGATAGTTGTTCAGAAAACTAAAGATCCACCAAAAAATATTTAAATATTAAGATGTTCCTCCATATGAAGATCTAGATGAAGTTCAAAATGATTTTTTAGTAGAATATTTTATGAAAGATGTTAAAAAATCAGTAAAAAAGAAAGATAAATCTTAGTTGAGGAATGTTAAATAAGATGAATTAAATCCTTTTAAATATTCAATCCATATCTACACTACTGTTACTTCTTCATCTTTGAATAAAAAAATTTCTAAGTTATTATCATCTGATATATTTTTATGTTCAATTTCATCTTCATCAAGTTCTAATGAGATAACTATTGATGATCAAGAAGCTATCAATGATAATCCTATAAAAATTGAGGATTCTTCTATTGAAAATTTCAAACAATATAAATCTCATCTGATAGTTTCAAAATATAATAAGAAGATAGATAGTTTTTTACAATCATCTGATTCAATTATAGATAGATAATTTCATTGGAAGTATCTTAATTAGGACAAGGATAATGAACCAGAACATAAGCATGATCACATAACATAGTTTAAGAATGGAAGTTCTTCAGAGTCAAATATTGCCTATTCAGAATCCTAAAGTGAAAAAATAGTAAAAGATTATATAGTGAAAGTGAAAGAAGAGATGATAAAATATAGAATATAAACAAAAAATTTTCATTAAAAATTGGAAAATTTTACAATATCATTTAGAGATCAAGTAAAGGATGTTAATACTATTTGTGAAAATAAAATATTATTTCATCATAAATACAACATTCTTTGTGACAATTCAACAATCCTTGACGATGTTCGGATTTATTTGGAATGAAATGTTTATTAAATTACTTATTTAATTAAATATATGAAAGACCCTGTGGTAAATAAGAATCAATAGTTAAAAAATTCTAATCCAATATTCATTGGGCTGAATGAGAAATATATAGAGAAGAATTATAAAAACTATTCCTTATAAGAAAATGATTTAGAATAAGATCTACAGTTGAAAGTTTAATTGACATGTTTTTTAGAAATTTTTTATGAATTATAGGAGAATGATGGAATTGGAAAAGGGAATAAAAATTCTATATAGAACCCATAGAAAAGATGAACTTTGATAAGAGATAGATCCCTTATGAAATGAATCTCTTCTACCCAAACTATCAAGTGATTTAAACTCATACCATGGTTACTTCCTTTTGAAACTATATTGTGACCCATAAACTACTTATAATTGTAATTTTAGGGCCCAAAATACTATGGAACCATGGGAAACCCTTCAATTAGAAATCCATTAGTTACAACCCAGTCTTATAAAATGAACATGAGAAATACATCGATAACCTTTGGGTCCTTAATGATGACAACATTCACATACTTTATTGTAGAAAAAGCCACCATCACATATCTATTTCTTTTTCCATACACTACCACACAATTTTCAATTTCTTTATTTATGTCTCTAACTCTTCAATTAAGAGGAAGGACCTATAGAAGAGCCAGAAATGACATAAAATAAATGGCTAACAAATGAATCGTAGTAGGGGATTTCAATAATACCTTGAGGATTAAGGAAAAAACATGAGAGAACATAAATATTGTTGCATCCCATCAGTAATACTTTGGAATTAACAATTTAATATTTAATAAAACTTAAATTTCTAGAACTTATTTCACTTGGAGAAGGTACACCATGAATAAATGGTAAAATAACAAATTGGTTATGTTCTTTCTTCAAATTAAGGAAAAGAATGCTTCCAGTGAAGTTTCTAGTTTTATCCTCCCCAAGTACCACTCAGATTAAAATACTATTATTATTGAGATTAATATATAGTTGAAAAGGTCATCCCCCTCCCATTCAAATTCAATAATATTTTTATTATGAATCCTAGATGCAGGAACATTTTCTTTGAGGCATGGATGTTGGAATCTACTAGAAGATCACTGAAAAGGCTTGATGGAAAATTCAAGGACACCAAAAAAATCATAAGATAATAGAGTAGAAAAATATTCTCCATAATGGAAGATGATATTAAAGCTTCTAAATATTACCTTTCTAGATGAAAATATAGAAATTAGAGTCGGGACACTCCTTTTAGGGAGAAAATTTACACTCTCTATAAGCTTGATTAATTATAAAATATAAAATAGAAGTTGGTTAGAATTTAGCTCAATATAAAATGGATTAAGGAGGGTGACATAAACTCTAAATTGTTTCACTATCTATAAAGAAATAAAATAATAATAAGTGGGGGGTAATTACCTTTTGAAAAATAATTTCACATGTAATAATAAAAATGAAATATCAAATGTTGTGGTCAATAACTTCCAAAATATTTACCTTGATGATGGAATTGATTATAGTCACATGATAGTATATAAAATTCCAATTTTCAGTGAGGATAATCAAAATAGTAGTCTCACCTTGGCCCCTTCTAAAGAAGATGTTAGAGAATCACTATTCTCTATCAATATTAATAGTGCTCTGAGTCCTGATGGATTCACCAGAAAATTACTTATGGATTACTAGGAAATCCTACATGATTAAGTAGTTAATAGTGTTAGGGAATTATTTAACCATAAATCCATGACTTATAGGGTTAACTCCAATTTCATTTCATTAACACCATTGAAATAGAATTCTATTAACATCAACGAATCCAGGCTATTATAAATTGGCAATGTCATCCCAAAAATCATTAGAAAAGTCTTTATGGCTAGGATGTGATACATCAGGAGGGATCTTATTACCTCAAATCAGTTTATATTTTTCAATGGAATGAACATTTAGAATTTTCAGTTTTCTGCTTCTAAATGTGTCATTCTCATGATGAAATAAATTCTAAGATGAAAATTTTTCTCTAAAACATGACATCTAAAAACCCTTTAACACTAATAAATATATATTTATTATTTCAGTCCTTAGGAAGTATGGATTATATATTGCCTTTATCATATGGATCAGAAATATTATTACCACAAAAATAATCTCCATTATCATTTATGGAACCACAATGTATTTTCCCAATGATATAGGGGTGTTAGCTAAGGATACCCCCTATTATACCATATCTTTAGAATTTATTAGTATTAAACTAGTATATGTAACAATGATAATGTCCCAGTTGTGATTTAAAAACCAAATAAATGTGGAAGGGACTTTTCCACCCTCACACAATATATATATATATTCCATCCTTTTTCTCATATAGGCATCCAAATAGAACCTTCAGGCAATTAAAGTATTTTTTTTAAATATTTTGATGTTGAAAGACAAGGAATCAACTAGAATATATCATTTATTATCATTGGGGACAAAATTACTTCTGTAAGGAAAAATAGAATCACTATATTTCTTAGGGTGAAAAGGTTTGAATTTCCTTTTTCATACATTTATGTACCAATTTTTAACATTAAATAATAAGTTCATACCTCAATAATATATGTTCTAACATGACCAATCGATTGTCTAGGTGGAAAGAAAAATCTACATCCCAAGAAGATAGACTGTGTTCGGTAAACTTAGTCATCATCTTAAAATTTTTGTATGCATTCTCTATCTATAAATGTCAAATAATCCTTATCTACAACTTGTCAAATATGTTTAGGATCTTTATCTCGATTGGATTTGTTCATGATTTGTTAACTAATGCATAGAAATAATTTAGTAAGCCAGTTTACATGGGTTCATTAGGCATAAATGATATTAGGGTTCTTAATAATTCACTTCTTATAAGATTATCATGCAATCTCATGACATATAATTATATATCTCTTGAATTTATTTTAAAACTTTTTGTCAGAAATATCATTAATGGGAAATCCCATTATCTTGGTTCATCTTTATGGCTTACAATTAGATCCTTTTTCTTTGAAATCATGTGTAACACTAAATTAATATTTTTTATGTAATCGAATATAAATTTCTGGAATACCCCATGTATTTATAATCTACATGATGAGGTTATTTCCCTTTATTTAATCATGATATATATGTCCATTTCTAATTTATTTCATTCAAACAACAATATGATTGTGGTATTCCCCCATAATATATCTTTTTAATTGTAAAGGTGTCCATTTGTTGATAAGGAAATCTTAATATGGAAACCAAATGGGAATAGACTCTTAAATACCAAACAATACTACAATATGAATTGAAATGGCACCAATACCATACCATTATAGCTGCTAAAATTCAAAAAAAACTTCATCCATTCCTCAATATGGTTACTTCTCTAGAATATCTATAGAGGGAAACATTCCACTCATGACCATAAATAAGAATATATTCATTATCTTGCCTCATATTGTAGTCTATTCCACAAAACATATAGAATCTCCATATTTTCATCACCTACTTTCAATTTTCACCTAGTACCTAAGAGAATGTGCATGGCCAATTTCACATCCAAATTTCCACTGAAATATAGCTTGATGGATTTATGATATCCATTAATAATTATATATAGAGTTATGAGATTCAAAGCCTTATTCTCGAAGATATTTCCTCTAGTATAAAATATATTTTTAGTTATTAGAATATATCATTTTGACACCAATAATCCCTCCACTCATGCTGGTATTATGGATGTGTATAAGGATATTTTTATGGCCTCTAAGGAAAAAACATGTACAATGTGAAACACCTTTTCAGATCTTAATATTTTATGAGTTTTAGTTGTTCATGATATACCCAAAAAACATCTGGTTCTAAAATCAATTCACTAAATTCCCCATATTAATTCACGGATCAAGAGAAAAGATTATAGTGAAGCTTCAAGAGTTCTTGGGCCCTTTAGATCTAGATGAGTCTTCAATTATCATCATGGATTAATTGAAAGGTTTTTAACCACTTACTTTGAATTATAATATACAATGAATCTGAAAATTGGGCCATGATTCATGTTATGAGTCATAATTTCCATCATGTATGGAACTATCTATTTATTGAGTCAGACTCAAAAAATTACATTGAATCCCTAAAATCCAAGGCCCAAAAGGTTCCATGGAAATTTCATCCTCAGTGGATTGAGCAGCTTGAATTCACTTTTCACCTCATATTGGTTTTTACACATGATTACAGGGAAGAAAACAATGTTGTTGATTCTTTTTCAAAGAGTGAGATTACAGAGATGGGTTAAATTTAGTACTTTCAGACCATGCATTATTGCATATCCTTAGTAGATGCAAACATGTGGACTGTTACTCACTCCCATATTTTAATAAACCCCTTGTAATTAATGAAATTTTTATTTATGTTCTTTAATAAATTTTATAATTAGACTCATCCTAATCCTTGACCTTTTGGAGTATAATATGCCTCTAAAGAAGTACTTTCATGTATAACTACTGTTCATTATTTTGATTCTTAATTATAAATTAATATTTAGATGATTTCATATTTAGTTTCTATAATTTTGTATGGTTTATTTTTCACTATACATATTAATTTGATCACTAATCTAAGATACTGATACTTAATCTTTGTTACTATGATTTTTTTGTGGGTTTCTCAGTTGTTTATAATACTAATACATTTATTTTAGGCTAGCTTTGTTTTTTTAATTATGATACATTAATATCTTGTGGTGGTCAAAAATAAATAGTTAATTATAAACTATAATTCAACCCCCTCATGTGGTATTATTTCCATACAATTTCGTACTTATTTAAATTTTATGGATAAACCAAATAATTACACCATTATGAATGTTTTTGTGATGTTAATATTGAAAAACTACATGTTTCAAGAAGAATTGATGACTTGGCACTAGAAAAAATTATTGGTGATTTTTAGAACGTCTAATTACTATCTAAATGGCGATTAATGGTAGAGGTTCATGTAGAAAAAATAAAATGAATGATTTTCGAGGAAGAGGATGTTCTTGAAGGTTTCTATTTCAAAAAATTTGAATTTCAAATTTCTATTTATGGGATAGAAAACTTTTTCTATGTAAACCATAGAAAAATTTAACGAAAATAGAAAGACATATCTGGAATAGTTGTAGAGAATATAATAGGTTTGGAAGTCATTTATTTTCTTGAATTGAATTGTTATTTGTGGTTAGATTTAATTCCATTGATGATTTGGTTTGAAAGTGAAGAGTTTCTGAAATTATTTTCAAATATCAAGTTGTGAAGATTATTAAATCCATGAGAATACTCTTATTGTTTGGTGCTATTTATTTTATAAAAATATTTTGAGTTTTACCTATATATTAATATTATCAATTCTTGCGACTGTCTTGAAAACTTGTGAGTGGAAGAGATAAAGGGGCCATAAACCATGGATGCATAGAGATATTGTACTAAAGACTGTAATCACAAGCTAATGGAGTAGTGATTATTATATATATCAATACACCATTTATATATTCTTCTTGGATGTATCCCAACATGTGTTAACCAAGTAAAAATATCATTGTTTATGCTCTTTACTTTCTTATATTTGATTGTATTATCCGGTGATTGATGTGATAGATTCAAAGATTCTCTGAAAAACAAAGGAAAGACCCATTTGAATTTGATATTAAAATAAATTTACGAGCACCCTAATTGAAGACCCCCATTTGGCTTTATTATGGGAAATTAGGCTACAACAATTGGTATAAGAGCCACATGTTATCTTAGTGAATCTAAAAGACAGAATTGTCATCAAGAAAGATAATATGAATTCGAAGGGATGACCATTATTTGATCACTATAATTATCAGGTGCATGTGAATAGAATGATATCATATTTTCAATATCTTTTTCTTGATGTTTATTCAACATTATTTCATGAAATTCATGGAATTTATTCTACCAAAATGTCATTTATGGAAACAAATATGCAATTTTTGAATGATGGTGTAGAGGCTCAAAATTCCTTATTGAACTATTACCAGAAAAATATATACAGTAAGGTTATGAGTTTTATAAAAATAAAATAAATTTGGGATAATATTTCACTTTTTTATTAAGGTGATATAAAATATATAAAAGAAAAGCTACAGTTTCCTAATATTAGATTTGATGATTTTAATATGAGTTCAAGTGAAAATAATGATAGTTTCTCCAACCATCTTACCAAATTTGTTAGATCCGTTCATGATCTTGTTAATGAGTTAATATATAATACTATAGTGAATATGATCATAATAATATTACTATTTATTTTAAATTCAAAATTATTCTGACATGAATAAGTTAAACTTGGGGATTTATTTCTTGATTCTCTGTACAGTAATATAGTCACATATGAAATAAATTTGAGTCCATTAATTTATTTAGAATATTCCCCAAAGGAAATGGATTTTAATGCTAGAATGAAGAATGATATACAAGATAAAAAAAATAAAGTGGAATATGTAAGTTATAGTTTCTAATCTTTTTTTTAAAAGAATTTTATAGAGGTAATGGAACATACATTCATTGTATAAAATTTAAGGACATCACCACTAGGTGTCCAAAATTATTTATAGAGAGAATTATGAGATTAAATTCCCTTATAATACAAAAAAATAAATTTTCACCTTTTAGGAACATCAATTAGGGAAATTAAAGTGAAAATAAGTTTTGTAGAAATGTATTTTTAATTATATATGAAGGTGATACTAAATAAGATCCATTATAAGGTTTTGAAAATGAGTTTATCTCAGACATGGAAGATGTTATTGTGGATATATTGGGGAAACAAAAAACAATAGAATCAAATAAACAATTATAGGGATATATTGATCTCATAATTTATTTGGATGGAGCTCTTGTGGAGATTAACATTCAAATGAAGAAGAAAATGAAGATTTGCAGACTTTTAAATGAATTCTCAGGTTATTTTTATGATCTAAAATAAGAAATTAATTTTCCAGAGAATGTTATGGAGGAACATGTAAATAATAACTTAATAATATAAGAATATATAAAATATCGTTTAAATATTTTGGAGAATGATGAAATAATTAAAGATATTAATATGTCCATAAAAGACTAAAAGAAGATTGAAAACTCCAAGAGAAAGTTTTATGTTTTATAAAGAAGCTTAATTTTGAAAAAAATCATACCTATCAATGAAAAATCTACATTTTGGAAAATTCTCAGACGAGTATTAAAGGAAAGAGATAAACAAGCGACACAATGTTTTGAGGAGGTATGTAGTTATCTATAACCCCACTATATGGGTAAAATTAGTCTTTGATTTAATGCTTAAACATTAAAAACAGAGTAAAAAAATATAAATATCAAAGGGAAGCAGAAGATAGGAGATATTTATTAGTCATAAATATTTTATCAATAATCATTGGAGGTATGATCTTTATGGGAGATCATTATGAAGAATATTTCAATAATGTAGTTTTTTTATTTACATGTTCTTTTAATCCTTTTTTAATTTTCCTTATTCCGTTTTATTTATGGATATTTTAATATATTATTTTTTATTTCATTTTAAATTATAATAGAATAAGGAATTTTCTATTTTGGTTCAGATTTGTTTGTAATAACATAAATCCAAAAATTGGGTAGTATTAAAATTAATTTAACACTAAATATATTGGGTGTTACAATTTCCCACCATAAAAAAATCTCACCCATTAAATTTTCATTTACTTTTTTTTTGAAAAGCTGTTATGGTATTCTAAAAAAATGTATGACTCTAGTTATATGTTTTATGGAGGAATTATGTTGGGATAATACTGGTATACTGTTTATTTCTCTTATATATGAAGATATTTTCATTAGTATCAACCATTCATGCTAAATAAACATTATAATTGTCTATTAAGATTTAAAATGAAAAATTAATTTTCACATAAATTTCATAATACTCATTTAATTGACATTGAATTGTTTAGGATATTAAATGATATTTTATTATCCTAAAAATATATGCTCGATATATGGGAAGAGATCAAATTAATTCCTAGTATTTCAATGAATTCTATTGAAGGAATAATAACTTGACATGTTTGAAGAATCTTCCCCCAAACATCAATCATAAAAGAGTTATATACAATGAATGAAATTTAATGGCTTGACCCAATGGAGATCTGTCACGACCCCCTCCAAATAAAGTGTACCCCTTCTGGGCTAGCAATGTGAGAAGGTAGGTAATGACCCCCCAAGTCCCGCCTCCAGTAGGCCTCATGATAGCAACTAGCACTGAGGGTATAGTAAACATACAAATGTGAGGCATTACCCTCTAAGAGAATGCATGTGGAAGAGAGATATAATATAGACACCAACCAACTCTAACTCATACTGAAATATAAATTAAATCTTAAGTACAAATATTTAATGTCCTGAAACCTACTCCAAATGAATGGGAAAAAAAATCAAATACCCAAAAGAAAATAAAAACAACAGCAACCAAAAGCCCAAACAACTCCTGCAACCCCAAGATAGTAGAAACCAGATTGATATTCAACATACTTCAAATGACCTGAAAAATAGTTTATATATACATAGGGTGATTATAACAGTATACTCATTAGGATGCTCCCTAAAGCCTCTTAGGAAAAAGTAAAGAAAGCATGCTAAAGCATAGTGAAAAAAGTGAAACTAACTCATCAACATAACAGGTATACTATGTTCCCAGCCTCACAATGGATACTCTCACCTAGTCAAGCATTCAAGAGTATATAATATAATAAAGAATATCAAGGGTACCCTACTACTACTTCCCCACTAGTTTTCCACTTTTCCCCAAAGTCGCACATTCTAAGAATCCCTCTCTAAAATGTCTTGCCTGTAGACACCTAGGCGAAGCACCACAACATGAACCTCATGGAAAAAAACCACCATGTCCACACAATCAAAGTAACCAGGTAGTTTTTGGGACCCACCACAGCTTACATAACATGTATAATATGTCAGGTATTAAACCTCAAGCCATTATAGCCCATACACCAAGTAAGGATCCTCAAGCCATCATAGCCTATACACATTACACCTATAGTAGTCCATAAGAATCTATATTCAGAATATGTGTGTGAATAACCCCAAGCCATTACATCCCTCAACACACATATATGGGGAAAATTAACCGCTATTCCTACCATCATAAGTAACTACCTAGAGAAGAGAGCGGGCCCAAAGGGGGTAGTCATCCATCCACCCTCCCACCAGAATGTTGGGGAAGACACCCCCGTAGGGCTCAGAATCCCGAGGGTGTTAGTTTCCCTAACTGATAGCACGTGACCCATCCTCCCTTGAGAATCTAAACTCGGAAAGCACGTGGCATACCCCTCATGTATTATCCCCTTTTGGAAGAAGGCTAAGAAAAACCAGCTTCCTTGATTTGTGGGGAAAGTAAAGTAAATAAACAACCAATAGGAAAAGAAAGAATAAAAACATTAACATCGAACTCATTTTATTATCCCCAATGTCCTCCGCAACACCCACATGCCAAAGATGATGCATCTCACCACTCTAGGTGTCAACTGCTGCCACGATCAGTAGGCCTCGATTCCCCCAGATATCTCAACAGCCATCCAGGATCACATCACAACACAAAAATCATGAAAAAAAACATCATATCAATAAGGGTCATGGCCCTTAAACAAGCAAGAGGGTAACTCAGAAACCTACAAGGAATTTTATTTAATAAAACAACTAGTTCTTTAATCCAACTTGGATTAACCAATTTAATATTCGTAGGTTCTAAATTTGAGAAACATAACAATTAAGCTATCACAAATAATTAAACATACTTACTAAACCAATTTTATTAACATCAAATTACAACAAGAAGAACCAAATTCATTTACATGCCTCTTTATCTTTAGCCATGCAAATATCAATTAACTCTGACTTTAATTTCTTTACCAATTTCCATCAAGAACGAATGTATAGACAAAGCAAGCAAAGAAATCAAACTATCTAGCAAAACAAGTAGAAATAACATACGATCAATAAGAATTTATTTATCTTGTTTAAATATATATTATGTCAATTCCATTTTGATCTATTGGGATAAAACATGGTAGCTATACATTTTCACATAAAAGGATAGAGAAGAGACAAATCCCCTACATGAAACAGTTTTGGACGAGCCACACAACAAGCTACAATTTCTCCCCCCCCCCATGATACCTGTATCCACTCAAGGATTCATAGACACCACCACACTGGTAAACACCAAATAAAAGTACATAAGGAACAAGGAGATAGCATTCCATAAAATGAAAGGGGATACTGAAAGGGATGAACCCAAAATAATGGCGATAGAACATACCTTATATAGGAGATCGATCGATATTACTAGGTTGCACCAAATACATAGGGGAACCGATCAAAGGATTAAGGTTCGATCACACCGCTATTAAGGGAATAAGGAAAAGATCGAGCATCTCACACCAAGGAACAAGAAGGTGGAACATAGGAGGAAGATATATAATCCCTTTAGACACTTTAACAGAGAAGTGGTTTAAGATACACTGGATTTTCCCATAAAAGAGGATCGCATTAAACCACATGGTTTGATCATGTAAAAAACAACCCGTGCCTTAGGAGAAATTAATAGAGGAGTTATAACCTTGGAATTGGCCTTAGAGTCTTTAAAATGAGGCTTTAAATGAATTTTACGTAAGAGGAAATGTCATAGGGGTGAAACTGTAGGAATCTGGAAAGACTGTTCACGAACTCGAAATTTGGCAAAGGAAATAGAGGTTACCAATGGACCTCACCATTCTAGAAACACTATTTATGAACTCAAAATTTAGCCAAGAAAATAGAGTTTATCGATGAAACTCACCATTTTGGAAACACAGTTCATGAACTCAAAATTTAGAAAAGGAAATAGAGGTTACCGATGGAACTTCATCATTCTGGAAACACTGTTCACAAATTCAAAATTTGGAAAAGGAAATACAGGTTACCGATAGAACCTCACCATTCTGGAAACACTATTCTTGAACTCAAAATTTGGAAAATGAAAGAGGTCACCATTGGAACCTTCACCGTTGGAACCTCACCATTAGAATGTCACCATTAGAACCTCACTGTTGAATTGTTCTCCTAAGGCCACCGATGACACTGTTCACATAAGGTTACTGATGAACCTCTTCACATAAGGTTACCAATGACACTGTTCACATAAGGTCACTATTGCACTGTTCACATAATGTTACCGATGACACTGTTCACATAAGGTCACCAATGTCATTGTTCACATAAGGCACCGTTGCTCTATTCACATAAGGTTACAAATGACACTGTTCATAGAGGGTTACCGTTGCATTGTTCACATAAGGTTACCGATGGCACGGTTCACATAAAGTCACCGATGACACTATTCATAGAAGGTTACCATTGAACTGTTCACATAAGGATACCGATGACCCTATTCACCTAAGGCTACCGATGCACTATTCACCTACAGTTATGATTTCACTATTCATAAAAGGCTACGGATGCAACTATTCACCAATGGAACTATTCACAGAATTAGAAATTTGGAAAAGTGTTGGGGATATGTCACTACGACCTCCTGTAACACCTTAATCACTAGATTTCAGTAAATTAATGGACCTGAGAGGTCCGAGACATTACATTAGATACCTCTCAAAACATTTGCATCCCCAAGAATTCAAAACCAACCTAAAGGAAACAGAAAAATGGTCCAAAAAACCACCCATAGAGACACCTCTCAAAAGAAGGCAATCCATAAGAAGAACCAAAGAAATACATCTCATAAATAGGAAATGTTTATAACCAAAAAGTGGACATAGTTAAATGAAAAGTGATAGAAATTAAACAACTCTGGGTACTGAGCACGTATCTATGACTCACATTCCCAGGTACTCTCCTCTATGCCACCATGTCACTACAAGACACGAACCAAGGAGATATAACGCCAATGCAATACCTTTTCTTTGTGGGGTTGGATCTCTATAGGTCACTCCTCAAAGGCCACATCACCATCAACATCTATCTCTCCCCAATCGATGATGTGAGAGTCATCATGATGATAATGACAGAGCTATGATACATGAAAAACATCGTGTATCTGACTCCTCTATGGGGGATGTAATACTTGATACACCCCAACTCAAACACGAGATAACACCTCGAAAGGCCCAACAAACTGGGGAGAAAGTGCACTCTGACAACCAAACCTTCACTACCCACGATAGGGAGTCAACTTCAGAAACATGTGAACCCCAACACCAACTCTAGGGGTATCCTCCTTTGTGAGGAATATTATTTCGGACGATCCTGCGCTGTCTTCATCCTCTAACGAATCACCAAAACCATATCTGTTATATTCTGCACTAGTTCTAGTCTGAGAATTCTTGACTCTCAGACCCTGGTCCAGTACAATGGAGAATGGCATGGCCAGACATACAGGGCTTCAAACAGCGCCATACCAATGGTTGAGTGAATACTATTACTGTAAGCGAAATCCACTAAGGGTAAGTGCCTCATCCACGAACCTCCAAAATCTTGGACACAACAACACCATAACATGTCTTCAAGAGTCTGGATGGTTCGCTCTGTCTGACCATCCGTTTGAAGATGAAAAGAAGTGTTAAGGCATATATGAGAACCAAAAGAATGATAGAGACCTCTCCACACCCTAGAGGTAAAATGAGGATCTCGATCAGAGAAGATCATCCTTAGGACACCATTACGTCTCACCACCTTTTCTAGATACTACCTCGATAAAAATTCCACTGAGCATGAATCCTTGACTTCTATGAAGTGGGATGATTTCATTAAATTCATCACTACCACCCAAATAGAATTATGTCCTCTTGGAGATCAAGGTAAAACAGTAACAAAGACCATTGATATGTACTTCCACTTCCATTGAGGAATATATAATGGTTAGAGAAAACCACCAGAAACATAGTGTTCAGCCTTCACCTTCTAGCAGACCAAACATCGAGACACAAACTCCACAATCACACGCTTCATCCCAGGCCACCAAAACTTGCTCCTTAAGGCTCAAAACATTTTTATTACACTATGATGCACCACTAAAGGAGAAATATGGAACTCTCTGAGAACCATCACGTATATCGTAAAAGGAACAAATATCCTTCCATGATACAACAATCAATGTTGTTCATCCTTAGACCAACCATCACGGTCCTTACCAAAAACAACTCGGTCTCTCTAGACCTATACCTCTAAATTACCTAACTTGGACTATTCCAACTCCTACACCAGAGATGACTGCAACAACATCTGAAAAAGACAACCTCTACCCCCAACTTCTCCCATATCAAGATGTAATGATGAAAATTCTTCCATTACACTCTAGGAATCACCAGATTCACGCACTACATCACCACATGACTTCCTCCTCTGCACATTAGCTACAATAATTCATTTTTTAGGTGTATAAAATATTTCGAACTCATATTCATATAATAACAACATCCACTGATGCTGTTGTAAGTTCATGTCACGCTAGGAGAAAACATACGTCAGGATCTTCTGATCGATGAAAACCACAAAGTGCTCACCAATGAGGTAATGTCTCCACAATTTCAGGGAAAAGATTATAGCTGCCAAATCAAGATCATTGGTGGAATAGTTACATTCATGAGGACAAAATTGATAATACCCATAAGAAACAACTGATCTTTACTGCATCAAAACATAGAGTAACCCCAGATGCGAAGAATCGCAGAAAATGTCAAACTAAACTCCCTCAGCTGGAAGACAGAGAACTAGAGCACTTAATAACTTCTTCTTTAGATAATCGAAATCTTCTTGACACTGATCAGTCCATATGAATTCTTTATCCTTCCAAGAGACCCACAACTACTCTCTACTAGGACACAACATGCCCCATGAAACAGACTTCTTGATCCCAAAACTCACACTTTGAAAACTTCCCAAATTGCTGATGTTGATGAAGAACTCCCAAAATGGTTTGTAGATGCTCTGAATGCTCCTCCTCAAATGTAGAGTATACAAGGATTTCCTCGATGAAAACCACCATGAACTCTCTGGGAACTCACAAAAAACAGTGTTCATGATTCCCATGACCATAGCTGGACTATTTGTCTCACTGAACGACACTACAACAAACTCATAATGCCCATGATGACAACAGAAAGCAGTCTTCAGGATATCCTCATTCTTCACATGCATCAGATGATATCCTGACCACAAGTCAATATTTGGGAACCAACTTGCACCCTTCATGTGATTGGATAAATCATCAATAAGTGGAAGATCATATTGATTCTTTTCTTTTACATTGTTTAAGTGATGATAATCGACACAAAACCAAAAAATGTTGTCATTCTTCTTCACGAACAAAATTGGTGCACCCCACGGTGACACACTAGTCTGAACAAAAGCGCACTGTAACAGACCATAAAGCTATATAAGTAGATCTCGTAACTCAGAAGGGGCCATCCTATATGGAGACATAGAGATAGGAGATGCTTTTGGTTGTAGCTCGATCCCAAACTTGATCTCTCATCGAGGGGGTAATACTACATCCACTTCTAGAAAGACAACAAGGTACTCTTTTATGACCATAGGAAACACAAACTCTTGATCCACTGAAGAAATCTACATCTAATCAGCCATCATGGATGATATGAAAATAACACACCTCTAACCCATCTGAGGGTCTCTCTCTCCAACGAACACCATTGGATCTCCATCTGCATCGAAGAACAAAACCTTCCTCTGGATGTAATCCATGATAGCCTACACCGAGTACAACCATTACATGCTGATGATGACATCATATGTCTATATACATACACATAGTAAATCTCCCCAAGATCCGTGCTACCCAAAAACTAGCTCACAGTCTCTACATAATTCCAACAAGTCAGCTTGACCTCTAACTGGCGTAGTCAATGCCATGGGCACTGGAAGCCACTCTACCTCAAGTCCCAAAGCATGAACAAGGGTAGGTTTTATGAAGGAGTGTGTCACTCCTGAATTAACCAAGTCATAAAACATGGTTGAAAACAAGAAAGGGGTACCTCAAACGATGTCCGGATCACCTGGTACAGGCAATGAAAAAGCATGAAGCTGACCACGACAAAATCCATGACCTCTTTGACCCCGATGACAATGACAACCACAGCCGGACTCTACTCTCTAAGTATGGGGAGTGTCACAGGGATGTCCTCTACCTGCCCCATCTACCCTCTGCTGATCTAAAGCTGGTGTAACCTTCTGCTGCCTCGGGTAGAACTGCCTCAACGGAGGAACCTGGAGCAGAAAACCTGATGCACAATTACTATTCTGAAAGGTAAGGCACCATCGCTGCTGATGACTTTGACCTCCACAAGAAAAAAAGAACATAATACCTTGGCATAGGCCTCAGATCCACTGCCTTCGATGAAACGAGATTTGGAGGGCAGTGGCCTACCCCAGGCTGAAGGAAAACTATTCTTCCCTGAAAACTGGGATCCCCGGACCACATCTCTACTTCATGAGGAATCATGAATACTCCCCTCTAGTGATGAACTGGTTCTGTCCAATGTCCTCTCGACAACCTCTATCCTTGCCAGCACCTCAAGATATGTCTTTAGCAAAAATTTGGTGACCTGTTACTGGATCTTTAGACTTAAAGCCTCCTCGAAATTCCTTGACCTAGCCTCTTCATTTGGAAACAGGTTCATTGTATATCGTAAAAGGTTCCTAAAACAGATTCCGTACACTCTCACACTAGAACTCCCATGTCTAAGGGTAAGAAGCTCCTGGAGACTGGAATAATTCGTGGTCGAGGAAGGAAACTCTACTCTAAACTCGTATCATAACTCCTCCCATTAGATCGATGACTCTACGTGATCCCCGAGGAATAAGAACCACTACTCCCTCACTTCTCCACGGAGAATCGTCACAACCAAAATCACCCAGTGATATTTCCATGAACAGTTCGAATTGAAGCCTATCTCAACCTCCTCAAACCAGTCTTCCATGACTGCATCTAAAACGGATCTCTCATACTTCCACAGACTATAGCACTGAAAATCTCAGAGTGTCCTCTTCCATGTGTTGTAGTCTTTAACCTCTACCCGGCAGTGATCTGCTGGCAGAACTTGCTGGACTTCTTCTATGTGATCCTGATGAGGATGTTGAGCTGAAGCCATACCTGAAAAATATCAAATAGTTAGAGCTTCTAAACTTGGAATAAGGAAGACTCATCATTAATTAATTAATTTTTTTCTTTTAATCATTTTAGGTGAACCTATCCCAATGTCTAAAAATTCAAACACAACCAGAAAGATGAATGATGCATTACCTTTCCTAGGTCTCTACCATAAAACTAGTATCACCTCATTTTGTATCCATTATAAACATAAATGTCCATAAATCAGATCATAGGGGTCCCTAAACGCCTATGTCTCAGCCAGTCTCCAGTGTTTACATCAATTGATAAACTTGACTGACACTGTTGCCCTAAAAACGCATGAAAAATCACATATATCTAACTCCAAACTCCATCCAATCCCCCAACCTCTCTCTGATACCACTCTATCCCAACCCCCTCCCACCAAAGTGTACCCCTCCTGGGCTGAAAATGTGACAAGGTAGATAATGACCCCTGATTCCCACCTCTAGTAGGCCCTGGGTTGGCAACTAGCACTGAGGGTATAGTAAACACACAGATGGGAGGCATTACCCTCTAAGAGAACACATGTAGAAGTGAGAGATAAGATAGTCACCAACCAAATCCAACTAAAACTAAAATATAAATGAAATCCCATGTAAAAATATGAAATGTCATGCAACCTACTACAACTAAAATGGAAAAACCTACAAATACCCAAAAGAAAGTAAAAAAATTAGCAACCACAAGCCCAAATAGATCCTACAACCCCAAGCTAGTAGAAACCATCTTGATCTCCAACCTGCTTCAAGTGACCTGAAAAATAGTTTATATATACATAGGGTGAGTATAAAAAACTAGTTCTTTAATCCACCTAGGATTAACCGATTTAATATTCATAGGTTCCATATTCAGGAAACCAAACCAGTAAGCTATCAAAAATAATTGAACATGCGTATTGCACCAATTTGTTTAACATTAAATTACAACAACAAGAACCGGATTCATTTACATGCCTCTATATATTTAACCAAACAATTATCAATTAATCCTGGATTTATATTTTTTACCTATTTCAATTAAGAACTAAAGGCTAAAAAAAGAAAGCATAGAAATCACACTATCTAGAAAAACAAGAGGAAATAACATAGGATCAATATAAATTTATTTATTTGGTTCAAATATTTATTATGTCAATTCCATTTTGATCTTGTGGGATAAAACATGATTTCTACACATTTGAACATAAAAGAAAAGAGAAGCAATGAATCCCCTACCTGAAACAGTTCTTGATGACCCACACAACATGTTACGGTCTCATCCCCCCATGACAAATGTATCCACCTGAGGATGTAGAGACACCACCACATCAGTCAGCACCCAGGAAATATCCATTAAAGACAAGGGGATATCATTACATAAAAGGGTGAGGGGAAATTGAAAGATACAAACCCAAAAGAATGATGATAGAACATACCTTATTTAAGAGATCTATCGATACACCATGGTTACAAAAAAAAAGTGGGGAACTGATCCAAGGATTAAGGATCGGTCACACCAATCACAAGGGATGAAGGAAAAGATCAAGAATCTCAAACCAGGGAACACGATGGTGGAATAAGAGAGGAAGATATATCAACCCTTTCGATGATTTAACAGAGCAGTGGTTTAAGATACACTGGATTTTCCATTAAAAAGAGATCTTTTTAAACCACACAGTTTGACCATGTAAAAAACCATCCCGAGCCTTAGGAGAAATTAATATAAGAGTTATGACCTTTGAATAGGCCTTAGAGTCCTTAAAATGAGTCTTTAAATGCATTTAAATCAAAGGAAACGTCAAAGGGGTGAAACTGTAGGAAGATGAAAACACTGTTCATGAAATAAAAATTTGGTAAAGCAAATAGAGGTTATCGATAGACCTCACTATTCTGGAAACACTATTCACAATCTCAAAATTTGGAAAATGAAATAGAGGTTACTGATGGTGTAACAACCCGAGATTTTATGAGAATTATTCATTTTAATTTCCTTGATGTCTTGTGTTGAACGCTACACAAAGATTATCTAGCACTATACACCACACCGTATTAGATTGCAGTATATGCAACACTATTCTTGAATTGTGTTACACATAAGTTCAAGTTCATTTTATAGTAGTTATAATACACAACATTGAGTGTATATATATTTATATATATTCAATGTATAAATAAAATATGGTTGGATTTTGTTATATACAACAACAAAGTAGTCTTGCACAACACGCAACCCTGATTTGGCTTGCATTACACGCAATCTCGACCTTCCTCGGTGGCGTGTGTAGTACGCAATACCGGGTTTCACTAAACAATGATATATTGTTATAATATTATTATGGACTAGCCGTTATGAATAGTATCAAATAAATTTTGAATTTTATAACTTTATTATTCATCTTACACATTTTCTAGAACATGGTGTGAGAACAAAATAAACTTTTCGGGTAAAATAAGTATTTTAAAAAAAATGCAGTTTTGCAGCCTTTTGATGGGGCACCAACATTAAATCTAGTTTTTGACATGTTTATAAGTTGAATTTGAAAAAATGAAATTCTTCATTGGAATCAGGATATAAAAATTTAATTTGGATAAAATTTTCATATTATTCTGATAACTTTCATATTTTGATGAATAGTAAAAACACGCTATATTTTAATTAAAAAAAACTTTTTTCATCACAATAATTTATATGTCTAGATTATATTTTTAATTGGTTTTAAAGTTTAATTAGAATATATTTTTAACATTTAATCCAATTTTTGTCATTGGAATTAATTTTACTTTGAAATTGGACATAAACAAGTGATGATCTTTTGATAGTTATTGTTTCTTAAAAACACGCTATTTGTTTTGATAACGGGAATTAATTTTAAAATTAATTAATGATAATTTTATGTTTTGAATTTGGAAAATAGACATTATTTTGGAATTCGAAATATCAAATATATCTTAGGATGAATTTTTGGTATTTTTCTGAAAAACTTCATTTTTTGATGAATAGTGAAAACACTAAGTTTTTTGTTAAAACTGACTTTTTATTTAAATAATAATTTATTTGATTTAAATTTATTTTAGGTCAAAATAGATATATAATTATTATATATGTTCAATGAAAATAATTGGAATCTTTTTACAATAATTTTATATTTATAAAAATTGTATTGAACTTTTCACCGTCTTTTACCCACCTCCTAGGAGCTTTTGCAATTGTTCATGAAACATAATTTTACCGCTACTGTGAGTTAAATTTCGAAAATCCGAGGGACACAGTTAATATTAAGGAGTAAAATGTGGTTCAATTAGATAAACATAATTCTTGGTGAATAGCATCTTTTTACTTTTATTTACCACGGTTAAAAGTAAATAAGTTAATTCAAGGTTAAAAGAATATTATAATAATTAAAAATTACCTTAATACTTTTCCAAACCTTATTGGATGAGTAATGTCCGACCATGGTCAGCCTTGGGTCGATTTTGGGACCCCATGGAGCCACTTATGAAAGAAAATGACACATTATATTAATTAATTTTATGTAAGGACAAAATTGGCATTAACAAAAATCCTTTAGTAAGTAATTTTTATAAGTGGACATATAAATTATATTTTCAACTATAAATATTAATTTTAAATGTAAAAAAATTTCCTACATGTTGATTTTTTTTATTATTTTTAGACATCAAATAAATTAAATTATTTATGACACAATAATGATGCAGTATTTACCTCATTAATAAATGATTTAAATAAATAAGATTATAATGATTAAAATATTATCCAAAACCTATCCAATTAATATTGGATGATTTTATTTCAAATATGATTCATCTTAGCTTCGACAGTAATGTGTTTTGGAACTCTTGAAACCAAAGATAAGTTTATAATAAAATAATGTTTTCACACATTCCTAAAGAGCCCCTCCTCTCCCTTAAAAAAGGAGACCACTTATATGCAATTACTCACACCTCTCAAGCCTTTTGGCTCACCCAAAATCTGCCCAAATAGGCTCCCGACATCCCTATCCTCCCTCTAGAAGCCTTAAATTAGGCAGAAGGCACTTCAAGAAGTCCTTTTGGTTCAAACCAAAAGAAGTTACAAAAATTAAAGGTAATAGTTTCTCTTAAGTTGTTTTCTTTTATTCTACTACTCCAACCCCTAAACACTTTTTAATCCTTTATTTTGTGACAAAACCAGTATCCTCAAAATACTAGGATGTTGTTATGAGAAGGATTATAACTACACTTACAATGGACGAAGAACATAATGTTTCCGTGGATGGAAAATTAACGCCTCATGAAACGATGATTGTTCAATTTTCTCCAACCACCTCTCATGGTGGCCATTATGATGGAACTGTATTTATATATGATATATATTATGATTATGATTTCTTTATTCTTCTTTACTTCCCAATTATATCAATCCATTATGGATTCCATAGTGGGTAAATATGATAATCTCATTTGAGGAAGTGCGGACTACCGCCCCTCAAAGTGATGTGATTCGTTAATGCCTTATATGGGATGTATAAAGGATGAAGTTAATGATATTATATATGATATTATACTAGAATTATAATATACCTATTCCATTAAAATAATAAATAGAAATGAAATCAGTGTTCATGATTACGTACGACTTACCGTCTCCATGAACAGTGCATTTCATTTCTCACCTCCATATGTTATGTACTATTATAAATACATGTATATGCTGGATATATAATGAATATATATGATATATAAATCATGATTAACATTCTAAAATTAAGTAAATCATGATATAAGTAATAATAACATCAATAACAACAGGTCCAAACATGTACGATAAATAAGATGATTTTAGCCAAAACGTTGCTTTAACATGGGATTTACAAAAAAACGGGCAATATAAAGTCATAAGTAAACCATATAAGATATCATAACAATGAATATGATTCTTTAATAAGTCAATGAAATTATTTAAATCATTTTACAGGAGTTTTGGATACGTATGAATCATATCGGACCTACGGTAAGTGATAATGTTGCAATCTCAATTGTTTTCTATCCGAGATTGCTTATACGTAAGTATTTACTAGGGTTATATTTATCATCCGTGTCCAAGTTTTATAAAAAAAAATTCACGTATTTTTAAAGTCCTTTTTACCAATTTATGACATTTACTACATGGTATGTAAGGAATGTTTTTTTTGTTTACCATACGAGGTACTTTTTGACTTTTCCGGCAAAAGTACGAGAAAAATGTTTTTTTAACTTATATGGCATGAATGGATTTTTACAGTTTCAGAAAGCCTTATTTTCATGAAGCATACTCTACAGGATTTCATAACTATTTTCAATAAAATATCTTTCTTTTAATATTGCATGACGTTTTGTGAAAAGAAATTGATTTTGAAGAAGAAAGGATATTTTCCTCAAGAATTCATTTCAAGTGTTTTAATAAAACCATTTTTCCATCTAAGATGACATTATTTCATATGTGTATGTTTCAAGTATAATGTCTCTATGATTTAAATGGTTTCAATTTTCTTATGATGAAATGATATCCATTTGTTTTATATGTATTATGTTATGATGGGATGATGTTTATGAAACCCATTTTTATTCTTTGGGTTATGATGAATGATTTATGTTTATGTTGTGGCACAAGTAATAATGATTTCATTATGAGATGGGTGGGATATATATCTCCCTCCAATGCATTGGGTAAATATTTCTATCTCATGAGATAGACATGGTTGGAACGAAAAGTAAATATTTTTCAGTAATACAGGGCTGGAACGACATGTAAACCCGGTTCAGTAAGGGACTTTCTCCACTAATATGGTCTTGGCAGCAATGCCTTGGCTACTATGGAAATCATATCATGTGGTTAATGTTTTTCCACAATTAAAAGTTTTATTCCAATTATATTTTATCATGATTAATGTTTCTTTATGATCTATGCCTTATGTACTTCCATGATTTATGTCATTGATCACGATTTTCATGTTTAGATTTTATGTTCAAGTTTTTGCATTCAAATGTTTATGGATTGTTTTATGTTCTCTACGATTACCATTACTGAGCATTTGAACTCAACCTTTTTATGTTTTCTTTTCCCCAGGATTTAAATAAAGGTTTTAGGTAAGAAAACCAAAAGGGATAGATCTTTATGGGAGATGTTGAAGATCTTTTACCACGATTAGAAGATTACATTCCCAGATTCCAAAGACATTATACTATTACGGGGGTTGTGTGTCTGTTTTGGTTATGTATTAAGTATTTCGAAAAATTAATGTAATGCCCATGTACGTCGAGCTTCGGGTCTCTACAGTTGGTATCATAGTAAAGGTTTAGTTAAACTTTGGAAACTAGGATGAAAAAACGTCAGTGAGATCCCTAGATATATTTCTACGGTATGTATTGGGATGCCCCTAAGGTTAAGTATAAGTATAGGTTATTGTCCTAGAATTACATTAATGATCTTAGAATTAAACCTAAGAAGTTAGATATTGAAGTTACTCCCCCTTTATTATGTTGTTTTACCTATCTTGAATTTTTCCTCTCACACTATTTTTTTGGGTTTTAGAAAATGGAGGGAAACAGGAAGATTCACAATAATGGAGAATATGATGGACAATGGAATGATATTCTTCATGATCAAGCAAATGAAATGGGATTTGGAAGGAGAAACATCGTTATTATGCCTAATCAAAAATCTCATAATATGATAAATAATCTCTGCTTTGGTAAGTTTCCTGACTCAGCTAATAAGAGAAAGATGGAGTTTCATGATGATCATAGAGGAAATAATGTTCAATTTCCCTCATGTAAGTCATGTGGGAAGAGGCATCAAGGATAATGTTTCAAAGGAACTGGAAGATGAATTAGGTGTGGAAAAGAAGGACACAAAGCTAGTAACTGTAAAGGAAAAGGTTCAGTTAATACCATGGACACGGATAATGGGATTTCTAAGACATCAACAATGGTTAAGTGTTTTAAATGTGGAATGTACGGGTATTATGAAAACCAATACCCAAAGGGTAAATCACATAAAGAGAATCAGCATGGTCATATGGGTAGTATTTATGTGGATGATGATGAAGAGACTACAAATGATATGTGAGATGAAATAATTGTTGAATCTCGGTCAATGGTTTAAGAAGGTAGTAGAATAATTACATTTTTATCAAGAGTAATGTTGTATATGTAATCTCATGGTACTATGGAATAAAGAGATATTTAAGGATTGTTACACTGTTGTCTTTCCTTATGTTTTGAAAGTGTATGATGAATGGTACCGGTAACCATGAAAGGTTATTCAGATATTTTTGGAAAGAACCTAATATGCGCATAAAGAAGTGCTAAGGAGATAATGAAATGATTGATACTATTAATGAGCTCATGAATTATATAAGAAAAAAGTGATATTATGGTTTGAGTATATAGAATTTTTGGGATTTTAGTATGTGGAAAGTGTTAAATTTTGACAGCATTCATTTTTTCAAAAAGGTTCAATGGGTATCCTTTTTTCAAGAGAATACATGATTAAGGTATTCACATAATAGGAATGTGATCAACAAGATATATCAGGGATAAATGATGGTATTCAAATGCTCGATAGATGACATTTCTAGTAATTGTTTTCATTATACTATGAGATTGGACATATGTATTTTGGATAAGACTAAAGATTTTAATGGATAATGTTGGAAACAAGTTAGTATTGTTTAAGGCTAGAATTTTATTCAATATTATTGATGGAATGTCATAATGATGTAATTTTAGAAAAAGGACAACCTGGCGGACGAGCGACAACCTGTCGCGTCGGACAAGGTTGCGGGAATCGAACACACAACTGAAGTGCGACATGCCTTCATCACCTACCACTGGCCTACAGGAAGTCCCTGGTTAGTAGAAACTAGTTTTATTATAATAAGCTGTATGATAGATGAAGTATAAGTCCATTTTTGGAACCATATACGATTAGTCTCATAATAGATGGACTTATATATATATATATCTTTTGCTAACCTTATGTTTGAGATAGATGGAATGACCTATCATTCTATCACATGATCATCTAACACTTCACGGAAGACAAATTCAACTTCATTTCTTTAAGAGATGAAGTGGAAATTGTTTAAGGCACTAACAACAGTGAGATTTTACCAAAATAAAGTAAGTATTATTCTAATTCAAATTCTTCAACATTAGGGAAATTATCTTGAAAGGAAAAAAATTATTTCCTAGTACTCTCATATCTGATAAATTCAATGGTACCTTATATCATCACAAATTTATGGCTTTGTGATATTTGGCTTTTTCATAGCCATGTTCTCTACCACTCTCCATCAGAACTTGATGGTTAGATTTCTCTTCCATATCCATATTTTCACCAATGTTGTCATATATGGAAACCTAATGCTGAGTTACATTGGGTGACCGTTATGATTCTAACTTCCCTTTTTAAAATGAAGTGCTAGTATTCCTTTTTACGATGTGGGTTTCTATGAAAGAAACATTCAAGTAGTAAACCTTTTGTATCCCCGACGAATTTCGAGGGAGAAATTCCTTTTAAGGGGGGTAGAATGTGACAACACGAGATTTTATGAGAATTATTCATTTTAATTTCCTTGATGTCTTGTGTTGAACACTACAAAAAGATTATCTTTCCCTATATGAAACACCGTATTAGCTTGCAGTATACGCAACACTATTCTTGGATTGTGTTACATACAATTTCAAGTTTGTTTGATAGTGGTTATTCTACGCAATATTGATTATATATATATATATATTCAATGTATAAATGAAATATAGTTGGATTTTGTTATACTCAACAACAAAGGAGTCTTACACAACATTCAGCCCTGACTTGGCTTATATTAGACGCAATCGCGACCTTCCTCGGTGGCGTGTGTAGTACGCAATACCGAGTTTCACTAAACAACGATATATTATTATAATATTATTATGGACTAGCCGTAATAAATACTATCAACTAAAATTTTAATTATATAACATTATTATTCATCTTACACATTTTCAATAACATGGTGTGAGAACAAAATAAATTTTTCGGGTAAAATAAGTATTTTTCAAAAAATGCAGTTTTGTCGCCTTTTGATGGCGCACCCACATTAAATATAGTTTTTGACATGTTTATAAGTTCAATTTGACTAAATATAATTCTACCTTGGAATAAGGATATAAAAATTTAATTTGGATAAAAGTTTCATATTATTCTGATAACATTCATATTTTGTTGAATAGTAAAAACACAGTATATTTTAATTTAAAACAACTTTTTTTATCGCAATAATTTATATGGCTAGATTATCTTTTTAATTGGTTTTAAAGTGTAATTAGAAATTATTTTTACCATTTAGTTGTCAACTTCTTCCACAATCAGTAGGCCTCCATGCCCCCCACATATCTCAACAGCCATCCAGGATCACATCATAACACAAAAATCATGAAAACAAACATCATATCAATTGGGGTCTTGGCCCATAAACATGCAAGAGGGTAACTCAGAAACCAAAAAGGAATTTTATTTTATAAAACAACCTGTTCTTTAATCCAACTTGATTTAACCGATTTAATATTCGTAGGTTCTAAATTTGAGAAACATAACTAGTAAGCTATCACAAATAATTAAACATACTTACAAAACCAATTTTATTAACATCAAATTACAAAAAGAAGAACCAAATTCATTTAAATGACTCTTTATATTTATCCAAACAAATATCAATTAATTCCAACTTTACTTTCTTTACCAATTTCCATTAAGAATGAAAGTCTAGACAAAGCAAGCATAGAAATCACAGTATCTAGCAAAACAAGTGGAAATAACATATGATCAATAAAAATTTATTTATCTGGTTTAAATTTTTATTATGTCAATTCCATTTTGTTATTGTGGGATAAAACATGGTAGCTATACATTTTCACATAAAAGGAAAGAGAAGAATCCAATCCCCTACATGAAACAGTTTTGGACGAGCCACACAACAGGCTACAATTTCTCCCCCACATGATAGCTGTATCCACTCAAGGATTTATAGACACCACCACACTGGTAAACACCCAATAAAAGTACATTAGGAATAAGGAGATAACTTTCCATAAAAGGCCAAGGGGATACCGAAAGGGATGAACCAAAAATAATGACGATAGAACATACCTTATATACGAGATCGATCGATATTACTAGGTTGCACCAAATACATAGGTGAACCGATCCAAGGATTAAGGTTCGATCTCACCGCTACTAAGGGAATAAGGAAAAGATCGAGCATCTCGCACCAGGGAACAAGAAGGTGGAACATAAGAGGAAGATATATCATCCCTTTAGATGCTTTAATGGATAAGTAGTTTAAGATACGCTGGATTTTCCATTAAAAGCGGATCGCATTAAAACACATGGTTTGATCATGTAAAAAACATTCCGTGCCTTAAGAGAAATTAATAGAGGAGTTATAACCATTGAATTGGCCTTAGAGTCCTTAAAATGAGGCTTTAAATGAATGTTACGTCAGAGGAAACATCATAGTGGTGAAACTGTAGGAATCTAGAAAGACTGTTCACGAACTCGAAATTTGGAAAAGGAAATAGAGGTTACCAATGGACCTCACCATTCTAGAAACACTATTTATGAACTCAAAATTTAGCCAAGAAAGTAGAGTTTATCGATGAAACTCACCATTTTGGAAACACTGTTCACGAACTCAAAATTTAGAAAACGAAATAGAGGTTACCGATGGAACTTCAACGTTCTGGAAACACTATTCACAAACTCAAAATTTGAAAAAGGAAATAGAGGTTACCGATAGAACCTCACCGTTATGGAAACACTATTCTTGAACTCAAAATTTTGAAAATGAAAGAGGTCATCATTGGAACCTTCACCGTAGGAACCTCACAATTAGAATGTAACCATTGGAACCTCACTGTTGAATTGTTCACCTAAGGCCACCGATGACATTGTTCACATAAGGTTACCGATGAACCTGTTCACATAAGGTTACCAATGACACTTTTCACATAAGGTCACCATTGCTCTGTTCACATAAGGTTACCAATGACACTATTCAGATAAGGTCACCAATGTCACTGTTCACATAAGGCACCGTTTCACTATTCACATATGGTTACCAATGACACTGTTCATAGAGGGTTACCATTGCATTGTTCACATAAGGTTACCGATGACACGGTTCACATAAAGTCACTGATGACACTATTCACAGAAGGTTACCATTGAAATGATCACATAAGGCTACCGATGACCCTATTCACCTAAGGCTACCGATGAACTATTCACCTACAGTTATGATTTCACTATTTATAAAAGGCTATTGATGCAACTATTCACCAATGGAACTATTCACAGAATTAGAAATTTGGAAAAGTGTTGGGGATATGTCACCATGACCTTCTATAACACCTCAATAACTAGATTTCAGTAAATGAATGGACCTGAGAGGTCCCAGCCATTACATCAGATACCTCTCAAAACATTTTCATCCCCAAGAATTAAAAACCAACCTAAAGGAAACAGAAAATAGGTCCAAAAACCCACCCATAGAGACACCTCTCAAAAGAACGCAATCCACATGAAGAACCAAAGAAATACATCTCATAAATAGGAAATGTTTATAACCACAAAGTGGACATAGTTACTTGAAAAGTGATAGACATCAAACAAATCTTGGTACTGAGCATGTATCTGTGACTCACATTCCCAGGTACTCTCCTCAATGCCACCATGTCACTAAAAGACATGAACCAAGGGGATAGAATGCCAGTTCAATACCTTCTCTTTGCGGTCTTGGATCTCTATAGGTCACTCCACAAAGGCCACATCACCATCACCATCTATCTCTCCACAATCGATGAAGTGAGAGTCTTCATGAAGATAATGTCGGAGCTGTGATACATGAAAAAAATCATGTATCTGACACATCTATGGGGGATGTAATACTTGATACACCCCAACTCCAACATGAGATAACACCTCAAAAGTCCCAACAAACTGAGGAGAATGCGTACTCCCACAACCAAACCTTCACTGTCCATGACAGGGAGTCACCATCAGAAACATGTGATCCCTAACATCAAACTCTAGGGGTATCCTCCTTTTATAGGCATATTATTTCTGATGATCCTGCGCAGTCTTCATCCTCTAACGAATCACCAAAACCATATCTATTATATTATGCACTAGTTTCAGTCTGAGAATTCTTGACTCTCAGACCCTGGTCCAGTACAATGGAGAATGGAATGGCCCACCATACAGGGCTTCAAACAGCGCCATACTAATGGTTGAGTGAAAACTATTACTATAAGCAAACTCCACTAAGGGTAAGTGCCTCATCCACGAACCTCCAAAATCTAGGACACAACACCGTAACATGTCTTCAAGAGTATGGATTGTTCTCTATGTCTGACTATCCATTTGAGGATGAAAAGTAGTGCTAAGGCATATATGAGAACCAAAATCTTGATAGAGACCTCTCCACATCCTAGAGTTAAAATGAGGATCTCGATCAGAGATGATCGTCCTTGGGACTCCATTAGGTCTCACCACATTTTCAAGATACTACCTCAATAAAACTTCCACTGAGCTTGAATCCTTGATTTCCATGAAGTGGGATGATTTCATTAAATGCATCACTACCACCCAAATAGGATTATGTCCTCATGGAGCTCGAGGTAAACCAGTAAAAAATACCATTGATATGTCCTTCCACTTCCATTGAGGAATATCTAATGGTTGGAGTAGACCACTCGAAACACATTGTTCAGCCTTCACCTTCTGGCAGACTAAACATCGAGACACAAACTCCACAACCATACGCTTCAGCCCAGGACACCAGAACTGGCTGCTCAAGGCTCGAAACATTTTTATTACACTAGGATGTACCACTAAAAGAGAAATATGGAACTCTCTAAGAACCATCTCGTAGATCATAAAAGGAACAAATATCCTTCCATGATACAACACTCGATGTTGTTCATCCTTAGACCAACCATCATGGGCCTCACCACAAACAACTCGGTCTCTCTAGACCTATACCTCTAAATTCCCTAACTAGGACTATTCCACCTCCTACACTAGAGATGACTGCAACGTCATCTGAAAAAGACAACCTCTACCCCCCAACTTCTCCCATATCAAGATGTAATGATGACAATTCTTCCATTACACTCCAGGAATCACCAGATTCACGCACTACATCACCACATGAATTCCTTCTCCACACATTGTCTACAACAATCCATTTTCTAGGTGTATAAAATATTTTGAACTCGTATTTGTATAAGAACTCCATCCATTGATGCTGTTGTAAGTTCAAGTCACGCTGGGAGAAAACATACGTCAGGATCTTATGATCGATGAAAACCACAAAGCGCTCACCAATGAGGTAATGCCTCCACAATTTTTGGGAAAAGACCATATCTGCCAACTCAAGATCTTGGGTGGCATAGTTACATTCATGAGGACGAAATTGATGAGACCCATAAGAAACAACTGATATTTACTGCATCAGAACATAGACTAACCCCAGATGCGAAGAATCGCAGAAAAAGTCAAACTAAACTCCCTCAGCTGGAAGACAGAGAACTGGAGTACTTAATAACTTCTACTTTAGATAATCGAAAGCTTCTTGACACTGATCAGTCCATATGAATGCTTGATCCTTCCAGGTCAATGCTACCATAGGAGTGGCAACTCGAGAGAAATTTTCCAGAAACATCAGGTAGTATCCTGCAAGATCAAGAAAACATCGCACCTCTGACACTGCCTTGGGGGCTTCCCAAGACATGGATACTTCTATATTTAATAGACCCACAACTAATCTCTACTAGGACACAACATTCCCCATGAAATAGACTTCTTGATCTCAAAACTCACACTTTGAAAACTTCCCAAATAGCTGATGTTGATAAAGAACTCCCAAAATGGTGTGTAGATGCTCTGAATGCTCCTCCTCAGACGTAGAGTATAGAAGGATTTCATCGATGAAAACCACCATGAAATGTCTAGGAACTCACAAAAAATAGTGTTCATGAGTCCCATGACCATAGCTGGAGCATTTGTCACACTGAAAGACACTACAACGAACTCATAATGCCCATGATGACAACATAAAGCAGTCTTCTGGATATCCTCATTCTTCACATGCATCAGATGATATCATGACCACAAGTAAATATTTGGGAACCAAATTTCACCCTTTATATGATTGGATAAATCATAAATACGTGGAAGAGAAAACTGATTATTAACTTTTATATTGTTTAAGTGGCGATAATCGACACACAACCACAAACTGTTGTCATTCTTGTTCACGAACAAAACTGGTGCACCCCACGGTGACACACTAGTATGAACAAAACCACACTGTAACAGAACATCAATCTATATATGTAGCCTTTGTAACTCATAAGGGGCCATCCTATATGGATACATAGAGATAGGAGATTTTTTTGGTTGTAGCTCGATCCCAAACTTGATCTCTCGTCGAGGGGGTAATACTACAACCACTTCTGGAAAGACAACATGGTACTATTCTAAGATCATAGGAAATGACAACTACTGAACCTCTGAAGAAATCTACATCTGATCAGCCATCATAGATGATATGAAAAGAACACACCTCTGACCCATCTGAGGGTATCTCTCTCCAACGAACACCATTGGATCTCCATCCGCATCGAAGAACAAAACCTTCCTCAAGATGTAATCCACGATAGCCTGCACCGAGTACAACCACTACATCCCGATGATGACATCATATGTCTATATACATAAACATAGGAAATCACCCCAAGAGTTGTTCTACCCCAACACTAGCTCACAGTCTCTACATAATTCAAACAAGTTTGCTTGACCTCTAACTGGCGTAGTCAATGCCATGGGCACTAGAATCCGCTCTACCTCAAGTCCCAAAGCATGAACAAGGGTAGGTTTTATGAAGGAGTATGTCACTCCTGAATTAACCAAGGCATACAACATGGTTGAAAATAAGAAAAGGGTACCTCAAACGATGTCCGACTCACCTGGTGCAGGCAATGAAAAAGCATGAAGCTAACCACGACCAACTCCATGACCTCTCTAACCCTGATGACAATGACCACCACAACCACAATCTACTCTCTAAGTATGGGGAGTGTCACAGGGATGTCCTCTTCCTGCCCCATCTACCCTCCGTTGATCTAAAGCTGGTGTAACCTACTACTTCTGCCTCGGCTGGAACTGCCTAAACGGAGGAACATGGAGCAGAAAACCTGATGCACGATTACTGTTCTGAAAGGTAAGGCTCTGTCACAGCTGATGACTTTGACCTCCACAAGAAAAAAAAGCACCTAATCCCTTGGAATAGGCCTGAGATCCACTGCCTTCGATGAAACAAGATGCAGAGGGCTGTGACCTACCCCCGGCTGAAGGAAAACTAATCTTCTCTGAAAACTGGGATCCCCAGACCACATCTCTACTTCATGAGGAATCATGAAGACTCCCCTCTAGTGATGATCTGGTTCTATCCAATGTCCTCTCAACAACCTCTATCCTCGCCAGCACCTCACGATATTTCATTAGCATATATTGGGTGACCTGGCATTAGATCTTTGGACTTAAAGCCTCCTCGAAATGCCTTGACCTAGCCTCTTCATCTGAAACAGGTCCAATGAATATCGTAAAAGGTTCCTAAAACAGATTCTGAACACTATCACACTAGAAATCCCCTGTCTAAGGGTAAGAAGCTCCTGGAGACTGGAATAATTTGTGGTCGAGGAAGGAAACTTGACTCTAAACATGTATCGTAACTCCTCCCACGAGATCGATGACTCCTCGCGATCCCTGAGGAATAAGAACCACTACTCCCTCACTTCTCCACACAGAATCGTCATAACCAAAAACACCCAGTTATCTTTTCGAGAACAGGTCGAATTGAAGCCTATCTCAACCTCCTCCAACCAGTCTTCCATGACTGCATCTGAAACGGATCCCTCATACTTCCACAGACTGTAACACTGAAACTCTCAGAGTGTCCTCTTCCAAGTTTTGTAGTCTTTAACCTCTACCCGGCGGCAATCTGCTGGCACAACCTACTTGACGTCTTCTATGTGATCCTGATGAGGATGTTGAGCTGAAGCCATACCTGAAAAATATCAAATAGTTAGAACTTCTAAACCTGGAATAAGGAAGACTCATCATTAATTAATTAATTTTTTTCTTTTATTCATTTTAGGTGAACCTATCCCAAGGTCTACCAATTCAAACACAATCAGAATGACGAATAATGCATTATCTTTCCTAGGCCTCTACCATACAACTAGTATCACCTCATTCAATATCCATTGTAAATATAAAGGTCCGTAAATCAGATCACAGGGGTCCCTAAACGCCTATGTCTCAGCCAGTCTCCAGTGTTTACATCAATTGATAAACTTGACTGACACTGTTGCCCTAAAAACGCATAAACAATCACCTATATATAACTCCAAACTCCATCCATCCCCCAACCTCTCTCTGATACCACTCTATCCCAACCCCCTCCCACCAAAGTTTACCCCTCCTGGGTTGACAATGTGATAAGGGAGATAATGACCCCTGAGTCCCGCCTCCAGTAGGCCCTGGTTTGGCGACTAGCACTGAGGGTATAGTAAACACACAGATGGGAGGCATTACCCTCTAAGAGAACACATGCAGAAGTGAGAGATAAGATAGTCACCAACCAAATCCAACTAAAACTGAAATATAAAAGAAATACCATGTACAAATATGTAATTTCATGCAACCTACTACAACTGAAATGGAAAAAACTAAAAATACACAAAATAAAGTAAAAAAAGTAGCAACCACAAGCCCAAATTGATCCTGTAACCCTAAGATAGTAGAAACCATCTTGATCTCCAACCTACTCCAAGTGACCTGAAAAATAGTTTATATATACATAGGGTGAGTATAACAGTATACTCAGTAGGATCCTCCCTGAAGCCTCTCAGGAAAAAGTAAAGAAATAACGCTAAGGCACAGTGAATAAAAAGTGAAACTAACTCATCACCTAAACATGCATACTAAGTTCCCAGCCTCTACATGGCTACTCTCACCATGTAACGCATATAAGAGTATATAAAATAATAAAGAATATAAAGGATACACCACTATTACTTCCCTACTAGTTTGCAATGTTTCCCTAACATCGGACATCCTAAGCATCTCTCTCTAAAAAGGCTTGCTCGTTGACACCTCAGTAAAGCACCATTGCATGCACCCCATGAATCAAAACCACCACGTCCACACAAGAAATGTAACCAGGTAGTTTTTGTGAGACACCACAGCTCACATAACATGTATCATACCTCAGGTATTAAACCTGAAGCCATTACAGCCCATACACTAAGTATGGTTCCTTAAACTATCATATCCTATAGACGTTACACCTACAGTTGTCTATAGGAAACTATATCCAGAATATATGTGTGTGAATAACCACAATCTATTATAGGAATCTACACACATATATGTGAAAAAATAACCATTGTGCCTACCAGCACAAGTAACTACCTAGAGAAGAGAGCAGGGACAAAGTGGGTAGTCAACCATCCATCCTCCCACTAAAATGTTGGGGAAAACACCCTTGGGGCTCAGAATCCCCAAGGTGTCAGTTTCCCTAACTAAAAGTGTGGAGTAGAGTATAGAAACACAAAAGTACTGAATATACTATATCTCACAACCACACTATGGGCATAACCAAGTCTTAGACTTAACTGCTACTAACATTTCTCAGACTCCTAGCTGCCACTTCTAAGACTAGGTATTCTATAAGAACACAACCATTTAAATATATTTATTACATTACTTAATTCCCTTTTTATTAGTTGCACTGTACGCTAATTAATTCTTTAAACATTGATTAAGCATTATCAATTTTCACATTATATTCCATTAGTATCACACCCAAAGTCCATTGTCCCATTAAATTGTAACTTCAATATTGCATTCCAGCAAGCTCCAACCCCATGGGTTAACATCATTTATTCAATTATTTATTTACAAAATTTCTTTCCCATAATCCCAGGAATTCTCAAAAAAAATTATATGCTACTAAACACAAGGGGCTCAACCCAGTGAGTAGTGGAACTACTCGCTGAGTCTTTGCTGCCTATAACAAGAGAATAGACCCATACTCCCTTGAGAAGCTATACAAAGAAATCACGTGGCATAACCAACATGTATTCACCCCTTTCAGAAGAAGCGTAAGAAAAACTAGATGCCTGGAGCATTGGGAAAAGTAAAGCAGATAACCAACCAATAAAAAAGAAAGAATCAAAATATTCACACCCAAATCATTTCATTATCCCTTGTGTCCTCCCCAACACCCACATGTATAAACCTATGCATCTTTCCACTCTAGGTGTCAACTGCTGCCAGAACCAGTAGGCCTCCATGCCCCCACATATCACAACAACTATCCTGGCACACATCACAACACAAGAAGCATGAAAAAAAACATCATATCAATTGGGATCTTGGACCTTAAAGAAGAAAGAGGGTAACTAAAAACCCTATAGGAAATTATCATTTATAAAAAAACTAGTTCTTTAATCAACCTAGGATTAAACAATTTAATATTCGTAGGTTCGAAATTCAGGAAACCTAACCAGTAAGCTATCAGAAATAATTGAACATGCGTATTGCACCAATTTGTTTAACATCAAATTACAACAAGAAGAACCATATTCATTTACATGCCTCTATATATTTAACCAAACAATTATCAATTAATCCTGGTTTTATGTTCTTTACCTATTTCAATCAAGAACAAAAGGCTAAAAAAAGAAAGCAAAGAAATCACACTATCTAGAAAAACAAGAGGAAATAACATAGGATCAATATAAATTTATTTATTTGGTTCAAATATTTATTATGTCAATTCAATTTTGATCTTGTGGGATAAACCATGATTGCTACACATTTGAACATAAAAGAAAAGAGAAGCAATGAATCCCCTACCTCAAACAGTTCGTCATGACCCGCACCACATGTTACGGTCTCATCCCCCCATGACAAATGTATCCACCTGAGGATGCAGAGACACCACCACAACAGTTAACACCCATGAAATTTCCATTGAAAACAAGGTGATAGCATTACATAAAAGGGTGAGGGGAAATAGGAAGAGACAAACCCAAAAGAATGATGATATAACATACCTTATATAATAGATCAATCGATACTACTTGGTTACAAAAAAAGAGGGGAACTGATCCAAGGATTAAGGTTCGGTCACACCAATCATAAGGGATAAAAGAAAAGATCAAGCATCTCACACCAGGGAACATGATGGTGGAATAAGAGAGGAAGATATATCAACGCTTTAGAAGATTTAACCGAGCAGTGGTTTAAGATACACTTGATTTTCCATTAAAAGAAGATTGTATAAAACCACACAGTTTGACCGTGTAAAAAAACATCCCGAGACTTAGGAGAAATTAATATAAGAGTTATGACCTTTGAATAGGCCATAGAGTCATTAAAATGAGTCTTTAAATGAATTTTACATCATAGGAAATGTCAAAGTGGTGAAACTGTAGGAAGTTGGAAACATTGTTCATGAAATAAAAATTTGGTAAAGCAAATAGAGGTTATCGATGGACCTCACTATTCTGAAAACACTATTCACAATCTCAAAATTTGGCAAATGAAATAGAGGTTACTGATGGTGTAACAACCCGAGATTTTATGAGAATTATTCATTTTAATTTCCTTGATGTATTGTGTCGAATGCTACACAAAGATTATCATGCACTATATGCCACACCGTATTAGATTGCAGTATATGCAACACTATTCTTGAATTGTGTTACACACAATTTCATGTTCATTTGATAGTAGTTATACTACACAACATTGAGTGTATATATATATATATATTCAATTTATAAAAAAAATGGTTGGATTTTGTTATATACAACAACAAAGGAGTCTTGCACAACACGTAACCCTGATTTGGCTTGCATTACACGCAATCGCGACCTTCCTCGGTGGCGTGTGTAGTACGCAATACCGGGTTTCACTAAACAATGACATATTGTTATAATATTATTATGGACTAGCTGTTATGAATAGTATCAAATACATTTTTAATTTTATAACATTATTAATCATCTTACACATTTTCTAGAACATGGTGTGAGAACAAAATAAAATTTTCAGGTAAAAAAAGTATTTTTAAATAAATGCAGTTTTGCCGCCTTTCGATTGCACACCAACTTTAAATCTAGTTTTTTAAATATTTATAAGTTCAATTTGACAAAATAAAATTATTCCTTTGAATCAGGATATAAAAATTTAATTTGGATAAATTTTTCATATTATTCTGATAACTTTCATATTTTGATGAATAGTTAAAACACACTATATTTTAATTAAAAACAAATTTTTTCATCGCAATAATTTATATGGAAATATTATCTTTGTAATTGGTTTTAAAGTGTAATTAGAATATATTTTTACCATTTAATCCAATGTTGGCCATTGGAATTAATTTCACTTTGAAATTGGACATAAACAATTGATGATCTTTTGATATTTATTGTTTCTTAAAAACACGCTATTTGTTTTGATGACGGGAATTACTGTTAAAATTAATTAATTCCAATTCTATGTTTTGAATTTGGAAAAATAGACATCATTTTGGAATTCGTATTATCAAATATAACTGAGGATGAATTTTTGGTATTTTTCTGAAAAACATCAATTTTTGATGAATAGTGAAAACACTGAGTTTTTGGTTAAAACTGAATTTTTATTTAAATAATCATTTATTTGATTTAAATTTATTTTATGTCCAAATAGATACATAATAATTATATAAGTTCAATGAAAATAATTGAATCTTTTTATAATAATTTTAGATGTATAAAAATTGTATTGAACTTTTCATCGTCTTTTACCCACCTCCTATGAGCTTTTGCAATTGTTCATAAAACATAATTTTCCCGCTTATGTGAGTTGAATTTGGAAAATCTTAGAGACACAGTTAATATTAAGGAGTAAAATGTGGTTCAATTAGATAAAAATAATTTTTGGTGAATAGTAACTTTTTACTTTTATTTACCATGGTTAAAATTAAATAGGTTGATTCAAGGTTAAAAGAATATTATAATAATTAAAAATTACCTTAACACTTTTCTAAACCTTATTGGATGAGTAATGGCTGACCATGGGCATCCTTGGGTCGATTTTGGGACCCCATGGAGCCACTTATGAAAGAAAATGGCACATTAGATTAATTAATTTAATGTAAGGACAAAATTGGCATTAACAAAAATCCTTTAGTAAGTAATTTTTATAAGTGAATATAAAAATTATCATTTCGACTATGAATATTCATTGGAAATATAAATAAATTTCCTACATGTTGTTTTTTTTATAATTTTTAGACATCAAATAAATTAAATTATTTATGACACAATAATGTTGTAGTATTTACCTCATTAATAAATGATTTAAATAAATAAGATTATAATGATTAAAATATTATCCAAAACCTATCCAATTCATATTGGATGATTCTATTTCGAATATGAGTCATCTTTTCTTCGATAGTAATGTGTTTTGGACCTCTTCAAACAAAAGATAAGTTTATAATAAAATAATGTTTTCACACTTTCTTAAAGAGCCCCTCCTCTCCCTTAAAAAAGGAGACCACTTCTATGCAATTCCTCACACCTCTAAAGCTTCTTGGCTAGTCCAAAATATGCACAACTAAGCTCCCTAAATCCCTATCCTCCCCCTAGAAGCCTTAAATTAGGCAGAAGGCACTTCAAGAAGTCATTTTGGTTCAAACCAAAGGAAGTTACCCAAATAAAAGGCAATAGTTTCTCTTAAGTTGGGTTCTTTTATTCTACTACTCCAACCCCTAAACTCTTTATAATCCTTTATTTGGTGACAACACCAGTATCCTAAAAATACTAGGATGTTGTTATGATAAGTATTAGAACTACACTTACACACACCTCTATCTAATGGATGAAGAACATAATGTTTCAGTGGATGGAAAACTAACGCCTCACGAAACGATGATTGTTCGATTTTCTCCAACCACCTCTCATGGTGGCCATTATGATGGAACTGTATTTATATATGATATATATTATTTTTATGATTTCCTTAGGCTTCTTTACTTCCCAATTATATCAATATTTTATGGATTCCATAGTGGGTAAATATGATAATCTCATTTGAGGAAGTGCGGACTACCGCCCCTCAAAGTGATGTGATTCGTTAATGCCTTATATGGGATGTATAAAGGATGAAGTTAATGATATTATATATGATATTATACTAGAATTATAATATACCTATTCCATTAAAATAATAAATAGAAATGAAAGTAGCGTTCATGCGTACGTATGGCTTACCGTCTCCATGAACAGTACATTTCATTTCTTACCTCCATATGTTATGTACTATTATAAATACATGTATATGCTGGATATATAATGAATATATATGATATATAAATCATGATTTACATTCTAGAAGTAATTAAATCATTATATATTTAATAATAACATCAATAACAACAAGTCCAAACACGTACGATAAATAGGATGTTTTTACACAAAACGTTGCTTCAACATGGGATTTACAAAAGAATGGGTAATATAAAGTCATAAGTAAACCATATAAGATATCATAACACTGAATATGATTCTGTAATAAGTCAATGAAATTATTTAAATCATTATACAGGAGGTTCGGATACGTACGAAGCATATCAGATCTAAGGTAAGTGATAATGTTGCAATCTCAATTGTTTTCTATCAGATATTGCTTATACGTAAGTATTTACTAGGGTTATATTTATCATCCATGTCCAAGTTTTATAAAAATGTTTTCATGTTTTTTTAAATTCCTTTTTACCCATTTATGACTTTTACTACATGGTATGTAAGAAATCTTTTTTTTGTTTACCATACGAGGTACTTTTGGACTTTTCCTGCAAAATTATGAGAATTTTTTTTAAACTTATATTGCATGAACAGATTTTTACCTTTTTAGAAAGACTTATTTTCATGAAGCATACTCTACAATATTTCATGACTATTTTCAAAAAAATATATTTCTTTTAAAATTTCATGACGTTTTGTGAAAAGAAATTGATTTTAAAGAAGAAAGGATATTTTCCTCAAGAATTCATTTCACATGTTTTATCAAAACCAATTTCCATCTAAGATGACATTATTTCATATCTGTATGTTTCATGTATAATGTCTCTATGATTTACATGGTTTCACTTTTCTTATTATGAAATGATATCCATTTGTTTTATATGGATTATGTTATGATGTGATGATGTTTATGAAACCCATTTTTATTATTTGGGTTATGATGAATGATTTATGTTTATAATGTGGCACAAGTAAGAATGATTTCATTATGAGATGGGTGGGGTCTTTATGTCCCTCCAATGCATTGGGTAAAGATATATATCTCATGAAATAGACATGGTTGGAATGACAAGTAAATCTTGTTCAGTAATACAGGGATGGAATGACAAGTAAACCCGGTTCAGTAAGGGACATTGTCCACTAAGATGGTCTTGGAAGAAATGACTTGGAAACTATGGAAATCATATCATGTGCTTAATGTTTTCCATAATTAAAAGTTTTATTCCAATGCTATTTTATCATGATTAATGTTTATTTATGATCTATTCCTTATGTACTTCCATGATTTATGTCATTGCTCTTGATTTTGATGTTTAGATTTTATGTTCATGTTTTTGCATTCAAATGTTTATGGATTGTTTTATGTTCTCTATGTTTACCCTTACTGAGAATTTGAACTCACCCTTTATATGTTTTCTTTTCCCCAGGATTTAAATAAAGGTTTTAGGTAAGAAAACCAAAAGGGGTATATCTTTATGGGAGATGTTGAAGATCTTTCCCCACGATTAGAAGATTACGTTCTGAGATTCCAAAGACACTAAACTATTACGGTCCTTGTGTGTCTGTTTTGGTTATGTATTAAGTATTTCACAAAAGTAATCTAATGTCCATGTACGTCGAGCTTCGGGTCTCTATAGTTGGTATCAATGTAATGGTTTAGTTAAACATTGAAACTAGGATGCGAAAACATTAGTGAGATCCCAAGATATATTTCTAAGGTATGTCTTGGGATGTCCCTAAGGTCAAGTATAAGTATAGGTTATAGTCCTAGAATTACAGTAATGATCATAGAATTAAAACTAAGATGTTAGATATTGAAGTTACTCCCCCTTTATTATGTGGTTTTACCTATCATGATTTTTTCCTCTCACACTATTCTTTTTGGGTTTTAGAAAATGGAGGAAAATAGGAAGATTCACGATAATGGAGAATATGATGGACAATGGAATGATATTCTTAATGATCAAGAAAATGAAATGGGATTTGGAAGGCAAAACATTGTTATTATTCATAATCAGAAATCTCATAATATGATCAATAATATCTACTTTGGTAAGTTTCCTAACTCAGCTAATAAGAGAAAGATAGAGTTTCATGATGATCATAGAGGAAAGAAACTTCAATTTCCCTCATGTAAGTCATGTGGGAAGAGGCATCAAGGAGAATGTTTCAATGGAACTGGAAGATTCTTTGGGTGTGGAAAAGAAGGACACAAAGCTAGTAATTGTAAAGGAAAAGGTTTAGTTAACACCATGGACAAGGATAATGGTATTTATAAGACATCAACAATGGTTAAGTGTTTTAAATGTGGAATGTACGGGCATTATGAAAACCAATGCCCTAAGGGAAAATTGCATAAAGAGAATCAGCATGGTCATATGGGTAGTATTTATGTGGATGATGATGATGAAACTACAAATTATATGTGAGATGAAAGAATTTTTGAATCTTGGTCAATGGTTTAAGAAGGTAGTGGAATAATTACATGTTTATCAAGAGTAATGTTGTATAAGTAATCTCACGATACTATGGAATAAAGAGACATCTAAGGATTGTTACACTGTTTTATTTCCTTATGTTTTGAAAGTGTATGATGAATGGTACCAGTAACCATGGAAGGTTATTCAGATATTGTTGGAAATCACCTAACATGCGCATAAAGAAGTGCTAAGGAGATAATGAAATGTTTGATAGTATTAATGAGCTCATGAATTATATAAGGACAAAGTGATATCATGGTTTGAGTATATAGAATTTTTGGGATTTTAGTATGTGGAACGAGTTAACTTTTGACAGCATTCATGATTTCACTAAGGTTCAATGGGTATTCTTTTTTCAAGAGAATACATGATTAAAGTATTCACATAATTGGAATGTGATCAACAAGATATATCAGGGATAAATGATGGTATTCACATGCTTGATAGATGACATTTCTAGTAATTGTTTTCTTTATACTATAAGATTGGACATTTGTATTTTGGATAAGCCTAAAGATTGGAATGGATTATGTTGGACACAAGTTAGTATTGTTTAAGGCTAGAACTTTTTTCAATATTATTGATGGAATGTCATAATGATGTAATTTAGAAAAAGGACAACCTGCAGGATGGGTGACAACCCATCGGGTCGGAAAAGGTTGCGGGAATCGAACCCACAACTGAAGTGAATCATGCCTTCATCACCTACCACTGGCCTATAGGAAGTCCCTGGTTAGTAGAAACTAGTTTTATTATATTAAGCGGTATGATAGATGAAGTATAAGTCCATTTTTGGAACCATATACGATTAGTCTCACAATAGATGGACTTATATATATATATATATATATATATATATATATATATATATTTCTAACCTTATGTTTGAGACAGATGGAATGACCTATCATTCTATCACAGGATCTGCTAACACTTCACGGAAGACAAATTTAACATCATTTCATTAATATATGAAGTGGAAATTGTTTAAGGCACTAAAAAAAGTGAGATTGTACTGAAATAAAGTAAGTATTCATCTAATTCAAATTATTCAACATTACGGAAATTATCTTGAAAGATAAAAATTCTTTCCTAGTACTCTCATATCCGATAAATTCGATGGTACCTTAGATCATCACAAATTTATGGCTTTGTTATTTTTGGCATTTTCCTAGTCATGTTCTCTACCACTCTCCATCAGAACATGATGGTTAGATTTCTCTTCCATATCCATATTTTCACCTTTTTTTTCCTATATGGAATCCCAATGCTGAGTTACTTTGGGTGACCGTTATGATTCTAACTTCCCTTTTTAAAATTAAGTTCTAGCATTCCTTTTTACGATTTGGGTTTCTATGAAAGAAACTTTCAAGTAATAAACCATTTGTAACCCCGACGAATTTCGAGGGCGAAATTCCTTTTAAGGGGGTAGAATGAGACAACACGAGATTTTATGAGAATTATTCATTTTAATTTCCTTGATGTCTTGTGTTGAACACTACACAAAGATTATCTTTCACTATATGGAACACCGAATTAGCTTGCAGTATACACAAAACTATTCTTGGATTGTGTTACACACAATTTCAAGTTCGTTTGATAGTAGTTATTCTACGCAACATTGAGTGTATATATATATATATTCAATGGATAAATGAAATATGTTTGGAATTTTTTATATGCAACAACAAAGGAGTCTTACAGAACATGCAACCTTGGCTTGGCTTGCATTACACGCAACCATGACCTTCCTCGGTGGCGTGTATAGTACGCAATACCGGGTTTCACTAAACAACGATATATTGTTATAATATTATTATGGACTAGCCGTTATGAATAGTATCAACTAAAATTTTAATTTTATAACATTATTATTCATCTTACACAATTTCTAGAATATGGTGTGAGAACAAAATAAATTTTTCAGGTAAAATAAGTATTTTTCAAAAAATGTAGTTTTGCCGCCTTTTAATGGAGCACCCACTTTAAATCTAGTTTTTGACATGTTTATAAGTTCAATTTGAGAAAATATAATTCTACCTTGGAATAAGGATATAGAAATTTAATTTGGATAAATTTTTCATATTATTATGATAACTTTCTTATTTTGATGAATAGTAAAATCACGCTATATTTTAATTAAAAACAACTTTTTTCATCGCAATAATTCATATGGATAGATTATCTTTTTAATTGGTTTTAATGTTTAATTCTAATATATTTTTACCATTTAATCCAATGTTGGTCATTCGAATTAATTTCACATTGAAATTGGACATAAACAAGTGATGATATTTTGATAGTTATTGTTTCTTAAAAACACGCTATTTGATTTGATAATGGGAATTACTTATAAAATTAATTAATGACACCTATATGTTCTGAATTTGGAAAAATAGACATCATTTTGGAATTCAGAATATCAAATTTATCTTAGGCTGAATTTTTGGTATTTTTCTGAAAAACATCAATTTTTGATGAATAGTGAAAACACTGAGTTTTTGGTTAAAACCGACTTTTTATTTAAATAATAATTTATTTGATTTAAATTTATTTTAGGTAAAAATAGATACATAATACTTATATAAGTTCAATGAAATTCATTTGAATCTTTTTATAATAATTTTAGATTTATAAAAATTGTATTGAGCTTTTTACCGTCTTTTACCCACCACCTAGGAGCTTTTGCAATTGTTCATAAAACTTAATTTTACCAATTTTGTGAGTTGAATTTAGAAAATCCGAGAGACACGGTTAATATCAAGGAGTAAAATGTGGTTCAATAACATTAAAATAATTTTAGGTGAATAGAAACTTTTTACTTTTATTTACCACGGTTAAAAGTAAATAGGTTAATTCAAGGTTAATAGAATATTATAATAACTCAAAATTACCTTAACACTTGTCCAAACTTTATTGAATGAGTAATGGCTTACCATTATAATCCTTGGGTCGATTTTGGGACCCCCATGGAGCCACTTATGAAAGACAATGACACATTAGATTAATTAATTTAATGTAAAGACAAAATTGGCATTAACAAAAATCCATTAGTAATTAATTTTTATAAGGGGATACATAAATTATCTTTTCGACTATAAATATTAATCAGAAGGGTAAACAGATTTATTACATGTTGGTAGTTTTTTTTATAATTTTTAGACACCAAATACATTAAATTATTTATGACACAATAATGATGTAGTATTTACCTCATTAATAAATGATTTAAATAAATAAGATTATAATGATTAAAATATTATCAAAAACCTGTCCAATTCTTATTTAATGATTTTATTTCAAATATTAGTCATCGTATATTCAATATTAATGTGTTTTGGAACTCTTGAAACCGAGGATAAGTTTATAATAAAATAATGTTTTCACACTTTCCTAAAGAGCCCCTCCTCTCCCTTATAAAAGGAGAAAACTTTTATGCAATTAATCACACCCCTCAAACATTTTTGCTCGTCCAAACTCTGCCCAAATAAGCTCCCTACATCCCTATCCTCCCCCTAGAAGCATTACATTATGCAGAAGGCACTTCAAGAAGTCCATTTGGTTCAAACCAAAGGAAGTTACCCAAATTAAAGGTAATAGTTTCTCTTAAGTTGTTTTCTTTTATTCTACTTCTCCAACCCCTAAACCCTTTTTAATCATTTCATTCATGAAAACACCAGTATCCTCAAAATACTATTATGATGTTATGTTAATGATTAGAACTACACTTACACACACCTCCATATAATGGATGATGAACATATTGTTTCTGTGGATGGTAAACAAACACCTCACGAAACGATGATTGTTTGATTTTCTCCTACTACCTCTCATGGTGGCCATTATGATGGAACAGTATTTATATATGATATATATTATGTTTATGATTTCTTTATGCTTCTTTACTTCCCAATTATATCAATCTTTTAGGGTTTCCATAGTGGCTAAATACGATAATGTCATTTGAGGAAGTGCGGACTGCCGCCCCCTCAACGTGATGTGATTCGTTAATGAATTATATGGGATGTATAAATAATGGAGTTAATGATATTATATATGATATTATATTGGAATTATAATATTCCTATTACATTAAAATAATAAATAGAAACGAAAGTAGCGTTCATGCGTACATATGGCTTACCGTCTCCAGGAACGGTGCATTTCATTTCATACCTCCATATGTTATGTACTATTATAGATACATGTATATGCTGGATATATAATGAATATATATGATATATAAATCATGATTTATATTTTTAAAGTAAGTAAATCATGATATAAATAATAATAACATCAAGAACAACAAGTCCAAACACGTACGATAAAGAAGATGATTTTACCCAAAACGTTGCTTTAACATGGGATTTACAAAAGAACGGGTAATATAAAGTCATAAGTAAACCATATGTGACATCATAACAATGAATATGATTCAGTAATAAGTCAATGGCATTATTTAAATAATTATACAGGATGTTCAGATACGTACGAACATCTCGAACCTAAGGTAAAGGATAATGTTGTGATGTCAATTGTTTTCTATCTGAGATTGCTTATACGTAAGTATTTACCAGGGTTATATTTATCATCCATGTCCAAGTTTTATAAAAAAAAATTCATGTATGTTTAATTTCCTTACCCATTTTTGACTTTTACTACATGGTATATAAGGAATATTTTTTTTACCATACGAGGTACTTTTTAACTTTTCCGGCAAAAGTACGAGTAGAATGTGTTTTATCTTATACGGAATGAACAGATTTTTACGGTTTCATAACTCCTTATTTTCATGAATCATACTCTACAAGATCTCATGACTATTTTCAAAAAAATATATTTCTTTTAAAATTGCATGATGTTTTGTGAAAATAAATTGATTTTGAAGAAGAGAGGATATTTTCCTCAAGAATTCATTTCAAATGTTTTATCAAAACCATTTTTCCATATAAGATGACATTATTTCTTATGTGTATGTTTCAAGTATAATGTCTCTATGATTTACATGGTTTCACTTTTATTATTATGAAATGATATCCATTTGGTTTATATGAATTATGTTAGGATGGGATAATTTTTATGAAACCCATTTTTATTCATTGGGTTATGATGAATGATTTATGTTTATGTTGTGGCACAAGTAATAATGATTTCATTATAAGATGTGTGGGACCAATATCTCCCTCCAATTCATTGGGTAAAGATTTATATCACATGAGATAGACATGGCTGGAATGGAAAGTAAATCTGGTTTAGTAATACAGGGATGGAACGACAAGTAAACCCGGTTCAGTAAGGGACTTTGTCCACTAAGATGGTCTTGGAAGCAATGCCTTGGCTACTATGGAAATCATATTATGTTCTTAATGTTTTTCCACAATTACAAGTTGAATTCCCATGCTGTTTTAGCATGATTAATGTTTCTTTATGATCTATTCCTTATGTACTTCAAAGATTTATGTCATTGCTCATGATTTTGAAGTTTAGATTTAATTTTCAAGTTTTTGCATTCAAATGTTTATGGATTGTTTTATGTTTTCTATGTTTACCCTTATTGAGAATTTGAGCTCACCCATTATATGTTTTCTTTTCCCTAGGATTTAAAGAAAGGTTTTAGGTAAAAAACCAAAAGGGGTAGATCTTTATGGGAGATGTTGAAGATCTTTCACCACGATTAGAAGATTACGTTCCGAGTTTCCAAAGACACTAAACTATTACAGTACTTGTGTGTGTGATTTTGTTATATATTATGTATTCCGAAAAAGTAATGTAATGTCCATGTACGTCGAGCTTCAGGTCTCTATAGATGGAACCTCACAGTTCTGGAAACACTGTTCAGGAACACAAAATTTTGAAAAGGAAATTGAGGTTACCGATGGAACCTCACCATTCTGGAAACACTACTCCAAAACTCAAAATTCGGAAAAAGAAATAGAGGTTACCAATGTAACCTCATAGTTATGGAAACACGGTTCATGAACTCAAAATTTGGAAAAGAGAATAGAGGTTACCAATGGAACCTCACAGTTCTGGAAACACTATACAAACTCAAAATTTGGAAATGGAAATATTGGTTACTGAGGTAACCTCACCATTTTGGAAACACTATTCATAAAGTCAAAATTTGGAAAAGGAAATAAAGGTTACCGATAGAACCTCAACATTCTATAAACACTATTCACAAACTAAAAATTTGGTAAAGGAAAGAGGTCACCATTGGAACCTTCATAGTTGGAACCTCACCGTTGGAACCTCAACCTTGCATTGTTCACCTAAGGCCACCAATGGAACTATTCACATAAGGTAACTAATGACATTGTTCACATAAGGTTACCGATGACACTGTTCACATAAGGTCACTATTGCACTATTCACATAAGGTTACTGATGAAACTGTTCACATAAGGTCACTAATGTCACTGTTCACATTAGGTCACTATTGCACTGTACACATAAAGATACCAATAACACTATTCATAGAAGCTTATTGTTGAACTGTTCAAAAAAGGATACCGATGAAACTGTTCACATAAGGTTACTGATGACACTATTCACAGAAGGTTACCGTTTCACTGTCCACAAAAGGATACCGATGCCACTATTCATCTAAGGCTACTGATGCAGTGTTCACCTATGGTTACCATTGAACTTTTCATAGAAAGATACCGATGTAAATATTCATCAATGGAACTGTTCACAGAATTAGAAATTTGGAATAGTGTAGGGGATATATCACCTTGAACTCCCGTAACACCTCAAACACCATATTTTAGTTAAAAAATGGACCTGATAGGTCTGAACCATTATAGGCTCACCTAGTTGGAGACAATCCATGTGTTACACCCCAAGACCCCATCCAATAGGTTTGGGGATGGAGATAAGTGTTAAGAAGAAATAAACTGAAATGGGAGGCCCTATACTAATTTACATGTACACAAACACCAAACAATATCCTTAAAAAAGTAAATATGAATAATAAAAGACTAAAATATCTAGAGAATAACTAGGAATACAATATCTTGTTGGATAAAATTATGAGTATAAATATATAAGGAAAAATTATACAGTGGAATAATACATGCCCAACAAAAAATGAAGTCCTAACCTAGAAAAAACAAGAATAAGGGAATGATGAAGAGATGCCAACTCCTAACCTCCACGACCAACCATCTAATGTGTTTAATAGACCCAATTATCAATATACCTCAATGAATTCATCATCGAACATCCTTTCATATTCAGAAGACTCATTATGTGTGAGAAAAGGTCATGCATGTTATAGTATATACGTACCAAGTAGGATGCCCTAAAAACTCCCAGGGGAGTAATAAAAAGATTCAAAAGAAGTCATTTCAACCCATAGAAAGAGGGAAACAAAATCCAACACACACACACATATATATGCTCATAAATCAATCCAGATGAGATAGAAAGGGGATCTACATCTTCGTATCCCTACCAATAATGATGAGTTGGCATATAGCTCCAAAAGTCCATCTACCTTTCCAAGATTCTTGTGGATACTTATAAGAAACCATATCGGTGACCCATACCTCCCCAGTATGCTCCACAGTCACGAGGGAACAATATATAATAGAGGACCTATTCCATAGTGTGACAGGTCATTCAACTCAAAAGATAGATGACCTGTACCATTGTGTGATAAGGGGCCACTTGGTTGATAAAGGACCCAAACCATAGTTCATGAGGGGGTACCACTCAATATATAGAGGAACCATTCCCTTATGTTATAAGGGGTGCCACTCTACCTATGTAAATAGTGTGGGATACCCAGACCCTATTTTTTAGGGGGGGCCCATCACTGACATCTCTCAGGTGATCCCAATCGATCACTACCATCAGTTAATCATTTCTTGAAGAAGAGTTATGATTCTAATAACACGTGTCATATCTCAAGAGACACTATGAAGGCGGCCAACATGTCCTATGTAGAAAAAATGCTTAGGATATGGAACTCAAATGCCTAAATTGGAATCTTGATGTGGGATATATAGGAGCTATAAGAGTCTAATTGTGGTGCATGACATGTAGATGGGGTTATATGGCATGTACCATCACCATGACACTATGAAGTTTCCTAGCCCGTAAATGGATTGGATGGCCATGTGGGATTACAAGACATGTACTAAAGGTGAAAGAAATTTCTTTACTAGCTGGGTATTTCTAGTGTACCTCATCATGTGCCCGTGTACATCTAACCACGACTGTTTACTTCTGGCTGTGGCCATGTACTTCGGGCCCTACCTATGTAATGAGGCCATGTTCGAGTATCATGATTTTCCCCATGACCTCCTGGCACTGCCCATTTTCCTAAATATTCCAATTCCCATGTACTCTTGGAGTACATTTCAAGACTCCAACGTATGGTTACATGATGTTCATTGAAAATAAATTATGTGTGACACTTATATTCACCAAAAACCCAATCTGTTTCAGATGGGAGACTACACATCATGTGTTCATGTAATACACAATGTGCAGTCAAGTTTTTTAATGGAATCTAGTTTCCTTACACAGAGCCCATATCAACCATTTATACCCCCATTCATGCTTGCTTTGATATTTTAATCCACCAAAAATGAAGTAAACATCACATGTAATTGATTTCTAGCCTATAATGTCCTGAAAATTAAATCTCTATTTCCTCCATGGGAATCCATCATGCATCCCCCGTGGATCTGAATCTTAAATCCAAAATGAAATCACATAAATCCTATATCTAACATTAATCCATGCACAAAATTTTGATCCATACATATTTAAACAACATACATGAATTTAGGGGTTCTATCATTCCCGAAACTGACATGGAAATTTTGAATTGTGGCCCCATGGGCCAACGATGAAGAACACAAAGAAAGGTGGTGGTGGTGGTGGTGATGGTGGGGGAATGAGGTGAATCCATAACTGGCTAATACAGTGTTGGCCAATTATCACATAATAGAAACAACGATGATGTAAAATGTATAATGATAATAAACTAGGTTCAATAACACAATTTATGACCAGACTCATGATGAGAATAAAAATCATTGGAAAAATAATGAGGATAATATATTCATACTTCATAGTTAATTAAAATGATGGATATTTCAAATAATGAACCTTTACTTGATAATGGATTGATCATTGGTGAATAATTTATTCACCATTGAGGAATAAGAGGATCTCTCTATATTTATCATCCACCTTATGATTCACCTTCATTTGATCATCATCACCCTCTAACCCTGACCCTCCAATGAATAATGGTTCCATCCTCTATAATCTCTTAGGGTTATATGACAAAACATAGATATTTGCTGTAACATTTTATTTATAAAGGTGAATAATGTTTAGTTTAATTAAATGAATTAATTAAATTAATTCACTCAGCACACCCACCAATGGCTTCCTTAACCGAACAACCATAAATGACCAAATTTATATCATGCCTATAGTAAACCCCACATTATGGAATCATCCATGGTACCAGATTTCCCATTTGAGGTCCCAAATAATGGTTAACGCATTTAAAGTAAAATTACATGAATGTGTGAAAATATAAATATAAATATATTTTTATTATATTAATTTTAGGGTCTAGAGACACCCGAAAACAATGATGATTCTGACGAAAAATGTAGATATATTCATAGAAATATTAAAAATACTAATATAATAAAATTGTATTCATTACATTATGACCTCCATTAAGGATTTTCACCCCAAAAAATATAAGCTACACAAAAGAGTGGGGGATACTATGGTCACATATGAATCTCATGTTCCTATGAGATATTTTACATAATCCCATGCTATTAAAGAACATGAACCAAAGAGATGGACCTTCCCTAAAGGATCCTATATTAATTATCTTTAATCACCATAGAGTACACTATAAATATGGCTCCATCCTCGATGTTCAACTCAACCTATTTAATAATTTTTGTAGGGTCATGCATGTATCTCCTCAATTATGAAATAAGGAATACATAATGCACTCTTTCCAACTATGGGGGGAAATGGAATGTTATATGTAACATTTCTGACCATTTTAAGGACCTAAAGTGGCCCAATGAACCTTGAGGATAGATTTCCTCCCAAGAGAAACCTATAAAATTCTTATAATGGGGAGACACGTAGATTCACATGACCTCTCTACTCAAACTCCAATGGCATGTGACATTGATATATATAAAATTTATATCATCTTTAGGATATCCTCATAACCTCACCAATCAATTAATCTTTCTTAACCATTACATTCACTATCTATATCCCAACAAGAGGTGTCTTATAATCCTCAGTCCAGCATAAAGGTGACTTATAGGGTCTCTTGTACAAGGCCTTGAAAGGTCCCATGCCGATTGTAGAGTGATAAAAATTATTATATGAAAACTATACCAATGTAATGGGATGATCCTATCTCCATCCAAAATCTAACACACAAGCCGTTAGCCTATCCTCCAACACCTAGTTATTCCACTCAGTCTGCCCAGATGTCTGGAGGTGACACACCATTCTCATCTTCAACTAGGTCCCTAAATCCTTCTACATACCTCTCTGAAACCATGATGTGCTTTGAGAATCACAGTAGGATAATATACCCATGATTGAAGAAGACCTCCCATATAAACGACCACTCAAAACTCTCTAGAGAACATTGCACTCAGATGGAATGTAGGAAAACCAAATTTTAAAGTCAGTAAAAAATCACCTAGATAGTATCATGGACTATCACCATCTATGGAACCCTCACTAAAAATTATATAAATATGTCACTCCATTTCCACTTTTCTATCTCAAGAGGCTATGAGAATCCTTCCAGTACCTAATGGTCATACTTTTTTTAATGACTTGTGAGACACCGAGTGATGAAATTTGAAATGCTCTACCGCATGGCAGCCCACCCAAACTACAGCTGAAGGTCCTTTCACATCTTTTTGATATTGGGATATACATCCAATGTTGAAATGTGGAACTCCCTCATCACTTACTCACACTACATGACTGGAATCTTTGTTCATCCTTGGAAAATGATTATCAGCTCCCCTTCCTAAAAAAACCAATTAGTGCTTTTGTTGAGACTATTTGGTCATATAGAACCTTAAAGTAAATTTATCCAAACTGATCCTCTCCTATAAAATAATGAAGAAAATGAATCACCACCATCGACTGAAGAATAATTTTATCCTTATCATCCACCAGGACTAGCAGCAATGAAGCCAACAACTCATATTCCATATCCAACAATTGAAATTGGACTTTCTACTAAGGGAATATACCAACATGTTACCCTTCCTTAGAGTATAGACTTAATCAAACACAAATTTTTATTGGTAATCCTTCTAATGAAACTTTCCCATGTTTATATCTCTTAAGGTAAAGATGTACATGAGACTCTAATTGTCTATGTAAATAAAAAAAATCTTACCCATAAGATAGTTCCTGCACATATTTAGAGAAAATACTACCACTACCAACTCTACGTCATGAGTTGTGTAGTTAAACTCATGGGGTGAAAACTTCATCAACCCAAATGTGATAATTTCCTACCTATTCATCAACACAAAATGATACAAAACTCTAGAATCATCACAAAACACTATGTACTCAACACTCTCCTTCGATAGTCTCAACATGGGATAACTGGTCGACCTTAGTTTCTACTCCCCAAAGGCTCTCTAACACTAATCTATCAAAGTAAATGGATGCCCTTTCCAAATCATTGTATTCAAAGGTTATGTAATATTAGATAATTATGCCCAAATATTTTTACAATACCTAAAAAATACAGGAAAATCCCTTACCTCTAGCCTGCTCTTGGGTGGACACCAACATAGAACAACATCAATCTTCACTATGTCCATAAGTAAACCATGATTAGAGATGAAATTCCCAATAAATAGAACACCATGGATCAAGAACTGGAACTTAAAGATCTTTCCATAAAGTTGGTGCACCCAAAGTAAGTATAGAACCATCCTTAATTGATCTACATTATCCTCTTCTAACATAGAGTAAATAAGTATGTCATCAACGAAGAAAATCAAAAAATTGGTCCTTGTATAGTTGGAAGATACAGTTTATATGATATATAAAAATAACAAGGGAATTCATCACACTAAATAGAATAAAAAAAAAGTTATAGTGTGTGTAATGAAATCAGAATTCCATCTTCAGAAAATCATTCTTATGAACCATCAAATGGTGGTAGCTATATTACGTTTGATATTTGAGAACAAAATCATACCCCTATACTTTCCAAAGAGTTTATCTATCCTTGACAGGGGTACTTGTTCTTTATCATGACCTGGTTCTGAAGATGATAATCAATTAAAATTATAATGATCGAATCATCCATTTTCATGAATAGTAATTGAGATTACAAGGGGGTCACACAATGTATAATAAAACCCCTCTCTCAAAGGTCCTTTAACTATACCCTCATCTCTCAAAACTCAATAGTGGATATTTTATATTCCACAAATGGTATCGATGTAGTCTCAGTGTTAAATTTGATGAATAAGTCTATATCATGATGGGGATATTGCCCTAAGAAATCCTTAATGATGAAATAATTACAGTCCTCTAATATTAAAGAAATCTAGATGCCCACACAACCTATTTCTCTAAGGGATAAACTCTCCAATTGATGGATGATGGGTTACAAATTCCTACTCTTAGGACCCACTCTCTCAACCATGAGATCTCTCTCTTATACAAAGGAGAATCTCATCCCATTTTTACAAAGGCATATAACTCATTTGTGATAATAGTTAATCAGGTATTGAAATACGGAAAACCATTCCATACCTAGGAAGAAATCATAAGGCTTCCTTGTGATTAAAAAGTGATCCCAAGATATTGTCTCTCCACTAGGTGCCTGTTCACAATATTAGAATATTTTTTATATCGAATAATTACTTCTATTAGGAACCTCTAGAAATAGTTCATGGGTTAAATTATCAATGAGTTACTATAGCTATCACACAAGGGATATGTAGATGAGTTAATGAATTATGCTTATTTATACAAATACTATAGAATGATTATAAGAGTCACAATTCATACCTCAAATAATATCATGACCTACCTGGTCATATTCCTCCATAGATTGTAGATTCCCATGAACTCAATTGATAGATCTATTAGCCTTGTGTGGGCCACCTTATGGTGGTGGTGGAAGTTGGATTAAAAAATCCATATCCAATAGAAGCTTCTCCCTCTAGATCTCCACCTACTCCTCAACTAGTACCACCTACCTAGGGGTGTCTTAGACATGCTTAAGAGATCCCTATATCTTATTAATACCTCTACCATGGCGGTCTATCCATTTTTACCCTTCCCTTCTCAATAAGAAAGGTCAAAAAATAAAAATCCTTGCGACCTTTCCCATCACATGGATAATGTCACCCCTCGCCTGGATGATTAGATCCTCTATGAGAATACTACACTGCAGATCCACATGCCTGAGTCTGACCATGAAATGGTATCCTAAACTTAGACTGTTTTGACTGATTATTTTTAGCTATGGAAGATAACTCAACCCTATGATGAAAACTTCTAGATTCAACCACCTGATGTCCCTCTATTAGAAAACACTCTATAACCAAATATCTCTACCACACTCTAGAATATGTGAAAATTTATAGGGAGACCATGATTGTATGAATGTCTCTACGAAGACCGTGTTTAAAAGTCCGTTCCTAGAGGATTCCATATCACACCATATCAAGGTAATAATACATGAGGTTAGTGAATATCATGGATTACATGATAAAGATTATATCGCCCTACTAATGCTCAAGGTGGTCCTAAATATACACAGAGAACAATCACGTAGTGTAATACTTATTGTGAAATAGATATTATAAATTTGACAATGAGAGAATAATATCATCATGCGTCAACATCCCAAGACTCTATCAGTGCGATATTGCTCCCTGGAAAATATTTCATTCCATTGTATCCATATGATCTATTAGGGTACAAACAAGCTTGAATTCTTGGATTGTTTAATCAAGCCTATCCTCCAATGCCTGTGGATCCAGATCACCGTATGAACTCATAAATATCTGATATTATAACTTGTATAGTTATATAAGACTATCCTCATCACCAGAATGATCTACTAGTGCTATCCACTTCTTAGTATGTTGTTGTACTTCTCCCTTCCTTCATGGAGGAAAAATATCATGAGTTATCCTTTGAACTAAGGTATCTCCATTCAACTGATTGTCATCGTGATCCTATATTAGTAACATGGATGGATTTCTTCATAGATGATCCAGAATTTGATCAAGATGTACCACAGTTAGATGGGAATATATATGGTTAGATGAATAATGAGGAGTGTCAAAATACTAAATCCTATATCATGCATGTACCATTGGTTCCCTATAATAGATGTCTCAGTATTCCATATTGATAAACATGTAGTTAGAGTTATGGTAAATGGTTACGTCAGCTGCCTCACCGATAGTGTGTTCCCTAGACTAAAATCCACACTATATATACTTTTACATTGTTTATCTATATTCCCAACCAGTCATCAACATGGGTCCAACTCTATATTGACCCAAGGATGAACTATCTTTGATACCACTATGCCATGAATCCACCTAATGGATCTCTCTTGGCCAGTTTAATACCAAGTGTGACACCCTGATCCCCCATTCAATAAGATATGGGATGGTGAAAATTTATAAGAAGGCATATACTAAAATAGGGGGCCTTAGACTAATGTACCTATATGCACACACCCAACCATCTCTATGAAAAAGTGGAGAGGAATAATAAAATACCTTAACCTCAGAGTATAACAATGAATGAAATAATATCTTGGTAAAACCTTAGAGGACGATGACATAAATCCAAATTATAAAGGGGAAAAATATACACCACATCATAAATGAAGTCCTATCCTACCAAAAACTAGAAAATGGAAAGAAAATGAGATTACAACACTTGATCTTTATACCCAACCACCAAACATAGTCAACACATTCAAGAACCACTATTATCTACTGAAGTCACCATTGATCATCATATAATATGCACAAAACCTGATCCATGTGGGAAAACACTATATAGGGGTTAGTATATAAATACCCTATAGGATGCCTCAAAAACCAAAATTAGAGAAATAAAAATATACAATAGAAGTCATATCAATATATAAAAAGAGGGAAATGAAACCCAAAATATATATATGCTCATAAAGAAACCCAGATGTGAGAGAATGGGGATCTCTATCCCCACAACCCAACCAAGAATGTTATGTCGTCCCACAACTCCAAAGGTATAACACTGATACCCAGCATATCACATGTCCATACAAGAAATATTGTGGAGGACCTGCACCTCACCACAATGATCCATAGTCTAGTTGGAAAAATATAAAATAGAGGAACCATTCACTAATGGGATAATGGGGTTCCACTCAGTAGATAGAGGACCAACTCCCCTAGGGGCGATTGGGGGAACAAATTGGTTGATAGAGTACCCACAACATAGTGTATCAGGGGGGTACCAATAAATAGATAGAGAACCTGCACCCTAGAATGATAGGGGTACAACTCAACCAATGTATAAAGTATAGAGGACCAAATCCCTAGGGTAGTTGGGGGTTTCCAACCCCAATATCTCTTTAATGATCCTACCTGATCACTACCATCAGTTAAGCATAGCTTAAAGAATCCTCACTCTTATAACACCTTACTCTGTATTTTAAAATACACTATGAAGTGATCCATCATGTCTTACATTGAAGACTACTCAGGATAGGATACTAATATAACCAAATCTGTGTCTTGAAGAAGTAGATATGGGAGGTAGAAGAGTTTAAGGCCAGTACACGATGTGTTGTTGGAGTCACACGACATGTAACCTTAGCTATACGCTAATCCATGTACTATCCCAAACATGGAATGTTTTGAAATGTGGGACTAAATGGAATTTATAGTTGGTACACAATATGTATTGGTCGGTCGACGACTAGTCGTGTACCTTATCTCATGCTCATGTACTTATAGCCGTCCCTGTGTAATTATCTCTTTGTCCTTATACTTTAAGTCATGCCCATGTACTAAAGCCATGGCTGAGTATCGAGAAATTATTATGTACTCTCACGCCCATGCCCATGTACTCATAGAGTACACATCAATCCATAGACACGATGTCACATGGAATATATGTAACATACATGGAATATGATCTTTATTTTTACCTGAATCCCTAACCGCTATGGGTGGGGGACGACACAACATGTGTTGTTGGACTGCACGCCATATAGTCATGGTTTTCATAGAAAACTAGTTTCTTTAGATGGATCGTAGATAAATCTTTTTCACCACCATTAAAGCCTGTTTGACCACTCAAATCCATAAAAACTGATAGAGACATCACTAACTATGAATTCGCTATCTTCAAAGGCAGGAAAATAGAAGTCCGATTCCCCGTGTTCGAATCAATCATGCATCTCCAATCAATCTAGATCTCAACTCCCTGAAAAAATCACCCTCATCCCCCATGTAACCTCGATCCATCCCCAATGAATCAAATATACTTCATTCATGAAAACACCATGAATCTGAGAGTTAAATCGGACTCAAACCTGCCACAAAAATGTCAAACCATGAGCTCATAGGATAATAATGAGGAACACGAAGAATAGTGGGGGGGATAAGGTGAATCTATTATTGGACGATAAATTCTCAACGAATGATCACATAATGGGAACAAGGATGAAGTGCAAGGCATATTGATAATAAATTGCATTCAATAAAACAATTTATGGTTGGGTTCATGTGAAGAACAACAATTATCTAAAAAAGATAGTCAATAATAAGTCCATGATTAATATTTAATCACAAGGGTAGAAACTATAAAAATGAGCCCTACCTCGATGATGGATTGATTTTTGACGAGGAATGTGTTCACCAACGATGAATAAGAGGTTTTCACTGAATTTGTTGGCTACCTCACAATTTACTTTGACCCAATCATTTTCATCTTTCAATAGTGATTCGCCAAGAAAGAACAGTTCTATAATCCTATCTGATCTCCTAGGGTTATGTCACTAACACTGGAGATTTTCGATAACATTGAATATATAATATAAGATTATGTTTTGTTCATTAAAATGAATGTATTCAATTAATTAATTAATTCACTCAATTAAACCACCAACGACTGCCTCAACCAAACATATGATCCTGACCAACTTCATGATGCACCTAGGTTAAACCCCGCATTTTGGAATCAACCGCGATCCTATATTCCAAATAAGAGGTCGAAATTTTTTTTTAAACCATTTAAATTGAGATGATGTTCATGCATGAAAATAAAAATTTAATAAAAATTTAATAATATTAATCTCGAGGTCCAGAAACAGACAAGAACTATTCGGATTATGAGTAAAATCCCAGATATATTCACAGAAATATGCATTGGACTAATAAAAAACAAAATTCATTAAATTAAATAATCACACCACCATGGGTTTTAGCTGATAACTTAATATCTAATCATTGGGGTTGTAAATCAATAGTCAAAAAGAATTTTCAAGACATGATGGAAGAAATTGAACAAAAATAAGATGTTTATAGTACTTAAATGGATAATAAACATACCGATCCCCAAGAAATATTTATGATTCTATTTAAAATCATTTAATAAAACCAAACTAGTTATCAAGGGTAATATAAAATAAATTCATATTAAACAATCATATGAATTTAATAAATTGATCCTATAATGTTTTAGCCTATGAATCCTTCATTTTAACCTATTATACATTCATTTCAATATATAAATCTTTCAGTTTAATCTATTTTAGATTATGTTTTATTTACTTTTTCTTATTAAACCAATCCAAAAAAATAACTAAACCTTACTTTAATATGAACCGAATCACCCCAAGACTTGAAATCCTAGACCTATTTCAATAAATTCATACTTTACAAAATTATACGATAAAACTGAGATAAACCAAAACTATATACCATATTTTACATGTTTACACATATCATATTAATATTAAACCACACACCCAATACCTAAAGGATTATTATATATGGAAATTAACTATATAACAAATTATTGAGTAAAACTTCTACTTCATTACTAAACATTCTCTAGCATAAATCACCACTAGATGTATCCCTTAATGAACATTCCCAGGGAAATGTGGAAATATAATAAAGAAGTGATCTGAAATGATTAATAAGGGGAAAATGTAACACCCCAGGTAAATAAAGAATATGAAGTTTTCACATTTATCAATATTTGTGAATAAATTATTAATATAACTTTAAAGGGGACTCTTTTCTTGATGGTGTACCCAATACGCAACAACGAGTTTCTTGGGAATCTTACGTTGCACTTTAATAATAAAATAATATTATTTTAAATTGTAGTTAACGCCTAGCCGTTGTAATGGCGGGAATGAACAGAAATAACTACAAAATGATTATATATGTTTGTCAAATATTGTTACTTTTTACAATAAATGTTAGAGGATTAAAAATGCGAAAGAATCTAATTTTAAGCGTAAACATTCTAATATTCTTTAAAAGGTCGATTAACCGCCTTTTGATGACAAACCTATTTTAAATCCTCTTTTTGACAATTTTATGTGTTATATTTGACAAAATAAAATTCTTCTTTATAATCTAGACATCAAAATTTACTTTGTGTAAATTTTTGGTATTTTTCCATTAAAATTCATTTTTAATGAATAGTGAAAAATGTTGTATTTTAATTCAAAACCATTTTTTAATCTTATTTATTTATATGATTATATTATCCTTTGAATTGGTTTTAAAGTGAAATTAGAATAGATTTTTACCATTTAATCTAATAGTGGTCTTTGGAATTAATTTCATCTTGAAATTGGACTTAAACTAGTGTCAATCTTTTGATACTTATTGTTTCATAAAAACATGCTGTTTTCTCTAACATCGGGAATTAATTATTAAATTAATTAATGTAACTTATATGTTTTTAATTTTTTAAAATAGACATCATTTTTTTATTCGGAATATCAAATATAGCTTAGGGTTAATTTTTGGTATTTTTCGGAAAAACTTCAATTTTTGATGAATAGTGAAACCACTAAGTGGTTGTTTAAAAACTGATTTTCGGTTTAAATGAAACTTTACCATTTATGTGATTTGAATTTCAAAAATCTGACATACATGGTTGTCATTAGGATGTAAAATTTGGTTCAATGGGATTAAAATAATTTTTTTGGTGAATAGTAACTTTTATGTTTTTAATCGCAATTAGAGGTAATTAGTGTAATTGAAGGTAAAAATAATGTTTTAATTATATGAAGTGACCTAGAAACATGTCCTACCCTCATTGGATGTGTCATTAAAGACGAAAAAAATCCATGGGTCAACTTGGGGACCCCATGGAGCCACTTTGGTAGGAAAATGACATAAATAACTTTTTATTTAAAGTTAAAATAAAAATGTCACAAGCATGAGTGGTTTTACTAAAACAATTTTTAAATGGGGCTATACAAGTCATATTTTTGACTATAAATATTAATTAGAAAGCTAAAAAGATTTCATACATCATGATATTTTTTCTATAATTTGTAGACATTATATAAATTAAATTATTTATGACATCATGATGATGCAGCGATTACCTCATTAATAAAGGATTTTAATAAAATGAAAAGATAATTTTAAAACTCTAACTTAAACATGTCAAATACCTTTAGGATGAGAATATTTCTAACCCTTACCACCTTATCCTCAAAATAAATCAATGTGGGACCTGTAAAATTCGAAACTCATTTGAAAATAAAGTAACATTTTGTAACATTCCAAGAGTGCCCCTCCTCTCCTCTTATAAAAGGACCCCACCTCCACCACCTTAACCACACCTCTCTAGCCTTTTTCTCGGCCAAAACCTAATCATTTTGTCTCTCCAAATCCCTATATTACTCCTAGAATCCTCACTTTCGGCAGAAGTCTTCCCACAGAACCCTTTGAGCTCAAATCAAAGAGAGATACCCGATTTTAAGGTAATTTCTTCACTTGTGTTATTTTGATTTATTTTGCTTCTCCAACCCCATAAACTATTTTTATTCATTTATTTTATAACAAATCCAGTATCTCAAATATACTAGGATGTTTTTATAAGAATTATTCGAGCAAAACTTACACACAACTACATATAATGGTTAAATAACATACTGTTTCTATGGATGGTGAATTTCTACCTCACGAAACGATGATTGTTCAATATTATTTTAACACCCTAAAAGGTTTCCATTAAGATGTCACTATATTTATATTTGATATATTATATGTTTATGTTTTACTTAAGCTTCTGTATTTTTCCTTTATAGAATACCTTTTATGGTTTCCATTATGGTTAAACGCGATATCTTCATTTTAGGAAGTGCGGACTACCTCCCCCTCAAAGTGATTTGATTCGTTAATACCATATGTGGTACGTATAAAGGATAGATTCAATGATATTATATATGATACCATAATTGAATTATAATACTATTATGTATCATTATGTTTTAATTCCATTAAATATGAAATAGAAATGGAAGTAGCATTCATGCGTATGTACGGCTTACCGTCTCCATGAACGATGCATTTCATTTATTACCTCTAAATTTTATGTAATATTATAAATTCATATATATAATGTATATATATGATATATATTATATCTACATAATGAATATAATTCTGTATATAATATATATTTTACCACATGAACAACTTGTAATTATAAAGAGTTTATTTTTGACTCAAGTAGCAATGATCTACAAAACGACCATTATTATCTTAAATAATTACATAGTGTTCATAGTATGGTAGTAAGTGATATAAAAGGAATAATGAACTTGAAAAAGGTTCTTAATCAAGTAGAAATTAACTCAAGTTTATTATTCAGGAGGTTAAAGAACGATCGAGTCAAGTCGGACCCGAGGTAAGGGATCCTACCCCTCTCCTTCTTTTTAAGTACACTCTTTTATGTCATTCCTTTTTAAGCTCATATTTCTTATGATTGGGATATTATTTTATATTAATATTACTGTAATTTTTATGTTTATATGATGAGAGACCCTATTTTCTCTCATCAATCCATTTTGTATCTTTTAATTGGCGCCATTAGGCTGCCAAAATTTCGTAAGGGGCTTTTTATCTCACTTTGTGTTTTCGTGAGATTCATGCTACATTTTCCAATATTACCTTTTGAGTGGTGTATGTACAGTTCATTATTCTAATATTTGTGTAACATAATTTTTTTATTAGTATTTACATAAATGTTTTATAGTCATTCTTTCATGGGGTGTACGTTTCGAAAGTTACCCAAATCGGTAAGGGAACCTTTCACCCTCCTCTTTTTAAAAGACTTCTTTTGTTATGTCTTTTAATTTTCATCTTATTATGTGGGGATCTGTTATTATATATACTTATTTCCATAAATTTTATGTCCATGTGATGATATACCCTTTATCTCTCTCATCAACTCTTTTTCTAAAATTTTATGTGACGCCGTTAGGCTGTCAAGGGAACTTCTTAACCCAATTTCGATTTCTTTGGGTTCAACATGTAGTTATTGAATATGTCATCCATTGAATATGTGTGAATGAACATTGATTATTTTACACATAATATCCACTTATATTTGGTGTATTTATATTTTTCACACATAATTATTAGATTGATTTATCCATAATTTAAGGATACCATCTTTATAATGGATTTCATCTCAATTTACATTTCCATTGAGACTTCATTGTTGTTATTCCCCAATTCACTCTTATATGGTGTATATAATGTCCTTTAGAATATTATATCATGAATCCCTTTATTCTAAGTATATTATAATGTTTTGATTAAATGTTATTCCTCAATTATAGTATTCATGTGTCTCTCATTTTGTTAAAAACCCTTTAACTAAAATAACGTTTTATATGTTTTAATGATTTATTCTTATAAATATTTCACATTAATATCAATTTTTTCAAAATGGGTTTAAGGATTTATTTATATGTATATTAATGGTTTAAAATGTTAAAAGCTTCAATGTGGTATGGGACTTCGTCTCAATCTCCTTTCATTGAGGAATATTTTGCTTTATACACAACCTTCTTTAATACGGTGTATAAACCCCTTTAAATTTTATGTTTATCCAAAAGGAATATTTTTTATACGAAGCGTTTTACTAAACAACAAAGTGGAATTTTTTTCCGTACATATGCAGTGACAATGACTTCTCCGCTTCCATGACCATTATTTGAGTTTCGGCTTCCTCTACAAGCCATATAATGTTTTTAAAAGAAAAATAAATATCATGTTTTACTTTTCTTTTATTTTGGTATTGAAAATGGTTTTCATAATGTTTTTATATCAATGTGTTGTATTAATATCTTGTGATTGAAAAGTGGAATATTTATGTTCCTTTATGCATGATTTATGTGATACGATTATGTTATGGTTCTTGGGCATTATTATGAAGATGGGTGGTTCCGTCATAAACTAAGGGTGGGTGATCCCGATATAGCTCTCCAATGCATTGGGTAATGCGAAGGAGTTAAATGTTAAGGTTTCTCCGAAGATATTTTGGGAATATACTATGATCGGTATTCCAAATGTAACCAAGGGGGTTGCTCCCTACGTAAGTATGTTATGAATGCCTCAAGTTACCTTTATGTCTTATGATTTCTATGATTTATTCATGATTTTATGAGGTATGTTAAAGTGCTTATGTTTTATGGGTAAAGTATGATTTCATTCTTATGTATATATGTACTCATGTTTCCTTTCATTACTTTTTATAACCCTTACTTAGCTTTTTATGCTCATCCCATGTTTTTAAAATGTTTTTCACTGGTCGAGGGAAAGGTGCATGATACGATTATAGTGTCAAGGAAGTGTCAAGAAAGAATCCATGTTTTATTTTAAATATGTTTCCGTTGATGGGAAAAACGAATACTATCTTTTATTTAACCACTTTGTTTAAATGTGGAATGTAATTCGTGATTTATGATCTAATTCTCTAAAACTCTAAACATGAAAAGATCCTCATTGTGAATTATTCATTTAATTCAATATTAAGTATGGTTTATGGCCGGGGAATTATAGTTGGTATCTGAGGTAGGTTTAGATAACTTTTGAGGTTAGGGTATTCTATAGGCATAAGTGACATTACCATAATGGTTAGGATTTCAGAAAGAGTCATAGTTTTAGATAAAGTGAATGAGTAAGTATATCTTAGTGTTTATCTTCATCTATAGTACATGTTGGTTTTGTTGATATACTCACACTGAAATTTCTATTTTTAGTGAATGGATGGATCTAGAAGGCACCAAAGTGACAATAGGTTTGAAGGAAACTGTGGTGGTTCTCTAATTAAGAGACTGGATGAAATGGGGGATTCAATGAGGAAACTCGCGGTTGTTCTAAACCAACTATCAAGGAGTCATGATAAACCACTTGTACCTTGGTATGTTCTGTAATTCATCATGTACGAGATGACCAATCGATGTGTAAGTTCAGGTAATAATTATAAAGGTAACCATTACGGTTTATATGATCCTTACTTTTGAGGTAATTATGGGTTATTATATATTATGATGGAAAATGAAAGGCATGAGATAAACTTGATGTTAAAATATGTTATGATTATTTTTGAAGATTTTATCTTGTTTTGGGGAATGTTTTAAGAATTATATAGTTTTGGAAAAAGGACAACACGCAGACCGTGTGACAACCCATCGCGTCAAGCAAAGCTGCGGGAATCGAACCCACAACCAAAGTGCGACTGGTATTTATCGCCTACCACTGGACTACGTGAAGTCCCTGGTTAGTTTAACTAATTCTTTTTAGTTATATTATTTTAGGAATCAGGTGTAAGTTTATTTTGGGTTATCTATGAAAATTATTAACCTATGATCGAGGATATGTGATTAGGTTAATTACTTTTCAATATGAAAATTTAAGAGCAACTGATGTTACTTGGAGATAAAAGTTAATTTTTACCTTGGAAGACTATGTGATTAAATCATTCAAATATTTGGGCTTCAATCTTAATTTGGTTTACTTTGAATAATTTTATGGACAATTGTTTATCGAATGGTCTTCGTTGAACTTTGGGGTTTTTTTGGACAAATATTGGTTATTAAGAATAGATTTTCTTTTTATAAAGGATTATACTTTTGTGGATTATCTGATCTCATACTAACTATTTTGGTTTTGTATTTTGTCTAATACATGGGAAATATATAGTTATCTTTTTTTACATTAGGTGATTCTCAAGAAGTTGATTGTAGTACTCTTAATGTGAAGAAGTATTCCTAAATACTTTTCTTTTGGAGAAAATATGAGTTTGATTAAGGAATCTAGGAAAAGTTGAAAGTCTACATAACAAGTAAGTATGTTTCATTATGATTTAGTTAAGCTCAAAAATAAATTCCTCAATGAAGAGTAACTTAAAACAAAAATGTTGTCTGTTAACTTTTCATACTGGGGAATTGAATACCGTTTAACCCATCACAAGTTTGTGATTTTCTTATGGTTAAATTTCTCCTAGACATGTTTACTATCACACTCCCTCAGAACATGACCCTTTGTTTTTTCCTCCATATCCATGTTTTCCTACATGGAATACTATTATGGGTTAACTCGGGTGACCTTTGTACTTCTCTTTATTTATTTTAAAGTGAATTTTTTACTGACTCTTGTTCCGATGTGGGATTTTTAATGAAGTTTCCAAGACCAATTTTAAAATTGCGAGGACACAAATCCCAAAAGGGGAGAAGGATGTAACACCCCAGGTAAATAAAGAATATAGAATTTTCACATTTATCCATATTTGTGAATAAAATATTAATATAAATTTAAAGGGGATGCTATGCTCGATGGCGTACCCATTACGCAACAATGAGTTTCTTGGGAATCTTATGTTGCACTCTAATAATAAAGTAATATTATTTTAAATTTTAGTTAATGCTTAGCCGTTGTAATGGAGGGAATGAACAGAAATAACTACAAATGATTATATATGTTTGTCAAATATTTTTACTTTTTACAATAAATGTTAGAGGATTAAAAATGCGAATGAATCCAATTTTAAGCGTAAACATTCTAATATTCTTTAAAAGGTCGATTAACCGCCTTTTGATGATGAACCTCTTTTAAATACAATTTTTGACAATTTTATGTGTTATATTTGACAAAATAAAATTCTTCTTTATAATCGGGACATCAGAATTTACTTTGTGTAAATTTTTGGTATTTTTCCGATAAAGTTCATTTTTTGAGGAATAGTGAAAAATGTTGTATTTTAATTCAAAACCTCTTTTTAATCTATTTTATTTATATGATTATATTATTTTTTGAATTGGTTTTAAAATGAAATTAGAATATATTTTTACCATTTAATCCAATAGTGGTCGTTGGAGTTAATTTCATCTTGAAATTGGACTTAAACTAGTGTCAATCTTTTGATACTTATTATTTCATAAAAACACGCTATTTGCTCTAACAGCGGGAATTAATTATTAAATTAATTAATGTAACTTATATTTTTTGAATTTTTTAAAATAGACATCATTTTTTAATTCAGAATATCAAATATAGCTTAGGGTGAATTTTTGGTATTTTTTCTGAAAAACTTCAATTTTTGATGAATAGTGAAACCACTAAGTGGTAGTTTAAAAACTGATTTTTCATTTAAATAAAACTTTACCACTTATGTGATTTGAATTTCAAAAATTCGACATTCATGGTTGTCATTAGGATTTAAAATGTGGTTCAATGGGATTAAAATAATTTTTTGTTGAATAGTAACTTTTAAGTTTTTAATCGCGATTAGAGGTAATTAGTGTAATTTAAGGTAAAAATAATGTTTTAATAATAAGAAATGACCTAGAAACATGTCCTACCCTCATTGGATGTGTCATGGCCGACCAAGACAATCCATGGGTCCACTTGGGGACCCGATGGAGCCACTTTGGATGGAAAATGACATAAATAACTTCTTATTTAAAGTTAAAATAAAAATGTCACAAGCATGAGTTGTTTTACTAACTAAAATTTTAAGTGGGGTTATACAAGTCATATTTTTTACTATAAATATTCTGCTGGAAGTTACTATTTTATTATATGACCTTATAAACTAGGGATACACGTCACGGAGGAAAAATTAGTGAAGGCCAAGGGCGTCCTTCCAGATTACATTGACACATTCGAGTGGTAAAGAGTTAAGACTATCGTAAACTATAAAAGTCTCCTCTGGCCTGCCCCCACGAGACATCGTATCAGCCGCAAAGCTGGATTCTCGTACACTATGATGGATCAAACTACCCTGGTTGTTCTCCGCTTTGAACCTTCTATAAATATATATCAGATTCCAAGAAATGTCACAAGTCCCCTGGAGTGATCTGACCAGGACCTCTGAATCAGATTCGATCTCCGACACCCGAGCACCCCTCCTCCTGCAAAGCGTTACCACCGAGAGAAGGGCTCTAAACTCCGCGGCCATAGAAGAGCCTGGTCCATAATAAGCACTTAGCGCTATGTGTACCGATCCCTAAAAATCCCAGAGAACACCACCACCCCACATAATCCCCCCCATGCATGAACCGTCTACGTTCAGTTTCAACCCGCTAGCCGGAGGCAGCCACCTTACCCATCTTCCTCTCTGCACGGTCTGAGTGAGCTGACCCTTAACAAGGTTCCCCAGAATACCTGCATGCACTCCATTCTTGAAAAGTGCATCAAGCTCAACGATGATCAACCGCATACGGAACTGAAGAGCCAACAAAGATCTCCTTCCTCCTAACCGCACCTAGTTACGAGCTTTCCATAGGGTCCAGCAAACAGCTATCAGGATGATGAATCCTGCCGAACGTTCCTCTGTTCTATTACCAAAGCCCGAAAAACAAGATATAATATAATCGCGAGCCGATAGATGTTCCCCAGAAGGAAATATGGAATATGGTAATTGGGACCAAAGGAACACTGTCCATCTCCCCTGAAAAAACAAATGTAACATTGTTTCTGAGTCCGGTCTCTCGTAGCAGTAACAACGCGATTCCATAGAGATCCCTCTCTTCTGAATGTTTTCCTCTATTGGTAACACTCGGTTTTGAATCCTACACACAAGGAAATTCATTCTCGTTGGTATTTATTTACACCAAGTGAGCGTCTCCCCTGCCACCCCATTACCACTCCTTTGCTCAATTCTCCTGAAACCATTCAAATTAAAATGCCCCGATCCAGCTTCTGTAAAACAACACCGGTCTGGTTTGTCACTCATGACAACACTGTTAAATAGATTATGTTGCAATGGGTTAAGGTTATCTTGTATAAAGTCATACCTCCTGCACGCCTCTCTGAAGGATATGTCGGGCAGAGGGAATCCCTCAAAACAGAGCCTCTCTTCCGTCCAAGCATCCTTCCAAAAACTGATCTCCCCACGTCCTAGCACCCATCTGGTGTAGTCCTGCAGCACATCCATATGAGAGGAAATACAATTGGCGAGTCCCATCGCACCGCGCATGCAAGGAACGCAATGGACACCATATCTTGATCTGAAAAACATTGCCCAGAGTCTTTTACCTGCAATCACATCCCAAGCCAATCTTGCTTGTAGTCCCCGAATGGATTCGTGAATATCCCGAAGACCAACCCCACCCTCTTCCACTGTTTTGGCCATACTCTTCCAAGATTCCCAGTGGAATCTCCCATCCCTCTTCGCATCCCAGAGGAACGACGTGAGAATATGTTCGATATTCTCCACAGTGCCCTTTGGGGGTTTGATGATGGCAAAGACGTGCATGGGAATATACAGAAGAACGCTGTTAATAAGCCTGATCCTACACCCAAAGGAGAGCATCTTGTTTTTTCAGTTAAAAATCCTTCCCAAGATACGATCGACAATCTCGTTGAAGTGGTTCTTCAAAATCCTCCCACTCGACAAAGGGACTCCTAGGTATATAATAGGAAGTTGTCTCTGTCCACAACCCAGGCTCTCCTGGATGAGTCTGCTTCTCCGTCCCAAGCATTTGTTGAATATGAACAGGTGACTTTTCGACCGATTGATCGACTGCCCACTTAGTTCTCCATACATAGACGTAATTCCCTTCAGATTGTTCAAGGATCTCTTCCCTCCATTCGAAAACAGTAAAATGTCATCCGCAAACATCAGGTGAGACACACTCGGCACATTACTTCTACCGTAAAAAGGCCTCAACCTTCCCTCTGACAAACCCTTCTTCAAGTTTCTGGATAAGGCATCCTGAGCAAGAACAAATAAGATAGGGGATAGCGGGTCTCCCTGTCGAACCCCCCTCAACGATTTAAAAAAACCAAAGCACCTCCCCAGTAGAGATATTGACATCCAGGGGGAGGCAAAACACCTGAAGCCAATATCACAAAACTGCTCCTGGAAGCCAAAACTCCTCATGACCCATAAAATGAAGCCCCATTCCAGATTGTCCTAGGCTTTGCTCATATCCACCTTCCAGATGACATTGGAGCCTACAGTCTGTTTGTTCAGATCATGTACCAACTCGCTTGCAATTCCTACCGCTCCCTGTATACCCCTCCCTTTAATAAAACCGTGTTGCTCTTCCGAGACTAACTTAGGAATCATGTTGGCTAATCATCTGCCAATGACAGTTTCCAGAATTTTATAAGAAACGTTACACAAACAAATCGGTCTGAAGTGACTAACCAGCGTGGGGTCTTTTATCTTCGGCACCAACACCACCCTAGACGAAGAGATCCTCCTACATAAGGAGGCCCCTCGAAAGAAGTCTTGTATAGCTTCCACCATGCTTGGTCCCATGAATTCCCAAGCAGCACTGAAGAAAGATGCCAGGAAGCCATCAGGTCCGGGTGCACTCTCTTTCGGCATACTTCCCAGGGCCTCCCTAATCTCCCTTTCTTGCGGAATAATGGACATATACTCGCTCTCAGATTGGGTTATCATCGCAGGTAGACCCTCCAAGAAGTCAGAGTCCCCTAAAGACTCCCTGCGGAAACCAGATGAGACCTCCTCTGCCCATATACCCTTGAAATGATTCAACATAGCATTTCCATCCTCCATTAAGTCTGAAGTGAAAACTCTATCCTCCCTTTTAATATTAATCTTCATACTCCTCCTCTCTTTGATACATGCCTGAAAGAAGGCAATGTTCTGGTCTCCCTCCCTCAGCTATCTCACTCTGGACCTTTGAAGATAAACTCTTTCCATCTCCAACAGTTTCTCAGCCAACACCACGTTTTTATCAAAATGGATAACAAAAAGGCCCTCATCCAAGGACATCTGGAGCTGTTCTTCCAACCTTCTAACCTCTTATTGTAAATTAGTTACCCCATTTTGCTAATCTGGTTGCTCCACAAGCCACTGTCTGATGATCTGTTTGAGCCTTCTGAGATGATTTACCAGGCCTCCCCACGACCCCTCCCTCTCCTCCAGGAACCATGACACTCTCATGATCTGCATGGAAGCACTGTCTTTATGCCATTCACTCGAATAGTGGAAACACTGGCCAACCACAGCTTCAAGTTTAATCTCTAATAATAGTGGAGCATGATCCGATAGGATACGAGGAAGATGTGTAACTATGGTCTTTGAGTACATATCAAGCCCATGCAATTTGGTAAGCCATCTGTCCAGACGACACCAGATCCTGTTATGCCCTCTCTGGTTATTGTGCCACGTATACTATGACCCTCCAAAGCCTAAATCCAGCAGCCCCGCATGTAACAAGAACTCCTTGAATTCCATCATTCCATCCAGAATATCACCCCTTCCTCCCCTCTTCTCAGCATTGTCCACCACCGTGTTGAAGTCACCTCCCACGAACCACGGTAATGAGCCATCTTGAACCATCTTCAAATGAGTCCATAGCTCCCTCCTTTCCAACGCCTTGTTACTCACATACATAAGAGAGATGAGAAAGAAGAAACCACCCACGTCAATCTTCATGTACATGCACTGTGGGGTTACACTAACCACCTCAACCAAAATATTATTCTTCTATCCCACCTAGATTTGAAAATTAATAGGCCCACCGTGAAAATAGTTCGGGACACCCATCTTCTTCACTATTACCGGAAGCTTGCATGCATCCTGCTTCGGCTCCAAAATTGCCAATAAAGAAGCCTTGGTTTTCCTACACTCCAAATAAATGAAGGCTCTCTTAGCCTGGGACCCCAGACCATGAGAATTCTAGACAATGGCAAAGAACATCTCTATATAACCTTACGAGGTTTATGGACTGCTGAAACTTCCAAACTGGTTTGCACCAGTACACCCTTCCCGTTAGACCTCGATCGAGTGATAGGCCCCGACATGCCATCCAAGTCATTACCCCGAGTCACTGCTAAAGCCCCTTCCTCACTCAGAGCATCCAACTCCTCCAGTTGATGTCGCCTTCCAGAATGGACACGAGGTGGCTCCGCTTCCAGCTCTCCCTGGAATAGAGATAGCAACACCCTTCTCTGCGGGGACCAGCGTGATAACATCACTTCCTTCTCCACACCATTTTTCCCGATGAGAGACTCCACATAATTACTAGAGTAAACCAAAATCTTGTTTACAAGGCTATTCTGAATCGCCTCTGGAGACAGTTGCGTCGAGAAACCAAAGGAAGAGGGGGAGAGAGAAAGCATTTTGGCCAGATTACCCAACGAGAAAGGTGTCTGAACCTCCACCTCCCTTATCGGAACATATTTCTCTCCCTGGGGAGGTGTTGTCCTTTGCGCCACCTACCCCAGAGACCAATAGATGAGATCCTGACTCCCAGAGGAAAAAGCCGACCGAGCCTCAGTGGTGTCAGACCTCGTTTCCCCAGAGGGCTTTCCTTATAAGCCAAATCTACTATGGATATTCAAATGTGAAACCTCTCGAGGCCTAACGGTAGGATCCAAAGTTTCGCCCCCACCCGGCTCCATTGGGTCCTGACCCGGTTTCCCCACCAGATCGCTACCGGAGGTCTCCGCCACCACCCTCCATCGCCGGCAGCTCATCACTTCATGGCCATGCAGACCACATAGCACACAAAAGCGGTGAAACCGACGGTAAAACAACTTCTGCTTCCAACAAAACCCATCTTCGGATTCAAGCTGCACCATGGATGGTATCTTCAAAGACAATTCTATTTTGACACAGATCTGGGGGATTGACGCCACCTTGAGTCTCCTAGTGTCATCATCCACACAAAGGAAGGTCCCAAAAGAGTTCCCGACTTCCTTCAGGATCGCCGGGTTCTGAAATGGCAGTGGAAGACCAGGTAGCGATAACCACACCACCTAAGAAGAGGATTCACGCCCACGGTGGCAGTCCCACGACCACCTGGACAAAGAGAAATTCCAAGCAGCACATCTACGAGCTCCCCACGCCCAAGCTTTGACAAAGTCATCTCTAGAGGCAAGATGAACACAGAATGCTACCCTCGACAGGATAGAAACCGCCGCTGGCTATGACAGCCCCCAGGAATCAACAAATCTCTTGAAAAGTCCAAGGGGGGGTTTGAAATGCCCAAAATGCGCCACCAGAGTGAGCTTATGGAAAGCCGCCACCTCCTGTAGCTCACTTGATGAAAATCTAACCACCGGGACCTCCGAGACCACATTAGGAACCTTAGGTCCCAACACGATCGGTGGGACCTCCAAAAAATCCCGAAGTTCCGGCGAAACCCCACCTCCATGGATACCTTTACACATCACATCCTTGAAAGAAGCCCATGGAAGATCTCGATCCCCAGCCCCCCCAACAACAGCCTCAAAAACTCTTGAAGAAACCGCCGCTGAATCCTCACCTCCGGGAAGCTAAGCAGGAGCCATCTTTCCACATGGTGTTTGACTATGAATATTCATTATAAATATAAAAATATTTCCTACATCATGATATTTTTTTTATAATTTTTATACATTAAATAAATTAAATTATTTATGACATCATGATGATGCAGCGATTACCTCATTAATAAAGGATTTAAATAAAATGAAAAGATAATGTTAAAACTATAACTGAAACTTGTTAAAGACCTATTTTATGAGTATATATCTAACCCTTACCACCTTATCCTCTAAATACATCAATTTGGGACCTTTAAAATCTGAAACGCATTTGAAAATGAAGTAACATTTTGTAACATTCCAAGAGTTCCCCTCCTCTCCTCTTATAAAAGGCCCCCACCTCCACCACCTTACCCACACCTCTCAAGACTTTGGCTCGGACAACCCCTTCTCATTTTGTCTCTCCACATCCCTATATTACTCCTAGAATCCTCACTTTAGGCTGAAGTCTTCCCAAGGAAGCCCTTGAGCTCAAATCAAAGAGAAATACCCGATTTTAAGGTAATGTCTTCACTTGTGTTATTTTGTTTTATTTTGCTTCTCCAACCCCATAAACTCTTTTTATTAATTTATTTTGTAACAACTCTAGTATATTCAATATACTAGGATGTTGTTATAAGAACTATTCAATCTACACATACACACAACTACAAATAATGGTTAAAGAACATACTGTTTCTGTGGATGGTGAATTTCTGCCTCACGAAACGATGATTGTTCAATATTCTTTTAACACCCTAAAAGGTGGCCATTAAGATGTCACTATATTTATATAGGATATATTATATGTTTATGTTTTACTTAAGATTCTGTATTTTACATTTATGTCATACCCTTATGGTTTCCATTATGTTTAAACGCGATATCTTCATTTTAGGAAGTGCGGACTACCGCCCCCTCAAAGTGATTTGATTCGTTAATACCATATGTGGTACGTATAAAGGATAGATTTAAAGATATTATATATGATACCATACTAGAATTATAATACTATTATGTATCATTATATTTTAATTCCATTAAATATGAAATAGAAATGGAAGTAGAGTTCATGCGTACGTACAGCTTACCGTCTCCATGAACGATGCATTTCATTTCTTACCTCTAAATGTTATGTAATATTATAAATGCATGTATATAATAGATATATATGATATATATGATATCTACATAATGAATATAATTCTGGATATAATATATATTTTACCACATGAACAACTTGTGATTATAAAGAGTTTATTTTTGACTCAAGTAGCAATGATCTACAAAATGACCATTATTAAATTAAATAATTACATAGTGTTCATAGTAGGGTAGTAAGTGATATAAAAGGAATAATGAAATTGAAAAATTTTCTTAGGAAAGTATAAATTAACTCATGTTTATTATTCAGGAGGTTAAAGAACGATCGAGTCAAGTCGGACCCGAGGTAAGGGATTCTACCCCTCTCCTTCTTTTTAAGTACACTCTTTTATGTCATTCCTTTTAAGATAATCATTCTTATGATTGGGATGTTCTTTTATATTAATCTTACTGTAATTTTTATGTTTATATGATGAGAGACCCTATTTTATCTCATCAATCCATTTTGTATTTTTTAATTGGGGCCGTTAGGATGCCGAAATTTCGTAAGGGGCTTTTTATCTCACATTGTGTTTCCGTGAGATTCATGCTACATTTTCCAATATTTCTTTTTGAGTGGTGTATGTACTGTCCATTATTATAATTTTTTGTAACATACTTTCTTTTATTAGTATTTACATCAATCTTGTATAGTACTTCTTTCATGGGGTGTATGTTTCGAAGGCTACTGAAATCAGTAAGGGAACCTTTTACCCTCCTCTTTTTAAAAGACTTATTTTGTTATGTCTTTTAATTTTCATCTTATTATGTGGGGATATGTTATTATATATCCTTATTTCCATAAATTTTATGTCCAAGTGATGAGATACCCTTTATCTCTCCCATCAACTCTTTTTCTAAAATTTGATGTGACGCCGTTAGGCTGTCAAGGGAACTTCTTAACCCAATTTTTATTTCTTTGGGTTCAACATGTAGTTATTGAATATGTCATCCTTTGAATATGTGTGAATGAACTTTGAAAATTTTACACATAATATCCACTTATATTGGGTGTATTTATATTTTTCACACATAATTATGAGATTGATTTATCATTAATTTAAGGATACCATCTTTATAATGGATTTCATCTCAATTTACATTTCCATTGAGACTTCATTGTTGTTATGCACCAATTCACTCTTACATTGTGTATATACTGTCCTTTGGAATATTATATCATGAATCCCATTATTATAACGATATTATAATTTTATGATTAAATGTTATTCCTCAATTATTGCATTCAAGTGTCTATCATTTTGTTAAAAACCCTTTAACTAGAATATCGTTTTAAATGTTTAAATGATTTATTCTTATAAATATTTCTCATTAATATCAATGTTTTCAAAATGGTTTTAAGGATTTATTTATATGAATATTAATGGTTTAAAATGTTCAAAGCTTCAGTGTGGTATGGGACTTCATCTCAATCTCCTTTCATTAAGGCATATTTTTCTTTATACACAAACTTCTTTAATACAGTGTATAAACCCCTTTGACTTTTATGTTTATCCAAAATGAATCTTTTTTATATGAAGCATTTTACTAAACGACAAAAGGGACTGTTTTTGTCGTACGTATGCGGTGACAATGACTTCTCCGCTTTCATGACCATTATTTGAGTTTCGGCTTCCTCTACAAGCCATACATTTTTTTTAAAAGAAAAATAAACACTATGTTTTACTTTTCTTATATTTTGGTATTGAAAATGGTTTTCATAATGTTTTTATATCAATGCGTTGTATTAATATCTTATGATTGAAAAGTGGAAATTTTATGTTACTTTATGCAAGATTTATTTGATAAGATTATGTTATGGTTCTTGGTCATTATTATGAAGATGGGTGGTTCCGTGATAAACTAAGGGTGGGTGAGCCCGATATAGCTCTCCAATGCATTGGGTAACACGAAGGAGTTAAACGTTAAGGTTCATATGAAGAGATTTAGGGAGTATACTGTGATGGATATTCCAAACGTAACCAAGAGGGTTAATCCCTACGTAAGTATGTTATGAATGCCTCAAGTTACCTTTATGTCTTAGGATTTCTATGATTTATTCATGATTTTATGAAGTATGTTAAAGTGAATATGCTTTATGGGTAAAGTATGATTTCATTCTTATGTATAAATGTACTCATATTTCCTTTAAATACTTTTTGTAACCCTTACTGAGCTTTTTATGCTCATCTCATGTTTTTCAAATGTTTCTCACAGGTCAAGGGAAAGGTGCATCATATGATGATAGTGTCAAGTTAGTGTCAAGAAAGAATCCATGCTTTATTTTAAATATGTTTCCATTGATGGGAAAAAATGAATACTATCTTTTTTGTAACCACTTTTTTTAAATGTGGAATGTAATTCATGATTTATGATCTAATTCTCTAAAACTCTAAACCTGGATGGATCCTCAATGTGATTTATTCATTTAATTCAATATTAAGTAAGGTTTAAGTCCGGGGCCTTATAGTAAATAAATATCTATAAAACATATATGATTTATCATTTGATATTATATAAGTGAGAAACATGAACCTGGGAGAAATTGAATGATTAATAGAGCAAGATCATAGAATCATAAGAAAAAGGAACATGGGAATGATAACATAATCATATATAATGATGTAGAACCCACACAGATGATCCTAAAATTGTATAATTTCGAATAATATCAACATAATGAATCGTATATAAATTCTCATAAACCATGGTGGAATAAAATAATAATGTTAAATCACATAAGAATTTGACATTGGAATGTAGAACATACACATGAATAAAATATAATAAGAACTGGTTAAGGATAATCACCAATAAATTCATATCATTGTGTACTTGTATAACCACATATATCCCATAACATAATGTAATGAGATAAATTCATGATCCCCATAACATAGTGGATTTGGAATTACTACAAAAATTTTATATCATAGTAGATTGAGAAACACTAACCATATCTCATAGTAATCTCAAGATATGTAACGATTTTCCAAATACATTAGAGGGAAATATAAATCTAGGACCACTAATCACATAATGATAAAAGATACATATGTGTACTATATGATATAAAATATACATCATATATTGAATAACCCATCAAAATAAATTGGGTCACAAAACAATTTTATAAGGCATTTCATATGCAGAAATCACTATTTGGATCAGATAATACTAAGAATATAATCAACCAAAAGAAACATGTCAAAAGATAATTTTGAGGGTTATACATGAGGGATATGAAATAGTCCTATATGATGGATCTTAAAGAGAATGAAAATAAAAAGTAAGATCAATACTGAGTAGTGCTTTGTTTTTATTTTGGGGATGTTGTATACAAAATATAGTTAAAAATAACTTTTAACAATTATTATGGAAACCTTAGAAAATAATTTTAAGACATTATTTTAATAAAAAATTTCTCAATAATGGAAACTTGAAAATAGATAATGTGAAACCAATAAAAAATAGATTTAATGATGTAATCTTTTATGAATATTGTATGAAATACTATATAAAGATTTTATTTACAATTTTTAATTAACCCACATTAATAAAAGGTTTATAAAATCTTATTTTCAAAAGAGATAAATAGAAATATGAATGATGAAAAAGATAATAAATATTTAAATTTAAAATATAATTAAAATATATTTTTTTTTGGAATTAAATAATATGGACATGGAAGGAAAATAAATAATTTAGAGGGAGAGAATCCTCCATTACAACACCATATTTTTATTTAGTAAGAATCAATGAAAATAATATTTTGGTTAGAAAATGAAATTTTCCCAAATAAATATAGAATATAATATGAAATAGGGAAAGATAATAATATATCAAACTTAAGAAATCATAGTAAAAAAATTGAGAGTACGACTTATTGAAAAGTTATTAAGACAACAAAAAAACTTATTCCCTTGGTATTATATGAATCAAAAGCTAACTAAAGGGAGAATAGAATTTCAAATCGGATGAATCAAATTTAAATCAATTAAAATATGTGTACATGTTAGTAGATAGAATATATAAATTAAAATATGTTCTTAATATGAAACATGTGTCCAGGAAATGAAATTTAGATGAAAAACCCTTAAAAATTTGGTAACATTTAATGTAAGAACTAATCAAAGGGAGAGTTTTAAAAGGACATGAAAATATAAAATAAAATAAGTGTTAAAGGAATTTATTTAAATATAAAAGAAAAAAATAAATTATAAATGATAATATATGAAATTAATATAAATTTTGGAGAGTAATATTTGAATTTGGAAAAAAAGACAAGAAGGAAATTGTTTAGAATTTACTAAATATTAAAATGGACCACATATAAAATAGGATAGTGAAAGGAATTATTAATCAAAAAATGTATTTATAATATAGTTCATTTAGGACATTTAGAATAATGTATATATACAAATTCTCATGGAAGAAAATAATTGGAGAAGGAATCTCTACCATAAGAGAAAAAAGTGAGAATAATACATTGCGAACATAGAATGATATGAAATAAGCATAAAATTAATTAATAAAAAATATTGGTATATAAATTTTCAAAAATTAACAAAATACTTGAAATATAAGATTTTATTATGAAATTTCATTCAAATCAATAAAATTTATACCTGAAATAAATGATCTCAAAAAATCTGATAGAATGATAGAATTCCTATTACATATGATAACACCAAATTTATTATATTTATTATTATTATTTTTTATTAAAAATATATTTATATTTATTTAAATTATAACCTATTAGTTTTTTTAATTACACTTGTTTAATCATTTATAGTTTATATTAATCATCATATTTTTATTGTTTCATTTAATCTTCACATTCTTAAGTATGTCGTTTTTGGTCATTACTACATGAAAATGTGTTCCTCACCTCCAGAATGGTCATGGTGATGATATATATATATATATATATGTGTGTGTTTTATATAATTTATGATCCGTATTATTATTTCATGTATGTTGTGGTAATGGTTCATAAGGAATGGTTTGAAATTGTACTTTTTGTGGATATTTATTTAAAAAAATGAAATAATTTTATTAATGAATAAACTTATATAAATAATTATATCAACATTTTATAAATAAAAAAACAACATAAATTCATCATTAAAAAAATATTAAAAATATTAATGTTTTCTTAATCATTCATAATGAAAATTTTGTATCAATGTTCATGTAGGTTGTTAATCCAACCCAAAAAATAATGTGTTATAATGAATGAATGATTAAGATGGTATTATACTAATATAACTCATTGGGAATTAAATAAATATATAAATTATTTATTATTAATGCTTTAAAAAAGATTCATTTATAGGATGATAAAGAATATAAATATGTTGATTATTGAAAAAGGTAAAACTCTTGATGAAGGATTGGGTGTTTCTATTAGGGCCTCTTTTGAAATGAAGTATTTCAAGAACCTTCTAAAAACCATAAACTCTCAAATTTGAGATGTTATTTTTTGGGAGAAAAATTTGGTAGAAATTTTATGTAAAATGAATGAAATAAATGGTTTAATGTGGGTAAATTTGGGGTCCTTTTATATATGAGTTTGAGTGATATTTCTGAAAACACCCATTAATTAATGTATAAGGAAAGTAATTTCTCTAGGATATTGGATAAACAATGAAACAGTTATGAGAATAATTCATTTATTACCTTATAAAAAATGTTAGGGATATAATTTAGAGATATTTTATGACTTTATACATTATTTTAACCCTTTATCACCTTTTATCCTTTATCGTTGTAACCTATTTTTTTACCTCAATAAGTTAATTTTTCAAAAAAAATAAAATTATATATAATAATTTTTTTTGAATTTATTATTAAAAATATGAAATATATTTTATTAAACCTAATTTTTCCAAGTGATAAAACTTAATTGGAAAATAAAAGCACATAATACATAAAATATTTTTTTAGAAGTTTCTTTTTTGATGTTAATTGATTTTATTTTTATTTATTCCAATTAATTTTAATTAAATAAATCTTAATATTTATATATATATATATAATACATTTCACTAAATTTCATACTCAATATATGAAAATTTTAACTTTAATAAAACATATAATATATAATAATGTTATTTTTTAAATAAAACATATTTCTTTAATCAAGAATATCTAATTTTTTTTTATAATTCCTTAATTATTTATTATATATAATTTATATATTTTTACTAGTCATTCCATGGATTTTATAAAACTATTTCTTAGAATAATTATTTAAATATAATAAATTTAATGATTTTTTAAAAAATAAAAGATATTTCCACAAATGAATTGCTATCTTTTATTCCATTCCGATATATATTTTTATAGGTAAATTATATAACAAATATTAATGAAAATGTTTTACCTTGTATATTCAAATTATAAAATCAACAACATACCAATCATATACATGAAAACCCAATAACGATATGTCCAATGACCATATATCTAATGACTATGTAACCAATGATTACATAACCCATGACCATATACATTCCATATTAAATTGTTATATATAACCTTACATACATCACCTAAATCTTCATCCAATTATATCTTTTATTTTTCAATATGTTTATTATAAATTTTTTATTTTTTCTACTATAATTTTTGGCTATATCATCTATATTATAGATCATGATGATAAATATTTTAATCTAATAGTTTTTTATTTAATCATTGTTTAATTTATTCGTTAAGTTTTCTTATTTTTTTTCATATAGGTATATTTTAATGTATTACTATTTATTTAATTTTATATTATAATGGAATAATACATTGCCTAATTTATTGTAGTGTTGTATATTATACAATAATTACAAATCATGAGAATTAATAAAATAAAATTCAAACAAAAAATATTTTGTTCCACATTCTTAAATACTGGGTTTGTTTATTTGTGAATCCAGATTTAAGGTATAGAAGCTTCCCAAAGTTGCAGGGTAATTTTATGCTATTTTTCTAGAGGAAGATACTAATTTACATAAATGAAATGAAATTTAGTTTGGGATATATTTATACTAGTATGTTTATAAAATTTCAACATAAAATTATTATATGAAACCTATGAAGATTATAGAGTTTAGAACTCATATTAATGATGTCTTTAGTGGGGTTTTATTTAATATAACGTATCTACATGGAAAAAACAATTTTTTTCAATAAATTGGTGGGAATTGAATTATGTATATATTAAAATACTATAAACTATGTGATATATGATAAAAAAATCAAATTCTAAGTGTTGATGCTCTATTAAATCAGTTGAGGGATAAAATACAGTTCTTGGATATTGACTTATGGATTATATATCATCATATGAGATTCAAATATGTGGAAAATCTGAATAAAAAGTTTCAATGTTTTTATATATATTTTGAATATTTGGAGGTTAAATTTATAACTATGAATGCGATGAATGAGTTTATTGGACTAATTAATTGGTTATTCTATCTATTCCTTGGCCAGTTTATTATAGTGTTAAAATATGAAACTCTTGTTTACGTGAAGATAGAATATGATAACCTAGATCATATTTGGATGCATTTCAAATTTATTTGGAACCATAAATTGTATCAAAAAATTTACAAGCATCATATATGGATACATGTGGTTCAATTCTTGGGTTTGGTTATCTTTGTAACAAACCAGACCATCCAAGCATATTACTTTCATGATTCAAATGAAGGATGTGTCAGGTGCAGATTGGAGGAAGAGAAGAACTGATAAAAGATGACATTTTAACTAGGATCATTCAAAATGATATGACTTTATTGGTTATAGTGTGAATGGATTGACGAAAAATAGTGGTAGATTTTCTATTGGTATGTTAGAACCTTGAGGTGGTGTAATGAACTTGTTGAAAGGACTATCCGAGTTGGAATTGGTGCATGTAGTTTTTTCAGGGGGCAACATAGTGTTTCATTGAATGAGGGATCCTTAAAATATGTTGTGATGTAATTACTATATCTTAATAATCCTTATTATGTTTCCCTTTATATTTTTTATGGTCAATATTTATGGGTTTTGTTGATGAAGTGATGGTTTCTTATGAGAGTTTTTGAGTTTTTCAAGGAGGATTTCCTAGAGATGTTCTTGGACACCGCGGTAAAAATATTTGAGGTTTCTTTTGTATATCTATATTAGTTGTGTGTCATGATGAATTCTAAGTATCGTGGTGGTAGGATAGGGGGTTTAGTTTCAATGGTTCTATTTTGAGTGTTGATGTGCCATGGGGTTTTGGTCACTGCATGACCATGCCTCAGTAAAATTAGATTTGGAATGTTGACTGAGTTTGAGTGGGGATAAAATTAGGGAATACAAGATGTGATTTTGAAGCATAGTTTGAGATATCCTCATTACAACGTGATGATGGAATTTCATGTAGGAACAATATTTTCTATCCATGATATGAATTTAAAATGTCCTTTTAATTTCAATCATTTTTTATTGTTTCTATTCACCATGGGTGAACATAAGTTCATTTTTTTGTGAGGACTTTTAGTACCCTTTCCCCCATTTTTTATCATCATCCTAATAAATCCTTTTTTATGAATCAAGATTAGATCATCTTCCTTTTTTTATTTTTATTCATCATTTAATAAGGATACATAATTTTTGGTATTTTATTTTCTTGTTTTTGGTTGATCAATTGATAGAGATTGTTTTGGATTATATTATTATCGATTTCATTTAATAAATTTGTATGAGTGATAATCCCTCCTCTATGACTGGGGTGGGTTATTTGAGAACTCTCATTATTTATGTGTTAATTGTGGTAGTTTATTGTTCTTAATGTTTTTGGGATGATAGTATGGATTTTCCCAAAAAAAATATTATAAACCAAACCATGAGTATTTTGATGGGAAGGTGTGGTATTCATTTATTACATGTTTCAAAAAGAAATATTATGTGATTGTTAGATTCCGATTAATATTGATAAATGTATACACTATTGAGATATAAATTATGTTGATGCAATAATTTAAATGTTAGAATCACCACAATAACACGGTAAATTATTTAAAGACTGTAATAAATTGTTGGGTGAAAATTTTATTGTTTTCTGAGGTTGAATTTCTGTAAAATTCCATTATGAATTGAGAATCCTTGTTTAGAAAATTATTTCATATTTTTTGGGAAGTTGGAATCTATATATCTTCTAAACTTGGCATTTAGTTGCCTATGTGTCACCACCACCAGCGGCCACGCCTCCACCGCCAAAAAACTACCGAATATGCTCTTCTATTTTCCTCGACTCCCTACCCCGACCCTCCTATGTATCTACTACCCGACTTTTAGGGTTCCAGCTCGTCCAGATCTCCGGCTACCTTTGCCTCGACGGTTTGACCTAAACTCTATCCCATCAGTTCTGATCCTCCTCTTCTCCGACTAATTCATATCCCTCCCAATGATGGTTATCAGCTACTCTGACTATGGTACATCGTGCATCGACATCTCTATCCATATACCCAAAACCTGCATATTTCCCAATGACGATCATCGGCTATTCCGACTAAGGTACATCACGCATCAGCATCTCTATCCAGATCCCCAAAACAAGCATATTTCCCACCTGCAAAAACCACAAAAAATAGTTTGAAGAAACTAATCGCAGTGTGAAACCTATATAAATATTTCAGTTTTCGAACTACATCTAGGGTTTGTTGAGACTAAGGTAAATCGTGAATCGTCCTTCTGTACTATGCACAGGCGACCTATTCTGTATTCTACTGTTGGTTACCCCATCAAAAATCAACGGTTTGAATTTAAATTTTGTATATCCATCTCCACTACTTACCAAAGAATTTCCCTCACAACTGCTGTTAATTTCTGCTGATAATTTCTATTTATACCTCAGTATACATAAGGGAACATTTAATTTCTCCCACAACATTATTTATTTTTTAAACCCTATTTAATTGTGTCACAACTGTTTCCAATTACTCTTGCCTAACCTTTGTGCAATATTCTCTGTTTATGTAGTTCTATTTCTCTACTTTAATGATTGATACAATTTCTATGTTATTTGTTATTTATTGCACTTTACATTTCATCGTTCCTTCACTGCACCACAACTAAGACATTACATTTATTTTTATGCAAATGAAGATGGCAGTTCATTAATAATATATGTACGTTCATCCATTCACCAACAGAAATTCATTCAGCTACAAAAGTAACGGTAAGACTAAAAAAGTACGCTGCTCTTTTATGCTGGTTAATCCATTGGAATCTGTACTAATATGAATGGACAACTTACTCAGGCTGTCCTTGGTTCAACAATTGCAGTACCTACTGCAAGGTATGTTATCTAAGTTTATTAGGATATCTATCCATTCAATACTACAATATATTGTTAACAGTTTTACATTACTGTACTAAACCATCATAGTACTTAATTCTATTTCAATAGGATTAAGTCTCATTTTTTGATGGAATCTATGTTCTTATATTCTTAGTATGTGACTAAAAATGTACAACCAACCATAGTGGTCACTACAAGCACAATCTAAGTACTACTTGACTGCAGAATTTACATGATCTATGCTATTTTCATAGTACAACAACTAAGTATACATAAATATTATTATTGAAGATTTTTTCTTTGAAAAATCATTACTATAATGGTTTACAATATATTCCTCATATTATTCCTTTTCTGTTAGGGATCAAAAAACTGTTTAGATGACAGAAACAAAGAGTCTACTATTGATGTTAGTATTGTTGAAAAGCTACAGAATATGCTTCATGAACATAATAGTTTATCACATCATTTCAGAACAGCAAGGGATGTTATTAAGACACAGGGAATTACAAATTTAAAACTGTGACTACTTAGAAGACGAGAAAGTGATGAAAAGACATAAAACTTACCAACTACTTATGAGATTGAAATGCTCATTGTCGGTGACATTAATGATCTAAATAATGAGAGATATTTCATCATTCTAGGAAAAGATGGTGGCTATCAACGCATTGATGAACTTCACCTGCTATACCTTCTTCTTCAATATCCATTGGTTTTCACAGGTGGAGAGGACAGATATGTTGACAACATATCCCATCGCAGTACACCATTTAATGAGAATGAAAAAGTCATGAATGTTACAATGCGATAATATTTATCCATTCAACTTCAATCCTGTTCCAATGATTCTTCCAGCATTCTTTTCTCTAGGAGGCATCTTCAAAAATTTATTGTAGATGCATACACAATGATTGAGTCTTAGAGACTATCTTTTATTCTCTACAACCGAAGCGCTTAAGGGCAGGACTATACAATGGGTTGCAAGATGCTTTCTGTAGGGGTGATCAGGATGGTTCCTTATGTAGGAAGCGTATCATTTTACCTTTGACATTTACAGGTAGCCCAAGATATATGATTCAGAATTACGAAGATGTAATGTCAATCTGTAATTGGGAAGGGTATCCCAATCTTTTTTTTAATATTTACATGAAATCCAATGTGGCCTAAAGTTTCTCGATATGTTAAAGTAAACAATGTGCGCCCATCAGACTGTCCTCAAATACTGTCATGAATTTTCAACATAAAGGTCCAACAACTCATGAATGATTTACGAGAAGGATCCTTCTTCAGAAATTCTCAAGCAGGTGTGTGACTACGACACTAATCTATTCATGTTTTTTAATGACTACCTCAACCATAATTCGGTAAATGTTTTTGAAATTTTCTTCTTTAGTTAGATTTCCAATGTAGTTTTTCTTACGATGGAGTTTCAAAAAATAGGACTGTCACATGTTCACATTCTATTATTTATTAGTCAAGATAGCAAGGTGGTCACTCCATCAGACAGTAACAAAATTTTTTCTGCAGAAATTCCAAATAAAGTGAATTCCCTAAACTACATGCAGCAATCGGAAATTTTATGATCCATGGACCTTGTGGTGAAGACAACCGTCGCTCGCCTTGTATGAGGAGTGGAAAATGCTCAAAGTATTTTCCAAAGAAATTTGTTCCACTGAAAACATCAGATTATGACACTTATGTCGTCTATCAGGGAAGAAATACAGGTCGTACTGTTCTCAAAAATGGTTTAGCATTGGACAATCAGTTTGTTGTGCCGTACAATACTACTTTGCTCTTAAAATATAAAGCTCATATCAATATCAAAGTTTGAAATCAGTCATCCTCTATCAAATACATTTTTAAATATATTAGCAAGGGGAACTATCGTGTTAATACAACACTCTTTGACAGTAGCAATAAAGATATTCATGACAAGGGTGTCGATGAGATTAAAATGTTTTATGACTTCTGGTACATCTCACCTTGTGATGCTTCTTGGAGGATTTTATCTTATGATATCCACTATAGATATCCTCCAGTTGATAGACAACAATTTCATTTACCAAGAAAAAACAATGTCACATATGCAAACTGTGATAAAATTGAAGATATCTTGAGTAAGAGCAACATTTCTGATACCATGTTCATAGCATGGTTTAATGCTAATCAAATGTATCCAGAGGGCCGGAATCTTACTTATGAAGAACTTACAACACGGTTTGTCTACCACTATCGTGAAAAGAAATGGTACCCATGCCAATAGGGTTTCTATATTAGCAGACTATACTATGTGGCACCCACTTCTGGGGGACAACATTACTTGCGTATTCTAGTAACAAAGGTCAGAGGATCAACTTCATATGAATCTATCAGAACAGTGAACAACATTACTCATCTTACATTTAGAGAAACGTGTTCTCCAATGGGACTTCTATCTGATGAGAATGACTTCATACAAGCACTGTAACATGTATCTTCTTGGGGAATGGTATATTCTTTGCGAAGACTATTTGACAAAATGTTATTCTCAAATTCCATTTCTCGACCTAACATTGTTTGGTTAGCAACCTGGAAAATCCTAACAGATGACATTTTATATGCCCAACAATAGAGACTTCAATTACAAGGTACAAAAATCTTACTTTCATGACTGTAATATATTGAAATTATTACATTTCATTCTAATATCAATACACTATCTTTTAGACTTGACAATGACATATCATCAATTTTTTTTTCTGCATTGTCTAAAATAGACAACATTCTTCGCATCAATGGAAAATCTCTGCAGTGTTATCCTCTAATGACCCTTCCATAGTATAGAGTGTCTCCTCAACTGAATCGACATATTGCGGAAGAGATTAATTACGATAGGGAAAAACTGAATTTTGAATACACAACATTACACAATATGCTTACTGATGAACAAAAAAATGTAATCTAGGAAATTATGTCTGCATTATCTTCTCCTAATGGTGGATTCTTTTTCTTTCATGGATTTGGTGGTATGAGTAAGACTTTCATCTGGAGTCATTTAACATGTTTACTAAGGTCCAAAGGAAAAATTGTTCTAGCAGTTGCTTCAAGTGTAATAGAATCATTACTCTTACCTGGAGGGAGAACAACTCATTCAAAATTTCGAATACCAATTTCTATTAATGACCAGTTGGTCTGTAACAATCAATAGGGGAGTGATGTTGCACAAATACTACATCAAACCAAATGGATTATCTGGGATGCGGATCTAATGATTCATAAACACTGTTTTGAAGCTTTTGATCGTACATTAATAGATATTATGTCATTAAATAATGAAAAATATTCTAATCTAACTTTTGGCTGTCTTACAATGGTCATGGGTGGAGATTTCAGAAAAATAATACCAGTGATCCCTAGAGGAGAGAGAAGTGACATTGTCTCTGCATGTATAAGATCATCATATCTATGGTAGCACTGTCAGGTTTTAACATTGACTCAGAAAACGAGGTTGAAATCACCCGATACTGTTGACAATCCAAAAAAATTTCGGGATTTTGCAAAGTGGATTTTGGACATTGGCGAGGGTCGCATTGGAGAGCTTAGTGATGGGGGCTTGTGAATTGAAATACCATACACCTATCTTCTTGCAACAAATAAATCCCCTCTGATAGCATCTGTTGAATTTGCTTACCCAGAATTCATTAAAAACTTTTCAGATGTTTCGTATTTGAAAGGTCGTGCTATATTACCACCAACACATGACGTTGTGCAGGAAGTCAATGAATACATGTTAAATCTTACTACTTCTGAAGTAAAAGTTTATTTCAGCTCTGATTCTGTTTGCATTTCCAGTTTTGATACAGATCAGCCAAAGAACATATATAAAACTGATGCCTTGAATGGTATCACTGCCTCTGGGCTACCAGCACATAAAATAACTTTGAAAATCGGAGTACCCATTATGTTGCCTCGAAATGTTGACCAATCATTGGGGCTATGAAATGGTACACATCTTATCATTAGACATTTGGGTAACCATATCATTGGAGTAAATATTTTAACCGTTTTTCATTCAGGATATCTTGCATTCATCCCAAGAATAAATATGACACACAATGACATAAGATGGCCTTTCAATTTACAAAGAAGACCGTATCCTTTGACTGTTTCTTATGAAATGACTATTAATAAAAGTCAAGGCCAGTCTCTATCTTCTATATGTCTGTATCTTCAAAAACCTATGTTTTGTCATGGACTACTTTATTTTTCCGTATCTAGTGTGAGGTCACCAGTTGGTTTAAAAATTCTAGTTGATGATAGAGAAAAACACACCACTAACTGTACAGAAAATGTTGTCTAGAAGGAAATTTTTGATAACCTATGATATGTATATTTTCATTTTAAATTTATAAAATTCGATTCTTTTATTATATTCTTATATATTTGTACAAAACAATATAATGGATGCTTCATCTATCATATCTGTACAATATTTGTAAACATGCAGAATTGTAAGCATGTCACGCAGAATCTGCCCTCTGATTGAGATTACTGTTGATGCTGACGAAACATTGAAAATAGAAGTGTGTGTATTGAATTAGTGGTTGAACTCCTCACCCAAATACGATGTTTCTGCTATCGATATGATTATCTGTGATTCCCAAGTGAGTTTATCCATTTCAAAAATTACAGTTCATATACTATTTCCATAACACCAACAATATGTATTTATTCTGTTGTAAGATTTTTCATATCTCTTAAACGTGATAGCTGGTTTTTAAATATTTACTTTGAAATTTTATTATTTCATGCAGGAGACAAAAATAGAGTGTACAATTAACAACCGTCATGCAATCAACAAGTACAAACCACTCTTGTGTGAAGGACTTTTCTACATTATACAAAACTTCCAGATTGCTCCTAATCAAGGTAGTTACATGGGGGAAAGGCATGCTTGCAGATTGTTTTTCACAACAAAAACATTTGTTCGACCAACAGATGCTTAGTTACCAGTCTTCTATTTCGACTTCATTACTTTTGATGACATCATCACCAAAACTGTTCCGGAACATCACCAAATAGGCACATTAAATAGAACTGATTTTGTATTAAAGTATATTATTCCGAAAATATTAGTTACTACACGTTCAAATGATTTAGTTACTACAAAAACTGTTATTTCCAATTCTATTCAGTTTCTTTAAATTCTATAGTCCTGATTCAATACATAACAGTAATGCTCTCTTCTTGAATAATTAGTCCTTCCACATCATTCATACCTATTTTAGAAATTATTGGACATCTATGAAAATCATACCCCACACAGTCTGCTGGTACTAAAAAACAAAATCATCAAGTCATTTTAGAGGATTCCAGGTTAGCATCCTGCTCTTCCCACTACATTTTACATGTATTATTGTTATTACCAAAACATCTACTATAATTTCTTCCAGAGGCTTTCAAATTAACTATAGCTTGTGGGGGGGGGGGGAGTTTTCCAACATCATGTCAGAGTACTTGGAGAACAACATGGAATCCTCTATAGTAGTGATCTTGCAGTTGGTCAGGGCAAAGTGGTTTTACATGTAACAAATCTATCTATGGATTAAAAAATAATCGTTACATGTTTAACTTGAATAAGTGTAATTATTTCAATTTGAAAACTTGAATTTAGTCTCATTCTGTTCTACATGTCCCAACATCTGTTATTATAACCACTTAAATTAATGCTTCTAAAATACTACTCAACCTTGACAAACCAGTAGTACATGATTTTAGATGCAGGTAAACTATCAACTGCCATTATTTGCATACTTATTCTGCCTTCAAATATCACCGATATGTCCAAAATTAACATTATTTATGTTCTTGAATTATGGTTTTGCTTCATTAATCAGAAATGGATTCATATGTCATTCCCAATTTCAAATTCCTCCATCAACACGATCAAACAGATGCATTACAATGATTCCTTATTGGAATTACAAAAAATGCATTTCTGATGTGAAATAGTTGTTACTGGTCTGTATAGTATCCAGTTTACATTATTTCAGGATGTCAACTATAATGCACTAAATTTAATACCTTATTTGATTAATATATTACTATTACTAATTATTTCATGGCCGAAAATTTGTCTGATTGATTCAAGAATAGTAAAAATTCAAATCACTCATCACTGGTATTTTGAATCATGCAACTCCTGCACAAAAAAATACAAGTTTTTGATGGAAAATTTTGATTCTAAAATTATAAGAAAACACCAGCCTTCACTACTCCAAGGTATTCATCTAATTTCTACCATATTTTCTAACTATTTATTCATTATTATGATTCTTATATGACATAAGTTGTAAAGACAGTACAAAAATATAAATATATCAGGTATAGAGTACAACTGCTGGTTAAAGATGACATAGACTCGGTATCTGTTGTTCTCTTTGATAAGCAAGTTATGCAGTTTATAAGAAAATCGGCTTCACAGTTGAGTGATGATATGATACAAGTAAGATTCTCTACCTTTATGATTTTTTTCTTGTAAATTATGTTTTTAACTCAATTTCCCATTTTATTTTAACATAAGACCATGATGCCTTTGGTTTCCCCCCTGAGATAAATGTTTTCAAATCAAAGATAGTTCTACTATCACTTGATGTGACAGAGTACAAAGTTAAAAATAAAAAATGTAGTTCATAAAAGAACACATACATAGTGATCGTCATTAGTGATAATGAAGATTATATAAGTAACTATAATTATAGTTCTATAGATATCCAGGTATGGAGTCTCAAACATCCACGGGAATTTCAAGGCAGCATGCTTAAGATTGCATAACAACAATATTTTTAAAATGCATATTTTACAATTCAATTTATTAACAAAAAATAGACCACATACATGAACTATTCTAAACTATGTTAAACCTTCTTTATTATTAACATCAAAGCGCTACTTCTTCAGGACTCAACTAGAAAAATTGTGCTGCTGTTGATAGATGTACTACTGTGGTCTCTTCAACCCAGGTATAAATTTTCAAAATTCTTACTCTGTTACACTGATGCTGTACATGTTTTATACAGTAATGTATCTTTCTTCATTTTTGTTGGCCATTGCCTATAATCTTCATAACACTCTATTTATGGTTATTTTCCATCTTTAAAGAAATAATTTCATGTTAAATTGGTATTACTATTAAGTACTGGCTTCTTATCATTCGTTATAATTGAACCTTCATGTAGAAAACATTGATGGCTGACTTCGATGTTTAAGCTACTGTGGAAGGCTCCCTATCTCCATACCCAAAGCCAGCAAAATATTTTTCCAATGAACATAATCTCCAAATTGTTGAAATGAGAAGCCAAAAAACAACAAAAGTAGACTAAATGGGTCTATGCCTAACCCAAGGTAGTTTGTACAACTAACTCTATCTAACTGTTTCAGATTTCCATTACAAATTTAACTCCATACATAATTCATGTTAAGTATCTTTACTGGATTAACGTTTTGTTTGTGAACATTTTTCCAGTAAGTGTTCCTTGTCGGTTTGTTTACATTTAATATCTCAAAATTTCAATAACTACTGTATTCTGTACTATATAATTGGTTTACATATGTTTAGTTTGTCTCATTAAAAAGCATTGTTGTGTGATGAACCATGCTGTTTGCGATATTTCATATGTTTTATTCATTATTAAGAAATGAATAATGTCGATCAATATATTACTTTTCTTTAATTTCTAGCTATCTTTATTTAATTATATTGCAATGCTTGCTGTTTTTCTTTGGTGATTAATTGGGTCTATGCATTGCAGTGTGGATTTTCCTCTTCATATGGATGTCTACCAATGCCATTCGGAAACTTCTACCCGAAGCCTCTTCAAGTAATTATGTATTCATCATATTAAGTTGAAAAATTATGATCTGGTCATTTTCTTTTTGGATACATTACTGTTATGTAATCTAGATATGTTATCGTATCAGTTTTTGAGGATCTTTATGGATATGTTTCCCTATTTATGTTTTTAATTGCTGTTTGGTTGATAGTAAAAAATTATAATGATTTTTTAGTTTTCATGGTGCATTCCATCATATTATTCTAAGGTCAAAACATGTTATATGAATACTAAATCATTTGGAGACCATTTCCTTTTCCATTTTTTCACTGGGATTCTGCATTAAGGTACAAAAAACAACCGTATTTGAAGACAGTTGTAATTTTTCTAGGTGAATATTATGATGACTCTTAACATTTAGGATACATATGGCTGTTTCACATTGATAAATCAGTAGTATTTATTTCCCTTTGGTTAGATTCACATTGTATATTTAAACATTATGTCCTTCTATTTTTGAAGACAATCATTCTGGAGAAAGCAACATTCATTGTTGGGGGTTTTCGTTACTGAAATAAAACGGTACTATTTACATTTCCTTAGTTTAATTTACACTAAATTACTAGATAGATTAAATTTTTTTTTTCGGATCTTCATTTTAATATGAGTAACACTGTTTAGCCACATAATTAAGGGTACCATTGTGGTTCCCATTTATAGTTATCATTTAAACTTCAATTGCTTAAATAATTTTTTCTTAATGGTTTGTTATAATATCACTGTTTATAGTTTCTGAGGTTGATGAGTACAAAAATATTCTTGCATAGAGTATCAAGGAACAACGAGAATTCCGGACTAACAGCATCACCAAGATAAGATCCAAGCTTCCTGTGGCTTAAAAGCCACCTACTGCTGCATCTGCTAAAGTCGATGGTGAGCCATTTCTTCTGGGCTTGAATTCTATGTTGGTTAAGTTCATTTTTCTTTTCATGATTTTCCTGGTGGAATGTTAATGATTCATTCAATTTCAGGGTGGAATGTTAGGACAATTTGAATTTCATACCACTAATGGAGGGATTTACTAACATATGGCTGAATGCTGGTAATCTCTCTCCCAAGAACACATGAGGGATTTACTATCTAATGTGTTTATTTTCTTGAGTTCTGATTTGAGCATGTAAAATTTTATTCTAGGAAATATTTGTGTTTTGAACTAATATTTTTCAGTTTCTCATTTTTTTAGTGCATGTGAAAGGGGTGCACCTGGATGTGGTGGTTCCTACTCTGAAGACCACACCCACTAATGGACTGGGGTTGACCTACAAGAGTTGTCCAGCTGCTGAAAGGTTAATTAAAACACCTGTTTGGGGTTATAAACTAGAAAATTCTTCTCCCTATCATATAATTATATATCCTTCAGTTAATTTTCTACTTAATAACAATTTTTTACAATTTTATGGGCTGGACAAAAACTGGATAGCACCTCACGCAGCTGTTGAAGATCGATTCATTAAAGATCCATTCATACTGTTAGAATCTGAAACAAACATCTAGGTTCCTGTTGTTACTTTGATTTAAATGTAGTTTATGGTTTACACATTCCTCTTTAAAGTATATTTGAGTCATTTCCCATTAATTGTGTATGTTTCTGTACAAGGCATTTAATGTACAGGTATTGGGGATGGGAGAGGGGGATGAGGGCAGTGGAGAGGGGGATGGGAAGTTTGGAGGGGAGGGGAGGGTGGGATAAGGGCAGGGTGAGGGGGCTATGGCCACCACGGTCCCCACTAAGAACGGTGTATCTGCCCATGGCCACCACGGTCCCCATGAAGAACATGGGTAGGATGAGGGCAGGGGGGCATGCATGTTTGATTTTCAAAACACAAATACTTTATTGAAATTGTTCAAAATTGCTTAAGCCCTGCAATTAGATATATACATGGGCTGGTTTGTCAGGTTCTGGCGGGCTAAAATCCACTTATTAATCAGGCCTAGACTGGATGGACCCGACTTCATTACATGGGCTGGTTTGTGAGGTTCTGGCAGGGCTTATTGGGGTGGGAGGGCCCCTGGACCATGTATACTTGAAATGTTGTTGAAATAATTTAATCCCAATTATCGTTGCACTTGCTGCTGTAATGTAACATCCTACTGTCAATTGATTAAAATCATGATACTAAATTGAATAAAATCATGATACAAAAAAAAAACTTTCCCAACTTTACAATTGGATTTATTCTATCTCATTGCATTTCTTTTTAGGATTAGTGATAAAATAAAATGCTTAAAAACATTTCAGGTGGTTGTAGAGAAGACTGTATTAATTGTATCAGTTGGCATCGTGTTGACGATCCACCCACTTTTGGCACCAGCAGCTTTAGAAAAAATTTCCAAGCCAACCGGAAGGCTGATCTGGACTGATCTACTGAGCAGTGTCTGGACTGGGTTCTTACCTGGTTGCCTCCACACTCTCTTCGGGCCGGACCACCTCGCAGACCTCACTCCTCTCTCAATCGGGCGCGAATGACTAGAAAGCACTGCCGTGGAGTCCTTATGGGGGTGCGTCCACGATGCGGGCCAGGTGATCTTCGGCCTGCTCTTCCTCCTCCCCAAGGACTGCCTCCACATCGAGGTGATCTGGTCCTGGGGCACCCGAGTGGGGGGCCTGACCCTTCTGGTCATCGGTGCGATGGGGATCCGAGAAGCAACCGAGCTCACCGCCCCCTGCATCGCCTTAGAAAATGGGGAGACCACTCAAAAAATGATGGTAGGATTTGAGACCTTCACCACGGGCATCGTCTATGGCCTGTAGCCTGACGTGCTGATGATGGTCCTGCCGGCGCTCGCGCTGCCCTCCCGCCTCACCGGGGCGGCCTTCCTGGCCATGTTCTTGGTGGGGACCGTGGTTTCCATGGGCAGCTACACTATCTTCATTAGCTCCCTTAGCCAGGCGCTGAAGGAGAGGGAATAAATCTTCATTGTAGTGGTATTGACAATTAAAAAAACCTTATAGTGAGGCATTGGGTGAAATCTTCTACTATACCGCTTGATAATCCAAAAGGGAGTTTTAGTGGTTTTATATTAATAGAAGTTATAAGTTGAAGATTTTCTATGAAATGGAATACCTCTAATAATAATTTCATGTCTAGTAGTAGTCCATATAATTTTGAATCATAATAAGTGGTTCAAAAGTTACTTTTTTTTAGAAATAGAGAGTTTAAATTATTTTCATCAATTTCTTTCATATGATTTTGTTTTGTTGATGAAATCTTCATTGTATTTGAAATGTATTCCGTAGAAAATTAAATGTTAACATTTTTGGATAGTAAACCATTCATGAATTAATTGTTATATTCATAATCCCTCTTCCCTTTTGTAAGTGCATCCTCCATGTCACCGTCCAGTGCCTCCTCTTACACATATGTTTCCTCCTCTCTAATATAGTTCATATTCCACTATCATTTATTCCATTTACATCTTTCATAACTACACATTCCCTATATATTTTATCTTATTGTAGTTAAACATTAATTATCACTGTTTTTTTCAATATATACAATATTTATGTTCTTTATTAATATTGACATATAGTTTCGTCTTCTTGAACTTAAGCATTGAACATATTACCGTGAGAATGCACGGGTAAGTTCTAGCTGATCATGATGTTGGCATCATGGCTACCAATTCATGATTGGAAATATACAGAAAGTTTTTTTTGTGGTGTTTGGTGGTTTTTAAATATGGTTTCTGTTATTGGTGATGATCCCACTATATGCGTGTTTTATTTTTTAACATTGTACTTGAAGTTCCAATGTATCTTGATTTTAATATAGAGTAATGAATAATGGATTTGATGTTAGTTGAAGAACCCAATAATTTTGAGAAGAATTATTTCTAATATTGTTTTCATTTTTTATTAAGTAACTAATTATTGGAGGATACATCTTGAGAGATAGTTTGAATTTTCTTGTCATTTTTCATAAGAAAATAGAGAAAATTTCCATTAGAGTTTTTGAGATCCATTTACATTGAATGAAAAATATTATTAAATTATGTGAGTTCTATAAAGAATTTATAATAGAGAAAATTATATCTCAATGATGAAGGTTTTATGGAGTTTCATCTTTGTATTTTAATGGTCTGAGAAGTATAAGAACTATAAGGATGATGTTAAGAATATTAAAAGAAAAATAAAAGAAATAAAAAGGTTTTAAGTTGTTCTTGAGTGCGTGGTACTGTATACTATTATTTTTTGAAGGAAACCAAGAGTATTTTAGTGAAAAAAAGTGATAGAACAATGAAAACTACAAACCTGAGTAGCTAGACCATCACATGTATAACCATCCAACCTAGAAGGTAGATTTTGAAAATAATGGAAATTTATCAATTTTAGAGTCTGTACGTTTCAACACATGAAATAATAGTGCAAGATAGTACCAGAGAAAGAGGAGTATATCTACTATGTGAGGTAGCATAGAAGACCTGTTTGGTAGGGAGGAATTATGGGATTTTCTTAGGGTATTTATTTCCAAAAATTTTAATAAACTAGTGGACCTACCAAGTAATAGTTTCATGTGGGAATCATTATATGCATTAAATATTCATCATTTATGTGCTATGTGATATCAGGATGATGAAAACCTGTTTTTATCAACATTCACACACAACCAATTTCATGATGTGACTATTATTGATGTGATTTATTGATTATATTCTAAAACATCAAATAAAATTTCTTAGAATTTACACTGAACATTAGGAAAATAAAGGTAGTGATGCCTGATTTTTTGAATATCGTAAGAATCTTGGGAATATTTTTGTAAGATTTACACAATATAAGTACATAAGAATAATAAAACTAACATTCATGAAATTTATCATTTCCCATATAAAGATAAAACTTCAAAATGTTTCTTATATCTATGGAGATTGACTTCATTAGGAAGGTAAATAACTCCAAGAGGCTGTATACAAGTCAGAAGGTTTTTCTTGGATGGTTAACACTTTTAATGGCTAATCTCAAATGGTTAATTTTAATCCTTGGAAGGTTCAAGCCCTGAAAGGTTCATATACATTACTAAATAATAGATAAACTTGCATGAGAAATAAATTTATCTTAAAATGATACATAATATATTATTCATAAAAAATTGAATTTGAAATCCTTGGTTTGTGGTTTGATACTATATATTGTCTATAATATTATTAATGAAGAAAAATAGTTGTGTGATTTTCATCATGAGAAATGAAACCAAGAATGGAATAGTTATATGAACAGTTTGATGAATATATGTATACTAGTTAAGAATTGGGATTCATGGAGGTTTTATGAAGAATAAGAAGGTTCAAATAATGATGTGGTATTTAATGGAAGAAGGCTAGAACGTTTTTTATGTCTGCATGATATTTCAGAAAAAAATTTTGAGAATTGATTTCGGTTGGATATTTAAAGGAATCCAAGTTTATAGTAATTCCTAATTATTAAAGAACAATAATTTAGGAGCTTTTAAATGGTATGACTCATGGCCATTCAGACAATAATATTAACATGTTCCAATGAATATAGAATAGAGTAAATAAAAAGAAGGTTTATAATTAATGTTGAAACTATTATATAGATATATGTTCTACAGGTTGAAGAAAATAGAGAAGTGTGGATATCCAATAATTCAGAAAATAGAGAAATAATTTGGTATAAAATAAATAGAAATAATCCTTGATTCTTTAATTATATAAAATTATATAGTTCAAGAAAATTGAGAGAGAGGTCTAATGCTTCTATTTTTCACTTAAGAAGAAGAAAAGAGGGAGATATTCAGTGCTTCAAATATATGTATCATTTCATGTTCATTAAAGATTAAATAATAGGAGGAGTAACTTCTGCTATAATTATGAATAACATTGTACATGATATGGTTTAATACATTATAATTGTTTCATTTACTTATTATCTTACAATAAGAATAATATTATTAAAAATCTTTAGAAGATAAAAAAGTATAACCTCTCATGTTTTCTATTGAGAATAGGAGGAAGAAGGTGTGTGAACTTTTATTCATATAAAAAAGAATAAAATGTTACTTTCATTATACTATGTAATTATAAGAATGGGAATAATAATAATTAAGAATCATATCAACAATTTGATAGTGTCAAATTTGGTAAAAGATGATCTTGTAATTATAGGAAAATATATGTATAATTCTTATGAGGTAGTATTAAGACCCATCTGGTTGCTATAAATGTTTGAGATGAAATATAAATTATCGTAATATGTGTGATATGGGTTTTTTATAATCAATGAACATTGTACTCATAGGTTGATATTAGTGGGTATTATTCTCTTGGTTTAATCTATATCATACCATTGTTTAACCTTCTAATTTTAATAGATGAACCATGTAAATCAGTTTTGAATATTATGTGTGTGTGTTCATATATGTTATATAAATAAATGATGGTGAGAAAAGATAATGAAATATACATTCACATAAAAAGTACAGAGGAAAATAGAAAGGTTTAGGAATCAAAAAATTGGAAAAAAATTCATTAACATTGATTTACCCCCAACCAATTTTAATCATATCCTTAATAAGTCAAATTAATTGGTATTAGAGTCCTATTAACATATTTTTGGATAATTATAGTTGAAATTATATTTTGAAGACTTGATCCTCTTTCCAAATTTATAATGAAGATAAATTTTTGAGATATTCATAAATTTATGACTAGAATTAAATTTCTACAAATAATATGATGATCAAGAAAAATAATGTGAGGAAGTGGTTAGAGAAGGAATCCCTATCATTCCAAGAAGAATAAGTTTATGTTTCTCTATAAAATAATAGTTATGATGTTAGATCTAACTTCAAATAGGAATAACAGTCTATTAAATCTACCACTAAGGTGATACAAAATCATTTCTACCTCATTAGAATAAAAAAACTCTATTTATCAAGTGGTAAGTATTAAGTTTTTTCCTGATTATCCACAAGAAGAACCATGAATTATTGTTAGTGATACATATCTATATATTCACATGAAATATTATTTTATGTATTAAAATATATGATTCATTGTCTTCAGAAAAAAAATGTCCTCTTTGATTTGTGAAAATCATGAAAGATTGTAGGAATAGATCTATCAACCTGGAGAAGAGATAGATAACATGGAAAAATATTTTAAGGAAAACATATTGACTTGAAAAAATATCTTAAAAAAGTTATATCCATAGAAAAAATGAATATATATCTTTAAGGTAAGTTCTCGAAGTTTAAAAATAAACGGATTAAAGAAATTTAAAAAAATCGTAAAAGATATTGAAGAGGAGATTCATTAATTTAAAATAAATCTGAAAAAATAGCATTGTTTTTATAGATGCACAACTAGAGGATAATTTTAGAAGATTAAGGAACCTAGAATACTAATATAGAAAAATTTACCAATACAAGATGTTAAATTAATGAAATAAAAAATGAGTGTAAACATAGATAGATGTTAATGGAAGATGATAATTTTTTTAGTATGAATTTTCTTGAGCTTAAGGGAAAATTAAAAAATATGGAAATTACTCAAGAAATGTATTAAAAATATTTGGATGAAATAAGCATTAATACCAAAAATATTTTTAAGGGATATTATTTTGAAAGTAGATATCAAAATAATGTAAAAACAAACTCTATATCATCTAATGATTATTTTCCAACAACCTTAATGGAAGATGCAGCATCCATACATAAATTTAATGTTTTAAATAAATAATATTTTTGGAATTACACAGGTTTAAATTTAAAATACATATAAAAATGGATGTGTAAAAATGATGGGAAGCCTTATACTTGGTTAATAGTAGATATAAGAAGGTATAGAAGAGTAGGTACCACAATAAAACCCTAACTAAATGAGAAGAAAAAAATAAAATTATTACTATCAAATCTAGAAGATATAGACAACATGAAGTTCATAAAAATTGATCAAGATTCACGAGTCATTTATAGTATTTTAGAAGGTTGTGGTTTGGGGAATTAGATTTTTTTTATAATAGGACAACACCTAAAATTTAAAGGATGCCAATGTTAGCGGGGAGGAAAGAAATAAAATTTTAAAACCAACAAGTGAATGAGAATAATCTATCTACATCTAAAGGATTGAAAATTCTTTTACATCACTATACAACATAAAATTAGTGTGGTTATAGTAAATGGGCATGCTTAAAAAAGAATTTATAAAAAAATAGATAAATAATATAATAGAAAATTGTAATAGATGTTATGAAAACATTGGGAAATAAGATCACGAAGGATTCAAACCAAAATATACCCAATATGTTACAACAGAAGATTGACTTATCCCCAAAAAATGGAATAGAATTTTAGGTTAAAGTTGGTCCAAGATATGTAATATTATTGGATAACTTTGGGATAAATTTAACATTGATAGGGGGTGAATCAATGATGGGTTCTTTTTAATAAATTTATATCATTATCCTTTTCTTCTACCTCTACTCTATCAAGTGAATGGATCTCTCATTTTCTTATATTACCTTAATTCTTTTAAAACATCCAAAAACCACAAACAAAAGGGGAAAAAACTTTTAGGTTTCAACTCTAGAAATGAGTAGGCTAATCCATGGTGAGATCAAAAGAACCCAATGATCCCATAACCCACTAGTATCAACTTGTAAACTAAAAAAAGTAGTAATTATCTAGAAACTCTGGTTACACATCCCCTAATTAGGTATGGCGCATCCCAAACTCTTATATAATCATTATTGGCCCTTATAATAACTTTTGTCTTTTAATAATAAAGTTTTAAGTATATTAGATAGTTTTACTTATAATTATGTTTTCATAAGTTTTTAATGTGTTTCCTAGTCCTCTTCTTCTTATATTACTTTCAGAACATCAATAAAGAAACATTTCCTATTCTTACTTTACTTTCACCAGGGTATGTAACTATTTTTCTTCTTATTTACAAAAGAGAACCTAAGTTCCTCTCTTTGTTCGATATATCTTGCACAAAATAACAACTCTTCATCCAGTAAAAACTAGCCAGTGAGACACTCAACTTCATCATTATTCTTATTCTTATTTGTTTAGAGTAAATTATATAAACTATATCTCTCCCCATTATATTCTTTGAATTTATCAATTTATATGATAAAAGTGTTGGAGGTTTTTTTCTACCCTCTACAATATACATGGGTTTCTCTATTGGGAGTAGTATCAATTCTCTTATACTATCTTTTCTTCAGCATATTGAATATTTATTTTGATTACAATGTTAAATATTATCTACTATCATTATTCTATAATTAAATATTTTTATATCCACACAATTACCATTTCACATAATTATAATTATTAAAACTTCCTTAAAATCTGACATGTAGAATAATTTTTTTATTTCCACAATAAATTTTTTATTTTGGTCTCCTTTAAATCAAATAAAAATTCATTAATTTATTGAAACCACTTCATGTATATACCATGTATACCTGGAAAATTCATAATATAGTTGTGGTGGTTCTTAATCTATAGTGAGAATGTTATTGCATATATTTTTCCTGTTTCATCACAAGAGGATCACAATTAACCAAATCATGATATTTTAAAATAAAATAATGGTAAACCATTATATTTTCTAGATTTATCTAAATATCTCATTTTTCTATTTTTAAACATTCCATTCTTCAAAAAATATATTATTTTGTTAAATTATATTTTTACACTTATAAAAATTTCATGGATGTTATAAACTAATGAATTTATTATTTTGATATTGGAATTTCTCAATCAAAGTACACACTTAATCTCAAAAAGTGAATTTTTTATATTTTAAACATGAAAATAAACATCAACGTATTCTACTATTGTGCATAAAGATCCTTTTGATGATATTTAAAAAAATCAACAGGCATTATACATTGAAAAATGAGCTTATATAAAAATATTGAAGGCTGAAAATGATATGGTAATAACCTGAATAATATGTATTATCTCATGATAGAATGATAATGAATAACTTGGTATTGTTTCATACTTGATATAACATGATTTATAAAATAATGATCAGTTTCCCATTCAATGAGTGTTATATAAAATTTTCAATGGGGATGACGTAACTTTATTAATCATAGTGATCTTTAAAAACATCAAATAACTACCATAGGGACATCCTTTTTAAATTGTTTGTTGTTCTTCCCCACTAAGTAGCTTTACTCCTATTTCTTGTATGTCATCCTACATAGGCTCTTTCCATTCTCCAGGCCACTTGATTCTAGATCTTACTTTGAGATTGGTAAAATATCTCTATAATGGACTAGTTACTGAGGTGTTTATTTATATTTGAGATGGAATAATTTTTTTATTTCAAATTTCTTTGACACATTATAGGTATCCAACCACCTCATAATTTTATATGATACATACGAATTTCATTACTCTTTTCCAAATATAAATTATAGGTACAATATCAAAGTATTTTTCTAACTTATTATAATTATTTTTTACTTTTCAAATCATCAGTATGTGTAATATAATACCTTGAAATATAATGACCTACAAACATTACAATTTTTTTAAAATCAATATTTACAAAAAAAATTCAGTCATTGAAATTAAATCCATAGTGTTCTTCAAAAAATACTTCAAATAATTCTTCCATTATATAAATGAATCTAAAAAAACATCAAGGGCAATAAATCTTCCATTTTTATTGGAATAATTATAAGAAACTTAGAACTATCTTCTAATATGTGTCTTTTAATCCAGAATTAATTAAAAAATGACCCATTACTTGGGAATACTTCTTCTCAATAATACTGGGGTTTTCAACTCAATTCCATGAACATAAAACTTCATTCCATACATCAAGATCATTGACATTCCATACTCATTAGTAACATATATAACTAAAAAACAAGGCTCTCTCAAGAATATTCCCCATTTTTATTTTTTATTAATACCAACTAAAGAATGATATGTTAATACATGTTATCTTATTTTTTATTCTTCTCAAAAATAATCTTATTCTCTACAAATTTATCCAAAAACATTAATTGAATTATAGCCATATTATTGATAGTTAAAAGAAATATAATCAAGAGATAATGTTACTAATTCATACTTAAGTAATGTGCAAAAAATGATTCCAATCTAAGTCTTTGTGAGGCATTCTTGGTGTTGAAAACAATAGGTTTTTATTTAGAACTTGACTTTATCCATGGTAAAATAATAGTTTACCAACCAAAATACTTATCACCTTCCTTTGGTGCTATGAAATTGTCTTCAGGATGTGATAGTTGATTGATACCAATTTTTAAGAGGATTCTTATTGATTATTTTTACCTAAAACCCTACAAAAAATTTAAGACTTAGATCAATAAAATTAATGTAAAAATTTAGTAATTTAATTTCTGTCATATTGTTTGAACTTTTTTAAAACATTCATATATAGGTTATTGATTTAATAAAATTTCACGTCCTTAATTTTTAGATTCTTTTGTAACAAAGGATAAATGAACATGACATCATACAATTTCAATGAGTCATTGTCAAGAACTGTATAGAAAATTATTATTTGTATTATGTTATAATTTCAAAAGTTTCTCAAACCATTATCTAATTATCTCACCTTAAAAGAGGAACTCCCATTATATTCATCAAGATAATCAACTTATTTATGATAACTAAATGTTGGATCAATTTCAAGATGAGTATATTCACCTTACTATGTAACTTTGAGAACATTACCATATTAATTAAGGATAATATTTTCCAAATTTTTTTATAATACCAATTGATAAATCATTAGCGGATGGGGAATTAAGTATTTTGTTATCATGTTTTTGATATCTTACAATCCAACTCTAGTTCTACCAATTATAAATAGCTTCCTATTCCATTCCTTACATTTTTAGAAAAAAATTCAACATAGATAAGAAAGAAATTAGGTGAAACTTTTTGTTCCATAATTTGAAAAGAAAGGTTTTGAATATTTTCTTATCTAGGTTGTTCAATTCTTAATGCTTTAACAACTATATTTAGAACTAATTTTTCTTTAGTAATAATGAATATATTCATAACTATAATTTCTCTATGTGGAATACTTCTCTTTTCTTTAGTCATAAAAACAAATACATTACTTTTGATAGTCTTTATCGTATTAATGGATTAATTTACATATTGTTTGGAAATATTTAGAAATATGTCTGAACTTATAGCATCTTTTAGATGGATCTTGTAAAACTCCTTAGTTTTAATTTGTTGAAAACCTTTCATGAGATTTATCTTCTTCATGTGGAACATATTCCTTTTATTTTACACTAGATTTCAATTTATCTTATTCAATATTCCTTTTTTTTCAAATCATCTTGAAAAAATTACCATATAGTCTTTAGGTACACAAGTTACCTTTTTGGATAATCCATATGGATTCTTAAGAGTTATCTTCACCGCATAAATCCCTTTATTTTTCTATTAGACTGATATTCCATTATTTTGTTTTCTATCTTCAATTAAAACATATTTATATATATTTATATATGCATAGTTTGTATGAATCCATGATATGTCCTATATTTATATAGTCGAAGTACTTTATATTATTATTTTTAGATCCCTATTTTTTTTCATTGAAATACATTGGAGAAATTATATTTTTGTTCATTTACAAAGGATTACTTTATATTCTTTTGAAGTTTCTAGGGAGAAATATAGTTTAAAATTTTCTTTAACTTATTTACCAAGGATATCTCATATTTATTCATCAGTTTATGTACTCTAATTTCTCCATTTTTACGCAATATATTTAGTCTTTCCCTATCTCTATGATTAGTTCAAAAAATAAAAAAATATTTCTTTGCTTTTCTAATCAGTTTTTAGTACACATATTATTTATTTTATTTTATAGATGTTGAATCATTTAAGTTTTCCCCTACTTATTTAAAGATATTCTAGAAACAAATTAATTGATATATTATACAAAAAATTGTATTACATATTTCCAAATATATTTCAACCCAATAAAATTCTAATAATCCTTTACATTATTCTTTGGATTATACAATTTTCCAGAATTGAGAGAATACTAGTTTTGAGAATTTAAACTAAAAAACTAGGATCTTTTGCGGGAAAAACTCTCATACGTATTCTTATATTCACCCGTATCAGGAATGTAGTAGCATCATAATTTTTATTTATCGAATTTATGTGGATTTTAAATTTAAATTTACATTATTCATGAAGGTATATTTAGTAAAAATAATAAATTTTGACATAGATGGTATCTCTGCCATTATGACTTCTAGAGAATGATCAGCAGATGTTATCAAGATTCTTTATATTATTTTGAGGTCCTTTATAATAAAAAATCTAAATTATTATCATATATGTTAGAAAAAATTATTTCATCAACATTTTTAAAGACCTAAATTCAATAACTTCAATATTTTATAATTTGACTTAATGCTCAAGACACTTCTTAAATAAATTTTTATCATCATCCTACGAATTAAATCTATAGTCACACTCCTTTATGATTCATAAAATTTTTATAATCATTAAATTTCTTCCCATGTTATAATAATGTTCAATTTTTATTTATCTTCTTATCATTATCCTGTAATTGTGTATCCTTGATATTAATGCTATTTTGTAATTTTTTCAAATTCTTAAATATTTTCATTATGCTTTTTATTAATTTTTACCTCTTCAGTGTTTCATTAATATAATAATTTTAAAACTTTTAGCACTTAAATTAGGGATCTCTATTCATTGAGTCAATGGTTCCAACTTTTTTAAGATACTTATAAAAGTCAATAATTTTTCTATTGAATTTTTCTCCTTATCATCTACGTCTTCTTCATGATAAGCGATTTATTCTTTAAAGCATTCAAAAACCACACAACTAAAAGAGAAAATCTGTTTTTGAAGACTATGGAACATATATTTTAATGCATCAGCTAATATTTCATGTGAATTTATAGACTTTTGATAAATCCCAATAATTCTTGGTTCTTCTTATAGATAATATTGATAAGGATTAATACTTAAATTTTGATAAACTGAATATCATGAATCTTATAAAGTAGAAAATCTATCTATCACCTGGTGGTAGGTTTAACTACCAATTATTCATCATTAAACTAAGATTTATCATTTTACTATTATTTAATGGAGAAAATAAATCTTCTTCTTTTTTGGAATGTGAGGGATTATTTATTTAACATTTTACTCCCCTTCTTTTAAATTTTCAGTATTGTCTTGGTACATATTGGATTTTGATTAGAAATCGATATAACTTATCCAAAATTACACGTCATTTTAAATTCTGAAAGTGATGATTTTTTTTAAAACAACTTCAAATAAGATAATCAAATCAGATGTACACCATGCTCTGTTACCAAGTGTAATACCACTTTGTGATATGTTTGAAATTGAGAGTGGGAGAATCAAAATTTGTGTATTCTTAATCACTTTAAATTTTTATACATTTATTTTTCCTCTAAACTATTAAGTGAATGGATATCTAATTATCTCACCTTACATTATTCTTGATATAACAAAAACATTTACACACACAAAAGGTGATAAAATATTTATAGGGATGACCACTCGAAATAAGAATTTTAGGAATTTTTGTGATTTGGAAAACCCATGATCACACAACCCACTTGTATTTTCCTATGAGGAAAAAATAATAATGAGTTAAAAAAACTCAGGTTACACATCTATTAATAGTATATATTGTATCCCATAATCAAATATTATTTTTGGGTTTTATAATGCCTCTTGAGAGTGAATAATAAATTATCTGGAAATAGAAAGAGAGGCTACCTGACAATTTAAATGCCTACAAGTAGTTTATGTATAACCTTTCTCCACCTCATTCCCTAAATTTCACAACAACAAGCATAAAAAATATTAATCTTAATTTACTTTTACATGATCATGTAACATGTATTCATCTTCACAAAAGTGAACCTGAGTGTTGTTCTATTTTAAAATTCTCTTGTATAAAAGGAATATTCTTATTCCCATGAAAATTAGACTCTACCATACTCCCATTCTTCCCTCTTCATCTCTTTATAATTATTTATTAAATGTAATTTATCTTCACTGTATATGTCATTCTTTTCTTCTTGTAATCTTTAACTTTTATGTGATGAAAGAAATAAGGATTTTTTTCTATCTTCTTTGATACTCAAGGTTTTATTTTTTGGTGTAGTATCAAATCTAATGAAATGTATTTTTTTAACTAATAGAATGTGTATGTTGATTACAACATTATATTTTTTATAACACCCCCCTACTTATTTGATTAAGAAGAGAAAACGTGGTACTAGACTTAAGTGACATATCCATGACATCAAATCCTCGAAATAAATTCAAACGGAAATAGGGGAAATTGGGAGATGATTTTACATAAAGAACACAAAACATATGAAGAGATAATATTCAATATAGGAAAAATTATTCCTGAGAATAAAACACAAAACCTAGTGCAATATCAATATAAAATAACATCAGAGTAATTTGAAAAAAAAGAAACAAAGTGAATGACTAAGAATCTATGTTGAAAGTCATTGATACTAAGGTGGCACAATCCTATAACAAGATAAAGACACTCCCATGATACATTATTCGTAACCAAACCTTGAAATCATGGATCAACACTAGAGTATTTTGAAATGGGAACATTCCCTGTATCTTGGTAAAATACATCTACAGACACACATATGTTCCCAAGAAGGGTGTGAGTATAACACTTATAAAGATTTCCTTAAAGGCTTCCCATCACATGAAACTAGGAAAAGAACACGTTATCACAATTTTAAAAAAATAAAAGAAAGGAATATAAGAAGAACATGCCTACTATAAATAGATTTCATATAACAAAAAAACAAGAAAAATATTTCAAACCCATTTAATTTCTATTGGAATAATAAAATAATTTCACATCCATGAACCCAAAAAATTCTTGAAACCATGGACCTCTCTCTACTCATGAGTGGTGGTAATCCTACCACCAAGACATCACTTGGTGTCCAATTTGATAGTGGCACATCCATCTATTATCCAAAAAACTAGCATTTTTCATTGAGAGTTGTACTTCCAACCATTAACCATTCAGAATTATTATTATTTGATGGAGATACTTCCAATAATTACAAATCCCACATGAACATGAACAAAAACTAAACTTTATACCAAAAATCACCAAGAAAACAATGATTTAACAAAAACTCATCTTTCAAAACCCACCTTTTTGAAATCACATAAACTGGGGTTTTCCAATTAATTCCATAAAATAATTCCAACAAAAATCAATATGATTCAGAAAATATCAATAAAAAATGATCTAGAATGGTAGATTGGGAGATAATCCACATACCTCTAATAGATTTGTGCAAAGGATCCAAGATGATTATATAGATCCATCTTTTTCCCTCCTGTTCCAATATCAAAATCCATGAATTTCTCATCAACACAAATATAGAAACATAAATATGGGAATAACACCACTAATATATAGTTCTAATCAATCAAACATGAAAATATCCAACAAAAAATATATAATAGAACCCTACAATTTTATTCCATAGAAGACCTCTCAATGGTTCAATGTCTCCAAAGTTCAGATGTAAAAAATTTCCATAATTTTCCTATGGTAACCCTGGGAGTTGAGAGGGAGAAGAATAATACATGTGAGAAAAAAATACTTGTTTTCCATAATTTAACTTGCATGGTGTTGGAATTTCCTTGATTTGTAACTCATATGCATGTCTTGTATATTCTCAAGTTCACATATGATGAAAAATTCATCTCCTTGATTTTATTTTCAAGAAAAACAAGTATATGTCGTGTAACTCTTTCCCACTATTATTATTCTACTAGGTCTTATAATATCCATCCCTATTATTCAAACTCCAAATAAAATTAAACTATGACTCCAATAAAAGAAAATGAATTAAATGATGTCACACCATAAACCATGGGATCTAAATAATCCCGCCACTGGGATTTCCATATATGGAAAGATAGAAAATATGAGGCCATTGTTCCCACATAAAATTTTCTTTTTTCCATGTTTCCTCTTGAACCAAACCATATTACCATAGCACTTGCACCGAGGAAAAATATCACCCTCAAAGGATATTTTCCTACCTATCTAGAACCCATACCAGTTAATGGATAAAAGTATCATATCAGTGAAGAGTAACAAAACACCAACTAATTTCAGGATGAGGATCGAGGTGATATTTCAGTAATTGAGAAAAATGTAAGTTCTTATAAAAAAATGAATCTTAGTGGAAATTATAATAGATATGAAACAATTCCAATCCATTCTATAACCTGAAATTTTTTCCACATACAATGGTACTAGCTTCCCTTGTTTCCCCAAGCATAGATGTCCAATTATTTGAGAATGTTTTTTGGAAAACATGCTCATTGACATGAATTGATAAAGGTTAGTGACGATTATTCACATATAACTTCTATATGATTTGAATCATTACCATTCACTTCTGAGTCATATGGATTTTCTCCAGTGTCCCATGTACATGAATCGGTTTAATCATGGATGAGTCTCTTATTTACACCAAACATAAATGATATTAGCATGGCCGACTATACAAAAACTCAAATGGTGGCATCTGAATTTTTTCCTGATATCTATTATTATAAGAAAATTCAAGGAAAGGAATATGATCCTCCCATAAACCACAAAAAATAATAACACATTCTCTAAGAATACATTCCAATTTCTAAATAGTGTGTTCTGACTTTCCATCCATATGTGGATGATATGATATGCTCAAGGTCATTTCAATTCCAAGAATTTATTTTAAAGATTTTTAAAATATATAAGAAAATCAGGAATATCTATCAGACAAAATTGAATGTTTAACTCCATGTAACATGAACACTTCCCAGATATATAAATTTCCAAGTCCCCTACTATATTGGATTCTCTAACAGGGATAACTTATTCCGAATTAATGACTCAATCCACTACTACCCATACAACATCATGTTTTCTGCTATGAGAAAATCCATTGCAATCTTCTCCCACTACTATACTAGAATAGGTATAGATTGAAACAATCCTGCATAACTTAAATGATATTCATTTACCATTTGTAAAGTTAATAATTTTATCACATACTCTACAATCCCATAATTCATTCCTAGCCGCTAAAAATGAACTTTCATTACTTTGTATATTTTCTGAACACCTGAATGAATTTCCCATTACAAATGGTGACATGGTGAAAGGAGAAGTTTATTTCAAGAATGAGGAACTAAGATCCATTTATAAAAATGTTACAAGGATTTATCATCCACTTTCCAATTATCTAGAGTCTCTTCATCATTTAGGTTTGACCTAATGGTGATGTTTTCAAAATAATATATTTGAGTTTATTTTACAAAATTTTGATTTCCATAAGAAAACTTAATAGAAAGAAAAATATATATTCACCTTGTGTAACACAATCAAAACATATATCAACAATCATGCTCATTAACATACATTGGTCATGAGCTTCTCATACCACTTCTCTATATGATTCCTAAATCAGCGCATAACCTGCAAAATTCCCTTTACAGAGTGTGTATATCAAGTTCAAATTGAACATATAGAGGTACTCCATTCATCTTTGTAGAAACCTATTCAAGTATCATTGGGGAAAGTTGTATTTTAAACACTTATGATAAATAAAAACAATTATTTTTCCCCCAAAGAGATAATTCCTCTATGTTTTAAGGCATGGAAAACCACAATTAATTCAAGGTCATTTGTTGGATAAATTTTCTCATGAACCCATAACCACCTCGAAACGTAGGCCACAACATGATCTCCCTTAATAATAACACAACCAAGACCATATTTAGATGCATCAAAACACATAACACTGTTTTTACCTAGTTATGGAAAGATATGATGGGTGGAGAAGTTAGATGAGTCTTAAGTTCCAAAAAGAATATAAGACTTTCAACATTCCATAGGAATGGAACACCTTTCCTTCTCCGAATAGTCATGGGAGAAGAAATCCTAGAAAAATAACAAAAAAAGTTCCCATAATAACCCACTAATCCTATGAAATTACATTCCTCATTGGTATCTGTTAATATAACACTACTTCTATATTTCTAGGATAAAATATATTCCTACTTATGAAATGAAATGCCTGAGGAAATGAAATTATTGTATCCATAAGTCACACTTATAAAATATTTCATACAAAAATGTTCTTGTAATATACTCAGTACAATTACAAAGTTCTTTTCATGGGAATTATTTCTCCAAAATAAACTTGAATATCATAATCATATACTAAAACAAAAGAATCGAGGTACCTACAGAAGATATGGTTTATAAGATCCCAGTTCTTTCTGGAAGTACATAACTTTTTATTTATATTAAGTTTTAGTATAAATGGTTAAAAATGGACTAATATAAATTACCTTGAGGTTATGAAGGTGTTGGGGGTTTCTGAGGCTTGTTTAAATACCAAAACCCAAATTTTCATTTGAAAGAGTCCAGAAACACGGTTTGTTGGATCTTGAGGGGCAGGGAACATTGTTACTACTAACAGTGAGAGTCCGGACAGTGGAATGTTATAGGTTTCATGGTTATAAAAATCATGTGATTTGAGGTGAATGGATGTCCAGACATGTATGGTATTTTTACAATGGACTAATACAATATTTTATCAAGGTTATACAAATCTTGCAAGGATACCATGCATTGTACCCCTTACCAATAGTAAATGGCACACAGTTGGTGCATGATTTTTTCAACCATGTGGGAAAACCATAGCACACTATATTTTTAGAGAAATTATCAAAATTATATTAATAAAATATATTTCTAACCTATTTATCCTCATTCTTAATACGTTAGAAACCCCCACCCTTTTAAGAGATTCAATTTGGTGATTATCCTTGGTAGTGGGAGATGTCATCATTCTAAACTCAAAATTGTGACCCATTTGTCTGGTTAGATCAACTCTGATAAGATCTCAATTCATGATTAGTCATTCTTCATTTGGTTTGATATTGGATTCACTATTTATGTGCAAGATAATATTCCATATTTTTATGGTTCTCATCAGTACTTATTTTTTCTCTCGATCTAAGACGAAGTAGGAGCTGATACTAGATGAGTTATCTATTATGGGCCTACGGTAGGTGCTCTCATGTTTTTACTTTAAATTAAATGTATTATATATGTTCAACTATTCTGTGTGCCTAATGTTTGGTGTGTAACCCATGAAATGGATTACAAACCTTGATTTAAATGAATAGGTATTGCCTATTGAATTATTGAGACCCAATTATAATTGTTTAAAGGTTGTGTGCCTTAAATTCAAACAACCCCACAGGGTGTATTATTAATTGTTTGGCCCACATTAAGGGTATATTGAATTTGGATTCCTTAGGGGGTTCCTTTTACCCCTTTTACATGGGATGTGAATTGAAAATTAAATTGATGAATTGAATTGTGAATTGTTATGTGAGTGGAATTGTAATATCAATTTTAAGTTAAATTGGTACGAAAAAGGGAATGGAATCAATGTACCTTGGACCATTCCAAGAAATGGATTGTTAAGATTGAGTTTTATTTATAATGTAATTACCATATGAGTTAAATCAATGTATAGACCGTCTAAGCTGATCCAATGCATTTAACAACCTTTTGAGGAGATTATTATTTGAAAAGAATAAGGTGATGACCTTGACATGATTATGTTGTATTGAATAAATTTCCTTGAATTGATTAAATGTTCATATGAATTGGGTGACACATGGATTCATATATGAATGACGTGGAAAGACTCATTTGAATTCTACCTTTCTTATGATTAATTGACACTTGGACTCCTCATACGGATTTCCAAGGATGGACTCAAAGCGGCATGAATACTATATACCGAGTGATACTTGGAATCCTTATGGATATTAAGGAATGAAATCAGAGGGGATTTTATCATATATTCCATGGGTTATACTTGGCCTCCCTTAGAGGATAGAAAATTATTATAATGTTAGTGATATTATACCACACCTACAGTGATACCCTGGTTTCTATGATGTTCACCATGGATGTCATTGTAGGGTGTTGGTTTATATTATGCCTAGAGTGATTCCTGGATACCAAATTTTGAATTCCAGGGAAGGAATTAGGTTCTAAATTGAATAATGGATGAAATATTTTATATTGTGCATCAACTAAGACAAAAAAACAATCTTACATCTGGTCATTTTCTTAAACCTTATAGATGGTCTGTTTAGGAATTTTTGTATAATATCATTATGGGGAATGCTAGGACACATGCCAGGTCCCAAGAATTTATTAATATAATGAGGTTTTCTAATTTCATTAACATGATTATAATATACAAAGTCATGAATATTATTTCATATAATTAATTTCTCAATGAAATTGATGAGAAAAATTGTTTATTAAATGAGAACCCAAACCTTATAGGATGTTTACTTTTAATACTTACTTGTATATCATATTACTAACTACATTCTATTTTTATATATATTCACTAACTGGACAGAACATGACCTTGTGTTTTTACCTACTAGGATAACGCATCTCACCCTATATGGTCTATCTGTGGGGACACAAACAAACTATATTATTATAGGTATAGACAAGGGCATGTTCCCTGATACAGGTTGTTGACTGCTGTATAAGGGAAAGGGAGAACATAACCAAGTTGAGGCCTGTGATGCTATTTGGATAGTTTTTGGCCTTTTTTTACATTCATTATATGCATTTTAATAATTCCATTTATACCTATTTTAGCTATTTTTTAGAGACATATGACATGTGTCATCATCATCAGTATATGAAATTACTTTGGGATTGTTTGTATATTCCAGTTTTTCTCATTTTTCTATCCGATAGGTCTACTACTTTCGATACATATTTGTTATTGTATTTGCACTATGTTACAATATGGTAATGAGAGAATATTCTCCCCAATAACACACCTAGGCCTTTGATACTAGTCGTAAACCTCTGGTGTTTGGGGATATTCACTTTAGGCCATGTGGAAAATCAAGCTCGGGGAACATTTTGGTGGCATCAAAGTCCAAGACATTACAAAATGTTATTAGAGCCTTCTTTTCAGGTTTTATTTTTTATTTGGAAACAATAGAAAGGGGTCATAAGGAATAAGAGTTTGGGAATGAGTTGTTCCTAGGTGTAGCTACCCCATGTACAAGTAAAATGAAAATTACCTCAAATTAAATTTTTTTACTGGATTTTGATTATTTGAGTTTACTTGATTCCACTATTAGGGGATAGAATTTATTTTTTTATTACTAGTGATATGATTATGGGTTCTATTTTAGTCACAACCCAATAAGATGAGGGTATAACTTCTCATAAATAATAATATGCACCTATGAGAAATCACCGACCATGAATTATGTAATTTTATATTGGATGAATTACTTGATTGAATGATTTCATGACAGGTGCTGTGATTGATTTACCTATTGTGTGATTCATATTTGTGAAGGTAATGTGAAAACATTGTTGGTAATTAGAGTTCCTACTGTTTCTAAGTAGTGTTTTCTTGATTAGGCTATAGAATACACTCTAAACCTCCAATATTGGCACATTGATTCATGGAACACAAGTCGCATGGACTAGAATGTGTTATGGTGTGAATTAGGTGGATGCCATGTTTTGGAACATAATAAGTATAGTCCTTTATGGAATAATTTTTTTGAACCATTTGGTTCAACCATTTAAAATGTATTTTGATAATTGATGTCAAATAATAATTAAATATAACTAAAATTTATTATAGCATAGAACTTGAACCAGTCCCGACCTTAGTAGTGGGTAGTAGAAAATATCTCTTATGTTTACACGATTTTTGTGTTTCCTATAACAATATCAAGGATAAGGAAAATGGGTGTGTTTCTTATATAGCAAGGCTAGTAATTAACCTATTTTAATATCTACTCTTTTAGAAGTTTTTAAATCTTGATCTGATGTGTGTTTTTGGTAGTGTAGAGACATTTCACCATGACAAAATTCAATCGTACACCAAGAAGGTGGTGACAACCAAACTATGGAGGTAGTGGGACATGACCTACCAGTAGATCCTATATTAGTGACAGACATGGAAAAAGTAGTTGTACTGGACATAGGTTTTGAGGCACTATTTCATGAATGATTTATGCAGTTCATGCAGACCATTCAGGGACCATCATGAACTTCCCTAACTATGACAGAGTTGAAGTGTGATTTCCAACAACAGAACTGACCAATGTTTTCTAAGGATGGTAGACCATAAGCTTTAGAGTCATGTATATATTACATGCTATCTATCATCAAGCATATTTAGACACATCATGTGAGTAGGGTAAGGATTTCTACATATATACTGCATGATTCCACAAAGATATGGGGTGATTTAATTACTTAGACAGACCATCATTGGGAGATGGATTGGAGGGATTTTTATATAGAATTATATGATTACTTACTTGCTGAGATGGTGAAGGACAATATATATTGAGGGGTATTGCACTTGGATATATAAAATTATTAATTATCAATGATTCACCCCATTTTACTATGCTCCAATACATTTCACTTATTCTGACAGGTGATGAGAAATTTATATCATGACGATTCATGGATTCTCTCATTGTGGAAGTCTGATCCTAATAAGATGTATTTAAGATAATTACTACTTACAGAATGGTTAATTAGGAACTTCTCATATCGCATAACTTGAGAGAGGCTAGTTGTGTAAGCAAGGGCAGTATTGTATCTTGATCTGGTGTTATATTGACCGGTAGTAGGAAGTGTCATATGAAGCTTCCATGTGATGAAATTAGCAGCCAAAACATATACTAATGTTTCCAGGTGAGGTGTTTCCAATGAGTTAGACCGATAAATATGAGAACTCAGTGCATGAGAGACCTAGTAGAGTGCTGATCATAAGGAAGGATGGGACATATATAGTGTTTATGTGGACTGTTTCCTCTATAAACCAATGAAAAAGGTTCTTCACTGACTACATGTTAAGGAGAAGAGTCATCAGATTCTAATCAGGCATAGAGCTAATGTATATCCAGCTAAATAGGACAAGTCATTAGTTTTGTCCATGGTCGTTAGACCCCCCAATATCCAATGAAAATATTGCAGATTTTCTAAGGGTATCTAGGCTGTATCACATGGCCCCAGTTTAGGCTAGATATATATAGTGCAACCAAAAATTTAGGATAGGTATCACATACCTTCTACCATGAGAGGTACTATTATATTAGCCACTACTTTAGCATATTCTTTTTATAATACACGGGCTTCTCACAAATTTTTTTGTATTCCTATCATGGAGATCCTTGAGCTCAGTGTTAAGTGTTATGATGATTGATAGACCCTTGAGGATTAGAACAGATGATGTACATCATTGTATGGAGAGCCCCCTTGAGATTATAAGGTGTCACTATGTATGGAACCTCTTTTTCCACATTATGAAAGGCTTAGAAATCAATCTTGGGATGGGCTTTTTGGTTACCTGAATTCCTTTGGTGACTGCTATTTCCATTGGGCGACCATTACATCATGAGATGGAAGATATTTCATTCATAAAGGTGTATTGTATGTCGAGGAGATACAGGAGAGACCTGAGAACCGTGGGTTGGGTGGGATGAAAACCTAGAATAGTTGTTTATATCTGGATGATTAGAGAACATTTTAGGTAGATTTCTCTCCAGTTTTTGGTAATTTTAGGGATGTTTTCTAGAACAAATTTTTAGGATTATCTCATGTGAGAGCAGTAGAGTTCACTATCAATATAGTTCTAGGAGTTTTACTGATATCCATTCCTCTTTACAAGATGTATACTACTGAGATACAAGATCTCAAGATGTGGATAAAGGATTTAGAGGCTAATGGATTTTTCCAACCCATTACTTATACATGGTGTTTTCCATACCTTTTTGAAAAAAAGGTGGATGGTACCCTTATGTTATGTTTGGATTAAGAGAAATTGAACCAGCAGATGGTTAAGAATTGATATCTGTTTTCATGGATATATTATCTCTTCGACCAGCTCAAAGAAGATTGGGTCTTCTCAAAAATTGATTTGAGATTTGGTTATCATCAGTTGTGTGTTATAACATCATACATACCTCACATATCCTTTCATAGTAGGTATGGTCTATATGAAAATTTGGTTATGTTGTTTGGTCTCATCAATGTTCAAATGGTCTTCATGGAATATAATAACATTGTTTTTCATCCTTATATGGATTCATTTGTCATTGTATTCATGGTTGACATTTAGTGCATCCACACAATCAACATGAACATGCCAAGCATATTGAGATCATATTGGGTACACTAAGAGAGAACTATTTATATAATAATATCACCAAGTGACACTTTTGGATGGATTAAATATACTTCTTGGGTCACATCATCTCAGAGACTAGAGTATCAGTTGACCCAGAGAAAGTGAGTGAAATAAATTTCTGGGAGCTGTTCAAGAACATTTTTGAGGTACGTAGTGTCTTGGGGCTGGTTGGTTACTCCAAGGATTTCATACATGACTTATCAAACTTAGAAACACATCTTAAAAACATAACAAAGATGGTTCTGAAGTTTATATGGTTATATGCCTGTGAATAACCCTTTATGAGTTGAAAGAGAAGTTCATCTCTGCACTGATAATGATTTTTCTAGAGCCAGACATGTATTAAAATTTGTAGTGTGATGCATCAAGTATCCCAATAGGAGTAGTTCTGATGAAGGGTATAGATTCATACAATATGGGTCTCATTATTTTATTCCACAAAAGAGGAACTACCCAATGCAGAATCTTGAATTTGCTTTAGTGGTTCATGATTTTCACTATTGGAGGCATTACATACTTGAAGAGCATTTTTTTGGTGTACATGGACCAAAAAAGTCACAAGTACATATTTACATTGTGTGATATGTATTTGAGACTGGGAATGAGGGTTGAATACATAAAGTCTTTCAACACCGAGATTTCCTATATTTCTAGTAATGGAAATTTAGTGGTCTATTCACTATGTAGGAATACCCAGATATAGGAAGTTTAGCAGGCCAATAGCGAGTGGAACTGTATGGATTTGTTCTATAAGATGCACTTGAAGGTGAAGAATAGTCAGGGATGGACTTATCTATCATCCTTCGCTATTATATATACCCTTCTAGATAGAGTTAGGATGATGTTTGAATGAAAATCTAAGATCCTAGCATTACTGGAGAGTGTGGTAGGTGAGGAACCACCTCTTGGTTGGAATCTAAGCAAGGATGAAATTCTACAAGTACATGATCAAATATGGATTTCTTTAAATATTCATGATGAGATAATATGAGAATTTCATTCTTCATCTTAGGCAGTACACCTTGACATCACCAAGATGTATTGGGATCTATAATTCCAATACTTGTGTTTGGGTATGAAAAGGGATGTTGATGGTTTTTTTCATGGGATGTTCCACCTATCTATAGGTGAATGGGGAACACCAGTGACCAAATATACATTTACAGCAGTTTCTCTTCCCATGGGGGCAATGGAATAAAATCATGATGGACATCATGATAGGTTTACTAAGGTTTCCTTTGGGTAATCATCTAATATAGGTTATTATTGATAGGCTCACAATGATCATTCATTTCCTTCTTATGAAGGATTACTTTTCAGTAGATGATCTTGGGAAGTTGAATATCCATGAGATAATATGACTTAACGATGTCCCAAATACTATCAATTAATATTGGGATTCTTGGTTTACTTCAAATATATGGAAATGAATATAGAGGGCGTTAGGTATGTAGTTGCTTCAGAGAACAACATATCACCCCTAGACAAATAACCATTCAGAATGGACAATTTCGGTGCTTGAGGAATAGATGTGAGAATGTTTCCTAGATTTTTAGGGATATTGGGAGAGTTATATACCCCTAGTTGAATTGTTTTGTAATAATAGTTTTCAGGCTACAATTTAGATGGAACCTTATGTTGATTTTTACGGTAGGCCATTCCGATCACCCCAATGTTGGTTACAGGAAGGATATGTGTTTATGATTGGACATTATCTTATTATTAGGACCACATGGATGGTTTAATTGATTCAAAAGAGGATGGATACTTAAAATTCATGAAGTAAATCATAATCCAATCTATTTATAAAAAATCTTGTGTTTTAGTTCAAGGATAATGTTTTATTATGTGTTACACCAATTATTGGACACATATGGATCAAGATACAAGGTAATATTTCACTACGTAACTTTAGGACATTTTAGATAATGGAGAGAGTAATTCTGGTAGCCTATCTATTATAGTTACTTCAGGGGTACCGATCCATTCATGAAATCGATTATGTATCTCAGTCACACCACTATCATTCAGACATTTCCCATGCTTATTAGCAAGAATGGGTTGAGAAATAGGTAGATGCTTCCTTAGAGGAGCATCCGATATGTATTGTGGATTATATCACGAAGGTTGTCTAAGGCCAACTAGTTCCTCTAGTATGGGTGCTATAGTTATACAACCATATACAGAAAGAGGCCAGAGAAAAGGAGGCCGATGTATAAGTATAGTAGAAAAAGTTATTTTCAAACATTCTTGACAACTCTTGAGAGGGTAATTCAGGGATGATTCTCTTTATGGAAGGTTTTTTTAAGAAACAGATACATTAATGAATTAAAAAATCTTTAAATTTCCGTCAATTATTTGTGAAAATGTTTAAATATAAAAAAAATATAAATTCACTTAAGGTTATGGAGGTGGTGGGGGTGTTAGAGGCTCTTTCAAAGCCCAAAACCCAAATTTTGGGCTTAAAGAGGGATAACCCATGGTTAGTAGAAATCATACGGCGCAGGCTGTATGATTACTTATAATTGTGTGAGGCTTGAAAATGGAGTCATATAGGCTACACAGTTATGAAAACAATATAATTTGGGGTGAATGGATGTGAAAATATATCTGCAATTTTAACAGTTGGTTGGGACATGATTGGCGCATATTCAGACAAACTGTCCAAGGTGACTGTTCATTGTGCTCTTTTCCTACAGTAAATGGTGCATGGTTGGAACACTCTTTGGAAAAATGTGTGGCCAAACCCTAAGACCCAATATTTTGAGTAAAATTACTATAATAACTTTAATGAAATAATTTTCTATCCTATTTTCCACATTCTTCATACTTTCGATAGGCCATACCTCTTGAGAGTTTCTCCTTCATGATTATCCTATTATGTGGGAGATCTTATCTATCAATGCTCAGAATCAAGAACTTTTTATCTTGTTGGATCCCATCCAATACTATATCCTTTAATTTTTATCCATTATTCATTTAGTTAGGTATTAGTTTCACTATTTAGGTTCTAGATAATTTTCCTTATTTTTAGGCTTCTCAACCATTTTTCATTTTTATCCCGATCTGAGTTGAATAGTGAGATAATACTAGATGATCTATCATTTACATACCTATGATAGGTGGTCACATGTTCTTACCTTAATGCTGAAGTGTTATATATATGATTTTTTTTCCACGAACCGAATATTCAGAGCATCTTCCTTGAAATTGATTTCAAACCATGAATTAAATGAATATGTATAGCCTACTGAATTAATGAGACCTAATTATAATTATTTAAAGGCTATGATCCTTGAATTAAAACCAGCCCTTTGGGAGTGTTTTTAATTTACTGGACCACCATGGGTGGCTATTTAATTTGGACACCTCAAGGTGTACTATTTACCACTTTTCTAGGGGATGTTAATTATAAATTAAACTAATCAATGAATTTGTGAATTGTTATGTGAGATGAATTGTAATATCAATTGTAGATTGATTTGATAGGGAAAAAGGAAATAGAATCCATGCCACTCTTCTCTATCCACGTAATGGATTATTATGATTGATTTAATATTTTAAAATGAGTTTCCCATGTGATTTAAATCAATGTCTAGGCCTTCTTAGCTTAGCCATTGCAACGAACCACCTACCAAGGTGAGGTTTATTTGAGATAAATAAGGTGATGACCTTGACATGATTAAGTGATATTGATTAAATTTTATTAAATTTATTAAATTTTTAGATTCCTTGGGTGAACCATGGACTCATACATGAATGCCATGTATGAAATAATTTGGTTTATACCTTTCTTATGCCCGAGAGACACTCAGAACCCTCATACGGATTGCCAAGGATAGACTCATAGAGTCTTGAATACTATATTCAAACTCATACTTGGACACTTTATGGATTTACAAGAATTGAATCAAAGGGATGATGATAATATATTCCATGGGTGATACATGGGACCCCGTAGTGAACCACCATGGATGGACTCGAATGTTAGTAACATTATACCACACCAAGAGTGATACTACGGTTTATTTGAGAATCTCTATGGATGGGCTTGTAGGTTGTTGGTTCATATAATGTTTGGAGATACCTAGTATAAGTCTCCAACCTTAAGGATTATATAATCTTCAGTTTTAGTCAAGAATTTAATTTATTTAACATTGAGGATCCTTTTAGGTTTATAGTTTAAGAAAAATAGTCCATAACTATTACATGACATCTCAAATATTACAATGTATACAAGTTTACACAGTATCCATTTTTTATAATCGAAGAGATTTAAAATAAAACATGAAATATTTTTGTTGATTAACATCTTCATAAAATTAATTTCTATTTCTTCCTTCCTCTTATCCATCCTTATATCAAATGAAAAACATTTCCAAAACATGGGATTAGCACAAAAAACTCAGTAAGGGATATAAAATATGGAATTAAACCATTAATCCAATTAATAGGAAACCATTTTCACCAAAACATACTTCCACCCATAAAAAATAAACTCTTTAAAATTACTCATGAAATCATAAGATTACAAAAAAATATATTATCCATCATAAATCATAATGGTAACTTGTCACATCCATAACATACTTACATTGCAGCTTTCACAGCTATATAGGGAGTAACCTTCATGGTTACATTTGGAATACCCATCATAGCATATTACATAAATATCTTAGGAGAAACATTATAATTTACCTATGTCATGTAGCCTAATTAATTGGAGAGCTATCATGGACTCACCGGACCTCAGTTTATCATGGAAGAACTGGTATACATAATCTATTCATAAGATCAAAAACAAAAAAATAACACATAAAACAAGAATAAATGGATAAATAACATTTCTAATTTGAAATATCATTTTACTTTTTTATAATGTCACTCACTCATAAATGATAAAAATATATTTGAAAATAAAAGTGTAAATGTGTAAAGTAAAAAATCAAAACATTAAATTGAAATAAAAGAGAGAATTTGGTTCATGAAATATATGTCAAATAAAAGAATCAAAGTTATTGAAATAATCAATCAAATTTGAAACACATTTAAAAAATTTTAAAAATAAGATTTTGGGATCAAAGTTTCCCAGACAACATTGAAACATTTGAAAGGAATTTAACATTTAAATAATTAATGTTCATATTAAGAAATCTTTTAAAACCATTTTGGAATTCACAGACATTAATGAAAATTATTTAGAAAAATAAATCTATAAAACATTTAAAATGATGTTTCAGATAATGATTCCCTCACAATTTTGAACATTTAAATTATATATCATATAAAAGTAGAACATTTTATAAGACGATAAATATCATTATTATAGATATAATATGGAAAATTATAGTCAAAGGGTATGTATATACACTTTTTAAAAGAATATAGGTGCATATCATCAAGAAATGTCTCAACGAAAGGAGATTGAGACGAAGTCCCTTACAATGATTATATTATTTGACTAAGGATAAATAAATGAAATAATTATTTGTTAAATATATAAATACACCCAATATAAGTGAATAGTTATTGTAAAAAAATCATATATAACTCACACTTATTCTTGAAAAAAAACCATTGACATTGATGTTTAACTCAATCAATGGAAATTGAGTTAAGATTTCCCTTACCTGGAAAGCTTAGCCAGAGACAAAGTGCCTAACCATTTATTAAAATAAAAGAAATGTACACAAAGAGAACAACATAATCCATGAAAGCAGCTACATATCATAGAAATCATGCCCATCTCCATACCCATGATCCGTTGCTTCATCTGAAGTAGACTACTCCTACTCCGAGCTGTCATATTGCGCCAGTGCCTTGACATAATTCTTTCTAATACTTAACTTTTCCAAATATAGGAGCTTGTCAGAGGACTGAATACCTTTTCCCTTACTGGTAGAGGACATAGTAGTCATCTGTTTCAGCATATAGTAATAATACTTATTTTTCTTCCTCTTTGGAAGAGCGGTCCCAGCTTTCTCATTCCCCAACACATTCTTCTTCTCTCTTAGAATAATCTCACTACAAGAGAGTTGGGTCCTGCCACTATTGTTCTCTTTTTCACTATCTGAAAGATCCCCCCATTTTCCAGAGGCATTCACTTCTTGGAAACCATTATTTTCTCATATCTCTTTCTCAAAAAGACTATTAGTATCAATCATTTCAAGATAATTCATGTTTTCTTCATGATAATAGATACTAGGATCAACAGAAGGCTCTGTCTCCATTATCGCTTCCACATCTCCTCCTGTATTAGTGACAACATCCTGCAAGACTCTATCTTCAGCCATCTTTGGATCTTCCAGCATCAGTGGAAACTCCTCAGATTCCATATTCTCAAACCATTTGCAGGTCATAGGGGTACCCATATTCTTAGAACCCAATGCCGAATTGGCCAAGGACTCCTGAGGAATAGGAACCAGCTACATATGGCCTTCCCCATCTGCTGCAGTTCAGGACTCAACACCAAGGTCACCTCTTAGCTTGTCAAAAACCTGCACCACGGTTGGGTTAAAAGACACCTCCACTGCCTTCATACTACAACCAGGACTCAACACAGTAGTAGAAAGACCTTTCCTCATCTCCCTATCCACATTACCATAAAAAATATACTTAACAATTTCCAAATCAGTGCAGGAAGCCTCCAAATGAACTCCCTTCCCAGAAGAACCACCAGCATCGGAACACAGCACGTGTTCCATAGGAGAATCCCGATCCACATTCACATTCCCAGACTCAACCGGAACTGACCCAAATCCATCCTTCACAATTTCCTGAGGCATCCTCTCATCAACACCAAAGTCACAGCCACCACTACACTGCTTTTCCACCACTCGAGAGAAAGCACCCACCTTGGCATTGCGGAAAATGGCTTCCAGGTGCCCAAACCATCGACATCCAACACAGTACATCATCCACAATTAATGTACAACCCCCTGCATCCAGCATAATTCCTTCCCATTGGTAATCCAGACACAATGTAGTGGCTGTTTGGTGACGTCAACCTCAACACAAATCCGCAGGAAAATTGGGTGTGCCACCGACTCAGTCTGTTGATCCGAGCATAAATTCCTCCCAATCATATTACCAATGGCACAAAGAATACATGGATTTTGAAATTAAAGCAAAAGGACAGGGAGACTAACCTAAGTAGCAACCGAAGAGGGATCCTGACGCATGTTAATTATTTTAGTTTATATCAGATGTTCTGATGATGTTCGTTACTTTAGTAAAAAATGAACATGTTTTGATGAGTATTGTCCATGTGGTCAAAATAAAATCACAAATAGAATGGTATTAATGATTTAAATATCATATATATCTTGTATATATATATATATATTTATAACAGTCCATAATATATATTTGGAGATAATAAATGAAATGCTTCGTTCATGGTGACGGAATGCCATACGTACGCATGAATGCTACTTTCATTTCCTTGTCATATTAAACAAATGAGAACTAAATGATACACATGTATATTATAAATCCAGTATAATATATATTTTATATGTGTTAAATAGGTTCATTAACACCATAATTTATAGGTTCCAAGTATGGAATGGACGATTCATATCACTTTGAGGATGCGGTAGACCACAATTCCTCAAATGAAATTATCATATTTGCACAAGATTAAAAGCATAAAGGTATGTTATAAATTAAAATTATAGAAGAATAGAGAAAAAAAATTATATAATATAGATAATATATCAATATAGTATCCATAATAATCTCCACCTTGAGAGTTGGTTGGTAAAAATTGAACAATCATCTTTTCGTGAGGTAGTAATTCACCGTACATAGAAACGATATGTTTTTTATAGATTAAATGGATTTATATGTAAATGTAGGTAAAATATTTATTATAAAAGAATATATATATATTTTAGATATGTTTTTTATTATATAATCATATAATAAGAATGGTATTGGGAGTGGATAATTGAAATAAAAGTAAAAAAACATAATAGAAGGTGTTACCTCTTAATCTGGTAACCTCTTCTGGTTTATACCAAACGGATTCACTGAGAGAATTTATGCCATAAGAGAGGATTATAGGATGAGGGATTTGATTCTAGGAATATTTTTTGGTAGGGATTCCCCAATTCAAAATAAATTGAGAGGGTATGGGAAAGAGAGGAATGGGTGCCTTTTTTTAGGAGAGGGGAAGTCCACTCATGGAAAGTATTAGAATATTAAATTCAGATAAATAATTTTTTAATACAAGTGTCTCATACATGGGATATGTCAAAGATAATATAAGGATTTATTAAAAATACTCTAATCCAATAGTTTTTAGACATGTAAAATGTTTATTTTAATCCTTATATTTTTAGTTTACTTTTAATTATTCTCTTTTAATTCTTTTGTGGTAACAAAATTTTAATTAAAAGAGGCTATTAATTTTACTTATATGGGGACATTTTCCCAAAATTAGACACATTAATGAATATAAAGACCTTAGAATAATAAATTTGTGTTTTTAAAATATTTTTATGATTTTTATATAATTTAATAATTTATTATTTTTATAAAACATCATTTTTGTCAATTTTTACACTATAGAATTTATTGAATTAAAAATAAATAAAAATAGAGAGAGAAAATAATAAAAAACTATTTAATAGTATTCTAACAAGTCATATTTACATAATTTTTATATGGAATAAATTATGAAAAATAATATTTATTTTAATATTTTTAATATCATTTATTTTTATCTTTTATTAATGAAGATATCAATGCACATCATTGTTTCATAATTAAATTTATTTATTTAATGTATAAAAATTATAAAACAAATACCATGATGTAGGAAATATTTTTATATTTAAAAATAATATTTATAGTCTAAGTGGACATTTAAATAAACCCATAATAAAACTATTTTATTAAGAATATTTCTATTTATAACATATTTTCCATTACATTAAAATAAATGTTTAAATTTCTATAATCACAGCAAATGGCTTACAAAGGCCAAATATATTCTATATGGGTATTATTAGTCGTCCAAAACTCATCAAATAGGATTATGACTAGTGTTACAGTAGTTTTGTATTATTATAATATTATTTTTACCCTTATTTACCTAATTTACCCTTTCACCATGGTAAATATTTTTTTTTTCTAAAGTTACTATTCATAGTGTCCAAAAATATAAGGGACCTTTTAACTTAATTCTTAACTTATAATTAAAAATATGTAATCCATTTTTCCAAATTAGGAATATATAAGTTGTATTAATTAGTTTAAAACTAATTCCCATTATCAAAATGAGAATATGAGTTTTTTTAAAAGTAATAACCGTCAAACGATTGACTTCTTTTTCTATGCAATTTAAATATGAAATTACAAACAATAACAACCATTGTATTAAATGATGAAAACTTTATTTAATTAAAATTTTAAACCAAATAAAATTATAACATAAATATATAAATAAATTAGATGAAATGGAAATTTTGAATTAAAAAGAAGAATTTTTCACTATTCAATAAAAATGAATTTTATCAGAAAAAGAAATTTTTTTAAAAAAGTAAATTTTTAGGCCCCGATTCCAAATAATAAGTTTATTTTGTGAAATAAAATAAATAAAATTATCCAAAAATATATTTAAAAAGGGTTCACCATCAAAATTCAGTAAAACTACCTTTTAAAAATATTAGTGTATTTATGCTTAAAATAGGATTTATTCTCATTTTGAGCCTATAAAAAAAATTTATGAAAGTAAAAACATTTAATAAACATGTGTAAACATAATATAATTAGTTATGTTAATTTAGAAAATATGATGGAATCCTGATAAATTCCATTTAAAATAATAATAATAATAATATTGTATTGTTCTTCGGTATAACTCAGTGTTGTATACAACCTAATATTTCAGTGAATTTATTGTTGTGTTTTGAACAAGATATTAGTAATAACATCCCCATTATATTAATATTACTATATAATTAAAAAATAATAATAGATATGAACAAGTCTTATTCAATAATTACCTAGGATGTTACATCCTCCCCCCATTTGAAAAATGCATCCTCACGATTTTAAATTAGTGTTAGGTAACAATGTTTTTACATTTCAAAATTAATTCCTTGAAATAACACATCAGAAAAGATTAAATAAAACTTCAACATTTAACAAAATAAATGGAAATACAATGGTAACTTGAGATAATACATATTATGATTCCATGTAAGAAAACATGGATATGAAAGAAAAACATACTACGAAGTTATGATGGAGAGTGATAGAAAACCTGACTAAGAAAAAGTAATCATTCACAGAGATATAAATTTGTGATGATCTAAGGGACCATTTGATTCTGCAAAAAAAATGTTATGGGGTTTCATTTTGGCATCAAGATCTTTCCCCAATAGTTTTATAATTCATTTACATCATTTACGAAGAAAATAAGTATTTATACTTACTCGACATGTAGAGTTTCATACATTAGTCGAATTACACAAAAAATTATCTTTTCTCCAAATAATGAGTATTAAAGATGATTTTTAATGCCTAAATCACTGTTATCAACGTCTATAGAGTCACATAGTCCAAAAACGGTTAAAAATCTATCTGTCCCATCTTTAGAAATAAACCAAAACCAAAATAGTTAGTACAAGGTAAGATAATTATCCAAAATGAATAAACCATTGGATGAAGAAAAACTAATTTTAATCTCCAAAATTCAATATTGAGACACAAAGTTTAACATAGAACATTCAACAAATAACTATCCTTAAAATTCCTCAAAAAAAAATCCAAAGTAATATTGAAACCCAAAATTCATAAGCATTTTAGCACATAGTCTTCCAAGATAAATTTTAACATTTTCTCCAAAAAACATCAACCACTCATAAATTCCCATACCCAAAAATAACTAACCTACTCACATATTCTCCATGATAGGTTAATATTTTCTATAAATAACCAAATTCCCTATAAGTCTACAATTAAAAATCATATATCATTACAAAATATAATTCAACCATAACTCCCAAAATAAAAATCGATAGTATTCTATTTACCTTAATCATATAATGTTCCCAAAATAGTGAATGTCTTAAAAAATTTCACTTAATCTCCAAAATCATTTTATCATACCAAGGATATCCATTAGATAAAATATATATCTCCCAAAGAAATTTATTATTAATCAATAAAATAATTTAACTAAAAAAATAATCCATACTGACCAGGAAATTCATGTAGGGCAGTGTTAGGTGATAAACCCCTATCTCACTTCGGTTGTGTGTTTGATTCCGATAGTCTTGTCTGAAATGATGAGTAGTCATACGGTCTATGTGTTGTACCATTGTCTAACACTTTAAAATTTTTATAACATAACCAAATTTCAAAAAAATCTTCAAAAAAGCATAACATATTTTAACCATAAAGTTTATCTCATGCCCTTCATTTTGATTCCCAAAATATAATATCCCATATTTACATCAAAATAGAATATCATATAATGGTTTTCCGTCACATTATAACTGTGTCTATAAAATAAAAGATAATACATCCTCCTCGAATGAAATTTTCACTTAAAAACATTAGGGTTACATATTCTAATAAAAAATTCATCAAAATTAATCCCATTATCAAAGAAACATAAATATTTTAAACATTTCATCATCATATAATCTACCATAACTCATGAATCCCTTATATGTAGACTTATTAAGAATTTAGCATTCTTCATGATTCCCTAACAATGGGTTTACATATTACTCCTTAATACTTATTTCATAAAAATAAAAACATGAATCATGTCCTAATATTCAATAATCTGAAAACATTAGATAATAAATAATCCTTACCTTTCATATGTAATTTTTAGTTAAGCCATCTTTAATTGGAATTAAATTCAGTATTTATAAACATATATTTTAACATTATTGATAATATTATTCCCAAAAAAATTTCGTAGGACATCTATTTTCATAATGACCATACACCCCACATTTAAAAAATTAAATTAATAACTTGTAAAGAACTTCTTTCCCTTTCCTAGAGTCAACTAAATGCTTCCTTTTTCCTTGGAAGGTTATTTCTTTAGGACTTTCATTTAAAAATCTATAAAATCTTCTCGAAAACATTAAAAAATTTTCAAAAGTGTTTCTTTCCACATACATGACACATATTTAGTTGAATATATATACCTTTATGATCATTATTACATGAACTTTCCTAGGGATTCTCTTCACTCATATATGATGCATCTAAAAAATCACCAAGGTTCAAGTGGTTAATCATTAATCTAGATTGTTGGTTTATAATTACCATGATAGTTATCATTTTAGCTCACATTTCATTTAGTTTCTTATTCAGAGAACCTCCACATTTTCCTTCACATCCATTGTTACATTGGTTCTTACAAGATCTAGCCATTTTCTGAATCAAAAAAGTTTATTGTGAGTATTTCAGTAAAATCAACATATACTATCATACGAGGAAGATAAAAAATAAGATATAATTTTTAATGTTATCCCAAACTCATTAAATTAATCTAAAATAACTATGAAACATTCTAATATGATAACCATTGTGGTTATATACATATTTTCTATTATTCTTAAGTAACACACTAATCTCTAAAGTTATCTAAACCAACCTCTGATACCAACTATAAGGCCCCATCCCTTAACATTTCATAATCTTGAGTTTTAGTTAAGAATTTAAATTTTCTCTCATTGAAGATAATTTCAGGTATAGAGTTTTAGAGAATTATTCCATAACTATTACATAATATGGCAAATATTACAATGTAGACAAGTATACATGCTATCCAATTTTTTCATAATCTAAGACATTAAAATAAAAAATGAATTATTTTTGGTGCTCAATTTTTTTTATAACATTCATCTTGATTTCATCCTTCCTCTTACCCATCCTTATATCATGTGAAAAACATTTCAAAAACTTATGATGAGAACAAAAATCTCAATAAGGGATATAAAATAAAGAATGAAACTGTTAATCCTATGAATATGAAAAAAATTTCACCAAAACATACATTTCAACCATAAAACATAAAATATTTAACATTACACATGAAATTATAAGATTATGAAAACAAACTTATTATCAGTAATAAATCATAAAGGCAACTTTTGTCATCCATAAAATACTTACATTTTAGCTTTCACAGCTACATATTGAGTATCCTTAATGGTTTTGTTTGGAATACTGATAACTGAATATTACTTAAATCTCTTAGGATAAACTTTATAATTTACCTCCATCATATTACCCAATTAATTAGAGATATATAATAGGCTCACCTCAACTTAGTTCATAATAGATCCATCCATATAAATAAAAAATTCCAAAAAACTATAACATAATCAGAACACATAAAACAAGAATAAGGGAAAAATTAAATTTCAACTTTGAAATCACATTTTATTTTTTTAAAATGTCAAAAACTCATAAATGGTAAAAAATTATTTGAAAATAAAAGTTTAAACATGTAAAGTTAACATCAAAACATTATAGTGACATAAAAGATATTATTTTTTTTCATGACATATATGTCAAATAAGACAATCAATGTTATTGAAATAATCAATCCGATTTGACACAAATTTAAATCATTTTAAAAAGAAGATTTTTGAATCAAAGTGTTTCATACCACATTGAACCATAAGAAATGAATTAAAATTTTAAAAAATTAATGTTAATATAAATAAATACTTTAAAACCATCTTGAAATCATTTACATTAATGATAAATATTTATAAGATAAAATATTTAAAAAATTTATAATGATGTTTTAAATAAAGTGTCCTTCATCATTTTGAACAATTAAATTATACACCATATTAAAGTAGAAAAATTTACAATTCATTAAATATCATGAGTAGATTTATAATATGGATAAGTAATTTCAAAGGGTCATTATATACACATTATAAAAAAATAAAGGTTCATATCATCAAATTTTTTTTCAATGAATGGAGATTGAGCTGAAATTCCTTATAAAGATAATATCATTAGATGATGGATAAATCAATGAAAAAATTATGTGAGAAAAATATAAATACACCTAATATAAGTGGATATTTAGTTTAAAACAATGACAGGTAATTTACACATATTCTTGAAAATCAAAACCAATGACAAGGATGTTTAACTCAAATAATGGAAATTGAGTTATGATTTCCCTTGCCTTGAGTCAGACTTGTCTCATTAGTTCATTATCTTCGTGAATAATAAACATAGGAAAATTTATAATTGATTCAGATCGTTTTTCAAGTTTATTTTTTATTTTATATCACTTATTATTATTATGTTATAACAATTATTTTATTATTTGAGTTCATAATGGATGATTTGTCGATGCTCGGTACTCAAGTCAAAAATGATCTTGTTTTGATGAAAATTGTCGAGGTGGTATTAAGTCCATCTTCTCCATAATGATATTTATAATTTAAATATCATATATTTATCGTATATATGAATTTATAATGGTCCATAACATTTGGAGAAAAGAAATTAAATGCACCGTTCATAGAGACGGTTGACCGTACATATGCATGAACACTACTTTCATTTCTTTTTCATATTAAAAGAATGAGAAATAAATGATACATATGTATATTATAATTATAGTATAATATATATTTTATATATATTACATAGGTAAATTAACACATTGTTTTATATTCTATGTATGGCATGAATGAGTCATATCACTTTGAGGGTGCGATAGTCCTGAAATGAAATTACCGTATTTACACTACATGAAAAGCATAAAGGTATGTTCTTAAAAAAAATTATCGAATCATATAGAGGAAATGAATATAAAATATATCAGATATCAATATAGTGTCCATCACAATGGCCACCATGAGATTTGGTTGGTAAAAATTTAACAATCATCATTTCGTGAGGCAATAATTTACTGTACACAAAAATAGTATGTTAGTTACCCATTAAATGGAGGTGTGTGTATGTTTAGTTCATAATTTTATCATAAAAACATAATATTATATCTATAAAACTAGTTTTGTTATATAATCATTTAATAAAAAAATATTTGGAGTGAAGAATGGAAATGTAAGAAAAAAACATAAGAGAATGTGTTACCTCTTAATCAGGAAACCTCTTTTGGATTATACCAAAAGGATTCCTTGAGAAAATATATTCCATAAGGGAGGGTTATAAAATAAGGGAAGGGATTCTAGAAATATTTTTTGCAGGTGTTTGATGAAAAAAACGATTTTAGAGTGTATGGTAAATAGATGAATGAGAGCCTTTTTATAGGAGAGGGGAAGGGCACCCATGTAAAGTATTAAAATATTAAATTAATATAAAATTATTTTTTAATACAAGTGGCTCCAGCATGAGATATGTTGATGGTAAGATGATTATAGATATTAATAGTCTCATTAAATAGTTTTTATACTTGTATACAGTGTATTTTGAATATTATATTTCATTTTACCCATAATTATTCTCTTTTAATTTTAATTATGGTAACAACATTTTAACTATAAAGAGGTTATTAATTTTTATTATATGGGGTCAATTTCCTATAATTTAACTCTTAATAAACATAGAGACATTATAATAATCACTTTTTGATTTGAAAATATTTTTAAATTTTTTAGATAATTTATTAAATTACTATTTTTATAAAACTTCATTTATGTCAATTTTTACCCTATTCATTTTATTGAATTTAAATATAATAAAAAAATAGATATAATATAAAAAACCCTTTAATAGTCTTATAAAATGGATTATTCACTTATAAAATTATTTTATGGCATAAAATATGAAAAATAATAGTTAATTTAATATTTATAATATCATTTATTTGAATCTTTTTTAATTAAGTAATCACTGAATCATCATTGAGTCATAATTAAATTTATTTATTTAATGTCTAAAAATTATTAATAAAATACCATAATGTAGGAAATATTTTTATATATCTAATTAATATTTATAGTCAAATTTATCATTTATATAAACACATATTAAAATTGTTTTCGTAAAAAGATACATGTTTATAATGTATTTCTCTTTACATTAAATTAAAAGTTTTAAATGCTATAATCACACCAACTACCTTCTAATGTCCAAATGTCTGCCAAATGGGTTTTATCAGTCATAAAAAACTCATACAATAGGATTAGGAAAATTGTAAGGGTTGTTTTTTATTATTATAATATTATTTTTACCCTTATTTACCTAATTTACCCTTTGACTATGGTAAATTAAATAATTACTAAAGTTACAATTCATAATGCCCAAAAATAAAAGGGACCTATTTACATAATTTGGACCTTAATATTATAAATATGGAATCAATTTTTCCAAATTAATAATACAAAAGTTTCAGTAATTAATTTAATATTATGTCCCATTCTTAAAAAGAGAAAATAGCTTTTTAAAATGTAATAACCATCAATATATTAACTTGTTTTTATATCCAATTTAAATGTTAAATTACATCCATTGACCAACATAATTTTATAAGATAAAAACATAATTAAGTTAAAATTTAAAACGATTTAAAAGGATAATCCATCTATATAAATAAATTGGATGAAAAGACAGTTCTGAATTAAAATATAGTATTTTTCCCTATACATTAAAAAAGTGATTTTATGAGTTAAAATAAAAAATTTAACCAAAACAAATTTTTATGAACTAATTACAAAGAAGAAAATTATTTTTTAAAATAGAGCATATAAATTTTTTTAAAAATATATTTTAAAAAGTGGTTACCATCGAAAGAAGTTATAACTACTTTAAAAAATATTAGAGTATTTATGGTTAAAATTGGATTTATTTACATTTTATGCCTCTAAAATTTGTTAGATTAATGTAAAATCATTTAATAAACTTGTGTAAGAGTAATATAGTTAGTTTTGGTCATTAAAATAATACAATGGCTTGGTTTTAACTATAATTTAAAAAAATAATATTAATATTCAATTATTTTTCGGAATAACTCAGTGTTATGTGAATCATAGGATTTTAGAGAAACTCATTACTGTGTGTCGAGTAAGCCATAAGAAATAGCATCCCCATTAAGGAATTATTACTATCTAATGAAAGAATATTAATAGATATGAAAATGTATTATTCAATAATTACCTAGGATGAAACATCCTTCCCCCCTTTTGGAAATTGTGTCGTCACAATTTTAAATTTGGGCTCAATAACTATGGTTTCTCATTTCAAAATTAATTAATTAAAATCACACATCAGAAAAGATTCAATAAAACCTTCATATTAATAAAAATAAAGATATATTCTATGGTCACCCGTGATAACCAATATTAGGATTCCAGGTATAAAAACATGGATATGGAAGAAAAACTAACTCTGAGTTCTGATGGAGAGTGATAGAAAACATGGCGAGGAAAATTTTAACATCCACAAAAATATAAATATGTGATGATATAGGGGACCATATTATTCATAAAAAATGTAGGTACTAGGGTAACATTTTGGTTTCAATATTTTTCCCAAGATATATAGAATTCATTTACATCATAGACTACGAACATATGTATTTATACTTACATGGTAATTAGAGTTTCAACAATTAATTTAATTCCACACAAACTCATATTTTTTCTAAAGGATGAGTATTCAAGATGAATTATTCAATTCTGAAGCACTACAATAAACATCAAGAGAATGACATAATCCATAAAATGTAAAATGTATATCTATCCTATCTTTATACATTAACCAAAACCAAAACAATAATTTCAAGGTAAGATAATTATCCAAAATGAATAAACCATTGAATAAAGATAATCTAATTTTAATGTCCAAAATTCATCTTTGATACCCATTGTTTAACATAGAACATTCATAAAATAACTATCCTTAAAATTAATCCAAAAAATAATAGAAACTAAGATAGAAACCCAAATTTCAAAATCATTTGTTCACATAGCCTTCCAAGATAAATTTTAACATTTTATCCAAATAAAATAATCCACTCTTAAAGTCTCATACCCAAATGTAATTAACCTAATCACATATTCTCCATGATAGGTTAATCATTTCCATAAATAACCCCATTCCCTATAGGTCTAAAATTAAAAATCATATATTATTCTCAAATATAATTCAACTATAACTCCTCAAATAAAAACCGATAGTATTCTATTTACCATAATCATATAATGATCCCAAAATAGTGAACGTCTTAAAAAATATCACTTAATTCCCAAAATCATTTTCCAATAACATAGATATCCATTTAAAAAAATATATTTCTCTCAAAGAAACTTATTCTTAATCCATAAAATATTTTATCTAAAAATAATAATTCATACTGACTAGGGACTTCATGTAGGCTAGTGGTAGGTGATACACCCCTAGCGCACTTTGGTTGTGGGTTTGATTCACGCAGCCTTGTCGGACATGTTGGGTTGTCACATTGTCTATGTTTTGTAACTTTTTATAAAACTATATAATTATTATAAAATTTCAAAAATGTGATAAAAACTTCAAAAAAAACAAATCCTATTTAAACCTCAATTTTTATCTCTTACCCATCATTTTGAAACCAAAAATTTAATATCCATTATTTATCTCCAAATCAAAGATCATATAAGGTTTATATATTACTCTATAATTGTGTCCAAAAATGAAATGTTAATCCCACCTCCTTGAATCATATTTTCACATAAAAACATTAGGGTTACACATTCAAAAAAAATTCCTCCAAAGTAATCCCATTATCAAAAAAGCATTAGTACTTCTAAACATTTCATCCATCTATAATCTACCATAACTCTGGAATCCCTTATATATAGACTTCTTAATCATTCAGAATTATTCATGATACAATAACCATGGGTTTTTCATCTTACTCAATAATACTGCTTTGTAGAAAATAAAAACATGAAACATGTCTTAAGATTCAATAATTTAAAATCATGAGACAAGTAATGATCCATACCTTTCATATGTCATTTTATGTTTCCCCATATTCAATTGGAAATAAATTAAATATTTATAAATATATATTTAAATGGTATTTCTGAAATTTTTCCCAAACCATTTTTATAGGACATATATTTTAATAATGACCCTACCCCCCACATTTAATCCATTAAATTGATAACTTAGAAAGAGGTTCTTTCCCTTTCCTAGAGTCAACTGAATGCTTCATTTTTTCCTTGGTAGGTTATTGCATTAATACCTTCATTTCAACATTTATAACATATTCTAATTTTTTTAAACATTTTACTATTTGATTATTTCCACATTAATTACACATATTCCATTGAATATACACACCTTTATGATCATTATTACCTAAACTTTAATAGGTGTTCGCTCCTCTCATATATGATGCATCTGATAAATTACCATGGTTAAAGTGGTTAATCATTACTATAGATTGTTGGTTTATAATAACCATGAGAGTTCTCATTGTGGATCCTATTTCATTCAGTTTATTATTCAGATAACCACCACATTTTCCTTCACCCCATTGTTACTTTGGTGCCTACTATATCTAGCCATTTACTAAAACTAAAAAAGTTAGTGTGAGTATATTAGTAAAATCATCATATACAATCATATATGGAAGATAAACACGAAGATATAATAATTCATGTAATCTAAAACTCATTAAACTTGTCTACAATATATATAAAAGTTTCTAATATGATAACTATTATTGTTATATACATCTTTTCACTTATTATTAAATAACACCCTACCCTAAAAAGTTATCTAAATTGACCATTGATACCAACTATAAGGCCCCAGCCTTAAAAATTACATAATCATGAGTTTTAGTAAAGAATTTACTTTATTTCACATTGAGGATCTTTTCTGGTGTAGAGTTGTAGAGAACTAAGACATAACTATTATATAAAATCTCAAATATTACAAAGTAGAAAAGTCTACACACTATCCATTTTTTATAATCTAAGAAATTAAAAATAAAACATGAACGTTTTTTCTTGATAAAAATCATCATAAAATTAATTTGGATTTAATACTTCCTCTTACCCATTCTTATATCCTATGAATTTTTTTAAAAAAAATTAGGATGAGCACAAAAATCTCTGTAATGGATATAAAATAATGATTTAAACTATAAATCTTATAAATATGAAAACATTTTCACCAAAATAATCTTTTCACCCATAAAACATAAACTATTTAACATTACACATGAAATAATAATATTAATGAAAAAAACATATTATCAATAATAAATCATAAAGGTAACTTGTGGAATCCATAACATACCTACATTGTAGCTTTCATAGCTACATAGGGAGTAACCATTATGGTTACGTTTGGAATAACTGTCATAGTAAATTCCTTAAATGTATTAGGAGAAGCATTATCGTTTAACTCCGTCACATTACCCAATGCATTAGAGAGCTATCATGGGATAAATTTCCCAGTTTATCATGGAACCACCCATATACATAAATAATGCTAAAAAGCATAACATAATCATATCACATAAAAGAATCATAAAAGAATAATAAAATTTACACTTTAAAATAACATATCAATTTTTTACAATTTCTAACACTCAAAAATGATAATAAAATATTTGAAAATAAAATTTTAAACTTTTAATGTAAACATCAAAACATTATGGTGACATAAAACCGATAATTTTATTCATGACATATATTTTAAATAAAAAAATCAAAGTTATTGAAATAATCAATCCAATTTGAAACACATTTAAATCATTTTAAAAATAAGATTTTTGAATCAAATTATCCCATACCACTTTGAATCATTTGAAGGTAATTAGTATTTTAAAGAATTATTTTCCATAAAAATAAATACATTGAAACCATTTTTAAATCATGGACATTAATGAGAAATATTTAGAAGAATAAATCTTTAAAATAGTTGAAATAATGTTTTAGATATAGAGTCATTTACCATTTTGAACATTTAAATTATACACCATATGAAATTAGAAAATTTTAAAAGACATTAAATATCACGAGTATAGATATCATAAGGATAAGTAATGTCAAAGGATATTTATATAAACATTATAACAAAAATAAAGGTTCATATCACCAAGAAATTTCTCAATGGAAGGAGATTGAGGTGAAATCCCTTACAATGATCATATCACTAGATCAAGGATAAATCAATGACATAATTAGGTGTCAAAAATGAAAATACACCCAATATAAGTGGATATTGAGGGTAAAACAGTCATAGGTAATTACCACGTATTCTTGGAAAACCAGACCATTTACAAGGATGTTTAACTCAATTAATGGATGTTGAGTTAAGATTTCCCTTACCATGAGTCTCACTTGTGTTGTTCATTATTTATATTCCTAAATAATAAAAATAGGTTAATTTATACCTGATTCAAAAAAAAATTCAAGTTTATTTTTAATTTTATATCACTCATTAACAACTTATAACAATTAGTTAATTATTTGAGTTTATAATGGATGTTTTGTCAATGTTCAATACTCGAGTTAAAAATGAGCTTGTTTTGATGCAAATTGTCTATGTGATCCTAAGTAAATCCTCTCCAAAATTATATTCATGATTAAAATATAATATGTATACATTAAATATTTATTTAAAATAATCCATAATATTTGGATATAATAAATGAAATTCATTGTTCATGGAGACCGTTGGCCATACGTACACATGAACGCTTCTTTAATTTCTTTATCCTATTCAATGAATGAGAACTAAATGAAAAATATGTATATTATAAGTCAAGTATAATATCTAAGTTAAATATGTTACATAGGTTCATTAACACCATCCTTTTTATGTTCCATGTTTGGAATGAATGATACATATCACTTTGAGGGTGAGTTAGTCCACACATACTCAAATGAAATTATGGTATTCACACAACATGAAAAGCATAAAAGTATGTTATAAATAGAAATTACAGAATAATAGAGAAAAAATTAATATAATATATGTCATATATAAATATAATTTCTATTATAATGGCCACCATGAGAGTTGGTTGGTAAAAATTGAATAATCATCATTTCGTGAAGAAGTAATTCACCGTACACAGAAACAGTATGTTCATTACCCTTTAAATGGAGGTCTGTGTAAGTTTAGGTCTAAACTTTATAGTCAAAACATACTAGTATATTTAGGATATTGGTGTTTTTATATAATCATATAATAATAAAATTATAGGGAGTAGATAATGGAAATGAACGTAAAAAAACATAAGAGTAGGTCTTACCACCTAATTGGGTAACCTCTTTTGGTTTATACGAAAAGGTATCATTGAGAGTATTTATGACCTATGGGAGGATTCTAGGATGAGGGTAGGTATTCTTGGAATAGTTTTGGGGAGGTCTTGTAGGATCAAAATTGATTTTAGTGTGGAAGTAAAATATAAGAAAGGGCGCCTTTTTATAGGAGAGGGGAAGGGAACCCATGGAAAGTATTAAAATTTTAAATTAATATAATTTTTCTATCCAAGTGGCTCAAACAAAATATATTTTTGATATAAGATGTGTTTGTATCTAAATCATCTCATCCAATAGTTTTTAGACATGTATAGATTTTATTTTAATCCTTATATTTCCAGTTTAGCCTTAGTTATTCATTTTTTATTTTAATTGTCATAAGAAAGTTTTAATTATAAAGAGGCTCCTAATTTTACTTTTATGGAGTAAATTTTAAATAATTTGAAAAGTAATGAATTTTGAGACATTATAATGATAACTTATTTTATTTTAAACTATTTTTAGGATTTTTAAATTATTTAATATTTTATTATTTTTATAAAACAACATTTTTGTCAATTTTTAAAATATTCATTTATAGAATTTAAATAAAAACAGAAACAGAGAAATAACTTTAATAAAAACCAATTAATAGTCTTATAAAATATCCAATTAACTTATAAAATTTGGTTAAGGAAAAATTATGATAAGTGGTATTTATTTTAATATTTATAATATCATTTATTTGAATCATTTATTAATGAAGTAATCACTCCATCATCATTATTTCATAATTAAATTTATTTATTTAATGTGTAAAAATTATAAATAAATTACAATTATGTAGTAAATAGTTTTATATTTCTAATTAATATTTATAGTCGAATTTATCATTTATATATACCCATAATCAAATTCTTTTAGTAAGAAGATACATGTTTATAACATGTTTTCCTTTACATTAAATTAAATGTTTTAAATGTTATAATCAAAAAAAGTGACTTCAAAAGGACAAAATTTCACCCCATGGGTTATATGGGTCGGCCAAAATTTATAAAATAGGATTTGGTCAAGTGTTATGACAATTTTATATTATTATGTTAATATTTTTACACTTATTTTCCTGATTTACCCTTTAACTGTGTAAAATAAAATAATTGCTAATGTCCAAAAATAAAATGGACCTATTTACCTAATTTGGACCTTATGATTCCAAATTAGGAACCCATTTTTCCAAATTATGAATACATAAGTTGTGGTAATTAGTTTAAAAATATATTCTTATTTTCAAAATTATAAAACGAGTTTTTCAAAAGTATTAAAAATCAAAAGATTGACTTATTTTTACATCCAATTTAAATGTGAAATTACTATTAATGACTTAATTGTTTTTAATGATAAAAAATTAATTCAATTAAATGTTAAAACCTATTAAGAGGATAATCTAACTATATATGTAAATTGGATGATAAATAAGTTTTGAATTAAAATGTTGTGTTTTTAACTATTCATTAAAAATGAATTTTATCAAAAAAATAACAAAATTTAACCAAAGTAAATTTTTATGACCCTATTCTAAAGAATGAGTTTATTTTATCAATTATGACATATAAAATTGTCAAAAAATATATTTAAAAAGGTTTCAAAATCAAAATGTGGTAAAAACACATTTTAAAAATATTAGAGTATTTATGCCCAAAATTGGATTTATTCTCATTTTAAGCCTCTAAAATTTATTAGATAAAAGTCAAAATATTTAATAAACATGTGTAAAAATAATATAGTTAGTTTGGTTCATTCCTCCAATACAATGGCTATGGGTTAACTACGATTTAAAATAACAATATTAATATTGTATTACTTTTCAGTATAACTCATTGTAGTGTGCAACATAAAATTTTGGAGAAACCTGTCATTTTGTGTCAAGTACGCTATTGGAAATAGTGTACCAATTAAGGTAAATTCAATGTCTAATTCAAAAATATTAATAAATATGAGAAATTATTGTTCAAAAATTACTTAGGATATTACACCTATATTTCAAATGAGGAATGCTAAGGACAAGCATAGGTACTAAATTGAGAAATGAATGAAAAGGTTTATATGATGCGTATTCCATGAGAAAGTACAACAATTGTTTTAGTATTTGTATTAAACTAGATAGATGGAATGCTTAGGTTTTTTTAATTATATCATTATAGGGGATACTGGGATATATGTAAGGTTGCAAGACTTTATTAATTAATGAGGTTAGAAAATTAAATGAACTTGATTACAACAAACACATACCAGACTATTAATTCAGATACATACTTTCTAAATGAAATTGATTTTAAAAATTGGTTAATATATGAGAACCAGAACCTTATAGGATGTTTACATAACTAGATACTTGAATATCCTATTACTACCTCTATACTGTAGTCATATATTCACTGAATAGATAGAACTTGACCTTGGGTGGTTACTGACTATAATTATTTATCACACCCTATTAGGGCCAGCTTTGGGGACTTGAACAGACTATATGATTGGATGTATAAATAAGAGAAGACACCCTAATATAGGTTTTTGACTCATTCTTCAGATTAGGGGAGCACATGATTGAGTTGAGGCTCATGATTCTAGTTAGATAGTATTTGGATATTTTTTATTTTGTTATATGTATTGTACTGATGCCATGTATTCTTTTTTTGGATGTTTGGTAGAGACATTAGACTTGTATCATAATCATCTGTGTATGATATTACTTCTGGATTATTTTTATATTCTAATATTTCTCATTTATCTCATTGATTGTTTTACTACATATGCTACTTATATGTAATTATGTATCCACTATGTTACAATCTGGTAATAAGGGCATAGTCTCCCCACTAACACACCAAGGACATCACTACTAGTAAAAAGACTCTAGATGTTGGGGTGATGTGCTTGAGGCCATATGACCAACTGGGCTTGGGGAATCTTTTGGTGGAATCCTGGCCCATGAACTTACACTATTCATTAAAGACATGAAAACCACTTGAGTGTTCATTAGACTAAAATTTATAAATACATATTAATGATAACCATTGTGACTCTAAAATTATATTTTTGGAATATCCTCTCACAAAACTCTTATTTTATGACATCTTCGACATATATCAATTTTAGCAAACCATTTTTATCTATTCAATCGGTTAAACAAGCCATCTATTTTAGGAATAGTATATCAATTTTTAATCATGAATTTATTCAATTTGTGATAATCAACACATAATTAGAGAGTACTATATTCATTATTTATGTAAAAATATGTGAAACCCAAGGTGATGTACTAGGTCTTATGAATTATATACTTAGTGACTCTTCAAGATAATACATTATCTCTTGAAACATTATTGGATCCATTACATAAGATGATAAAGAAATAATACTTTTTACTAGGAGTAGGTTGAAAGTAAATTCTATTTCAGGATCAGGTGGTAACCCAATTTTTTTCAGAAATCATCCAAGGATAGGTCCATTAGGACAGGAATAATCCAATTCCCATTTTATACGCATCCTCCATGGTCATTTCCACTAACTAAAATGACATTTCTCTATTTAATATCACTAGAGGTTCTCCTATGCATTAATTTATATCCCAATATCCCTCGAGTACAAGCATAGATCCATTTGAGGATGTAAAATTCATGTGTCGAAAATAACACTCTATATAATCTTTAAACCCTTTTAGCTTGTCCATACCAATGATCAAATAAAATATGTCTATCTCTGAGACCACAAAATCCCATAGAAACTTCACTGCGTCAATGGGAATGGAACAATCAGGGAATTTAAATTCTATTTACTCCTACTATCCAAGTGGTGTATTGATATTCATGACATCAGGCATCAATTCCATGTGAAATAAAAATTGTTCAACCATTGAAGAAGCAATGAGATAATGCGATACACCAATATCAATCAAGACATACATAATATAAGAGTTTATAAGAATGGTACCACAAATTTTAGAGGGACCTAGTTTCTCACTCACAAAATCTCACTCTACTCCATAAAGATATTGCTCAATTATCACAAGATATATCATACTTCCCTATGGAGGTGTCGACTGAATGACCAAAGTGTTCATATAAAAGTCTGGGTTTAATTGTGTTCATTGATGTAAACCAGACTGATGGAATTTTTCCATCCAAGGATATAATGGTTGATGTTATGCTGAGACCACTCCACCTACTGATATTATAAGTTTATGACAATAAATCTTTGTATTTCTTATCTTTCCACAGTGGTGGAAATTCATTTCGGGTTTAGTACATTCCTTCATCATATGTGTAAATGGCCCAAACTAAAAAAATCCTAGTTTAATATCAGATCTTGAAGAAATTTCAACTGATTATTCAGTATATGTCTAGGGTGTACTACCTGTACAAAAATAGACATCCCTTTTTCTCTTATTTCTTTCAGCAGAGTTGAAACCTGTCCCCAAGGGTATAAACCGAATACCTCCCAGATAATTTCCAATAATATCTCTTTTAGACACTATTTACCTTTTAACCATATCTATATAATCCATAATATAGAGATCAACTATTTTGGATTGAATTTATGGTCATAAACCCAACTCAAATAAGAATGCCTTTGAGGACACACTAGTAGCCACCTCTAGAGAGAAACAAACCATGATCCTGAATATTACTGCATACTCTATCACATAGAGTTCTTATTACTTTAATCTAGATAAACCATTGGTTCTATCTATTTTGAATGTGTGGGGATACAATTTTTTATTGAAAATTTCCCCAAAACCCACCCATATAATTTTATGATTATATTTTTCTTGAAAAACTAAATCCCACCACTAGTATGCATGATTTTCTAATATATAGGTCAGAAACGTAATCTTCAACTCTTTTAGTGTACTGAAAAAATAAAAAATTCTATTTATTTGATTTATAAATAATTCTGGGTTTTAAGGTTTCGACTCACTCACAATACTAGGGAATCATTCTCCAAAAATTTAAACAGATGATATAATTTCCTTGGTTCACCATTTAAATTTCGTCTGCCAAAAATTTGAAATGCTTTCATAATACTCTATATAAGTTTTTGGTTCACTTGTGGTTCATGTGAGAACATATTTTTAGCTGTGTCTTCCTGATGGTTTCTATGATATCTCCCACATTCAATTTGCTATTCAGAAAAAAACCCATTTCATCAATTTCTCTCAAGAAATCGAAGGATTTAATTAATTATAATATATCCTAAAGAATTATTACTATCATAAGTAATAATCAGTTAAATATTTATATCCAATATAAAAACATATATTTATTTTTCAAAAATAATTTTAATAGTAGATGAACAATGCATTATTAGTGGGAATTATTATCATAATGCATATTTTTGAAACGTCAGTAGTTTAACCCCAAACAATGATATAAAAACAATTTTTGAAGTTTATTTTAATTATTTTATATCCAAAACCACCCTTGTAACTTCAATTTATGTTTAAAAAGGTTAGATATTTCTTTTTATACAATAAATTTCAAGTTCCCAAAGTACAATATCTTTGATACCAACCCAACTCAAGGAATGATCAAAATTAGTACAACATGAAACCCAAGAATTGAAAAAATATTTACAATTTGTTTCAAAAGATATTTGGAAAAACCCATATGGCTACCATTTGTAACACCCCACTGCTACTCATTGGCTTGAGAAGTGGTGATGAGGCACAAGACTTATGTGACATCCCCAAGTTACCAATAGATGGAAATAAATGCCAAGTGTATTAGAGGAAATTGTGGGATAGTTTTCTCGGAAGAACACACAAACTATCAAGAGATAACATCCAAGATGGAAAAAATGATGAATATGAAAAAGAAACATAAATAAAAACAACACCAACATAAAATAACATTAGAGTACAAAACATGTAAAGGAAGTTAATGACTAAGACTCTAAGTAGAAAGATAATGGAAACATGATGGCACCATCATAGAAAAAGATTCAAAAACTCCCAAGATCCATCTTCAGTAACCAAACCTTAAAGTCAATGATCAACACTAGATAAGTATGAAATGTGACCCTTCTATATGTCTCAATAGAAAAAATATTAAAGTGAACAAAAGTTCCCTTGTAGGGGGTGAGTATAAGCATCATTATGATTTCCCAAAAGACTCCCTATCACACACCACTAGGACAAGAATAAGATAACACAATTTTTAAAAAAGAAGAAGAAAGGAGGATAAGAAAAACAAGATAAATATAAATATATTTATTATAAAAAAATCAAGAAAAATATTTTAAACCCATTTAATTTACATTTTCATAATCAACTCATTTTACACCCATGAACACACACATTTCATTCAACCATGGACCACCCTTTACTTGCTTGTGGTGGTCATCCTATCACCATGATATCACTTGGTGAGAAACTCGATGGTGGTCCTTCTGAACATGATCCGTTCCAAATCATTATTTTTCTCTGATGGCGGTACTTTCAACCGTTACCCATCCAACATGAACATGAAAAAAAAATTATGAAACATTACCATGAAAACATTGATTAAACAAAATACCATCTTTCAAAATGAACCCTTTTGAAACCACATCAATAGTCATTTTCCAATTAATTCTATCGAATATTTACATCACTATATCAATATTATTTAAAAAATATAATGAAAACACCTTCTAGAATAATAGAGTGTAAGAGAACCCACCTACCTTAATAACATGAGTGAAAATAATCCATGATGATTCCATGGATTCAAACCTTTTCCCTCAGTTCCTTTATCAAAATCCAAGAAGTCATCATCAACCCAAATTTTAACACATTGATATGGGTATAAAAAACCTTTCTATGGTTCTAATAAATGAAATATGATAATATCCCACATGATAATGGATAAAAGAACCATATACATTGATTCAAAAAATGACAACTCAAAGATTCAATGTCAATAGTGTTTAGAGATAAAAAATAAATGGAATTTACCTATTGGAACCCTCAGAATGTAGTGGGAGAACCATAGGACATCTAATTACATAATACTTGTTGGTTTTAACTTAAATTGTTGGGCGTGTGAATTTATATGATTGGTAACTCATATACAAGTCTTGAATATTCTCAAGGTCACATATGATGGAAAACATGTTGGATCACTTTAATTTTTAGGGAATATGAATGACACAAATTCTAAATTTTATAGACCAAGTATTTGTTCTACTTTGTTTTTCATCATCCCTCCCAATTGTTCATAATACCAATTAAATTAAACCATGAATCCTAAAAAAACACATTAAATGTTGGATACCTCAAACTAAAGGCGTTTTATTTTTGTTATTTTGATTCTTCTTTAATTAAATATTTACAAGTACATACAAATATCATTTCCCATAATTCTTAATTTGAATCATCTAGAAAATATCATCTCTCTACTCAATATATTATTTCCACAATAATAGAGTTCTTATGGATTTATTTAAATTCTTTATAAACAAATTTTTTATTTTATGAAACCAACATCTTTCATATTACTCATATTAATTAATAATTCATAACACAATAACAGTTATTCTTATTTCATAGAGTAAAATCTCACATAGATCTTCTTCTCCTTTCATCATATTATATGATCAAAATTAATGAATTCATGAAATTTGGAATTGAAATATTGTGAAGAATAATTTGATATTGATTTACCAGAATAAGTAATTCTGATATTTCAAAGCTTTATATCTTCACTAAATTAGTAAAGGTGTTGAAGTCTATGTTTACTCTAATGAACATTGAATGACTGTTATAACTAATGAAGTTACTCAAACAAAGTTTCACTTATTCTAAAAAAGTTCACATTTAATCTTATAATGTTCCATTTTACTCTTATGAACTTATAATAACTCTTATAAAGTCACCAAATCTCTATTCCTAACAAATGTAATCTTCTTTTAATTATTCATTCACACTTTTAATGTGTTATAATACCCATTCAAACATTAATTTTCCATTTTTTTTCTACAAAATTTCACAGGAATTCTTAAAATATTCAAAAAATATTTTTTTCGTCAAGTGACCTTCTTATAATATTTAAGGTCTTCTTATGACATGTATAAATATTATACATGCATGATAAATTCATGGTACAACTTATAATTCTCCACTATAACCATCTCACATGAATGAATATTCTTTTGATGATCTTTACAAACACCCACATTCATCATAGTATTGAAACTCAAGACCATGTATAGATTTGATGGATTATCATTAAAAGGGAATAACAACGTGGTATATATTATTTTTGACATGAAATACAATGAATCAATAGATATCATTTCCATCCTGATATCATGTAGTTTATTAAAATTATTAATAATGACACATAAAAAGAGTCCTAATTTAAAATTTTGGTGCGGATTACATAATTTTACTAACCAAAATTCTATTTACACACATTGAACAAACTTTTTAGGGCCTACCTACTCAATGGGTCTGTTATACTTCCCCTCTTGGTATTTCTTCTCCTCTCGTTCATGTACCACCTCATGTAGTATCTATGTTTCTTCTATGCCACTCGATGATGAATCCACCTTTGAGCTCAACTAGTTATTCTTGTGATAGTCTGTCAACTTAGGTGTGTACATGGAATTGATATAGCACATTTAAAAAAAATTATTTTGAGATATTATAGGAATCCATCCTCACTATAAGAGTTGATGACTCTTATAATGTTCCAAACCCTTTTCCAAATAGCAGTTCATAGGGACACTTCTAAACTCCACAACATGATTCTTCAATTTTTATTTCCTTCTCTAATTACCAGTATGAGTAACATACAACCTATAATCCAATAATTTTCATCATTTTCAGTCACTTATTGATATCTTTCATGATAAATAATTTTCTTTAATGTAAAATGAAGCTTATAAGTACTTAAAAAATTTTTTTACCATTTTTTACACCGAATAAATTAAACATTGAAAACTCAAAAGGAAATTAATATTTTGTTTTCATTTAAATAATGATAATAAAATTCAAAGTAACTTCCAATATGTGTCTTTCTATAAATATTTACTAATATCAAAATGAAACCTTACTTTGGAATAATTATTCTCAATAAGCTTAGGTTCTTTATGTCAATTATAAAAATATAATTTTTTACTTCATACATAAATATATTGACACTCCAACCATAGTATCCTTCAACATATCAAAGAGGCACATGGGTGATTAAGGTCTGAAATAAACTTCATTGTTAAATAATAACCAATAAATTATAAATAATAGATCATCAAGAACTTTTCATGAAATTGACGATCATAACACCTTCAAATGTGAAAGACCCTACCCAACAAAGTGAACAATTATCTTTATAGGAAAATAAAAAATTTACTCATTAGTAACATATCACATTTGTTACTACTAATTGAGTGTAATGAAATGAAGATTTTTCAATGAATAATAGTAAATAACTTTAATAAACCAAAATTTACTTTTATATCTATGAAAACTCTTCAGTGTGAAGTAGTAGATAGAAATTGAATCACATAAAAATAGTATAATTTATATGAATCCCATGTATATTTAAATTTACATATCATATATATATATAAATTCAACTTTATATATGCATCATATTTTTGGTAATATACATGAAACATAAGAATTTATCTTTTATCCCTATATATATAGATACTATATGATATTTTATATAAATTTTTAGATACATAATATAAATCTGTATATACATATAATTTATTTTCAATTTATTTAAAATTCAATAATATCACACATGCACTAAAATCCCATAAAAATTTTATGAAAAACTTCACAACTCTTTGTGAATCCATCCAAACTATTTTGGTTATGGTTTTATCTAAATCATTTTATTTTTAACAAGAAATTTGTCAAAAATATTATCATAATCCAAAGGCCTAACCCTGTCACCTTTTAAGAGTTATTGGCATTGAAAATAACTATGAAATACCTATTTCATATATTTAAGAAAAGGTAAGATTCTAAAAAGCATCATTTCTACTCAAACTACTAAGGGATCAAGTGTGATCTCCATCAAATATACTCATATTAATACACTAACTTATCCACTATATATATATATATAATATAAATTTTATTTATAATTATATAATATATTTTTACTGATAATTAGAAACCACAATACCTAGAACACGTCAATCTAGTGTAGTCCAACTAATGTTTTTTTGATTCTCTGAAAAAGACCGACCACATTGATGAATACATCACATGTCATTCGTCTAATAGATTATCACATATCATGACCCTCATCTAATTACCCAAAAACATCATATGTGTCTCAATTAAACTTGGAAATGTATTTCCTTAGTTTAATTCAAACATAAACCAAATGTCTTTACTTTAAATATAAGTGGAATGATCCCTTAATGGTTGTGCACCAACTAATAACATGATCAACAACATACCTTAACAATCCCAATATTTTACATGTTATTTTTAGACATTCATAAGTAGGGAAATTAATGTATGATGGTTTTGATGCTAGGTATCTTAATAACGCAAGATATTAAGGGTTGATAATAACCAAACATCCCTATGTATATCGACGACTACATGGAATTCCATGATATATATTTTGGCGAGTATGTGCGAATAATAAGCCTCTACTTATTATCTCATGAATTCATACTATGAAACTTAAATAAAATTACTTGTAATGAGTATAATATCTTATTTAATATAACCTTACCTTATCATTAGAAACCATAATAATATATAATGATCACCATTTAGGGACAACTCAAAGTCTCACTTTGAGAAGATGCTATCATTAGACCGTTTATGTAAAATAAATTATAGCACATGTGAATGAATTATAATTAGATTCTGAATTTTATTATAATAACATAAAAATCACTATAACAATTATGAAGAATCTCTCATGTATATGACACATAGAGATTCAATAGGACCCTTACATTGTTGTTCTGGTAATGGTTTTGTCACTAGATCTACTACATTATTCCATCAATCCACTCAATTTGTCTTTAGATCACCCCTTGAAAGAATATCTCATATGAGTTGATATTTTGAAAGGATGTGTTTGATCCATTGGGGAGACTAGTGTCACTTAGCTTGAGAAACATCTCCATTTTTCTGTTATATTTCTCAATTCAACCCTTTATTCTAGGAACAACCCCATGATCAGTAATGAACTTATTGATCAAAACATCTTTCTTTAGAACATCTGATATAACATTGTAGTTTTACTTTGTTATTGAGCCTTATATGGTGGATTTCATGGAGCTCTTCCAACCAATAGCTACACCATTAATGAAAAAACATAAATCAATATTAAAATATTAAATCATCATTTTCAGATTAGAAACTAGTATATGTGTAACTCTTTACACAAAGAACACCTTCTTCTATAACAATAGAAAACTTATCCTTAGTCCTTCTCGAGTACGTAAGAATTTTATTTATAGAAATATATTGACTCTAACCTTGATTGTATTGGTATATACTAGTTATTCTCAATGAATATGAGATATTGGGTTGAGCATATAACATGGCATACTTGATAGATCCTTTAGAGGACGCATACTGAATCCTATCAATCCATTCTAACTCTTTAGAGTGATAATAAATATTTTTGAGGATTATGACCATGAAACAACGATAGACTTATTTTTAAAGTTCTCTATTTATATTGATTTACCACTTGACCGATATATATTTTTTCACTTAGTATTTGAAACCTATTTGATCTATATCTATAGATCTTCAGAACTTTTATGTAAAAAAATTCACCCATATCTTTCGTTGAGAACCATTTACCTAGCCACACCTTTATAGAATGATGTGTTGAGGAATCATTTATGATAACCAATATGTAATCGAAATACAGTATCAAAAATACTTCTATAATCTAACTAAACTACTTATATACATAAGAATCATCTATGTTCTTGATGATACCATACTCTTTTATTGCCGCATCAAACCAAATATTCAAACTACAAGAAGCATTATTTAGTCCATAAATAGAAAATTGAGACATAGAAAACTTAATAGATTCATTTGTAACATTTAGAAATTATATTTTTTTCATATACAATTATTTGGATAAATTTTGATTAAGAAATGTAGTTTTGAAACCCATTTTATATATCTGAAAATCATAATGAGATACAATGGATTGAAAAATCCAAATGGACATTATTATCACAATAAGGAAAATGTCTCTTCATAGTTATGACTATGATTTTTTTGTAACACTTTTTCACCAAGCATGATTTATATGTAGACAATCTAACTTCAATATAAATTTTCTATTTGAAAACCACCTAAACCCAATGTGTCTTATCCCATCACACGCATCCACCATGTTATAGACATGGTTAGTTTATACAGAGTCTATCTAATATTCCATGAATATTAACCATTTATCATAATTAAAACTCTATATAACCTCTTATGTGGTAGTAGGACCATATTTTAAAATTTTTACTTATTCATAATTATGCACGGTAAATCCATATGTCATAGATTCCTGATGAATCCTACTATTACTTGAAGGTTCTTTTGTGACTTGAGTCTGTTCTACTTATACAAACTTTTATGGAACTATATCAACTTCCATTGAAATAATACTTCATATTTGTTGGTATTAAACTTATATTTGTTCATATTTTCTTCCACTAACTCATATACGTATAATTTTATTCTCCAGGAATGTATCATGTTGGTCGATTATCCCATTATGCTCAGTAGGGTTATAGAAATAGTTTCAAACAGTTTCGTTTAGATAACTATCAATTAAGAAGGTGTTAGATTTTAGTTCAAGTTTGTCTAAATTGATTCATCATTTGATTTATTCACACCATCAAATAATCATACAAATATTGGTATGTTTTCCATACCATATCTCATATGGTTATTTGAAGACATATTTATACGGAATATTTGTTAGAAAAAATTAGATGCCTCAAGGTATTGTCTCTAAAATGAAATAGGATTGTCACAATGACCCATTATTTATCAAACAATATAAAATAATGTTGTTTTTATCCTTATAGAAAAAAAATTCTATTATGGTGTTCTAGGAGGAGTGATTTGTAATATAATTCCATAATCTCTCAGATGAGATATGAATTACTAGCTCATGGTTTCACCACCTTGATCTGATAGGAGAATCTTAATAACTTATCCTAAATGACTATGTACTTTATTCTAAGACACTTTGAATTTTTTAAAAGTTTCATACATGTGATTCATTATAAATTCCTAACTATACTGTCAAAATTTATTGGAAGAAGTAACGAAGTACCTAAAACTATGAACTACTCGAGTAATCATTATCCCACATACATCACTATTTGTTTGATCCAACAGCCCACTAGACCTTTCACGTTTTCTCCCAAAAGGTGATTTATTTATTTTACCCAGTAAAAAAGATTTTAAAATCCTAAATGATTCATAATATAATGAGTCTAACAATCCATATCTATGTAATCTTTTAATGTGTTTCTCATTTACATGTCTAAGGATACAATTACCAAGGTAAGTGGGATTAGAATCAACCATAACCATCATATTATAAAATTGTATAAATAAGATTATCCCTATCTAGAATATATATATCTATTATTAAATTTATTATTCCATAAAAATATGATGATTATATATAAAATAACTCTTGTTCATAATAATGAATGAAAATCAGTTGTCGTCTAAAAAGGATAGAGAAAGAAAATTCATTTTTTTACAATAGGAATATAATAATTCTTTTTATTATTATTGAAATAGTCCACTAGGTAGACTTAGATCATAGGTGCCAAATTATAATGGAAAAACGTTTCATTCATTACAAATATTAAAATCTACTTCCCCATTCATCAATTCCCACTTAACTCTATGTATGTGTTTGTTAGAAAAAATGTGTGATGAACACCCACTATCAATTACCCATGACATAGAGTTTTTAGAATTGGTATCTATAAAATTTACATCTTGAAACACTAAATATATAACCTTAATGAAACTACTTTTTCTCAAATACAAATATTCAATTATTTATAGGTCATACTTATAATAAATACCCTGACTCTAGTAACCCAAAGCTCATGTCTTGTTATTTACATTGGAATAAGATACAATGAATCAAATCCCAAAATGACTGAATAGATTATTAGACTTATTAATCTAGATATATACTTGAGTCTTACATTACATTTGATAATACAATTTACAACATAATTTTTTATGAATATTATTATTCCCTCTATAATATCCTTTCATTTAATTCTTAGTTTGTTTCCTAGATTTATAGGAAAGGAAAAAATAAAAATGACCTGAAATGATCAGTAAGGTAAACATAATAATTAAAAATTTAATTTCATTAATTATAATAAGAAGTGTTTAATGGTATGATGGAATAATCATAGTTCATGGGATAATCATAAAAGAAAACATACCCATCAATACTTGAATCATCAATCATAAAACATGGAATATGGATTTAACCAAGAAAAAAGTCATAAGAATCAATAATCACAAGCCACATGATATCATTCTAGATCAAAGTAAACATTAGAAACCAATGGTAAGCATAAAAAATATGTGTTGGTATCTTGGGACATCATGTTCATAGAACAATTACAGAACAATTTCAAATTGAACAAACATACGAAGGACTTACAATATAATTCTACCAATAACATAATCATTACCCAATGCATTAGAGTGATATATAGGTTCACTCATTATTTAAGCTATACAAGTATCACTTGGTGCTATCCAGGTGAACCAATCATATAATAAATTTCAAATAACCTCAACATGATGAAAGTATATAGAGATTTTATTTCATCATAAAACTCATAAAATAACCATTAAGTCTTTTATAATGTAATTAACACATGGAAAAGAAATGGGTTCCATAACATTCTTTTTGATACATGATTAACCCATGGAAATGAAATGGGTTCCATTAGAGTCTCTTCAAAATATATTAACCTATGGAAAAGAAATGTGTTATATAAAAATCCCTTTGAAAAAATCTAAATCCATATAGAGAAATGATGAGGATGGTGTTATTAAAAAATATTCTTGTTGGAGAATAAGTAACAACAATGGTTATAGATGTTGATAATTTTTTATAAAAATAAACTATAATTAATGAATTTTGGAGGAAAATAAAATTTTTATTTTGAAAAATAACTTTATAAAAACCAATAAATTATAAAATATTTAAAAAATCCATTTATTTGAAGACAACCCTGGAAAAATATAAATGAAACATTAAAAATCATTTAAAAACATTATTCTGTAAAATATCCATTGAATTTAAAAATATTTTTTAAAAAAATTTTAAAATTATTTTCTTTGAAAATAATATTGGAAACATATAAAGGAATCTTAGAAGAATATAATGGCCTTGATGATGAAAAAATTTCATTAATGCTGTTAAAACAAACATTCCATTCACATTTTTTGTAAAAGATAAACCATAATTTTTTTGAAAATGATATGAATTTTCCATTCATTATTTTTATAATTTTAATCATGGATAAAAATATATTTATTAATTCATTTTTAAATTGTTAAAAAAAATTTTAGAAACATTTTGAAAATCATTTTTTTGGGAGAAAATAGTTTTCTAACCAAAGAGAGAAATGAAGTTGGATTTTCTTAAAAAATATTTCTCAATAATTTTAATTACAAAGTGTTAAAAATGTTACTATTACTTGAAATTATCGTTAATAACTACAGGGGAATAAAATTAAATGGTTTTATAAATAAATGGTGAAATAATTTCCTTCAAGTGAAATTCAAGAAAAACAAATTGATTAGAATGTGATTGGTAAATAAACCCTTACAATGGTCATAAAGGTGATTTGAGAATTAATAAATTGGAAGATTTTGTATATCAACTTTAATTCCACATAATACAAGTGGATATAGAAAATAAGAAAATCTAAATTCATTACTTATATAATACTATATTATCAAATATGATGAAGAAGTTATATTACCCAAAGAAAAGAAACACAGTTATGAAATTATTTACCATTTTGTAACTTTTAAGTGAAATCCCTATGGATGAATTAATTAAATTTACAACTAAATATACCATGATGTATGAATTTTTCAACATATTACAAGTAAAAGGGGTAGTTTATATTCTATAAAAAATAAATTGGGGCACTACTTACCAATGTGCCTCAATGAAAGAAAATTGAGGAACAATCCCTTAAAAAGATCATATTATTTGATTAAAGATTAATCAATTAAATGATTATCTGTATAAAATTTAAATACCCATATAATAAATGTAAATAACATATAAAATTATAAAAGTACATTACACATATAATCCTAGAATTACATAATCAATGAAATAATTATTTAACCCAATGAATGTAAATTGAGTTATGAAATCCCTCACCTCATTCCTCCTTTTTGATGAACATGATTTATAATCGTATATAGTTGTTTTCAAAATTTTATTTTCTTTTTATAGAACTATGTTAACATTTATAGTATCATATACAATTTTTATAACACATAATCACTTGTTCATTAATAATCATTCATTATTTTCATTATTTTGGCTGTTAATTGCCTTCTCCTCTCATTTATGTTTTTTCATGAATGTTCTGGTTCTTGCCCACATTATATAGTTCCCTAATTTTCAAAATAATAATCATGAAATAAATATCATAATAAGAAATATATTAATCTTTTAATACCAATCATGAATTATGGTAATGAAAAATGCAGTACGTTACAATCATGGAGATGATATGTCACACGTACGCATGCGTAATGCTTCTTTTTTTCAATGATCACTATGGAAAGTTGGTAAGTAGTATTTTATCATTATAGAATTCTAATAATATAATATATATGATAATATTTTATTAAACATAATTATGTGTATTATCCTTCTAGAATTGTGATGAAAAGATAACCAAATCGCTTTTTAAAGGTTGTAGTCCACACGTACACGAATGATGTTATCTTTTTTATTGTAATAAATAAAATGATATATTATATTTTAAAAATGAAAAATATGTCATTGATATCATAAATGTTTAATTAATATCACATATATTAATTTTTATCCTTACTAAAATCCATGTATAGTGTTAGTGAAAAATTATTAATATCACTATGTGATGCGATTATCCGCCGTACACACGAGCGATGTTATTTTATCCTCTATAGATTGGAAAGTAAAAAAGGTATATATGATATAATGACTCAATACATATAATTATGTTATACATACTATATATATATATAATTTATATTCATAATCATACCCAACCATTAAAGGTGGTAATGGAATAAATAATGGCATCGGTTCACGAGATGGTAGTCCAATATACACCCGTATGATGATTCCATAACACATTAGATGGAAATGGAGATGGATTTAGGTTATTCCCTTATTATAAAAATATCCCACCAAATGGAATATGGTGAGTTTATTATATCATCACTTTATAATAATAAATTTCGGATTTGGTGAAAGAAACAAAATAAAAACACTTTATATACATAATTATAACCAACCTTGTAATTTTCGAAAAGAATGAATCCAAATATATTTATTTTTTCATTTTATAAGGATCCAATAATATAAACATGTAAACTATATATGTGATAAGGCATAAATATGGCCATATAATAAATTTTATTTATGTGTATAGTTTATTTTAACCCTCATTATTTTAGTTTAAACAACAATTAAATCAATTTTTACCTTAAAGATGGTAATTAGTTTTTACTATATTCCATAATAATTTTGGTAAAAAAAAATAAATTCAAATTATTATAAAATAAAAATTTTTAAGAATAAAATTATGGAATACATATTTACGAATTCAATTCACATTATTGGAAAATGTAAATTCAAAATCATTCCCAGAGACATAATGAGAATGTGAGTTTTCAAAGAGAAAATGTATAGAGGTAACAATGTTTTTATATTAAAAGTCACCATGAAAAATATTCCAATGGACTAAATTGGATTAATAAATATATAATTGAACTAATACTCTATTAAAACTAATTCAAAATATAATTTATCATTTAGTAAAATTTCAATGAAAAGATAGTTTTCAATTAATATTGAGTATTTTTCAATATTCATTGAAAAATGACATATTTCATAAAAATCCAAATAATTAACCCTAATCTAACATTGATATTATAATCCAAATAATGAAATTAATTTTATCAAATAAATGATCTAAAATTTGTAAAAATAATTTTCAATTATTTGCATGAAGCGCGACTAAACCCTCTTTTAGTAAAAATACCATTTTTCATAAAACATTTATTTTTCATCTAATTGATTCATATTTTTTGCATAACCAATTATTAACCATATTTTTTTATAAATTTTTAGTATATTTATTAGAAGTGAATTTAATTTTTTTATAATGTTATACTATATTATGATTCATATTGACACAAGGTTTTGTTTTCCACAAGCTAATGAATATATTAAATTTATAAAAAAAAATATCACAATGTCTTGGGGTGTTAAGTTCTTCTCAAAAATCATTTTTCATATCATTTATGTTATTAAACATAATTATATTATTTAAAATCTTAGAGTTTTATAACCTCCACATTTAAAAAATTACATCCTCACATAACTTTAACTATATCTCAGTAATCCAAGGATGGAAATTTGAAGATAAATTTATTGTAAACCCACATAGTAAAAAGTTTTTATAAATAAACCTATTGAAAAATGAGAAGTGGAAGTATTAGGTTCATCAAAATTAACACATAATATGTTTCAAATAGAAAAACCACTATGGGTTGTTAAGATTTTCACATGATATAAAAACATAAATACTTATAAAGAGTGATTCATGTCATTAATCAAAATCAAGTGAATGATCAATAGAATGTTATGGGACTCAAAACCATAAATCATTGATGATTTAAATTACCGTATTATTTAATAGGTTCGAATGTAATAAGATAGAAATTTTTTAATACCCTACTCCAAAAGTTGATTAATTTTTTTACACTCTAAAAATAAAATGAAATATACTTATAATATATATTTCGATGAAAAATTTTATCCTTTGGTTGTGCTTATATCAATTACAAATTCATCCCTACTATATGAAATTGTTGAGTGAATAAGGCTTCCTTATGAATTTTTCATTCCATTATGTTTTGGAAATCACAAACATATTTTCTTAAAGAAAATTTTCATTCTCTAAGAAAATAATACTTAATGAAAATTTTCTTAACTAAGAGTATTTTTATCTTTATATATGGTTTCTAATGATTTATAAAATGTTTTCTAAAAACTAGTTTAACCATATTTTTCTTAAAGTCATAAATCAGATCCTTTTATAACTCGAAACCTTAGAGTTTTTGAGAATCTGATTTCTCTAAAATTCATATTCTGATTTCACTAGAATTGAGAATCTAATTTATCATGTATTTTGAATCCGATTTCTTCAAAAATCAGACTCTGATTTTCTAAAATTTTGACTATGATATTTTTCATAAATCGTACTCTAATTCTCTTAGAAATTATAATTTGATTCTTTCAAAAATCAGAATCCTATGATTTCAAAATTTTGAATCTAATACTCTCATAATTTTGAATACGATTCCCTCTTAATCGTGTATCTGAGTCTATCATTACAAAGAATCTGTTTCTCTTAGAATTGTGAATTTGATTATTTCAGAATTTTGAATCTAATAGTTTCAGAATTATAAATCTAATTCTCTCAGAATTCTAAATCATATGCTTTCAGAATTGTGAGTCAGATTCTTAGAAAATTTTGAATCTGATTCCCTCAGAATTTTTACTCCCATTCTCTCTGAATTTAGATTTTGATTTAATCAGAATTTTGATACTTATTTCTTCAGATATCAGAATCTGATTCTTATATAAAACAGAATCTTATTATCATCGTTTCTAGAATCTAATTTTCAATGAATTCAGAATATAATTAAATTCCTTTCGCAACATTAATATATTTCCATAATGTAGATTTAAATTTTATCGGATCTTAAAATTTATAATGTTTCTTAAAACTAATTTTATTTATAAAATGATTTCATACAATCTATTATTAATATAACTATTTCCTGAGTACCACATATACAGGTCCCCATGAAATTGAAGGGAAAATTTGACTATCTGAGGAGGGAGTCAACCATTAGAAACTTTGCCTATAAATACCCAGCAGCATGATGTTTTTTGAGAGATGAAATTACACACATACTGAGTATTGGATGTGCTGATACTATATGAGTGCTTTGCTCAAATCTTCCTTGGGAGAATTCAGTGAACAACATGGTCAAGAAGAGAACATATTTTAAATCTTTCTTAGTGAAACTCTGATTGATGTTGTACAACCAAGGTCTTCCAGGGATTAGAAGACAGATGTTACAACTACCTTAAAGATCGAGGGATTCCAGGGATAAGCCAAAAGAGATTCCAATCACCTTGAAGATTGAGGGCTTGCGAAGATAGCTAGATAGTGACTAATTATGATAATCGTATTGAGGGATTACTGTAGTGTGGGTAAGCTAGAGTTTCATGAAAGTATAAATCAAGGGACTTTTTTCCAGGGTTGTAGGATACCTTTCTCTTCGGGTTAAAAGATTTCTTATACTTTTTTACATAAAAGTTATTTAAATTCCACTGATTTTTCATTATGATAGAAAGTGAAACTTTCATATAATTTATTAAACATGTAAACTTTGATAGATAAGATTCTATATTCTTTAAGGTAAAATATTAGTTTAATTTTTTTTTCTAATGTTTTTTATTACATTCATATTATCAGATTCTATCTTTTCGTAAGTTTTTTTCATTAAGAAAACAATTAATAGGACTTTGTGAATTCAACTAGTTAAACCTTGTTAAACATATGTTTAATTACGGTTTAAATGAATGTTATAAAACCTAAAATTCTACCCCTCTTGTATTTGAGCCTCTCTTAGTCCCATTTCGATCATCGCATTAGGTATCATAGGGTGAAAGCTCAATTTTACCAATCTCATAATTGGTATTAGAGGGTGAAAGCTCTGATATACCAATCTCAAAATTGGTATTAAATTAATGTATCTATATACTAATACTCACAATTGGTATTATAGGTAGGAAACTCTAAAATATTGATACCCACATTTGATATCAATAGTAGAATTTGAGATACTTATACAAACACATAAGTATCTTGCTCATCTTTTCTTAAGAAATTTTTCTTTCTCATTTTTTCTTAAGTATTTTTATATTGCTTAACATTTTTTATGTTTTTCATAATGTTACATATATACTTTCTACACTAATCTATTTTAGTGGGAAAATTTGTTTTATCTTAAGAATGGAAAGAATTAACATTGGTTAAATAGACAATATTAATCCTACTAGACCTCCATTTATTGTTGGGAATGACTATGGGTACTGGAGATAGAGGATGAAGAGCATTATTATCAGCATTAGAATGGATTTTTTTTACTTACCGATGACTAAAAGATTCTTGATAAGAAAATAAAAACATTTACAAACCAGGAAAAACTAAAGCATCAACTCAATTACAAGGTACATAATAATTTATTATGTTCACTAACTAAGAATATCTATAGTCATATATCTTCATGTGAGTACAACAATATTATATATAAGTAACTTTAATTAAAAAACTTTGGAACGTCAAATGTGATTGAAACAAGAAGTGTTAGGCTAATAACCAAATATCATGGATTTTTATTTCCTTATAGAGAACTTTTATACAAGGTAAAACAATTATTTATGACTATTGTCAACAACCTTCAGTCTACTGGTGAAAAAGGACTTGATGATAAAATTATTGTGGATAAGATAATTGATAACATGTAAAATGAGTGGGATTCCGAAAGAACTTATATTGATGAGAATAGGAAAGTTTCAAACATTAATATTGATGAATTATTTGGGAATCTTCTATAGAAGGAAACTAGAATGAAGATATATGCATACATCAATAAGAAAAATAATGGAAATGGAAGTGTTTCTTTCACTACAACATTAAATAATAAAAAAAATAAGACTCTTAAAAGGTTACAAGATCAAAAGATAAGGAAGATATTATTGTATCATATTCTTGTGACAATGATAATTCTTAGAATGAAATTGAAAATCATGCCTGAAGGATGAAATAGATTGCATGTAAGAAATATTTTCAGTACATGTACAAAAAGAAAGATAGAAAGGACAAGTATGATCCTAAAGCAACATGTTATGAATGAAAAAGGGCTATACATATCATACTGTACTTTACCAAGCTCAATATTAAAGAAATATGGTATATACATTATGAAAATAAAAACAATAAGTACTTAAAATCTAAGGCTAATAAATTTCTAAAGGTTAATGATACCTAGACTTCCAGTTGTGGTGACTCTTCAGAAGAATCATCAAAATATGAATATTCTAGTAAAAAAAATATTCGTCTTATAGCCAGAATTACTATTGAAAATCAATGTCTCTTGACTAAGGTACACAATGCAAAATCTCTTACTAATATGGCTTTAAATACTAATTTTTCTTATAATAAGTATTACAAATATTTGGATGAATAATCCCACTCTAAAAAAGAAAATTTTTTACCTTCTTTTTATAAAGTATTTAGGTTTTCAGAATTTCATGAAAATGATAACTCTAAACTCAAAAAAATTTGATATGGAAAATTCTAGAATTAATGTACTTACAAAACAAGTATAAGATTTTTCCATAGATATTGATTAGAAAAATCTTGATTTTAAAAATATTTCTAAAAACCTAAAGGATGTTATTTATTATATGGATAAAATTACTAAGTACTTTGAAAAACATGTTTTTTAGAAAAATGTTCTTGAGACTAAACCCCTTCCTAAAACTATTTGTTATAAGGATAAAAATTTAGTTATTAAAAAAATATGATATATTTTCCTTAATAAAACATCTGAAAACATTACCTCTGGTAATGAAAACATTGATAATATGTATTATCAAATTCATCTTCTAAGGAATATTTATGTAATATGATACTCCCACCAAAAACCTATTTTTAGAAACAACTCTTTCGTTTCTAAGAGTGACCCATTTTACAATAAGTGTTATAGTGATGGAAATCGGGAAATAAATTTATATTTAAATAAAACGTAATCACTAAGATTTCATAAATTTTATTTATCTAAAAAAATATGGATTCCAAATATTCTTATTTCAAACATATCTATATCCAAACAAGTTTAGATTTTTAAAACCTAATTTTTTCTTTTACATGAAAACAAAGGAAGTATTAAGAACAATACATAGCACATGGATAGTTGATATTCCCAGAACATGACTGGTAACAAAATATATATCAATATGATCATTAATATGAAAGGAATAAGAGTAAATTTTGGATATAATGCTCAAGGAGAGATTGTTGGTTTAAGTAACATTGTTATTCTTGGAATGTTTTGATTTCAAATGTTTTATTTGTTAAATTACTTAGGAAAAACCTTATAAGACTAATCCAATTATGTGATGAAGGTTACCTTGTAAATTTTAGGAATGTTAAATGCTTAGTTAACAATTCTAAGGATGAATTCATTCTATTTAACCATAGGCATGAGAATGTCTACACACATAAAATAGAATACCTTAGGTGCCAAGACTTACCTTGCCTTAGTGTAATAGAAGATTAGTATTTGTTATGGAACAGAAGGTTAGGACACTATAACCTCAATAACCTATAAAGAATCTCAATGAAATGACCTGTTAAGGATCTACCAGATCTTAGGTGTTATTCATCGAATGTCTAGGACCCTAGTCAATTTTCAAGCAATATAAATCAATTTTTAAATCTATAATTGAAGTCTCAAATTCTGATACAATACAGTTAGTGTATATGGAACCTTTTGGACCCACACATGCTCAATGTATTGGAGGAAAATACTATGTATTCATTTTAGTTGATTATTAACGTCGATTTATATGGGTTTATTTTCTAGAAAATAAATACAAATCATTTTTCTTAATTAAAATCATTTAGATCCCAAGTTAAGAGGGATAAAAACCTACCATTGATAACAATCCATCATAGTGGAGAATTTAAATATTCATTTTTTGAAACATTTTTTATTAATAAAGATATTACTCACAACTTTTCTACTCCAAGAACCCCGAAGAAAAATGGTGTTGTTGAAAGAATAAATCTTATTCTTATAGAAATAACTAGAACCATGTTGAGTGAATAATCAATTTATAATCATTTCGGGGTTGAAGCTGTATGTACTTCTTGCTATATTATAAATCATGTTTTAATCAAAAACTTTCTCAATAAAACACCATAGGAATTATAGACTGGTTGATTTTTTTTTTCTTACTCTAGTTTATTTTGGACGAGAAGTATTCATCCAAAATTCTAAAGGTAAAATACAAAAATTTTCCCCCAAATCTAATGAATTAATATTTTATGCTATTCCACTACATTTATGGCTGATAATTTTTTTATCAAAAAATATTCTACTATTGAGGAAAAACTGTATATAAAATTTGATGAAACTGATCATTTTGTTGTTAAACAACCCCTACCTACATATTCAAATAACCGATTATCAACCATTGATATAATATTCATCTAACAAGGAAAATACTCAAGAAAATGTTTTTAGAGTATTTACCCCAGAAGACATTCTATCTTTTTTTGACAAATAGGGTTTACCAAACCCAAGTTAATTGCTTCTTAGGAATCATCCCAGTGGTAATATCATTAGAGAAGTTAATAAACCTATAAAGATGGGAAATTCCTTAAAAAATTATGTAGAACATCTAGATTTTAATTCCTAAATTGAACCTAAGACTCTAGATGAGGCACTGGGTGATGATCATTGGGTAAATTCTATACAATATGAAGTAAATGAATTTGAAAGGAATAAATTATGGACCTTGATTGAAAGACCAAATGAAAATTCTGTAATTGGAGTAAAATGACTTTTCAGAAATAAATGTAATGAAAATGGATTGATTATTTAAAATATGGAATGATTAGTTACTAAAGTCAACAATAAAGAAGAAGGAATATATAATGAATAAACCTATGCTCTGGTATCTAGACTGGAATCTATTAAATTTTACTAGACTTTACATCATTATTTAACATTAAACATTTTCAAATGGATGTGAATATTGATTTCCTTAATGAATATGTACAAGAAGAAATTTATGTTGAAAAATATCTTGGTTATGAAGAAACAAAACATCCTGAACATGTTTACAAATATACCAATGCTTTATATGGCCGTAAACAAGCCCCTAGTGCTCTGTATGATAGACTTAGAGGATTTTTGCAACAAAACAGCTATTTTAAGGGAACCATAGATCCAAATCTTCTTATAAAGTGAGATTTAAAAAATATTTTGATTTTTTAAATCTATATTGATGACATTATATTTAGATCAACTTAGAAATCAAGAACTAATTCTTTTTGAGATCTTATGAAATCTACGATTGAGATGAGTATAATGGGTGATTTTAAATTTTTCATTGGTTTTCAGTTTTCTTAAAAATCATAAGGTACTTATATATATCAATGTAAGTATATTAATGATATTCTGAAAATTTATGGTTATGAAAATACTTAACATATAACAACTCTAATTAGAACCTCAAATACACTTGATGATGATGAATTATGTAAACCAGGGGATCTAAAATGTTTGATCAGAATGATAGGTAGTTTACTATACTTAACTGCTAGTTATCTAGACATAATGTTTTTATTATGATTATCTCCAAGATTCCAAGAAAATCCAAAGTAATCCAATTTAAAAGTTGTGAAAATATTTTTTCATTATTTAAAAAAGAACTATGGATTTAGGACTATTTTATTCTTTTGGAGATGATTTTGTTTTAATTTTTTTTGAATGATGATTTTGGTGGATATAGAATGGATAAGAAAAGTATATCTAGAAATTTTCATTTCTTGGGAGATTAATTAGTTTCTTGGTAATGCAAAAACAAAACACAATAGCACTTTCCACTACTGAAGAGGAATTTGTAGCAATTGGAATTTATTGTTCTCAAGTGTTATTGATGCAACACACACTAACAGACTATGAGATGATTGTTACCAAAGAACAAATATTGTGTAATAATACATGTGTTATTTCCCTTAGTAAAAACCCTACACATCAATCTCATGAAAAGCACTTAAACATTAGGAATCACTTTCTTAGGGATCACACACTTAATGGAGATATAATTAATGAATTTATTAGAATGCAAGATCAAATTTCTGACATATTTACAGAACCTTTACTCTATGATAGATTCAAATACATTGATCAAAAGTTAGGAATGATAACTGTAATTTAATCAACCATATTAACTTTTTATTAAAACCTATCTCCTAAAATTAAGAAACTCCTTTTCATATGGGGATTACTTATGTGCCCCCCCCTAATTTTTTATTTTTTAGTATTTAAATTATTCAATTTTCGGTATCTGAATTTTTTATTTTTAAGAATATGAGTTTTTCACTTTTCGGTATTTGAATTTTTCACTATTCAGTATATAAATTTTTCATTTTACGGTATCTTAATTTTTTATTTTTTGGTAATTGAAATTTTTATTTTTTGGTATATAAATATTTCATTTTTTAGTATTTGAATTTTTTATTTTGCAGAACCTGAATTTTACATTTCTTGGACGCAAAAAATTTTATTTCTTGGAACCATAATTTTTCATTTCTCCAAACATGAATTTTTCATTTTTCAGAACCTGAATTTTTCATTTCTCATAACACGAATTTTTCCTTTCTCAAAACATGAATTTTTCATTTATCGGAACTTGAATTTTTCATTTTTCAGAACCATAAAAGAACTTCACCCATACTGAAAAATTATTATGATTAATCCAGAAGGTATGATTCCTTACCTAGACCATCATATTTTCGCTCTCTTTTTTGTTGGTATTTCAATCTTATTTTAAGATACCCTTTTCATATTCAATTCACATAAATTTGATGCTTCTTTAAAACTTAAAAGGATCATAACTAATAAATATTTCTTTGGGTTTAATATCAACCGTCATATTAAATGAAATTAATTTAAACCATTGGATTGACCCAGGAATATGAACTGTCTCTGCAATGAATATCTAAAGGGACCACTCTTCACATCCCACATTGGTCGTCTCAGTCTTTTTACACCTGAGCTATGCCACCCTATATGTTTTCCATTCCAATTTACCTCTTTCCTTAACTTCTAAATGTCTCTTGAGACCTTTTACCAGGCTCTGATGGTGTCAAAAAAGGAACTCAAAGACTGGATAGTCTACTGATAAAGGTTAGTAGACCAAAATTTTCTTGTGACATGTAACTCTCTTATTATAAAATTAATATATAAAAATGGAGGAGTTAGTCATTGTGTGGCCAAGATGGATAATTCATATCCAGTCTACCATGATCAGTTTTTGATAACCTAGATATTTCCAATGCATTCAATGATTCAGTTAAGAATTCAATTGACCAATAAGTAGACAAGATTTAAGATATTTCAGCAAGTTTTTCAAAAAAGATCAAGGAAAAAAAGCTTCCTAAAATTAATAAGATAATTATATTACTAGAAAACATAATTATTTCTCTCCAAATTTAATAAAGTTAAGATAAATCAGGGAACAATTGGTATAGGAAGTAAATGTTTAGGAAGAGATGATCATGTCTCAAGGTGAAACAATTCAATCTCAAGGTGAAATTATTCAAGCTTAGGAATAAAGAATAAATGAACTTGAATAGATAATTTAGAGGTAGGAAGAGCTTCTGTTCATGTTTCAAGATGATCACAAGGATTTTAATAAGTTGAAATCAAACATAATGAAGATTATGCTGAAAAATAAGGATGACTGATTTTCATTTCAATTCTGATATTTTTTTTAAAACAAATTTTTTATGTTTTCGATTCCTTAAGGAAAATATTTCTTTTTATTTTTTTCATTTAATGATTTCTAACATTATAGGTACAAAATATACACCTCCATTACATATTGAAAATCACAAAGGGGGAAAAGAAAAAATTTTGAAAAAATATATTACTAAGGGTAAGATTACCAAAAAAATAGAATGTTCAAGTAAGAAGGAGTTTAATCAAGATAACTTTCTTATGTAAATGAAATATATTTCAAGACAGATTCATAGAAGTCTAGAATATGACCCTTAATTAAAAATAACCTAAGGGGAGTTAGTCTTATTCATCCTAAATCATAATCAAAGGGGTAGAAATGTATTTATTATATGAATTAATATCTTAATATTCTTTTATGATTGTTTTTATGCTTTCCAAAAAGGTGGATATTGTTGAGTCAGTATGGTTTTCTTATGATTTTTCCATTATTTTATGTTTTGAAAATCAAAAAAACCATTTCTTAGGGAATTTTCTATTTCTCTGAAAAAAAATTATTAAGGAAAATTTTATTTCTCTAAGAATGATTTTATGTTTAACTATGGTTTCTAATGATTTATTTAATGTTTTCGAAAACATAGTTTAACCATATTTTTCTTATTGTCATAAATTAGATCCTTATCTAACTCTGAACCATACTATTTTGGATTACATGATTTCTCTTGAATCCAAAATACGATATATATGAAATTTAGAATCAAATTTCTCTAGAATTGAGAATACCATTTATCTATAATTGTTAATCATATTTCATCAAAACTTAGACTCTGATTCTCTACGTAATCAGACTCCAATTATCATAGAAATTAGAATATCATTCTTTCAAAATTTTGAATATGATTCTCTAATTTTTTTACCCAATTCTCTCAAAATTATAAATCCGATTAACTCAAAATTGTTAATCCGATTATTTCAGAATTGTGAATTTGATTATCTCAGAATTATAAATCTAAATCTCTTATAATTGTGAATCTGATTCTCTCAGAATTGTGATTCTGATTATCTCAGAATTGTTAATCAGATTCTTTAAAAACTATGAATCATATTCTCAAAAAATTATGAATCCAATTTTCTAATAATTGTTATTCAAATTATTTCAAAATTCAGATTCAGAATTCATCAGAATTCAGGTTCTGATTTCTTCAGAAGTTAGTATCAAATTCTTATATAAAAAATAATCTTATTATTATTTTATTGGCTCTGATTTTCAATGTTTTAAGAATATGATTTAATTATTTTTTTAAAGTTAATATATTTCATTAAATTATAGTTCCATTTTATTAGATCTTAAACTTTATAATTCTTCTTAAACATAATAATGTTTCTTATACAATCGTTTATTAACTTAATTGTTTCCTCAATGCCATATATATAGGTCCCCTTGAAATTTAAGGAAAAATATGACAGTTTGAGGAGGGAGTAGACCATTGGATTCGTTTCCTACAAATACCTATCCATTTTAATGTTTTACAAATATGAATTTTTATACAAGATTATTACTAGATGTTCTAATACTCAGTGAGAGCTTTGCTCAAATCCACTTTGTGTGACTTGGTGAACAACCTTTTCAAGATAAGAACATCATGTATATCGTTCTTAGTGAGACTCCAATTAATACTATAAAATATAGGGCTTCTTGGGATAACATGACAAAGGATCCAACTACCTTAAAGATTTAGGGATACAAGGGATAGGAAGACAAAGGGTCCAATCAACCTGAAGACTAAGGGCTTGTGAGGACAGCAAGACAGAAACTAATTCCGACAATCATATCGAGGGATTACCCTGGTGTGGGTATGATATATGTTATTGAAAGTATAAATCAAGGGAAATTCACCAAATGTTTTTAGATACCCTTATCTTTGGGCTAAAATATATCTTATACTTGTTTACTTTCATGTTCATTAAATTCTTCTATATTTTCTAAAATTTAGAAAGTATAATATTCTTATACTTTCTTAAACTTGTAATCTATGATACATAAGATAATATATAGATTATGGAAGAATATTACTATAAGAAAACATTTCATTTGTTTTTCAACATATCCATATTTTCATATTCTAACTTTTCTTAAGTTTGTAATTAAGAAAAGATTAATAGAACTTTGGGAATTCGACTAGTTTAACTATGTTAAACATAGATTTATTAAAGGTTAAAATGAATGTTTTAAAAATTGAAATTCTCCCCCCTCTGGTAGTTTATCCACTCTTAATCATATTTATTTCCTTATAAAAATAATTTCCAAAAATAAATTTTTTATGTATGAGGCTGTAAAATTAGCTTTTAGTGAATCATTGAATTCATAAAAGAGTGACCAGACATTCTGTATATCTCTAACTATTTTCCATAATCTATATGGTTAAAAATAGTTATCAAATATAATAAATTAATCTATAAACCACTAAATTTACACCAATGGTTCATTATTAAAATTTATTTTTCAAATCATTTAAATAAAATTAGTGACATGTTAAACGTAACATCACATATGCAATTTGTACACCCTAAATCCTTATCATCGTTACACCTTGGGATCAAGCCCCTTATCCATTCCAAATGGGATGGGTTTTCACCTATAATGAGGGTTTTTCATTCTCTAAAATATATTAATATAATTCATATTTCATTCCTGAAAAATATTTTGAAATCCTTGAAATAAAATTAATCTACAAATATCCATTTTTTATAACGTCTAATAATCATATTTGTCCATTATGACAACATCCTTAATGATCATATTAAACCTAAAGGTTACAATAACTTTAAAATTATTTCTATGAAATGTAGATGCATTATTACTAAAATAGATTTTACCCTAAAATATATAATTTCAATAAATTTCTCCTATGGTGTCCTTAAACATAGTGGACTCCCATAACATAAAACCTAAAAAAGAGGTGTTTTAGTCTTTGGAAATATGATTAATCTTAAACTCATTAACCTGTTATAGTATCTGTAACTATTATGTTAGTAAATACTTATATTATTATAAAATTTAACAAAATCCCTAACCGTTTCATGATTCTTATACCAAAATACCATTGTAAAAAATACTTCTATAATATAATTTTGTGATCCAAATTAAAACATAAACCATTTAATGACAAGATAAATCCTTCCATATTCTATGGATTAACCTTTAGAAGAAGGAAGTGACTCAAATCGTGCCTAAGTTATTTAAATTTTATATAAAAAATATAAATGGATACTTAAGAAGAAATTTATTTCCATCTATCATTCTATTTATTTTTCCTTGGATTTTTTTATTTATGGAATTATTTTCCATATATAAATCATTTTACAATTCCATTTAGGAAAATTTTATTAAATATAATACACATTAGGATTAACCTAGGCCATTAATATTCATCATTTATTCGAATACATCATAATTGATTCTAAGGAAAATGTGATCTATCCAAAGCATATCCCCTAGGAGTGCCAAAATCGATGCACAGTAAGACCTGATTTTTTTCACCAGGTGAAAATTGGGTCAATACCAATGCACACTTTTTGGAGTTATTATCCCTTGTTACAACTATTCTAGATCCAAATCCTCTTTAATTATCTAAAAAGGGATTTATTTCCTAGAAAAACACATAATATCAACCTTACTAAATCTTTTGGATGTTCTAATATACATATACTCAAATTAAATCAGAGTGTTATGATCCCCAATCTATGTTTTAATAAATAATTTTTTGAAGTTTTCTACTAAACATCTTCTAATAACAACTATAATGACCCAATCTCCAGTAACTTGGAGTCGATGTCTGTTTAATTATATCGAAAGAAGATACAAGGAATCAAATTTTAAATGAAAAAAAGTATAGTAGTCTTGGTAATGTAGATACATACTTGAGTCTTACATTACATTTAAAAACAACAATTAAAACATATTTTTTTTTGAGAAAATTATTATTATCTAATTAATACCCTCTCATATAAATCTAAGTACACTTCCTCAATTCTTATTAATAGGAAAAAATAATGGTAAGCTCAAATGCTTATTATGGGTGAAAATAAGGATTAAAAATTGAATGAAATCAATGAGAATAAAATGTGCACAAGTGAATGATGATATAATCAGAGTGAATTATTGAATAATAAAAGGACACATACCCATAAATACCAAAATCATCAATATTGAAACATGTAATATGAATTTAATAAAATAAAGAGTTATAAAAATTAATAATCTTTAGCCATGTGATATCAATCTTGATCAAATGAAACACTATAAACCGATGGAATTAAAAAAGAAAAATATTGGAATCTTGGGGAATCGTCTTCATAGAACACTTATAGAACCCTTAAAAATGTAATAACCATAACTTTTACATATAATATAATTATCTAGAGAACATAATCATTATACAATTCATTAAATCACCATCTAGGCGAACACATAATTTAATATATATCGGGCTCACATAGTGATATCTGGGTGCACCCATCTTACAATCAATGCCTAATAACCACAACATGAATAATTTACATAAAGATATCATTTCATTATAAAAATCATAAAACAACCATTTTCCATTTTATAATAATATTAACCTGTGGCAAAAAAATGGGTTCTATAAAAATCTTTTTAAACATGATTAACCCATGGAAAATAATTAGTTTCCCTAAAAATATCTTTGAAACAATATTAATTAATGGAAAATAAATGGGTTCCACAAAAATATCTTTGAAACATTATTATTCCATCCATAGACAAAATGAGGATGGTATTAGTACAAAATATTACAATTAAATCATAAGTAAAAACAAGGGTTGCTAACATTGATGAATGGGAATCAAATTAAAATATCACTAAATTAATTTTTTGTAACATAACCACTTCATATTGAAAAATAACTTTTCAAATATAAAAAATTCAAAAAATATTTTAAAAATGTTTTTTAATGAAAACAACTTTGGAAACATTTAAATGAAACCTTAAAAATCATTTAAAACATTTCTCGAGGAAAATATCATTTCAATTAAAAAACTTTTTTATTTTTTTGGAAATAATTTTCATTGAAGATAACATTAAAAAAATATAATTTAATATTCAATGAAAATAATGGACAAGATAATGGAAAAATTACATTGATGTCGTACACTTTAAAATATAGATTCATTTTACATTTTCAACAAAATAAAAATGGAAAGTATTTGGAAAATGACATGAAGATTTCACTTAAGTTTTTTGAAAATGTATAACATGGATAAAAAGGTCATGTAATTTATTTTAAATGGTTAAATAATTTTTTTTAAAACATATTAAAAAAACATGGTTTTTCTAGAAAACAATTTTCCAAACAAAGATAGAAATAAAGTAATATATTCTTAAGAACATTTTCTCAGTAACATTATGTAACAAAGAGTGGTAAAATGTTTATTAAAATCTCATGAATTACCATAGGATAAGAAAATAAAATATTTTTATTATGAAATGTTCAAATATATTTTTAAAAAAAAATAAAGAATAAAAAATATCTATAAGGATGAGATTACAAAATAAAAAATTAAAAAGGTCATAAAGATGAAGGTAGAGTTAATAAATGAATATAGTATCTATATCAAATTTAAAAAAAAATTAGAAATGTTTTCATATATTATAAAAAACCAATTGGGATTACTTAGAGAATCTTAATATATCAAAGGTGATGAAGAAGTAATATAACCCGAAGTAAAGAAATTGTGTTATGAAAATATTTACCACTTGGTATCTTTTAAGTAAAATCCCATTAGATGAGTTAATTGAAATTGAAAACAGAAAAATATAATTTATAAATTATTTATATTATTACATATAAATGGGATATACAAACACCATTGAAAAGAAATTTTTTCATAACATACAAATGTGCCACAATTAAAGGAAACTAAAAAAGAATCCCACACAAAGATTATATCATTGAAATGAGAATTAATAAATAAAATTATAAAATTTATCAAATTTAAATAAACATAAAAAATTTTATGTACCTCATAAAATAATAAATGGTCATTAAACACAAGATCTTTTCCTGAAATAATCATTGTATCATAAGTTTATCCCTATAAATGGAAATTGAGTTTAGAAAACCATTACCTCACTTTTTTTTCATTGAACTTTATTTATTCTCATTTATAATTTTTTTATCAATTTTATTAACTAAATTATGAAATATATCAATATTTATAATATCACATATGATCCTTTTATAACATCTTATAACACATTAATTAATAATAGTTCATTATTTTCATTCTTTCAGGTGTTAACTTCCTTGTTTTCTCATTCATGATTTGTCTTCGAAGTTTAATTTCTGGGCATATTATATAGTTACATCAAATATACAATACAAATCATGAAATAATTTTCATATTTATACATAAATTATACTTTTAAAATTGAACATGATGTATGTTTATGAATAATTAAGTACGTTATAATCACAGAGATGGTAAGCCGCACACACGCACAACTAACATTTTTCTTTTTCAATGATCATCATGGAAATGTGGTAAGTAATGTTTTTGGATTTTTAGAATTATCAAAATATCAAATATATAATATTATTTCTTTAAATATACTTATATATTTTATCCATTTCATGTAGTGATGAATAGAGTATCATATTTCTTCATGAAGGTAGTAATATACACGTACACGAATGATATAATAAAATTTTAGTGTAAGAAATAAAATGATATATTATATTTTCATAATGATAAATTTTCTAGGAATATAATAATTCTGTCATTTTTGTCACATATATTCATTATTTTTATTTTTATTACCTTCCATGTAAGGAGTTAGTGAAAATAAGATAACATCACTTCGTGAGGTGGTAGTCCACCGTACACACAAACGACATTATCTTATCCCCTACTGAATGGAATGTAAAATTGTATATATGATATAAGGAATATATAGGTATAATTATGTCATAATAAATAAAATTTAGATACATCATCATACCTAATCACTATAGGTGGTAATGGAGAAATAAATGACATCAGTTAGCGAGGTTGTAGTCCGTCGTACACACGAATGATGATTTTGTAACCCATATGATTGGAGTATAGATGGGTGTAGATAATGCACTTATTATAAAAAAATCTCATTATACGTAAGATGTAACATTAAAATTTTTTACAAGGGTAATAACCATTAATTTTCTTGGTTCTAATTCCTTTAAATGGCCAAACTGTAATTTTTAGTAAAGTTATGGAAGGCTCAGATTCGTCTGTGGCTCATTTAGTGCCCAGAGTCACAAAAAAGGAAGAAAAGTCTTTTATATACTATTAAAATCTTCCATGAGGTTGAAGATAGTGGGAACATGGGGGCCACAGAGCTTTTCTATAATTTTGTGAAAGAAGTCACACGACTGTGCGACCCATGTACGATATAGTCTAATGGTGTTTTGCAGTGTTAATGCATGGTAAGATAAACTGTGATAAGAACAATGTGGTGTTCCCATTAGAGGAAGATAATGGTTCATGGTTGGAACATTATTTGGCCAATCGTGCATCCAAACTATGCTCTTGGGTATTTTATAGTGAAATTACCAATTTTACCATATTAAAAGAATTAAAATAATTCAATTCTCCTCCACATCTATTTCTATATCATCTACCTCCTCCTCTCACGCATTGTGCTACCCTTAAATCTCAACTAGGGCTGAAGAATCACGTAACTATTTATATAATTCTATCAATGTCATTATTATTGGAATTATAATGATATGATCTTTGATCTACTGTAATCCTTTTCATGTTCTAATTTGGATCTATTGTTCTATTTAGGTGTGGGCTCATTTTTCCCATTTTTAGATCATTTTTTAGTTTCTCTATTTTCTTCCAGCTTAGATTGAATCAAAGTTTGAAATTGGATGATGGAAGATCTATGAGGCTTTGGTAGGTGGTCTAGGATCATTCCCCTAGTTTTACTGGGTTCCATTATTTAAGACATTGTGTTGTGAGCTAGAATTTACCAAGGCCGCCTCATTTTTTTCAATTAAATTAAACTGATGTCGCACCATGAATTTGGAAACCCATGTTTGTATCAAATCAAACCCTTGCGTTCATCATCTTGTTAATGAAGTCCATTTGGAATCACTAAATTCATAATGTTAATTTCTCATTTGTTTTAGTTGTTAAAAATTCTTATGGGGTCTTCCATCATATTAAATACTTTGAGATATGGTTGAGTTGTTTAGGGGTAATAAACTTAGTCATAATAAATTTTACCCCATTCCACTAATGAACCACTAATATAATTAAATTTTCCTAGTCTTGATTCCTTATTCCTTATGAAATTTTTTAATTTTGTTCCAATGACATTCCTTGACCAATATGATTTTTGAAATAAAAATTCTTGAACAAATGAAATGGTTATTTTTTGGGAATGTTATATATATATATATATATATATATATATTATTTGATCACTTATTTTACCTTAGAGATGAGGGTTAAATGATGGGTATTGACTTAAGGACCCCATGGATAGACAATCATGACTGAGTTATCTTTTTTTTAATGTCTTGTAAACACATCAGGGGGTGATATCATCTAACCCTGAGAAGAGATCAACAAGATTTGTATATTTTTAACTCCAGATGAGTGACACCAGTTCCCTTAGGGAGACCACTTGGATGGGATCGATGGAATTATTGGATGTACCATGACTAGAGGGAAAATCAGGCCCCTAAGTACGATACCAGATATAGAATCATAGATCTATTATCCATTGACTATTTTCACACCATGCAGGAGTGACACTTAGGACATGATACATGGTCCCTATTGGATGGACTCCTCGGCATTGACTAATCCCCTAAATTGATACATGAATAGTATCTCATAATTTTCAAGGATTAAATAAGGGAATTTTTTTATAATTTAATAAGAGGTTTAACATTGAATTCAAATTTAATTAATGGTTTTCCATATAATAAATTATACTTTGTTTATAAGAGTTAAGGACATGTCCACAAAGACTAAGAACAAGATTGGGGATAGTCCATATTCCTATTCATTATCCCTCACTATTCCATTTTAGGAAAACTCAGTTAAGACACACCTGTTGAGGGTGAAGTGGGTAGATTGGACGAGTCTAGAAGCAGAACTCAGTCCAATGTATTTATTTATTCATTTAGTTTTTTTTTCATTTGAATTATGTGGTATACTGATTATTTGGAATTGAATGAAATGGAACAACCTATAAACCATGGGTGAAGGTCTACTAAGATTATATCTCACACCCGACCTGAGTTCCCTCAATGTCTATGTAGACCTTATGTTTGTAGGTATAGGCAAAGTGAAGTAGCCAGCATCTAATGCTAGATTGATAGTATATGATGGAGTAGGGAGCACAGGATCCGGCCAATGATTGGGATACTAGACCTAGTGTTTTTTGGTATTTTTGTTCATTTTTAATCTTATTTCATATTCTTGTAAGCCCTTACCCCTTCATAGTCATTTTTTGTATAGATACATGATACATTATTATCATCATCATCACTTATATCAGTTTATTATTCACCTTCCACCTACTATTTATTTAACTTCCATGTTTTGTTATTTTAGTTTCTCAATCAGTTGTTCCTTATTTGTACTTTCTCTACTTGTTATTATTATATAATATTGTGCTTTACTCTAATCAGTAAGATAATAATATCCCCATGGTAACTCCCATGTCCTTCACTGCTTGTCGGCATCCTCTACTGTTTGAGGAGGTGCGCTTCAGGTCCAGTGGACCACTGTCTTGTGGAAGCATTGATTAGAATCTAGGGAGGGACACTAAAAAGTGGAATTAGAGATTATTTTCCTTTTTTCTTGATGTTTTATTTTATACAAGATAATAGGACAATGGAATTGGAATGATCCTTTTCTTGGGAGTATCTATCACATGTATAGGGGAACCCAAATTTCATGGGTTGTGTAAACGATGTTATTTCTTTCTCATGTTATAATTTCTCTATATTTCACTCTTGGGTGATGCACATGTTTTACACTATTTCTATTGTTGATACTATTTGAATGAGTTGTTTCTTTTTAACCCTATGATATGAAGAAACATGGAAGTGTGCATCATACTAGGTACAATAGGACTTTAAAATTCCATGTATTAGGCCATTCAATATTTATCTACCTATGTGCATTGCCTATTTTTATTATAATTGTTAGTTTTTCCTTGAAATATTATTTTATTCTCTCGGAATGAATAATTGGTCCATTTGAACAATAATTCCACATTATTTGGTTTGATTGGTGAGTGCAAATGGTAGCTCAATAAATAATAACACTACCCATGGCATGTTACACCTGTTGTCTGTTGTATGTGTCAAGATACAATTACTTTAGATGCCAATGTTTATTTATAAGGTTCATGAGACCTTATAAGTAGAAGTTGGTGATGAAATTAACTGAATGATGATTCTCATAACTAAATTAATTAAAATAAATATGGTTCTTAATATTAAGTCGATCCCTTATATGAGATCTTAGCTTTACTTGACCTCAATAGTTTGATGTCGTCTATATCGCATATGTTCCTTATTTGAATCATTATTATCTCCCATACCTAGATACTAGAGTAGGAAAGGGGTTTTATAAGGCTTATATGTAGGGTTTGTACCTATCCTTACTTATAGATTTTTTTATCTATTATAAATATTGTCTAAGGAATGAGCTTGTCATTGTAGAGATATGCCACTATGACGACCTTGTGGTTTACACTAGGAAAGTAGAAATTAGCATACTCTAGAGGTGGTGGGACCTGATCCACCCATGATACCTCTTGTAGTTCCACCTATAACACTTACATACCTTCCATTGGGTAATGATTCTAGTTTTATGACAACATCCATATCTTTATGCAATTGGTTCAGGATGCACCTTAAACAACCCCTTCTATGGTAGAGCTGACCCATGAGTTTCAACAGTGGAATCCTACCACCTTCTTAGATGATGGTGGAAATAAGGCTGATATGTCTTTGTCGGAGGATATAATGTCTATATTAGATCATATAAATACAATTCTAGATTGGAGGGTCAATCATTCAACCTATCTGCAATGTGATTCCTCCATGCTTTGGTGGGATATTCTGACTCAGGCTCGTCGATATTTGGGTATGGTTTGGGTAGACATCCAAAAAACCTTCTTGAAATATTTATTTCTTCAGAATGTGATAAATGATAATATTCGTGAATTACTATACCTTGTAAAAGGTGACATGTTAGTGATGGAATACTCATCTTGCTTCATTGACTTACAATGTTTCTCAGGGACCTTGACCGATGACGAGATAAATAATTTATGGTTATTTGAGGATATGATTTCGTATACCATCGACTCATAAGTGAATGCATTTTGGATAACCACCATTTCAGAGATAGTAACCTATACCCTTATCACTGAGCCAAATTTAAGGGATTCAGGTGACACGATGTAGGGGAGTTCATCATCGAGGTATATAAGTGGGTTATCCAGTAGTAGAAAGTGGTAGCTCATGGTTAAACATGGAGAAAGTACTAGCTAGGTAGAACACACTGAATCCATATGGAGTATCACCAGTGAGGAAGGCTATGCCAAAAAATTCCCTAATGTAAGGAGATCCCAATCAAGTGTTGGGCTTATTATAGGATGGGTCACCTCTATAATTTTTCTTGTATTTTCTTGTAATGCCATGTGAATAGGGTTCTATGATAGAACATCCCTTAAGTTTAGGTTCAGTGACACCCCATTATATGGGATGTTGGCCTTCTATAGGCTGTTCAAGTAAAGAAGGTGGTCATGGATGAGGCACTCATTCTTTAGAGTCCCATCATCAGCCGAGTGGACTCACTAAGGCTATTAAAAAAGCATCACAAGGATGTGGTACAGGTCTTTTCTATGTTGTGTAGCCTATACCCGAGTAGTAGAGTCCATGGTAATCTATAGGTATAGGTACTATTTTGGTATCCTCAACTTTAGTATCTTACATATTTGATACAAATCTATCATACTCTTTTTTATCTACTGAAACTATTTGATGTCTGGGCTTGGTAGTAGAATGCATGAGTTGTGTTTTGAACCATGACACACAGTTTGGAGTTCGAATAGAGGGTATAAGATAGTTCTAGGAGTTCCCCATGAAATAGTATGGAACAAATTTTCAGTTGAGTTTATTCATCCTCAAGATGATCGGTTTTGACTTCATTCTTATTATGGAATGGATTATTTCTTATCAGGACCAGTTGGATTTCTATTCCCATTAGGCATCTTTCACATCACTTGAGGGAAGAACATATATCCATACAAGATAATGGAATACACAAGCTAATTGATCTAGGATCAAGTGTTCTTGGTTGGGTGGAATAACAATCTATACTTTCTGTATCTTGATGAGCGACCATGGTCTACAACTTTTGTAATTCCCTCCTGTCATGGATCGCTTCAGGGACATCTTCCTTGATTATTTCTGTAGCTTACTACATAAGATGAATATTGAGTTCACCATTGAGCTTGTTCTAGGTGTGAATTCAATGTCCATTCCACCTTATAGGATAGAACCAACCATTCTCTAGAACTCAATAAGTATCTCGAATACTTAGAGGCTAAGGGGTTTTTCATACCTAGCACATCATCATGGGGTTACCCAATCATCTTCACTAAGAAAATGGATAGAACCTTAGATTTTGTGTGGATTACCAGATATTGAATTATATTTGTCCTGACCCGCCTCCCGGGCCATTAACCTTATCATCTGACCCCATGGGTCTCTTGTAATACCTTGGTTGCCTTCTTAGCACACCATAAGCTATTACTCACTAGGGTCGCTTATCAGACTAATGAATGTCCCCACAGGCCAACACATGTCCTTTCCAGTGTGTTTTTTCCTCACACACACACATCCTGGAAACATCCCCGAAGGTCTTCACGACCAGTCCTCGGGGCCCGTGCCGTGACTACCCCAAGCCCGCCTTCCATAGGCCAGGGGCTGGCGACTTGCACCAAAGGCGAAAATCCCGATAACTGGGAAGGCATTTTCTTTATAAAAGTAAAAAAACAACACATAGTAAAAGTGGAAGCAAAACACTAAGTACAAAAGAAAGTTCTGAAAAGTAAATGGGCCAGAATACAAACCCATCTGAAAGTGCAGCTACAACTGAACGAAAGTAAAGCAGAAAAAGACAAACAACTGGAAGAAGGAAGCAGCTCCTAGGTCATCCTCCTCAGATCCTACATGAAGGTTAGGTATAGATAGCCTCCTCAATGCTCTCGCCCGTCAAACTCCTCCAGATACTGACTCATCGTGTAGTCCACCTCCAGGTACCGTCCAGTCCTCGAACACTCGGCCTCTGTCAGCACTGCCCGTCATCTGAAACCAACAGAACGAGGTGTCGGCATAGCCCGTGCAGGGGTGAGTATAACGATACTCAGTAGGGACCCCGAGACCCTCAAGGACTCACTAAAACCAACAAGGATAACCACAAATAGGATCTCAACAGATAACCTCTACTTAGGTATATGCCCATACATATACCTAAGTTATCAAGTAACCCATCTCAATCATGAGGAAAAACCAAAGGTCAAAAGTCTCAGCTTAAACCGGGATTTTCATTATCGAAACCGTAACTACTGAAGAGATCCATCTCTGGAGTGTACAGTGGTCCTGTCATGACTCTAAGGTAGTGCTCACTAACCTAAGACTGCTGAGGTACTCCTCCTGTCGAGTACCGCGGGTCTGCGGCCAACTACCGGGCGCTCCGTCAGCTGTGGGTCTATCGCCAAATACCGGGAGCTCCCCCCTAATAGCCTATAGAGGTACTCCTCCTGTTGAGTACCACGGGTCTATGGCCAACTACCGGGCGCTCTGTCCGCCGTGGGTCTATCGCCAAATATCGGGCGCTCCCCCTAATAGCCTACAAAGGTACTCCTCCTGTCGAGCACTGCGGGTCTGCGGCCAACTACCGGGCGCTCTTTCCACCGTGGGTCTGTCACCAAATACCGGGCGCTCCGTCCACTGGGCTAGTCGACTCACTCCTTGTCGAGTCGGTCATGCAGTCGGCAGGTCTCAGCCGGCTACACGGTCTCCATACTCTGTACGCTCGTCTCCGGGAGGGTCCGCTCCATGAGCTACAGGTCGATACTCCAAGTATCACAAAGTCCCACAAAGAAGTATCTCAAAGGAACACCTCGTCATAGGGGTCTCAACGCATCAGTCGGCGTGTCGATCAGACGCCCGGTCTGTGAGTTATTATCTTTTTCGTCCCAGATGCCCAGTTGGTTCCGTGAACGAACCAACCTGGCCATAACTCAACTATACCCCGAACTCTCATAGGGTATACTCATAGGGACCATTCCTCAACGTGATCACCAACGCCGCTGACGGTTCGTCAAACGGACGTCCTGTCTGTAAGATATCATATTTTCTGTTCCAGGGGCCTGGTTGGATTTCGGGTACAATCCAACCCGACCACTATACAACAACAACCAAAACTCAGGCGAAGTATGCAAAAAGTTCCGTCTCATCAAGGGGAAAGCAACGAGACGGACGACGCGTCAATCGGACGCCCGGTCTGTGTGTTATTGGCTTTTTTGTTCCAAGGGCCCGGTTGGTTTTGTGAGCGAACCAACCCGACCGCACTCCGACGACATCCAAACCTCGAGCGGAGTAAGCCAAAAGATCTGTCTCAATAAGAGGAATCCAACAAAGTCGATGGCACATCAATCGGACGTCTAGTTCTAAAGATATAAGCGTTTCCGCTCCGAGGGCCCGGTTGGTTTCGTGTATGAACAAACCCAGCCGAACACAAATTATTCCAAAAACTTGAGTGTGACATACCGAAACGACCGCCTCGTTCCAAGGATTGCTATGCAACTGAAGGTGCGTCGATCGAAGGTCTGTAACCCAAGATATGGGTGTTTGAACCAACTTAGTCCGAAAATTAGGGGGTCTGGGCCCGGCCCGGCCTGACCCAGTACCCCCTGGGTCTGCCGAACCGGGTCGACCCGGCCCGGACAGCGACCTGGCCCGATGACCCAGCCCGACCCGGAATTACTGCACATTTCAGTATGAAACAGGAAACTGGCACCAGTCTTGGAGACTCAGGCATGTTAAATGTTTCCATAAGAGGAAGCTTAAAGGAGAGAGGAGTCTGCGAAGCAGCAGACGTGGAGGCAGAGCTAGGAGAGCAGCATGAGGTGGTGTAAATCTTAACATGCTACAACCACCCGCCTTAGTTATCCCAGCCAGGCTCAGGGAGCTGGAGGTCGGAGGAAGTGTGCGGCTGCATGCGGTCAAGGAGAGTGACCCGATGGCTCTAAGAATGAATCAAGGGACAGACTGTGTCCACTACTAGCTTCTGTAGTAACGGACGTTGATATGAATCATTCCTTGCTTTCACAAATCTTGTTCCAGACCTAGAGTTTCCAGTAAGCCGTTGACTTGACCCTCACGTCTGTAGAGACCATTGGAGGAGACTCGATAATCACACTTACACCGATGGTGTGGTCAGACCCTCGAGGTGAGAGTTTCGGTTGGAATCTCTTGGTGGAAGCTTCGAGGCCTTACAACGTTGGTTTGAGTATGGATTGGGCAATCATAGTTCATACACAAAATGATGGTATTAGGCAAAAAGGTTGTGGTTTAACTATGACGTTAGGTTGGGTTTTCCTTGGTCGACCAAAAGGGAACCCCAGGCAGCACAAGATAACTCATGCACAGGGGGGGGGGGGGGGTACGACCGAACACTCTTGAGTCGGTAAAACGTACCCTCGTGGCAGAAATCATTTTGAGGTCCCGTTCTAACAGGAGTTTGAGACCTCTGGAGTTCGAGGATGACGATCACATCCTTATACGGGTCTCACCTCGACGAGGTTTACGGAGATGTGACCAAGGCGACAAGTTATCTCTGAGGTTCATCGGACCTTCTTATGTCCTCAGCTGGGTAGGCGGGGTGGTTTACTGCTTGACCCATCCACCTCAGTTGAACCAGGTGCACAACGATTTCCACGTATCTCAACTGAGGAGATACGTGCTCGACCCTTCGCATATCATCGACCATGGGGAGCTGGACGATGGCGATGGGGTGTCTTTCACGGAGGTTCCAGTGGGGATCGAGGATCGACATGAGCGGATCCTTCGAGGACAGACTATTCCTCGGGTGCACTTTCACGTGTAGTATAGGAACCTCCAGGAGAGCACTTGGGATTGGGAGGATCATATGCGTGCTCAGTGCCCACTTTTGTTTCCCTAGTTTATGTGTATCTTTACGGGGACTTAAATCCCTGAGGTGGGAGTGATGTAAAGACCCATAAATTTTAAGGAAATTTTTTTCTTAATTTTATTTGGAATTTTTCAAGAACGCAGTTTCTAACGGTACGTGATTCCGAGGCCTGTTGTGCCCAGAATCAATTTCTGAAGTTTGGCTCGGGTACGTTCAGTGAACGAATGAGTGGGTTTTTCTAACTTTTGAACTGGTGCTCAGAATCAAATTCTGAGGGCACCGATGGGATCGCAGTGCCGGTACTTGCTTAGAAACGCCTCTTCCGGAGTTGTGTTTTCTCGGGTGTGGTTTTTAATTTTTGGGGTTAAGTGATGAAAATAAAATAAAGTGGTGCAACAACTTTATTTTATTTCACTTAAATCTTCTTAAAGCCACTTAAAGCTGCTTAAGGTGAGTTGAAGCGGATAGGGTGGAACCCAAAATATCCTACCCTCAAGGTAGGATATTTGTGAGGTGCGGCTCGCACAAGCCCCACCATTTCTTTTCGGCTAAGTAACGCACCTGCGAAAACCCCTATTAAATGAAAGCCAACTAACGCATTTTCTAAATTCTTAACGCCCCTATTAATTGGGCGGTTAGTTCGTTGAAATTAATTCAATGAATTAATTGTTCGTTACATATCTTTGTTTTTCAAATTATTTAGTTGATAATAAAATTAATTGTTCGTTACTTATCTTTGTTTTTCTCCTTTTTCGAAAAGAGAAACTCGATCTCATCCCCGGGTTGGTTCGTACACGAAACCAACCGGGCCCTCGGAGCGGAAACACTCATATCTTGAGTTTCGGACGTCCGATTGACGTGCCACAGACTTTGTTGAATTACTCTAAGTGAGAAGGATCTTTTGGCATATTCCGCCGAGGTTTGGACGTAGGTGGAGTATGGTCGGGTTGGTTTTTCCTTAAAAACCAACAGGGCCCCTGGGACGAAAAAGCCAACAACTCTCTGACCGGGCGTGCGATTGACGCGCCGTCTACGACGTTGAGTTACTTTTGACGATACAGAACTTTTGGATACATCAACTCTGGACTAGGTTCCGGTTGATGTATCAGCCTCTCGGCTCGTGGAGTGGACCCTCCCGGGTGAGCTTGTTGTGTGCGGGAACCCTAGAGCTGGCTGTGACTGCTACATCGATGACGATGAAGACAATCATACTGGAATCCTTTGAGGGTTCGACGATGAAGACTATCGTACTGGAATCCTATGTGGGTTCGACAATGAAGGAAATCGTACTGGAATCCTATGTGGGTTCGTTGATGAAGGCAATCGTACTGGTATCCTATGTGGGTTTGACGATGAAGACAATCGTACTGGAATCCTATGTGGGTTCGACGATGAAGACAATCGTACTGGAATCCTATGTGGGTTCGACGATGCAGACTACCATACTGGAATCCTATGTGGGTTTGACGATTAAGAAAATTGTACTGGAATCCTATGTGGGTTCGACGATGAAGACAATTGTACTGGAATCCTATGTGGGTTTGACGATGAAGAAAATTGTATCAAAATCCTCTGTGGGTTTGACGACGATGTCAACAGTGCTTGTATCCTACGTGGGTCCCAGTAAGATGATCAGTGACTACATCTGATCATCTCTCTTTCTTTGCAAATGATGTGTACCTGTGTGATCTGAAACCCTGTTTTACTTTCCTTTGTGGATTGTGTTGAGCTATCCTATGTGGATTTACGTTTTACTTTCTTTTGTGGATTGCGTTGAGCTATCCTGTGTGGATTTAAGTTTTACTCTCCTTTGTTGATTGTGTTGAACTATCCTGTGTTTATTTACTGTTTACTCTCCTTTGTGGATTGTGTTGAGCTATCCTATGTGGATTACTTTTTCTCTCCTTCGTGGATTGTGTTGTGCTATCCTGTTTGAGCATAAGTTTTGCTACCCTATGTGGACTGGGTTGTGCTTGGGTTTGGATGTTGGAGCCGAACGAGAATTGATTACTTCGGGATATGTATGGGCATATACCTAAGCAGTGTCGGTTGTTACTTCGTGATTGTATCTTTCCTTTGTGGATTATCTTTAGTGGATTCTGGGATACCTTTGGGGGTCTCGGGGTCCCTACTGAGTAGCTTATACTCACCCCTGCATGGGCTATGCCCGCAATTCGTTGTGTTTGTTGCAGACGACGGATAGCGCTAATCGTGGTGGAGGCTTGCGGAGCAGGACGGTACCTGGAGGTGGACCACTGGTCAGGACGTACTCGGAGCAGACGGTTGGACTGAGGAGCTGTGGAGGCTATCTGTGCTCACCCTTCAGGTGGGACTTCCATAGGACGGCTCGACGCTGTGACTTTTCTTTGAAGTTGTTGTTTTCCCCTTTTAGTTGTACTTTACAGTTGGGCTTGTATTTCCGGCCCTTTTTCCTTTCAGCACAACTTTTTACAGTTTTTACATAGTGTTTAATCTTTCCTCTTGCTTACTCTGTTGTGGTTGTTCACTTTACAAAGGCAATGCCTTCCCTGTTTATCGGGATTTACGCCTTGGTGCTAGTCGCCAGTCCCTGGCCTATGGAAGGCGTGCTTGGGGTAGTCACAGCACGGGCCCTGAGGACGGGTCGTGACAATATTTTTGTGAGAAATATTTATTTATTTCCTCCAATAGACTACCTCTTCGACTAGCTCTGAGGAGAAACCATTTTCTCTAAGATTGATTTGAGGTTGAACTTCCATTAGGTTCATGTAAGGCCACCAAACATACCATGTATAGCATTACAGATCATGCATGGATTTTACATGTATTTTTATAGGTCGTTCGGTATGAAAAACACACTGAATGTCTTCATGGATTTGATTAATTGGGTTTTCCACCCGTATCTCAATTACTTTGTGGTATTCTCCATAGGTAACATCTTAGTGTAGTCTCGAACTAGACACGATCATTCCAAACATATTGAGATTGTAAAGAGTACACTAGGGGATAACTATATATATATATTCAAATATTATTAAAATAATCTTTTGGATCAATGAGGTTCACTTAAGGGTTCATGTCATATCTGAGGAAGGCATATCAGTTGACCCAGAGAAGGTGAGCACCATGGTTTATTGGGAGCATCCCAACAACTTATTCGATAAGTGAAGTTTCATATTGATAAATGTATATTAAATGAATTTAATACAATAAATATCACACCTAGAAACATTGATTATCGGCTTGACCAAGAAGGGCATGATGTTTGACTGGACTGATGCCTGTGAGATGGATTTTCATATGTTAATGTAGAGAATCACTTTAGCTATGATTATGATTCTAACTAAGCTTGGTAGAAGCTATACTGATTATTTTGATGATTCAATAATTGGATTGGGAGTAGTTATAATTCATGGTGATTGAATCATTGAATATAAATCCCTCTGGATTAGGAATCTTGAGCAGAACTATCATACCCATGACCTCAATCTAGTAGTTGGGGTCCATGCTCTCTGCCACTGGAGGAACTACTTATTTGATGAGAAATTTGTTGTTTAAACAGATCAAAAAAACATTAAATCCATCTCCATTCAGTGAGAATTGAAAATGAGGTAGTACATGTGGATGGAATTCCTGAAATATTTCAATTATTCTCTTTCGTACACACCTAGAAAGGGTAAATCCATGGCTGATTATTTGAGTTGAAAAACTTATACATAAGCCAACATAGAGGCTAGGAGTGAGTGGAAGCTGGTGGATTTTTTTTTCTAAAGTGAGTATATATGTTCATAAAAAGTATGGAAAACCTATTCTATTATCTCAAGTAGTGAGTTACTAACTTATGGAATGGGTTTATATGAGCTAATTATCATATTCTAAGGGCCTTGTTCTAAGGGAGAGTGTCACAAGAGATAACCCACCCCCTGATTGGGTTGTGGATTCATTTGATACCCTGCTCTTCTATTTCCATGTATGGGTATATTTTGAATAATGGGAATATCTAATGAGGGAATTACATGCATCCCAATGGGAGTTCCACCCCAGTCTTACCATGATGTACAATGATATACATTTCCAGTATTGGTTTCTAGGTATGAGGAAGCATATATTAGGGTTTATCACTTCGACCTCCACCTGTTAGCAGGTGAAGGTAGAGCACACGTGAGATGTTGGACTCCAAAAATATGTATCCATTACTAAGTGTAAATTGAATTATTTCACCATGTACATCATGATTGGCTGGACGAGATCCCTTAAATGAGGCAATGTTGTATGGGTGGTAATCGATAGGCTGACCATGGCTGAACACTTCCAATAGATCTAGGACACCTTCTCTATTGATGGGCTTCATGGATATACATCTGATAGATAGTTTTACTTCTTGGTGTACTCCATTTTATCAAATCTAAATGAGAACCTAGTTCACTTTGTGGTCCTGGAAAGGGTTTCATAAGGCACTGGGTTCAAAGGTGCTCTCGAGTATAGCAAATCACCCTCAGATTAATGGGTTGTCCGAGTGGACCATAAATGTGTTAGAGGATATTCTATGGGCATGTATCCATGATTTTAGAGGTTCTTGGGAAAATCATATTTTTCATGATATTTTAAAATATAATAGATTTTAGGAAACAATTCAGATTTCATTGTATGAGGCCCTCGATGGTAGACCATTCTATCCACTTCTCAGTAAGTTAGAGGAAGGTTAGTTAGCACTAACAAGTTATTTCCTTCATCAAGAAACTTTAGAGAAAGGCCAGCTGACTAAAAAACATAGTGATACAACACATTATAGGCATATGTCATATACCAATCATTCCCATAGACCTCTAGAGTTTGAGGTGGTACATTGGGTCTTTCTGTGTGTATCACCTAGATTGGGTGATAGAAAAATCAGAAGATAGAGAAAGTTATCAAATCAATATTTTGGGTGTTTTGAGATAGTGGTGGGAGTTTGGATAGTAGGATATCAGTTGTAGTTACCTCAACAGTACTATTTCATTCATGGTATCATCCTAATTTCTCAGCTTCAATAGTATCATGATGACCCATCTCATTTGTTCGAACTTGAAGATATTGAGCTGAAAGAACATGTGTTGTTCAAGGAGCAACCTATACATGTCATCGATTAAAGAACGAATGCCCTCTAAGTTATGTCTGTTCTATTAGTCCAAGTTCTCTATAAGCACATATGTGTATAAGATGTGACCTGGGAGAGGGAAGCTGATATTTTTTCATAGTGGTCGGAACTCTTCTCGGATGATGTTTTACCTCCCTCATAAGGGAAACTTGAAGAAAATGTGTCTTATAGAGGAGAGGTTGTAATGTAATGGATTTTTCAAAGGTATGGACTATTAATTTTCATTGTTCTAATTTGTTTATATGGCCTATCATTGATTCCAAACCATGTTATAGAAGGCTCAGGTGCATCCTAGTCTTATTTGGAGCCTGAATCCCCATATTGGGATGAATTGTTTGGGCCCCATGGTTTGAAGAATCCATGAGGCCCATCTTGAATGGTTTCCCTAGCCTATTTGATTGTAAAATGTGGGAACTTGGGGGCCCTAAGGTTTGTCTACAACCAGATGACCCAAAGTTCATTTCCATGCAAACCATTAGCAATTTTGGACAGTGTGTTTTTGCACGGTTTATACATGGTTAGAAAAACCATACATATAACCATATGATGTTCCCCTTAGAAGCATATAATGGTTTATGGTTGGCACATTATTTTGAAAACCATGCATCCAATCCATGCCTAGGGGTATTTGAGGGTGAAATTACTAATTTTCCCTCTGAAATTATTTAACTTAATTCACTTATCCTCATCCTCTATTTCACCATTATCTCCTCCCTCCCATCACACATGGATCTACCCATCCCTCTAATTAAAGGATCAAGAATCCCCTCTCATTCATTTTTCATTTCAATATCCATTATATGTATCAGATCCGTAATGATAATCTCTTCAATCATCTATAATCCTTTTCAAAATTTTATTCAGAACCATTACACTTTTTGGGTACAACATCATTTTCCCTATTTTCAGAGCATTTGACAGTTTCTCGGTTTTATTCAAATCTAGATCAAATCAAATATTGATGATGGACGAGGGATGATCTACGAGTCTAATGTATGTGATTTAGGGTCTTTCCCCTCATTCCATTTTGTTCCATAATTTGTGTTATTTTTCCAAGAGCAGGACTTTTCCTGTGTCACCTCTCTTTTTTTAGTTTAATTAAATAGATTTATTACCCTACCATCGGAGACCCGAGTGAGTGCCTAATCATCCACTATGGTTGGTATCCTTATTAATTCCATCCAATTGGGTGAAATTTATCCATAATGGTAATTTTCCTATTGTTTTAGTTTTTGAATGATCCTAAGGGATCTTGCCTCATATTAAATACTTTAAAATATTCTTGAGTTGTTAAGGGTGATGAACCTAGTGAAAAGACCTTACACCCCATGTAACTAATGAATATCTGTGATAATTAAATTATCTAATTTCTTAATCCTTATGACATATGTGGATTTTGGCTGAATTACATGACATGACCAATATTCTTATGGTAATATAAATACTTGAACTAATGAAATGGTTATTTTCTTGTCATGTTTTATATATGTATTTCTTGAACAACTATTTCACCTTTGAGATAAGGGTGAAATAAGGGGGTTCCAAATTAAGTACCCCTTGGATGGACTCTCATGACTTTGTTATCTTTTATTGATGAATTGTAAACACACCAGGGGTGATATCTGCTGTACCTGAGATGGGCTCACCATGTGTTGTCTATTTTTACCTATAGATGAGTCACACCAGTTTCCAAGGGGAGTCCCATTGGATGGGCCCAATGGTGGGATTTTTTGTACCATCCCTCAAGTGAGATGAATTCCCCTATGTGTGATACATGGTAGGGAATTGAAGGTCTATTATACATTGACTATTTCCATGCCACGCTAGAGTGACACTTGAGACTTCATTGTTTAGTCACCTTGGAAAGACTCCTTGGAACTGGTTATATAACAATTCACTTGAGAGATACTTGGAAAGTATCTCATGATTGTCCAGGAGGGGAGAATAGTGACTCTTTATAATTTAATAATAGGTTTAAAATTGAATTATATTATGAATAATTTTTTCAAAATAAGAAATGATCTTCTGTTTGTAATATGTAAGGATGTGTCCTCCATGCCAAATAACAATATTATAGATAGTCCATATTCCAATAAATTGTCCCTCACTTTACCATTATAGGATTACTCAATTTAGAAACACCATCTTAGGCTGAAGAAGAGAGATTTTATGGGTCTCAAAAATAAACCTATTCAGATGTATTTATTTATTTATTTTGTACTTTATTTCAATTGTATAGTACACTACTTATTTTAAATTGCATGAAATGGAATGTCCTAGACCCCATGGGTGCTGGACTAATAATATTGTTTCTCACACCATACATGGGCACCCTATTTACCACATTAGTCTTTATGTCTATTGTTAAAGGCAAATAGAAGTATCAATATTCAATTATTGATTGACTGTCCAAGAAAGAGTTGGGAGTAGAGGACCAAGCGTGTGCTTGAGATTCTCGACCAAGGTATTTTTGGCATTTTCGGTTCATTTTGTTAGCAAGTTGTATATGATTTTATCTCCTATACCCTTCTTTGTCAATTTTTGTATAGATACATGATATATCATCATCATTATAATTACTAGTATTCGTTTATTATTCAAGTTCAACATACTATTTATTTAACATGCATGTATTATTATTATTGTTATATTATGAATTATTTATTTTTTCTACAAACTATACATGTTATTGTTATCAAATAATTCAATCTACTGTAATAAATGAGGTTGTAGTCTCCCCATATAAATTCCCAAGGCCCTCATTTCTAGTTAGCAGCCTCTAGCGTTAGAGGAGGCACTCTTGAGGTCTTGTGGCTTACCATCTCAGGGAACATTATAGAGGATTATAGGAGAGGGATTATACATAAGATACTGAGGTTATTCTATCCTCATGATTTAATAATAATTTAAGGAGGTGTTCATAGAAATATAATAAAAATGCTCATTGTAAAATATTACATCTTCTTTGGTTATCCTACTAAGGTTAGCACCAAAATCCATCATAGGATGAATTTATGCAAAAAATAGGGATTATAGGATGATATGATTGATTTTGGGAATCTATTTGGGTTGGTATTGTCCAACCAAAATGTTTTTATGGTTTGAAGAAGATAGTATAGTTCTGGCCTTTTACTTGTAAGGTTAGTGGCAGTCTTGCAGTTTTTAAAAAAATGATTTCCAAACACATTTACTTCATGTCACAAGGATCAAATAATGAACCATTATCAAGTATAGATGTTATAAGGTCATAATATTGATATAAAATATATTTTCGATATTTATAGTTTATTTTAACCCTTATTTTTTAATTTAACCCTGGGTAAATCCATTTTTTACCATAACTAATGTAAATAATTTTTATAGTACTCAATATTTATTTGGTCAAAAACATATTTTACCCTTATTATAAAATTTAAAATATCATTATTCCAAATATTGAATCTATTTTACTATATTAAATTCATATATGTGGAAAATTATAATTTAAAATTAGTCTTATAGACATGATGAGAAATCAGGTTTTAAAGAGAAAAGGCTGAAAAATTTACATTATTTTTATTTCAAAATTCAACATAAAATATATTCAAATGAAATATATTGAATAATAAATATATTAATTAACTAATGTTACTTTAAACCAATTAAAAATATTATTTAACTTTATAAATAATCTAAATGAAAATATGGTTTTCAGTTAAAATTCATTATTTTTCACTATTCATCGAAAAAGGAAATATTTCCACAAAACCCAAAAAATTCACCCAAAGAAACGTTTTATTTTCTGATTTAAAAATTTAATTTCATTTTATCAATTAAATTTTATAAAATTGGTAATTTTTTCTCAATTATGTCTTTGAAGAGCGACAAAACCATCTTTTAGTAAAAATACTAATTTTCAAAATCAATATTTTTCATTTAATTGATTCATAGTTTATTTATAATAAATAGGTAATGAATTTTCTAAATTTATTTATTAATATTAATACCCTCAAATTTTTTAGTTATGTTATAATTTTATAGTGTATTATGGCCCATTTTGATTCAGGGTTTCATGTTCCGTAAACTATTGAAAAGATTATGTTTACAAAAAGAAATATATCGTAATGCCTTGATGTGTTACATTCTCATCTAGATCAGTGTTTCATATAGTTTATGCTATCAAAAATAATTTTTTTCTTTTAAAATAACATGGTGATACACTTATTATTTTTCTCAATATGATTGTGATTTTGTTATCCATAATATTCAAAAATACATTTCAGTGAGTGGGTATTAGGAATTATATCTTTTCATTAAGGGATTTTAATAAAACTATTCCCACCAAAAATGATAACCAATTACATCAAATACATTTAGTAGGACACAATAAATATTTTACTAAGTAATTAGTCCACTTTAGAAAGCATCTCATTACATGATTATTATATGGGGTATCATCCCAATCCAAGGAGTTGTGACTCTTGTATAGTTAAGATGTTATCTCTTTATCAAAATATATCATATGTAATCACTCAAATATACCAATAAAGATCATGATCTGGTAAAAACCAATAATAATAATATATATACAAAAAGTTGAAAAAATATTCAAGGGTTACAAGGGATTATTATAAAAACATGAATGGAAAACACCACACATATCTGCATCCACAATTGGATCATAATAATCGAGGGCCATGAAAGACCACATCATATCCATTTCCGCAACCACCTTCATGGAAAAAGCATCTACCCCCTAATTTGACTCCTTTTATGTATGAGAAATAACCATGTTTTGGTGAGTGATATTTCTAGGACACTCAACCAAAACATGTAAAATCCTCTAAGGCACATCCCATCTTCCTACTTTTAGGACCTTCACTGAAATTTCGAAGTCAGATTCAATGCACAATGATGTACAACTATATTGGGAAATATGTCAAATTGTATACAACATAATAAGGTTCTCAACTTCATAGTCCATTACAATTCTAGTAAAATGGTAGAAGCATCCGTTAAAAAATCCACAATGCTAAGGGAAGATACCTCCGCATCCTTAGGGCCCATGCATGTTGGATGTTACCCCATCAACATTGAATTTGATCTAATGAGAAATTAGAGGGATCCACCAAAAGAATTTAACCATTATAGGCTTCCTCAGTTGACCTGTTACACCAATAATCTGAGTGTATTCAGATCATAAATAGTATTGGGCATACCTCATGTTTGTACTGTTGAATCCACATGGACCTCCTTGTGTAGTGCCATCATTCCCTTGTAAAAATGGATTTCATTTCATCATAGATTTTATGATTTTGGTCATTCCATATTGAGGATATTCCCAAGGTAACTTCTTCCATTAAGAGGTATAAAATATTCTCACTACAGTCACAAAGACAGATTTTATTCTAGAATTTATCAAGATGCATGAACATATCTATTTATAAGGTGAATATCATGGTGGTGTAATCCTGTTGCACCTGAGAAAAATCACATTCTAGGAAAATATGACCTTCATCATCCTCAGCGTGAAAAGGAAGAACACATGGCGATGTAAGGTGATGTCTAGATATCTTGAGCCCATCCTAGGTGGGTAGCCTACATTTCAAGATTCTCCACAATAGAAGAATCTAGGAAGGCTGAATAAAACATGTACAGAATTTTAGCATCCCTACAGGTGGCCCATTGGAACCACCACATTCAAGTGTATAAAATTACTTGGCATTTAAGTGACCATGTAGATTAGGATTCCATATGATGGTGTCCCAATTCATGAATTTGTAGATCTAAATGTCTATATTGATCTGTTCACAAAGAATTCCCTAAAAATGGAGATTTTTGTGAACATATTCTCAATCGAAAAATGAGTAGCCTCTAGGGGACCACTGATCATATCTTTCAGCGGACTGTCAAGCCATGCGGTGTTCAAGAAATTGAGTTGGGACTCCATACTTATGATCCATTTGGTTTCCAAAATGTTTTTTTCAAAGGAATGTTTTAGTGAAACCCAAACAGAGGATTAAAGGTAATGCCTATTTGTATGTAATAACTTCCCATTGAATCGATTCAATGGTCAATGAGAAAGGATATCACAAGAGATGAGGTTCCAAGTTAATTTCTCGATTAGCAGATCATTTAAGACCATAAGATCATTGATTCCATGAAATCGAAATTAAATGGGTGTATTGTAATCCTTCTATGAAACATCGACTATCTATGTTTCATGGACTAATCATGTCTGTATAGTGTTCCTAATAATTCCTAATATATTGAGAAATAATTAACAATCATAGATGTTATTACGTAACTGACAAGGCAATCCCTTGTAGCTTGAGACATGGATTTACCTTTCCAACATGCCATTTGACTGACAATTCCCAATCATATGTCTTCAAAATATTTCTACTCCAACTTTCTATAGAATAATAGAACGCAAAGATAATTTAATGGGAGGGAGTCATTTTAAGACATTTAATTATCCTTCTTTTTTTTCAATTATCAAGACCTCACCAAAAACAATGAATTATTTATCCCAGCTTACGTCTTGTCTAATAACTTCCTCATAATGTGAAAAAGGGATTTGATAGTAGTTATGGTCTTCCTCAAAGCCTGTATAAGAAAAATAATATCATCCACATAAAAAATGTGATAGGGAACATGATCATTTTTAACATCTTTTATTTGTTTATAGAGTCCAATTTGAGCCAACTAATTAATGAATCTACTCAAGTTTTCCTCCACGATAGAAAATAGAAGCCTTGAAAGAGTATTAACATGTCTCAAACCTCTAGTACATTGAAATACCCATTTAGTTGATCTATTAACAAGAATGGAGATCTTGGAAGAAATGAGAATGGCATAGATCATCTTAATTAGATCATTCAAGAAGCAATACATTCAAATAACATCATAGAGGAAACCAAAACTCAATGTGTTAAAGGCCTTAGCAATGTAAATTTTGAGGGTAAAGTTTCCATCCTTAATTTCCATGATTATTGGATTAACCACTTCTTAAGATGCCAACAAGAAATGCAGAATGTTCTTTTTAGAAAAAAATTGGAATTGATTCAGAGATATATGATATTTCACAATATCCCCCATCATATTTATAAGTATTTTACTAATAATTTTAGGAATCATGTTTCCAAGGGATGCTACCTAGAAGTCTTTATCATAAAGTGGATTCTCTTTTTATGGTATTAATTCCATGAAACTTGAATTTAACTCCTAATTAATATATTAATGTAAGAATAAATACTTGACTTCTTGAGTAACATCATCCTGCAATATATCCCAGTAGAACATAAAGAATTTGTTAGTAAAGCCATCTGTGCCAAGAGAACCATCCTAGTTTAGGGAGAATAGAATTTTATCAACATCCTACTTGGATGGGGACATTAAAAATGTATGATTATGATGCTCTTTAGTTAAGGGGGTGATATTATCTACCATTTTGTTTGTTATATAGAACCCATTTTCATAGTAAACCCCTTTAAAGTGCTCCAATGCTGCTTGATTGATCCCATTTTCATAAGTGTAAGTGATGCCATTTATATAGAAAACGTTATTCCATACATTTTCCCTCTTCTATTTGTGTAATATTTGAAATAACTTGGAGTTCCTATCTCTATCTTTCATCCATTTCACATTCAATTTATTTTTTTCTATCCTTCTTTTGATCGATAGAAGATCATAAAGCCTATTGTGATCTTATATCTCATCTCAGGATGGTGCATTCTGGTGTAGAATCAATAATTTATTATGATAAATATGTTCTTCATCATTTTTACTATCCAAATCCTACCTAGAAAATGATTATTTACTTCATTCGTTAAGCACCCGCTTGGCATAGATTAGTTTTCCAACCATATTGTGAAAGGGTCTTCCAATAAGTTTGAATTTACAAGCATCCAATATAGTCTCCCTACATCCAAGAGTCACAATCCATCCATTATTAAACCGTAATGGGAGAGGTTTTGACCTTGTCATATGTTTTTAGAGTTCCACAATGATAATATTGTGATCAAAGTGACGATTCTGATGCGGGAACCTTGAAATTCTTGTTGGAGAAGTCCAATCATCCATTTTAATGAAGACCCTATCAATCATGCTTGTGTATTCCATTAATTTCTTATATACTTAATGTCAAATTAGAACCTATAAAATGATCCTCAACAAGATTACAATTGTAAATACAAGAATATAATTGAAAAGAGGCATTAGGTTTGATGCTATCTTGGGTTCTTTCTTCAGGTTTCAGAATGATGTTAACTTCTCAAAGAATAACCAATGTTTGATTAATATTTTCAGAAATTTATTTAATCTCATACCATAATTATCATCTCCTGATGTAGGAGTTGGATTCATAAACAAATAAAATAGAAAAGTCATATCATGAAATGCTACAGGATATTGAAACACTCTGATGTTCGTTACACTATGTGTAGATGAGAATGGATTCATTCCTAAGAACCCATAGGTGATCAAAGTTGGAGGCATGAGTGTTTTCAGTGATAAATCTATATCCATGAGTTTTCTACATTCATCCCTTTCATTAGATAAATAGAAGCGTTGGTCCACAACTCTAATGAGAAAAGGATTTTAGTCGAGAAAAAATGTCGAAGGTCTCTATCCATTAGGGAGTTCTCTTGAACTTGATAATTCAAATACAATATCTTTTTTTCATAAGGGTCATTCTCCTTGTATGGGGCCTAACCTAATGTTACACATTCACCTGAACTTTTCCTTTATTTCCTTCGGTTTTCATCACCTTACCCTTTTTTGTGCTATCCATAATAGGCTTCTTCATTCTAGAGCCTACGCATTCATCCTCCTTGGTCAAGGGATCAACATTCTGCTCAGACATGTGTGTTTTATTAGAATAATTATTCCAAAAAACACCATTCAAATGTGTGAATTTATTTTTTTATTGCGTAGGCGTGTTATACTTTACCATGGGAGAATTATTCATAGTAGTTTTAGAAAAAGGAACCAGTGATAACCCCTCCTCTAACTCTCTATGTTCAGGGTGTTTAAATAATTTTTTATAATCCTCCATAAGTCTTGTTGAGGTCTATAGCAGAACTCCATCATTGGATGAATTGATATTTAGAGATCTAGCTAAATATGTTATATAAAACTTAGGCAGTGACTTGTGCCCATGAGGGCCATCTGGGATAAATGAAGCATTGTTCACCACCTACTCAAAACAAGAAGGTTGTTGTAAAATTTGGGGGGGGGCAACATGCCACAATTCATGATGTTGTTCATACCATTCAATATGAGTTTACTCAGATGGAAAATCCCAAAAAACTTCAGTTTTATTCACATTATCATCAGTTGAATCCTTTGGGGGGCATGAGAAACCATCCACCTCTTTGAAGGGAACAACATCAGCATAGTCCTCTTCAGGGAGTCCCGGAAGTTCAGATCCCCCAGGAACCATTGGACCACCAGATTGGCTATGGTAAACATCTTGAATGGTACTAGCATTCTTTCCAATCACCGATGAGGGAATCATAGGTTCTCCAGTTTAATTGGATTCAATTAATGGCATCATAGAGCTACATTATCTAGGTATTCGATTCCCAAAACTTGGTTGCTCAAATTCCAAAATGCTTGTTCCCTTTGTGGGTACACATAAGGGACCACCAAGTTGTGTTGGGATTTCAGGATTGGGGAATTACCTTTCCTCATTCTATAGAATATCACATCTTGTCCTCTAAGATTACAAAAGCTGTATTCAATATCCCTATTTTAATCATCTAGTGGGTGACAATTTTTTTTTTGCAATTAATGAAATTTTTTGGTTTCCATTCCTACTGAATATCATTTTTGATGGTTTCATACCTTGTTGTGATAACAACCTCCACTAACAAGGTACTCTACATGTCAACTTACACTAATATTCTTGCGTAGTGTTCAAATCAAGGATTATCAGTTTGGATATCCATTCTAATTGGGTAACCAACTCAGGATGAATTGTCCCAAAGGATTATTAGGTGCTAATAGAACCCATTAATCATAACATTGCAAATCCAAACCTGTAAAAAATAGTTTTTATGATTATCAAGATCAATGTTCATATCTCATTATTGAATTTTTAGAAACCAAGGTTTCATGGAAATCGACCCCATACTTTAGGATCACCTCTTGCAATAATCAATTGGAAATAGAATATGATAGTAACCTCATCCCATGAATGTCAATCATGATTCATAAAAACTCCATAGATTCACAATCCATCCGACGAGGTCATGAAATTTCCACATTCTCTCACCTTTCAAGACCTAGACCGTGAAAATGATAGAATACATGCATAAGTGGGCTATCTTCTAAAAAACATCTGGGTTGGAATATATATGGGAAATCCACCATTTCCTAATAATTCTTCCTGGTGGAGGTATGTGGAATTTAGAAAAACACTGGGAAGTAGTAGATGTAACTACTTATCTAATGTTCTTCAGCGGGACCATTTTAGAATCAGGTCAGTCCATCATCAATATGCGCTTGTTCACAAGATGAAAGAGCTCATTATTCACTATGTGCTCATCCCACTTCTGATCACATGAAGCTTCTACAGTTTTCTCATACATAGTGTGCTTGATTACCCAATATAGGGTTCACCCCTTCCACCCATTTGTCCCGTTTATGTACCATCAACCCCATCATCATTCACTAAAAAAAATTGATGTGATATACTATCCATTAGGCTTTCTTGGGTATTTTATGAAAAAAAATATTATAGAAGCAAGTAAACAATTTATAATCCCAGGGAACCTAGTTAATCATGAATCTACCCAACAAGATAATCCAGAGTCACTTATTACATGCCTCACTTATAAAAGATAATGTAGGGGGCCCTGTTAATCATAAAACTACTTAGTTGGATGATCAATTACATGCTATGTGCCGATTTAGAAGGAACCAAAAAAATTCTATTGAGGAGGTTTTCCAATATCAAGAATTTAATATATATCATAGAATATTAATTTCATCACCATTACATCTTATGTAACTGTTTACATAACCCACAAGTTAGTGTTACTCACCTAGAAATAAAATCCAATCATATTCATACATATCTGAATGTATAATATGAATAAGATATATTTACACTTCATGTAAATGTATAGGTTTATATGATATTTAAAATATTTACATGAGTAATCCTAGAGTGACAGATGTACAACCCCCATCAAAATTCCAGACAATGTGTAGCCCCTAGGACAATTGGTGGTCTGATTCTAATTACCTCTACCCAGGGAGACTTCACTCAATAGATAATTCAATTCATGATATCTATTAAACAAAATATAAAAATCTAAATTAAAAAACTATTCTTATGTGCATATATTAAATTAAAAACTTGGATCAAGATAGATGAAAAATGAATTTTTTGGAGTCAAACCAAACATGTAATGCAATGCTCTAACTCCTAGAAGATGTTTAACAATTTAACACATATCATACGAACTATTAACATTTATTAAAAAATTTATAAAACGTGAATATCAAAAGAATTTAAAAAATAAATAAACATGTTATTTATTTTTCAAAACATGATATATCTATTGATGAAAATTTCTAAAAAATTATCAGTCTAAACATTTTAAAAATTATCAAAACATTATGATCATTCCATAAATAATTTTTTTATTAACTTCAATATTATCTTTCAATATTTATCTTTTTATATAATTTATATAATAATTAATAAATTATAAACATTTAAAAATTAAATTTATTATTATTAATTTTTCTTATAATCTAAAAATCATATATTTTTTATATTTTAAGCACTTTATAAATTACGAATTATTATTTTTAAATAAAATCTTTCAATTGTGGACTACAAGTCGTGTCATATAATTTTGGTAGATGGTATTTTAATAATAAAATTTAATATTTGAGAAAATTTTTCATAAAAAATATTTAATTAATTAGGGACTATTTTAATTAATTAATTAATTAATGAATTATATATTTAATATTCTACAACATATCTTTTAACATTATTTAGAAACATTTTATATACCATAAGAACCATTAAAAAAAATATTTGTTTTTTAAAAAATTCTTTCCAAAAAAATTCTTATAACCCATTCACAGAATCTCCATTCTATGTTAGGTTAACCTAGGGTTACCTTTAGATATAAGTTATGTGTAAATGTAAGACATTGTAAAAACTGTAACACCCAAAAATTCTAAAGTAAGAACACTGTATTTAACAGCATATATGACAAACAACACTTAGGGTAGAATGGAATATAATATCCCAACACATTATGATATATTTAATATTTTAAATATATATATTCCAAAGATTTTACGGTAGGAAACACTAATTTATTTTGTGTTACATGCCATAATAACTTAGTTCGATAGCTTGTGTTACATGCAAGACTGAGTTTAACTGAACGATTATTAATATTATTATTCAATATTGTAGTTATCTCATAACTGTAACATTGGCATGTATGATTATGAATAACTATATTATATTTACACACATTTATAAAATGATTTTAAAATAATCCAATAGAATTGAGAAAATAATAAATCCAGTTTTACGCATAAAAATTGAATTTTTCTTTAAGGCAATTTTATTATCTTTTAATGGGGAAGCATTTGAATTATTCTTACCATTTTATAAATTATATTTTTTAAAATAAATGAATTTTTATGTAAAATTTTATAATTAAATTACGGTGATTTTTGGTTATTTTTCAGTAAAGTTTCATATTTTGATAAATAGTGAACAAATAGAACATTTTAGTTGAAAATAGCCTTTTCATTTAAATAAGTACTAATATTAAATTTTAATTTTAATTTTTTTCAAAGTGAAAATAGATAATTTATACATATATTAATCATATTAAGGTAATTTGAATAATTTTTATATTTAATTTAGATATGAAAACATTGTAAACCATTGAACATTTTAACATTAAAACCCCGCATTCTTGCCACATCTGTGAGATTATTTTTAAATATAGAATTTTTACATATGTGAATTGAATTATAAAAAATGTATGTAATTAGTATGAATAATTATAATATTTATAGTCTAATAATATCAAGTTAAAATATTATAATAATAATTAGTGAAACTAGTTAAAATTAATTACAGTGATTAAGGTAAAAATTAGTTTATGTTGGGGTTAAACATTAATCCTATTGAAAAAATGACCTAAAAACTTATCCAAAAACACTATAATGGGCGCATTTAGACCGTCACCACCTTAAAATATACTTTTATGAGTTATTTGGAAACTATTACTTGAAATTTACTTATATAATAAGTTAGGTAAGGAAAATGAAAAATGATGGAACCTTCCTTTCATTTTACACTTACTAATACTTGAGATATACCAAAACAAAAATTTTTCAGATATAAATATTATTTTTAAATTTAAATGAGTTTTTTATCATGACAACTTATTTTTATTTTTTTGACATGATATAATTACACTAAACTTTTAAGAAATTCCAAGGAATGGATTATTTAGTTCATAATAAATAAAAATAAATGATTATAAATATATTTTATGTAAAGTAAATTTAATGAATTATTGTGTGACATTTTTTTGTATATAGAAATATAATTTTAAATATATTTTATATTAATATATTTTAATTCCAAGAATTTTTGAAACTTTTAAATTAATATTAAATAAATAATGTCAAAATTATCATTAATCGTAATTTACAATAAATGATATTTTATTAAATGAATTAAAATTACTAAAAATAAAATCTTCTACCAAGTTATTTTTTTAGTTCGTGTAATTACATATTTTAGAAAAATAGTTACCTAAATGAATAAACAAAATATAAAAACAAAGAAACATAAAGACTTTGAAATAAAATGATAAAAATGATTACATTTTTCTAGGGTGCGAGTGTTGCTTGAAAATACATCCAATTTTATATGGTAGTTTTAAATTTTTGTAGCACATGTGGTAAGAGTGAAATCCCAATAGTGTTTAACGCTTTTTATTTACAATTATTTAACTCTTCCACTATTAAAAGGCTTTCAGTCTTCCCCTTGTTCACATCTCTCAAGGCTTTTTAATCCTTAAAAACTTAACAAAATAGTATCCCAACATCCTTCCCCTTATCCTAGAATACTCACATTAGTCAGAACTCCATCAAAAGAATTATTTTTGTATAAAACAAAATTATTTACCCAAAAAAGTAGAGGTTAAATAATTTTCACAGAAAAGGAAAGATAAGGTAAGGGATTTTAATCTCATTTTTTACATCCATGAGATAAATATCATATCCACCACTTTATTCATTTGTGTGGTGTATCTACTACCCATTTTCATATATCACATCATGAATTATTTTATCTTCATGGTACTTAAATATTTCATTTTATGAAAACTACTTTTGGGGATTCTGATTCAGATGTTACCATAATTGTAAGGGGATTTCTAGTGTCACTTTTTTTGTGAGACTTATTCCATATTCTGCACTCATTTATTTTTTTTGGTCCATATAAAAATATATGGAATTTTATATAATTAATATCCTTATTGTAATGATATTATATGTTTCATTTAATATTAATCCTTCATTTGGATTATGATTCAAATTTTTCAAAGTTGTATGAGACACTTAGGAATCTTTAAAGATTAATTTCCTCAAAAATTTTATAATAATAATATAATGGTATTTCTATTAATCAATGAGAATAACACTTATTCTTACTATAATGTGTATACATAATATTAATACCATACTTACTATAATTATATATGGTTTATGGTTATTTTGACAATGGATAGTATTTATATTCACTTCCTTGTTTCATTTTTGTAGTCCCACTGAAATATTCACTAGAAATTTAATTTAATTTAAAAATATACATTATTTATCAGGAATATAATTATTTCCTAAACCATATAACATTTTTACTTATGGGAATTTCTTTGAATGTTATTTAATTAATTGGGGAAATAATTATAAATTTATATCCTTTACTCAATATAGATATTTGATTATTTTTGAATTAAATTAATTATTATATATACGGGGAATGATTTTGTTTGGTATGACATGGGTTTGGATCTAAGTAATACAAGCCCCTATATGCATTGATAGGTTTCAAGAAACAAATTAGATATGGTTTTTTAGAAGGCCTTACCCAATTATTGGAGTCATAGCATAAGGCTTGACAGTATTATATTATTGGCCTGAAATTTGATAATATTAGATTCATGGAATGAATCCTTGATAATATTATATATATAACATGAAGCCTTGACTATATTAGATTATTATAATGAATCATCGATGATAAATTTTAGATTTCCAATATTATGTATTCCATCATTATAAATTCAATTTTTGATATTCCATGCAATTTTTCTATTAGTTTGAATATCCATGGTTATGTTTCAGGACCATGTGATTATTTATATAGAATATTTCAATAATTTTTTATTCTTTTCATATTTATGTTTATCTATTCATTTATTTAATGTCATAGGTGCCCAATTATTTACCTTTCCATATTCATTATGATCATTGATTAATTATTTATTGTGTTTTACTATCCCTTATTGATCATTTGAGCTTAACCTTATTTCTTCCCATTCCCAAAGACTCCATGACGTTTTGTATGATAAACATTTAACAATATTCTCAAGGGAATAAAGTTATCATAAAAAATTTTGTAGTAATTTATTAATTCAACTGTAAAATGAGACATATGTATGTATCTAGTTTACCATGATTAATCAGCTGTTTAGTCCTTTTGGATGAGATTTTATTGTATCAATAAAAATTTCATGACAGAAGTCATCGACACTGAACTTTTGGGGTTGGGTCACTATTGTTGGTATCAGAGAGAGGTCAAGTATCAACATTGAGAACTATATTTGGAAGACCTAAATTGGATAAAATAACCATTAGATAGAATTTTAAGGTAATAATATAAGAATATATGTATTCATTGACATTAGAGTTATAGATACCATCATGAGTTTATTATATTACATGTAATCATATGTTCTGTCTTAAACATATCTTTTTGGGATTTATCTAATTGAAGTCTACCATGATTAATGAAATTTTATAGAAACTTTTGGAAATCATATATTTTATAGGGAGAAAATTATTTGAGTATTAATTATATTACATTTTTTAGACATTGGTTTAACGGTGTTTATAAAATGTTGGGTTGATATACAAATCAAATTATTATAATTTTGAAAAAAAATTTGTATTGAAAACCTTAGTAAAAAGGATAATAAGTACCTAATTAAGTTTTGAGGATTTCCATTTTACTTATTAAAAAATTTATTTGATTTATATTAATGATTTTTTAAAAATGGAAAACTCATATATAGGGTGAAAAACCATCGCATCCAGTGAGGTGGTGGGGCTTGAACCCATGACTAAAGGATGATAAGGGTTTTCTACCTACAACTAGCCTACTCGATGTCCTGGTTAATATGTCCTTGTTTTTAGTTAAATTATTTGATTAAAAAATATTAAAGATGAACCAATAGTATTAATTTTTTGGTTTAGATATTAAGGAATTAACAATATCAATTTTTGAAAATAGTTAGATATAGATATAAATTTTTTTTATAGATCCTATGATCCATTAAAAATGAATTTTAGTGTTGAGGAAAAAAAATAATTTTTCTGAATTTACATTTCCTCATGTAACTGACAAATTATAAATTGATCATAAACAAACAAAGTATGAGACAATGTTTATAAGAATAATTCAAGTAAGTATATTTTATTATTTTTTACGCAGTTATAGAATTACGCAACATTAAGAAAAATAATCTAGAAATAAAATGTTATCCAAAGGTCGTAATTTTTATTGAACTAATGATCATTTAAATCATCCCTGATTTATGGTTTTTATTCTTTCAAATTTCCATTGATCATTCAATTGATTGTGATTAGTGACATCATTCTCTCTCTATAAATATTTATTCTTATCCTCTGTGTCCATATCTTCACTTGTCACTTATGTCCTAATACTCAGGAACCTAGTGACAATACCTTTATATTTCCCATTATCTATTATCAAGAGGATATTTTATTAACCCTTTTACGATGTGGTATTTAAACAATATTTTTATAAAACACCAAACCCTCAATTATTGATAAGAAATTTAAATTGTGAGGAATAAATTTAATTAAGGTGGGGGAAAATTTAACACCCTGAATTCTAATGTAAGAATATTGTATTTGATAGAGTGTATGACACGAAAAGCCTAATGTAGAATGGAATATAATGTCCTGATATGTTAAGATATATTTAATATTTTTTTATAAAAATATATTATATACATTTTAATGCAAGAGGCACTAATATATCTATAGTTACATGCAAGAATGACTTTTTTCAATAGTTTGTGTTACACACAAGACCAAGTTTTACTGATCTAGAGTTAATGTTATTATTTAATATACAAGTTTTTATCTAGACGTTATATTGGAAGTCATGAATAGTAATAAATTTATATGTTTTACACATGTTTATAATTTTTTTACAATCATACAATAAAATTGAGAAAAGAATAAATACAATTTTAAGGTTAAAAAATGTAATTTTCAAAAAGGTTATTTTTCCACATTTTAATGGTGCACCTTTTTCAAAATTTTTTTAAAATTTAATAGATTTTATTTGTCAAAATAAAATTCTTTTTTGAATTTATAATTTCTAAATTATATTATGTTTAATTTTTGGTATTTTTAATAGAAGTTTCATTTTTTGATGAGTAGTGAAAAATAATTCATTTTAGTCGAATGTTACTTTTTGTTTAAATAATCATAATTATTAAATTATATTTTAAACTATTTTTAATGTAAAAATTTTTCAATTATTTATATATTAATCCCATATCTTTGATTGGAATTATTTTTACATTTCATTTATATATAAAAACATATTGAACTTTTAATCATTTTCACTTCAAAAACACACTTTTCTGCCATGTCTGTGGGATTAACATTAGTTTTTTTCCACTCATGTGAATTGAATTTGAATAAAATAGATATAAATATTTGTGATAATTTTAATATTTTTATTTTAATAATATCAAAGTAATTTTTGACCCCTACAATTAGTGAATGTGGTTAAAATTAATTACAGTGATTAAGACAGAAATGCGTTTATTTAGTGGATAATCATTAATCTTTTTGGCCAAATAACCTATAAAATTTTCCAAAAAAACATAATGGACATACTTCAATCCTAACCACCCTGTAATCTATTTTTATGAGTTATTTATATAATATGTTTTTGAAATTTACCAATATAATATGCTATGTAAGGTAACATACCAAAAAAGAACCTTCCTTTCCATTGACACTTATAAAGACTTGAGATATGGGAAAAACATCATAGTTTCAACTATATTTATTATTTTTAAAGTTAAATGAGTTTTTATTAGCATGATTTTTTATATATGATATATCTACTTTAAACACATAACAAACACCAATGCTTGGATTATTTTGTTCAAAATTAAATAAAATAAATGATTCCAAAAACATTAAAAGTAAATTAAAGGAATTAACGTGTCAAATTATTATTTTATATTAACATATCATATTACATATATATTAACTTAATATATCTCAATTAAAATATTATTTTGATATTTTTAAATTAAAATTTAATAAATAATGTCAAAATTGAAATTAATTCCATTTTACAATAAATGATATTTTATTAAATGATTTTAAATTACTAGAAAACATATCCTATGCCAATTTATTTGTAATTGTTATGAAATATTAATTATAGTCCACTCATGGACCAATTTTTCTATTATAGTTAACATATTGACCTCTAAATAGTAAAACCTTTATAACACTCTTATAGTTAATGTAGTGTTTTTTCACATTACATACGCATCAATTAAATTAATTTCCATGGAATGTCATATTTTAATATAAAAAATTAGATCTAATATTTGAGAATAAGTGGGAGTAGAATTTATAATTAGTCTAAATTTAATTTAGTCTTAATGGATTAATTACATAGGTTATAAAGCATGTGACCAAAATGAGAAACCAATCATTAAAAATAATTGAACATTAAAGACTAATAAAAAGATAAAACTGGTTTTCTTTTTGTGTGGTGTGAGTGTGGATCACCCATAATTCAACTTTAATGTATTATTTTTTAATTTTTTAAACACATGATGTTAGGTAGATCTTATAATAGTGTTTATGATTTTATAGTTACATGAATTCCACTCCTCATCCACTATATAAATGAATTAACTATTCCCATTCCTCACACCTATAAATCCTTTTGGTAAATCAAAAACATGCCAAATAATCCTCCAACATATATACCATCATCCTAGAATCATATCATTGGTCAAAAATCCATCCAAATAATTATTTTAATATAATAAAAAAGAAATTAACTGAAAAATAGGAGGTTAAATAAGTTTTACCCTAAACAAAACAAAAGATAAGAGATTTTCATCCCACCTTTTACATATGTAAGATAAATGTCATATTCACAAATTTCTTCTTTTTTGTGGTGCATCTAATTTCCATTTTGATATATTATATCATGAAATATTTTATATTCATGTTATTTAAATGTTTCATTGGATTATTATTACTTTCTGCGATTCTGATTTAGATGTTACCATACTTTTAAGGGGATCTGTATTATCACTTTTATTTCTACAAGAGTTATTCCATACTCACCACTCATTTCTTTTGTGCAGTTTACATAATACCCTATGAAATTTTATATCTTGAATCTATTTATTCTAATCATATTCTATTTTTTATTTAATGTTATTATGGCATGGGGCTTATGGTTCAAATGTTTGAAAGTGGTAAGGGACACTTTAGGATATTTTGTGATTGTTTTCCCCAAAAATGATTTTAATGATCTTATAATGGTATTTCTATTCATCATCTATAATTAAACATATTCTAACTATATTGAGTATACATTATATTCATAGAATCTATATTCTTTCTCTGGAGGGTTTCTGGTTATTTTGACAAAATATAATATTTTCATTCACTTATATTATTCATTTTATAGTCCCCCTGAAATATTCCATAGACATCAAAATTTACCTAAATATCTATATTATTTTACATGGATATGATTACTGCCAAAACGATATACAAATATGTTTTTTACATAGAATTTTATTATATTAACTAATGAAATATTGATAAATCCATATCCTTTACTATATACCTCTATTTATTTGTTTATGAAATAAATCGATTATTCAATATATAATGAATGATTTGGACTAGTATGAATTGGGTTGGAGACCGGTTAATGAAATACACTCGATTAATTGGAATGTTTCTGGAAATAATCATGATATGGTTTTGTCCAGGGCCTTCCCCATTTATTAGATTCCCGACATGATACCTTGAAAGTATTGGATTCTGGTCATGAGGCATTGAGAATATTAGATTTCTGGCATTAATTTATAATAGTAATATATTCATGGAATGAATACTTGACAGTATTATATTCTTGGTATGAAGCCTTGATTATGAGTTTTAGATGTCCGTCGTTATGAATTCCATAACTATGAATTCTGTTATAGATATTCCATATGATTTTTTGATTTGTTAGAATTTCCATGGGTACGTTTCAAGCCCATGCGATAAGTTATATTGAATTTTATGTTAATGTTTTATTAATTACATATTTATTTTTCTCTATTTAATTATTTAATGGCATGGGTTCTCAATTATTTACTATTCCATATTGATTATTCTCATTGATTAAATATTTATTTCACTTTACTTGACTCTTACTGAGAATCTGAGATCACCCTTATTTTGTTTTAATTCCCTAGTATTCCAAGATTTTTCTGATGATAGTACGTAAGAATAAACTAGAGGGAATAAAGTTATCATTGAAGAACAATTATGTTGTAATTTGTGATTCAATTGTAAAATGAAAATCATTCATGTATCCATTTTTACAAGGATACTAAATTGTTAAATCATTTAGGACATGATTTTATTTTAAATAAGACAATGTAATGGTATCACGCACCATCATTGAGCTTTTGGGGTTAGGTCTCTACAAAAACTGCTACATAAAGGTAGTATACATTGACCATTACACAAAATCGCCCACATAAGGGTTGATCTAGTTACCATTATGCAAATATATTCAATATAATATTTACATTAAAATTACCAATGCTGTGAGAAGATAATCATTAATTAACTTTACATAGAAACTTATTTACATTTATAAAAATGTTTATGTGACCATAATTAGTATATGACACTAATGTAACATCTTCTACATAATTTTATCACTTAATTACCATTATAAGAGACTAAAATAGCTTTATTTAAATCAATCTACGGAAATGTAATTAAAAATGTCATTTATATAGCTCAAAATGTTGCTTTTATTTACAATAACTATTCTCATTGATAATAGGTTTTAATATTAATAAAAAATTGCAATCGAAACATGTGTAAATCATAAGTAATATTTCATTGATTCTGTTTATGGGTTTTTTAATTTTGTAAGATTATTTGTCGTATAAAAATAAACCAAACATTTTATAATGCATCTTCATGAATTATAATGTGTAATTATATCCATAATTAAGAACCGAAAATATATAGTAATAAGACATGACAATAGATAACCTCATTAACTTTAATAGAGCATGTTTGAGGATGATCATAAGGAGAAATGAACAAAAGAATCAAGCCTCTAAAGTGAGACACCAACCGCGTGCTCCTTAATCATGTCAAGAGGATACATGAATGATGAAGCGGTGCTATCACCGTCATTGAGAAATGAAAAAAAAACACTTTAGTATGAAGTAATATTAATGAACCTTTCATGAAATTGATAATCATATCACCTTCAGATGAAAAACACAATAACCAATGAAGATAGATCTTCCATTTATAGGTGAATTCCTAATCTCTTCACTCATAAATCATCATATTAATAAAAAACTATTGAGTGTAATTTAATGAACATGTTTCAATGAATAAATTAAAAGATCATTAATGAACCAAATAGTTGTTCGATATTGATGAAAACTATTTTAGAGAGAAGCTATAACATGCCATTTCATCCTAATAAGTAAACCTACTACATATTCATATCATTATTATCCAAATATATATATATATATATATCATATATATATATTGAACATTATAAATTCATTGTATGCATGATAATATAAATGAAACATATGTTGTTATTTTATGCACATAATATATTTTCAATACCATATATATAATTTATGGATCATATTCATGTGTACATATATCTCATGCATGTAAATTTTAGTTCCCATCCAAAAGACATACCATAGATACATGAAAAAAATACATATATATAAGTTGTAATAGAACCATTTAATATTTTAATGGAAGGCTAGTCTAAGAGAATAATGAAGGGGTTACTGTGGTGAGAAGTACTCTTAAGAATCAATGTAGAAGATCCAAAAGTTTTCCAATTTACCTAATGAATGTCTGGGAACATGAATAGTTGATTTGGGAAAAGTATTAAATATGTATAAAGACAAAGGGAAAGGTAGTTCTTAATGCAAGGAGGATTTTCCAATTAAATATTTATAATATTATAAGAGATTATGAAAAAAAATTATAACCAAAGAGTTTTATAACAATAGTGTAGAAGATGCAAGAAATATAGATGAACTGCTAAAGAGCACATAATAATGATATAATCATAATAATAATTCATATAGATAATGAATATTGCATTTTGTAAAGCATATTAATTGATGGATTAAAAAACAATGCATCATATTATAAGAAATAGATTCTGTGAAGAATTCATTAATGCTTAAACGAAATAATATAAAGAAATAGGTGTTAAAACATGAATAAAGGAAAAATATAGTTGATAATACATTCTCAACCATTGCTTTTATGCTGAGTATCAAGGTGTTAAACATTACTCTCTCTTATTTGTGTTGTATTTTTATGTTAAAAAAATAAGGAACCAATGGTAAAGCTTGTTCTTAGAATAGAAATAAATAAAAATTCATAATTTTTAAGAATTGGAAAAAAATGATATAATCTATCATACTTGAATAATTCATTAATTGAAATTCCAAATAAAATATGATAAATAGATCATCCATTATGAATATGAGTAATATTTCCAATATGTACAGAAGTATGAATATACCCATAATGACATTGATCTAAAGTTTAATAATAATGAAAATTATGATTAGCATTAATTAGGATATGTAGAGTGTATCCTTTTGGGGGAGATAAGTGGAGAAGGTATTAATAATCCACAAGAACTTATTAAAATTATAGATATATAAATTCAATAAGGTGATTGAAAAATCTGTATCTAAAAAGGTATGATTTCACAAAATTTTATAATTGGTTATAGAAATTAAATCCTTAAATTAATGGGGGAAAAATTAATCTAAATTAATGACATAAAAGTGAATTTTCACTGAATATTCACAAATGATTAATACATTTAGAAACCTAAAACATATATATAATTTTTTAACATATGTATTGAAGTGAGTATGGAAATTTAGGTTTCAATTGAATTTGAAATATATTTATTAGTTAATAACTATTTTTTTTGTTTTAAGATTGTTAAATAGACTTTTAATTAGACATGGTAATGTGTTTCAGGTGCTATTATATATTTTTTACTATAATCATCATCATTTTCTAAATCAAACCCTATAGTTTTCTGCACCTATCATTGATAACGTAGAAAAAGAGTGGAATGATTGATAGGGATTTACTTTAGTTTTAAATGATATCATCCTCTATCTTGCACATCATATTTAATATCAATAGTAAATAAATATGAAAATGAAAAATGAAAGGTTTATGAGAAAGGGGTAGATATGATAGATGAAAAAATAGAGAAATGAAGAACAGTTATTGACATAACATATTTAGTGTGTTTCTTCAATAACTACAATGATGGAGTGTGTTGAGCCCACTTTGCGTGTGTAATATTTTTTTATCAATGTACTAGGGGTGATAATATAAACGTATTTCAATATGAATTTAATAAATATGTCCTTGAAGTTTATTTAATGAACCCAATTATATTAAGATTAAGTATCCTTAAAAATTTTCTCATTTTGTATTAAGTAATAGAATTTTAGAAGACAACTATTTTTATTTGTTTTAAATTTTCTTGTCATTTATCATATAATATAAATAATATATTCTATTGGTAATTTTTGATGTAATGTTGATGTATTTGTGTTTCATGGAGAACTTTTCATGGTGAATATTTTCTCTATGTGATGAAGGTGTTTGAGGAGTTTTATATATATTCTAATTAGTTTGAGAATTATAAAAGATATTAGTATGAATTTGAGGATACTGAATGAAAACGAAGAGAAGTTGGAAGGATTAATGATGGTTTTGAGTCCTTAGTGCTATATAAAATTATTTTTTAAAGAAAATAAAGAGAAGTTATGTGAAATAATGTGCAAGATAAATGCCAAAATCATGCCAATGAATTTATTTTACCACATATAAACCAAATTATCTCAAAGGTAGGGATATTAAAGAGAATAAATTAATATATATATAGGCTATATGAATAAATAGATATTGAAAGAGTGTAGGTTAGCAGTGGACCATTAAGAGAAGAGATAAAATGCGAGGTGGCATGAAAGACTCCCTGGGTAGGGAGGAACAAATAGATTTTTCCATGTTACTGAGGACTGTACATTCTAATAAACTAGTGACCTTCCCCATTTAAATGTCAATGATGGAGTTTCTGTATGCATGAAATATTTATGATTTAAGTATAAAACTATATTGGGTTGATGAAATATCATTTTTATCAACTTCTTTAGGTAAAATATTTCTTTTTGTAATAGTTCCTAATGTATTAAACTAACTATATTCCACAACATCAATTTTATGTTCTATGAATTCTCCCTAGGTCTTCAGAAGATAAAAGCAGGGATTTATGAGTTGTTGAATATCATAATAATCTTTTGAAAATAATTGGATGATGTGTACATTATTAGAACACCATAAGAAGAAGTTTATGATACAAAAGGCCATCATTCCCTAAAAATGATAAAAATTTGGATGTATTTTTTTATATTATAATATTATCTCCATTATAGAAGGATAAAAATATCTTAATGTACATGAAATTAGAATGCTGGATCTTGTAATTTCAACTCATTGGAATGTTAATATCCGAAGGATAAGTTTTTTCATTGAAAGGTTTAATACATGTATGGATTATATACTTTGTGAAATAATAAATAAAAATATAGAATGAAATGGAACTAATGATGCTATGTTAATTATTCCTCAAAAAAAAACATATCAGGAAGCCATGGTTGGTGATGTGATCATATCAACTTATCCATGATATGATTGAAAATAATAATCATGGAGTGATTTTCAATTCAATGTATAGAACCATGAAAACCACTATGATATGAAATATCTCATTAATGCATGTATACTAATTTTGAAACATTTTTCATCAATTATTTTTGAAAAAGGATAGGGTTATATGAATGGTGAATCATTAAAAGTAATAAAAACATGATTAAAAGTAAAAATTTTAACGACTCGAATCCGAAGCCCCTCAATTGGTGCCCCGTACCCGGTTCACCACATGAACTCAAGCACGTTTCCCCAAACGCCAGAGGCTGCCGACTAGCAGCGAGGGCCTTGGTGAGTCTGTGGGAAAACTATTCCCTCATTCAGTAAAGTATACAGAGGAAGAACAACCAAACAAAATAGCGAAAACAACAAATATCATACAACAATTGAACTAATCATCGGAAGCAATGTATAAAATAATAATGATGCAACATGGTACATATGTCTATAGAAAGCAATAAGCAAACAAATGTGCTGAAATACAACTAAAAGCATGTACTAAAGAAACATTAAAAGAAAAACAAGTGAGAAACTCCTAAGCATCGCAAACCTTGGCCCGGTCCCATGCTCCCTAGCTCTAGTGCAAGTCAAACACCTAAGGTAGAAGGGATGTTTCCCATATCTATACCTACAACAACATAGTCTGCTTTGGCCCAAAATCATTGCCCAAATAGGGTGTGAGATACAATCCTAGTAGGCAATCACCCAAAGATCTGTTCCTAATAGTGAATGAATATAGGTCAAGTAAAAGTGAAAGAAACAGTAATCAAAAAACCACACAACAGTTACAATCCACAGTTCTATCATATAAAGTACACAAGTAAACCACCAACAACAAGTAGAAAATAGGTAACCCTATGGGTAGATCTCACAGCCTAACCCCTATAGTTTAATCTACAAGTACTAGCAACCCTCTAGGAGGCACACACAGTCTCACCCCTCTGGTTCAGCTAAGAGTGGACTCTCTGAGGAAGTACTCACCATCAATTCCCCCTATAGTCTCGTATCATACTGAAGGCTCTCTGGGGAAGCACTCAACGTCTCATTCCCTCTATGGCCAGCATCGAAGAACTACAGACTCTCTGAGAAAGCACCCATCGTCAATTTCCCCTGTGGTCTCACATCGTATAAAAGACGCTCTGGATAAGCCCTTGCATCTATTCTCCCTACGGTCTACTACATTAGGTTCTCACAGTCCTGTGTGAATTAACAAGCTCAGCGTGCGTGCATCGTCCAAGTAAACCTCAAGAAATACTTGGCTATCAATCTAAGGCTCAACAACATAACAAAGCAACTGTTCCACTATCCTACAACTAGGCATGGAAACTGGAAAAACGCAAAACAGGCAGAACAAGCATTGACAAAATCTAGAGTACAGTAAGAACTACCATAATCACAGGCAAAACATCTACTCTAGCAATCAAGAAAAGAATGAAATACAACAAGGGAAAAACAAGAACACACAATACCCCGTTCATGGGTATTGGTGGGGATTTCACACAATACTCATCGAATTTCTACAAAAAGGAACAAACCACCCACCTTGATCCCAGGAGATCGTTATACTCGAACCACGATGACTGATTCTCCCCAGAATGTCATAGATCTGAGAAAACGCACAAAACATTCAACCTTAGATAACATGAGAAGGAGGAAGAATTGGAAAACAAGGATCAAGAAGAAGTAATAACTCACTGCTACGCTTCCGACGCAACCAAGAGAGCTCTAATCGGAGAACAGACAGAGGAACGGTGGCTCGGAGAAGATCTGCAACTATACGGGTCGCTCTCGGATGAAGAAGGTGGAGAAGAGTATGTTTTCCTCGATTAAGCATGACCCTGGTCCGTTTAATGAAAAAAATAAAGTACATGGCGTGTACTAGGTCTTTACATACTCTGCCAAAATCAGCCTCTACGTCACCCCTACACACCGTGTGTGTGGCCCCGACATGGTGAGAACACGGCTTCGAGCGGGGAAAGAGTACATGACGTGTACTCAGAAATTACACGGCGTGAACTTCAAAATTTTCCAGAAACGTCAACTTGCTTAAAAAATACAGAAAAATGAAAGGCATACCCGAAACAAAGATCTGGGTTATAAAAAACTTCCCCCCTTAAAGAAATTTTTCCCCAAACTTCCCTAGCGAGATGTAGAAAAAGAAACCCCAAACAGCACTGGCCATTGTGACCGTACATCAGCCTCCCTCTCCCAGGTCTCGTCCTATACTCACCATTGCAGCCATATAACCAATACAGGAGGGACAAACCGCCCACGAAGAACCTTCGTACTGTGATCAAAAATCCATATAGGATGCTCCTCAAATGATGAATCCGCTTCGAGCTGAACTTCCGCAGGCTGAAAGACATGAGACATGTCTGAAAAGTAACGTTGAAGCTGAGAGACGTGGAAGACGTCGTGCATGGACCGGTACCTCTGGGGTAGCTGCAATCGATAGGTAACCGACCCAACTCTCTCCAACACCTCAAATGGCCCGACATGCCACAGTGAAAGCTTACCCTGTCTCCGAATCCACTTGAATCCCATCCTCGGTGCGACACGTTGGAAAACCTGATCCCTTACCTCGAACTCCAGAGGTCGCCTCCACTGATCAGCGAAAGACTTCTGCCGAGACTGTGCTGTAACCATCCTCTTCCAAATCAGCTCTATCACCTCTGAAGTCTCCTGAACAAGACGAGGTCCCTGCAAAGCTGCCTCTCCTGCCTCCATCCAGCAGAAGGGTGATCGGCATGGCCTACCATACAAATCCTCATATGGTTCCATCTGAATGGTCGCCTGAAAACTATTGTTGTAGGCGAACTCAACCAGAGGGATATGCTTCTCCCAAGAACCGCCAATGTCTTGGATGCAAGCTCGGAGCATATCCTCAAGCACCTGGATCATGCGCTCGGACTGGCCATTAGTCTAGGGATGGTATGTTGTACTCAAAAGTACCTGTGTACCCAATGCCTTCTAAAGTCCCTGACAGAACCGAGAGGTAAAGTATTCATCTATGTCTGAAACAATTGAGTTTGGAACTCCATGTAGACGAATGATATCTCTAATGTAAAGTCATCCCAGATCATCAACACTGATGGTCTCCTTGATCGGTAAGAAGTGAGAAACCTTCATGATCCTGTCGACGATAACCCAAACAACATTGTTCCCCCAAGGTGACATTGACAACCCTTTCATGAAGTCCATCGCGAAATCATTACATTTCCACTCCGGAATGGGTAACTTCTGCAAAATGCCTGATGTTTGTTGATTCTTCGCCTTCACCTGCTGACAAGTAGAACATCTCATGACAAAACCAGAAACATCCTTCTTCATACCTGTCCACCAGTACTGGAGATTAAGATCTCGATACATCTCGGTGATGCCAGGATGAACTGCCCAAACTGAGGAATGAAAATCCCGCATCAGCTCCTCGTGTATGTCTGCTGGCACACATACGCGTCCCGGGAAACACAAGAACTAATCCATGCCCACTGTCCATCCAGGAAGAGGGCCCTCTCCTGACACACTCTCCCACAGGACTAAGCCTTCTGAGTCTGATATATGCCTCATCTGTACCTGATCAAGTAGTGTAGAGGTAATAACTACAGAAGATAGGAAAGTCTGTCCCTGTCTGTCGTGCACCTCCAGATGCATCTCAGAGAATAGAACCATGAGCTTCCACTCAATACTGGCCTCCAGAACTGCCTGAATTTGAGTTATCATTCTCAATACATCTGTCACTGCGTTTCCCTTCCCCGGCCTATAGAAAAGCTTGAAATCAAAAGACTAAAGATACTTGACCCACATGCGCTACCTCAGATTCAGATCACGCTGAGTGAAGATGTACTCGAGACTCTTGTGGTCGGTGAAAACCACAAAGTTCTATCCCAGAAGGTAATGTCTCCAACAACGTAAGGCATGAACAACAGCTGCCAAATCCAGATCGTGCGTAGGGTAGTTCCTCTCATGTGGCCTCAACTGCAGAGACCCATACGCAATGAATCCATTTCCCTGCATAAGCAGAGTTCCTAGTCCGATACCCGAAGCATCACAATAAACAGTGTAGCTCTTTAATGGCTCTGGAAAGACTAGTATCCGTGCTGATTTCAATCTTCCCTTCATCTCCAGAAAGGCTAAATCACAATAATCTAACCATAAGAACTTCGCCCCCTTCTTGGTCAGTCCTGTCAAAGGTGCTGCTAGGCGTGAAAAGTCCTGAATGAAGCGTTTGTAGTCTCCAGCCATCCCTAGGAATCTCTGTACATGAAAAACGTTCTTCGGCTGCTCCCAATAAACTACAGCTCTCACCTTCTTTGGGTCCACCGATACTCCTGCCTCTGAGATGACATGACCCAGAAAGTGAATCTGATCCATCCAGAAGTGGTACTTCGAGAGTTTAGCATAAAGTCGATGCTCTCTCAGTGTACTCAGAACGATCTCAAGATATGTGGCATGGTCATGTCAAGTGTGAGAGTACAACAAGATATCGTCCATGATGACCACGACAAAAAAGTCCAAGTAAGGATGGAACGCTCAGTTCATCAGTGCCATGAAAACTGAAGGCGCGTTAGTGAGACCAAACAACATGACTGTATACTCGTATAAACCATAACTGTTCCTAAAGGCTGTCAGAGGTATATCTGCTTGTCTAACATGCAACTAATGATAACCGGATCACAAGTTGATATTCAAGAACACCCAGGCTCCTCGAAGCTGATCAAAGAGGTCATCAATCCTTGAAAATGGATATCGGTTATTGACCGTCAACTAGTTCAGCTTCCGATAATCCACACAAAGCCGTAGGGTACCATCTGCCTTCTTCATAAACAGGAGAGGATAACCCCAAGGAGAAGTAATGGGTAGGATGAAACCCTTTTCCTATAACTCCTCCAACTATTTCATGAGCTGTAGAAACTCAGGGGTAGCCATCCTATAAGGAGGAATGGACACCGGTGCTTCTCCTAGCACGAGCTCTTTAGAAAAGTCTACCTCATGCTCCGGAGGCAAACCTGAAAAGTCCTCTAGAAGGACATCCCTGAAAAGATCCACCACTGGAGGAAAGTCCAACTATGATGTCCCCTAATGATCTAGATAAATACTTGAAATTTGGGCCATCACCCTTCGTAGCCCATGATGATCGATTCCTGCTCGACTCGCCATAACATCACATTCGCCTCTATGATGAAAAGATTCACCCTCTGGTGAAACGATACTCACTATGCAGCGATAACAGTCAACGACTATCTAGAAGGGAACCAACCAGTCCATCCTGAGGATGACATCATAGCCTGTCATCTCTAGGAAATAGAGGTCCCATAAGAAATGATACCCTGCAACCTCGAGAGGGCACTCTCGACACTAACATACACTAGATGTCCTCATCTCGAAAGGTGTGTCTTGTGTCAATGAGTTGGCAGATGAAAATATGCAGAGCCCAAGGCTCTCCATGACAGCAACAGAGATAAAGCTATGCATAGAATGGGTATAAAAAAGTGATAAATATAAAACTGAGGCAACTAAAATCATACCTCAAACTTTAGAAAGGTCAGGATCCTGCTCTTGATAGGTTTACTCTATGGAGAAAGACTGGACTGCACCGCGACCCTACGCCCATGGCGGACCACTCTGAGCTAATCCATATTGCTGGTGCTGAGGGACTGGTGGCTAGCTGCAACAACCTTGACCTCCACCTCAGCCCGAACGTCCGGAAGAACTCCAGTTCCTCGACTGGTGAGAGACTGGTGGTGCTACTCCTGATTGAGGAGTCATGGAAGAACCCCGGTCACCAGCTGCTGGTGAGAAAACCTGGAAGAAATGCTGAAGTTGACCCATCTTTCTACAAGATCGGCACTCCACGGGGTCTCTCTGGCACTGCGGCTCGTGTTCCCTGACCATCCACACTGGTAGCATACCACATGGCTGCCTGAAAATGCATCTCGCTTCCTCGGATCACCGCGCGAAGACTCCCTACGACGGTTTTTTGCTGTCAGCTGGAGGAAAACTAGCTCTGGAAGGAAAATCGTCACGGCTCGCAGCTCTGGAGTCTATCAGATTGATCTCTTCAATCAGTGCCTGATTGATGATGGAAGTGATGGAATTCAACAGGAAGATATTCATCTGCGAGTGGATCTCTCGCCTAAGACGATCCTCGAACTTCCTTGCTAAGAACACCCCACTACGATCCCGGAGGGGTATGAAACTCTGCTACTTGGTGAAATGAGAGGAATACTCCATGAAAGAAAGAGTACCCTGCTCTATGCTCATGAACTCATGGGCTCGGTCAACCTTTAGGGTCTCTTGGTAAAAGTAGTCATAGAACACGTGCTGGAACTCATCCCATACCATAACCTGCTGGTGACCTGCCTATGAGATCACGTTCCACCACCTATTGGCGGAGTATCGAAGCATGTAGGTGGAGTGCTTGACCCGCTACTCTGGAGGCATCTCCATATGATCAAATATGGTCAACATGGCTTCCAGCCATGACTCTGTAGCTTGAGGTCCTCATTCCCCAAGAAAGTAGGAGGATGCTGCTGCTGGAAAACCCGTGTCAAGTCTGACAAAGTAGTGGCAGGAGACGGCACTCCCTAAAGGGTATAGATCATCCTCAGAAAACCTTCCCTGAACTGCGCATCAGTGCCTGCAACTAGTATGACAGCAGGTGCCAAGGCTGGCCCGACTGGAGGATCAGCAAGAAGTCCCTGATCAGCCATATCAAGCATCTGATCACCACCTAAAGATATGTGTACTACCGGAGGACATCTCAGAGGTAGAGCTCTGAAAGATCAAAAGTACACCTTATATCAGAAAAATAAGGACAGAGAACACATGAGTAAAAAATGGGAACATTGGAAGGAAAAACACAAGTTTACAAAATGCGACTACATGGCATGTATAATAACTACACAACATGTCTTCTTAATCCACTGACATGGGTGTGTACCCATGCCCTACAGGTCGTGTAACACCTCAAAGTACAAGGAATTTTGATCCAAAAAATGACATGTACATGGAAACTATTCCCCTACCCGAGTCTCCTTACACGGCTAACCCACACAGTCCGACTTAACCCGAGACTACATGGTGTGTTCTGAACAAATAGGGCATGTACTAGACAAGGATTCGGTGGCCTGTGTTGTTAAATACATGACCGTCTACAAGGCTGGACCTTACATGATGTGTTCCGAATAAACACGACGTGTATAGGTGAATGTAACACCATCCCGTGTTGTTCGTGACATGGCCGGGTACCTGAACAAGACTACACTACGTGTTTCGAAAACAACACTGCGTGTCTAAGAGAAGGTGACGCCGACCCATGTTGTTCATGAAACGGCCGGGTACCTGGATGGAACTACACAACGTGTTCATTTACAACATGGCATGTTCTACTCGAGCTTCCCCAACCCATGTAGTTAGTGACACGGCCGGGTACATGTCTCCGAACTAAACGACGTGTACCAATCGTACATGGTGTGTTCCTGATGTAACTTCCATAGCAGCGTGTTCCTGGTCCCACGGTCAGTGACATGGACTAAAAACTACACGGTGTGTAGTCAAAAGTACATGCTGTGTATTTTGGGTTTTTATGGGCAGTAGCTCAGAAACTACACAGAAGCCCAAAAAACACAGAAAACAAGGCAGGGAGGTGCCAAATTTCGATCCGTGAGGGCCCATACTCCCCACAAATCTAAGCTTGGCATCTCTTACAGTCATAGAGAAGAGAAAACATGATCATGATCCACCAATTTCTGATTCGAGAGGGCCCATAACACCACAAGAATCAAAATTTGGGTTTCATTTGAGAAAAGTAGGAAACAAAAAATCCTCTAACAAGGCAGAAGAGATTCTATCAAGCATATATCACAACATCATGCATAATCTACACAAAGACTATCACAACAACATGCAATCACTAATGCACCCTATATGGCATGGCAATAATGCATGGCATGTGATTCTACAAGTGCCTATATGATGTATGAGATGGAATACCCTCATCTCATCGGGTTGCGAACGAAATAGAATAGCAATCATTAAGAAAATAACAGCACAAAGTATATGAATCACTCTAGGTGAAATCATATCAACCGTAAAATCTCAAAACCAGCAAACTACAATTAACGAGGTAGTATGGGTTTTCCCTATACACGGGTTAGATAATCCCAATCATAGCTTAATACCAAGTACTGGATCCATCCTATCCCTAGATAAAGTCTCCAAACATTAAGATAAGAGAAATGAACCCCTGTCATACCACTTTTTAACGACCCGAATTTAGAGCCCCTCCCCTGGTGCCCCGTACCCAGTTCTCCACATTACCTCAAGAACATTTCCCCAAATGCCAGAGGCTGCCGACTAGAAGCTAGGGCCTTGGTGAGTCGTTGGGAAAACTATTCCCTCATTCGGTAGAGTATTCAAGGGAAGAACAACCAGACACAGTAGCAGAAACAACAAACAGCATACAACAACTAAACTGAACAGCAGAAGCAATGTATAAAATAATAAGGATGCAACATGGTACATAAGTCTATGGAAATCAATAAAAAAACCAACGTTCTGAAATAAAACTAAATGCAAGTACTAAAGGAACAGTAAAAGAAAAACATGTGAGAAATTCCTCAGCATCGAAAGCCACGGCTCGGTCCCATGCTCCCTAGATCCAGTGCATGTCAAACACCTGAGGTATAAGGGCGCTTTCCCTTATCTATACCTACAACAACATTGTCTTCTTGGTCCCAAAAGAACGGCCCAAACACGGTGTGAGATAAAATCCCAGTAGGAAATCACCCAAAGATCTGTGCCTAACAGTTAATGAATACAGGGCAAGTAAAAGTGCAAGAAACAGTAAACAGAAAAGCACACAACAGCTACAATCCACAGTTCTAGCATATAAAGTACACAAGTAAACCACCACCAACAAGTAGAAAACAGGTAACCATCTGGGTAGCTCTCACATCCTAACACCTATGGTTCAACCTACAAGTACTATCAAATCACTTGGAGGCACACACAGTCTCACCCCTTTGGTTCAGCTAAGAGTAGACTCTATGAGGAAGCACTCACCATCAATTCCCCTTATAGTCTTGTATTGTGATAAAGGCTCTCTGGGGAAGCACTCAACGTCTCATTCCCCCTGTGTCCTATGTCGAGGTACTACATACTCTCTGAGGAATCACTCATCAACAACTCCCCCTGTGGCCTCGCATCGTATTAGAAGACACTCTCAAGAAGCCCATACATCCATTCTCCCATTGGTCTACTACACTAGGTTCTCACAGTCCTGTGTTAATAAACATGCTCAGCTCTTGTGCATCATCCATGTAAACATCAAGAACTACATGTCTATCAATCTAAGGAAAAACAGCATAACAAAGCAACGGTTCCTCTATCCTAAAACTAGGCATGGCAACAAGCAAAATGCCAAATAGGCAGAACAAGCATAGAAAACATCCAGAGTATAGTTAGAAATACCATAATCAAAGGAAAAACATCTACTCTAGAAATCAAGGAAAGTAGGCAATACAACAAGGTCAAAACAGGAACACGCAATACCCCGTTTAAGGGTATTGGTGGGAATTGCACAAAATACTCATCAAATTTCTACAGAAAGGCACAAACCACCCACCTTGATCCCAGGAGATCATTATACGTGAACCAAGACGACTGATTCTACCTATAACTTCATAGATCTGAGAAAATGCATAAAACCTTCAACCATAGATAACTAGAGAAGAATGAAGAATTGGAAAACAAGGCTCAAGCATAAGGATGAACTCACCGCTGCACTTTCAACACAACCAAAAGAGCTCGAATCGGAGAATGGACGGAGGAACAGTGGCTCGGAGAAGATCTACGGCCGTAAGGGTCGCTCTCGAATGAAGAAGTTGGAGAAGAAGACGTTTTCCACGATTAGGCGCGACCCCGGTCCGTTTAATGAAAGAAAAGAAAGTACACGTTGTGTACTTTTTGAGTCCACAGCGTCTACTAGGTCTTTCCGTACTCCGCCAAAATCGGCCTCCATGTCACCCCTACACACCGTGTGTGTGGCCCGGACACGGCCAACACCCGGCTTCGAGCGGGGAAAGAGTACACGACATCTACTCAGAAAGTACACGTCGTGTACTTCAAAATTTTCTGGAAACATTTTTTTTCGTAAAAACACCAGAAAAAAGAAAGGCGTACCTGAAATGAAGATCCGGTTCTTACAAAAATAATTTAATATTTTTTATTGTCCACATTTTGTTTTATATATTTTTATGTGATGTGTTTTTGTGGGAGTTTAGTCTTGATCCATGTCTTCATGAATTTATAATATTTAATTGATGATAATCTAGTAGTTTTTAAATACTATGATTTATTGATATTTGAACAACTTTATTCATGTTTCCAAATTAATATAGAAGAGAGAAATGATAAACAAGGTAGAGAACCGATAATAAAATTATATATATATATATCAGTTTGAGGAAAACAAATGTTTTTAGAGATCCAATACTACACCCAATAGATAAATCGTAGCGTATGAAATAAGATAGATAGAAGCCTTGAACATTTCAGAATATAAATTTATAAAATTTAATAAGAATGTATGGAGAGATCTAGTGCTTATGTTATGCATTGAAGAAGAATAAATGAAGGAGAGATCCATGTATTAAAAGATATGTAATATTTCCTGGTCACTAAATCTAGAAGTAAAATAGGAGTCGACTCTACTATATTTTTGATAAACACTATACATAAAGAGGAAGAATTCATGGTAATGTTTGTGTTAATATATTTTCATTATAAAATAAGAGTCTTAAATTTTTGCAAGAGGATAAATAGAATCTATCCAGTTTGTGGCTAATAAGAAGAAGAAAGAATTTGTGTGCACTATTGTACATAAAAAAAGAGGAATAAAGTGTTATTTACATGATGTGGTGAAATTTTAAGTAGTATTATAATAATATAAAATAAATACACAAACACATTAAAATTTTTAATTAGTGAAAGTCCATCCTTTTATTATAAGGAAAACTTTTTGTTGTTAAAATCTAGAGTCACACACCTAGAATTTTATGTGAATAAACACCTTCTTTAAATTCTAATATTCATATGAACTGAATTTTCCCAATTTTAACTATAAATAATACAAATCACTAAAAAATATTCATACACACACATTTAAATGGTATTTTATGTTAATAGTTTTAGAGATTTAGTAAAACAATTTAAATTACAAAGCCCTTGTATTTATCAACTATTGGAAATTTTTTCCACAAAATAATAAATTACTTAATCCTTAATAATTATTCCACATATAACAAAAAAATCACCAAAATTATACACTTCTAAAAATATCATGAGTAACATTTTTCTTCATAATCTAGGGAAATTGAAACATAAAAAGAGTTAGCTCAAACACTCAATAAAGGTAAATATAAGTGGTAAAATTTAAATAACATATCCAAGAAGAAGATGAGGTTGAATAAAATAAAATTAATTAATTTAAAAAAATATTCCATAATATTTTGAAAATTAACGAAAAATGTATCAGTTGATACCAATAGAAATGAAAAGATCATAGTGATAATAATAAATGGTTACTTAGATATTAAATTCATAATTATGGAAAAATAATTCCATTCCCTAATCTAAGACATCACAACATTACTATTATGGATCAGTGTCTAGGAAATATTTTGTTACAGACATGAGAACTATGGCACAAAAACATTCCCTCATATATCCAATGCTAAAACACTTTCCTCAAACAGTGGATTTGATTCCAAAATACGACAACTTCTGAATGTGATCATATCAATTACACGAGTTTATGAAAACATTTCATTATATTCATTCCCATGATATTTTTTTTAGAGTTTTAGAGTAATAGGAAAAATCATTATCTATCAAATTCCATGTCTTTTTATACCAATATACATGTTTCCACCACCTAAGAACTGATTAATCCACGAAAAATCTTAAATATCATCCACTAAATATTTATAGAAGATATTCATCAAGACATTTCATACCTTTATTATCATCATTACCCTTGAAAAAACCCATTATAGTAAAAATAAAATGAAGATGGTTTTGAGAATGAATAAAAATTCCCCAAATAGATTATCTTCCAGAATAATATTTATTTGAAAATAATATTGGAAATCAAACCCCTTATGGTATGAGTTGCATTTTATTAAAACCCCCATTCAAATTAAGTTTCTTTTTAATTGAAGACCATTCAAATATAGATCATGATATTGATATTAAAAAATAAATAATTACAGAATATTATAAAATACATTACTTAGGAATTAATCACACCTTATTGAAGAGGTTATGGAGGAAAATAAGAAATACTTCTTAATAAATTAAATTTGAGACAAGAACCCCTTACAAACTTATAAATATTCATCAAAAATCCATGAAAACATCTAGTTTAAATTGAAACGTTATATAGAATTAATAATAATAATATGATATTTATAAAAAAATTAATGTGGTTTTGGATACACTATTATAAATAAAACATGATTTATAATAAAAAATATGTCTCAAGGGGTGAAAACATTGGACAAAAAAACCTTTAACCTATTTCCCAGCTTAGTTGAATGAAATATAACATTCTATAAAACAAACAAAACTATTTTAATATTCAATTTAATATCCTTATTCATATCTATAACCTTTTATAAACATGATTTAAATTTATTCCCTACTTTTATATTAGTTAGTTATTATCTATTTTCAATATCCTATGTGAGTAATCTTGATTGTTTGGAACGTGTTCCATAAAATATGTGTTTAAATTTATTATTATCCCAAATTTGAACATTACTAGATTATGAAATGTATTTTATTTTTTAATTTATAATTATTTATAATGTTACAATTTCTTTTTATATCTATTTTGGTTATAGTTATTGTAGTCAAAAGTGACGACAATAGTGTTTTAGTGTTTTATAACAAATCAACTGTGGTATACTAATTAATGAGTTTAATATTAATGTCAACATTTTATAAAAAAAATAAATTATTAATTTTGTTATTTATATAATTTAATATTACAAATTAATTTCTCATACTCTTTTGTGATATTATTTTATATAATTTTTCAAGTAGGTGGTTAGACAAACCCCAACACAAGGAAACAATAATTAATTGGTAATTTTGATTATGAAAGTGAATTATTTTGAGAAAATGTCATTATTAAATAATTATAATGATATTATTTATACAATGTTATGGTGATTAATCATATTTTAATATATTTTAATAGATAATAAATAAACTAAAGGAAACACAATATACATCACCTTGTGGAGGTGTTAGTCTGTGTAACACATAGTTAACATTATCATTTCTTGATGAACTATAAGGAGAGAAGTTAGATTATAATTTTTCTATTAATAATCAAAATTATATTATATATTTCAATTTTTTTAATTCAATTTTACACATATAATTATAAAATATTGGTGATGATGAAAAATTGAAGTTGTCACTTTGTGGAGGCAGTAGTCCACATTGTGCATAAATAAAAGTTTTATTTCTCTTAATACAAAAATTGAAGGTTTGTTAATATTTATGTGCCTATGATAAAATATTACGTATAAAAATTTATTTAATTAATTATACAGTAATTATAAAATTAGATTTTTTAAATTAAGGAATAAAATAAAATTAGAATGGAAGGAAGTACTCACATTGAGGACATGGGATTTTGATCAGATGGATAATTAGAAAAGAATGTCTTAAGAAATTATTTTATTTCTAGAGTAAAAATGAAATGGGATATCATTATATGACATGAAAATTTGACAATGTATCAATTGTAAATTGAACTTTTAGAGTGGTCTTAAAGGGTTGGTGTGAGGCCCCATTTATATGTAACAAGAATGACATTTTTGTAAATATGCCAACTTAATATAACGAGAGAACATGTTTCACATGTCAAGAAGACTATGAAATGTATAATAATGTAGATAGGGATAACATAAAATGAATAAACTCTCAACAATTAACATTAAACCAAGTTTTAAACAAGTTTATAATTCCTTTAATATTTGAAATTTCACTTTTAGCATTTTTTCCTTTATCACCGCATCAAATTTTTACCTATGTAATTTTATTTTAGTTCCATAAAAAGAATTTCACCTTATTAAGTTATTTTTAGATAAATATTAAAAAGAAAAAATCCTTTTTATCAGTTAAAATTTATATTTCTAAGAAAAATAATGTTTATATTAGCGCATGTAACGCATAAAAACTTGTTTTTAGATTGAATGTTTTCATGCCTAACTTTTTTGTGTGGGGGAAAAACTATCTACATTTTTTATTCTCATGATATCAATTTTTTTATTAGAAAAAATATTTACGTGCCTTTTAGATCAATCCAAGCCCAAATTTCCCTAAAATTATATTTAATTAATTGAAAATACCAAAAATTATTTTCATTTATTGCAAAATATTACTTAGGTTTATAAAAGGACAAACCTAGTTTTTAAAAATGCACAAGAGTATTTTTTTTAATGTTTATATTTACTCCTTAAACACATATATTTTCATGGAAGACTTTTATAGGCTTTTAAGCTATACTTACTTCACAATAGGATCATAAACACTATGTTTTTAATAAAAATGTATCTTTAAATATTCAACTAAAAAAACTATTTTAGAGAAATCTAAAAAATAAACCCTAAGATTATTTTGAAATTATAAATTCTAGAATTAATTTATTTTTATAAAATAAAATTTATAAAATTTATATATTAAGTTATATAAATTAACATACAAAATGTAATGAAAAAATGTTTTTATTGAAAATTGACTTTTTAAAGTTAAAGCCTCTATAATATTATTTATTATAAATTTATAAATAATTAAATGCTGAAATTTTAAGTTATAAAAATAAATATTACCTATTATAATAAACTTTTAACCATGATAATTTCTATTTATTAAAATAATATACAATACCTTTTTAAAAAATCTTCTTTAAAAAAATATAATCTTAAAATATTTATCAACGAGAAAACTAACATGTAACTACTTTAGTTGAATATTATCTTTTTATATACTAATGAATATATTTATCAGGTAATTTAAATATGTATTGGTTTGTTTTAGTGGGGTGTTGCTTGTGACAGATGCTATCGAAGATTGTATTAATTAAAAAGATCTAAAATCAAAGGTCGTTTCATTCTACCCACTTAAAAAAATTGCATCCAATGAATCTTAATTACTAATCTTTGATGAATATAGGTGAGGTTATTCTTGAAATATTTATAATTTCTAATGTCACTTCTAATAAGACATCTACCGTACTCTCTTAGCTTATATTATGTCTCTTAACTTTCCACAAACAACACTAATATTTCATAAAATCATATACTAGTGTATGTATATTCCATATTCATATATTATTTATATCATAACATTTAAAAAAAATTATTCTCAATGAAATTAAACAAAAAATAGAATCTTAAATTTTCCCAAAACCAGCTCTATATTTAACCCTATAATAGTATTTACAAATATTCAATAATTTCATACACTAGTAAATATATATCATAATTCCAAAAATGAGGTAAAATTCACAAAAAAATTCAGGGATCACCTTTTTAATTAAATCAAAAATCAATTTGAAGTATATCAATACTTTATTGCTAAATTTTTTAAAAAAATCAATCAACCCTTTATTACTCCAACATCAAGCACATAAAAATCATGAGAGTTATCTATAACTCAATAATTTTTTATTTAATAGTTATACCCAAATACAAATCATTACCGAAGAATCACATTTCAAGGTAATTGATACCATTTAATATATGTCCCCAAAAATTCTATGAAAAAATAGTAACGAAATATCATTAGATAATTCACATAATCCTCATAAATTTTAGAATATACCAAAATATCATTAATTAATATCACTCAAGACTAAAAATATATAGGTGTATTAATATTTAATTTCTATTAATATATAAACCTAACTACCTTAGGAAAGACTATGAAACTCACCTTTTCCATTAGAATAGAATCTTTATAAGATTCTAAACTATTTAAGTATTTTATTTTATTTGTTTTAAATACATTCTGGTTTCTATATACATACATCTCTCAAATACATATTTGTGATCATGTTTCAACTAAAAACTAATGAAAAAATATTTATGACAATATCCAATGTTTGAATATAGAACCATAAATCCAAATATGTATTAGACTATCAAACCTTTATTTTTAAAATATGATATTTTTAGTTCATCCTATGACTCTCTTGGGTTCACATTGTTTAATTTATCATAAATATTATCCTAATACATTAATGTAATTAGGAAATAAATCCTTCATAATGAATTGAAAATATAATGTGATTAACCAAATCATATTACATGCTAGTTTCTATCCTGGTATATAGTATTAATACCTTTCATAATTCTCTAGAGTGAAGATCATGTCAATTCTTAACCAGCCTTCTTAGTCCTTACCCATATGTGCACTTATAGAATATACACATCCACTTTCCAATAACCATATAGGGATGTATTTTCTAGGATAACAATACAATATCTATTTTACTAAAACCATAGGATGTAATTAAATACTTATACTTATTCCTTATACATAACCATATGGGTTTCACAAATTTTATCTTATCTTAATCCCCAAAATATTCAACATTACCTCAAATGACCTAAAGGGTTACATATTACTTTGAAATTATTATCAACATGAAATTATCAACTTGTTATAAAAAATATAATTCTTAAATTATTATCAAACATCATTATAATAATATCAAAATTTATTGAAACTCTACTCGGATACCAACTATGATAACCCATACCATAATGTTAGATCCAGTACTCAATCACTTTACCCAAACATCAGTTTTTATAATATCCTTGATAAACTGAAAAAATGACCAGATCAATTACATGAATTTATGAAAATATTATACTACACACATTCTATGATATTTTAGGTTTATAATTTTTTAGAATTAGTAAAAATTTGAAACCAAAAAACCCCATTTAATTTTCATCCAAGGTAAATGTTTTCCCCTATATATAAAATAATTATTTTATAACAAGAAATACAAATATTCAGAAAATTCCCTATATAATATACTCTTTAAAAAATTTATTACTTTTATTAACATCACATCCTTGGGAAATGGAAGCAAAAGAAATATGTGATATCAGATGCTCAAAACTATAAACATAATTGATGAAAATCAAATATCATAAGATAGAATCAGATGAGTATATGAGTATAATTATGATAAATAAGAAAATTATACATGACAAATAATATATCATAAATCCGGGAATAAATACTTTCATAACATAATACATGAATAAAAAGTGCAAGGAAACAATATTCAATAAAAATGATCCATGAAAGTATAAAATTGACATTATAATAATAGTAAAATTATATCACAAACAATAGTATATAAAGCATTCTTTCACGAGCCTCATCATGATAGAATAAGATATGAATGTAGAATATCATTAAAATATTGAATATATAGTACTATATAGAACATTAATTAATTGAGAAACACCCTCCGTTAACACACACAAGAGAAAATTAAATTCACTAGGGGATAATTTTCTCATGAGATATAAAATTTTGACCAATTAATTGATGGGAGATATTAGACCCCACCCCTCATTTATCTATACATATAATTTCTATAAGAAACAAATCATTCATCATATCATAAATAACCCGTGAAATTAAAATTGGTTTCTTTTAACACATCACAAATAACCCATGGAAATAAAATTGATTTCATACAATATATTGATATATTGAGATAAAAAAATCAATCATAGTACCATTGATAATCATATCATGATAAACCCCTGAAAAATGAATGTGTATTAAAATATATTTAGTGACATTAATTGTATGTACCCATCATTAAATATAATAAAGAATGTGATATCAATATCATGTAGATAAATTTTATATATTTAAGTTAATAATATTAACTAATAATCAAATGTATAAAATCTAGGTTAACATCCATCAACCAATGAAAGGAAATATAGATTTTTCACAATGAAATGCCGTTGGAAGAAATGTTATACCTATTAAAGATGTATGATTAACAATGATAACAGAAATGATAAATCATATACATGATTAAAAATAACATTATATAATACATATATATAAATTATATGGATGGTAACATTTTAAGAATATCCTCAATCAAGCATAAGATATGTGAAATTATATGGACTTTGAAGAAAAATTTATTTCAAATGTTTTATAAAAATACATTTTGAAATAAAAAATATCCTTTAGCTTTGGAAAAAATTTCAAAAAATATTTTAAAAATATAGGATAAAAATAATACCTTTTACAAATTATGAACACCCAGAGATAAATATTCATATAAAATGAAAAATGTGGGTGAAAGTTGTGTTCACACCTTAAACATTTAAAAGTAATTCTTTACACATTTTGATGAAAATTACCCATACAAAAAATGATAAAAAATTATTTAATGATTTTAAATAAGTGAAACTAGTAAAAAATGAACATAATAAAATATTTAGGAATAGATAAGAAAACTAAAAATAAAATCTAATGGATATGGACATGAAAAAAGGATTTTGTCAACTGATAAATTAGATGTGGATGGTTTCATTCCCAAGAAACACTTCAGGTAAATATATGAGTCAAGGGGAAATTCAATTTTGAGCAGGCATATAAAACCCCATGATTATCCAGTGAAAATGAAAGGGTTTTATAAATAATTAAAATACTATATATGTATTACCTTTTGAAAATAATCCTCATTGGAAATTAATATTATCAATCCAAACTAATACAGTTTGAGTAACATTTTATTCAAAACCCCTATCAATATTGGTACCTTTTGATTAAAATTAAAATTAGATATATAATTTTATATGGATTATAAAACACATTTATTAGATGAATATGGAAATAAAAATTAATTTGGCTATATTCACATCATATTAATGAGGCCATGGTGCACAATAATTTGTTTTACAAAATTAAATTTGAGACAAGATATCTTTAAAATATTAGGAACATTCAAATAAAAAAACCATGAAGGATATGATTTTAAAAAAAATAGTAATTTACATGAATAATTAAGGGATAATGATATAAAATATTAGAGGGTTATTAGATACACCATTCAAAATAAATCATACTGTATAATAATAAAAAAGTATTATGGGGATACAATTTATGACAAAAAAATGTTCCATATTTCTCTAATTAGTCAAATTTTCTCTAACGTACTAAAAAAACATAAATATCTTAATATTTTATTTAATAATATTATTAATATCTATAGAATTTTATAAACATAAATTACAGTTATTCACCAAACATATATTAGGTAGATATTGTATATTTTCAACATCAGGGGTGAGTATTCTTTATCATTTTGAACTTATTTCATAAAATCTGCTGTGGTAATTCATTATTCATAAAACATTAAAAATTAATAGATCATACAATATATTTAAATTAATTATTCGTATTATATTATAATTTTATAATTTCATTTTATTTAATTTTTTATTACGGTTCATGAAGATAAAATTAGCAACAAACATATTTTGGCGATTTTTATCAAACGAATGGTGGTATCATAATTAATGTTTATAATATTGTTGATACATTTATAGAACCAAAATAAAATAATTACATAATTATTTATACCATATTTAATTATTAATTATGTTCTCAAAGTCACCCATTATATTTTTTTTCACATTGATTAAGTAGGTGGTTAGACCGACCAGAACATGAACATACAAAATTTAAAGGATGATTATGATTAGCAAAGTGGATTATTTTGGAATAATTTCATTATTAAAAAATAATAATGATATTATTTAGATAATTTTAATGTTGTGAATAATATTTGTATATATTTTAAAAGATATGAAATAAACTAGATGAAAACAAAGATTCATTAATTCATAGAGGTGGTTGTTTGCACCACACATAATTAACATTATTATTTCATGAAGAATGAGAGAGAAACAAGTTGGATTATAATTTTTTATCTTAATAATCAAAATTATATTATATATTTCAAATTTATTATTCAACTTCACCCCAATAATTATCAGATATAGGTGGTGGTGAAAAGATAAAGTTGTTGCGTTGTTGAAGTGGTAGTCCACACAATGAGTGATTTAAAGATTATTTTTTATTAATAGAAAATGTGAAAGGTAGTTAATTTATTTCCATGACCTAAACCACCAATTATGATCAAGATTTATAAAGAACCTCATACATTTCTCCTCATATTCATAAGGCTACTGACTTGCAATGAGGTTCAAATTCTATCTATGTGGAGACTATACCATCAGTATGATCTAATGGAGAAGTAATGATAATAAAAAATGACAAAAACATGACTAATCATGTTGAAAATTAATAATTAAATGAGTATACATTTCATATAGATAATAAATGGGCTCCCAATGTTAATTTAAAAATCAGTGTATAATGAGCAGTGGGTGATAAATAAATAAATAAATTGTAACCAAGGTACAAGGGATGTAACGAAGATAAGAGCATCAAATTAGATCATTAATGCTCCATAAAAAATATAAAAAGAAATACCTGTTTATCAATGACCACACATTGGAGCCTAATGACAGAATTGAGTATATAAAATGATAGAAAACATAAAGGAACAAAACAATAAATTCTATTAGTACATAATATACATACATTACTATTTATTCTTATCACTTTTTTATCATTTGAACTTTTAATTTGGATATTTCATTATTTATTAGTATTTATAGTTAATTTCAAACATTTACATGTTGGACGATTTTTTAGGTGGTGAGATCCTAGAATATTCCCTGTTATTCAGAAATTAAATTCTTGGTAAAAGAAGAGCTATATTTTATTAAAGTGTTTTTAGATTGATCTTCATGATTTTTACATCCACATGTCACACACAATTATTAAAGTCTACACAGAATGTGTAAAAAAACATATATGTCACAAATGGATGCTTTCTAGCTACACATGATCTACCTTTTTCATTTTTAGTGATTTTATATAGTGGATGCAGATTATTGGGAATATTTTGGTTTTCTTTTGATTCTACAAGGATGTTCTAGCATCAAAGTAATGTTTTTTTTCACATTGTGACTGTTTCCCCTTAACCAGACATGTCTATGTTCCGTAGAACCTTCTTATTATGGAATTGATGGGGTATTTATACTTTAATTCATGAGGCCATGGATGTGGTTAAAAACAAGAAAATTCATTATTTATTAAATAATTGACCATCTCTTGAATGTCTCATGTTCTGGGATTTTTTACTTAAGGCCTATGATTATTCATATTGAATTCTGTAGTTTGTTATAATTGTGGAAAATTATTAATTTCATCATTTGTTATTTCATATAGACATGTTTAATTATAGTATAAATATGAGACGGAAAAATTATTTTTTCACTATTTTAGTTTAGTATTGCATAATTTTAATCATATTATGGAATATAAAATCATGAAATCCATAGTGTGAGTGGTATTTATAGGCAAAATATTCCATATGTATGAACCATCTAATAATTTATTTTCATATTACATATATATTTAGATGAATCTAGGTTAGAGAGAATTGATAAAAAATAGTATAGAATATTTCCACTATCACAGGTTCAATGTTCACCAAAGAGTCATAAATATTCCTGGAGAATAAATCATGAGTTTTCCAAATTATTTAGGTGTTATATAGTATATATTTCTTTTCATGGATGATACCATGATTCCAGTACCAACTAATAATTCTATAATTGGACTATTTTGGTATTATTATGGACATAACGATATATATACATATATATAATGTAAATAATTATTATGAAATTAAATCAACGGTGTGTTATAATATTGACATCATAATGTGAAATTTATTTATGATTACGATGGGTTAAAAATATGAACTCTGAACTATATTACCTTTTAAAGACACCAAACTGAATAAAATCATGATTCATACTAATCCTCACCTCAATATCTTCTCAAGCCCATCATCTCCGTTCAAAATTCAGAAACCTTAAAACACTACATAGGATGCCTTCCACCATTTCTCACAATCTCACATCTTTCCTCCAACTTCACCTTCACCTCGAACTTTTGATTCATCTATGTCTATAATCCCTAACTCTTACATTCCATCATGTTCTATCTCCATCACAATTAGTCTTCACTTAATTTCATCATGTCACAGACCCCCCATTCACTTCATTATCATCATTTTATTCTAAACATTATATTGAGTACAAAAATATTACAATTTTGTTGAATGATGCAGAACCAAATGATATGAAATAAAATTTAATAGTCCTGTGCATTTGCACAGGCGTAGCACTAGAGATTTTAAATAAAATATTAAATTCCATGAACAATTATAGGATAATGATATACAATGATAAAGGGTTAATTGATACACCATTCAAAATAAATTATAGTTTATCATAATAAATATGTATTATGTGGATAAAATTTATGAAATATTTTTTTCTATATTTCTATGATTAGTCAAATGTGATTTACCTACTACAAAAAACATAAATATATTAATATTTTATTTAATAATGTTATTAATATGTACAAAATTTTATAAACATCAATTATAGTTATTCACTACACATATATTAGTTAGATATTGTCTATTTTCAACATCAGGGGTGAGTATTCTTGATCATTTTGAACTTATTTCATAAATTGTTTTGTGGAAATCCATTATTTGTAAAACATTAAAAATTAATAGATCATACAATATATTTAAATTAATTATTAATATGAAATTATAATGTTATAATTTCATTTTATATAATTTTTGGATATGGTTCTTGAAGATGAAATTAGTGACAAACATATTTGGGTGATTTTTACCAAAAGAATGGTGGTATCTTAATTAATGTTTTTAATATTGTTGTTACATTTATAGAACCAAAATAAAATATTTACATAATTATTTATACCATATTTTTTTAGTTATGTTCTCAAAGTCAACCATTATATTTTTTATCACATTGTTTAATTAGGTGGTTACACCGACCCAAACATGAACTTACAAAATTTAAACGATGATTATGATTAAAAAAGTGGATTATTTTTGAATAATTTCATTATTAAAAAATAATAATAATATTATTTAGATAATTTTAATGTTGTGAATAATATTGGTATATAATTTAATAGATATTAAATAAACTACATGAAAACAAAGATTCATTAATTCATAGAGGAGGTTGTTCGCACCACAGATGATTAACATTATTATTTCATAAAGATTGAGAGAGAAATAAGGTGGATTATAATTTTTTATCTTTATAATAAAAAATATATTATATATTTCAAATTTATTATTCAATTTCACCCATATAATTAGCATATATAGGTGGTGGTGAAAAGATAAAGTAGTTGCGTTGTGGAAGCAGTAGTCCACACAATGAGGGATTTATAGAATATTTTTTATTAATAGAAAATGTGAATGGTAGTTAATTTAATTCCATGACCTAAACCAACAGTTATGATCAAGATTTCTAAAGAACCTCGTTCATTTTTCCTCATATTCATAAGGCTATCGACTTGCAATGAGGGTCAAATTCTATCAACGAGGAGTCTATACCACTAGTATTCTCTAATGGAAAAGTAATGATAATAAAAATAATAATTAAAACTTGAGTAATCATGTGGAAAATAAATAATCAAAAGAGTATAAATTTCATATAGATAATAAATGGGATCCCAATGTTACTTTCAAAATCTGTGTATAATGTGTGATGGGTGATAAATAAACAAAGCAATTATATTTCCTAGAGTCTGTCCTTGTCCATGTAGGTGCCCGATGTAGCTGAATTGTTTGATGGGGCGTGTCAAAATTTTCTTTTTTCCATGATCAAATTTCAATATGATATTTACAAAATGATAATCATTGTGATCTATAGAGTTTTATCAATAATGTAGAAAAGGGATAGAATTCTGAAACCAAGAGATGATCAAAACATATTATTTATAATTAGTTTAGTTAATTAAAAAATTACCTTAATGGAATTATTTCTTCGTTGATGGATCTGATAATATATCTATGTTTTTCAATCAATGAATTATAGGAAAAAAGTAGATTCTCTATAGTGGTGATCCACAAAAGTTCCACAAATCTTTGAATTTCTTCATAGGATTCTCTAGGTTCCTGTACGGAAGATCCTAGCTCTTGTGTCATCCACCTTCGATCGCCTTGAGAACCAATTCCAAAATTCTCCACTAGTTCTATCTTGTCTTGAGAGTGGGAGGTTTAGGAAGATCACTCTCCATTCATAGGGTCATTCTTAGAAAGGGGAGTGCTATAGGGATTGGTAGGATTCTCTAAATCCGGTGTGCACAACCAACACAAATGGATTGTCTCCATGAGAAAATAACAAAATTGGGTTTATATACAAATAGGGTTAAAATAAAATAATTTCACAAGTGGCCTATTATTTATTTGAATCCCCATAGAACCCCATGTCATAGAATAATAATAATATTATTATTAATTCTTTATATGATTTTAACTTCCAAATTAAATTAACTATTATTTAATCAAGTGATATTAAATATTTATTATTTCTCACTGAACCAGTAGACTTTGCCTTCCATTTACCCACATTATTTATCGGGACTTGAATAATGAATATTTATTTATTAAATAAACATCTATTAATTATTTTCCAATAAATAAATAAATATCATATTCCATAAATATAAAATAAATTTTTATTATGTTTTCCACATACATTAACTTCCCTCGAATAACTAGTGATGAAATAAATGAGATCAAGTAAACTTGAAATTTTTTTAATTATCATGTGGGAGTAATATTCATTTAAATCATTATATAATAAATAATAATATATTTGTTCACTGAGATTCTAGGTAGAATTTGTGTGTGACCCTCTATGCATCTTTCTCTGTGGCATTAGGAGAATCAGCCCAATGTCCAATGTTAATGTCCAACAAAATTCCAAGGAACCCATTGAGAAAGATTTTAATTCAACAATTACATAATACATATAAGGATGATTACAATTTAATGTAATCTGTTTATTATGATATCTAAAATCATGCAGGTTGTTTTCTGGTGCCATCAAACTATGTGCTCGATGTATCTTTATTTGACTTTATAGGAAGAGAACAAACCTATAAAACACTATGGTATTGTATTTATTTAGGGTATATTATTTAAATAAAATTATATGAGATATAGAATTCAGTTAAATAACAGAAATGATAAATCCTTTCTCTCTTTATTCATTAATGCGATATTACTCGTGACACACCCAATGTATCCTACATTACCGTGAACAACTATCATCACAATTTTTATAAATACATCAATTTAATTGAATAATAATACTCATTAATAATATTATAAAAGTCTAAGGACCAATACACATAACCATAGATAGGAACATCCAATTAAACATATAAATGCGGATTTACTACTAGAGAGTCTCATCATTGTAATACCTACAAGAAACTACCAAGTGCGTACACCATGAGAAGTTGACTCAATGTCCTATGAGTCTCTACCCTTGATAGCTTGTATAATTTGTGCCCTTAAAATGATATCATCATACTATATAACATATATTTAACAATATAATCATAGAACTTTCAGGTTCACATCATAACAGGGAACTGCTATGACCTTTTAGTGAGATAGCTACTCTAAGGACATCATCACATATGATGTTACATAGAATAAAAATCATGACATGATAAAGAGTTTATTTATATTCTTAAATATTAATATAAATTATAATAAATTACAAATAAGTTTCTTCTTGGGAAGAAACCCTAATAGACTCATACTCTCACTAGAGCCAACTACAAACAACCTTATGTCTGCAAGTTCTCACATGATACTCATGCTTCTACTAAGATAATCTTTTAGGGAAGGGTCCCACTATATTCTATTATGTGGGTAATATGATCACTTCAACATCACCCCTCTAAAAAAAATCCTTCAATATTTTTTACTTTTCATGTATGTGATTTTTCTTTTGAGGTGACCTTGGCTCTTTTGCAAGATCCACCACTGTATTATTATGACAATACTATGTGATAGGGTCTTTACTGCTAGGTACCACATCAAGATCATATAAAAAGATATGAATCTAAATGTATTACTTGGTTACATTAGAATCCTCTATATACTCATAATCTTCTATAGAATTAGTGAAAACTGGCTGCTTTGAATGCTTCTTGTTCTCATTTTCCCAGTTGAGATAGAAACAATATCCTGACTGTGACTTTAGTTTATTATGGATTATTTGAAAAATAGAATCAGTATAACCTTTTATTAACCATCTCCTTTTCTACTCCACATATAAGAAACATATTATTAGTTCTTCTCAGATATGTAAGTATAGTCTTAATATCATACCAATGCAGTTCTCATGGATCTACTTGATATCTTCCTACCATGTTTTGTGTATAATAAATTTCAAGTCTTGTGCATAACAATACATACAATATTGATCCCATGATAAAATATAATTTGATATTACTCGTTCTATTGTTCTTCTATTGTGTTTTAGGACATAATTTTTTAGAAATATGTATTCCATGTGATACTAAAACCAATCCCCATATATGTTATTCCATAATAATTATCTTTAGTATCTAGTATACATATATACTTTTACATAGACCATGAAGTCTCTTTGATAAATCATTAATGATATTGATCCCTAGAAATAGGATTTTTATCCAAAGTCCATTATGGATAATCAATTTCCTTAAAGAACTTAATAGTCTGTAAGAATAGTATTTCATTTCTAATAAGTAATATGTCATAAAAATATAGTACTAAGAGTACGACCATATTCGCACTAAACATTTTGTAAACACAGGGATCACATTCATGTTGGATAAAAATGTATATATAGATGGAAAACTACTAGAGGGTGGGGGTGAATTATCGGATTAAAAATCAGTCATTTTTAATATTTAAAGAATTTAGTTTAAAATAATTTAAACTTATTAAATTCACAAAAAAATTTACGTATTCAAAAAATAATCGGACTGGGCCTTTGGATCTGGTGATTATGGATATCGTAATCAAGTTGATTTTGATATGTATTATACTAGACATATTTTAAAATTAATAGTATTCATAGTAAGCAAGGAAAGTATCCTAATCATAGTGGTTACAATTATTAGAGTAAAACAAAATAATGAGTCTATCATAATGTGTATAGAATCGTACTGAGTAAGTAGAATAATCATAATCAAAGAAATTATAAAAAAAAATTAATACAATGTAAAACCATTGAATCATAATTAAAATAATTATGATAAATGAAATAAAAATAGATTGATGAATGGGGTCACTTTCTATTACAAATGTAGCAGAAATGGAATACAAGTAAATGAATACATTTATTTAAACACAAAGATAATGGTATCCAATAACATAGGATAAAGGTCCCATGATATATACTGTCGTGAAAGTATATATTAACCATTTTGGGGTAAGCCCTCGATATGATGATCAGTATTGGACTGTCTTCTTATTCCAAAAATCCATCGATCAAGAAGGTGATCAACACCTCTATTTTCCTATCTATGGAATCTCTCTATCAAGATTGTGATCATATACTCTATATTCCTTTCCTTATAAGCCTTTATTCGTAATCAAAATGATTTTCATCTCACAAAGAAAAATAAACTCTAGAATGTTACAAGTGTATATAAGATATAGTTCACAAAGTTTAAGCTTCACTACTCCCCCACACAATATCAAAATAGAAGAGATATCATACAATTCATTGAACCAACTCTTATTTTCTTTTTTTGAGCTCCTAAAATGACCTCTTATTTATAAGAATTAATCTAATAGTCATCTTCATCTTTAACATTTCTATTTTCTCTGAGATTTTTCAGAGGACTTGAACACCTGGAACTCTAACAGTCATATGATATATTTAAGAACAATATCATTTAGATTTAAATTATATCTTAATAAAATGATCAAATTTTAAAAATTCTAAAAATAAATTGAAATGTGTCCAATGATAATCATTATGTGTGTTAGTACGATTCATATTAATAACATTTTTATCTGATTATAAAAATATGGTTTGTACGAAAGGCATAGACATATTGAATTGTAATTCATTTTTAAATGATGCATAAGATATTAATCACATCTAAGCACATATGATAATCAAGAACGTTTTTCATTAATATAATATTTACGAGTACGATATTTAAAATATGTATAACCATTACGAAAATTGAAGTGATGAAATATAAATTTATTTTCATTAGTCAAAAGAATTGAAGTGGTTATGATAAATTGTAATACATTTTATATAAAGACATTCTTAAAATACTTATTAATATAAAAGAGTTTGAAAAAAAAATTTAAGAAAAATTTTGAGATTTTCAAAACAAAATAATGGAGAAATCAAAAATATAATTTTTACTTATCCATCTCTACCTTTTTATAAATCACAAATCAGAAGACAAAAAAATAACTTTGAAAAACATAAGTCGAATAATATTTTAACGAATATTAATATTCATATATAAAAATTTAAACATATCTTCCTTTGATATTATAACTAATAAAAATACTATATTTAATACGAATAACTCCCCCATAGGACAACAATTTCCCTAAGAATTGTATTATCTTTCTTTTTTATGATTATCTCTCCCTTCATAACTTATTCTACGATTTTATTAAAATTTAACCCCCTGTCTAAAACATTCTTCTCCTTTGTGATTTTAAGAAAGGAATGGGAGCAGTTTTAGAGATACCTGAAAATGGTTAGAGAAATGATAAATACTAAGTAATAATTAATTTTATCATATAACATAAATAAAAGAACATTAATAAAAAATACATGGAAAACAATCAGTGAAACTAAATATCGATATCAAATAAATTCAGTAGGATTAAAAAAAATATTGCAAGATTTCAAAAAGTCACTTCTTCTCCATGTGTCTCAAAATGATAGTTTTCATATTCTTGAATATGTTTTTATCCTCAATAATCTTATCAAGACAATCTTGTTGGGACCCATATTTTTCTTCTAATTATAAAATATACTAATCTTGATTATGATTATAATCATCCTAATAAAGAATAATTTCTTCAAGAGTATTAATCTTTTCTTGTCGAGACTTATTGATATGTTCTTTATCTTCAAATCTGTCATCCAGAAAGGAATTTATATTTTTCAATTCAATTATCACATCCTTGTAATTATTAAACCTTGAAACATCTGATTGAATGAATTTTAACTTCATATAAATCTCCTTGATTTATTTGGATTGGATATCATTTGGGATTTTATAATGTTTTAAATAATTTAATTTATATTTAGGATCAGTAGCCAACTTATTATAAGAAACAAACACTTCATTCACAAGACTCATCATGTCTTCAATTGAGTCTTCATGAACTTTGATACTTGTATCCGCAATATGTTACCTCTTTTCCACCTTTTTCATTCTCTTTTGTGTTCATAAGAGAATTATTAAAGTACAATGGAATAAGACTCAAGGATGGTCAAACATTCACTAAAACATATGACAGATTCGACATTATCTCTTCGATTATCAGTAACCAAGGAAATTTTTGTACCAATCATTGGAAAATATAGAATAGTCTTTTCTAGTCATTCTTAAGCATGAATGATGTGATGTACACATTTCACTGAAATTTTACTAGTTGAGTCATTGTATTCTATGAAATTAGGATTCTCTCCTAAATTATGCTTCAAATTTTTAATGGTCTTGATTTATCTATCTTTTTCAGAAAGATTAATGAATTTGTTCTGTTTAGTTCTCAGAAAAGATGTAGAAAGTAACATAAAATATGTTTCCTCTGAATATCAATAGGGAACATTATTTGAATTTGATTTTGGACTATGAGTAACATCCTTATCACTCCCATTCTTGACTACTTCTTCTACTTGTTCCACTTCTTGATGATAATATCTATCAGTAATTTTTTCTTCACTAACATATTCATCAATTTGACTAATTTCACACTCTTCCTTCATTATGAGGATTTTTCATTAATATATTTTTTTGGAGTTGATTCATCAATAGATTTTTTCCTTTTTTTCCACAATCTGGGATAGATGGAATTATTGTACCTACTTCTGCTAATCATTTTAAGATGATTTTAGAACATTATCTTTCCAAAAATTCCATTAGACTATCTATATCAAGAACAATTATGTTTTTCTTTTTCAACTTCCTTTTCATTTCATATTATTTAAAATCACCTTCATCATATATTTTTACATCTAGGGCCTTGGAATTATTAAGACCAAATTGAAACTCTTCTAATTTTATTAATGATTTTATTCTTCACCATCTAGAAATAACACCATCACTATAAGAGTGTTTCTTCTTTAACATTATTGGGGAAATAGACTTATAATTCTATTTGTTTTAGAAAACAATTGGCATAGATTTTAAAACATTCTATGGCCATTCAACATCTTCGTTCATGTAATTTTCTTCAGCATCTTTAATAAACTTTTTTTTGATTCACTATGAAAATGAATTTTTAATCTTTTAATCATATCATGATTGATAAACAGAAATTTCACTTTCATTAGCATCGATTTGATTTCAACATTAAATAACATTATCCTTTCAGTACGAAACTTACTAATGATTCTAGGAAAGAAAATCATGATTAATTTGATGGATCTATAATTTATGTTTTTCATTGTTAGAATGATGAAACCCATTAGATTTAGTTTCCACATAAAAACTAGTTAATTAAGAATAAAAACATCAGGGACCTTTAAATTTTCCCTATAACCCATTCACCGTATCAAATACCCTTATATTCAATTGTAAATGAGACGGTTGTTTGAAGTGAGATGAGTAACTTTACTTTTGTTCTCATGAATCACATAAAGATATTCTTTATCTCCTTTCTTATTGAAGGTGCCTTTTTCTTTTGGAAGCTTATGAGATGTGCAGAAGGAATCTCCTTCTCGGGGTATGCTCTGAATATGAGTATATTTATCTATAAATAGATTATATTTATTTCCATACATAGAAAAAGATAACATTAAATATTCATTAATCACCCTGATATTATGAATCTCTCTAACTCCATCATCATGAATAAATTCATCATTATGCTTGGGTTTTTCTAAATAAACTGATTTCCATCCATGAAACTTGATAATTCTTATCAATGAAAAATCACACATTTCATAAAAAAATTATCTAACTAACATTTCCCTAAAGATAATCATAAAAAATAAGTCATTAGGATCCCCCAATTTTGGATAATATTCAATTTATTTTGACATGAGTACGAACAACTCCTATAGGAAAGAAAAATTCTAGACTTGGATACTTGAAGGGAAGAAGAGATTTTCCCCAAAGATAAGAAAAATGACATGGGAATGGTTAGGTAGACTCTCTTTATATAGGTGAAGGAAGATGATTGTTGAAATTGTAGGGATAAGATTTAATCAAAGTGATCTAACAGTTAAAGAAAGTAACTCTTGAAGCTAAAAAAACAAAAAACATTTTTTGTATTCAATATTAATCCAAAAAATATTAAATAAAAATAAATACTACAAGTTATAATTGAATTGAATAAGTATAAAATAATAAATTGTACCGTTGAGATACTAGGTGAGATATATTGGTTTCATTAAATTGTTCTTCGTAAAAAGAAAATTTGAGTACAAAAATTGTTGAGTATGAATAAAATTTCAGTATGAAAAATTTTGGGTATGAAAAATTTTGAGTATGAAAAAATATTTTATTATGAAAAATTTTGAGTTCAAATGATTTTGATTATTAAAAAAATTGAGTACAAAAAATATTGAGTATGAAAAATATTCTGTATGAAAAATATTGTGTATGAAAGATTTTGAGTATGAAAGAAATTGAGTATAAAAAATATTGATTATGAAAAATATTGATTATAAAAAAATTGTGTATGAAACATATTGAGTACAAGAAATATTGGGTATGTAAGATTTTGAGTATAACAAATATTGAGAATGAAAAATATTGAGTATGAAAAATATTGAGTATTAAAAATATTAAGTATGACAAATATAAATAACGAATTTATAATGAATAAAACATATTTAAACCCCCTTTGAAATATTGAAACATAATGCAAGGATATGGTTTAAACAAAAAGTGGATATGAATAATTATGTTATAGTTATCATTCCAAGCTTGTGTCTAATGTCTTCAAATCAATCAGAAGGTAATGGTTTTGTAAAAATATTTGAAATTTGTTCTTATATTATGATGAATTGTAATATGATATCTTGTTTAAGTGTGTGATACCTATGAAATTGATGCCTAATATATATGTTTTTTTCACAAGAGTGATGTGCAGAGTTTTTACTTAAATATATGGAACTAGTGTTATCACATAGTATTTGAGTTTTTCTAGAACTCAATCCTTAATCAGTGAGTATGTGTTATATCCACCACACTTGAGCACAACAACATTTAGCTGCTATATATTCATCTTCTGTAGTGGAAAGTGATACAGAGTGTCGTTTATTACATTATGAAGAAACCAATGAATCACCTAAGAAATGATGTGTTCCAGATGTACTTTTCCTATCCATTATACAACCACCAAATTCATCATCTGAAAAACATTTTAATTCAAAATAATTTATAGATGTGCAGAAAATTCCTAAATCCTTTGTTCCCCTTAAATAAAAAAAATATTTTTACAAATTTCAATTTCGATTCATTATGATTTTCTTAATACCTTACACATAAGAATAATAAAAAAATTACGTTTGGATGAAAAGTTCTTAAGTATAGTATACTTCCTATCTCATCTCTAAATGTTGTTTGATTAACTGGTTTCCCAAATTCATCATGATCAAGTATATTTTTGGTTATAATTAGGGTAATAATACTTTTATTATTTCCATATCCATACTATATAAAAAGATATTAAATGTTCTTATGTTGAGATATATGATAAATTTGAAAACCATGAAAGAATGTTAACTCACCCATCATAGTCATTTTAAACTCAGATTTCATAATGTTCTCAGAAGAATCTATTAAAGTTTGTTGAGTTGATCTGAATATAATTTAATCAACACAAATTTAAAAAAATCAAAATATTTATGTTTTCCTACATTATGAAAAGAGTTTGATCAGATAATCCCTTAACTTATTATGTTGTAACAAAACTCCTATTAATCTATCATACAATGATCTTGGGGATTCTTTCTGTCTATATAAAGATTTGGTATATTTATAAACCATTATGGATGTTTGGTATGTTCAAAACAAAGAGGTTGTTAAAAAAAGTCTGTTTGTACATATCTATTAAGGAAAGCACAATTCAAGTACATTTGAAAAATTATGAAATTGAAGAATACTAGAAAGGATAATATAATACAAATAGATTGAATTCTAGCTATCAGATCATATATTTATTTATATTCTATTTATTTTTGATGATTATAATATGTAGTGACTATTAATTATTTATTTATAATGATTAATCCATTTTCGTCACTTTGGTTTTTGGAAGACAATTTTACTCTAGTAACTAAAGTTTCCTTATGTCTTTCAACCATTGTATTAACATAGTTCTTTTCAAAATCATTTATTGCTTCTTGAATAACCTTAATACAATTTTCATCACCTAAATCCTTATTGGTACTTTTAGGTCCAAATTAATAAAGTAAACAAAAAAAATCTCTATTTCATTTCTCAAATAACTTCATGTTTCTATAGATTTATTCACATCACCATTGATTCAATCACTTAGATTCTTCCAGAGAAACAACTAACATGGGTTTTATAAAACTTGTTCATCAACATGAAGTAGAAAATCATATTGAGTAAATACATTAGAAAAAAATTCTTCAGTATTTTTCCTATTATAAGTGTCTATTATAAAATGTTGATAATCAGTTTTCAAAATCTAATCAGAATATGTATGTTGGGTTTGTTTAAAAAAAGGATTAGTTTCATCAAAATTAACATGTAATGTTTCCTCAATAGTACCAGATTTTTTATTGAACTGTCTATATACATTAGAATTATTTGAATTTCCCAAGAATATACCTTCATCAAACTTTGATGACAATTTGTTTAAATTATCTTTGGAATTCAATATTAATACCTTGTATCAAAAATATTTGATGCGTGAAACATTTTGTTTTCTCTATCGGCATTACTTAGAAAATTTTTTTTAATAAAAAATCAAATTAAAACATTATTTGCAGTATATTTAGTGGTATTAATAGAATCAACCATTTTTTTAGAAATTGAGTATGCACTCAACAAGGTTCTTATTATTTCTTGTGTAATACAATTTCTTAGTTCGAAACACCATTTGGTTGAGGAGTTCTTGGATCTGAAAACTAATGAGTAATGCCTTTATTACTATTAAATGTTGAAAAATCAGAATTTTCAAATTCTCCACCATGATCACTAAGAATAGTAATCAATGGAAGGTTTTTGAAACTTTTGTATTTTTCTATAAAAGTATTGAAATAACAAAAGTCTAGTTTTCTTTTTGATAAAATATACCCATGCGTGTGAAGTGTAATCATAAACTAAAAAAATAGATATTTCATGCATCCAATACATCCAATTTATGTGGGAATGAGTAAATCCATGTGGAAAAACAATAAAACATTTGTAGTTGAGACTCCAAAAATTGATTTAAATCGTTTCTTGTTGGGAAAACCACCTCAAGGTAACATTGGGACATTTTTTTGGTTTATTGTTTTTGTTGGAAAAGTGGGTTTTAAAGGTATGATATAGAGTCCAGAGATGTCGTTGACAAGACATGTTGACAAAGATATAAGATGATGTAATGGATGTCCTAGAAGTGGTATAAAAAATTATGTACATAACGTTCTGTTGTTTTCAAATGTTTTCCAAATTTTTATAGTCCAAAATTTCGAGTTTGGCCAAGCATCACAAAATGGTATTTTATTTATGTCCGTATGAAAATATTTTGAAGTCATCATTTTCAAGAAGAATCTGTTTCACAAAGGGTGTTTCATAAAGGCACAAGGATTCTTATGGTGAGATCTATGAGTAAGAGAACCATCACTAATAAGAAAGGCGAGGAGTATTGTAATTGTATCATCACAACAATACAAAGTTTTGATGGAAGGCTCTGTGGTTACGATGAGCATCACGAATGGGAAATATCCATGGAGCATCGTAAAAAAGGTAGCATTGTAGAGGAAAATAGGGGTAACAATGAATTGGTGCTGATGTGGATGGAAGGATATGTAATCAGTGTAGAAATTCCAAAAAAATAGGCTTCTACCCCCTTCATAAATTGGGATCAAGACTTAACTAAGACTTTAAGGCTCTAGATTTATGAAGGTGGTTCATGATGTACATTTGATAAGATGTTTTGGAAAGCGATTTTAGCCAACCAAATGTTCTGAGAATCATGATTTTAGGGAAACTCGCCAAGGCTATTTGATCTTTTTGAAAGGAAGGAACTTTGTGATGTCTATTTTAGCTTTGTGAAATATGTTCACTTCACAAAGTTTGTTATAGCTTTGTGAAAATTCAAGTAATTTGCAAAGGATAATTTGAGATTCGCAAAATGGGGAGCGTCATGAAGGCCATGAGTTTAGAAAAAGTGTTTTAAATGGATTTCCCAGTGAATAGTGGTAAAATGGTATTCATTAGTGGTTGAATGTTGGATATCAATAGAGAATATATATACAATAAATGATTCATTTATTTTAGATAATGAATTAACCTACATGTCCGTAAACTATGAGGGACCTAAATGTCCATAAACTGTTAGTGGATCTCTTCCAAGAGCAGTGAGCGAAGGAAAAGGAAGATGATAATCCTTACAACTGATAGTGATCTAGAGGAAGATACATAGGGAGTGACCCTTGGGAATTCATTGAAAAGACCCTAATATTTGTAAATGTTGTGATCGTGGGAAAATATGCAATCTCACCCCAACCTTGTAATTTTTTATTGAGCCTTAGTGGATTTGTTATATCGACACATCGTCATTTTATGACCCTTGGACACAACCCAGTGAGGGTGAATGAAGTGAAAATATTTTTGTCTTTGTTCTTGATTTATTTGTTTACTTTTAGTGCATCATCATTAGATAAAATTGGAAATAATATGATCAATATACATAGTAAAGATAAAAAATAACCCTTTTAATAAAGAGGACATGATCCAGTGGGGAAGGATGAATTTTGAAAAGAATATCCAAACCCTAATTCACACCCTCTCAGGGAATTTAGGAATCTTTTGTAAGAAACCTGACTTATGTTTCTTTCCCTATAGGAAAGGGTCAAAAACATTTTAAGAATCAAATATATGTGCTGTTAGATCCTTAACAAGTCCTTTATTATTCAATTTCCAAAAAACTTTATGTGTATAGTATCCTAAACTTCAATTCCTTAACCAATATTTTTCTTCTATTTCTCTATGAAAAGGCATGTCTTTGTACCTATGGTCTTATATGTTAAGTGTATAAACAATATCATTCTGATGGGAATAAAGAATTAATTCATCCTTGGAATTATTTAATAAACATCTATCCATCTTAAAATTCAAATGAAATCCTTCATATCATATGTGACTTTTTAATTAAAGGTTCTTCTAAAGACCTTAATTAATTTTTCTTAAAATAAAGCCCTTCCATGAAGACAATTTTTAACTCTACCAATAATCTTTCCTTATGATATACCACAAAAAGTTACTCTTCCACGTTTCATTTTTATAATCTATTCAGAGAAGTCTTCATTTTTAATCATGTGTTGGGAACATCCACAATACATGTACCATATTTTTTTGGTACTTCCATTGCATTCCTGAAAATAAACCAATTATGTTTTCAAAACCCAAACTTTTTTGGGTTCGATAATGTTAGTAAACAAAATTTTTGGAATAATTTTATTTAGAAAAATTTTCTATGTGGAATCCCAAAGATTTAATTATATTTAAAGTAAATAATTTATTCCAATGACCTCCACATTAAAATTTATTAAAAAGGGGAATTTTTTGAACTCAATAGTTATTTCTAAATTTTTTTTTGATAAGTACATCCCATTTCAGTACTATTTGCATGAGAAAAAATTTGTTAATACATTTTATCAAAACCTTCCCTTCTAGAGGTAATGTTTGATAAAACTTATTTTAAAGAATAAATATTAGAATTTAGTTTTATATCTAAATTCTTATCTTTATGAATAATAGTTTTAGAATTTGTTTTTGTTTTTAATTTTTTTTATCAAAACTAACCTTTTCAAGATCCCAAAAATGATTTTTCTTCATAGAATAATATTTTTTATAGTTTTTGGAAATTGAATCAATTTTAATAGATTTTATATTAAGATATATTTAGAGATCTGATACTTCTTTTGTTTAAACATTTATTTTATAATTTAACTTTTCATATTTTTGGCTTATATTAAAGTTATAATTCTCATGTAGTTTTTAAAAATCGTGAAATCTCTTCATACGAAGGTATTTTTTTCCTCTTCTAAGGAATATTATTCTTCTAAAGATATAGAATTTTCATCATCAGGGTAATTTTTACATAAAGACATATTATTTAAATATTTAGTTGTATGTACCTTTTCCATGAGAAATTGACTTTCAAATGGTATTTTGGCACAAAGAAACATATTTTTATGATATGATCCATCATCAAGTGATGAATCATCAGAATAATATCCTTCAATGGAACTATATGAGTCAATGGAGTTTAATACTTACATTCTGGCTTGTAATACCTTTTCAGATTCCTCTCAGAATGTCTTTCTATTCGGTCTTTTCTTTTAAGATTTGTACAATCAGGTTTTTTATATCCTTCTTTCTTAAATTCATAACATGTTTACTCAGAATAATTCTGGTCTTTATTGTCCTTATTTATTTTATATATCATTATTGAAATCCTTTTTTTTCAACATTCTTGTTCATCCTTCATGAAATATTGGATAATTCATTTTTATAATGTTCTGGATCACATGAATTATACTATATAGAATCCTTTTTCATGGTATGTTTAGAAACCATCTAAAGAGTTCCATCTTTTGTAGGATTTGAGGTTGATGTAAAATAAACTCCACCATTCATCATTTTGTATTTCACATCATCAATTTTCCATCTATTTTCATTTTTAAAAGAGTTCCAAAAAGTTCATCAAGAGTAACATTAGTAATCTACCTTGAATTATCCATGACAGTTCTCTTAAGCTCAAACTCATTTGGTATGATGTCAATAATCATTTCTACAAGGATCTCACCCTCTAATAAGTTTTCTCCCATATCTTGTAAATTATTCATAATAGTCATGATCATTTTTTGAACCTAAAAAATAGGTTCTCCATAAGGGAATTCAAAATCAGGATAATCATCTTTTAATAAGGATCTTCTAGTCTCAATAACTTTAGAATCTCCAAAATGAGTAACCTCTAATTTCTTCCAAACACTATTTTTAGCTACACAAGATGAAATATAAATCAATAGTTTCTAGTCATAGAACACAGTAAACTATTTTTTAACATATAATTCGATTAATATTCCTTCATCTCTTAATTGATAATGACTCTAACTTCCTTATTAAGAATTTTATAGTCACCTATAAGTATTACAATGTTATGAACTCTAGTGTTGACTTTATAGTTCTTCACTCTATCACTCCAGTATTTATAATTGTTTCCATAAAAATTGGTGGTCTCATTGGATTTAAATTTTCTATTGATCCCAAATTTATTAATTCCTTATTTAAAACAACACAATTTTTTCCACAATACAAATTAGTTTAATAAATATTTATAATAACTTTTATAAAATGGATAAATAAATTGAAAAATAAAATAATTGAATCAGAAAGTAAAAGTAGTGGAATCTTCCACGGATACCAAATATAAGTTTCAGTTTCAGAGAGACATGGATTTGATTCAATTGTTGGATAACAATGTATATGTATATTGATAACTACAGGGGTCTTGAACTGTATGTTTAAAAAAAATTTGTTTAGTCTAAAAAGAATTCAGTCTAAAATAATTTAAACTAGTAAAATTCACAAAACATCATAAGTATTAAAACAATAATTAGTCTAGGACTTTTTATCCAATGTTAAAGGATATCATAATGAAGTTAATTTTGATACGTATTACAATGGTTGAATTTAAAAATTAATTGCATTCACAATAAGTGTGGTAAGTATCATAATCATAGAGGTTACAATGATCAGAGTAAATAAAAATAGAGATTATTTATAAACAATATAGAATCATACTGAGTAAGTGAAATAATCACTATCATATAAATATTAATTACATTATAATGTAGTATAAAATAATTGAATCATATTTAAAATAATTATAGTATTTAAAATATGAGTAGAAAGATGAAAGGAATCAATTTCTATTAAAAATGAAGTGGAAATGAAATATAACTATATGAATACAATTATTTTAACCAAAATATAAGGGTATACAATAAAATATAATAAATGTCCCTTGATTTATACTTTCAAAAAATTCCTTTTTACCCATACATGGGAAATCCATTGATATGATGATTGACTATTGTCTGTCTATCTATCCCCGGGAGTGCTGGAAAAAGAAAGTGATCGACACATCAATATTTCAATCTAGGTAATCCCTTAATCAAGATAGTGATCAAACTATATGTATTTCTATCCCTACAATACTTTGATCTTAATCACAATGATATACATCTCACAAGAAAATGAACTCTAGAACGTAACAAGTTAATGGAACAAGAATTTCACAACTTGTAAGCTTCAGAGCTCCTGCAGATAGAAGGAAAATAGCAGAGCTCTCACATAGTGTATTGAATCAAACCATCTTCTTTTTTTGAACTGCTCAAGTGACCTGGTATTTATAGTAATTACTCAAACGGTCATATTTATCTACAACGGTTAAATTTTCTCTGAGATATTTTGGAGGACCTGGACCCATGAGACTTAAAAGGTCTTATGATAACAGAAATCACAACATTGTTTTTATTTAAATGATATATTAACTAAATTGAAAAAAAATTTGGATACGAAAAACAAATTGAAATGAATCCAATAATAATTGTTATGGGTGTCAGTACGATTTATATCAATATCATTTAATATGATTAGGAAAATATTTTTAGTATAAAATACTTAAACAAATTGAATAGAAATCAATTTTTAAATTAAGTGAATGAAATAAATTGTATCTAATCTTGTAAGATAATCAGGGGACATTATCATTGTGATAATTTTTATAAGTATGATATTTATAATATTCATACTAATTAAAAAATTTTAATGATGAAATATAAATTTATTTTTGTGTGTCAAAAGACATGATGTGGCTATAATAAAATATAAATCATTTTATATAAAAACATTATTAAAATTATTTGGATATAAAAGAGTTATAAATTGAATATTTATGATTGAATTTATAATTTTCCAAACAAAAGGCATTGAAAATTAAAAAATAGACTTTTGAAATAACAATTCATTCTTTATGAAACATAATTCATTCATAGATTCCTTGAATCAAATTTTCCATGAAATAGATGCATTCTTTAACCCAAAAATGGATCTCTAAAACTTGAAAATCATGTTGGAATCACATAGAGTAACAAACCCTTGTATTTATGTCATATAGACATCTTTCAGATGGTTCCCATTGAGAAATTCAGTTTTAAAATCCACAGGCCATATCTCACATTCATGGTAATTTGTTATAGAAAGTATAATTCTTATGAATTTTAAAATGGAAAATGGTGAAAATGTTTCATTGTAGTTAATTACATGATGCAATTTAAACCCTTTATCCATAATTAAATTACTTTCCATGTCCCATTTTTTATTGAATACTCATTTTCATGGAACATTATTTTCATCAATAGGTACATTGATGAAAACACAATCATGGTTCTGATACATGGAATCCAATCCAGAATTCATAGATTCATTTCATCTTTCAAATTATGATAATTATACCATATCCTTGTACGATAGAGGTTCATCATTGTAAACCAATAATGAGTCACCATCCTCAGTGACTAGAAAACCATACCTCTTTGTTTCTCTTACCTCTCTTACACTCTTCTGCAGTAAATGTGTTAGAGGAACAACTTATTCCATGAGGACCTATGGAATCTATTCCTATAACAGCTCTTTTATATTTTGAGAATCATCTTAATCAAATTGAATCTTACTCCCTCTATCCTTTTTTAGGATGTGATCCCTCTTAAGAATTAAAAATTATATGGATACATTCACTTTCTTTTCTAATGGGTTGTATAGGTACTATCCCATTATTTACTTAGGATACCCTATAAAGATACTCGTTATGCCTTTCAGTGTTAATATATTTCTTAGGAAGACCTTAACAAACTACATTCAACTAAATACATGTTTATGCGACAGAAAAGGTTTCTTTCCACTCCATAACTCAAATGGAATTCCATTTTCCACTTTAGTTGGTACTCAGTTTAATGTGTATTCCGTAGTTTGTAATGAATATCCCTAAAATGATAATAAGAGACCTGCATGAATCATTTCTGAACTTACCTTGTCAAACATGGTACAATTCCTCCTTTCACTAACACTATTCTAGTGTAATGTATAAGGTGGAGTGATTTGAGATAGAATCCCAAACTCCCTTGATAATTTTATTTATTCTTGGTTCAGTTACTCACCACCTCAATATGATTGAAGCATCTTGATCTTCTTACCAAGTTGATTCTCTAATTCAATTTGAAATTCTGTTATTTTCTCAAAGGACTCGGACTTATACCACATCAAGTAGACATACACGTATATAATCCAGTTAGAAGTAATATTTATGAAGTTAGAATTTCAACCTCAAGCTTCTACTGGAAATGGTTCACACACAACAATGTGAACCAATCCTAAAAGATCTGTGACCCTTTCACACTGTCCACTGAACGGTGGTTTATTCATTTTTTCGTCATAAAAAATAATGACATCATTCATACAGTTTTAGATTAGAATATTCTAAATAACTATCTTTATATATGTTTTTCAACTCTTTTTCATTTTCATGACCAAGACGGTGATTCCATGGATGGGTGTTATGTATTTCATTTGAACATGATTAATTATCAATTGAAAACACAAGGTTCTTGTAATTTAATTCATAAAGACCATTTTTTAAATTTTTCATATCATAACATATGTTTTCTTTATTAAATAAACAACTTTTATATTCATACTTCAAAATAAACCCATCTGTATTTAGGATTGATATAGAAATAATGTTATTGGTTACTGTAGGTACATAATAACAATCTTTGAAAACCAAAATCATTCATGTTGGTAATGAGTAGTGGTAGTCACCAATGGATAGAGTATCTAGTAATGCACCATTAGTATCATTTTGATACTCCCATCCTTTAAAAATCCATTAAAATCACTATGGTTCCAGTTTGTTGATATAGATGTGAGCACCACAAGCAATATCTAATTCACATTGTGTATATATTGAATGATTACACTTGATAATGAACATACATTTAGAATCCCATTTCTTATGGGTACATTTCATCTTCCAATAGTCTGACTTTCTCCATGATAAACATACTGCCTCCATTTCACTTCCCTACCTCGTGACACTATTCTTCTTCATGAAAGGATGGTTCTTAGGTGATTTAGAAAATTTACAGTTCTTAGGCCCTTTTTACGTGTTTATTTATCCGTTTCATATTCACCATAAGGACCACGATTTTACCACTCCCCATGTCCTTATCTAATTGGAGAATCCAATTGAGAAATTCCAAGAGACTCTTTCTATTGTTTCGAATATTGTAATTAATAATAAAAGTAGAGAATTTCATGGGAGGTGATGAAAGTATGAGATATATAGACAACTCATTGGAGAATTTAACCCCTAAGTTGTTTAAGTGTTAAATGTATTCAATAATCTTGACTACATGAGGAACAGATGACACAAATTCTTTAATATTTGTTGTAAAAAATCATTACAAATCTTATACCTCTCTTTTCATTACATCTCTTGGTAGAGATCTTAAAGGCAATACATCATTTAATATGCATCCATGTCCCTATCTTACTTTAAAAGATCATTGGACATTGATGATATAATTAAGAACTAAATATCTATATCATCATTCATATGTATTACATAGAGATATAACTCTTCATCACATTCCTCATTACCTTATGAAATAGGAAATTGTTCATCTAAAACTTAAAAATTTCCATTTGGGGAGAAGTATAATGCATAAGTCCCTTTTCCACTCTTATAAATTTATATAGGGGAAAAGTTTATCAATTTCAAGTATGGATCCAAGTGATAAGTTTGAAGTAATTTTAATGATATTTATAGAAAATAACATGACCATATTTATAGTACTTTATCTGATAGTATCTATAGAAATAAATAAATTATAAACTTTTTTACCCTCTACTATTTTATTGAAACCCAATAACCATTACCATTGGCTTAAGAATATCTTGTTTCTTGGATACTCTAGTAGAAATGATCCATATTCCCCTTATCATTAAACATGATTTGGTTGGTTAAGAAACTTGAATTTTTTTAGGTAGGAATTATATATTTCAATTATATTAACTCATTGTTCCATGATCTATTGACGGGACAACCATATTCTGAAAGTTATAATTTAGATTTCCTCAAACACTTCCTCTCAATTACACCTTGTCTTACCTTGAAAGTCAACCCTTGATGTAAACTAAGTTATTTAAAAAAAATCAAGTTAGAAATCCTCAATAATTGAAAGAACCCCAACTTTGGCAGGACAATAACATTGAAATATAATTCAATTTTAAATGAAGTAGGGAAAGCATATATCGACTTAATATTTATTGTTGATGGATTTATCCTTTTATGCATAAATTTACAATTATTATCAATATGACATGATTTATAATAATAAGTGGATTTAATTAAGTAACTAATAATATCCTAGAAAATATTTACACATAAGGCAATTTATTTTAGTTCCATATTTCATGATCATTAATTTCATTAATTCATGTGATCATGAAAAAATATCCATAATTTTATAACCACTAAACTCAATAGAAATTAAATAATAAAGTGACATGATCATGAGATTTTAGAAATTGATAGTTTATTTAGTGGCTGATAAACTATACATTGAACTAGGGGAAAAACACCTTCAAACAAATACGTTTTGTGTTGAAACTTTCCATTTGTATACCTATGTATCTCTCTTGGATTTGATTCACATCATCTCCACACATGAACTTCCTCCACTATCATGGGTACTCCATCTATTACAAATTCTTTTAGTCAAACACAGGTTAGAGGAAAATGGTTTACATTAAATGAACCATGGTCACACAAGCCCTTACATGATAAGATGAGATAAGGATCACATGAAACACATTAAATTAATAATTAATTAAATTAATCTAATCAGATAAAATATTTTGGCATATTCTTATGATCATCAACATGCATACAATAAAGTACACATTTAATAAAACTGGAATTCAATTATTAATCAATCTTATTAAGATAATCATGATCTAATCAATTAATTATCACCTTTAAATAATCAATTCTTTTATCTTAAATTTCATTCTAATTTAATTGAGATTATCTTCCATTATAATTTTAATCAAAATAAATTTATTTAAAATTAACCGTATACATAAATGTACCATGGTAGAAAATGTTATATCTGATTCTACAAAACATATATTATACTCTTATACTATTTAATCTCATCACATATAGAACACATGACTTATCACATACTTTCATGACATGTCATATCAAATTAATGAATATATGAATTAAATGTTTTTTCCATCACTAGTGAGGCTGTAATACACGTAGAGTAACAACTGTAATACAACTCGTACTAAATATGTTGCTCTAAACATTACACATATATTAATTAAAAATTTATATAAATATTAATATTAAAACTCATCACGTGTCATCTCCTATTGAAGCATGGATGATTGTCACCTATCAACAGTTCAAGGGCCCGGTGCTCTACAAATGTGTATTGTGAAACTGGGGTCGAATCCTCGGTGATGATGATTTTAAATAGTCTATTGTTTTTATGATTTTTTAAGGGGAGGGTTTGTTTGAAGAGATTAGTTGAAATTATTGAATAATTATTTTTAATTTATAAATTAGATAAATAATCTGGTGAGTTCATTACTAGTGATTTAAGCATATGATATCCTTGAGCTATTCTTTATATTTCATTAAATTAAAACATACTTCACTAGATGACTTTGATCGAAATTCTCAAGTGTTAAAGATTTAATCCAAGACTTAACATAACATATTGTTATAAAATAAATAATAACATGTTTATTTATGTTTATATTTGGTTCCAATAATCCAATTAAGTCACTCGTTAAAAAAATCATGTCATTAATCCGGGACATTTTTAGATCAAAATACACAATGTTAATTTAATAAATATTCATTGAGAAAAGGTTCTCAATGACTTAATATACCCAAATTTTGACTCAAACCAATGGTATATTTACTCATAAATTTAGGGTGTAAATAATATAGTTGTATGTTTTATGGTTATGTTTTAAAAATAAAATAAAAAAAGAATGGTACAACTAAATAGTTGTGTGATGAACATACACACATGAAATATAATGATAGGTAAAAACAAACTTTTGTTTGAATGAGAAAGTGAAATAAGAGAATGGTTTTGAACATGATTTAAACTATTTTAATAAAATAATCATTAAACAACATATGTTAAATGATAATAAGAGACTATTAAAAAACATTCGTTAATATTGAAACAAAAGTACAACAAAACACATGCAAAATCACAAATGAAAAGGAACAAAACATAACATGAAATCCAAGAGAGGAGGAAGGGTCTCTCAAGTGAAAAATTGAGTTTGGAAGGTCCTCTAAAGCCTTTGAAAATGATTCGGTCATTTCAATTTATCTTCCAATCTTCTAAAATTCCAATACTTTGTTAAGAGAGGATGTCTATGTATTTATAGCCCATGGCGGTAGACTATTTGATTTCCAAATATTCCCCTCCACTTGGATCGCCAATTTGATATCTTTGACAGCTGAATATGGAGATATATTCTTCTTTAATGTTTTATTTATTAATGTTTAAAAACTATCCTCCATATTTTGATTCCATTTTACTTAAGTAACCAAAATTATGGCTGTTTGAATAAATAATTTCAATATATATATTTCTATTCAGGAATTTCAATGGTCGAAATGTGAATGGTGTTTTGAATAAGAATATGCCTTTAAATTTGAACCATTTTTTCTAATATACAGGCCACCGATATCTTTTATTTCACACTAAAAAGTATCAAATAACCTGGATGTATATATCAGGAGAAATGTCAATAATGGTGTGATGGTTTTCACTCCCGAATAGCATGGTGGGCTATAGATCAAAGAATAATTTGGGATCCTTTTGGTGGGTTTGGGCCTTATAATTTTTATCCAAGATTAATTAGATTGTCCCTCGACATTTGGTGGAGAATTAATGATTTTGGACTGCTCGATTATTCCTAGAAAAATCTATATTCATGGATTGTCCAATTTAATAACAGATTTATTGGGCATCTTTGTGTGGACCATATGAAATTACAAATGGTCGAATTGGCAAACATTTTATTCTAATGATATGTTGAAAATAGATTAAGAAATACTAAAAAATAAGAACGATGTAATTTGAATATGTAGTGAGATATTTATAACTAAAATATTAAAATAACTCGATTAAATTAATTCAGATAATGCTCAAAAAGTATATTCAGAATAAAAACATGAGTATTTCACAAAAATTATGCAATTTTCATAGAAAATCCAAAATAAGAGTAGAATATATTTTATGAATAAATTAATAACAACAAATCCACCACAACTAGTCTTATTCAAGTCCTTGTGTGTAAAAAATATAAAATCATTGAAAAATAATTTTCACTCACCAACAAATATTAAAATTTTACATTCCCCAATAAAGGGAGGTTTACACCATTTCACTCATTTATATTCAAATCCACCAAAAAAATTTAATGGAATAATGTTCCAAAAACTATTTATTTCTCATGCTCAAAATTAAAAATGGAAAATGTGGGCACTAAAAACTCACTCCTCTAAAGATAATAAAAATTTACTTATGGTGATTTTCTCATTCACTATTAAAAAGTGAAAAAAATTGAGTTTTAAAGAGTTATAAGATTCTGTTACCTATCCTAAAGTTCACAATTATCATGAAGTATTTTTAAGGGGGTTTTCTATGGTTATCAGATGGTAGGGATTTAATGTCAAAAAGAGTAGAAAAGAGGGTTAAAACACCTTCATGGGAAACATAATGAAATCTTTTTTGGAAATACAACAAGTAAGGAAATGAAAACAGATATTTACAATGGTACTATTGTGTGAAGAAAGACACACAATAAAAATAAAATTTGATGGGGAGTGAGAAGATAAAATATTGAAAATACACAAAACTTCTCCCAATGACATAACTGTTTTTTTCTTTATTCTTTTTGTTTGCATTTTTTTAAAAGTTGAACTTTAATTAACCCTCACACTCATCTCTAAACCAATGTTTGATATCCTGTGGACACTAATTGTAATAGTTATAACAATATAAAATGTTTAGGAAGATGTATTTTTGACCCTCCCAAGACACAACCCATTTTTTAAATATTTTGTTTCAACTTTTGAAACACTATTCTATAACATTTGAACATGATGTAAAAAAAATATATTGATTCCAAAAACTCACTAAATTAAAACCTCTCCCCCATACTAAAATGGATTATTTCCATCCTTCTTTTGAAAAAATCATTATAACCAAGAAAAAGATACCCAAAATAAATTCCCTACTTCGCACACATAAATTACAATAAATTATGAAATGTAAATCTATATTGATGTTGAGTGGGATAATTTATTGGGATTATAATATGGATATCATAGAAAAGTATTTCATAGTCTTTAAGGGGATTTAAAAGGAGGATTAATGTAGGGGTAAAGGGATAATATTTGGTTATTATAATTCCCATGCATGTAAGAAAATGCCTCTATAAAATTAATGAACACCAAAGTAGGTTATTCAACTCGAAGGTCCAAAAACATGAGACTCACAATCAAGGGTGAAAACATAAATTATGAAAACATGGTCATAGGTGGCCTTGGCCTGATTTCAAATTTTGTTCCCCACAGTTGTGAAAATAATTTTCCCAATAAAAAACTGATCATTCAAAATTTATTTTTCATGAAATAAAGTTCATTATCAAAATTTATTGATGAATATAGAAAAATGTTGAGATAAAAACATGTATTTTAACTTCCCTATAAGGCTGTAAAAAATATCAAAAATAAATGGTGAGTAATTATGAATCATTTTTTTGTTATTTTCATCTTTTGTTTTTTTAGTGTTTTTTAATTATATTAAAATAAACACTAAAAAAAGGGAAAATAATGGGTTTGATAAAGAAAGTGGTGAAAAAAATGATAACGAGAGAAGAATAAGAAGAAAGAGATAAAGAGGGGGAGAGATAGAGATAGAGAGATAAAGATATGATAGGGAGTAATAGGGGAAAGAGTTTCCCCTAGTTCGGATTTGGTGGGTTTCCATCTTCATTCACTGGTGGGTTAACTGTAAATATTGGGGATCCAATGGAAGTAAATGTGGTTACCAAGATCTGTGTCCTCTCATGGGGATGATTTAACTGATGTTCGTTGACTTTCAATGTCGTTTTAGAAGAGGGGTCTTGGAATTTCACTACACAAAATGGGCATACATTATTAACAATAAAAGGACCTTGCCGACAAGAATTAAGCATACCTGGGTGAAGTCAAAATCTATAATTGAATACAATTACCTTTTCACCTTCATTAAATACCTTCCATAAGACATGTTTTTCATGGAGTACCTTGGCCTTTTCTTTTCACATATTTGAATTCTCATAGGAATCAAGTGAAACCTCCTCCAATTCATTCAACTACAACAATATCTCTTCACCAGATTTTTCACAATCCAAATTACATGTTTTGGTAGCCCAACATGACTAATGTTGGATTTGAACCAGTAAATGAATTGCTTTACAAATATCTAGCATAATTGGGGACATCATAATTTCTATTTTATAGGCCATTAGATAAGCCCGAATCACTTCACCAAGCCTTTCTAGCAAGTATTTCCTGGCCGGTTTTATAATTTTCTCAACTACTATTTCTATTTATCTATTAGAATCTTCACCCATGACATTTTTTTCGGGGTTATATGTAGTTGGACTTTTATGTACAACACCATTCTTTTTTTATAATGGATTCCATGGTCCAATTATAGAAATAATCACCTATGTCACCTATCAAGGAACATGGTGTTCTAAACCGGCGGAAGATGAGGGTTTTTAGGAACTCACTATTAGTATGTGAATCAGTATTTATAGTGGGTTTGGCTTTAACCCATCTAGAAACATAATTGACTATAATAAAAATGTATGAGAATCCATTTTAATGGTAGAATGGTCCCATGAAATCGATTCCCCAAACATAAAAGATATCATTGAAAATTTAATGCTTTTGGGGAATTTCATTTCTTTTAGAAATTGCACCAAACTTTTTAAAAGTGCGACTTGATTGATTAAAATCATGCGAGTCCTTAATGAGTGAATTCTAGAAGAATACTAGTGGAAGGAACCTTTTGGAGGTCCTTTGTTGTCAAAAGTATCTACCAATAGGCATTTAATGAAAAAAATTCTAATATGGAGGAATGTTCATCTTCACTGACACATCTCTTACATACCATGTCAGCCCCAATTTTCCAAATATTATTGTCTTCCCAAAAAATGAATTTTATTCACTATTCATCTTCATTTTCTGTGATTTTGAATTTTTTTCATAAAAAACACTAGAAACCATGTATTTTGCAATTGGGGTATACCATAGTAACTTTAGAGTGATATATTGGAGGTGCTTAGTAGGAAATATAGGATCGATTATTTCAAAATGAGAACAATTAGACATTCCAATGAAGTTATTAACCATAAGGTTTTATTTTCTAGGTCATCCTTGATTTCATAGTCAAAATATTGGATCATTAGGATCCATATTATTATCCTCAGTTTTGAATCATTTTTCGTGATTAAGAACTTTATATCAGAATATTTAATGAAGATTATGATTTTAGCACCTTAGAGATAGGACCAAAATTTATCTAAAGGAAAAACTACTGCTAAAAGTTCCTATTCATTCATAGTGTAGTGAAATTGATTTTTGTCCAGTGTTTTTGAGGAATAATTGATTACATGAGGATAATTTTATCTTCTTTGACCAGGAAAAACCATAATGGACCTATGAAAAGCATCACAAATCAATTCAAAGGGTAAGGACCAAACATGGGGTTGGAATATCAAGGAAGATGTTTGAATAGTTTTGAGTTAAATGAAGGATCTCCTACAGGCATCATATAAATAGAATGAAACATCATTAAAGAGTATCATAGTGAGTGGGAGGGAAATCCTACTGTTGTTATGGGTGAATTGTCTATAGAAATCGGGATGAATTAGGAATGAACAGATGTGTCAAACAATTATGGGTTCCATAAGTGATTGGATCACCTCAATTTTTGAAGGATTGACTTGAATACCATAATGTTAAATTACATTCCCTAGAATGATCCCATTTTCAACCATGAATTGAATGTTTTTAAAATTTAACACATGAAATATACACATCATGCACCTATGGAATGTTACATGAGTATTTAAAATTCTAAAAGGAATTATCTTATATGCATAGGTTCGAAAAGGGAAAGTAAAAGTAGTATTTACTTGGTCCTGAGGTACGATTGGGATTTCAAATTAATTGGTTTATTGATTAAAAAAGAAATAGTTTGACCTTATGTCTAATCATTCTAGAATTTTATGAATAAATAGAAGAGGGTAGTGATATTTTCATATTTCAACATTCAATTTCGGATAATCAATGCACACATGCCATTTGTTTTTCACTCATGTTGTGACCACCTCTCCATGCTCATTTGTGACAACAGTTACCCCACCATTCATAGGTACCACTTTAATTTGACTAACCCATTCACTATCTGAAATTGAGTTGATAATACCATCTTAGGTAAGCTTGGTAATATCATCCCTAACTACAACAAGGATTATTGGATCGAGTCTTCTTTGTGGTTTTTTATTTTTTCTGATGATTTATCATGATGGATGTGATGCATGAAAAGGGAAGGATTGATTCCTGTTATGTAATATAGGTTCCAAACTATATAATTTTTGTTTTAATATAACAACTAAACAAGTTTTTACCCCTTAGTTTTAGTAAGTGAAATAGATATAATTACACGATGAGAGTTATCATGGAAAATGAATGAATATTTCAGGTGTGAAGGAAGATTATTCAGATCGGCTTAATGTTTCATTTGTGGGCCAGACAGCTCAAGTAGAGGGGAAGGTATTTCAATTGGTTCTAGTTAATTTTCCTCAATACTGTTCATGGTGGAATAGTAGAGATCATAGTTGAGATGGGATTCAATAGAGTTTTAATGATCTTCTAGATTGATTGAGTTTGTGAGTGAAAGGTCCACATCAACTTCTCCATTTATGACTTGGTTAATCATGGTGAAAATTTAAAAATATCTACTCTCATTAGATAATGAAGAACATGATGTCATGGGGTTCAATTGAATCCCAGAAGTGTCCTTAAAAGCATGGATTGAGAGGTTAGATTAATCCTTACATGGGTATCATATGGCATGGAAAATGATGAACTTAACTATTTGGTCACCAAATTCCATGGTTATGATGACCGCATGGACATATATCTTAGTTCTAGATGTCATAAGGAATGGTCTTCCTAGAACTAGGGGAGATCAAGAATAGGTTGTCTCACCTTCCATGTCAAGGAAACATAAATCAACTGGGAAGATATTATCATTAACTCGGAAAAGGATATCCTCAATTATTCCATCTGGACCAGATGTGCATTTGTTGGATAACTAGATGAAAACACCCATTGGATGTAAGGGACCTTGACATAAGTTGGAGAATATGGAGTTGGGAATGAAATTTATCGAGCCTCCTAAGTCTATGAGTGAATCATCAGAGTTGGAAATACCTATTTTGATGGAAGAGTAAATTTAATTGGGTCTTTGCACTTCATGGGTATGTAATGCTAGATTGAAACATTATTAATGGTATTATGTTGTATCTTATGAGTTCATCATTAATTACGAAATTTTTTATGATTAGGAATTTATTTGATGGAAAATAAGAAGGGAATTTTGACTTCAAAACATCAAAAAATATTGAGCATTCAAGGATCATGTTTAAAGTATTTCATTGGCATAGAAATGGCCTGTAGAAAAGTAATTGGGTTAATTAGATGAACATAATGAGGTGATGTAATGGACTCATGGTCCTTTTTTGGTTTCTTGTTCATTAATTTTTCCAGGTCAACATTTAAAGGGGAGTTGGAGGACTCATCATGTGAAATTTAAATTTTTTTCTTGATCTATGTGCAATTGAACTTTAAATACCATCGAGGTTGGGAAATGGTTGAGGTTGTATTTCGAAAGAATTAGATGGTTGCTGTTGGGTAAGGAGAGATGAAAGTTGTCCAATTTTGTTTTCAATGTTTTTAAGGCTAGAATGGGTGTAGGATGCAATATCCTCTACAATGATTTCCCATGGTTTATTTGAATTAGAGGCTTGTCCCACATTAGGATTACTTTTATTTTAGTTCATAGGAATGTACTTTTATTGGGTGGGGAATTGGGAAGGATCATAAGGATAGTGTAATATAAAAGGAAAAAGAAGTGGATCGATCCTTTTTGGTTGAGGAATAAAAGTGTATGGTTGTTGGAAGTAACTACCACCTTGACCATATTGGAATTAGATTGGATTTTGAGGAGGGAACTGAGGGGGATGAGTAACAGGATTACCATACCTCAAGGATTGGATAATGGTTGTAGAGAAGGGCTCAATGTGGGATTGGTTGAAGTTTCTAATGAATTGACTTGATTATTGAGGGTTGGTGTTCCTCAAAGCATATACTACATTAATCACCCTTGGTCTGAATGAATTAGATGGATCCTATGGAACTTGTGGGCTTGTCTTAGATAGATAAGCTAGTGAGCTACAGATTCCACAATTCATGATAGGTCTAGGGAATAGAGATGGTGGAGAAGATGAGGTTGGGGATTTGGATGCCACCTCTAGTTATCTTCCAAGACCTTTATGTTCACTCATCGATTCAGTAATCTTTTTGGGGTCTATGTATTGATACTCATAGAAATATTTGACATGGGAATGTGCTCAAGTATAAATTTTTTGCATATTTTTAGCCATATTTCATACGAGAACTCATATAGGTGCATGGGTTTTTTAGTAAGAGAATCGCAAATTTCGGAATCAATGAGAGTTCTCTTGATAACCAATAACCCATAATAGAAGTAATGGATAAATAGTTGGTCAGATATTTGATTGTGTGGGAATGTTTCTAAATTCTTTTTGAACCACTCCCAGTACTCATGGAGGGATTCATTTTTGAATTGACGGATACCACTAATTTCCATTCGGATACAAGAATTACGAGAAGTAGGAAATAATTTTTCAAAAAATATATTCTTTATGTCATTCCATGTATTTATATAACATGGAGGGAGGTAGTAGAGCCATGATGTGGAATAGTCATCTAGGGAGAAAGGGAATGATCATAGATTGATTTTTTCTTCCAAAACCCCTTGAGGATTTATGATAGAGCACACCACTTGTAACTCTTTAAGATAGTGATGTGGATCCTCACTGGCTAGCCCATGTAAATGAGGTACAAGATGAATCAATCCCAATTTGAGTTATAAATCAGCTTTAATGATTTCATATTCAATACCAAGGGGTTGGTAATTCATATGAGAGGCAATTTTTTTAAGGTTTCATTCTATATTATTGGCTACATCTGGTTCAATTGGTTGGGCAATGAATAGATATTGAATGATTTTATTATCCCTAATATTCATCCATAGTTGGATAAGAGTTCACTCATTTTATTGGTAAAAAAACCAATGTATTATTTGGGTGGATATGAGGAATTCAAAGATGTTTCGAAAAGACGAGGAAGGATAATTTTTCTTTTTGGTTTTTTTCATTTATAATTTTTATGAGAAGGCAGGTTTTCCTTTGTGTTTTTTGCAGATATTTTATTTTCATTTGTTCAATATTTTTTTTTGTTCTTTTACGAATATAAAACACCAATGAAAACTAATTACACAATCCCTAGAAATTGATCCATTTGATGTATGGCCGATTATCGCTTATCGGCCGTTCAAGGGTATGCTGCTCTGCTAATGTGTATAGCGTCACTCAGGTCAAATCCTCTATAATGAAACTTTTTAATAGTTGATTATTTTTGTGATTATTTTTTTAATGGTGTTGTTATTTGACTGAGCTTTTTTGAAATTATTGGTAGATAATTTTTTATTGATCAATTTGATGAATGTTTTTGTGGGTTAATTATTTGGTATTTTTGATTATTATATCCTTGAACTTCACTTTATATAGTATTAAATTAATAAAGGCATCACGAGATCACTTTGATTAGAATTCCCAAGTGTTAAGGCTTTAATCCACACATTAACGTAAATTAGGGCTCTAATATAAATTAAAAATGTTTATGGCAGTGTATTTATAGTTCCAATAATCCACAGAATCCAATAGTTTATTAAATCATGTCATTAATCAATGCAATTTTATGTTCAACATAGAAAATGTTAATTTAAATAATATTCAATGAAAAAAGTATCTCAATCACTTGATATCCGAAAATTATTACTCATCCAATGAGAGATATACTCAGATATTTAGGTTGTTACCGATATGGTTGAAATTTTTATGGTGATGGGTAAAAAATAATATAAAAAAAGAATGGAACAAAAAAATAACGATGAGCCTAACACACACACAAAAAATATGAAGAGAGGTAAAACACACTTTTGATTGAATGGGATAGTGAATGAAGAGAATAAATTTCCACATTTTTTAAACTATCTTAGTATCATTATCATTAAACTACATAATTTATATGATAATAAGTAATTTATATGAAACATGCATTAATATTGAAACTAATGTACAACAAAACACTTAAAAATCACAATGGAAATTGAATGAAGGAGAACATGAAAAAAGGGTGGACGAAGGGTATATAGAGTAAAAAACTGAGTTCATGAGGTCCTCCCAGGCCATTAAAAAGGCTTTGGTATTGCCAATTTAGCTTCCCCTCTTCTAAAATTCCATCCCTTGGCATGTAGAGGAGGGGGATTTATTTATTTCCCAAGGCGGTGGACAATATTTTTTTTCTGATATTCCCATCCACCTAGCCTTCCAATTTGATACATCAGATAGCCGAATCTAGAGATATATTCTTCTTAAAAGTTTTAAATATTAATTTTCAATGTCTAACCTAAAATTTCTTAGTCCATTGGACTTAAGGAACCAATTTTATGGTGGTTTGAATATACAATTTCAATCTGTGCATTTCATTCCAGTATTTTTCGAACAAAGAAATGTGAATGTGTTTTGGAATAGGAATATTCCCTCAAATTTAAACCACTTATTATACAAAGTAGTCTATCTATAAATTTTAATTCACACTAAAACATCTCTATTCACATGTATGTATATTGATGTAGAAATGTCAAAAATGGTTTGTGGGTTTTACTACTTAGACAGAATGGTGGGATGGTGTTTAGAGAATCTTTTGGGACCCTTTTTGGAAGAGTTGGGCCTTGAAATTTTTATCCAAAAATAATGGGATCATAACCCGAATTTAGGTGGAGAATTAATGATTTTGGAATTTTGGATTAATCCTATAAATTCAATCTTCATGGATGATCCAGTTTCTCAACATATTTATTAGGCCTTCTTGTGTGGACCATATGACCATTCAAATGAACAAATTGGAAAAATATTCCTTCAAATGATATGTTTAAAATTGAATAATGAAGACAAAAGATAATTACCATACAATTTGGATAAGTAAGATGAGAGTTATATTTAAAATAGTAAACTGAGTTGATTCGATTAATTCAAATAAAGCTTAAAATTATAATTATTATTAAAACATGAGTATTTCTCCGAAATTTTTCACTTTTCATAGAAAATTAGTAAAGGGAGTAGGAAAATTGTTTTGAATAAATTAATAACATAAAATATCAACTTAATGAACAAACAAAAGAACTTGTCTATAAGGTTTTCATAATATTATAAATAAATTTTAAATCTGTATAATTTTGTATTAGTACATGACATGTACAAGTGAGCTACCTGACATGTATGTTTCTCACTATCTATCTGAGGTACATACCAAAGTACATGGAGTGTAAATAATTCCTCATAAAAATAGTGTACAAGGTATGTTTAATGGGATGTACAACTTGTGGTCTCTGAATTACATGGTTATCTATTAGGTAGGCCATGTATGGTAATACATGGCCCATCTGTGGCTTAAAGGGACTACACGATGTATGTGGGTTACATGACAATTACACTAGCTGAGCGTCTAACACCGTGGCCTGGTAAACCTGTAGTGTTAGTAATAAATGAAGCACATATCATCAATTCACATAGTTTGAAATAATTTACAAATTAAATCCTTTTCAATTGAACATAAGTGCATGAAATGAAACTCGTGTTACATGGAGTGTACTACCATGTCATTCTCGAAGAATCCATGGAACCTATGGATGCGATTGTTGATTTTATTTCATTCATAAAATTAATCAAAATGACAATATCAACTAAAAATGAAAGAGGAAGAATCATATCTCACAATTTAGATTAAAAGAGTGATTATAGGAGAATTGAAAACTAAATCATAAATGTTTAAATCAATAATAAATCATTAAATAATTATCAATTATTATGATACCACTCTGATAACACATGTATATTCTAGGAGCAATGGAAGCGTGCGATGGTTCGTGCCCAACATCACTTTTTTCCATTATTGATGATGGATCAGATATTTGATCACTCATAAACATCAGGATCTGCGATGTTGAATAAATGAATATAGACAAGGGATAATATGACCAACCTAAGAGAGTATCATCAGATTTTATTTATAATTAATTAAATTAAATAAATAATTAACTTGATTATATTATTTATTCATTGATAGATCTTACAATAGATCTACATTGTTCCATATTTTCATTATATAAATTAATGTAGTTTCACTTTGGAACTGATCCCCATTTGTTTAAAAAATCTTCAAATGTTGTTATAGGGATCTCTAGGTGATAGAACGATAGATCCTATCACTTGTGTCATCTTCATTTGATCGCCTCAAGAACTGTATCCAAAGAATGGTCATGCATCTATCGTGACATGAGAGTTAGAGGTAGAGGATGATATCACTTTTCTAGTGGGAGCATTCTCGGAGAAGGGATCTATCTAGGGCTTGAGAGGATTCTCCAAATCCATTATGTACAAAAAATATTTTTTTGATCTGTGATAAAATAACATAATTGGGTTTATATAATTCTTGGGGTAAATTAAAATAATTTCACATGTTCCATATTATTTATTTAATCCTTTTATAACCCCATGTAAAATAATAAAAATAATATTATAATTATTATTTATCAACATGCCCTTAAAATGATAATTAAATTAAATATTATTTATCCAAATAATATTCAATATTTATTATTTATCACTAAACCATTAAAATTAGTCAACCATTCCACCACAAAATTTATCTGGCCCTCAATAATGACTATTTATATTTTAAATAAATATCACTTCATTATTCACCAATAAAAAAATTAATACTATATTCACTAATTAGAAAAATAAATATTTATTAAATATTCCACCCATATTATATTGTCTTGAATAACTTGTGATAGAATAAATGTGATTAAGAAAAAATGACAAATTATTAAACCACATAAGAGAATAATATTCATTCAATTTGTTAAGCAACCAAAGATATTATATTATTAAATTTAGATTCTAGACACACTTAGTGTGGGACCCTCTATGCCTCTTTCTCCACGCTACAAGGTAAAGTAGCCTAATGTCGAAGGTTAGAGTCTAAGAACATATAAAGACACCCATAGAGAAGGAATTTATTTCCATAACGATGTAATACCTTATAAAAATTCTTAATATGTAATATAAACCCTTTATCATCGTATCTAAAATCAATAAGGTTTCATGCTATTACCATTACCCTATATGCCTGATGTATCTTTATTTGACATTCTAGAAATAGAACTTTCATATAGAACATGATGGACAAGGATTTATTTAGGCTATATCATTTACATCAAAGGTCCTAAGATATCAACATCTGTTAATGAACAGAATGGGGAAATCCATTCTCACATTATTTATTAATGAAATATTACTTGTGAGGAATCCAACATATCCTACTTCATTTTGAACATCTATAATCATGGTTTTAATCAATACATAAACATACATGACTCATAATATTCATTAATAATCATATTAAATTATAGGCAACAATGCATTTTTTCTTGGATAGAAACATCCAATGACAAATATAAATTTGGATTTCGTATTGGTAGGTCTCATTATCATAATATCATAGTGGATATTACCAAGGGAGTACACCCTGATAAGGGTACTCAAAGTACTCTGAGTCTCCACCCATGATAGAATGTTTAATTTGTGTCCCATAAATGATATCATCTAACAATAGAAAATACATTTAAGAATGGTGTCACATCACTTCCCAGTAATCATCATAGAGGGGAACTATACTGACCTTTTAGTGTGACAATTATTCTTAGAACATTATCACATACTATGTTATGATGAATAATAATGATGATGTGATAAAGAGATTATTAATATTCAAAACAATGAATACAATTTATCATAATGTATAAAGAAGTTGGTTCTAAGGACCCAACTCTGATATTCCAACCTCTATATCCATGCTTCAAGGAAACCCTCTTCCACAACACCCTTCCCATTAGTTGGATTACTATACATGAAATCTACATGTTCAACAATATTTTCAAGAATGATGTGATTTTGAAACCATTTAGGTTACCACCAATGCATCTTTAACTATTTTTTTTCATGTAAAAAATTTTATATGATAAGTAAACAATAAATTTTCAACAAACATAATAATAAAAATCCAATAACCTATGATCCATCTTAGTCCCATGATCCCCAAAAACACTTTATTGGACTCAATGATAAAAGAAATGTAAATATATTGGGAGTAATCAAGTACTATCCATGAATATAATAATTTTGATTCAGGAAATCATGTGTATGTACTACCCAACATTGACTAGGTATCAGGTGTGTGATGTTCTAAACATCCAATATGTATCGTGTGATCATGCTACCCGGTATCCACTAGGTATAGTGGAAAATATTCAATAGTATCTTATAAAATTTTAGTGAAACACATGACATCCATGAGGAATCATCATATCCCTACCTTGTGTTATGTTCAATCAATTCCATCATCGCATGTTTTCAGAATCCCCCTCTAAGGGATAAACATGTCATGATGACCCGCCTTCTTCAGTAACCAAGAACAATAGGGCCAAAGGCACACATAATAGGGAAGAACATAAAAGAAATCATATCATTTTATCCTACATGAAGTAGTGAAATACAATATGCGGGATCAATTTTGTACATCAATTAACAATCCACGAACATACTCATGTGAAAAATCTCATATAAGGTTCTCATAGGAAACTCATGTACCCACATGCAATCATAATCAAGAACAACTATCATATTTTCCAACACAAGTGTTATAACATCGAAAAAGTGTATAAATGATCCCAAAAAATGTATAAAACTACCTACCTTAAGGTTTTCAATGTCAATGCCAAAGATAAATCACCTAGGGTGGTTTAAAAGTCAGAGTGGTAAACTATAAAAAATATATTACATGCACTTGGTCCTTATTATCCTTGTTGTTGAAACCCCAATGTCTAATGTTTATTATGGATTCATAGAACTGATTTCATTATTTTCTTTCCAAAATAAAAAATACTCTACATGTGATAATTCCATTCTATCTCTTGTATTATTTCTGAATTTTCATAATCAATGCAACAAAATTTCTTATTAGTTCTCTTCCCAGGGAATAATTATATACTTCTATCTCTCCATAACAATATTTGTTACATAATTACAAGTTATTATTCTCTATAAAAACTATTTTATATTGATTTTAATAGTTCCACATTTTTTTCCAGAAGGCTTCATGGGAGTAAATTTACAATTTAATCCTAAAAATATACACGCTATAAATTCCATTTAAAACACAACTCTTAAGGATTGATGTGAGAGAGAGTTTCAAAATGCATCAATAAATAGAAGATTAACTCAACATAGTTTAATAAGTCTCATAATATTTCAATGAATGGATTTAAAATACATCTTAGATTCCAATGAATAAAAAATTCCACAAGAATTAATGTACTTAAAACAATAGTTATGTACAAAGCCGTAACATTAAATCCACTAAATACGTTGATAGTTTAATTTGTCTCCCAACCCTTCCTGAAATGAAGAACATTTAAATATTCATAATTAATTAAAATTAAGATAAAATTAATCCGGAAGGATTTAATTTCATGATTTATGTAATTTAAAACAATTGAAATGATTTACAGGGAATGGTTGGAAGGAGAAACACATAAAGGGATTTAAATACATAATTTTACAAAAATGGGATATGTGTTAGGGTAACATGATTTACCATAATTATACCCCTATTTATAGCATAAGGGTAATATATTTACACTTTTGTGTGTCTCAAACTCATGATTACCAATATTCTGTCCTAGTTCACCCTTACGTAGCCTTTGAGAAGTACATGTATGCTTTTCAAAGACCTCAAATTACCCTTAGGTATCCTTTTATAACAAAGAGAAACCCTTATGATACATCCTTATGTGATTTAGTACCATTAGATAAACCATATTCTAACCTTACATAAGTTTTATAAATTTAAATTACCCTTACACAAGAATGACATATGAGCCACTACACTTACAGAGGCCATTGGTTACCCTTAATTAGTGAAATATTTAAGCTTATACAGTGCCTTATGTATCCACATGTAACACACTTATCGATCTAATACCAATATTCTTTCTAATATCTACACATACATATCATGTTGGTACCCCTACACAACCCATGGTAATTGGGTATTATCCTTATGCAAGTCATAGAAAACAATAAATACCATTATGAAACCCTTTTTAAAAAGGGGTAACCCTTATAAATCCTATATAAAATAGGATTTACCATTACAAGAGGTCATAAAACCCATTATTGCCCTAAAAAACACCATAAAACCAAATGTAAGAGTTTTTTGTCTATAAATTATATTTCCACACAAAGATACATATAAATTAAAATCAAAATAGGGTTTAAGGATTGATTTGACATTGATAATATTAAAATTCTACACTTTAATAACTTATCATCTCTAGGAAGTATCTATAGCAGTCTATCTTGAACATAATGTGCTATTAATCTCGAACCATATACTCATGCTCCCACCTATCTTCCGAGAACCATCCATGATGCCAGAAGTTATAAGAAAGTTCTAACGTCTTACCTCAAAAGAAATTCTTACTCTGGTATACAATAAATATTGGATTCCCCTCATAAGATTATTATTTATCCATCTCAACTTCATCATAGTCCAAAATATGCATGGGTTAAAGCTTGTAACACCAGAGACGAGACACATGAAACACGTAATTCATACCTCAGTATCAAGAAGGATGGTCAAGATAATACTCCACTATCCTAACATACTTAGTGAAATCTAGTGGTCCAACAATATTTGGTGCTAAATTTCCATCCTTCTTCAGAAATTGGTGGCCTAACTGTTGAGTCTCTCTCCTGAAATCCTGATTTCCAATAATGAACTCCTAACGTTTCATCTTATTGTCGTAATACATTCTATTCCTGACCTGAGTGGTGATAAAACTCTCATGAATCAGTTTCAATCTCTTAGTTCCTCATGAACCAATCATTCCCCATTACCACTACATCACTCTCCTTATGAAAATAAAGAAGTGAATGAAATGACCTTCCATAAAGAGCCTTGTATGGTTCCATTTAAATCAATGTCGGGTAATTTTTTTATATGAAATAAACCAATGATAAATGATCATACCATAATACAAAAATGAATAAAAAAAATATTAATGCATAACGTAAATTATGCGAATAATCTGCTAAGATTATTTTTATATGAGTATTTTACATTGGGATCAATATCAGCTAAGCCACAACGTCTTTCTACAATCTATTCTAGATTGATGACAAGAAATTTGAATCTATGTTAGATACAATGATCATGGTAACTCTATACATTCGTATGATCACATAGATGTATGAATATCTCATCCCATCTACTAAGTGAGTCTCATAAATTAGTAATAAGTGTTAAACCATTACTAGTCGATTGATAATCACCAATAAAGAATCAAAACACCATGGGGTCCTTGGTATAATTTTTAAAAAACAATCTTGATGTCATACCACTAACACATAGGCATTAGAAGTGGCTATAGAATATGACCAAGATGCTAGTAATCTACCTTTACACTATTATAGGTAAGGAAATAGTAAATGAAACTTCTAATGTACCTCTTTATCCTTGGCCACCAAAAATATCTTTTTGAGTCATGGTACATATTTTTCTGTACAAGGATGTACCTTCCATCAAGGTGTATGGAATTCCCTCATCACCTCCAATCTAATAGAAGTTGAGACTACTACTTTCCAATGAACAATGATCACATCTTCATATTCAAATGACCACTTGAGTATTGGGTCAATCCTAGATAGCTATTTCAACATAAAAACCACACTTTGGGTCAGTATCCATTCCATCCTTTACCGAGTCCACTATATAATATGTGACCACCAAGGTAACACGTGTCATTGATCCCTGGTCCTTAGAAGCATATATCCTCTCGTAGGATAATAATATTATCGAACGCCCATACTCCTATGAAGGATACTCACCAAGATAATCATAAACCTATATCTTATGGGTGAGAGTGTCTATAATGTATTTACCCATACCAGGTGTATAGAACATATCAAGTAAGAACAAATAATGTTACTCAACCCAAATCATATTCCTTTGTTTCAAATCCTATTGTGTAAAGATATAATGAATGATCTTATTGTAGAGACCCGAAGCTTATCGTACATGGACATTACATTACTTTTGCGGAATACTTAGTACATAACAAAAACACACACACAAGGATCGTAATAGTTTAGTGTCTTTGGAAACTCAGAATAAAATCTTCTAATCTTGGTGAAAGATCTTCAACATCTCCCATAAAGATCTTCCATTTTTTACCTAAAACCTTTCTTTATATCCTGGGGAAAAGAAAACATAAAAGAGTGAGCTCAAATGCTCAGTAAGGGTAAACAAAAGAAATATCAATCACATCGTATTCATAAAAACATTACATTTTGGAAATCATAACCTGCAAAAGAGAGCATAATTTCATAACATGGGATAAATCATTGTAGTGAAATGTAATCACAATAATCATAACATAAAACATGAAACTTTTTGGCATTCACACATATTCATAGAGAATCATTTCTTGTTAGTCAAGACTCATTGCCAAGACTATCTTAGTGGACTAAGTCCCTTTCTGAATCGAGTAACCCTCGTTTCAGTCATGTTTCACTGAACCGATATAACCTACCATTCCAGCCATGTCTATCTCATGAGATATAAAATCTTTACCCAATGCATTGGAGGGAGATATAGGTCCCACCCATCTTATAATGAATCCTTTCTTATGTGTGCCACATAATCATAAATCATACATCATCGCATAACACATGTAACAAAAATGGGATTCTTGAAACATCATGATATCATAAAACAATTCATATAAGATAAAGGAATTCATAAAAATATTTCCATCACAACATAATCAAATCCATGTAATAATATGGATAAAAACAGAACCCTTTTATTATCTTAGATGGAAATTTTTTTTGATAAAATACTTGAACTCCATTCTTGAGGAAAATATCCTTTCTACTTCAAAAACATTTTTCCTTTCATAACATGTAATACGACTTTAAAATAAAAGAATATGATTAAAAATAAACTTGAAAACATGTAAAGGAAGATTCTTGGAAATAATGTTTTAAAAATCCATTCATGCCGTATAAGTTAAAAAAACATTCTTCGTACTTTTGTCGGAAAAGTCAAAAAGTACCTCGTACGAAAAACGACAAAAGATTCCTTTCATTTCTTTTACTAAAAACTCATCGAAGGGTAAAAATGGATTTAAACAATTGTAGGTGGATGGAAATAATATTATTTATGAAACATGGATGTGGATGATAAAATACACCCCAGTAAATACCAAAGTATAAACAATCTCGGATAAAAATGAGATTGTGATATTTTCCCTTACCTTAGGTCCGACTTGCTTTGTAAGTGTCTGAACCTCCTGTATAATGATATAAATCATGTTATTGACTTATTCCAGAATCATATTCATTGTTATTATATCATATATGGTCCACTTATGACTTTATATTACCCGTTCTTTTGTAAATTCATGTTAAAGTAGCGTTTTGGGTAAAATCGTCTCATTTGTCATTCGTGTTTTTAAATTGTAATTATTCATATGATTACTTAGATCATGATTAATTAATTCCAGAATATAAACCATGATTTATATATATATATATATTCAGAATATACATATATAATAAATCAGTAAATGTAACGAAATACACCGTTCATGGAGACGGTAGTCCGTACGTACGCATGAACGCTGTTTTCGTTTCCTTATTGAATTGAATGGAATTAAGTATATGACATACATATAAATATAAATAATTACAGTATCATTATTAGGTAATATATTTGATTAGTACTTATTATATATACTTTATAATCATTCATGAATGGTTAATCATTGATAATGAATCTCATCACGTCGTGGAGACGGTAGTCCGTACGTACGCACGAGCGATGATATCATTTCCATAAATATTGAATTGAATTGGAGTGGATGATACAATATATCAGAATCAATATGATGTTGTAATAACTATATATAGTTATTCTTTACACCACTATACCCATCCATGTAAGGTGGTGGTGGAAAATAGATTACACCACGGCGTGGAGACGGTATTCTGTATGTACGCACGGGCGATGATTTCTTTTTCCGTAGGATGGATAGATGGTGAAATAGGGTTGTTTCATACTTATAATAACATATCAGTATATGATTGATACTGATGTTATTACTTCATAATGAAACAACCTAAGAAGAAGAAGTGGAAGAAGAAATAAAGATGAAAGAATTGGTAACGGTAATTACCTCTTCTTTGAAGCGCCTCTTTGAGACCTCCTCTTAGGGCACTAAAATTGGACTTTGAGGAAGACCAGAACCTCTAGGATGTTTCTAGGGAAGTGGAGAAGAGATTTTGGCAGGGGTTGGCCGAGCTTGAAGGATCAATGTTGTGTGAGGAAGAGAGGGAGGAGGTGCCCTTTTATAAGGGAGGAGAGGGGCACCTTAGGAATATCTCAAAATATTATTTTATATTAAAGTCAAAATCGGTTTATAATGGTTCCAAAGGGTCTTATTTAGAATCTAAAGTGGGGATGGGTCGAAATACTATCAACCAATAGGATTTAGACAAGTTTAGGGTATTATTTTATCCTTATCAATTAGATTTTAACTCTAAGTTAAATAATTTAACTTTTACCGTGTCTTTTTGTTTTCTTTCACTATATGGTTAATAAACTTACTATAACATGCCAAACGAACCTGAAATTGTTTATTATTAATATATATATATATCCTTATCTAAGTCATTTGGCCGAACCTTAGATTTTTAGGAATAAAATAACAATTAATAATATAAAATTTTATTTAAAAACTATTTTGTGTCAATTTTGACACTATTTGATATATGATTTTTTTAAAAGTCATAACAGAATTATATGTTCGAACCAAGTTGATTAAATCAACACTAATATATCATAGTAACCTAGAAAATTATTGGAATTCATAAAAAGTCTTAAATTACATTTATTTTGGTATTTATAATATCAATTATGTCAATATTTCATTAATAAGATAATTACTGCATCATCTTTGTGTCATAAATAAATTAAATTATTTGATGTCTAAAAATTAAAAATAAAATACCATCATGTAGGAAATCTTTTCATATTTCTAATGAATATTTAAAATCGAATTTATCTTATGTATAACCCTATATTAAAAATGTTTTAGTTATTAAACTTTGATTTTAACTATTTTAACTATTCATTAAATAAAATAATATAAAATGTCATAATCTAATCCATGTGGACCTAAATGATAATATTTTACACTTAAGGTTGTTTTTGGTCGAGATACACTTGTCCAATAGAATTAGGACATGTGTTAGGGTAATATTAATATCATTCTTACCCTTAATTACCCTATTTACTTTTAACCGTGGTAAATAAAAGTAAAAAGTTATTATTCACCAAAAATTATTTTCATCTCGTTGAACCACATTTCACTTACTGACATCAACCGTGTCTCTCGGATTTTTGAAATTCCATTCACAGAAGCGGTAAAATTTAGTTTTATGAAAAATTCAGTTTTTTAACTACCACTTAGTAGTTTCACAATTCATCAAAAATTGATGTTTTTCAGAACAATGCCAAAATTCCATCCTAAGCTATATTTCATATTCCGAATTCAAAAATGAAGTCTATTTTACCAAATTCATAACATATAAGTTTCATTAATTAATTTTATAATTAAATCCCTCTGTTAAAACAAATAGCGTGTTTTTAAGAAACAATATCTATCAAAAGATTGACACTTGTTTATGTCTGGTTTAAATGTGAAATTACATCCAATGACCAACATTGTATTAAATTGTAAAAATATATTCTAAATATAATTTAAAACCACTCAAATTAATAATTTATCACTATTAATTATTTTTATTAAAAAAGTTGTTTTTAATTATAATCTAGTAATTTTCACTATTCATCATAATATGAAAGTTATCCGAAAAGTACCAAAATTTCACCTTAGGCTAAATTCGATACTCCGAATCCAAAAATGAAGTCCATTTTGAGGGCTAAATTTTCTAAAATTTTAAAAGGTGGTTATTACTATTCATAACAGCTAGTTATAATAATATTTTAATAGCATATCGTTGTTTAGTGAAACTCAGTATTGCATACTACACACGCTATCGAGGAAGGTTGCGATTGCGTGAAATGCAAGGCAAGTCAAGGATGCGTGTTGTGCAAGCTCCTTTTTGTGTTGTGTACAACAAAAGACATTAGTGAAATTAAAAAGAATATTTTTCATAAAATCTTGGGCTGTTAAATTCTACCCCCCTTAAAATGAATTTCGCCCTCGAAATTTGTCGGGGTTATAAATGGTTTACTATTCAAAAGTTTCTTTAATAGAAACCCACATCGTAAAAAGGAATATCACAACCAATCTTTAAAAACAAAAGTATGAAACGTAACGGTTACCCAAATAAACTAATCACTGGGTTTCCACATAGGTGAAAATATGGATATGGAAGAAAAATCTAACCATCATGTTCTGATGGAGAGTGGTAGAGAACATGGCTATGTAAAAGCCAACAATCACAAATCCATAAATTTGTGACGATCTAAGGTACCATCTGATTCATCTGGTATAAGATCACTAGGACAACATTTTTTTGGTTTTCAAGATCGTTTCCCTAAAGTTGAAGAATTTGAATTAGAATAAATACTTACTTTATTTTGGTACAATCGCACTATTGTTCGTGCCTTGAACAATTTCCACTTCATCTCTTAAATAAATGAAGTTGAATTTGTTATTCGTGAAGTGTTAGCAGATCATGGGATAGAATGACAGGTCATTCCATCTGTCTCAAACAAAAGGTTAGCAAAAATTATATACATAAGTCGATCTATAGTGAGATTAATCATATATGGTTCCTAAAATGGACTTATACTTCATATATCATACTGCTTAATATAATAAAACTAGTTTCTATTATACAGGGACTTCTGGTTGGCCAGTGGTAGGCGATAAAGGCCAGTCGCACTTCGGTTGCGGGTTCGATTCCCACAGCCCTGTCCGAAGCGATGGGCTGTCGCCCGTCCTGCAGGTTGTCCTTTTTCTAAAACTATAATACTATAACATCCCATCAATAATATTGAAAAAAAAAACTTCTATCCTTAAACAATACTAACTTATGTCCAACATAATCCATTCCAATCTTTAGGCTTATCCATAATACTGCAGTCCACTCTCATAACATAGTGAAAACGATTACCAGAGATTTAACACCATCATCGATCCCCATATATCATAAGATATGTTTTGTTGGTCACATTCCAAACATTCAAAGTCCTTAATAATGTTTTCTCTTGAATACCCATTGAACCATAGTGAAAACTTGAATGCAGTTAAAAGTTAACACTTTTCACATACCAAAATCCTCAAAATTCTATATACTCAAACCATGATATCACTTAGTCCTTATATCAATCATGAGCTCATGAATACTATTAAACATTTCATTTTCTCGTTTTCCCTTCATTATGCGCATATCATCTTATTTCCAAAAAATATCTCAATCACTTTGAATACCACATCAATAAATATTGCAATACTCAATGATACAACATTATTTTGGAATCCCATTACATAAACACTTAATCATTCCACCACATCGTTGTCATATTCAACATTGCCAATAGTGATCGCATGTGACTTCCGTTTTTCCTTTGCCTTCAGTGGTTGCTCATGTTGATCATCACTAACCCTTGGATTAGGGAATTTATTAGCATAATGCCCCATTTCCTTGCATTTGAAGCATTGAAGTGTTGGTGGTGCATTCTCTGCAGTGTTTGCTTTATTCACATCATTAGAAACCCTTTTTTCATTACTTCGACACTCAGCTGCTCGATGACCTTCTTTTCCACACATAAAACTTTTTCTAGTCCCTTTAAGACAATCTCCACCATGCTTCTTTCCAGACTTTGTGCATAAGGAAACAGTCATCTTCTTTTCACCATTATTCTGAGATTTCTCCTTGAACTCCATCTTTCGTTTCTTGTCAAAACCATGAGATGGATATGTAACACCAACTTCCATTTCTACCATGATAGCACAACGCACAATTTATTCATACCTACTGAAGTCACTTATAGCTAATTCCCTTCGAAGACTTGGTTTTAAGCCACTGAAAAATCGATCAACTTTACTTTCTGGTTGGATGATAATGCCAGATGCATAAGTCTTGTAAAATTCGCTTCGTATATACCAACAGATTCATCATCCTTTTGCTTTAGTTCAAGAAAATCCTTCTCCATCTTTGTTCGAATAATACGAGGGAAGTAATTATTGAAAAATAAGTTCTTGAACTCGTCCCATTCCATGGACTCAATTTCATCTCTTTGCCTTGTATTCTTGATAAGATTCCACCATTGATCAGCTTCACCTTCCAAACGATATACTGCTAAGATGACTTTATCATGTTCAGAACATTGAAGAACTGAAAATAACATTTCAGTGGTACTGATCCATTGTTCAGAAACAAGTGGATCAGAAGACCCACTGAAAGAAGGTGGACGTTGCCTCAAGAAGGACTCAATAGAATATTGTTCCCTTCTCTGCTCATTTGGAAGTCCAGAATGATTCATAGCTTGTGTAAGTATAGTAATAAGATTTTGAACTCCATCTCTCATAACATTTGTTTTTTCAGGAGGAAAATCATTGCATTGTCCATTGCATTGATCAACACGGTTCCTTCGGGTTCTAGCCATCGTCTAAAACCCAAAAAGAATAGTGTGAGAGGCAAAAATCATGCTAGGGAAAACAACATAATAAAGGGGGAGTACCTTCAATATCTAACATCATAGGTTTAATTCTATGATCGTTAGCGTAGTTCTAGTACTATAACCTATACGTATACTTAACCTTAGGGACATCCCTAGACATACCTTAGAAATATCTCTAGGGATCTCACTAACGTTTTCGCATCCTAGTTTCCAAAGGTTGACTAAACCTTTCCTTTGATACCAACTGTAGAGACCCGAAGCTTATCGTACATGGACATTACATTACTTTTGCGGAATACTTAGTACATAACAAAAACACACACACAAGGATCGTAATAGTTTAGTGTCTTTGGAAACTCGGAATAAAATATTCTAATCTTGGTGAAAGATCTTCAACATCTCCCATAAAGATCTTCCTTTTTTTTACCTAAAACCTTTCTTTATATCCTGGGGAAAAGAAAACATAAAAGGGTGAGCTCAAATGCTCAGTAAGGGTAAACAAAAGAAATATCAATCACATCGTATTCATAAGAACATAACATTTTGGAAATCATAACCTGCAAAAGAGAGAATAATTTCATAACATGGGATAAATCATGGTAGTGAAATGTAATCACAATAATCATAACATAAAACATGAAACATTGTGGCATTCACACATATTAATAGAGAATCATTTCTTGTTAGTCAAGACTCATTGCCAAGACTATCTTAGTGGACAAATTCCCTTTCTGAATCGAGTAACCCTCGTTTCAGTCATGTTTCACTGAACCGGTATATCCTACCATTCCAGCCATGTCTATCTCATGAGATATAAAATCCTTACCCAATGCATTGGAGGGAGATATAGGTCCCACCCATATTATAATGAATCCTTTCTTATGTGTGCCACATAATCATAAATCATACATCATCGCATAACACATGTAACAAAAATGGGATTCTTGAAACATCATGACATCATAAAACAATTCGTATAAGATAAAGGAATTCTTAAAAATATTTCCATCACAACATAATCAAATCCATGTAATAATAGGGATAAAAACAGAACCCTTTTATTATCTTAGATGGAAAATAATTTTGATAAAATACTTGAACTCCATTCTTGAGGAAAATATCCTTTCTACTTCAAAAACATTTTTCCTTTCATAACATGTCATACGACATTAAAATAAAATAATATGATTAAAAATAAACTTGAAAACTTGTAAAGGATGCTTCTTGGAAATAATGTTTTAAAAATCCATTCATGCCGTATAAGTTAAAAAAACATTCTTCGTACTTTTGTCGGAAAAGTCAAAAAGTACCTCGTACGAAAAACGACAAAAGATTCCTTTAATTTCTTTTACTAAAAACTCACCGAAGGGTAAAAATGGATTTAAACAATTGTAGGTGTATGGAAATAATATTATTTATGAAACATGGATGTGGATGATAAAATACACCCCAGTAAATACCAAATTATGAACAATCTCGGATAAAAATGAGATTGTGATATTTTCCCTTACCTTAGGTCCGACTTGCTTTGTAAGTGTCCGAACCTCCTGTATAATGATTTAAATCATGTTATTGACTTATTCCAGAATCATATTCATTGTTATTATATCATATATGGTCCACTTATGACTTTATATTACCCATTCTTTTGTAAATTCATGTTAAAGTAGCGTTTTGGGTAAAATCGTCTCATTTGTCGTTCGTGTTTTTAACTTGTAATTATTCATATGATTACTTAGATCATGATTACTTAATTACAGAATATAAAACATGATTTATATATATATATTCAGAATATACATATATAATAAATCAGTAAATGGAAAGAAATACACCGTTCATCGAGACGGTAGTCCGTACGTACGCATGAACGCTGTTTTCGTTTCCTTATTGAATTGAATGGAATTAAGTAGATGACATACATATAAATATAAATAATTCCAGTATCATTATTAGGTCATATATTTGATTAGTACTTATTATATATACTTTATAATCATTCATGAATGGTTAATCATTGAGAATGAATCTCATCGCGTCGTGGAGACGGTAGTCCGTACGTACGCACAAGCGATGATATCATTTCCATAAATATTGAATTGAATTGGAGTGGATTATACAATATATCAGAATCAATATGATGTTGTAATAACTATGTATAGTTATTCTTTACACCACTATACCCATCCATGTAAGGTGGTGGTGGAAAATAGATTACACCACGGCGTGGAGACAGTATTCCGTACGTACGCACGCGCGGTGATTTCTTTTTCCGTAGGATAGATAGATGGTGAAATAGGGTTGTTTCATACTTATAATAACATATCAGTATATGAGTGATACTGATGTTATTACTTCATAATGAAACAACCTAAGAAGAAGAATTGGAAGAAGAAATAAAGATGAAAGAATTGGTAACGGTAATTACCTCTTCTTTGAAGCGCCTCTTTGAGACCTCCCTTTAGGGCACTAAAATTGGACTTTGAGGAAGACCAGAACCTCTAGGATGTTTCTAGGGAAGTGGAGAAGAGATTTTGGCAGGGTTTGGCCGATATTGAAGGCTCAATGTTGTGTGAGGAAGAGAGGGAGGATGTGCCCTTTTATAAGGGAGGAGAGGGGAACCTTAGGAATATCTCAAAATATTATTTTATATTAAAGTCAAAATCGGTTTATAATGGTTCCAAAGGGTCTTATTTCGAAGATAAAGTGGGGATGGGTTGAAATCCTATCAACCAATAGGATTTAGACATGTTTAGGGTATTATTTTAACCTTATCAATTAGATTTTAACTCTAAGTTAAATAATTTTACTTTTACCGTGTCTTTTTGTTTTCTTTCACTATATGGTTAATACACTTACTATAACATGCCAAACGAACCCCAAATTGTTTATTATTAATATATATATCCTTATCTAAGTCATTTGGCCGAACCTTAGATTTTTAGGAATAAAATAACAATTAATAATATAAAATTTGATTTAAAAACTATTTTGTGTCAATTTTTACACTATTTGATATATGATTTTTTTGAAAGTCATAACAGAATTATATGTTCGAACCAAGTTGATTAAATCAACGCTAATATATCATAGTAACCTAGAAAATTATTGGAATTCATAAAAAGTCTTAAATTACATTTATTTTGGTATTTATAATATCAATTATGTCAATATTTCATTAATAAGATAATTACTGCATCATCTTTGTGTCATAAATAAATTAAATTATTTGATGTCTAAAAATTAAAAATAAAATACCATCATGTAGGAAATCTTTTTAGATTTCTAATGAATATTTACAATCGAATTTATCTTATGTATAACCCTATATTAAAAATGTTTTAGTTATTAAACTATGATTTTAACTATTTAAACTATTCATTAAATAAAATAATATTAAATGTCATAATCTAATCCAAGTGGACCTAAATGATAATATTTTACACTTAAGGTTGTTTTTGGCCGAGATGCACTTGTCCAATAGAATTAGGACATGTGTTAGGGTAATATTAAAATCATTCTTACCCTTAATTACCCTATTTACTTTTAACCGTGGTAAATAAAAGTAAAACGTTACTATTCACCAAAAATTATTTTCATCTCATTGAACAATATTTTACTTACTGACATCAACCGTGTCTCTCGGATTTTTGAAATTCCATTCACATAAGCGGTAAAATTATGTTTTATGAAAAATTCAGTTTTTTAACTACCACTTAGTAGTTTCACTATTCATCAAAAATTGATGTTTTTCAGAACAATGCCAAAATTTCATCCTAAGCTATATTTCATATTCCGAATTCAAAAATGAAGTCTATTTTACCAAATTTATAACATAGAAGTTGCATTAATTAATTTTATAATTAAATCCCGCTGTTAAAACAAATAGCGTGTTTTTAAGAAAAAATATCTATCAAAAGATTGACACTTGTTTATGTCTGGTTTAAATGTGAAATTACATCCAATGACCAACATTGTATTAAATTGTAAAAATATATTCTAAATATACTTTAAAACCACTCAAATTAATAATTTATCACTATTAATTATTTTGATTAAAAAAGTTGTTTTTAATTATAATTTAGTAATTTTCACTATTCATTAGAATATGAAAGTTATCCAAAAAGTACCAAAATTTCACCTTAGGCTAAATTCGATACTCCGAATCCAAAAATGAAGTCCATTTTGAGGGCTAACTTTTCTAAAATTTTAAAAGGTGGTTATTACTATTCATAACGGCTAGTTATAATAATATTTTAATAGCATATCGTTGTTTAGTGAAACTCAGTATTGCGCACTACACACGCTATCGAGGAAGGTTTCGATTGCGTGTAATGCAAGGCAAGTCAAGGATGCGTGTTGTGCAAGCTCCTTTTTGTGTTGTGTACAACACAAGACATTAGTGAAATTAAAAAGAATATTTTTCATAAAATCTTGGGTTGTTACACTTATGGTCATTGTAGACTACCAATCTCATTCCAAATAGATATTGTCCTAAAAACATCATAGAATGGACCATGATATCCAACTCCATGTCCAAATTAGGGTAGTTCTGCTTAAAGGAATATATCTATCGAGACCCATAATCTACTAATATATATCTCTCTATGATAGTATGACTCCCAAAAATTTCTTTTTTCACCACAATATACTATATATACGATCCTAGGATCAGGAAGAATCCGTAATGGAGTGGTATTCAACCTCTTATTGAGGTCAATAAATTACCCTCCATGCTAATCTAACAAATTTATCTATACTCAATTTTTCATTAGTGTAGTAATTTGTTCTGAAAATTGGGAGGTGACCTTAATAAATCATGGTAGTATCCAGTTAAGCCTAGAAATATCCTTATCTCGAACATGTTTTTGGGATGCTTCTAGGACTTCCCTACATTGAATTTCTCTAGTTATTAGGATACACATATCTCAAAAAACCGTTGCAAAAATAAATTCACCTCATAAATCTCTTTGTTACAGTACAATAGATTTGTGAAAAGATAAGAGGTTCAATGAGTACATAGGACTATATAAATATTTAGGGAATGCTACTACAATGTAGATGAGTCGACGAGGATGTCGTCAATGAACACCATGATGAATGTGACCAAGTAATATTGAATTATATGGTTTTGAAGGGCCATAAAAATGATGATGTGTTGGTCAGACCATTCGAATCACCCAATACTCATATAACCCTTACCCACTCCAAAATTTCATCTTTGGAATATCATCCTCTCTAACTCGTAGTTAGAAATAAACCCATAAATGATCCATCATAGAGGACCATCGGGTTCACCATAACTATTATAAAGTATCTTATATCATGGGAAAATGATATATATTCATCACTGTCACCTGTTTCAATTTCCAATAATCAATATAGATTTGAATAATGTCAACCTTATTCATGGAGAACAACACATGTGAACCCCACAATGAGGTACTCAACCTGATAAAGCCCCTTTTCTCCATGTCTTCAGTTATACCATGATCTTCATTAGCTGGGATATATCTATATGATTAAGGGGTATTTAAGTGGGAAGCACACTCAGTATAATCTTTATCTCAAGGTCAACATCTATATTAGGAGGAAGACCTATAAAGTATTCTAAATGATTACATTATAAATATCCTTGATTGGTGGAAAAATTAATGGGGGTTGTCACCGATCCTATTAGAAGTGCCAAGTCCTCCATCAATGTTGTGATCATTTCGAGCTAACTAAAGCCTAGACCAACTCAGCCTACTCCCATATACCATTATTTGGTCTTTAATAACCTATGTACCTTTAGTCAATAAAATGAAACCTACCTCATATAACACTCCATGTGATCTCAAAATTGGGTTATCCATTTCATGAAATGAATCACATCGAAGGCCATTATCTATAAAATCATGATGTCCCATATATTTCCATAAACTTAAATGACTATATGAAACATTGGGAATCACTGTAGACAGTTCGATTTCAATCCCAACAATATATCAATGGAGACCACCTCAAAGTATAAATTGACTAATAAGTTATGCCTAACAACAACTTATAAGAATATAAAATAATATGAAGAACCAGTATCATACTAGCATATAGATAAAGTACATGTTATTAATACCATAAATCATATAATAGATGGTCCCTCACCGCCATCAGATGAAGTATGGTTCACTGTGTAGACATGATGCACCGAAACTCTGCTACCATGTTTGTGACTCACTAGAGTTTTCATCATTTGGGCATACTACCAAGGACCCAAAATAGATCCCTAATTCCCTAAACACATTCGTAGAAACATTTTTTGGAATCTTAACCTTATAGATCATGGAAAAAACTGATGGTGATTTCCCATCATTCCATATTTCCAATTCTTTCTCTGAGGTGCTGAGCATGCCCTATGGTTGTCTATGATCATTGAATAGTTCAATCACTATGGGTAACCTCCTGAGGGAATAAATGAGAATAAAATATGCTACACCTACATACCAATACTCTATTGTATAACCCTACCCTTCCTCACTGTCCCATCAAAAGGGGTACTTAAGGAAGGAATTGAAGATCCACTAGACTGATTAAAGAAGGGTAAAAAAAATACCTACTGCCCAACCCTCCTCCAAGATCCTTCCTATGGTCAAGGTCTTCCATATGACCTTTGTGTATCATTCTATGTCAAATATTTAGACCAGATGTCTAATTTCTGGATGAATAATGATCTCAAACATCCTAAACAGTTGAGCCTTTGTCATGTCTAAAAGTAGTTCTAAGTGAACAAGCACAATAAAATGAGTAGAGTAGGTTGAAACTATTATGGAACCCTACTTCAGCTCCATGAAATATTGTTCTTATTAAGACTTCATAGTATCTTGAATGAAAACAATGAATAAGAGGTCTTTGATGGCCTCCCATATGAGTCACTCACATCAACCTACTAGTCCTATGACTCAGTATCAATTCCTTGCTATGTGAATGCATCAAACAAAAATTTATTTTTTTGGTATCTCAAAGTTGTTTAATATTCTATTAATGAATTTAGAGCAGTCCTTAGAATCCATTTTCTCACTAGTTCCAAAAAATGATTATGGATGTTGGAGTTGAAAAATTATGGCATATTCGACCATGTATCATGGGGGAATAACTCCAAGATGGTGTGGTCCTACTTCCAGCAACATAAAAACTAGCATGGGAACATTCTTTTCATAACCATACAAAATTACAAGTGGCCCCACCAAATTTCTATGTGGGGTAATATTCTATAACACATTGAAACTTTTGGACTATAAACAATTCATAACCAATTTAATGGATCACAAAATAGTATCTATAGAAGTATACAAATAACCCATGGTATTTCCCTCCAAGAACTAACCAAGGTCTCATACCTACATGTTATTTGAAAATCATTATATGTATACTAAAATATAACATCATACTCAGTTCAACTAATCAATGAAAAAAGATAAATTTCATAATAATAAAGAAAAAAATATATATCAAAGATGAATTGAATCTATCTCAAACAGGTAGAACAATTGAAGTAATTTAATAAATGAAATAATATGCAACAAAAAAATGGAATATTTATGGCATCTGAATAAATGTACCGAATAACGATTCACGAACACACCCAAAATAATATAAAAATATTAATAGTAATCCCATTAATGGTAACTTGGATGTATGTTACACATGTTCTAGATAAGAACATTGCAACTCCCTTACTAGAGTCCCAAACTTATAAATCCTTTCTTCTATGTCCCATGTTAGTAGAAAAATGAAAAACAATATATAGGGTTATGATACCATTTTTTAATTACCCAAATTAAATCATTAGTTCTGAGCCGGAGTCCCACATGACATTATATGTGCCTCCATATATACAAGAGGCTATCGACTATCATTGAGGTTATAATTTCATTAAAGGTGTGACTATACCATATGTACCAGGTCAATAATAAGTAATAATAGTAATAACTATATAAAATTATATTAATCATGAAGAAAATAAATAATCAAAAGACTACACTTGTCATCTAGATAATCAAGAGGCTTCAAATGTGGAAATCCAAACTGTAGTATAATGTGTAACATGTATCAAATAATTAAATCTAAAGTAATTCTAGCTGCCTATCTCATTACAACCACAAATTCTATACTCAAAGGCTCTACCATCTTCCAGGGGACTCATTCCCGTAATCATATTACTATACATGAAATCATCATGTCCATCGACATGATAATGTATGTTGTGAGTGAGAAACATAGTAGGAAACCAGCATTGTGTCCTTAACTATTGTTCTCATAAAAAAAATGAATGCGATAAATTAAATATAAATGAATATCCAAAAAAATTGATAACTAGTCACCGATGTGCTAACCTAGCCACCATGATCCAAAAATGTACTTTATTCTCCTCTATACTGTAAGGAAAGTCAATATATCATGAGTAATGTAGAGCTATCCATGAGGATAATAATATTAATTCTTGGCAGCATGAATATTTTCTAATCAACATCAGCAGTGTTCTAAGTGAGGCATGTTCTTAAAATCTACAAGGAATCTAGTGATCATGTATCTCGACATCTACTAGGCCTCATGGAATATGAAAATTTTCATCTAATTGGAATCTAGGGTATCACACGGTATCTACAAGGTATTCTCAAATCCAAACCCTATTATTATGCTCATCATCCCAATCATCAAAAGTCTTATGCACTCCCCCTATAAGGTATAAACATGTCATGATGGTCCACCGACTTTGTTAATCAAGAATAATACCACCAAAGGAACTCAAAATAGGTTAGATCTCATAAGGGAGCATATCATATAATCATTAGTAAACGTTTAAACATAAAATACATGTAATAAACATAAATCATGAACTAAAAATAAATGAAGGTACTTATGGGAAAAATTATCACATAAGGTTCTCATGGGATACTCACAGACCCACATTCAACCATAATCAAGAGTGATTGTCATGTATTCTAACACAATTGTTGTATCTAGAAAACAATTTTAAATAAGAGCCCCCAAATGGTAAGGATCTTCCAACCTCAATGTATTTTATCTAAATTTAAGGAATAAACCACTCTGTGTGGTTCAGATGTTGGAGTAAAAACCTTACAACTGAGAACAACCCCACCATTCATTATTACCCTATTTGTCTATATGTAAATGTTTATGGTTTGTAAACTATTCCATGATCCAATTTTAATATTTTATTTCAAAAAGAAATAAAACTCAACATTTTTATTTCATGGGAAGAAGAATATGGTATTTCCATCTGTTTTGATTCTGGTGGGTTTAATTTTTATCCAATCATTCACATAGGGTTTACAACATATGTTTGTCTCCAATAGAAACTCCCAATGGTTCCCACCTCCATAATTGAGAAAAAAAATATTTTCCAAAGATAGGAATAAAATTGTGGTTTTTGAAACAATGACACAATGGTAAGAACATTTGTTGAGAAAATAGGAGGTTATCCTCAAAAAAACATTTTGGGGGATATTTTTTACTTCTATGAGACTCTTTTATAGATTTAAAGTATATTTCAGAATCTCTTCTTGATCACGATGCAAGACTGGTTCCCCAAAAAAATGATCACATGTTGAATCCATTCATGTATAAAGAAGAGGTATTTTAATGAGTCCATCAACATGTATCCAAGGTTCTTCATAAATTTACTATTAATGGGTAGCTTATTATATTTTAAAGCTATTTATCTAGGCACTCTAGTGTTTACTATCATCTAGTGATGTGACTAATATTCTGAGGAAGGTATTGAACCATTATAAGGCATCCAATATATCCTAATTATATTAGGAATCTATACCTACATAGTTCATTAATACCCTATAGTTTAATGTATTGTGGGAAGGATCTATATGGGTGTACTTATTAATTGGGTAGTGAGCTTCATCCTCAGGGAGGTATCCCATGAATCTTGGTTTTGATATGAATTAGAGTCATCATAGCTTAATCATACCCTTTGGACTTACCCATAGATGAATTTCCATGTATGGGGGTATCCATATCTTTCCAATTATCGGGAATTACATATTGATTATTCCATGGATAGTGAATATTGATGTCCGGAATTATATGATAATCGAAAATCCCTAATCCAACATGAGACATGTTCGATGTGAGAAACAAGGGACAACAGGTAATTTGTCTCACAAAATGGAAATGAAATACTTAAGCACTAGGGTATCCATTTGGTTGTTTGATATGGAGACCATTCATTGGGAAAGTGTCCAACATATCCAGGTGTAGTAAAATTCAGATTTCATGTTTTTTAGTTTCCTTCTTAATCCACTGGTGGATGTGGAGTGATAAGCTCATGGTAGAGATTGGGTGACCATGGTAGGAATTTCAATGAAAACACGGGACCTCGGCCGGGGTAGACACCCATTGTATATTAGTCCTTAGGAATACATCTTATGTATCTTGGCTATCAATGGAATTAGATTTCTCATAGTTCAGTTGGGGGTATGCACAAATATATCCATCAAACAAGGTTATCCTTTGTTGGGATGTTTCCTAGACATATCAAGATTGTCCACCTGACATGTTTTGAACATTTTCCTAATAGGTTTGAGGATGTCTGGACATGTTATTTTTTCATAAAAAGACTGTATAAATATAATTGCATCATCCAGTTAACTTTTATGAAGGATATTTCTTAATTTAAATGGCATGTCGATAGGCCACCGCATGATCAAGGCTCAAATATCAAGAGAAAATTGCATAAACCAGATGAAATGAATGTAAGGTATCACATAATCTCACTAACTTGTCTGTAAGACCTTATGAGACCAAGAAGGACATTTCTGGATAGTGTCGCATGACATGAAGACCATGTTTGGATCGTTTTTCATTCCAGGCATGCCATCTATGGAGGGTATCATGGTACCATTCTAACTTGTTCTGGTGTGGTCGGATAACTTGGGTGACATGTTTGAAGGACACAAAAAGTTTTGACTGGAAAGCCCAGAAGATATCGAAAGACTTGGGTGTCCAACATAGAGGGTGTCACATTACTTTCTTGACATGTCTATGGGAAATTGTATGGTCCAAATGGAATGTCAGGGTATCATCGATTGACTAAGAAGATATCTCCTAGTGTTGTTGTCTGATCTGATCATTTCATGAAAAGTGCATGAGGATCAATGTTTACGTATTCACATAAGATTCATGTAATTTTCTATATTTATTCAAGGATTTATTGCATTTTTCACTTGATGTATTTCAAATATTATCTTATTTTATGTTTCCCATGACCCAGTCGATAGGTAAGACCTCCTTTACATAATTAATTTAACATGCTAGAAGTCCTTATTCGATCTATAGTGTTATAACATGAAGAAACTATATATTTAATGTTATCTATTAGGTTGTTTCTATATATTTAATAGGTGGAAGAACTTTTTAGATCTCATGACTGAGCACTCTGAGAAGTTCACTAATGTGCTCCCATGTAGAAGTCACCCATGGCGTCTCATCTGTCGTTTGTGTTAGATGTCTATTTTTTTGTTGAGGGGTGGAGGTGATTTATATGTCTTTATGTCCAAATTATACTCCTCATTTTGAGGATTATATCTCACGAATATTATATGGATTCAGTGGAAGGGTTTTGGAATCACACACTTCACATGATCTTGCTATGGTTTATCCATGGCACTGACTGATGACATCAATCTTGAAAATGTTCACCCATCACTCTGTTTATTGGACTCCTACTGATCAAAGTAATTTAACCTAACAATGTTTACATGTAAAATATATTTCAAAATGTTGGGACGACATTCCTAGATGTCTTCATGTGACCTGTATTACTGTGGAATGATTTTTGCGTGGTCGAATATTAATTGTGTGGGGTTATTTAGGAAATTATGGATGCTTGAAGAGGGAGACTCCACAAGATCTTGCTAGTTGTCAAGGGGTACTTCTGTGATCAATGGTGATCACCCATGTTATATAACCAATTTCACAGGAAGGCTATCATATATTCACTTTTTATAAAGATTCCTCTTCCACCCTTTTTATTTTATTTTTATTCTATAATGATGAGATCTCTCTAAAATCCTTGTGAGTGTGGTTGAATAAAATCACTTTCCATGTTTTTGATGCATCACATGACCAATAATGGATATTTCAATGATGTGCCAGCATATTTAGGGAAACCCCTATGTTTTTATGGAGCTTTAGGGGAAGTTCATAATCAAATGGACATATATGAAATCCTTCACATGATGAATGTGACAGTCCAACATAATCATGTGTGAGAAGGTTGATGTAAAGACCCATAAAAATCAAGGAAATTTTTTTCTTAATTTTCTTTGGGATTTTACAAGAACGCATTTTCTGACGGCACTTGATTCCGAGGCCCGGTTTGCCTGAAATTTCTATCTGAAGTTTAGCTCGGGTACATTCAGTGAACGAACGAGTGGGAATTTCTAACTCTTGAACCGGTGCTCGGAATCGAATTCTGGGGGCACTGATGGAATCGCAGCGCCAGTATTTTCTTAGGAACACATTTTCTGTAGTTGCGTTTACACGAGAGAAGTTGTTAAAATTTTGTGGAAGGTAAAATAAAATTAAGCATCAATTTTATTTTTCTATAAGTGGTTTAAAGCTTTCAGTGGAAGTTGGGGAAAACCACCCAACATCCATTTGGAGGTTATGAGGGTTGTGGGCCCCACAGAAACCCTACCCCTTCAACTCCCCTAACCTTCCATAACCCTTCATTTAATTTGATTACTTGAGTTAATTAATTGTGTGGATTAAATTCAACTTTTGAATTTCACACATATGTTGTGTTAATAAAATAAGTGAGGTACTTATTTTATTTTGGGTTGGAGGCTTGTTGCTTGAGAGCTTTGGAAGAAAATCTAAGGGAGGCTTGAAGATCTTCATCTTCTTCATCGAAGAACACGAAGAATGCGATGAACGCCGGATTCCTCGGAGGTCGACGTCTCCTTCCACGACGTCTCCTTCCGCGACGTCTCCTTCTACGACGTCTCCCTCCATGATGGTTATCTCCGCGACGAATCCTCACCCAACTTGTTCGAAGAGGTAGATGTTTTCTGTGTTTTTATTTCGTGATTACTTCCATTTTTTTCTTTGTCATCTATCCTCGTTCTTTGTAACCACTTGCTATCTTTTAACGGGAGGGGTCGGACCGCACAAACATGGCCAAACCTCCTCCCTTTTTATTCTTTGTGGTTACGGTTCGAAGGGAAGTGACATGGTGTCGTCACACCGCGCAGGGATGAGCGACAAAGATGCATGGCGCCGTCGCACCACGCCAGAAAAATGTGAAGACACCGCAGCCGGAGTGGGGCCGCGGCGGAGGGGCGCGGCGCCGTCACACCGCACCGGAAGAACCAAGGCCACGGCCGGTTCCGGGCCGCCGGCGTCGGAGCAAGGGGGACCGGCCTTACCGGTCCCATCACAGCAACAGCCGGCCGGCAAGGGCAGGCCGGCCAGATAGGGGAGATGCCAGGGCTTAAAAACCCCCGACGGCCAGCTCAAGCGGCCCCCTATTATGGGGGCCGCAGTTACAAAAGACAGGGGGGAAGCCCGCCCCCTCAAACGGCTCGGCCATTTGGCCGAGCTCCTGGAAAGCGCGCCGCGCCCAGGCCTGGGCGCGCCAGCCGGGCTGGACTCGGACCCGGTTCGGTTCGAACCAGTTCGGGCCGACCCTGGGGGTATCGGTCCGGGTCGGATCGGGCCTAAACACCTCAATACCGAACCTCTTCCGGTCAGTCACCCATAACATGAGCTAAAGGCCACCAATCGACACACCGTCAATTGCGATGTGATCCTTGGATTCATATGGTCGTTTTGGTAAATCGCACTCAAGGTTTCGGAATACTTTGGGTTTGGCCGAGTTGGTTCGTACATGAAACCAACCGGGCCCTCGGAGCAGAAATGCTCATAACTTGAGCTCCGGATGTCCGATTGACGTGCCGTCGACTTTGTTGGATTCCTCTTAGTGAGAAAAATCTTTTGGCTTACTCCGCCCAAGGTTTGGACATAGGTGGAGTATGGTCAGGTTGTTTTTGACTTAAAAACCAACCGGGCCCCTGGGACAAAAAAGCCAATAACTTCCGGACCGGGCGTCCGATTGATGCGCCGTGTGTGACGCTGAGTTCCTGTTAACGATATAGAACCTTTGGATACATCAACTCCGGACATTGTGCCAGTTGATGTATTAGCCTCTCGGCTTGTGGATCAGACCCTCCCGAACGAGCTTGCTGTGTGCGGGAACCCTAGAGCTGGCTGCATTTGCGACTGTCACGACGACGACGACTGTACAGAGATCCTCAGTGGATTCGATGGCGACGACTACAACACTCAGAAATCCTACATGGTCAGTGCTACCGATCCTGTATGGGTCTGATCCTGTGTGGGTCAGCACTCAACGGTTTTGTGTGATCCAGCACCTACAAATCTTGTGTGGGTCTGATCCTGTGTGGTTCTTTGCGGGGGTTAGTTACCTATCGATCCTGTATGGGTCTTTGCGGGGGTTAGTTACCTATCGATCCTTTGTGGGTCATTACGGGGGTTAGTACCTATCGATCCTTTGGGGGTCCGATGGCTTAGATGAATCAGTGGCTACAACTGATCATCTATATCGTCATACGAAAAAGTATACCTGTGTGAGCTGGATCTTGTTTTTCTTTCCTTTGTGGATTGTGTTGTGCTATCCTGTGTGGATTACGTTTTGCTTTCCTGTGTGTATTGGGTTGTGTTTTCCCGTGTGGACTAGGTTGTACTTGGGCTCGGAGGTTGGAGCGTACTCGAATTGATGACTTAGGTATATGTATGGGCATATACCTAAGCAGTGTGGAATGTTACTTCGGGATTGCATCTTTCCTTTGTGGATTATCCTTTGTGGATTCTGGGAGACCTTCCGGGGTCTTGGGGTCCCTACTGAGTAGCTTATACTCACCCCTGCATGGGCTATGGCCGCACTATGTTGTGTTGGTTGCAGACGACAGACATCGCTGATCGTGGTTGAGACTTGCGGAGCAAGACGGTACCTGAAGGTGGACCACTGGGCGGGACATACTCAGAGCAAACGGTTGGACCCGAGGAGCTATGGAGGCTATCTGTACTCACCCTTCAGGTGGGAATTCCAATGGGCGGCTCGATGTTGTGGCTTTACTTTCAGTTTTGGGTTAGTATTCTGGCCCATTTACTTTTCCGCACTTACTGTTGTACCCAGTTTTTCTTAGTGTTTACTCCTTCTGCTTGCTTGCTCTGTGGTGTTTATTTACTTTATAAAGGCAATGCCTTCCCTTTTTAGCGGGATTTATGCCTTGGTGCTAGACGCCAGCCCCTGTCCAACGGAAGGCGGGCTTGGGGTAGTCACGGCACGGGCCCCGAGGATGGGTCGTGACAAATTGGTATCAGAGGAGTTCGGTTTCACCCCAGAACTCCGGAATCTGATCTTTTTCTATGTGAAGCAATAGTATTAAGAGTATTGGGTGTGGTTATCAGTCCAGGGGGTCCAGTGTTGGTGGGACGGCTGATGTATTCGTACACCAGGACCCTGACTTCTGATTTCCAACTTAATGCATGAAAAAATTGATTGCATGTGTGTTTCAAGTTTTCTTTGTGATTACTTTATGTCAGCTCACCAGGTATACTATTTGACCATGGATCACCTGTTTCTTTTCAGGATGGCCCCACGATGGCAGTCAACTAGGGTTTCGAGAGTTGTGCGTGACGACAGCCCACCGAGCGACGAGGCCTCAGTATAGGGCCCTTTGACAGCAGAGGCACCAGCGGTACCTCTACCCGCCGAGCCACCGATGCTACCAGCCCCAGCCACTGACGATGCACGTCGCCTTAGTGAACTGCACGAGTTTCAGCGCCAGCGACCGCTCAGGTTCCGTGGGGATACGGACCCCAAATCAGCCGAGGACTGGCTGGAGGCAATGGTACGGGTTTTTAGGTTAGTGAGGACACCAGCAGAACTCATGGTGATCCTCGCAGCGAGCCTACTGCATGCGACAGCAGGCAGATGGTGGAGCTTGATGCTCCAGGTGCATGACGAGACATCTCTCATCTGGACGGACTTTCAGAGCCTCTTCTGCTCAGAGTTCGTCCTTGCCACCCTCCGTGTGGTACGCATCCAGGAGCTTTTTCAGCTGCGGCAGGGCAGCTTGACGGTCGCCCAGTACTCCATGAGATTTACCGATCTCTCGCGCTACTCGAAAGACATGGTATGGGACCCATTCTTCCGCGCCCGGACCATTGAGCAGGGATTGAGGCAATAGATCATGGCATCACTGATCTCCCTCACCATTCCGACTCAGGAAGGAGTACTGGAGCGATCCCTATTGATCGAGAGATTTCATGCCGAATCTACACTAGTGGCGAGACCCACCGTAGGGCGGCACATAGCAGAGTCTTCTGCAGCAGGTAGTCGAAAGATGACTCATGGGTCCAGGCAGACTACAACCTCAGGAAGACGACCTCAGGACACTGGCTCAGCAGTGTTGGGCACTCAGCGCAAAGCCAGTCTTTCGAGAGGTAGACAGTGCTACGCATGCGGCGGGTAGAGCCACATGGCTCGTGACTGCCCGACCTGCCATGTCGAGGATCAACAGACTATTGAGGGACCACCCAGGTAGAGGCAGAGGGTCAACCGTGGCGGTCTGCAGGGAGCAGGTGGAATAGGCAGAGGAGCTGGCCAAGCAGCAGGTGGTGGGCGACGCATTGAGGCCCTACCACCACCCCCAACAGGAGGTCCACCCCGACCACAGGGAGCTAGAAGTTAGAGATAGGCACAGCTCCAAGCAGCGGAGGCCTACGACCATGGCACGCCCGAGATGATTTGAGGTACTATCTGGGTCTATTCCACCCTTTCTGCAGTTCTTATAGACACAGGAGCGAGTCATTCTTTCATAGATGATTCCCTTGTTCGGAGCTCGGAGATTATGACAGAGCCGTTGACTCGATCCTTACGTCTAGAGACTCCTATGGGAGTATAATCGACGATTACGAACTGGTTCCAGAAGTGTAAGCTTACTCTAGGAGGCGAGAGCTTCATGTGGGATCTTCTTGTAGCGGTGTCGAGGACTTACGACGTAATCTTGGGCATGGATTGGTTATATACAGTCCATGCTCAGATCGACTGTATTAGGCCCATGGTGCGATGTGTACGCACCAACAGGAGCGGGTTCACCTTCACCGGTGTGAAGGGAGCCTTTGCAGCACAGGATGGACTCTCGCAGAGGAGGGGACAACCCATCACTCATCAATTGCCTAGCCTCATCCTAGGAGCAGTTGACCTGCAGAGTCCTGTTTTTCCTGTAGTGGTGGATCAGTATGCAGACGTCTTTCCCGACGACGTTCCAGGGCTACCTCCTCGCAGAGAAGTAGAATATTATATTGATCTGTACCCCAGGACAGCCACGATATTGACTCCAGCATATCGGATGGCCCCCGCTGACCTTCATGAGATATGGGTATAGTTGTAGGATTTGCAGGGCAAGGGATTCATCCGTCCTAGTGTTTCACCCTGGGCTACCCCAATTTTGTTCACCAAGAAGGCGGACGGGAGCTTGCGACTTTGTGTCGACTATCGTCACCTGAACCAGGTGACAGTAAGAAATAAGTATCTGCTACTGTGGATTGATAACCAATTTGATCAGCTCAAGGGAGCACGGTGGTTCTCAAAGATAGACCTCAGGTCAGGCTATCATCAGCTCAGTGGTCGTGACGTGGACGTGCAGAAGATGGCCTTCAGGTGTCGGTATGGCCACTATGAGTTCTTGGTTATGCCATTCGGTGTAACCAATGCTCCGGAATTTTTCATGGCCCTCATGAACATGATCTTTCAGCCATACCTCGATCGATTTGTCGTGGTCATCATCGATGACATTTTGATTTACTCGACAACTGAGGAGGAGCATTCCTACCACTTGCGGGTTATACTAGACACACTCCGAGAGCACCGTATTTATGGTAATCTCTCGAAGTGTATGTTCTGGATACACGAGGTCCACTTCTGGAGGCACTCCATCTCTAAGGCGGTAGTTGCGGTGGATCTTGCGATGATCAAGGCAGTACAAGCTTGGGAGCCACCCAAGAGTGTGACTAAGGTGCGGAGCTTCTTGGGTCTAGCTAGATACTATCGAAGATTTGTGCCAGACTTCTCCAGAGTTGCGGCACCACTCTCAGCTTTGAAAAATAAAGGGAAACCCTTTGTGTGGTCAGACAGAAGTCAGCATAGCTTCCAGGAGCTGAGACCGAAATTGACCCGCACACCTATCTTGAGGTTACTGGAGGAGGGAGTAGGGTACGTTGTCTACTGCAATGTATCCGAGATCGGACTCAAATGTGACCTAATGTAGGAGCAGTCAGTGATCGCCTATGTATCACATTAGTTGAGGTCGCATGAGCAGAACTACGCTACCCATGATCTGGAGTTTGCAGTAGTGGTATTCGCTCTGAAGATGTGGCGACACTATATGATGGGCAAGTGGTTTGCAGTTTATTCTGACTATCAGTGTCTCAGGTACATATTCTCTCAGAAGGACTTGAATCATAGATAGTGGCGATGGATTGAGTTCCTCTAGGACTATGACTTTGAGATAGTCTATAATCCTGTGAAGGGTAACGTGGTAGCCGATGCTCTTAGCAGGAGGACGATCATTCAGCTACTTAGGGATGAGATAGAGTAGTTATCCACTTTGCAGATATCCTTTGTGGATAGATATGGAGCAACTTTCCTTCAGTCAATCACAGTCACTCCTCTACTACAATAGCAGGTCAGAGAGGCACAGCGTGGGGATGCCGACTATGAGACACAGTGTGCACAGATATCCTCAGGACATGCACATGATGGTTTCTCATTATGAGGAGAGTACGAAATCCTTTTCAGAGGATGTACCATAATACTAGTTGCTTTACGAGATGAGGTGCTGAGTGAGTTTCACACTTGCCCTTTGGCAGTACATCCTGGAGTGGCGAAGATGTACCAGGATCTCAGACGACAGCACTGGTGGCCGGGCATGAAGAAGGCTGTGGCGGAGTTCGTTTCTCAATACCTCACCTGCCAGCACGTGAAGGCAAAGCATCAGGTACCAGAAAGCTTGGTACAACCCTTGGAGGTCCTAGAGTGGAAGTGGGACGACATATCTATGGACTTCATGACTGGACTTCCACACACTTCCAGAGGTCACGACTCTATTTGGGTGATTGTCGACCAACTCACCAAGTCGGCTCACTTCTTACCCATCAATGAGCAGGGCTCAGTGGAGATCTTGGGACGTCTCTACGTTTAGGAGATTGTGCAGCTCCATGGTGTTCTATCATCTATCGTCTCCGATCGAGATGATCGCTTTACTTCCCGGATTTGGAAGGGGTTGTAGGAGGCGTTCGGGATGCAGCTACATTTGAGCACCGCCTTTCACCCTAAGACGGATGGTCAGACTGAGAGAACAATTCATACTCTCGAGAACATTCTCCGCGCATGTGTCCTCGACTTTGGTCGCAGCTGGGAGTACCACCTACCCTTGGTTGAGTTCGTGTACAACAGCAGCTACCACTCCACCATCGGGATGGCACCATACGATGCGTTGTACGACTGACCTTGCAGATCACCGCTGTGCTGGACAGACCCTGGGGAGTCAGCACTTGTGGGACCGGAGATGGTGTAGGCCATGATGGAGAAGGTCCAGGTCATCCAGGAGCGGATAAGGACAACTCAGATCTGGCATAAGTCTTATGCTGATCAGAGGCAGAGGCCACTAGAGTTCGAGGATGGAGACCACGTCTTCTTGTGGGTATCACCTTGACGTGGATTATGGAGATTTGGCCGAGGTGGAAAGTTGTATCCATGCTTAATCGGACCGTTCCAGGTCCTCAGCAGGATTGGAGAGGTGGATTATCACCTGGATCTACCACCTCAATTGCACCGGGTGCAATATGTCTTCCACGTATCCCAGCTGAGGAGATACGTGCATGACCCGACGCATATCATTGACCATGGGGAGCTGGACATTGATGATGAGGAGACTTTTACGTAGGTCCCAGTGGAGATCAAGGATCGACAGGAGCGGGTCCTACGTGGATGGTCTATTCCTCAAGTGCATATCAGATGGCAGCACGAGAATCTCCAAGAGAGCACTTGGGAGCGGGAGGCTCAGATGCGTGCTCAGTACCCACTTTTTTTTCCCTAGTTTTTATGTATCTTTACTGGGACGTAAATCCATGAGGTGGGAGTAATGTAAAGACTCGTAAAATTAAAGGAAAAATTTTTCTTAATTTTATTTCGGATTTTACAAGAACACAGTTTCTGACGGAACTTGATTCTGAGGCCTGGTGTGCCCAGAATTTCTATCCGAAGTTTAGCTCAGTTACGTTCAGTGAACAAACAACCGGGAATTTCTAACTCTTCAACCGGTGCTCAGAATCAAATTCTGAGGGCACCGAAGGAATCGCGGCGCCAGTTTTTTCTTAGGAACACCTTTTCCGGAGATTCGTTTACACAAGAGAAGTTGATAAATTTTTGTGGAAGGTAAACTAAAATTAAGCATCAATTTTATTTTTCTCTAAGTGGTTTAAAGCTTTGGGTGGAAGTTGGGGAAAACCACCCAACTTCCATTTGGATGTTACGAGGGTGGTGGGGCCCACACAATCCCTACACCTTCACCTCCCCTAACCTTCCATAACCCTTCATTTAAATTTACAACTTGAGTTAATTAATTTTGAGGATTAAATTCAACTTTTGGATTTCAAACTTATGTTGTGTTAATAAAATAAGTGAGGTACTTATTTTATTTTTGGTTGGAGGCTTGTTGCTTGAGAGCTTTGAGAGAAAATCTAAGGGAGGCTTGAAGATCTTCATCTTCTTCGTCGAAGAACACGAAGAATGCGAAGAATGCGAAGAACGCCATATTCCTCGGAGGTCGACATCTCCTTCTGCGACGTCTCCTTCCGCGATGTCTCCTTCAGCGACGTCTCCCTCCTTGATGGTTATCTCCACGACGAATCCTCACCCAACTTGTTCGAAGAGGTAGGGGTTTTATGCATTTTTATTTCGTGATTACTTATGTTGTTTTCTTCGTCATCTATCCTCATTCTTTGGAACCACTTGATATCATTCAACGGGAGGGGGATGGACCGCACAAACACAGCCGACCCTCCTCCCTTTTTATTATTTGTGGTTGCGGTTTGTAGGGATGTGACGCGGTGCCGTCGCACCGTGTGGGGACAAGAGAAAAAGATGCACAGCGCCATCGCGCCGTGCATTTGAAAGATGAACCAAGCCACGACGTCATTACGCCACACCAGAAAACCTGAAGACACCGTAGCCGGAGCGAGGCCGCGGTGGAGGGGCACGGTGCCGTCGCGCCGTGCCGGATGAACCAAGGCCGTGGCCGGTTCCGGGCCGCGGCGGAGCTGAGAGACCAGCGGCCGGTTCCGGGCCGCTGGGGACAGAGCAAGGAGGACTGGCCTTGCCAGTCCCGTGGCGGCAACAGCCGGCCGGCCAGGGCGGGTCGGCCAGACAGGGGAGAAGCCGGGGGTTACAAACCCCCGACGGCCAGCTCAAGCGGCCACCCCATTATGGTGGTCGCGGTTACAAAATACATGGGGCAGGCGCCCCCCCCCCCCCCCGCAAACGGCTCGACTGTTTGGCAGAGCTTCTGGACAGCGCGCCGCGCCCAAGCGGGATGGACTCTGACCTGGTTCGGGTCGACCCGGTTTGGGCCTACCCTAGGGGTATCGGGCGGGGTCGGACCGGGCCCGAACCCCTCAATACCGAACCTTTTCCGGTCGGTCTCCCATAACATGAACTACGGGCCTCCGATCGATGTACTGTAAGTTGAGATGCGATCCTTGGATCGAGACGATCGATTCGGTATATCACACTCAAGGTTTCGGAATACTTTGGGTTCATCCGAGTTGGTTCGTACATGAAACCAACCGAGCCCTCGGAGCGGAAACACTCATAACATGAGCTCCGGACATCCGATTTACGTGTCATCGACTTTGGTGGATTCTTCATAGTGAGACGGATCTTATGGCTTACTCCACCCGAGGTTTGGACGCAGGTGGTGTATGGTCGGGTTGGTTTTGACTTAAAAACCAATCGGGCCCCTGGGACGAAAAAGCCAATAACTTCCAGACCGGGCGTCCGATTGACGCACCGTCTGTGACGCTGAGTTCCTATTGATGATAAAGAACTTTTGGATACATCAACTCCGGACTTTGTGTCAGTTGATGCATCAGCCTCTCGGCTCGTGATGCGGATCCTCCCGAATGAGCTTGCTGTGTGCGGGAACCCTAGAGTTGGCTGCGTTTGCGACTGTGATGATGATGACAACTCTACAGAGATCCTAAGTGGATTCGACGGCGACGAGTACAACAATCAGCGATCCTACGTGGATCAGTGCTACCGATCCTATGTGGGTCCGATCCTATGCGGGTCAGCGCCCAGTAGTTCTGTGTGAGCCAGCGCCTACAGATCCTGTGTGGGTCTTTGTGGGGGTTAGTTACCTATCGATCCTGTTTGGGTCTTTGCGGGGGATAGTTACCTATCGATCCTGTGTGGGTCTTTGCGGGGGTTAGTCACCTATCGATCTGTTGTGGGTCATTTCTGGGGTTATTACCTATCGATCCTTTGTGGGTCCGACGACTTAGATGAATCAGTGGCTACATCTGATCATCTCTATCGTCCTACGAAGAAGTATACCTGTGTGAGATGAATCCTGTTTTACTTTCCTTTGTGGATTGTGTTGTGCTATCCTGTGTGGATTACGTTTTGATTTCCAATGTGGATTGGGTTGTGTTTTCCCATGTGGACTGGGTTTTACTTGAGTTCGGAGGTTGGAGCGTACTGGAATTGATGACATAGGTATATGTATGGGCACATACCTAAGCAGTGTCGGATGTTACTTCGTGATTGAATCTTTCCTTTGTGGATTATACTTTGTGGATTCCGGGAGACCTTCGGGGGTCTCAGGATCCCTACTGAGTAGATTATACTCACCCCTGCATGGGCTATGCCCGCACTACATTGTGTTGGTTGCAGACGACAAACAGCGCTGATCGTGGTTGACACATGCGGAGCAGGACGGTACCTGGAGGTGGACCACTGGGTGGGACGTACTCAGAGTGAACGGTTGGACCTGAGGAGATGTGGAGGCTATATGTACTCATCCTTCAGGTGGGAATTACAGTGGGCAGCTCGATGTTGCGGCTTTACTTTCAGTTGTCGTTTTCCCTTTCGAGTTGTACTTTACTTCCAGTTTTGGGTTTGTATTCTGGCCCATTTAATTTTCTGCACTTACTGTTGTACCTAGTTTTTTTTAGTGTTTACTTCTTCTGCTTGCTTGCTCTGTGGTGTTTTTTTACTTTAAAAAGGAAATGCCTTCCCTTTTTAGCGGGATTTATGCCTTGGTGCTAGACTCCAGCCCCTAGCCTTTGGAAGGCGGGCTTCAGGTAGTCACGGCACGGGCCCCAAGGACGGGTCGTGAGAGTTAAAATGATGTAAGGGGATCTATGAGGTCTTTTTAATTTTATGATCTTGCTGCATGAATATAAATGTTACTCTCCTTTACATGAGGCTTCCTCCTCTCCCCTCCTTTATTTTTAGAGGGGTTTTGGATGATTTTCAAGTATCCACCGGTTGATAGGTCATGTGACTTTGAAGAACATAACTAGAATCCTTCATAGGATAATCAGTGATTGTCAGGAATCCTTCACAAGAACCGAGTGTCTTTTCATAGGGCCTCTATGTGATCAAAATTAGATAATGTGCTATGCATGATCAATTCTCATGAAATTATAAGGGTCATGAGATCACATATCCTTATAAATGTTGTGTTATCCATTTGATTAAAACACATATTATTTCATTTTTATATAGAGAAAATAATATCCATACTTCATGGATTTCAGCCCTTATACATTTACAAATTCTTATTTGGTGGGTGTCAAAAAAATGACCCCCCTCAAGAGTGATGTTTGTGGGGATACATAATCAGTTCTGAGGAAAGAAAATTCATGCCTATGTTATTGTGGCTACCTCCAATAGATGTATTCAGCGAATTTTAGCCTTATGGGAGATCATTGGTCTTCCATTGAATTCCCTATAAATAGGGGTGAAGGAGTGTCCCATTTCCCTAGTGACATCAATTCTCTAGAATTATTTCAATTTCATCCATTGCATGAACCCTTAACAATACCTTAAAACAAGTTTCTATAAAAAACCACTTTGAATGATCTATTTTTTAGACTTTTTTTGGAATGAATGCTTCTTGGGAACTATTTTGTGACACCTCCTTTCCCTATTTTTTTTCAAAACAAACCAAAAAATTGACTCTAAGTTATTTTATTTAACATTGACCAAGATATCTAGATGTATGGAAATGTTACAGATTTCACATGACCTACTGGCTTTGTCATGTGATTTCTCAATCATCACGTGGTTTGTGTGACCATAATTGGCTCACAAGATCACCAGAAAAAAATCATATTACAAAATCCTACGATACTCTATGGCTTATACATTTCACAAAATATAAATGGGTCATGCAGTTTTCAAATACCAATATCCATTCAAGTGGTTGTGAACCGCTTGATTATTTATGTGATTCATATGTTACTGATAGGATATGGTAATCCTTTTGATGAGGTTTCTCACTCATCCTAAATATATATTTTATTCTTTTATACAGATGGATTATGGCACCCAAACATCTTCCAATACTTCTACCCAGAGGTCCATGATTACTTGGAACCTTATTGCCAACCCTCATTCCACAATTCACTTGTTCAATGAGGTTTCAAAGAGTATACTCTTGTCTAGTCTTTAGAGTTATCCCTTATCACACCAGATTCCCCTATTTGGATTTAGCATTTTTATGATGTTTTTATCCGCTATCATGACTATAATCTTCCTGCTTTCTAGCTGTCACCATATTTCGATTATATTCATAAGGTGATTTATTAAGACATCCAACTGGTTGTAGCATGTTTCTATTGGTTGTCTTATAGAATGGAAATCTCCCCTAAGGGTTTATATGGCTGTGATATCACCCATCATCACATTTCATAGAGTTATTCAAGCATATTTCTCTCCTTCATAAATAATTCACGAGGTGGTTGGTGCGTAAAATGGGGCCTGTGACCTAGGGAAAAATTTATGATGAATGGGAATAACCATTTTGTGAAAGATATAGATTTTTAGATATTTACGATTATCTACAAGGTGTATACCATTGTATGGTACTAAGGGGTTTTTGGTTCATTTTATGTTTTCAATGAGATTTTATTAAAGAATTGACTAGTTGTTGGTTCCCTAGTACTAATTCCATTAATCTTTCCCACAAAAATGTAGGTATCGTCCTTTGGGATATCTACATATTGTGTAGGATATCCCCCCTTGGGTAGATATATGATGTGTTCCTTCATATTATGGATATCTGGGATGATATTCCACAAACTCTAGTTTTTGAAAGGGACGTGATAAATATTTTGAAATAAATGATTATGTAGAAGTAGAATATTCACTCTCCAATTTCCATTAAAGACCTGATCATCATTTTTATCAACCGTATAGGAGCTCAACTAACCACTATACGCCCACACTGATTCCCTTCATCAAAAGTTAATGATAGTACTAGAATATAGTGGAAAATCATAGATACCAGGGAGTATTACACATGGGGTTACTAGAGGTGACTTGAGTTATCCTTGATCCTTTGGCTCGGGGGATTATTTTCCATGTTCTTGAATACGTGGCTTTCCCTACTAGGGAAATATGTTTGGGATTCCAAGTTGTCATGTAAGTGACGAAACATAATTTTCAAGGGGGTAGTGTTTTTAATCTAGCTATATTGTCTCTTGAAAAACTTTACCAGCTCTTTGGTGATATCATATAAGGAAACATCCAATATAGGGTTGGTGGTCCTTTCTATTTTAATTTAGCTTGATAGTGAAGAATTTCCACCACTAATAATATCACAACACTATTGGGATCTATGGTACCCTATATTTTTCTAGGATAACAAATATCTCTAGGGTTGAGGAAATTCCATTAGGACCTGATGGGGTTGTTGAAATGATGATCTTGTCTTATTGTTTTATCTTTATAACTTATCCACAACAATGATTTTTTCGTATTTCAGAGTGTGAGGATACCAACTATGAGATTACCATTACATATATTAGTTCCTCTATCATTCTATTTTTTTACTCTTAGGCTTTGGTGGAATCCTACATCGATTGTATGGTAAATAGATAGGCCCTTCAGGTGAAAAACAATGTAATTCACCGACCACCATGTCTGTAGCAACAAAGGAGATGATTCAAGATTCATGCTAGCCTTTTAGAAAGTCCCCGAATCCTAGAGATGAAAATCCCATTTGTTTTTTTTTAATTTTTAGGGAATCTGGTACTTCAATATGATCAATGAATGATGAATCCTCTGATCATAGAGTTCATGTGGATTCCAATATTGTTTCTTCATCAGATCATCCAATCCCCCCCTTCAGACATTCCAAATCATGTAGTTGAAGAGGATAAACCATGATATAGGATAATATAGGAACATATTCACATCTTTATCCTTGAAAATACATTGGAAAAATATTATGACAAAGAATAATGTATTCTCTCAATCTTTCATGACTTAGGGTGGGAGACTTCGATCGCCATTCATGATACAGGATCATAAAAGAAATTATCATGACTTGGAAATAATTGGATTATAGAAAGAGGGACTTACATGATTTCAATGATGTGAATCCACTAGAAAATTGAAAATGTAAAGATTTAGAGTCATTGGAATAGATTCATCAGGTAATATTTTAGTTACATGCTCAAATTGATTCCTTGACCACAAAGATAGAGATACATTAGGTGGTCATATCTTACTTAAAGTCCGATCTTTCGGCATAAACATTCTCACTATAGAGTAATCATGAAATATTTGAGGATATGGCTACACACATTGAGACTCTTCTCCCTTGAGAAGTATTAGAATATGTTGGGTTGAGGGCACTTCAGTTCTCAATAGATGCTTCTCATTAGACTCCTACTGAATTGAAAAATTTAGCCTATTATATATTACTATAGATTGATAAAAAAAGTTTTTTTGATGAAATCCAGGGAGAGACATTGATATGTGTATATTCATACTTTTTAGGAATCTTATCAATGAATAAGTTTCTTGAAATTGTGTGTAATTTTCATGTTTTCTTTTATCCCTGATTTAATTGACATATCATTGATTTGATGTTTCATTAATTATCCATAATACTCATCCTTTTAATAATATTATGTAAACTTATCATTCATGATTTGAATGATTACGTCACGAAATATTTTTCTAATAAATCTCCATGAATTCCCACCAACATGAGATTCCACAATCATGTATCTGATCTAGTTGTCTCAATATCACATGACTCAAAATATGATAATTTGTATTGAATATAAGCCTTGTAGGTATAATTATCTATATTTTTATAAAGTAAGTGGACATAGAAATCATATTTTGATTTTTTCTAAGACCATATGGTGGGAACTTAAATATTTATATCTCTTTATTCATATTTCTATAATATTCCATATTATTCAAATAGTATAAGTCTTAGCGGGCATACAATTGAATTTTTCTCAGGACAACATCTTATGGATTTTTGGCCTAGCATGTTTTTTTTACATTTAAAATTTTATATTTAAAGGTATAAAAAACTAAAAAATTGTTGTGATGTAGTTTAGGGTATTATAGCTCCTTCATTCTATTATTGTAGTTTAGGGTCAAATAGCTCATACCTTCTATTTCCGAAGCTTAATGTCTTTTAACTCAAACCTTATATTACTAATAGTATATAATTTTTAATGCAGAATTATCCGTGAAGTTTAATTTCGAATGTTATGGATATCTACTATGTAGTTTAACATCATGAGTTAAAAAGATCATCGATGTAGTTTAACATCATTTGGTAAGGACGTATTCCCATCATTTCAACATCATATGTTAAGAAAATATTATTTACAATTTAATGTTTTGTTGTAAGTTTGTAAATATGATATGCAATTAAAAGTCTTGTTTCTAGGACATGATTTATGATTATGGAATGGAGAAGACATGTAGATGATTACCCAATATTTTATAAGGTGTTAAGTTTCAGTTTTTTATTTCCTGGGAACATAAGGAATACAATTTCTTTCTAATAAGGAGGATACAATCCTAGTTGGTATATTAAATCCTTTACATGTTGCGAGAATGGTCAAACAGTTGTTTCCCCACTTATTTCCAAGGGCCACGAATGATTTGGGAGATGGTATTGTTGTCTAGTAAAATATTAGGGAAATCATGTCCACTAGGACTTTTAGAGTAAGGTTTGAGAAAATCACAACCCAAAAGTTTGAATTGAGGAATATGTGATGGTGCAAACATGTTTTCTATTACCCATAACACCCCGAGGTGTCAGGTTATTTCATGATGTTATTAGGGATCAGAAGGATTAGATTTACTTTCTCACACGGAGGATATTCCTCTAGTTGGTATGTTAAATCCCATATTTATTGATATCATGGTCAAACAGAGGTTTCCCCACATTTTATAAGGGCCATGAAATATTATAAAAGACTCAGATATCAAGAAGATGAGGTTGGATATGGAGAAAAGGACAATACAAGAATGTTTCTAGCACCCTATGGTAGTTTAGATCATAGTTAGGATGTTCGGGCCCTACACCACATCATTTTGAGTCATGGGATGATTTCCACCAAATTGTTCATAAATAGGGTTTCACATTCTTTCATTGAGAAATGTTACACAACCTAGCGACTTAAGGTGGAGGATATTGAATCCACCTAAATATTTGGGTTACATGAATTGAAAATCATGGTCCAAATTTCTTGGGTCGTGGCGAAGATATGGTATAACCATGCTAGAGATGAACCAGAAATACCAAAGGTGATGTGTCGTACTACTGTTACATGAGGGTTCACTGGGATCATACATCGCTTTTTGTATGACAATGATGAATTTGGATGACGGTTAGGATCTCATATGAATGTTATATAGGCACACATGCATAGTTAAGAAATGGTTATTTGGAAGCATGGTATCATATTCCAAGCTATATAGAAGTATTTTACTGATCTAAGGTTCTCAATTAATGATGTTTTATTCCTGAGAAATGTAATACTAAAGGAATGTATGAGAACCACAATTATTTGTCACCTCCTAGTGAACACGTTATCACAACGAGGAGATGTGACAAGTCATTACTCTAAATTTCTTCTAGACCATTGTATCTAGAGAGAATGGGTGGACCTTTACTAGGGACATAAAGTGTCCCGCATTATATTTATGCCTCTTTTTTTACAATATATTTTCTTAATCTCTGGAGTTGAATAAATTAGTTAGAATATACCTAACATTTGATCATGCCTCCCATTGCGAGTTTTGAACCCGAAAAGTATTATGTCTCTTTTACTAAAAGTGTAGAGGCTCAAAAATTAGACCATTAAAGGATAGAGTTCAAATTCATACATCTTTGACCATATGATAGTCATTTTAAGGTCATGATGCACATGAACTATGTTTGCGGTGAATGTTTAATAGTAGCCTAATTTGGATAGCCATGTTCAAGGGTACTCAAACATCCTTCTGAGAGGGAGATGAAAATATTTTAAATCATTTCTTGAGGAACTCATACTATGTGTAATGATATTGGAAAATCATATCAGGGATGGCTAAAAACACAATATGGTGTTGAGTTCTACCACGATGACATCAAAGATTAGAAATCCCCTTTTTCAAGGTAATGATTTATTTAGTTGATTGATGGAAAATCATGTTCTTGATCTCTACGAATACCTTCATAGTCAAACAAAGTTAGTCTCTAATATTGGTATCCTTTTCCAAGGACCATCAAAGGTTTGAGAAAACCCAAGGTGCTCAAGATATGATGTGTGATTTATGGGTCGAGGGGATTAATAGATAAAGGAGATACCCAATTCATTGGTTGATTGGAGTCATGATTTTTTTTATCCTTTGATAAAAGAGGATGAAGGGTGTTGCTATGCACATTTAACCATCATTTAGTTGAAAAAAAAATTTCATACAGTTTTAATGTCTTATGAACATGATATTATCCAGGCAGTTTAATGTCATGTGGTATGGCTTTTTTCTACATCATTCATGTTCGTATGATGTTAGGGAGTTCATTTTTATCATTTTATATATTGTGGACGGAACTATGATCGGGATATGGGAATTTCTCTATATCCAGTGATTATTGGAATTGGGGAACACATAATGATGGGGGGATATTTTTATTTCATGGATTGAGCCATGTATCAGATTTCCAAGAATAAATACATATCTTATTTTAATAGAAATCAAAACACACATAGTTATTAAATGGGAAAGTCTCTAGGAAAATCTGACATGTATGCAGAGAGGTGAACTGTTCCCATTTATTATTATAGTGTAACCTAGCATTGGATATACGAGCATCCTTACATATACCATGATGACATGAATCAAGAAACATGTAGTTATGAGGGGGAAATATTCTTATTGATTTTGGTATCTAGAATAGGTATTGGAGATCCAAGCATCACTACGCATCCCTTGATGAAAATTATCAAGACACAATTTATTATTATGAATCTATGCATGTTATCATCATACATTAAGGACATATGATTCGCTATGTTAAAAGGGAATATTGTGCTAGACACAAGCCTAGAATTCTGTGTGGATCAATGTATCCTACAATGGTAGGAATCAATCCACACAAATTTCATGAATGAAGATGTGGTGGGAGACCAACACGAAGCATTGTGGTCTTTTCGAGCAAGTTACATAGTAGTTCATGGATTTATTCCTTATAGGATACATCCACCATGTATTTTAATGTCACGTAGAGAGGAATCATGTTGTGTGTTTAAAGGTATTTCATTTGGAACCATGATAACCCAATCTTTTATTAGTATATCTCGACAATGTGTGGATTCCCTTACTAAACATTCTAAGATCACTTGACTAGTATCAGTGTGAGAAACAAGGAATGAAAAAGGTTTATGTCACCAACTAGAGGAAATTAAAGGAAAGGTCATGGGAATTGGGTATAATGTTAGTGCTAGGCCAAGATAAGGAACCTACGAATCCTTACAGATCTCATTAGAATGAGAATCAAGCCACAGATATTTTTGGAAAACAGTTCAATTTAGTATCAGGTTGAAAAGAAATCATCCATGAATGTTAACATCAGGTGGTAAGGATAAATGTTATTAAATGTGAAGCAATATCGTGGCTGGAACTGTGTATGGATATCTAAGTGTCACTGTGTATTATATGATGGAAGGAATCAAAATATATTTTGTTCATAGATAGACATCAGTCATGCAGTTTAATGTTATGTGGTAAGTATTAAGGTTTATCCAATATGAAAAAAGTCTTGAACATTGTCACCTAGCATGATGTGTTATGGCCAGGAAAAATATATTATGGCAGGACTTGGTATTTGGGGTACATGTTACACTACAAATCTTGTGATGGTATGATTGAAGTCACATGTATTTCTTAGATGAGGAATACCCTATGTGTATATGACTTCCACACAATGATGATGGAACTTCATTTCCCTTTTTCCTCGAACAAACTCATGTTCAATTAATCGTTAGTGCGATGATTCATCCCATGCTGTTTAACATATTGTGGTAAAGTCATTTTCCTTATAATTTAATTTTTTTAGTATGGTAATGTGCATTACAGTTTAACAACATGTGGTTAGGATGTGTTCTAAAATGTTCAAAATCATTTGGTCTAGATGCATTCATTAAAATTTAATGTCATGTGGTCAAGATGTGTTCTATATAGTTTAACTTCATGTGGGTAGGATGAGTTTGTGCAGTTTAACATAAAGTGACCAAGAAAAATATTTTATAGTTTAATATCACGAGACCTAAAGAAATTTGTTTTGTTTAATTTCATGTGACTAGTATGAATTTTGGCATTTTAACATCATGTTACCATGATGAATTTCTATATTTTAACATCACGAAATCTAAATAAATTTGGGTTGTTTAACTTCATGTGACCAGGATGATGATAATATTTGATGGTGGATATGGAAATTACTTCATATGAAGCCTCACATTGATGTGTGTGTGTGTGGGGTGGGGGGTTACACATTTCCTATATATTTTTTCTAGTGATTATGATCCATTGTGATAAACCATATGTTTAATATATGGACCTCCCAATTTGGTCTCTAGATAAAGAGGATTCCTCCCAATTATCATTGGGGTTCTAAGATTCAATTCTAGTTTACCTTGAAGGAACAAATGGATGAATACCTTTTTATTTAATGATCTTGTGATCCAATCCCAATGGACTTCTTGTTTTTTCAATACAAGCGACTATTTCTCAATTACCTATTGAATTTTATTTGAGAAAATTTTCTATTTCTCATCAACTAATATTTGTAAACAATTATCTATTCATGGTGAGGGAAATTTGACTTGTATGGGAAACACTACATTGGTCCCTTATAATAATTAATACAAATTGTCTTCTATACTAGTACAAATGGTGGTATGATAGGCCCATAAAGCATGGAACAGCTCGTTCGAAAAGTATTTATTGTCCTTATTCACCACTATATGGAGTATATTTTATAGAGTCCTATTGGAGGCCTATATTTTTAAATTTTATAAAATATTATATTGGGATGAATGGTTTTTGTCAATGTTGTAGTCCTAGTACAATTTCATCAACTCAGTATAAAATAAGATAGTGTAATTATCCATGATTAGTGTGTGAGGAACTCGAAATATTTTGATGATATTGGACTAAACAAAGTTGATGTTATTAATCATCCAAACTTCATTGATGTGTGTTTCTTCAGCCCATTGGTAAAATAATTTTACTGTTGTAAGGATGTACATAAATTTCTTGGTTTCATCTTGTGGATATGGCCCCATAAAATCAATTCACAATACAAAAAGTGGAAAGGAATTAGTAGATTCATGTAAAAAATTTGGGGATTTATGGATGATGTTTTTGTGAATCAATAATGGAAGAAATTTCTAGGATAATCCCACAATGTCATGTATCATGGTTTTACAAAAATATACAATCCTCCTACTTTGGTGGGGAATCCTATCCCTGGAATGATGTGCATTGTTGGATCTTGGATGAAACTCTTCTATAATAGATGGAATCTCTCTTTCAACAATACATATGATGAGGATTCCATAAAAGAAACTATTTTAGGGGTATTTGTTCGTCATTTGGCCCACCCTTTAGGGTAATGTTTCCTTCCTATGTTAGAATCTATTCCATTCTAGATCAATTTGTTAGGAGGATTCCATTTTGAAGATAAACTATTATGGACTCCATCCATATAGAGATAGATATCAGTTCATTTGGATTTGCAGTGATGTTTCTCTGATTGATTTCAACTATGTCTCAAATAAATATTGATGATACCATCCTTTAATGCGTGATGTGGAAGATCAATCCCTCCTGGTCAGGGTTATCCAAGACTATGAATGCATTAGACAATGCGTTGACATGAGAATTCTGTGATCGAGGGACATGGTGTAATGAGGGATCTAAAGAGAAATCCTCCATTATTTCTTTGACTTACCCAATGATATTGTAAAATTTATAATTTTTAATTTCATATTATCCATTAATCTTATTAATCACTCTGTTAGAACCCTTTTTTATGTTAATTTAGGCTATTTTCAATTGAAGCGGTAGTTCTAAGATAGTTAAGAGGGAATGGTATTCAGCCTCTTTATTCATGAAAACATCAAAAGGTGAGATAGAGAAGGTAAAATTTTCATTATATATAGAAAAATTACACTCTCTAATCCATCCCTGTTAAGTTTTGGGGTTTCAAGTATCTTGCTAATTAGACTTTTGGAGGCACCAGCAAAATACATCTCCCATGCCTGGGGAGTGTCATTGGAATAAAAAACCACATCATCTAGAAGCTCAGTGTCCACTAGTTTACATCATATGGAGGAATTTGTGATTATGAAATCATCTAGATAATGACCATTCACTAACTTCTATGGCACAAACTGAATGTCATACTACTTCAGCATAACTTCCCAACGGGCTAAACACCTAGTCATCATTAGATGACCAAGGATATTCTTCAGTGGGTCAATGCGAGAGACCAAAGGAACATTTTGGTTCTATAAGTGACGCATCTAAATATAATAAAAAAATAAAAGAATGAGGTAGTTCTTGTTGATATCATAATATTAGGTCTCATTATCTAGATTCATTCGGCTATGGTAGTAGAGATTGTTCTCATTCCCCACATCATTTTTCACTGTGAGGATGGCCCCGAGTTATAATTCCATGGTGAAAACATATAAGATCAGAACCTTTTCTTCCAATGATAGCATCAGTTCCAATGGGTGTAATTGGTATTTTTTGATACTCTAAAATGCTTCCTGCTAGTCCTTATCACATTGATATGAAATTCCCCTCTTCATTAGATTCGTGAATGAACGATATTTTTTGGCCAGATTGGCTATAAAACTCTAAATTTTGGTGAGGTTCCCTCGGACCCCTCTTATTTTTTTGATATTCAAAGGGGGTGAAATTACTAAATTATGCTAGTATTTTCAATGTCGGCCTCGATTACATGATGGAATACCACAAAGAATAGTAATTTACCTGACATTACATTAATAACAAATTTTAGTGGATTTATCTTTAGACTATGATACCGTAAATTTTCGATGGCTATTTGAGGATCCATGAAGTGATCACATAAATGTCAAGATTTTACCACAAGGGCATAAACATAACATTCCACTGTTCATCCTATAAATTTCATAAAGATATGATTCATTAAACATTGAAAAGTAGTACTAACATTCTTTAATCCAATGGGCATGACCTGATTGAGAAAGATCCCTTATGGTGCTCTAAAGGTAATGACTTCCTCATCGATAAGGGCCATCCTTAACAGATTATCCTACGAGTACCCATTCAAGATTTAAAGGTATTTAAAACAAGTATTTTCATAGATTAATAGTTATATGATAATAAATTGGAATTCATCCTTTAGTCAGTGTCGATAAAGGTCTATTAATTTGATACAGACCCTAATCTATCAAATATTTTTCCTGAAGGGATGATGTTGGTGATCCATTTTGGGTATTATAATTTGTCGATGAAATTGGATTTGATTTTTTTATTCAAATTATAACTCTAAATTAGTATCATCATATGGTTTAATCCTCCACTATTCCTTCTTGAAACATCAGTGGTCATCGGAAAGGAGAGATGGTCTTTAGCCACCACTGGATTATGTCTATGAAATTCTATATAATTACAAGAGAACACATATTGTTGTTTCTTTAGAAATGAAATTTATAAAAATATATATCTTTCTCCTTGATAGGAATATTGACACTAAATAATGTAGCATGTGTGTCTTCTTCTGTTCCCAGATTTACCCGCCTGAGCACACAGATGGTAATGGATGCACAATTCTCAAATGTGGGAGGGGAGATCCTAATATCATCCACTTCTTCAACCACCTTTGAATTTTTTGATGTTTTGATGTATGAGGTGTGAAATTTTATGGAATTACTATTCCTATGAAGATGAGATAGGCCATGTGAAGTGACATTATCATCATCTAATACCATTGTTATTGTAGAGATATTCTGGAGCTAATTTTATTTTTCATTTTCACTGGGGAAAAGAGGAGCCTAGAAGTTTGTGAATGAATATACTACCTCAATTAGGTTTATATGTAGAAAAAAATAATTTTCAATCATACTCCAGGGATTCACAGGAGTGATCCCCAATCCATTGGAGGTTAAAACCTATATATTTTTGTCCAACATTGGATGTTTTCCATAAATTTATGGAAAAATAACATAGAAAATGTTTCTTTTAAATAATTGAAGGGGGAACTACCACCATGTAGTATGTCAACATTTCTAGTGATAAGGTGTTTCAAAAATTTATATAATAATGAGGGTACTAGGATTTGGTTGGGAAGCCATGTCCATCCAAGAATGAAATTATATGCTGCATAATTATTGATAACCATGAAATTAGAATTAGATGTGAGATCTTCCAACTGAGATTTGAGATTGATCTTCCTAAGAGGCCTTTGGTTGATCTTATCATACCCATGAATGGTCATTATTGTTGGAAATAAATCTGTCCCAATTTATCCAAATCATCAATGTTTCATAACTGGTATGAGTTTGATCCTAGAACAATTTTAATTGAGTGACCTTCTTGTATTTACATTTGAAATTATTCCTAAAACATATAGGGATTTGATGTGTACTTGGATGACCTCTCCCAGATCCTACTTCATAATTGGGATGGAGACATTTAATTATAGTGGCATGGTCTCCACTTGATAACCCTCATATTCAGAGACACATTTCTTAAATTATTCTATAATATAGATGTCTTTGACATGTTCCTCTATTAGTTCTTTTGAATGATGGAGTGAAAAAATTATTAGATATTTCATGGGATAACCGCTAACTATATGAGCATGTAGTATTTTTGGACAAGAGGTCAATTATTCCCAAGGATGGTTTCCTCTATATTATGTGGCTTACGAGCTGATTCATTATAGGAATAAATACATGTGGCTTGTGCAGTGGTCAACAGAGCCTCTGCTGCTGATGACCTTAGCCAATCCAGCAATCCCCTTTATCTGTGCCGATCTGGCAATCACACCCCTTACAGACGTTCGTGTAAGAAGATTGGGAAAAGATGACCAGTGGAGGGTTATGGGACACCCATATGCCACTTTTGGTAATTCTAGAGTAATTGTCCAGGAGTCATAGCCGTAAATATATCCTCTATTAGAATGTGACTGGGAAATTGGGTTCGACTATGGCCACACTATCTCCTATATCCTTGTCTCTTACACCAACAGCCTCAGGGTCATTGGTTAGGTATGGGGAACTCATTCTCAAAGAAATATTCATCATCAAATAATGGGTCTTTAATGTTTATTATGTCAATAAATCCAATGATGACATATTTATCTGATGATGGATTCACATGGTGGGGCAGTTCCCATTCTTCAGATGTTGTTGGAATCATATATACGAGAGTTTGATCTTACATAAGAGGTGAACATGACTCTTCCTCTTTTTTCTTTTCTTGTGTTCAATAATTACTTACACATACAAGAGGTTTATTTTATGTCACCTCCATTAGAGAAGGGAAAATTAGGGGTTTGAGAAATTGTGGTCTCATATTGGCATGATCTTGTGGAACTATTTTTCGAGAAATGATGTATTTTAACTTTTACGCACACCTAGCAGAAACTTCTTTCCAATAATCAACCTGTATTATTTGTATGATGGTTATAGAAGTAACATTTTATAGGGTGTTGTCTAATTTCTCTTTTTTGGAATTGAACATTATTTGGAGGACATCATTAAATACAAATAAATCCTGGATGTTGTGACCCAACATTTTATGTAATGTTCAGTATTGGGGATGATCGTTGAGGATGACCTAAATGGGTTTCCTGGGATGTGGCATCTTGAGTTGGTTATTTACCATAATTGAAAGTAATTAACTAGGAACTATATCATTTTACAATGTGTATTATATATCCATATATTCCTCAAATGTTGAGAGACCTTTATCTATTTTTTCTTGTAGACGAGACATATTTTTTAGCTGCTCTATAGGTGGCACTAGGTGATTCGAAACCTACATAGGTGATTAAATAGGAAATTCCATTGGTTTTAGAGTAAAAATGGAAATATCTACCATAAAAAACCTTTCCCAATGTTCAAAGGTAATTATTTCAGACTTATCATGGGTATGTTAAATGGATTCTCCTAAACATTATTCAGTTTCTATGAAATCACATAATCTTTTTGGTTATTTCATCAGGATTAGAGGTGTCTGTTTCTCATCTTATGGATTTTTAGTATGGATTTCTAGAAGTTTCTCCTTTTAGAGGGGGATGTTGAGTGAATAAATTATTCCTTTAAACATATTTAGGATATCTATCACCCTCTATTTTTCTTATTTTATCCAGTTTAGGTCAAAACAATTTGTAGTCTTATGTATAAAGATGAACTGGTTAAGGAAGTAATGATGATGGATTCCCCATCCTAAAATGGATACTGTTAGATATATACTATATAAAAAAAGGAATGGACGTCTCTAGGAATGCACAGAATACCTTATCTTGGTCACATCCTACTGATATCGAGGCTTGAACATTAGACCATATTGGGATTTGAAGTGTTTGAGATGCTGTTCTAGATCTCTCGAGCCATTGAAGGTGGAGAAGGTAGGGTTTCTAAAATTTGGTGGGGGAAAAGTTTTGTCCACCCATTCAAGCATTTAATTCAACTAAGGATATATAGGTGTGCACCTCCCTTCCATGGTTTCCATTCAAGTAGCCATAGATTCAAGGGAATTGAGTAGTTCTGGAGGTATTGTTGTATGATCTACCTCCCATCTATAGGGAGTCAGTGGGGCTTCATGAGGCTAGATCATTTTAATTTAACACTAATTTTTGATTCATTTTAATACTTAATGATCAAATTATTTAGGAGAATATATTGTTATAATGGTGGTATGTCTCCATAATCTTCATAATTATCATTTATGTAGATCTGATTTCAGGATATGGAGCCAATCTAACACTCAGATTCCACTATTTCAGGTGTATCAGTTTTTTCATGATCATTGAGCGGAGAGATAGTAATCTTTAACTAAAACAAAAACCCCGAGTGGGAGTGATTCCCTTGATTATATCCTAATTATGTTGTCTATGATTCTGTATCCCATTCTTATATTGTTCCAACTGGTCCTCTCTTGAAAGATTGTTGTCTCTTCTGAGTGACGAGTGTGACATAACCACTTATATCCCCATATCAATGGAAGCGTTCTTCTATAAACATGGAATTTCAATATTTATAGGTTTTAGGTTTTGGATTATCCTATGGTTCTGGGTATTTTAAACCTCTTTGGGGGCATACATGTCCTCTTATCTGGGTATAATTTCTATATTATATCCCTCTAAAATTTCACCTTGATCCTCATTATCAATTATGTTAATAGATGTTAGAACCATGACCATTATATGTAATAAATGGAGTTTGGGTTGTGTTTTTTTACAATCCTCATTGTACGTTCAAAATGATTTCCAGGAAGGGGAAAATACAGTTTGAGGAGACATCAACATTGAAGGTGGTGTCATTTCCTAGTGTTTGCCCTATTATTGGGCTTAAAATGTGGAAAATAGAGAAATGTGAGTTTAGAAAAGAATGTTGTGTGCAATATTGTTTGCGTTTTGGAAACTAAAGCACAAGGCATGTTTTGGGATCAAAACATCGAAAAATGGAAATGAATTAGTTGCGCGAAAGATCTGGAGCTGTGCGTGGAAAATGGTTCCTAAGTGATAATAATTTCCCACAGAATGAGAGGTTTTGCACGACATAGTGTATTTTTCCCATGGGGTTCAGAGAAGCCTATAAATAAGAGGGTACCCCCTCATTCAATATTTCTAAATACTTATAGAAGATCAAATTTCTGATTCGCATAAATGTTTCACAAAAACGGAATTGTGCGGAAAAGTTAAAGTTGTGCATAAAAGTTACTGTTGGGTGAAAAAGTTAATGTTGCATGCAATTGTTAATGTTTCACGCAAAATTTCATGTTGCACGAAAAATATAATGTTTTTCATAAAGGGTGTATTTTTGAGAAATATTTTTTGTGTGAAAATAAAATAATGCACAAAAAATTCAGATCATATACCCAAATGGTAGGTGTTGCACACAATTATCAATTTATAATGAATACCTATTCTAAAAATCAGGTTCAGTGGTTCAATGATTTAAAGTGGAGCAATTCATAACATTGATGCAAGGAATGTCTTGTACTAAACATAGACAAATACATTAATGAAAATCTATTGAAGTGGCCTTCAAGTCGATAAACTGAGGGAGACATCTCACAAGGTAGTGAGTTAGGGGGAGTCGATGGAAGTGATCTGAGGGACGCAGTGAGCTTTCCCTAAACCTTTTTAATGGTAGTGTGCCTGAAACATAGTGACAGTGACCAAAACATGTAATCCATAAACTAGTGAATATTAGTGTATTTAGGTATGACCGAAACACTATCAGAGTATACTTCTTAGACATATCCCATAGCTGTGAACAAAGTAAAAGTGTTGTGTGGTCTCTATGGATGTGATTGTTTTATTTATGTTCTCATCAGACTCACAGTTTTAAAGAGTTCCTACTATCATGGGAACATGATACATGATTTAAAAGAAAAAGTTTCTCCCTGATTCACCCCACCCGTCTCAGGTTGTCCTGGGGTCCTAGAATAGAGACATGATTAAAAGAGGTATAATGAGAAATGGTAGTTGTAGAGTTAATCTCAATGAAATATGATGATATTTTACTACTTTATTTAGGGAAATTTCATGAACCCTCAGCCATTTTTAATTGTTTTGGTACATGGACCTTGTAGGGTTTCATTTCATTTTTCACATGTTTTTTCTATCTTTCCCGACGAACAGTGACATTGAGGGAGTTTCTGATCATGATTTTCAAACAAGCAATGAATAATAGGGGATAAACTTGAAATATGAGGATAAAATGTGATTCCAAATATCGTTATTTTCCACACAACATATAGATCACTGATTCCCTCTATGGGGATGATAATGATGAAATTTCCCCTAGTCCTACTAGTTGAGGACTAATCCGGGCCATAATTGGATTTAGATGAACATGATTTTGAGGATTCGGTGATTTCAATCACGTTATTTATGACTCATAATAAGGGTATTAAGATATAAATTCTCCAATACAAGTGTCTTGGAGTTGATCGTGAACCAAAATTTATTTCACCTAGACCCTTTTGGGGGGTGAGAATCCTGGTGATGGAAAATGAGATAAAAATTCCCTATCCTAGTGTTCTTGGGTTTGTTTTATGATTCTACAAATATTTCCTAAATCCTCTCAAGGATTAATGACCTAAGGGGTATAGGTAGTGGTAGAAATTCCCCCAACTCAGTGGGTTTGGTTTTCTCCTAGATGGATGTTATGATAGCTTATATCACAACTTATTTGATTTGGTGTAGCAGTTCTCGTTTATGAGATAGGTTTAATGGAAGCTTGTGATAGGATTCATATTCCATTAGATGTTTTCGGGTTGAAAAGAAATTTTTATTCTTTGTCTAAAATGTGTTCAAATTTCTTAATGGGGACCATTTCAAAGATATTATGGAAACCAGATCACTCTATTTGTGATGTATGGCTTTGCTAAATCGATGTAATTCTGTTGTAGTGACCAAATAGTACACATGTTACCCGATCCACTGATTTCTCGAATGCTACAATATTATAGGATTCCATATTTGAGGATTTATATTGTTGTAGGGATGTGGAAAAGTAGAGAACTATATATTTTACCCAATATCAGATATAGATTCATGATGAGGCTTCAATGATCAATTTTTTAGGATTTGTAATGAAAATGTAGCAGGAGTGTTCTAGATATTCACTATGTTTTTCTAGTATTGGGTCTCATTCCTTAAATAATGTAGTAAGACGTAACTGACAACAAATTATCATGATGGTATGATGGTTACCCTAAAATCCAAGTTAAGGGATGTGTCTAGCCATTATGTACTAATGTATTTACAACATATTTTGTCATATGTAAGGCAAGATCAATTTTTATAGCTCATATGGGATTCCATATTCAGAAGTAAAAAAGAGAAATATAATGTTTTGGTGGTTTTTTGGAGATATATCTCCATATATAAATGTCTCCTTCCTCTTCATCAAACCTACATGCCTCCACCTGGTCAGAAAATAGAAGTTACTTCTCAGGGTCGTCTACTGAATATGGTGAAGGGTTATTGGAAGTTGATAGAGAACTATATGTGGATGACCCCAGTGTTTTGAGAATATACCTATGTTGAGGAATCTGAGTTTAAAGAACCTATCTATATGGAGGCATATAGTAAATAGAAGGATTTCCTTGTCCAGGGGAGATATCACTGGGGGGAGCTTAACTATGTCAGATGTTAGGAGTAGTGTCCCTATAATCTATCTCCAGAATACCATGGAGAAGAATATCAAGGTAATGGTCACCTTCTACTTAGATTGAATATTAGAAGGACCCTTGTGGTGTTGATAACATGTGTTGAAAACCCATAAGTACATTGACATTGAGAAAGACATGAATGTGAGCCTCATTATGCGTCTTGGCGAGAATATGCAGACCAAAATTTTGGAGTTGTATAGGGATATTATCTTGCTGTATGATGGATACCAAAATATGTTTCAAATAGTCTAGACTTCAAGAGTATGATCCCACTATCGAGAATTTTTTTGATTATTCTATTGATTTCTTCACTATCATAAATAATGTGATCTTTTGTTTAGGTGGTTTTTAGAATATGTTGGTCAACCAAAGCTGAAGTTGGGATATAAACCTGCTTCAAATAGTAATTATTCTCCAAATAATTCACATATACCTATGAAATAGTAGAAGGGATATGATCCCCTATTGTATATCCTATGAATGAAGTTAGTTCATTCATTAATCCCTAGAAGAAAGGGTATTATTTGGGCTATGTAATGGGTTTCCCTCTACCCAGTTAAAAGAGGACTTTTCTTTGATTTAATAATAAAAATGAGGCTTCAACCCCAACCTTTAAAAAAAGGGTATTATCTTGGCATCTTTTGATCTATTATAGTATGGAAATCAACTTCAGTGATAGGAATATGAGCCTTATCAAAGTCATATGCCTCTCTAACATGGTTGGACCCATTGGGAGTTGAGATATGTCCCCGATTACGTGCCTTGGGAATATGATTCCAGTATTTTTTGATGAGTATATGAGCCTATACTAAAGAACACGCCTCTCTAACTTGGCGAGACTTGGTTGGAAGGGGAATATGTTCCGAATTTAGTTCCTTTTATGTTTTCTACTAATCATTGTTGAAATAAATTTGAGACTATCTTGAGGCATGTTTCACTCTAACATGGTGAGCCCCATTTTTAACTAGAATATTAGCCTATTCTGGTGCCACTTCCTTTATAGGAATATGATGATAACTCTCTCATATGGAAGTAAGTTTGTGTACTTTCTCTAAAGAAACCACCTGTTCATTATGATCTGAGTGTTGTGAAACCCTGTCTTTCAGGATATGAAAATGAACCTATCCCTATATTTGTATTAGTCCATAAATATTCCAGGGATTTCCTTCAACTATTTAAATACTGTAGGTGAATTTTATAAATGTGTGCCTGAGAATGTAGGCATACACATTTTATGTCTCAAATATGTACTAGATGATATCTTCAATTGAATAATGGATACAAAACCACTTATGTCCTTTTTATTCTATAAAAATATTTTTATGCAAATCATGATTGGGGGTATGAATATGTGCCTCCCCCATGCATGATACAATAATTTGGGAACTAACTTTCTTAGAGTGAGTGATAATATGAGGTCAGTCTCTACCTATCAACAGAATATTCCAGTGGGTTTTTTCACCAGAATCTGAGATATGATCCCACTATCTATTATCCAAATCTTTCTATGCCTAATGTGTCTTCATTGTTTTCCATGTCATATGTGGTAATGTGTAAATTGGTTTATTTAGTAAGGGACTTAGGGGAACATGTGGGATGATGTTGGTGATATCGGTTTATAGAAGCCCTCCTAGGTGGCTCCTAAACCAGAATGGAGACATAGTTAACTTCTTGATCCACATTCCCTGGATACTTAAGGTTGTTATTGTTCCAATCGAGGGATAATATTTCAAGGGGGATGGTGATAGAATTGAGTGCCACTAGATTTACAACCTATTTGTTTGAAGGATTCAAAATCATTTTTTTAGCATTTGAGAACCCTCTCATACAACCTCAAGGGTCAAGACTATTCCATATCTATAGTATTATCATAAAAAGGAATTCTCCACATGAATATAATGTTATCCAGTGGGTGAGGTCATTCTGTGACTCATAGAGGTTGTATTAATAGTTGATTATCCATAACAGTCACAAGATGAAGACATGAAATCCGGCCATGGTGTTTTTTATAATATAATTTTGTTAGTTACTAATACAACAAGGAAAAAATTCAATGGTTAGTGAACCATCATAGGAATTATATGTTCTCAATCAGATATGTACATGTAATATAATTTCCTTTTTTATTATTTGTTCAACCATTTTTCTCCTGAGGACTATTCATATTGAGTATATAATATTTTTCATGAGAACCCTAGTTACATTAATTCAATCGATCATTTTTATTATTTGAGAGATTCACATTGGGAACACCTTTTCTGTTTTGTGAAATGATATAAATTATATCCCCTGATGATTTGATAATAGATGGGTTGATTTCAATAAAATTATTCACATCAAGTTTACCACTTATGGTTATCTAATATTAAAATTCCCAATGGTTCCCATAACCATAATTGAGTATATACCTTCTTTCCAAAGGTAAGAAATCAATTGGGTTTTTAGACCCAACGACACTTAGGAATATATATTGGTTGAGATGACGTGAGGTTGATCTCATCACAAATTTTTAGGGGTAATTTTTTCCCACTACGTGATTATATTATTGATTTAAGATACTTTCTATAATATCTACAAAATCCCAATATGAGACTGGTTACACTAATAAAATGATAATGTGTTTAATCTTCCTTGTATAAAGGGGATATCTATTAATGAGTACATCTTTATATATCTGAGGTTATTCATCCATATTCTATTAATTGGAGGATGCTTATATTTTGAACCATTATAACTATGAACATAATTGTTTACTATCATCCAAGGAGGATATTAATATTATGAGAATGGTATTGATCCTTTTTGGAGGCATCTTGTGTATCCTAATTATAACATGAATCAAAGAACACATATTTTATTAATCTCATGTTGTTTAATATCTCCCTGAAAGAAAATATATGGGGGAAATTAGGAACCAAGATTTGATCTTGATCCTTAGGGAGGCATTATATATATCCTTGTTATGAAATAGGATAGAGTCATTATTGTTGGATCACACCCTCCAAAATTATCATGATGTAAATTCCTTTATATGAGGCTATCCATATCTTGCCAATGATCAGGGATTACACATTGATATTTCCATGGCTTGTGGATATTCCTGATGTGAATGATATGTTTCCAATGTGATCCTTGATTAGTGTGAAAAACAAGGGAAAACGAGTAAGTAGTTTAATTATATGTTGATGCAGTAAATATGCATTAGGGTGGCCCATTGGATGGTTAATATAGGGATCCATAGAAAGGATTTATATATATACTCGATATAAAAGGAATCATAGTAATTTCAGTTCAATTATCTTCTCAATCCACTTGTTGAGGAGGAGGAATGATAATCTCTTGTGAGAGAGTTGGCCTCGATAGATAGAATGTTAGAGACATGAAGGGAATTGTACCGAGTAAGATACCAATTAGAGATCTTAGAATAGAAAGGAATCCTACATTTTTTAGTTATGGTCAGAATTATAGTTCTCATATTATTGTTGTCGGTATGCCAAAATATATCCATTGATGAAAGTTACTATGTCCCGGGATATCTTTTTGGCATGTATTTATTATCCACCTTCCATTTTCTGATCTTCTACCTAGAATTTTTGAGGATGCAAAGACATGTCATGGTTTCATAGTAGAGATGTAAAAATAAAATCACATGACCGTGTTGAATTGTCTTAAGTTTTCGTATAATCTGAATGGAATGTATAGAGTCTATCACTTGATAACCATTGACATGTCTAGGGGACATTCCTTGACCTTGATAACATGACTAGAGGTTGTCACATAATCTAGAAGACATATCTTGAAGACATAAGGAGATAAAATATGAAATGATTGGAGGGTGTCATGTGACTTGTATGTCATTTTTGGCAGGTGTGGTGTGTCTTATATGGCATGTATGTAGGGTATCATGAAAATTGGTTGACATTTTCAGGTGCCACCACATAACAGGGTGGCACGTCTAGAGGACACCATATGTTTTGACTAGAAATCATAGAGGACTTATCATGACTTGGGAAGACTTCTTAGATAGCATCAAATGAAATACTTAACAAGTCTATGGGGCATCAATGATCCAAATGGCATGTATAGGGAGGATCACATGACTTAGGGGATGTGTCCTAGTTCCATCGCATGATCTGATTAGGTCATCTAAAGCACATGAGGATCAACATATCCTATATTGAATAAGTATCACATTTTTCAGTCTTTATTAAAGATATTAATTCCTGTGTGACTCAAGGTTTTTACAGTGTTACCTTATTTTACGTTTCGCATGACCCAATCAACATGCTAGACTTCCTTCACATAATCTAGTTGGCATGCCAAAAGTCCTTCATGTGACCTATAGAGTGATCACATGAAGTTTATATTAATGACATGAGATCCACTAGGATTTTACCCATATTATAAATAAATGAATAACTTCGTAATCATGTGAATGACCACTCTATAAAGGTCACTCCTACGCTCTAGTGTAGTAGTCGCTCGTGGTCTCTCTTCTATTGTTTGTGTCAATTCCTATTTTGTACTGGGGGGGGTGGATTTATAGGTCTCTCCAACCCAGTTATAATACACTATGAGTGGAACATATATCAAGAATATTTTATAGAGTTAGTGGATTGATTTTGGTATCATGTGATTCACATGATCCTATTGTGGGTCATCCATTACACCACTTGATGAATGCGATGAGAAGACTGTTCCACCATCACACTATTTATTGGACTCCATTCGATCAAAGGAAATTATCCTAACCATTTTAAATTGTAAAATAGATTTCATATGGATAGTTTTACATGAATAGAAGTTTTAATGAGATCAGGGAACCCATGGAAAGGATTTCACATGATCGAATATGACTTGTCGAGGGTCATTCGAGAGGAAAAGGAGACTTGTCAAGGGATACTCTTTGAGTTAAAATTGACATGTATAATGGCCCATGGGATATCATACTGGATTTTTGAAGGGGCCTTTCATGACCAATGGTAATTGAAAGTGGAGTAAGACCCATTTTTCATGGAAGCACCATATCCTTTCTTCACAAGAGGCTTATGACTTTCCCATTTTGGTTTTCATATTTATTCTATATGGACATGAGATCTCATACAGCTGTGTGAGTGTTTTTTATGGAAATCACATTATTTTTTTGTGATGTGTCACATAAACCATAATGTATCTTACGGTGATGCACACACATTTTCATGGAAAACCTACCCACTTTTCTATATAGTGAGAGGGATAGAGATTAATCGAATGGACATGTCTATGACTCTTTAGATAAAGAAGGTGACATTCCAGCATACTCTTTAATGATATGTGGGAAAGACCTCCAAGGTATTAATGAGGTCTTGTGAATCAAATAATCACATCTAATGAAGATCAATGTAACTCTCCATCACATGATGCATTCTACTTTAGGTTACAGAGGGGGTTTTTAGGTTTGTTAGGCATCCGCTGGTTGACAGGTCGCGTGACATAGAGGAACTTTCATGGAATCCTTCACATGATCATCAGGAATTGTTAGTATTCCTTAACAATAAAATGAGGTATTGTCAAAGGGGATTCATGTGATCAAAAGAAGATCATATGATTCACATGTTCCAATTTCATGGCCTTTTGAGGGTCATGTGATCATGTATCTTTATAAATGTTATGCAATCCACATAATTCATCCACCCTATCTTCCTTTTTTGTGGAGAAATAATATGAAAAATTTGGGTATTTCTTCCTATGTAGATATGTAATTTATCATTTGGTGGGTATAAAAAATGTGATAACATTATTCTATCTCTCTTGGTTAATTTTTGAATTATAAAAAACAAGAAAATGAGTGTGCTTACCAGTTTCCTTCTAAAATAATAATTATAATTTCCCATGAGATAATGTTATATCTCTCTATAATAATATGCATAGCATAATTGGGGTTATTATACATTAAAAAAACTGGGTTATTGTGAATTTAAGATATCCATATTATTTTTAAAGTAGGTTTTTATGGAATAAATTCCAAATTTAATCCTGAAAGGAAACCTAGAAAATATTCATTTTAAAGTAAAATTGTTATGGATAGAAGTGATAAAGAGTTCATCCATGATTGAAAAAACATAAGAATAAGTCAATATGATCAAATAATCCTCCTCATATGTCATGTTATTAAATTTATGTCTAGATTGAATACTAATGTTTTTAAAAATTGATGGATATAAGGCTTATGATATTTTTAAGAATTCATCCACATACTGAGGATTAATATTAAATCAACTAACAAAGTTAACCATTTAATTTTTTCGACAAATGGTTTCATATATGGATTTCATTTAAATATTAATAATTAATTTTTCTAAATGGAAACTAAATCAAAAGAGTTTAATTCCATTATTTTCCTTCATTTAAAACCATTGAAATAGGTTAAAGGGAATGTTGGAGAAGGGAAAAACATAAAGGGATTCAAAAACATAATTTTCCCATAATGGGTCCTATATAAGGTAAACATGTTTTACCCTTAGAAATCATATATGTATCATGTAAGAATAATATGTTTTATCATTATAGAATTATGAAACCCTCACTTACCTCTATGTATCCATGGAGTACCCTTGGTAGCCTATGAAAATTCTATTTTATTTTTAGGTAGAACTAGATTCACCTTTACATAACCTTTAATACTAAGGAACTTATATCAACCAAGGATTTTTATAAATTGATATTACATAATTTAAATTAATATTTAATACATTACTCAAAAAAACACCTAAGGATCATAATTGTTTTGTGAATTTGGAGAATATATACACAATCTTCTTATTTAGTGAAAGATGGTCAATTCTGCTAAAAAAGATCTTCCAATTTAGTAATCTTCATAAATAACCCTAGATAGAACCATTCTTCATAACCATGGGAAATTAAACATAATAAAGGGAACTATAAGACTATTAGTAAGGGTAAACAAGGGAAATGATGTAATCATAACATGGAAATAATGTTGTGAGAAAATGAACAAAAGTTTTGAAACCCATACACTGGATATCAAAGATTATAATCTTGTGTCATGGAATAAGGATTAGAGTTCACAAGGAATGGAAGATAAGTAAATAATATTCCATGATCCAAGAGATACTAATAATAGAATCAGTCACGGGGTTTTGTTATACACATAAACATATGACTTTGTGAACATGTATAAATAGAAATAGGTTTTCTCATTAAATCATGGACATGAAATCGAGCCTTAAATAAAAAATTTGAAATGATACTAGGTCCATTCATAATATTATAGACATGAATTCTAAGATATCACAAAACATTATGTAAATTAAACATGGTCCATGCATAATCTTTTGGACAACAAAACTAGGTCCAAGCATGAAACTGGGGACATGAATTTTTTGGCGTTGCTTCCTTGGAACAAAATTCTATGTACTTTATGATTACCAATATTCATTTTTTTAATATTAGCAATAAACATATAACATAATGATTTTTCTTATACATAACATATAATTTGGGAATTTTTTAAGAGTATCTATCGCACAGAAAGGTCGTAACAGTTCCCTATTATGATGAGAACCATAACTAGAAAGAATATATTTTTATATATATGTTCTATAACAAGATTAAATCATTTAAGGGAAAAAATGTTATATTATATTATGTATGGAGACACAAAAGGATTTCATAAACCTTCTCATGTTGTATTACCATGGTAATTTTAAGGATATGATATTATGAGAATGAGACCTCCCAATAGGAAATGCAAATTTATATGTGTCATTCTATGTTTCTATATGAGTATGTTTTATTTATCCACAGACATTAATAATATTATTAATGACAATTATATGTCACAAACGTTGATGTATTAATAAAATACAGGATGACATTGTTTTTGGTGAGTTAGGATATGTTGGTTACATCACGAGTAATATTTCATTAACGAATAATGTAAGAATTGAATTTTACCTTCTATTATTTCATGAAAGTTGATATCTGCATCCATTTGATGAAAATTAGATATCCTAATTAATTCCATGTCCATGGTGTTATATGGTCTTGTTGAATTTCCATAAATTGAAGGAAATAGACATCAAGAACTTTGGTTGATGGAATCGTCATGTAACCATACTGATTAGAGTCATCATGATGAAGGAATGATATTATAAAGTAAGAAACCGTATGATGTATTATATTGTTTCATAATTAAATTAACTCTCTAACGGTTCCTTACTATGTTTCTAAACACCAACCTTGGACATTAGGTTGATTTTCCAAATGCCATAGAGAAATATACGTAGAAGGCCACACAAAAAGTGTATATTGAATTTCAATTAATTAATATATTATTATTTATTAGTTAAGAAGTTTAATAAATATTATTCCCATGTGTGGTTTAATAATTTATCAATTTTTATTGATCGTATATATTCCATCAACAGTTATTAAAGAGTATATTACGTGAGAATAATATTTAATAAATATTTAATTATTATTTTTTGAAAATAATATTTATTTATTTAATAGAGAATAATTTAGTGATTGATATTTATTTAATAATTTTTCATTATTTATGGCATGATAAAAATTATATAGGAATGGTGGACCGAGATTAATTTTCCTTTGATAAATAATATAAAATGTATATTATTTGAATAAATAATATTCAACGTAATTCGTGTGTTTAGAGAATGTCAATAAAAAAGAATAATATTGTTATTATATACATGGGGTTCTACATGGATTAAGAAAAAAATAAATAGAGTATGTATCATTATTATTTTCTAACCCTAGTGGTATATAAAATAATTGTATTATTTTATTAATAGATCCATTTGATTTTATATTATTCCCATAGAGATCTAAAGAAAATCCTCTCAATACCTTGGGAGATACCTCTCCAAAAACACTACCATAAATAGATAGATATATTTTTACACCTTAACCTCTTGAGTCTATAGTGATCAATGAGAATCCTTTGGAATTGATTCTTAGTGAGATAAAATGTGGATGATAAAAGCAATAAGATTTACCATGCTAGTACATGGAGATTCCAACATCGACGTTTGGAGTTTCCTAGAACATGTGTGGATTACCGCTAGAGAGAATCTAATTTTCATTTTTATTATGAAATGAAAACATGATGTTTATCCATTTCGATATCCATTAATGAAAAAATAATCTATCACACGGTAATTATTTAATTTCTTAAATTAATAATATATAATTTTGGGAAATCAGGTGCTTTGGTTCTGGTGTTTATCTCTTATTTACTATCATTGATTCAATTTCATTGATCATAACATTTATCATAATTTAAATCTCATATTATCCATCGATCATGACCAAAATTTGTTTTGGTCATGACCAATAAGACACTTATACTACTCCTGAAACCTAAAAGTTGTATCAGGGCGGTTAAATAATTATTTGAAATTATATAATGATCATCGACTGAGTTACTTGGTATTTATTATTTTTAAATTCTGCTATAATCATTGTTTAATCTCGACTGAGAGATATACATTATTCCACATCATTTTGATGGAAATATAATCGTTTTGATTAGTTTTATAAATGAAAAAAAATTGAATATATCATCTTGAGTTTCTGAGGAGTCTATCTGGAAAACACAATCGTATACACAGTGTAACCTATAGGTACATTCCATGTACTACAATTTAATTCACCGTTAATTAATTAAAAATTAATTAAATGCATATGAATTTTTTACACCCATTGAATGTAATTATATTATGTGTGTTTACTAGGTCATCCTGGTACACTATTAGCTAGAGAACACACTGTGTAACTTTTGTACCTGACGTGTATCCGCTTAATCATAGACGAGATGTGAATTTTTCTTACACAGCCTACATGGAAGTAGGACATGTAAATAAGAGTCATCACTCTATGTTGCTCTTCTGTGCACTATATAATCTGACATTTTCTATGAAAGGGTAACACAATTTGTCTATAAGCATGTTCCGTAGATAGATAATGATAAAAATACATGTCATGTACCTCTAATGTACAAGTATTGTTCTTTAACCAAAGTACACAGAATTGAAAATTAGTCTTATATATTGTGAAATAGTTATCAAAATGTGTTCCGTGTTTTCATTAAGTTGATATTACATGATATACGACTTTTCACACATACATACACACACACACACACACACACATATATATATAAATGTATAATTAATTTCTGAGTAATGTTCAAATCAATATATCATGAATAAGTCTAAATACAGTTATTACTCTAGCCATATTGAATCATAAAATGCTATGTAAAAACCAACTGTTCTGTTTGATCCTTATGTTGATAGTATATTCCATGAAATTATGTGAAAATTCATGTATGCTAGATATTGTAATAGGAAACATTATATGAGTTTATTACACATTGGGTCGGTAGATAATCATTGTTTCTTATTCCAAGGTACATTTTGTACACTGATAAATATATTTAAAGAATTTATTTTTTAAAAAAACATGATTGATGAGAATCTCAAGAAAATTTGGATGAGAATTAATAAATAGGAATTAATTATTTAAGGAATATAAATAATTGATTTGTGTGAGAATTATCTTAAACAAGAATGGATACAATTTTTTTTTGAATTTTATTAATTGCGTAATAAATTGAAAACAAGTGGATGAACATGAGATTAGACCAAAATTTTTTATGTGATTTGATTATTATAATTTATTTTCAAATTTATTTTACAAACTGCATTTAATATCTCATCTCATTATGTAAGGGTCAATGTTCTCATAGTTTCTTTTATGTAAAACCCTTAACCAATCCATTGGTTCCCAAATCAATGTGTGAGTAATAGAATATGTAATCGATGAAGATCCCATTATGGAGGAGGTGGATCAAGATAGGAGTTTAGATGAAACCAATCCAAGAGAGATACATATGTGGATAAGTGGAATCCTACAACACAAACTATAAATGGGACATGGTGTTTTTACCCTAGGTTGATAGTTAGTTTACCATCCACTGGATATGCTAACCATTAGTAAAATATCATGATCACACCACTTTTATAATTTATTTCTATCAATTTGTATTGTTATTTCATTATTGATGATTTTTCACAACCACATGAATTAATTAACTAACAAGCATGCAATATAGAACTAATGTAATTTGTCTTGGGAGTAAATATTATCTAGGAAATGGTTAATCACTTAATTAAATCAAATTAGCATTAAAAATTATTTTATAAAGGTAATAAATTGGATATATATGAATAAAGATAAAATCTCCCAATTTTTTATATTAAGTTATTATAGTTATCAACTGCTTCAGTTAAAGATGAAATATTATACAGAGTGATTTACAAACCAATGTTTGGATGATTTAAATTATTGGTGAATTCTAAATTGATGTTTTGGGTTAAATTAGATTAGTTCACATCAAGGGTTGACTACCAAAGGATGACTAGTTGTTGTTTTGTGGTAAATGTTAAGGAAATATAATATAAGGTTTTTTGGATTAAGGAGTCCACCAAACAGATCAAAGATATATAAGTTAGTTTAGTTTACATTTGGAATTCCTACCTAAAACCCTTCAAACCAATTGACTGTAAAAAGTCAAGGTGATGAGAAGGGGAATATGGATCCTTTACAATAGATATCAAAATAACATAAAATTTCAAAGAAAATGGTGAGGGATACTGGGGTTCGATAAAATAGTTGTAGATTAATAAATATAATATTTATCTAATTCTCTAAATTTTATTTGATATAGTTATAAACCTTGCACATCTTATTTGTAGTAAACAAAATAGAAATAATTTCAGACATATCATTATGATCCATAATTGAGAAGGATAACATTCTCACCGACACTAATTTACATGTTTGAAAAAGACACTCATGTGTTATCCAATTCCAATAAAGGAAATTTTTTATTCTAGTAGAACTTATTCCAAATGTGCATAGTAATGAAGCTACTGGGGAAAAGTTGACTATCTCTAAGAAAAAGTTGAATAATTCTACAAATTTTCACTATTTCATGCTATAATCTAGGACCAATGGAATTTGAAGTAACATGTGGACATGGATGCATATAGAATAATTTCACACCTTTAGGATCTCTATTAAGAGAAGATGATTCAAGTGAGACATGAGATATTTAATGCTCTATTTACTACTATGTATGGAATGTCTTCGATATTTGGGACTCATGTAGTCAATGTTTTTTGCAATATTGAAAACTTATACATATTAGGGATTAAATTATTTGATGCATTTCACACATCTCTCATTATTTCCTCACTATCAAGATTATATCTAGTTTTATTATTAATTATAATTGGATAAATAATTAGAATACACTTTTATAACATCTTACTCTAAATCTTCAAGTTGATAAGGACATTGGAAATGAACAAGCCATGATCATTATGGTTAATAAGAAAAGTAAGAATAAGGAAAAGGTTCCCAAGACTCAAAGAATTTCAATATATTCTAAGAACCGCACTTCCAAGAAGAGAATGATTGAGATGTAGGGAAAGGAAAATGATGCTATATGTTTTTCATGGGGAACGAAGGCCTACTGGATGAAGAAATAAACCAAGAAGAAAGGGGAAGATAAATGTAAATTTGTTATCGAGTTTAATATTTAAATATATTCACATTTGGTATTTGATAAAAACATCAGCGCTCACATCTATATCCAAATGTAAGAAACAAGTAGATTCTTAATAATGGACAAAGGAGTGTTGGACTTATGAGATTCCAATTGTGTAAGGCTCCATACATTAGCAATTATAGTCTACAAACATTAATTTTCAACAATAATTATATTGGTTTTAAGAGACTATTATTTTTTACCGTCCATTACCTAGTAAAACATTTATCTATCATTCCTAGATACATATGGATTTATTTTCATGTTTTGGAATAAAAGATATTTATTTTATAAAGATAACTTAAGTTATTCTATGGAACGTTTAAATAATGATCTTTAAGAATTAAATTAATGTTCACAAAACTAATATAAGAACCAAAAATGGCATCACTATCTTATTCATTTAAATGAGACACATTTGAAAAATATATTTCATGATATTTATTTAGAGTGTTATTAGATAAAACCACTTGAAATATGTCATGCTTGGTTACAAGGAAAAATTAACAAACAAATATTATGTTGATAGGGTGGAAGGGTCCGAAAACATTTAGGATTGGTACACATTGATATGTGTGGACCATTACCAGTAGAATCTACTGGTGCATATTCTTAATTCATAACTTTTCACTAATGACTTGAGTATAGATAGAAACATATACGTCATTAGGTATAAGTTTTAGTGCTTTGATAAATTTAAATAATTCAATAGTTTTATAGATAATAAACTTGGAAACAAGATAATAAAGATTCAATTTAATCGAGGGGGTTAATATCATAAGAAAAATTTAATCAATTTTGTATGAGATCCTTTATCAAACCACTCCACCTCACACACCACAACAGAATGGTGATAGTGACAGATGAAACATACCTTCTTAGACATGGTAAGGTTGTCGATGATTCATGAAGAACATCCATTATAATTTTGGGGATATTCTTTACCAATTGAAGCATATAGGTTAAACTGACTACCAACTGACATATCAAACTGAATCCCCTTCAAGTTATAATGTGTATAGATATTTATTTTGTCACATACACATGAATGGTGTCGTGAGGAATTTGTTAAGGCCTTTCATGAAACAAACTAGAACCCTAGGGCATAAAGAGTATCATTATAGGGAATCCTAATGAAGAAAAGGGATAATCCCTATAAAACCCCTCATATTAAAAAGATTCTATTGTAGAAAGTTTGTCTTCCTTGAGAGGTAGCACATCCTCAAAAGGGATAGTGGGAGTAAGATTGAATTCGATGAAGTTGATCATCAAGATATATAATATTTGGTATATGAACAGATTCCAAAGTTGACCATGTATGATGTATTTCCTAAAACTCATTTTTGGTGTAGGAGAACTAGAGAGGTAAGAGAACAAGAGAGATAATATTTTCTATTCAATAAATATGGTGACTCGTTATTAGTTTGAAATGATGAACCACTCTCATACAAAGAGAAAGTAGACAGATTAGAAGCAAAAAGATAAAAAGAATCCATTAATTCTGAAATAGATTCTATGTAAAAGATCCACGTTTGGGTTATAGAAGATAAACTAGTTGATGTAATGTCTATAAAGTGAAAACGGGTATTCAAGAGAAAACTAGACATGTATGATGATTTAAATAGCTATAAGGAAAGGATAGTGGATAAATGGTTTAAACAATGAAATTAAATGACTATAATTAAACCTTTGCATTAGTTTCCATTTTTAAATCCATCAGAATTACACTTGCTATATTAGCTTACCATGACTATGAAATTGGAAAGATGGACATAAAAACATCATTCTATAATGGGAAGCTTTAAGAAGATGTATACATGAAAAAAAATAAAGATTTCTGACTCCAGGTAAATCTATAAATATTATCATGTTTCATAGATCCATTTTTAGATTGTGGAAAACGTCTAGGGAATATAACATTTTATTTTAGCAAGATAGAAAATACTTTGGCTTCATTAAGAATGAATGTGAGGCATGTGTTTTTAAATGTTATAGTGGCAATCCTAGTAGTTTATGTTTATCAAAAATTATTTATTGTAAATTACATACCAGTCATTCATTCTATTACAAATTGGATAAACATGTGTTTCTCAATGATGTAATTAGGAGAATCAAACTATGTTATAGAGATCAATACCATTCATGATAGACCAAATAGGCTGATTAAACTAAGTCAAAGTAGCTTCATTTACTAGATAATAAATAGATTACTATGGAACAATCCAAGAGGGGATTGTTTACAATGTCACATGGTGAACATGTTTCTAGGAAAATATCCCCTCAAACACAACAGGATAAAGATTGAGTGATTAAAATACCATATACTACAACGATATGATCAAAAATTTATTCCATGATATATACTAGAATTATTGTTTCCTATGTATCGAGAATGGTAGGAAGATATCAAGATGATCTAGGAGAACAACATTGGTATTCTATTAAGGATATTCGAATGTATTTGAGAAGAACAAAGGATATGTTCCTGGTTTATGGAGGACATGAGTATGTATTCATCATGGTTTATACTAGTTCAAGTTCTCAATCATATCACAATGTCCTACTGTCATAGTTAGGATATGTTTTCTATCTCAACAAAATAGCAGTTTGCAAGAATTGTTCAGAGATTCCAGTTTTCACTAATTTTATAATGGAGTACGAGTATATAATGACTTCTGATATTTCCAAAAAATAAATTTGGATAAAAATCATTGTTTAAGAGCATTATGTGGTACCTAACAGTAATAACCCATCAAATTATATTAGCATAATAATACAATGGTGGCTTTTGCAAAAGAGACAAGGTCAATGAAAAAGATAAATAATATAATCATTAATTATCACCTTTGGATGTATTTTTATTAGATGGTGATGTCAGATTATGTAGAGTTACTATATTATAAAAGGTTGTGGAACCCTTGACAAAAAAACTATATCAATTGAACCATGAGTACCAAATTCGAGCTTGTAGACTGAAGGTTGTTAGAAGATGGATGTAATGAAAGTGAGAGTTTGTTGGAATTGGGTCATTAGGACTAACTTATTGTAACACCCCGAAATTTTATGAAAAATATTCTTTTTAATTTCATTAATGTCTTGTGTTGTATGCTACACCAAATGAAGCTTTCACAACACACATCCTTGACTTTCATTCCATTACACGCAATCGTGACCTTCCTCGATAGCGTGTGTAGTACGCAATAACGAGTTTCACTAAACAACAATATGCTATTAAAATATTATTAAAACAAGCCGTTATGAATAGTAATAACCACTTTTTGAAATTTTGTAAATTTTATTTTTCAAAATAGACTTTATTTTTGGATTTTTAATATCGAAATTATCATCGGGTGAAATTTTGGTACTTTTCGGATAGCTTTCATTTTCTGATGAATAGTGAAAATTACTAAATTTTAATTAAAAACAACTTTTTTAATCGAAATAATTAATAGTGACAAATTATTAATTTGAGTGGTTTTAAAGTATATTTAGAATATATTTTTACAATTCAAAACAATTTTGGTCATTGGATGTAATTTCACATTTACACCAGACATAAACAAGTGTTAATCTTTTGATATTTATTATCTCTTAAAGACACACTATTTGTTGTGACAGCGGAAATTAATTATAAAATTAATTAATGAAACTTATATGTTGGGAATTTTTTAAAATAGAAATCATTTTTGAATTCGGAATATCAATTATAGATTAGGGTGAAATTTTGGCATTTTTCTGAAAAACATCAATTTTTGATAAATAGTGAAACTACTAAGTGGTCGTTAAAAAAATTAATTTTTTCATAAATCTTAATTTTACCACTTCTATGAATGGAATTTCAAAAATCCGAGAGACACGGTTGATGTCAAGAAGTAAAATGTGGTTCAATGAGATGAAAATAATTTTTGGTGAATAGTAACTTTTTACTTTTATTTACCACGGTTAAAAGTAAATAGGGTAATTAAGGGTAAGAATGATATTAATATTATCCTAAAACATGTCCAAATTCTATTGGACAAGTTTATCTCGACCAAAAACAACCTTATGTGTAAAATATTATCATTTAGGCCCACTTGGATTAGATTAGGACATTTATTATTATTAACTTCAAAGAAGAGTTAAAAGAGTTAAAATCAATGTTTAATTACTAAAACATTTTTAATATAGGGTTATACATAAGATAAATTCGACTATAAATATTCATTAGAAATCTAAAACAATTTCCTACATAATGGTAATTTATTTGTAATTTTTATACTTTAGATAAGTTAATTTATTTATGACACAACAATGATGCAGTAATTACCTTTTTAAGAAAAATTAACATAATTGATGTTATAAATGCCCAAATAAATGTAATTTGAGACTTTTTATGACTTAAAATAATTTTCTAGGTTACTATGACATGTTAGTGTTGATTTAAGTAACTTTTTTCGAACTTATAATTCTGTTATGAATTTCATAAAAATCATGTACCAAATAGTGTCAAAATTGACATAAATTAGTTTTTAAAAAAAATATTATATTATCAATTGTTCTTTAATTCCTAAAAATCTAATGTTCGGAAAAATGACTTAGATAAGGATATATATAATAATAATAAACAACTTGGGGTTCGTTTGGCGTGTTATGGTATGTTTATTAACCATATAGTGTAAGAAAACAAAAAGACACGGTAATAGTTAAATTATTTAACTTAGAGTTAAATCTAATTGATAAGGTTAAAATAATAACCTAAACTTGTCTAAATACTATTGCATGAGAGGATTTAGACCCATCCCAACCTTATCCTCTAAATAAATTAATTTTGATTTATTTAAAACCGAACATGGCATTATAATAAAATAATATTTTTAGTTATTCCAAAGGTGCTCCTCTCCTCCCTTATAAAAGGGCACCTCCTCCCTCTCTTCCTCACACAATTTTGAGCCTTCAAGCTCGGAAAAACCCTGCCAAAATCCCTTCTCCACTTCCCTATTATCATCCTAGAAGTCCTGGTCTTCTTCAAAGAACATCCTTAGTTCTTTAAGTGGAGGATAAGTGAAGGCGCGTCAAAAAGAGGTAATATCCATTACCGATCTTTTTCAATTTCTTTCTACTTCAACTTCTTCTTCTTTAGTTGTTTCATGATAAAGTAATAACATCAGTATTTATTATATACTGATATGTTATTATAAATATGAAACAACTCTAATTAACCTTATATCCATCCTACGGAAAAAGGAAATCACCGCGCGTGCGTACGTACGGAATACCGTCTTCACACCGTGGTGTAATCTATTTTCTGCCACCACCTTAACTGGATGGGTATAATGGTGTAATGTGTAACTATATATGATTATTATAAATTGATATTGATACTGAAATAGTATACATACATTTCAACACAATTCCACGGCCATGGGAACGATATCATCGCTCGTGCGTACGTACGGACTACCGTCTCCACGACGCGATGAGATTCAGTATCCATGTTAACCATTCCAGAATGATTATAAAGTATATATAATGAATAATAATGGAATATATGACATGGTAAATCTACTGGATTTATGTATATATATATATATATATGTCATCTACTTACTTCCAATACAATAAGGAAAGGAAATCAGCGTTCATGCGTACGTACGGACAACTGTCTCCATGAACGGTGTGTTTCATTTCATTTATCTATCGATTATATATATATATATATACTGAATATATATGATATATAAATCGTACTTTATATTCTGGAAGTATGTAAATCATGATATAAGTAATAATAATGTCAAGAACAACAAGTCCAAACACCTAGGATAAATGAAACGATTTTACCCAAAACCCTTCTTTAACATGAATTTACAAAAGAACGGGTAATATAAAGTCATAAGTGGACCATATATGATATAATAACAATGAATATGATGCTGGAATAAGTCAATAACATGATTTAAATCATTATACAGGAGGTTCAGACACGTACAAAGCAAGTCAGACCTAAGGTAAGGGAAAATATCACAATCTCATTTTTATCCGAGATTGTTTATACTTTGAAATTTACTGGGGTGTATTTTATCATCCACATCCATGTTTCCTCAATATGTACTATTATTTACATCCACCTACAATTTTTTAAATCCAATTTTACCCTTCGGTGAGTTTTTAGTAAATGATATTAAAGGAATCTTTTGTCATTTTTCGTACGAGGTACTTTTTTGACTTTTCCGACAAAAGTACGAAGAATGTTTTTTTAACTTATACGGAAAGAATGGATTTTTAAAACATTATTTCCAAGAATATTCCTTTATAAGTTTTCAGTTTTATTTTTAATCAACTTCTTTTAGTTTATAATTGTATGACATGTTAAGAAAAGAAAAGTGTTTTTGAAGTAGAAAGGATATTTTCCTCAAGAATGGAGTTCAAATGTTTTATCAAAATTATTTTCCATCTAAGATAATATAGGGTTCTGTTTTTATCCCTATTATTACATTGATTGGATTATTTTGTGAGGGAATTATTTTTATGAAGTCATTTACCTTATATGATTTGTTTTATGATGTCATGATGTTTCAAGAATCCCATTTTTGTTACATGTGTTATGCGATGATGTATGATTTATGATTATGTGGCACACATAAGAAAGGATTCATTATAAGATGGGTGGGACGTATATCTCCCTCCAATGCATTGGGTAAAGATTTTATATATCATGAGATAGACAGGGCTGGAACGGTAGGTTATACTGGTTCAGTGAAACATGACTGGAATGAGGGTGACTTGGTTTAGAAAGGGACTTTGTCCACTAAGATAGTCTTGTCAATGAGTCATGCATAACAAGAAATGAATTTCCATGATTATGTGTGCATGCCAAAAAGTTTCAAGTTTTAGGTTATGATTATGGGGATTACATTTCACTTCTATGATTTATCCTATGTTATGAAATTATGATCTCTTTTGCAGAATAAGATTTCCAAAAGTTATGTGCTTGTGTATACGATGTGATTGATATTTCTTTTGTTTACCCTTACTGAGAATTTTAGCTCACACTTTTATGTTTTCTTTTCCCCAGGATATAAAGTAAGGTTTTAGGTATAAAAAGGAAGATCTTTATAGGAGATTTTGAAGATATTCCACCACGATTAGAAGATTATATTCTGAGTTTCCAAAGACACTAAACTATTACGATCCTTGTGTGTGTGTGTTTTTGTTATGTACTAAGTATTCCACAAAAGTAATATAATGTCCATGTATTTCAAGCTTTGGGCCTCTACAGTTGGTATCATAGGAAAGGTTTAGTCAACCTTTGGAAACTAGGATGCGAGAACTTTAGTGATATCCCTAGAGATATTTATAAGGTATGTCTAGGGATGTCCCTAAGGATAAGTATACGTATAGGATACAGTCAGAGAACTACGGTAACGATAATAGAATTTAACCTAAGATGATAGATATTGAGGATACTCCACCTTTATTATGTTGTTTTCCCTAGCATGATTTTTTCCTCTCACACTATTCTTTTTTGGGTTTTAGAAAATGGCTGGAAACAAGATGATTCACGATAATGGAGGATCTGATGGACAATGGAATGACATTCTTCATAATGAAATGGGATTTGGAAGTCCAAACATCATTATTATTCCGAATCAGCAATCTCATAATATGATCAATAAAGTAAAATTTTGTAAGTTTCTTTACTCAGCTAATAAGAGAAAGATGTAGTTTCATGATGATCATAGAGGAAAGAAAGTTCAATTTCCCCTATGTAAATCATGTGGGAAGAGGAATCAAGGAGAATGTTTCAAAGGAACTGGAAGATGCTTTGGGGGGGGGGGAAGAAGGACACAAAGCAAGTAAGTGAAAAGGAAAAGGTTCAGTTAACAACATGGATGAGGATAATGGTATTGCTACGACATCAACAATGGTTAAATGTTTTAAATGTGGAATGTACGGGCATTATGCAAACCAATTCCCTAAGGGAAAGTCTCATGAAGATAATCATTATGGTCGTATGGGATGTATTTATGTTGATGATGATAAAGAGACTTCAAATGATATGTGAGATGAATGAATTGTTGAAGCTCAGTCAATGGTTTAAGAAGGTAGGGGAATGATTACATGTTTATCAAGTGTAATGTTGTACTATAGAATAAAAAGACATCTAAGGATTGTTACACTGTTGTATTTCCTTAAGTTTTGAAAGTTTATGATGAATGGTATGAGTAACAATGAAAGGTTATTCAGATATTTTTTGGAAAGTGGATGATATGCACATAATGAAGTGATAAAGAGAAAATGAAATGTTTGACAGTATTCATGAGCTCATGATTGATATAAGGACTAAGTGATATCATGGTTTGAGTATATCGAATTTTTGGATTTTCGTATGTGTAAAGAGTTATCTTTTGACAACATTCATGTTTTCACTAAGGTTTAATTGGTATTCATTTTTCAAGAGAATACATGATTAAGGTATTCACATGATTGGAATGTGACCAACAAGACATATCTTATGATATATGGGGATCAACGATGGTATTAAATCTCTTGTAATTGTTTTCACTATATTATGAGAGTGGACTACAGTATTATGGATAAGCCTAAATATTGGAATGGATTATGTTGGACATAAGTTAGTATTGTTTAAGGATAGAAGTTTTTTCGATATTATTGATGGGATGTTATAGTAATGTAGTTTTAGAAAAAGGACAACCTGCAGGACGGACGACAGCCCATCGCGTCGGACAAGGCTGTGAGAATCGAACCCACAACCGAAGTGCGACTGGCCTTTATCGCCTACCACTGGCCTACAGGAAGTCCCTGTTTAGTAGAAACTAGTTTAATTATATTAAGCAGTATGATATATGAAGTATAAGTCCATTTTAGGAACCATATATGATTAATCTCATTATAGAATGACTTATGTATATTTAATAACTTTTTCAAACCTTCTGTTTGAGACAGATGGAATGACCCGTCATTCTATCACATGATCTTCTAACACTTCACGAATAACAAATTCAACTTCATTTATTTAAGAGATGAAGTGGAAATTGTTCAAGGCATGAACAAAAGTGATATTGTACCAAAATAAAGTAAGTATTTATTCTAATTCAAATTCTTCAACTTTAGGGAAACGATCTTGAAAACCAAAAATGTTGTCCTAGTGCTCTTATATCTGATTAATCCGATGGTACCCTAGATCGTCACAAATTTATGGCTTTGTGATTGCTGGCTTTTACATAGCCATGTTCTCTACCACTCTCCATCAGAACATGATGGTTAGATTTCTCTTCCATATCCATATTTTCACCTATGTGGAAACCCAGTGATTAGTTTATTTGGGTAACCGTTACATTTGATAATTTTGTTTTTATAGATTGTTTTTGTTATTCCTTTTTACGATGTGGGATTCTATCAAAGAAACTTTCGAATAGTAAACCATTTTTAACCCCGACGAATTTCGAGGGCGAAATTCATTTTAAGGGGGGTAGAATGCAACACCCCGAAATTTTATGAAAAATATTCTTTTTAATTTCATTAATGTCTTGTGTTGTATGCTACACCAAATGAAGCTTTCACAACACACATCCTTGACTTTCATTCCATTACACGCAATCGTGACCTTCCTCGATAGCGTGTGTAGTACGCAATAACGAGTTTCACTAAACAACAATATGCTATTAAAATATTATTAAAACAAGCCGTTATGAATAGTAATAACCACTTTTTGAAATTTTGTAAATTTTATTTTTCAAAATAGACTTTATTTTTGGATTTTTAATATCGAAATTATCATCGGGTGAAATTTTGGTACTTTTCGGATAGCTTTCATTTTCTGATGAATAGTGAAAATTACTAAATTTTAATTAAAAACAACTTTTTTAATCGAAATAATTAATAGTGACAAATTATTAATTTGAGTGGTTTTAAAGTATATTTAGAATATATTTTTACAATTCAAAACAATTTTGGTCATTGGATGTAATTTCACATTTACACCAGACATAAACAAGTGTTAATCTTTTGATATTTATTATCTCTTAAAGACACACTATTTGTTGTGACAGCGGAAATTAATTATAAAATTAATTAATGAAACTTATATGTTGGGAATTTTTTAAAATAGAAATCATTTTTGAATTCGGAATATCAATTATAGATTAGGGTGAAATTTTGGCATTTTTCTGAAAAACATCAATTTTTGATAAATAGTGAAACTACTAAGTGGTCGTTAAAAAAATTAATTTTTTCATAAATCTTAATTTTACCACTTCTGTGAATGGAATTTTAAAAATCCGAGAGACACGGTTGATGTCAAGAAGTAAAATGTGGTTCAATGAGATGAAAATAATTTTTGGTGAATAGTAACTTTTTACTTTTATTTACCACGGTTAAAAGTAAATAGGGTAATTAAGGGTAAGAATGATATTAATATTATCCTAAAACATGTCCAAATTCTATTGGACAAGTTTATCTCGACCAAAAACAACCTTATGTGTAAAATATTATCATTTAGGCCCACTTGGATTAGATTAGGACATTTATTATTATTAACTTCAAAGAAGAGTTAAAAGAGTTAAAATCAATGTTTAATTACTAAAACATTTTTAATATAGGGTTATACATAAGATAAATTCGACTATAAATATTCATTAGAAATCTAAAACAATTTCCTACATAATGGTAATTTATTTGTAATTTTTATACTTTAAATAAGTTAATTTATTTATGACACAACAATGATGCAGTAATTACCTTTTTAAGAAAAATTAACATAATTGATGTTATAAATGCCCAAATAAATGTAATTTGAGACTTTTTATGACTTAAAATAATTTTCTAGGTTACTATGACATGTTAGTGTTGATTTAAGTAACTTTTTTCGAACTTATAATTCTGTTATGAATTTCATAAAAATCATGTACCAAATAGTGTCAAAATTGACATAAATTAGTTTTTAAAAAAAATATTATATTATCAATTGTTCTTTAATTCCTAAAAATCTAATGTTCGGAAAAATGACTTAGATAAGGATATATATAATAATAATAAACAACTTGGGGTTCGTTTGGCGTGTTATGGTATGTTTATTAACCATATAGTGTAAGAAAACAAAAAGACACGGTAATAGTTAAATTATTTAACTTAGAGTTAAATCTAATTGATAAGGTTAAAATAATAACCTAAACTTGTCTAAATACTATTGCATGAGAGGATTTAGACCCATCCCAACCTTATCCTCTAAATAAATTAATTTTGATTTATTTAAAACCGAACATGGCATTATAATAAAATAATATTTTTAGTTATTCCAAAGGTTCCCCTCTCCTCCCTTATAAAAGGGCACCTCCTCCCTCTCTTCCTCACACAACTTTGAGCCTTAAAGCTCGGAAAAACCCTGCCAAAATCTCTTCTCCACTTCCCTAGTATCATCCTAGAAGTCCTGGTCTTCTTCAAAGAACATCCTTAGTTCTTTAAGTGGAGGATAAGTGAAGGCGCGTCAAAAAGAGGTAATATCCATTACCGATCTTTTTCAATTTCTTTCTTCTTCAACATCTTCTTCTTTAGTTGTTTCATGATAAAGTAATAACATCAGTATTTCTTATATACTGATATGTTATTATAAATATGAAACAACCCTAATTAACCTTCTATCCATCCTATGGAAAAAGGAAATCACAGCGCGTGCGTACGTACGGAATACCATCTCCACGCCGTGGTGTAATCTATTTCTTGCCACCACCTTAACTGGATGGGTATAATGGTGTAATGAGTAACTATATATGATTATTATAAAGTGATATTGATATTGAAATAGTAAAAATACATTTCAACACAATTCCACGACCATGGGAACGATATCATCGCTCGTGCGTACGTACGGACTACCGTCTCCACGACGCGATGAGATTCATTATCCATGTTAACCATTCCAGAATGATTATAAAGTATATATAATGAATAATAATGGAATATACGACATGGTAAATCTACTGGATTTATGTATATATATATATATCATCTACTTACTTCCATGACAATAAGGAAAGGAAAGCAGTGTTCATGCGTACGTACGGACTACCGTCTCCATGAACGGTGTGTTTCATTTCATTTATCTATCTATTATATATATATATATACTGAATATATATGATATATAAATCTTACTTTATATTCTGGAAGTATGTAAATCATGATATAAGTAATAATAATGTCAAGAACAACAAGTCCAAACACCTACGATAAATGAAACGATTTTACCCAAAACCCTTCTTTAACAAGAATTTACAAAAGAACGGGTAATATAAAGTCATAAGTGGACCATATATGATATAATAACAATGAATATGATTCTGGAATAAGTCAATAACATGATTTAAATCATTATACAGGAGGTTCGGACACGTACAAAGCAAGTCGGACCTAAGGTAAGGGAAAATATCACAATCTCATTTTTATCCGAGATTGTTTATACTTTGAAATTTACCGAGGTGTATTTTATCATCCACATCCATGTTTCCCCAATATGTAATATTATTTCCATCCACCTACAAGTGTTTAAATCCAATTTTACCCTTCGGTGTGTTTTTAGTAAAAGATATGAAAGGAATATTTTGTCGTTTTTCGTACGAGGTACTTTTTTGACTTTTCCGACAAAAGTACGAAGAATGTTTTTTTAACTTATATGGAAAGAATGGATTTTTAAAACATTATTTCCAAGAATCTTCCTTTATAAGTTTTCATGTTTATTTTTAATCAACTTCTTTTAGTTTATAATTTTATGACATGTTAAGAAAAGAAAAGTGTTTTTGAAGTAGAAAGGATATTTTCCTCAAGAATGGAGTTCAAATGTTTTATCAAAATTATTTTCCATCTAAGATAATATAGGGTTATATTTTTATCCCTATTATTACATTGATTGGATTATGTTGTGAGGGAATTATTTTTATGATGTCATTTACCTTATATGATTTGTTTTATGATGTCATGATGTTTCAAGAATCCCATTTTTGTTACATGTGTTATGCGATGATGTATGATTTATGATTATGTGGCACACATAAGAAAGGATTCATTATAAGATGGGTGGGACCTATATCTCCCTCCAACGCATTGTGTAAAGATTTTATATCTCATGAGATAGACAGGGTTGGAATGGTAGGTTATACCGGTTCAGTGAAATAGGACAGGAACGAGGGTGACTCTGTTCAGAAAGGGACTTTGTCCACTAAGATAGTCTTGGAAATGAGTAATGACTAACAAGATATGATTTTCCATGATTATGTGTGCATGCCAAAAAGTTTCATGTTTTATGTTATGATTATAGGGATTACATTTCGCTTCTATGATTTATCCGATGTTATGAAATTATGATCTCTTTTGCAGGTTAAGATTTCCAAAAGTTATGTGCTTGTGTATATGATGTGATTGATATTTATTTTGTTTACCCTTAATGAGAATTTGAGCTCACCATTTTATGTTTTCTTTTCCCCAGGATATAAAGAAAGGTTTTAGGTATAAAAAGGAAGATCTTTATGGGAGATGTTGAAGATCTTCCACCACGATTAGAAGATTATATTCCGAGTTTCCAAAGACACTAAACTATTACGATCCTTGTGTGTGTGTGTGTTTTTGTTATGTACTAAGTATTCCGCAAAAGTAATATAATGTCCATGTACGTCAAGCTTTGGGTCTATACACTTATATGTAATTTATAAAAAAATATATTAATTATTTTGAATATTAATAAAATCCTTATCACATAATGATTGTTCTTATACATAATAGATAGTGTGATAACGTTGTAAACGTAGATCTCACAGTGAATGGTTATAACAGTTCCCCTCTATGATGAAAACACATTTGTTTCATATGATTATTATTAAATATATGTTATATAGTGGGATGAAATAATTTGATGTACCCAAATAATACAATATATTATGGGTGGATACTCTTACTACTTTGAGGTACTTTCTCATAGTGTAAAACCTTGGTGATATCTAGTATAGGATATTATTTGAATGAGAACCACTGGTAGGAAATTCATATTTGAATGTGGCATTGGATGTGTATCTTTAGAGGCATGTTTATTGATCCTTATACATTATTATTATTATTATTATTGAGTGTTATAATTTTCATATTTTTTTGTACTGCAAAACATTGGGATGAAGCATGTTCGCGGTGATGTAGTATATGTCTGGTGCACCATGAGTGATATTTCATAAATAAAAAATGAAAGAGTTTATTTTTTCCATTATGTTCTTTAAAAAAGGTTGATATTCCATTCCCATAGATAGAAATGATATAGCCTAAATAAATCCATTTCTACGGTGTTCTAAATTAAAGTTTTATTTTTGAAAAGTTAAATAAAGAGACATTGAGCAAATAGGTTGATGGAACCAGCTTGCAAAAAGGATGATTAGTGATATCACAACAAGTTGATTATATTACAATGTAATAATCTATATGATTTATTATGTTATTAAGGCATTAACGTATTTCTTTATGGTTCATATGGTGTGTTTCTAGACACTAACTTTAGAATTTAGGAAAGTTCGCCTAATTCCTCTAGGAAAGAGGCTTAGAGAGTTAAACACAATGTGTATCTAGATTCTCAGTTATATAATATATTGTTATTTGTTACTCAAAAAGTTAAATAAATATTAACCCCACATATGGTTAATAATTTTTCATCTTCTATTGATTGCATATATTCTATCACCAGTTATTAAAGAAAATATTATGCGAGTTAAATATTTAATAAATATTTATTTACTCTTTAGTGAATATAATATTTATTTATTTTTTAGAGAATAATGTAATTATTTTTAATCATTAATTAAATAGTCATTACTCAAGGAATGATAAATATTATAGAGGAATAAAGGACTGTGATTAATGGTCAAGTGAGAAATTATATATATTGGATATTATATGAATAAATAATATTTAATTTAAATAATGAGTTTAGAACATGTTAATAAATAATAATATTATTATTATTATTAGACATGGGGTTCTATAGGGATTTTAGAAATTATAATGGGATCTTATGAAATTATTATTTCCTAAAAATATAGTAACATGAATCCATTTATATTATTTTATTAAGAGAGTCCTTAAATTTTGTGTTGTGCATAGTGAGATCCATAGAGAATATTATCCAGTCCTAGAGAGCTACATCTCTTTGAACGCTCCCAAGAACTAAGGGAAATCTTCCTCCACCTTCCAATATCAATTCCTGAGAGAAAAATAATAATCCATTTTATGCGATTTTTGTGGAGATCAATGGTAGATGAAAAAAGTGATAGGATCTACCATTATTTCACTTGGAGATTCCTAGAGTGATTTTACTATACTCATTGAACACCTATGGATGACCACCATAGTGAATCTATTATTTATTACCATGATTAGATGTTGGTACGATGTATATTTATTATTATATACATTAATGAATAAATAATTTCTCAAAATGTAATTCTTTTTTTCTTAAATTAATTATAAATAATATATAACGATTCTACATTTTGATTCCGACTTTTATCCATTGTCTATTTCATTTTAGTCAATTCCATTGATCATTAAAATTTTCTCTATGTAAATCATGTCTTAATCATTGATAATTTTCGATTTTGTTTTGGAACGACCCATATGATTCTTATGTTATGTCTATAACTTCTATAAATCAAGTTCACGCATAAAATATTTATCTCATGAACTTTCTATCTTTACCCAATGAATTAGAGAGAGATATAGGTCTCTTTCTAGGACACAAAGAAAATAAGACCTACATGTTCCAGAAGATCATAAATCATTCACCATATTAGAACCCATACAATGAAATGGGGTTCACAAATATTTCATCATAAAATAACTCATGGAAAAGAAACTTGATTCATAAACATCATTCCATAATAAATATATACCATTAAGAGAAAGAATAAATATGTTATCACGGAATCATATACCAAATAATTTATATTTGACATCAAATAATGATATCATAGATAGAAATTTATATTGAAATATTATATGGAATAATTATTTATGTAAATTACTTTTCTATTTTGAAAACATTTACTTTTAAAAAAAATTAAGAAATTTATAAAGGAAAAATGATTCTTTGAAAAGTGATTTGTAAATGTGTAAATGAATATTCAATGTATTAAGTAATAATGACGGAGTGATAATCTAATCATGCTATATAATATAATAAAACATTGCTTCTATATTTTGGTTGGAAAATTCACAAAGTAACTCATCTGGAAAAATGAAAAAAATTCCTTTCAAATAGTTCATAAAAAAGTCGAATAAGGGTAATAATGAATTTAAAAAATTAGAGGAAAATATTAAAAAATGGAAGAAAATATTTTTAGAAAACACGGACATGGAAGTCAAACATTCCATAGAAGATACATAAATATAAACAATCCCGAATAAATATGAGATTGTGAAATAAACCCTTATCTAAAGTCTTTACTTTTTTTATTTACATTAAAACCATAAGTATAATAAATAAGAATTTTATTTAAATGTATTCCATAAAAATATTAGTACGCCCACACATATATATAATATAATTTATTTTTTTACAACAACTTTTTACCCATTTATTAATACATTTTTTAAAAAGCACTGTTCTTGGTGATAACTTCTTTGTATTCAAGGAATGTGTTGGTTCATAAGTCTAGATACTTATACTTTTTAAATATAAAATCATTTAAATAATTTTAATCATGTTATATAAATCATATATATTTTTTATATACATACTTAAAATCATTCATAACAACTAGAATTGAAAAAATTAATTACATCATTCATGGAGACGGTAGTCCATATATTCGCTTGAACGTTGTTTCCATTTTTCAACTAGTGGAATAGAATAAAGATAAATTCTTATAAACATTTATATAATAATTATTATATAATATATATTAATACAATTTATCATTATTACCATCCCTATGAAATATAATTGAAAAAATAATCACATCTCATTGTGGAGGTGGTAGTACATATATAAGAACGAGCGATACTATCATTTCCCAAAATATTAGTCAATAAGATGTTTGATATTATATTATCATTAAAAAAATAACTATTTCATAAATTTCATAAACAATAATTAAACCAATAATAATTCTCATTCAAGAAATATGGTTATGAAAAATTAATTATACCTTTTTGTGGAGATGGTAAGCTCCATGTACGCATGAGCGATACAATCACTTCTTATTTGAGGAGAAAGAGGGTCAATAATTGTATCTTCATAATAAAAATAACATCTATGATTTTTTTATTGATTAGATTTATTATTTTTTGATAAATATCATATATATATATAAGGTTTAAAATAGATTATAAAAATAAAGTGATTATTTAGACCAATAACATCTTATTCAAACGTCTCCTATAGATCTCATCTTAAGAGATCTAAATTTGTATTTTGTAAGAATATAACCTCTATAATATTTCTAGGGGAGTTTAAAAGGGAATTTTTTGTACTATTTTCAGGATATACGGCCTCAAGTGAGGTAGAGAAGTGAAGGAGGAGGGTACCTTTTAAAATTAAGGTGAGGGACACATTTGGATTAAAAATAAAATAAAATATGATAATGTTATTATAGAGATGAATACTTCCCAATGGTCATTAATTCGACCCTATGATATAATATTTTTAAATATTATTAAATAATAAAATATGTGTAGGTTTATGTTCTATTTTAATTCGTATCTTTTGGTTTAACCCTTTAATTAACCTATTTTAAAATTAATTGTGGTACTATATCCTTCACATTGAAAAGGTTATAAATTTATATATAAGTTAACTATTGACTCATAAGGGATGAAATTTTAGACCATATATTATCTCTTATTTCTTTATTTATTATTTTTATGAATGATAAAAAATTTAATAAAATATTATTTTCATAAAATATCATTACTATCAATTTTGATATTATTCATTAATTTGACTTTTATAAAATCAAAAAAAAAACATAAAATATAAACCAATTATTTTAAAACATCCCCATTATGTTATGGTCCTCTAGAAATATTTTCATCTACTTAATTATCTCAAATATCAATATTTGTAATATTTTTAGTATCATTTATTTTATTTTTCAATTAATTTAATATCTATTACCTCCGCGTTGTCTAAGTATCTAAGGTATTTATTTAATTATTAAATATTATAAATAAGTTATAATCATGAATTTTATTTTATTAGTCACAAAATTACTATTAATATGCATTCATAACTATGTCATTTCCCCATGTGAACACATACATGATATTTAAAACTATGAGAGTGAAAAATTTTCACTTCCATTCGATTAACGTAAATATAATAATTTTCAAGAGTTTCCATAAAATTACTAAATTTAGATAATTACATGTAAAATTTATAATTTAATTTATACTATAAGAATTAAGACGAATAATTACAACCTTATCACATATTTCTAATGTTGATTAACCCAAATTACCCTTTAGAGACGTGATTAATTTTACCACGGTTACTATTCACATTGACTAAAAATAAAAGTGGAGTTATTAAATAATTTAATCCTCATAATTTTAAAGATTTAATTCATTTTAACTAATTTAATATCTATATGTTTCAGAAATTAATTTTAATGAAAGTGTGCAAAATTTGAAAAAAACCACATTTTAAGGAAAATAGAATTTTAAGTATAAAGCTGGATTTATCCTTATCCCATGCATAGGAAAATATTTATTGAATGTTTAAAAATATTGATCAAGTAAATAATATTTTAATTTCTTTAATATATTTCAAAAATAGGGATTAATTTTACATATTGATTAGAAACGCATTGTACACATATGTTTTTATCCTTTAGAAAAGATCAATTTTAATTTAATTTTTTTTTTTCAAATTCTAATATTTTTAAACTGAATCAATTTATTTAATAATGGTATATTCAAAATATTTAACATAATTTAGTTGTAAATTTAGATACCCAATCCTCAAATTTATATGACATACAAAACTCATAATATAATAACAATGTAACATTGTTCGTTTAAAATTCTTTTTTGTGTGTAATGAAAGATTTTAAAGAAATAAAATTATTTAAATCTAAATATATCATAACTATATTATAGTGTTAAATTATTTCTAAAAAAATTAATTTCTCCATATAAATTCATAACTTGAATACAAAAATATGAGGATACCTCTGCATCATCCCATCCTCAATCCCACATTCCTTCCTTAAATTGGTGGTTTAATGAAAAAACTTTAACATGGAGAGTGGTATTGTTTTATAGAACATTCTCTATAAAATACATAATCTCTATTTGTTTTTATTCATAAAAAATATATTTCTACACCAGTAAAACATCTTAGTTTATTACATGTGAAATATCATATATATACTTTTTCCAAAGAAATACATGGAACTCACCATGAACTTGTGAGATATTTGGTGGAAGAAACAATAAATATGATACCATCTTGATATGATAAAGAATATAAAGATTACTGATTTACCTAGGGATTAGTTTAAATTTAAATAATAAGAAAAATTTTATCCTTTAGTTGTTCATTGATGAATTTCTACTTCATCTTTTCCTCCCATAAAATATGATGACTTTTTTATGCCTGAAGCACTAACACATTTTTAGATCCATAATAAATTGATAATCCATTCTATATATATCTTGTTATAAAAAAATGTTTATCACTCGTTATAAAATATGGTTAAATCATCATATACTTAAGTAATATGTTAATATATAAAACCAAATCCAAATTTCAACACAAACCTTTTAGTAAATGGTTATCCTTATGAACCATCCCATATATTAAAAAATAAAACATTAGAAACAATGTCACTAAATTTCCATAGTGAAATTTTGATTAATCCACAAAACAATATGAATAAAATCTTAATTTCCACATACCAAACATGTGAATACCATCATCATGTATTCTCTTGAAACATACTAATAAGCTAGATTACAATAAAACCTTATTGAAGAAATACATACTTCCACATTCCTTAAATAAAACCACAAATTAATGAAAATATTCCATTAAGCCAATAATGTTATACAATTCATCAATGATACCGTAAACCACCTTGTCTACAAATCATTTATCAATTATATGGCCATCAATACTATCTAATTTTTTTATCCATATTAGTCATATATTTATCCAAGAAAATCACCCTTTACATGACACCAAGAACATATTATTGGTTATTTCCGCTTAATAAAAATATAAAAGTTCCATAAAATCAATTTTCCTAGCCATTTATATATTTTAATATATTCATGGAAATCCATAAGAAAAATAATAGAATAAAAAATTATTATATATTATATAATTATTGAATCCTAATTAAAGAACACTTTACTCATTATAATTTATTATTAAACCATTGACTATGCTTCATAATATTATTAATTATTACCTCCTTCCAATCATTTTTCCTTCGTAGTCTCTTTATCATCAACAGAAAAACCATTACACATACATCCTTGTGGATTCTCTTTATCAGAATTCCCATTATGGCATCAGTTTTCATAATTCCCATTACTTCCAAATTAATAACATTCATCAGATGATGATATCTTAGGGATACCATTATTTTGATCCACTGTGTAAATTGAAATTTTTATTTTTATTCAGAAATTATTTTTTGTGTGTCTTTATCTTCCAAAACCAATGCAGCTTCTTGTCCCTCTGATATATTCCCCTGAGGTCTTCTTCCCACATTCTGAGCATATAAGAAACCGAATCTTCATTCCACCATATTCTCCACTGTACAAAATAGTAGCAAACAACATCCTTCTATTCATTGTAGAGTCTTAGAGTTTGTTGAGATACACATTGTTCATCATGTTTCATGATAACCGATTTGGAATAATAAAAATATCCTTCACTCTTAACATCATCCCATTTGAATTCTCATAAAAATATTTTCTATTGCATTCAACATTAATCAAGTTACTTATATTTCAATCCATTGATTAAAACAAAAAAAAGAATATTGTGTGTAATAATAATCATATTGGGGAACAACTAAATCAATAAAAATAATATATAATATATCTAAATCATGAAACCTTATTTTTAGTCTATGACTGCATAGGTTTATCCTAGGATATTAGTAGATATTATGTATTTATATTCATCACGATGATTCTTAAAGAGTTTGTAAATTTACAATTATGATACCCTTGGAGATTCAAACCATGTGTGGGGTAAGGCCCATTGTTGTGCACTAGGTGATTATTCAGTCCATCTCAATGCAATCTTTTCAGTGTTATTACCAGGAGGAACAACTGTTCCAGAACCACATCCACTTGTATCATCTCATCATGGATATAATTTAATAAAAACAAGTTATTATAACCATCACTAAAATTCTAGAATGCTTTCTTAAACATTTACCCGTCCTTATACTTATCCATAGAGACATCCCTAGACATATACCTAGAGACATCCCATAATGATCTCAAAAAAGTTTTCTCATCATAGTTTCCAAATCTCAACTAAACATTTCCTATCATTCTTAATATAACTAAACATGATTTTCATACATATATATTACATATTTTAGATTAATACTCATTACAATACACAAACACATTCCTAAGGATCATAACAGTTTACTTCTATTGGAGACTAGAATAAAATTCTTCTGATTTAGTGAGATATCCTCAATTTATCCCACAATGATCATACCATTTAGAAATCTTCATAGACCCACCCTACATAAATCCTTTATTCATAACATGGGGAATGCATATATATTAATGTGTGAGATCATATACTCAATAAGTACAAACAATGGAGATTATTTAAAAATAACATGAACATAAGGTTATGGGAACATGAGCATAATATTTGAAAACCATAACCTGCAAATCAAAGATTATAGTACTGATTCTTTGTATAAATATTATCAGTTCATAAGACATACATCATAAAAAAATAAAAGGTCATGATCCATGGGATTATAACATTGGAATAAGGAATGGAAATATGGAATAAACATATACTTATAACTTTGTGAACATTTATAAGTAGAAATACATTCCCTCATTATGTTAAGGACACGAAATCTATACCTCACATAAAATTATGATCATGCAAAAAGGACTAAACAAAAAATTATAGCCATGAAATAAAATTTCATGAATAAACATATGGACGTGAAACTTGGTCCACACATGATTTTACGAATATCAATATTTGGTCCATGTATAAAATATTGGCCAAGAAATCATGTTCATACATAACATATTTACCACATGAGTTACCTATATTTGCACAAAAAATTAGAGAGAGATATAGGTACCAATCATCACATAATTTAAATCGAACATATGTGCTCCACAAGATCATAAATCATTGATTATATCATAACCCAACAAAATAAATGGCTTTCATAGGTATTTCATCATAACACATTGCTTAGAAAAGAAATGGGATTCATAAACATCATGACATCACGAACGTAAACCATCACGAGAGTGAATAAGGATGGAATGCTTTGATCACATCCCTAAAAGAATATGTTACATAAAATAATGTTATATTAGATAGAAAATGATTTTTAATGATCACTTAGAACAATTAATGCCGAAAATTACGTTTCCATTTGGAAATCATTTTTATAAAAAACATGAGTTTATAAAGGGAAAAAAATTCAATGAAAAGTACCTTGTGAAAATGTAATGAAAGCTTCAATGTATTAAGGAGTAATGATAGTGGTAAAAACCACACATTATGTATATGTCAAAAACCATTATTTTTGTATTTTTTCTTATAGAAATGTCATAAATATCCTTGTTAGAAAAATGATAAAATCCATTTCAAAATGTTTTGTAAAAAATAAAATAAGTGTAAAAATGAATTATAATTTTTTTAGGAATATTTTAAAATTCTTTTTGAATGAATTTTAATAAAATGGGTAAATGGAATAAAAATATTCCATAGTTGATAATTAAATATAAAAAATCCTTAATAATGATGTTATTATGAAATAAAACCATACTCAAGCCTCTACCTTCATCGTTCACATTATAACCTCATGTATAATAATTGTGAATTCATTTGAAATTAATTAAATTAATATACTAATATATATCATACATTGTATGATTTATTAATAAAATCATACATCCAATTAATAATTTTTTTTATTAAAATCATTGTTCTGGGTGATTCATACTTCATTTTCCAGGCATGTTTTAGTTCGACTATCTCTGTCCTTATAATTTGACCATGATACCAGAAAATTCTGAATATAAATCATATTATCAAATATATATATATTCATATTATTAATATGTATAATTAATCACAAATTTGTTGATATAAAAATGAATTACATCATTAATGAAGACATTAGTCTTTATATATGAATGAACACTATTTCTATTTGTTGATTTATGGAATGAAGGAAAGGTATATAATAGTTGACCATTATATAATTATTATTATATATTATAAATTATATATAATATATATTCATAAAATTTATCATCATTACCATACTTGTATAATATAAATTAAAAATGAATCACACCACATTGTGGAGATGGTAGTCCTTATGAACACATGAAAAACATTATCATTTCCCAAAATATTAAATGATAAGAAATTTAACATGATATTATAATTATAGAAGATTTTGTTTTCATAAATATCATATATAAAAATTAAATCTATAATAAGTCCAATCCATAAATGATGGAGGCGAAAAATGAATGGTATCACTACATGGAGAAGGTAAGTCATATGTACGGAAAAGAAATATATTCACTTCTAATTTAATGAGAAAGAGAGTGTATAATGGTGTTTTAATAGTAATAATAACATTTAAGAATATTTGGAATACATAATTTAATATTTTATGATAAATATCAAATATCCCAAGGAGTTAAATAAGAGTATAAAAATAAAGTGATCGGTTATATTGATTACCTCTTCTTCAAAATGACTCATTTTGATCGCCTCTAAAGGGATCTCGGGTTGGAATATTAGAATATCAGAACCTCTAAAATGAAGATAGGGGTGTTGATAAAAGAAATATATATAGTATTATTGATATATAAATATAAAATTTGTGTAAAGAAGTGATGTAGGAGGTGTCCTTTTATAATTGATGTGAGGAGATCTTTTGGAATTTAATTAAAAAGTAAAATATAACAAGATTATTCAAGGAAAAAATTCCTGAAAATGGAAATAAATTAAAACATATGGCCGTATATAGTATAAATATCATAAAACAATGAAATTTGGTTTCTTTTATGTTCTATTGTAAAACAGTTTTTTACCCCTTAGTTGACCTATTGTAACATTAACCATAATAACATAATTTTCACTCTTAAAAGGAAATAATTTTACATACAAGGTATATATAAAATCATAAATGGATAAGGGTTGATAGTATGAACCATATCTAATCCACTATTTCATTATTTTTTATTTTAATTTTTTTAAATAATTTAATAAAACATTAATTTCATATAATATTAATATTTTCAACAGTGACACTATTAATTAAATTGACTTTAATAAAATAAATAAAATATAATTAAGAGTAATTATTTTAAAACATCCCCGAAACTACATTTTTACCCATAAAATTCTTTTTTACTTTTTAATTATCTCAAATTATAATACTTTTAATATTTTGATATCAATTATTTTATTTTCCATTACTTAAATAATTACTACCTCAACATTGTGTAAGTATTTAAGGTAATTATTTAATTCCAAGAATTTATAAATAAATTTACATCATGAAAATAATTTCACTAGACAAAATATTAATATTAATATTCATTCAAAATGAGTATTTGTCACTATATGAGAAAAAAAATATTTAAAACTATAAAAGTTAATTTTTACTTCTTTTGGTTGAAATAATATATAAGTGATTTTCCTGAATTACTTTCCATTATGTAACAAATTTTTTAAAATAATTTTTTAATGGAACAATTTTAATTATAAAATAATAAATATTATGAAAAATATAGTTTTTACACTTTTTTAATCTCAAAAAACCTAATTTACCTTTTACCGAGTTGATAGATTTAGCACGATTACTATTCATATTGACTAAAATAAAAGGGGATTAATTAAAAAATTTAATCCTACAGACTCTAAATATATAAATAATTATATATAACTTAAAAACTATAAATGTTTGAAATTAATTTTAATGTAAGTGTGAAAAACGTGACAAAACCACTTTTTTTTGGAAAAATACATTTTTATGAATAAACCTTGATTTATATTTATCTAATTCCTAGAATTTTTTTTTGAGTATTTGAAAAACATGATCAAATAAAAAATATATAAATTTCATTCAAAATATTCACCAATAAGGGTTAATTTACTATATTGATATAAAAATTATTGTATGCATGAACAATTATTTTAATAAAAACTTCACATTTATTTTATATATTTTTTAATTCCAATAATTTGATAAATAAAGAATTTATTTTAGGAATTTATAGACCGTATATCTTTTATAGTTGTTTTTTTACTAATTATACCCACCAATATAATGTCTACATAATAATCTACCCATAATATTTTAATAATGTTACATGTTTTGTTTAAACTCGATGTTTCTTGAAGTAGAAGCTATGAAAGAAATAAAATTATTTAAAGATAAGTATTTCATAAAAATCATAGTTGTGTTGCAGAGCTACCCTTATGAAACATGCTTATATGAGACAATACCATTACACAATCCAAAAGATACCTTTATGAAATATGTCTAAATATCGAATAACCCTTACACATGACCCTTATAGAATTTAGTACCCTTACAAAATGTGTGGATTCAAGCATAGAGCTCCGTACTAACCTAAAAAGAACCTTATATACCATTTTGAAGCACACTAAAGTGGTCTAGTACCCTTAAACATGCGGTTGGATACCATTATTTTTACTTTGGTACCCTTAAGCATATCATGGTAACTGGGTATTACCCTTACACAAGCCCTAGAAAATGGGATATAATATTATGTAAACCTTATAAAAAGTTTTCTTTACCCTTATAGTGCCTATGGAAAGAGGATTTACCATTAAAAAATATCTCAAAATCCATTCCTAACCTAAAAACACTATAAAACCATAAGTTAGGGTGTTATTTATTAAAACATTATAATTTCACATAAGAATAATTATAAATTAAAAATAAAAGAGGGTCTAATTATTAATTGAAAATTGAAAATTTAAATATTATCCCTGAGTAACAACTTCTTATCACCGGGACGTATCTATAATTTAACTTTTCTTAAAAATCAAGACTTGAAACTTTAAAATCAGACTCTTACTCCCACATATCCTCCAATATCCATCATTATAACCACAAGATTAGGATAACTGATACCATCCTCCCAAAAAGGTATTTCTCTATCTGGTCTATAATTTGTAATGTATTATCCTAATAAAATGAATCTATCTTTAACTCAATACCCATGCATTTTAAAATATGTCTAGGATCTAGAATGTATCTTTGGAGAAGAGACACATAAATCGCATTATTTATAACTTTATAGTAAGAAGGATGGTCTATATGGTATAATATTTTCCCACCATGCCCAATGATCTCTATGGGACCAACAAAATTTGGTTCTAGATTTCCTTTCTTCCTCAGATGTCGGTGGCCTAACCAAGGTATCCTCTTCAAGGAAACCCGATTGCCTAGTGTGAACTGCAAAGGTATCCTCCTATGGATGGAATATTATTATCACCTTCTCAAAGTGGTGATAAACTTCTTCTAAATCATATGCACTGTCTCATATGTATTCTAAACAATGATAGGCCCCAAAACCATTTCCTCGGCAATGTCATGCCAAAAAATGTGTTGAATAACATCTCCTCCTAGAAATATACTAATAAAAATTCACATAAATCAAATCCTATAAAAAATTACTCAAAAAAGGATACATGATCATCTCATGCTCTATTGAAGTCTAGAATAAATGCTCAAAAAACATACTCTAGTATGCATATTATCTACTTGGTCTGTTTATACCTCTAAGGATGGTACATTGGGCTCAGTCTCTTATAAATATTTAGGACCTTCTGAAAGTATTTCAAAAATCATGATATGAAACATGTGTCTCTTTTAGACACAATTCTCAAGGGGAATCTAGTAAAGAATATGGTTTCACGGATTTATTACTTTCCTAGTTCATTTACTCAACGAGTCTCTCAAATTAGTTTTAAGTGAGAGACATTTGTGGGCTAATCAACAATCACCCAGAAAACATCACAACTCTTAGAGGTCCCAGGGTTACCCTTTGAAAAATTACAGGGTGAAATAATTACACTTCCACGTGTGAAATAGAAGTAGTTGATGTAAATCACTAGGATAGTAGTGCAGGTCATTACCCTATATAAGGTAATGTATCAGGAAATAAAAATAGTGATGTCTATATTTATCCGAGGCTATCGAAACTATCATATAAATTAGTGAAACATCAATTTCACACCATGATGTACCAACTATCTATAGGCCCCGAAGTAACAGGTCATATACTATTAGATGATGGCATGGAATACTACACTCCCATGCATAAAGATCATATCGTCATCTCCCAAAAATGACTTGGGTATAGGGTCACATACTGCTAGTTGTTTCCATATCACATCAAACTCTAGTTCAACCTCATATATAGACATTACCCAATCCACTTGAGAACTTGTGACCACCTAAGGAGAAAAATTCATCAACCCATAATTCATAAAATAACTCATTCTCAAATCATCCAACATGCTCCTCAAGTGTCGCTGCTCTTCTGAAGGAAAATAACCAATCATAGGCTCACCCCAAATCTTATGGATCAGATCGTATGCAATGAAGTTACTCCTAACATGTTTATATTCCATCTAAAATTAAAACATGTAAAGATAATCTACCAAGTGAATCTCTCTCAATGGAAATTCACAATGTTTGAATATATATTAGAGGCTCTTTCGGTTAGTGTAGACTAATAATATTCCACATAATAGTTAATGTCACACACACTTCATAGAATAAACCATTAATTCCAAATCCAAGTCATGAGTAGGGTAGTTCCATTAGTGGGGTCGTAGCTATCATGTACCATAAACTAGTACTTTATTTTTCTATAATACTACCACTCCAAAACAAATTCTAGATGCATCAGAGTATACAAATTATCCAATCCTATGATCAGGAAGTATCTATACATGAGATTTTTTCAACCTCCCAATGAGCTTGAGAAATGCCTCGTCACACAGGTCGAACCACTTTACATTTACTCCATTCATCGTAGCATGTTCATAGGTTTTGATAATTAAAATAATTCACAAATTAAATGATGGCAGTGCATGGATAATACTAGAAAAATATCGATAACAAAAATGTTATTGGTATGTTTGTTGGATGTCACTACCTCCACTTTGTCTAGGTCCCTTGATATACCTATCTTAGACATAAAATCACAGAACCTCTTTACCTCTTAAATCGAGAATCTACACTCTAATAGCTTGGTGAGAAGAAGATGTGATCATAGAGTACTCAAAACTATCTCAAGAATATTAGAATTACTCTAGTGTTGGAGAGTATATGAGGATTTTTTCCATAAACACCATAATTAATGAGTCCATTTAAGGGTGAAATATATTATTTATTTTTTACATGAACACTAAAAATAAATTCAAAAAAAGCATCACCATATACTCATATAGTCCATACCTTCATAAAAAATCCATCTTCCAAATTTCATCATCTCAAACTCACAACTAGTGATAGCCCAATCGATGATAAATTTCATAAATCCATTAGGATCATCTTAACAGGTTGAAAGATCATTAATAATTGGAAATGGATACCTCTTATTCAACATCACCAAGTTCAAGAACTGATTATCAATATAGAGTGAAATAAAACCATTTTCCTTCTTGGATAACAATACAATGCACCCAATAGTTACTTACTAGGCCTGATATATAAATTTTACTCAAAATCATCTTACTGTACCTTGATCCCAATTAGAATGGCTAGGTCCATATGGTAATGGGGTATTGAAATGGGTTGTTCTTCGATTAATATATCTATCAGAATGTCAAAACCTATATAATAAAGAAGTACGATAAATTCTTATAGAAATATATCTAGATAGAGATCCACTAATATAGGAAAATATTTCGATACTATAATTGATCTTGATAAAATATCCAAGCCCACAATATGTGTTGTGATCGTATGAAGTTGAATAATGTATAGAGAAAATCTACCTTCCTATAGTTCACTTTCCTTAGTCATTAAGAAACACTATCCCTTTGGCTAACCAAAATAAAACTGTATCAGATAACCACAAATGTGAGCTAGGAAGTTGGTTATCTAGTCCATTCCAATAATCACATATATGGTCATTATCTATAGAATAATGAATTCTTATATGTTTCCATATCCATTGATTACTATAGACAAACATGGATACCATTAGCCCTAATCTACATTAATAACCAATGGGGTGTCAAGGGGGAATAAATCAAAAGATAACTTGATCGGTAAGTCATGTCTAAAATCTAATTTTATAGATATAAAAGATTGGGAATCACCGGTATAAAACAACGAAGTAGGTAAATTTCACGTGATCAATATTGAACATAATAGAGTAGGTGGTTCCTCAGTTCCATCAGTTAGAATCTAGTAATTTGGGTAGATATGACCTGCCATATCTTAATTATCATTTTCATGAATTGTATGAGTCCTCGTCATATTGTTCTAGTGCTGAGGACCCTAAACAAATTCCTAGTTCCCAAACGATTATTATCTATACTCTCCATTGAATCCTTATCTTATATCTTTATAGGAAAACTATTGGATATGGGGAACCCTTAAACACTATTTATACATTCATTTAGGTGCTGATCAGGACTTATGGTAGTTTTAGATCTTCCCAAAGTTGAATCATGTTGGGATACATATTAAAGGGAGAGAAGAAAATGATATCTAATCCGCCTGCATACCATCAGTCTTCTATATGTCCCTATCCTTCCACTTACTTCAATTATAAGGGGTACCCATGGAAGTTTTAGGACCTATGATTATGATTCTAGTTCAAACATTCATACTTCATATCTGATGTTGTGATGAAGTCAAATATCCAACATCTTGGCCCTCTAATCCTTTACCCCGACTAGAAGTGGTGTAAAGAAAAGAATATCAATAAAACAAGTAGATTAGGAATAAAATATCATGGAACCCTATTATAGATCCATTAAATACTAATCTTATTCATGATTCAACATATCAGGAATGAAATCCATAAATAAAAGTCCATTAAAGGCCTCCCATGTGAGTCCCTAATGTTGACCAAACTATCCCATGACTCCCCAAAAATGCTTTGCAGCATGAATTTTTCAAGTAATACATTTCTATACAATGGTGTCTCAAAGTGGTTGATTATTCCCTCCACAAATGAGAACCAATCCTCTATATGTTGTGGTCAACTATTTTTCCAAAATGTTGTTGTACATTGGAGTATAATATACATGGAATAGTCAACTATGTATCTCTACAGAAGAAATCCAAGAAACCGGGGTCCTACATCACACACCACTGAAAATAATATGGTATATTGATTGGGGGGATCCCATTATATCATCTGATGGTCCCACCAAATTTAAATGAGGTGACATCTCCCGCAACACAAAGAAACATTAGTAACATAAACAAAATCCAACCTATCTAAGGGACCAGAAAATTTTTTCTCTAGGAGTCTACAAATATCCTAAGGTATAACCTTCCACGAACTAATCATGATTTAATCCATTCCTTTAGTCTAAATGAAAATGTGTATACAAAAATACAACAAAATGATTAGTTCAACTAGTTAACATAAATAGAAATAGTTTATAATAAAAAATAGATATATATCAAAAAATATATCCTCAATAGATTTAATAATTGAAGGAATTTAATTAAATAACTAATAAGCAGTAGAATAATAGTTATATATATGGCATGTGAAACTATGATCCGAATCATGATTCATAAATACCAACTAAACCATATTAAAAAACTAACATAAATCCCATTAAATGAAACTCATATATCTGTTACACATGTGATAGACCGATATATTATAACTCCCCTACCATTTTCCCAGTTATTTATCTCATATATAAAATTGATTATGTTAGTCCAAAATAAGAACACAATTAACTATTCCTTGATATAGTATTGTAACATCGTGACCTTAATTAGAGTTTTTGATTCAGAGTTCCACATGACTGCATGTTCTATTCCTCATACACAAGAGGGTCCTAACTATAAGAACAGGGTATCATTCCATCAATTCGGAGACTATAAAATCTCTATAATTTCATGGATCTATAATAATAGTAAACAATATAATACGAAATCAAAGTAATCATGCATAAATAAATTGTAAAAAGAGTTCACATTTCAAACAAGCAATCATTGGGCTCCCACTATGGAAAACTAAACCATAGAGTAATGTGTGGTCGGTAATAAATAAATAAATGACTAGTAATTATTAGAGTGCGTGTTAGTCCCACCATTAGTTACATGATTCATTACTCAAAAATCTTCCATGGGAGCCTTTGAATTTCTCAAATTCCTATATATGAAATATTTACACGCATCTAGATTCTTAAGTAGAATGTGAGTTTAAAACTCAGTAGTACATAACCAACATGTACTTAACTATTTTTATCATGTAAAATCATGTTTTCTATAGGTAAAAATTAAATTTTAAAGCCACAAAACAATAAAAATCCAATCACTAATGTGATAAAAAAGCCACAACAAGCCCCAGGAATTCATGCTTCAACTCTATATTGGATGGAAAGTCAATATTTTGGGTTTAATCAGGAACTGGACAATATGAAAATAATAATACTACTTAAAATAATGAATATGTCTTTATAAACATCCTCTAGGAGTCAAGTGATCAAGCTAATAACGATATAATATTCCTTGAAGAACATGCTACTTTGTATCCACTTGTCATTGATTGTATCACATGACGTCTATGAGGAACTGTCTTCTGTCGACCTCATGCATTGGTCCATTATCTCCATCTTCTCAAGTCATGAACACTACCCCCAATGGTTTAAACATGTAATGATTGTCCACCTATGTTTTTAAAAAATAAAAATACCTCCAAAGTCACACAATAACATGATTTAACTCCCATGAAAGCATATCATATCATAAAGAGTAAACGTCAAAACATACAATATATGTGACCCACAACAAACATTAATTAACAAGATGTGAACAGACTCATGGAAACATGTATCAAAAGAGATTCTCATTGGCTACTCAAAAACCCACATGGGATCATAAATTAGACAGACTATCAATTTGTTTCTAAAAAACTATTATGTCATATCATCATATATTACGAAGATCCCTATAGTAACTAAATAAAGTTATACCTCAAGGGCATCAATGTTAGTATCATGGATAAAACCCCATCTGCAGTTAAAAATATGGAGTGGAAACCTTTACATCAAAAATATCACCTTGTACTATTATATACGGTCTGTAATACTGAAGCCATTGATATAAAAAAATAATCATTTTTTTTAATATTTTATTTTTAGAATTATCACTATTACCCTTTTTGGGTTTACAGTGGAAACTAGATTTAATCTATGTAATTTAATTTTCATGAATAATAATAAAATGGTACTTACTAAATTTTTTGGAAAAACTAATTAAATATATGAAAGCATTTTTTCTACATAAAATTTCATTACATAATAAAATAATATATAGCATTATCCTATGTAATGTGTAAAAACCTTTTTTTATAAAAATAGTATTTTTAAGCTTAAAATTAATGTATAGGATAAAATCCAAAATGTTTTTATTGAAATGATATAAAATAGATTATTATAAAATAAATTAATTTCATGTTAATTTTAAATTAAAAAAAATAAATTCTACAGAACATAATGTTTAATTAAAAGAAAATAGCCAAACAACTTCTTTTCTTACAAAATATTATGTATGTTCATATAATGTTAACCATTGTTTTTATAAATTAAGAAAAGTATTGCAAATCATATATTCTTACTATTTATGTATATATTTTATTAAATAAATGTTTTTTTAATCATACAGTTCTATCCTATAAAACGATAAATTCATAAAAGTTAAATTTTTGGAAAAACAATATTTTCACTTTTAAGCTAAACATAATCCTTTTTGAGGATTTTTAATTAAAATATAATGGAATCATAACACATAAGATTAATTTTAATGTTACAATTTAATAAAAAAATAACATAATTATTTAATTACTTATATTATATCACATTTTTAGTTATGTTCTTATAGTCATCTGTGATACTATTTTCGATTAGTGTTCAGGTAGGTGATTTAATCAACACAAACCTGAACATACCATAGTTTAGTAGATGATTATTGGGTGATTTAGTTATAATAAAATTTTCCAAGGGAATAAGGATATTATTTAGGTTTCATTATAATAATATACCAAAATTCAATAGAATTATAAGAAGTTGAAATGGATATGAGATTATTTCATATTATGAATAAATTGTTTTTCATTTTAGAATACTTATTTTAAAGGATAGAATTTTCAATGATCATTTATTTAACATATAATTAATAATTATTACAATTTGATTTACCTAAGAATTATTTATTTCATAAAAAAAATTATCCCCTAAACCAAATCAATAAACTATCCATGAAATGTTGTAGTGAATGGCATCGTACAATGTTCCATAGAGGTTGTAGTCCGCACATGTGTATAAATAATGATTTTTCTTCATTAGTATGGTGAAAAATATTAATTTGGTTTGTTGTTATAGATTATAAGTAACACAATATTTATCATAATTATTTATTAAATTCAAAAATAGGATCATCCTTTGAAGGTGGTTAACTTTAGAAACACACTGCGTTGTGAATACGGTAGTCCAAACTTACAAATGATTAATGTTTTCCATTCTCTTATAGGAAGAGGAAATCATAGATATTGTATTTCACATAAAAATAAAAATAAATTAGTATATAGTTAGTACTAATTTTATCATTTCATAATTAGCAGTAAACATTTAATGGAAAAAATAGACAATGAAAAATATTAAAGAGTGGTTTGTACTATCTTTGAGATGTTTAACATTCTCTTAAAATAATTAATATAAACTGATGAATTTTGTAAATATATTATGACTATAATATGAAAATATTAAATAGAATTCATAGGCAAGGATTAAGGTCAAGATCCTAATATAAATCCTAAATTTTTTAGTGGTATTGAAGGGGTGTTGGTAGCCCCATTTATAAGTGGTGATAATTTCATTTTTGTATAGAATTTAACTTAATATAAATGGAGAACATGTTTCACTTGAAATGTTTCTAAAAAAAGTAGACAATAATGGATTGGAAAATTCTATATGTTTTCTAATATATAATCCTTTCAATTAGAATATTTTTTCAACATAATTCTAGTCCTTTACCACTGGATTTATTACATTTACTATTTTAGATTCAACAATAATAACAAGTTTTAACCTAATTTATCATTTATACATACAAAAAATGTAGAAAATATTGTATAATATGAAACATATAATATTAATTTTATAATATAATTAATTATATTAAATTTATAAATGCAATAAGAACTAATTTAGAGTAATCAATACATAGTTTATTAACTACATTTTTAGAGAAATATTGAAAAACAAAATTAAAATATAAAATAGGAGTTTGAAAATCAAAAAAATATTTTTAAATTTATAAATTCACTTATGAAATAAATATTTTTTCTATAAAAGGGTTTCATAAATCTCTATATCAAACTTATATACTAATAAATAACCATGGTACTGGTAAAAATTATATTTTTCAATACTCTCTAGAAATTATAATTTTTCAGAACGAACTCCTAATATCACCCTAATCTAACGATGATATTATAATTTCATAAATTATATTCATATTATCTGATTAAAATTCTCAAAAATATAATTTTAGCTTTAGAATGAAAATAAAAATAAATAGATAAGCTGTGTTTATTGAAAAATAATGTTTTTAAACATTATATGATCTTAATATTATTTCATATCAATTAATAATTTTAATAATTTTAATATAATTATTATTTGAAAGAGAATAACTGAATTTATTATGATAGATTATATAATAAGTAATAAAATAGTTATTTGAAAAAAAAATATTACATTTATCATAAATAAAATTTAACAAATATGATTAATATTAACTATTCATATTATAAAATTTAATTTTAAATTTTCAGTTGATATAAAAATATTCATTTTAAATTTTTATATACATATTATCATATTATAATAATATTACTATTAATAATTATACATAACACATATATAAATAAATATAAATATAATTATATTTAAAATTTTATTATAATATTTTTATATCATTGGGAGTTATATTATATTTAATTGACTAATAAACAATACATGGATTAATTTTACCTGATGAATATATATCAAATGACCATATTTTCAATGAACATATTTCCAAAGACCATATTTATAACAACCCTTATCATTCTTGTATTTATAGAATTACTAAATTATTTCTTCATTTCATTATCACTTGCAAGCCATAATTTTTATTTCTCATTATTGTTATTCATAATCCATTTTCATTTCATAGTTGTATTACCCATTATTAGATATGATTATCTATTAGTGATTATCAAGGATAAATATTTTCCAGGACGTTTCTTAGTTGTTAAGAGTTTATTCTTATATATATATATAGTCTCATATTGATTTTTACACTTTTAGTTGACACATTCATCCTTGAGGAGTTATAATCCATTGTGTGAAATACATAGTTTTTTTTGTGAATTTTATTTAATTTTCAAATTAGGTATGAATAAAGTGTTGTTAGATTAATTCATATCAGATATAAATTATTTCATAATCAATTTCAAATCATTCTAACTAAAAACGTTTCGATGTACAAACATACAGTTCTTAAAAATGATACTCTTCCTTTAAACCTAGAACATGACATCCCCCAAAAAATAAATTAAATCCTGAGAATTCTAATAATCATATTAAAATAAATATATAAGGAAATATAAATTACATACATGAAACATGATATAATTTATAAAGATTAATCAACATTACAATCTTGGGAAAAAATATTTTTCCTCTGAATAGGAATTCCCCATTATTGGGTTTTACCACCAACCATTTGAGATAAGATTCTATCATCATTCAATATTAATACCAAAATTATATAATTTGATCCTAAACGGTCCCCATAATATTCATTTCATTGATATAATATCATTATATTGAAATATATTTGACTTCATTATTCTAGAAAATAATATTTTCTTCTAGTTAGAGATCTAATCCATTTCAAAAATGACATTAAATTTATCTAAATGGAGAATAATATATTATTAAAAAACCAATTTCTTATAAACATAAACATTAGAAAAAATAATTTTACCTATAGTTTTTAAATAATTATTCATGTAATCACCAAGGAGATGATTTTATGTTCTTACCATACATTATAGTCATAAAGGAGTGGGTCAAATAAGAATAAAATACATTACTCATAGATATTATGTGGATGATAAATGTTCTTCACTCTATATAATTATTTAGAATTTTGATTCTACTATCCCTTTATTATTTGGTATCATGATACTATCATTATCCATATTATTTAATGTTTTGTTTTTGATCAATACCATCAAGGGGATTTGATTTGAAATTTTATATGGTTTCAGGGGCTATTCTCTCAAATTTTATTTCTTTAGACATGTTTCCTATTATATAACATAACCTATTAAATATAGTTTGGTAACTTGTTAATGAATTTATTTTACAATATTCATGTAATTATTTGGTTTTGGAGAGCCATATTATGTTATTTATTTAAATGTAATTAAATTTAAATTAAACCAATGTTTAAAGAGGGTTTGAAAAAATGTTAACCAAACTGTAAGGATTTCGATTGAAAATCCTTTTTTTTTCATATTCGGAATATTTATTATTTATAAAAACTCTCAGAATTTTATTTAGATATTCTTTGGTTTTCACGTGTCCCTTCAAAATTTCATTTTCACCTTGACTCATATTTTAACTGATGTGTTCCTTGTACGTGAAACTAAGTTCATTTATTTATCTCAATTGGGGTCCTAACTTTTTTCCATGTCAAAATTCATTAGATTATTTTGAGAATATCCATAATGAAAAGTCATTTAATAACATATATTTTTAATGTTTTTTTTTGAACACATTATTCCGAGTCATTTTTTATTTTATTTGAATCTTCCTTATACACATTCTGGTAATCTAAAAAGAATTTTATTTCTTTGGTATTTATAAAATATTTCATTCAAAATTATTTTAAATTATCAATGATATTTTTCATTCCAAAGTTATTTTTCTAAAACTATAAAAATGAAATTTTAATTATAGTCATTATCTTTCATCATATATTATTACTGGTTGTGGATAATTTTCAAATGTTACCATCCATATTCTTTCAATGGATGACTTTGGTAATGTTATTTTATATCAATAAAATGATCCATCACTTCCTTTATCTTTACTATTGATCAACCATAAATATGAAAAACCTTTCTTCCAATGCATTTTCTTTGTGGAAACTCTATATTTACATACAATCATTGAACTGTTTTCACCTATATGATACAAATCAATTTACTAAGAAAATTATGAACATAACTATATACAAATTTTCAATATAATATAAATATTATATGATTTATTATATTCATTGAAGTTTATTTACAGATAAAATTACTCAATATCTTTGGATACCGATTTATATTCCACATGTTTATCATTTTATGTTTATTTAGGAAATTTTTAATGATTCCTTTATAAGAATTCATTTGAAAAGTATAGGAAACAAATTTTTATTTCTATGGGTTCTTTATGATATGGTTAATGATACTTTTTTTCATTCTATCGGTTCTTTTAGAGGTGTTGAATAAAACCCATTTTTATTCCATATGTTTTTTATATGTGATTATTTATTGATTTTTTATGGTACACATAAGTATGGATTAAATATGGGTGGGTCATATATCAAACTCCAATACTTCGGTTAAATTTATATATCTCATTAGAAAAGTATCCACAAGATTGATTTATTTTATCATAAGTGTGGGTACTAATGGAATGTCTTATGAGTGAAATGATTTGTATCCCAATGTATGTTTTATAACTGAAAAATATAATGCTTTATTATCTTATACTCTCATGATCTATCTCAGGAATGTAATGTTCTGTGTACTAATTTTTCTGTCATAGTCTTATACTTATGTTAGTCTCTCATGGATAATTTTTATTTATTCGTTTTCCACATTCCTTTGATTAATGTATTATTTTAGTCCATGAATTATACTATGTTTAATGATCCTTATTTTATTTGAAATGGTTTTCTTTTTAATCTAGATTATACACATAATTTCATCATATTCTCGCTTTTGATCATTGGATGTTATCGTTTAGGTGAAACATAAGCGAGTTTTTGAGCTCACCCATTCTTATATTTACACTTTCCATTGACATAATGAAATTTAATACATAAGTTATATGTAGAAGAGTATACATTGTAGATTTTAAGAATTGTTATGGATTAATTAGTTTCTTATATATTTTATACAATGTCTATTTGAAACAAAGAACATGGGTTCCATAAGTCAAATATGTTTCTTATTTTGTTATAATTGTAAATATATAAAGGTCATTTGAATGTAAATGATACATTATGTGTAAATTAAATTTCAACTAATGATGTGTATTAATACCAATGTGTAATGTATAATATTTGTATCACTAGGGTTGAGATTTTGGGTCTGTGGTACCTCAAGATTACCCTTCATGTTATTTGAGTTAATGTTGAATATTTTTTGTGATTTAAATCAGATATATTTTTGGATAACCTATAGATTAATTTATCGTATAAATCGTAGTGTATAATAATGTCTCGATGTTTTGGTAATGTATAAAATGAGTAGTTTTTCTAGGAAATAAATCAATTTCAAGATAATGAAATGTGGATGCAGCTACAAAACAAATCCACCTTTGGGAAATCATCCCAGGAAAGGATTGTTTATTATTGAATTAATTATAAAACTACAACACGATGAGTTTCCCAATGACTGCACACTTTGATAGACACTTCATGTCGAAATTCATTGGTTAGTAAGAATGTCTTTTAAATCCATTATGAATGATTTATATTCTAATTTAATTATGGTATTATCTTAATAAGTATAATATAACACAATGTAGAGTAACCTATATTGAACCAAGAGAGAAATATGTTGATATGAAAGTATCATAAGTTAAAATGAAGGTTTCATTGGGGATAAGATATTCAGATTTACGTTTTCCTATTAATACTCTTCAAATTACCATTAACAATTTTAGATTTATTAATAGGATGAAATAGGATAATGACAATTATCTTGAGAAAGCTATATATCTAGAAACCACTATATCTTTTAACCAAATAAGGGAGATTAATAAATTAGTTTATAATCATTGTTTATGTCTATTATGATAGAAACTATGAGTTTCCTAGTCTTACTGAAGGTATTCATGTTGATATCTTAATAAAAAATAAATTTTTAAACTCTTATATATTTTTGTTAGTGAGTGATATTTTTCAATGTTATTTTGGTGTATTCTAAAATTTATGATAATTATGAGAAGAATTTTTTGATTTTCATTAGTACATATAATTAATATATATATATATATAAAGGTATTAATTATAGCATAAATTTATTTTTCATACAAATTTATATTTTTGTGGATAACTATTTAAGAACATTGGATTGAGGTATATATAACTCATAGTTTTATTATACAGTTGATGTTGTGGAAATAACAAATTGATTGATTTTTAGAAAATTATGTTAGATAGTATTGATATATTTTGAATTGATTTTTTATTTAATGGAAAAGGTTATCTATGATATATTTTGTGAATTTTATCTCATTTTTTGTATTGTGATATATATATTGAAAAGTGTGTCACTACTAAAAAAATGGCCTATAACCATGGTTCAAAACCGTGGGTATATCCCCCAAAACTGTGGGTATAGGCTATACCCACAGTTTTGGGAACTGTGGGGTGGAATTGAATCAGTATAGGGGTCTTGACCTATACCCATGGATTGGTAGAACCGTGGGTATAGGTGTTTCACACACGAACCCACTGTTGTACAGTATGGCAGGGCACTTACCCAATGGTTTGAAAACCGTGGGAATTTTTTTAGTTCATATTAAAAAAATCATTCAGCGAGATTTGAACCCTTCACGCGCTGCATAACACCAACCTCCTGGACCAACCAAGCCAACACCATTATAGGTATTTATATATTTATTTCATTAAATATATTAATACATCTAGTTATATGAAAAAAGAAACTGGAGCGAATTGAATACCAGTTATAGAGAATATATGATTATGGTATATACAAACATATGTATATGATATTATGAAAGAATGGTATTTTTAGGAAATATAAGGAACCTAATATAGCCTAATAGAGTAAGGAAGATGTCATATTTAAAGTTATATACTGAATAATAAATATCTTATGAATACCATCACCTAAATTTTCTAGTGATTAATAATTAAAATTAAGATGATAAAATTTTATTTATGGGGGTGGAATGTAACGACCCTAGATTTTAGATCATTTAGATTAATACTATATTCGATAGCATGTGTCACAAAAAACACTAAACGAATAGAATAAAAGAATAGAACAAACCATGAAATCTAAAAAATTACTTGACCAATATAATCATTATTATATAATAATAAAATAATCAATTAAAATATTTATATATTTTTATTTTTATTTGACAAATATTTTAAAAAGGATGACATTAGAAGACCCATTTTAAAAAAGGTAATGTATTATTTTATTAATATAGTAAATTGATTATATTTACATGTTTAATATAATAAGTCTTATTAATATTTTGAAACAAATATTAAAACATTCAATTACTTATATATTTATATGAAATAAGATTAAATTCAACTAAAAATTAAAAACCCATTTTCCATAAAAAATTTATTTCTATAACTTTTTTATTTTCATTTATAAAAATGAATATATACATTTTATAATTTGAATATTATAAAAATACCATAGTTTATTAATTTAAAATTTCCTAATTAGTTTAATTCTTGATGTTTTCTAAATAATTGATTTTTGGGTGAATAGTTAAATATGTAACTTTTACTAAAATCTTAGACATTATCATTCTATTAAGAAGTATGTATAACATAAAAACATAGAAATCATTTTTAGGGAAAGGGATGTATTTAATAAGTAATAAAATACATTTAGAAAAAATATTACGAATTTATAAAACCTATGATTAACCTTTTATTAACTTAATTAGTAATTTTATATAAAAGGAACTGTGTTTGGCCTTTTCTATTAAATTAATATTATTTTTCTAAAAATTTATTTCAGCCAACATTTTTTTCCACATAGATTTAATGTTTTTTATAATAAACTAATTTAGTTCATTAATATAATGTAAAATTATAAATTTACACCACCGAATAATTTTAATCATAATAATACATTCATTAAAAAAATTGACTTTTTGTGTATTATGTTCACTAATGTGAAAATTGATATTTTTTCATACACAATGAAATTTTATTACAGAAAATGGATTTTTTATTTTGAATCATAAGGCCCAAATTATTTAATAGGGTCCATTTTATTTTTTTGCATTCCATGTAAATTACATAGGTAAAATTTCTTTACCCTAAAAAACAAAAAATTGTTTAAAGTAAAAATTTGAGGAGTTAGGGACATAAACACATGTTTTAAAGTGAATAGTTTAGGAACTATAGACATTATATCTCCCAAATATAGAATATTATACATTTTCAGTCTTTTTGGATAGGTAACAAATGTCCTCTCGTTATATTAATTTGAAATGATTACAAATATTCCATTCTTAACACATATAAAAGGGACCTCTTAACACCCCTTCAAGACCACCCTAAAAATAATGTTTTGTCCTTATAATATTAAACATATACTTACATTACAATCCTATACATTTTTATTTAGCCTCCATTCATAATAGATTATCCAAATAATTTTTTTTTCAAAGGAGTATTTTAGTGAAATTTCTAATTGCTCAATGTGAGTACTCCATTCCCTACTTGTTTCTTTAATTTATTACATTCCCTAAACTAATTTCATAATTACAATATAATGAAATTATTATTTTTTAACTAAATTTATTGAATATAATGGATAAAATATTAATCTTATTCTTATTTTCTATTAATAAAAATGAAATCATCATTTAGGCATTGAGCTATGTACCGCTTCCAGGAAGTGACAACATTCAATTTTCACCACAGCAAATATTCACAGATTAAAATGGTTAAATTAAAAAAATTCTTTAAATATATAACATTATTTTTTTATGAGGAGAGAAATTATAATCCACCTTATTTCCCTATCATTATTTGATAAATGAAGTTTTTACCATCTGTTGTGGGATCTACCACATTTGGAAAGAAAAATATTCAATTTTTTATATAGATTGTTTATTTTTTTTGAAATATATTAAAATATTTTTAAAAAACATAAATGTTTCAAAATAATTTCATTATAATTTTAAATAAAAAATTAATTCCATATTAAATTACTTTCATAATCATAATCAACAATTGATTATGTTATGTTCTTGTTTGGCTCGACCTAACCACACACTTGAAAATGCTATAAAATAATAACATGGATGAATATGAGAACTTAATTACTGATAATATATGAAATAAATAAATGAATAAGTATTTTTTCTGTAATGGTAGTATTATAATTAATCTTATTAATTAATATATAAATTTTCCGTAGTTAAAAGTAATTGAACCATGATTTTAACAAATATCAATTAAAAGATCACTAACAAAAAATTATATAGAATTACATTATAACATTATAAATATTAATAAAAAATAAAATCTCATATAATGAATGATCTATGAATGATCAAATTTGGGATAACGATGAATAATGATACTGCTTTTATAAAACTAGTTCCAGACAATCATGTTTAGTTGTACCAAATATTGAAAATAGATAACTACTATATATTCAAGTTGATAATTAATATAAATAATGTTAAAAAATGGTTAAAGATATGAATAAGGAAACTAAATATTATATTAATATATCCATGTTTTTTGTATTGTGGTAAGAGTGCATTAAAATATTAATAAAAATAATTTAAGGATGTTTTGTCTCAAATTTTCACGTTTTGAGACAAATTTACCGTACGTTATGATTAATATAGAGTGGTGTATGGACGAGACCATTAATATTTTGTTTTATGGTAATATATTTATCCAGGGTATTTATTGATTCATTTGAAATAATATCCTTCAAGACTTTTTTACGTGAAATTTACTAATATTGTAAATGATTCTTTGTCACATTTTTAAATCCCCAAGACATGTTCAAATGGCACACCATCATCTATTTAATATGGTGTATTAGATGACCTATTTATTTCACATATGTAAATATATCCCATTTTAAGAAATTTTAGTGACCATTACATGATAGAAATCTTAATATCCTTTAAATATTATGTTACCAATACATTGGGGGTTTTTTTTCAAACTCATTTTCAAATAAAGATTTATTCGGAAAGGTAATCCACATAGGGAATTTTTATAATTTTGTCTCCAAAAAACAATTAATTTTATTCCACTATTGTAATTATTTAGGTTTTATTTATCTTTTAACTATTTTATTTTCCCTCTTGATTAATTATTTACCCATTTTTGGGAAGCTGACTATATCTTTTATTTTCGGTTAAGATATCCAATTTTTTACATGTCCATATTTATGGGGTACTTTTTAAAATATCATTAAACATGATTTAATATTTAATTAATTCCATTTTTAATAATTTATCTTCTTTAAATACTTTTGATGAAATGATTTAAATGTTTTGTATGGGTCATATTTTTAATGTGTAAAAATTATATCTTTTTGATGTTTTCCATGTGAACACATAATTCCACCATGTATTTTATTTTTAAAAAAATTTATTTCAAAATTTTCATGTTTTCTAAAAGAAAATATATTTCTATTAGTTTTGTAAAATATTTATTTAAAAATTATTTTAATAATGATCAATAATGTTTCTTATTTCTATAGATATTTTCCCAATTATCCTATTTTTTTTTATATATTTCTATTTTTTAATGTTTTATGATTGATCAAGGATATTTTTAAAATTATACCTTTGTAGATATTTATATGGAATACTGATGAATTGTTATTAACTATAAATATATGATCTATGCCTAACTTTTTCTTTCGTAACCATCCTTTTTTTAATTTACATTATTTTTCTTCCAATTCTTTTTCTTTGTGAATAGATTGTTTTTCATTCCATTGATTGAAGGGGTTCACCTAGATTCCACATGTTGATTGATTTTATAAATTCAGAGATAACTATATACCCTTTATCAACATGTTGTAAATAGAATATTCATTATTGTTTTGATCGGAAGGAATTGATAATGAATGTTATTGAATATATTAGGATAAAAAATTATTATATGTGGGTTTATCATGTTATTATTTATGTAATTACAGATTATTTCATCATTTGATTCCATTGGAAAATGATAGAAAAACCCTTTTATTTCCATGGGATTTTTATGATATGATTAATGATTTATATATTATTAGAAACATAAGTACGTATAATTGTTTGGGGGAGTCTTATATCACCCTCCAATACATTGGTTAAAATATTATGTATCATGAGAAAAATTCTGATGAGTATGTTTTACTTTCCCATAATCATGGTCACTGATGGTGTGGCTCATTAAATTAATGTTCTATATAATAATGTGTGAGTAATAATTGAAATATTTCCTCCATTATTTTCATATGATCTCAAGGTATGACTCATGTAGGAATTGTTACTTATACTAGTGATTATTACATAGTCTTATGCTAATATTATTATCTCATGGTTCATGTTTATTGATTCCTAATTTCACAATATTTTTATTCATGTATTATATTGTTCCATGGATTATTACATGTTTTGTGTTGTATTTTTTCAAGGTATTATTTTTCTATATATATTTATTATACCCACATATCATCTTATACTCACTTATCATCAACAAATGTAATTGATTTTTGTTACCCTTACTGGGTATTTGAGATCACACTTTATTTTGTATCAATTTTCCTAATTTATTTATAAAATTTATGTATAATATGTATCTAGAAATGTATCTTATGAGGTGGAGTTATAGTAAATGATTAAATATTGTTATAGATTATGTTGGTTTCTTATATAGTGAGAAAAATTTCCATTTGATATAATGAAAATGGATTGATCGAGATAAATACTTTTCCCAATTATCCAAAACCCTAAACCTAAAAAACCCATGGGAATGTATGTAATACAATATTTTATTAATGTCATGTATTTTTTATCATTAAATTAATTGGTTATCATAGATGGTATTAATTAAAATGTCTTATCAATTCATTTTAGTATTAGATCCAAGACTGTAGGTCTGGAGCATTGTATTTCATATGATAGGTACAGATAATCATTTAGTAATTTGAGTATAAGTTAAGAGTTAAAAATTTCATCAGTGGTTGTTAATTTAAGGATGATCATATTTTCAATGAAATAGATTACCCTTTAGGATAATTGTGGAAATATTGAATATTTTTGGGATAAGATATGAAAGATTTAGTGAGAACCCTAGGTATAAGTCTATGGGATAATTCTATGTATACAATAACATAAAAAAGTTTTCATATGGTAGATATATTGTGGTTCTCCAAGAAAATATATACTTTTATCAATACTAGAATGTTGATAAAGCTGTGGAAAAAATGCACCTATGGGTAATCACCTTGAAAAAGCTAGTCGGTCATTGAATTGATCATCAATAAAAGGCATGATGAGTGGTAAAAAGAATGATCACATGGATAGAAACTTCCAGGGGATATTCATTAGATAAATACATTATCATAAAAATCCATTATAAAGGACTTATTTAATAATTATATTAAGGTTTTAGGTTAACAAATTTGATAAAAACCATATTAATGAAACATATGTTAATATAAGAGAGTAATAGGTTGACTAGAAAGTATCATATGAAAAATATGAATGTGTCAAATAGGAATACATATTTCAACGGATGTTTTCATATTCATAATTTTGACATTATCATAACTATTTTGTTCTTAGAAATTGGTTGAAATATGGTAAAAAAGATAAGTTCTGAAATTAATGTAACGAGAAACCAATGTTCCTTTTAACTGAATATGGGACCATTCATAAATAGCTGTGAAACACATTATATGGCTATAATTATGGAAAATTTCAATTTCCTTGTCTAACATATGGTTTTGAATTTGAAATCTAAATACAGACTAATTCCTGATAATCATAGCTATTTTGATTTGGGAGTGATATTTGTTTATAAAATTATGGCATACTCTAAATGTTATAAGGATTATGTGAAATATATAACTATTTATCTTTATTATTTTTTCTTAAATGGTTTGGAAACATATATTAAAAGGTATCTGTAAAATAGAAAATTTATTTAAAGAAAATATTATATTTTTGGGGATATCTATTGAAGAAATCATGAATGAGTTCTGTTTAAATATTTAGTTTAATATATTGTTAATTTTGAGGTGATAATGGGAGGACTACGTTTAATAAATGTGAGTTCTAAAGTTTTGATAACCTTGTAATAGATTATATATTTATTAAAAAAAGGTGATATGGAATATTTTTGTCAACTTTTATCTTGTATTTGTGATTATGTTATATATTGAAAATCGTGTGACCTTATAAAATAGTTTTTAATACCATTCAAGTGTAAAAATAGAGTTACTTTTTAAATGAATATATTATCTCACCATGGTATAATTTCTATGAGAATTAAATTCTTTCTGAAAAATATAGGTTATGAGGAATATATGATTAGGGTATATAAATACATGGTTACTGTAACACACCAAGATTCTATGAAATATCTTATTAAATGAAATTAGTAAATTTTATGTTTTGAGTTACACTCTAAACCAAAATTATCTTGATTTACATGAAATGCCATGTTTAGATTGAATAACACATAACCCTGGGTTTTTATGTGTTACACACAACACATCGTTTAAAGGTTACATGGCATTTTATTGTAATAATTTTACTTAATATGATAGTTATCACATATTTATTCTAATAGTGGATATGAATTAGATTAACTAAATTTTGAAAATATATGTTTTTAACAAGTATATAAAATGAATTCTTGGGTTACAATTTAATTAAAAATGAAAATAAATTCTATATTAGTACAAAGAAAATCATTTTATTAAAAACTATTTTTATGAAAAATACATGTTTCACCATGATAAATTAAAAGAAAACTTTTGGAAATTAATTTTATTGAAATTTATATATTATATATTAAATATAATTATTAATATTCATCTTATGTGTTTTCCATGTAAGATATATGAAGAAATCAAATATTATTCTTAAAATGAATATTTTTCTAAAAATTGTTTTGTTTCCATTTTTCATACTTATTTTAAAACTAATTTTTGGAAAATATTGGAAATATATTATTAAAAATAAAATTAGTTTTTTTTATTTCATCTTGTCAAAATAGTATTATAGAGAAGTTTTGAGAATTTTCTAAGAAGATAATTATTTTGATTAATATTGAAATACACTGGTTTTTATCATGAATTGAAAATTATTTTAGATATTTTAAAAAAAAATAATCAATATGATTTTAAAAGAAATATTAGTCTAATTATATATCTATTATTCGAATTTATATCCCTTGAATCATTTTTAAATTAAATTTTTATATAATAACTTATTAAACCATTCAATATTTTCTCTTTGAAATCAAACTATCTCATCAAGTCAGCTAGATAAATATTATACTAGAAATTTCAAATTCTATTAATGAAGATTGGGGAAATGAATTTAATATTTTAGATCACCATAATGTATATTTCATAATTATTTCAACTTAATTTTTCACCATAATGAACAGTAAAATAGTTGAAATTGTTTAGTGTGGTTAAGGTAAAAGTGGGTTTATCGGTGGGATTAAACTAAAATGGTAGGGGTTAAAAATGATCCAAAACTTTTAAAACAACAATTATCTTGGGATATTTCAACTGTAAATCATATAATCTTGAGAATGGTATATTTAGGTACCTTGTGTCATGCAAGAAACAGGATAACACATTTTTCTTTAGAAATATTTCAAGTGTGACACTCAACTCACTTATAAAAGGCGACCCATTGTCCTCCTAATTTCAAAAATTAAAAACATTTTGGTTTAGACAATAACATAAAAGATCACTTAATTAATTAACTTATATATCCCTCCAATCCTTGATTTTCTCATAAATTCGACGAAATAATCCTTTTGTCACAAACCATAAAAAAGGTTGTCCGAAGAAGCGATTGAAGTGTCCATAGATCCTACAGTCACACATAGAGGGGGGGGGGGGTTATCAGGTGTGACCAATTTTATTAATTTTTTTCAACTTTAATTCAGACCACACTAAACTATTACGATTAGTGGATCATGCATGAAATGTATAATTTAAATGGAACACAACACACAATAATTTTACATGGTTTTATACAGAGACATACATCATTTCCATGCTGGTTAGACCCACAAACATGGATTATGCACTATAATATTTTTATAAATCATAATGGTTTAGTAAAAAACTAGTTATACACCATATTAATTGATCCTCTAGCTTATTCTAGTTATACCCCAATCTATCCAACTCTTCTTATTCAATTGGATAGACCCCCCAACCATTCAACTAGTTATTCCCCTTGAGTCCCTCAAGACTCGTTAGAAATTGGTTACATCCCCCAGTCACAAGCTCCTTCATCATCATAAATATGATCCGTATATATAATGATCACACTGATCATCTTCCACAATATTTCTGGATCAAACTGGATAATTTAAAATTGATTTTCCTTTGCATTGATGCATGACTTCCTCAAATAAATTCTGATCACGGAATATAATGAGCTATCTCAACACAAGATTACTCAGGAAAATATTTTCTCTTCTAAGGAAGACCCAAACTCACTAATCGCTAAAAACATATATACATAAATTCTTCTAAAATACTAATGATAATTCTATCCCAGCTACAGTCTCAAAACACTGTACATAAATCAAGAAACATATTTTTCACATTCACTTTTTCAAAATTGATTCTTGTATAAAAAAAATGCATGGCCTTCTCATTTTATTCATGTATTATTTCATGTACATTCTTACTACCACATGCTTCTTCATGTGATGTTTTAATTAGTTTTAATACTTTTGTGAACTCAAAAATTGCGTGCACTACCTTTTTATAAACTTCATGAAAAACGTGCATGCACTACTCCTTCATTTTTTTCCAACACACAATATCCACATTTGCACAAACACACACACACACACACACTGTCTATTTTAATATCTATTTATGTATTCATGTAAATGAATGATTCCTCCTTGTGTCAAAAACTCAATCATAATACGCACAACTCAAACATCAACAGTAAATTCTCTATCCTTCTTCCTATTCACAAACTACGTTTTGTGCACATACACAGAATGATTGCACAATTTAAAAGAATTACTTTTATCCATACAGATAAATCAAAAATGCTATAGTATATTGTATATTCCATATTCATACTACATTTTGATAAACAATATGCACTTACTGTTTCTGAAAACCTTTATGCAGAAACTCAAAGAACATCCCACTACCAGTTGAATTAATAGTGTGTGCATGTAAGAATTTCTTCACATACAATAGTCTAAGTATACTCTATCTGTAGTCCCTCAAGCCCTCATGAAAGCTAGATAAAAGAAAAAAATGATCTTTCAAGTGACTCATAGATCAAGTTCATCATGTATATATTCTATTGTGAAAAATACATGTTGAACAATCACGTGTTCCTAGTCTTCTTTGCAGAAATAGTAGAAAAATGAAAACCTTAGAGAACTAGATGTTAACGAAACTGTATTTCCCTCTAAAAAATTCTATCATTTGTGAGATTAAACATCAATTGAAATTGAGATCAGATATTTTATTTATACGCTTCATTCATCTCCTCTAAAACTTCCAGAATGATAGACGATCATCTCATTCATTCAATTCCTGCTCCGTGATTATGAATTTTCAATCACAGATTAACAATCGGTTGAAAAAAATCTATTTCTTTGATTTGATCACAAATTAGTGATTAAAATGAAGTTAAAACCCATTTAAAATAGCCTTATATTTTTAGTTTGAAGTAACAATGATAGAATGCCTTGGATAGAGCTTTGAATGACATGGCATGGGGATTCTATGAACAACAGCTCAGGCCCGAGGTTTTCTTGAGAATATGATATGAGAAAGATAATGAACGGCCCAAATAATTGGTTTAATGAATCAAATGACTTAGGAGAACACTGATATTATCAATATCCACTAAATTTCACCAAACAGATCCAATAGCTATGATGAATTCTATGTTAAAAAAGTGGATCCCACATCGAAACACCCAAATTTTTTTCTGCCTTATTATTATATAATAAATGAAAACCTCAACTAAGAAATCTCCTCTCCCTCCTAGTACTGCCCTGTACCGGTTCTTGCGGGCACACACTCGTGCTCACCTCTATGTTCGTGCCTCCCCTCATGATGGAACACTTCCACTCCTCTGCCTCACATAGGCATACGCTTACACTGCCTCAACTATTTCCTCATATCGACCAACTATGTTTTGTGCTGGAATTCCCTTTTGGTACTACTACCCTTAGATTTCTATGTGGTGGAATAGATAATTTTTTAATGGAGAAATCATTTAATAAACATACTGAATAACCCAATAAAAAACAAACCCAAACATCATTCATGAATTATACTACAAATATAAAATTATTCTCTTTCTCATGCATCACCTCTTCTTATTTTTTACTCCATTAAATTTTTGTAAACACTATGTCATCTCATTCAATCAATAACACATGGTCAACGAACTTCTGACCATCTCATCAATCTCCACATTTAGTATACATTAACTTTTCATCTTATTAAATAATTGAATATAATTTGAACTTCACTAAATAACTTGACAACGTCTATATCCCCATTTGTATTGGTTTTCAATACCCACATAATTTTTAAAAGTAAATGATATCTTCTCCCTCCTATTAAAAATAAAGCTAAAGTTATAATCATGAAAAATAATTATCATATTAAAATTTTAAATTCTGATAATATCATATTCTATTCTGACACATATTTTTTGAATTACATAGGGGAAGGATGAAATAAAAACTAACTTCGTAAAGAGATAAAATAAATCAACTCTAAGTATACATGAGGAATGATCTGTGTAGAAAAGAAGAGTGATAAAATATAACATCAATGTTATCAATAAACATCTAGAATGTGACACCAATCCTGGAATCCAATTTTAGGGGTTGTTCAAATGATTTCCAACAAATATGTTGAATACAACTCAACAAATATATTATAACCATTCTAGTGGAATAATATATTTCACCATTGAAATTAATTTTATATATTGTCATCACGTAAAAATATATTCATTATATAACTGAAAAAAATCTCAAAAATTGAGATGTAAACAACATACCTCAATGATGAAAATATTCAATTTCAAAAAATTTATCTTTTTGAAATATAAGATTTATAATAACCCGGACATATAATATTCATAAGATATCAATTGAGAGATAGGTATTTGGTTGATTATCTTCTGTGCTCCCTCTGAAGAGAAGTACTCAAACATTATTTATCTTGATTGAATTTGATGAAGAATAAATTCCATGTATCTTATGATATTATTCATGATGTTTCAGAGAGACAACATGATGTCTGTAGACTTCCATGATGGGCATCTTTATTTCTATAAGATATTTATAGATTTTATAAATTCATGTATCCCCATAAATATATTCTTTTTCTTTAATTACCTGAATGAAAAACAAAAATAATATATATATGAATAAATTGTTTCTTCAATGTAAGTTAGTTAGAGAAATAGGGATGATAGTTGATTCTCAACCCAAAAATCATCTTAGACATAAATGATTCTTTATTTTTTCTAGTAATGCAGATTCATTTCACTCTTCTTGCTCTATATTTTTTACATCTTCCAAATATTTTCTTCTATACGATCAATCACTCTTTAGGAACATGTTTAGTCTTCACTAAATGTTTATACATATTCATCTCAACATTAGAAGTCATTAAATTACCACGTTTAATATTATTTTCAGATTCTTCAAAAGAGATGTATTTCAAGAAACCAGTATTGTTATTTCTTTTCTGGACTGATTCTTTCATTGATTCCAACTATCATCATTTAGTTTGAATGTTCATGGGAAATCTATTGTGATCCATGATGTGAAAATTCTTACCAAAATAGAAACATGTTTTTTTTGTTAGACACTCTTCACATCATCCTTCAAAAACATATTATGATTTTTTTTAATAACCATCTTCTTTTGTACCCAACCCAAGGATGGAAAGTTATCATCATATCTTACCTACATCACTTTCAATTATGGTATTTTATTGACATGAACTAATTATTTGTGAATAAATGGAACATACAAGCACTCATCATAATTGTGCACAATTTTGTTGGAACAATCACATAAAATTTCCAAGTAATCGTATTTTTCCTTGATAAAATTATAATTATTATATTAATTATAATTCTTTTTGGAATGTTTTAAAATGACTTCAGCTTTCCTCCCCTTAAATTCTTGAATTAAATAAATTTCATACACTGAAATACAATGCCAACAACTAATTTCATGATGAAAAAACATCCACTGGAACTAAAAATAGTAAAAAAAGTATTCATTTCTTCTTCTGTGATAAATTTTTACTGTCTTTGACATTTTTCTGTCTATGGGTATTATGTTTCTTCTTTTATTATTTCATTAAGAAACCATAATTTACACACTTCTTCAAATACATGTTTGAAGATTTTATAGTCTCTTGAGTATTTTTTCTCCACCCATGTATCTAAATTTAACTATTGAATCTATATTAGTCAACAAGAAAACATTAGTACACATAGATTTTTCAGGATAAATGGTTTCCTTCATCTATAAGATTGTATTAGATTTACCATTATATTATCTCAAACTCTTCTTGCGAGTAGTTGGATTCTTCTCAGAAATAGGACTCTTATCAGATGAATCCTTAGCAGTACTTCTTTTCTCAGTATATTGGGAATTCTCAGCTTGTGTCTCATACACATTTCTCAGTTTCACTTCATGTTTAAGATATTTTATGGTTATATAAATATTACCATTTTCAATTGATTTCATTACATATTCCCACTAAATATTTATCTTTTAAATCTCATATTTATGAATATGATTTTCCTTTAGTAACAATTATTCAAGATATATTACAAATTCTAAGTTATGATTAAATTATGTATATTTGACATTCATAGATATTCTATGTATATTATCAAGTGAATGAATAAATCCTATAAAAAATTTTAAAAAAAAATTCTCACAGATTTTACATTCCAATTCATCAATAGCTCTATCATATCGTTCTTTGATAATAATAATTACTTCTTAATTTTCGTTTATAAGTCTTGTGAGAGTGTTTGAAATGCCAACTTTTTAAGTCAATGACTCTACTTTAACATCTACCTCTTCTTAGAGAGATAAATTTTCATCTTACAGTTCATTAAAAAGTCTGGTCAGACATGTGACCACTTTTTTGGGATGTTTTTCAGATTATTTCGGATTTCACAATTGATCATAACATCATCACAACATGAACATTATTTATCAATTGATTTCACTGAACAATTTACACTTTCAGTTCCTCTAGATAACATTTGATTTTCATTCCACTTTGAATTCTTCTTTAGTTTCTTGGCTATAAATTTCTACTGATTTTTATACGATTTGACTGAAACATTAACATTTCTTACATTAGGAAAATAGATTGCCTTTTTCATATGAAGATCTTCATAATTTTCTTCAATCACAAATCTGCAATTCATATACATATGATATAACAACTAGAAAATTATTATTGATCCAATCAGAGGTGGCCTATACTTTTATACTAATTGAAGTGTCTTGGGATTGTGCATCCAAAACGTGAGGGTGTGTGAATCAGGTGTGACAAATTTTGTTTAATTATTTTAAACCTTCAATTCCATCCTCTATCACATATTAAGATGAGTGGACCATGAACACAATTCATAATGTAAATAGAACACATCATGTAGTATTTTTACAAGGATTGGTATTAAGACATACATCCTTTCCATGTTGGTTAGACCTCGAACACAGAGTATCAACTATGATATTTTTATCAACTAAAATGTTTTATGATGAAAATATTAATACACCCTAGTAATCAATCCTCTAGTTGATTCTTGTTATACCCCCCAACAATCCAAATATTCTGCCTTGGATTGTTAGATCTATGAACCATTCAACCAGTTATACCCCCAGTCTCTCGATCCACTTTAGTAAATGGTTAGACCCACAATCACAAGCTCATTCTTCTTTAATAATCGGATACATAGATTGGATTATCACATTGATTATCCTCCATGATGATGCTAGATCCAACAGAATCAAGTACAATTAAATTCTATTTGCACTAATGATGACTTTATCAAATAATATCGGATCACTAAATATAATCATCTATTTTAGTAAAACACTACTTGGAAAATATTATTTCTTTTGTTGTAGAACCCGCCACACTAATAATTGAAAACATAGATATATAAATTATTCTAAAATACGGAACATAGAGTTTTCACAGCATAAGTATCTTAATACTTCACAAAAATCAAGTAACATATATTACACATGAACTTTTTAAAACATAATCATTTTAAATAATACTATGCATGGAATTCTTTTTTTATCCGTGTATTATTTCATGTACATAATTAAAACCACATGATTCTTTAAGTGATGTGTAAACGAGTTTACACACAAGCCAAAAAAATTCACTTGAACTACCTTTTTATAAACCTCAGGCCTAAAATTCATGCACTATACCATCACTTCTGTTTTCCACACACACTATACACCTTTTCACACACACACTATCTATTTTAATATGTTTTTACATTTTCATGGAAATGAAAGATTCTTCCTTTTTTGTAAAACTCCTAAATACTACTCACAAGTCATACGTTAATAGTATATCTACAATCCTCCTTATTCCTTTCATGAATCCTTATGTACACATTAACATAACACTTTCACAACATATGGACATTATTCTTATATACAAAAATAAATTTCTCATGCTACTGTACTTTGTATCTTCCTCATTCGTGATATAATTTCACACACTATACGCACCTATTGTTTCTCAAACCCTTAAAATAGAAACTCAAAAAACAAAACACTACCTATTGAATTTAAAGTGTGATCATGAAAGAATTTTTTCACATAATGTAGAGTATGTTTACACTATCCATAGTTCCTATATACCTTCATACAAGACACCAAATATAAAATCAGGCTATCTCGATTGAATTGTGGAATGAGTTCATTGTAAATATATTAACGAGAGAAAAACTAATGTCAAACACTATTGGGTTCTTCGTCTTCTTCATAAAAAAGGTAGTAGCATGAAAACCTTCATGAAACTTATGTTAACTGAATTTTTTTTCTCTCTCCAAAACATCCCTCGGATGTGAGATATTACATTAATAGAAAACGAGCTCAAATTAAGTATTCATATGCGTTTATCATCACTTAAAAAACTTTGAGAATCAAAAAGAATAATCTCATCCATTCCCTACCAACTCCAAAATAATGAATATTACCATCATTGGTTAATAATCCTTTTCAAATCACTATATTTTTTTTCAATTTTATATTCAGATAATGATGCAAATGAAGATGTCACACATTTTGATAAGCCTAAAATATTTCGAGTGGTGAAACAATGATAGAAGGACTTGTAATGAGCTCAGGACGACATGTCATAAAGCTTCCATAATCAAAAAATTGGGCATGAGGTTTGATGGAGAAGATGATATGAGGGAGAGAATGAATGACCTAGATGATTATTTTGATGAATAATATGGTAAATATCACATCAATAAAATCAATGGACATGATACCTAATATATCCAATGGTTATGATGCATTCTATGCTAAAACATTATTCCCACATAAAAACACCCCACGATTTTTTAACTCCTTATAATACAAGACATTATAGTCTGAGCTCTAGAATATTTTCTCCCCCATGTACTGTCACATATCGGTTCTTCCAGTGCACTCTTGTAACAACCTCCACCACCATTCAACCCCAAATTGTTGCAATCTACCATATATTTTCCTCATAATGGTGTCCCCTAGGACTACCATAGTAAAGACCTCTTTCTAGTCGGCATAGGGTTGGGCACAACCACCCTTGTAGTGATGCTCTCCAAAGGTGGCTGCATGGTGGCATGGATAATTTTTTAATGTATAACAAATTACAAAATCTTAACCAATAACCACATAAAAGGAAAATCCAATGGTCACCCAGCAATTCTTCTATAAATATAAAATCCTCGTCCTTCTCATGCATAGACTTTTTTTATTTATCAACCCATCCACTGTTGTAAACATTGTTTCTACTCAAATGATAAATGAAAAATTTTCTACGAACTTCTAACCATCTCATGAATTGTTAAATTTATTATCATTGCCTTATCATATTTTTAAATAATTGACAAAAATTTCAACTTCACCAAATCACTTGACAACATCAAAGGTGAGGCCCATAATCTAGAATTTTATTTATGTTTTCATGCACCAACTTCAATTGTTATTAAACTATTATTATATAATTAAATTGGTATCATAAATATACTTATATGTTATTATTCTTATAGAATAAACTAAATCCTTCAATACTTCTATCAAATTGGTCAATAAATCATCATCTTGTGTATGACAGACTACCACCTCACAAAATATTATTATGTGTTTCCATCACAAATTATCAAAGATGGATATAATGATAGATTTATTATTTATATAAGATTTTATTATACTTATAGAATCATTATATCACATATATCTTCTTAATTTCCCTTCTATTAGAATACTATAACATCATTTTTTGTATCAATAACTACCACCTCACGATGCGATGTGACTCATTCTCACTATACATGGAATGTGATAATAATGGTATTAATGAACATATAGAATATATATATATATATATATATATTTTTTCTATAATGGTTATATATTATTTAACAATCTTTATTTTAACCCCTCAATAAAATGGAAATACCATTCATGCATACCTACGACCTACTGTATCCTTTAACATTGTATTTCATTTTCTACCTATATCTTTTATGGATTACTATAAATAATTATATAATAAATATACATGATATTAATATCGTTGTTATAATTATATTTTTTATTGATCTATTATCAAATTAATAGGATCGACAATAAAAAACAAAACTTACAAGAAAAACAAAGTGTTCATTACCTGAAATGTGATTTTAAGAAGATATTATTAATTAAAGAGAAATAAATGGACTTAATTTAAAAATTTATGGTATTATATAAAAAAAATATGGTTATTTAAGAGATTTATAATAAAATAATATTATTATAAATGTGGTTTAAATGCGTATAATGGAATTCATGACTTAAGGTTATGGATTATTATCGATGTTCTTTACTTCGGTGAGACATATTCCACATTCCACACTTATTTATTTTATGTAGTGTGTATACTAATGATGAATTTATTTTATTTCATTCTCTAAAAAATTATTAGTATTTACATATCCATTTTATTATCTCTCTTTAATGGGTTTTATTATTCAATTTTACCATAGTGGTAAGGGATTTTGACACAATTTCATTGTTTATTGAGATTGATTATGACTATATTTTTTATGATGAAATATTTTAGATATATATCTCAATAACATCATGAATTTCACGATCCTCTAGTAATATCATTGTAATATATGTTTTCCCTTCATTTTCCACTCATTATGTACTCTATATTTTAAATTAATTTTTTAAAGAAAAATATTATTTATTTCTATATTCAATCAAATATTTTTTTGATAACCATGTTTTATATTTTTTTTAACATTTCCAAAATGATTTCATTAAGAAATTTTTATATATTTCTGTCTTTTTATGATATTTTTAATAATAATTTTTATATCACTCTAAAAAACAATGATATTTTGTCTTTTACCAAAAACCTGAAATGAATATTTGTTTTGAATAGTACGACATGATCAACAATTTTTGACATCTTGAACAAAATTTTATTTTTAAATATTCCTTTATAATAATACATTTTTATCTTTTGATAAATGCTTTTCATAATGTTTTAAGATTTAAAAAGATTTTTTCATAGAAAAAAAGTTATTTTTCTCAAAAAATGATTTAAATGATTTTAAATATTCCCTTATAAGTTATCGAGGTTATTTTAAAATAAAATGATTTTAAAAATTAATTATGTTTTAAAATGTTATTTTCAATGCAGAAAGATTATTTTACTCAAAATAAATTTAAATGAAACGTAAATTTTCCATCATAATTTTAACGGTTATTTAAAAAAATTGAATTTCAATTTTTTTTTTAGTTTTAAAAAGTGTTTCTAAAAGAGGAAAGTATATGTTCCTCATGAAATGTTTTAAATGGTCATTAAAAATTATTTTCCATCTAAGATGAAATTTAATGATGTTACCTATGATTTAATTTGGATATGATCCATGGATAGAATTATTATTATATCTCTGAATGGTTTATATTTATAACTATAAAATATCTATGAAACCCATTTATCTTCCATGTGCTATACAATGATAGAATTATTATGAAACCAAATTCTTTTTTACAGCAGTTGTGCACTATTGAAATGATTAAATGATTATAAAACCATTTTCTTTTTTATATGTTATGTTATGATGGAATTTTTATGAAACACATTTCATTTCATGGGTTATGATATGCTAACTGTTTTATGAACTTGTGGAAAAAATATATATTATTTTCATTATGTTATTTTTTGGACCTATATATCTATCCAATCCATTGTGTAAATGTTTTTATATCATGAGATAGATAACACTTGATCAATGAGTAAAAATGATTCGGTAAGGGACATTATCCACTACGATGGTCTTGGGAGTGAAACTTCATTACTAATATAATTTGATGAGTGAACCCATTACACTATAATTGATTTTAAAATAAACTATGGCAATGATGGAAATGATTTTTATGCTAATGTGTATGCCAAAATACTATGTTTTATGCCAATATTATGCACTCATGGCTCTTTTTCATTTTATTACATAAAATTAATGTCTTATGAACTACCGGTATTTATTCAATGAATCTATATAATGATATTTGATATGACGGGTATAGTTTCAAAATGTTATTATCATGTTCTCAAATACTTATACTGATGTTATTTTATGTATCAATCTTATTTATCCATAATGAGAATCTAATACCTCCGTTTATTATGATTTTTTTCCCTAGGTTATAAAGAATTTTTTAATAAGGTTATGTCTATGAGGAGTAATTAATGAGAAGATATTTGTAGGTGGAATTGAAGATTATTCATGATTTAAGTATATAACGTATCTATTCTCCTAATACACTAAAAAATACATCCCTTAGTCATATATTTATTCAATATAATTAATATTCTTCTAAAAAGACATAATATTTATGTATGAGAAGACTGAGTTTCTATATGTATATGATTGTATAGATGACTAATGTTGTTTTAATAAATATAAGGATATTAATATATCCAAAGAGGGTAACACCGATTTCAATTTTGAAGTTATATCACACATTATAGATATGTCCAAAATACCTTATCTTACTTTAATTAGTGATTAAAAATAAAAATTACAAGGGGAAAATTATTTAAAGGGTAGAATATATCGAACTAAGATTTTGGATCCTTTAAAGTAACACTATATTCAATAGATTATATAACATGAAGAACAAAAGTAAAAAAGCACCCGTCTGAAAAAACCCATGAAATATTAAAATTTCATGAATATTAAAATATTATTCATATAAAATGATAATTATAAATTAACATAGTAAGATATTTTTATTTTTCTTTGATTAATATTTTAAAATGGACGTCGTTAAAATAACCATTTAAAAACGTCTTGTGTTTTGTGTTAATACATTAAATTTCTCATAGTTAAAAGTTTATCATAATATGTAATATATATATTTCTAAACTAATATTTCGAATTTTAATTATTTAGAAACTCATATGAAATATGATTATAGACACATTAAGCATAAATAGTAAATTTTCAATAATCTTTTTTATTTATATATAGTATTTTCATTTATATAATTAAATATATAAATTTTAGGACTTTATATTGTCAAAAATAATTACATTTTATAATTATTAATTTAATATTAGCTTAGGGTTAATTTTTTGTCTTTTTAAAATAAATTATTTTTGGTAGAATAGTTAAAAGTAATATTTTTACTAAAATAATAGCATTTATGACTATTTTAATATGTATGTATAACATAGAAACATATAAAATATTTTTCCTTAAAATTTATGTATTTATAGATAAAATATATACATTTTAAAAAAATATTATGAATTTATAAAACCTATTTTTTATCTTTTTTTAATTAAGAAATATTTTCCAGTAAAAGTAAGTGTTTCTGGTCTTTCATTATTTATAAATATTATTTTGGTATTTTTTTAAATCAATTTTAAATCCACATAATTTTTTATATTTTAAATAATAAACCAATTTATAACAAGAAAATAAATGGCATTGATAATTTGACACCACAGAAGTCATAAGAAAAAAAATACATTCTCTAAAAAATGGGGGTTTTACCTGTTAATGCGTTGATGTAATATATTATTTTTCTTATATACTGAAATTTTACCTAATAAAATAGGTTTAAAATTTGGAATTAGTAGGAAATTGTTTTTTAGTATGGGAAAATTTATTTTTATCTATTAATGTTATGTTACTTGTGGTAAAAATACTTACAAAGTCGAATAAAAAATCTGTATAAGTAAAAATTTTAAGAGTAATGAACTCTAGATAATGATAAAAATATGTCTTAACGTGAATGGTTAAGGTATAATTTACATTATATTGTAACCCACTCTATTATCTTCCATTTTGGAGTCTTCTTGACATTTGGAAGATGTGTTGTCATTATATTAAGTAGATATATTTAGAAGAATCCCATCCTCACCACTCACAAATGGGGCCTCTCCCGAACTTCCAAACCACCCTAAAAATTTAGTATCATTTTTATATTATTACATTTATTTTTAACCAAGAACAATACACACATTACTTGAGTATTTGGTCACTATTGAATTTTCTAATACCTTCTTTTCCAATGAGTCTTTTTACTGAAGGCCTATGCCCTCATCGTGAGCACTTCTTTCCTTAATTATTCTCTCATATTTTTAAAATTTTCCAAATATAATTACTTAATTTTGATATAATTTAATAAGTATTTTTTTTGAAAAATGATATAATTAAAAATTAATATATATTAATCACATTACCCCTTTTCTGTTATGGAAAAAAACTGTTATTCATATGTTGTGCGGATTACCACCTCAAAGAAGAAACGACTTATATTTTTTTACCAATAACTATATTCAACTATTATATGGGTGGAATTGAAGAATAATTCATTCATATATAATATAATCTGGATTATGAGGATAAATATAATAATCCACCTTATGTACCTCTAATTATTTGAAAAATTCTAATGTTAACTTTGCATTGTGCGAGATACCACCACCATGAAGTTACATATCTCTTTTTTTATTATGATTATTTGTTTTTTATTAACATATATTAAAATATGATTCATAATATTATATGTATCTGAATAATAATAATATTATTATTTTTTTAATAATTATATTATTCCAAAATAAATCTGTAAAGACCCGGAAATTTCAAGGAATTTTTTTTCTTAATTTTTTGGAATTTTACATGAACGCAGTTTCTGACTACGCCTGATTCTGAGGCCTGATGTGCCCGGAATAATTTTTTGAAGTTTAGCTCGGGTACGTTTAGTGAACGAACGAGCGAGTATTTATAACATTTGAACTAGTACTCGAAATTGAAATATGAGGGGACCGATGAAACTGTAGTGCCAATAATTTCTTAAGAAGAACCTTTTTGGAGTTGCGTTTTCTTGGGAGGAGTTGTTTAAAAAAAGTAAGGGATAAAAATATAATTGTTTACAATTTTATTTTCTTTTCTTGTTGAGTGGATTAATTGTTGTGTCACAACACATTATCCCTCCATTAAGTGGTTATAACCTAAGTAAGGGAGTTAGGGGTGGGACCCATTGGTTACTAACTAACATTGAGAGGATAAAGGTGAGGTGGGGCCCACACGAGCCCCACCCCTTCACATTCCTTAAACCTCATCTAACTCCCCCTTTAATTTCCGCTTCTTTAAATAAGATAACTCCTCTTTAACTTGTGTAACTCTCCTCCATTAAAGCTAGCCTACTCACATAATTAATGAGTTGATTCATGGTTTAATTTGAAAAGGGTGGCATGTCTTTAAATGGGAGAAGGCTAATGCGATATTTGTTTTTAAAATAATATGGTGGGGGAACCTCTAAAGAAATAAGAGATGCTTCGTTCTCCAACCATCCGACAAAGAACGAGAACACGTCATCTATAATTCTCTTCGTGATAGGATGGGAACATCACATCTTTGGGTACACTCCGGTGACAATGGGGCTTCCATGACCTTCGAAGAATAATGCTCCCTGGATCTCCATCAAGGGAGGAGACACCGCCGTGGGGAATTCTCAAACTCCAACATCACCTTCCGACATCAATAAACAGGTCTTGAGGAAGGGGTTTTACTGTTGTTGTTATACGTGAATTATTCTGTCGTCGTTCCTCGTTTCAATTGAACCGCTTGCTATCGATTAACAGTAGGGGGCCGAACCGCACAAACACGGCAGACCCCCTCCCTTATCTTTGTGTTGTTGCAGTTCGAAGGAAAGTGACGTGGTGCCGTCGCACCACGCGAGATCTTGCAGAAAGGATGCGCGGCGCCGTCGCGCCACGCCGTATAATCACGGAAACACGGTGGCTAGAGCAGGGTTGCGGCGGAGGGGCGCTACGCCGTCGCCCCATGCCGGATGGACCAAGGCTGTAGCATTAGGCCGCGGCGGAGCAGGGACCGGAGGCCAACTTCCGGCCGCCGGCGTCGAAGCAGGGGGACCGGCCGCGCCGGTCCCGTGCTACAGTAGCCGGCCGGCCGGAGCGGGCCGACCGGTCAGAGGAGGATTCGGGGGTTCGTAACCCCCGGCTGGCCGAATAGTAGCGACCCCCCATGTAGGACCACATTTAGTTAAACATGGGGCAGCAGCCCCCCCCCCCCCCCCCTGACCGCAAGCTCAATTACACCAATCTGGCCAGTGGACCGCCAGCGCGCCAGCCCGGGCTGCCCAGGTCGGGCCGCGGCGCACCCAGGCCAGGCCTGGTCATGGCAGTCGGGCTGGGCCGCGCCCAAGCAGGCCGGACCCGGACCCGGTTTGGGCAGACCCATGGGGTCTCGGGCCGGGTCAGCCCGGGCCCGAAACCCCCACTTTCGGACTTCTTATGGTCTTTTTCCCATATCATGGGATGCGGACGTCCGATCGACGCATCGTCATCTGTGATGCGATCCTTGGATCGAGACTGACGTTTCGATATATTACACTTAAGGTTTCGGAGAACTTTGAGTATGGCCAGGTTGGTTCGGATACGAAACCAACCGGGCCCTCAGAGCGGAAACACCTATATCATGAGTTCCGGACGTCCGATTGACGTGTCGTCGACTTTGTTGGATTCCTCTTGATGAGACGGAACTTTTGGCATACTTCTCCTGAGTTTTGGTTTCCATTGGATAGTGTCCAGGTTGGATTGTACCTAAAATCCAACCGGGCCCCTGGAACGGAAAAGCTGATAACTTTCAGACTGGACGTCCGTTTGATGAACCTTCAGCGGCGTTGGTGAACACATTGAGAAAAGGTCTCTATGAGCATACCCTATGAGATTTTGAGGTAGAGTTGAGATACGGTCAGGTTGGTTCGCACACGAAACCAACCGGACCCCTGGGACGAAAAGGCTAATAACTCACAGACCGGGCGTCCGATTGACGCGCCGTCTGTTGCATTGAGACCCCTATGTCCAAGAGGTTCCTTGAGATACTTCTTCACGGAACTTTATGATACTTGGACTATTGACCAGTAGCTCGTGGAGGGGACCCTCCCGGTGACGAGCTAGTAGAGTGCAGAGACCTAGTAGCTAGTTGAGACTTGACGAATACTGATATATCGTCTCAGTGTGTTTCAGATAGCCCTGTGGGGAGCGCATGGTTGGATCGGTAGACCCACGGCGGAGGAGGGCTTGGTTGTAGCGGCAGACCCGCGGTACTCAATAGAAGGAGTACCTCTGGAGGCTATGAGGGGGTGCGCTTGGTTGTAGCGGCAGACCCACGGCGGATGAGTGATTGGTTGTAGCGGCAGACCCGCGCTACTCAACATAAGATGTACCTCTGGAGGCTATGAGGGGGAGCGCTTTGTTTTAGCGGCAGACCCACGACAGAGGAGTGGTTGGTTGTAGCGACAGACCCGCGATACTCAATAGAAGGAGTACCTCTAGAGCCTATGAGGGGGAGCGCTTGGTTGTAGCGGCAGACACATGGTGGGAAGGGCTTGGTTGTAGCAGCAGGCCCACAGTACTTGACAGGTGGAGTACTACAAAAGTCCAAGGTTAGTGGAGTGCACTTGGTTGTAGAGGCATGCCCACTGTACTCAACCGAGGAGGAGTTCTCCAGTAGCTGTGGTTTCGACATCATGAATAAAATCCTAGTTGAGATGAGTCTATGACCATTGTGTTTACCTCGTGATTGATATGGGTCACTTGATAACTTAGGTATTTGTATGGGAATATATCTAAGAAGGGGTTATCCGTTGATTTCATAATATTTGTGTTTCCTCATGAATGAGATGGGTTACTTGATAACTTAGGTATATGTATGGGCATATACCTAAGTTGAGGTTATCTGTTGAGATCTTCTTTTTGGTTATCCTTGTTGGTTTTGTGTGACCTTGAGGGTCTTGGGGTCTCTACTAAGTATCGTTATACTCACCCCTGCACGGGTTATGCCTGCACCTCATTGTGTTGGTTGCAGACGTCGGGCAGTGCTGACGGAGGCCGAGTGTTCGAAGACTAGACGATACCTGGAGGTGGACCTCACGACGAGTCAGTATCTGGAGGTGGACTTCACGGCAAGAAGTTACTCAGAAGAGGATGACGGGCAAGAGCATTGTGGAGGCTATCTGTACCTACCCTTCAGGTAGGATCCATGGTGTACGATCGAGGAGATGCTCTATCTGTACCTACCCTTCAGGTAGGATCCCTGGTGGACGATCCAGGAGCTGCGCTATCTATACCTACCCTTCAGGTAGGATCCGAGGAGGATGACCCAGGAGTTGCTTCCTTTCTTCCAGCTGTTGTCTTTTCCTGTTTTACTTTTGTTCAGTTGTAGTTGTACTTTCGATTGTGTTTGTATTCTGGCCCACTTACATTTCAGCACTTTCTTTTGTTCTTAGTGTATTAATTCGGCTTGTACTATGTGTGTTCTTTTACTTTTATTAAGGCAATTCCTACCCAGTTATCGGCATTTACGCCTTTGGTGCTAGTCGCCAGCCCCTGGCCTATGGAAGGCAGGCTTGGGGAAGTCACGACACGGGCCCGGAGAATGGGTCCTGACAAATTGGTATCAGAGGAGTTTGGTTCTACAGCAGAACTTAGGACTCTGATCTTTCTTCTATGTGAATTAATAATGTTAAGGGTATTGAGTGTGGTTATTAGTCCAGGGAGTCCAGTGTTGGTGCGGCGGCCGACGTATCCGTACACCAGGACCCTGACTTCTGATTTCCAACTTAATGCAAAAAAACATTGATTGCATGTTTGTTTCAAGGGTTTTTTTTGTGATTACATTGTGTCACCTCACCAAGTATAATCCGTTTACCGTGTCACATCTGTTCAGGATGTCTCCACGCAGAAAGTTAGTTGGAGTTCTGAGATTGTACATGATGACGGCCCACCGAGTGACGAGGCTCCAGTGTAGGGCCCTTTTACATTGTTGGCACCCTCGGGTGGTGTACCTACAACACGTCCACCTCTTGGGCGGAAGATTCCACTAGCCGTACTAGTGGACGATGCACGTTGGCAGAGCGCGTTGCAAGAGTTTCAGCAGCAAAGCCCTCCGAGGTTACGAGGCGAGGCCGATTCCCAGACAGTAGAGGACTGGCTGGAGGCGTTTTTTGGAGTTTTCTGCCAAGCTGAGACATCAGTAGAGTGGATGGTGGACTGGGCTACTATTTTTTTCCAATGAATGACCATGAGGATAGTCCACATAGTGATGAGGCTTCGGTACGTGGACCGATGCCTGAGATAGTGCCTTCGGATAGTGTGTCAGCTATACATCACTACTTGTTGGTCAGCAGATACAACCGGTGGTACCGGTAGGTGACACATGTAGGCTTACTGACTTACACGTGTTCCAACATCAAATACACTCAAGTTCCTAGACGAGCCCGACTCATAGGTAGTTGAGTACTGGCTTGAGGAGGTCGCTGAGAGTTTTCTAGAGCTTATACAGCTTCAGCAGGACGACATGTCGGTAGTTGAGAATTCATCGGGGTGTAGAAAACCATTCTTGGTACTCGATGAATGCGATGCGATCGGTGCTTCAGGGCTCGGGCATCTGAGCCATCACCTTTTCTCTATGCATTCCTACTTAGGATAGGGTGCTAGAAATAACCCTTGTGGTTGAGAATTCTTTTGCTGAATGGATGCACTCAGTGAAGGTTATCAGTGGGAAAGCTGGAAACTGGCGCTAGTCTCGGAGACTTGGGCGTGTAAAATGTTTCAAGTAGAGGAAGTAAAAAAGAAAGATGAGTATGCGAAACAGCAGACGTGGAGGCAGAGCTAGGAGATAAGCATGAGGCGGTGTACATTTCAACATGTTACAATCACCTGTCTTTGTATCCCCCGCCAGGCTCAGGGAGCTGGAGGTTTGGGGAAGAGAGTAGCTGCATGCGGTTAAGGAGTGTGACCCAATGGCTCTAAAAAATGATTCATGGGATAGTCTGTGTCCACTATTAGCTGTCATAGTAACATACGTTGATTTGAATCATTCCTTCCTTCCCTGAATCTTTTCCCAGACCTATAGTTTCCGGTAAGTCATAGACTTGACCCTCACATCTAGAGATACCATAGAAGGATACTCGATAATCACACATACACCGATAGTGTGATCTGACCCATGAGGAGAAAGTTTCAGTTGGAATCTCTTGGTGGCAGCGTCTAGGCCTTATGACGTTGGTCTCGGTATGGATTGGATTCACAGTTCATGCTCATATTGACTGTATTAGGAAAAAAGGTTGTGGTTTAACTACAACTTTGGGATGAGTTTTCCTTGGTCTGTGAAAAATAAACCCCAGGCAGCACAAGACAAACTCATTCATAGGTGGGTGTGTCCGATCACTCTTGAGTCGGTCATCGTTAACCTCGTGGCCGCAGGAGTTTTGGGTTTCAGTTATAATCAAGAATTGGAAACCTCTAGAGTTCGAGGATGACGATCATGTCCTTATATGGATCTCACCTCGACGAGGTTTACGGAGATTAGTCCAAGGCAATAAGTAATCTCTGAGGATCAGTGGACCTTTTTAGGTCCTCAGTAGGGTAGGCGAGGTGGCATACCGTTTGACCCATTCACCTCAGTTGCATCAGGTGCACGACGACTTCCACGTATCACAACTGAGGAGATACGTGCTTGACTCAACGCATATCATCGACCATGGGGAGATGGACATTGGCGATGGGGTGACCTTCACGGGGGTTCTAGTGGGGATCGAGGATCGACATGAGAAGATTCTATGATGACAGTCGATTCCTCGGGTGCGCTTTCACTGGCAGTACATGACAATCCAGGTGAGCACATGAGAACGGAAGGCTCAGATGCGTGCTCAGTACCGCTTGTGTATCCCTACTTTGTGTTAATGATTTACAAGGACGTAAATCTCTGAGGTGGGAGTAATGTAAAGACATGGAAGTTTCAAGGATTTTTTTTCATAATTTCTTTGGAATTTTACATGCATGCAGTTTCTGACTGTGCCTGATTCGGAGGCCCGGTGTGCCCGGAATCATTTTCCGAAAAATATCTCAGGTACGTTCAGTGAATGAACGATCGGGTTTTTATAACTTTTGAACCGGTGCTCGGAATTGAAATCTGAGGGCACCAATGAAACCACAGTGCCAGTAATTTCGTAATAAGACCCTTTCTGGAGTGGTGATTTCTCGGGAGGAGTTGTTTAAAATAAAATTAAGGGATAATAATATAATTGTTTACAATTAAATTTTATTTTCTTGTGGAGTGGATTAAGTGTTGTGTCACAACACTTTATCCCTCTCTTATGTGGTTATAACCTAAGTAAGGGAGTTAGGGGCGGGACCCATTGGTTACTAACTAACCTTGAGAGGATAAAGGTGATGTGGGGCCCACATGAGCCCCACCCCTTCACATTCCTTAAACCTCCTCTAAATCCCCCTTTAATTTCCCCTTCTTTTAATAAGATAACACCTCTTTAACTTATGTAACTCTACTCCATTAAAGCTAGCCTACTCACATAATTAATGAGTTGATTCTTGGTTTAATTTGAAAAGTGTGGCTTGTCTTTTAATGGGATAAGGCTAATGCAATATTTGTTTGGAAAATAATATGGTGGGGGAACCTCTGAAGAAATAAGAGAAGCTTCTTCTCCAACCCCCCGACAAAGAAGGAGAACACGTCGTCTATACATCTCTTCAGGATAAGAGGGGAATGTCACATATTTGGGTACACTTCGGTGACGATGGGGATTCCATGACCTTCGAAGAATAACGCTCCCTGGATCTCAATCAAGGGAGGAGACACCGCCCTGGGGAATTCGCAAACGACGACGTCACCTTCCGATGACAATAAACACGTCTCGAGGTAGGGGTTTTATTGTTGTTTTTATACGTGAATTATTCCGTCGTCGTTCCTTGTTTCAATTGGATAGCTTTCTATCAATTAACGGGAGGGGGATGGACCGCACAAACACGGCCGACCCCCTCCCTTATCTTTGTGTTGTTGCAGTTTGGAGGAAAGTGACGCGGTACCGTCACACCGCACGGGATCTTGCGGGAAGGATGCACAGCACCATCGCGCCGTGCCGATGAAGTCAAATAAAGGCACGACACAGTCGCGCCGCGCCGGAGAATCACGAAAACACAGCTGTCGGAGCAGGGTCGCGGCGCCTTCGCGACGCGCGGGACAGATGAAGGGTGAGACTTTAGGCCGCGGCGGAGCAGGGACCGGTGGCCGACTTCCGACCATCGACGTCGAAGCAGGGGGACCGGCCGCGCTGGTCCAGTGGTACAGCATCCGGCTCGCCGGAGCGGGCCGGCTGGTCCATCGAGGAGCCGGGGGTTCGTAACCCACAGCTGGCCGAATAGGAGTGGCCCCCCATGTGGGGCCGCGTTCAATTAAACAGGGGGCAACCACGCCCCCACCCCTTGACCGCCAGCTCAGTTACACAGAGCTGGCCAGCGGACCGCCAGTGCGCCAGCCCGGGCTGCCCAGGCCGGGCCAGGCCACGCCCAGGTCTGGTCGGGCCGTGTCCAAGCGGCCCGGACCCAGACCCGGTTCGGGCCGACCTAGGGGGTCTCGGGCCGGGTCGGTCCAGGCCCAAAACTCCCACTATTGGTTGTCTTATAGTCTGTTGCCCATATCTTGGGATTCAGACCTCCGATCGACACACAATCAGCTGCGATTCGATCCTTGGATCGAGACGGTCGTTTCATTATATTATACTCAAGGGTTTGAAGAACTTTGAGTACGGCTAGGTTGGTTTGCATACTAAACCAACTGGGCCCTCGGAGCGGAAACACTTATATCTTGAGTTCCAGATGTCCGATTGGCGTGCCGTCGACTTTGTTGGATTCCTCTTGATGAGACGGAACATATGGAATACATCACCTAAGATTTGGTTGCATTTGGATAGTGTCTGGGTTGGATTGTACCTGATTAAATTACTATATATATATATATATAGATTTACTAAATCATACCCTCATCCCCCTGTCACTTCGAATGGCATAGTTCTTATTTTTATAATACATTATTCAAAATGCCTTTTTCTTTCACCGTGATCTTCCCCATTATTTTTTTTTGGAGATTGTTATTGTCATGGATACGAATGATCCATAATATTTCATTGTTGTGAATATTTTAATCTTTTATATGTATCGTTGCGTAATGATTTTGGCTCTTTTAATGGATGTATTTTCCACAGTGATTAATAATCCATGGTATACAATAATTTGATTTATGTGACTTTGTTGTGATGTTCCTCTTGTAATTGAATAACGTTTTTTAGTATAATTAATATATTTTATGAACTATTTCATAATTAGTTTCAATATTTAAAACAAAAAATGTATATAATTATAAACATATATTTTATAAAAAGAACGTGTAAGACAACCTGAGACCCGCACTCCCAAATCTGGTGCTAAAACATGTTGTAAAATTTCTTAATTATAATTAAACTATGAAATAATAATTCCTACACACCACCAAAGATATTATTGATTTAGGTTTTTTAGGAATAAAAAAAACCAACAATATATTATAATTTTACTAAATACTATAAAAAATCTATCTTTAGACGAACAAGATCCTTAAACAAAAACAAACACCTTCATACCATCTTGAAATACATTGAAAACCAATTTAAAACATGTGGTGAGAATAAAATTATACATTAATGGGTTTTAAAAAAGTAGTACTATCCAATAAATAGTATTTTTTTTTGAAAACATTCATTTTATATCCAATCCAAAACATTTGATAAATAATATTCCAAAATATAAATATATGGTTTTCGAGAAAATTCCATAACAAATATAGTTCAAATAATTTAAAAATTTAACACCCCAAAATTTCATAGTATGTACTTCTTCAAAACAATTCAATAAAATGCACTACACGCAACACTGAGTTCATGCGCACCATGAAATTCAAAGCAAGCCGTTTAAATGAGGTTTTGAATAGTATTAACTAAATTTTTAACTTTACATAATATTTATAATTTTAGAATCCATATAATGAGTTTCTTAGACATAATGTAAGAACAAATTCATTTTCAGTATTGCACTTTTACCAACTTTTAATAGTGAACCCTTTTCAAATCCAATATTTTAAACTTTTATATATTCAATTTGACTAAATAAATTTACTTTTTAGAATGGGGACATGAAAAATTTATAATGAAACATCCCAAGCATCCATGGTACGCTTTTCTTTGAATAATACAGTAGCGTGTGTTTTACGCAACTTCGAGTTCTAAACACACACCACAACCAATCAATCTAGCCATTATAAATAGTTATAACTACTTTTAAAAATTTTAGAAATTTTATCTCTCAAAATGGACTTCATTTTTAGATTCTGTGTATCGAACTTATCCTAAGGTGATTTTTTTTACTTTTCGGATAACTTTAATATTTTGATGAATAGTGAAAATTACTAAATTTTAATTAAAAACAGCTTTTTTAATCAAAATATTTAATAATGATAAATTATGAATTTTAGTGGTTTTAATGTATATTTAGAATATATTTTTACCATTTAATACAATTTTGTTCATTGGACATAATTGCACAATTAAACCGAACATAAACATGTATCAATCATTTGATATTTATTATATCTTAAAAACACGCTTTTTGTTTTGACAGCCGGAATTAATTTTAAATTAATTTCTGCCACTTATATGTTTTGAATATGGAAAAATGGATTCCATATTTGGAATCAGGATTTCCAAATTGTGTAAATAGTTAAATTTTATTTTTAGACATTTTGAAAAATTATTTCGGTAAATATTTTATTTATCATGGTTAAAGGGTAAATCTGGTAAATAAGGGTTAAAAAATAATATTATAATAATACCAAATTACCCTAAAACGTGTCCTAACCTTATTGGTGGATACATGTCTGTCCATGGGAATCTTGTTTTAGATATTGGGACCCCGTGGAGCCACTTGTAAGTGATAGGGACACTTTATTTTAATAAATTTAAAATAAATACAAAAATGACATAAGCATATATCGTTTAGCAAAAAAAAATTACATAGGGTTATATATGTTGTAATTTAGACTATAAATATTAATTAGAAATCTAAAACAATTTTCTCCAGAATGATATTTTATTTATAATTTTTAGACATTATATAATTTAATTTATTTATGACACAATGGTGATGCGGTAATTACCTAATTAATGAAAAATTAAAATAATTGATATTATAAATACCCAAATAAATGTAATATGAGACTTTTTATAAATAACAATTATTTATAGGATAATATTACATGTTAGGATTGATTTAATTAACTTTTTTAGAAGTAATGATTCTGTTATAAGTTTTACAAAAATCAATTATTGAATAGTGTCAAAATTGACATTAAAGAGTTTTTAAAACAAGTATTATATTATTAATTGATATTAAATTATTATTAATCTAACGTTAGGCAAAAAGACTTATATCATGATAGGTGTATCATTAATGGACAACTTGTGGGTCGCTTGGATGTATGTAGTATGTTTATTAACTATATAATATAAAAATACAAAGTGACATGGTAAGGGTCAAACTAATTAACTAAGAGATAAAACTAAAAGATAAGGTTAATATAATGACTCAAACCTATATAAATCCTATTTATTGAGTAGTTTTAGACCTATCCCCACCTTAACCTTTAAATAATTCACTTTTTAGCCATTAGAAACCGAATATGAATTTATTATAAAATAATATTTCTAGCTTTTCCAAAGGTGTCCCTCACCCCTCATATAAAAGGGCAATCCTCATTCTCATTAATTCACACCTTCATAGCCTTTTGAATCGGCAAAAACCTGCCCAAATACTCTCTAAATTTCCCTCAATACAACCAAAAGGCCTTAGTTTGATCAAAAATCCAACCTAAGGAGCTCTTTTGATCAAATCAAAAGGCAGAACCCGAAGAAGAGGTCATGTTTTCACCACCCTCTTTCAAGTTCCTTTCTTCTTCAAATTCTTCTTTCTTTGTTATTTATATTCTAAAATAAAAAATCCAGTATATTCTATATACTGTGATGTTATTATAAATATGGTACAACTATATTTAGTATTCTATCCATCCTTTGAATGGAATGTCACCATACGTGCGTACATACGGCTTAACGTCTCTACTTCGTGGTGTAATTATCATTAAATAAATTATTAATTGGATGGGTATACTAATGATGTGTAATTCATTTAATTAATAAAACGAACTTTATAATTATCCTTTATATATGATATACTATACAATTATATATTATTTTAATATCAAAATAATGATATTTTCGCTCGTGCGTACGTACGGACTACCGTCTCCACGAACGCGATGAGATTCATTATCCATCACATCCATTCAAGTATAATTATAATTCGATGAGTTAAAAATAATGTATAAGGACTTGATATCATTCTGGATATGAATAAGACACAACCTATCCATGAAAAATATGGCTTATGTAACAAAACATATAAAAGAAAACGAGTTAGTTAACACCCGAAACGACGATAATACTAAGATATTATTAACAAAGCAATGTTAAAAGATCATATATGATAACATAGTAATTTATATGATTCTTGTATAATTTAATAACAATTATTTCACCATTATACATGATTTTAACCTACCCTCAACCAAGGAAAATTACAAGGTAAGGGGTTTTCATCTCACTCCTTATTCCCGTGAGATTCATGCCATATTGCCACTATTACGTTTTGTGTGGTGTATTTACTGCCCATAATTATATTCTTTGTGTAATAAACATTAATTTATGTGTATTTAAATATTCATTGTATGATACCTTTTTCATGGGTTGTATGTTTCATAAGTTACCAAATTGGTAAGGGTTAATTTCACAATCACTTTATTATCCGAGGTTGTTTTTACGTAAGTATCTACTAGGAAATATATATTATCCATGTCCATGATTTATGAAAGAGTTTTAAAAGGGATTCATTTGAGGGACTTCTTAATAAAACATAATTTCAAATGTTTTAAATATTTATTCTTCTAAATATTTCTCATTTATGTCCATGTATTCAAAATGGTTTTAAGGATTTATTTATATGGACATGAATGTTTTTAAAATGATAATTTATTTGAAAAGTTTCAAAGTGGTATGGGACACTTTGATTCAAAAAATGCCTTTAAATTACTTCTTTTATAAAGTGTGTGAAATTTTAATGTTTTCATGAAAAAGGGTTATTTCTATCAAAGAGTTTTAGAAATCATTTTCATTCATGACAAAATTCTTTAATGGATTCTAAACTTGTTTTGATGTTGATCTATTATGATACAAATCTTCCATATTTTGTTGAAGGTTTTTTTGATATGATTGACTGTGGATGTGTTATTTTTATTCCATTCATGGTTTATGGGTAAATTATTGACATTTTATATTCTAGTTTTAATATGTATGTTTATGTTATGTTTATACCTTTTAATATGAGGAATGAATTGGACTTAATAAGTGATGGGTGGAGCCCGCTTTAGCTCCTCGATGCATCGGTAGGTCTCATGAGACAAAATAGTGTCTTGGAACTAGTCCTTGACAAAATATTATTCATAGTCTTGGCACGAGGCCTTGGATACGTGGTTATGATAGTCTGTAATTATGCATTCCATAATTATGAAAGTGGTTATTGATATTTCATGTGATTATTCGACTAGTAGAATATCCATGTGAATAAGAAAATGGAATTAATTCATTTTATCTTTTCCATATTAAGCTTATGTTCAAGTTTAAAAGGCTTTTGTTTTAGTTATACATTGCCTTAAATGTTTATGCTTATTTATGAATGTTTCCGCTGTTTTGCTTACCCTTACTGAGCATTTGAGCTCACCCCTTTCTATGTTTTATTTTTACGAGGATTCCATGAAGTGTATTGTGATTGATATGTATGGTTAAGCTAAGTGAATAATGGAATTCATAAAGATAATTTATGTTATTTTGTATGTATTAAAGTGCAATTTAACATTCATGTATGTAATCTAATTTCCAAGACTACTAAACTAATCGGTCCTTCGGGACTTGATTTCCTTGTAATCATGCCATTGTATTAAAATAATGCACCGACTCTGGGTAACTGGGTTCAGGGTGTTATAGTTGGTATTAGAGGGAGTTTTAGAAATAACCTTGAAAACTAGATTTAGATAAACTCTGATTAGAGCATATAGCCCTAAGATAGACTTTAAGGATTAGTATAGAAGAACTTCCTAGAATTTTTTTATTGTAGAGATTTTGTAAGTTTTTCGAGCAATACATCCCTGTCTGGATACGAGTAGGTAGAGGCAGCTCTGGCACAGATGTACCGAGGGGTAAATCCCAAAAACACCGCTTTGATCTAGACTCGAACGGGAACTGGTGCATGACAACGGGCCTTGCTGCACTCTTGGTTACAACACTCCCGGAGGATATGATTAGGATAATTCTAATTTTCATTACAAACCATTATGAAGTGTTTATGAGTATATACTTCCTCAAAGGAGACATTTTTATGATTATGGATTATATCCATAAACTATTTAATTTAGGTTATGTGTTTTACAAGTTTTGGAATAGGTATTGTTATTCATAAAATAATTTAGTGTATGCCATTGTTTAGAAATGGTGCCCAGTAGAAGGAATGAGAACTCCAACAATGCACATGATCCAAAGAGAACGAAAGATCATATCATTCATGGTATTAAGACATAATTTAGAAGGGAAATAGTTTCCCACATATTATCATTATATGAAGAAATAATATCATGTGTTGATAAGATAAGTAAAGTGTTTACTGAGTCTTATGGATTTGAAGGGAAGCAAGAGAAGAGAAGGATGGAAGTGAAAAAGATGGATAAAGGGAAGAGGGAAAAGAAGAATTTCCCCCTATGTGATAACTGTGGGAAGTAACACCCTAGAGGTTTCGTGAAAGGAATGGGAGTTTATTATAAGAGTTGAGGAAAAGGGCACAAAGTACGTGATTGCAAGGGTAAGAAAATGGTTTCAAATGTACAATACTTCATCTGCAAGGAGTTTGGACACTACGCGAACCAATGTCCCAGTCATTAGACTATGCCGCAAATGATGCTGTTTTATAATAATAAAGTTATGATACTACCACAAATTAAGTGGAATGACTAGTGTTGTTATGTTGTTATTCTGGAATTATTTCATTGAAGTGTCGTATCAATGATGTACTGGAAATAATTAAGGATTGTACTGCAGTACTATTTCATTGAGGATTTGATATTTTATTTTACTATGAAGAGTGACTCTATGGAGAGTTAATATTTTTTTGAAATTACATGGTTGAAGGAATGATAAACCTTAATATGGTCCTAATATTGAGGTACTGATTTTGGAATAATACATGGTTTATTTGGGTAAATTATATTGGATATTCTTGACTACCTTGTAACTGATTAATGATTTATATTCCCATCATTGTTGGAGTTTACAACATTATTTGATAGTATAAGTATATCCATTATTCTATAAGGAATGAGGGATCATGAATGTAATTAATAAGGTTTTATGGTAATTCAGGATGTTGCAGTGTTTTAAAAGAATACATGATAAAGGTGTTCACATGTTATTACGCGGAAAAAAGGATCTCCACTGTCTTTACCTTCCTTATAAATTTTGGACTATGAGATTGGACAGAAGTATTTTGGATAATTCTAGTTTAAGATAAATTTTTGATTTCCATAAAAGGACAACCCAGAGGTCAGGCGGTAACCCTTCGTGACCGGCAAGGCCGCGAGACTTGAACTCGCAATCGAAGGGCGACAAGGGTGTATCACCTACCACTGGCCTATGAGATGTCCTGGATTAAATAATGTAGTTTATTTTAAAAAGTTCTAGTAGATGATTTATAAATTCATTTTTTTAACCCCAAACGAATAGGATAAATAGAATATATATTTTTTATGTTCTATTATCTTTTATAGGGAAAGATGAGCTTGTTGTAGAAATTAGTTAAAGGATGGAACTCTACTTGTCAATTATATATTTTTCTTCTCATCTTATTCTATAAAGAAATTAATTATTATAATTTATTTAAGGAATATTAAAAAAATGTGTTATCCTAATACCTTATATTTTGTTGAACCGATGATATTTTAAGTCATTATTGATTGATAAATTTAAGGACCTCAATTTTAAACATGTTTGTGATTGATGACCTCAATCACTACATATAAATATTTATGTTTTTCCTCCAATTAAATGTCTCTAATTTCCACCAATGTTCTCTTAATAGAGATCATAATTTGGTTGTGACCCTTTCATTTCTCTTTTCCTCTTATTAAGACTAAATTTTATTAACCAAATTTTTGATGTGGGTTTTCCCAAAAAGATATTTTCTATTTTCAACATTTATTTTCGAAGAAAAATATCAAAATTGCGAGGATGCAATTAATTGAAGGAGGGAAGAATGTAACACCCCAAGATTTCATAGTATGTACTTTTTCAAAACAATTCAATAACTTTCACTACAAGAAACACCGAGTTTATGTGCATAATGACTTACCAAACAAGCCGTTCAAAAGAGGTTATGAATAATATTAACTAAATTTTGAACTTTATATAATCCTTATAATTTTAAAAGGTCAAATATGATAACATAATAATTTATATGATCCTTTTATAATTTAATAACAATTATTTCACCATTATATATGAGGTTAACCATCCCTCAACCAAGGAAAATTACAAGGTAAGGGGTTTTCATATCACTCTTTATTCCCGTGAGATTCATGCCATATTGACACTATTACCTTTTGTCCGGTGTATGTACTACCCATAATTATATTTGTTGTGTAATACACTTTAGTTTATGTGTATTTACATATTCATTGTATGATACCTCTTTCATGGGTTGTATTTTTCGTAAGTTACCAATTGGTAAGGGTTAATTTCACAATCTCTTTATTATCCGAGGTTGTTTTATGTATGTATCTACTGGGAAATATTTATTATCCATGTCCATGTTTTATGAAAGAGTTTTCAAAGGAATTCTTTAAAGGGACTTTTTACTAAAACATCATTTCAAATGTTCTAAATATTTATTCTTAAAAATCATTCTCATTTATGTCCATGTCTTCAAAATGGGTTTTATGGATTTATTTATATGGACATGAATGTTTTTAAATTGATAATTTTTTTCAAAAGTTTCAAAGTGGTATGGGATTATTTGATTCAAAATTGACTTTAAATGACTTATTTTATAAATTGTGTGACTTTTTAATGTTTTCAGGAAAAATTGGTATTTCTCTCAATGAGTTTTACAAATCATTTTCATCCATGACAAAATTATTTAATGGATTTTAAACTTGTTTTGAAGTTGATATATCATGATAAAAATATTCCATATTTTTTTGAAGGTTTTTTTTTTGATATGTTTGACTGTGGATGTGTTTTTTTTATACCATTCATGGTGTATGGGTAATGTATTGACATTTCGTATGATAGTTTTAATACGATTGTTTATGTTATGTTTAGAACTTTTCATATGAGGAATGCATTGTACTTAATAAGTGACGGGTGGAGCCCGCTATTGCTCCTCGATGCATCAGTAGGTCTAATGAGACAAAATAGTGTCTTGGAACGAGGCCTTGAAAAAATCTTATTTGAAGTCTTGGCACGAGGCCTTGGCTACGTGGTTATGATAGTCTGGTATTATACATTCCATCGTTATGAAAGTGGTTATTGATATTTAATGTGATTATTCGACTAGTAGAATATCCATGTGAATAAATGAATGGAACTATTTCATTTTATATTTTCCATATTATGCTTAAGTTCAAGTTTAAAAGTCTTTTGTTTTAGTTATACATTGCCTTAAATGTTTATGCTTATTTATGAATGTTTTCGTTGTATTGCTTACCCTTAATAAGCATTTGAGCTCACCCCTTTATAAGTTTTATTTTTCCCAGGATTCCAAGAAGTGTATTGTGATTGATATGCAGGGTTAAGATAAGGGAATAATGGCGTTCATAGAGATTATTTATGTTGTTTTTGATGTCTTAAAGTGCAATTTAACATTCATGAATGTATTCTAATTTCCAATACTGCTAAACTAATCGGTCCTTCGGGACTTGATTTCCTTGTAATCATGACAATGTATTAAAATAATGAACCGAATCTGGGTAACTGGGGTCGGGGTGTTACAAAAAATAAATCACTTTTGAATTCCATTAAAAATTAAAAAAATAACTTTTAAATAATTTTTTCATTTATCCTTGAAAACATTAAAAATTTACTTTTAAAATAAATGCTTTCTTATAGAATATAATTGTAGTTGTAAAAACATATGAAATCCATGAGGCCACTATCAGTATCACATTTAGGAATATGTTTCAGTGAGTTCATGGGTTCGTATCTCATTCCTCAACCTCACATTAGATACCCATGTGACAATTTTTTATTAAACACTATTATTAGTATTTAATTTCTAATTTATAATCCATTATATACATTGAATAACCTATTTTATATGTTATAAAATTCTCTAGAGGAAAATATTGACATATAATCTTCAACATAATCAACCTCAATGTTTAATCCTTATTTTTAATATAAAACAAAACATTTATAATAAATATACATTTATAATTTTTAAAATATTTATTTTACAATTTCTTTCCATGTAATCTATGGAATGATAAATATGGAGTACATATATAAAAATAATCATGATTTATATCAATATATTTAAAATAATAATTCATGAATTATATGATAATATTAAATAATTTAAATTCAACATGAAATTAATAAATATATTTCTTGAAACAAATTCTCATAATTTTTTTAATATAATATAAAACAACACCCAAAAATATAGTTCTTATAAAATTATGAAACACTAGTTAAAAATTTACATTTCACATTGCATTGGGGATTTATTAATATAACTACATTTTTTCGAATGAATTTACTCATACAATATGTGTTTTTATTGAAAATATAGTTTCATTTATATAAATATTTTTTCTAAAAATAAATATGGAATAGAAATTTGGGAAAGATTCTTTTATAAAAGGTTTTGAGTACAATATATTATATATTCAAAAATAAAATTCACTTACTGTAAATATAGAAAATAAAATGAGATAAAATAGTTTATACATATGATTTTTTTGAAAGCGTTCAATGTTAGAAAAATGATAGGTGGGGATAGAGCTTGGGTCATTTGGGTTTCTATGGAGTAATAAAGTGGCCTTTATATATTGGTATTCTTTGGATGTATATTGGGTATAAATTAATATGAATCAATAATAATAATTACACATCCATAAAAGTGATGATTTCAAGAAATATCATTACAATGATGGTTTCATGAAATAAAAATATTATGATTTGGTTATGTTTTTATTTATTTTATAAAATTATAAGGCACCAATTCGAAATCTTCGATGAGGTCCATCTTTGGTCGATTGCAGAGCACAATGATGAGTCAAAAAATACATTTATTTATTTTTGTTTCATGTTAAATTTATCTCATATATAATTGTCCATAAAAATTTAATTTGATGAAATATTATATATATATATATATAATCCTCGGTATTTTCCATGATATTATGAACATGGAGGAAGATGATAGGAAATTTTTTATTAGATAAAGCAAATAAATTCCAGGAATATCCAAATATTCTGATATGAAATATGAATAATTAATATATATATATATATATATATATATAATCAAATTAAAATCAAAAAAACAGTGTGAAGTAGAATATGACACTGGTCAAGTAATTTTTATAGTTTTAAAAGTATCATGGGATAAATCCTAAGTAATGAACATTGTATTATAACATCATTTTTATGTCTACAAAAGTATATATATCATTGTTGTCTTGATAGTGGTGAAAATGGTTTAAAAATCTTATGTTTTTATGGTCGAGGATGAAAAATACACATGGTTTAATCATAGGTCATTAATACATCAGATTGGACAAAAGTGATATAGGATTATATTTTTATGATGGGTGGAATATTAAATGCATTCCATAATCCCACATTGAAACACACCTCTATCAAGAAAATCCTTATATTACACCCATTTCTGTACATCATTTGGTTAATGAAATTAGAGTCAGCACCTAGACACACTTCACACATACCCTACACATTCCATGCCCCCACCTTTTGACGATCCACTTGGGCACCCTATGTGTTCCTTATGTTCTCTAGGAATACATTATACAAAACCTATAACCTTTTTAAACAGACACTCATAACCTCCTTCTACTATACGACCTTACCAATTGACCTTTATCCCATGAGGTTGACCAATTTTCCCATATGTGGTTGATATGGGACCTTAGTGGGATCATAGGTTGATTTTTTATATATTTAAATAAATATTTAAATTATTAGTTAAAAAATTAAAAGAAAAACCAAATAATATTTGATATATGTGTATTTATTAATTTCAATCTTGAAAAAACTGTATTATTTTTATACAAACATTTCTTAAAAATGATATATTTTTTAGTTCTATATTAATATCAAATTAATATTTTATTATTCATAAATTTAAAATATTATTCCAAAAATTTTAAATATGGAATTCATAGAATTTTAGTAAAAAGGAATACATTAAAATATCATTTATATTATGCAATAAAAATTTCTAAAAAGAACTATATATGTACACTTTTAACACTTATATAAAAAATATATATATTATATTAAATTTGTATTTTTATTTTATTAATGTTTACTTGGATTATATTTTTAATAGTTTTAATATGTTTATAACCATAAATATTATATTATTTTACTTAAATTTACTTATAAATTAATATAAATTTATAACAAAAATATTAGAAGAAACATATTTATGAACAAAAATCATGAAAATAAACTTATAACTACAATTTTGTCAGTAGTTTCAAAAGGTCTTATAATTTAAAATTATAATAATAATGATTTTATGGAATCATATTTTTAATATAACGAGTGATTTTTTATTTCAGTTTGTATTAATTTTGAATTTTTTTTAAAAACAATTTAGTATATATGTTTCAACATAGAATTTAAATTCTTTATTAAAGGGACAATTTCATTTAAAATAATAATAGAGTAATATTATAGGTTAATTTATAACTGAAATTTAAATTTATTAGGGAAAATAATTTAATTTTATGTTAAATTATAAATTATTTTTTTTAATAATGAAACACACCATTTAATTAAAAAATATTTAAAATATATTTATATTGAAATTGTTGGGATGATATAAAATGTTTTCTAAAAAATATATGGGGTTACATTATACCCCTTAAATAAAGAACAACTTCTTAATTTTAGTTATAAAATACCAATTAATGTTTTTAACGAAATATAAATTATATATTTGACTGAGTGTATAATTTCTAGAGAGTTATATACCATAAAATCATTAGAAATATACATTTTTTCCTACAATAGGTTTATCAAAATATTGTGTGCTCTCTAACAATTTGATCCATGATTTTATATTTATTCATATTCAATACCCACGTTATATAATTTGATTCTAAAAGCTTTTTATAATCATCATTTTATTGATATACTATAAAAGGATTATGAGAAATTTTACTTCTTTATTACAAAAAATAGTTTTCCCTCTATGTATAGATCATGTTCATTTAAAAAATAAAATAAAATATATCTAATATTAGAATAATAAAATGATCAAAAATGTCTTTCCTATAAAATTAAACATTAGATAAAATAATCATACCTTTAGATGTTTTCTACTAAAAATTCAGTATCTGTTCATTAGGGTGATTTATTTATATTCTTAGAAAACATTCTAGTTATAATATAAGAGGTTGAAGAATATACAAATAAAATACTCATAGTTCATAAGTGGAAGATCGATGTTCCCCACTCCATATCATTCTCATAACCCACTCCTAATGTTGTGGTTGCACAGGACTTCCCCTATCTTGGAATTTTCCTAGGCTTATCATCCTTATTAGGGCTTGGATTAAGGAATTTATATGGACAATGTACATGTTTCCAAAATTTAAGATAGTGGCTTATTAGTAGTACATTTAGATGGAATATTTTTTTTTCATTCACCATCTTCACTAAGTTATCAATTTTCCTCAGAATTCAGCTTCTCTATAAGAAATATCAGCATTGAAAAAACATATTCTGGTTTCTATGAGACATTTTTATTTGTGAAATTTCCAAATTTTTTACACTAAAGAAATTTATTTATTTTTCGATCATCATCTTCATCACTTATACCACCAAAAGACTCCATATTTTTCATATTTTATTATCTTTTTGAATTTAACTATGTTCAAATTGTTAGTCATGTTTCTAGAAAGATCATTCATAATTATCAGAAGGTTACATGGTTTTGTTATTATCCAATTTGGTTTGTCATTAAGGAAATTATTCACATTATCAATGGTATCTATTATTAACATGGTTCCTCCAGGATTCAATTGTAAGTAAAACTAAAAGGATTAAATCATGAGTGATGAACAATTAAAACAATTATTTAATTATTATAAGTTATAAAAAAATTCAACTTCAAAATGTCTTACACTGAAAAATTATTTTACTATCTTTCTATTGAATGAAAATCACTTTTTATTCAATCTAGGTATATTTAATTTGGGTTTTCTCATATTCCATACCCAAACTCCTTAACAAAAAATTTACTTTATAATTACTTGTAAATAGTATTTGATTAATCAAAGAATACCTACAGAGTGTATCTTGACATGTGTGAAGTCTTAGGACCACTCATCATGAACCATAGTGAAGATTTTGTTAATACTCGACCACCCTTTATAGGGTGATTACCCCTAGGTTCATATAATATATAGTTGTATCAAGATGCTAGTATCTAGATAGGGATGTCATTTCTATGAGAACCACACAATTTCTATTATACTATAACATTAGTATGTTATCCTTCTTATAGACTTATTCGTTGGGTATTTACTAAATATCTCATATCCTAATCTCAATACAACATAAAAGTTTCAATATAACCTCAAATATCAGAAACGGGTAATATATACATTGTAAATTACGGTCAACAATAACTTATCAAAAATCAAAAATATTTATAAATATTTATTTATATACAAATGATGTAACAAAAACTCCAATTTTTTCTAAACCCTCCTTTGATACTAATTGGGGTTCCCTAGACTCATACCCCCCAAATGCAGGGAAAAAAACAACATAAATTACATATAGGATTTGATACACACCGTTAAATATAGGATCCTAAATATAAAATGTTTCATTTATATATGAAAGACTTTTTTAGGATTAGTGTTATATTGAATTCAGAAAAATATTTTACTAGTAGAACCCGTATTCATTGTATCAAATAGTCATTTTCAAACTATATAAAAACTACTTAATCAATAAAAATATTTCAATATCTCTCTAAAAATTCCCAAACAAGATACTCTTCTGAACACTTAATATATATTTGTAATTAATATAATGTTGGAAAATGGGAAAATAATAATTGGTGATCTTAAACACACAATAAGGGTAAATATAAGTGATGAATTATAATTATCATAATTGAGGATAATATGAGAATTTATGTATAATGGTTATATATATCATGAAACAAGATGTAATACAGGGCATAATTTAATACATGGATCAAAAGCTTGTGGAAACATGAGGCAATAAAAATGATCCCTAAAAGAATAACATATGAAAAGACTATGTATAAAATGTAACACCCGAGATTTTTATGAGTAATATTTTGTTTTTATATATCATCAAAGGAATATTTCACTACATACTATCTTGGATTACTTTACACGCAATCGCGACCTTCCTCGATAGCTTGCGTCGTACGCAATACCAAGTTTCACTAAACAACGATATGCTTTTAAAATATTATTAAAACTAGCCGTTATGAATAGTAATAACCACTTTTTGAAATTTTATAAATTTTATTTTTTAAAATGGACTTCATTTTTGGATTCGGAATACCGAAATTATCCTAGGGTGAAATTTTGGTATTTTTCTGAAAACTTTCAATTTTTGATGAATAGTGAAACCACTAAGTTGTAGGATAAAAACTGAATTTTGCATAAAACTTAATTTTACCGCTTCTGTGAATGGAATTTCGAAAATCCGACAGACACAGTTGATATCAGTAAGTAAAATGTGGTTCAATGAGATAAAAATAATTTTTTGGTGAATAGTAACTTTTTACTTTTTTTACCGCGGTTAATAGTAAATAGGGTAACTAAGGGTAAATATGATATTACTATTACCCTAACACATGTCCTAATTCTATTGGATAAGTGTAATTAGACCAAAAACAACCTTATGAATAAAATATGACCATTTAGGCCCACTTGGGTTAGATTTGGACATTTATTATTAATTTATTTAAAGAAGGGTTAAAATAGTTAAAATATAAGTTTAATAAGTAAATCATTTTTAATATGGGGTTATACATAAGATAAATTAGACTATAAATATTCATTAGAAATATAAAAATATTTCATACATAATGGTATTTTATTTATAATTTTTAGACATTAAATAATTTAATTTATTTATGACACAATTATGATGCAGTAATTATCTTATTTATGAAATATTGACATAATTGATGTTATAAACACCAAAATAAATGTAATTTGAGACTTTTTATGAATTACACAAATTTTCTAGGTTACTATGTAATATTTTTGTTGATTTAATCAACTTGGTTAGAACATATAATTCTGTTATGACTTTCACAAAAATCATATATCAAATAGTGTCAAAATTGACACAAAATAGTTTTTAAATCAAATATTATATTATTAATTGTTATTTTATTCCTAAAAATCTAAGGATCGGCCAAATGACTTAGATAAAGATATATATATTAATAATAAACAATTTGGGGTTCGTTTGGAATGTTATAGTAAGTGTATTAACCATATAGTGAATGAAAACAAAAAGACATGGTAAAAGTTAAACTATTTAACTTAGAGTTAAATCTAATTGATAAGGTTAAAATAATACCCTAAACTTGTCTAAATCCTATTGGTTGATAGGATTTCGACCCTTCCCCACTTTATCTTCTAAATAAGACCCTTTGTAACCATTATAAACCGATTTTGCCTTTAATATAAAATAATATTTTGAGATATTCATAAGGTGCCCCTCTCCTCCCTTATAAAAGGGCATCTCCTCCCCCTCCTCCTCACACCAATTTGAGCACTCAAGCTCGGCCAAACCCTGCCATTTTCTCCTCTACACTTCCCTAGAATAATCATAGAGGTCCTGGTCTTCTTCAAAGACCAATCTTAGTTCCCTAAGTGGAGGATTCAAAGAGGCGTTCCAAAGAAGAGGAGCTTCGGACACGTACAAAGCAAATCGGACCTAAGGTAAGAGAAATATCACAATCTCCTTTTTATCCGAGATTGTTTTTACTTGGGCATTTACTGGGGTGTATTTTATCATCCACATCCATGTTTTCTCAATATATAATATTATTTCCATCCACCTACAATTGTTTAAATCCAATTTTACCCTTCGGTGAATTTTAGTAAAAGATAAGAAAGGAATCTTTTGTCGTTTTTTCGTACGGGGTACTTTTTGACTTTTCCGACAAAAGTAAGAAGAATGTTTTTATTAGCTTATACGGAATGAATGGATTTTTAAAACATTATTTCCAAGAATCTTCCTTTACAAGTTTTCATGTTTATTTTTAATCAACTACTTTTAGTTTATAATTGTATGACATGTTATGAAAAGAAAAGTGTTTTTGAAGAAGAAAGGATATTTTCCTCAAGAATGGAGTTCAAGTGTTTTATCAAAATTATTTTCATCTAAGATAATAAAGGGTTCTGTTTTTATCCCTATTATTACATTGATTTGATTATGTTGTGAGGGGATTATTCTTATGAACTCATTTTCCTTATATGATTTGTTTTATGATGTCATGATGTTTCAAGAATCCCATTTTTGTTACATGTGTTATGCGATGATGTATGATTTATGATTATGTGGCACACATAAGAAAGGATTCATTATAAGATGGGTGGGACCTATATCTCCCTCCAATGCATTGGGTAAAGATTTTATATCTCATGAGATAGACATGGCTGGAACGGTAGGTTATACCGGTTCGGTGAAACAGGACTGGAACGAGGGTGACTCGGTTCAGAAAAGGACTTTGTCCACTAAGATAGTCTTGGCAATGAGTCATGACTAACAAGAAATGATTTTCCATGATTATGTGTGCATGCCAAAAAGTTTCAAGTTTTATGTTATGATTATGGGGATCTCATTTTCACTTCTATGATTTGTTCCATGTTAAGATATTATGATCTCTTTTGCAGGTTATGATTTTCAAAAAGATATGATATGATTTTTATTTCCTTTATTTGCCCTTGCTGAGAATTTGAGCTCACCCTTTTATGTTTTCTTTTCCCCGAGTCAGGAAGATTGATATTAAGTTGAATATGCTAAAAGGGACCCTAGATATTATGAAATAAATGGGAGACACTGTAGAAGATTTATGAACCAGTTGTTTATGTTTCCCAGTTTTAAAGACACTATACCTATACGGTCCTTTGTGGTTTTGTCATATGTTGTAATAAGTGTGATTCAATTTTAAAGTATTAACAATGTATGTAAAGTATTGATCGTTATAGTTGGTATCAGAGGAATGGTATAGTCAACCTTTGGAAACTAGGATGTGAATGTCTTAGTAAGAACCCTAAGGATAAGTCTAAGCATAGAACACAATATTAGTGTTTTAGAAATGGCCATGAATACCCTAGGATAAGACCTTAAGTGTGAAATTTTATCCTTGATTATGTGGTTTTCCTATTATAATTTGTGTTGCTCACACTATTCTTCTTGGTTTTAGTCAATGGCTGGAACCCGAAGGAATTGTGTTAATGCGGAATGCGATGGGGAATGCAATGATTGTCCCCCTGAGCAACCAAAAGATATGGGAGCTGGAATGCAAAATCTTGTTGCCATGCTCACACAACTTTCTCAAGCTATGAATCATGCAGGACTTCCAAATGAGCAAAGGAAGGAGCAACATTCTGTTGAATCCATCATGAGGCAGCGTCCACCTTCTTTCATCGGGTCTACTGATCCATTAGTTGCTGAACAATGGATTAGTACTACTGAAAAGATATTTTCAGTTCTTCAATGTTCTGAACATGATAAACTCATCCTAGCAGTGTATCGTTTGGAAGGAGATGCTGATCAATGGTGGAATCTTATTAAGAATACGAGGCAAAGGGATGAAATTGAGTCTATGGAATGGGATGAGTTCAAGAACTTATTTTTCAATAAATACTTCCCTCATATTCTCCGAACAAAGATGGAGAAAGAGTTTCTTGAACTGAAGAAAAGGGATGATGAATCTGTTGGTACCTATGAAGAAAATTTTACAAGACTTGCAAGGTACGCTTCTGGTATTATTATCCAACCTGAGAGTAAGATCGGTCGATTATTTAGTGGCTTAAAACCATGTTTTCGAAGGGAGTTATCCATAAGGGACTTCAATAGCTACGAGGAAATCATTCGATATGCTCTCAAAGTCAAGATGGAGATTGGAGTAACCCATCAGTCACATGGGTTTGATAAGAAGAGGAAGATGGAATTCAAAGGAAAATCTAAAGAGGACACTGAAAAGAAGATGAGCTTTCCCTTATGCTCAAAGTGTGGAAAGAAACATGGAGGGGGTTGTCTTAAAGGGACAAGTAAATGTTTCAAATGTGGAAAGGAAGGTCATCGGGCATTTGAATGATGCGATAATGGGAAGAAGATGTCTAATGATGCAAACAAAGGAAGGGATACACAGAATGAACCTACTACACTTCAATGTTTCAAGTGCAAGGAGATGGGGCATTATGGAAATCAATGCCCAAATCCAAGGGTTGATGATGATGGTCGACGTCAACAAAATCTTAAGGCTAAAGACAAAGGAAAGTCACATGCAATTTCTATCAGCGATGTGGAGTACGATAACGAAGTGGTGAAAGGAAAACTTACCATCCACTCTAAAGTAGCAAATGTTTTATTTGATTCTGGATCCACCCACTCTTTTATTTCTGAAATATTTTCTAAGGGTATCACCGTATTACCTCAACAATTAGATGTTGAGTTAGCTGTGACAACACCTAATGGAACAATAGTCGCATCAAAAGTTTATAATTCTTCTCCGATCGAAGTTTGTGGGAAAGTGCTTCCTGAAAATCCTGTGATCCTTCCTTTAGTGGAATTTGATGTGATTCTTGGCATGGATTGGCTTTCTCTACATGGAGCTCATATCAATTTCCAAAGAAGGGAAGTCACATTTCATATTCCAGATCAATCTACGATCGTCTATCAATGCAAGGATGAACATAACCTTCCAGAGGAAATTTCTTCCATCATATGGGTATTGATTCCACTAAATGAAGGTTATTTATCTCAAATGTTTGGTGAGAAACTCACTATTAAGAATATGCCCATTGTACGGGAGTTTGATGATGCCTTTCCGAAGGAATTACCGGGTCTTCCACTAAATCGTGAAGTTGAGTTTTCAATAGAACTCGTACCGGGTTCTTTGCCTATTTCAAAGACACCTTATAGAATGGCCCCAATTGAGTTGCAGGAATTGAAGAAGAAACTCCAAGAGAATCTTGATAAGGGATTCATACGCCCTAGTGCGTCACCTTGGGGAGCACCTGTTCTATTTGTTAAGAAGAAAGATGGATCAATGAGACTCTGCATTGATTATCGAGAACTTAACAAGATCACTATCAAGAACAAATATCCTCTCCCACGCATTGATTAATTATTTGACCAACTACGCGGAGCTCAATACTTTTCCAAGATTGATCTTCGTTCAGGGTATCATCAATTAAGGGTCAAAAGGGAGGATATACCAAAGAAGGCTTTCCGCACAAGGTATGGACACTATGAATTTATAGTGATTCCATTTGGTCTTACTAATGCCCCTGCTATATTCATGGATCTAATGAATAGAGTCTTTAGATACTATCTTGATCAATTTGTGGTAGTCTTTATAGATGATATTCTTGTCTATTCAAAGGGCAAGGAAGAGCATGAAGATCACTTGAGAATTATATTGAAGACCCTGAGAAAGGATAAGCTTTATGCCAAATTTACCAAGTGTGAATTTTGGCTTCAAAAAGTTGCATTTTTGGGTCACATAATCTCAAAAGAGGGGATATCTGTGGATCCAGCAAAAACAGAGGTTATCGAAAGATGGTCGAGACCAACAACAGTCACTGAGATCCAAAGTTTTCTTGGTTTGGATGGATATTATAGACGTTTTGTAAAAGATTTTTCACGATTATCTAATCCACTCACCAAGTTGACCCGGAAAGGAGTTAAGTTTTTCTGGATGGAAGAATGTGAAGAGAATTTCAAGGAGTTGAAAAGAAGGTTATCCAGTGCACCTGTGCTCACACTTCCTTGTAGTGGAGAAAGGTTTGTGATCTACAATGATGCATCCAAGAAGGGATTGGGGTGTGTTCTTATGCAAAATGATATAGTGATAGCTTATGCCTCACGACAGTTGAAAATCCATGAGCAAAATTACCCAACACATGATTTGGAGTTAGCTGCGGTAATCTTTGCATTAATGATTTGGAGGCATTACCTTTATGGTGAAAGGTGTGATATTTATACTGATCATAAAAGTTTAAAGTATATTTTCACACAAAAGGAGCTGAATATGCGTCAAAGAAGATGGTTGGAGCTGATTAAGGATTATGATTGCTCAATCCATTACCACCCTGGGAAAGCAAACAAGGTGGCCGATGCATTAAGTCGACAAGACAATGCTAGTTTATCCATGATGAGGATCACAAAAGATCCAATATTTATGGATTTACAAAGGATGGATCTTGGAATTATAATGGAAGGGGGAAAATCTTATCTTTCTCAAATGAATGTTCAACCATCTATACATGTGAAGATTAAAGAGGCACAGAAAGAAGATGTCGAGTTACAAAAGAAGGTGAGAAATGTTACTGAGTTCAACCTTGATTGTGATGGGATAATAAAGTTCAGGAATCGGGTTTGTGTTCCTCCCATCCCCGAATTAAAGAAGGAGATACTGGATGATGCTCATAGTTCTTCATTCTCTATTCATCCTGGAAGCACGAAGATGTATAGGGACCTGAAAGAGTACTTCTGGTGGGATGGCATGAAAAGAGATGTTGCTGAATATGTCTCTCGATGCTTGGTTTGTCAACAAGTTAAAGCTGAGAGACAGAAGTCTTAGGGGATGTTACAACAATTACACATACCCGAATGGAAATGGGAAAACATCACTATGGACTTTGCCACAGGACTTCCTAAAACATCCAAAGGCAATAATGCTATTTGTGTCATAGTTGATCGTCTTACAAAGTCTGCAAACTTCATTGCTATTAGAGAGGATTTCTCTCTAGATCAGCTTGCCAGGATATATGTAAAGGAAGTTGTAAGATTGCATGGAGTACCACTTTCTATTATATCTGATCGGGATCCGAGATTTACCTCGAAATTCTGGCGAAGTCTTCAGCATACTCTGGATACAGAGTTGAGTTTCAGCACTGCTTATCATCCTCAGACAGACGGTCAGTCTGAGAGAAAAATTCAAACCCTAGAAGATATGTTGAGATATTGCTCCATGGATTTCAAAGGAGGTTGGGATCAACACCTACCTTTGGTGGAATTTTCTTATAATAATAGCTTTCACTCCAGTATTCAGATGGTTCCTTATGAATCTCTCTATGGAAAGAAATGGAGGACTCCAACTTGCTGGGATGAAGTTGGGGAAAGAAAGCTATTAGGACCTGATCTTGTTGATGAAATGGCAGAAAAGGTCAGATCTATTCAAGAACACATAAGAGCAGCTCAGAGTCAACAGAAAAGTTATGCCGACAACCGAAGAAAAGACCTAGAGTTTGAAGTGGGTGATAAAGTGTTCTTACAAATATCTCCCTGGAAGAGGGTTATGAGATTTGGAAAGAAGGGGAAGTTGAGCCCTAGATATATCGGTCCTTTCGAAATACTGGATCATGTTGGAAAGGTAGCTTACCGATTGGTGCTTCCACCGAATATCTCTCAAGTTCATGATGTGTTCCATGTATCTCTCCTGAAAAAGTACATACCTGATCCTTCACATGTACTCAGCTCATAAGTTGTACCGTTGGAGCAAGATCTTTCTTATGAAGAACAACCGATAGAGATTCTGGATCGTTGCGAAAAAGTCCTACGAAACAAGACCACTCGATTGGTGAAAGATTTATGGAGGAACCACCAACTTGATGAAGCTACATGGGAGCTTGAGGATATGATGAGGGAGAAGTATCCTCATCTGTTTGTTACAAAGTGACGAATTTCGAGGGCAAAATTCTTTTTAAGGGGGGTAGAATGTAACACCCGAGATTTTTATGAGTAATATTTTGTTTTTATATATCATCAAAGGAATCTTTCACTACATACTAGCTTGGCTTACTTTACACGCAACCGCGACCTTCCTCGATAGCTTGCGTCGTACGCTATACTGAGTTTCACTAAACAACGATATGCTATTAAAATATTATTAAAACTAACCGTTATGAATAGTAATAACCAATTTTTGAAATTTTATAAATTTTATTTTTTAAAATGGACTTCATTTTTGGATTCGGAATACCGAAATTATCCTAGGGTGAAATTTTGGTATTTTTCTGAAAACTTTCAATTTTTGATGAATAGTGAAACCACTAAGTGGTAGGTTAAAAACTGAATTTTGCATAAAACATAATTTTAACGCTTCTGTGAATGGAATTTCGAAAATCCGACAGACACGGTTGATATCATTAAGTAAAATGTTGTTCAATGAGATAAAAATAATTTTTTGGTGAATAGTAACTTTTTACTTTTTTTACCGCGGTTAATAGTAAATAGGGTAACTAAGGGTAAATATGATATTACTATTACCCTAAAACATGTCCTAATTCTATTGGATAAGTGTAATTCGACCAAAAACAACCTTATGAATAAAATATGACCATTTAGGCCCACTTGGGTTAGATTAGGACATTTATTATTAATTTATTTAAAGAAGGGTTAAAATAGTTAAAATCAAAGTTTAATAAGTAAATCATTTTTTATATGGGGTTATACATAAGATAAATTCGACTATAAATATTCATTAGAAATCTAAAAATATTTCCTACATAATGGTATTTTATTTATAATTTTTAGACATTAAATAATTTAATTTATTTATGACACAATTATGATGCAGTAATTATCTTATTTATGAAATATTGACATAATTGATGTTATAAACACCAAAATAAATGTAATTTGAGACTTTTTATGAATGACACAAATTTTTTAGGTTACTATGATATATTGGTGTTGATTTAATCAACTTGGTTCGAACATATAATTCTGTTATGACTTTCAAAAAAATCATATATCAAATAGTGTCAAAATTGACAGAAAATAGTTTTTAAATCAAATATTATATTATTAATTGTTATTTTATTCCTAAAAATCTAAGTTTTGGCCAAATGACTTAGATAAGGATATATATATATTAATAATAAACAATTTGGGGTTCGTTTGGAATTTTATAGTATGTTTATTAACCATATAGTGAAAGAAAACAAAAAGACATGGTAAAAGTTAAATTATTTAACTTAGAGTTAAATCTAATTGATAAGGTTAAAATAATACCCTAAACTTGTCTAAATCCTATTGGTTGATAGGATTTAGACCCTTCCCCACTTTATCTTCAAAATAAGACCCTTTGGAACCATTATAAACCGATTTTGACTTTAATATAAAATAATATTTTGAGATATTCCTAAGGTGCCCCTCTCCTCCCTTATAAAAGGGCACCTCCTCCCCCTCATCCTCACACCAATTTGAGCACTCATGCTCGGCAAACCCCTGCCATTTTCTCCTCTCCACTTCCCTAGAATAATCCTAGAGGTCCTGGTCTTCTTCAAAGACCAATCTTAGTTCCCTAAGTGGAGGATTCAAAGAGGCATTCCAAAGAAGAGGAGCTTGGGACACGTACAAAGCAAATCGGACCTAAGGTAAGGGAAATATCACAATCTCATTTTTATCCGAGATTGTTTTTACTTGGGCATTTAATGGGGTGTATTTTATCATCCACATCCTTGTTTTCTCAATATATAATATTATTTCCATCCACCTACAATTGTTTAAATCCAATTTTACCCTTCGGTGAATTTTAGTAAAAGATAAGAAAGGAATTTTTTGTCGTTTTTTCGTACGAGGTACTTTTTGACTTTTCCGACAGAAGTACGAAGAATGTTTTTTTACCTTATACGGAATGAATGGATTTTTAAAAAATTATTTCCAAGAATCTTCCTTTACAAGTTTTCAGGTTTATTTTTAATCAACTACTTTTAGTTTATAATTGTATGGCATGTTATGAAAAGAAAAGTGTTTTTGAAGAAGAAAGGATATTTTCCTCAAGAATGGAGTTCAAGTGTTTTATCAAAATTATTTTCCATCTAAGATAATAAAGGGTTTTGTTTTTATCCCTATTATTACATTGATTTGATTATGTTGTGAGGGGATTATTCTTATGAACTCATTTACCTTATGTGATTTGTTTTATGATGTCATGATGTTTCAAGAATCCCATTTTTGTTACATGTGTTATGCGATGATGTATGATTTATGATTCTGTGGCACACATAAGAAAGGATTCATTATAAGATGGGTGGGACCTATATCTCCCTCCAATGCATTGGGTAATGATTTTATATCTCATGAGATATACATGGCTGGAACGGTAGGTTACACCGGTTCAGTGAAACAGGACTAGAACGAGGGTGACTCGGTTCAGAAAGGGACTTTGTCCACTAAGATAGTCTTGGAAATGAGTCATGACTAACAAGATATGATTTTCCATGATTATGTGTGCATGCCACAAAGTTTCAAGTTTTATGTTATGATTATGGGGATCTCATTTTCACTTCTATGATTTGTTCCATGTTAAGATATTATGATCTCTTTTTCAGGTTATGATTTTCAAAAAGATATGATATGATTTTTATTTCCTTTATTTGCCCTTGCTGAGCATTTTAGCTCACCCTTTTATGTTTTCTTTTCCCCAGGTCAAGAAGATGGATATTAAGTAGAATATGCTAAAAGGGACCCTAGATATGGTGAAATAAATGGGAGACACTGTAGAAGATTTATGAACCAGTTGTTTATGTTTCCCAGTTTCTAAAGACACTATACCTATACGGTCCTTTGTGGTTTTTTAATATGTTGTAATAAGTGTGCTTCAATTTTGAAGTATTAACAATGTATGTAAAGTATGGGTCGTTATATAAAACCATTGAAAAAACAATGGTACTTTTTAATATTTAATTCAATAGACACATCATGAGAACATAATATTTTAATGAATACCAATTTTAAATATTTAACAATAATTCATATAAGGATCATTACATTCCAGAGCCACAGCATCAGTGGCCATATTATAAGAAACAAAAATGTACTCAAAAATAATTTTCTCATGATGTACCAACTATTAAACAATTCATTAGGGGAAACTATATAAAAACATAAATCATTCATCTATACATATGTGTTTTATAATAAAGAAATAATTTATTATATAATAAAGAACCATATAAAGAAAATGGGTTTCATTAAATACATCATATTGAACCCATGAAAAGAAAATGGGGTTTCTTCAACACATAATAAAGAATCCGTAGAAGTAAAATGTGTTTCATATCCTTTTAAAATGGATTCAAATAAATAAATAATTAATAATTCCAATAACAGTTTTAACATTATAAACCCATAAAAAATAAATTTATATCCAAATATATTCAACAACATTCTAGGTAAATACCTCTCAATCAAGATAATTAAGAATATGGTATTTAAAATGTATAGATAAAGGGTACACGAGTACGTTAGTAATTTCCATAGTAAATAGAATTTTGGAATCAAGGATAACACACTTCAATCAATGAATGAAATATATAACATTCACAAAGCAAATAATTTAGAATAAAACCGATTAATATTAATATTAGATTATTAGGGAAGATAAAAGTATTGATGGATCATATCTCGGATGAAAAAAACATTACATAATCTACCCAAAGAAAAATTTTGTATTGTATCATTCCTGTAATATCCTTTATAAAGCAAAAGATATGTAAAAAAGACAATTACATTTATGAAAAATACATTTTATTAGTATTTTGAAAAATCAAATTATAAATTGGAAATATCATGGATATTTTGAAATCATTTTAAAATAAATATTTTGAAATTTAGGGGAAAAATTACTCCTTTTAGAACCAATGATAACATAGATACAAAGCTTTATATAAAATAAAAAACATTGTGGAAATATGTGTCTACACAAAAAATGTAAAAAAGAGATGCTTTTAAAATTTGGAATAAAATGACCAATATAGAATGTTTAGAATTTATTTAAAATTTAAAAAGAATGTAATATAGTAGAAAATTATATTAAAAAAATATTATGTAATATATATTAATATAATCATAATAATAAAATTTATAAAGATACGAAAAAGGGAGGCTCCCATCAAAAAATTATAGATTGGGTGGGTTTTAATTAAAAGAAGCACATTTGGTATAAAATGGGTAAAAGGGAAATGTACTTTTTAGGATACATTTAAAACCCCAAGAATATACAAGAAAACAATTAGTTTTTTTAAAAATAATAAAAATTATCTTGATATATTATTATTATAAGAAATATTGAGTTGAAAATTAGATTTAAATTCATAACCCTTACTATTTGAGTAACGTTTTATTCGAAAACCTCTTTCAAATTTGATATATTTTGAATCAAAATAATTTAAATAAAGAAAAGAATATAGATCCTAAAAACATATGTATAACATGAACATGTTAAAATAAATTACTTATAGAGAAATCAAATGATATTTATAAGGCTAGAGTGCATGATAATAATTATGTCGCAAAAAAATAACTTTTAGAGAAGAATCCCTTACCTTGTATTCCCACATAGTCAAATGATTTCTATCATCTTTAATAAAAACATAGCTCTATAATAGAATTATCTCAAAACCCAACTATAACCCTTTTTAAACATTATTTAATATTAATCCCTACATATATATTTGTTAGTTATTATTTATTTTCAATATCGGGAGTGTGTAGTCTTTATCCTTTTGAAATAGTTTCATAATAAAGTAATTGTTCTTTGTTATTATCCTAGTTATCATAATTCCCATATAATAAAATCTATATCAATTTATGAGTTATATATAATTTTAATGTTATATTTTTACTCTATGGGAGTTTTTGTCTTCATCCATAAGAATAAATTTGATGATGAACATGTTTTAGTGATTATTGATGAATGAATGTGGGTATCTTATTTGATGTTATTAATATTAATGTTTCCATTCCAAAAACAAAACAACATCATTATTTACATATTTAAATCCTATATCATCATTATTTATATTAATATAACCATCCATGATACAATTTTAGAGCATATTTCAAGTAGGTGGTTATTCTCACTGAAACATGAACATATAATAATTTAATTGATCACAATGAGGTGGTTTCATTATAATATCATTATTATGGAGGAATAATAATATTAAATTTCTTTTATTAGAATTATATACCATATTTTAATATGATAATAAAAATAGTAAATTTTTATGAAATTATTATATAGTATGTATGAATTATTTTTCCATTAATACGCTTGTTTTAGGTGATTTAATTTACAACAATCAATTTTGGATAAAACCAACATTATATTCTATTATTTGATTGACCATAATTTTAAAAATATATATATATTATTAATATATTAAACCCTATTAAATAACCATTCATTAAAATAGATATGGAAATATTAAATACATCGTTTCATATGGGCGGTAGAGCACACATACGCATGTATGATGATTTAGTTTTCCCTAGAATGAGAAAAATGAGTAATATGGTTTATCATTTAAGAATATATAAAAATTTAATTTCATAAACATATTATTTATCTATTTAAATATATATTATAACCATCCATTAAAAGAGGTAATGAAATACAGTATACATTATTCCACAGAGGTCGTAGTCTACACATATGTATGGATGATGTATTTCATTTACATATAATGAGGAAAATCAGTAATATGGTTTATAATTTTAGAATATAAAATATATATAAAGCATCATTTATAGTTTTTATATTAAAAATTTTGATTTTAAATGTAAGGTTGTTAAGGATAATGATACATGTTGCCTCATGAAGGCAGTAGTCTGTACAAACAAATGATTAATTTTTTTCCTTTTTATAATAGAAAAGTGGAAATGGTAGATAATGTACATAACATAAAAAAAAATTAGAATTATACATGTAATATTTATTTTATAATTTTTTAATTAATAATATAATAATAAATGAAAAATATTGTGTTGAAAAAATATTAGAGACTGATAAGTACACACTTTTAGATTTTAATCATTCTCTTAAAGTACATCTTAGATATGGAATATTTTGAAAATTTAATTGTGACCAAAATATTGAGTAAGTGTTATATCAATATTGGGAAATGTGAAAGGGTATAGTTTCAAGAGAATATTTTATTTTTTAATTGGTATTGTAGGGGTTGTGATAGGAATCTTTAATAAGTTTTGAGAATGGCATCTTTTTCAATATTTAAAATTAAATTAAAGAGATATCATATTGAATGTGTCAAGTGGATCCAAAAAAAGAGAATTATGGATTGGAGTATGAGATGAGGATAATTAAATCATAACCACTAAATTATAAACATATCTCAATCCATTAACCCCAAGATTTATTACTTTTACACGATAAATTTTACCACAATAACTAGTTTTTACCTAAGTAACTAAAAAGGCCCATGTATGGTGCCCATGTATGATGCCCCAGACCAATAATTTTAGATCTAGTTATAAAACACATTCCTTAAACACTATATTTTATATTAATATTGATATAACACAAATCATACCAACTAAATTAAATGACATTAAGAAAATATTTCATTACATAAATTCACATGATCAGTTATGTTAATATTTTTACCGAGTTAAGAAAAATCATTAACTACCAAAACCCATGTTTCATTCAACTAATTAAAGTTTTTAAAACTATATTAGATGTGATTAATCCATAACATAACAAAAATATCTTCCTCAAATTAACTACATATTATACTATTATATATATTTCATACTTTTCTTATCATGATAACGTGGGGAAATAAAAACATAATAATGTGGTGAAAAATCAAATATCAAAAGTCGGAATGAGATGAGAACATGGGTATAATCCTTATATATGAAAAACATATACCCAAAAAGGTAAGATCATAAATCATGGAAGATTCTCTTACATAACATAATACATGAATCAAAAGTTTTTGGAAATGTGAGTCAACGAACATGATCTGTGAGAAAATAATATAAGAAATAGAAAATGCATAAAACGGTGTCCCAAAAACATTTATAGGGATCATTAGATTTATGAAACAAACAAGGAGATAATTAACTACAAATTCAAATCATTTTTCATATTTGGAACACACATATGTATAGGAATATTCTATCATTAGCCATGCCATCATATCCCATGATTGCGAGAAAGTAAAACACACTCAAAAATATTTATCTCATGATATATAATCTGTTAAAGAATGTATTTAATAAAAATATAGGAAACCACCCAAAATTCATCAATACTAATGTGTTCTACAAGAAATGAATACTTCATTATATCATAAAGAACCCAATGAAATATAATGTGTTCAACACAACACATCATAAAGAAACCTGTGAATAAAATGGTTTTCATTCATCGCATTATAAATAACACATATAAATAAAAGGGGTTTTATATTCTTTTAAAATGGATTCACATAATGAAATCATTCAAAATTTCATTAATAATCATAATATTATAAAACCCTGTAAAATAAATGGATATCCAAATATATTCAGTAACATTATGGTTAGGTACCCTTCAATCAAGATAAAAAGTAATATGATATTTATAGAATATTGATAAATGATATACAATTGAGTCTATAATATTTCCCAATAATTCGATGTTTGGAATCAAGGGGAACACCCTTCAATCGAAGAGAGAAACATAGCGTGTACAAAAAGAAAATAAATTAGAACATTTTTTTTATATTTCATAGCGGTTGATTAAAATAGAAAAAGGTAGTGATTGATTATATATTTGAAAAAAAGAAATATTATATTAGACATTATGATAAATAAGGTGGGTGATAACTACAACATACCCAAATCCAGACTCCTAAATTCAGTGCTAAAATTATCACCTTTTCATGTATGGAATTAATACCAGTGAAAGTGACCCCATTTTTAGACTCCAAAACACAGAACATTGAATGAAATATTGTATAAATTACATACCTATGAATTTTTATTGATTTAATGCTTCTGGAATTATGTAATAACTCTTACAAAATCCTCCCATGACATCAGGAGAGTATCATTCCCACTATACATAGATTTTCATATTCCATATTAGGTCATCAGCATAATCCATTTGAAACCCTTATAGAAATATTTTATTCACCATCATTCTTGATAAAATGATGAAAAATAAACATAAAAATGGTGAGTTAAATTATCAATAATGGTAAACATAAGCATTAACAACTGAATATTATTAGTGATAACTAGAAGAGCATAAGAGTATGATGAAATAATAAAAGTACATGGGCATTTAATAATAATATTTATACCCATCAATATAGAGATAATAATTCATGAAACATGGAATAAAACATTATCAATGAAATGTTTCATAAGAATCATGAATCATAATCCTTGTTATTTAAATCTTGACCAAAGGAAACATTTATTACTCATAAAAAAACCAAAAAAAATGTTGTAAAGACACACCTTTTAGTCTATAATAAGGATTATTATTTTTTTTATTTTAAATACATTAAATTGATCTATTAATAATGCTTACTCATGTTGAAGAGGTCATTGGAGCATAAAAAGATAATTCAGAGCCCAAAGTTCTTGGAAATGGGAAAAGTGAAAAGGATGCAGAGTTTATCTAAACTATGTGACACATGCCACACACCCATACAAGTGCATGTATATTCACCTAAAAGTCTGCATGTATGTCTAAAATAGTACAGGACTAGGAACAAAGCTATGCAGCATATTGTAGTTTTGGGGAAAAGTCTTAACGCGTGATTTTCACACTGTTTTCAAACTAGGTGCCTATACCATGCTCTATGGAAGTTTGAAATTTTTTTACCATTTTTACCCTCTTTAATCATAAAACCTTTCTACCTTCACACATATTTTCTAGTGTCCAAACTTGTGTGATTCTCTATTATATGAGATCAAACCCTCCCCATTCTTCAATATCATATTACTCTATCATTTAGGCTCATTTTTCAATTCCATTATATGCCTTGTATAGAATAAGGTAAGGATAACCTCACATAATATTCTTTCCTCGGATAATCTCATGATCTATTACACTTTTTTTATGTAGGCTCATTTACCTTATTTTTAAGGAATTGGACTAGAACTCAAAACCTTTTTTGACCAACATCAAATATGTGGTCTATATTAAGCTAGGCATCATCTATGGCCTTAATGTAGGTAGTCACATAGTTTTTCATTTGAGTTTTGGTCATTTCTAATGTATTTTGTTGTTCTATATGATACACCTTGATGAGAATCCATATTGTGTTGGTTCTATAATGTCTAAATGACCCTAGTTCCTTGATACAAATGAATTTTATCTTTTTCAGGGGTTTAGACATCAGACATACCCTTTATGGACACCCATAGGCATGCCACCTTGAAATTTGTCATTTTGATCGAATAGTTCAAAATTCTTGCAACCAAATTTTTCTTTCCGCTTGAATTTTAATTGAAGTTTCCTTTTACACACAAGTAATTAATTTATTAAAAGCTGCCTCAATGGTTCTTGGTACCCATAGACTTTGATTTTTTTAAAATTGGAAATTGATTTGTTACATTTTCTTACCCTTGAAAAATAATCTTTATAATGGAATTTTTTTTGCTAATGAAAATTGAATGGATTGGATTATATAGGGTGGCTATTATGAGATGGTCACTTCATTTATAATGAATATTGTTTTAATGAAATGGTTTCATGTGCTTTAATTTCCTTTCCCATGCTCATGCTTTATAAATTTCACGATATGAAATGAATTGTTCAGTTGTAACGAATTTTATTTCTAGATGGTGTACCCATGCCATTATCATTATATGTGTAAATTCTAATTTTTAATTAGGATGCTTTGAATGATTTTTATATGTTCAAAGGAACCCTTGAGAAGTTTTTCGTAATGTGTCCTGTGTTATACATGATCATTCATTGGTTCCTTTTTTAAAGGTTCGAAAACAAGACAGAATAGGTAATTACTTTTTATCATCTCATTTAATGTGACTATTATTATGATTTATAGTTATATATTATAAATAATAATTTCATATAGGATTTGGATCCAAAAAACCATGATTTCACTTATAAGGGAAGACCGTGTGAGATTTCATGATGGTTTTAGGGTGTTGACCATGATAGATACCCTAGTGATAGATGTCCTTAGGTTACATCTGAATCCTGATAGAAGCTGGTGCCATGGGATTGACTGTGTGTGGTCCCCCAGTGATGGATATCCTTGGGTTACATCCCGAGCCTTCCATTATCTATAGCCAAGAGATTTAAGATGATATCTCCCTTGGTGATGTATGATATTGTGTTATCTATCAATCCTTCTAGTACGTGCATGCCCAGAGACCGTGAGGTCTCTTAGAGTTGGTCTAGGGGTTAGATCATGACAGCTTCCCTTGGTATTGGATATATGAGTGATACATCCCGATCCAACCTAATATCTATATATATATCTGTATATATAATCTATATATAGTGACTAGATTAGACATACCAAATATGGGATAAATAATTTAGGCCTATCAGGTGACTATTTTGAAACTCGATAAGGTTGTGATTTAATTATTTTTCATTGCTTAACTTTTTTTCTTATACATTCACACTATTTAGTTTTGAGTACCAAATAATATTAAATGTAGTCACCATTTGTGGTGGGCTATTAACATTTTTATGTCTCACCCTACTCAATCCACCTTTGAACCTAAACAGATTATATTACAGCATGTAATGGAAATGGTAAAGGGCCTTCTATAGGTTGTTGAGTTATACTAATTAACCAGATCTTAGGAGAAGATGGTGCAGATTTGGCTAGAAATGTTCGTGGACATATTTTTTTATTTGGATTCATTTTGTAATATTTTTATAGCATAATTTTATCTACTCATTAATTTCTATATTATCATCATTTCATTCATAATTATATCATAAATTTCCATTAATTTCTCTTGTTATATATATTAAAAACGTTTAGTTACCCTTTTTCTGCTTCTTGGTAATTTAGTTAGCTACTAGGCTTGTATTTTTTAATATTTTTCTGTTATATTATGTTTATTTAACTATTAGTTAATTGTTGTATCTACGATGATACATTGACTTGATGGAAAATTCTCCCCACTGTACTATCTTTACATCCTTGCCAATAGTTGACAACCTTAGGTGTATTGGGATAAGCATCTGAGGTGATGTGGCCAACTGGGACCCGGGCAAGTTGTAAGTGGAATCTGGGTCCAAGACTTCAAAATGTTGTATTAGATTAATTCCATCCATTATTTACAATTTTGGATAATATATTGAAGATTGATAAATGATTTTTTACATGTCTACAAGCACTAATTGGGTGTTGTGAACCCATGTACGGGGTAAAAACCAACATTCCTGAATTATCATTTTTTATTCTTCTATTTACATTTGATATCATTTAACCATTGGGTTCTTCACATTTTTTGTTATGTTATTGATATTTATGTAATTGGAATAATTATTTCATTAATTTTACCAAATCAAATTAGGGTTATGAGTTAGATAATGCATCATTATAGGCACAAAAAATATATATTCCATGCATCATGTCATTCCATGTTTAACTTTCCTCAAATAATTGCCTATTCCATGTAATCTATGACTTATTTTATATATTAAATTGTTTTGACATCTCTTGCAGGATCACAAATTTTCTATAGTGTGAGTATACTGGGTAACACTATTTGATTCATAAGTTGTATGAGGCCTTATAGATACAAAAATCGAATTCTAAATCGTTAAACCATTTAAAAGAAATATAATTACATGAAAAAAAGATATTTAAATAAGAATGTCATCCAAGTGAGATTAATATTTTCATTCACAAGTTGTAGGCCCCTTATGGATTGGAAAATGGAATATCATTGGATTAATCAAATTCAAATGTTTCAAATCTTTAAATGATCATATTATCAAATGGGTAATGACTTATAAATTAAGAAAAACCTTCTTGAACTTTAGTAACATAGAAACATGACCCAACCACTACCATTGTAGATAGAAGTTGATGTTTATCTGTTCTTATAGCCAATTATGGTATGTTACATTGTATATAGATGGATTTTGAAGAAGCCATATAGGCCTTTTATTCCTTATAGGAAAGATTTAATACCAATCCCAGTTAAATAAATGAAACATTCTAAATCTCATAAATCAATGGTGAGACATTTATTTAGATTTGTATAATTATTCTATCACGAAATCCTCAATATGAACACCCTGAAGGAGAAAATGATCATGTTCTTGAGTTGGCTAGATATGAGCCACCAATCATTCCACTTATTGAGGAACTTGTGGATCACCTTACAGATCCCGATGCGATCATTGATACCCAATTTTGAGAGGGATTCATGCATATGTTATAGTTTATTTATGGTGAAGTGCGAACTACCTCATGTGTGCAAGAGTTGAATCATGAGTTTCCGAAGTAGTATCCTCCCACCTTCTATGGGGATGTAGGACTACATGTTGCTGAGTCATGGATCGATGATATTTTAACTATATTTGAGAACCTTCTAACGCCTCTAGAGCCATGGGTTAAGATATCCACATATATACATTAGGAATTATCTAGGTGGTGGTGGGATGTCATCACCAAGACACAAAAGAAAAGAAACATGGTCAGAATTTATTTTCAGATCGTCTTATGTGGTTACTTCTTTCACCAGACTCTGAGTGATGAAAATGCTATAGAATATATAAACCTTTGATAGGGGACCATGTTGGTTATGGATTAATCATCCTATTTCACAAATCTGAAATAGTTTTCTCCTTCTATAGTTGCAAATGGTCTGATGTATGATAGGAAATTTGAGGACGGGATGTGTTACACCATTTGGATAGAATCCAGTATATTCAAATTGATGATCACTTCATAAATCTTCATTTAGGCTGTTATCACATAATGAAATTTTATGGTTGATAAGGGTGTACTCTAGGGTGGTTAGACATATAGGGATTATTGTGTTCATTTATCTAGGTGAAATAGGCATTTAGAGGTTTCTCGTAGAGGAGGATGTAGTCAGCCTACTAGCACTAATAGTTAACTTATCTGTCACTACTGTGGAAATCTATGGAACTCTAGGTTTTTGTGTCTATGGATTTAGTATAGTTCAAAGGATTTGGAAGGATGGGCCATCTCTAATGCTTATGTAAGAGTTCCTCTCATGTTCTCATTGAGCGAGGATCTTCACCTACTCATCAGGTAGGAGAGGGATCAATAGGATCACTTCAGTTAGTTATCTATAATTCATCTGAATGATCAGGTTTAGGTGGGGGTCTAGGAAGAGGAAACCAAGATTATGATTTTGAGTTCCCATAGTGGAGGTATAGTTAGGGTAGTTGGAAACTAACTTAGGGCTATGGTATAGGATAGTTACATGCATTCCAGCATATAACATATTAGTAGGTCACCAAACCAGTTACTGAATGAGGTACCATTCTCGTTATGCCAACTTTAGTGTAATCATTGTTTGATATAGGCACATATCACTCTTTTATATATGAGGAAACTATATAGAGTCTAGGACTTAACATTGAGTAATATCATTGTGTCAGGATGACAGATACATCATTAAGTATCCATTCCAATGGGTCTCTCCTTTGACGTAATTTTCCCCTTGATATATGAGGTTACTTATTGTTAGAGAACTTGTACATCCCCAACATGAGAGGATTTTATTTTATCATTGGGATAGACATGATAGTTCCCTATAGAGAATATATTAACTCTATCATCATAGGGTTATTTTTACATCACTATAGGGACTTACACATGTGCATAAGAAAGAATGTAATGCTCAATATTTGTGATCCATATCCGAGCATTAGAGGTTGGGTAATGTGAAAACGTAGGTCACTGGTATTTATCTTAATGACTGGGGGTTACAACATGAAATCATTCCTTCAGTAATGGAGCATTAATGATATATTTTCTATATGATTTATTTGGTATACCTCCTGTGAATGAGGTTGAGCTTATTATTGATATTGTTCCAAATGCTTCACCTGAGAATATTTATCCTCTTAGGATGGAACCAAATGAGCTTATGCAGGTCAATAATTAGAAGGAGTGTCTAGATACCAAATTATTTATATTCCCTACCACTTATTCTTGGGGTTCATCAATCCCCTTTTTTTGAGAAGGTAGATTGTACCCTTAGGTTTTGTGTTCATTACCATTGGTTGAATTAGCTTCCTATTATGAACTAGTATCCACTGTCCAGAATAGTTGACCACATTGATCTTCTCTAGAAAAAAAGGTGTTTTCAAATATAGATATGTGTTTGAGTTATCATTTGGTGAATTTTAAGACATAAGACAAACCTCACATGGATTTTGGGAGTATTTATGGTATCTATGAGTACCATATTTTGTTGTTGGGACTAACAAACACACCTATATTATTCATGGATCTTATGAATCAGGTTTTTTGACTGTATCTGAATTCATTTTATGTTGTATTGTTTGATGATATCTTGGTGTATTTACACTCTTTACTTGACCATGAAACTTATCAAGAGATCCTGCTAAAGAGACAGAGAAATAATCATCTCTATGCTATTCTAAGTAAATGTCACTTCAAGTTCATCAAATTACACTTCCTCAAACATATCTTCTCGGAGTCAGGTGTTTTAGTTGAACTAGAGAAGATGAGATCTGTGGTTTCATGGGAGAATCCTAAGAACATATTTGATATTAAATTTTTCATGGTGATTTTCTGTCAGTACATATACATCAGATATGACTTCTCATGCCTAGAAGTTCCTCTTACTATTTGAAAAATAACGGTGTGAAATTTTAATGGATGGAAGCATTTGAAAAAGATTTTTAAGAGTTAAAGGGAAGACTAAATTCATTATTAATCCAAATTCATTCTGATCCAGGCATGGACTATATAGTCTACTATGAAACATCCAATGTTGGTCTCCCATCTATTCTAATGTAGGAAGAGGGAGTTATTCTGTATAGTTATCATTAGTTGAGGCCTCATGAGTGGAATTACTAGACACAAAACCTTGAGCTCATTACAGTTTCTCATACCGTACACTATTGGAGAAACTATCAACTGGGAGGCTATTTTGTGGTATACACATACTACAAAAAGATTCAAATACATCTTCACATAGTGGGATCTTAATATTATCCCTCAAAGGTCATTCGAATAACTAAAATCATTTGATTTCAAGCTGCTCTATACTATAGGAAATGGAAATTTGGTATCCCATTATCTTATCTAAAAGACTCAAACATAGGCAGTTTAGAATCCCATGATTAATAGAATCTTATGGATTTATTATCAGATACAATCATCGAGGTTCACGGGAACCATTATTAGACAATATTTTTATCCTTATTAGTGACATATACACTTCTATAATTGGTAAGGGTGAGTCATCTATTTGATCCCAAAGGCCTTTTCCTATGGGAATGTGTCTTAGATGATGATACATATTTTTGTTGGATAGTCAATAAAAATGACACACTTTTTTTCTTGCGTGTATGGGTCTCAGAATACATCATAGAGGATATGATGAGGGAGTTTTATTCTTAATCATAGTCAGCTCACCCTGGTGTCACTAAAATGTATTGAGAACTATGAATTAAATAATGGTGTCCTAGCATGAGATGTGAGATTGTTGGTTTCATAAGTTTATGTTCCAACTATCAGTTGTTGAAGGCAGAAAATCAATGTCCGATAAGAATTCTTTATCCATTTTCCATTCCTAAGTGGAAATGGGATGATGTTTTGGTGGAATTTGTGACTGGTCTACCCAGCTCACCTCATGGAAATGACGATGTGTGGGTTTCTGTTGATCATTTTACGAAGGTCACACACTTCCAACCTGTGCATGATACATTCTCAGTAGATGTGTTAGGAAGACTTTATGTCAAATAAGTAGTGCATCTTCCTAAATCACCTATTTACATCTTTTATAATAGAGGTGACCTTTTTAAATCATAGTTCTGGAAGGGGTTACAAAGGGTATGAGGTACGAATGAAATTTTGAGCATTACCTATTACCCACATATTGATGGATAGAAAAAGCATACTATTCAGATCTTAGGGGACATACTTCAAGCGTGTGTCCTTGATTTTGTGTGTTCTTGGGAGAAACACATTACCCTAATCAATTTTTTTATAATAAAAACATCAAGGATACCATTGAGATGGAACCATATGAATCCTTGTTTGGAAGGCCATCCATCTACCCTCTGTGTAGGCTAGATGATCAAGAAGTGAATGTAGATAGTCCAGTCCGTACAATAGTACTATTCCAACAGGAACCGATGACCACTAGAGATCCTGGTCAAAGGCCATGTTTTCTTCTGAGTGTCACCCAGGCAGGGACATAGATGATTTCAGAAGTAGGGTAAGCTACCATCAATGTTCGTTGGGAACTTTGAGATTGTGAAGAGGATCGAACAAGTAACATAAAAGTTAGAAATTCCTTTAGATACCATCCATTGCATGATGTCGTTAATTTATCTCCACTTCTTTGATACTATCCAGACCAATTACATGTCTTTCATCCAAACGAGTTTTGGAATGATATGGATACTTTTATGGAAGAGTATCAGGTGCATACAATTGATTGGAGTGTGAAGACACTCTACGGTAGGACTATTCATCTTGTATTTGTTATATGGAAGCATAGAGGAGTGTAAAACCAGGACTATCAGTGTGAATCTGATATACAATTTCAATGGGTGGTACCCTATGCTAATAGTACCTATTTACCCTCATATGGATAACTCGAGGATGATTTTCTATATGGAGGGGAGGATGTACTAGCCCCCCATTTTGAAGAAGGTTTGGATCATTAGTTTTAAATTTTTTAATACCTATAATGGTCCTATTTATGGGTCTTAATCATGTTTTAAAGGTCATAAGATCTTCAGAGGTTTGTTTAGATCCTCGTGTTCTTGAAAATGGGCTAGGTGAATATGTAGCGCAATTTTTCTAAACTGTGTGAATTAGGGAATAGACCAATAATGTTGTAGATAGGGGAACTTATATATACTCATTTTATGTGAATAATGATGTAGTCCTAGTCACATGGTTCTATGGCCGGTGGCAATTTTGGGGTAGATTAATAACACCAAGTTGAAAATTTTGCACCTAAACCATGAAAAATTATATTTTGTAAAAAATGGCCATTTCCACCCCTTCAATATGAAAACCTTATTTCCTTATCCATTGTTTATAGAGGCCAAACCAACGGTATTATATCCTCACTATGCTCAAACCCTCATCAAGATTCAATCTCATACTACTCCCTCATTGAGCATCAATTTTGTATTTCTTCATAAGAATTTGACATCACAAGGTAAGTGTAACTTCACACAACAATCATTACTCAGTTAATCTCTATATATATTATGATATTTAGGTGTAGGCTCATTATACCTATTTATATGGAATTGTAATGAAACTCATATCTCTCCCAACCTAATTCAAATCTGAGGTTTATTTTGAGTGAGGAATTTTATGTGGACTTAAGGTAGGCCATCACTTAGTTTTCCATTTGTGTTTTGGTCATTTCGTATTTATTATATTGTGCCATAAGCCAACCATTTCTAATAATATATATTTTGTTGGTTCGTTCATGTTTAAATGACCCTAGTGCATTGGTATAGGCTAATTGGTTCTTCATTAGGTGTTAATACATCACATATACCATTTATGGACACAAATAAGTGTGCACATTGAAATTGGTCATTTTTGACAAATGGTTCAAAATTCATGGAGCCCAATTTAGCTTCAAAATTTACTTTTAAATTAAATTTCTATTGAGATATATGTAATTAATGTATTCCAAGGTGCCTTATGGGTTCTTGGACCCCTTAATCATGGAATTTTTCGAATTGTAAATTGAGTTCTTGCATGGCATTACACATGACATATATGAATTATAATGTAATTTTACATATTTTGGAAAATTTAATGGATTAGTAGATATAGGTTATCTATTTTAAGATAGAAACTTACAATTACAATGAATTGGTTTTAAGTAGAATCGTTTCAAGGCATGAGATATCCTTTCACTTGCTCAGGTTTAATAAAAGGCACTATATGAAATAAATTTCTTAGTTTTAAGGAACATGACTGATGGATGGTGAACCCATGCCTTGATACGAGCTTTGAATAAATGTTAAATGTTAAATGGGATACATTGAATGACTTTTATATAGTTAAAGAAACACATGCGAGTTTTTTTTATTATGCGTCATGTGATATAATAAATCATGCCTTAGTTCCTTTGTGAAAGGATTCATAACATCAAATAAGAGGTGATGCCAAATGATCATCTTATGTAATATGAATATGATTATTATATATAATTATATATAAAAAATGATTATTCCAAATAGGATATGGATCCAAGGGAACATGAGAGCCCTTGGGAGGGGATACTGTGTGAGATTCCCAACTGGAGCTATACGATTGACTATGGGGGCTACCCAAGAGATGGATTTCATTGGGTTATGCACTGATCCTTCTAGAAGTCGGTTCCTGGATATTGACTATGAGAGCACCCCTATTGATGGATGATAGTGGGTTACATCCTGATCCTACTTGTATGTTCATTCCAAGAGACCATGATAGCTCTTGGAGTTGGGATAGGGGTTAGATCATGGGAGCTTCCCCTAGTATTGGATCTCTGAGAGTTATGTCCTGATCCATCCCAATATATATATACATATATATACAATATATATATATATACAATATATATATATATATAATATAGTAATTTGATAAAATATACCATACATGGGTTAAATAATGTAGACCCACCAAGTTTCCTTTTAGAACATGAGTTGGAGAATATTTGATTATTTTTCTTTTCTTTAACATCCTACTAATACATTCACACTATTTAGTTACGAGATCCTACTAAGATTTCATGTAGACATCGTTGGTGGTGCCTTACTGAGAATTTCAACACACACCCTACTCAGGCCAACATTGGAACTTAAAAATATTATATTTCTATAAGTATTGGAAATGCATAAATCCCTTATTTAGGTAGCTGACCTATACTCCCCAGATAGAGCTTAGGGGTAGAATATTAGTATATTTCATGACATATTTATGGAGTATCTTTTTCCACATTTATATCCTTTAATACTATTAAATAACATTCTTTTATAAGTGTGTTCATTTCTATATTATTAGTATTCCATTAATAATTGTATCCAACATTTCCATTGAGGCCTTTTTTATATATATGACTGTTTTTAGTTACCATTTTCTTCAATTGCATGGTTATTTATTTAGTTGATATGATTATTCTTTTTAATGGTTTCATCTATTGTATTATGCTTCCAATACTCTTTATTAGTTAATCTATTCATTATGCTACTCTGATATGAGGGTGTAATGTCCCCACTATACTACATTTACATCCTCACTTCTTGTTGGCAGCATGTGGCATATGGAGAGATGGTTCTGAGGTCAGGAGTCCAATAGGGCTTGGGGAAGGGTTGTGTGGCATTAGGGTTTAGGAAATCACACAGATGTTGTTATCATGAAACATTATCTTCATATAACCCTTATTTCTCCCTTATAGAACCCTTAAAAATTGAATAACCTTATGGTCGACATCCATACCCAAAGCATTAGACTGTAATATGGGTGCACCCATTGTATGAGATATATTAGGCTCACCTATGAGCTATAGTGGGGATCAAAGATTCACGAAAAATTTACAGAAACCCTAACAATCATAAAGAACAAATAACATTGATCTCATCAAAAAAATCCATTATTAATTTCAAAAATTGATTAAATTGTGAAAAAATGGGTTCAATGATAATTTATTTAAAACATGATTAACCCATGAAAAATAAAGGGATTTCATGAAAACCACATTGAAAAAATCATAATCTATCCAGAGAAAGGATGCAGATGGTATCAATAAATAATATCATCATTGAAGAATACGTAACATAATCATTGTTGATGCTGATAAATGAAAAAAATTGAAAATATAATTAGAAATATTCTTGAGGAAAATAACCTTTTCACTTTGAGTAACCTCAAAGGATGTTATATTATATGGAAAATATTTTTCTGACATAAATCAAAAGATTTTTTCTAGAAAATATCATATCCATTTTGAAAACACATATTTAAAATCTAAATAATAAATTTTTTTTTTGAAAATAACATTTTACACTCAAAAAGGATGGTTTAAAACAATGAATGGTCATGAAATTGGGAAATCCGTTTCATGATGTAAAATATAAAAAGGATATTCTTTTAAAACATTTTTTAATGGGATTCAAAGTGATCCATTTGAAAAATTTTAAAAAATAATTTTATGAACATTTAATAAAAAGTAAAATATGATGAAAAAAATTGTTATAAAATCATTTTTATCTAGAAAAAAAAACTTCTGAATTCATTTTAAAAAGAAATGATATGGGTAATAAATATTCTTCATATAAAAGAAGATACAATATGAGTATATTTTACAAACAACAATCTAGAAGTTTCTTTAATTAGTCGGGGATTAATTGAAATTTGGAATTTTTAATAACCATCATCATTATAGGAGAAAAAAATAGATTCATTTAAAGAAAATAATATTATATGATTTCCCCTAAAAGAACCTTGAACAAAAACAATCAAAAAAGAAATGATATTGTAACATAAAGCCTTTCACAATTTGGTTAATTTTCAATTGCAAGCCCCATGAAACAATAACATCATATGAAACATTAAATATAATAAAAATAACTTAATGCATGATATATATTGTCCAAAAAGGAGGTTTATACACCTCATAAAATAATATGGGTGAAAATCATAGACATATGTCCCAATGAAAGGGAATTTGATATAGATAATACTTATAAAGATCTTATCAATTAATTTAGAATTAATAAATGGATTGATTATTGTTAAAAAAATTTAAATCCACAAAAGAGTGGAGATAAATAATAAAACAATTCATATTTAAATTCACACATATACATAGAATAACAATGTAAATGAAAAAGTGATATAACCAAATGAAAGGAGATTGAGTTAATAAACCCTTTACTACTCGATACATTCCAATTAAAATATACCAGGAATAAATAATTTCAAAATAAACATAAAATACCAAGAAGTATTAATGATTCATAAAATTATATGTATATTTTTATGTATATACAACACGTAAAATAAATTAGGAGTATAACATTAAAAGATTCCTTAATGAAGGCGAAATGAGACGAATTCCCTTACCTTGAGTCAAGACATTCATGGTATATCCTCTAAATCCTATATATTAATCTACTATCAATTATTTTATATATAAATAACCTTTTACAGGTTAAATAATTTTTAGATGAATAATTTATTTTATTTATTTTAATGACATAATAAAATACCTTATCAGTTAAGTCAACATATTGTGTTTTGAGGATGTTTGGTTCATTGCTTCAAAACATATTCGTTGCATTGACCAAGGCCATAAAAGTAATTATTAATATATATCTAGATTAAAAATCATGACAGAATTATAATTTTTAAATTTAAATTTTACTTTTAAAACTAATCATTAATTATTACAACTAAAAAGTAACAATGTTTCAATCTTGGAGATGGTAGGCCGTATGTAGGCTCGAGTAATGTTTTCATTTTTTTAATGATCATTATGGAATGTAGGTAAGAAATATTTTATATTTGAATTACTTTATTTAAATCGTAAATATCATATAAAAAATTTAAATATAATTAAAATATATCATATATGTGATGTGGTGGTGAAAAAAATAATCACATCGCTTCGTGGAGGTGGTAGTCCACACATACACACAAGCGACATTATCCTTTTTTCATTAGTTGAAATGTAAGAAAGAAAATGATATATTATATTTTAATAATGAGAAATATTAGATGAATATCATAAGTATTTCATATATATATATATAATATAAACTAACATTATCCTTATTAAATTTCATGTAAGGCATTAGTGAAAAACTAATCACATCGCTTCACAAGGAAATTGTTAGATGTACACATGTGTGATTTAAGAGAATAAAAATTTAGAAGGTATATGTGATATAATATTTATAGAAGTACATATATGTTAATAATTTAAAATATATATATTCTTTACATAACTCATTTGAACAAGCATTGAGAGGTTATGATAAAAAACGAATCACACCATTCTTAAGGTAGTAGTCCCTAGTATACAAGAATGATGATTTCATTTATCTTTTGATGGAGGAAGAGATATATATAAGTTAATTAAATAAAATATAAACATCAATTTATATACTAGACAATGTTTTTATTATTTAATCATAAATTAAGAATGTTTTAAGGAGGTGGAAGAATAAATTAAGTAAAAACACTCTGTTATGTATGATATCTCTTCTTCAGAGAACCTCCAAAGGTTAATACCAAAAGCATTATTAGGATGAATTTTGGATAATACCATAGTTTATATGGTGTGCTCAGAAAATTAAGAAATGTATTTATGCAAGATTTTTTTAGTGACAAAGGGTTTGATGATGTGAATATTTTGGGAGAGTGGGTGGTCTTTTATAAGTGAGGTGAGTGATAAACATGTAATTATTGAAAAGAAAAACTCATACCAGTTTTTTACAATGAAAAGATAAAAATAATCAATTATAGTGACTTGTAAAATATATGGTCAAAATATGTAAATAAAATATATTTTGGATAATATCTGAGTTAATTTTTACCCCTTTCCTTTAATTTTAACCCCTGGTAAACCAGAATTCACCTTAACCACGATGAACGATTCTTATTGTTTTCCCAATTTATTATTGACAAGAATTAAGTTAAAAATATTAGACAATATAAATTATTTGGATTAAAAATATGGATGAAATTTTTCCAAATTAAATTAAAATAAGTGGAAGAATTTATTTGAAGAATAAAACCCATAGAAGATAAGAAAAATCATGTTTTCAAGAAATATATATTTACATGCATAAGATGATTTTATATTAACTCTATGACTAATAATAATATATTTACGAATTTAAATTAGTATTTATTTATATAATATATATATTTTTTTTAAAATTCCATATTTTGGGTTTCTTAAATTAATTACAATTGAGAAAAATTTTGTAATTAAAAATAGTTTTATGATATAATTGTTTTTAAACACAAGAATAAAATTATACTAAAATATATATATAAATAATTAAAATATAATTAATTAGATTACTTATTACTATATAATACATATGAAATTTTAAATCAAAATCAAATCAAAATAGTACATTTAAATATGTTAACTTACTGGAATGAAATGCCACTTTTTAAAACATCGGTATTTTTCACTTTTCAGTAAAAACAATTATTTTCTAAAAAATCCCAGCATTTTACCATGTGTTAATTTTTATATGATGATTAAAAAAAGGAATTTCATTTTATCAAATAATGTTTTTAAAATTTCAAGAAATTAATTATAATTGAATCACATAAATTATAATAATTTATTTGAATAAAATATATTTTGAATAAATATAATGAATTTAGTAAAAATTGACAGATTATTTACTAAGAAAATACTATTAAATTTATATTGAGTAGTAAATTCGTATATAAATTATATAAATCACATAATCATATTCATACAATCCAATTTAATGGAATTGATATAATAGTTGTATTTAAAATAATATTATTTCAAGGTTCATTTATGATCAATGTTGTGTGTCTTGTATACTATCGAGAAAAACTAATTTTTTATATTTTAATGCTGTTATATTCTACCTTTTTAATAAATTTAATCATTATAATTTTAAATATATATTGGAAGTTGATGGTTTCAAATTTGAAAATACATTTCTAGGATCCCCACTTTGTAAAAAGGATCAATAAAACTATCTCTTTGAAAAAGGAAAAGGGAACTGCTATGGTCATATGTAATAACACATACTCGGTTTCAAAATAGGAGAATATTTTTATGATGAAAATATTTGGACATGGAAGAAAATTTTAATGCCAAAATAATGACAAAGAGTGAAAGAGGTCATTGATCAATAGAATTTTAGTGGTTATTTGAGAGTTAACTTCAACAAAACAATACTCCAATGTGGTCTAAAAAAGGCTATCATTCCCATCGAAATGTCTGTTATAAGATAAAACTCTAATTTTCAAGATGTTTCCCCATGTTTTTTAAATCACCAACCTACTATAATAAGAACATAAGGAAAATACAGTTACTTAAAATGTAGAATATCATCCTTTAATTAATTTCATCCACAATTTTTTCTTTTTGTCCAAACAATGAGTATTCAAGATGAATTTTTTAAGACAAAAAACTAAGATCATGTCTTAACAGATCAAATAATTTAATAAATGGTTAAAATATATCCCCCTATATTTACATATTTTCTAAATCAAAAATGATTAGTATAATGTTTGGTAATTTAAAAAATTATTATATCTTTTTATGATGATATAATACATTAATATCTATAATTCTACTGTAATACCCAGTCTCCAAACTAAATAATTTGATATATAAATGATCCTAAATCCCAAATAAACTCATTAATCTCAATATTAATGTGTTTTTTAACACTAATGCTTGTTTAATATATTTTATCTTACAAATCCAAAAATATTTTTATCTTCTTCTAAAATAACATAAATCACTCAATCACCAAATAATTTTTAAATCTTAGGTTCATCAATATGGTAAAATATGTGTCCTAATAAATACACCAATATCCAATACAATAATATATTTAATGTCTATAAATAAACAAATTCTATAAAATTTCCTAGAATACTTCACTTGCAACTAAATATTTACATATACTTAAACCAAAGAAAACATCTATGAAAATGTCATTAATAACATTAAGATCTCGTCACCTCAAACATGGAAATGTTAATATAATACTTAAAACATATTAATAAACATAAAATTGTAAACCCATGATGTAATATATAACACTTAAGATAATATCACATGAAAACATCGTAATCTGCAATGTTATCTAAAACCTACTCCGATATTGACTATAATTGCCCTGAACCAACACTCCCAAACCTGGAATTAAAATCACATCATTTCATTACTAGTTTTGATATATATAAATGTAACACAATATTCAGAATCAATAATCACAAAACAAAAATGAATTTTTTTATCAATTATATACTCAATGTACTTTTAGGTTTATTGTTATAGATATTTAAGAAAAACTCTTACATAAATAACACTCATAAATTCAAGAGAGAATCTCTCCCACTATACCCAGCTTTACATATTCCATATTTAGTCATAAATTTATATCATTTGAAATAACTCATTAAATTACTAATTTAAAATCATTCTTGATAAATTGGGTAAAAATAATCTTAATAAGTGTGAGACCAAATTCATATAAAGGGTAAAAATAATCATTAATAATTGTGTTTCATCACCAAGAATAGGAAGATCATAAGTGTATGATGACATAATCAACGTACACGATAATAACATAATAATATTCATACTCATAAATACCTAGATTATAAAACATAAAACATGGTATAAATATTTATCAAAGGTAATATTTAAAAGAATCAATAATCCTAGGCTTTGTGATTCTAATTTTGATCAAAGGAAGTATTTATTACCTTTAATAACAATAACTAAAACATGTTGATATCTCAAATCAACAACATCGTAAATCCCATATATAAACCTTACAGAAACCATAAAAATTGAATAAACTTACCTTCTACTTCCATAATAATCTCATTGGATCATTATATGGGAACATACATAGTATAAGAGATATTAGGCTGAGTCATGACATTAAATAATGATAAACCCCTGATAAATGATGTCTAAGAACAAAAACATGAATAAAGAACAAAAAAATTGCATCTCTTAAAAAAAATTCCATTATTTCATTCATATATTGATTAAAATGTGTAAAATAAACGGGTTTCTTAAAAAAATATTTATAACATGATTAACCTATGGAAAAGAATAAGGTTCCATGATAACAACATAGAAATATTCATACTACACCATGAAAAATATTGAGGATGAAATGAATAAAAAATATCCAAATTATATAATATATAACATCAAGGGTTATTGATGTTCAATAATGGAAATACCATTAAAATATCATTAATAACACCATGGATGAAAAGATCCATTTCATTTGGGTAGCATAAGAGGATGTCATCAGAGATGGAAAATGATTCTGAAATATAACGTGGATCATTTCTTGAGGGGAATTATATTGTATATTTTGAAGACACTTCTTTAAAATGAAAAATTAAATGGAAATAATTTTATGTGAAATTAACATTTTAAAATTAAAAAATAACTATTTAAAACTATGATTGGTCATGACAGATCGAAAACTATTTCATGTTTTAAAATTTAAAATAAAAATTATTTTCAAGCATTTTGTAAAAGGAGTAAAAGTGTCAGATTTGAAAAATGATAATAAATTTCATTTAAAAAAAATATAATACAAAGTCTAATATCATGAAGAATATATTTATAAAACCATTTCATAGAAAATAAAAGTCTTTAAAACATTTTAGATAACCTAGACATGTTAAATAAGTATACCTGATCTAAAATAAGATAAATTTTCAATATTAGTTTCAAATGACTTTGTTGATGTTTGTTTAATCAATAAAGATAAAGGTGGAAATTTAACATGATTTGTTTTATAAATAGAGGATAGTAAAATCTACGTGTTCTAAGAAAATAAGAGAATATGATTTCTTCCAAAGGAACATTGAACAAAAAAAGTCATAAAAAATAGAATGTAATGTATGGACTTTTACACTTTGGAAAATTTTCAATCCTAAGACTCATTAAATAATAAATTTATAAAAAACCTTATATATCTTTAAAATAAGGTTATTCATGATTTGAATGTCTAATGTAATGTATATACATCACATAAGAAATAATTGGTATATATCAAAGTTGTTTGACACAAAGAAAGGGAATTTTAGACGAACAATACATAAAATGATCATATCATGGAATTTAGAATTAATAAATGGATAGATTATGCTAATCATATTTAAATCCATTAAAATAAATAAGTAAAACATAAAAACACTGAGATTAATTAACCATTGTCTCTTCACTGTTTCCTAAAGAGTATTTTGAAATGTTACATGCGTATCTGGATAGTCTGGATCATAAGAAAGATTTACAGACTCTCAAAATATAGGAAAATAGGCGAGATTATATTGAATCAAGTTTGAGGAAATATTTAAATTTTTCTTCAGATAGTAAGCACATGGTAGTATAGGGTATCTTAAAACTATAAGAGACTTTGAAAATGGGTAAATTTCCATAGACCACCACTATTTGTTTTAAAGGGAATTCAAGACTATGTGATAGTGAGAAGAACTAAATGATCAAAAAGAAATCAATACATTATGGGAGATGTAGGAAATATTTGGAAACCAAGGTGATATATAGGATGATTCTCTAAATAAGATTTTATTTATTACCAAATATTCTAATGGGAAACAAAGTTTATATGGACGATAAAGGTTTCTAAAATGTCCCTCCACAAAAAATAAGATGTAGAAAAGATTACTATTATCTAAATCCAAAAATGGTTTCCATGTTCTTTGTACCTATTGACTAGGAATCATGATTGGTATGATGATTGTGATAATATATATTAGTTTGATTATGATCTTTAGTTCTTCTTTTTCAATGGTTTTATTATTATAAGGGCATAAATGCTTATAAGACCACATTAATTTTCTCTATATTTTATTTTATTTTTTAACAAAGGTTTTTTAAATTTTATATTAAAAAATATAAAAAGGGTAGTATATACACAATAGGAAATAAATTTGGTGAATTACAATAACATATGACTCAATAAAAGGGAAATTGAGAAGATTCCCTTTACCATGAGTCCCAAATTTCCATGTATGTAATTTATGTGATATATAATAATATTACATCAATTATTTTATTTTTTAATAACCTTATACATGTTTAATAACTTATAATTATATAATTTATTCTATTTATTTTAATGAAATACTAAAATACTAAGGTATTAAATTTTATATTTTTTGTTTTAAGGATGTTTGGTTCATTTTTTCAAAATGGTTTTGGAGCATTGAACAGGGTCAAAGAAATCATTGTTCCATCATATGTAGAATAATAATAATGAAATAAATATAAATTTTATACCTATATTTTAAATTTAAAATATATCATGAATTTTTATTACGAAAAATGAACTATCTCAAAATCGTTGAGAGGTTGGTCATTTGTACGCATGTGTAATGTTTCCATTTTAAAATTATCATTATAGAAAAGAGGTATGTCACATTTTATATTTTAAAATGACAATAATATCATAAATAGAATATTATTTCATTAAATATACATATATATATATATATCATACCTGTTATTTGGTGATAGAAAAATGAATTAGATCACTATTGGTGACGGTAGTACCCATGTATACACGAACAACATTATCATTTATCACTGAGTTGAAAGGTAAGAAATAAAATTATATATTATATTTTAATAATGATAAATATTTAATGAATATAATTATTTTTTCATATATATCACACATACTGAATAAAATTATCAGTGTTACGTTTCATGTAAAGTTTTAGTGAAAAACAAACCACATCGCCTCACAAGGAAATACTCCACCATACACACAAGCAACATTATCACTTCTCCCATGAATTGAAAATTAATAAGATATATATCTTATAATATTTAAATAATAATATTTATGTTACAAATATCATATATATATATATATATTAAATCCATCCTTATATAACTATCTATGAGAGGTGATGATTAAAAGAAAATCACATCAGTTCATGTGGCAGTAGTCCGCTGTACACAAAAGTAATTATTTTATTTCCCATTTCATTGAGGGGGAAATGGATCTAGGTTATTAAATTAGCTTAATAAAATATATTTATATGTTTTATATTGGTTTTATTAAATGATCATAAATTATGATGGTATAAAATTGGTGTAAGTGTAAATAAAATAAAATGCTTAGTAAAGCAAGATACCTCTTAGACCTCCATAGCTTTGCACCAAAATCCATTATAGGATGGATTTATGATTTAAAACGGATTATAGGATATGTTGAGGGAATTTAGTAAGGATTTCATTTGGTATTTACTTATCCAATGTGTTTAATAGGGTGAAGTGGAGAGGAGAGAGGGTGTCCCTTTATAAGTGAGGTGAGTTGAACTTTGGTAATTTTGGAAATGAAAAAGTGATACCCACATTTTTCACATGAATTTTGTTTCAAAATAGAACATTGTTGAGAATAATAAAATATATGTTTTGAATATTTCCATCAGTTATATTTAAGAAATGTTTTAGGCCATTTTAAAAATTATTTTTTAGTTTAAACTCTGGTACACAAGTTTTCACCTTAACCATGGTGAATGTTTTTTTATATTTCCACTATTAATTATTACAAAAAATTAAGTTGAAATTATTAGATAATATAAATAATTATAATTAAAAATAAGGAAATATTTTTTTAAATTCAATTGGTTCAATTTAAAGAATTTAATTTAGAGGTAAAATCCGCAAATGTGGCGAAAAAGTGGATTTTTGTGATTTTTTTTTCAAGCATAAGATGATTTTATATTAATTATATTACTAGTAACAATTATTGTATAAAATGAGATTGATATTTATTTATATATAATATATACATTTATTTTAAATCATTATTCATTAGTGGTTTTTTTAATTAATTTAAATTGAAAAACCTTAATCACCTCAATGTAGTTTTTTTTAAAAACTAGTTTTTTATAGCAAAAAATATACATATAATAAAATATATAATAATGATGATTGAAGTGAAATTAAATATATTAATTAAAAATTAATAATAATTCAGTAATTTAAAATAATATTCAATGAAAAGGGATAATTTTAAATTACTTCATTTATGGGAATGTAATGATTTTTTTTAAAAAAATGGTATTTTCACAATTTATGGAAAATCAATATATTATCAAAAATAAAAAACATTAAATATTATATAATTTTGATATGATTACATAAATAATAAACATAATTTTATCTAATATAATTTTTTAATTTTCTAAATATTAAATATATAATTTTCTCCAAAAATCATTTTTGAAGAAACCCCTTTTTTTAAGAATAAAAAGACTTCTAAAAATTGATTTTTTATTTACAATGAATTTAATATTAAATTTATATTTATATTCGAATAAATACACACATAAATATATATAATAAAAAGGATAATATAATTCCTACTCTATTATAAAATTGATTGGTTATCACGATAATATTTAAAATAATATTATTTCATGGTTCGTTTAATCTTATGGACGGGTGTCTTGTATGCTATAGAGTATAGAGTTTTTTTTGAATATAAGGGTGTTAAAATATATTTTTAAATAGTATCCTCTTTCAATATTAATGTATTTTAATGTAAAATAACTTTGATGAAATATACATTTTAGGCTATTCAGAAAAATCATATTGGAAATCAGAATTATATTTTTTGTTTTGAAATATTTTTTAAAGAATTAATTTATAAATATAGGATGAAAATAATTCCTTTTAGAACCAATGAAAACAAAGAAATTTATATTTAAATAAATTTAAAAACATGGTCGAAATAAATTTTGACTTATTAAAAATTTAAAAGTTAATCTTGTCGCATTTTTTGTGGAAAATAACCCTTATAGAAAATGATAAAAGGTTTTTTTATGATTATAAACAAGATAATATAGTGGTAAATAATTTTAAGAAATTTTTGATTTATATATAAGAACATTTTTTAAAAAGTACAATTAATATAGACCAGATAAATGGAGGCTATTGAGTAAAAATGAGAGATGAGGTTAATTTTACAAAAGAGAAACACTTTTTGTTAAAATACATGTCAATGTGAGATGAAATTTTATCAGGACATGTAAAAATCCATAAAGATTGGAGTAAAACAAGAAGGATTTTTAGAATTAATATAGATTTCCCAAGTGGATCATCTTCAAAAATTTATCTTGATATAAAATATAAAATTAACAATCAAATCCATTAAGTTTTGAGTATCATTTTTCTGAAATTCACTACCAACATTCGTATTTTTGAATCAAACCGCATATAAGTGATGAACAAGCTATGGTTTTTCAATCATCAATGATTACATAAACATGGTAAAATTAATTATTTAATAATTCACCACGATATATTAAAAAGGAAAAGGCAAAAAATAATCAATATGCCACAAAAAAATAAATTTGGGATAAGAACCCCAGAAATTGTATACCTACTTAGTATAATGTGATTTATTCCCCTGTATGACAAAAAATTCCAATAATTAATTTTTATCAAAAACTTATTCATATGTATATCGTTTTTAAGTTTAATTTATAACTATTCTCTATTATTATTAGTTAGTTACTAATTATTTTCTATATTGTGTGTGATTTGTGTTGATCATTTTGAAAATGTTTCATAAAATCTATTTTGTTATTTATTATTTTCCAAAAATTCATAAATCCAAAATCATAGAAATTATAGGATTTGAGTTTAATATTAAATTTACCCACACAAAAAAACATAAAATCTTTTTATCTTATTATTTATATAACATATTATCTGTAACGATGCTCTCATAGTCATACATAATGTTATTTTTTAGCAATTTTCATGTAGTTGGTTAGATTGTTCGAAACACGAAAACAACTTAATTGATGGATAATTGTGAAGCATAATATCAAATAATATTTTATTTAAATTAAAAAATAATGATTTTATTTTTATTTTATAATTGTAAAATTAAAATAAAATTCATTAATTGAGATACCCACATTTTTTTTTGTTAAAAATCATTGAAACATGATTGTCCCATTTTACTCTACCATAACTATAGCTAAAAATGTCATTGAATAAAATAATAACCTTATAAATAACTATAAATCATTTATTTTTATTCACATAAATAAATGTGAATGATGATATTTGGGATAATAATGTAAAACACCACTTCTTTTTTGAAACTAGTTCATAATGTTCAATATGACTCACACTGATATATAAAATAGATAAAAAATAACCAATATACATATATGGAGAGAATACAAATACTTTTTATAAATATAAATAGATATGAATAATGTTCTACAAAATTATTATGATGGTTATTCTTTTTGTACCTGAATTTAGAGCATATTTGACTAATTAGGGAAGTAATGTAATAGTTTTTTGTCTCAAAATTTCACCCCTTATGATATATTTCTTATAATACACCATGTTGTATTTAAAAATGGTGTATTTACAACCCTTTAATACTGTATTATAATCATCAAATTATTCATTTTAATTAATGTCTCATTTTAAATCATATCCTTTAGGGGTTATTGTAGTGACTCTAAAATTTCATTGTAACACATTGTAAAATTCAAATGAATATTTTCAATGTCCTGCATTAAGTCAAAATGATATTCTAGGGCCTGAAGAATATTAGTATTGATTTATTTAAAATTTAAAATATATTAAAATATAAACATGAATATTTTAATTCGATAAATGTTTTCCCATTAATAGGGACCATATATGGGAAATCACAGACTGTGGTAGTGTCTAGAATTTGAGGTTTACAATATTCATGATATAAATCTAATCAATGTCGGATGTTATGTGGAGGGAAGCCATTTATAGGTGACATATAAGAATTAATTATATATTTTAATAAAAAAAATTATTCCTTTTCTACTTAAACATTTATATTTAAAAAATACAGGGTTAGATGTATAACCCAAGGATATTATAGAGGAGGTGGAGGATAGATCCATTAGTGGTGATAAACCAGGGATGTGGATCAGTGATAGATATTGAGGAAAATAAAGATATGGATAATGAATGTATTGGGATGTTAAATGATATATCTAAAAGCATGTAATTCTCCATGAATTTATATGTTCTCCCCATTGGATATTTATGTTTTTTTGGTTTTATTTCGATTTATAATTTTAATGGAACATGAAATAATTCAACGTGAATTAATTAGTGAATCAATATTAATTAGTTTTCAGATGATTATTTTTATTTCCATTGATTTATGAATTTGGGATCTATTTGCCCTAATTTATACTTATTTATTTGATAAAATTTTCATAAGATTATTTCAGTGATGGAAAAAAGAACATGGCCATCAATCATGTTTCAATTTGTGTTATGTGCATTTCTCCCCCCATTCAGTGATTATATCATTAGTATTTTTTTGAAAGTGGTTCAAGGATAATCTATAATAATATATCATTTTATATTTATCCTTTGGCACAATGTATCATGGTTAAATGTTTGGATTTGGGTCTTGGATACGTTATGGATACCCATAGATGATGACTTAAATTTGATGATAGTTTGGGTAATGGTGGATCCACAAGCCATAACAAGTAAACCTCTCATGGGAAACAATGAATTAAGATTCTGACATATAGGTGGTGAGAATTTAGCTACTAAGGAAAGAAAGGGTCTGATGAGGTTTATGTAGTTATGTTCTCACAGGTTGATCAAGTTATTTTTTGAGATGTAAAAAGATGGGCTGGGATAAGGATATAGCATGAATGAGTTCATCATTTGAAAGAAGGGTTATAATGCATATGTGATTTCTAGAATCTCACATGTGTAATTTCAAGGAAATTATGCACTATACATGAATATCTATTAAGACCAATGAGATGTGGGAAGTTTCATGCATGGGTTTGGGAGAAGAAGATGAAATGTTTCAATAAAATAAATAGAAATTAAATATTTTATTAATGAAAAGTGATCCAGGGGTAGTGTGAGCCCCCTATTTTCCCTAGAGAGCCAGAAAATCTCCCTCCATTTATTATTGAATTATTTTATAACAATAATAATAATATTTTTTATTACTACTAAAAATATATTATTATTAATATTTTTATTACTCTTAAATCATGAATCTCGGATTACTTTTTACCATGATGACAGATTAATGATATTCTTATGGAATAATGTACCTTATGTTGTGGTAACCAATTCAAGAACAATGTTGGATATTTTATTTAGATTTGTATATTGAGACCATAAAATAACAAATGTTTGTTTTGTGATGAATTGTGTTTTTTAACAATTTGTCCATTTTGATAAACTAATAGCTTAACCTGAGTTTTTTCAATGAGGATCACAAAAATGTGTTCTATTTTCATATTCTGGGATGTTTATAGTGAAATATCATTGGATTTATGTTTTAGAATATAATAATGAGGATTATCCTAGTGCTTTCATTATGTTTTGATAGAAACAAATTTTGGAAAGAGAACAGCCTATCCAAAATAGCTTTCCATTTAGAATGTGATCGTGGAATTCAATTTGGTAGCAATGAACTGAAACAAGGTGTTATAATAATAAATCTTATTTTAGTGATGCATGACCGATGGTAGGGATCTGGTGTGATCATAAATGATATGTATATGTTAGTACTACCCATTTTCACTAGGGCCTTGTTCCCCCATAATCATTACATAGGTAGATTCTGTACAATCCTATAAAAAATTGAGAGAAGGTCCTCTATCTGTGGAGTCATACGCCCCTATCTTCGAGATATGTCAGGGGGCATGTCCTCCAGAAGAGTTGTAGCTCCCACGACTATGGATCATAATAGTGAGGTGTCGACCACCACACTCATATTCTGGTGAGGTTATTTGGGATTCATGGATAATATAATGGGATCCATTGAATTTGAAGCAAATTTGAAAGGTACAGGACCCTCCCCATGGATTCTCATATTATAGAACATGATACTATTTATCAGAGATGGTCCTTTGGGAATGAAGGGTTACTCATCGATCTTAGCCGAGTCATAGGGATGTATATCCCCTTTCTCCCTTAGTTGGGATTCATGTTTATCATATTTGTGTTAATATTATGGTTTTTCTCTCATATTTTTATTGACATTCCATGGTAGAGATTAGCCGACTACTCATTCTTGACGCCTAGTGTTTTGTTATTTTGGAGTTTCCTACTACTTAAGTGTATACTCAGAAATGTATGTGATTTTACCACACATTTCATGTCTTTGGATAATTAAATATATATTAGGAGTGACTAGGTGGACCTCATATAAGTAAAGATTAGTATTATGTGGTGGTACTAAAAAAAATTGGTTGTCAGACACTGGGATCTTGTGTCAGGCTCTCCCCTAATATTCTCTCATATTTATGCATGTTATGCGCTACTATAGTATGAAATTTCAATTACCTCGAGGTTGTTAAAGGCACGGTTTACACCATATATGTGACTATCATTATGATATCTTAATTCCATTCTATAGATTTGGTTGTGTGTGATTGTGTATAGGTATTTAAGATAACTCCTCTCATTTCAACATTTCCTACATAAAGATTTTTTCCATTCCTGATCATATTGGTAGTGGGATTGGGGTTTTCACACTAATCTTACTATTTTCTAGGAAGACCCAAGTGATTGTAAGAGTGGTATTAGATCAGTTCATCATTATACTTGAATATAGAAATAGTTAAATTGTTAGGTTTGTCATGGGAAGTAGTTAAATAGTGTTATGGTGTCTCAGGCTTAGCTCTCAGGCCAAGGAACCTAGTGTTAGTGCAAAATACATTGTATCTATTAAAATTAACTCTAACTACCTAAATGTTGAGTCGGCAGAAAGAGACATCAGATTAAGGGAAACCAGTAGTATACACATCATATAATATTAAATATTTTGACTCTATTGACTTTCTTGATTCATCTCCCAAGACATTATCTTTGATCATGGTTCCAATTAATGACTATAAAGATGAATTTGTGATGACATCCAACTAAAATTTTGAGACAATTTTGTCACAAAGGCTATTTTTGCGATGAAGTAACAATTCTGGGAAGCTTTCATGATGTGATTCCTCTATTTTGGCACAATGGTAATCTACCACATGTTGAGCAGTGCATGGGCCCACCTAGAGCGTTCATGGTGGATGATCATCTGCATGTTTAGAATTCAAGGGAAACATAAATACAACATGATGATATATATAGGCTTATCACATTATAGAAGTATCAACAATTGATACCATTGATGTTTTTTATTAATCCTTACACTCTTATTGCGGGGGTCAAGATAGAGGTATAGGTCAATGTTTTCGAGCTATGAGGAACCCGACCAACATGATACTTTTTCTTTTGAAATGTCTTTGTTTTGGTGTAGTAGTTGGATATGGTGGTACTATAAGATGATTCCCCTATTCTAATTGTGCATAAGAGGTTCTAAGGATATAGATCACCTAGGTTTCATGGTGATTTTTGACTCCCTTAGCATGGGTTATAGGTCTATCAAGATCATGTGGTGAAAAAGTCCCACTTTCATTGGACCCCCATTGGTGTTGGTCATAGAGATGAGACTTCTCCCATGTGACGTGGGGCATTGGTAGAGACACTTATTAGTGATGCTAGATGTGGATTTGTAAACAAATGAACAATGGGGAACTTCCCCCACTAAGATGCATTCATTTGTTGTGATATAAAAACATTTGGGTGAGTTAGTGCCACAAAACATGGATAGTTTTGAGGTGTGGTGGACATCTTCCTTTGACTTTTACATTTGAGGTTGTTTTTTTGTACAATGTTGCTAAAGAAGATCCTGTTAAATGAGGATAGGTATGAAAGGATAAATACTAATTTATACTGTAGAGTCTTGTGACCCCGAGGATTTGGGTGTGATCAAGGTACGAATGTGTCTTATGTACTCTATTCTCAGTTTTTGTATGTGCTAATAAGACACATTTCCATGCATGTAGCCAATGATCATAACCTAGAGATACTAGGGGGAATTTCAATTAACCCTTATATTCTGAGGCTCCAATAGAGAGTATTTTTTTATTGTATAGTTTTATAAATAGAGTGAAATAAAAATGGGAAGAGAGATAACCACACATTTAATGTTTCTATAGCCATTGGTATGGCCTTTTAGTGTTTCCTTGAAATGGACTATTTTCCTACCTTGGATGAGTAGTTAAATACTACTAGAAATGGATTTTTTGTACCCATGATACTATGGTAGACTTTATACATCATGTGTATGATGAATTACTTGGATGATAAGGATGATATCATGTGAAAGAGGATAAATTTATTCCATATTAGTTGGATAGTATGAACCTTGGAGTAGCAGATATTTTAAGATTTTAGTTCCTATGATGTTTGAGAAATATGGAGACATGTTCCCTGAGTGTGTTCTAGAGATACCACCCCATAAAGAGTTTTTTTTCTTACTAGAATTTCAACTAAGACAACATGATATTCAAGATAGAATAATTAATGACACACTTGATTTGTGGGTAATAAAGGTGTTGTTGGATGATCTATAACGTTATGGCTTCATAAGTCCCATAGTTTTCTCCTAGTTAGCCTTGATTTGTTATCTTACGAGGTTGATGAGAAATTTAGTCTAGAGGTTGATGGAAATCCCCCTAGAACGATGAATTATAGGGGTAGTATCCACTCCTGATAATTTATGATTTCTTCAACATATTTTTAGGGGTGAACTTGTTTATAGTGTTTGACCTTAGGTCAGGTTATCACAATATCTAGCTTAGAGATGAATATGTAACGAGAATGGATTATGCAATCAATTATAGTTTCCTTCTGTTATTGGAAATACCCTTTGACTAGTTGAATGTTATAGTAGTGTTGCAATAATTATGTACTAGATCTTTGACATTTCTTAAGTCAGTTCAAGGGAGTCTACATCATGACATCATAGTGTTCTTAACGAATTTCGAGGATCACACAAGACACCTTTGTATGGTTTATACATGATCATAGGGAATTATTTCTTCTTTTATTATTCAATTAGGTGATGGTGCAATTGTATTATTTTTAGTTAACCCTTAGGGGTGAGCATAATGGAGCTTACCTTCACTCCATGGTTGTCACCCCGATAATTCATTGGTATGCATAGGAGGTGAAACTCTAGGATATCGATTGTGATATCTTGTGAAACGATATGTCCATTAGACATGTTTATGAAGGATTTTCTAATGGTGGGTGGAATTAAAGCCTTATTCATGGATGGGAGATGACACCAATCATGATGTGATAACATGTGATAAGTCATTTTCATTATATTAGTGTCAAATCTAGGAGAGGAGGGGAAGTATCAAGATCCTTATGAATTATTTTGTTGGCCATGAATTTTTTAGTATGTTTCTATGTAAAACTCTTATGGTCTCACCCGTATATAGGTGAAGGATGAGGTTCACAAATAGAACTATTTTTGGGGAGGTTTCATGTAGTTTTTGTGATAGAGATTCCACGATCAGTGAAAGGTCTTGAAATAATCCATGACATCATAGCCAAACATTTCAATTCATCCCACTTCCTAACCATCTAATCGAAGAGATTCGTAGAGAGTTTTGTATGCTTGTGCATTAAGAAGGTAGTTTGAAATCATTGGATTTCCTCAATGATCATTTCATACCATGATTATCTTTTCAAATCATGATTATTTTAGTTGATTAATGAGTCCTTTAGGACTTGATCATGGTTTAACATAGTGTTTCAACCCTAAAGAGATTGCCCTGTAAAACACATTAAAGTTATGATTTGACTGATTCAGGTTTACATATTGGTTATAGTCTATTGATGGAATGATCATTTATCATACTTGGAGTTTGAGTAACATATTAGTAACCACTCCACCATTAGTGTCGACCAATTTGAGGTTAGATGTAGGAGACCTTACGGGGAACCACTACACTGGTCAGATCTTGTGGGAGACAACATTTTGGGGACATGAGTTTGGTCTATAGATGTTTATAAAAGGTATAATTCAATAAGGGGTGAATGAGTACTAATCAGAGCTTCCAGAAGTCCTTTTTATACATACAGTCGTGGTGGAAATTACAATTTGATGATGTGATCATGTCTGAGAGATCTCTCATCATCCAGGATTAAAAATGTTTTATTAGGTTGTAAGGCTTTATCGAAGAATTATTGACCCTTTTTCTAGTTGCGATGATGTGTTGGAGAGGTTTCATACTTCATGACCCTATGAACATAGTTAGACTAAGCGATTGGTGTTTTCCATGCATCAAGTCCGAGGAGGAACAAACCCAACTTTTACCATGATGTCGACTAGGATTAGTGGTACATTAAGGATGGATTTAACTTCTCATAGTACCTGGTGTATTTTAAGAAACTATGGGAGAATACCCTTTATGGTAAAGTGTTTGACTTGGGAAAAGTTTTGTTGTCATCTTGGGATTCTCTAAGAGAGATCATCATGATGAGAGACCAAGATGTGAACTCAATATCTCAATATGTCTGAGTAGGATTTTCACTTTTCTTGATGAAAATCATTGAAGGTGGGGAGAATGTAGAGGATCTGAATTTTTTTAACACTTCTGAATATTCCTCAAAATTTTCATGGATCTATGTGCTAATTCTTAATGAGATTACAAAGCCCATAGAATCTTGGTATTGATATATTTAAAATATTAATTATACTAAAACACACAAACACACACACACAAAAATTTTCCGAATAAATTATTTTTCCATCAATCGAGATATTAGATGAAAAATTTGAGACAATTTTTATTTTTGGAACATGGGGTTTACCCTAATGGGGATATAATGTTGGTCAAAGTCAAATTTTCAGCTATGGGAATCCATTGGTAGGTGATTTATGTGAATTAATTAATTAATTAAATTTTTTTATTTAATGAACCAAACATTTTACATCTTTATTTAAACACTATTATCGAATAAAATTTATTGATTGATATATAAGCATGGGAAATTATGGGGGAGGAGGATGTAAGTTCTATTGGCGGTGAAAAATTGGGAATGTAGATCGATGACGATGACTGATGAAAATTGTGAGATGAAAAACACACATAATGAGATCACATATGACATTTCTATTGTGTGAAATCATTTCTAATTAATGATAAATTATCTAAATTGAATGAATAATTTTATTTATTTAATCATGATTTATAATTTAATTCCATCCCAAATTAACTACTCCTAAATGAAATCTTAAATCTCTCTTTTTTGATTTTCCGATGATTATTTTTCACTTCATAGATCATGAAAGTTGATATTGTTTTATCCTCATTGATTTTTATTGATTTGGTAAACATGAACATTAGATTCCATTGATGAAGAAAAAATGAGCATGGATACCGATCTATTATCACTGCGTGTTATGTTTTTTTATCCCTCTTTTCTGGGTGTTCTTCATCAGTATTTTGGTTAACAACTAATTCAATTTTAATTGGGGAAACTTATCATTGCACATTTATCCATTGGCATACAAGATCATGGTTATTGGATAAATTATGATTATTGGAAACAAGATTTAGGAATAATGATGAAAATGGAAATTCAGTGATATATTAGGTAATAATGGATCTATGACCCAGATTGTGTAGGTCTCTCTGGGGAAGAAGATTCTGATGATTTCTAGTAATTGGGGGATGGAATCCTATAACCGCGGATAGACAGAGTCTCGTGAGGTGTGGAAAATATGTTCTAGTTGGTTGGTCTATGCAGTAGTTTGATATTGTAGATGATGGTGTGGGATGATAGTCTAGAGTGGTTGATTTCATCATTCATAAGAACTGATTGGCTATATCTGTGACATCAAAAATGACACTTCTGTGATTTCCAAAAGTTGGTTTGTTGTAGAAGCAAAACTATCTAACCTCGTGAGATGTGGGGTAGTGTAGGCATGGGTTTGGGTGAATAAGTAGAGATGTTTTAATAAAATAAATAGAAATTTAATATTATCTAAAAGTAAAGGTATTTATGATGTGTGGTTTTCGTGTTTCCCCCTTCTTCTTTAGTGATCATGAGACTCCCCAATTTATTATTATTTAATTATATTATAATAATAAATATAAAATATTTTTATTATTGTTATTATTATTATGACTCATAAATCATGAATCAGAGATAAATTTTAAATGGGATGTCAGATTAGGAATCCATCTATATAATCATGACCTCAGCATTGATGTGGCCATGTCAAGACCAATGTTGGATATTTTATTCCAAAGCACGACTTAAAGTGATTTTGAAACTCATTATGAAAAAATATATATTTTTATTGGGTGTTTGATTTGGTAAAATAAAAAGTATATCCAGAGTTTTTTTATATGGATTATCAAAAGACGATTTGTGTGGCCAGAAAATTTTGTTTGATGAGGCATATTAGTGGATTTATGCTTTATTAAATCAAACTAAAGATGAGATGCGTTCATTAATAAAGATTTTTCCCAAATCAGGTTTCTTCTTGTGAGAAGCCTATATTGAGTATTTTTTTCACTTAGAAGATGTTGATGTTCGTTGTTTTGAAAGGAGATATATGATATGAGGTCTTATGAGCATGGTTCTTATTCTAGCAATTCATAATCAATGAATGTGATCATGTGTGATCATTAGATAGAAGAGGAGGATGGTAATATTCTATTATATAAAAGAATGGGTCCACCATACTCTATAAAATCGTAGATTTGGTACTCCCAAATACTAAATTGGGCACGAGTTATAAATCTATGGAGTTTTAATCTAATGTCTTTAAGATCCATCAACGAGTAAGTATTATACTAGAGATTTTTCTCACTCATTTTTAGAGTTTAATAGTGTGTTGAGGTCCCCTAGACACATATTTCGGTGATGTTAAGCGGTTTTAATAGTTAATAAATAGAGATCCCTTGGTTATGGAGCATTGTATAGTTGTGTGGTCCCCTCAAAAAAGGACTCTAGTATAATCACACATTTTTATAGGAATAAAAGACGGGCTATTTGAGATGTAGGATGAATCATCTTTCTTCGCAATGTTGTGGAGATGGATATCCCCTTTCCCTCCCATTTTGGATTCTTATTGAGAATATATGGGTTTATTTTATGGTTGTTGTATCATATTCGGATTGACATGTCTTAGAGGTGATTGAAGGAATAATCTTTCATGATACTTTTTGTTTTGGGATTTTGGGGTTTTCTATTTGGCATGTTTATACTCACCCACACATGGTATTTTCCTGCACATTTTCTATCGAAAAATGTTAATATAATTATTAGTATTGGATATTATGGCGTTGGTATCAGTGGGGCTTAATAGTACATTGTGGTGCAAAATGTGCTCAGGGTCAGACAAGGGGATCTAGAGTTTAGATATCCCTAGATCTTAAAATTACATTTATTTTTAGTTCATATTTCCCCTTTAATTTTCTAGTCAGGAATATAATTTCCGAATTTTTATTTTTATTATATGGCTAAACTATGATATATGTATTTAATCTAGGATATTACAATCTTGATTCACACCCCAGATGTTTATATTCATTATTATATATCAGAAAAATTTCATAGAGCAAGTTGTGGGAATGCATATAATAATTTATGCTAAGTGAATACATTTAATTATTTATTACTCAGTGATTTTCGAATTATCCTATCCCATTAGAGGCATGTTTGGGGTCTTCACACTCAACTTATTGCTGGCCAGGTGGGCCCTAGTGGGACGGGTTGTGATAACATTTGACATGGAAATTTATAAAATTTTTAGGATTTATTTATCTAGGTTATGAGTATATAATATATGATATAAATATGAAATAAAAAACATTAATATATAAAAAATATAATACAAAATATTTACCTATTATGATTTTATCTTGATTAATATTGTAAAAAGTATGCCTTTCAATGAACCATTTTAAAAAAGGTATTGTGTTTTAAATTATTAAGTTAAATTGATCACAATTAAATGATTAATAAAATTGTTAATAATTATATTTATATCCCAATTATTTACCATTCAATTATTTAGAAATTTATATGAAACAACATTAATGAAACATTTAGTTTAAAAATCATTTTAAAAAACATTTTTCATTATATTAATTATTTTTATTCATATAACTAAATATATTGTTTTTATAATAGAAACTTGATAGAAATAAATTAATTTAGGAATTTAAAACATCAATTTTATCTTATGGTATATTTTTGGAATTTTTCTAAAATAATTTATAATTAAGTTAATACTTAAAAATAAGATTTTTACTATAATCGTAGTGTTTTTGACTAAATCGAGATGTTATTATCACTTAATAACTTATAAAACATTTTTATGACCAAATAAATATTTATAGAATAAAAAATTATATTTAAAAATACTATTATAAATTAATAAAACCTATGTATATCCTTTTACATATATAAGTAATATTTTGAAATAAAGGAAACAGTTTTATCTCTTTTCTTTAAATTAAATATTATTTTCATATAATTGTGTTTAGGTTTATTTTATATCAACAATTTTTTTTTGATTTATAACAAACAAGTTGATATCATAAAAATAAAATACAATGATAATTTACCCCCCCCCCCCAAAAAAAATTTCATATTAAATATACATTCTTTCAAAAATTCCTTTTAATACTATCCATGCGCTAATTCTAATATTGAAATTTGTATACATATAAATTTTATTTTTTAAATTTGATTTTTTGTTGGGATATTTTAATAACTAATTATTTAAAATGTTCTATTTTATATTAAGGCATTAAATGTAAATTAGTTATGTAAAAATTGGTTACCATGATAAAACCAATAAATGATAAATGTTAAATTTCTAAGAGTATTGGATTTTAATTTTTTTAAAACATGTTTTCATGTGAATTTATGAGAAATTATAGAACTTATATAATCCCAAAATCAATTATTAACCATTTGTAGTCTTCATGGTTTGTTAAACATGTGCTATCATAATATTAAGTTGAAATATTTAAAAAAAAATCCATTCTCACCACTTACAAAATGGGCCTCTCACTACCCCCTTGGGACCACCTAAAAAAATCATATTCCTCATGACTTGATTTCTTTTTTTCATCAAATAGAATCTTATCCCTTTTCATCGAGCCTCTAAAAAGAAGAGATTATCCAATGACCTCCTTTTTCCAAGGATTATTCAAAGGGAAATCTTATGTCCTCAATGTGAGTACATTCCATTCATCAATAATTTTATTTCTTAATTTACCAAAAATAATTCTATATTTAATATAAAATAACTTCTTTATTGTTTTATCATAAATTTTATTTCACAAATTTATTTACTTATATAAATATTTCTAATTTTATATATATATAAAAATTATTATTCATTCATTATGGGAACTACCATCTCTATAAAGAGAAGACTTATATTTTTTAACACCACCTCTATTCGAAGAAATATACATGTGAGATTAATTAATAAATTTGAAATATATAATATAATTTTTATCATGAATATTTAAATTATAATTCACCTTATTTCCACATCACTCTCAATGAACTGAACTTGTTAATTAAACATTGTGCAGACAAATTCCTCCACTAAGTAAAATATTTCATTTTGTATATATGCTCATTATTATTTTTGAAAGTCTTTTAAAATATTATTAGAAAAATTTACATTATATAATTAATACCATTACTCTTGTTTAATAATGATATTATTCATAAGTAATACAAAATGAAAATCATAATCCACCCTTAATTATTGTATATTCATGTTTGGGTCAGTCCAACCACCTACTTGAAAAAAGATATTAAATAATATCAATAATGAATATGAAAAATTAATTAATAATAATATATAATAAAAATTAAAAAATAAATATTTTATTTCAATTCTTTAATCATAGCATTAATATTAAACTTATTAATTAAAATACCGCTTGTTTGTTAGTAAAAAATCATAGAACATGTTTGTTGCTAAATTCATCCACAAAAATTGAAACCAAAAATACCATAGAATAAATAAAGTTATAAAAAATTGTAAAGAATCCATTATAGTTCCCTTAATGATTTAAAAATTATTAAATATGTGATTATAATGAATAAAAAACTGCATTTATTAAACTAGTTAAATAGAATCAAGATTACCCACAAGAGATATTGAAAATAGATAATGACTAGCTAATATAAATGTAGATAATAACTAAAAATTAAATTTATAAAAGGTTATAAATATCAGTATTTTATTTATATAAAATATTAATATAGATAAGTTTTAATTAAATGAGGATATAGATAATTCTCCAAAGCTGAGAAATATGGTTAGGGTTTTTTTTCTCAATTTCTTCACCCCTTGAGACATGTTTCTTTATTATACACCATGTTTTATTTTGAATGATGTATCTAATTATCATTTAATATTATGTATCATGATCTTATAATTATTCATTGTACTTAATTTTTCAATTAAACTCATATACATCAAGGGTATTTGATTCAAAATTTATTAAGGTTGTAAGGGTTTATTTTTTTCATTTTCTAATCCAGGAGACATATTTGATATTTGACACCATAATTTATTTTATAAAGTTTATTAACAAAAATATTTCGTTAATATATGAAATAATATTATATTTCATGAGATTTTAATTCCCATTACATGATCCACCTCTCAATATCCTTTATTTCTCACATTACCAATAACGTGAGGGTTTTGTTACAAATCTCATTTTCAAATCGACAGGTTTTGAAATATAATACATCCTATAAATTTGTATACATTTCTATATAAAAGTATTTTAATTTTATTCTTTTCTAGTCCTTACTGGGGTTTTACCTTTCTTCAATCAATTCAACTTTACCTCTTGGCATATTATTTACCTATTATAAGGAGACTGACCCTACCATTTCTTTTTTATTTAGGATCATTCATTTCTTTCATGTCCAAATTCATTGGATGCATTTACAATTATCTTTATATATTTCACAAATATTTATTACGTTCATTTAATACTAATTTATATTCATTAAAAAATGTATTGAAAATTTTAACATTTTTATTTTTTCCTTTTTATCAATGTGTGAAAATAATATCTTTTAACAATTTTCAAGGGAATATTTCCTTCCACTACCTTTATCATTTTAAATAAAACTTTATCAATTAGTCTACATGGGTTCTAAAAGGAATTTTTTTCTCATATTTTTTATTACATATTTCTTCTAAAAATATTTCAAAGATGATTATTTTTTTTTTGTTTCCAATGTAATTTTACTAATGCCCCTAAAAAATGTTTTTCATATAAGTAATTGTAATTTGGAATATATTATAATCGTGCAATGGTATTATTCATATTATAATATATAATTTATTCTTTTTACTGTATTATGTATCATTTTTTTCTATCAATGATCTAATGTATCACTGCCTCAATATATTCAAACCACAAGATGTGAAAACACATAAATATCATTCCAATATATTTTCATTATAAATACCATATTTTATATTTCCTTGATCTAATGGTGTTCACTTGAATTTAATGAATTGATTGGTTGGAAAATTATTAAATTAATTGTATACTATTTATCTATATTGTGTAAATACCATATGATTTATTTTCTTGATTGAAGGGTATTTACATACAAATTTATTGAATACCATTCGGTACCCATTTATTTTCCATTTCTTTATGATGTTATTATTTTTAGTGGAATTGTAAATTATTTTTTTATGTTATTCTATTTAAAAAGGATATGAAATCAATTTTATTTACATTCATTATTTATGATATGAAAAGTGAATAATTTTAATTAGAATGATTTATAAAACCCATTTTAATTCCACGAGAAATTTATGATGTGACAAGTAAATTATTTTATAGTGCCAATATTATATACAAAATGGGTGGGGTCCTATACTGTAACACCCCAGGTAAATAAAGAATATGACATTTTCATATTTATCTATATTTGTGAATAAAATATTAATATGACTTTAAAGGGGACGCTATGCTCGATGGCGTACCCAACACGCAACAACGAGTTTCATGGGAATCTTACGTTGCACTCTAATAATAAAATAATATTATTTTAAATGGTAGTTAACATGTAGCGGTTGTATTGGCGGGAATGGATAGAAATAAATAAAATATTATTATATATGTTTTTAAATGTTTTTACATTTATCCAATAAAAGATAAAGGCTTAAAATATAGAAAGAATTCAATTTTAGGCGTATATGCCCTAGTTTTCACTAAAGGATCACTTATCGCCTTTTGATGGTGAACCGTCATTAAATATAGTTTTGTTAACTCTTATAAATTATTTTGGACCAAATAAAACTCTTCTTATGAATCGGGGCATCAAAATTTACTTTGTGTAAATTTTTGGTATCTTTCTGATAAAGTTCTTTTTTTAATGAATAGTGTAAAATGTTGTAATTTTATTCAAAACCTATTTTTTATCTAATTTATTTATATGATTAGATTATCTTTTGAATTGGTTTTAAAGTGAAATTAAAAAATATTTTTACCATTAAATCCAATAGTGGTTGTTGGAAGTAATTCCACTTTGAAATCAGACTCAAACCAGTGTCAATCTATTGATACTTATTGTTTCATAAAAACACGCTATTTGCTCTGATATCAGGAATTAATTATTAAATTAATTAATGTGACTTATATGTTTTGAATTTTTTAAAATAGACTTCATTTTTGAATTCGGAATATCAAATATAGATTAGGGTGAATTTCTGGGAATTTTCTGAAAAACTTCAATTTTTGATGAATAGTTAAACCACTAAGTGGAACTTATAAAAACTGGTTTTTCCATTTAAATGAAATTTTGCCATCTTTGTGTTTTTAATTTCAAAAATCCAACATACATGGTTGTCATTAAGAAGTAAAATGTGGTTCAATGGGATAAAAATAATTTTTTGGTGAATAGTTACTTATTAAGTTTTTAATCGCGATTAGTGGTAATTGGTGTAGTTTAAGGTAAAAATAATGCTTTAATAAAATGTGATGAGCTTGAAACTTGTCCTACCCTCATTGGTTGTGTCATGGCCGACCAATACAAGCCATGGGTCAACTTGGGGACCCCATGGAGCCTCTCTGGTTGGAAAATGACATAAATACCTTTTATTTAATGTTAATGTAAAAAATGGGACAAACATGATATGTTTTTCTAAAACAATTTTTAAACGGGGTTATACAAGTCAGATTTCTGATTATAAATAGTAATTGGAAAGCTACAAATATTTACTAAATCATTTTATTTTTTTATAATTTTTAGACAATAAATAAATTAAATTATTTACGACATAATAATGATGCAGCGATGACATCATTAGTTGACAATTTAAATAAAATGAAAAGATAATGTAAAATCTATGAACTACACATGTCCAAAACATATTGGATGGGTGGTTTTCAAACCCGTATCACCTTATCCACGAATTATATCAATGTGGGACCTTTTAAAACCGAAACACATTTTAATAAAGTAATATTTCTTTACTTTCCAAAAGTACCCCTCGTCTCCTCTTATAAAAGGCCCCCACCTCTACCTCATTACACAAACTCCTCAAGCCTTTGGCTCGGCCAAACCCTGCCCATTTACTCTCTCCACATCCCTCTCCTCATCCTAGATTATTTACTTTGGGCAGAATCCTTTCAAAGGAAGCCTTTAGACTCAAATCAAAACGAGTTACACTTTTAAAGGTAATTCATTCTCTCTTGTTCATTTGTTTTATTTTGCTTCTCCAACCCCCTAAACTCTTTTTAGTTACTTCTTTTGTAACAACACCTATATCTTCAATATACTATTATGCTTTTATAAGATTTATTCGAGCTACACTCTTACACAACTACATCAAATGGTTAAAGAACATACGGTTTCCATGGATGGCGAAATTCTGCCTCCTGAAACGATGATTGTTCAATACTCATTTAACACCTTAAAAGGTGGCCATTATGATGTCACTATTTTTATATATGATATATAATATGTTTATGTTTTACTTAATCTTCTGTTTTTTTTTCATTTTGGGCATACCTTTATGGTTTCCATTATGGGTAAACACGATATCTTCATTTAAGGAAGTGTGGACTACCGCCCCCTCAAAGTGATTTGATTCGTTAAATACCATATGTGGGACATATAAAGGATGGAACTATGATATTATATATGATATTGTACTGGAATTATAATATACCTTTATATCATTATGATTCCATTCTATAAAATACGAAATAGAAATGAATGTAGCGTTCATACGTACGTACGGCTTACCGTCTCCATTAACGGTGCATTTAATTTATTATCCCCAAATGTAATGTACTATTATAAGTACATGTATATAATGGATATATATGATGAATGATACATCTAAATGATGAATATAATTCTGTAATTAAAATATACATACCTTTAATTTAGTTTTAATTCCATTAATATGACAAAGAAATTGAAGTAGCGTTCATGTGTACGTACGACTTACTGTCTCCATGAACGATGCATTTCATTTCTTACCTCTAAATGATTATGTAATATTATAAATACATGTATATGATGGATATATAGGACATATATGATATCTACATCATGAATACAATTCTGGATATAATAAACATTTGGCCACACGAACAACATGTAATTGTAAGAAGTCCACTTTCGACTTAAGAACCAAATATCGACAAAAGAAACATTATTAAATTAAATGATTACATAATGTTTATAACATGTCAATAATTGATATAAAAGGAATAATTAACTTGTAAATGGTTCTTATGCAAGTATAAATTAACTCAAGCTTATTATTCAGGACGATAAAGAACGATCGAGTCAAGTCGGACCTGAGGTAAGGGATCCTACTCCTCTCTTTCTTTTTAAGTACACACTTTTATGTCATTCCTTTTAAAGCTCATCTTTCTTGTTATTGGGATGATATTTTATATTACAATTACTGTAATTTTTATGTTCATGTGATGAGAGACCCTATTCTCTCTCATAAATCCATCTTGGAAGTTTTGAGTGGCGCCGTTAGGCTGCCGAACTTTCGTAAGAGATCTAACCTCTCTCTTTCTTTTTAAGTACTCTCCTTTTTGTCACTTCTTTTAAGCTTTTATTTGTAATTTTGGGGGATGTTCTTTTATATTACTCTTGATGTAAATTTTATTTTAATGTGATAAGATACCCTATTTTATCTCATCAATCCATATTCGGATGTTTTATGTGGCGCTATTAGGCTGCCGAGTTTTTGTAAGGGATTTTTCATCTCACTTTTATTCCCGTGAGAATTATGCTACATTTTCCACGAATTCCATTGAGTGCTGTATGTACTTCCCATTATTCTACTCTTTGTGTAATATAATTTAATTTATGAGTATTTACATCAATTATCTATTGTCCTTCTTTCATGGGGTGTATGTTTTGAATGATACCCAAGTCGGTAAGGGAACCTTTCACCCTCCTCTTTTTTAAAAGACTTCTTTTGTTGGGTCTTTTAATTTACATATTGTTATTTTGGGATATGTTATCATATATCCTTATTGATGTAAATTTTATGTCCAAGTGATGAGATACACTTTTTATCTCTCATCAACTCATTTTGATGTGATGCTGTTAGGCTGTCAAGGGAACTTTTTAACCCAATTTCGATTTCTTTGGGTTCAACATGTAGTCATTGAATATGTCATCCATTGAATATGTGTGAATTAACTTTTATTGTTTTACACTTAATATACACATATATTGGGTGTATTTATATCTTTCACACATATTTTTGAGATTTATTTGTCCTTAATTTAAGGATACCTTCTTTATAAGGGATTTCATCACATTTGACATTTCTATTGAGGGTTCATTGTTGTTATGCACCAATTCACTCTTATATGGTGTATATACTGTCCTTTGGAGTATTATATCATGAATCCATTTATTCTCATGATATTATAATGTTCTGACTTAATGTTATTCCTCAATTATTGTATTCAAGTGTCACTAATTTTGGTAAAACTCCTTTAACCAAAATATCACTTTAAATGTTTTAATTATTTGTTCTTATTAATATCCATGTTTCAAAAATGATTTTAAGGATTTATTTATATGGATATTAATGGTTTAAAATGATAAAAGATTCAAGGTGGTATGGGACACTTTGATTCAAAAATCACTATATTAAATGTTTTAAATGGCTTTGAAAATGGTTTTGAAAATGGTTTTTAATGGATTCGTTATTTCAATATCATAAAATGTTATATTGTGATTGAAATGTGGAAATGTTATGTTTCCTTTATTCATGTTTTATGTGAAACGATTATGCTATGGTTCTTGGGCATTGTTATGAAGAATGGGTGGTTCCGTGACAAAATAAGGGCGGGTGAGCCCGATATAGCTCTCCAATGCATTGGGTAACGCGAAGGAGTGAATCGCTATGGTTTCTCTGAAGAGATTTAGGGAATATAATGTGATGGGTATTCCAAACGTAACCAAGAGGGTTACTCCCTACGTAATAATGTTATCAATGCCTCAAGATACTTTTATGTATTATGATTTATATGATTTATTCATGATTTTATGAGGTAAGTTAAAGTGCCTATGTTTTATGGGTAAAGTATGATTTCATCCTTATGTATATATGAACTCATGTTTCCTTTCCATATTTTTATAACTCTTACTGAGCTTTTTATGCTCATCTAAAGTTTTTGAAATGTTTTTCACAGGTTAAGGGAAAAGTACATGATGTGATGATAGTGTCCAGGATGTGTCAAGAAAGAATCTGTGTTGTATTTTAAATATGTTTCCGTTGATGGGAAGAATGAATACTGTCTTTTATGTAACCACTTTGTTTAAATGTGGAATGTAATGAATGTTTCAGGATCTAATTATCTAAAACTCTAAACCTGAAAAGATCCTGAACATGTAATCTTGTGGTAACTCAAGATTATGTAAGGGTTAAGGCTGGGGCCTTATAGTTGGTATCAAAGTTCGGTTTAGATAACTTTAGAGGTGAGGGTATTCACTAAGCACAAGTGACATTACCATAATGGTTAGGATTTCAGAAAGAGTCCTTGTTTTAGATAAAGTGATTGAGTAAGTATATATTAGTGTTTATCTTCCTCATTAGTACATGATGGTTATGTTGATATACTCACACTGACATTTTTGGTTTTAGTAAATGGCTGGATCTAGCAGGCACCAAAGTGACAATGGGTTTGAAGGAAACAATGGTGGTTCTTTGATTAAGAGACTTGATGAGATGGGGGATTCAATGAGGAATCTCATGGTTGTTCTAAACCAACTATCAAGGAGTCACGATCAACCACTTCAACCTTGGTGAGTTCTCTAATGCATCATGTACGAGATGGACAACTTGATGTGGATATTCAGGTAATAATTATTAAGGTAACCATTAGGGTTTATATGATCCTTACTTTTGAGGTAATTATGGGTTATTATATGTTATGATGGAAAATGAAAGGAATGAGATAAACTTGAGGTTAAAATATTATATGATCATATTTGAAGATTTTATCTCATTTTGGGGAATGTTTTAATAATTATATAGTTTTGGAAAAAGGACAACACGCAGACCGTGTGACTACCCATTGCGTCGGACAAAGCTGCGGGAATCGAACCCACAACCAAAGTGCGACTGGTATTTATCGCCTACCACTGGACTATGTGAAGTCCCTGGTTAGTTTGACTGATTCTTTTTAGTTATATGATTTTATGAATTAAGAGTAAGTTGATTTTGGGTTATTTATGAGAATTATTAACCTATCATGGAGGATATGTGATTAGGTTAATTACTTTTCAATACGAGACTTTAGGAGAAACTAATGTTGTTTGGAGATAAATGTTACAATTTAACTTGGAAGACTATGTGACTAAATCCTTAAAATATTTGGGTTTCAATCATATATTTGTTTACTTTGAAGAATTTTATGGACAAATTGTTTATCGGATGGTCCTCATTGAACTTTGGGTTTTGTTGGACAAATTTTGGAGATTTGGAATAGATTTTCTTTTTATAAGGGGTTATCGTTTTCTAGATTATCTGATCTTGTACTAGCCTATTTGGTTTTGGTTTTGGTTAAAGTCTAAATACATGGGAAGTATATAGTTCTCTTTTTTTTTTGGATTAGGTGATTCTCTAGAAGTTGATTATAGTACTCTTAATGCGAACAAGTCTCCCTAAATACCCGTCTTTTGGAAAAAATATGAGTTTGATTAAGGAATCTAGTAAAAGTTGAAAGTCAACATGATAAGTGATTATGATTCCTTATGAATAAATTCCTCAATAAAAAGTTACTTAAAACAAAAATGTTGTCTATTAACTTTTCCTACTGGGGAACCCAACACCGTTTAACCCATCACAATTTTGTGATTTTCACATGGTTAACTTTCTCCTAAACATGTTTTCTATCAATCTCCATCAGAACATGACCCTTTTTTTCCTCCATTTCCATATTTTCATACTTGGAATCCTAGTATGGGTTAACTCGGGTGACCTTTGTACTTATCTTTCATTATTTTAAAGTGATTGTTTTACCAACTCTTGTTCCGATGTAGGACTTTCAAGGATGTTTCCAGGCTCAATTTTAAAAATTGCAAGGACGCAATTCCCAAAAGGGGGGAAGGGTGTAACACCCCAGGTAAATAAAGAATATGACATTTTCATATTTATCCATATTTGTGAATAAAATATTAATATGACTTTAAAGGGGACGCTATGCTAGATGGCGTACCCAACATGCAACAACGAGTTTCATGGGAATCTTACGTTGCACTCTAATAATAAAATAATATTATTTTAAATGGTAGTTAACATGTAGCCGTTGTATTGGAGGGAATGGATATAAATAACTAAAATATGATTATATTTGTTTTTAAATGTTTTTACATTTAACCAATAAAATATAAAGTCTTAAAATACAGAAAGAATTCAATTTTATGCGTATATGCCCTACTTTTCACTAAAGGTTCACTTATCGCCTTTTGATGGTGAACCATCATTAAATATAGTTTTGTTCACTCTTATACATTCTTTTGGACCAAATAAAACTCTTCTTAAGAATCAGTACATCAAAATTTACTTTGTGTAAATTTTTGGTATCTTTCTGATAAAGTTCTTTTTTTAATGAATAGTGTAAAATGTTGTAATTTAATTCAAAACCTCTTTTTAATCTAATTTATTTATATGATTAGATTATCTTTTGAATTGGTTTTAATGTGAAATTATAATATATATTTACCATTAAATCTAATAGTGGTTTTTGGAATTAATTCCACTTTGAAATCAGACTTAAACCAGTGTCAATCTTTTGATACTTATTGTTTCATAAAAACACGCTATTTACTCAGACAACGGGAATTAATTATTAAATTAATTAATGTGACTTATATGTTTTGAATTTTGTAAAATAGACTTCATTTTTGAATTCGTAATATCAAATATAGCTTAGGGTGATTTTTTCGGAATTTTCTGAAAAACATCAATTTTTGATGAATAGTGAAACCACTAAGTGGTACTTATAAAAACTGATTTTTCCATTTAAATGAAATTTTTCCATCTTGGTGTTTTGAATTTAAAATATCCGACATAATTGGTTGTCATTAAGAAGTAAAATGTGCTTCAATGGGATAAAAATAATTTTTTTTGGTGAATAGTAACTTATTAAGTTTTTAATCGCGATTAGTGGTAATTAGTGTAGTTTAAGGTAAAAATAATGCTTTAATAAAATGAGATGAGCTTGAAACATGTCCTACCCTCATTGGTTGTGTCATGTCCGACCAATACAAGCAATGGGTCAACTTGGGGACCCCATGGAGCCACTTTGGTTGGAAAATGACATAAATACCTTTTATTTAATGTTAATGTAAAAAATGGCAGAAACATGATATGTTTTACTAAAACAATTTTTAAATGGGGTTATACAAGTCAGATTTTTTATTATAAATATTAATTGGAAATATAAAAATATTTCCTACATCATAGCATTTTTTTAAAATTTTTAGACATTAAATAAATTAAATTATTTATGACATAATAATGATGTAGTGATGACATTATTATTTGACGATTTAAATAAAATGAAAAGATAATGCAAAATCTATGAACTACACATGTCCAAAACTTATTGGATGGGTGGATTTAGAACCCTTATCATCTTATCCACGAATTATATCAATGTGGGACCTTTTAAAACCGAAAAACATTTTCAAATAAAGTAATATTTCTTTACTTTCCAAAAGTGCCCCTCCTCTCCTCTTATAAAAGGCCCCCACCTCTACCTCATTACACACACTCCTAAAGCCTTTGGCTCTACCAAACCCTGCCCATTTACTCTCTACACATCCCTCTTCTCATCCTAGATGATTTCCTTTGGGCATAATCCTTTCAAAATAAGCCTTTAGGCTCAAATCAAAAGGAGTTACACTTTTAAAGGTAATTCATTCTCTCTTGTTCATTTGTTTTATTTTGCTTCTCCAACGCCCTAAACTCTTTTTATTTACTTATTTTGTAACAACACCAGTATCTTCAATATACTAGTATGTTTTTATAAGATTTATTCGAGCTACACTCTTAAAAAACTACATCAAATCGTAAAAGAACATACGGTTTCCGTGGATGGCGAAATTCTGCCTCCCGAAACGATGATTGTTCAATACTCATTTAACACCTTCAAAGGTGTCCATTATGATGTCACTATTTTTATATATGATATATAATATGAATATGTTTTCCTTAAGCTTCTGTTTTTTTTCATTTTGGGCATACCTTTATGGTTTCCATTATGGGTAAACGCGATATCTTCATTTAAGGAAGTGCGGACTACCGCCCGCTCAAAGTGATTTGATTCGTTAAATACCATATGTGGGACGTATAAAGGATGGAACTATGATATTATATATGATATTGTACTGGAATTATAATATACCTTTATATAATTATGATTCCATTCTATAAAATATGAAATAGAAATGAAAGTAGCGTCCATGCGTACGTACGACTTACCGTCTCCATGAACGGTGCATTTAATTTGTTATCCCCAAATGTAATGTACTATTATATGTACATGTATATAATGGATATATATGATGAATGATACATCTAAATGATGAATATAATTCTGAAATTAAAATATACATACCTCTCATTTAGTTTTAATTCCATTAATATGACAACAAATGAAAGTAGCATTCATGCGTACGTACGACTTACCGTCTCCATGAACGGTGCATTTCATTTCTTACCTCTAAATGATTATGTAATATTATAAATACTTGTATATGATGGATATATATTACATATATGATATCTACATCATTAATACAATTCTGGATATAATAAACATTTGTCCACACGAACAACATGTAATTTTAAGAAGTCCACTTTCGACTTAAGAACCAAATTTCGACAAAACAAACATTATTAATTTAAATGATTACATAATGTTTATAACATGTCAATAATTGATATAAAAAGAATAATTAACTTGGAAAAGGATCTTAAGAAAGTAGAAATTATCTGATGTTTATTATTCAGGATGTTATAGAACGATCGAGTCAAGTCGGACCCGAGGTAAGGGATCCTACTCCTCTCTTTCTTTTTAAGTACACACTTTTATGTCATTCCTTTTAAAGCTAATATTTATTGTTATTGGGCTGATATTTTATATTAAACTTACTATAATTTTTTTTTCATTTGATTATAGACCCTATTCTCTCTCATCAATCCATCTTGGATGTTTTGAGTGGTGTCGTTAGGTTGCTGAACTTTCGTAAGAGATCTAACCTCTCTCTTTCTTTTTAAGTATTCTCCTTTATGTCACTTATATTAATCTCCTCTTTGTAATGTTGGGGATGTTCTTTTATATTCCTCTTTCTGTACATTTTATTTTAATTTGATGAGATACCCTATTTTATCTCATTAATCCATATTCGGAAGTTTTATGTGGCGCCGTTAGGCTGCCGAGTTTTCGTAAGGGATTTTTCATCTCACTTTTATTCCCTTGAGATTTATGCTACATTTTACACAAATTACATTGAGTGGTTTATGTACTGCCCATTATTCTACTCTTTGTGTAATATACTTTCGTTTATGATTATTTACATCAATTATTTTTTGTCCTTCTTTCATGGGGTGTATGTTTTGAAAGATACCCAAGTCAGTAAGGGAACCTTTCACCCTCCTCTTTTTTAAAAGACTTCTTTTGTTGGGTCTTTTAATTTACATATTGTTATGTTGGGATTTGTTCTTATATATCCTTATATATGTAAATTTTATGTCCAAGTGATTAGATACACTTTTTATCTCTCATCAACTCATTTTGATGTGATGCCGTTAGGCTGTTAAGGGAACTTTTTTACCCAATTTCGATTTCTTTGTGTTCAACATGTAGTCATTGAATATGTCATCCATTGAATATGTGTGAATGACCTTTTATTGTTTTAAACTTAATATCCACTTATATTGGGTGTATTTATATTTGTAACACATATTTTTGAGATTTATTTGTCCTTAATTTAAGGATACCATCTTTATAAGGGATTTCATCACATTTCACATTTCTATTGAGGGTTCATTGTTGTTATGAACCAATTCACTATTATATGGTGTATATACTTTCCTTTAGAGTATTATATCATGAATCCATTTATTCTCATGATATTATAAATTTCTGACTGAATGTTATTCCTCAATTATTGTATTCAAGTGTCACTAATTCTGGAAAAACTCCTTTAACCAAAATATCACTTTAAATGTTTTAATTATTTTTTCTTATTAATATCAATGTTTTTAAAATGGTTTTATGGATTTATTTATATGAATATTAATGGTTTAAAATGTTAAAAGCTTCAAGGTGGTATGGGACACTTTGATTCAAAAATCTCTTTATTAAATGTTTTAAATGGTTTTGAAAATGGTTTTTAATGGATTCGTTATTTCAATATCCTAAAATGTTATATTGTGATTGAAATGTGGAAATGTTATGTTTCCTTTATTCATGTTTTATGTGATACGATTATGCTATGGTTCTTGGGCATTGTTATGAAGAATAGGTGGTTCCGTAATAAACTAAGGGCATATGAGCCTGATATAGCTCTCCAATGCATTGGGTAACGCGAAGGAGTGAAACGTTAAGGTTTCTCCGAAGAGATTTAGGGAATATACTATGATGGGTATTCAAAACGTAACCAAGAGGGTTACTCCCTACGTAAGAATTTTATGAATGCCTCAAGATACTTTTATGTCTTATGATTTCTATGATTTATTCATGATTTTATGAGGTAAGTTAAAGTGCCTATGTTTTATGGGTAAAGTATGATTTCATCCTTATGTATATATGAATTCATGTTTCCTTTCCATATTTTTATAACTCTTACTGAGCTTTTTATGCTCATCCCATGTTTTTGAAATGTTTTTCACAGGTCAAGTGAATGGTACATGATGTGATGATAGTGTCAAGGATGTGTCAAGAAAGAATCTGTGTTATATTTTAAATATGTTTCCGTTGATGGGAAGAATGAATACTGTCTTTTATGTAACCACTTTGTTTAAATGTGGAATGTAATGCATGTTTCATGATCTAATCCTATAAAACTCTAAAACTGAAAAGATCCTCAATGTGTAATCTTGTGATAACTCAGGATTAGGTAAGGTTTAAGGCTGGGGCCTTATATATACCACCTTGTCTTTCATTGTTTAAATTTTTTACATCTCAAAGGAAAAATGTTCTCGAGTTGATTGCAGTTTCTCATAAGTGTGGGAATTGGTGATTTGTCTCAAGAACGAAATGTTACCTATAATAATTTATATGAAGTATTATTAAGAATTTATAAATTCTTATCTTTTTATCTCATAATGTGGCTCATCAATTTACTATTACTTGTACTAGTTTTTGAGCCAAAGTCATATTTTTGTGTTATGAGTTCATCGATCATGTTTATTGAATAATGTATCAATATCAACTTAATTAATATCATATATTATTTCATGCCTTACAATATGTAATATTATATATGTTTCACAAGGTATGACTTTATTACATATCTTAATGATATCAATATGCTCATATTATGCTTATTTATGATAATAGAATGTTATATATTATGTTTATCCTTTATGATCATTTGATATCGCTCATTATTATGCTTTCATTTAACTAGGATATATATAAAATTAATAAAAAACATATATCTAGAAGAGTATCATGTGTGGAGGATTTTTGGGAGATGCTGAAGACATGTTATGGATAACTTATTTCCTTATATAGTGGGTAAAATGTCCATTTTATATAAGTAACATGGGTTATACAATTAAATATGATTTATATTTATCTAAAAATGTATGAATAAAAACATTATTAGAATTGAAATGTTAAATTATGTATGAATGATCTGGTAATTAAGTATTTGTATCAATGAAAATGTGTAAATTTTGATGTTTTCTACACCATATATGGGACTATGGGATTGGGGTCTTATATTGATAAATCAGAGAGAAGTTGTTTTTAATGATTTTAAACAATTAATTTTTGTATGTTCATTGTTAAGATGAATAATAATTTTATCATTATATAACCAAAATCCAATATTTACTTATAAGTGCCAAGAATTGTTTTTTAATCTTAAACAATCTTTCATACCAACTATGACAGTCTAAACCTATACTCTTAGATAAAAAGCTATAACACATTACTCAAAAAGTAACTTTAATACCAACTATAATATCCCCTTATTTTAACCATATAATTTAAATTAATTTAAAACAAATTTTCAATAAATAAAATGTCATGATATTTTATTTTTATTTTCATATATAATATGGGAAATTAATTAACTAAAAATTCAGATGTCATTTTCAACCAATGGGAATTTTAACCACCATATAATTACTAATATATATAAAGACTAAAAAATATTCCACTAATTATCCACATATGAAACTATTCTATAAATTTTATTCTTTTCTTATATAGATTACTTATAAAAATTGAAACATAAGAAATGGTTGAGATTATAAACTTAGTATGGATAAACATAAGCGATAATAATAAAATATAATCTTTGAATATATGATAAAGAAAATGTTTATAAAAAAGATAAAAAATAAACATATATCCAATTAATAAAAGATAATAAGTCATATTATACAACTTGTAATAAAATAATAAATTAATCAATATTCTGTTGAAACCCGAGTCAATAAAATTAATCCTTGAAAACATATAATAGTCATGATAATTGGAATAAATCCATAAAACACACCTTAGTATAGGAGACATTAAGTTCATGAACCACATCAGGAGGGAATATGATTATATTGTAGAAAAAAATTCAATTATGTTACAAACATTAGTATATAAAACATTACATTCAGGTTCCACACCATTAGAACCAATGATTATGAAAATCTAAAACATTATTGGGAATAATTTTCTCATGAGATATAAACATTTAACCAATTAATTAGAGGTAAATATAGGACACCACATTTCATTCTTCCATTAATATATGTGATTTACAAAATCAATCATTCATCATAACATAAAGAACCCATGTGAAACAATTGTTTTATTTCAAGTCATAATAAAGAACCCATGAAATGAAAATTCATTTCAAATATTTTTTAAATGGATTCATATAAGATAGTCATTAATAATTCCATCAATAATCATCACATGATCAACCTATGGAAAATAAACATGTATCTAAATATATTTAGTAATATTCTAGGTAATGACCATCCAATTATGATAATAATGCCTATGAAATTTACACCATGTAGATTAAGGGAATATTTTTATTTCACTAATTTTCACCAATTAATCACTTTACAGAATCTAGGTTGCACCCTTAAATCAAAGATGAAAATATTGAGATTCTTCTACCAAGGAATTAGAATAATAGTGATACATATTATGGTGGATGGTTAAGTAAGATAAAAGAACGAATGGATCATATGTTTGATATAAAATAACATTAAAAAATCCATACAGTGAAGGAAGGTGGATGGTAACATTTTAAGAGTATCCTAGAAAAAATAGAAGATATTTAAATGGAAAATTAATTAGATTAAAAATACATTTTAGGGTCTTAGTTTAATTTACATGGGAAATAATAAACATCCATGATATTTGGAAATCATATTTAATGAAATATTTAGTAAATATTTGATAAAAAAATTACTTTATATCTCCTAAAAACATATATATAAATTATTATATTAAATCATAATGGTGAAAAAAAATATTTTTTATTGTGTAAAACATTAAAAACATATTCCTTTTACATTTTAAAAAAATTAACCCACACAAAAATGAGAGTTTTTTTATTAAACAATTATAAATAATGTTTAGTAGTTAAAAATAGCCTTAATCAAATACTTAGGGATATAAAATGACATTTGAAAAAACATCCAAATAATATGGATATAGAAAAAGGATGTTTCGTGACCAAGAAGAAGATATGAGGTAGATTCCTCTTATAATGAATAGTTCAGATAAAATACGAATGAATGGGAAATAATATTTTCATAGAACATGGAGAAACTTTTGAATATAAAAATAAAATGAATAATTATTTTAGAATTAATAAAAAATTTATCACACGAATTATCTTTGAGAAAAAATACTGATTTGAAAATAAGATTGGCAATCAAAACCCTTATAGTTTGTGAAATTTTCATATCAAACCCAATTTATCATTGATGCATTATAAATTAATGTAAATTAAAATAATTAACTAGATATTGATATTAAATCCCAAATAATTAAATAAATATGGTAAAAAACAGTCATTAAGTTGTAATGACACCTTATTAAAGAGATTTTGAGGTATAATAATAAACGTATTTCATGAAATTAAAATTTAGACAAGAACCTATTACATTCTTAGAAACATTAAAGTACAAATAAATTTAAGTTTGTAATTTAAAATTAAATAATAAATAAAATTAATAATTATAAGATCATTATGAAAAATAATAATGGTGTCTTTGAGACACTATTCTAATGAAATAACATTGTATAATAATAAATATGCCCTAAGGGGTGAAAATGTGAGACAAAATACCCTTACGTTATATCTCCAATTAGTCTAATCTACTCTGAACTCTACTACAAAAAACATAACTTTCTTAATTATATATTTCATAATATTATTCATATCTATAAACATTTTTAAAACCCCTTTATATTTATACTCTTCATGTAAATAATTTAGTTATTATCTATTTTTAATATCGGGTGTGGGTAATCATGATTGTTTTGAACTCGTTTCACAGAAGGGTATTGTTATTCATTATTATCCCAACTAAAATAATTACAATAACATATAAGGTACTAAACATTATTCTTTATAATTATTTATCATGTTATAATTTCTTTGTACGTATGTATTGGTTATGCCTTATCTAGATGAAACTGGTGACGAACATGTTTAAGTGATTGTTAATAAAAGAAAAGTGGTATCCAAATTAATGAGTTTAATTTTAATTTTACAATTAAAAAAAATATTAATTTTATTAATTATATTATATCTTGATATCAATTAATTACTTAAATACATCGATGGTATTATTTTAAATCTTTATTTATGTATGTGGTTTGACCAACCTAAACATGAATATACAATAATTAATAGATGATTATGATTAGGAAATTGTATTATTTTGAAATAATATTATTAATAAAAAATAAAAAAGGTATTCTTTAAATATTTTTAAGCTATTGAAACTTATTTTAAGAGAGTTTAATAAATAATAAACTAAAATAAAAAAGGAGATATGTAATATTATCGTGGTTTTAGTTCACACAATGAGAGATTAACATTTTTCATTTAAAAAAATCAGATAGAAAGAATGTATATTATAAATTTTATTTTTTTAGTCTTAATTTATTATATACTACACTATTATTTTTAATTTTTTACATTATAATGAGAGAATATAGGAGCTTGTGAAAAATGGAAGTCGTCGCACCATAGAAGAAGAAATATGCACAACACCTGAATAATAGTTTGGATTTTCACAATAGATAATTAGAAAGGTGGAAAATAATTAATCCAATAGAATAATAAAATTATGTATAAAAAATAATACAGTTATTATATTGTAATTAGAATATTATATTTTATAATATAATATTTAAAACAAAATAATTAAGGAAAGAAGTACTCATATTGTGGACTAAGGCTTTCCCAGGTAGGACCCTATAAAAAAAGGTCATGGATAATATCATGTGTAAATAGGGTCATGGAAAAAGAGTATGGTTATAGGGGAAGTAAATAAGGAAATATAATCAAGAATAAACCAATTTTTTAGGGTGTTTTGGATGTGTTGGTGAGTTTCCCTATTTATATGTGGTGAGAATGTCATTTTTAGGTATTTTCACTTAATGTAATTTGATAAACAGTTTCCTTTGTAAAAAGACAAAACTCTTTATAATAATGGATTAAGATAGGGTATAATTTTCATCATCTTATAACCATTCACTTGAAAATAGTTTCTGATGTCTTATACTCTTAAAACGTTAACTTTTACAACTTTTCGTTTTACCGTGGTAACTATTTTTTACATAATAAATTTATTTTCAATTCATAAATAAAAAAAGGGACTTATTAAATTAGAGTGAAATAATAATTAAAAATAAACATTTTATTTACTAATTTCAAATATATATGTTTTAACAAAATAGATAATAATATTAGTGCACGTAATAGGGGAAAACATTTTTTCATAAAAGTTGTGTTTTTAAGTGTTTCATTCATGTATATGGTAAACATATCAATGTATTTTATTTTCACGATATAAATTTGTTTTGCATAAAATAAATACATTTTATGTGGCTTTAAAATCAATCCATAACCAAATATCCCTATAATAATAATTAATTTGAAGAAGAAACCAAAACTCGGGATTTTATGGTAAAATATTACTTATTATAATAAAAGGATTAACCATGGTTTTATAAATAATATTTTTAAATGTATATTTTCAATTATTAAATACATATTATTTCATAAAATATATTTTATAAGTGTTTAATTTATTGTAAATTTTTAACAATGATATACACACTATGAATTTAGTTAAAACAATATTTTTTGGTATTCACCATAAAACAATTTCAATGGAAAAATTTCAAAAAAATAACCCAATGTTAATTTTTAAATTTTAAATGGAAGAATTAATTTTTTTTTCTGAAATTTATAATATAAAATTTTAATATTAATTTATATAAATTAAATAGTGTTTAAGGTGGAGCTTGAGTTGTAAACACAATGTGATCCTATATAAAAGCATGCATTATAATCAAGGTAAGGATGAATTTCCATGGAACAATAACTATAATATAGAATAGCCAAGGTGAAGCTACATTAGTATGTAATATTGGGGGGAATTTTGCAGCAGTATTGTTCACCAAATTTGGGATTTTAGGCCACATTGTTTTGGCACTCGTATACAGTGTGTTTGGGGAATCATTGGTGGGACATCTTACATCTTGCTAGAGCAGTTCCTAATTAGGGGAGGGTATAAAGGTAAAACGGTATTCGTTAGTGTTTAGGTTGGACATTTTTATTCATTAATTGATCAACCAATACATATTTTCAAAATTCCTTATTTTAGGTTGGAATAATGGCATGTAATGAATGATATGTTAGGGAAACAAGTTGGAGAAGACATGTGCATAAAGTCTAGTGGTGTTGTTTTAGTGTGAGGTATTACTGCTTGGGCCGTCATGCCATGTTCTTGGCTTGTTCCACTTGGGCTTCGAGCCATGTATTTCAAATCCTCTGTTCCTATGGGACTTTAGTTAAATTAAATGCATTCCTGTCAATCCAATTAAAAATTGGATAATCCAGAAATTAATAAAATTAAATATATGCCATTCAGGCCAAAGAATGCAAAAATAAATGAAAATGATACATATTAATAAAACCTATTCTTATTGATAATTTTTTTAAATATTAATTTTCTTTTATATTATTTCATATATGTTTTTATATAATTGAATATTTTTTTATTAGTATATAAATATAAATATTAACTATTATATAAAACATTTAAGTGTGAGTAATTTATTATATTATGGTCAATTTTAATACATTTTTAAATATATTTTTTGAAAGGAATAATGATTAAAATTTTAATGAAAATATAAATAAATATATGTGACTATTTTAATATAGTATTGAATTTTTTTAATAATGATTATATTTTTCTGATAATTTTTATATTTCATGGTTCATTTTTGTAATGTTTTATATTACATAGGTTTTTCATGGGACACTAGATATCAAAGATAATAAGATTTTAAAGGATTCAAAAGTATGGGTTGTTATGCATACACTGATAGACCCAAGCAAGTTTTTTTAATGTGACCTATCAATGCATCAAGTGGTTATTACAGTCGCCCCCATCACTAATTAAGTCCAATGAAATCAATATATAATGGAATTAAGAGAGTATAAAATAAATCATTAATATTCCATAGTAATCAATAATCACCCATATTAGAATAAAATGTATACAAATTTTTTATATATCATCAATCAATAAATGGAATATTTTTCTATATAAGCATCCCTTAAACAAACATTGTATAGAGTAATGGTATAAAATGTAGTTAATAGTTTCCCTCATCAACGGATCAATGTGGAAAAATATAATAATATCTAAAAATAATAATATTAACAATATAATGAAAAGTTCCCTTATTAATGTAATGATTACAAGGTAGTAGTGAGGAGTAACTTTAGAAAATAAGGACATAAATATAAAATGATCCATAAAAATTCTGTCCATAAATATGTACTATAAATCCATAGAAATGAATGTATAATTTATATATATATTAATAGGGTAATAATTTTTGTTGTAAGAATGGTATTCAATAATAACATGTGTAACTCATTTAATTGAAGACGAGTTATGAAAAACCCATAGGGTAATGACAATGTAATCCTAAAAGGAACGTGATAGGGATACCATAAAGGAAAAATAAATAAAATAAAATATATTAATCAATATTGAATTATATAGTGTTGTTAATACACCATATAAAATAAAATATTGTGTCCAATATCAAGCATGTGTCATTGTGTTTAAAATACATAAGAAGAAACATTTATAACATTAACGAATTCAAATAAAACACCTTAAAGGGTATAATTTCAATTGAAAAATTAAACATCTTGAATAATTAGAATAAAATGATAAAAAAAATCAAATGTGTAGTATATAAACCATTGAAAATTGAAAATGGTCTATAATAAGATGAATTTCTTAACAAGTGAATATTTGAGACAAGAAACCCTTATAGGACAATAATTTATGAGGTAAGAATCACTTGATAATGAAGTTAAAAAAAATAGTTTTAGAATCCATTAAAATAATTTCTATATTAAAAAATTATTCATTCGGTATAATAAATCTTACTTGGAATAATATATTTTAATAATAATTTTTTTTGCTCAATAGAAGAAAATTTATTTAGCACAAACCCTTATATCCTCAAAAACATTTGAGTCAAAAAAACATTAATGTAATGATTTCAAATAAAACATTAAATATTTTTAATAATGACTAGATAATGATTTTCATTATTAAATGGTTTATTAGATACACCATACAATGGAAAAATAGAGTATAATAAAAAATATGTCTCCAGGGTGTGAAGATTGAGACAAAAATCCCTTACCTTATTTTTAGACTTCCACTAATGCACCTGAATCTTCTATATTACAAAAATAATTACATTAATCACCTATTTTATAAAATTATTCCAATTTATAACCCTATAAAAATTAATTTATAAATATTCTTTAAATTTATATTAGTTAGTTATTATCTTTTTTCAATTTCATGTATGGGTGATCTTGATCATATTGACCAAGTTTCATAATAGTATGGTTCTTTATTGTTTAAAATATTACTACATTAATATAATATAAAATGTGAGGGAATTTATGTTTAATAATTACTTATAATGTTAAAAAAAATATGTGTAATTTTTTGTTATGATCCTTAATGATGAAATCAACTATGATGATGTTTTATTATGTTTGCAAGTAAAGTTGTTGATATCTAAATTATTGAGTTAAAAATTAATGATCCCTTAAAAAACCAAAATAAAATAATTATTAACATATTTATGTATTATACTTTCATTAATTCATTTATCATAGTCTTCTATAAAATTATTTTATAGAATTATTCAAGTAGCTTCTTAGATTGAAGAAAACAAAAGTAAATAATAATTAATGGAAGATTACGATTATGGAAGGGGTATATTTTTGGAATAATGACATTATTATAGTAGAATAATAACATTTCATTGCTAATTTTAATGTGTATAATCATATTTTAAGATTGTTTTATATATAATAATCAGAAAATATAAAAATAGGTATATTATAATTTAGAGGTGGTAGTATGCACTACACACGATTAATAATTTAATTTCTCAGAAAATGAAAGAGAAATATGTTGGATTATAATTAAAACATAATAATAATAATTGAAAAAAATTTAAGATTTATTTTAAAATCTTTATAATATAAAATAATTGCATTATTCTCGATAACTAGTTTGACACGCAAAATCTAGCATAAACGAACCATGAAATGTTATTATTTAAATTTGAATATTAAAAAGTAGCCATTGAATTGGTGGGAAACAATAATATTAACTAAATTATAAATTATATATAATGGTCTTAAATAAATTAAAATTTATTGAATAATTATTATGATATAATCCAATAGTGTTTAGTAATGACATTTAATTCGTCAAAAATATGTTTTCTTAAAAATGTGTTTTTTTATTCTATTATGAAAATATTAAAATTAATATATAAAATGATTAAAAATAATATTTGATAAAAATGAAATAATTTTTGACATAATAATATGATAATATATTTTTTTGGTCAAATATTTTAATTTTTAGGAAATGTTTGTTTTTTCAATGAGTTGTGAAAAAATACTGATTTTTTTGAAAATAATTTTTTTTAAATAATTAAGAAAGTAAAATTATGTTTTCGATAAGATTTAAAATTTAATTCATTAATTTTGATTAATAATAATATAAATATAGTCCTAGCAATTATTTTTATACTTTAATTTTGTATAAACCCATTTTTGTACATAATTTGTTTTCTAAAACAGAGTTTTTCATCACATTTTGCGGGATTAATTTTAAATTAGATTTTACCAATTACACTTTTTAAATATTTAATAGGTATTATATATTGGGAATATATAGGTAAAATATGTTAGATATATCCATTTTATTTTTATCAAATAAAAATATTAACAATAGTAAATTTTGTTGTTACGGTAAAGGTAAACCAGGTTAAATTAGGGCAAGATAATCTAATAAGGACTTGAAAGTAACTATAAAACATGTGTTAATTTTATTGTTTATTTATAATTAATCCAAAGTTATCTTTATTTCAAATATATTATCTTTTTTCTATTTGGTCATGATTTTTACCTTTAAAATATTTTATGTTAAGAAAAGTCATAAAAGGAATTCACATTGTAATATAATATATAAATTTTTGACATAGGGGTAAAAATTATGTATGTTCGGTTACAAATATTTATTTGAAATAAAATTTATTTTTATTTATTTTGATAATTTATTTATAATTCTTATTTATGAAATCATTACCTTAAATGGTTACTCAATGTTGATACAATATTTATTCAACTAAGTGAAAATATAATATAAATGATATTAAAAATGATTAATTTAATATGATTTGAATGATGTTTTGTATATGAGTATTTTTATAGATAAAAATGAAAAATTATAGGGGTATGAATTACTTTTAATCTAATTTAGTTATTTTATTATAGTTTTAAATATCAAATTAAATCAATAAATCAACAATTAACATTAATTATTTAAAAAATAAATTTTATTATATTAAATGAATTTAAAAACTGAAATAGTAATATATTTGGAAAAATAATTTCGATATTATTTATAATATTTCCATGATTATTTTAGGGAATAAGTTTCCTTATATATTAAATTTATTAACCCCTAAAGTGTAATATATATAAGATAGTATTGATTGTGAAAAGTGGTAGCGCGATTTAAAACAAAAATATACAGAATAAAACACAACCTAAACATGTCATATTTTTTATTTTATGAGAGAATTTAGAATAATACTAATCTTTTCATCAATGATTTTCAATTTCTATCATTTTTAACATGAAAATTAAATTATAATAATTTTATACTTGAATAATTTCTAAGAGTATCCCCATGCTCTCTAATAAAAATGGGACTTTATCTTTACTTTTATTCCCAAATAAAATTTACATTATTTCAGACAATAATATCCAAAAATATTTCATATATCCCTACCTATGTAATATAATACATGGTTTGATTTTGAAGTAATATATGAATGTTTTTGGTAAAAACCGTATTAGATTATTTGATGAAATGGAAGATAAAGAACATATGTGATGACTCAGAATCAAGGCCAAAGATTTTCTTGTAAAAACAATCATTTAATCTTTCCCATATAAATATTTTTAATCCATTTACATATTATAAAAAATATTTTATTAGAGTATTTATATGGATATAAAAGATATATAATGGACATTTTATTTCTCTTTTTACTTTCATTAAAAGTATTTGAAAATGAATAATCTTACTAACTGTTATGGATTTCTTAAAAAATGTTAAAAGGAATGATATATTTTAACATATAAAATGAAAATGAAATTCCCCACCATTATATCTATTATTTTACATTTATATTCCTTAAAAAGATTATATTTTTTTTATTCAAAATAACCATCTTTCTTATTGTTTTATTTATTTTGGTATTTAAAATTTGGTTTTAAAAATAAATGGTATTTATATATCTGAATGTGTTTTAAATATGGGTGTAAAAGAGTTTTCAAAGTTATTTATATATGATATAGTCCAAGGAAATTGTTTATGATCATAGGTGAGCTCGATACAACTCATGAAGATGGGGGACCCTAATATAACTTATAAAATGGGTGTTCCCATATAGTTACCCAATGCATTGGCTAATGATGACGTTCTCTATAGAATTATGTTGGATGTTGACAATATGGTTATTATAGTTGTATGATTTCTAAAATGTTTCGATGAAGAATATGTCCCAAGGAACATATATGACTTTTACATGCAATCTACTGAGTTTTTACAGAAATAATTGGATTTTAACAGGTAAGATAATAATCAATAATTTAAAGAAATTATTATGCCCTTTTAGATGAAAATGTATATATCTATGAAAATAGTTATCATTAGTTCTCATGTTTAAAAAAACCCCAATGATTATGATGTTTTATTTATGATTTCTTATAAGAAAGAATTTTACGAAAAACTATGGAAATTTTTTGTTTTATTCATATGTAAATTAATATTTTATCCCACAGTTGATTATATTAAATTAAAAATACCCATTTGATATCATAATTTCTTAATGGGTTGAATGTTTTTTTTAATATCCCTTACAGTGATTTTTTTTGTTCATTCAACTGTTTAAATTGAAATACAATTCTTTTAAGGATGGGTAAGAAAAAATAAGAACCCAAGTTATAATACATGAAGACTTTTCATGGAAGAAATGAAACTCATGTTAAAATATTTATTTTTTAGGGAAAATGGACATTGAATAAATGGTTCCCCTTAGTAATATATTTTATTTTTATGTATGGGTTATGTCCTAATTCTCTAAAAATAAATTAATAACAGATCTTTTTGAATTCATGAAATTGGATTCTGGTCAAAAGGCCCATGATTTTGTTATATTTATTGTTGGGACCATATATGTGGTATAATAGAAAAATTTTGGAAATTTTAATAGATTAGAATGTTTTCAAGTGATTTTGTATGAGGAGACATAAATACTATAATGGGTTTATAGGTTAATTGCTTATCAAAATATAAAGGTTTAGAAACCCATTTTAAGTTTTTATGTGATGAATTTTAAGGTGTTTAATGATATTTTTAGATACGTTTTACTTGGATGAGATATATTAAGCCTTTGGATTAATGTAATGGATTTATCAGAATATTTCTCTTAGATTTAATATTATTTCTATGGACTGGTATGAGATAAAATTTGAAGTTAAGAAATTCATTATGTTTAATGTTATTTGGGAAATTATTTATGATTTTATGGTTAATGTATTATAGAATTTATATGGAACATTATCATTTTAACACACATTATATTATTTCATGTTCTAATGATGTTATTTTATATAGATAAAATACCTTAAACCAATAAGAATTTAAAAGGATATCACAGAACCTTGTCACCCCTTATATGTGATTTTTTGTCATTATAATCAAAAAAATTTGTTCATATGATTTTGAAATCTTTTTTAAAATATTAGTAACCTATATAAAACTATTTGACCAATCTATCTAAAATTTATATAGATTACAGAATATATTTTATTATATTTCAAAATTTAAACTCATAAATTTCACTCGAAAAGGGAAATACAACAAAAAACATGACTTTTTTGTTTATGCAGATATAAATATCATGCAGAAAGATAAAAAGAGTATCATTTACAAAAAAGAAAACCACGATATATATATTTAAGGTAAGAACTATTTTATTATGTTTATAGTATAAATGTTATTGGGTTGATATTAGTGAATTATAAAAACAAATTTATACATTGATATTTATTTTTAATTGATTAAATAGTAGGATGAAAAATCGCGATTAAAGGTTTAAGAATGAAGTTGAATGATTGATTATATATATATATTTTTCTGAGAATTATGATGTTGTGGTATCTTATCAATGATATTATGATATATTCTAAATATTATGGGAATCATGAATCACATAAGGATTATTCTATAGTTGATTTTGTTTTAAAATATTGGAAAAAAAATGTTATATTAAATCAATACATTTTAAAACTTGTGTATCGAGAAGGTAATAATTTTTTGAGAGATTCATTTATGGGAATATGAAAAGGGGATAAATAATCCGTTTAGTTAATGTATGCGAGATAAAATAATAATAAATTACTATTTTTTTTTAAATAAGTTGTATATAAGACCATAGAGGTTAAAAAGTCATTTGATGATTAATGATATTTTCTATAATTTTTTTAATATCTCCCAGAATGTTGTAAGAGTTGACTAAATATAGTTTTTGTAAATGGAGAACCTGTAGGCAGAGAGGAAACCTGTCGCATTGGGAAAGTCCATAATGGTTGAACCTTGAACCAAAGGGGGACAAGGTTGATATTCCTACCACTGACCTACGTGATGTCCCAGTTAGTATGGATTTAAAATTAAAGATTATGTTGATGTCAGGAAGATATTTTTTGTTTTATACAAATATATGGGATTGAAAAGTGATTTAGTAATTAAATAGTTAATTATATTTTTCATGAATTTCACTATTTTGGGAACCTTATATTATTATGTTTAATATAATATTGTGGAATTATATTTTAGGTTTATAGGTTTAATTATTTTTTCGATGAATATATGATTTTTATCAAGCTTTTTGGTGATTTATATTATTTATGGATATGATTGGAATATCATTGAGATTATAGGAATTGGTAATATATAATTTTGGGTATTTAACCAATTTATTGACAATTATTATTTGTAGATAATTGTTGAATGAATATGTAAACAAATCATTCTAATCGTTGGGCTTTTATATTATTTAAGAACATATTGATGAATTTTAATTATTTATATTTACAAAATGTTTTATTTTGAGCCTTCTGTATTACTATTTAATTTTCTAGAGTAAAGTATAATTATAGGAGAAATATATATTTAATTAATCAATCAGAAAATAATCCACATGAATACCCATTGTTGATATAAAATGATGAGATAGTGGTGGAAATTTATTAAAGGATGAAATTATAAATTTTCAAATAATTATATTTCCTTATCTTCTTAGTTGATATTGTAATGGAATTCCTCAATACTAGGGAAATGAGAATAAATAAAAATTTTATCCTATTAAATTTATTTCTGATTAATTGATTATATTTTCCAAAACACTATGGTTTATGGTTTTATAGGTGTTAACTTTATCATGATCATTCAGTTTTTTATGATCAATGATCATTCTCACTCACCAAATTTATTTGGACACTATGATTTTCTTCCAAGTCAATATATTCACTTCTCACTAATTTTTCCTCTTCAGAAACCTAATTGTTCTAGATGGCCTTTATATTTCTTTATCTCTCTTTTCAAGAGGATGTTTTATCAACCATTTTTACAATGTGGGATTTCAAAAAAGGTATTTTCATATGGTAAATCGTTTATTACCAAGATATAATTCAAATTATTAGGATGCAATTTTTAAAAGAGTTGAATGATTCACCATATTATTTTAAAATAAGGGCACTATGTTTGATAACATGCACATCACACAACACAATGTGCTAACAGACCACAAAATATTATTATTCAAATATGATTATTATAACCTAGTCATTGAGTTAGTTCGAATGAATATGAATTTCCTAGTTATGATATATATATATATATATATAGTATGTAAATCATTAAAAATACATTAACTAATTCTTAACAATTAACCACTGAATTTTATATAATATTGTTTTATTAATAAGACACAAGATTTATCCAAAAATAGTTTTAATTTATTTTAATGAGGAAAAATTATTATTAAGTTTTTGAGAATTTTAGAAATATTTTATTATTGAAATATATCATTTATAAAATAATCATATCAAAATCAGAATTTGGTAAATTCTATTGATTTTTTATAAAATTTTGTTCTTTCAATGAATAGTTTAAAAAATAATGATATAATTCCAAACAATATTTTATTTTAATGTATTTATAATTTAAAATTATATTTTGTATTAGTTTTTAAAAATAATTAGTTCCTATTTGTTAGAAATAATCCAACTATATTTTTTGACTTAATTACTTATTTAAATTTAGTAGAAAATCATTTTTTTCTTAGAAAGGCATTTTATCAAATAAGTATTTTCATCACCTTTTGCATGTTTTATTTATAATTAAATTGTTCCACTTATATATTTTGAATCCAAAAAAAAATATTCCATATTATTAACTTGGAGTTATAAATTGTGTAAATATGCACTTTTTATTTCTAATCATTATTAATAGTAATCATCAAAAAATTTATTACCATGATAATGGTAAAATGGGTCAATTAAATGTAATAATAATATGCTAAAGCCTACAAATCAAACCTAAAGCTTGATTTACTTCTATTTTATGAGTATATTCCATTCATAAAAATAATAAACTATAACATATATCCCATATTATTTATTTGGATAGAATATTTACGAATATAATATTTTATGTAATGAAAAGTAAGAATTATAACTCTCTTTGTTTTATTAACATTAAATTTTTGACAAGAGGATAAGATGTAGGTACGTTATGTTATTAAAATTTCATTGAAATATAAATTTTTTAATTTTTATTGGTTCTTTATTTATAAATTTAAGTGATGAATTAACTACTTTAATTCACATTGAATACTGACACAATATTTATTTAATTTGTAGAAAAATAAAAATAAAATATTTAGAATTTTTAAAAATAATATGATTTAAGTTAATATATTTGTTTCACATTTTTTAGATAAACATGAATTATTATAGAGTTTTTTATTCAATATAATTAAATTATGTTGTTTTAATGTAGTTTTAATGTTTAAATTAAATGAATTGTCCTAAAATTGATATTATTATAATTTCATATTTATTATTATTTATTTAAATGTTTTAGAACTCTATAAAAAATATGTATTTCCATGTGTTTGATATATGGATGAAAATATCCAACATTTTCAATTAATTTTCTAATTTTACTATTATAACAACTTTCTTGACCCATAAAAGATAAAATATTTAATACCACGGTGATTGTCAAAAAGGGTTAACATGGGATAAAACAAAAAGATACGGGTGAAAATTTTACTTAAATTATCCCCTATTTATAATATTGTAGGATTTAGAATAACTGTAATATTATATTATATTTATAATAATTGGATATATTTGGACATGTTTTTTAATTTATATTAGTTTAGTAACAGAAGAAATTCCCAGAGTGACACTCCCCTCTCTTATAAAAGGGATCTTCTGATCCTCTTTTTTTCCACACATCAACAACATTTTGGCTCAACCAATCCCTACTAAAACCCCTTCCATAAATCCATATATATGGAATATAATAAATATTTTGATCATAAAACCAATCTATAAAAGATTTTAGAGTAAACCTTAAGAGGTAATATAATGTATAAGAAGATAAATAACATACGTGATGAGTCAAAATCAAGGTAATATACATTCATTTAAATATAATTTTACTATATCGATTCCCACACTTTTTATTCAATGTCCATATTCATAAAAATATCTTATAAATGTATTTATATTTACAATAAATTTTTATAATGGACATTTTATGCCACTTTTGACTTTATTTCAATGATTTTCAAAAGAAGTAATTTTACAGAATGTTTTGAATTCTTTTAAAATTTTTAAAAGGGAAGTACTATTTTAAAATATATGTTGAAAATGATATTTCCTTCAACTATTACCATTATTTTAAGATTTTATTACTTTATAATATTCTATTTTCTCTTTAAAAACTCATCATTTCCTTTATTCTAGGAATTATATGATTTTAATGCTTGTTTTAAATGGAAATTATAATTTGTTATCTATTTTTTTTTTAAAAATGGGATTAAAATATATGTTAATTTATATTATTTATTATATAGTCCTTTTGAAATGTTTATTATAAATATTTATCTTTATAATGATAATGATTATAGAATAACTATATATAGCTTATATAATGGGTCTATAATGATAGAGCTCCAATTCATTGGGGAGAGAGTTTTCGAAGAATCATGTTTCAAGTTATCCATATCTTTATTCCTATCATAAGTGTTTTTAAAGGTTGTATGATGTTTTATTCCATGACACATATATGAATTTTCTATTTTGTCTAATGAGTATGTATAAAAATCATTTTATTTCAAAATGTAAGCTAGTAATAATTTATTTAAAAGAATTATTATGTAATTTTTGTGTAAAAAGGCTTGTTCTTAAGAATTTATTTGTAGTTTATCATGTCTTCTATGAAACCCTCATGATTATTATTTTTTCTTTATGTTTCATAATAGTGTTTTATGAAAAGATATAAGAAGAAAATCTAATTTCATGCGTAAATAAATGATTATTTGAGAACCAAGTTTATAAGATTATATCCAAACTCCCATTTTGATATCATGGTTTTAAACTTGACTAATGGGTTTATTTTATTATGTACCTCACTGGATATGGTAGTCTAGAAAATGTGCAGATGACCATTTCATTTTTCCTAATATAAAAGCATAAAAGTGGTAAATAGAGTTTTATTTTTCTTAATAAAATTTTATATAAAAAGAATACTAATTTCATTATATAGTAATTATAAAATAATATTTTGTAAAGTTTTAATCAAATGAAAATAATTTAATAAACAAATTATTCAAATTTTGGACTTGGGCTTTCCCTTAGAAGAATCTTTAGAATTAGACAACTAAGGAATGTCTGTTTTCAATATAGTCTTATAGAAAAGAAAGAGTATTCTATTTTATGTAATAGTTGAGTTATTATAATAGGGAGCCAAATATTTGGAGTGATGCTGATGGGGTTGTGAAAATACCCTTCAATAAGACATGATAATGAAATTATTGTAATATTTCTAATTAGTTTAAAAAAAATGATTCAATTGTCAAGAGGATCCAAAATGGTTAATAATTTAGTGATGGTAAATATAAGGTCTATAATTTTTCATCCCTTCATTATAGAAAACCTTTTAAAAAATATTAAGTCCCTACCTCTTAGAATTTCCACTTTTACAATTATTTAATTTTATCATCGTAAATAGTTTTTACCTAGGTAATTTACTTTTGATGAAAAAGAATTAAATGGAAATAATTAATTATTTTGTAAATAAGGATTTCAAATACAAAATTCAATTTATTGGAGAAAATATATACATAAAAAACTGAATTTTAACAATAACCCATGTAATGCGTAAAACCCCATTTTTCAAAAAGTGAATTTTTCAGCATAAAATTTACATGTTAAGTAAAATTATGATTGAATTTTGTTTTCATGATAGAAAAGATCTTATTAATATGAAAATAAATTTCATGTTCCATTAAAATCATTCCAAAAATATGTTTTACCATAAAATATTTAATTACAATTAATTACCAATATATTTTCTTCTATTAGAAAATATTAATTATGTTCGTAAAAGGAAAAATATAGGTTTATGGATTAAAAATTTCATTATAAAAGGAATAGTTTTTCTACTTTAATATATATTTAAATTAATTAAAAGGTTATATAATATTATACCATTTTTTATATAATTATAAATATATAGTTTCAGTAAAAACCATATTTTCACTATTAGCTTAGAAGTAGAGCATTCCATGAAGTTCATAACAATTGTTTTTGTGATAATATTGTTGTAATTAATAAGAATGTGATATTTATTTTTTTCAATTAATATTATAATAGTTTAGAATTTAAATTTTAATAAAAAACATTAAAATAAGAAGGAAATTATTTTTATAATAAAATAACATTTTTAAAAAAAGTATTAACTATTCTTAATTTTACATTCTATCAATTAATAATCAAATTGGTATTAATATATTATTCATTTGAAAAAATATATTTTTTCCATACTAGATATAATATCTAATAATAAATAACATAAATATTAATATTATAAGGTTTATATTTTAAATAATATGTTAGTACTATTAGTAACAAACCTACACTAATTTAATTTACATAAATGCATTATTATTAATTATGAAATTTATTTTAATTTTTGCATATATTTCATATTTTGGTTTCATGTATTATTACCCAATAATCCTAGGGATATATTTTAATAGTGATATAAGGTTCCATAATATATTTTTGGTTTAGCGTTTCATATGAAGAACGTTGTCGAAGAGATTAGGTTTTAAAGGAATATAAAATTTAGAATCTCAAGGTGTTACATGTATAACAATAAATATGAAGTATAAAGATACATGAATGTGTCATAGATATTTGGGATGCATTATAAACTATTAGGGGACATATGATTTGAGTTTAGTATAATTATTTCTCATTGTACTCACTTGTTGATACTTAGGAGTTGTATGATCATGGTGGAATCCAAATACTACAAAGGATCAATATTGTGGTTTTGAGAAGTAAACCATTCAAATAAATTATAACTCTTTTGTGTCTGTGTTAAAATTAAATTCATGAAAAAATTATTGTTAGAATAGACAATGATGGATTCATTCACCTAAAGAGATTTTTGGTAAACTAAAACACTAAAACTAAAATGGTTAGAAGCTCATTAATAATGAAGATATTATTTCCAGTGAATGAAAAATATTATATGGATTAATGATGTTATGATATTGGGATATTTGGGATTTATTGTAGAAATTTTTACTTGGAAATTAGGGAAAGTTTATGATAAAAAAATGAAACCTTCGGTTGTGTATTGTAGTGATGACGTAGTTGGTGTGATTATGTGGTAATGATATTTTTGTAAGTCCCTTTTAGGCTTGTATTGTGTGTGTTTATATTTACGATGAACTTTTCTAATAGTTTATTTATACACACAACCCAGGTTGTATAAACTTACCAACATCTAAATGTTTTGGGTTCCAGTGATATTCCCCAAGTACCCAAGATGGAGATAGAGAAAATAACAGACTACTCCCTCTTCCTCTCTCTCTATCTCTCTATTTTAAACAAGGAAACGTTTTGATTACTAGAGTTTAGTAGTGTTATTTAGGAAAGTATTATGGTATGTTGATGGTTCATATACATAATAGGGGTTGACATTATAGTGGGGCACAAGGGTGATCACCTTTGTGTTCATGATGCCCTAAAACAATGGGATATGATGTGTGGGTGATATGTGGATACATGGTTTGTGGATGCTGTAATGGTGAATATTAGTTGTTTCTAGAGATAATGAACATGTTGGTACCTACAAAAGTTGGGTATGGAAGGCCTTCACTATAATCCACATCAAATAAATGAATTGTATTATTGTAGGAATATGGAATGAACGGGAGCATCAAGGAATTTTTCATTGGCGGTGTGAGAGAGATTAACATGCGGGTATATGGTGTGAAGAACATTAGAATATATTACATCAGTATAATTTACTTATAAATGATAGTGATATTGGGAGATTTATCCCCATTACAGATGTGTGTGAGTGGAAAAAATAGGTCCTTGTTATTTCTACAAATTTTTTTTGGAATCCTCAGTTTAATTTTTCTACATTTTCCCAAGTAATCTAAATGACGATCTTATCAGTATACATGAATGATCAATCTTATATATATACTATTTTTTGAATTTCTAGAGATATTCTAGTTACTGAGCTGGACAATACTATATCGGATCTTGGAGAAATGGTTGATGATGTTTCTTTAAGATTTTTACATTTGTATTCCCTTATTCACTTCTATTTATATGGAATTTAATGTATTGTGGGTTATTATAAATATTGGAATTATTTTTTTATTATGGAATTAATTTTTGGATTTCTCATTAGGTTTATGGGTAATATGGGGAAAATGCTTCCAATTTTATTATGCAATACCCATAGTTCTAGTCACCATCCTAGGGATTATTGGAGGTGGCCCATTGTGAATACTATTATTTTGATTTCTAGCCTAAGATGGGTTCCCATATGAGGATGATCAATATAATTTACTATCTAGGATTTTGGATCACTATTTTAGTGGATATTAAACGTAACAACTCGAAAGGGAAATATTATTTCTTAGGTAAACAATAATAATTTAGCCCAATGCATAAAATAGTATTAGATACCATCTCAGACACATGAATTTTATCCCCTTCCAGATCTGATAAAAGGACCTTGAGTTTACCAAACAGGAACATGGATTTGATTTATTTATAGGGAAGAGCACTAGTAGGTGTATATTATTAATAACTTTTTTCACTTTTTTTAATTGGGGTGATATTAGTTTGAAAATGGAATGAATGATACTATATGAATCATAAATTAATTATATTCCACCAAGATTATAATTTTTCTCTTATGTTTTATAAATATATAGAGTATTGATCATCTATTTGTGGTTTAAGTTGGTGAGGAGATATAATATGATCCTATTATATAGTAAATGGTGGACTTATATGAGGAGGATAAGCCTTTGAGGATGTGGTTTTGTTATTTTCTTCATCAAGGATAGAAAAGAAAAAGGGGAGTGTGATAGTGTATGATTTTATATCTTGAGTAGTGGAATGAGGTATATATATATTTTGGGATGATTAATAGAAGATGTTTCATTCATTGTTCCTATCATTAACTATGAATGTAGTTGGGATCTATGAGCTACTCCCCCTTCAATAGGTTTTCCATAGCACATGAGAGCTCAAGATCAAATTTATAGAAATCCTTCACATTCCCCTGACTTGTTCCTAGATGAGGAGTCTAGAGTGAAATATATAGTGTAAGAATTATGTAATGTACCTCATTATATGTTCACTACATTTATCTTTCCAGTGTAATTATAGGAGTATAATATATATGAGCTGATTTAGAGGATTCATGCATAACCATGATCACCTTAGTAGGATAGTCAACCAATTTACTTGATTGGAAAGGCTATTGGGGGAGGGTGTCAGATATAAGGATAGTTGATGTTTGGATCTATAGTGATTCATCACTGAGACTCATCATCACATCTTACAAGAGCTAGTAGTTACCGTGAAACCATCTTGATATTTCTTCCTAATATGATTCACTTAGAGTCCATGGTCATTAGAGAACTCTGGCAACAACCATTCCTAGGCCATAACACGGTATATGAGAATAGATTCCTTATCAGCCATAACAACAATAGTTTCCTCTATGGTGGTTTCATTAGAATGGAAAATAAGACTATATTTTATTGAGATGAGATGGATATGGAAGAGGAACAACCTATGATATCCCTATATCTAAGGGATATAAAGACAATAATTCCTATGATAGTAGTTGTTAGCGAGTCCATTGAGGTAGAGGAGTCTGACATGGGTTGTTTCATACCATGTATAATCCAATTAAAAAGGAACAAAAGATAATTCAAGGTATTTTTTGTTTATAGGATTCCTTGTTTTAGGCTTTATTTGATTCAAGGGTATTGTTATTCGTGGTAACACACACCTTTGTTTTATTTTTTGTTCTCAATTTTAAGAGATACCAAGTTCCATTTATGTTGAATATTTAAATTGGAGGTCATATATTGTTGAACTTGTGTTGGGGTTGTGAGAAAATGATTGGGCATCATCAGTCATTTGTGATTTCATATTGCAATATACACAACCTTATTTTTTTATCACTAGTATAAACTAATTTTATTCTCTGTTTGATGTAATTAATTGATTCTTCAAGAGGGTCTTATTCAATGTAGTGGAAGGCAAATGTGAATTATTCATTATTGAAAGGAATTATTATATGGGTCAAGGGTGAATGGAAATAATATAGTCTCATCCAAGAGTGTTATCTTTGGATTCCATTGAGGAACACATAACATATTTTCCAAGAATTAATGAGAATTTATGGAATTGTTTCTTGAGTAGGTTGTAACTCTAACCCTTAAATGTGTTATTGAGTTTGGGATAGATTTGGAACTAAGTTCCTCCTAAGTTTCAATGGAACCTTATAAGATGACACATTATGATCTGTAGGAGTTGAAGATCCATATTGATGATATGATATAGAAGGTTTTCATCCAAACTAGTAATTTTTTAGGGATTCTCTATATTTATTCCCCAATAAGGTGGATGTAGTTATGTGAATATATAGAGACTACTAGTTACTGATTTAGTTTAGGTTCAAGAACAATTTTTCCCTTCCAATGATTTGTAACTTTTTTTATTATTTGAATGGAGAGATCTAGTTTTCCTAGTTTGATGTATGGTCTACGTACCACCAGATGACCATGCTGGAGGAGGATATTCTTATGTCTATCTTCAAATATTATTTTAATAGATTTGATTTCATTGTTATATCATTCCGTCTCATCAACACCAATTTTGTTATCATGGAACTCATAAAATCCTTATTCTATGAGTTCTAAGATCAGTTCGTGGTAGTTCACATTATTGAAATCCTTACAGACTCAAGGTCAATGGAGGAGAATTTCAATCATGTTTGGGCTATTTTGAAATTCCATTATCATGAACATTTGTATGGGAAGTTGTGTAAATTAAGGGTTTGGATATGGGAGGTAAATTGTCATAGAGACGTGCTGTCCTAATAGGGATTTGTTGATTCTCCAAAATTATCACATTGATTTCTCCATGGAAATAACCCATGAATGTTGAAATGGTTTACAGTTTTCTTTACCCTTTAAGATATTAATGATAGTTCATTTTTGACTTATCTCGGGTACTAGGCCCATTAGTAACCTTGAATAAGAAGGAAACAAATTTTTAAAGACTGGTCAGTGTAAAAAAGATTTAAATTTCCTGAAGTAAGAAAGGATTAGTTATCATATCCTATGATTTTAGGGGAGGGAATTATGTTTGTGGTTTTCATTAATGGATTTCATGTTTTTTTGGGATTCATATTTATATATCAGAGGGAAGACATTTCTTGCGAATCATAGAAATTATTCCCTTAGCAGTATAGTTATTACTACCATGATGTATTCCATTCATTTTTTTATTTTCAAAAACTAAAACCTTATGGTGTAGTTGTACCGATTAAAAAATTATCATTCTAAATGATCACTAACCAAAATAAAACATCCCAAAAAACAAAAACAAAATAAAATGGAAGATACACATTAGTGTTTGAGGCATAAAAAAGAATCATAAAAATTTCATAGAACCAAATTTAATGTCTGTTAAGAATAAAATAAGACACAAACATACAATAGATAAAACCCAAATGCACTCAAAATTATAGAATTAAAAACATTATTAAGTACAAACAACATAATTTTATTTATTAATGTAGTGAAAAACTATAACTGAAATGGAACTAAATCAGAATCTTGAATAGGAATTTTCCTGAAAAAAATCTAGAGAGTAACATTAACAACCACACCAAGATATAATATAAGGATTATTGAATAATTACCCCAAAACATAGCCTCTAAAACATACTTGTAAAAAAATAACTGCAAAACAAAACTAAAACCAAACGATCCAAATGGAGATGAACTAGACAGATTCTTTACCTCATTGTTGGACACACTCTTTGAAATTAATTTTCCCCATTTATTCCAACAGGCATATGTAATGGTTAAATGTGAAATAAAAAATAAAAAGAAAAAATGAAATTACATACTAATGTTATAATCTCATTCCTCCCAAAACACCATAATTGGTTGGATCCATTCTCTCTATGAAGCCTAAAGTTAGTATAAAAATGAAACCATTTTAGCTCTTAATTGATGATATCCTTGAAGTAGGAAGAAATATTTTCTATTATCCTCATGTGATATTAAAAATTAAAATTCTATTCATTGAAACTATATAAAATAATTCATTCTTGATTTCACATCCATTCCATTGGATATTTATAGAATTTTATTTGAATCTTTTGTGAATACACATAGTTAATAACATCCCTTATGGCATTTATGAATAAGTAATTTTACATCATTTCCTCCTTGGAATGAATAAACTAATCCATCATAGGTGGTTTTTTGAATTATTCATTCCCCCACCTCCCTATGATCACTCTATTGTAAATTGGGATTTTATCATTCATGTCTGTATAAACATATATAGGAACCTCATTAATAATAGGATGCTCAACCTCAAAGTATTCTTGAACCATCCCCTTAAAACCCCCACCACTTCTATTTTTCTATAATATATCTACATCATAGGTTTAGAAAATAATAGTAATCTTTATAACTTATGATATTTTTATATAAATTTATCCATTTTTTCTTCATTAAGTGATATATATCTTGAACCTAAATTTTCAATTCATATGTAGACACCTTTAAAACGGTGATGTAATCACTGTAGTCATATTCCAAATATTGGTCAAAAAACATCTCCTCGATCCCCACCATGTCTTTCTCAAGAATAAAGCTGGCCAATAGTTTCTTTTTTTATTCTTCCTATATTCTACCATCTTCTATAATCTGTTATTATAGACTAAATAGTATAGATCCAAAACCATGAAATAGTTCTTGAACTCGAGTCTAGTAGTATAATCCTACATTTCAGCTGTTATCCTAATGGGATAAGATCTACCTTATATTCTAGAATTTAAGAGTGATGACTTCACATAAATACTCTTTAATTTATCATGATTAAGAGCCCAATGCATTATATTTTTTTTTTGAAATTTAGATAAAGGTTCTTCTCCTTTATCCTCCCCCAAATGATTAGACACTGTTTGATCATCCTTTAAATCCATAGTAAATGAAGATGGATTTGAAACTCTCCCTTCTTCTACTAAATGGATTTTCTCATCTTTGGATGTATTTAAATATATAACTCACATATATGAAGGTTTCTTATAATATTTGACTAGGGGTGACTTGATGTAAAGTCCAGCTTAAAAATTCATCACATTCATTTCTTCATAGAATGAAGTGATCATGACCTTCACATTTGGTTATTCCACGATCCCTTATTTTAATATTAAAATATCAATTATAGATAAATCATAGAATAAGAAACCCATCATTCCATCTGGAGAGAACCCTTATATCAAAAAGTTACGTATAGTTGTAGTACAAGAATACATGGGTTTAAAATTAAAATAAATTCAATTTGTAATATCATAAAAGAATAAAATATTATTAAATTAATTTTCTAATGTAACTTTTTACTTATGGATGGTTCACGATTACACTTAGTCTTGACTTAGATATGATTGACATTAACAAACATGTTTATAGAGAGAGGTGCTTAAGAAGTACCATGCTTAACATCACACCATCAATACTATTTAACATGTCCCAAACAATTACCTATTGAGAAATACTAAACCCAATAATGAAGATTAATGTACTATATTAACCAATACATCCATTTAACATCAATCTATCGATTATCCACTAGAATAATTGATATATCTACATCAATAGATATTCAAGGGGATATGGGATGGGAAAGAAAGCAAATCATGTTATCTTGAAAAAATAACCCCATTATATTGATGAACACCCAAAGGATCACAGATTTTTTAAAGGGGGATAAGGCCAGAAATTCCACCCATAAATCTATAGTAGGAGGATCCCTTTTCAAATGAAAATCAACTGAACACCATAACCAAGAGAGCAAGGATCAGCTGAAGGCTTGTACAAAATTCTACTGAGCATATATATTTCCTTTTATAACTATAAAACGAAATAAATGATATAGAAAATATATAAGACTTATTATTTATCGACCCCACAAACATTATGTTTTAGAAACAAACTGACAAAAATATTACATTTATGGATTTTTCTTACTAAAACATACCTCCAAGAAGAGAACGGAGAGAGACATGGAATCAATGAATTCTTAAGATTAAATCAAGGGAATGTGGATGCATTTATCCTTATATCTAACCTTATGAAAAAATATATTAATTGAATGGTATGATATACATTTGTTTTGAAGGACCAATGACACATCGTTAAACGTTCTATGGCGTGAACCCCCCCCCCCCCCATTAGAGGAAGATGTACAAGAGAGTTTTCCATGAAACCTAATCTATCTTTATCAAGATGTTGGGCTGGGAAAGCACTGATCATATAAAAAATCATCAATGATGTCAATTTAGATTTTTTGTCAACATGATGATGTCTCTAAGTGAACTCATAAGTGAAAACATTATAGTATTCATAAATAAATGGATATCTTTATATATTTTCACTTAGTTGTATATAATTTTTAATCAATGGGTATGGATGGAGTTATTTAAAGGATATGACATCAAAATCTCCTAAAAAATATGGTAAATCATTTTATGATGTGTTTACTAGGATTTAACACAATGATATTGTTGAATAATCTAGAGATTTGTAGAGAGAGATAAAGGACCATTTAGCGATAAATATTTATAGGGAATAGTTTAGCAATAAAGGTGTCCAATACAAGATGAAAGTGACTGCATCAAAGATAAAATACATAGTGGACTCTCAATGGGGATACATAAAGGTAATGGTGAAACATTATCACATCTTATATTGTATCCTTTCTGAGGGATAGTAAGGGGATGATAAACATTGGATTTTGTTTCAGAGGAAACTTGTTATTCCATCAATGATGAGTATGTAAGTTCTCTAAAAGTATTATACCTAAAAAGTGGAAGTGTATCTTTTAATATACAAGATTTATCATATTTTTAAAGGATTGATGTAGTGTATCAATATGAGGTTCAATAAAGGTACTCATATTAGAATGCTTTACTTTTAATAAATTGATATTAAATAATCATGCCCCAAGTGGTTTGTTTTAGTTGATGGATGTCCCTGGGTGTAAGTGGGAGAAATTTTAAATGGATTTTGTTACCAATTTACATATACTCCAATGATAATATGATTATATTTTAGTTAACATGTATTGGATAAGGAAGTCATCCCATGTTTTAGAAAACACTATATATGGAGTATAAATGTATTCTCAACCAAACATTTATAAACTATATTATAGTTTTCCATAGTTAATCATGTGATTTAGTAGGACCTTAATAGCCATAGATTATATTTTTTGGTAGGAGTTACTTTATAGTATTATTTTGATATAAACTTATAGCCTCATATTCATGTTGAAGTTCATGAATATTGGGTTATTATATGTCTTGATATAAATTTATATAATGTCATTGAATGGTGGGTTTCCCAACTTGTTACATGGTTTTATGAAGATAATTTCTCTCCTTTTTGGCTTATAAACCAATGGATATAGTTTCCAATACAGGTAATATTCTAGTTGGGACTTAAGGGTTAGTGAATTCATCATTTTTGGCCTTGGAGGCTTTCATAGTGGGTGTTGACATTGAGTAATTAGAGTGAAAAACCTATGGGGAAGTGGTGTGGGGGTAAAATATGCAGTATTATTTCATTATTATATTATAATTCTTGGCTGTGATATTGGGTTAGTGAGCCTTGTGGAATATGGGTGATAGTGGGCCTAATAGTTTAATGTTGGTTTCACTATTTATTCACCAAATAATAAGAACAATAATTCCAAATTTTCATTAGTCTTCTCAAGTATGATCCTACAAAGTATACATGTTTTCTCACCACTATATATATATAATGTATTTTAGTTTTCCAAATAGTTTTTGGGGATCATTTCGGGCCTTACAAAATCATATCTTAGCTCTAGGGTTATAACAATGACCTCGGTAGTTTTATTTTTATTTTCACTTAGACTCTTTCATTAATAATACGTTTCTTTTATTGTGAATTATTTTTGTTCTTTCTGTTATATTAAAATTTTTTGTTGATTGATTCGTTTCTTATTAAATTTTCAGGTTATTTGAGGGCAATACCTGGAATTTATTTGTTTTATTCTGTCAGTTCTTGAATCCCAAATGGGTCATATTGAATATTATCCTTTGGGTTACTATAATCTTCACTCCAGATATAGGAGGGTTTTCTAGTGGGGGTATGCTGTAAAAATCTTGGAATATATTGTAATAGTAAACCCAAATAAAATATAGGTGATTTTTTCAAAGAGATCCCATAATAATGTTTTTGGGGATTGAAATTTATTAGGTTTTGTAGGTTAATATGTGAGGATTATACCAAAATTTTCTCAAATTGTTACTGTTTTGTTAAATTATACTAAGAAAACACCTATCTTTGTTAAGTAAATAGATTTAAAATATTAATTTTAATTGATAAAATAGAAGTTGACAAGTTAACCAATTAATTAATATCTAAAATAAGGGATTCTATATAAAGTATATTGGGATTCATCTCATCATATGTTTTGATGCATTTTTATTCATTAATAAATATAATTACATATGGGTATTGAAAAATATTTTCCTATAATCATAACTATTGTACTCATGTTTTTAAATTAGAAGATGTAATAATTTCATTGAATTTAGGAACTCATTAATTTATAGGGGAGAAATAAATTTCTTTCAAATATAATAAAATTATGGTGGTATATATTTAACTTAAGAGATTTGAATATATTATAAAGGTGAAGGAAATATATTGTATAGGATTACGACTTTTAAGCACCTTATATTCCATGAAATTGAAATGTTCTGGATAACATTTTGATTAAAAAATAATATAGTCATATTTCTCTATAGGTGAGTCAGGATTATAATATGATTTAATAATTAATATCTTCATATATTAATATAAAATAAGGGAATGGTGGGGCTTTTAAATATAATATAATAATTAATTTAAAATTAGTATTATTAGTCTTTGACTCTCAGTAGAGGAATCCTATATTGTCAGTATGAATATATATATGGATGAATCTCATATCTCTATAGTGGTGGTGAAAATTTATATTGTGATGATTTATCCATATATTAAGAGGCAATTTTCAGGGTTAAGATTTAATAGATATATGATTGAGTTTATAAATAAATTTCTTACATATAGAAAAATTAATGGTTTTTTATAACACCTCAAAATTTTGTGAATTATTGTTTTCAAATTATCTTAATCTATTTAATATTTTTTCTTACATAAAGCACTGAGATTATGTTGTGTAACATGAAAAAAATATCTTTCATTAAACGCACCACCAAGTTTAAACTAAACATGCAATTCTATTAATAATTTATTATTTACAATGGTAGATATCACCCAACCATTGAATAATGGGTTTGAATAATATTAACTAAATTTTGAAAATATGTGGTGTAAACTTGTCTATATAATTAATAACTTTGTGTAAATGTATTCAAGAAATGATGATAAATACCATTTTTAAATAAAGGGATTATTTTTTATAAAAAACTAATTTCTAACAATTTTTTTTAACTAAATGAATTATATAAATAAATTTTGGTAAATAATTTTAATAAAATTAATATTTAATATATTTAATATACTATTTAACAATTATTATATGTTCATCTAGATAAGAGATATGGAAAAAAGTTTAATTTTGTGCTTGAAAATTGTATTTTTTAAAACTAGTTTTGTCTTCATTTGGAAGACAAAATTTTATAAATAATTAATTGGACTTTTATGTTATTTATTTCATAAAATAATGTTTATTTTTTTAAATCAAAACCTTAAAATTAACTCTGGTAGAATTTCTGAGAAATTTGTGAAAAGATTAATTTATTTTTGAATAATGAAAAAGACAAAACTTTTAAATTGAAATTTCCTTTTCATTTAAATTATATATCAAGTTAAATTATATTTATAATTGTTTCTAAAATAAAATTACTTATATAAAATATCTTATAATCTAATTTAGTTAATTAGATTTATTTTTATATAGATATTTAATATAAGAACATTGTAAACTCTTGAACATTTTCTCTTTGAAATACATGCTTTCCCACCAAATTTATGAGACTAATAATAAATTTAATATTTCCAGTTCTATGAATATAATTTGAAAAAAAACCAATAATTTTAATATTAATAATTTATATTATATTATATTTTTAAATAAATTATTTACCTTATCAAGAAGTAAAAATAGTAAAAAATATTTACCGTGATTAAGGTAAATATAGTTTTACTCGGGTGTTAAACTAAAAATATATCAGTTAAAATGAAATAATGATTTTTGAAAAATCTATTTTATGGAAATATATCAACTATAAAATGAATAATAATAACTAATAATCAATTTTTAAGCCTTTTGGAATTAGAAAAACGTTGGTACACCTTTTTCTATTCATAACAATAACTAGTGTGTGAGTCACCTCACTTATAAAATGCCACATACTCTAATCACTTCTCCACATAGTCATTCTATTTTGGATCAGCCATGACCTAACAAAATCACATTAAAAAATTTATCATATTATTTTATAAGCCTTATTTTGGGCATAAGTTAAGCCTAGGAATGCTACTGGTGAAAACCTAAAGAGGTTACCCCATGATGAGGTAAACTTTTTCATTGAGAGTTTTTATATTATTTCTTCCTCCACCTACTTCAATTATTTTTTAACCTTGATGATTTAATAACATCATTATTTTAAATATATTTAGATTTATTTATTATAAGAGAATTATTTAAACCCATCTACACATTAATAAAATGTGGTACGAAATCATCATTCGTGTGTGTGATGGACTATCTCATCAAGAATAAATGTCATTCATTTTTCCATTTACACCTGTCATGGTTGGATATTATTAGGGATATAATATATATGTATATATATATGATTATAATTAAATAATTATACCTATGGATTAATTATATCATACATGATTTTTTTTATTTTCCTTCCCAATTGGGATATGATAATGATCTTCTTGTGTACTGTGGATTACCACCTCGTGAAGTGATGCGATTCATTTTTTTCACAAAGTATAATCATGTATGATAATAAGGATAATGATAATAAATATATGTAATAAAAATAAAATAATTATGTTATTCATGGAGTATTCATCATTCTTAAAATTTAATATATAATTTTATTTCTAACCTTTTCACTCACTGGATGATGATAACGTACTTCGTGTATGTGTGAACGACCGCCTTCACAATGCGATGAGACTCTATTTTTCATCACCAACCCCCATTTATAATGTGTATTATAATATTTAAATAATTAAAATAATATTTATGATATTATTATTTTTATTTAAATATAATATATTACATACATCGTTTTCAGAATGATCATTGAAAAATGGAAATGTTTCTCATTTGTATGTATGACGTACCACCTCTATGATCACAACATAATTTATTTCTCAAATCCATCTTTTCATATTGGTATTAAAATTTATTTTGATATAAAAATATGATAATTATATCATTATTATTATTATTATGGATAAAATTTAACCATTATCAGTGTTAGAAGACTAAAAATTACAAATTGAAGCATATATGAAAAACAACGTTATTATCACTCAAAACAAGATTTTAAAAATGTGTTGGTAAATAATATATAAAAAATTAAAATAATTAAACAATACATAATATAATATATATAATTGTGGATTTAATAAATATTTATAATTTAATTATACTTATTAAATACATGTTTCTAACATGTATGAATGAAGTCAAGACTTAAGTTAAGCTGTATTTAGTATCGCTTTTATATATAGAGAAATATGTAAATTCAACACTCAATTATTTAGTGTGGTGTACATATTTCCACATTGACATGTTATATCATAAATATACTCCTTTTAACAATATCAGATGTTTTATATTATTTTATACTTTTTTAGGTTATATTATTTAAAATATTACTAAAGCAGAAATCGATTTCCATCTGACATTTTACATTTTAGATTTGCATGGCATATTCACCACTCGTTTCATATATGGTGTTCATGTAATATCCATGAATTCATTTTATTTTTCTAATTATTTTTAATATTATTTTTATTTAAAGATATATTTTAGTATCTATTATTAATGGGGGTTTTAATTCAAAATATACCCTAGAAGTAAGGTATCTTTGTCACAATTCTACTTATTTGTGACATATGTTATGTTAGAGCCTATGTTCTTTATGTGGTGTATATTAAAATAGACAATCTTGTAAAGTTTTCATTGAGAATGTTTTCCTGTTCCTCAATCTAAATGTAATCCAGTCTGACGTATCATTCCCTTATTAATGTCCATCAGTAATCTCGACATTATAACTCAGATGATCCCTAAGGGGGCGACTCTTAGGTGATTTGTATGTAGTACTCTCCTGATATAGTTTATCAACATGATATAATTAAATAAAAAAATCAGCATCCCACTACCATAAATGTATGGTGAGTATCTATAATGGAACATCCATTAATTCTAGGCAGTATCCTTTGCATTAAATAGGTAGATCTATTCCATTATTTGAGAGTTAAATAGTATCCCACTAATCAAGGGAACTTTTCTCACCTGAAAACCTTTTTCATCCTCCATAATTTTATAATTCTAGCTATTTATAGTGAGACATTGTATAATATGACTCTGATACACTCTCAGTTACCATCCATTTTATCCTTCATCTTGGATGAATCTTTAGGACAAATGGGACTTCTAGTAATAGTACCCATAAAATTAAATCAATTAAGTCTCAAAAGATGAATCCCATGAAATATATATGGGTATACCAAATGGATAAGAGTTAGACAATATTATCCTAGTAATATATCTTGATATTCTAACAGAACAAGTAAAATGGATTAGAATACAAGAATTAGGGAGCATGCCTATGAAGACAAGTGAATGAATAAGATGAATCCTATGAAGTACATATAAGAATACCAAATTCAGAAGAAGCATCAAGTTAGGATCATCAGAAACCAACTTAGAATAACCTATGGAAATAATTTTTTCATCATTAGTAAACATGTTATTGAACTAATAAATAATGAGAGTGGTTGAATTCCTAAATCGGTCAGGACTACCACAACATATCAGATTTACATGTTCAGTATGGGTCCTATGGTGACACCCACTGCCATCTCTAAACAAAACCAAAATTCTATCTCATTATCGAACAACATTGGGTAACCCACTAGGCCCCTCATGTCAACACAATAGAGAGTAATCCTACTCCGAATTCACATATATTAATGTAAAATGGAATAAAATTAAATGGGACCCTTGATGGTATGTAAATAGAGGCATCCTATAATGATTCATAGGAATGGTACATGGGATGATGAATCATATATGGGAACTATATAATTGTATAAAGGTGAAGGGGTCGATCAAGGGATTCAATAACATCCCATATAATTGATGGAATACCATAGGGTACCATCTGCATAGTAATAATATAGTGTCATCCTTTATGGGTTCCACAAGGACGAAAGGTAAGTAGAATAATAGTATAGAGGGTCTTGGGGAATAAATAATATCCCTGGATAAAATGATATATGGGAACCTATAATAATGAATAAATCATCAAGGGGAAATATACATAGTAATTGGTTAAGGGAGATGTTTCATGGATCATCTCTAAACAAAGGGTCTCGCTATTGGGATACAATTGGATTCGATTACTAGAGGACGTGCATCCTAATATTGGAAAAATCCCAAAACATAAACTACGACTCCATAAATTACAAAAATGGTAGAACTATCAGGATATAAATAGAAAAAATCTCAAAATGGTATAATCATGTGTCCAATTCTAGCTTCTCGGAATATATCTATGAAAAACCATGAATGGGTAGCATGGGGAAGTACATGATGTGTATGCCTAATACACTGCATGTACCCCCCAAATCCCCACCTGGGAATGTACCCTATCCAATCATGGTATATAAAAACCAAATTACAAAGTGTATTGAACATATTCATTATGTGTACCCTAAATAGTGTACCTACACATGTACCTCACATAGAAAGACAATGCACTTCTCATGGTCGCATACCTCTACACAGTGTGCAACCCATATGAATTGTGTCCCTTAACTCTTCATGGCCATGTTCCCCAACACAGGCTATGGGATCGGTACTCGACTAAAATATTGAGTCATAATACATGTAGTGTATACCCCATACAAATTGTGTACTTCTAAAAAGACAATCCTCTCCAAATAAGAGGAATACATGACTTATCTTTTAGAACAACATATAGTTTGAATATCATTCTTGAAAGGGAAACATCCGATATCACTAGAAACCATTTTTTCCTCCTCTAAAGGTATTTATCATCCCATAAGGTTTCCTAGGATGTCATAATAATACAATAAAACTTTTAAATGGATAATATTTGAATATTTATTGAAAAACATAAAAATATTAAACATTTGGGAAGAATCTTTGAAAAATTCACTCATTTCCATGGTACATAGCTTCAACATAACGATCTATCTTCTCTAAAGATCCATGGAGATACCTACCTTCTTCATCATCTCTTTTAGAATCTCTCTTTATTTTTCAATCTCAAGACACAAGAGGACTAGTGGGAGAGGGGTTATACATGAGAATTCAATGGGGAGAAGGTATAAAATAAAATGTAATGAAAGAAATGTAACATTATGAAAAGAATTTGAAAAAGGGCCCCAACCCTACCCTAACAACGTACCTGTGTTTATAATCAAACTTGTTAAAAATAGAATTTATGGACTAAAAACAGATATATAATCTAAATTTTATTCTCTATTCAAATTATATCGATGAACAAATGTGTGTGATTAAATAAATATTTATTTAATTAAATACATAATATTAATAACTACATGAATGTTTGAATGCTTTATAATTCCAAAAATCTCATGTCCTTGGGTAATCACCCTATTATATGACAAACAAAGTGGTATAAAAAATAAAGATCATATAATATGGGAAAATGAAAATTTTAACCCTTATAAGAACTAAGAAGAAAAAATAAAAATATATTCTCATAATTCCATTTTGCAATAAAACATGGGTTTATTTACACTTTTTACAACAATAGCTTTCACCTAACCATTCAGATAGATCACTATGAATCCCTTTATTGATTTAAGTTCATTACTCCAAAGAACTAAAATAATGTTGGAGAAAGAAAGATATTGGGACCTAAGAAAGCTAATGAGAAGGAAGATAAATCTAGAGCAGTTCAACAACACACATGGAAAATGAAGAGTTCACAGAAATATTATGGCCATAATCGTTGATTAAATCTACAATTTTATTTCATTCCAAAGGCTTTTTATGATTTTTTCTTTGTAAGAAAGAGTAAAAAACTAATCATATGATATACTGTTCAATTTCAAATACATGATAATAACAGGATAATAGTTTTTCACTTCTGTCTTCCACCAAACAACTCGCACATTCAATTTGTGTTCCAGGTATCTATTTTAAAAAATTACATAAATGGTAAATCACGTATTATGAACTCATAGGTCATAGCACTTGAGCATGATATTCCTTATCGGGAATAACTGGTAAAGATTATTGTTCGAATAACGAAGGTTCTATTAAAAAATAAATAATACATAGAGAATTATTTTTGGCGAAACCATCATCTTGAGGAAGCTATATGGGAACCTAAGGATGTAATGAGGTAGATGTGTCCTCGGTTTTTGGTCAAATGTAATGAATTCTGATAGTCAAATTTTTTAAGGGTGTAGAATATAACACACTAATATTTTCTAAACTATATTTTTTCAAATAAATCTAATCTTTTTAATATTTTGTTTCAAATGGAACACCAATTGTATCTTCTGTTATATGGAACATTTATTTATATTTTGTTACAAATAATGCCAAGTTTAAATGAAATATTATTTAACATTAAGACATTATTATTTTATATGATAGTCATCACATAGAAACTGGAATGAGGAGTAATATTTTAATTAAAAAATTCAAAAATATATTGTTTACATGTGTATATAAAATTAATTATCTAGTTACCAAAAAAATATAAATGAAAATAAAAACCATTTGAAAGTTAAGACAATCTATTTTAAAAAAACATTTTATATGCACAAAAACATGTTTTATAATAATAAACTAAATAAATTAATTATGGAGAATGAATTTAAGGATGTGAATATATTATATATTCAATTAGAAATTCCACATTCATCTTTTGTGTTTTGAGAAACGGGATATGAATAGTTCCAATTTTCTTCTTAAAAATTGTATTTTTCTAGAAGTGGGTTTTATCCTGTTTACATACATATTTTTATAAATATTTTTTTTAAAATTTTAAATAAAATTAATAAAATTAATTTCCATTTTTAGAAAATATTATCAAAATTATCTTAGGGTGATTTTTTTTTATAATTTTCTAAAGAGATTAATTTTTTGATGAATAGTGTAGAATACTGATCTTAAATTGGAAATTTCATTTTCATATAAATATTTATAAAGATAAATTATATATCAAAATTGTTTAAAATTATGAATAGTTATATAATATATCTATTAATCCAAATAAATTATTAAGTGTCCTTGAGAAATAGATCATAATATTTCATCAAAAGAAGCATAAGTATAAACAATCTTGAAAACTGATGAGATTGTTTCAATAAACTATTAATACTTGGTAATATGGGATCATACTATACATGTATTTAAATGAAATTTAATAAAGATTAAGATATCATGAAAATAAATAGATTCATGATATTAAATTTCTATGTTATTATATACACTTAATAGAAAAATATAGGTTTATAACATGCCATGTGTCTCAATGAAGAATAATTGAGACAAAATTTTTCTACCGATTTCGTAACTTTTGAAATAGAAATCCCCTAAAATAAATGTCATAAAATGGATATGTAAACACCCATAAATGTATTTTTAATAATCATAAAATACATCCATGGGCAGTATATACACAACTCAAAATGAATGGGTGGTGAATAAAGCATGTATCTAACAAAAATAAAAAGTGATAGAAATTACTTTACTTTTTATCTTGAATATCGTATTACTCATTTAAAAATCCTATATAATAAATATATATTCATTATTAATATATAAAAAAACCTTATTTTTATATATAATATAAGGCATGGTCTGATTATGTCTTTTTACTACCCGCTTGTTAACAATTCTAGGTTATAGTTTCACTTTGGGTAATATCTGCTTTGTTTTTTAAATTCATCTTTATTTGTTATATATTTGGTCCTTATATTTATATCAAAATTTCAATAATTGAAATATAATTTATATTTATTCTATTGTTATTATAATTATCCTTAGTGTATATATGTATCAAATAAAATACACTATTCATGGAGATGGTATGAAGTACGTAAGCATGAATGCTATTTCTGTTTAATTATCACATCAAAAGAAAAAATATAAAAGGAATATATATATATATATAACTACTTAATTAGATTTAATAGATCATATATATTCACTAAAACTATCAATAATACATTCCATGTTTTCTGTGAATGAATCAAATTGGTTTGAGGGGGTGGTAGTCAACTCTTCCTCAAAAGAAATTAATGTATTTACACAAAATGAAAAGTATATTGATATTTGTTGTAAAATAATTATAGAAGAATAAATACATAATAAATATAATATATAAAATATATAAATATAGTATCAATCATAATTTCAACAATGATAGTTGGTAATGTAAAATTGAACAATCATTGTTTAGTGAGGTGGTTGTCCACCATACATGTAAACCATATCTTTTAACCAATTATAAGAAAGTGTGTGTAAGTATTGATCAAATAAATACCATAACAACATAATTGTATGTTTAGAATATTGGTTTTGTTATAAAATATTGGAATAAGAATATTTTAGGCAGTGAAGAATGAAAATAAATTAATGGTGCTTGAGGGAGGTTGTAACCTTTTTATCGGGTAACTCTTTTTGGTTTATGCCAAAATGATTCTTGGGTTTCTTTTTATTCAAGGGGATGCCTCAAGGATGAAGTTATGGAAGTTGAGGATATATTTGGGCCACATTGTTTCCTGAAAAAGTAAGTATGAGGAAGTGAGAGGAGGGCAAGTTGTCTATAATGGTAGAAGAGTGGCACTCTTGTAATATTTTAAATGAAAAGAAGTTGACCAATATTTTTTTATTAAAAGTGAAAATTTAATAACCATATTTCAAGAAAAGGGTGGATATGGTCAAAATATGGCTAGAAAGAGGATTTTTTACATGGTTATAGGTTGTTTTGGGACATAAGGTTTTGGTTTTGTCCCTTATTAATCTTAATTTAAATTTAATTGTTATAATTAATTTTAATTACATTCACAAATATTTTTTGGAAGAAAAATATGTTGAACATATTAGAAATTATATATCATTTTTATTACAGATGAGTAGTTCTTTTTTTAAATTTCATTCTCAGTTGTGGTAGAAATAAACTTAAAAATAATCCCACTGATGGGACGACGGTGTTAGTTTTAAAAGTAAAAATGGTCAAACGTCCGCTATGTTTTTTTCCAAGTTCAATGTAACAATGGTTAAATTGACCTAAATTAGGTTAATTGATTAAAATATTATGTAATTAAACCTTAAAAAATTAAAATGTAATTTAATTGTATAAATAAATTAGATAAGAAAGCAGTTTTGAATTAGAATCCCGTATTTTTATCTATTCATTATAAAATAAAACCGTACGCAAAAATACACAAAAATTACCCACACATAATTTTCCTATTTTAATTCCAAATATTAGATTTATTTTTACCTATTAAATATATAAAATTTCAAAAAAATTTATTTAAAATGTGTTCACCATTAAATGGGAGTGAAATGGAAAATATTGGTTTTTAAGCCAAAATTGGGTTTGTTCTTATCTTGTGTCTATCAAATTTATTAAATGGATATAAAAAATATTACCTTGAGCATATATAATATATATTAAATTAATATAACTCCATAAATTTATTTAATTTAATTCATTAGAGTAAAAAATCATTATGATGATAAATATAATAATATTTCCTTATATATTCAATCAGATTTTATATTAAATTTGGATAAATTAGTAACCTTTGAATTCAAATTATATTTTTGTAAAACATATATTTTCATATATTAGTAATAATATTCATAACCACTAATTTATTTTCTAGGTTATATATCATTATTTTAAAAAATAACATTTTAAATATATAATATAGTTAGGAAAAAATCGGTAATACGTGTTACCAAAGCCATTGAGGAAAGTCAATGTTGCATGTTATGAAAGATAATCTCGGTGATTTAAATAGAGAAAGATAATATTTATTTTGCCTACAGTGCATGATTAACTTGTTTTTGTATATAATATGATCCAAACATAGTTCATTAATATAAAATAAACTATTTTAATTATTGTGTGTAATGAAAAATATCAAAAAGATAAAATTATTTCAATAAAATAATTCACAAAATCTAGGTGTCCTATAATCTATCCCATTTAAAATATGTTTTAACCTTGAAGGTATTCTGGGTTATCAATGGTTTAACACTTAAAATTTTCATTTATAGAAACCCAAATTGTAAAAAAGGATACAAAAACATCCATTAAAAAGAAAATGATAGAACCATAATGGTTACCCAAAGTAATATATTGCCAGGTTTCCTCAAATGAGAACATATGATAGGAGTTAAGAATGGACATGGAGGAAAAGAATAAACATTTATGAGGTGTGATTTAGATCATCAGTCACACAAAAGGTAACAATAAATGAAAATTTTAGGGTCTCAAATTCATAAATCTACATTGATTTAAAATTTAATCATCTCAATGAAAATTAATGTATCGGGGCAACGCATTTTTTTTATCATTATGTATTCATTGAGTATTTTTTGTTGAAAAGTAATTTATGAAAATATACTTACATTATGTTATTCACATTGTTATGCATAATCCCAAATTTTGAGTACTCCTCAATAGATTTCCACATTGTCTCTTACCATAAGAAATGAAAGATATATTTTTGCTAAAGAACTAATAGATCATGAGATCCTTGATAAGTCTACCAATATATCAATTGTTACCATTAATAAAAATAGGCTATCCAATATGAATAGTTCCTTATATGGTGAGATAATACAATAATCAATAAAAAATTATTTGAAGATTGGCTTAAACTATCCATCAATGATTAATGTGTTAACCCTTCCAAAATATAATCCACCTTTTCTTACGTAAAGATGATCTTATCTTATATGAATAATATTTTTATTGGATACATTGGATCAAAATTTTACTAATATGACATAAAATGAAAATTCATTATTCCATAATATATGTCGGTAACTATGATCACATTAAATCTCACCAATGGATGAATAATAAGACTTTCATTGGGATTTTTCATAGAAAATCATACAAGAAATTTTAAACATTGAATTGAAGGATAAGGGTGCCAAAATTATCTTGATTTAATTAATCCTTTATGATTTCATACGATTTAACCATTATTAATAATATTAAGGGATTTCTGATTTCGGTCATCATCATTAACCAATGGTTTTAATCACATCCTAGTCTAATGACAACACTCCTTACATTTCAAACACTGAATTGTGAGAGGTGTATTATTTGGAGAATTCTATTTATTCCCATTACCTCATCATTTAGGCACTCGATGACCTTCCTTTCCACACTTAAAATAATTATAGTCCCCATAAGACAATATCCTTCATGTTTTCTTCCACTCATTGAGTATTAAGAAAATATAGATTTATTCTCTCTATAGTCTCTAATGATTCCTCTGAATAATATACTTCTTTTCTTATAATAAACATGAGATAGATGAGAAGATTCAAATACTTTTCTGTAAGAAACATCTGAGGAAGGTAATTTATAAAAAAATCATTCTTGAAATCATCCCAATAAATAGATTCAATTATATCATATTGCATCATATTCTTGATGAATTTCCACCAGTATTTCGCTTCAACATCAAAGTGATAAGTTCCCAACAAAACTTTTTTCAAATTCTGAACAATACTGAATGAAAATTATCTTTTTAGTGGTATAGATCCCTTTATCATCAACTAGAGGATTATTAATTCTAATAAAATAATGAAAAATGTTGTTTACTTAGCTTTTTATTTGGACATTTAGCAATATGCATCACTTGATAAGGTTGTGTGGTCATTGAAATGAAGTTCTTACAATATATTCTGTAACATTCTATTTCTTAGGGAGGGGGGCATCATTAAATTTTATATTATATTCCTCATTAGAATAGTTCCTTTAGTAATTTAGATATCATAGTGTAAGAAACAATTATCATAGATATGAACTACATAATCATGAAAAGTCACTTTTAGGAGGTCTAAATTATGTCCCCTTTCTTAAAATATGACACACTAAGTTCATCATATGTTATTAAAAGAAAAAATATATTTAAATCTATCATGATGGTTCATAAACATGATGTGAATTTATAATCCATATCCCCTAGGACTGTCAAACGTGGTTTGCAGCATCGCCCATTATGATGTACCATATTACCATGAGTTAGGCCTGAAGCATCCTTTCAAAGTTTTCACTCCAACGTACATCTATTCCAAATCGACATCAACTTATAATATCTAAATAGGGATGTCTTTGTACCAAACCACTTACCCCATCCATTAACAAAATATGAGATCATTTTCCTAAATTTTGGCTCATCCATATACATATCCATATATACATCCATAAACATATGCTTTGAAATATAACTAGGGATCTCAATAAAATTTTACCATTCTTGTTTTTAAATGTGGACTAAGTCTTTTCTTTGATATCGACTATAGTAAAAGAGGCTTAGAATACATAGATAATACATCATATAAGAAGAATAATCAGTATACTACAAAAATACCTTCTTGAGGGAAGTAATAGTTTAGTGTCTTTGGAAACACTGAAACAAAATCTCCTATCATATTGAAAGATATGAAACATTTCTCATAATGATCTCCACATTTATTAGTTCTACCTAAATCCTTTCTTAATAACATGGGGAAATGAAGCATAATAAATCGGTGAGATTAGTTTCTTACTAAGGGTAAATAAAGGATATTCATAAGCATAACATTAAAAAAGGGTATGGAACTTGAGCATTATGTTTGAAGATCATAACCTCTATGTTAGAGATCATAATAAATATTGGCAGCTTGTAAGACATGAATCATATGGAAATGAAGAACATAATCCATGAAATCATAACATAGGAATAAAACATGTAATTTTGGAAAACACATAAGCATATAATAACCATATGTCATGGTGGACTACTAAGGCCTTTGTAACATGTTAGGCTTGTGTTAATCACCAATGTACCTACATCAGGCTTGGAATTCTATCTGATTCATACTCTTATTTTAGGAATGTGATGTATCTATGTGTACCCTCTTATTATTGGCATGGGATGTTTTCCCATTTACCCTCTTGTTTCAGGATTAGGATGTCCACTCATTTACCCTATTATTTCAAGACTGGGATGTCCTCTCATTTACCTTCTTATTTCAGGTTTGGGATGTCCTCCAGTTACCCTCCTATTTTTTTCATGATATTTCCTTCCATTTACCCTTTTATTTATATCTTAGGATGTCCTCCCATGTACCCATTGAGCTCATAAAACATTCATCATTACCATACTCATTGGATAGAGATATAGGTCCTAACCATATAATAATTAAATCATACATTCATTCCCCCAAAAAATATATTCATCATATCATGACAAAGGAAAAGAGATCCAATCGTAATCAATGAAATTAAATGGGTATCATTATCATTTAATTTCCACATTACCTTTTTAAAAGAAATATTTTTTATAATAATTTAATTAAACAATAACCAATTAAAATAAACCCATTTCAAAAGAATATAAACCATTGAATTGAAACAAATATCATAAGAATTATTCCATCAAATCAAAAACCATTCACGAAATAATAAGAATGTAACCATCTGATAATTTCTTATAAAATCATGAGTAAAATCATTAAATGTAATCTTAGATGGAAAATAACTTATAAATATCTTTTAAAACCCCTTCTTGAGGAAAATATCCTTTTTTCTTAGAATACGAAATTTTAATACATAAAAAAATTTGAAAATAATTTTCTTATAAAATACAATGATATCTAATAGAAGAATTGAAATAATTTTGAAAACATTTTTACATAAAAACTTTTCAATAAAATTTTGAAAACATTTTAATATTTTATTCATTGAAAACACTTTTATAGCTTACAATGAATTATTAAAATCAATTTAAATTACATTTCATTGAAAACCCTTTGAAATCATAAAAATAATTCTTCAAAAAGATTTTAAAAACATTTACTTGGAAATTAAATTGAAATAATATGATTAATGCTTATAAAGATATAAAAATTTTCTATAATCCTTTTTAATTTAAAGTGATATTCAATGATCATTTGAAAAAAATTTATTCATGGTTTTGAAATATGAAAAGTTTCCTACGGAAGAGAATGATACAATCATATTTTTATTAAAAATAATTTATAAATTATATGAAGTTCAAAAGAGTGGAAAAATGGTACTAAAACAAGGATATATTTTTAATAAATATTGGAAAAGAAAATTCATGAGTGTTATTGAGAAATGTATCATAAAATTTTATCAAATGAGGAATATGTATAAATAATCTTGAAAACCGATGAGATTGTTTCAATAAACTATTATCAGTTGGTAAATTGGGATCACACTCTCCATATAAGAAAATTAAATTTTAGGAATTATAAACAATAATGAAAATAAGGAGATTCATAATATAAAATATAAATGTCATTATATACAACTATTTCAAAAATAATGGTGCATAATATGGCATGTGTCTCAAAGAGGGAAAATTGATAAAAAATTATTATAAATATTAGGTAACTTTAGAAACATAAATACCATGATATAAATTTCATAACAACAATATTTAAATTCCTAGAAATTTAATTAGAATAATAATATTACACATTTATGTTTTGTAAACACACCACTCAAATGGAGATGGTGGTGAATAAAACATGTATCTCATGGAAATAAAAATTGAGATTAAATCCTCTTAACAAGTGTCATGAATCTATTCATACTAATTTAAACCTCATGTATAATAAATATAAATTTATTATAAACCTATAAATGAACCAAATTATTACTTATAATTTCATACATGGTTTGATGAAGGATTTATATCACCCACTTTTTAAAAATTCTATGTTAAGGGTTATCTTCGGGTAATATACATTTTGTTTATCACATGTTTCTTATTTTGTTATTTCCTTGGTCCAAATAATTATATCATGATTTCAATAATTTAAACCGTATTATATGTATAGTTTATATTCAGTATATTTTTTAATAGTATTTAGTATATAGAAGTATTAAACGAAATACACCGTTCATTGAGATGATAATCCATATGTATGCATGAATGTTATTTTTATTTAACTATCATAATGGAAGAAAGAATGTAAAATTAATATATATATATATATATATATATATATATATATATATTTTTTAATTTAGTTTTATTATATCATATATATCATATATATTCACTAAAACTTCCCCTAATACATTATATGTAGTGTATGAACAAATCACAATGTTTTGAGGCAACGATAGTCCACACATCCTCAAACAAAATTATAGTATTAAAACCAAATGAAAATTGTAAATATATTTGTTTTATAAAAATAATATAAGATTAATGAACTAATAAATATAATATATAATTTTTATAAAAAGTGTTTCTAAAATAATTTTTACCACAATAGGTGGTATATGATAATTGAATAATAATTGTTTAGTGAGGCGGTTGTCTACCATACATGTAAAAACTATGTTCAATGCCCATTTGATAGAATTTAGTGTAAGTACATATAGAATAAATAAAATAAAAACAAAAAAGTATATTTAGAATACTGGTTTTTTATAAAATCCTGGAATAATAAGATTGGGCATAGTAGAGAGAGAAAATAAAAGAATGGAGTTTCATGGAGGGTGCTACCTATTAATTGGTTAACACTTTTTGTTTTGTGCCAAAAGGATTCCTCGGATTTTTATCCAACAAAGGGGAAGATTCAAGGTATAAGGGATGGAATTTGGGGAGATATTTGGGCATAATTGTTTTGAGCAAATTTGTCATGAGAGGTGTGAGGAAGTGAGAGGAGTGGTGACCTTTAATAACGGAGGAGTGTCACTCTTGAAATATTTTAAAATAAATGAACCCGTCAAATTTTTTTTAATATAATGTGGATAGATATTGGTAAAAATATGTAAAATGGTTGATAGGGTCTAAATATGGCGATAAAATTGATTCGGGACAAGTTTATATGTAGTTTTGGGCATTAAGGTTATGGGTTAGTCCTTCATAATGCTTAATTAAACCCTTATCATTGTAATTAATTTTAATTAAATTCACTAATATTTTGGTGAAAAAATATGTTGACCATATAATAAATTATATTTTATTCCAATTAAATAAGTGGAATCCATTTTTCCAAATTCCAATCACAATAGTGTCATAAATTAATTTAAAATAAATCCTGCTGAAGGGATGACACTGTAGGGTTTTTATATAAAAATGATCAAATATTTTCTATTATTTTATATCAAATTTCAGTGTAATATTAGATATATTGACATAAAAAAGATAAATTTATAGAATTATCATATAATTAAATTTTTAATCCAATTTAAATTATAATTTAGCCTTAAAAAATTAATTATATATAAAAGTAGTTTTGAATTAAAATCATGTATTTTTATCTATTAATAAAAAATTAAAACCTTATAGAAAAACACCAAATACTTATCTTAAAATAATTTTTATTTGTTTCTTACATATATAAGTTAAATTTTTAAATATTAAATCTCTAATGTTCAGAAATTGTATTTAAAATGGGTTCTCTATTAAAAGGCAGAAAAAATGTAGGTTTTTAAGAATGAAATTGAGTTTATTCTTCTCTTATGTATATCAAATCAATTTAATGATACAAAAAATATTTTATTGAATATATAAAATATATATTACATTAATTTTAATCCATAAATTTATTTAATTTAATTTACAAGTTTAATATAGAATTATAATAAAAACATAATAATATTTCCATTAATATTCAGTTAGATCTCATATTCCTCTCTAAATAATTGGTAACCTATGATTTCATATTATATTTTTGTAAACCATATATTTTAATGAAATAGTTAATAATAATAAAAATCACTAATTTATCAGCTATGTTATATCTTATTATTTTAAAAAATAACATTTCAATGGTATACTGTAGTTCAGTAAAATTCGTTCATGGTGTTACACTAGCCATCAAAGAATGTCACTGTTGTGTGTAATGAAAGCTAAATTATGTGTTTTTTATTGATAAATATAATGTTTATTTTGTTTTTAGATCATGATAAAATTTTTGATTCATATTATACAAGGCAAAAAAAATTATTTAATATAAAATAAACTGTTTTCATTGTTGTGTAAAATGAGAAATATCAAAAAGATAAAATAAATTATCAATACAATAATTCAAAAAATCTTGGGGTGTTGCACCTAGTGACAAATTATTTCAATTTTTCATTATGATATCCTTATATTCCCTTTTAATATATTATAAAATGAAATATATCAATCTCTTTTGATCAGACTCATTGAGGTGTTCTATTTTACAATGTCAATGTCAACTATGTTTGAGATAAAAAATATATTTTTCTTCAACAACAATTTGAGTTCCACTTAAAACTTCTCAATGAAAGTATTTTTCCCTGTTTTTGTTTATTTTGTGAAAATTGTATATATATTCACTCATAAATCATATAAATTCTTCAATTTATGAATTCAATAAATCATAAAAAACTAGATTGCATTCATAAAATTATAGCAGAACTATTAATAATCAGTTTTAATAACTAATAAAAATAAAAAAAAAATTAAATGGAAGTATATTATATATATATATAAATATATATTCTATAATTATATCATAAAAATATTGTTAAACTAATATAACTTTTTTTAAATCATATCCCAAAATTATTTGAAGGATTATAATAATATAGTAGGAGATATGCATAAATATTATATTGAATAAATATTAAAGAGATGATAAAAATAGTCAATTATTTGATCCTGTATTGATTGGTTAGGGTCTTATATTGTTACTTTTTTAAAACATGCACTAATTTCTTATGTTCTGGATTTTTTTTAATATATACAAAAAATAATTAATGAATATGAAATTTTCTCAAAACTCATGAATTTTTAAAAAAAATGAAGAAATGGAGAGAGTGTGTTATGTTATTCCCTCCTAAGAGGGGATTTATTTAGGCTATACCAAGATGGATAGTCAGGTGGTTATTTATATTCTATAGGAGGATGTGGTTTTTATAATGAATACCACCATATCTACATTTTTGCAGAGCTCCTAGGATATACTCCTTCTTGGAGGTCCCCTTTGAAAAAATTTCATCAAATCCCAATGATCAGTGTGTTTATCTTGTAATTTACGGGTTAAGGGATGATATATCACTCCCCATATTCCACATATAATGTGTATTCCTATTATATATATTTTTATAAGATTTTTCAATGCAAATTTTCAACTATGGGAGAATTAGAAAAAAATTCAATTTTAATTAAATTATAATTAATAGAGTTCAAATCGAGGTTTACCTGTCATAAATATTATCTTGGTATTATTTTTCATCATGAGAGGAAATAATGAACTCCTTCTGAACATATAACACTCTATTTAATTCAAATATATCTACCTTCTCTCATAGGTATGCCTAATCTTACTCATCCATGGATGACTTCCACAGTTTTTCAATGTATTCTTCATTAAGATTTTCCTCCTCTCTCTGGAAAACCCATTATTCTATTCCAATATCTAGAATCTATTTAATGGAAGTTTCAAAATTTTATTTCTTATCATCTAGGGAAATATATTTCTCATTATAACTAATGAATTCAATAAAATTGGATTTGTAGTGTGATTCATGTAGTTAAAAATCAATTAAATCAGATTTAAAAGAATGTTATAATCCCTTTTTTGGATTGTCCTAATGATATTTCTCCATGTTTAAGGTCTCATAGAATAGAAAATCTAGGATTAGTAGTGTAAATTTCATACCTTCATGGGAAATCAATATATATTAATCTTCATCCTCATTAATATCAAAATAAAGAACATCTATTTTTTAATATTTAATTTTAAAACAAGGGATTTTATATTTTAATGTTCTTTGAATAAAAATTTGAATATGATGAATTTAGTTTAAGTTCATCACTATCTTTTTTCTAATATTATACTTCTATCTCCCATTTAAAATAATCATGGAATTATTCTTATATGGATAGATGTAGTTTTGTAAAATTGAGATTCTCTAGAAATAGGATCCCTTCAATTCCACCTTTATGAGCATCCTCGAGGGCCGATATGATAGGTTCTAGATTAAAGGTAAAATCATTAGAGGAATCTATTTTTAAATAGAATTCAATAATTTCATTATAAAATGAGTTCTAAAAAGAAAAATCATTATCAGTACTATAAACATCTAATTCTTCTTTAACATGAAATTCCACTAGATAGATATTCTCATTTTTAAATTCTTGTTGGTCTTCCTCTTCTTCAATATCTACCTCAATCTTCAATGTTGAAATTATCTTCATCTAAGATTGAATTTCATCTTCTATTACCTAATAATGTTATTTTTCATCTTGTTTTATAGGATTATAAAATGTGTATGTGACTTGGTTAAGAATGGATTTCTATTCATCCATGCCAAGTGTTCTCTCCTCATATTCTATTACTTATAGATAAGCTTGATGGTTAGAATAGATGTCATAATAAAGTTTCCTAACCAAAGAAATAATTTTATCGTAAATTTATATATGGGTATCATAATAAAAATACATTTTTATATTAATGAATTGCTTATTTTTTCTCAAAAAATTATATATTATAAGAAAGAATGAAATATTTAACAATAAATGAGGAAAAGAAAAAATAAATATAATTAAACCCACAATTTTAAAAAGTAAAAAGACAGAAAAAAATTATCCTAACAACCTATCAATTATTACAATTACTGGAATGATATCAACGGCCTTACATATAGTATTTATGAAATCATTTAATGAAATATAGTAGTTAACCATGATTATCTCTAAAGGTATTGTGGAGTTTTTTATAACATACCAGTTTTTTAATATTTATTTATGTTGCATTAATTTGGAAAGAATGATATAAAATAGAGAAGATGATTAGTTTTCTATTTTGTTATCTGAGATTGAAACAATGGTCATAGTCAAAGGGTTAGACCAAGGATTGATCACAACGGCTCCTTAGTATCATGATGAATACTCATACAATTGTCTATTCATGATCAATATGTTATTTCTCCTCATTATTTGATTTGTAAGACTAAATAGACTAGAGAAACCTCCTGATAAATACCAATCACAAATTTTATGTAGTGAAGAGGCAATTTATACACTTTAAGAGGAATATAATTATTTAATACCAAAATCCAATCATATGATGTTCATATCTCAGTCTTAATTTCTCCAATAATATTCATTATTGTGACACACTAATATATATATATTTTAAATATCACTATATTTGATAGCTTACGTTTCTTATAACGCTAATCTTAAACAAACAATAAAATATTTTTATTTAATTATTATAGTTATCATGTAGCTATTATAATGGAGGGAATGAGTGATATTATCTAAATTACGAAAATATATTTTAAAAAAGTTTATAAAATTACATCTTTTGATAATAATTTGATATAAATGAAAATAAAAACCAATTGAACATAATGGATGTGATTTTTGAAATAGCTATTTGTATTCCCAAAATGTTATTTTATCATAATAAATTAAATTAATATATCTAGTGAAAAATAGTAACAAAATATATATGTTATACATTTTATCAAAAAATATTAAATTCATCCAATAAGTTTGATATCTTGCAGATGATAATAAACCAATTTTAAGCAAAAAAATTCTACAATTTTATAAAATGTCATATTACAACCATTAATTGGAATTCTTATTTTGAAACAAAAAATTGAAAATTTTATGATTTTAAATAGAGAAAATAAACTTAGTTTTATAATTTATAATATCAATATTATCGTAGGTTAATTTTTTGAAGAAGTATCAATTTTTTATGAATTGTAATAAATGTTGAATTTTAATTGAAAACTACATTTTCATATAATTTAATTACATTGTTAAATTTTGTATTAAATTTGTTGTAAATTATATTTATTTCAATTATACATATTTAAATTAAATTTAGGACATTTTAATCAATTCTACAATGAATATGAATATAAAAACATTTCTATCCATTGAAATTGTTTACTTTAAAAACCTGATTTTCGCATTGTGGCCAGAGGAATAATTTTAAAACCAATTTTTACAATTTTTTGAATTGAAATTAGTAAAATGGGTTCATTATTTTTAATCATAAGTTCAAAAATATTTTTTAATTTTATTTTAAGTTTGTTTATATTATAATTTACCATGTTAAAAAGTAAGATTTACCACAATTGATGTTAAATAATGAAACATTTTAATGTTAAACGACAAAGGCTTAAAAGGCCAAAAAAATAAAAAATTTAATGTTTGTTTGATGTTTTTCTCAAATTGAAAATAAATTAAACTATTATGTACAATCCATATTCTTTGAAATTAATTCCAACTCAATGTGGTTGGATTTAATTATAATATTTTCCTTATTTAAACACTTAAAACAACCACTCCTTAAGTACGAATACCTCCCCACATCGCCCCATTTCGTCAAAAAATATATGAAGATCATAAAATATTTAAAAGATCATATCCATTCCCTTATAACCTTGTCCATGTGCTAATGGTCTCAACCATAGACCATTTCCTTGTTCCCTAAGGGATCCTTCAATGTGGTGGTATTTAGGTTGTAATGTTTTCAAGGAACCTCTCTTAATTTCTTTTCTTGTTCGAATTTCTCTTCATATAATTCATCCATCAAATCATGATAACTCCAAAATCATGTACATGGTAATATTTATGTTTTTAATGTAATATATTATATCCATCACATATACAACCACATATTATTCAATGAAAAGAAACCATTTCCAAAATTATTCTTATTAATCACCTCTGTGAAATATTATTTTTCTCCTTTTTCATTACCTAATTAATGGATGGTAATAAATGTTTTATTATACTTAAATAATATTTAAATAAGTATATTATTACCTATTTTATGTTCTAGAACAAAACTATATACATAATATTAGATAAAATGAAACTATTTCATGATGGTAAAAAAAATATCCAAAATAAACTAAACATTTATAATTAACATCATATAAAATAAATAAAACTCATGTAATAAATATAAATAATGTATAAGACCATTTAAAATTATATAATTTCATTAATACTATTTTTTTATTTATGTAATTTTATTTCAATGTAACATGAAAAATATATATTTATACAAAAAATGAACCAATCATGAAGCAATGAAACAAACACACACAAAACACTGAAAGTAATGAAATATTATTAATTAATGGGAGATAATATGTTATAAAAGGATCATAAAATTTATTATAAATATGATTAATTATTTTTGATAAATTAATAGAATTATTTTAACCATTATATAAGAGTTTAATGTATGCACCACAAAAGAGAATCTTGACGTATGGGTTTTCCTATCTCAGTTTTACATCTATCACACATATTCCATAATCCCAAATTATTTATTGTGTGTGGTATTTATATACTTCCAATTGATATATTATATCATTAATTTCTATATATTAATGGTATTGAATGTTTCATTTGATAATTATCAGTATTACGGTTCATATGATTCGACTGATTACAATTGTTATGGGATTTCTTAACTCAATTTTCATTCATTGTGTTAAACATCTTTTTCAATAAATATGTCATCAAAATGTTATGTGTGAAATTAATTTTAATAATATCATGTTATATTTCTCTTTTTCTATGTGGGTTTACAGTGAATACAGAATGTCTGTTCACTTTATTAATGATATGATATTTTTAGGGGACTTCATCTCAATTTAACTTCATTGAGGGATATTTTAATATTATGGGGCTGATTTGTTTTTTTATGCATATCATAATTTTTTTAAATTCCTCATTAATTGAAAATTTAATTTCTATTAAATATCCATTTTTTAAGTATACTTGATATAATTATTTGTTAATAAATATATCATTTTTTATATAGAGTTTATATTGAATGGGATTTGATTAAAAAGTTATATAATGTCAAATCTATTTATTTTACTCAATAAATAAATTTATTGGTGATTTATATTGATTCATAAATTAAGTCTATTATTTTAAATATAAAGAATACTTTGGGCATGAAAAAATATGTGGGGAATATATTGAGAAAATTCCCTTGAGTAATCTGTAGTCTCATCAGATGAAATGTTTTGTCAAATGAGATTGTTTTGTACATAGAAAAATAAACTATCAAGAGGATTAATCTTCAAATTATATATCTACAGGATATATATTGATAGTTATGATGTCTCACATTAATAATTCCATAATTATTGTTATTTTAATTTATTAAATGATTATTTAGAATATACATGGCCACATTTTAATATCATGTGATTATTTATATGGAATAATTTTTTTTGTCTTTTATTCCTTCCATATTATGCTAATGTTGTTGTTTAATGAAAATTGTGATTATTTATTTACCTTACCATATTGATAATTCATATTTATTCATTATATATATCAATTTAGTAAACCCTAATTGAGTATTTTAGCACACCCTTATTTTATTTTCTATTCCAAGGATATGAAGAATAAATAATTGAATGAGTTAATAAGGATGAAGTTTACATTCATAATTTATGTTCTATGTTAATATACAGATGTAATGAAGGAACCATGTATATATATATAGTTCTTAAAGACTAATATACTGATCAATCCTGAGTGATTTAATTCTTTTAATCAATTTAATTATAATAAAAGCACCACATACACGGGGATTTCAGGAAAGGGTTGTTACAATTAAGGACTAATAGAATTTATTGAGATAAGGATTGATAGTTATAAGGATAAAATAATTAATGGGAAGAGAATATGATGAAATTTTATCCACATCCTCTCACTCACTATGACATCAAATATTGGAAATGAAAATTCTATGAATTTAGTAAGAAAATTCAGAATGGCTATAAGATCTCCCCCAAGGACAGATCCCTCAAGATAGTTCTCCATACCCATGGATCATGGAGAATACATTGAAAGATAGTGTAATATAGAACATGAAGCAAAAAAAAATATTTTAATTAAAATTACATAAAATATTAAATTCCTAACATAATAATGTTCAGGATGATAGACGAGGACTAGATCCTTTATAATGTGGATATGTGAAATATTTTTATGTAGTCGTGGGGTCATATTCCTCCTCTTTCTCTTGAAACTTTTGAAAAACTTAATAAAACCCCTAAATCCCATATCCTTATTATTTTATTTCCAAAACATTTACATATGAAGGGACCTGATCGATGAAGATTCATATATCATTTCATCAATCTTCTCTTGGAATTATCCAAAAATCTATATCCCTATAATTTATCTTGATGGTATCAGAATTTTAATTTTTTATGGATCATAATGATTATATAAAACTAGTGAATATTGATTTTATCTGGGATTTTTTATTTTTGGATTTTAGTATTTTAATCTATATAGTTGATGATGATCTTCATTGTCCATTGAAATGTAAAATGATTCTTGTGTTAGCATTAAATGTGTAGTAGATCGTATTCATCAAGCATTTATGTGAGATGGACATGTAGTAAATTATATCTATAAGTGAATCTGATTTACTATCATGGTTGATTGTATTTCTTGATCACTTAATAGAAAAATAGGTAGTAAGAATCATCATGTAGTTGATCTAGTGTTTATATCTAATCCCGGACAGTACCAAATTTTCATCAAGGTCAGTTATAAGATGTAATTGATCGTGTAGAAGCATCATTATACTATTTTTTATACTTCATGGTCGATTAGTAAAAAATTGAGATCTCCTAGGGAAAGTCCCATTTGATTGGACCTCGTCAACTCTCCTAGAAAATGCATATATGGAAACAAAAAAAATATCAATTTTAGTGTAGGACATATTCCAGTAAAGGTAAATAGGATTGAAATAAATTTATAATAGAATTAAGATTATTTATATAGTAAAACTCCAATTATCCAAATCAATGAATGGATTCTAAATCAAATAAAAAATTAATAAAATCACTAAAAACCATAGTTAAATCTATTTATCATTTAGTTGTATATTTCCCCATTCAAAAAAAAATCATAGACTTTATTTTATGTTAAATCAATTAAATGTTAACTTATCTATAAAAAACAATTTAAAATCAGAAAATTTAGTCTCTCATTACTTTTTCTGCTCAATAATCCTCCTTTGAGAGTGAAAATCAAACTCAACTATGATTTCTGATAGATATTTTGGGAAACTACATTTAATATATACCCTAATTAAAGGACACAGATATCCTTTATAAACCAGGAATATATCCATATTTTTAATTTTATTCTTTATGATACTATTATCTACCATCCAATAACTAAAACATAGTGCATCCTAATATCTACCTACTAGACATACGATATATTAATAATATATCCTTGTAAATTACCTTTATTACATGACTAATCCTATAAAATATATTTATGGGATCCTTATTATTCTACATTTCTCCTCATGTATCTAAAGACACATTTTCTTATAGAGATACTTAACATCGTTCATAGGTGACATTATCATCTTGGAATTCAATAAAAAATTATCTCTTATTTCATGTAAAAGTTCATGCCTTATATTACTCTATAAATATTTTTAGATATATCAAGATATATTATGTTTATAATAATATATTTTTATTCTCCTATTTCATTAATATAGGATCTTTTACTTAAATATGTCTTAACTGATTTCGTGATTTGTACCTCATTTCTTATATGTATTATAACAATAATGTACACTATCAAAAATATTATTACACTCTCACTAAACCTCTTTTAAATATAATGATAATATTAATTTCTTTTTGAATCAAAATCCCATCATGGGTTCATCAAAGATAATGTTTCATGACATGGATACTTTCGTCGATCCATAAATATTTCACTGAAACATTATCACATTATTGAAATTATTTAGGGTAACAAACCATTTTTATTGTATCTTATAGAAATTAATCTATAGGTTTGTACTAAGAATTTTAGTATTTACATATATATTCTAAATATCAATGACATGGAATGCTGTTATATAATGTACAAGTCCAATTGATTTATACACTAAAACTAGTGAAAATGTTTCATCACAGAATATACATAGTTGTTGTTTAAATAGATATGAATCCAGTCAATCCTTATAGGTGTTTATATCCATATATGTCAATTATCTTCATGAATACAAATTTAAAACCAATGTTATTTATATCCACTGAAGGATCTATCAAAATAAAAACATGGTTTTGGTACATTGAATCAATGTAATAAATCAAATATTATTTCCATTTAGAAACTTTTATTACACATGAGACTTCCTTGTAGATTTATTTATTGTTATTATTTGTTAATAATGATTCAACTTATTTTTTTACCAGGAAACCATTTCAATTAGGTTTTAGAATCCCTCTTGTACACATATATAGTAGTTCTGTATCTAAAAAACACTAATCCATGTGGTATTATGGAATACATTCTTTTTTAAAATCATGATTTCAATCATCCATTAATTCATTATATTTTGTCTAGAACCTACTATATATTTTAGAGGTGTAATCCCTCTCATAGAAAGAAGGATTTCATTCAATAATACAATTATTATCTAATATAATTTTAATGTGATATCCTCCAGTTTTCTTAGGATACCCTATAAATATATACATAATGCCTTAGTGGGAATGTTTTTCACTAGAGGTAACCTCAAAAAATTCATTATAACCACCATCACATACATGTGACAACACATGTTCATTTCTATAGTAAGGATTATATTGAATTAATTATTTCAATTTAATTTTTTCTCGATTTAGAATGTGTTACAAGGTTTCTAATGCATAGCCCCAAAGGATAATGTATATATTTCATAATTCATGATTGATGTCAACATATATATAATTGTACAATTAGCAAATTCACTGACACCATTTAATTATGGTTTATATCAAAGTGTGATTTGTTAAAACATATAAAACATGCATAAACAATAAATGAACTCTTGGTTAAGATATTCTCAAACATAGTCTGAGAAATGTTTATTTATTTTATTAACATGTTTGTTCTCAAATTTATTCTTTTATTTTTTGAATTTATCAATGGAATCCCATGTATACCACATTAAGTATATATATCCATATATAATAAATTCATCAGTAAAAGATATTAAGTATATGTATCCACACCATACATCAACAAAAATATGTCTATACACATCATTATGAATGAAATCAAGAAGATCTATAGCCCATTTAATTGTTTCATAGAACAAAACATTGGTTTCTTTTCCATTTAAATATTATTAACAAATTCGATTTGGTTTTAGTAAAATGTAATATAATTATTTTATTTTTACATTTTCATTATATTTATTCAATTGTCGAGTGTGATTTTAGTCATTTGAAATTGATTTGATATCAATTGACCTTATATAGTTTATGTAATCCAACACATAATTAATGTTATTAAGATGTTACATAACATAACATAAGATAACATTGTAAAAGAATAAAAACATATTCCAAAATTTTAAAATAAATCCATATGTATCAATACATGACCTAGAAAAAATGTTATTGATAACCAGAGACATATCATTAAAATTATTTAAAACCATGAAAATTCTAGTTGGAAGCATGTGGTGGTAGTATCCAGTAGGTATTATAGTGATCTTAAGTCAATTAAAAGTTTTTATATCTACCTCAACTTATTCAATTATTTTTAATATACATTGTTCCGATAATAGGAAACATATGAGAGCACTATAATCTATATATATTATCCAATTTATAAAAAATAACAGATTTTAATTGATAATAAATACATATTAATCACCCATTTTTTTCTTTTATGTGGTGAAGTTATTCTTCCATTAACTCTTCTTTCCTTATGTTAAATATAAAAAATCAAATTTCCCTATATTGCATTCTAATCCTCAACTTCATTGAAGTTTGTTGTGATGATTTTTAAGCCTGTGATTTTTTGTTGGCGCTTTTATCTTGGACATTACCATAGTTGAAAACAAGTTCATATGAATTATTATAATTTATAACCATTAAAAATTATAAAATAAGATTTAATATATTTTAGAGAGATTCCTGAGTGTTTTTTATATAGAAAATATAAAAATGAGAACAACTATGGAAGTGTTATAAGAGTGAGATTGGTGTGAAATTCATCTAGCATGTTAAGTGTTATTATCTCTAGGTTATAAATGTTATAAATAATATTTATATGTGAGAAATAGGTGGTTAAACTTCTCTATGTTTTCACATAAATAGTTCATTTTAGATCTCAGGTCATTCTTATCTCACTCTCTATGGAGAAACATCATAGAGAAGCTTGAGAATACAACATACATCCATGATCTAACATTTCATGACTAGTTTTCTTGAAATTGATGATATAATTAAATAATAAATATCTAGTACATTATAAAAGTGTTTTTTCATAGAGAAAAAACTTCTCATCACCCTCCTCTTTATTAGGAATATTATGAATTGGGAATTCCAGCTTGAAAAGCCTTCACAAATGGAATATTACAATATGTAGTCATATGCACCATTAATCGAATCTACTTCTCAAAAAGAGGATGTATTTATATATATAATTTATCATATAAATAATGTGGAATATTGAATTTTTGACATAATATTTCAAAATAAAATCTTATTTTTGGTACTTTACTTGATTACCAGAACATGTGATATGTAATAATTTTAATTTAATTATTAGTGTCTCAATATCTTATGTTGTCTGAATAAACCTCACCATTAGACTCAAAATGTATTTCCATGTTTGAAATTATATTTTAAAGAATCTATATTTCCATTCTTATATCTATAATTATTCCATGAAAATTTTAAAAAATTATTTTGGTAGGATATCTTTCCAATTATGGGATTTCATATATATTATTTCTCAATTTGACTCCCCAATCCCAAAATCATGATATTGAATTCCTCAAGACATGCATCTAAATATTTAAACAATTGTTTAATATATTTAAATTAAATTAAATTTTGTTTTTTCCACCGACTTCCATTATTAACGCTTCCCAATATGTAAAATTTCCCCAGATGAAGGAAAAAACTGACACAATAAATATTAAAAAATAATAATTTTGAGGTCAAAAAAATTAGCGAAACATAATATTTTATTAACATATTGTATTTTTTCAGTATAAATTCACTTATTTAATGTATTTAGATATAAAATTAATTTTATGTTGATTTTACGTAACTAATTAACCATGCATCAAAAAAATTTAAAGGTAATCATCTTATTTTATTGCATCTTATCCAGATTCTTATTTAATTTATTTATATATGTTACTATGATGGGGTATCCTTAAAATAAATAATTACACCTTAAATACGACTCATATGGTCTGGATATTTATTTAATTATAAAATTATTGAGTGGAAAATAAGACAACCATTAACCATAGTGGAAAATACTGTATGAGCTATGTTTGGGTCGAGTTGAAACCTTCTACCACTTCTTATTGTAAAACCTGATTTCGTTTCACCTCAACTATATAATGATCCACATATAATAAACAATGATCTCCATCCTTATATAAGTTATTCACACACAAAGGCAAGTAGAACCAATGGAATGGTTAAACTATTTATATAAAATAATGCGAAAACACACATTTCCTTATATAATAGGTGGAGGGAATGAATCACAATCCACCATTTTCAATTAATACATAGAATTGAGAAATAATATTCAATAATTAAATTCAAATAAATATAATCCATAAATATGTTGGTTAATCTCATGATGATCTACACATGAAAAAATATTAATTTAATAATTTTTCATTCAATTCAATCATTCATAATTAAGATAAATAAAACTAAAAGTAATTAATTATATTTATTAACTAATAATTTCATTTATCTAAATATCCATTCAAATAGTCATATTTATTCCAATCCAATATAATATTAAACAAACTAAATATGTTAATTTTATTTAAAATTATATTAGTACAAAGCATTCACGTAAGGGAATCATGACTTGAATACATCCAAAATACCTTGTGTGCATTTTGGTCATATACGTTTCACTTTTAGGACATATATAATAATACTAAATTTATAAAATGACATGAAATGTACTATTAATAAATGACATGCCAATTCATGTTATTTAGGTAACATGTAATTTTTATAATGTTTACAGTGTACTCAACTTATTATCACTATACACAATATATAATATTTAATGTTACACCAAAATTAATCTGGAATTTTATATATAACAAAACCTATAACATGAAATTTACTATAAATTAATGTTACACAGACACATGTGGATTAGTATTATTGGAATAATAAATTATTTACTAATTTTGTCATAAGTATATAGATGGTACATGATGTGTACAATCAATCTGTACACTATGGATTCTACTCACTTAATGTTTGTGTTGAATTCCATAGGACTAGGTGAGTTTGTTATCTACATACATTATTGAGGTACCCATAGTGTATGAGATTTACAAACAATGTAAACTCATATTTCAATAATTGTTAGTTGCATGCATTTTGACATATATACATTAAGTGTCCTTGATTCTACGTTTTCTTTTTCGAAAATGAATGGACTATATGACATATATATTAGTTACATGTCATGTAGTATGATAAACTATGCTCCACCCTGGTGTAATCTATAGAATGTCTATATTTATTATTCTGGTGATTCAATTCTTGTCACATCAATTTAAATTCATGGTTTTCCAGTGTGCATTGAACATGGGTACAAGACATATACCTTCTGGACACACGCTATGTAGTCACATCATATCTGTAATGAATTATTTGTATCTTTAGATGGGTTCTTCAAATGTTCTTCATGTTTAATTAAACTTGTTCTTATTTTTTTGGATCATATATAAAAATATGAAAAATATATCTCAATGTTCGTATTTGAAAAATTATTTTCAAGAAATGGAATATAAAGGGTCAATTTTTATAATGTTCATAAACTGAAAAATAAATGTAAATTTAAAAATGATTGCTCTAACAAAACTCAAAGGTTAAAGAAATTGTTTAAGAACCTGTTGGAAAATATCTAAATCAACATTTTATAGTAATAAATAAATAATATGGCATTTATATGATAAATAATCCTCATCATTAATGAATTAATTAAAAACAATTTACATAGATTCTACATCCAAGAAGGGAGTTTATTATTTTCATTAAATTTATAATTAATTTATAGAGATGAATTACAATGGTATTAGTATTTTAAATAAATAATTTTATGATATTATGAATTATAATTTGTGGAAATATCATTTTTCTATGAGGTTCTAACTATATAATCTCTCTAGCTGTGATCCACACATGCTCCTTTGATCTCAATGAATTATTTATGGTACTCTAGGTCCTATCCTACTGATACCTACCATCTTACATCACTCATTTTAATAGCAACCATGTTTCATTAAACTTGTAAAGACTATATCCTAGTCTCTACATATTGAGAAAAATGAGGAATAATTTCACATATCTAAATATTGAGAGAGATCACTAGAGATTTTTTTTGTGGATTGAAATCCCTAGAGAGGAGAGGAGAGGTGTTATGCATAATAATATTCTAACTCTTTGAAAAATGATATAACAAGGATGTTGATCCAATAATAGTGTTTCATTTTCATTACTTACAAAAGATAACATAATAATATATTAGTCACATAATATAACCTATGGCAGGTAAAATAACAATAATATTACTTATCTCATTAGGTGTACTAACTCACACGATTATAAATAATATTTTACACTATGATAAATAAATATTTATCATTGGACTCAAAACTCTATCCACTCATCCTTTTGATCAATTCATCATTTAACAGAATGAAATTTTATATAAATAATATCCATTGAATAAATAAATAATAACATAAAAATTTCACAGTCTTTTCAATAAACTATTATTTTAATGATTTCATTACTAAATAAATATCTATTTAATAAATAAGTTATTATTATTACATTGTGAATAAATAAGATAAAGGTAAATATTATATACCAGCATAATTAAATAATGACATTGTGAATACCTATTTATTTAATATTTACAAAAAAAAATAAATTTGAAATATATATTATTCATCATTCTAGAGAATAATATGTACTCAAATAATTATATTTAAATATAATTTAATTGAGACCAATGAAAACATGTATCGTGTTTCCATCTAGGATTATTCCTTAGTGGAATCAGTTGGGTTTTCTTAAAGTATAATATCACTATATATCAATACATAAAGGCACAAAAGAGGATTGATTTAATGACACTACATCGCCAACCACAATATGAATGAATTTTGTGTAATATAATTTATTTTTCCTGATATATTATCATATAGGATGCATACTAGTGTCATCAACTTATATGATCAATATATATTTATTTGACTATAAAAAAATGAACACTTGATTACACCAGGTCTATGGAATTTTTTTTTACTCTATCAGTCTAATGAAATAGATGAGTTATAATCTTCTATAAAATGTATGGAAAAATCCTTCATCAACTTTTTATTAATAACATCTCATTTTTGACACACCTACCATAATAAACTTCACCATGAACATATTTTTTATCTTTTTATAGAAATACAACTATGTGTTCAAGCCAAAACATCCATTAATAATAATATTATTGTCAGAGGATCATTATACATACTTATATATATTAATATATAATGATATTTAAACATGTATAATTATTATTGATCGATCTATCTTTATAATCTAAATCTTGGAGAATACCATGTGTGAACTTAATATGACGAAGACTTTTCCTCTAATGAGTATCGAGCTTTTAATAGTAAAAATACTATGTCCCTCATCAAATATTGCTTTCCTGGCCACAAAAACATTATATATGAAATATAATCATTTCACTATATAGTTCTTATAATAGTAGGGAGCAGCTATAACATATTTGATGGGATAGATACTCTATGAAATTATAATATTATTTTCACACATAATAGTAATAAATATATTATTAAAAATCTATTAATATTAAATTCATAGATTATGTAGCTGACAAAATTTCAAAATAGTAGGTTCTATGGCTCTAACTCTATCCTTTATTAGTTATGGGAATAATAGGAGAGATACTATCAATGATGAATTAGAAATAAGTTTAGTGACTTGTTTAAATTTCTGTTTAATGGGAAAAAAATTAATGTAATAAATCATTTCTACTCTTTCTTACAATGGTCCTTGACTTACATAGGATATGATAACATGTTTAATTATCATTTTTCAGATTTCATGAAATGGAAGATTCAAGATTTCAAAAACATTGATAATAAAATGAGGATTTATCCTTTTGAATTTTATTGTCAAAGCATAAAAATGTAAAATAATAAATCTCAATGAGAAAGATATGTAGAAGTTGTAGGTAGAGTTATATTCTACATCAGATGCACCAATAAAAATTGATATTTCCCAATGGATGAAAATTTGAATGAGATTACACAATGTGGGTGAATGGAATTGAATGGATCACGGTCAAAATGTTTAAAATTTTAGAATATTGTTGATAAAAAACAAAAAGTGGGAGAATTTTACCACAATGGGTTTTATTTTTTAGATTTAATTATTGGTTTAAGATATAGTTGGATGTTTATAATAATAATTCAAGTTATTAAATGTTTTAGAGAGTTAATAATATGGGAGGTTAAGGGGAAAATGATTACACCTTATAGTAAACAATGGTGATACTCATGGAGATAATAAAATTTCTATAGTGAAATTATAGTGCAATATTGTATACCACATCAATCTGGAAGCATTTATATTATAAAAGACCATACTTGTATATTCCATGGAATATGACATCAAAATGATAAAATTAGTTGTTCAACACAAATTTTTTTTAGAGTTTATAGATGATGTTGTGGAGGTAATGAAAGGAGGTATCAATAAATATTTATAGTTTTTAAAAATCGAGAATAATATATGTTCTACACCATGAATTTTTTTATTTTTCATTGAAAGAATACTTAAATAAAATGGGGATCCCTAAAAAAGTGATAGTGGAATTATTTTTGGAAATCAAAATCCATAATGAAAATTTTCTCATTGGAAGGATAATTCCATCAAGGAAGGCATGCGGTACATTGAGTTTTCATGAATTGGATTAAAATGGAAAAAATAAGAATGATTATGGTGTTTTCAAGAAATTTCGAAGTATAGATGTACTATTAAATTGTTATTAAAGAAATATTCTATGGTATTTTTGTTAATGATTTAAGAACTATATTGTTAAATGGCGACTATGTTATGGTATTTAAAAATACATAGATTATGATTATTTTTACTATTTGGATCCTATTTCAATGTTTGGATTTTTATATATGAGGCATAAATAATTAGAATGGAAATAAATGGTGTATAACTTATATAAATTATCCATGTTATGGTTTGAATTAAATTATGTTAAATATTATTTTTTTAATATAAATTTGAAATACAAATATTTTATTAATATATTTTACTAGTATACATAAGAAGGATATCATAAGTAGAAAAGTAGAGGAATCCTAGAGATTCTAAATTTTAGTTTCAGTATTAATGAATTTTGAATATATCGAAGGGAAAATTGAAGTGTGATGAGATTAAGTTTAATTAATGATTAGTGTTGGGAATTATTATCTACTATTCACATCATTTATGATTTCTAATTTTTAGAATAGACCATCATAGAGAACACCCTTAACTGTTTAGAGTGGATTCTTTCGATTAAAACCATGTAAGATTGGCTTGAATGTTTATTACATAATTTTATCCATATTCAAATATGTGCATTGAAGTGAAAAAGAGGTTGAAATATTTACATGGGAGGCATTCTATTTGTAAAGATGTAGTCACATAGTAGTGAAGTCATTATTTATTGGTATATCAACATAAGGATGATATATACTCTGTAGATGTATCATATCCTAGGTGAAAAAAGAAAAATAAGTTATCCATTCTATTTATTATTCTTTAACATTGGTATTGACAAAAAAAATTCATGGTGTATTCTTCAACATGAAGACAGGATTTGATTTTTATAATTAATATAAAGTAATTTTTTAATGTCGTAATTTACACTCTCTTGGGGTGTTTCGTAGGACAACAAGACACAAAACCCATCCTCTCCTAGGTAAAAACTATATCATAGGACACTACCATATTGTAGTAATGTTTATTATTTTAAAATTCCCCCCCCCCCCCACAAATTATGATTCCGTGTAGGGAAATCCCATCTATAAATGATTTCCATTATCGGAATCTTAGGTATAATCCTTACATCAATTCCAAGAGCTTATATACTCTCCTTATTTTTCTTAAATTCCTTGAGTCAAGATACACCTCATGGTTTTTTCATATTCCTCGAGTCGAGATACTCCCTATGGTTTCCACTGAAATACCTTAATATATCTTATATAGGAGAATAAAAAAGAAAGGGATACATATTCATAAGTCCTCAAAACCCATCACATGGAACATGTCACCTAGTAGTTATATCAGTATGACATCAAAATACATATCACATAATCTTAACCACATGATGTCAAATTGTGTGGACTAGTCATATCACGTGACCTTAAACAGTGTAACATGAAATATGATAATTTTTTATTCATCTTCCTATAGGATAAATTGGACACACCCTTGAGTCTCAATCCTAACATCCCAACATTTTTATCATCAAATCTCTCCCAAAGAATTTATAAATCTCAAAATTGACCAAACATCACACGGAATGATCATAATATTCCAACCATATAATGTTATGCTCATTGGATTCCCTATGAGATGATTAAAAAGAGATAAATCATTCCATGTGTGCTAATAATAGGGGACCTTATGGGATGTGCATAAATTAAACCATATCCACTTTCGTTATATGACGACCATAATATGACCACCTTCTATGACATGATGAAAATAAAACTGGATCTTACTAGGTGTTGATCGTAAATACACACACTCATATGTAGTTACTAAAATACAAGATGAACTAGAAAGGTCCACTCTTGTGTAAGAACCTCTCCAACCATCTTCAGTTACCTTTCAGATTAGTAAACCCTAAGTGGCTTTAAACATCTCGGAAGTAGTAATTGATTAATGAACATAAAATTTATCACTATAATAATTGTCACATAACTATAAAAGGTATGACAAGTCTTATTATGTGGCACTAAACTACATGGGTTTCGATAACATTAATATGGATATTTAGGAAGACCCTTTAAATGGTATAATCCCAACTCCATAACACCACCTACCTCATTTCAATGGAACCTGACACCTTCGTCAATGGAATGAAATGTTGGAGTGCCTATAAATATAAATTTAATCTATATAGTGACCATAAAAAAATATCATATGAGAAAAATTATAATTCCTATATATATTGATATCTTAAATTCGTGTTTTTAATCAATAGATTTCATAGTGTTAACTAATATTATTTCGAGGAAAGATTCTAAAACCCAATTTAAATATTTATAACTATCCTAATTTAGTAAATAACTTCTCAATAAGGGTAATATGAGGCAAGCCTCATATCATCTAGATAGATGTGTAACCAATAGAGTCATCGATATTGTTTTGGAGTCAACCTAACTTTGGAAGGATCATCTGTACTATCCTAGAACATGTGTGTGAATGGGAGAATCAGAAATAGTATTTTCATCCCAATGTATATCCCTTTAAGAAATGAGATATTTTAAAGATGCATTATTATTAGTGATACTTAACTGTTGGGTTTCTTTTCCTCTTTTATAATCTAAATTGAATCCATGATAGATAAACCTATATTAACAAAAATCTCTAGTTATTCTATGGATAACTAAAAAATCGTGAGGTTTTTTATGAACTTATATACATTTAAACATTGATCCTATGATGTTTATATTATTATAAATGATCAAGCTCCATGAAATTTGTATACACATTAACTTACCCAACACATATAATTTTTGATGGTTAATTTAATGATGTAATAATATGTCCATAATTTTTTAATTCTATCCTGGAAAACAATTCACTCTAATATGAAAGGATTGAATCCTTGAAGGCCAATACCATTTTGGAAAAATTTCTTGGGAATGGAGTGCCCCATTTCACATCAAACATATTAGAGTGTCTCTCATAAAAAAGTAATTATTATAGTTTATTTCTTATGGAGAAGGATAACGATATCCACCATATATAGCTTGCCATTCAATATATTATTCAGAGGGATATTATTCATTATGGAAATTTTTACAAATAGGTGATACCAATTATATTTGAATATGTGGAGTAAAATAATCTAATCCAAATTATTCATAATATAACACCAAAAAGGAGAGTTCATTTATATATTCTAATAAATCCAACTCAAGATCAGGCCCACATCATAGCTACATCTAACACCCCTTAGGTCAATTGATATACCCCAACAGTGGCCTAGAGCCAAATTATATGCCCCCATTATCTATGAATAATGATAATTTATTAACAATTTACTTGGTGTTGTCTTTAATAGACTCGTAACTAATGTGTTATAGAATTAAACCATATAGGGATCCTCCCATTATCATCCCACCAAATAAAAACATGGTGAAATATGGTCTTTTGATATGAGGTGAGATGTACCTACAAGACATACATCTAAGGGGAAACTAGAACCTGTGTTCTGTGAATTTTCTCCCATAAATTCATCTCACACATAATCTATTTTATGTGAACATACCAAATTTATAGATGTACCTTATTCATAGAAATCCAAATTTCCTACTATAGGTTTCATATAATTAAATGTGACAATGCTGACCTGAATGAAACTTCAAGCATTAAAACTGTATAAAAACATGGAAAAGAGGATAAAAATATTGAGACCTGAAGTTGGTGGGGTTCTTGAAAAGGAACATGAAAATTTGAGGGTATAATCTCATCCATCTCACCTAATAGATATAGTAATATCATCTCAGAGGAAGAGAATATTTATTGGTTTATGGAACAAACAGTGTTTCTTGATAAAAAATATATATATAATTACTCAAGGAAAACCTATCCATTGTGTATGATCTTCAGGATAAAATTGCCGAGTCTTCCATAGATATACCCATTAAAATAGATGTGATTTCTTAACCCAAAAAGGAATATTTTAGCCATCCAATCAACCTAAAATCACATCAATAAAAAAATTTATTATAGTGATGACTGATTATCATAAGTTACCACCACTACTATGAATAAAACTACAAGCTAAATAAAATCACCTAAGGATAACATACGTATTGGAATCCCAATAATTATTATATAATTTTAATTATTGGAAAGATTATATAGTATGATGATGCATACTGATAAAACCATATAAAAGGACAAATATCAAGTGGGTATACTTAACACGTGTACCAAACTTCAGGAATCATATCTTATTAAATTTATACTAATCCACCTCATTAGAAGAAAAATTATCAATAAAGGCATGACCAAGAGAAAGAGTGGTATCCAATGATTTTCAAACCAGTTTATACTAACAAGGAAGCCATCTCCCCATTAATGGTATAATGGGTACCATCCCACCAAATAGGATAATAGGAACCATCCCCCCAAGGAGTCGTTTATGATGAAGGGAACTAGTTCAACTTGGTCAAAGTTATTCGGAAATGTAATAGTTACACTGAGAATGGATATTTTTATAGAATGGTAACCTATGTTTCCATCAACATAATGTAATTTTGTCCTGATGAATTTTCACCTAGGTCTGATGAGTGAACCCTTGATAGAGTAAATACCACACATACACAATTATATAAGGTTTAATAGGTTATCTAATCATCTACTACTATAATTAGTTATGAATAACATTATTATACCCCACCAACCACTAATGAAGTAATCATAAACTCTATTGATACATTATAATGAAATAATGTTCCTGATATCAATAATGATTAAGGTTCCAACATGAAATCCCACAATCACCCAATCATCGTTACGTTGTTAAAGTAAATGGTGTCCATATGTCGTATTAATTTTATCCCCTTAAATCAAATAGGTTCATCTATAATAAGGAACGTATCAGTCAATTGTTTTGAGAAAATGACCAGTTTTGGAACATGATCATTATGTTGTAAAAGGGATCTTTTTAACTATGGGGAAATTCCAATTTATTATTGTAGTGGTCATAATATCATTGATGTACCCCATTCCATAGGCATAGGAAAATTTTTATATAATTATACCCCTTATCAAAGGAATTATAGATATTATGATCTCATTAATCACTACATATTCCCTAAGAAAAAATGAGTTCTCCAATCTTGTGGTGGTACCATTAATTTCCCTTAAATCAATTGCTTCAACATTTTCCAATGAATTGATCAATACTAAATAAAAAAAATTCAAAACTCAACCATGTTAATATACCAATAAAACCATAAGTGGTATATAGGGTATCTATTAGTATCGTTCATCTTTTGGTGATATTCAAATAAATGTATATATCATTTAACCAAACAAGGGTTCTAGATATTTCAGATTACCCATAGAGAATAACTTGGTCGAGCTCCTAAGAGTGATGATAAGGATACCTAATAATGAAGACTTGGGATTCCATCAAAATGATATCCCCAAGAAATAATTTTTAGGGAATAAATTTGAGATATTCTTTAAATTATGTTATTGATTTCAGAAGTATATTGATGAGGGGATAATGTAGTTAGTGACATAGAAATATTTTCACCAGCTCTTTATGTTCTCTGAGAAGAAAAAATAATTTTAAAAAATAATTTGGACCATCCATCCTTAAATGATGAAAACAAAATTTCTTTAGGATTGACCATGTGAATGCCTACTTCACCAATTCATTATAGTGTGACCTTCTTGAGCATCTATAGATCAAGAGACCCGAAGAAGTAACTATTTGAGATGATATTGATAATTTTACCTACCAAAAACTCTAAAGAAGTTTGATTTATGTATTTTTTTTCTTCATGGATTAGATCTAAAATAAAAAAGAAAAATGATATATGGAGTTAGAGTATATGGAATCTCATACAAGAAGAATGTGAGTTTCTATCACACTGACAAAAAATCATCATGACTGACATAAAATTACCGATGAATCCTGACTTCAATAAATAAATTTTATATACCAAACATGAAGTCCTCATTGAAATAGTTTAAAATAAATATCATGAAGTCATAATTAAAATAATTTAAACTCAATACCATAATATCACTATAATAATACAGTAGAAGACATAAAAACATCCATTTTTCAAGACACTAAACTGATTCCACAAAAACCTCATAATAAAACCTTAAATTACATGTCATCTTGATCATTTTATCATTATGTTAAGTTTCTCAACACACTATCTAGCCCACATATCATTGAACTACTAATATTGGTCTATTTAGGATTTCTATAAACAATGAGGAGACGTTTATTATATTCAATAAAAATTAATTCATCCACTATATAAGTGATCAATTTATATGAGAGTTTTCTTTCCTAAGAGATTTAATATTTACGGGTACACTAGCTAACTCAAATGTTTTGGTTAACATAAAATATGATCTAAAATACCACAATTAATAGATCTATGGCTGGTTTAATTCCCATTATCTAGAGATATTTAGTGATTCCTGGATCTTCTATCTTAAGCCCAACCATATATCCCACATCCATGCCTGGCCCTACTCAGGTAATGATACCGACAAAATATTATGTTAAGATTTCTAATATATATTCATTTTGATGCAATCCTTGGAGGTCTAGTTTGTGTAGTTACCACATTCCGGTTGGATTTAATCCCTTTTTATAGTTATACTACCATCCATTTACGATTTTTTCATGAGTTAGATCAATATGGGGATGTCCCAATCAATAAATTTGTGTCACTTGATTTCTACTCCATTACGATATCTAGTGATTCCCAATGGTATTAAATCATGTTCATTATCAAATACCATAAACTTTTTAACCATAAAATCCTTTGGAAACACCAATTACATCAATTTATTTTGATAGTTGTCTCTATATATAGATTCCATATTTTCTCCAAGAACTATCTGTGGCTTGATTCTGATTCTACAAGATATGCAGTGATACTTAGATCTCTAATGTAATGTCCAACCATAAATTTCAATCCAAATTTAGTCTAAGAGTAATGAAATTAATTGGTGTATACTTTTTACCGGGTCTATCTATATTAACAATGGTATCTACATTCATATCGGGGTTTTTATAAAAAAACTGAAACATATAAAACAATAAATTTTGATAAATCGGTACAAACATAAATCATTTTATCATTTCGAGAAAGTTATATGACCATAAAATTTATCAATAGTTTTTCAAACCAGTATGAAAATAATATTCAACCCTCTTAGATATAAATTTCATTTATTTGTGTTCAAATTATAAATATACAATGAATTTCTTGGTTAAAATCATGTAATGGGTTACCTAAAAAAATATTTTTTTCCAATTCCATACAATTTCAAGATTAGGAAAAAGTTAAATTCGAAAATGGAGAAGTCATAAGTAATTTAGGGACTAAAAATCCACCCTAGAAAATGTGATGATATATTAGTGGGAAACAATAATATAAGAAATATTTAGACCATATCAATATTTCAATATGCACATTAGATTAATCCATGTCATTGGTAAATTTTCATTTAGTACAAGACTATTTATTGACATTGATATTTACCACCATTTCTGATAATAACACACTAATGAAATTTTATGTTGTATCCTTTCACAAAAAGAATGTGTTTAATAGATGGTATAATAACCATTTGGATGCTAAAAAGATTCTAAAAAATAATTTTCCCTACGAACATAATTTATATATTTGATGTTTGAATCATCAGTAACTTAATTCTTTGAGTAGAGATACTCCTCCATCAAATTCATAACATTGGGAGAATCCCATTGGTCCCCTTTTCATAAAAACATGAAATATGATTATTGAATAATCCAAATATCCCCCATAAATACTTAATATCAATGTAACCTTTGAGACACTAATTGATCTATATGAGATTTGTATATCCCATAAAAAATACCCCTTAACCCCATGTAATTTTCTGACTTTTTGATGGGGGTTCTGAATACAGATGTTTGTTTTCATCACTTTCATCCTTTCCCATTTGATAAAAAATTATGATTTTATATTTTCTGCATACCATAAACTAATTATTCAATTGTATTCAAATACCCTCAATGTTATAAATTGTTCATCATATCAACTATCAATGAAATATTATGAAATATTATTCATGTACACTTTTATTTATAGGTATACATGTTCTATGAATAAAAAAATATCTTTGGTAAACATCATCCAATTTTAAATCTAAAAACATTGGGTTTGGATTCCTCTTGGTGAAAATTATTATTGGGTGTGTGGTATATGTTATGAAACCATAAAACCAATGGAACATTCATCTCTATAATTGAGCCTTAATCTGAAAAAAGAAAGATACATAGTACATGTTCAGTTGAAAACCTATTGTGGTATCCTAGGTTAAAGTTGTGTTTCTTCCAACTAGGTCTACAACTACTATCACCTGAATAAATTTTGATATTTTTATGGAAGGAAAATGAAATAAAACTTTTTGGATGAAAAAATGATAAGGGAATATTGAGAAAATGTCATGTGTCGTCCCTTCACGCTTCCTCATCAAAGGATTAAAAAAATTATATGCTTAATATAAAAAGATTTAAAGCTCATGGGGTCCATTATTTCTTTAAATAAAAATTTTATGTATTCTCATTGGGTAAATTAACTCAGATAAAAATTAGTGCACCCTTCTATCCCACCCATATATTAGTTCAGATGACCCATTTATCAGAACATGATCCTTATCAAATGACCTAAACCAGTTGTGGTGAGGCCTTAGGAAATAATAAAACTTATTAATTTGATAATATTAATAAAACCTACTTGATAAAAGTGTAACAAATTAATATTTATATAATGGTATGAAAATATCCTAGCAAAAAATTATAGGTCTATCATTGTATTGATATGGTACATTAAATATGTTTATAATGATATTTAGAGTGATGAATATATATTTTTGATGATTGAAATAATAGGAGAAATCATGGAAATTATTTATATGCATATTAGGATGAATTTCATGGGAGTTTATATAATTGAATATTTTTCAGGAATTTTAGAGATGAATTGATGGGTGAAATTTTGATTGATGTGATACTGAATTATAATGGACCATGTGTAAAAATGTGTCATCATCACATGATGTAACATAAACCATGGGATAAAAACACACAAATCACTATATGTTGTAAAGGTAATGAAAAGTTATAAGTTATTATCTAATGTTATAATAAATATAAATACCACCATATTAAATATTGATCACCCTATAACAATTGCATAAAACATTTTATGATATTTTAAAAAGTGGAGGAATCTACAATTGTACTGCATACCACAACATATGATATAAGTATATTGAATTAAAAAATTATTGGGTTCAATTATAAGAAAAATCACCATATATATACTAAATCACCCAATATGTATCATAGTCAATTATTAAATGATGAAAAATACAAGAGACACATGAAATTGATTGGGGAAAAATGTATCTAGTGATCTAAATAAATGTAAATACAACCATGTATGAAATTTGATTATCAAACTTTATTTGAAACAAGAGTTATAGTCATTATATTTAATGTTGTAAAATAATTAAAAGTGTTATATATAGAATATTATGGTATACCACCCAATTCCTGGAGAGTCTTAAAGAATATTGAAAAAATTTAACAAAAAAATTTGGAACAAGAAAGAATGTGTTTAAAATTAGAATACAATATGAGATACGAAAGGAATATTGTGGCCATGGAGAATTTTTTTTCTAACAGAGTAATCATGTAACCAATATTAAATACTCTGTCATTATATAAAAAATCATGGTTGATGTTATGATAACAATTTAAATGGGAAATGTGTCGGGAAAATTGTTATAGTGACTATATATTTACATTTATTAAAGTGAAATATAAAAGATATTAATTAATATCAAATTATCTATAGTAGAGGGATAGATATACGTTAGAATAGATTCATTTATGAGAACAAACTAAATAGGGATAAAAATATTTAAAAATAATATTAAAACATATAATAAAAATAATTAAATAATAATCCATAGAATAGAAGGAGGATAATATAGATGGTGAATTATGGTTATATTTTATTCATTGTTGTAAATTTTTTATAACCATTGTTTTATGGGTGATGAAGCATCTCCCAGTGATGGTATTTCACCGTAATTTGTAATAATAATTCAGTAATTGGTAATCTATGAGATGTATTGAAAGGTACTATAAATGAAATTCACATTAGTTAGGATAGTTCACAATTAAACACACAACTGGAAGGGAATTAGTTGATTGACATGTGACAATAGTGAATTGATCCAATCCTATAAATAGAATACATTTTATAGGATAACCAAGTAAATGAGTTAGGACTATTTTATATAATTTTACATTTAGATATGTGTGGGATTATTGATAAAAACATAACAATTTTAGACAATATCCATAACAATGACCCTAAAAATCGTGAGGTCAAGATCCATAATGATAGAGAGAGTGAATTAGTGAATAACATAGTAAATTTGATAAAGCAATAACACCATATGTGATGAAATTCATCCACACCCTACCTCACTGGTATTTCATAGATGGGGAGAAATAATTTTTGGTAAATTAGTCTTATTGGTCATGGTTTTACCCAATAATAAATTTTATGAGTGGGAAATATTTCCATCCCTAGCCTCATGGAGCCCTAGAGAATTTTTTTTTTCATTTACTGATAATTGATATACTATATAATGTCATTAATCTAATTTGGTAATAATTTATATTCATCAAATATAAAAAAATTACCAATCAATCAAACAATATTTCTAATTTTTATTGCATATTTTTTATTTTAAATTTAGCTAAAATCCTATTTTTATCAAATAATAATTTTAAATATATTTATCTTAAAAATATATAAATTTGGTACTGAAAATATTGAAAAATATTTTTAATAATTTAATTTTTGAATTTTTAGACAATTTTTGGAATTCCTTGTTGCTCGCACTGGCCCATGGTTCTCAACATGTTCGTGGATGTGGAACCAATCTACACTACTTGGAGGTAAATGTGTGTGGAATGACATGGTGTACTATGTATGGGGATTGTATGTGTATCCATAATCCATCCTAGATAATTCATTCTTCTATTTTTAACCCTGATTCACATCGCTTACAGGAATACTTAAAATCATCCATTACCACAAACATTATATATATATATATATATATTGGTGATTTTTATTTCCAAGATCACTTTTTATTATATTGATTTTTTTTGTGTTTTATAGTTTTTTAATTGTATAGAAACAATAAATATGCATTTTTTGAATATTGAGTTTTTTATTCTGTTAGTATCAATAATTTATTACCATTAATTTACTTATTTATTTTATATATTTTGAGTGAGTATAAAATGTTCCTTATTTCATAGATTAATTATTCATTTGTATTGTCATAATATGTCCTCATTACTTTTTTTATTAATTATTTCTTATTTTTTGTAAATGTTTTTGATTTTTTATTAATGTATCGTGTTAGGGTTTTGAATTATTTGACAGTTTACTTTTTTTGATTTAGGAATTATTTTTTAAAGTGTAAATAATGTAAATTGATAAATATCAACTACTATTATTATAATCAACGTAAAAAATAAGTTCATTCCCAGAGAGATCATTTTTGTTAAATTATTTATGTTTTTGAATATTATTTATTTATTTAATTTCTTAATTTTATAATGGGGAAGAAAAAAATATTATATCTTTCTATTACTATGTAATAAGAATAATTGGGTTTAATGTATTTAAATTCTTTATTTTTATTTATAATTTTTTTTGAATTTTAAGATGATTTTTTTCTTTTTAAGTGACTGTTATAATGCATTTTTCGTTAGGTTTTAATTTATGAAATTTTTATTTTGTTTTCTCAAATTTTTTGTACTAATACCATTATTTGTGTATTTAATTTCTTTAGTGATTATAAATTCTATAACATAATTTGGTTAAGGGATTTTTAAATAATTTTTATTTTATTCAAAACTATAAATATATATTTTTTATTTTCATTTTCATATTTAAATATTTTTTGTTATTGAAAACAATTGTTGTTCTTTTTTGTAAAATTATAAACATATCATATTAATTAATATTCATTTAATAATTCCGTATATATATGTATACATATATAAATCATTACTTTTTATTGGACGTAAATCATGTTCAAGAAAATCAATTTACTTCTTTTTGGTTCTGAGTTTAATTTCTTTTCTAATTTTTATTTTTGTTTTGAGCTAGATATTTGGAATGGTTGAATAATTATATTTTTAGGGATATATAAGTGAGTATTTAAAATTCATTTAGGAAATTTTTTAAATAGAAAAATATGTTTTTTGATTTGATTGGAAAAAAAAATATTTAATAATTAACACTTTATTTATTAATGGTATTTTTAAGGTAATGATTTATATATTAGAACTGTGTGTGGGGGTGGAAGAGGTTTACATAAATCTTATATAAACAAAAATATTTTCTAATATATGTGAATAATATGTTATGTTTACACTATAACTAAATTTGAATTATTTTTTGAAATAATCTAACAAATTTGATATGTTTTTTTAATTTCCAAAATTCTTTCCTATTTGAGATATTCAATGATGTGAATAGTAGATGTTGAGATACTTATGATATATTTATTTTTTAATTTTATGTACTCAAACAACCTAATTATTTTATGATTTAATCATTAATATATATTTGACTATAGTGAGATTATATTTTTAGATGAACATAATTATTAATTTGAATAAAATGATTTGTTAAATGAATTTTTTAAACATTCGATTCAATTTGATGAATTGATGTTTTTTCTAATTTAATGTTACAATAGTGTTATGTGGATAAAATTATTTATATAATTAAAAATTGATATCAAAATTTTTATAACTTTCTACGATATCTATTATCATTTATTTGAATTAGAGTATCAATATATTTCATTAATTGATTTCTCAATTTACAAAAATAGGTAGTTAAATTTTCCATTCAAGGTACTAGAACTAAGAGGATATTTTGGAACAAAACTTTTGTTTTAAATACTAAATTTATGTAATTATATATTAAAATTAAATGTATTCAATGTTAACATCATATACAAAAAATAGAATAGGTTTTAATAATTATTTTGTTGATTTAATATAAGATATAATACAGTTCCTCTAGATAATGATCATAAACTACAAACCAAAACGTATCATATAATTAGAGTAGATATAATATTTAACATGATATTTTAAATTTATTTATTAATATTATTTAACGTGATTAAATATTATATATTTAAATATAAATATATATAATTACAAATCAATTTTAATATTAAAAATTCTAATAGAATTATATGTATGTAAACCTACTGCAATTTTGAAATAATATTACTAATATTGTTATAATTTTATAAGACATTGAAAGAATCATCTAATTAAACATGATATTAAACATAATGAAAATTAATTTTATTCTATAAATTTCTTCTTAAAATAAGAACATTTTGGTTAATTATTAAAAAATTTCATTCCGAGATAGGATGATTACATAGAATCAGACACATATATTATTTTATTATTTTATTCAAGTATTTTAAAGGGATGGTCTATATTTTTATAGGTAGGGGTAGTGGAAAATTAATTTTGCACTAAGGTGTTATTCATTAAATCATATATAGAATTTTTAACTTCTGATCTCACCCATTGGACGTTTCCTTAATCCCTTGTTTTGAAATTATTAAATTTTTTATGCCAAAAATTATATTATTTGGATCTTATTTCAAATAAAACTTATTTCTTGTAAATCTGCCAGGATTTTTTAATAAATTTATTTTTTTGGGTTATGAATATTTCTTCATTAATTGTGGCTAAATTTAAAAAAAGTTGTTTTTAATTTCCAATTATGATTTTTTTGAATTTATTTTCTATTTAATGATATAAATTTCATTCCATCTCAATAATTGGACCAAATATAGACTTTATGGAATAAAAAATATTATAATTTATATTATATAATCAGTATAATTTTATTTTATCTATATTTACTGACATAATATATATAATAATTACAACATTGATTAATATAAAAAATATTTTAATCTATATTGGAATTAACATATTATATTTAGACTATAATGATTATATATATTTGAATATTTAGGGAAATCATTAGAAATGAAAACTTAGTATAGAGGAACTAATATAATTTTCAGAAACTCACATCTCTTATATAACCAAAACACTTTTTATATTTAAAATCTATACCATTTAGTAATATCATGTCCCAATGTCGGTTGGGAATTTTCGACACTTGAATCATTGGAATTTAGAACAGTTAAATAATCAACAAAAAAATTAATTACGAATAGGAAAATAATTAATTTACACGAATGAAAATCAATAATCCACAATCATATAATTGATTAATGTACTAATTTATAATACCTTGTGACACAAATACCAAATATTTTCAAGTTTTTTTGGAATATAGACCCATTTTAGTGTATGTTTGATGACAAACTAATTAATTTAGAATTTTTTTTCTAATTCACTTTTATATCATTCATTTTTTCCCCACAGTATATTTATTTTGTAATTTATTTTTTTATTAATGTATTTAAACACCGCGTTTTTTTAAAATTATGAAATTTTTAATATTTAATTTAAAATAAAAGATTGATATTGTGAAAATGAAAAATAATTTCTTCATTTTTGCCATTAAATTTGAATTTAGGAAATAAAAATTGACAATATTTGAGATTATAAAATTTAAATTGAGATATATATTGATTTATATGTAATTTTGGAGTTTTAAGTGATGAAATTGATCATGGGGATCATGTTGTAGAAGCTATAGAAGCAACCAATGAATTTTTGACGAAAGAAGGTAAATGGTGGAAGGTTTGAGTTTGTACTGAATTTATCATACACAGTTCAAAATCAAAAAATTTCACATTATAATAGGTAGTGGGTAAAAATGGATTTACATAATACTTTGAAAAAATGGTACACTTACTCATCATATATACACCTTAAATCATAATATTTTATGTGGGATATCATATTCTCTGAACTCTCTATCTCTCTTCCATGGAACCCCAAAAAAGTTTACTTATCCTCATTTTTTTATAATATATGAATGTGGAATTATTATTACCTTATCATGTACATATATGGTATCTTTTTAAATTATTATTCTCATCCTATTATTTTCCCGTATCACGTATCCTTTTATTTTTTGAGAAATTAATTTTTTTTATCAAATAATTTAAGGATATTATTTTATAAGAACATCATAAATCCCTAATAAATGATGGGTAATATTTTGGTGGATTTTTTATGGGGATTATATAAACAAAAAAAATTAAATTATTATAAATTTACACACCAAATCTCTCTTTTGTAATGTATTTTTTATTTAAATTTATTTTAGGATTTACAAGGATAAAAATATTTTTTAATATTGTATAGTTTTGATAAAATTAATTTTTATTTGATGAATTCATGGAATAAATTATGGGATCTAAATTATTAACATGATTAAAGGTAATAAAACCTAGTTTTATCAATTATTTTTTATAAACTATGTTAAGATAAAATGTTTTTTAGGCTTCTATAGTTTTATCCTTAATGATTTGGTGTGAATATGTTTCCATTGGTTTTATTAAAGAGAAAGGTTAAAAAATAAATTAAATATTATAGAGTTATTATTTAAAGAATAATCAAGTTAGTTATTGAGTTGAGATCTGAAAAAACAAGATGATACTTATTAGAAATTTTTTTACATTTGTATCAGTTAGTTGGGATTTATAAAAGACCACATGGTTTTGGTATTTTTTTAGATTATAATTCCTTTAAGGATTTTAAAATTAGAAATTTATATGTTCTAAATAAAATTTTTATATTAAGAATATCATGTGATGTACTATATTGTTTATTTTTCTTTTATAAAAAATAATAGTTGTGAATTATTCAGAATTATATATGGGAGTTTTTTTTAGAGATGATGATGTTGGAAAAGAAGTTTGATTTTGATATTGGTTATGTAGTGATGTTTTTAATAAGTTAATCCAAATGAAAAGAGTCATCTAGATTATTTAATATTGCATTCATGGGATGTGAGTGACATGAAAGGAATTTTATAGGATTTTAAATATGTTTTTGGGTTGAAATGGATAACTACTAGGGTGAATAGTTTTGGAACAATTAAGAGAGCCCAAGAGGGTATGGTTTTCTATCTTCTCCGGGAAATGAAATATTTAATTTGATATGATTGAAATTATAAGAATTTTTTTATATTTAATATCAAAAAAGTTAAAGGTGGTATTACATATATGACTATATTTAGTTTTGGTATTGATAATTAATGTGGATTTAGTTGACCATCTGGATTTATATGTTGGAAGATTTTCAGGGATAGGTTTTTTAGATAAAAAAATACTTGATATGTAATATAAGTTATGTACTTATTTTCATCAATTAAAATTCATTAAAAATTTGGAAAATATCCCAAAATAATAATTTTTATATTTTATTACTGTGTAAGATACTTTTTGGGGAAAAGTACAAAAGTTAATTATTAAGGAGGGAATTTTTCCATGTCATCATTAAAATGTATAATTATAAAATCATGTTTAAACCATTACAAAAGATAGAGACACTGAAAAAAATTTCTTGGTTAGGTAAGTATATTTTCATAAGTTTTGTTAATATTTTGTAATAAAAAAATAAATATTATTAGGAATACTATTTTTTTTAAAAAAGAATGATATATTTGTTACACGGTTATCCTTGTGTTGTTAAAAAAATTGTGACACATGTTTTTAATTATTTTTGTGGGGGCTTGGGTCATACCTATCCACATGGATATAATTTTTGAATCAAAATGGGAATTATAGATAACATTAAAGAAGTATTATAATCCTCCTAAATATCAGTGTCCCTTGGAAATAAATGGAATTATAGGATATACATAAAAAGGAGCTTTCATGTTTGAGAATTATAAAATATATCAGGGATTAAATAGTTATCTCAAAATAGTTAGGTTAGAATAATTTTTTATAGACCATCATGTGGGATGTGGGACATTATAGAGTGGATTGTCTCTAGTAATTGATATATAGGTTTTTATTTTTGTGGCTATAGGAGTGCTCTATTGATACATAAAAAGAGTTTTCGCTATTATCTTAATTGGATTAATCTATATGTTATTGTTGATATTACCATTTAACTAGATATATTTTTCTAGGAAAATTTTAATAAAAGTTATATTAACATTAGGAATACCTTAGTTGATAGGTATTGTGACTGAGTAACCATTGACCCCTTTTTGGTTTCTTGTTAAAGTAATTATTTTATAATACAACAGTTATGTGTGTGGTAATTTTCTATGTCAACTAACACTACTGGAAATCATACCTTTCCCAACGAATCTATACCAACGGTTTGTAAAAATCATTGGTATAGGTCCCCTTTCCCAACGGTTTGGCCAAACCATTGGGAAAGCCCACTTTGAGGCCACCTTTCCCAACGGTTTTCCAAAATGGTTGGGAAACCCATACCCTTTCCCAATGGTTTTGGAAAACCATTGGGGAATGTCCACATTGTAGACACCTTTCCCAAAGTTTGGCCAAACCTTTGGGAAAGGGTACACATATCCCAATAGTTTTGGAAAACCATTGGGAAAAGCCCACTATGTGGACACCTTTCACAACGGTTTAACCAAACCGTTGGGAAAGGGTATACCTATCCCAACGGTTTTGGACAAACATTTTGGAAAGGTCCCCCATATATCAACCTCCCTCCTAAAATTGAATCCAGAATCTAAGGACATGTACTAGTGATTTTGACAACCATTGGTATAGGTCTTTTTAATTTTTATCAAATCTTCTTACCAATAACATTATATAAATCAAAATTTAAAATAATTATGAGAATACATATAAATATTTATGTAATTATTTTCACAAAAGTAATGTTAGGTTAGTGGCTAAGTTGTTCAATGATAAACTAGGGGTCCTGGGATCAAATCCTAGCGAATGTGTTTTTTCAGAAATACATATTCCAATGGTTCCATAATCGTTTGTATAGATTTTCATATTACTTATACCAACAATTTCCAAAACCATTGGTATAGTACTATAACAATGGTTTTCCAAAAACCGTTGGTATAGTCATATCCCAATGGCTTACTTGGAAACGGTTCTCCAAACCATTGGTATAGGCTATACCAACGGTTTTGAGGCCTATACCAACATTTCCAAACCGTTGGTATAGTTTAGTTTTCCAGTATTGTAAAAATATAATAGAATTTGAAATTTTTAATGGATTTGGTAAAATTATATGTGGTCTTAAATTTTTTTATAATAATTCACTATATTACTGAAAATAGATCAACATAATTGGGCATTTATAATTCAAGATAACTGCTAATTATCCTAAAAAGATCTATTTCCAATATTAAATCAATATCGATGAATTATCCTAGAAGGTTATTAGTAATTTATTTTCCATGAAATATTGTTATTTATATATTGGTATATTGGTAGAAAATCCCAACAAAAACTAGGAGGCAGTCCCCCTAGATGCGTATTAATTATACATATATAGTGCATTATGGATACAAAGAGTGTCGAATTATGTCACCTCAAGTTTATCCCTTATGGTCGGATATTAGGTATGGTATTTGGTGGGATTCCCTTTATATGTTTTAATATCATGGGTATTGATTCATGATTCATTAGGGCATCAAAATAAAAACAAATTATCAAAAAATACAGAAATTCAAATCTATTTTATCTAAAATATTCAATATATTTAACACTATTTAAATTATTTATTTAATTCCAATTAAACTACCAAGAAATTGTGTTAAACATTATTTTCTATAAATTAATTTCATCTAATTATTATTTCAATTAATTTTCCCATATTTTTTCTCATCAACTCACTTATTAAAATCACATTGACTATTTGTTCCATTTAATAAATTTTTGGTGGGACACCACTATAATTTCCTTAAATAATAATAAAAAACCAATTTTTATGTCAATAAATAAATTACTATGATATTTCTAATTATTTAATTGGTTTCTTTTATCAGCATAAATGAAGTCAGATGTTTCTTAATTAATTTATAAATGTTAAATTAAACTACCATGATACATAAAACATATCACTTGGTAAAATTTATTGAAATACCCCAATATTATAATTTTACCAGAAAATCTATAATAAATCTCATAATTCATTCCATCATTATTACATAAGTCTATATTTTACATGTCAATGATATTTTCATGATTAATTAATTGATGTAATTTTTCCTAAAATTCAAGACATTATATTGAGACACAATTCAACGGAAGTAATTACTACTAATTAATTTATTATATTAATTTCTCCAAATTAGATATTTAACTAATATAAAATTTTAACAAAAAATAATCTTGAGATAATAGAAATTAATATTTTATATTCGATTAATAATCTAATTGAAGCCCATGTCACCAAAACTTTTGTTATTAAACTAATGTTTGAAAACACTTTACACAATGGTCCTAAAAATTCGAGTTATTAACTATAAAGTTATCTAAATAGTACATATGGTTCTTAAATATATTTTATGTACAAAAGGAATTTTGAATTGAGTTTTTATCTTCAAACAACCATAAATTTTGATATGTGAGTCTGTTAGAGCTCTATAAGCTGTTAAATCAAATCTTAAAATGATCTCTACATCAACTTCTATAAGAGAAACTGAAAATACATTTTTTCATAGATAAAGGAGTTGTTAAGATGTATCTATTCGTTATAGTGAGTATATAATTCTTTGTTATTGACTAAACACCATCCATTATGTCTTTTTTTATGAATGTTTTATCTAGTTTTTTCCATCCCTAATTATGATTTGGGGATTTAATCTTTCATGGTTTCTTTTTAATTCCATTTTTTATATTTTTTCTAAGCCTCACTACAAAATGTTTATTAATTTTTTCTTAATATAACAAGTTATTCATAACATCTTTAATTAGGTTATGTGATTGGTGATTTAGGCATGCTCTTCATCATCAGGTTTCTTTATTTTTAGGATCTGATGCATCAAGATCTAACATTCTATTAGAGACTGTTATTTTTTCTTATTCATTGGTGTTGGGATTTATGTTTTCCCCTATGAACTTTGTAATTTCTTCTCAATTTAGATGCATATGGACAATAATTGAGCTATTATAAGTGGCTTTCAATCTAATTTCATTTTCGAGATCAGTTGTGGTGATATAATATGGGTTTCTCAAATTTTTGTGTTTTTATTCAATGAAGGATGTATTGTGTGGGATTTATTACATGATTATTCAATTTTTATTTGTGGATGATTGTTTTTATCACATTATACATTGAATTCTGTGAGTATTCAATAGTGACTTTTGACTAACCAGGGTGATGATATTTTTATAAATCATGCATTGTAATTCATTGATGTGTTTATTATATACTGTGGAATCGGGTGAATATAATAAATTTTATTGAAAAAAAGTTATCCTTTTAAATTTTAAATGTTTAATTCATAATGTAGAGGATTGAAACAAGAAATTTATTTCTGGTATCCTTATATTTATTTCTTTTATACTTTGGTTTTCATGTCATTTTTAATATTTATAAATTTAATGATCTATTATAGATGAGTTTCATTTATAGAAAATGGATTTATATAGGAATTCATTATGTTTTGAGGAAATCCGGAGTTTCAAATTTAAAATTTTAATTATTATTTAAATGGGAGGTATGTTGGTTAAGGGATCAACTGTAACACCCGAGATTTTTATGAGTAATATTTTTTTTATATATCATCAAAGGAATCTTTCACTACATACTAGCTTGGCTTACTTTACACGCAATCGCGACCTTCCTCGATAGCTTGCATCGTACGCAATACCGAGTTTCACTAAACAACGATATGCTATTAAAATATTATTAAAACTAGCCGTTATGAATAGTAATAACCACTTTTTGAAATTTTATAAATATTATTTTTTAAAATGGACTTCATTTTTGGATTCGGAATACCGAAATTATCCTAGGGTGAAATTTTGGTATTTTTCTGAAAACTTTCAATTTTTGATGAATAGTAAAACCACTAAGTGGTAGGTTAAAAACTGAATTTTGCATAAAACTTATTTTTACCGCTTTTGTGAATGGAATTTCGAAAATCCGATAGACACGGTTGATATCATTAAGTACAATGTGGTTTAATGAGATAAAAATAATTTTTTGGTGAATAGTAACTTTTTACTTTTTTTACAGCGGTTAATAGTAAATAGGGTAACTAAGGGTAAATATGGTATTACTATTACCCTAACACATGTCCTAATTCTATTGGATATGTTTAATTCGCCCAAAAACAACCTTATGAATAAAATATGACCATTTAGGCCCACATGGGTTAGATTAGGACATTTATTATTAATTTATTTAAAGAAGGGTTAAAATAGTTAAAATCAAAGTTTAGTATGTAAATAATTTTTAATATGGGGTTATACATAAGATAAATTCGACTATAAATATTCATTAGAAAGCTAAAAAGATTTCCTAGATAATCGTATTTTATTTATAATTTTTAGACATTAAATGAGTTAATTTATTTGTGACACAATTATGATGCAGTGATTATCTTATTTATGAAATATTGACATAATTGATGTTATAAACACCAAAATAAATGTAATTTGAGACTTTGTATGAATTACACAAATTTTCTAGGTTACTATGATATATTAGTGTTGATTTAATCAACTTGGTTCGAACATATAATTCTGTTATGACTTTCAAAAAAATCATATATCAAATAGTGTCAAAATTAACCCAAAATAGTTTTTAAATAAAATATTATATTATTAACTTTTATTTTATTCCTAAAAATCTACGGTTCGGCCAAATGACTTAGATAAGGATATATATATTAATAATAAACAATTTGGGGTTCGTTTGGAATGTTATAGTAAGTGTATTAACCATATAGTGAAAGAAAACAAAAAGACATGGTAAAAGTTAAATTATTTAACTTAGAGTTAAATCTAATTGATAAGGTTAAAATAATACCCTAAACATGTCTAAATCCTATTGGTTGATAGGATTTCGACCCTTCCCCACTTTATCTTCGAAATAAGACCCTTTGGAACCATTATTAACCGATTTTGACTTTAATATAAAATAATATTTTGAGATATTCTTAAGGTGCCCCTCTCCTCCCTTATAAAAGGGAACCTCCTCCCCCTCCTCCTCACACCAAATTGAGAACTCAATCTCGGCCAACCCCTGACATTTTCTCCTATCCACATCTCTAGAATAATCCTAGAGGTCCTGGTATTCTTCAAAGACCAATATTAGTTCCCTAAGCGGAGGATTCAAAGAAGCGTTCCAAAGAAGAGGTAATATCCATTACCGATCTTTTCAATTTCTTTCTTCTTAAACTTCTTCTTCTTTAGTTGTTTCATGATAAAGTAATAACATCAGTATTACTTACATACTCATATTTTATTATAAATATGAAACAACCCTAACTCACCTTCTATCCATCCTACGGAAAAATGAAATCACCGCGCGTGCGTACGTACGGAATACCGTCTCCACGCTGTGGTGTAATCTATTTTCCACCATCACTTTACAAGGATGGGTATAATGGTGTAATGAGTAACTATTTATGATTATAATAAAGTAATATTGATACTGAAATAATATATATATATACTCCAATACAATTCCACGATCATAGGAACGATATCATCACTCGTGCGTACGTACGGAATACCGTCTCCACGATGTGAAGCGACTCGTTCTACATGATCATCATTACATAATAATTATATAAATGAATTGAATGAATAAATATGATATATGTTACACTAATACCATTATGGATATAAGGTATCTATAACATTAAAAGAAGAATAAGAATTTATTCGTCAAAGCACGCATAAGAACAAAAGGCAATAAAGACCCCAGTAACAAGTAACAATGAAATATTACTAACAAGAATCTAAGAATATTACCATATATGATATCATATCAATATGTATGATTCTGTAATAAGTCAATAACATTATTTAAACCATTATACAGGAGCTTCGGACACGTACAAAGAAAATCGGACCTAAGGTAAGGGAAATATCACAATCTCATTTTTATCCGAGATTGTTTATTCGTAAGTATTTACTGGGGTGTATTTTATCATCCACATCCATGTTCCCTCAATATGTAATATTTTTTTCCATCCACTTACAATAGTTTAAATCCAATTTTACCCTTCGGTGAGTTTTTAGTAAAGAATATGAAAGGAATCTTTTTTCGTTTTTTCGTACGAGGTACTTTTTGACTTTTCCGACAATGGTACGAAGAATGTTTTTTTTAAATTATATGGCATGAATGGATTTTTAAAACATTATTGAAAAGAAGCTTACTTTAAAAGTTTTAAAGTTTATTTTTAATCAACTTATTTTTGTTTATAATTGTATGACATGTTAATAAAGGAAAAGTGTTTTTGAAGAAGAAATGATATTTTCCTCAAGAATGGAGTTCAAGTGTTTTATCAAAATTATTTTCCATCTAAGATAATATAGGGTTCTGTTTTTATCCCTATTATTACATTGATTTGATTATGTTTTGAGGGAATTATTTTTATGAAGTCATTTACCTTATATGATTTTTTTTATGATGTCATGATGTTCCAAGAATCCCATTTTTGTTACATGTGTTATGCGATGATGTATGATTTATGATTATTTGGCACACATAAGAAAGGATTCATTATAAGATGGGTGGGACCTATATCTCCCTCCAATGCATTGGGTAAAGATTTTATATCTCATGAGATAGACATGGCTGGAACAGAAGGTTATTTCGGTTCAGTGATACAGGACTGAAACGAGGAGTGAACTCGGTTCAGAAAGGGACTTTGTCCACTAAGATAGTCTTGGAAATGAGTCATGACTAACAAGAAATGATTTTCCATGATTATGTGTGCATGCCACAAAGATTCAAGTTTCATGTTATGATTATGGGGATCTCATTTTCACTTCTATGATTTATTCCATGTTAAGATATTATGATCTCTTTTGCAGGTTATGATTTTCAAAAAGATATGATATGATTTTTATTTCCTTTATTTTCCCTTGCTGATCATTTGAGCTCACCCTTTTATGTTTTCTTTTCCCTAGGTCAAGAAGATGGATATTAAGTAGAATATGCTAAAAGGTACCCTAGATATGATTAAAATAAATGGGAGACACTGTAGAAGATTTATGAACCAGTTGTTTATGTTTCCCAGTTTCTAAAGAAACTATACCTATTCGGTCCTTTGTGGTTTTGTCATATGTTGTAATAAGTGTGCTTCAATTTTGAAGTATTAACAATGTATGTAAAGTATGGGTCGTTATATCAACCATGTTGAATCAATGAATTCTATGAAGTTTTATTATGATGGGGATAACCTCACTGTAATGAAATAATATGTGGTAGATCTCTAGTTCCCAGTTTAAAGTGGATATGATGGTTCGTTGTGGTAGGGAGTCCCCAGAAGGTTTTATATATATATATATATATATTATTTTCTAATGAATATATCAAAGGAAATATATTATGATATAATTTTCAAATGAAATTGTTCTTATAAAGTGTTTCTGATCCTTTTCCGTCGGGGATGCCCATCCATCTATGGGGATATACCTCAGTCAACCCTGTATTCTCACTTTCCCAAGGCGGCTGACCTACATCATTTCTTCAGAGATGTTTTCTCTCGAATTAAAATGGGATGATGTGATTTCAGTTCCTCCTTCCACAGAGTCCTCATAGGAATTCATCACCTTGTCCGGGTCTCCCTTAATGATTAAGATGTTATTCACGAAACTATTCCTGGTTCCATATCTTTGTTGATGTGATTCAATTACGCTACTTCTGTCATAAAATTCCAAGGGATCAAGTCATGGAAATGAACTTCGGTCTAAAGGTTAGTCACATTGGTAATTTATGGAGTGACTAAATGATGAAACACTAGTACACCTGAATTATCCCTTGATAGGTCTAATTGATTGTGCGGAAGCCCATACAAGGATTTGGAGGACCAGGTAAAATAAAGATGGTAATGGATGATGTTTCCAAGGATTAAATGAATGGTGATAGCATTGAGAACTAGTGTGAAGGTGATATTTTTGTGCTAGAACCTCATAGAAGATTCTTACATATCCTGGTGACCATGAATCAAATTCCATAACGTGCTGGAATGGGGAGATGAACCGCTTGGGGATCCGTCTTGTGAGAATGGGTGTGTGGATGGGGACTCGAAGGAAATGGAACAAATGGGGTAAGGAATGACCTTCATGAGACACAAAGGCTGAAGGTAGAGACCATGATGTGTATATGATGATGGGATTACACCTTTGAGAGGCATTCTATGTACCTTGTTGAAAAGGGAAAATGATAAAAGTCCATGTAGTTCTGAAATGGGGTAAAGAATCAGGGTTTACACAATGGATAGAAACCTGATGACATGCTTCGGGATTATGCATGGTTAGTTGCCAATAAATAGAGGCACACTCATTATTGGAGGATTATGGATTGAGTGTTGGCCATTTTCTTGGATTGATTCTAGAGTGGATCCTAACACCTCCAGAGGGAGGATCATGGATATTCATCTCAAAAAGAGATGATGTCACACCAGGGGGTACATCTCATGGAGGGAGCACCAAATATTACCATTTGATGGGACTGAACCTGGAATGGCTTCCTATATACATTAATTGGATTAAAAACCACATAGTTCAAGGAACATGTAGTTTAACATCTTGTAGGGAGAAGAGTGAAATAACGTACAAATTGGTGGAATAGATGAATTGTGAGGGGAAAGGGACTTGAACCTGGGAGAGGCTTCTTATGTACCCTGATTAGAAGGCAGAGATGAAAGTCCTTGTAGTTTGATTGAAAAATGGTGATAGAGATTTAGCGTGGTTAGTGGACCAAAGATGATGTCATGGTCGATGTTTACTCTAAGCCCACAGAATTCATGCTAGGTTTTTGAAACTAGAGTAGAAATACACCAAATAATCATGTTGAAAAAGGATCATCAACGAGGAATAGAGAAGGGCTTGTGCCTAGCTAGTGGCCTAGAAAGAGGAAAATTGGGAAGCTCCCTGAGGGTTTCTAGATGTACAAGGAGGATATGGACATTGTATTGGGGTCACCCTACCAAGGTGTGTCGGGGTATACTCAAAGGATAACCGAAGATCACATGGTGACAAATCCAAAAGGAAAGATAGAGTAAGAGAGCAGTGGTGCTTATCTTCCCTCTATTCCTCTCAAACCTTCTAGACATGCAGCAATCACAATTTAAAGTCCTTTTTTGAAGATTTGGGGTTCCTTGGATGTTTAATGTTCTTCAACATAGATTATTAGGACTTCCTCCTCACCCCTAGGACATACATAGAATGTACCAACCCTTGCTTGGGGTGGGATGGAAGATGAAATTCCGAGTACAAACGGGTTTGTTGAGAGGTCCATTTTCGCGGCCACATTTGTAGATGTATGCGATGAATAAATATCTATTAGAGTACCTATGAGGAGAATCATTAGGTAGGAAAAAATAACATGTAGTATCACTCGAGAGACTAGGAAATAACTATGAACAATCCTAGAGGGATTCATGGATGAAGTTCATGAAATAAATGGGTTTTGTGAGCAAAATGGGCTCCAAAATGGTTACATAGGGTTAGAAGAACACATGGATCATATATAAAGGGGTGCATTCTATATTGAATTCTTGTTCACAAGTTAAGGGTATGTGTGAAAAATTAAATCTTTCCTCCACTATTGAAATGATAAAAGAAATAACATACATGAAACAAGGATATTTTGGCACAATTACCGTAGAGTTAAATCAAAATGGGTGGGCATCCAACCCTAGTGGGCCATCCCAAAAGTGGACCCCTGAGAGACCTGTCATGCATGATCTAGTACCTAGTGACCATGATCATGGAAGGGGTCGTCTTATGCTCATTGGAGATAAATCTCATCTTTTGGAATGGTACCCTCTATGAGGGGGTATGATTTTATTTATATGTGAAACATTCCGGGGAAGCATTCATGGAGGACTACATAGAAGATGGTGTTTAATGTCGCATTAGGGAGGAAATAATCATGAATATAGACCTGAATTAATTAGTGCCTCTGACTTGGAATATTTTGGGATCCCTGTACATAAGAATATGTTTGAAATATCCATGGTTTTGAATTATTATTGCACTCAAAATTCAATCATGCACATAGAACTCTAATCTTGTGTGTACCTCATTAGGGTGTCTCAAAATCATCCCTTGATTCATAAAATGAATTCGGATTGATATAAAATTCTAATTCATAGACTTAACTGAAATTCAACATGAAAAAATACACCCCCTTATAATGTGAGATGAAATGGGCCTCCAAGATCTTATTCCAATTGAAAACATCAAAGAGTATAATGCATGATAGTTGGTGGATGCAAGATATCCCATTCAGCGTGAAAAATACATTTTTGACATATAAAAGAGATGATCCATGCTTATAAATATGTAGGTTTGGGGGGAATCTACATACATTTACATTCCCTGGTGATTGGAAAAAATTCTCTCGTGCATGAAGGATCCACTATTCTTCTTGAAATCTTTTCAATTTGATCAGTTTTCGGTGCGCATCCACTAAAAAATTCATTCCATCACTAAATCATTCACATAGCATTCAGATCATTTCCACTTCTAGAATATTTTAATTTTATCTTACTATTGTCATACATCTTATGCACACCCCCAGTCTTTCACACCAAACTCTCAATCTTTCCTGCAAGAGACTTTGCAATTTCTTAGACTGGACAATTATGGCCACTGAATAAACTGACACCGAGAGGGAAGCTGCTGGTGCATTACGAAGGGATGATATGATCATGAAACATCATTTTCATTATTCGATAAGAGTTGTATTGAGAAATTAGATGCTCCTCGGTTTTTTGACACATTATCAAAAGGACAACGTTCTGATCAGTAGCCTACCGATATGGAACTTCGGTATTATAGAATATATACTGATTCTAGGTTTTACGAATGACATGCCGAAGTCATGGGTGCCATATGAGGAAGAACATTCATTTTATAACATCACAAATAACATTCATCATTATAGGGCGACTTGGGATATAATGGTTTATGTCCTGAACCTATCGACTTGGACAATCTTAGGAAGTGAGCCAGTTGCGGAGGATTCTTCGGATCATTATGAAAGCACCTTTATGAGAAGAATTACTGGTAAAACTAAGGGCTGAGAGTAATGTGAATTGAGGTCTGGAGGAATATTTACATGTGAATGGGAATGTACATACTATTTACACCAAAAAGGTAGAAGTTTGGAGTGGAGTAGTGATACATCAAGTTTCTAGAGACTATGTGGACATCACAATTCCATTTCTACCACCAATCGATCCTAGTGCTGGAGTTATTGAGCTAATGGTGTCCGGATACCAAAAATTTACATCTTCACTATGGGGAGATTGGTATTATCCATTGGGGTGTCCAATGTATCATAGGCATCACCCCAGAAGGGTATCGGTATAACAAGTTTTTACCCACAAAGATTGTCTAGGGAGATAGGACAAGGACTCCCATTTTGACATGGAACATAATGGAGTTGGAAAAGGAGAAGATAGGAATAAAGAGATTTTCAAGTACATATTCATTTTTGAGTGGTTTAGTCTTTTTTTAAGAAGTATATGAATTTGAAGATGTTGTGGTGAGGGAGAAGTTCCCTTATGTGTCCCATACGAGTAAGAGAGGATCATACTAGATGGTTTTGGATATAGGTGAATACTAATCATGGGGCATCTACCTGGAAGAAAGACGATGTCCAAATGTTCAGAATACTAGGTTCCTTTCTACATGCCAATGTTTGTGTCTATTACCAGTAAGGGGAATAGGGATGGGAGTCTGACCGAGGATGCTAGTGAATGCTATGATCATGGAAACCAATCATAGATTCATCCTCAGAGTGCTAGTATTGGCCAGGTTGTACAACAATCTGGGGATCATTTTAATAGGAATCACACCTAGGAGAATCTATGGAACCTTTCAAATTCAACATGGCTTGTTCGTATCTTGCTATGAGAAATATGACTTCCAGAACACCACCCTCCCTCTAAGCAATGATCTGCAATCGTCTCGGTTAAACGTCACTAGGATTAGGGCACAGAAGCTCAATGATAAGGGATAATGGATAGGGTAAGAAACCATGAAAATTTATTCTTTAACCCTATTTCTGATGAATTCATCAGGGTTCACATCCGTCTGTCGAGGATAGGATGATCAGTTTCCCCACATTCCATATTTCCAAAGGCCGACAGAATCTATCGCTTATTTAGGGATGTTTGATCCTTTATCGAAATGGGATTATGGGATATCAGTATCCCCTTCTATGGATTCCCCCTTGATGCTAGCTACCTAGTATAGGTCTCCCTCATTGAATAAGAAGTTTTTCATGAAACTCTTCCCAGTTCCACGTCTTAATGGACACCCGTTAGTTACACTGCTTCTATCAAGACATTCCAAGGGGTCATGTTAGGGAAGCAACCATTGATTGGGGGAGTAGTCATGTTGGACAAAACTAGCATGTCCGGACACTGGAACACATGTATGCCAATATTCTTTCTGTTATGATAGGGATTCTTGAGGCGTGTAAGCTCGAGTCATCCCATGTCGATTGTGGGGAATTATATGTCATAGGCATGTCTCTAAGGTATTCTTCATCTTCCCATGTTGAACACATGGTATTCCATGTGTTTAACGTTCAGCAGATATAGATCAAACGGACCGAAACACTGGTCGAAGTGGATCAAATAGGTGTAATCCCCGGAGGGTACACTGATGTTCGGGGTACCTCGTGGTTAGTTACCTGATTACTGCTAGAAGTAGTGACAGAGTGGGTGAAATGATCTCATTGGGATGTGGTGGCCCAGGTAAAAATCAATATGGATGATAAATGGTTGAGTGAAGTGGGTGGGGAATGAAGTGGAACCCAGTGAGTATGGTAGTGATTTTCGTCATGAGCCTCAAAGAGACTTCATACATATTTTCATCGAAGGGAATCAATGTCCACGTACTTAAGTGGAGTGATGGGGAACCAGAGGAGGCATCCAATGAGATTAGACACCAGGATGGGACTTGGAGGAAGTGGGACCTCTGGGTTGGGGAATAACCCTCCAAAAACACATAGGCCTGAGAGAAAGCGACTAAACCGAGACATGGATAATGGGATTGAACCTCATGGAGGCTTCTACGTATCCCTGTGGTAGGGAATCAATGTCCACGTAGTTCAAGGTGAGGGCATAAAATTGGTGTGTACGCATAGGACAACAACCTGATAATATGTTGGGGCTTGCACGTGGCTTGGGGCCTGGGTTGGTCTGAAGCAACTGGGACAAACCAAATATGTGGTCTCAAGCAAAGGGGACAATGATGGATTACCATAGAATAAGGTATAATGACTTAATGCTGATTTTAAGCCACAACAACTTACCCCTGATTTGGGAGACACAACGGCTTAGCTGTGTTTGGTAGAAAAATCAGCTTACTGCTGTTTGGGGATTACGATGTCTTACCATCAGATGGTTTCATAATGGCTTGCCGTCAGATGGGGGACAACATCTTACCGCCGATTGGGGTACAATGGATTACCACTGATTGGGGTCACAAAAAGTTACCACTAATTGGTATTGAACCTGACAGAGGATTTCTATGTAACCTATATAGGAGTCAAGAATCAAACCCAGGTATTTTGAAAGAGGTATGATGGCGTTCTGCTGAACAAAATGAGATTCTACAATTTAACATCTTGTGGGGCGATGGTGAACCAACATGAAGTGATTGGAAGCAAAGGTTGTTGGTCTTGAACCTCAGGGAGGATTCCTACATACCTAGCCCTAGCAAGGATCAAAGTCCCCATAGTTTGGAATGTGAGCTTGGTGAAATGATGTGGAGTGGGGATTATACGTGGTTAGTAGCCCAAAGAGGAAACAAGGGGTTACACAAGGTTAACTTCCTAGGTAGATGGAGATTAGGAATTATGCAAGGATGGAGGTCTGGAGTAAAAAATCCTAATGGGTGGTGTGGGGTATCAGAGGTCCATGTTCCCATATTTCCTCTTAGTCATTGACACAGAAGAGATAAGGGGTATCAACAATGATACCTCATGCAAGAAACACTTAGGGGATACAAAAATATGGTTTCCCTTCCCCATGGACAAGCATCACTCCAACAAAGGGGATCACATTCATTGTGAGGACAATCTCACTCCTGTGGAGATGAGCGGGTGTAGAGAATGTCCAATCCAGGTCACCCAATGTATATTTCATGGGGTGAGGCCACATTTTGACACCATGTTCTGAGGATGAGGGTTCATGGAAGTTTATCACCATGTAGCTCATACAAGATGGAGTCACTCCATACCCTTAGGACTTACATAACTAGCAGGCTCTAACCCTTGATGAATGGAATGCGTAGGCAATGCCATGTAAAGGTGGTGTAATGGAGTGATCCGATGAGGGTTCCACGTTATCATGACTATGCGAATAAGAAATAACAGTTATCATGCTTGTGAGAATAAGCAAGAGGCTAAGGAACATGACATGAATCACCACCAATGGGACTTTAAAATTACATTGTACGAACCTAGGGGTCCTATGGAAAATAAGATTTTAGAGCAAAGGGGTTCACAAGAAGGGATCACATGAAGCTCTTATGCTCCATGTAGTAGAGTAGCTTCACGAAGGTGTATGCTTCATGAAGTGGGGTTTCCTTACCTAGACAGAAGGAATATGTGTATATGGAGGGAGATTCACGAAGTGGAAGTGTGACACGGTGTAGTGCCCCCCAAATCAAAGGTACCCTGTTAGGTGTAGCTTTGAAAAACAATGTGATTCGTGAAGCAAAGTGACCCTACCTTAACATAGGGTGTACATGTGAATAGAGGGTACTTTTCGAAGCATAATTGCTCTGTGAAAACCCAAGTCCCTTGGAGACCCCCTTCCAATGCGATGGCTTGGAGGCTCCACAAAGGGAATACCTCTTTGTAGAGGGGTGGTGTTTAGGCCCAGGAAAAGGTAATTCATGGTGATTATGTACCTTGAAGAGCTCATTTTTCATAGAGCAAATTGTGCTTCGTGATTTGAGAGCATAGAAGTGGAAATGTCGTTGTATCCATTCTATGGGATGGGGGGGTATTTATAGGCAAGAGGCACCGCGAAGCTGGGATCGATCGGTGCAATCCTATATGGACCTTTTCATAACCATGTATCCTCCCACCTCCTTCATCTATAGAGGCTTCTATAACATCAATCGGATGGTGGAGCCTCTAGCTTCCATGCTCTATAGCATCTTTGAAATCCTAATGTGTATCGAAGAGCATCCCACCTCGTTGCTTCGCGGAAACTTCACAAACGTCAAGAGGATCATGGAGCCTACTTCCTCCTTAATCCAGAGTATCTTCACAAACATTAATCGGATCACATACCATCCCACCACTTTTCATCACAGTGGATTCACAAATGTCAAGTGGATCATGGTGCCTCCTACCTCCTTACTCCCCGGTGTCATCAAAAACATCTATCAGATCGTAGAGCATCCAACATCATTGCTTTGTGGTAGCTTTTTGAGGGAGATAGCTTCACGTCGACCGCCGTGATGGCCATGATCTACGAATAGGCTTCGTGATGCCTCTTTATAAGAGGTGGTTTTGCCTTTGTGTTGGATATTTCTTTCCCTATATTTTGGTGCCAACAATTTCCCCTGTCAGACTTGGAGTCCAATAGAAAATGAGGGTCTAAGTTTGAGGTTCAATCACCAAAACATTTTGGTCAATCAAGAAGAAGGATTATAAAGGAGGGTCACAAGGCAAAGAGGCAACGCACGGGTTGAGAGAACGATAAATCTCACAGTGGCCAGATGCACCATGAAGCACAATGGGTCATCACCTATAAATTGGGTAGGCTGACATATCTTTTTTCCCTTTCTCACCTTCGCATTTTGGTGATTTGTTCTCTCAATTCATGATGCTCTATATACAATGTGATTGCTCTCTGTGAATTGGGATTTCTGCTTCATGGCACAAAATGAGTCTTATACATTGCAAGGGTGCGCTCTGCGAATTTTTTTTAGTAGAGTGGTGGCAGGGCTCTGCGATTTCCTACTGGACCCAACTCGGTGAACGAACTCTACAGATGGGAATTCATGAAAGTGCTTCACGAACCTGATCCAAAAGGTTCCAAATTAAAAAAATGAATTGCTCAACAGGAAGGTGCCTAGGGGGTCCTTGTAGATGCTTCCTGGAGGGAGGAAATGGAGGATATCTCGGGTATAGGATAGTTCGTATGGATCCATTCTAACCATAATTCCTTTGAAGTGTTGCTTTCAGAATTCTGAAAGAACTATCCACTGTGAAGGAGGTTGTCATTGAATGGATTTGGTCTAAGGGATGATGCCTTAATCAGTAAAGCGAGTAGGGATGAGCCAGTTTACAGGTTTAAGAGAATGCTTTGCCAGTGCCAGTGGTTTATGGCGACTGACGACCATACATGGGAGGATTTTACACCTATCGAAGATAACTTCCCATACAACCATGTTAATAACATTTATGGGAAATCATTTTATCCAAATACATATGCCCTGTTGTACCACAATACTCTAAGGGTGGTCTTGGGGAACCTGAAAAATGGGCGGACATACAAGTGGGATCTATGCCAGGGAGACAACATTACAGATGAGTAGGCCTAGGCCTACTTGGTAGGTGCCTTGTGGGACGAGTTTAGGGTAGAGCTGAGGCAAGTGAGCCTGTATGAGGCAGCTTGGGCCTCTCAATTTCATATCTATAATCCAAAGCAGCTAATTTGGGAGTTGCTAAGAAGATGGTCATCGAGAACCAACACCTTCCATTTGCAATATAGAGTGGTCGGAATCTTCCAGGGGGATCTGCAATAGATTTTAGAGCTCCCAATAGTGGGGGAGATGTACGATGACATCCACCCTATTGTGGATGCATGGGATGATCCAGAGTAGATGCCACTTTTGGAAAGGGCATTGATGGAGCTAGTGTCGGGAGAGGATAATGAGTCAGTGAGAGACACCCACTTAAAACAGTGGTTTATGCAGTTTTGGAACTCCCTGAAAGATAGTCTGTTCCTTTTGAGGCCTCGAACCATCCTGAAGGGTGTTCAATGAGGAAAAAAGAGCTCATATTTGCAGATTTTGGAGGAAAACAAGTGAAAAACATGGGGATTTAGGGTCAGTATCAAGCAGAAAATGGTGGATAGGATGGATACGTTCATCGTAAGAATTATCAGTGGCTAGATCCTGGACGTGAGGGATACTAACATGGGTGTGTGGCAGAGAACATTCATTACGGAATCAATGTTGGTGACATCGGGACGGGATATCCTTGGGATCCAGATGCACACTGTGTTGTAAAAGATTTTGTGGCCCAACTGCAAGGGGAAGAATCTACAGAGGATATACATGCCATTTCACCTTTTGTATTGGTGGATAGAGGTGAATATTATGGGTATCTATGAATATCTAAAACCAATATCCCCTCAAGGATTGAATTTTTTCCCAACCATTATGAATGTGGAATGGAGCTTTTCGACCAATATGACCTCAATGTCGATGCTAAATTTAGTCTGAAAGGTAGACAAGTTGAACATCCACCTGTTCCCACTACCAACAGGTGTGTTTCCTGGTGACAAACTAGGGATGAAAGAGCTTCAGTACTACCTGCTATCCTTATGGGGTGGAGTCTTTGTGTCATGGGACAACCACAAGTCCCTCTATGAGTTGTACACCCAACACCATTTTACAAGGAACATTCAGTGCATGCAAGGACTAACCCCACATCTATACATGGGGGTGCACCATGAGGAACACCCTTGTGTGATGTGGAAGATGTTGATCATTTTCACACTAAAAGATAGGAATATGTGGATTGAGCTACCTCTTCCCATGACCATCTCCAGTTTGGTGAAGGATAAAGCCTCGAGTTGGGAGGTGGCAGACCCAGGGGTGATACTGAAGTAGCCAACCGTTCGGACTAGTGACATGGTGCCCACCCAACCTCGAGGTCGGGATCAGAAAGCAACAAGGACCTCCATCCATGGCAGGGCTATCATTGTGGCGAGGCACACAATAGTTTAAAGGGCGGAATCAGTAGCAGATCTAGTGATGGTAGTGGACCAGGCGATCCCAAAGAAGAAAAGTTATCCAAATGAGAGGCCGCCCAGGGGGTTTCACAGGATATCCACCTAGGCCCCATGGAAGCGGCTGCACCACATAGATATGTCGTATAATGCTGTCTTCCCAGAGGATTGGGACATCGGGGAAGTCAATATGAAATTCCAGGACCCATCCGAGACGTTGAAACACCTGAACCATCTCGGGATAGATTTGTTTGTGTATCAGTTTTGTCAGGGCTGACTTTGCGGTATCCTTGACAGAGGCAGAGTGATACCTGGCCAGGGTGGAGGACATTTTTCACTCCTAGGGTGCTCCGATCCGATGATAGATTGAGTAAAAGTATTTCTGGATTGAATTGACAGTACACAGTTATCGATAGCTTAATTGAGGGAATTCTTACCTCTCGTGGAAGAATTGTAAGAGTCCTCTTGGGGGGAGGAGGCCAGTAGAGGGATCCCTATAGTGGAAGGCACGGTCAGCGATTCCAACATGGAGTTGGAGGAGTACACAGATTCCATAGAGGTAAAATCCTAACCACTCTCATGGTTTCTTCACTCAGTTTGTTTAGAATATATCAACTGTCAATCGAATCATACATGAACGCCTTATTCGCAATACTCATTCTTACCGTGTAGAAGATGAAACTGTGGGAACCTCGGGATCTAACCCCGTGGCTGTGAAGATCATCATGTTGGGAGGTTCATCGACTCCCAGGGTGGTCCTCCTAGATTATTTGGACATCAATTCAATATATGGAGGGCCACAATTTGGATTACTGATGAAAACAACCCAAGAAAAGCCTATCTTTTTGATCTCTCTAAGTATCTTTTACAGAATTCATGAATATCGTCCATTGATAAGATTAACTGGTACTTGTGTTCCTCTTTCATGAATAGTTCTTCAAATGACATGGGTTGTTTTGGCACAGTTGGTGGGTACTACTGGTGGAGATTTTCCTGGGGGAACGTCGGTGGTCGTGGAGGCGAACACTCAAACCAACCATGCTGCAGCGCTCCCGATCACATGTGGGATCTCCAGCGGGGATTTTACTGAAATAATTGGTGTGGAATCTGATGACGGGGCTCAATCAGATGACATGAGTCCTGATCTAACTGATTAGACTCCTGATAAAGACAATTCGAAGGATTTCCTAGGGGCGTTTCCCAGGTATGAGCCTTACAATCCTGCAAACCGGGACGAGACATCCTCAAATGAATTGGATTGCAAAATCATCTTTCATCGGTCTGGGAATCATATCATTCTCTTCATCGATGACACCCCTTAGGCACAATGTGTAGACCATATAGGGAGGTTTCTTTCATGGCTATGTGAGCTATGTGTTGGCGGAGTGGATTCCCAGTGTCCCCATATAATCATTCAAGATCTCATGGAAGAGAATATTTGAGAGTATGATCATGTCCTTGGTGTATTCTGCTAGCAGAGAAAAGGGGTAAACATCCAGAGACACCAGGAGGATGAAAATGAGATTCCACATCTACGGGCCCAGTCAAATGAGAAATCTGCTTTTCACAACGCGCAATTGGAAATTATATCATGATGAAGGCCCAATTGGCAGAGGCTGAAGAGCGCATGAAGAAATCCATTGACGAGACGACTGTCATCTGAACCAATAAGGAGTGGGCTCGGGTTGCGGCTGACCAACATCACCCCATTTCTACCAAGAGGAGATGGAACTAACAAGGGGATAGCAAATGTTGGATGCCACATGGCATAGGGTGGTGGAACTGGAACAATCTTTTCACGGGGTCAACCAATCCGTGGGAGGGGTCGGTCCTCGAGTGCAGTATTGAATGTAACTTTTGAATGTACTTTCACACTTGTATTATTTATGCTAGATGCATACATGAATTTTATTTGTTGATTTTTCGTTTATTTCACTCTTTTTACATTCGTGGAACATCCAGTGATCAATCCATAATCTCTTGTGGGCCAAGCCTCATATGTGAAACAAGGGACGACCACCTTTCTATTCCACCCGAATATTAGAGTTCCAAACCAATATAGGATGGTTTTATCAACCATTCCAGATTTCTAAGAGGAAAGAGAGAGTCCTAACTAGATGATAAAATTCTAAGAACATTCGAATTGCAATTTTCCCAATATGATATAGCGTACGATCTGGGAAATGCTAGGGGCATTAGAATGAATCCAAATAGAGAGGAGTGGAAGGTGTGAATCACAATAACAAAAATTCAGAATGATGTGGGGGTGTCATGACAATAATGGATAACTACTGACCATGTTCAAAACACATCAACCATATTGTGTTAGTGTGGCATGGGGACAAAAAATAAGGGCAGACCACTGACCTTGTTTGAAACATGGTACCTGACTTAAAATGTTGCCACAATCATTTCAGAAAAATATCACAGGACAGTAGGCGAGCCATAGGCCGAGCACCCTAACTGTTAGGGGGTTCCTTTAGACGTGAAAAAGGATGAAGATCTGAATAAATGGCATGCAAAGAATGGGTAATGGATTTATGGGTTATTCGAATGGATTCCAACAATCCCGAAGTCATGAAACCATGGTGAAATCATGTTAGGTGAGTGCATCTGTCAGATCTTGGATCATTCCTACATCCAGACAGGACCCCTCTTATGAGGAACCAAACACAGCACATAATTACCTGGGGCATCCTAAACTTGTTCAGGGTATGGTTGTAGTTTAACATCATGAGTTCAAGACATGGTAACATATAATGAGATCATGAGGAATAGTACATATCACAATGTTTATGAGATCTCAGGAGGCACTCGGTATACCACATATTCCCGAAAGAGTTCGGGCTACAGAGGCAAGAAATGAGGGGCAATATTTATGATTCTTGGGGATGGACTTGAAGATGAAATTTCTAGGAATTCCTATGTATCCCAAAAGGATGAGAATCAAGCCACAAGTATTTATGGATGTTTTCTTTAAACCTTCCAGATAAGACATAGAAAGATCATAGTTTAAGGTCTTAGAACTCTGTACAGATATGGTAAGGAATGAGGGAGACATATGGTTAGGTGATTATAAAACCCGATGTGAATGAGGACCAGATTTTCAGATCACCATGTATTCTTTGGGGACATTTTAGTTTGAGGGACCAAAAATGATAGTTAGGATGGGCCCGAAGTAATGTTCAGAGTCATTCTCATGTATCCCATGAGAATGAGAATCATGAAAAATGTACTTATGGATACAAAATGGTAAGGTACCCATGCCAGGGTTGATAAGGTTGTGCGGTTCTAGTCCACGCACTAAAATAAGTTTCATTTGATAGAACTTGTTTGTCCTTTAGGATAGATGTGTCTTTTTTGGGTGAAGTGATAAATCAAGTACGGAGGATCCTGGTGTCACGAGAGTTATCCAGCCAAATATTGGAATTGAAAAATGGTATGGTGGATGACCAACACCCAAAACGATGTCCCCTTAAGTGAGGTTATCAAAATGTAGTTCCATTTTTCATCATGCGGCCAGGATGATAGAATTGTAGTTTTGGGTCATATGATAGGACCAACCATGCATTTTAACGTCGTGAAATAAATAAGTAATAGTTTAAAGTCATGTGGGACCAGGAACATAGTTTAACGTCATACGGCTCAGACACTTCCAGGGAAGAATCCTTGGGCCGAGGGGCCAGAAAGGATAGAGAATGGAAAGCTTGACCTATGGACAAGGCGTATAGGTGTTGCTACATAACCCATGAGGATGTGAATCAACCCTTATGTAGTTCTAGAAGTGTAGTTTAATGTCACGTGGGACAAGAATGTAGGAGATAATTTCTCCTATAAAATAAGTATGTGGTGTGGGTATTGCAAACCCGATGTGAATGGGGACATAATCCCACACATGCCACACCACGTAATGTTGTTAAAGTCGGGGCATAAAAGGATGAACAAAAGAGACAAATTAGTGGAACTTGATCTGGACCCAATGATGAGAGGTCTGATTGTTCCTACGTATCCCATGAGCATGGAAATCAAGATATACATAGTTCTAATGGTTGCGTTTCTTACGCCTTAAATATAAGACGTACAAATAGATCTTAGTTTATGGTCATAGAGCTCGGACCATGGAGAAGAGAAACTCTTCCACGTATGTGTAGACCACGATCTAATCCCTAAGCCCAGATGAGTCAAAACATAGTGTGGGAATCAAGGGCGACAGAGATCTTTGCAACACATGGAATTCACATAAGGGGGAAATCATTGTAAAGCCCCTAAGAGTGCCTCAACATGGATTTTTTATTCTAATGTGAAAATGTGCACTGATGAATATTACCAAGAGAGTCAAAGTTCCACTTGGACATGATGAAGTGGATAAGGAGATGAATCATGAAATTGATATTTAGGGATTGGTAGGGTTGGCGTGATGATAGAGGATAACTATTGACAGTGTTTTCAATACATCATCCATATCATGTGACCTGAAATGGGAGCAACAAATGAGGGTCAATTGGTGACCATATAAACAATCTGGGACTTGATTCAATGTTTCATTCGAGATCCTCAAGGATGTTGACCTGAAATGGTATGAGAGCCCTTTTACTGAGCATCCATGCCATTTGGGGGTCCTTTTGGATGTGAAAGATGTTGGAATCCCAAATTAAGGGGAACATGAAGCCTGAAAATTGGGGGAGATCATGCTTAGTTTGACTCCAACACTCTAGGTCCTGAACAAAAGTACTCCTCGGAACATTGTCAAATCGTTGAAGAGGGTCAAGGGGCCCAACATAAGAGCATCCAATCCAAAAATATAAGTGTATTAAATGAGATTTTAGGGATCTCTAGAGAAACAGGTATGTGTCATGGTTGTTACAGATCCAATGTGAATGGGGACATAAATCCAGAACACACCATATACCCCTCCCCTAGAAGGACTCTAGCCATGGAGTCTGGATGATTAGGTGGTTTCTAAAAAAATGGGCTAGTCCCGTAGACTAAAAATCCAGATAGTCCAAAGTAACACATGAGGATGAAAATAAAGTCACAAATACTTCTAAGGGTGCAATTTAGCGTCTTGCGGGATGATTATGGATGAAATTTATAAGACATGGAGGGTAACCTAATGTGAATGAGGATGTAAGTCCATACCAGACCACTCAATCCTAGATGAGAACAAGGGCCATTGGGCGACATGGTTGAGGGATCTAAGGCGGGATGTCCCAATCAATTCACAGCTTAACGTCTTATATTGTGTATGATGGTGCTATTGGATTATGGTCATAGTTCTCGGACTATAGATACCTAGTTTAATGTCATGAGTGGGGGGTAGGTGACTGGAGAGGGTGAATCATCATGTCAATGGAAGACCAAAAAATTATAAGAATGATTGATGATAACTGCAGACCTTGTTTGCAACACAATATCTATATTTGTGTGACATGGGTTTAGGAAAAAAAAATTATGCATTCATTTTTTATCATATATGCAACACGAGACTTGTATCAACTTGTTCCTTGAAATCCTTAGGGACATTGGATAGAAATTGTCGGAGATCCCTTGTGCCAAGAATCTATGATTTTAGGGGGTCCTCTTGGATATGAAGGATGATGGAAGCCGAAATTATGGGATTCATGAAGCATGGAAGGGCCTATGCTTGAAAAGTGGAAATAGTTGAAGGGAAGATGTCTCAAGTGGATATGTGTGACACAGAAAAGATATCCCAATGTGAATGAGTTTGTAAGTCCATACAACACTGCACAATCCTTGATGAGAACTTGGGGCGTGAGGCCGAAAGGGGGAGAGGGACCTGAGACATGAAGTTCTGTTCGGTTTGAAGTTTAACAACATAAAATGAAGACAATTTAGATCTTAGAGTAAGATCGTAGGGATCAGACGGTAGACATGTGACCCTTCATGCAAGTATTTCCAACCAATATTCCCAACCCCAAGTAAGCAATTTTCACTGTGGGAAATAAGGAATATGACCTGACTCTTCCCAACCTATAATGGTATGACAGGTGGACTCACAAACCTGCCCATTGAAGACTGACGTTTGAAGGGATAACGGAACAAAATTAACCACTTCGCCCAATATTTGGGACATATGGGGTGTCGTGACAATGATAAAGGATATCTGTTGACCATGTTCGAAACTCATCATCCATATCATGTAACCTGTGATGGGAAAAAATGAGTATCGACCACATACCATATTCTCATTGTTCAACCTATTTCTATTTTTTTTAAATCCTCAAGGAAGTTGGCCTAAAATTGTAGGATATACCTTAGGCTAAGTATCTATACTATTCGGGGGACCTCCGGGGTGTGAAATATGATGAAGTATCAAGTACAGGGAGTGGGTGAAGTATAAATGTTCCCATGAAACAAAATGTTACTTAGTACTGTGAAAGAGGTAGAGGTCTCCAGGTAAATGGATGTATGGTTCAGTCATGATGAAACTGACATAAATGAGGCTAAAAGCCCGAACCATACAATATTTTTTGACCTGATTGGACATTCTGATGTTTGGGACTGGTCGTATAGACAAAATGTCTGAGTGTTCCAACATATCCCATAAGGATGGAAATCAATCCGTACATAGTTCATGAAGTCCATGCAGTTTGGCATCATGCAGTGAGGACGTGGGAGAATAGAAGATCAAGAAGGGTCTACAAGGAGCGATCCTCATAATCCTGACATGAGACAGGCCAAAGGATCCTACATGACACCATAAGGGATCCTCTAAGAGAACTCTACCTAGGGGGTTCGTCAATGAGGAATCTGAGGTCTGGACACAAGATGGGGCATCCGAGAATTCTATAATATCCCATTATCTTGGTAATAAAGCCATACATAGTTCTTGGAGGTGATCTGCATGTTAGTGCCATGCAGCAAAGATGATGGATAGTTTGAGGCCGTGCAGGACCATTTACAGTTTTACGTCGTTTAGGACGACATATAGTTTAATTCCATGCAAGAAATAACATGTAAGGTCATGTGGGAAGTCATAGAGTTTAATTTCACTTGCGAAAATATACAATTTAATGTCATGTAGGACCATATATAGATTATGGTAAAGCCAGACCTAAAACAGTTTAACATCCTATGAAATGATATACAATTTAATGCCATGCGGGACAACAAATAGTTTAAGGAAATGTTGAACCACATATAGTTGAAGGACATGCAGAACCCTCTTTGCTAAAGAAAATTATATCTTGAGGAACTCGGAGTTAGTGGGAGAAGTTATATGCTCACCATCTATATTCATTAAGGAGTATTCACCATTAGGGTAAACCTTATGAATAATATAACTTCTAACCCATTTGGGATCCAATTTGTATTGTTTTTCCCATGTATCATTGGTGTTTTCAAGGCCAAAACCAAGTCGCCAATCAAGAAAGATCAAAGGTGAACTTTCATGTTGAATTCTCTTACTATCTAATTCAGATTCCTCTCAAGATTGTGCAGGGTGGGAAGCCCATTCTCATCGAGTGCGTCCAATTCATCTAGATGAATATTAACTACTTTATCTTGTTCTATCTGATCATAGATAGCTATGAGTAATGAAGGCAACTTAATATCGATGGGTAGGGTGGCCTATGTTCCATACACTTGCGAGTATGGGGTCACCTTTTTGGAATTTCAAGTCGTGGTCTGATAATCCTCAAGGGCTTTGGGGAGCATGTCTGAACAATACTTCTTGTTCAAACCTACCATTTTTTTCAAAATTTTAGAGTGGGTTTTGTTAAACGCCTCAATCTTACCATTTGCCTGTGAGAGGTAGCGGGAGGTATGGTTAACACTGATGTTGTACTTGGCTTACAATTTCTTTAACTCGACCTCCTAGATGTTGGTTCCATAATCAGTGAGGATCGAATGAGGGACTCCAAATTGGTAGATGATGTTGGACCTCACAAAGTTAATGATATAATGGGCCTTGAATCCCTTGAGTGGATCCAAATCTTTCTACATGGGAAACAAAATCTGTAGCAATCAGGATGCATTGGAACTGGTGAGCTATCACCAGTACATATGGTCCCACGACATCAAGTCCCAATACTGCAAAGGTCCAAGAGAACATGGTAGTGTGGAGAGGCTCTGGAGGCTAATTCACAATTTTTTCATGAATATGGAAAGCATGGAACAATGTGGAAAACTCGATGCAGTCACCGATTATATAGGGCCAAAATTACCTCAGTCTCTAGATCTGGTGGGATAGTTTTGGCCCGATATGACAAGCCCTGCAAGAACTAGATTGAACCTCCTTAATGGCCAGAGAAATCATGAATCCATAAATGTAATGGATGAGAAAACCATCAAAAACATGCTTGGAGAGGATCTTCTCAAGACTAATACCTCTCTGGAGGGTAAATTGTAATGCACGACATCAGATTCGCTCATGCTCGGCTTGATCTACCAGAAGATTACAATGCTGAAGATACTCAACCAATTGTATCCTCTAGTCAAGAGTTAATTATGTCACTGAGGCAGGGGGCCTGGGGGTCCTGACATGGAGGCACCAATGGTAAGGTGGCTTACCTGCAGACTATCATCATCATCTGATGTGATGGGAGCGATGACTCTCTGATGTGCCATGTGAATAATCAAATCATCATGATCAAGATCTACAAGTGATGCAACTAGGTTTCCCACAGAGTCTAATCTACCGTTCTATGACTGAGGGACATGGGTAACCTCTAGTTGAGATGAGAATTCTACCACCAAATGGTGGGTACACTCCAATAGTGGTACAAGCTCTGGCTTCCTCAGGAAGTTGTCACCATTTATCTTCTTGATGACTAGTTCGGATTCCCCATTCATATGAAAGTGGGGAACATCAACCTCTAGGGACTACAAGAGTCTAGTGATGAGAGCCTAGTACTCTGACTCATTGTTTGTGCAATCATATGATAACAAGAATGAATATGGCATAACATCTTGTGATGGGGTTATGAAGTCGATACCCAAGAATACCCTGTTGAACCTTGGGTCATTAGTTTTTCTACCGGTAGAGCTCTGGGATGCCCCATCAAAGAGAATTTTCTAACACGGTATGGCTTTTCCTACTAAAAGGATTGACTCATCGGGAAAATCAAGGTCTATTTATTGGTCTGAGGGTTTTGGATGGGCAGAAATGAAATCATCCAATGCTTTCACATTGATATCCTTCTGTTGAAAAAACCTGATGTGCAATTGCTGGAGAATCACTGCCCACTGAGCTAGACAGCCAGTCAACATGGTGCGGTTTAGGATGTATGTCAGCGATTCTACTCTGGAAACTAGATTTACCTCATGGTGTTATAGGTAATGTTGCAATTTATGTACTACAAATATGAGCACAAGGCAGATTTTCTCAATAGGGGAGTATCTAGTCTCTGTATCGAGGAGCATGGAGCTGGGGTAGTGGAAAGTGTTTTCAGTTCCCTCACTGTTCTTCTAGGTGAGAAGAGAACCGGGGGATCATTTCCGGGTGGTCATATGAAGGAATTGTGGTTTTCTGGAAATGGGTGGCATCAATACCATAGGCTGGAGTAGATACCTCTTGATTTCTTCAAACGTAGTATGACATTCTTCATCCCAGTGATAAAAATATCCTTTATTCATGAGCCGAGAAAAGGGCTTACACATGCTAGGTTGATTACAAATGAATCAACATTTGTAGGCTAAGTGTCCTTGTAAGCCTCGAAGCTCCCAGATATTGCTCGAGGGATTCATCTGGGTGATGGCCTTGATCTTCTCCGGGTCGATCTCGATGCCCTTGTATTTGACAAAGAAGCTGAGAAACATTCCAGAGGTGACCCCAAAGGCACAATTCTATGGGTTCATCTTCTGACAGGGAGAATTTAGGAAGACAAACACCTTCACAAGGTACTTGATATGGTCTTGAAGCTGGGGAAATTTGACCACCAGATCATCTACGTAGCATTCCACTAATGTTCATAGGATTAGCTTAAATATGTGATACATTTCCCACTGATAGGCGGACATTCATTATTTAGACCGAAGGGCACAAATTAGTAACAAAAAGTACCTTGTGGGTCACTAAAGACCGTATACTCCCCATCCTTATGATCCATTTGGATCTGTTTATACCCAGAGTACCCATCCATGAAGGAGAGGGCATGAAACTCTACTGTAGAGTCAATCAACAATTCCATCACTGAAAGGGGAAAACCATCCTTTGGACCTTGACAGTTGAGACCCCGAAAGTCGATAAAAACTCTAATCTGTCTTTTATTCTTCCTAACATGCACAATTATGGGTAACCATATGGGGTACTAGATATCATTAATAAAATTCGATCGGATGAACTTATTATCTTAAGCCTCGATGATGGCACCATGGGAAGGGGGAATCTTTCTAGGAGGCTACTTAACTATATGATGATTTACTGGAAGACCGAGGTGGTGGATGGATACTTGAGGATCTACTCCCGGAATCTCATTGTAACTTTAGGAGAATACATCGTTGTGCGGTTTCGTGAAGTTTACATACTATTGTTGCTCCTGAAGGGTGATAACTGCACTAATAAATGTGGGTTTTAGATCTATATCACTGTCAAGGATAACCTGTACCAATTCATTGACCGAGGTGGAGATGCCTTTTTCAAAAAATGAAGGACCATCCTCAAAATCATCTCCTTCACTTATAGTGGAGGGATACATGGTGGGTGGAGATACCTTTGAGTCAACAGATCCTGACGGGAGACTGGTGCTAGGTTGAGCGGCGGTAGACAGTGCAACACATGACTGCTATGCTACTGAAACAATTACAATGAAGGATATCGATCTAATCCCATTTTGTCTCTATCCTAAGGGGCCATACATGATGATATAAAAGAAGTAGTGGCACGTCAGCCTGGGACATTTTATCCCAGCTTAGAAAAACAAGAAAGTATGCCATATTTCTATTTTCCTGGGGCAGATATCCCAATACCTTATAGGGGTAGGGGGCTTAGGGATCACTAAGGCCTGATTCATATAAAAATATGAGGTGATCTTCCAACATCACTTGGAATTGGGAATGTGGTCCCCCCTTGTCCTAGAGACAACAAAACATTACCCCAAATAGAGTTTCATGGCCTCCAATGGATGGATAGAGAAGACATATGCATCATCTAGGCATGCCTATGGTTCTTTTAAAACTAAAATGGTCTTGACTTCGTTGGCCAAAATCTTTTTGTCTTTTCTCTTGTATTAGTCGACATCCTGGTAGCAGGCTTCACAAGATGTAAATGGAGACGTGTCACCTTGGAAAGTGCCTACTCGACCATTAAGGGAGTACATGAGGCACGAGTGACACGATTAAGGGACCAATGCATATCGGTGGAGCCATGGTCTTCCCATCAATTCATTGTATATAGTGTCCGGTGAAAAAACCATGAAATCAGTGTTGGAAACCAGACCACTGAACTGGGTCTTCGAGAGGATCTTGCCGACTGGAATCTTTTCCGTCCTATCATAACCATGAATTTTCAGGTCAGAGGGACTCAGATCATACTCATATAGGCCCATCTTATAGAATTTCCATGCCGGAATAAGTTTATACCTAGATCCTATGTCGACAAGTCTATGAAGAATCTCTACACCATTGAAGTGACCAATGATGTATAGTGGGAAAATGTGCCCCTATATGGGGGAACCATCATCTACTCAAGTGAAAGTAATTTCTAGACATTCAACATTCTCTACTGCATCAGAATGGAAGGCGTTTCCAGCTAATACAACCATCTCAAACTGAAAGGGGATTAATCAACCTTTATTGAGGGCTACACACTTATCTGGAGACAAGAGAAGGGCCTCAAGGATCGAGAACCTTATCAAATTGCTGGAAAGATGCTTGAGGAAATTATACTTCAATGCAAGGCATGAGCTTCTACATACTAGAGGTCACTCTATGACAGGAGGTATGGAGGGCCCTACTGGCTGGACCGACAATTGACTGGTGTTGGGAATGTCCCACTAATCCCAAGTCGATTCCTGTTGAGAAACCACCATATGAGGTCCAGCTTAATGAGATAGCTCAGTAATGGAGTGTGGCTAATCATGGAAAGGTCTGGGTAGCTTTTCCTGATCCAGTAGCACAAAAAACGGTGAAGGAGGACTTGATGACATTATATGAGAAGGATGTGCATGCAGAGCTCAGCGCTAGGCCTACTATCCTGTTTGAGTGGCATGCATATCCTGGTAGGAAGTGCTAGCTGAGGCACTTCGTTGACCCATATAGTCACAGCTCCACCGACGCTGGTGTCGGCTAGGGATGTTGGGATGATCTGTCAAGCCGTCCTCAACTTCATGAATTCACATGCCACATATTCCAGAGCTCATCCCAACCTAACCATGATGTTTTCAATATGATCATGAATCCGGTCTTTAAACACATAACACTATTTGAGTGTGAGCCCCAGGATCCTCTGATAGGGGTAGTTTTTGGGGAGATCAATTATATCTGCCTCTTTTAGCCTCTTACATTCAAGAAAACGTAAAATACCCTATTCCAAGGCACATAAAAAATAGAAGGTAACCTGTTCATTATTAAATGAGTAGGTCCGGTTTCATTTGTATGGGAAGTGGCCTCTGGGAGCCTGATTCTGACGAGGGTCTGAAGGATCTTATCGAGAAGGCGGAGCCAGAATATCTTTCCTGGGATGTGGAAGCGCATTACGTGGGGGTGTCTGCTGATTTAGAGGCTGAAGCCCCTAGGCAGGAGGCTACATCTGTGGTGGAGGGCCTTTGTGGTGCTGCGGAGGTGGATCCACTAGTAATAATTTGAGTTGTATGGGGGGATCTATTTGGGATACTGTGAGAGGCTCGACCCTAGATACCGTCCTCGTGAGAATTGATGGAGGCAACATAGAAGCCCGACTGGCTAGTTTCAAGGCTTCTTCTAGGCACTGGGTCTTATCGTAGAAGTATCAGAATCCCCTAGGGTATGCGATCGGAGAGGGGACTAGTTCTATCTATACATTCCCAACACACATCATCAGTTGTTGATCCAGAGTCAGTGGCATGTCAATGGAGTATGTGCGCCCTTTCTACCAGGAGAAAAAGTCTGTGATGCGCTCAACAAGAATATTCTTTCACATAAAGTGGTCTGTAATACACTTCTTCTGAGTGGTGGAGTTGAACTGGTAAATAAATTTCCTTTGAATATCTACCCTTCTAGCTACATATCTGATAGGTAGTTGGATGTACCAGAAAAATGAAGACCCTATCAATGTCTATACAAAAAATCCAAGTTTGGCGGCCTCTCGCTGTGATGGAGTTCCCATCATGGATCCACACATTGAAATAAATTGAACCAGATACAGCGGCGGGTCACCCATCCCATTAAAGGGGGAGAATGCGGGATTTTTGAAACCCGAGGGAGCTGGCATATCATGCACCCTCACCAGATATGACATGCCATCTGGAGGGATTTCCACCTGTCACATTTCTAATGCTTTGAGGCAATCAATGAGCACCACTATAGGATCATATGGGTGGAGTTTTCAATTTGGATGGGGATCCATGACCACCAAGGAATTGGTGGGTTCTTCATCATGATAAGTAGGAACATCGGTTTGGGGAGCAGCTTTTTGGACGGCATGCGGGGCAGCTTGGGAAACCTGAGCCAGGTCCCATGGAATATTGCATTGCTCGGGTGGATTTGGAGACACATATCGCACCCTCATGACTTTAGTTCTGGCCTCTACCATATCTGCATGGGTAGAATGGTCAGAGACAACCAAAGGAAACTCACAAAGGGGAAATTGTGTCTGCCTCTACTGTCCCAGTCATACAACACCGTAATTAGGTTGTCGCTTCACTGTGCATTCATCAATGTGGTCATCAACCATCTTCTTGTAATCTTCATAGCTATTGAGGCAACACATATTTCTCAGGATCCTCTGCCGTCTTCAGCAAAAATACATATGGTTAGGAGGGTTTTATGGCTCCGAGGTGTTCTTTTCCCTTATTGGAATTCTGACAAAAGAATAAAGTCTTGATATGTGCGGTAAGACCTAGTATATTTTTCTGTGTGCGAGTAACCCTTAACAAAGGATCCAATAGTTTTGGCACTCCCCCAGGGGGTACTTCCCCATCAAGGAGCTCTATCTCATTCTCCCCCTCCGATTGGTTTCTCAGGTTAACCATGACTCTCTTTGGGGGCACGCCCTCAATATCACACGACAATTTTGGCTAGAGCTGGATAGAACTTAAGAGGAGAGCATCATACTACCCCCAGCCACAGATGTACACATGGGGGAAACCTCTTTGATAATCCAATGGAACAAATTGATGTTCTGAATGCATCTTTGATGGAGGGTCCTATGATGACGTGGTGACTCAAGGTACTCTTCCATGGGGAGTGCAACCAAATAATCCAAATGACGTAGTTGGCCAAAATCGTTGAAGTGGGAATTAAATTTGGGGTCAGCCACTCAATGATGATGGATGCAAAAGTGCATCACCCATAGAGTTTGACAGAAACACTCGACATCCTCTTAGGTGAGAGATTCTAGTGATATGAAATTTGGTGCTGCAATTGGCCAAAAAGACTTGGGGAAATGGTCAACTACAAGAATGTCCCACAAGATCCTCGGCTCGGACTGGGGTTCTATCCCTTGATTTCCCCATTCGTCAAATAGAGGTGCCAAATGAACTGGTAGCAGTACGAAATTAGACCTCTAGAGAGGTAAGCTGGCCTGTGGACAATACAATGAGCAGGATGACAAGACACTGCATTTCAGGCTATCCTCCGAAGAGTGTAGTGAATTGGACACAACACTGAGATAAGACGGGATGAAGACCATGGTTTCTAGCATAGGGAGTATGGATGTAGGGGGGGACCATGATATTCCACATTTTACATCATTCCCCAAAATAATTCTCCATGATATATGGTCGAGGTGGAGAGTGCACCTGGTGATGATGGTGAAGATTGAACTGACAGGCCCAGGGGAGACGCCAAATATTCATCCTCCTGGATGTATTTGCGGATGGAAATAGGGATCTGATGGACCTCTCATTCAAGAAGTATGAGGCTGATAATTCTCATTCCTTCCCAGACCATTAACGTGGATGATTGAGGTGAGGGATCCATCGCTGAGTTGTATTGCACTTCATAATATGATAAGTATACAAGTTTAATAGTTATCTGAACCTTCCCAACAATCTTCTTAGGGCATCGACGACCCACCCTCATTCCCCGATGTTGTTCTTCAAAACTAAGTGTATATATGGCACGAGCAGGACCCTAAAAAAACTGGTGGTAAAACAAAGACGGATTGTGCATGAGTGAGCCAGGGTGTGAGGATTACCTAGATAGATATCAAATGGAACACGGGGTGGACCTCCTTGTCCACAGGTTGATGTGCCAAGAGGATGTTTGTGGGAAGTGATGGTACATGTAAGACCTCCGTTAAAGCTTGTGGTAGGATGGGCAGGGCCTCCATGCTTCTCCACATGTAGTATAATTATGAGGAGGGTCATCATACTGTTCAAGCTGAACACGGGTTAAACCTACAGGATGAGTGCCGATGAGGTGCGGCTGACCTTCACTCTGTTGATTGTTTGGGAAATGAAGAACTTGGCTAGTATATGTATGTACATGGGGGGACCTACTATAGTTATTGACCAGATGTGTAGCATCTCCATACAGGTAGCCTATATCAGGGGAACAACTCAATACCCAATGTCATGAGTGTGGGAGAGGCTCCCGTATTGAGTGTCACCACCATGGGGAGAACCCTCATTCGGATTTAAGGTGTCAGAGGGCGGACCTCCATGCATATATTGAAAGATGGTATGTCCCATGTTCTAAATGGTGGCTGAATGGGGAGGACCTCCATACTAGGTATCGTTGCAGTGGGTTGGGCCACGGTGGGTACTATGTGCACAGGACATCAGGGGAGTCAACCCAACATTCATGTGGGTTTGTTGAGGAATCAATTTTAGCTGGGTATATTAGTGTTCCTACTGATCATAAACATTTTACTGATGGAATATATCAGTAGTGGCATGAGCCATGGTAGTTTTCAATGATAAATCCCCTCAGTGGGTGTCCTCCTTGGCCAGTGCCCGACACTGGTGTCGGGTCAGCTGGACTGTGGATGGAAGTGAAGGCGCATAGCACACCCGTTCCTCAGCTCATGTGGCTAGGTGGCAGTGTTGTCATGTCCTAGGGGGTCCCCCCATGGGATACCGGCCGGGATGGCCCAGATATCCCTCACCTCATTTGCATATGGGAGGGAGTCGTCAAAGTGTTCTGGGGAGAGGATCCCGAAATGGTTTTTTGTCGGCATGGGGTACATTGGATCCCTAAGTGCCCCTTGGGGAGGCAGTGGAAATGAGGCACAGATGCCTCTAAATCCCGACCATCTATATCCCGAGTCGAGATAATCCCCTCATCCTCATATCTGCGGACGAGGTTTTTTATAACCCTATCTGAATGAACTCATATGGGGATATGGGGCAGGGGCGCCCATCATCTATGGACGTAGAGGCTCCCATGTGGGAAATGAGGCCATGCAGGACTTCCATGATGACGTTTCCCCTACCACTACATCGGTAGGTGGGTAGTGATCTACTTCTTGATGCAGCAGCTTGGGTCTTGGAAAGTAGAAAGATTAAACCATTAGTGCTGGACAAAAGGAAATTGATGTTCAGTTCCCCAGTGCCACTCTATTTTCCATGGCTAGTAAGACGGTTCCACTTAGACAATTTCACATACCGGGATGTCCAATGTTCAACTTCCCCAACTTCTGGTGAGATTTACACCAGTCCCACTATGTTTGTGGTTGGACATGGCACCGGATAACTGGATCCAATGACATGCTAGTCTACTGATGTCTTGAACACTACTCATCTATACATTGAAGAGAAGAAATTCCCATCAGGTGCAATAATTCTATTTCGGATTCTTTTTTCCAGGGTGCACATCCTTCTGTTGCGGACACACTGATCTATTTCCCCACATTTCCACATTCCAAAGGTGAGAGGCATCTATCGTTAATTCAGGAACATTTTCTCATTCATCAAAATAGGATGATGGGATGTCGGCCTCTCCTTATATGGATTCTTCATTGGAGTTTGATACCTATTTCAAGTATCCCTCATATATTAAGACATTGTTCATGAAAATCTTCCGAGTTTCATGTCTTTAGGGATGCCGGTAAATTACACTGCATCTGCCAGTACATTCAAATGGGTCAAGTTAGGGCAGAAACCATTGATTAGGGGAGTAGTCACGTTGGACATGACTAGCATTTCTAGATGCCGGAACACATAAACATTTTTTTTCTATCCCTTATGATAGGTCTTCTCGAGGAAGCAGAAGCCCTTGGCATCCCAGGTCGAATGTGTGGAATTATATTCCATAGGAATGTGTCTATGGTTTTCCTCAGCTTCTTAGGTTTAATACAGGGTATACCGTGAGATTAACATCCAGTAGAGATGGATCAAACTGGTCAGATCATTGGTGGAAGTGGATCAAATAGGTGCAATCCCAATAGGGTACAATGATGTTGGGGATAACTAATGTTTAGTTACCTGATTGATGCTTAAAGCAGCGATAGAGTGGGTGACGTGATCTCACTAGGATGTGGAAGCCTGGGTAAGAATCAAGATGGATGATGGATGGTTGTGTGAAGTGAATGGGGAATGAGATTGAACCTACGTATGGATGATGGTGATGTTGGGATTGAGCCTCAAAATGACTTCCTACATATCCCTGTGGCATGGAATCAAATCCCACATAGTTTAGTGGAGTGATGGGACACCTACGGGGTAAGCCTATGAGATTGAACGCATGGATGGGACCTGGAAGAAGTGGATCCTACGGTTTGGGGCATAACCCTCCTGAAGCAGATAGTCTCAAAAGAAAAATACCAAGCTGAGACATGGATAATGGGATTGAACCTCATGGTGACTTCCTACGTATCCTCAGGGAAGGAAATCAACGTTCATGTAGTTCAGTATGAGGGCATAGAATTGGGGGTTACTCATAAGACAACAACCCAATAATATATTGGGTCTTATGGGTGGTATGTAGCCCAGGTTGGTCTGAAACCATTGGGACAGTCCAAAGATGTGGGTTCCAACAAAGAGGACTACAATGGCTTACCGCTGAATAGGGTAAATCGACTTACCACTGATTGGGAGGCACAACAACTTACCATTCATTTTGGAGACACAACGACTTACCAATGTTTGGTAGACACAACATATTACCACTATCCGAGTAATATGATGGCTTATTTTCAAATGGTGGACAAGGAAATCCCACTGATTGGGGTGCAATGACTTACCACTGATTGAGGACACAATAGCTTACCACTTATTGGAATTTAACTTCTCGGAGGCTTCCTACGTACCCTGTCTTAGATGCAATGATCAAACCCATGTAGTTCAAAAGGTGTATGATGGCGTCGTGTAGAAAAAAAGGGACCGTACATTTTAACAACATGTGGGATGAGGTTGAACCAACATGAAGTTGTTAGAACCAAATGGTGTTGGTCTTGAACCTCAGGGAGGGATCCTATGTTCCCTGGCTGAGTAAGTATCAAATTCCTTGTAGATCTGAATGGGGGCTTGGTGAACCAATGTGAAGTGGTCGGGACGAAGTAGGTGTTGGTGTTGAACCTAAGGAAGGTTTCCTACATACCTTGTCTTATCAAAGATCAAATTCCATGTAGTATTGGATGGGTGTTGGTGAACCGATGTGATAATGGTCAGTACCAGTAGGTGTTGGGTGTGAACCTCAGGGGGGTTTCCTACATACCTCACCTTATAAATGTTCAAATTACTCATAGTTCATGATGGTGTAATTGGTGAGATTATGTGAAGATGTTTGGGACGAATTTGGTTATGGTGTTGATCCTTTGGGAGGCTTCCTACGTACCATACCTTATCACGGATCAATGTTCACGTAGTTCAGAATTGGTGTTGGTGAACTGATGTGAAGATGGTTGGGACCAGTAAGTATTGGGATTGAACCTTGGGGAGGCTTCCTACATACATTTCCTTAGCAAGGATCAATGTCCACATAGTTTGGTATGGATGTGGTGAAATAACATGAAGATGGTCGAGACCAAGTAGGTGTTGGTCTAGAACCTCAGGTAGGCTTCCTACATACCATTCCTTCGCAAGGATCAATTTCCACATAGTTCGGGATATGTATTGTCCTTATACGCTAAGGTGACCGAGAGAGGATGTCATGGTCGATGCACACTCTAATCTCACATGAGTCATGATCGGTTTGAGAAACAAGAGCCATCAGATACCTAATGATCACGTCATGAAAGGGGCGTCTGTGGGAAGTGGAGTGGGGCATACATGTGGTTAGCATCCCAAAGTGGAAACAAGGGATTATGCATGGTTAACATCCCAGGGAGATGGAGATTGGGACTTAATCCAGGATGGAGGCCTGGAGGAACAAATCCAAGATGGAGAGGTATGTGGTATCATAGGTCCATGTTCCCATCTCTCCTCTTTGTATTTCATGCAGAAGAGATGATGGAGAGTATTAATGCTTCCTCCTACAAGAAATGATAGGGGATTTCACCAAGATGGATGCACCTCCCCATGGACATGTGTCACTACAACAAACAAAATATCATTCCATGTGAGGAAAATCTCACTCCTGAAGAGATGAGCAGGTGTAGAGAACGTCCGAGCCCAGGCACCCTATATATATTCCATGGTCTAAGGGCAAAGTTTACTATCATGTGTTGAGGACGATGGTGTTAGGCAGTTTTAGGTCTTACAGCTCAGGCGATGCAGGTTCACTCCGCACCCCTAGAATATACACAACTGGCACTCTTTAACCCTTGGTGAAGGGAATGCACCAGCAATGCCTTGGCAAGGGGGTGTTGTGGAGTGATCCCTTGAGGGGTCCACATTAGCGTGGCTATGCTAATAAGAAATATCCATTATCGTGCCTATGCCAAGAAGCATGAGGCTATGAAATGCGACATGATGCACCAATCAAGGGACATTGAAACTACTTCGTATGAACCTAGAGGGTCATATGGAAAGGAAGATTGTGGCATAAAGTTGTTCACCAAAAGGGATCACGTGAAGCTCTAGTGTTCCATGGAGTGGAGGAGCTTTGCAAAGGGGTTTTCTTTGTGAAGTGGGGTGTCCTTTCCTGGGCAGAGGGCATAGGTGCATATAGAGGGTTCTTCACAAAGTGAAAAGGATTTCATGGACCAGGGCATCGTGAAGAAAAGGTTCCCTGTGAGGAGTAGCATTGTGAAGAAATGTTCTTCGCGTAGCATAGTGTTCCTACCTTAGCATAGGGTGTACATGTGAATAGGGGGTACATCGCGATGCATAAGTGCTCTATAAAGACTGAGCACCACTTGGGGATCCCCCTCCTTTATGATGGCCTCTGGGATTCGCGAAGGGCATCCCTCTTTGTAGAGGGGATGTGTTTAAGACATGGAAAAGGTACTTCCTGATGCTCAAGTACCATGAAGAGCACATTTTTATAGAGAAAAAAGTTCTTCAGGATTTGAGAGTTGAGATAGAGGAAGGTCAAAGTATTGGTCCTTAGGGCTCGGGGGAACCCTGTATTTATAAGCATGAGGCGCCAGAAGGTACAAATCACTCGACGCAAAGCTACATGGCCCTTTGTCGTAACCATGGATCCTCTTGCCTCGTTTCTCTGGGGTGGCATCAAAAACCTCAATCGTATAAAATATCCTCCTATCTTCTTTTTCCATGGTGTAATAAAAAACATCAAATGGATTACAGATCATCTCATATTGTTACTTAATGGCAGTTTCACAAACGTTAAGCAGATCGCGGAGCCTCGTGCCTCCTTGTTCCGTGATGTCTTCAGAAACTCCCCAATGACACAGAGCATACTGCCCCATTGCGTCACGAAATCTTCACAAACATCAAGTGTATCTCAGAGACTCCTTCGTCCTTGATCCATGACAATGTTCCAAATGTCAAGAAGATCCCAGAGCATCCCGCCTCAATGCTTCATATTGACTGTGAAAATGTCAATCAGATAGCGAAGCCTCCCACATCCTTGCTCCATGGATTCTTCCTAATGGTCAAGGGTATCACAAATCATCCTTCGTTGTTTCTTCATGGAGGATTTTTGAGGGAGGTAGATTCACACCAACCATAGTGCTGGCCGAGGTTTGTGAACATGCTTTACGAGGTATCTTTAGAGGAGGTGGTTTCCTCTTTGCATTGGCTCTTCCTCTCCCCTTATTTTGGCACAAAACCCATTTAAAACCATATTTAGATATATTTTAGATGATGGGAGAGGACCACTAGAGTAAAGGGAATAATTTCAAATTATTAGGGGTAGTGTTCTTGTTGCTCTATTCAATGGGAAAATCTTTTTCAAACCGTCTGTGCCATCAATGTTTTCATGAACGTTCATTTTAATGACGTGGATTCCAAATAATGTGTGTATAAGGGTTTGCAAGGAGAAAAATCCATTCAACCATCTCCAACTATGGCTCATGTTCATGACTTATGCCTTTGGTGAATTAATTACCTTTCTCCCAAATGATTTCAATGATGGGCGGTCGAGATGAAATGCTGATAACTGTGTGGTAGCATATCTAGAGGTAACTCTATAGAAACACATTCGGAAGATCACGGTGAAAAGTGTGGATCCTAGCTGATGAGGGAGTATGAATGGTTCTACTAGGGATGTGAGATCGGAGGTGAGCCATGAAGCTTGGCCGAAACAAGCTGGAACCTCTACGGTGGGAGTGTTGAAATGTTCAGCCACTTCTCTGAGTTTTGAAGAGTGATGGTCCTATAGGCAACCTTGTGGAACAATTAGGGATCTCCCTAGAAAGAGGGTATGATTCCTCTTTTAGCCAGATAATAATGACATCTACCCATCCCTATGGACTTCATGGAGAATTTTGTGGTAGTTGATGAAGCCTAAAGAATTGTGGTGAGGACTGGTGCACATTTGGCTGTAATTTCAGGATCTATGGCGTATTTATGTTGGAAGAGTTAACGTCGATTGTTGATACACATATCATATTTCTATGGATGTTTATGTGTGCCATAAAGTGTTGTATGACAAACCACCAATCTATTTCTATGTAATGCATGGCCATGTAGATGACACTTAGAAAATGCCAACCAAGTATGATGATGAAGAAGAAGATGAAGAGGAGTATTTGGAGGGAAGAAGAAGAAGAAACGATGATGATGATGATGATTATGAGGTAGAATAAGATATTGGAGGCGAGAGACCTGGTGGCAAGATGCCACAGGGGATAGTGGCCCACCATGATATCCCAACTAAGAGTAGAGATATCATAGGTTCTAATGTGAAAATGGATGAACCACTCGAGGTGAGTCAAAATATTTATCTATACGAGTAGTTCCCTTTTCATAATTCGAAACCACTAACCAAACAGTGCCCAATTCAGAATCACATCGATTATGATATTTAGGATGTTCCCCTTGTGGGGGATGAAAATGTACCAATGGATGTGGAAGGCCATCCCAATGAACATGCATTTGGAACCGAGCAAGGCGTAGGAAAGACCATGGAAGATGTGGGAGGAGGGACAACCATGGCTGAACTGGTCAGTGGTGAGACAACAGGAGGGGCTAAAGTGAAAAATTTAGTGCCTCAGGTTGTTACTTCTATCCATATGGATCCATTGGAAATTTCCTTAGAATCCTAGGATATTACCACTGTCTAGAGGAAGCTGATGCCAATTTGTGAGTTAAAATGTACTGAGAGATCTCCCATGGAAAAATCTTGTGATGTGACTCAGTCCATCGATACCATACTCTTAGCCATTGTATGTATCCCTCTTTATATGCTTGAATGTAATATTGGAGAACTATGTTGACCAAGGTATCCATTAACCATACAGTGATTGTAATATTTAATGCATGAAAAATTATTTTGTCCAGAACATATATGGGATACCCATCAATAATTGCACCAATCCCCATAGAACCAACAAGTCAATATGGTCCACCACTAGTACCCAGTGAGAAAGAAGCTACAATCACAGGTGATGTTAAAACAAGGGTTGATCTCAGGCTAGTGTGGGATAGGTCTTCGAAGAAGAAATTATTCCATAAGGGGAACCTATTTTTGAACTGTTGGATATTTTTCCCATGTAAAGGCTTATAGATTCTAATGATATGGATTATTTTGACCCTTACTCAACCAAACAGATCCACATGACATTGTGCAAGGAATAAAAGTGAATAAAATGCTTCTTTGGTCAACTAGAGGTAGAATTACTAAGTCATATGGGGTCACTTCTCACGTGGATATGTTTCCTATAAGCCATAGGGGTGGATGATCACCATTTTCATACAATAATCCTTGATTATATAGATTAGAATATTCTAGATATTAACCAACACTTCGATTTTTCTATGTGTCAGATGAAATCAGATATTATCTCAATGTTTCTTGAGGATGATAATGAATTATGATTCCTTGAAGAGCAGAAAAATGAATGAGTTTCATTTATCAGATTATAATCTATTCCAGTTGAATGGGTGAAATCCCAGCTGGCAGATGCTCAAGAGAAAGTAGTGTTGGAAAGCCGTCAAATAGTTGAATTCCAAAATGAGCCAGATCAAATGAATGTTATAGAAAACGATCTCTACTCCATAGATAATGATGAATAAAGTGATATATGGGATAGGGAGATAATCTTAGAGGCTACTTGTCATAATGTGGAAGTACTAAAGTAATCTATTGAGAGGGCAGATCCATATGGGCTATGTTTTGGCCGAACTCAAAACACATATCTTTTCCTTGTTTTAGTATTCTAAACTACATGAAGGAATTTATAGAATTATTATCTATTTTAATTAGTGAATGTAAATAATTACTATGGAGTATCCATCTATCAATTCAAAAGCTCCTGAGGGTCTTACTAAGTGTGAGAAACTCGGGATGACTGAATCGTTATTCACTCTGTGTATGGGAGTGATAGCTAATAATTGAATTCTCGGGGACTGCTATTATTAACTGACCCTCCAAATTATTGGTTAAGAGAGAGGCCATAATTAGAGGATTGGGATCAAATAGAACCCATCTTGACTTTCTTAACGGGTTATATTGCAAGAATGAGGCAACACTAAGGGAGTTAGAGTCAATCTGAACAATGGGGAATGTGAAATGTGAATTATGATTCCTAGAATTTGGGATAGAGTGATGGTGGATGGCCAATATATGATAGCTACTAACCTTATTTGAATTTCATCATGTATATTGTCATCCTAATATAGGGATGAACAAATGAGGTCCAACCACTAACTCTATTAAAAAACATAGATCCTAATTTAAAATGATTTCCAATATCTTTTGGATCATTGGCCACAATCATTTGGTCAGATATAATGATGAGAATCCTAACTATTAGGGGGTTCCTTCAAATGTGAATGATGATGAGGATCTGAAAAACAGGGTAAGCAGAGCAGGATGATGGAATTATGGGATGTTTGAATGGAGTACAACACTCTGGAAACTAAATCATTGCAACTAAAGTACATTGGATGTATATATCGGTCAAAATATAAATAACAAATATTTACATAAAGGGCCTCTCTAGAAAGGACATTAGATTGCTTGTAGTTTCACATCATAAAAATGAGGAAGATAAGTACACAAATAAGGTCATACGGTGAGAATGAGGCAGGTAATAGTTTATTGTCTACCATTAAGAAATTGAATATAGTTTAAGGTCAGACCACATAGACCCTATATCATAGTTTAATGTAATTTTAAATTTTCTAGGGATTCCTATTTTTGGGTTAGATAATTTGGACTGTAATTATGGGAGAAAAGACGGAAGAGTTAATGAACATGTGGTTGGGCCCGAGGCTAGATGCACGGGTGTCCCTACATTTATTATGAGGGAAAGAATCCAACAATACATAGTTCTAGATTTATGTACAGTTTAATGTCATATGGTAAGGATCTATGTGGCTTTGCATTTTATTAACATAATGATTGGAAATGGGAACCCTAGAGGATAAGCATCTCACGTGGTACATAACCCGACGTGAATGAAGACAAAATAAGTTCACACCACACCATAGGTTCCTGAAAGGGGGATATAGCCAAGATGACATGAAGATGAGAAGGATTGTGGTTGGACCATAGAAGAAGAATCTAGAAATCGCTACATATTCCATAAGAATGGGAATCTATCCACTCGTAGTTCATTAATCTTGTTGCGCATGTTCAACTCATGCAGTGAGGGAAGAGGCATTTGATATAACTTTTTAGTTCTTTAGTTCATTACTCAATTTTTTTGGAGTGACCAACTTAGGAAGGAAATTCAGGTGCCCACTATAGGAATCAGGTAGTATGTAGTCCTGAAAAATGACATAACTGATAACTAGTACCAAAAATGTTGTTCCCTCATGTGAGAATAAGAAAATGCTATGTTGTTTTTTTGTCATGTGGATAGGATGATGATATTGGTGTTTTGGGTCATGTGATAGGACAACCCTATTCACTTTAACGTCATGCGTTAAGGACGCAACATCTTATTGTCATGTTAGACAAGGCATCATATTTTAATGTCATATCACATGGAAAAAAGTAATATTAATACAAGGTCATAGTTCTTAGACTATATTGGGTGGAGAGGTGTGGTATAACAGCATGAGGCAGCCTAACGTGAATGAGGAAAAACTAATTATCCACCGAACTGCACATTTTCAAAGAGGAAATACCAATCCTAGAAGGGATTGATGTGGTTCAAGACTCTGTGGTTTGACTTAGAGGTAATTTACCCAAGCATCACTATGTGTATCACAGGGGTGGGAATCAAGATATACATAGTCCTAGAATGTAACATGGAAGAGGTCCAATACCGAGGTGCAACATATTCTTGAACAATGACATCATATAGCTAAGTAGTTTTTTAGAACACATCCTAGATGTAAAATACATATTTTAACACCATACAATAATGACACCAAAGACCCTAGATTATGGTCATAGGGCTCGGACCATAGGTAAGTGTGGTTCTTCCATATAGGAACAACCTTACCCAAATCCCTAAGCCCCTACAAACCATGTTCAGTGCTGGAAAAAATGGATGAGAAGATCATTACAACACATGGGAGCATAAGTCATGGAACGAAGGTGCAGATTCAAGGATGTCCCCATGATGTTGGTTTTCCCTCTTAACGCACAATGATTCATGGAGGTATAACACTGATGGTGTTGAATCTCCATTTGAACATGACGAAATAGAAAAGGATTTAAAATCTAAAACAAATATTTAGCGCACAATGGGGTTGGTGTAAAAATACATGATAACTTTTGACCATATTCAAATCACAATAAGAATATTATGTGCCCTAGGATGGGAACAAATAAGTGAGGGTCAGATGCTAACAATATTAGCGATGTAGAACATGTCTAAATTGTGGTCTGGGTTAATTCGGGATGTTGGAACCTAATGGTAATTGATCCATAAGGCCGATCATATGTACTTCATGAGGGCCCTTTCATATGTAAGAGATGATGGAGATTCTAACAAAGGGATGTGTGAAGCATCAAAATGGAATGAGAGAATTCCCCTACAAAACCCAAAATTATAGGCTACAAACCATGGTGCATGTGAATGCATTTATCAGGCATAAAATAGGTCATGTGGCCCCATTATGTGTGGATGACTCAAGAATATGACTGCGGGGAAGGGAAAAAAATAGGTTGATTGAAATAGGGATGGACCCAAAGACAAACTTTTTGGGAATTCCAATGTACCCCATATGGATGGGAATCAATCGACACGTAGTTCTAAAAATACATAAAGTTTAACATCATGTAGGAAGGATGAAAGGTAGATGTTTTCCAAAGTGCATGGGCATGGCATGAAAGAAAAACATGAAGTGAATGATGAAAATGAAGTCCACATCAAACCACTCAAACCATACCTAGAGACAAATTAGGTCATGGGGCCTGAAACAAGGTGTAGAAGCACATGAGGCTCGACCTGAAGAAAATATTTCTAGGCATTCCTCCATATTCCATATGGATGGGAATCAAGACATATATAGTTTTTTAAGGAGTTTTGTAGTTCTACATCACGAGGTAATGACATGACGTAAAAAATAGAATATCCCTTATGGGGATACATGACGCTATTGTTGGAATCCTTATATGAATGAGAAAAAATGAAGTTCACACCACGCAATGTGATCACATAAGAATTAAGGCCAAGGGGTGAATGAAAAAAATAGTTTTTGGAGCCTCTGATGGACATGGGGAAAATGTACGCATGTCCCCAAATTTCTTACAAGGGTAAAAATCATGCCAGACGTAGATCTAGAATTATATTCAGTTTAATGTCATATGGTAAGAATTTGGAGGGAAGGGAGGAATTTCTAAGAGAGTCACATGGTGCAACTATTGTGAAGAAGATGTGAATGAGGAAAAAATGAGTCCATGTCATACTATATTCATCCCTTGAAGGGAACTAATCATAGAGGGGGAAATTATGGACCTAGAAAGATTTGTTGGGTTGGACCCAAAGATAAAATGTCTAGGTGTTCCTATGTATCCTATGAGGGCATGAATCAAGACACATGTAGTTATTGAAATGTTGTCCAGTTTAATGTCATGTGTTAAGGATGATGGTACTTTTTAGTTTTCTACCTTGCATCATGGAGGGATACCAAAGATTATAGTCATGTGATAATGATGAAAGATATCTTAGTTTAAGGTCATGGAGCTCCGAACATGAGGTGTTTTTACCATTGCTAGTGTATCTTCATTCAAGATGAGGGTTCACTCATATGAAGTACTCCTTGTGAAATTTGGAATTGGTTGTAGGCTTAATTCACTCACCATCAATGGTGACCAGAGGTTATCCATCATTGTAGTAAAACATGTGAATAATATAAGGTCCCTCCCATTTGGGTAACAAGATTTTTGGCTTTAGACTAGGTATCATTGGCATTCTCAACGCCAATACTATGTCACCTAATTGGAATTAATAGAGGTGATATTTCTTATTGAAAGCTATGTCTATATTCTTCTTCTGCCACTCTAGATGGTGAAAGGATAGATCTTATTCATATCGAGGGAATCTAGTTTATCCAAATGGACTTCTTCTACTCTTTCTGATTTATACTGATCTTATAAAATTTTAATAAGCGATGGTAACTGAGTCTCGATGGGCTGGACTACCAATGTTCTATACACTAGGAAATATGTGGTGAACTATATGGAATTACGAGTTGTCGTCCAGTAATCCTATAGGGATTTGGGGACCATTTCCAGAAAAAAATTTATATTCTGACCAACCATCTTTTGCAAAATGTTAGAGAGGGTTTTGTTGAACTCCTCGATCTTCACATTCCTTTATGCATGATAGAGAGATGTATGGTTGGAATAAATATTATACTTGGAATAAAATTTCTTCAACTCATATGCCCAAAAATTTGTGTCGTTATCATCAAGAATGGTGTAAGGTATTTTTAATTGGTGGATGATATTGGAGATCAAAAAATTAATTATTGAACTGTCCTTGACTTCCTTGAGTGGAATTACCTTTTCCCACATGAAAATGAAATCTGTAGTAGTATGGATGAGCCAGCACTAGCAAGATATCACAAATAGATATTGTAAAATGAACATAGAGCCCCTAGATTGAAATGGGCCAAGAGTACTAGGTTGTATAAGGAGTCTATGACTGCCGATGTACAAAACTAGCATGGATCTGGCACGCGTGCAACCTCTTTGAAAACTTGATACATTCATGGACATGGTTAGGAAAAAAATAGAATAACCTTCAGATGAAATTATAGTTTCAGCCCAGATTGAAGAACTCCATAGAACCCAGAATAACATTCTTTCATAACATATGGAATATCATCACCTAGAATGCAATAGAGGAGAATTAAATCAAACCCATGTTTATAGAGGATCTTTTAAATATGGGACCATTGAGTAGGGTAAACTGCACTACGCACTGAGGGATATGTTCATGTTTGGATCAGTTTTTAGTGAGATTACCTTGTTATAGAGACTCAATAAAGGAATTTTTCCAACTAGGGTTCCCTTCATCTATGTCTAGGGGACCTAAAGGTCCCTAAGTAGGTGAAATGGTGGTGAGATGACTAACATACTAATTTTCATCAGTGTTCAGAGTGATGACAGAGATGACTATTCATTGTGCCACATGGATAATCAAATGAAACTGGCCAGGATCTAAAAGAGATGTGTCAAGGTAGGCCAAGGAATCGACTAGAACGTTAGAGGACTGGGGAACATGAGTAATCTTTAGTAGAGAAAGGAATTGGTATATCAATTACTGAGTGGTGATGCGTTACATAGCGGTGAATACCAATTCTACGAAGGGATATTATGAGCATGAGGCTGAGCCTAAGGTCGTGGACCTCAATGAGGTTGTATAGGTGGTTATTCTAAAAACCATTCCAGCTACATGATGGCCTTAAACTGTGTGACGACATCAGTATCGACCTTGGAATCCCTTCTTGTGCGAGTTGTGGGAGGCAACTTCTGTGCCTGTTTGGCTTATTACACGAATTCCTCTATGTGTTGATCCTTGTTAGAGAAACCCCGGAATATAAAAAAGAAGTTATGAGTGATGAGTGAATGGACTAACATAGTGTTGAAATTCCCTACACACATCGTTAGTAGCTGCTCTTGAGTCAGCAACATAATGAATGAATATGTGAGGCCCTTCCACCTGGTGACAAAGTCTGCAACTTGCTTATCCAACATTTTCATGCATTAGAAGAGGTCGACAATAGTAGTCATGTAGGTGGTGGAACTGAACAGGTAAAAAAACTACATTCAATGATCATCCCAACTAAATATGGACCCAATGGGTAACTAGTTGAACCAGAAAAAATGCTGGCCCTTGGAATGTTTGTATGAAGAAATGATGATTAACAACTTCCTATTGTACTGCAGTTCCCATCATGGGACCACACCTTGAAATAAAGTGGGCCAAATTCTATAGTGGATCACATGATTTTTTGAAAGGTGGAGAAGGTGTGATTTCAAAATCCCAAGGGTGCTGGAATATCATCTTCCCATGCTGTATATGGCCTTCTGTCATGTAGGATAACCACTTTTCCAATTTCTAGATCCTGGAGGTGGGAAATGAGAGCATCCATCATATCATCTTCATGAGGATTCCTATATTGATGAGGGTTACTGAATACTAGTGCATTAGAAGGTTATTAAAGATGAAAAGTTGGCACAAAGGATTATGAAGAAGATGAGGCAATGACCCAAGGAACTACAAGAGTAACTTTCTGAGCGGCCCGTGGGTCCTACTGAGTGGCCGGTGGAACCTGATCTGAGTCTTAAAGAAGGTCACCACACATCTCAGGTGGACTTCGTGATTCATACCATGGTCTTTTTTGAGAAACACTTGTGTCTGCCCATTAGGGATGTGGAGGGTTATCATGATCAATGTCAGGCAATTCTCCAGGGAGAATCATCATTTTCCCCCACAACACCAGTGGATGACAATATGGGTCACACTGGGGGTCACCATAATCATTCCTCTATTCCGCGAAATGCTTAGCAAGGTGCTTGTCGATGATCTGTCTCTACTATGTGAGTTGTTGGTGTAGTGCATCCTATTCTATATCCTATTCTATCTTTTAAAATAAATCAAATGGGTTGTTAGTCTTAACTATCCCAGAGTGTGCTTTTCCATTGTTGGGATCTCGACCCAAAGGTAATGACCCATTGGGGATTTTTTGAGGCCATGTTTCTAACTTTGTTTGTGAGTGTGGACAGTTGTAGGGTATGTTGAGGGTTTTGCTTTCCCAGTGGGCTATTTATCATCTCCATACCCTATACTAATTCCCTATTTATGGTATATCTCAATAATGACCATGTTTTCCATAAATATTCCATGAGCAATATCCTCGATATCTCCAGGTAAATCAGGTTGTCCCATGAAAGGAATGATGTGTAGGGAAGTGTACAACCACCAACCATAGATTTTTACATATGAGGACGCCTCCTTGATAACTATTTATACCACAATGATGTTATGAAAAAAATGTTTCTAGAGGGTCCAATGATAACTATGTTACACAGGGTGTTGATCAATGGAAAGTGCGGCCAACTAAACCAGGAGGAACTCCTAGACAATTTCTTCGAAGTGTTCCATGATCTGGGGGTAAGATAACCATAGATAGAGGGGACAAAAATGCATCATCCTTAAGGATTGGAGAATGAACACAAACTCATCCTGGGTGAGGGACTACAGAATATTGAAGCTTATAGTTTCTATTGGACTGAACATCTCGAGGATATGATCCATTGTGAGAATTTCCCACAAAATTCATGGATCATATTCAGTATCTGAACCTCAGTTTACCTATTCAATGACTAGGTAAGGTTGAGGGACTGGTAATGGAAATGACGTAGACCATTGCAATGGTTTAATGGTCAGTGGTGAGTACGATACACGAGCTAACAAATGGTTGTATACGGGGCTGTCTCCTAGGGACTGTACTGACGGTGCCACCACATCATTGTAGGATGGGCTACTGACCTCTACATCTTGTGCAATGAAGGGATGATGATATAACATGATTAGCGTCCCATGAAACATTTCATGTTATTTCATACATTAATCCCACATGATAAATGATCTTTTTGAGGAACAAGATGCAGTAACACACCTGTCGATCAGGTGGAAACAAGTGCATCAGTGAGTAGTAGAGCATGGATTACGCATGCCTATCATCCTTGGGAGATGATTATTGAAAAGAACCATGACTGTGTCAAGATGTGAGAAAAAGATATGTCCATAATACAGTGGGAACCCTACCACAGTGTGTTGAGGATTATAGAAAGGCTTCCTGAGGTGCAAGTGGAATCAAAGACCAAAGGGAAAGGGAGCGCGAGATGACATCGATACAGATCCCCCTTTTAATCCTATTTGACCTTCAATAGATGTGGTAATCAAATTTCATTGTCTTTCATTGAGGAAATGTTTTTTATCAATATTTTAAATTCTTACAACTCGAAATATGAGTAATTTCCTATCACCCCTAGGACTTATATAACACGTACCAACCCATGTTTGGGGTCAATCAGGCATAATATTTAGTAAGTATTAATAGGGTTTTAGATTGGTCCATTGAGGGGTATGCCTTAGAATGTCTATGATAAGAAGTAATAGATATTAATTACCTATGTGAATAAGCATTAGGTAGGGCAACACAACCTGGAGAACCACTTGATGGACTAGGAAATCACACTGTGCAAACCTGGAGGGCCGCATAGAGGAAGTGTGTTCATGATAGGGGGTTGCGCGCAAGAGGGTCTTAGACATGTTAACATAGGATAAAGAAGACTCATAGAGAACATAAGAATGAGAGAATTCAAGATTAACGTCTTGCATGAAAGATGAGGGGATGCTTGAAAAATGAATGCATGTGTGCAAGAATGGAATGACACAAGGGAAATATTCCATGGAATAAGTATCATTTTCACGAAATTTTTTTTATTTATTAGGAAATGGTAGAGGTTCAATCCCTTATTGTCCCACCCCACATAGGAATCCTATGATACATATTTCACAAGATCTAGTACCCTGAGGCCATGTATTTCATGCAGTCATGTATGGGGTTGTCTTACTTGCCCAAGATAGACGGTTTGTCTTCTAGAATAGTACCCTAAGGGTGGTGGTATGATTATATTTATAAGAAAAAGGAATATGGTGGTGTTCCAAGCATCAAACCTGGAATATGGCATTTTACTTCACATTGGGCACATAAGAACATTGTGTGTTGGCCTGAAATCTTTAGCACCAATGACTTGGCGGTTTTTGGGATCCTAGATAATTAGAATCTGTTTAACATCGCATTGGGAGCACTATATTATTTCGTGCATTATTCAATCATTCATGCAGACATCAAATCTTGTTTTCACCTCCCTTGGGAATCTTTGGATCATCCTATAATTTAAAATATGTATTTGATTTACTCAACAATGCCAATTCATGGCCCTGACCAAAATTTGGCATTATGACAAGAGAGTTGGTTATTTTTACTATGAAGAAATTACATTATAATATATATTAAACATTCCATTCAAATAGATTTTTTAGTTCCAATGTATATCCAAAGAAAAATTTTAGGGGAAGATAGAATTCTGGGGTGGATAATTGTAAAAAAATATCCATTTCCTAATCCAATAAATGAGTACTTTAATAACAATAAAACATTTAGGAATTAAAAATAATGGGAAATTTTAATTTTTTTAGAATATTGAGGGATTCATAGTTGGTGAAAAATAATGCGAAACTTGGAAAATTAATCAGGAATCATTTGAAGGATGATGCAGTGGGTTTCACATCATTAGATCATAACTAGGGTAAGAAATAATTCCAACTATACATCTCCTGTTGTGGAACTAAAAGATAATTTTTCATGTCACCACATTCTATGACACATCATAATTATGTTTTATAGTTTTATAAGGATATTATTTAATTTTATTTAATGTTTTATAACACATAATGTTAATTTCCATAATATTTGTTATAATTTATGTGATTATTTCATGTTTAACATTTCATGTATAACTTACAATAGAATTATATTGATATATATATATATCATTGTGTATGTGTATTATTTTATTTATATTTTTTGTATGTAATGAAAATATTATTAATAATTTTGTATTTATGATATTTTTATGATGTAAATGATGAAATAGATTTAGGTGTTCCTAGAACCATTAATTTTTTTCTAAAATAATTAGAGGGAAATTATTACAAATTAAGGGAATAAAAGAGGAATCCTCACCTCCGTTCTGTAATTCATGGATGAAACCATTAAGGAATTGAGAATCTATTTCATTTTCTTCCCACCATGATTATCCAATGAATATCTATAGTGGATCAAACACTTCATGACCATTACATTGTATGTTTTGGGTGGTGGAAGACCAATGGTGATAATGAGAACGGGATAAGAGCTAATAAAGTTATATATGTATTTATTGGAGGATATTCAAATTTTAAATCATTGGTTCATGGTGGGAGAGATGTTTCACATGGTGTATTTGTAGATTGGGAGACCTGGTTTATAGTATTTTTATCTGCGAGTATTTTAGGATATTAGTTTTTGTTCATGATTTAAATGTTCATGGTTAGTTTTTTGGTTGGTTTGTCTATGATGGTCACACTGAGTGGATTTTTTATACATGGAGTGAAGTACCACCTTGGTTTTTTTATTGAGAACATTGTTTTTTAGTAGATGAGAACTGCATAATGCTTAATACATGAACAAATGATTCACAATAAAAATAGAGTGATTTCAAGGTTATCTAGAAGTTTTTACATCTTTCTATTTTCATTCAATCTCAAAATATTACAATTTAGCAATAAATGATTTGTAGGTGTTATTGAGATACCTAACAATAAATAATATTTTTATTTTCACATTTAGATTTGGAGGATTAAATGTCAGTGATTATGGATGATTTCTTCTTATATTTCCCTATGATTTATTCCTTAATTATTCATGTATATCAAATTTGATGGGTTTTTTGGATTTTGGTGTTATTTAGAAATTATTTTTATGAGATATTGTTGCATTTTAATTTCATTAGAGGATTATTTTATTGGTTGTATCTCCATACTTCATCCTCTCCTAAATTGGATTTTCAAGATTAATTCAAAATATTACTTCGAGGAAGGGAATTCATGTTCTCCATTGTTTATATGAATATATTTGATTGTCAACGTTTTTATTTCCATTGTATCAAGGGTATGGATTGGGATAACGAAGATAATAAACAAGACTAATGAAATTGAATTGAATGGTGTGATGATATTTCATTTAATGTATTTCTATGAGACATTTATTAATTTTTTTATTGTTTAATGCTAGATTCTTTTTATGGAATTGTTATTTATAGTGATGGATTGATTTTAGATTCCCATTAATTGTACAAATACATAAATTTTTTTAAATAAAAAATAATAATGTAAAAAAACATGTTTCATGCTTGACTTGTTGTGTGTGGACTGGTGGCCATGGTAGTTTGTGGATTAGTGGAATTGGTTATTTTTGGCTTAGTATCCTTGGTTTTGTTCATCATAAATCTGTTGGTTGTTTATAGATTGGTTTCATTGGTTTTTATGTGATTATTTTTTAATAGTTATTGAGTATAAATAAAATACTAATTTTGAAATACATAAATGTTGTTAATGATAATTAATTAATTGTGAGAATCTAATCCATTTGAAATGAATATATTTTGGTTGATAATTTGATAAATAATTTGATATAAAATGGGACTCATGTTGTGGTCCTTAGTGTGATGCTTTTTGTTGGTGGTTCTACATTAGTGGAAATTCTTATTGATTTGATATTAGTGGGGACCTAATGAAGGAAATGGGGTTGTTTATTATGTGATCCCATATGTTTTGTAATTTTTAGGGTTTTATATACCTATATTATCTTATTTTTAAATACACACCCAACCTATGATAGATTACCCACATGAAACCCAATGAACATGTATGTGTTTTCCCAATAATCTAGTTTAGGGAGGATATAGATTGTTGAATACCCCCTCTCTCGCCCTCTCTTTAGTAGTAGATTTTTGTGATACAATATGTGTATGAGGAGATATGATCTGTTTTTCATACATTGTAGGAAAATGACACAAGATTTATTTAATACACATTCATGATACCCTTCTATCATTGTTACATGATATGAGATATGTGGATGGTGCCCTGAGAAATTATTGGAAGATAGTGAAATAAGACTTAATATGAGGTTGGTGATGCGATTCATGATATACATCTTGTGCTGTTATTGGTTGATATAAAAGAGATACGATAAAATGATTTATTATCATTGGGATATAATATCAAATTAGTGGGGTAGTAGTTGGGAGGAACATACAATTAATCTATTCTAAGTACAATCATATTATAATTGGATAACTAAATTAGATAGTGTTCCATGGTGAGGTTGGCGGACCAGTTGACATGTGTAGTTGTTGAATAGTTCATCTATTTTCTCATTAGGTAAATAGAATGAATTTTTTATATTTTAATCCGATACCTTTTGTATGATCCTAAAAATTATACATGTTATGACCAAACAACTTATATATAAACAATTTTCCATGTTTTCATTAGGGAATTTGTGATTGATCTAGATAGATCATTCTTAGAGATTTGGTTGTTGTGGATTCTACAAGGTTTACTTTTGGTATCGTTTTATCTAGAAAGTTTTTGTATCTGTTTTATATTCATGAATATGGAATACATAAGTTTTGGTATTATATTTTATTTATCCAACAAGTATGGTGAATTAGGTTGTGGTTTTTATGTTTTGATATAGGTATATTTTGGGTAATTCCACCCATTTTAATTTTGTGTACCCTAAGAGCCAGTCACCAACATTGGGAAAATAAGAGGTAGGAGTCAGGGGTAACATGTTATTTTCATTAATGAGTTGGGAGAGTTTACAGTAGAGGGGTATTATGATAAAGTGGTACCAAAGGCGTTGTTTATGATATATGGTGGAGTTTGGAGTAATAAATTGGGGAGGATTTCATGGTTTGGATGTGAAAATTTTTTAGATGAACTTATTATGAGACAAAAATATGGGAAACTATCTATGACATGGGATTTTATGGTCCCCAAATATATGTTTCAAGGACATTATTCTCTCTAAATATTCTAGGTTATGTTAAATGTTTTATAAGACTGAGAATAAATATTGATATATTCATTATAATTTAATGAGTTCTATTTTTAATGCGATAGATTTAGGAATAATAAAATTAATAAAAATTATTAAAAAAATAAATCCATTACTATTGGACTTAGGAATAATACTTTAATTATATAGAAACTATTTTATCACCTCTAGAATATGGTCAGAGTAGGGGAGGTGGAATAGGCTTAACCTATTGATCATTACAGGGTTATTCCTAACAAGGATAATGAGTAGTGGTAGTGAATGTTTCATGATTTACAGTGTATGAGCATGAAAAAGTATAAAGGGTGTGTATCAGATCTTGAGAAGAAGTGTTTATGAAGGATTTAAGGATATTTTTTTTACTTATTAATACCTAGATAGTGTACTGGGTAACCATTTTAGTTTTATATTTATGGGTATGAGCTCATCCTCGATCAATTTTGTATCTCAAGAAAACAATTAGAGCAATGTATCATGGGGTGACTACTTATAAGAGTTTGGGGATGGGTAATTTTTGATGATAATGATGTTAGTGAATATGATGTCATTTTTATCCCTTATGTAGGAGAGTATTAGAATTTTTAGGATAGGGTTTATATTTGAAGAACTTTTATAATTTTCCCTTCACATTCATCTAAGAAAGTAGTCTCAAGCATGATTTTTGGAGGAGCTTCCACCCCCTGCCTTTATTCAATAGTAATGGTATATATGTTATGTTTTTATTTATATGTATAGAAGAAGGTGAAGTCTATGCAGTGGTTTCATGTGTGTTATGGATAATCACATGTTGACAGTTAGTAGGGAAAACGAGGAATCATGGAATCAATTGGAGGGTCATAAATTATCGGTATTTCAATGTTATGATCAGTAGGGAAATGACCTAAAAGTCAGCATCACATTTCATGAGGACTAGATTTTCCCATGTTTCGAGAAGAAATTCTTTTATTTTTTATTTGGATGAAAATGTTATTGTCACTATAAAAAAAAATTTTCTGTCCAATAGTTTAGTATGTCATGGGTGGGTTGTCTCCATTCTATTAGAAATTAATGTCACCCTTGAGAAAATTTCAATAGTCGATCATTCCATGTAATGTTTAGTAGCTTGAATAATAAGACCAAGATCTTCATGGTGATATTAGTGTTGGAAAAGGAAATAGATATAATTTCAACCACCATCAGATACCGAGATAAGAGTGTGGTAATGGAGGACATCCAAAACATGGTAGAGGCATTGGTGAGGATATATCCATATTATAAAGATAATAGATACAAGGAGTCTAGAGGTTATTAAAAGAACAATTAGTTAATCATATAACCTAGTTTATAAATTGTTAAATTATAGATATTTCATTTCTTTTTTCACATAGCTTGTTTTTAGAACTAGTAATTGATTTGTTGAACTTTTCAATGCCTATAGTGTTACACATACCAGTCATTGGGTAGGGTAGTGTAACACCCCAAAATTTGGTGAATTGTTTTTTCAAAATAATTTAATCCTAAGAAATGTTTTTTCCCACAACACTGAATATTTATTTTTTTTATGAAAGGAAATAAGAGTTTCTTTTAATATATGCTATAAAAAGTCAATCATTCACTACACGCAACAAAAACATGGCTTTCATTACACAGGACACAGAATTTATATGAAACAAACATTTTATTGTTAAAATATTCAAAAGAGATAGTTATAACATAGACATTAAGCAGAGTAATATGAACAATAATAACTAATTGTTAGATATTATTGATAATTTTTTAATATAAATATTATATAATTATAATAATACATATAATTTCTAGAAATTTTATTATATTTTTTAAAATATTTTTTTTAAAGAACTACTTTATATGTATTTCTATGAAAATAATAAAAAAATATTTAGACACGTCTAGAAATTTAATATTGTATTATAAACTTTATTTTATAATTATTTATATCAACATTAGATTAGGATTATTTATTTTGATTTTTCTATTAAACATCATTTTAGGATGAATAGTGAAAGGTATTGAATTTTAATTCAAGACTACGTTATCATCAAATTTTTTTATATAGTTAAATTACACATAACATTTTTTGTAAAGTAAAAATAGAAAAATTATCAATATGATAATAAAATTTTTGTTATTGGATTAATTTTTATATCTAATTTAGCTATAAAATGTTAATGAACAGTTGAACATTCTCACTTTAAGAAACCATTTTTTCGTCACGTCGACAAGATTGACATTAAATATTATTTTACCACTTTTGTGAACTGAATTTTTAATAATAGACATTAATGGTAGTAACTAGTATAATATTTATTTCATAAAAATGTCAAATTTATTTTTGACCAAAAATATTACTGAAAGTGATTAAATTTAATTGATGCAATGAAGAATAAATATATATTAACAAGGGACAAAACCTTAATATTAAAAAAAATGACCTAAAAACTTGTTAATAACCCATTAAAGAACCATATTTTTGATAGAAACCTTAAATTATAGAGTTTGTTTTGGACTTGGATGACTATTATTTGGTTAAAATGTGGTTACACCTAACTATTTTTCAAAAACTTAATAGTATGTCCCCTTCATACCATATTAATGTTAACCAATTCTAACACCTTTTCATACCTCTATGAACATATATGTCAATTGAATATTTTCCCAATTAACTTCAAAACATCCCTACATTCCTCCTTGAGTCATCATTTTCACTATAAATCCATCCGAAGAAACCCTTTGGTGGAAACTAATTGGATTTACCCAAAGAAGAGGTAACACCCATCCTCAAGCTCCTTTCCTTTATATTCCTTCCCCACCACCACAATTATTATAATTTCAATCTAGAATAATTACAAATGTATCCTCAAGATAAATATATTTTGTTATTATATGGGTAATACTGTCAATGAAAAACATATCCATCTAACAGGTAACAAACATACAGTTCTTGTGTTTGTCGAACGACCTCATCATGAAATGATGTTGTTCATTTTACTGTTACCTCCTATCGTGGATGGTAATCATGATGGAAAATATATTTTTATTTGATATAAATTATATTTGTGATTTATTTATAATTTTTTAATGATTATATAAATCATACCTTCATGGTGTCCATTTTTTTAAAATGATAACTTCGTTTGTGGAAGTGTCACAACTAGAAAAGGGGGCATTGAAGCCCCCCAGACTCAGGCGACCTCCATTGGCGGTCGCTATAGCTAACCAATAGCGACCTCCAATGGAGGTCGCTAACCTACATAAAAAAAACGGGGGGCTTCTGCACCCCCCCCCCCCCCCCGCGCCCCCTCGACCTCGATCTCCCGATCGCCGCCCTAACACCCTCCCTCCCTCGCCGCCCTCCCCTCCCCCGCCGCCCGGCCTCCCCCGCCGCCCGGCCTCCCCCGCCGCCCGGCCTCCCGCGCCGCCCACCCTCCCTCGCCGCCTGCCCTCCGGCCTCCGGCCGCCGCCCGGCCTCCGGCCTCCTACCGCCGCCCTCCGCCCTTGGGCCTCCGGTCGCCGCCCTACGGCCTCCGTCCGCCTCCCTCGGGCCTCCGGCCGCCACCCTCCGGCCTCCAGCCGCCGCCCTCCAGCCTCTCGGCCCTCTCCCACACCCCGGACGGCACCCGCACCCGGACAACCCCCCCCCCCCCCCGAGCACTCCGGACCGCACCCTGCACCCCGGACGCCTCCCCGCACCCCGGACAGCCCCCCCCCCCCCCCCCCGCGCACTCCGGACCGCCCCCCGCACCCCGGACACCTCCCCGCACCCCGGACAACCCCCCCTGCACTCGGACACCCCCCTTCGAACCCGGAAATCCCCCCCGCACCCCGGACAGACCCCTCGCACCCCGGACACCCCACCCCGTACCCCCGACAGCCCCCCTGCACCCCAGACAGCCCCCCCCCCACACCTCGGACACCCCCGCACCCCGAACACCCCTGCCCGCACCCCTGACAGGCCCCCGACACCCCGAACACCCCTGCCCACACCTCGGACAGCCCCCCCCCCCCCCCCCGACCCAGACCCCCCCCCCCCTCGCTGCCCGTCCCCCGTCCCCTCACCGCCTCCTCTCCTCCATCTCCCCGCCGCCGCCGCCTGTCCCCTCCCTTGCCGCACCGCCTTTGGCTCCGGCTCCCCTTCGCTGCCTCCTCTCCCTCGCAGCACCGCCTTCGGCTCCCCTCCCTTTCAGGTTTGTAGCTCAATCAGGTAACATGATCTTTCAGTTACATTATTATTTTATCAATGGTTCATAAACAAATGGTTAATATTTATTTTGAATATATTTGATTTGAAAAATGTAAATGTAATAATTGTTTTCCCTCTATTCAGTAGAAACGGTCAATTTGCATGCTTAATGAAAGGTATAATTGTTTTCCCGCTATTCAGTAGAATGTCCTAGGATATCATAAGTTATCTAATCATTTTATAAATCCTTCTAAGTTTTAATCCTCACTTTTTTAAGTTAATGTAGTCATAAATATTTAGGTTGATTAACTTTTTGATTTTTTAAAATTCATTCACAACTAATTATTCAATCAATTTTTTGTTTGATTAACAGTTGTACAAGTTTGATTTATTAAGAACAATCCAATTTATCTTTTAAACACTTTGGACTCATTATTGATATTTTCTATTACTGCAGACATGTCAGGGGAAGAGGCAGAAGATCCACATCATCCATCTGAGGCATCTACGTCTCAGGGTCGAGGTATGTTTGAATGTCATTGTCTATATTTTTTATGTAATTGATATATATATATATATATATATATAACATTTGTCAATTTATATATCAAATTGTTTTCAACAGGATCAGACTCGGCTGCTTCTTCCTCTCGCAGGAGAGGCCCTGGTCGTGGCATATTATCATGGAATTCCGACACGACGATAGATGTTTCATTTGATGAGGTATTTCATCCCGTGGGACCGAATTCCCTGACATTTATTCGTCAGCTGAGTCATATCATACGTGACCCACATCGATTTCCATTGACCACGCGTGATTGGGCTTATATCCCTCAGGACACATTAGATCGTTTATGGAGGGAGGTTCAAGTAAGAAAATAATTTTACATTATTTTCTATTTATAAAGAATACTAATATGTTTGATTATTTTCTTTATAGCAAAATTTGAAAGTATGCCCTGAAGAGTTTAGGCCCGTGTCTATGAGCAAATTCCGTAAGATGTGGAAAGATTATAAAGGTAAAGTGAAGAGGGACCACTGGGTACCAAATGTGGGTGCCTTTGACATTTTGGAAAAAGTCCCAAGAGGTGTCCTCCCGACTCAGTGGCGTGACTTGGTTGCATATTGGTCTACTGAGGGTGTTGCGGTTTGTATATTAATTATTTTGCTGTATATATATTTTCAAGAATATGTGATTTGTTTGAAATTTGAATGAATTGAATATAGGAGGTGTCAACCCGCCATTCGGAGAATCGAGCGTTGCAGGGACCAGCTCATAGGCTCGGGACTCGTCACGTGTCTCAGCTCCGACATGAGGTATATATTATTCATTTTTAATTTATTAATTAATATGTTTTTGTGTTTATATTCTTTTAATATACTGTTGCGAGGGCAAGGTGCAGCAACTGATAAAATGTCGGTGTGGATAAGGACTCGTGATCGCAATGATCCAGAGGTTGCAGCATTGATAGTAAGTGTCTGTACTTACCAATAATTACATAAATCTATATATTAACATGTATATATTTATATATATTTAAATATTTCACAGGCTCAATTTGAAGCTGAGTTAGAACATCTGCCAGAGGACCAGCGACAGCTTCCCATGCGACGGGATGAGATCTTTCATCGTATTATTGGTCGGGACGGGCATGACTATAGTTTGACCTATGGAGCAGGGATTCCTCGTTCTGTAGTGTCACGCGCTGCGGTTGTCGGTCCTGCTGTTGCTCATATGACACAGCAGATGTCAGATTTTGAGGCACGGCTGTGCGCTTCTGAGGAGACAAATGCGCAATTGACAGCTGAGGTTAGAGCACTGCGGGAATATTTGCGTCAAGCTGATGGTACATGGGATCATACGACGCAGGTATATACTGTATTTATTTATTTAATTTAAATTATTTTTGTTATTAAAATATTTATAATGTTTATTTGTTGTAGGCACCTGGCCCACCAGAAGGAGGTAGCAGTGGTGACAACGCGTGACGCACCATATATTCACGAGATATGTTTTTGTTTTTACTGGTAGGGTTGACATTGATGTACTGTATTTATTCATTTAAGTAATGCATTATTACCATCCATGGTGGTCTTTTAAATATTTTATACACATATTGAGTTTTTGATCTGATAATCTTGAATGATTCTACATTTGAAAAAGCCGAACTAATTCCAACAGATCAATAAATCTGATATTATAGATTATGTATTATCCAATATATTTTTTATAAAATTCTTGTATGGTATCGATAAAAGAAATATGTATTAATTAGATGTTATCACTTTTATTTTTCACTTTTGTAATCAATGGGATGGCCTTTGCACCCCCGGAGAGCCCCCCGCACCCCCGTACATCCGCCCGCACCCCCGTACAGCCCCCCGCACCCCCGTACAACCCCCCGCACCCCCGTACAGCACCCCTCACCCCCGTACAGCCCCCCCCCCCCCCCCGCACCCCCGTACAGCCCCCCGCACCCCCGTACAGCCCCCCCACACCACCGTACAGCCCCCCGCACCCCCGTACAACCCCCCGCACCCCCGTACTGCCCCCAGCACCCCCGTACTGCCCCTCGCCACCCCCGTACATCCCCCCGCACCCCCGTACAGCCCCCCGCACCCCCGTACAGTCCCCCCCCCCCCCCGCACCCCCGTACAACCCCCCGCACCCCCGTACTGCCCCCGCCACCCCCGTACAGCCCCCCGCACCCCCGTACAGCCCCCCAACACCACCATACAGCCCCCCCCCCCCCCCCGCACCCCCGTATAGCCCCCGCACCCCCGTACAACCCCCCCCCCCACACCCCGTACAGCCCCCCCCCCCCCCCCCCCCCCCCGCGCGGCACGTCCGATTGTGTCCTTTTCAGCAGCGCGACGCGCGCTGAAATGGCGCATTGGGGGGTCAAAACCATCAGAACGACCTCTGAATGCCACTAAACCCTACTACAACATCCGGGGCGTGAATTGTGAAATGTTCGGCTAGACGGCACCTTATTCGGAGGTGTCGTGTGACCGCGGCGGCCGGAAACGCGTTTCCGGCGCCATTAAACACCAAAACGGCATGCGGAGGTCCAATTCGGAGCAAACGTGCTCCGAATGACCTGAAACCGCACGGGAACGATAGAAATATTATTCCTGAGATGTAGGAGGAGGCCGCACGTCCATCGGACGTGCGGTGCGCGCGGCACATCCGATTGTGTCCTTTTCAGCAGCGCGGCGCGTGCTGAAATGGAGCGTTGGGGGGTCAAAACCACATGAATGACCTCCGAATGCCACGAAACCGTATGAAAACATCCAGGACTTGAATTGTGAAATGGTCGGCCAGACGACACCTCATTCGGAGGTGCCGTGTGACCGCGGCGGCCGGAAACGCGTTTCCGGCGCCACAAAACACCAAAACGGCGTGCGGCGGTCCAATTCGGATCAAACGTGATCCGAACAACCTGAAACCGCACGGGAACGATAGAAATATTATTCATGAGATGAAGGAGGAGGCCGCACGTCCATCGGACGTGCGGTGCATGCGGCACGTCCGATTGTGTCCTTTTCAGCAGCGCGACGCGCGCTGAAATGGCGCGTTGGGGGGTCAAAACCACCCGAACGACCTCCGAATTCCACGAAACCGTACGACAACATCTGAGGCGTTAATTTTAAAATGGTCGGCCAGACGGCACCTCATTCGGAGGTGCCGTGTGACCGCGGAAGCCAGAAACGCGTTTCGGGCGCCATTAAACACCAAAACGGCGTGCGGCGGTCCCATTCGGAGCAAACGTGCTCCGAAAGACCTGAAACCACACGGGAACGATAGAAATATTATTCATGAGATGCAGGAGGAGGCAGCACGTCCAGCGGACGTGTGGTGCGTGGGTCACATCCGATTGTGTCCTTTTCAGCAGCGCGGCGCGCGCTGAAATGGCGCGTTGCGGGGACAAAACCACAAGAACGACCTCTGAATGCCACGAAACCATACGACAACATCCAGGGCGTGAATTGTGAAATGGTCGGCCAGACAGCACCTCATTCGGAGGTTCCGTTTGACCGCGGCGGCCGGAAACGCGTTTCTAGCGCCCTAAAACACCAAAACGGCGTGCGGCGGTCCAATTCAGAGCGAACGTGCTCCGAACGACCTGAAATTGGATGAGAACGATAGAAATATTATTCCTGAGATGCAGGAGGAGGCTGGACGTCCATCGGATATGCGGTGCGTGCGGCACGTCCGATTGTATCCTTTTCAGCAGCACGGCGCGCGCTGAAATGGCGCGTTGGGGGTCAAAACCACACGAACGACCTCCGAATTCCACGAAACCGTACGACAACATCCGGGACGTGAATTTTGAAATGGTCGGCCAGACGGTACCTCATTTCGAGGTGCCGTTTGACCGCGGAGTCCGGAAACACGTTTCCGGCGCCCTAAAACACCAAAACGGCGTGCGACGGTCCAATTCGGAGAAAACATGCTCCGAACGACCTGAAACCGCATGAGAACGATAGAAATATTATTCCTGAGATGCAGAAGGAGGCCGCACATCCATCGGACGTGCGGTGCGCGCGGCACGTCCGATTGTGTCCTTTTCAGCAGCGCGGCGCGCGCTGAAATGGCGCGTTGGGGGGTCAAAACCACCCGAACGACCTCCGAATGCCACGAAACCGTACGACAACATCCGGGGCATGAATTTTGAAATGGTCGGCCAGACGGCACCTCATTCAGAGGTTCTGTTTGACCGCGGCGGCTGGAAATGCGTTTCCAGCGCCCTAAAACACCAAAACGGCGTGCGGCGGTCCAATTCGGAGAAAACGTGCTCCGAACGACCTGAAACCGCACGGGAATGATAGAAATATTATTCCTGAGATGCAACAGGAGGCCGCACGTCCATCGGACGTGCGGTGCGCGTGGCACGTCCGATTATGTACTTTTTAGCAGCGCGGCGCGCGCTCAAATGGCGCGTTGGGGGGTCAAAACCACCAGAACGACCTCCGAATGCCACGAAACCGTACGAAAACATCCGGGGCGTGAATTGTGAAATGGTCGGCCAGAAGGCACCTCATTCAGAGGTGCCGTTTGACCGTGGCGGCCGGAAACGTGTTTCCGGCACCATAAAACACCAAAACGGCGTGCGGCGGTCCTATTCGGAGAAAACGTGCTCCGAAAGACCTGAAACCGCACGGGAACGATAGAAATATTATTCCTGAGATGTAGGAGGAGGCAGAACGTCCAGTGGACGTGCGGTGCGCGCGGAACGTCCGATTGAGTCTTTTTCAGCAGCGCGACGCGCGCTTAAATGGCGCGTTGGCGGGTCAAAACCACCCGAACGACCTACGAATGCCACGAAACCGTACGACAACATCCAGGGAGTGAATTGTGAAATGGTCGGCCAGAAGGCACCTCATTCAGAGGTGCCGTTTGACCGCGGAGGCCGGAAATGCGTTTTCGGCGCCATAAAACACCAAAACGGCGTGCGGCGGTCCCATTCGGAGAAAACATGCTCCGAAAGACCTGAAACCGCACGGGAACGATAGAATTATTATTCCTGAGATGTAGGAGGAGGAATCACGTCCAGCGGATGTGCGGTGCGCGCGGAACGTCCGAATGTGTCTTTTTCAGCAGCGCGACGCGCACTTAAATGGCGTGTTGGGCGGTCAAAACCACCTGAACGACCTCCGAATGCCACGAAACCGTACGACAATATCCGGGGCATGAATTTTGAAATGGTCGGCCAGACGGCACCTCATTCGGAGGTGCCGTGTGACCTCGGCGGCCGGAAACGCGTTTCCGGCGCCATTAAACACCAAAACGGCGTGCGGCGGTCCCATTCAGAGCAAACGTGCTCCGAAAGACCTGTAACTGCACAGGAATGATAGAAATATTATTCCTGAGATGCAGGAGGAGGCAGAACATCCAGCAGACATGCGGTGCGCACGACACATCCGATTGTGTCTTTTTCAGCAGCGCGATGCGCGCTGAAATGGCGCGTTGAGGGGTTAAAACCACCCGAACGACCTCCGAATGCCACGAAACCGTACGACAACATCCGGGGCGTGAATATTGAAATGTTCGGCAAGAAAACACCTCATTCGGAGGTTCCGTGTGACCGCGGCGATCGGAAACGCGTTTCCGGCGCCATTAAACACCCAAACGTCGTGCGGCGGTCCCATTCGGAGCAAACGTGTTCCGAAAGACCTGAAACTGCACGGGAACGATAGAAATTTTATTCCTGAGATGCAGGAGGAGGCAGCACGTCCAGCAAACGTGCAGTGCGCGTGGCACGTCCGATTGTGTCCTTTTCAGCAGCGCGGCGCGCACTGAAATGACGCGTTGGGGGGTCAAAACCACCCGAACGACCTCCGAATGCCACCAAACCGTATGACAACATCCGGGGCGTGAATTTTGAAATGGTCGGCCAGACAGAACCTCATTCGGAGGTTCCATTTGACCGCGGCGGCCGGAAACGCGTTTCGGGTGCCCTAAAACACCAAAATGGCGTGCGGCGGTCCAATTCGGAGCAAACGTGCTCCGAAGGACCTGAAACCGCACGGGAATGATAGAAATATTATTCTTGAGATACAAGAGGAGGCCGCACGTCCATCGGACATGCGGTGCGCGCGGCACGTCCGATTGTGTCCTTTTCAGCAGAGCGGCGCGTGCTTAAATGGCGCGTTGGGGGGTCAAAACCACCCGAACGACCTCCGAATGCGACGAAACCGTACGACAACATCCGGGGCGTGAATTGTGAAATGGTCAGCCAGATGACACCTCATTTGGAGGTGGCGTTTGACCGCGGCGGCCGGAAACGCATTTCCGGCGCCATAAAACACCAAAACGGCGTGCGGCAGTCCCATTCGGAGCAAACGTGCTCTGAAAGACCTGAAATGAGATTATTTCTTGAATCGAAGTTTTTAAAATATTATAGCACAATGATTTGATATTATATATATATTATATATATATTAAAACATTTAAAATATTATATATATATATATATATTTAAAATATTGTATTTAATAGTATATATATGAATAATATATATATATATATATATATTTATATTTATATATTGAATTCAATAAAAAAAAATTAAATTTTTTTTTATAGACTAGCAACCGCCATAGGCAGTCGCTATAGGGTGCCCGGCAGAGGGGCTGTAGCGACCGCTTGGCGGTCACTGAAGGCCGATCTGCCGGCCTTCTATAGCGACCACCATTGGCGGTCGCTGAAAGCCTCTAGCGACTAGGCAACAGCGACCGCCAATGGCGGTCGCTAAAGGCCGGATTTTCAGTACTGTCTGCACTTCTTCCTCTTCAAAGAGATATGATTCGTTCATAAATTTCATGAAATTTATTAAGTATGGTATTAGAAAATTTATATGATATATATGAAATAATAATTACAATGGAAATATATTATATTTTTATATAATTATATATTATTTAATTTATTTCATTCAGTAACACTATAAAACAAAAGTAGTGTTCATGCATATGTACGACCTACCATCTCCATGAAGGATAAATTTCATTTCATATTTTATCTTGTATAGATTACTATTAGTATTTATATACTAAATATACAAGATATATAAGTTACATTTTAAATTATTTACATAAGTAAATCATGGACTAAGTAATATGATCAAGAATAACAAGTCAAGACATATAAGAAATATAAAAGAGGATATTACCCAAAATATAACATTAAAATGGTCTTGATTATAAATGTGTAATTTAAAGTCCTGAAAAAAAATAAATGGTATTAGATATAATATGATTTTTCTTTTTAATATTTATAGTAATCTTATATTTATAATAAAATTGTTTTGAATATGTACAAATAAATTCAGCACTTACGGTATGGGAATTTAATAGTGCATTTTATTTTCATAAGATAAATGGCTTATTCACCAATCGATTATTTATTATTGTGAATTTAATACCCATGAATTTATTATGGGATTATAATACTTAAATTTATATTTATTTATATATCTGATTGATGATGTATCTTTCATTGTGTTTTACAGTGCGAAAGTTACCTTATTAGTAAGATAGTTCGGTTTTAATTTTCCATCTTTTAGTCACATGTTTTGTTATACACCATCATATTTTATGAGATATGAATAATTCCATTATACATGTTATCTAATAAATCTACTTATTTTCATGATATACTAATCTTGATGTAAATTCATTTTCTTACATGGTGATACTGCTTCCATGTTACTATGTGGTAAGAGCTTATTGAAACAATCTCTTAATTTAAAAGATTATTTATTATTATGATTCCATTGATTAAATATTATGATCTATATCATAATAACTCTCATAAAAATAATTATCCTTTTGTTATTCATGCTATATTTAACTAATGGTACCATTTTTACACTCTTTTTTACACAATATTGTCAAAAATGTTTTCTTAAGAAATGATGACTTTACTTCTATCTTTGGTTGAAAATATCTATTCCTTAAAAACGATGTTATATAAAAAAGATTCCAAAAATATAATACTATTCTCCTATGATATTGGGAAAATATTTTCCCATATTTTACCTTTTCAATAAGTAGTTTATTATAAAGTAATGTTCCCCTTTCCATGTAAATACACATTAAAAACCAGTGAAAAAGGAATAATAATTATGTTTGGATTTACTATCCATCATGATTGTCATTTATTGAAGTTTTCATTATAATATTACAAAATTATTTCTTTTTTTTAAAATATTCTTCTAATATTATAGACATTCATTTTTTTAAAGTGGTTTTAAATGAAAATATATGTATAAAATTTGTTTTAAATGATTTCCAAATGACCATCATTGGTTTTAAAAAGATGATTTCAAAGAAATAGATTCCAATTATTTTGAAGTTTGTTTTATATGTTTTCAATGTATTTTTTAAAGAAAATGGTTTTCAAAATGTATTAAATACCTTTTAATACAATTAAAATGGAAAATATTTTTAATATGATTTCATGCCTTCTATCTATGTTTTCAAAGTATCTTCATAGAAAATGGGTTTCTGAAGAATTTATGTTTGAAAAGAATATTTTATAGAGAAAGTGATATTTTTCACAAAAAAATAGTTTAAAAGGATCATTCTAAATTATTCTACATCTAATATGATATTCATTGTTTTTACTCATGACTTTCTCAGAAATTACCAAAAGTTCCCATTCATATTCTTTCCCTAAAAGCATTATGTTTTTATTGCATACTATTTATGAAACTCATTTTTCTTTCACGTGATATATATTAATGAAACTCATTCATATACATTAGGTTTTAGGCTTAGGAATCAACTTTTATCCATGGGTTATGATTTGATGAAATGATTATGAAACATGACATTATTTCACAGGTTAAGATATGATTACATGATTACAACACCAATTTCATTTCATGGTTTATGATAGGTTATCTATTAAAACAATCTCTTTTTATGGTTCATGATATAATTAAATCTTTATAATCTTTGGGAACATATATGAATGATTCATTATGATATGGGTGTGACCTATATCTCCCATAAATACATTGGGTAATGATTTATATCTCAAGAGATAATGATGGTAATCAAGTCGAAGGTCTTGATCCTATATGGGAAGATGGGGAATCCAGATCCTTTACAAGGATAGTATTTCTAATGGGGATGGTGGTGTATCCCACTCAGTAGGTCTATTACCCATGAAAATGGGAATATTGTGAAACCTTATCCACTATGGAGAAATTGGTAAACATGATTTATTATGGGAATATGGGGAAACCCAATCCCTTACAAGGAAAGGACTATGACTAGGGATTATAGTGTCCCATTGAGTAGTTTTAGTCACCATGATGTTCCCTAATAAATTCTAGAAAAATTTATTTACTTATAAAGAATGATATTACATTTTTATGTGTATACCAAAATTCCTTGTGTTATTCCTATTTTATGAATTCAAAGATTCTGATCTTGTTTCACATATGGTTTATGTATAATTAACATCTTATATTTATTCCATGATTCATGTATATGGTCTTTGATATGAAGGGTATGATCTTATAATGTTAATATCATGATATCATACCATTATACTCATGTTTATGATTATATATCTCCATTTTATACCTTTATTGTGTGTCTGAGATGAACCCTTTTATTGTTTGTTACCCCAGGTTATGAAGATATTTTTCATGTATGATATTTCTATGAGGGATCCATTCTTGGAGAACCTATTTGGATATAATGTAATTCACTCATGTATCATTTTTTTACTATTCTTTGTTTCAAAATTCACTATACTAATATGGTCTTTGGGTATTAATTTAAGTAATGTTTTTTATATTCTGAAAAAATGATGTAATGTATATGTACATTAATACCTGGTTGTAGTAGTTGGAATCATAGCGAAACTTTAGTTAACATTAATAAAATGGGATGAGAAAAAATTATTAAGACCCTGAAAATATTTCTATGGATATCTATAGGGATCTAATAAATATAATATTTTGGATGGGTAAAATTATAGTAACATGTACAAAAATGATGGTAAAGGATACAGTGAGTGGTTTCTAAGAAATACATATTTTTTCTAGATACTACATGTGTACATGGTTTTGGCACATATGTTCCTTAGAGTAACAACTTTGACAAGGTGCTTCAGGCATACACTTGCCATAACCTAGAACATGACAATAAGGCTTACTGCGCACCTCGTTTGACACTCATGTGGGATATTTTCTCAGAATTAAGAACATAATCCCAAACCATCACTGAGGATTTAAAAATATAATGTCTACTAGTAAACTAGAACATAACCATGGTGTCCTAGAATAAGGATAGTGTGATAATATTAACAACTTATTAGTGATATTTTTTCTTGATTTTGTGGTTTCTCATTATGAAAAACATTTCTTACAGCATTATTTTATGTTTAAGTCAATAGAGGGAAATTTATATAAATGGGTTAATGATGAATATGATTGAAAAACTTCTGATGAGTAGTCAAATGGTATGTTTACCAGGGTGAGAAACATTATAATCACGCCTAATGAGTTCTCATGAAGCACGATTAATAATGTGTAACATTACTGACTATCAGAATCACCAAGGAATTGAAGGAAGGAGTTCACTATGATTTTGGGTAATGGAGACCATGGAGAAAAGAATATTTAGTTTTCTATATACCAAAAATGTGGGAAGAATCACAAAAGTAAATGTCTTAGTGGAACAAGATGATCTTTGACTATGGAAAAGAAGGAAACAAAGAAAGTAAATACAAAGGAAAAATTTAATGTTTAGTAAATGCAATGTATGGGAATATTGACCTCCCTCAGAAATCATATAAGGTTACATGTTTTATGTGTGGAATGAATTTTCATTATTGATATAAATTACCCAAGTGGAAAGCCCGTGAAGGGAATTATCAAGGTGGTACAAGTAAAGGTTATATTGATATTGTTGATGAGAGTATATGTGAAATGTTAATGGATAGAGGTATTACGTAATAGGGTGAGGTATCCTTGATAATGGATTATGGACGAAGTAGGGTAACTTTAGTGTTTATGTATTAAAATAGAATAATTATGAGTTGTGAAATATATAAGGATTGTTCAAATTATGTTTTTTGCTAATGATTTACAAGAATATTTTAAATGGTACTAATGGAGTAAAAAAATATGTAATGGCGATGTGATATTAATGGGAAAAAATGATTATTTTAAATTTAATGGTTAATACTTTCTTACTGCCAAGATAATTTTATTTGATATAAATAAGTGAATTTGATGATACATATTACGTTGGAACTAATAACAAATCTGTTCAAAAAGTCATTTATGTTTTCATGGGTGATTTTTTAAAATTCCAGGAATCATGGAATATATCATGTAATATTTAAATTAAGGAATCACATGAATTATTGAAAATTATTTAGGGTAATTTAGGTTATTACAATGTTTTAAGAGAATTTAGGCTGAAGGTATACAAATATATGGAATGCGACAACCAGAATTTAATTTATGAAACACAAGGGGATGAATTATAAGTTGATTTATTGACATTGATTCTACTATTTTGGTTTTTCATCTTTTTATTGGGTAAAAAGTATTTAAATTAATTTAATTATTTATGTTAAACATTATATTAGTTTTTAGAGATTAAATTAATACCTTCCGATATGAAGATTTATATATATTGGTTAACGTATGGTACCAATTTTGTTGCGATAATGATTGATAAAATAACCTATAATTATATTTATTATTCCGAAAAATTTTTTAGGGATTTCAAAATGAAAAATTAACCTTCCATTTTGGGGAAGGGGGTGATTTTGAAATTGATCAAGGAAGAATAAAGGGTGAGATTATACTAAATCACATATGAATATTTTCACCTGATAATTCTTCAAAACTAGGTAAAAGATCATGAAATAGAAAAGTTTAACCAGTTAAGATATTTTATAATGAATAATATGTACCCTTATATAATCACATATTTATGGATTTTTTATTGTTAACTTTCACCTGACCTTGTTTTCTATCACTCTCAATTAGAACATGGTGGTTAGATTTCTCTTCCATGTCAATGATTTCACTTTCCACCAACATTCTCCCATGTGGAAACCAAGTTATGATTTACTTTGGGTAACCATAACGTTTCTAATATTTCATTTTAAACAATATTTTATTATTCATCTTTATGATTTTGGTTTTTATCAAATTAACTTTTAAGTATTAGAACATTAATAACCGAGATAAATTGTGATGGAGAAATTAATTTTAAGGGGGTAGAATGTAACACCAATATATTTTGTGAATTCCATTTCTAATTAATTTAATATTATTTTATTTTATTTTTCACAAAAAAATGTATACTTTTATATATGATTTAGATATAAAATCTTATGGAACATTTGAACATTATAACATTAAAAACTTGTGTTCTCGCCACATCTGTGGGATTAGCATTAAACATGATCCTTCTGCTTCAGTGAACTGAATTTTGAAAAATTTACTTTCACAGTTGTAATAAATATAACATTTATAGTATAATAAGATGAGCTTAATTTTTGACCAGGAATATTAGGGAAGGTGATTAAAACAAATTACAATGATTAAGAGAAAATTTATCTTATCAAGGGACTAAACATTAAAGTTAGGATCCAAAATTCTCTACTCACTTTTCTAACACCCATTTATGTCCATATAAAGGTTATAAACCTTCCATTACTGAGTCTTGTTTGATTTGGATGACTTTTCTTGGTAAATACGTGGGTAAAACAAACTTTTTTTTTTCAAAAATTCAATGTGTCACCTCCCACTATAATAAAAGACAACAACCTCTCACTCATATTTAGACACCACAAACCACGTATGATAGAACAATATCTATAAAATTAAATTAATGTAACCCCTCCCTTCCTCCATGAAGGCTACTTCTGGGATGAAATCCAACCAAGGATTCCTTTTTTACAAACCATATGGATTTACCCAAAGAAGATGTAGCATCTGTCCTCAAACTCCTTTAATTTATTTATATTCTAAAGCACCTCAATTAATATTATTACATTCTCATATAAAAGAAAAAATATAATCAATGTAATAATATTTGGTTTTATTTAGGTTCAATGGCCAATTACTCACACTTACAATTGATGGGTATCAAGGTTTTAGTTCTTGTGTACGGTGAACTTCGTCCTCTCAAAACAATGTTGTTCATTTTACATATACAAACTCACATGGTGTGGAATTTTGATAGAAACTCTTTATTTATATTATATTTATGAAAAATATGATTTATTCATACTTATATATTTAATTTATAATTTATACCTTCTTGCTTTCCATTTTTCTATATACGAAAAATTTATTTGTTGAATTCTGGAATACCACCTCTACAAAGTGATGTGATTTTTTAACACATTACATAGAATGTGTCAAGGATGGGAATAATAATCATATATTATATATATTAAATTAATAATTATTCTAAATTTATATTATAAATTTATATTTATATATTTTATTTACATACTTTTGTGCAATACGTCAATAAAACGGATGTAGTGTGCATGCGTTTGTATGACCTACTGTATCGATGATTGATGTATTTCATTTAATATTTATATCATTTAAAAATTAATCTGAATATTTTTACACTGAATAATATATATATATATATATATATATATATATCATATTTTACATTTTTTATCTATTTAATTCATGATCAATGTAATTGTATCAAGAATAACAAGTCAAAACATATAAAACAATTGAACGTATATAACCCAAAACGTATCATTTACATAGAGTTTTTAGTAAATGGGTAACATGATATTATTAAAAAATATGGTATTATATATTATAATATGGTTCTATGGATGATTTATAATAAACTTATATTTATTATACAAGAGGATTGAATTTGTACAATGAAATCTGAGACAAAATGTATGGGAATTTTGTCTCACTTTTTATTTATATGAGATACATTCAATATTCACCACTTGAATTCGTTGGGTGTTGAACATAAAAAAAATAATTTATTCTATGATTATTATACATAAATTTATGGGTATTTACATAAACAATTTGTGATCTCTTTTCATTGGGGTTTTACTGTTCAAGGATTACAATATTAGTAAGATAATTTTGTCTAAATTTTCCTTCTATGAGACACATATTTTTTCAACAACAAAATATATTAAGTGTTCTTTATAATTCCATTTTACATATTATATTATTAAACTACTTATTTTTATGATATATTAAACATCACATAATTTCATTTTCTTTACATGGTTCTTATGATTCAATGTTACCAAGTGGTAAGAGTTTATTGAATTAATGTCATCGTTTATTGAGAATGTTTATGATTATTATTTCATTTATGAAATCATATGATCCATATCATTAAAAATCACATAAAATATATTATCCTCTATTTATTCAAGATATATTAATTTAATGGTACCATTTTTACACTATTTGTAATATAAGAAGATCAATCATGTGTTTTTAAGAAAGTCCATATTTACCTCTCACATCGGTGGGAAATCCATGTTCCATAAAAGGAATTATTAGTAGAAATGTTTCCAATAATATTTTTCTATTATCCTATGATCATTAATTTTTTTTAACAATGTGTTTCTATTTAATGAAATGTTATAACAAAAATAAATCATCTGGTCGTTTTCTAATATAGGTACCTTTATAAACCTCTTATAGTAAAAAATTAATATTTGGAAAGTATGAATTTATGTATAGTCTTAACCTTCAATTCCATTAAAGAATCATTTAAAATATTAAAATGTTATTTATTTAAAAATTCATTTCTTAATATTCTATAAATTCATTGTTTTAAGTTTTTTTAAATGAAAATGTTTTTCAAAAAAAATCGGTTTAAAATCTATTTTAAATTATTTTTAAAAGATACTTTATAATATATCAAAATGTGGTTTAAATGAAAAGGATTTAATTGATTTCAATGATTATTTAATATGGTTTCAAAGAACTTCAAAATAACGAATAATTAATTTTTTTTGTTTCTTTTAAATATTTTAATGTGAAAAGTATTTAGAAATTATTCTAGTACTTGTTTCATTAATTTAAAATTATTTTCAATGAAAATGGTTTTCAAAAGGATTTATTTTTTAAGATAATTTTTTAAAAAAAGAAATGATATTTTCCTCAAGAGATAATTTTAAATTGATATTCCAAAATTATATTCCATCTAAGATAACATCCATTCGTATTAGTATTGCATTTTTATGAAATGATCTAGTGGTTCTATTCATAATCTTTTTATGAATAGATTATGGTTTTTTGGAATTATGTTTATGAAAATGATTTCACTTTCACGATTTATATTTTTATAATACACATTCTCCATTAATTTGTTTTATTATTATGAAACCTACTTCTTTTCAAAGGACATCCCTTGATGAAAATATTTTGAGACATATATTTTTTACATAAGTTAAGATAAGATTACATGTTTAGGACACCCATTTCATTTCGTGGGTTATGATATGATGTATATAAAACCCATCTATTATTTATGAATGATTATATAATAAATGTTTTATTACCTTTTGGAATATTTAAGAATAATTTCTTATGAGATGGGAGGGACATATATCTACCTACAATGCATTGTGTAAATATTTATATCTCATGAGATAATGATGGGAATCATGTAGATAAGGTTCATCCACTATTAGATTATGGGGAAACCCAATCCCCTATAAGGAAATTATTGTGACCTGGGATAGTGGTGTGTCCCACTTAGTTGGTGTAGTCCCCATTAATATGGGATGATTGGGAAACTCGAACAAATATGGGGAGATGGGGAAACCCGGCCTACTATTGGAAGATAGGGACAACCCGATCCATTATAAAGAATGGACTATAATGGGGGGCGGGGTGTCTTGCCTAGTAGCTGTAGTCTCCATGAAGTTCTGTCATAATTTATAGAAATACTTATTGACTTATATTTAATTCCTCTACATTTTATTGTGTATGCCACGATTCTATGTCTTATTACTAAATTATGATTTTATGATTTATACTCTAGTTACCTTTATGATTCATGTCTTCTGAACTGCAATTAATTTGTCCATGATTCATGTTTATGATCATTGAAATTCATGGTGTAAAATTATAATATTATTCTCACTTTCTCATACCCTTATGATCTTGCTTATTCTTACATTTTTCCTTTTTTTACCCTTACTAAGAATCTGATCTCTCACTTTTTATTGTTTCTTTCCACAGTTTGTGAAGATATATTTCATTTATGATATATCTAAGTGGGGTTCTAGTCTTGGAGAACCTAATTATAGATAATGTATCTCACTCATGTAATAGAAATTATGTTCACATATTTCCAAATTCACAAAACAAATGTGTTCTTTTTGAGTCTTTATATGTAATATTTTATGTATTCCACAAAAAATAATGTAATGTCTATGCATGTTAATAGAGGGTTGTTATAGCTTGTGTATTTGACCTATGTCATGAATGATGATTGATTATGGGGTATAATTTGTCCTTATAATTTATCATTTTAGTGTAGATACAACAATAGGATTCCCTTAAGTGTGTATATTGGTTATATTTTTCATATGTTGTAGTTTACTATTTTTGGCGGAGAGTTGAGTTTTCTGACGTGGACGGATTATGCAAGGTCCTAATTGGTGAAAAAACATTCAGATGGGTAGTAGGTGATTAGATTCATTATTTTCATTGATTTATATCCCATTTATATATTTAGAGAGAGTTCATGCTATTTTTAACCACATTATTGTTTCATAGTTTTTGGATGCTTACTCGAAGAGGATGAGGCACATACCCCTCAGTGAGATGCCGAGTTTGGGATATAGTTTTAGTCAAGAGATACATATATATCGATGGACCCTTATCTTCTAGACCACTTAGTGTTTTAGGATATAAGAATCTGTATTTATAATCATTGTAAAAAAGTATTTATTACATCTAGTGTTTCATCATGTAGTGATCCAATTTTTCACTAAAAAGACAGACACTATTGTGTGGTTTTTCCTAAAATACTAGAAGCTCGATCAAGTGATGATATACAATCATTACCCAATTCTATGAATGTATGATCCCCTAACAATTTTAACTAATATAGATAGTTTTCTATGATCAATTCATGGTCTATATATCATCATTTTAGGGTAGAGGAGGTAGATATTCATAAGAATAAATTTTGATGCTAGTATGGACACTTTGAGTTTATAGTGATATCATTCAGTATCCTGAACGCATTGACTATGTTTATGGGACTCATGAAATAATTATTTCAATTTTTCAAATACTATATCATAATCATGTTCCTTTAATACATTATAATATAATTTCTATCAAATGAGGATCCTTCCCAGCATCTAGGGAAAACTGGAGGTTATTGGTGGAGTGAACGACATTACAACTTAGATTATATAAGGTTTATGGTTGATGATACATGTTTGAGATAATGATTGAGCACACTTTTTTGATCCAGGTAAATGTACCTTTTTGTGAATATTTATTGGTATATGTGTCACATAATTTGATTATTCATAGTGATTCCCATGTTGTGTGGTCATAGGATAACCAACATCGAGTAATGATCTAGTGAAGTATGTTTATTCCATTTGAAATTTGAGAGAAACTCCTAAGTTATATTCATTGTTCACACGTAGTAATACACCTGAAATATCTATGATGTACCATGGAATAAGGACTGCATTTTGGTGGTCAGGGATGATGTAGTTTGTGGAAGATTGTGTGTATAAATGTTTAGTTTGACAACATATAAAGATAAAACATCATGAACATGGTGGTTTATTGCAACCCCTGGATGTCCCTATATAGAAGTGCGAAAATATATCAATGGATTTGACACCAGGATTCCCTATGGTTAGGGTGGATATGATTCTATATAGGTTATTTTGGATTGATTGAAAAATTTTAATTGTCTTATGGTAATCAAAAAACCATGTATTGTGGATGTTATGGTGAGACAAAACATGGATTATTTAGTTATACTTCATGAATACTAGAGTTCCATCATTCCATATTAATAACTTATATATACTTTGACATTTTAAAGAATATTATAGTATTTCTTTAGATATACTTTATGGGTAAGAAATTATTTCCACACATAGGTGGATAGGTTGATGGAGTATACTATCATAATGTTGGATGATATACAGTGGGCTTTAATCATGGGTATTAGTGGATCATGGGTGTGAAAAAAACCTTTTTATGGGTTTTATTTTAATATAAAATATTACTCATCTATCAATATAACCCCCATTGTGTTTTTTATGATATATTGTGTTGATCTCCATTGAGTTTAATTGAGATTTGGAAGGATACAATCAATAGTCCAGATGAGGTGTAGATCATGATGTAGAAGATTCTTGTGGTTCATGAAAGGAAAGATGAGGGATAAGACCATTAAAAGGATTATATCAATTGTTGGATGAGGCCTTGGAGGTTTATGTTGCATACCGTGTTTTCCTAAAATTTCTTATCCAGGTACAATTAGTGGAGGCTTGGGCATGAAGAAAGATCTCACCTATGTTTATCGGAACCATCGATGTGTTAATGAACCTTGGAAAGGCAGATAATTGATTTTAAATAACTCCAAATATAGATATAGTTCATGATGTCTTCCAAATATCCTAGATCCCCCAATGTCATTACGATGATTCTCACATTATCGACTAGGATGAGTTAGTTATTACTGGGTTTTAGATTGATTAAATGATTCTTTGTGTGGTTGGTGTCCCCATTGTCCAAAATGTTTTTCATTTGATTTGTATAATTTTTTTAATGTCTTGGATTTGATTTCTATATATTTTACTTTCATTTGTATGATTATAAATATTTTTCAATATGATTGGATGGTGGTAAGAATTTTCAAAATAATGAAAATGAATTAGGAAAATGATTTTGGTGCGAATCATGTAATGCAGATATAATTACAAGTGTTACTTATGATTTTCAATATGGTTTTCAATGTTGTTGTCACATAATATATTATTATTATATAATTGTTACTTATACCATTCGATATATTATAAAATACCCTTTAAATGGTTAAATACATAAATCTAGTAAATAAAAAGGTTATTCTTATCATTATTTTGTTTAATCTTAACATGTTAATTGTGGGCTGGAGGTTTTGGTTTATGGGGCTTATTGACCTTGGTTTTTTGCAGCATGGTAGAATAAGTTATGTGTTCTTGGAATCCATTGTGGTCTATAGATTCCCTGAATTGGTTCTCTTGTTGTGGTTCAATAAGGTGGTTTCTTGATTATAGATTTTTTGAAATGCAATAATAATTTTGACAATAATTTTTTTTATGGATATAGAATTATTTGGTGGGAATTTAAACTAATAACAAAATGAATAAATATTAGTGGATAATTTGAAAAAATTAAATAATGGAAAATGGGACCTAGGATGTAGACCATTATTTTATGCTTTGGGTTGGTTGTTCTATATTATAGATAGTTCTAAGAGGTGAAATATTATTAGTATCCTAATGATGGTTGTGCTAGTGTAGCTTTAATGAACCCATAGGTGCGAGCTTGCATGGGACTATTATAAACCTATATTCTATTTTTTTTTCATATATACCCCACATAATTTATATATAATAGTAAAACCCATGATAACCTATAGGTTTTTTCATTAACATCCAATATTAGGAGGATACAAATGGATAACTACACAATATACCCTACTCTCCCTTTAGTTGTAGCTTCTCGTTATTCAGTTGATGGATGATGAGAACTGTGGATTGGGTTTTGCGAGGTAGAAGGAAGACGTCAGTTTGAAGTCATACATGTTCTTGATACCCTACACCCCAAGTTTTTCTATATGAGATATGTGGTTGGTTTTCCAAGACTTTATATGAGGTTTATACCATGAGAAATGACATATGGTTTGTTCCATGAGAAATGATATGCATTTTTTGTTTCTATTATTGGATATTGAAGGGATGTGTGAAAAGGATGAAATCTCATTGTGCGTGAGAATAATATTATTAAGGAAGTTGTATCATGGTGTCTATGACTACTTTTGTATGATTATTATCTTATTATAATTGGTGGTGTTATTTTTGTGAGTGTTACTTGGTGAAACTGCGGGACTAGTTGACTTGTGTAGGCATAGGAACGTTCTAATTTTTTCATATTTGAATAAGTATACTATTTTCACATTTTTCCCAAGAGATCTTGGAATTTAATATACTATGTATATAGTTTATTCTCACAATATCAATATATAAAACATTTTTAGGTTTCCCAAGTGGTATTGGAGATCAAGATGTATTGTACTATCTCAGTGTTTGAGTTGCTACATTTTCTTTCATATGTTATTGTTTTAGTATTATTAAATCCTATCAGTGTTTATAAATATTTTATACTAATTCATATGGGGTATATTTTTATATAATATTTATTTTATTCCTATTATAATATTGTGGACTGGTTGGTTGTTTTTATGTGATAATCCAAGGATATTGAGAATATATCCTCTTCTGTACTTTATACCTTCATCGGGTTTTTTCAACCTATGGCCTACATCAGTTTTGACTCAGGGGTCACTCTTTCCCTTCATTTCTAGCCCATGTGGGGTACTGGCATGGGTGGTGTGACAAGATCTTTGGGGTGGTCTGATTTAGTCTTTACCTCTCAATAAATTTCCCACACTTCTCCTTTAAAACATATAATATTAAATTTATCTATAATCTAAGATTCATATAAGTCAGAGTTTCGTATTTTAAAAAAATCCTGCTGAATTTTGAAGAGGGATTTGTTTATAAAAGAATTATGGTGGCGATGAAAATAATAATTCATTTTTGATTCAAGAAAGAATAAATCATTCATTGATATCTATGAATGATATTCCGTTTAAATTTAATCCTCTTGATTAATATGATTTATAAATGAATTTCTAATATTATATAATATATATATAATCTATTTATAGTGTTTTTTCATATGTTTTTCATGTATTTCATGTAACAAATTTTTATAGAAGTATATTTCTTTTGAAAATATTTTAAAAGATTCTTCTTATATGTATTGGTGTATGTTTGGCGTTTGAAAAAATCACATTGAAGATATTTAATATTTAAATGGATTTATGATGAATATATTTCATAATTATTTATTTTTATAATATGTATTAGAAAGGAACTCAAAATATTATTATTAAAAATCTAGATTTCCTTTTAGAAAGGTGTTCACTAAAATCATCCTGAAAATAATTATGTTTTTAAGGAATCTAAAAATAATGATTGAGATATGTACTCTGTATTATAAATGGTATTTCTCAGATAAAAAATATCTTAGAATTTATAAATTATTATTTTTATTATTCTGCCTTATTATTTGTTACGTGGTACTTTATGGAATTTTCCTCTTATATTGATGCTAATTTTATAAACTTATTATGTGGTTTTTTATGATATTAATTATTATGAGATGAGATTGAGAATTGAGATTTACTTGATATTGTGGAGTAAAATGAGTTCCTAGGATGAGTGTTGTATGCTCTATTTTTGGAACTATATTGACACGACTTTCCTTGAGAGGGGGGTAAATTAGAGTGAATAGTGATTACTACATTTTATTTTCATTCGTTCTATTAGAGATAAAAATATTGTTACCTAGTAAAATAAATAAATTAAATATCATGTACACTTATGCCACATTCCATGAATGCTAAAATACTATGAAAAATAAAATCATGTATAACACAAGAATTTTTCATGGCTAATAACCATAGGTTAATTCAATGAGTGTACACATAGAGATGTGACGATATAAAATAAATTATCACTAGACTCGTTATGAATAATTTTTTTTAGTAAAAGAATGTTATTTATTGGTGGGAGACCCCCTCATGTTTTATATTTTCACTGAAATCTCTACCAAGCCAGAAAACATTTGGTCACATAATGGTCTTCTTCAACAATTTAAGAACACTTTAGTTTGTCTTTTTTTTTGTGCGAGACTCCACCTTCATAATTTCCACTAATATAATTATCTTTTTTACTTATATTCATTAAATAATACCTCTTTATATATTGATGAGATTAATACTTCTATGTGAGTTTTTTATTTTCTTCTTCTAAAATATCATAATAGTAGGAACTTTATAGTCCTGATTATGATAATTCTAAAAGTGGAGTTATGTTATTGACATAATTTTTCATCAAATAGTTATTTTAGTGAAATAATTTTTCTTATTACATAATTTGTCACTCTTTTAACAAAACCCAATATATAAAAGGTATACTCTATTGTTATCTTTCCCACTCTTTATGAATTTAAATGTGTATATATGTTCACTCTATTAATATTATAGTACTCCAACACTTCTTTTAAGATGCTTTCTATAACAAAATCCATTAATTAAAGGGTTGGTATTTAATATATTTTATTTCCTTTTTTTGAAATCATCATAAATATAGAAAATAACATTTTTAAAAAATATTCATTCAATCTATGTAAATACATAAAATATAGATCTAGTTGTTCTCCTTTTAAATTAAAACTATTACTGGTAGATATTAATGAAACCACCCATCCAAGAAGTGACTTATACCATCTTGATACATTCCTCTCCACAATATATAGTTACAATAGTGCTACAACTCTTTATAGTTTTGTGTTTACTCAATAACTAGATCCCTATAATCATATTGAATATATTCATTTTAACTTTAAGAATATCATGAAAAAATTCATAAATTCTTCTCAAACATTGAACTTGTCTTAATAGGGTCAACTAATTCCTGGTGAAAAATCTTATTTCAGTGATACATATCCTAAATCATCAATAATCCCATCCCTGTTTCCTTTTTATTGATGGTATTCCTAATTAATTTCATTACTATTACATTTCTTATTGAACCTCTCATAGTGAACCATTTTTTCTAGGGAACATGGACGAGATCAATAAAATAAAAATGATCATTGAAAGTATTTTTGGACATGTGATTGAAATATCATGGAATGTAAAAAGAAACTCTAGATCATTGATAATTTATCCAAAATCCTTCATAATATGATAAATTTTTCATGATGTGTTCTACAGACAACCATATCTAAAAATCAAAATATCATCCATTTTGATGGGAGAATTCATTCGTTTCTTCCTTGAATAATCGTATACATAAACCTCTATGAAGTTTTTTTTGGGGGGGGGATCCAAATTTTAAATCCTTAGGTCATTGTGTGACATAAAATCTCACATTGTTTTAATATTAATTTTCATAAATTTTAAAATAGATTATAAATATAAACTTCCTTCATTGGTTAAGCAAATTTTCATTATTTTCACTTAATTAAATAAACATATTATTCAAGGTGAAGTCTTTCATAAATGATACCTTAGAGGCCACGTATAATATCCCTTCATTACTATTATTATTTACCTTAATGACTATTAAAAAGTCATTCTTTAATGTTATAAAATATGAGTTTTCCATTTTTTAGTTAGAATTCAGTCTTGGCATGATACTTGTAATCAGAATATAACCCTAATATTTCTAGAATCTATAGATTATTTCACTTTTCGTATTCACATGCTCAAATAATTTTTTGATCCAACTAACAATTAATCCAAAAATAAACACCAAAAGTTATAATAATTCCACCTTTGATTTTTCTGTTTATATAATCATAAATACATCCTCTGTTGAAAAAATTCTCTTTAAAGGAATTTTTTTAATCCATTTATTTCCTTCCCCTTTTAAATAAAAATTAAATTCTCCTAAAAACACCTTCATTAACCCTTGGTAATAAATATGAAATGGGGTTTCATATCTATGTTTGTTCTTTCATATCCTCACAATTTGTTTCTTTAAAATTCCCAATGGTACCATTTAGCTCTACTCCCCATTGATCTATATTCATAATAACCTTCAAAATCATCTTATAGTTGTATTATGATTCTATTGAGATCTATATTAGAGATATTGTTATCCATTTTTTCATGAAATCTAGAGGTTACATACAAAACATTTGGCTCTATCAACCGTTTGAAAATTTTTGCTTCACATAGATTGGGCTATCTTAACCACTTCTAAAAACCATATATAGGTACGGTTTTATTTCCATTCTCCAACATCAAATATTGAGGCTCAAAAAATAATTGATTAATACATTGGATATTTGAAAACCTATTGGTTCTACTAGTTTAAATGAAACTTAATCTATTTTACACAATCATGGATTCCACTTACAGATACAACTAATTTGAATAAATGTTATTCTAGATTTGTTCCATACAATGAGCTACTTATTAAGAAAAATGTTTATTGATTTTTCATGTATAAATCTCTATAAATTTTATTATAAACAGACATAAATTTTCCTTAAATATTTCAGTGTATGGATTAACTACATGGAATTTGAGTCATCAATAGATATCATAAGTCTATTAAGTTATACCTCAATATACCAAATAAGATGCTCAGTAAACAACATAAAATTGGTATATATCCCTTGAATTCATAAATAATTTTAATAAGATTAAAATTTAAACTACCTTTAACGCATCCTGTTATCATAATCACACTAACACCAAATCATTAGTTAATTTTAATAACACACATTGGTATGAGAGATACCCATCTTGGATTAACTAATATCACCATTTTGGGATAAACATATGATACATAATTATAACCATTATACTTTATTCTAAAATATTATTCATTATTAGATAATTTTATCTGGGATTTGATCAATCGTCACTATAACATCCGGAAAATTTATTTCAAAATAATCATAATCTCAACAGATTTTAAGACATTCCACCCCAAGCATTAAGCAGATTGAGATATATTATAAAAATTTTATTACTTAAATTTGACCATTATAAAATAGAAATAGAATTTGAGGGTATTAATATGATTAAATTAATTATAAAATAGAATTATTATGGTCATAGTAGAAAAAATATTTTTTTACTCTTATTAAATAAGCACTTAATATTTAGTAAAGGCGTTTTGTGCCTCAAAAATGCATTTTATTCCGAAAATGTTTTTTATTACATTTTGGTAATAGAAAATATTACTAATTTTTTTCAATTTTTGAACATTTCACTATAAAATAATTTAAAAAATATGAAATAAAAATATAATAATTCACATAGGGATGAATTTTGGGATTTTATGAAAAGATTGAATCTTGAGTTAATAGAAAAAATATGGTTTTTTTCAAATGCATTCATTCGTTTTCATTAAATCTAGTAATTATAAAGTCCAATTACTTTTTGAATTTTCTCACAAAGATATTTATGATCAATTTTATTCATAGTAATTTAATTAATTCCATCTTAATCATAAATATTCAGGATTTTGAGAGAAATTAATTTTGATCCTTAAAACTAGATTTTTTCTAAAAATTGTCTTTCATTTTGTTTTAAACATTTATTTTAAAATTGATCCCATAAACTTATAGAGAATGGATATTAAGAAATTAAACCAAATTTGGAATTATTAAAATTGAAATTTTAATTATTTCCCTTTTATTTTAGTCATTACGGAAAATAACTATGGAAAATATTTTCCAGCTCAGTAATGGTAAAATGGAAAAAATAGGGTTTAAACAATGATGAAAATGCTCAAAATCATCCAAAAACATGGAATAATTTAATATAATGTGTTTAATTTTCAAAAATTCATTCCAAATTCGATTATATTGATTTTTTTTGCTTTGGTCCCTTAATAATGACATTTACAATATTTTAAGTAATGAGAATTAAAAAATGTCACTCTCTTGAATTTAAAAAATCTAAAAATTTTACATTTTAAAAAAGGAAGATATGTTTAATTATACATATTTATTTTAAATATTAATTATTTCTTATTTTTATGGTAATTCAATTTTAATTTCTTTGTGACAATATAATTATGTTATATGTTTACAGAACTCCGACCCAATATTTTATCAGTTAATAGAAAAATAAAATAAATTATTTTAAGAACATTCAATGTTACACTATTTTGATGAATTACTGCGTTTTGAAAAAATTCTAGGAAAATATTATATATTATTTACGAGTTAAAGGATTATATTAAAATTCAACCTTTTTCTCAGTGTTTGTAACCTATAATTATAGGAATAATGTAAAAATCATATTAATGATATAATATAGAAATTATATTTTAGTAAATTTTTTAAGATTCAAAAAAAATGAAAAAGGACATGTTGGATAATATATGGTGGAAAATCTCATCCATTTTCCAATTATGATCTAATTTTTACCATAGAGCTTAATCCCTAACCCTTTATTATTTAATTACTATGTATCCATGGTTATTGGAAAAAATTGTTAACAAAGGATATAATAAAAAAGATAAGGTTTCAAATGACACAAAATCCTTTCTAAATTTCATTTTCAATGAATATTTCAACATTAGAGTATTTTTATTTGAATCACTGCCCATTTGGAAGAATTTTTACTTTGATGGACTTAATTATATTTATATCTTCTTAGTAATTCCAAGTTCGTCATTCCCCTCCACTATTAAAGGAAATCCATTATGGTCTTTTAGTTACACCACTTTAAGCTATATATCTCAACCAAAGCCAAAAATTATTTTGTCCAAAAATCACCATAAATGAATTATTGGTTTTTTTATTCTTAAAATACCATTATTATTTTCTTTTGAAGGGACCCAATGGAGGCATTGTAAAAAAGAGGATAACATTTTACCCAGTCACTTTGAATTTATTTCATCATACACCTTCTCTAATTTTTCTAATTATCATAAAATATTTTATTTAGTTTCTTAAATACTATTAATTTTATTTATGAGCATGAAATTACCATTATCATCCATGTTTTATTATATGGGTAGTAAATGTATTACTTGTTCATACTTGTATACTACTGCCTACTTACAGAGGTGTAATTTATTTTCCATCATAATCATTCTTATATTTTTATTAATATGAGTATAAATTGTATATATTTTATATATGAAAAAATTATTCTTCTATAATTATAATATCACATATACCTTCTAACAATCAAATTTATTATAAAATGATAATTTCACCCTTGTGTATGTCTGGACTATCACCTCAATAGAGAGATGTTATCTATTTTGTATTTACATTTTAAATGGATGGTAATAATGATATTTTTAGTTAATATATATGATATATATTAAATAGTAATAAATAGTTAATGGTGAATAATTATTTACATTTCTGTCTTTTCTTCCATTGGAAAGTGAAACCAACATTCCTTCACACATACGGCTTACTGTCTCAATGAACAATGTATTTCATTTTTTTCTCACTATAATTTTTGGATATCTATTAAAAATATAAAATGAATTTATATTATATATATATCATTATTAAAATTATTTATATGTTTTAACCATAATCAAAATATAAGTATCAAAACAACCAAACTAAAATTATCCTGAAAAATAAAATAGTTAAGACCCTGAAACAATGATTTTAATAAATAATTTTTAATAAATGGGCGTGGAAATGTTATAAGTGGATCATATATGATATTATATGTATGCTAATTAATATGGTATAGAATTATAATTAATGTATTTTAATTACATAGGAGGTATAATAACATTCAAAAAATCCAAACCCAAGGTAAGGGATTTTCAAAAAGCCTTTACATCACTTAGATACACACCATATTCAACACATCGTTATTTTCTGAGGATTATTTAAAACACTTGAATGTATTTTATAGTAATTATTTTTATTTTTATTTTTGAATTTTTATTTCCATCTATGGTTCGATATTTAATTTGGATTTCATTCAAATTTTATCAAATGGGTTAGCTATTTATGTTATAATTTTAATGTTTATCGTGACTATTTAAGACTATAATTCTGATGATGAATAATCATAATATACCACTTCAGTATCGAATGAGATTTATTCTCCTACAATTATTTTTATAGAATAAATGTTTTAATTTAATTTTCTTCTCTTGATGTTCTCATGTGACCAAAAGAATCCATTTTAATGAAAAGAGACATTAGTTTTCTCTTCGGTCAAAAAATATATTTATTCTCTATCAATGATTCTTAAACGTTTTCAAGAATGTTATAAATATTCGAATACGTTTTTAAATTTCATTTTTAAAAATTTCCATATTTTTTTTAAAAAATTCATAAACATTGTTTTTTTCATTTTCCAAACGAGTTACTTCTAAAATTTTACAGAAAACATGAAAGGAATATTTTTTTTAACATATATGGAATGAATAAAATTTACATCCATTATAAATCCTCAATGATTTGAATATTCATTTAAAATAGTCTAAGATGCTTTTTCCAGAACGTTTTTTCCTTAATATTTATGATATATTTAGAATTTAAATAAATTATTTCAATTTGAAAAGGGTATTTTCCTCAAGAAATATTTCAATGATATTTTCATTGTATTTTTCATTTATGATAACATCATTTGATGTTTATTAATCATTATGAGGTTTATGATCCCATGATAACATAAACATTAATTTATATAATGGCTTATGATGATGATGTAAGGATGATTATATGGATCCCATTTCATTTCCATATGTAAACCATGTTATGATAAAATGTTTTATGAAACTAATTTATTTTCTATAGGTTATGATGTGATGTTATAATGAAATGTTTAGGAATCCTATTTTCTTTCCTTGATAAAAGTTACCCGTTAGATCATAAAATTAATCATATTTATGAGAAATGTTATTATTTTGGAAACATGATACTTGAACATATATTTGACTGAAAAAATGGTGATGATTTGGAACATTATTTTATAGAAAAAAAAAGAAAAATGTTGGATTCCAGTATACCTGAATGTTTTCTACATATAATTACTAGAATCCTTATGAACAATCCAATAGATTTTTTTGAAGTTTAGATATTAGATTAAGGACTAGAAGTAGTGCCTAAAATATTATATAATTTTCTACCATTTATCTCAACCATAGTCGAAGACTATAATGGAGGCCTTAGTTATTGAGAGTTGGGTTTTATAAATTCATATAGAAATAAGCTTGTTCAAGAGGAAGATGATAAGGTAATTACTAAAATGTATGAAAACACCACTCTTTATTTCACATTAATGCTAGATTTATTACATAATATTACACGTAATATAATCCAAAAGATTTAGAAATATAGTGTCTTCTGAAATTAGGTACATTTAAGAACAACATAATACATTTAATACATTAAATTTATCTAAAACCTCCTCAACATGATCATATTATTCCTTCATATTTAACACTACACAATATAACTATCATAAATTCAATAGAAATATATATAAATCCATTAATGGAATAAAAATTTCATAATAGAAAGATAATAAAAAATTTTGTACAATAGGCATATCAATAGGGCATAAAATGAGTAAGAATAAAAAAACATGAACAATGAGTTATGATATCGAATGATATTCAAAAAAACATTAGAGAATTACAACAACTTGAAACACTACATTATAAATATTATTCAAGGATAACATAAAAAATCATGATTTAAAAAGTCCCAAAATGGAATCAAGTTTACTCCCTTTCCTGACATGATGCCTCTTGAAACAAAACATTACCCAATGGGTTGGAGAAGTATATAATTCTGGGCACACCGGTCACATACATTTCATTCTCATTCTTCAGTTTTCAACACAAATCATAAAACATAGATTCATTCATCATCATATTTTATTACATGAACATAGAGTGTCGAATACATTGGTGTAATTTTCCTGTTAAATAAGTACATGTCTATATGGGAAAACACCCTATATAGGTAATGTGTATTTTATTCACTAGAAAATTGTTTTGTCATTGAAAATCATGGTAAAATTTTTGCAGCGTAAGGATGACACAAAATATTTCATGCGTTTAGTTGAGGAGATAAAAATGGGCTTCTTATAATGTGTACACAAAATTTTAAGTAATAGGGGAATGAAAAGGCATATCCCAACATAATTAATTAAAATATAAATCATAATATAATAAAAAAGCATTAAAGAAGAGGAGATCGAGAGGACCCCTTAACATGAGTGTGTAACATCAAATGCTAGGATGAGGATTCTTGAGATATTGGGGGTAACATGGGAAAATCTAGAGAGGGGAGGGCAGAGTAAGTACGTTCTCTAAGGTTTATTAGTAATTCAAAAATGGGATCTATGGTAGGTTTCTATAAGAAATGAATGGATATTTCATTATTATTTTTAAAACATAGGTTTTGGAATCAATATAATAAAATAACCAAATTCAGAAACATTCCCATGGTTTTCATCTAATGGTTACTGCTAATGGGAATTGTTTTTGATTATTTTTTTTAAAAAATGGCATAAATTAATAAAATAATACCCAAGATGATGTGAAAGTGAGCCATACACTAAAAAAATTATTTTAAAACCGTAAATATTTTAATTATAATGGAGGACTCATGAAAGAATTATAAAAATGATCAGATAAACATAAATTCACATTATTTTACATAGAAAACATTTATTTGGTATAGTATACCCTTTATAGTATGGATTACGTCACATTTGATTCATTATGATATAATAATATAGCCTATATTTATACATTAATTAATTTTTACAAGAAAATTTTACTCTTTAAAAAAATTAAGAAAAATTCACCCTCAGATAATTTCAACATTCTGATTAAAAAATAAAATAAACTTCCCAATATAATTTTGTATATTTGTTTATTTTCACATTTAAAATAAGAATTGACATTTATCGAGATATGTTGGGAATTAAAAATAATAGTTTTTTAATCATTATAAAAATTATGTTTGACTGCATAAGAATTATATGATCATTTATATTTAAAAAAACTAATTTAATAATAATATTTTATTGAAATATTTTTTTATTTCAAAAACCCATTAATTCATCAAAATTAATATATTGATTGAAATTGAAGAGTAATTAAACATACAATTTAAGATTTAATCTATAAAATAATACATTTATAATGTAATGATATGAAGAGAATATGAAAATTAATATTTTGAAAATACAATATACATATTCATATTATTATGGTCTTGATAAATTTACATTTAATACCCTAGAAAACATCTTATGTGTATGGTTCTCAATGGAAAGAATTTTATAGGGATGTCCGACCCACATGGTTTGTGTTGTGATCTCGATGGGCTGGAACTTATCCCAAAACTTTTTTTCTCACCCTCAAATTATTAGATCTTATGTTGGGCTTGGTCATGGGTAAATTATCATGCTTCTATCTCCCATGGATGTTTTACTAAATGTGCTTTATAGGGTATGATACAAATGATTGAGGCCATAACTTCCTTTGTCTCTATCAATTGGATTAGTTACAACCCTATATTTATACAAATCATAGGATCACTATTCAATGGTGACATTATCTTCTATAATGATGCATATCTCTCTTTTAAATTTGAATGGATGTAACAAAACCCAATAATTCCATACATTTTTTATAATCAGTATATAAAATAGTCCATTAAATTAAAGAAAAGAGAAATTTTATTTATAACATATCATGTCACTTAAATATTCCCCCATTCCTAAATTTCACCATTGAGATTTTATTTCACCACACTAAATCATATGAATTCCTTCGGTTCCCGCACTTGTTCTTCAAACATGTATTTTCTCCCTAGCACTATGATAAGGTACAATGCCTTATTCTATAGAATATTTTCCCTATGATCTAAGATCTTTACTGACTACTCCTCATATAAAACGTCACTACCCAATAGTACTACCTCTAGATGGAGTACATTTGAGGGGTTTGGTTTATACGTCATCAAGAGGGACACATGGAATATATCATTCATTTGAAAAAGTATTGGTGGGAGTTCTAGTCATAAGGAAACTTATACGATGTAATAAAGGATCTCAAAGGGGATGATGTATCAAATACTAAGCTTTAGCTTAATTCAAAATCTCATTAATTTCTCACATGGAGATATGTGAAGGAATTCCATGTTTCGAGCATCATACCCTAAGTATCATCAATAGTTTTCATCATATCCATTTTGTTGACACTGAGCATCCATGATGTGATAATGAACGGGATTAAAATCTACATCATTTCTATGACCATTTCATGAAATTGAAGTTTTCGTTCCCCATCCCCATCCCTACATGAAAGTGTTCTACACCTCTTCCCATAAAAGTCTTTATAGGGGGCCATTTAGATGATTCATTTGTAACTTTTGTTGTATGAGAACCCATCTTGAGGAATATGATGATCCAATCCTTTTTTTGTCATTGATCAATCTCTAAAGATGTCCTAAGGATTCTATATAGTCTACTCTAATTTTTCTTCAGTTTGTGGGTGATAATCAATGATGAAGTTCAAATATGTATTTAGAAAATGTTATAGAATCATCCAGAACATATAGGTTAATCATGGGTCTCCATCAAGTATAATTAATAGTGGTCCTCCATTTAGCCTCACCACTTCTTTAATTTATATACTTACTTGTGGAAGAAGTTATAAGTCCACTAGGATAAAAAATAATTGTGAAATCATTATTAAAAAATCCACCACTACCTTGATAGAATTACTCCCCCTTGATGTATGCAGAAGACCAGTGACAATTTCCATTTTGGTATTTTCCCATTTCTATGTCATTGTGGTTAATGGTTTGATCATTCCATCATATTTTAACATTTTCTTCTTTATCATACATGCATATTATATGTCTTGATTTATATTATGTGATCAAAATTTTCATATTTATTTACCAATAGTGCTCTGAGATATCTCAATAAAAGTTTTTTTATCCTGGATTATTGGAGAATGTCCATCTATTTGAATTATCCAATAGTTTATTATTAAATAATTTTTTTATTATAAACATAGTTGTGATACAAAATATTACATATCCTTATTTGTTAACATTAAACTCTGAGGATTTCGCCCTTCATATGGATTCCAAATTCTTCTATATTTCTCTATAAACTCTTTATGCATCCTTTAATCTATCCATAATGGATTGATAAACATTCTATTGAGAAATTATTGTGGATTTTATTTCCTTTATGATTCCCCTTTGCATCATTTTCTCTTCAAATAAGATCTAATACCTCTTAGTCAACAACTTTTATTGAATTGCTGGATCATTTCAATATAGAGAATCCACCAATTTATTCTCTTTTCCATCATGGTTGTGGATTGATCACTCATAGTCCTTGATCATCTATAACCATCATCGTTGGTGCATATTTATCTCTTTCTTTGTGGTTATATTCAGAAAATTTTGTGATCTTTCTATATTTGAATGTTCTAACAAATTAGATAATGGCACCATATTTTCAATGATAAGATCCCTAAATTCTACTCTCTATCATGGTTTGTGTACTTTTGTTCTTGAAATTTCAATTGACTTGATGTATAAGCTAACACTTTGTAATTTTTCTTCAACACATAGCTCAATCCCTTTTTCAAAGAATTACACAATAGCAAAAAAAAATTCCTCTTGTGGATAGTTTAAGTAAATGTGTTGTGATTATCCTCTTATTCCACTCATTAAAACACTCTTTGTCTTCGTAATTCTACGATAACATGATTCCCATACGAGTTAGCTTAGTTAAAGGGTTTCAAAATAATGATACGTTTATCACAAATCGATTATAGACCTAACAACTCCAAGGAAACATTGGATTTCTTTAATGGATGTGGGCCATGGACACCATTCAATTGCATCTTTCATTGATGGATCCATCGATATCTCATTAGTTGTGATAATATGACCTAATAAAGAGAATTTATTCAACCAAAACCCCCATGTTCTGTACTTTTCCAAAATATTCTCTTTTTGTATGGTTTTTAGTAGAGCACTTAGATTCTCTATATTATCCTTTTAGTTATGGAGTATATTAGAAAAAAATCTATAAAAATACCAAATTATGTTAAGGTAATATTTAAATACTATATTAATCATGTCTATGAAGTTTTTTGTAGCATTATCGAGTCTAAATGGCATTACTATGAACTCCTAGTGCCCATACCTTGTACGAAAATCAGCCTTCAGGATATCCTCTTTTTTCACCCAACCATGGAAATAACAGAACCACAGATCCACATTAGAGAAGTATTGTTCTCCACATATGTAATCAAACAAGTCATCATTCCATGGTGGAGGATACATATTCTTTATCAAGTTCTTATTGAGATCATGATAATCAATTCTTTTGTTCACAAACTAATCTTTTTTCTAGATGAGGAGGACTTGGGCACCACTATAGTGAATCACTTTTGTGTATGAACGCCTTATCCAGATTCCCATAAAGTTTTTTCTTTAGCTTCTCATGTTACAAAAAATCCATTCTATATGTAGAAATTAATAATGTTAATTCCATATGTATATTATTGATATAAATTTCAACCTCTCTATTTTGAGTAAGATGAGGAAATTCCTCAAAAAAAACATAAATGTATTACCTCAATATGTGAATGTCATCAAGGATAAGATTTTCAATAGACTCAATCATTTTATCTAAATATGTTTTCTAATATGGTAATAATATCAATACCTGAGATGTTGGTGTTAAAAAAATTTCATCCTCCTAGCACTTGTATAGAATGGGGGGTTGATTCACAATAATGAGAGTAATTTACTTCTCATATAATTGTATTTTTGATATGTATAGGGATGTCCTATCCATACAAATAATTTCATAAAAATAAACTAAAGGGAGTATGAAAAGGTTATTTTTTGAAGTCTATCCCAAAAATATTAATAGGGCATGAATTATATATTAAGTATGAAATAATTTCTATGTTTCCCATTTTCATCGATTTATCTACTTCCATTATTTTAGGTGGTGTTTGAATAGTTCAACTAAATGTTCATGATATGAAAAAAACCACAACACTAGAAAAATAAAGTGTATTCACTCTTTTTGAATAAATAACTAGCATTCCTACCACTACTGCATTGTTGGGATTTCCCTTAGCAGTTGTGATGGTCAAAGATCATCATTTCAACCTTGGAGGTTGTTGGTTGTTACTAAAAACCCATGGCTTAGTAAATTGTTTTAAATTTTTTTCTAGTTCCTTTAAGATGAAGCAATGAAAAATGCATTGAGGGATGACTAAGGGGCTCCTCTCTTCTAACACATTAGTTGTTTTCTACAACCATCAATATCTATCAAGGTTCCATTCTTTCTAGCACCAAATGAATTTCATCACCCCCCTTAAATTTTTTTTGATGTGATTTTTTCCGCTCCTTTCACAAGTAGGGTGTTGAAATTTCATGGTACCGTTGTATTTCTCAATCATACCAATAGAATTAAACTACAATTTATTTTTTTATCCCTATGATTCCCTTGAGATTATACAATTTCCATTTAGTATCTGATGGAACATCAAACAATTTTTTCTTGGATATCAATGTCATGTATCATGACGAATTTTTATAGACTATGTTTTATTACCCCAAAGAGACCGTATCCGAGTGGTTAGGGCTCCTGATCTTCATGAAAGAGACCCCGATTCAAAACTGGGTGGAGGTGAATTTTCGTGTTACTGTAGTAGTTACTATAGCAGGTAATGTACGATACTGTAACAGCAAGACCTATTTACCCGATTTAGGCTTTTGGACCACCAGTTTGGGCCTACGAGTATCAAGGGCATTGGGGTAATCAGATCCCTTTCGGACATAGGGCCTTCAGTCCACAAAGACCATGAAGTATCCTAGTTCACACAGAACAGGCCCTAGAAGAGGATCAGAGCAACAAGAGTAAAAGCCACCATAAGCAGAGCTAACAGGATTGGAAGAATGAGAGGGTATGACAACTACCCTTGAGATTGGGCACCGTTCAACATTTTATGGGGTAATTCTAGCCAATCAGCAATTCATGGTGGGGATATAGGTGATTAATGACGCAGAATCTGGGGAGGGGCAGTTCAAGTGGGCTGGGCCTATAGGTCATGTATTAGGCTTGGCATGCCTCTAGGCCTTTAGTTCATGTATTGCGGGTCAGTTGGGATTTGTGCCTTGGGCCTACGGGTCATGTGCAGGTTCCACTTAAACCCTCAAAATGGGTATTATCCATAAGAAAATAAAAATGAAGGCCTTTGGGCCATTCTAGATTTACCCCACCATAGAAGATGTAAATATTGTATTCAAGGGAGAGAAAAAATCCAGAGTAATATTATGCTAGTCTTTTGAAATTTTCATTAGGCACCCTAATAGATTCATCAATTTTTTATGGCAAGGAATCCCATTTCTATTTAATTTCAGAGTTCGTGAGGAAAATATTTATAAAAATTTCATGAATTCATTCAACCCCATCACTTCAATCTCATCCTTTCTTTTCATAATCCAGATCAATTTCTACAATTTATCAGATACTTCCTCCATATGATAGATAGACTATAGTTCCTTATCATTATCATAACATTGATGGATAAAGAAGATATTATCAATGGAATTGATCCATTTTTTCATAATTAGTGGATCAGAAGAACCTTTGAATGTCATAGGCCTTTATCACATAATGCTCTGAATTGTAGATTTTTCTTTCTTAGGGGTTTTTTGGTGCTCCTCCTGATAGTTGTTTCTATTCAGAACCTGATATTCTTGAGAGAGTATTATAATAAAATTAGTTATTTATTCTCTCATCTGGTTGGGCATCTTGTTGGTGCACTCATCAAATTTATTTTCAAATTTATTGATTCCCCAATGACTTTAATTTTCCAACATTGGATATAATAATGGGAAATTTAGAGATGATTATCTTTAAAATATTAAACTCACATATTGGAATCCAGTATCATTAATGATATAACATATAAATTATATTTATTTCATTAACTTATGAATTTGTAGGCTTAAATCTAAGTTATCCATGACCTATTCCCTAACATATATACTTATGTGTATTTTTTTGTTCCCATAATAATGGTTCATGATTATATTATGAATTTAACTAAGAATATCTTGTAGGAGTGTCAAACTTGGTGTGAAACAAGGAACATTAGAAATATCCTATTCCTTGTGGAGTTTAAATCAATACGATGTTTTCAGGTTTTATCCCATGGACCATTTGTACGAGATCCACATCCACATAAAGTATCCAGACATGGATTTATTTTCTTAATAAACTACTAAATATATACTTATCAAAATCTAGGTATTTTTTTATAATTACTGTTATCCCAAAGTCTTTGTCTAGGGTTTTCTATTCTTAATCCAAAAAATAACCAACCATTTAATTGATAACAACTATATCAACCCTATTATTTATTTCATATGAATAATTGCTTTATTACATAATTTTATGCTTAATACAACATGGATTATGGAGATGTATACTATCTTTTGGAAGTAGGTACATTAAATAACAACTTAAAATTTTTAATACATAATATTTATTTCAAATATCCTTAAAACAATCATATTATTCATTCATACTTTATATATCATGGGATAACCTAGGGACATACATAAGTAATGGGTCATCTATAAATCCTAGTAAGGTAATAAATGGAATAACATGAAGTGAATAATGAATGTTAGATAATAGGCATTCCAATGGGTTATAAAATGAGTAAGAATAAAAAACATAAATAATGAGATATGATAAGACATGATAACCATACATGCAAAATGGTAAATGTTGAATCAACTGAAAACATTTCATCATAAATATAGGTCATGGATAACGTATAATACATCATGATAGAAAACGTACCATAAAAGAATTAGGTTTACTTCTTGTCTTAATATAACATATCACGAGACTGACCATTTCTCAATTCATTAGAATTCTATATAATTTCAGGCACACCAATCACTTTCATTTCATTCTCATCCTTAATTGTGCCACATAGTTCCCAAAACATGGATTAATTCATCATCATATTTTATTACATAATCAAGGAGAAAAAAATAAATAAATTTAAGTCCTAAGTTAATGAAGTATAACTTTATAGAGGTTAACACTATGGATAAGATGTGGGTATGGTATTTACTATAAAATTGTTTTGATATGGAAAATCAAAGTGAACTTTTTACAGAAAAACATTGTAAATTAATAATTCATAAAATATGTTGATGAAAGTGAACAAAAATTTTCCTAATTTATAAATCAAATGTGAAGTAATAGAGACATGGAAAAACATGTCCCAACATTATGAATTTTAAATATATGGTATATGATAATAATGAAACTTTTATAAAGAGGAGAATGATTGGATCCCTTACCATGAGAGTGTTATTTCAAATGCATGGAAGGGGTTTATTTAGAGATGATGGTAACATTGGGAGAACTCTAGATGGGGTTGAGGGTAGATTAAATACATGATGTAATGAATATTAGTGTAGATAAATTTTATATTGGGTGGGTTTATATTTGAAATGAGTGGAAAATTCATTATTATTTCTCAAACGTAGGTTCTAGAATTTATATAAAAAAATTACCAAAAAAACATACCTTACAATGGTTTTTACCCATGGTTTCTACCGATGTGTATTGGTTTTAATTATTTTATATGGAAGAAGTCCAAACATATTAATTTAATACCTTTTTTGATTTATAAGTGAGTCATAATCTTAATGAAATGATTTGAAAACCTTAAAATATATCAATTGATTTGCAGGATTCAAAAAGTCATTATAAAATTTATTAAAAAAAACATAAAATCAAATTATTTTAAATAAAAAACATATATTTGGTCTTGTATTGCATTTTTATAAATTATTAAATCAATTTTGTGTCATTATGAGGCCGTTATATAGACTGTTTATTTGTACCATATTTAATTTCTACTAGAAAATACGATTTTCTCAAAGAATTATGAGAAATTAGACACTAGATAATTTAGGAATTATTATTCAAAAACTATATTTATTTTATAAAATTAAATTTATATACTTTTATATTCTCACTTTTCAAATAATATACAACATTTGTTAATAAATTCTTGGTTTGGAAATCACAGTTTTTGAATCCATATAAAATTTAAATTTGATTTCGTAAACATTTTATAATCATTTATATTTAATAACCATTATTCAATAATAATATTTTATTAATATTTTATTTGATTAAAAAATAAATTAATTCATCAAAATAAATGATCTAATATAAATTTAATTATAATTAAAAATAAAATGTGAGTTTGAATGTAAAAAATAAAAATCATTTATAATGTTGTGATAAAAAGAGAATATAAAAATTATTCCAATAAAAAAAATATATATATATATATATATATTAATATTATTATAGTATTGATACATATCCATTTGATAAACCCGAAAATAACCTAATTTTATGGTGCATAAGGGTGATACTATCATGGGGTTGTTCAACATACATGGTTTGAGTTGTGATATTGATGAACTCAAAATTTTCTGGTAAACAGTTTTTCTCATGCTTAAGTTGTTGGATAATAGTTTGTGCTTAGTAAATAGAATTCCCAGTGGTTATTTCTCCCTCAAAAGCTCTGATAAATGGGATTCATTGGGTATGATCCTACTGGTTGAGGCCATCACTTCCTGTGTCATTGTCCATTGGATTTGTTAAAACCCTATATTTATGCTAATCATATGATAACTGTTAAAATGCAATATTATCCACGGTATGGATAATTTATGATATTTTAAATCTGATATTATATAATCAAAAAAACAAGATCATTTATTTTATGTAACCATAACATATAATAATAAATTTATTTAAATCACACAGGGAATTTTATATATAATGGTTTAGATTGTTAAAAATAGACCCTTTGACTATCAGGTTATAGGAAAAAATTGATTTTTACAAATAAATTGGATGATTATGGTGTTATCACTTGAAATAATTCTATACTACATGCGGAAGGGTATATCCAATAATAAAGTCGGTATTTTTAGGAGTCCTTTTAACATATATCTAGATTAGTTGACATTTGGATTCTCATTGTCTGTGAATTCCATATAAATTTCAAATTATATTAGATGGTTGTAAAATATACTTTCTTACACAGATATCTTATGAATGATGACTATATTTCAAAAACACGTAGTTATAAATTCCCACATTTCCCAAAATCAGTTTTCAAACATCTTGAATATATTTTGGCCCAAACTAAGAACATTGAGCTTGGTGTGAACATTTATGCTCTTTTATTTTATCAAGTTGTTTTAATTGAGAAAGAACGTTCCTAATATATTTAATAAATCATCAACATCATAAATATTTTTGTTCACATATTTTACAATCATATGTTTTTTTGTTCTATAAATAAAAAATATTATAATGATTTTTTTTGAAATAAAGAAAAAATAAATTAAAATGAGCATGAAGGGTGAGTTAAAATAATTCCATGAAATTTATATTTCTTAAAAATTATTTAGGAATGTATTAAAAGAATGAAAATTAAAAATTTATTTACTTAAAATATGTTTACCTGATTGTGGTAATGTACATACAACTCCTATGAGTTCAAAAGATTATATAAATTTGAATAAAGATAGAAAACCAATTTACAATAAGATTTAAAAAGGAATGAATTGAGAATCTATTTTATTGTTTTATTAGTATACTAGAAATTATCATTGCAATATGATTATGTGATATAATTCAATAAAATTCAATGGAATCTCATTTAAAATCTACCAATATTCATTTATTATATTTTAGAGGAATAATTTCACATTAAATTATATATAGAATAATAATGATTTTAATCGAAAAGTATATTGGTATATTAAATTCCATATTAATATACAATATTTGATGAGTACTTCAGGCACTTTCCATTTTCTAGGTAAATCTCTTGTATCTCAGTCATGTAATATATGACACCCTTTTGAATTATATACCCATATCCGTTTTTTTCATTCATTCTCAAACTCTGTCTTCTACTTCTCTCAAAACTCTATTTTTAGAGTTCAGAGTTTCTTATGTTTAGTTTTTATTTCCGGAGGTGATAATGAAGTCTTCAACAACGATCAGAGATCAACCTCAGATCAATTTTAAAGGAATTTATGTTCATTTTAATTTAATATTTATTTTAAATTTTTTATTAGTGTTAATTAATCTGATTTAGTTGTAATTTAATTATTTTTAGATTGTTTTGTTACTTAATAAATTTAAATTATTAGTATTCATTTTTCATAGTTAATGATAATTTGGAATAATTATTAATAATTAGTCATAATAAGAATAAATAGTAATAATTTGTAATAAATAGTAATAATTAGGAATAAATAGTAATAATTAGTAATAATTTAGAACAATTAAGAATAATTAAAAAATAATTAGGAACAATTATGAAAAATAAGAAAAAATACAAATAATTACTAATAATTACTAATAATTACTAATAACTATTAATAAATCTCTCCCATGCACGCATTAACCTTTACAACTAAGACATATCATTTTTTTATACATTTAATGATCTACATATATATATATAGTTATATTTATTTATATATTAATATACATTTATATTAATATAAATATATTTGATGATATGAATAAATAAATATACATATATATATATTTATTCATATATTATTATATATATTTATTCCTATATTAATATATATATATATATAGTTATAAATTTTTATTCGTATATTTATTTGTATATTAAAATATATATATAAACATAGTATTAAATAAATTTATAAATATGTTTTTTTATGTGTATTTATACATAAATAAATACATACATACATACATATATACAACACACACACACACACATAGATATATATATATTTGTATAGTTGTGAATGAATACATAGAAATGATGGGGTAAAAATCCATCCAGAATGTTAAAACGGCTATAACTTCTAATCCATAAGTCCGTTTCAACTCCACAACCATTCCAATCGAAGAAAATGAAATGATCTTCTATATGATATGTGGTACAGTCCAAACGGACATCCGGATCGGAAGTTATAACCATTTGAATGTTAAAATGACCATAACTTCTAATCCAGGAGTCCGTTTCAGCTTTACAATTAGTCAAATCGAAGAATATGAAATGATCTTTGATATGATATATTGTATTGGTTTATCAAATATAGATATCATAAGTAATAGTTGTTTGAATGATAAAACACCGGGGTACCCCAACTAAAAACTCAGTTTAAGAGGACTTCTGGGCCTTTTTTGGCCTCGAAAAAACCTTGTACGGGTTCCACATGTCCATAGGGCTGTAGAGCTCGTCGCAGGCTTCGATTTGATATGTTGTAGAGCTAAAACGGAGTCCCGGATCAAAAGTTATGGACGTTTGAAGTTTGGGTTTCATTTTCAAATTATTTTTTATCCTTCATTAATTATTTTATTTTTTTATATTTAAAAAGTTATTAACTGACAACTAATTTATTAAAATTACATAATTACTAACTAAAAATATTTTTTAATTTATTTTATAATCCTCTTTTATTAAATATCTTATAAATGAATATTATATTTCCACAGATCCTTTCAAAAACATATTTATAAAATAAATATTATATTTATATCAATATAAATTGATTAATATATATAAATATTAATATATAATTTTTTAAATTTTTTTAAATTTTTTTAAATTTTATTATTATTATTTGCAATGGGTATATATACCCGTTGTAAATAAGTATTTGCGACGGGACCTGTCGCAAAAAACTCTTCGAAGAGACTATATGTGATGGGAAAAGGGCCCGTCGCAAATACATTGTTGCGACGGGCCCGTCGCAATTTGTTTTTTTAACCAGAAATCTATTTGCGATGGGACCATTTTTCGTCGCAACAAAATATTTTTGGGACGGGCCCGTCGCAAAAAAAAAATTAGTTGCGACACCGTCTTCCGCAACGGGTCATTTGAGACAGCGCCCCGTCGCAAAAGGCCATTTGCGACGGGATCCCGATGCAAATGACCCGTCGCAAATACCTGTATTTCTAGTAGTGAATGCTTTTATTTTGGCTAGTTCTCTAGTGTATCAACCTCAATCCAATGTTGTTCATTTAAATTTTTACAGGGAAAGTAGACAGTATGAATATAAAATAAAATCAAAAAAATATAATAATGGTTACTTTGAAAGGAAATGTGAAACCAATTTTGAACAAACATTTAGTGGAACTTCAATATGCTCCATCAACATGGATATTTCTTCATTATACTATGATCCTCTATGTTTCCCTTCGGGATAACTTGAATCCTTTCAGATGATTTCATGAAAGGGTATTTCATTTATTTTAAAATTCATTTTAAAAAATAATCTATTATTATTGAGTTATGAATGCATGATATTATCATGGGGATATATATTTTTTATATTATTTGTATAATTTAAGAAGATGAATATGTATTGGCTCTGATTCTCTACAAACATTTCGATGTACCTGACAGAATGTTGTTGTGGTTTATGACCCATTCTTAATCTATAAAAAAATTAAATTTATGGTGGATGTATCCTTAGATATAGAAAGATCTAGGGAATGAACCTCATCCTCTAACTCTTTGAATGATGTACCTTTTGTTCCAGTTAGATCTTATGATTTCAGTATAGATGACATATATCTGGAATATAGTTTATCTAAATATTCTCAACATCCGAAGCCAAATCTGCTATTGGATCTGAAAACAGAGGTACTAATGAGATAGGTATGGAATTGATTCCACATATAATTGATCATCCATATAATTCTTTAAAATCACATACCTTCAGGTTATCTCCACCCAAACCACATTATCGGTTCATCATTATTCATAATCCAAGGTCTTCTGACTAATGTATTGTATTTCATCATTTTTATGATTGTTGAGTGCATGTATTTTTGTCAAAATTATTGATAAATAATGCAAGTTCTTATGTTTTTATTAATTATAATTTTAAATTATCTTTTTTATATTATTATTATTTTTTACAATATTTCATTTTTTTTTGAAAATTTCATGTTTAGTTTCCGCACAATATTCTAGTAGTTCATTACTCTATTTTCTAAAAAAATACTGGTAATATATACTTACCTTTTCATGTTTAGGAACAAGATGGTAGGGGGAGTTTTAAATGATTACAATAATTTAAACAAAAAGTGTACGTATATAACTAATGTCGAGAATGAACAACATTTTAAATGATATATATTTATAAATTATTTAATTTTTGGAAAAATCATATTTATCATTTCAAAAATTTCATGTCAAAAACATATAAAGTTTTTGTGATCATAAAAAAGGGGTATATTTTTTTTAATAATAATGTTGTTCTAATATTTTTGATGTACATTATGATTTGATGATTTCAAATACGATCTATATATTATATAGGTTTTTGTTGTCTTTCCACTATTAAAACAAATGAATTTGATAATTCGAAATGTTTTCCTAAAATTTTCCAATGTATGAAAAATTGGTAACGTGAGACATTTGGATACATTGATAAATAGCTACATTGAGCATTCAGAAAAATCAATTTCCTACATGAAGTGTTGGCATACATTGAATGACTATATTGTTCAATTGTCAATGTGGGAATAACATATCTTGATGAATTTCCTACATGCGCAATAAACTATATAGATTAATCAAAAATTTAAATTGGTTGTGTAGATTAATTTGTTATGTTATTTGAATACATGGTGAAATTACATATGTGGTTCCATTTTTCATTGTAAATCAATTTTAATACATGATGCAATTTTGATACATGAATCAAATTTTCAATGTGAAACAAATCATAAAAGTGAATAATGAATATGCAGATCAATTTAGATATGTAAATTAAAATATATCGAATTATGATATATAGTGAACTTTAATTGGATATTTTAATATAAAAAACATGAATTCAGTAACTTTTGAGTACTTTCATTAATTTTTAATATTATCATATACTAATTAATTATTTATTTACCTTTTTATTGTAATGATGAAAACTATCAGAGAAATATACCAAGAAAGGAAACAAGTACTGAGATAATTTAATGGTATGTTCTATTTTTGAGGTATTTCAAAGAAAAGGTCATGTGAAATTTAAATTCTAACCTCAGATTTTAGGAATATGTTGTTATGTGTATAAATGATATATCTTACAATTTTTTAAGAAAACCTTATTCCACCTATATCATATTGGCTATCATTTCCTAGGACTACTCTCAATATTTTTTCTTTTATTTTAATCTCTATTGTATATTTATTCCCTATTGTCTATTTTATTTTACCACAAAGAGATCAATTTTTAACACTATTCTATATTTCATTATAAATGTTCCTTATTAATGAACCTTAATTATTGTTGTTTGTAAATCCCATTTGAAGCCTAGTTTTAAGTACATTCTATTTTTTTACCTAGATTAAACTACTTATACTCAGCCACATAGTCCCTAGTAAAAGGGATGATAGCCAATGGACGAAGTTAGCATCTAGTGGAAATCAATAAATGTGTAGAGAATAGTGTTGGTGTAGTGGACTAGAGGATTTCTATTCCACAAACCACTACAAATCTATAAATTTTATCTCTTTTATTTGCGATTTTATTTCAACTACTTCTTTTATTAAAGGATAGTCAAGAATTTTGTCATATCAATAATAGGGTTCTTTTCGAAGCTATGAAAATTTAAAGAACTCAATTGACCCCCTATAATATTTAAGTGTTTTCCTCTCTTGACAACAAGCAATAATGAAGAAATTTTCAAATTATTCTAAATCGTTTATTACAATATAAGATTGAAAAAATAAAATTCCAAGGGTTCCATAAAGCATAAAATAAGGGGAAGATAGATTTTTCGGAATATTTTTATTGTAATGACTATAGAGGAAAGCATATTTAAAAAATTTCAGCAAAATAATATGGGATGTATCACCTAAGAGAATATCTCAAATGAAGGGTAATATATTTTCAATGCAGAATTGAATTTTATAGAGTAAAAATTTATTTTAAATTCAATGTCATACATGATTAGAATGTGATCATTATGTTAGTTGATTCCATAACCCAAGGGTTAAATCATATTCAAAAGAAGGAAATGTTATATGCCACTAATTGAAGTGAAAGAATTGAAATTTTAATGTATTTTTATTAAATAATTATGTATTGAAATTATTATTTAAATGTTATTTGGGTTATATGTTTCATGAAACATCAAAATGCTTTTGATGGTAGTTTTCATTAAGAATTTAAAATAATATGTCGATTGGTACTAATGACCTATAAATTTTATTTAGTGGTAAGGATATGTTTTTAGAAAAACATGATAGAGGAAAATATGACCCTTAATAATTTCACAATAATGACTTACTAATATTTGGTTGATATAAATAAATCATTTTCATTGATGAAGTAAATGTGATAATATTGGTAGATGTTAAATTGGTTACTTATTTGATAATGATCTTATTTATGTCATTTTTTATGAAATTTGATGTATTTATTTATTTATGGAATATATTCAATACTTTATGATTTTATTTTTGTAATAATGATAGTTTTTATTATTTAAAATTATTTATTTTTTCATTGAGATTTTATGTAAATTCATCTTATTACGTTGTTTCAGTAGAATTTATGTATAAGGTATTCACATAATATTTATGTGAAATTTGTAGATACTTTATGTTTTACGGGGGATTAATGATAATTTGAAAATTATCTATCCATCTTTTTGAATGTTTAGATACTAAATTTTGTCAGATATAATTTAGAAGGGATTCATGGTAAACTAATTATTGAATGTTTTAAGTTGATCTTTAGGTATTATTTTTTGACGATAATGTATGATTTATTATTTTAGGTAATATTTGATTATAAATTTGGTTTTAATAATTTTTTATAGACATGGGGAATGAATTTTTATTCTTTAAGGTATATTTTTATCTACTAAATGTTAAATTTTTTTATTCAGGAATGATTGATTCATCTTGAATATTCATTTCTTGGAGAAAGTTATTCAATGGAAATTAATCGAAGCAAAATAAAAGGATGAAAATATTATTATGATATAGAAATAAAAAAGTTATATCTTATCATGATATCAATAATTATTGTGAAAGAATACATAAAATTAATGAAAAATATATTCTTATAAAATTCAATACTTTTACCATCATTTCTGATGAATCTATGATCTTTTCACCCATCAAGGATTTATAGGTTTTTGTTCATTAAATTTCTCATGAAAGTGTTATATGTCACACTATATTAGTAACTCAATTATAATTCTCTCATCCGCATCCTAAATTTAACATCCATCCATTGTTCCCCATACCAGGGAAAAAGATAATGTGTTATTTGAAGAAATTTTTATGTTTTCCACATTCCTTTTTTAAAATATATTTTATTATCCCTCTGTAAGATGTGGCTTTTAAATTAAAGTTTTCTAAAATATTAAACCACTGAATACCAAGATAAAATTACAATTACAAAATTTATTTAAGATCAGGGGGATGTACCACCGAAAAATTTTATTTTGGAATAATAATAAAATTTATATCATTCATGACACACAACACCAAGATATATGGAAATTGAGATATATTATAAATATTTTATTATTTAAATTAAATAGTTATAACATAGCTACAGAATTTTTGGGTCTTAATATGAGTAAAAAAGGATAAAATATATGCATGATATTTTCATTATACATTATTAAATTTATTGAATCTTACGGAATAAATTCACAATTTTTAAAAAAGTCATTTTAAGCATCGAAAATTAATTTTATTCAAAAAGCGTTTTTATTACAATTAGTGTGCTGAAATTAAAATTAATTTATTCAAATATTACATATTTTATCTTATAAAATAATACCCAATTTAAAATCATTATAATATAATTTATTTATTGTAAAAAGTTTAAATTTTTCTTAAATGGTTGGGTTTTCTGTGAATAGTGAAAATATCATAATTTTCAAATACTGTCATTTCTTTTAACTAGCTAAATCAATTTAAAATTAGCAATATATATTGGACTTGTTATTAAAATAAAAAACAATAATTTTTTTAATAATAAACTAATTAATTCCATTTTAAATAGAAATGTTGATAATTTTGATATAAGTTAATTTTTATGCTTAAAACACATTTTTATGAAATATGATTTTCATCCCATTTTAAAAATTTATTTTAAAATTGATTTTAATATACTTATGTATATTTCATATAGAGATATTTTTACAATATTTATAATTCGGAGGTTCCAATTTGGTAAACAAACCACTTTATTGATGGTTATTATGAATAGTAACCTTGGCTAAATGTTGTCACCTCTGTAAGGGTAAAATGAGATAAACAGGGCTAAAAAAATGATTTAAGGTCTCAAAATCAACACAAAAGCTGAAATAATTTTATTTTATGTGATAATTCTACCAAAGTAATTCAAAATTCTAATATAATTTATTTTGTTTCAATTGTACCTTAATAATGACATTTATATTATATCAAATAATGAAAATACTAAAAACTCACTCTCTTAAAATTAATATCTCTAAAATTTATACATATGTAAAAAATTGGAAAAGGTAAGTTATAAAATATTTTCGATATATTAGTTAATTATTTTTTATCATTATAATTTATTTTTAAATTTTAGTGAAAAAATAATTAATTAATATGCTCACACAACATCAAGACAATATTTACTTAATTAATATGAATGCGACAACAACAAAAATAAAAATTATTCAATTTGGATTAATTGTTGACTTCCATTATTTTTTGGAAAAATATGATATATTTTTGATGTGTGAAAATATTATATTACAATCCCATCTTTATCATTGAGTCATTAATTTAAAATTAAATTAATAGTATAAAAATTGAAAATGAATATTTTTCATAAAAATATTATTTTAATATATTATACAAAAACAAAAAAAAATATTGAAAAATGAATTGTTTTATAAAAGTTGGTAAAACTTTTCATCTATTTTTCATCTATAATCCAATTTTACATTTTAAATAAAATTATAACCATTTCTGTTTGAAGTAGTTGGTACCACAGTTATAGTTAAAAATGGGTAGTAGTGGGGTTAATCAAAATTTTAATTATTAAAATGAAAAAAATAACCTGAAAATTTTACATTTTATAAGGTAATTTAAATATTTTACGAATTTTATTCAAATCCATATAAATTTTTATTTATTTGGTATTAGAATTACATAATTATATTAAAATCTAATTGGATATTCATTGTGTGTCCTTCCCCTCCCATAGAAAATGAAACCCCTTTCACCATTTCACTAAAATTCCTTCATCTATATCTCTCACAAAACCTTACCCAATTCTCTTATAAACTTATCTATCCATGATTTAGAGGTTATGGTTTACTTAAAATACAAGGATCTTTAAGAATAAATCTAAGAGAGGGCTACTGAATAAGAGGTTGTCATTTCACTCTACCACATTCAATTTATTTCTAATTATTACTCCTCTAAATTTTTGGTATTAATTATAAATAATAAATTATAAATCCAAATTAATTTTAAATTTTTTTATGTTTATGTAGAAACCATAATCCACTATATTTTACATCAAATGGAACATGACTGTACCACTCATGGGTATGTTTGGACTATCTTTTCCAAATAGTGATGTAATTAATTTTCCATCACCATATAACATGGATGGTTATGATGATTGGTTTAAATATTATATATGATATTCCTGACATAATAATTATTCTATATTTATAACATTATATATACCTTCTTACATTCTAATTCATTGGAAAATGATAACATTACTCGTGCATACGTGCAGACTACAACTTGTGTGAAGCAATATAATTGTTTAGTTCTATTTTACATGGGTTTACATAAGGATATATTAAATGAATATATATTATATATATGATATAATAATTATTCTTTATATGTTTACTATTGTATAACTATCTTTTGATTCATTCGCTGAAAAGTGAAAACAACATTTATGCATATGTAAGATTTACCATCTCTATGAAAATTGTACATAATTGTTCTATATATATAATTTATGGATAAATATCAATACATATATAATTAATATATATATGATATTTATATCATGAATAAAATTTGTGATTCTAAGTAACAAAGATAAAATGGTTTGTATCAGATCAAAAGAAATGATAGTCTCTAAAAAAATGAAATAGTTACCACCCAGAAAAAATTATTTTAATACAGAATTATAAGTAAATAGGTGTTGAAATGTTATAAAGGGATCAAATACGATAAAATAAGTATTAAAATTACATTGGTATAGAAATATAAAGAACTAATATTTGTTTTAGGTGTTAAAATTAAATTCTATGATTCTCAAACATAAGGTAATGTATATTTTCCTCATGTTTACTTCTATGAGAAACACAGAATATTCACTACTTATATCTTTTATGTAGTATAAATACTTCCATGAATGTATATATTAGTGATCATAATAATGTTTTTATTTATTTACATATCCTTCTATGGTTAATTCTGTCATGATGAAATTATTTGAATGTTTCCCAAGTGCTAAGGGATGTACATTCTAATATCAATATTTATTGATATTTTTTATTATTAAGTTATTGATGATGATTTTCAATATCTAAATCTCTATAATCATTGGAAATTTATATTCCTTTGATTATTTCTAGAGAATACATGTGTTCCTTTTTTTCCTCTGATTATGTACTCAAGAGATTGAAAGAATGTTTTTTATGGAAAACCACTATTATTTCTCAATTCATAAATAATCATTTCCTTTTATATATATGTTTTCTAAAATCAATTACATGATGTTTTTATTATTAACCAACAATACATTAAATTTATTTTTACCAATATCAGAATTTTTAAATAGGATTTAAAATGAATATTGTTAGGTTTTTTTTAAATGAGGTACTTTTTACTTTTTACTGATAATATGAAAGAAATATATGTTTTAATATACATGGTATGGACTACATTTCATATCATTACGACTGATCAACACTTCTTGGATTCAATTCTTTATTTCTATTGTTATCTTCAAAGAATGATTTTTTCTATAATATCTGGGAAATGTTTTGATTTTGAATAGGGGATTCAATGTTAAAAGGTTATTTCCCACAATAAATGTACATGAAATATTTTATATGTAATTTTCATCCATGATAACATCTTTTAATGTTTATTATGATTTACTAGGGTTATTTTCCAATTATATATTCCAATTTCACTTTTTGTTTGGATTGTGATGATGATTTTTAGACGATTCAATGAAATCCATTTATTTTACACATGTTAATCATGTCATTGTGAAATGTTTTATGATAGCCATCTCTTTTCAATGAGTTATGTTATGATGTTATGTTAAAATTTTAATAAACATTTTTCTTTCCTTGGGTTATAATATGATGATTTTTATGGGATTTCAAAAGATAGATGTTTGATTTTTATTATTTTTGGAGTGGTACTAGAATTATATATCACTCTAATGAATTGGGTTAATATTGGCATATAAAGAGAATACAAGGATGAGAATAGAGAGTGAACTCAATTTAGTATGGGACTCCACCCCCTATGACACTCTTGGGAATAAAATGTGAATAAAGATAACTTAAAATGGGAAGTAAACTCAATACACTATGATGGTCATGGAAGTGTTTCTTGACTAAGTAATTTATTTTTCAAACTTATGTTCATTCCTCACACTTATGTCTTATGCCAAGGTTATTATTTCATGGATCATGTTATTTTAATCAATTATGACTAATGTCTTATGATGTGATAGTATTTTTTCCATGAATTAGGATTATGATCTATCATATACGTGGTATGGTTTTTGAATTTTATAACCATGTTATTATACCCTCTATGAGAATTTTATGTTCAAGTGATCATTAATATTCTCATTTTTACCATCACTATGCTCCTAATGTCACCATGTCTTATGTTTTCATTGCCAAGGAAATGAAGAATGTTTTTAATTATTCTATCTTTAAGAAGGGTTATACTTTTGGAGAACATAGTGTGAGGTGATATAGATCTCTTATGAATATGTTGTTTTTGTATACAAGTATCCAAAGACACTATGACTATATTATTCTGTCCTAGATTTCAATTTATATTTTGAATATTCACATAACAAGATGTGATTTTTATATAGGAATTGTATGGGAATCTATAATCAACAACCCCCCCAATATTTCATCACTTCACTCCATATCTTTAGATTATTTTCATCAAGTAAAAACACTTGTTAGATATGAAATATATCTTATAGAATCATTTTGTATCATTTAAAAAGGTTTTACGAATACAATATAACATAATATTTAAAAAATATTCCAGAGTTTCATGGAAAAAATTCTACTTCATCCATAAATAGTTTTTCACTATCATGTTGGTCAAATAACACATTAAAAATTTCTTAAAGACACTTATTGATCTTCAATAGAGACTTTTTAACATTGGTTTCTTCAAATATATCTATTTCACTTTTCATCTCTACACCAAGATCTTTTGTATTTATTTATCACAACATGTAACAATGAGGGTTTTCTAGAAAAAACATTGTGATCTCTTAACATCACTTATTTTTTTATCAGGGACTTGATATCCTATTGGTTTTATATTTAGACCTGAAACTAATTATGAAATACAGTCACTGATGATATATAATCACTCAGAATTTTCTTTTTTAATATATTTCTTTTCAACCCATACACATTTATTCATATAGTTTTATCACTTGTGTGAATCTAATTTCAAAATATATAACCCCATGGATCACATTTCCCCTTATACACATACCACATTAAATAGATATTAGAATAATTTATGTATATGATGTGAGTGATACATCGAACATACTCAAATAGAGGAATGTGTCTTATCATGGGGAATCAACCCATTGTTTCATATTTCTTCCAATTCATTCTAGTGGTTAATTTTAAATAAAAGTTTCAGATATTTTAATTTGGATTCCTTATATATGTTTAGTAATCATATTTTTCATGGCATTCTTTATTATCATGGGATTCACCCCACTTTTATAAGTTCACTCTTCTGATGTGACAAAAGTTTTCTTCTATTCATAGTTCCTCTTCTTTATGAAAAAACATTCCCCAACATTAACTAAATTCCTAGATGTATGATTGTTGAAACTACTATGTAATTACCTTTATTCATACTATTATATATCCATCAAATAATCCTTTGAATTATTTTTCATTGGTGAAACTTTCTTGACTTTTAATTTTAACTTTATCATATATGGGGAATTTCCTTCTTTTTCTTCCAGATGTAATTTAATTTTTACCAATAGAACTTCTATCAGTATAACATAATTTATTTTTGATTAACCTTTCATTAAAATCCATATATTTCTTATAAAAAATGACTCTGTTTTTTGGATTTAAATATTTTATTCTATTATTGATTGACATCTATTATTACATATGATTAATGTATTTCCTTATGAAAATTTTTTCTCCCTTCCATCTATAATGACATACTATATTCCTAGTTTTATATTATGTTTAATATCTCATATAAAAATAATAATTCATGTGGTATTGTTTATTTGGGATGTTAATATATTTGGTATTCTCCAATATTTAATTACCTAAGCTTATAGAAACACACTCATAATATTTCATGGTATTTCACAAAATTATAATTTCCATACAATGTTACCTTGATAACAACTTATTTTAAATTTTTCAAGACACATGTACTTGCTTATAGATTATAGATTATAAAATCCTCTATATTAAAATATTTGGGATGCATTCAAGGGTATCTCCACATTCTCTTTCCTATTTGATGATCTATGATTTTATTCAAGATTCTTGATCTTGTCATAGTTATCCTTAATTTTGATAACTGTCTCCATTAACAATGATCCAAAATATACTCTATATTTTTTAATTTATTTTGGATATGTATTGATTGGGAGAATGATTTCTTTCATCCCCTTATCTATGGCCATTTTTTCCAATCACTTTTGTTATTCATCTTTGCACCTATTTTCATTATATACATATTTAAGGACACATATTATATCGTAAATACTCTATTATACTTGGACTGATATATTATAAATTCCATATCCACATTGTCAATTATTTAACTTGGATCCTCTTAATATGAAATATATAATTCTAATCCTATTATATTTCGATATGACCACCAAAAACTACACATTGATGCACAAAGAATTTTCACAATGAAGTGTAATGGATAATGAAAATCGTTGAATGTTTCCTCCAACTATGTATTCTATAATTTGGAAGTCAAGGAAACCTAAACACCAAAATGTATTGACTAATAATTTACAAAAGAAATATCACACACATAAATATTAAATAATTTAAATTCAAAGTAAGTGTGGAATGAATGAATAAAGCAAAATTTTTAACATACAACAAAAAATGAATCGTACATGTGTTGGAGAACCGCCACTGTATCAAGATAACAACAGTATATACATGTGATATAAAACCAATTAAAATAGTCATATAATGCTCATCAATATCATAGACATCCATTTATGCTCATAATGTATCACACATTCCACTTAATGTTCCCCCAAATTATATACTAAGTGGTATTTGTTCAACCAATAAAACATACTCTCCTAAAAAATATGTATAAGAAAACATTAACATGTTAGAATTACAACTAACATGGTGACCCTTCAGCCTTTTTGAACATACAAACATTCAGTGAACCATTGTACCACTATATGTAGATGAGGATCTCCAATGGTCCTCCTATGATAGACGAAAAATACCATAGTCGTATGTACCTCAAATTCATTTTATCAATTGGTTCATGAAAATTGCAATAAAAATTATTGTGACCCAAACTTTTCTTCCATTACTATTACATCATTTGAAATATAAATAGCATAATAGTATTACACATAGAGGATCTAAAGGTTTAGTTCAATGGGTAAACTAGGACCATATATAACAAATACAACATCAAGCATCAACATTTATTTACTTTCGTCTTCCATAGATACTTATTAGCACTTGTCCTCTCCATAGTACATGTAGCCACCTGAGGATATACATCAATAGGGGTGAGATAGAATCCTGGTAAAAGGATAGATAATAACAATATAGCATGGGGTGATCATAATCATACCATGTCAAAAAGATCATGAACATGAGAGGAAGCATAAATATAAGACTTGAAATATAGCAATGAATAAAAATGAAACAGCATGTCCTAGTGGTTAACTACCACTCATACTTGTGAACTAATACAACATTTTTTCACACATCATTTCATATTTACTCATGTGATTCATCACTTTATCCAATTCATTGGGGTTCTGTATAATTCCGGGCGCACCCGTCACATTCAAACATTCATATTGTGCTATATAATTCCGGATGCACCCGTCACATCATAATATTATCATTATCATGCATGCCACATAGAAAAAATATCAATAATGAAAATAATTAACCCATGTTAAGGAATGGGTTTCATCTCATAAGAATACATTCATAAGCTTTGGATTCCCAAAAGAAATATGGAATGACATACTTGATACAAGAACCATCAACCATGAATGAGAGGTAAATGTGGAGTTCTTAAAATTAGAGTTCTTTTGGAAAAAATTTGGAGTGACATAAAAATCTTTAGAAAACACGTATATCCCAAAAAATTTAATAAAATGATGAAGAAATGATTTTTAAGAATTGACCATACCAAATTGGTGTGAAAGAGGGAGAACCCGAAGAAAGAAAATTGGGTTCGAGATTTTCCCCTTACCTTGTATCCAAATGCTTCCTTCTCTTTATTGTCTTATATATTGAAATTATATTCATTAATTAGAAATCGAGAACCTTATCTAAATTAATATGGTTCATTATGGTTTCATTAAGTGATCATCTGTGCCTTTGGATGACTTATAGAGTTTAAAAACATTATTTGGGAATGTTTGTTTTTATGGTTTTCTTGAGTGGTTAACTTGTATTATTAAATTGAAGTTTGGGTAGAACATGGGTAAACATATAGAACTCATATTAAATGTTATTAATGATATTACAGGATATTGAATTATCTTATGAAGAATAATATTATGTCTATGTTGATGAATCCTTAGATAAGAATTAAATAAACATTATTTTGGGTTAATTTGGGTGGTTTTTCGATCACAACAAAATTGTTTTAACTTATAACTCAGTAAATCGGATATACGTTATTTCCCCAACATTAAATAGGAAATAATACAAATAAAAAATTCTGATTCAACCATAAAAATTGTTTCATTACCAGATCTGAATGTTGAAATGGAAGAAGAAATCATGTCGTTCTTGAAGGTGTTAAATTATCACCACACGAACAACGTTCTCTTTAATAAAATAAAAGGAAGTGGGAAAGGGGATTGGATGATATAATATCCCATTATCATCATAACATTATAGTATATTTATAATTCTGGAGTTACAAAAAAATTAAGATGAAGATACGTGGGGAGAGATCAAGAGATGAACTTGAACATGAAAGGAAATTAAAAGAGAAAAGGGAGAGAAATTATCTCTCAAATCCTCCTCTTGAGATTCTCTTTAAGGAAGCTAGTCTTGGTCTTTTGCTAATACCAGTAGCTCTTGAACGTGGGAGAGGGTCTAGGTAAGATGTTTGGGCGGTGTTTAGAGAGGTCTAAAATCTTGATAGGTGTGAGGAAATGAAGGTGTGAAGGGTGGTTTTTATAGTGGAGGGGAGAGGGGTTTCCTTAATATAAAATTCATTAGTTTATTATTTTCCCTAAGATAAAGAATAGTGAGTCTTGAATGACCAAGAATAGTAATTTTACCATGTGATACCAAACCAAGTGGTCTTACATCAGCTGAACATCAAACTTGACTATTATATTAGCTTATTTAGCTTATTTTTGTAAATTACAGTATTTTACTATTCATCAAAAATTATTTTTGATTTATTAGACTCAAACAAATCATCTTGAACACAACTTTGTATGTCATATTTTCAAAATTCCAAACACAGAAGTGAAAAAATTATGTTTAAAGGACACTTATCCCTTATTAGTTCATTATGTTGTGTTTTCATGTTATTTTAGGACCTAATTATAAGAACGGAATTTCCATTGAAAAATTTTGGGTCATTAAATTCTTCTCCCCTTAAGAAATTTCACCCCAGAAATTTCACTTGACACAAACATGTGAGGGTACTTCTATTTTATTGCCTCTTTTGGTTCCCAAGTTTCTTCCTCAATCTTATGGTTCCTCCACAACACTTTTACAAGATTTATGTCTTCTTGCGTAGAACCTTATCTCTCCGATCCAAAATCTTTACTGGATGCTCCTCATAGAAGAGATTATCTCCCAGCTACACCACCTCTATGTTTAGTACATATGAGGGGTCTAGTATGTACTTCCTCAGTAGTGATACGTGAAACAGATCATGAACTTGAGCCATACTCTGTGGAAGTTGAAGTCTATAGGTCACGACTCATATGCGGTCAAGGATCTCAAAGTGGCCAATATACCTTGGGCTTAGCTTCAATTTCTTCCCAAATCATATTACTCTATTCCATAGAGATACTTGAAGGAAAAATTTATCTCCCACGTCAAACTCGAAGTCCTTTCGACGGTTGTCAGCATATCTCTTTTGCCGAGTTTGAGCAGCTTCGATGTGTTCTTGGATGACTTGAACCTTCTCTGTCATCTCTTGATCAAGATCGGGTCCAAGTAGCTTTCTTTCTCCAACTTCATCCCAACAGGTTTGAGTTCTACAACACTTTCTATATAGATCTTCATATGGAGCAATCCGAATAATCGAGTGGAAGATATTTTTGTTTGAGAATCAACCAATGGGAGATGCTAATCTCATCCACCTTTGAATTCTAGAGAGGAATCTCATAGTATATCTTCAAGCATCTGAATAGTTCTTTCAGACTAGCCATTAGTTTGGGGGTGATAGGCCGTGTTGAAATTTAATACAGTACTTAAATCATGTTAAAGGCTCCTCCAGAATCTATATGTGAATCTTGGATCATGATCAGATACAATTAAGAGTGGAACATCGTGCAGTCTCAGAACTTCCTTCACATATATCTTTGCAATTTTTTCAAGCAAGAGATATTCTCGAATAGAAATAAAAAGGGAAGTCTTGGTGAGGCCGTCAACCATAAACTATATCGCATTACTTCCATTCAAAGTCTTCGGGACACCCATGACAATGTCCGTAGAAACATTTTTCCCATTTCCGCATGGGTATCGGCAATGGCTACATTATACCTTTGGACTTTTGTCACTCAGCTTTAACATGCTGACATACCAAGCACCTTGATATATATTCTGCAATCTACTTATTCATGTAATCCCAACAGAAGTGTTCTCAGAGATCACGATACAATTTGGTACTCTCGGGATGGATAGATAATATTGAGGAATGTGCATTATCCAATAGATCATTATTTATCCTAGGTGATGAATACTCACAAAGCCTCATTCCAAACCGAATCACACCATCATCGTCGATATGGATCTCTGACATCTTCCCTTAATTTACTACATTCACCCTATTTTTTATCTCCTCATCACCCCTTTGTTCTTATTTAATCCTCTCCTAGATGGAAGGTTTCTCAATCATTTAGGAAAGGTAGATTGTATCCCCTTCCCTTATCATTCTTTATCCTAGGTGATGAATACCCACAAAGCCGCATTCCAAACCCAATCACACCATTATCATCAATATGGATCTCTGACATCTTCCCTTAATTTACTACATTCACCCTCTTTTGTATCTCAACATCATCCCTTTGTTCTTATTTAATCCTCTCCTAGATGGAAGGTTTCTCTATAATTTAGGAATGGTAAATTGTATCCCCTGCCCTTATGATTTCCAAATCTATTCTTTGCATATCCAAGAAGATAGGGTCTTTCTCAATCCGTAGCATGGATATAGTAGTAGGTTGTTTTCTGCTTAGTGCATTAGCTAGCTTGTTCGCCTTTCCTGGATGATAGTGAGTAGAGTAATCGCAATCCTTGATTATCTCTAACCATATCCTTTGACGCATGTCGAGATCCTTTTGTGTGAATATATACATTAGGCTCTTATGGTCGGTGTATATGTCACACTTCTCACCATAAAGGTAGTGTCGCCAGATTTTCAAGGCAAAAATCATGGCTACGAGCTCTAGATCATGTGTCGGGTAGTTCTACTCATGGATCTTCAATAGTTGTGAGGAGTATGCTATCACATTCTCATTTCTCATGAGTATGCAACCCAAGAATTTTTTTTAATCATCACTGTATATCACAAATATTTCTCCACTTTTCGGATGTGTGAGTACAGGTGCAGCGATCGGCATTCTCTTTAGCTCCTTGAACCTTCCCTCACATTTATCCATCCAGACATACTCTACCCCTTTCCTCGAAAAACTAGTTAGTGGTCTTGACAATTGTGAAAATATTCTCACAACATGTCGGTAGTACCTAGATAGTCTAAGAAAACTATGGATTTATGTGACACTAGAGGGCGTGGGCCATTCCTCAATCGCCTTTGTCTTTGAAGTATCCATAAAAATTCCCTCACTTTTGATCAGATGTCCTAAAAATGTGACTTGATTTATCCAAAATTCACACTTTCTGTACTTGGCATACAACTTCACCTTTATAAATGTCCCCAACATAAGTTTAAGATGTTCTTCATATTCCCCCTTTCTCTTGGAGTAGATGAGAATATCATCGATAAAAACTACCAAAAACTTGTTGCGGTAATGTATAAAGGCTCGATTCATCAAATCCATGAGGATTGCTGGGGAATTAGTAAGTCGAAAGGGCATCAACAAAAACACATAGTGCCCATACCTTCTTTGGAAGGCAGTCTTCTGAATATCTTCCTTCTTCACCGTTACCTGATAATATCCAGAACAAAGATCCCCCGTTGGGATGTATTGATCTCCTCTTAACTAGTAGAACAAGTCATCAATCCTTGGGAGAGGATACTTATTATTTATAGTGATCTTGATGAGTTTCCGATAATTGATGCACAATCACATTGTTCCATCCTTCTTCTTCACAAATAGCACTGGTGCACCCCAAGGTGATAAACTAGTGTGTAAGAACCATTTTTTCAGATGCTCTTGTAGCTTCTTGTTTAAATCCTCCAGTTCGATAGGAGCCATCCTATAGGGACACTTTGAGATAGTAGTATCTCTGGGTATGAGTTCAATTGAGAACTCAACCTCACGATCCGGTGGAATTCTAGGTAACTCTTTGGGAAATACATCACTATATTCCATCATGATGGGCATTTCCTCAAGGATGGAAGATTCCTTAAACTCAACCATTTGGGAGAGGTATTCTTCTTCATAGTGAATCAACACCCACACCATTGAAGGATTCTTCAATGGAGATTCCTGAACATCCATGAATTTGTATAGGAGTATGGGATGGTTTGTAATATGAAAGAATATTTCCTTTTCCTGGCAGTTGATATTTGCTCTATATAATGAGAGCCAATCCATTCCCTATTATAGCATCAAATTACACCAAGGTAATTATTATGGGATTTTGGAAAAGAATCTTCCCACATATGCTAAGAGGAGAAGAGTCAAACACCTGGGTTGCAATGATTTCACCACTTGGTGTTTTTACTGATATCTCTACTACAAGGATTCAGGTCTTAGATTCTATTGTTCTAGCAAACATGCAAGGAATAAAAGAATGCATAGAACCAGAATCAAATAATACTTTTTCCATTCTTGAGTGAACATGAATTGTACCTTTTACGACATCATTATCATGCTTCACCTCCGCATTAGTGATGGCATAAGCCTTCCCTTGTTCCTTTGGCTTTGGTGGTTGCTGACATTGATTACCCTCGAGAACTCAAGGTTTAGTGAACAGACATTCATAGTGCCCTAGATCCCAATAATTGTAGCATTGAACCATGAGTGGTTATCTCCATTCTTATGCTACATTCTCCTTCCTTTTCATGCCTTTTCGACACTATTGATCATGATGTCCTTCTTTCCCACACTTGTAGCATCTCCCTGTCCCTTTAAAGTAGTTCCCATGGCGAAATATCACGCATTTTTGGCATGTGGGTCATTGAGTTTTCCTCCCACCTTTATCCTGAGATCCACCAGCTTGAAACTACATCATTTCTTTCTTACCCCCATAGCCATTGGACCATTATTCTAACTCCATCTCCACTTCGAGTGCACATAGAACAAATTCTTCATATCTCCCAAACTCTCGAATTGAAAGAGCCTTTCGAAGGTATGGATTTAATCCACTAAAGAATATATCAATTTTTCGATCATTGTTGATATCAAAACCCTAAGTGTACCATGCAAGACTTGTGAAATTCACTTCATAGGTTGTGAAAGATTCTCCTTCTTTATGCACAAGCTCTACGAATTCACTCTCCATCTTCATACGAAGAGTTCGTGGGAAATACTTATTAAGATACATTATCTTATAGTCTTTCCATTACATCTCTTGGATTTCCTCCCATGGATTGGTGTTCTTAATCAATGTACGCAATTGATTCGCTTCTCCATCTAGACGATAAATTGCTAGAGTAACCTTCTCTGTCTCAGAACAGTGAAGCACAGAAAAGATCTTATCCATGGATTTGACCCACTGTTCCGCAAGTAGTGGATCATAGGATCCACTAAACATCATTGGTCGTTGCCGCATAAAACATTCAAAATATAGTTTATCACTCGTTTGTGAAGGAGGATGTTCCCCATTATTATGGTTATTGTTCATAACTGAATATAATTGGGTAAGAATCACCATGATGTTCTGAACTCCACCTCTCAAATCATTGGGGATGTCGTTCGGGCAATCATTTCATTAGCCATCAAACGACTTGTTGTCCTGATTTCTCCTCATTCCCACCATTTTATAAAATAGTAAATGTTAGATCAAAACATATGTAAACATGTCATGAATACATAACTTATTTATTTGAACAATTTATAATAAAATAATAACATATGGGATCCCTATGTAAATATTATTGTGTGCATATTTTTACATAGTCTCATGCTATAGGTTTTCGCTAGGGTTCACTAATCCTAACTCCCAAATCAACTTAAACTTTCCCTTGATACCAACTATAGATACCCAACATTTTCTTAAATTACTATTACATCATTTTAATGATAAACAAAATAATGGTATTTCATATAAATTATTCCAAGGATTAGTGTCTTGGGAAAACAAGGACCATATGTAACAAATACAACATCAAGCATAAACATTTATTTAATTTCTTATTCTATAGATTCTTGTTGGAACTTGCCCAATCCTAAGTACATATAGCCACCTAAGGATATACATCAAAAGGGGTGAGCTATAATCCATGTAAGAGTATAGATAGCAACAATATAGCATGGGGTGATCATAATCATCACATGGGAAAAAGATCATGAACATGAGAGGAAGCATAAATATAAGACTTGAAATGTGGTAATGCATAAAAATGAAACATCATATCTTAGTGATTAACATAAAAAAAATACTTTTGAACCAAGCTAGAATCTTTTTCACACATCATTTCATATTTAATCGTGAGATTCATCACTTTACCCAATGTATTGGAGCACTATATAATTCTGGGTGCACACGTCACATCATAATATTAACAATATAATACATTCCTCATAGAACATATATAAATAATGAACATAACTAACCCATGGTAAGGAATGGGTTTCATCTCATAAGAACACATTCATAATCTTTGGGTTCCCAAAATAAAAATGTACCAACATACTTGATAAAAGAACCATCAACCATGAATGAGAGGTAAAAGTTGTTTTCTTAATAGAAGAGTTCTTTTGAAAAAAAATTGGATTGACATAAACATAATTAGAAGACATTTATATCCTATAAAAGGTAATATAATGATGAAAAAATTATTTTTATGAAGTGACTATATCAAATTGGAGTGAAAGAGGGAGAACCCGAAGAAAGAAAATTGGGTTCGATATTTTCCCCTTACCTTGTATCTGAATGCTTCTTTCTATTTAATATCCTATATAATGACATTATATTCATAAATTAGAAATACAGAACCTTGTGTAAATTAATATTATCCATTATAGTTTCATTAATTGATTTTATGTGCCTTTGGATGAGTCACAGAGTTTAAAAACATTATTTGTGAATGTTTGTTTTTATGGTTTTCTTGAGTGGTTCACTTGTATTCTTAAATTGAAGTATGGGTAGAACATGGGTAAAAATCCAGAACTGATATTGCATGTTGTTAATGAAATCACAGGATATTGAATGATCTTATAAGAAATCATATTATATCAATGTGTATGAATCATTAGATGTGAATTAAATGATGATTATTTGGGTTAATTTGGGCGGTTTTTCGATCACAACGAACTTGTTTTAACTTATCACTTAGTAATATGGCCATAGGTTATTTAAAAATCTTTAAATAGGATAGAATACCTATAAAAAATTCAGGTTCAACCATAAAAATTGTTTCATGACTAGATATGAAGGTAGAAATGTAATAGGAAAGCATGTCGATATTGAAGGTGATAAATTAACACCTCACGAACAACGTTCCCTTTAATAAAATAAAATGAAGAGGTAAAGGGGGTTGGATGATATAATATCACATTAGAATCATAACAGTCCAGTAGATGTACAATACTTTAGTTACAATACCATTAAGTTGAAGCTAGGTTGGGAGAGATAATGAAATGAACTAGAACTTGAAATGAATTTAAAGTTGAAGAGGGAGAGAAATTACCTCTTTAATACTCCTCTTGAGATTCTCCTTAAGAAAGATAGGCTTGGTCTTTTGTTGAAACCAATAGCTCTTGAAAGTCAGAGAGGGGATATAGAAGATGTTTAAGAAGAGTTTAGTGAGGTATTGGAGCTTGAGAGGTGTGAGTAAATGAGGCTGTGAAGGGTGGTTTTTATAGTGTAGGGGAGAGGGGTTTCCTTAATATAAAATTCATTAATTTATTAATTTCCCCTAAAACAAGGAATCTTGAGTCTTGAATGACCAAGAATAGTAATTTTATCAAGTGATCCCAAACCATGTGGGCTTACATCACCAGAACATCACACATAACTCTATAATTTTCTTATTTAGAATTTTTTTTTAAATTACGGTATTTCACTATTCGTCAAAAATTATTTTTGTTTTATTAGACTCCAAAAATCATCTTGAACACAACCGTGTATGTTAGATTTTCAAAATACCAAACATAGAAGTGAAAAAATTATGTTTAAAGGTCACTTATCACATAGTAGTTCATTGTTTTGTGTTTTCATGTTATTTTATGACATAATTCTAAGAAGGAAATTTCCATTGAAAAACATTGGGTCGTTACAAAAATAAATTGGATGTATGAATAAACAGTTATCTAAAACTAGCTTCACCTCCCCAAAATATCCCATTTCATGACTTATTTCAGGGATTTTTAATAACTATCCTTACTTGGAATGATGAATAATTACATTTATTGTTCTTTTTTTGCACCCAATTCACAGTGAGGGATGATGCGGATTGAGGCTTTCTTGGAATACTTCCTTCGGGAAAACATCTTCCATTATTTGGATTCCTACTAAAATTTATAGCCATTACTCAAAATCCTCTATTAACTTATTTATAAACTATTTTTCAAGTAAAATTACATCACTTTATCATGGAACAATAAATTTTTATCCAAGTTGATTGTAATTTGGATGGAATCTAAATGAGATTACCTTTCTTAAATCCTTATGAACTCCTTCAAAAATTATGTGAAACCAACCTAATCCATCCCTACTTCTATTGTACAAACATACCTACATACCATAATAATAAATATAAACTTTTTATTTAATTATAACATCTATTTATTATATATTCCTATATATTTAAAAACCATCATTTTGTTTCTCTTTTAAATATCAGAGTGTCCAACAAAGTCATTATAAGTAAATATTTCAGTAGATATTACTAGAAATATATTAGGATTATATATATTGATATTTTAAAGAACTAAAGTATCCACTTAACATCTTCTAAATTTTCCTTTCTTTGTTTTTACATAAACTATCTTATAACTAAAACTAAAAATGAAATAAATATTTAGGTATAAAACATGGTAATCATTAAACATCTAACATCTGAATCATGTCACAATTTTTCTATCTAATCATTCTCATATTCCATTAAACATTCTTTTTTTACTTATAATTTTTGATGAGTTTGAATAATGGATTAGTAATTGGTGTTCTTAAAATGATGAAAAACATTTGATGATATTTTATATACAATCATTTACGGATATAACCAATGTTATAGTCTTTATATCTATTTCTATCTTCAATCCCAATATCTTCATAGCTTTCTCAATGTTTTTAATCTTTAAATATTCAGAAAAATTACACTTCAATTTCCAAACATTTTGATCATCTGTTATAGCTAGAAACATATCACCAAATTAATAGAGATATATAATGAAATATCCACAATCCCATTTAATTTTTTTAAATATTGATATTAATAAACCATTTTCATCATTATTCCAAAATAAATGAGTCAAATTTATTAAACCACTATTACAGATCATAATTTAATCCACAAAATCTTTTCTTCAATTTTCATAAAAAAATTGTTCCAAAATTCTAGTACACCTATAAGATGATTCAAATAAATTTATTCTTACAAATCACCATTATGGAAAGTTTTCTTCGAATAAAGATATTTTATAAATATAATTTATGATACATTTATACATATCATTTTCTAGATTATATGATGTTTAAATTCATGTGAAATGATTTTTGATAAATGAAATTCTTCCTATTTTTAAAAAAATTCACTAGAAATCATTCATTATTCATTTTCATTCCACCAATCTCATATTTAATCTTGTAATCCAAGTTATTACCACGTTCATTTTAAAATATAAAAATGTTCATCCCTCAATCATTTTTGTTTTAACATTCATAAAGAAATCCATTCAATCATGGAGGACTCTGGTTATTTTGTGTAACTATGTGAAGGTTTTCCTAGGGATTTTTAGTTTATACTACATCCATTAAGAGTAGAAAATCTATTTCAACCCCTCATGCTTTAGCTAGTTTCATGATTCTCATTGATCTCCTTAACAAAATTGTATACACTAAAATACTCAGTTTATCTCTATATTTTGGTATCTAAATATCTAGTTAACCAAATTTTGTATGTAGCCTCTTGTGTTAAAGATACCCCTGAATGTTCTAGAGTTTCTTATGGAAAAAATACTATACTTTTGGTACTTTATGTTCTCACATATGTGTTTTTTTAGTTGTTACAATCCTCTAATGACAATACACTGATCAACATAGTAATTAACATTTAATTTTTCCACCAGTTATTTCTTAGCCACATTCTGGTCATTCCATAAAACAAATAAATTGATTAAACTATCACTGATCTTAAAGACATATTTCCATTCATCACCCAAAAAGTGATATCAAAACTTTTCTCCTCCATAATAAAGGAAAAAATTAATTTTGGTTTTTTAATCTATTTTATTTCAATCATTATAATTTAAATGTAAATATAAGAAATTACCAATGACTCAAATATTTTTATGTTCTAGTTATATTCAAAACTAAAATTCATCAAAAATTTCATTCCTAAATACCGATGCTAGACTTTTATCGGTGAGATAATATGCTCTGTAGAGTGTCACCACCAAGATTGCTATAGGAATTCCATTGTGCAGCCTCATACTATGATCTTTGACCATTAATGTCTTCATTATTTCAATAAATACATTATACTATAGTGTTTTGAGCATCATATTCCCATGAATTAGTTACTTATTATTGTAGAAATTATAGAAGATGTTTTTCAAGTACTCACCACAATTTTCCATTTAAACGGGATTCCAATTTTTTCAACATTATATTTCCCCAAAAAATATTTTTTGAAAAAAAACCTAAAACTAATCTTAATTATAATTCAAAAATTAAATACACAATTTTATTTTATCATCCTCATATAATGTAATACATAAGAGGTGACCACTATAATACTGAACAGGGAGGGTTCCAAAACATTATATTGTACAAATTATAATTTAAAAAATATGGGATTGAAACCATTTAAGTAAAATGATAATCTCTTTTGTACCCCTGACATAAAACACTCACACTCTGTTATTTCCATGTGATTATGGTTTATTGTTCCTTCATCTGATAGAGCTTTGATTTTATTCTTATTATAGTGACAAAACATACATTTCTATACTTCTAGATCATCAAAATATATTATTATTGAATATAAAAGATTATTTGAAATTATATTTAAGCCAAGAGTCTCATATTTAACTTCTTATAAAACATTCATGTAACCTTGGGTGAACATCGATACCACATTTTAAAAAATACTATACATTCATCAATCAATTTTCAAAAATAAATACAATTATTCCATAAGTGAGGATTTTCGGGATCATTCCATTAACCTCATGAAACCCCTATTCGTCACTTGGATGTTAAATTATGATTTTCTAAAAATTAAAAGTCATTAACATCCCCTAAGTAAAATTTTCTAAATTTACCTGAAATACAGTTGACTATACATCTTTGATCACCAGTTTAAAGGGAATACATTCTAGATCTAGTAACATTATATTCTATATTAGTGTTCCCACTCAAGAGGTAATTTATAATTACATCTTATAGAGTTAAGAAATTTGAACCAACTAATTTTGATTTTTATCTATTATTCTTTTTATGAAAATTTAAATTCTTATTTATTTTTCATTTATTATCATAACACTAATATATAGGACCTGGTTCATCTAAATTAATTTGACTCGTTTTCTTAGATGTATCTTACATAGGTTTCTTCCAAAAGACTTCCTATTAAGGGGGTGATCTCCCACTTTTGTAATCAATAAGAACACTATGAAGGACTATTAGAATTCCTTCCACATTAGTTGTTTGTTTTGAAGAAAATTATGTATATCATCAAACACCAAATTAATTTTTCCGAAAGTGTTATTGACCATAGTAATTATATATTCCCAAATTATCATATGTGAAGAAAAATTTATCATTACATATAAAACATCATTAAATGTTACCATTACCGATTTGAGATTCCTAGAGATTATATAAAAGGCATTCAGATGATCACCCACTTATCTTCCATCAAATAAATAATAAACAATAATACTGAAATAATATGAATATTTTTTTAAGTGTTGTGGAATTTTCATACATACCCACCTTGTCTTCATGACAACCTTTGATGTTTTTTCTCTAAAATTTTAAATGGAACATTTCCTAACAAACTTATTCATACCATAACAGAAGTCATCCTATCCATATTGTCCCATTTATCTATATCTATTGTGCTAGGCATAACACCTTTCATATATGTTTCAAGATCCTTCCAGGAGTGATTATATGATGTCTATATCTTCTGAATACCTAAATCATTTCTATTTAATTTATCAATTTGGATCATTCTATCATTTGATTCTAAACCCAAAATGAAAGGGGAAAATTGACTATATGCTATGATACCACTTATTGGGGGGAATATAGCTCTGGTACTCCATGAGTTTAAAAAGGCCAAATAATCCAATCATCGATCTACTATATATTGACATGTAGTAGTATAGTGTAAAAACAAAATCTATAAACCTTATCTCAAACTAATTGTTACAGGATATGGAATTCAAGCACCCTACCCACCAAAAAAATTATTCCTTGATTATTCAAATAAGAAAGTTTACAAACATAAAAAATAAAAAATGTACATTGAATAGAAATATAAAATGAAACAAAATAACATTGAGTGTTACCAGATTTAGAAAATACGTCTTACATACATGAGATGAAACAGTTTGTGTTTTCTATAATAATACCATATGACCCAGTTGATATGAAATCTATTAATAAATATATGTAATAATCACCAAATTCATATCACTAAAATTATCTTTACAATGGATCATTTCTTACACTAACAATGACACATACTTATATACTAATAACTATCATATAAACAAGTAAAAGGTAATCCCCTAAATACATATATAAGAAAACATGAAAAACTAATAATGATTTCTAGCTTAGATAATGTTCATCCCTGATAAATATTTGGACTTCCAGTACACCATCATTCAGGAATGAGTAGATGAAAACTTTCGATGGTACTATTATCATGGTAGAGTATTTTTTTCACTATTTTCAAATCATGTTAAACCCATCGTCTGGGGATAAAAATTTATACTAAAAATAATTTTTATAGATAAAATTCTGATGAACTAAAAAAGGGTTCACCTCTAAATTCTACATTCTCATGCATGGATTTGATCATTCCTTGATAATGGCTCATACATTCACTGAACCGATGACTTAATTTCATTATCATATCTTACCCATAATCTATATATCAATCAATAATTTTGTGGAAACAATGAACTTATTTATTTGAAAACAAGATCTATTATTTTACTGTAATTAGGATTAATAAAAAAAATTGATGTTTCTCACATCAAGTTGAGTACCTTTATTCCTAAGAATATTCTTCACATTCTTTCCTATTTTACATAGTATAGTCTTCACTTGTTTTGGAAGATGATAAATATTTTCTTTTCACTTCAACAATTTGCCTATAAATAATTTTTAGAGTCTTCCACTTCTTGAATGAATTGATACTGTGAGTTGTGGTTTTATACACTTCATTTAAGAAATATCTAAAAAAGGATTCTCTATCCTTAAATAACTATTTCTATATTTTTTCTTTTTAAAATAAATTTTGTAAATAAAATATTCTACAACCTCATTACTATAATACCAAAAGAACACAATAATTTACATCTTTTAATAATGAACTTACATACTCTGAGAAATAGATGCTTCATCATTGATATCATGTGTGCAATAAATCCAATAATTATTTTGATATTGAAAATCTAATCAAAAATTGTGGTTGTTAAACAACTGGTTAGGACTCAGTTTACTGAATCACCTTAATAGGGGTGGGGTTGAATCATGGATAATAGTAATTAAATTCATTTTCATTCATTGGTTATCTTAGTCAAATGGGACCTTTTAATTTCTTAGAGAAATATGTTCAATTTATTCAAATTTATTTTTATTCGTATCAAATGATAAAATTTATGTAGAAAGATAAACATGGATATTACGTGGGATTTACATGATTTACCGCTAAGTTATAATACAATGAACATAAATATAATCATGTGCTCATATACACAAAATTGACATTATATACTCGATGTGTTATAGTTTTCTAATAAATTCAAATTGTCGATCAATGTGGAATTCCATATTTTTTTTTATTTTTTACACTTCGCATAGAAAAGTTATAGGATATTTGCAGAATAGTGGTTAATTTTTAACAGGCTATAAAAATTATGATCTATCACTATTCAACTTCGTATTCACCATGGGACTCTACTTGAATCATTCTTCTAATCTAATTCCCTTTTATAAATCACATTCATGCACTGTCCTTCTTCAAAAACTGATGATGTTATTATCACACTATAAGGTTTGTATCATTTTCATCCATTATATCATAATAGAAAAAGCTACTTCACTCTGATAATTATAATTCTAGATCATGAGTCATCATATTTCTTGCCTTTTCCAGCAATTTGATGTTCCAGTGCGATCATTATTCTTATTTCTTGATAAATAAATCTTAAAATAAAAACTATTAAATGGGATACATTACAGATCTCTCAGCCCATTTTTATTAATTTTGTTTTTAAATTCTATTAACTTTTTTAATTTTATTTACTTCCATAATTTAGTTTTCTAATCTTCCTACAACAGACCAGCTTGATCCAATGACTGGAAGTATATCTATTTCATCTATAATTTTTATATTATGAAATATATACCATATAAAATATTTTAGTCAATAAAATTCATTAAATTCGATTAAAAAAATAAAATTCTTGTCCATATTTTTACATTTTAAATTCCATCTCTTACTATATATATTTTGGACACAACCCCTTGACAACATGACATATAACATTTAAGAGTTTTTCTTGAATCCAATAATTTCATGATTTGGTAAGCTTCTCAATGACATAGACTACAATCAATAATCATAGCTACAAAATTTGGTGTAGTGTCTTCTCTTTGAACCCTCTGAATGTTATGAAACAATTTAAAAATTATTCCCAAACATTTAACCACTCATGGAATGATTTACATATTTAGAATAAAAACATTTTATTTAGTTTTATACCTACTAAATCGACAAAAATGATGTTATTGTGGTATTTTCATATTAGGCGGTCATGGTGTGTGTTATTTAAAAGATAATTTTTATTAAACCTAAGGAGAAGGGTTATTTTTCGCATGTAATGGGTAGAAGATATTGATAGTCACTAATATCTAATAGAATCATCTTTAAAGTTCAATTTACCCTGTAATGACTCATATTTAATTTGGTTATATTTTTATAAAGTAATTTTAAATATTAAAAGACCAAGAACTGAGATAAAATGTGATCATAAGCCCTAGTGTTCCCAAAACAATTCATTTAAAAATGTTAAATTTTATTAAAGCACTGGAGTGGTTTCTCTTTAAACTAAAATGACACTTAAATGGGAGCCCATGTAAAAAAACTGGGGGCACTATTGCATTCAGAAAAACTAATTGAACTTAGGCGGGGCCTTATTTCATCTAGAATGGGCCAAATGTGAATGCTAGTTCATGGATGTATCGGAAATATAATATTTAATAAATATATTTAATTGAAATTTAAAAAGGGTTTATTATTTTAATGAACGTTGTTAGTAAATTTAGGGTTATCATCATATACTTTTAATTCCTATGACAAGTGAAGAAGGGGATCTCTCCAACAAACACTGACGAATAGACAATCTACAATGATGGATTGGTGATCGGAACTAGGATAAAATATTTTTGGGTCAACGAATGATGCCACATCTTCGCCCTTCATCAATTAACAATCAAAACTATAGGTAGGGTATTGTTTCATTGTGATTTGTTCTCCATTATTTAATTTGGCGTTGAATGTGAACCAACAAATGTACATGTTGATCCGTTGGTCAATCACTTGTGGGATGGGTGTAATGTTTGACATGATTTAATTGGAGGATAGACATATGTGTCACTTATTTCTTTGGTACCCTACTAATAAGTAACAATCATGGGTAAAATGAACAAAGTCCAAGATCCTTCCTTCATGAACTTTTGGGATTCTCATAACCCCCTATTCTTTACATTTCATCTTGATTCATGAAAAAATGGCTGTTCCACCTTCAATTAATGGATAGTTTACCCAAGAATGAATATAAGATTCCACAATGACATCACATAGGTTAGAAGGCATGAAGAACATGATTTGGCCAACATATCGCCTTACTGCGGTGTGAGGCAGTGTCAGTGAGAGGTGGCAGCTCTAACTGGTTCATGAGAGGTCACCGACAATGTGGTAGGTGGTGGAACAAACATGTAAGGGGTGGGGTTCCTTGGGAATAGTGTGGATGATAGGCACATTCTATGGCAGGAGGTCATGGCATTGACTTGGGGACGTCGTAACAACAATGTGGCATCGCAGCAGGTGGGCTGCGTGGAGCCCGTGGAAGTGGTGAGGCAGCAGGACTAGTAAGAGAAGGTGGGAGAGCTGTGTGAAATGTGGCAAGACACCATATTAGCATTGGAGGCACACTATCTAGACGAACCACATGTGGAATAGTGAATTAGATCACAACATGAGAGACAATAGGGGGTGGGGATGCTCTATCAAGTAAGCAGGCTACTCCCAGTGGCCCAACAGGCTGAGCCCATCAGATTGGACTAGTTCAGTTTGGGCTAGGTCAGGTCTGGTGCAGCGGGTCAGATCAGACCCGGACCGGACCTGGGTGAGACCTTTTCAGCAAATTAGTTGGAACATTAAAACATTATATCCATTTGATGTGCTGTTTGTGAAGTTGTGACCCTTTAGAAGAGATGTACCTTTTAAGATACTATAGGTATTTTTTTTGTGGAAGTTGGAATATGACCTAATGGCATTAGGAGTGGGTTCTCCTAGAACTAGTACGCTATGAGTGGAATCATGTGGATGGATATGACTTTGAGACTATGTTACTTTGGGGGTTGCATGACTTACTAATCCCACATGTCCAACTGAGACTCCACGTATTGCTGATACTTTGTTTCATACTGGTAAATTGTGTCTTACCAAGACTCTATGTCTTACAGAGATTGAGTGTCTCATTTTAACTAAGTGTCTCATCAATACTGGGTGTTCTATGGACTACATATGATAATCCCATTTGGGATGCAATATACTTAAACCTATGTCTGACCTAAACATACTTCCTATATATCCTTTGTGTTGTACTTTTTTTATTTTCTTTGTATTGTACTTCATATATTTTCTTTTTATTTTAATTTGTATATTTCATAGTGTTATTATTTTGTGGTATCAATGTATCCTATAGAGTATTGTTTTACCCACCCCGAAACTGTATTTTCCAACACTTTTCATGACATAAGTAAACGATCAATGATTTGAAGGAGTTATAGGTGGACTAGGACCATGTGGTTCTTATAGAGATCAGACAGACAAGTAGTGCTTCTATGACTACAAATAGTTTTCCTACACCTACAATTCATGTAGGGTCTTCTACAGATGAGTTTTCAGAATGTGTGAATTTACATTAAAGGACTATTTATTTTTGTTGGCCTATATTTTCTCACTATTTACTATCATGTTTCATATTGTTGAACTTTGTGGTTGGTATCTTAGTTTATATATTCTTGGTTTACTTAGAGTTTTTACATTTCAGTATTTTGGGAGGGGAGATGTGTACGTGTGTACAAATACATAGGAAAATGCGTCCCATTTTTCAAATATTTCTATTTGGTTCAAGTCGACATCCCTGATCCTATTTGAGGTAGTATTGGGGTGGTCACAGCATGATCCTATATTTGATGGATCATGATAAAGTGGTATCGAAGGTGTAGAGTTTCTGGTTTTGACAGGGTTCTATTAGAGGTTTGGCCTTGACGTTTCCATAGTAACATCACCCTTGGAAACTTTGATATGTAAGGGGAATCCCATCATATGGACAGAGAAGTGCCAACATTACATTAAGATGCTGAGGCAGAGGATGATGAGCACTTCCATATTGATACTACCATTGCATGGTGTCGAGTATGTAGTGTTTTGTAATTCATCCCAGACCAAGCCCGGTTATGCTATAATGCATAGTAAAATAGTGATTTGTTATGGTTTGTGCCAGTTGTGATAGTAGGAGTATAACTACAAGACCCATTATCTTGAGAAAATAGTGGTATGAATCACATTGAAGATGTGGTGACACTACCAGATGGGGGAGTGTTTTATTGTATACTCTAACCATAAGAGTCTCAATCATATCTTCTCTCAGAATTATATGAACATGAGATAGAGTTGATGCCTAGTGTTCATAATGTACTATGACATTGAGATTGTTTATACTATAGGGTAGGGAAACATGTTGGTACACTCTCTTGGCAGGATATCCAGCTTGCAGTTGCTGGGAAAGGAGTCAGAGCAGCTGGCCGTGTTGCAGAAAATCTTTTTTGGATCGAGAAGAAACAGCATACCTCCAATTTATGGTTGTAATACCTATTCACTTGTTGTGAGTTAGGGAGGAAAAACCTGGGGATATCCACTTGATACCTGATGTTCTCAATTTTTCATAGGGCAAGCCCCTGATGGATATTTGATAGTTGGGGAAGACATCATTATTTTCAGAGGGCACATAGTTTTACTACTAGCGTTGTCGGATGTGGTTGTGAGGGAGTAACAAAAACCACCATTGGTGTTACATTGGGGTGTGGTTAATATGTACCAGGACTAATGACGTTAGTTTGGGTGTCCAGGTATGAAGAAGAAAGTGGAAAAGGTTGTTCCTTGATGCCACACTAGTCAGCAAGTGGATGATCAATAATAGGTTCCAGCGGGCATGGCCCTACCACATGAGGTGACATAGAGGAAGTGGGATGGTATATCAATAGAATATTTGGTGAGATTACCATGAATTTCATGGTGACAAGATATGATCCAGGTGATCATTGAACAACTCCCCAAATCGGCCCACTTCCTATCGATAATGGAGTTGAGTTTAATAGATAGATTGGGATACCATTACATTTATGAGATAGTTTGGATTCACAGAGTTCCATCACATATTGTTTTAGATCATGAATCTTTTTTCACATCCGGGATGTGGAAGGGATTTCATGGGACATTTGAGACCAAGTTTTATTTGAGAAAGGAGTTTCAACCCTAGATGAACATCCGGATTGAGCAGGCCATTCAGGTTTCAGATGACATGTTGTGTGCTTGCATAGAAGACTTTTCTGGTAGCTAGGTGGATCACGAACTACTGGTGGTGTTTTCATACCACAATAACTACCCATACACCATTGTTATGGAACTATTTGAGGCCTTGAATGGGTGACCATGCAGGTCACCACAATGTTGAACTGAGTCGGGAGAGTTTGCCCTCAAGGGCCTAGAGTTGGTGAGGGTTACCACTGAGAAGGTCAAGATCATGCTTATGTGGATGAGGACTACACATAGTTGGATGTAGTCACATAATAATAGGATAAAGAGTCCCTTGGAGTTTGAGGAGGGAGACCATGTGGTCTTTTGGGTCCCACTACCATGGGTATTATAGATATTTGGTCGAGGAGGCCGGTTATCTCTGAGATACATCAGCCCTTTTCAGATTCATCATAGAGTTGGTGAAGTGGTGTGGAACTTATCTTTACCCCTGTAGTTGCATCGAGTACATAATTTCATTAATTTGTTGCAACGAAGGAGGTATAATCATGATTCATCCCGCGTCATCGAATGTGGGGAGCATGACATTGATGATGAGGATAATTTTGAAGATTACCAGGTGGAGATAGAGGATCTAAATAATAGGGTCCTTTAAGGGTGGTATAATTCTTTATTGAGTGTTTGGTGGAAACATGGGAATCTCTCTAAGACAACATGGGAGTGGGAGGATTAGATTCAAGATTTTTACCCTCAATGTTTGTTTGAGTATCCCATGTATTGGTTTTCGGGGACGGAAATTCCTATGGAAGGGAGAATATAATGACTTAGTTTTTCACTATTTTTATTTTTATAAATTAGTTAAGAAATGTTTAAGGACAAGTGTAGATACAGCGTGTGATTATGAAGCCTAGTGTTCCAGGAAGAATTTGGTAAATTTTTTATGTTTTTAATAAAACACATGGTCAATTTTTCATTAAATTCGAATAACATCTAAAACTATTCCTAGATTAGAAATCCAACACCACCATTGCATTTTGATTAGTGAATTTACCTTAGGTTGGGCCTAATTTTGTCTAAATTGGGATAGATGTGAATGTTAGTTTTTTGAATCTTTGGTAAAAAAATATTTACTAAAAATATTTTATGGTAACATAATAAGGGTTTAATTTTTTTTTAAATTATTTAGATAATTTAGGTATATCACCATATCTCGAGAATTCCTGTAATAAGAGAAGAAGGAGCTCTCTCTAATGAATATCGGTGGATTGAGAATCAGTTAAAATGATTGGAGATCAGAACATGAATCAAGGATCGACGGGTTGATGAATGATGTTGTAGCTTCTATCATCATCAAAGACCGATCAAAATTCTAGGTAGGGTGTTGTTTCATTGTGATTCATTGGAAATTCTTAAATTGTCCAAAGAATTTTATCCAACCCACAAAATGTTTGATCTTTAGTTTGATCGCTTTCTGGATGTGTGTTATGGTTGTCGATAATTAATAGGAGGATAGAGCTATGTGTTTTTTTCTTATTTGTGGCCCTTCTTATAAGAATTAATCTAGGAAGACCCAAAAAAGGAAAAGATTATATCCTTTGGTTTATTTTTATCTTATCTTTTTACCCATATTCTTCGAGTTTATTGATGATTTCTGAGTAGAAGGATTGTGCACATTTGATTTGTGGTAAAACATCCCGAGACTGAAGATTCAAGGCCACAACAACACCGAAGAGGTGGAAAGGCATGCACAAAATGATTCTGCTAAGGGAATAGTTTATGCTAATGGCTGAAGGAAGAATCTATAGGAAGTTCAAGTGAGTTAAAAATGGTCCAGGAGGATGGTGTTACGATATAGAGAGGCCTATGGTAGGTTGGTGGTTGTGGAAAACGCGACAGGGGAGGTTTGGGTTGGGGCCGTCGGGTTTGATGGGTGTTGGCCGCACCATGAGGCTAAAACATTGAACAAGGGATGAAGTGGTGGTGAGTTCATTCCCACAGAAGGGAGGCCAAGTGTATCCTTCAGCAGATGAGTGGTCGCACGACTAGGTGGGGAAGGCAAGTTGGCCACAGGAAATATTGAATGACACCACATCAGCATGGGAGGCATGCATTCGGGGAGGATCGTTTGTGGTGATGTGAATAGGTTTGCATTGAGGGTCGAGCCTAGAGGGATGGGTAGGTTTGGTTTGTGCAATACTAGACAGGGTCAGTTCAGTTCGACACAATTGGGTTTGGTTGGCATAAGTCATATCAGACCTGAATCAGTCCCGAGTCGGACATTTTCAGTAAAACAACCAAAACATTAAAACAGTGTGTCCATTTGACGATCCATTTGAAAAATTTGGAAAATTGCGATGACATGGTACTTATAAGATAATATAAGTGTGTTTTTTTTATTGTTCGCTTACTAACTAATGGTTTGAGTAGTAGGTTCTCCTGCAACAAGTGTGATATATGTAGAATCCTGTGGTTGGACATGACTTGGAGGCTAAATAACATCGAGGGATACATGACCAACCGAGACTATGTGTCATACTAAGACTCCATGTATTACTATGACATTATGTTTTATCGATAATTTGTGTCTTAACGAGTCATCATGCCTCCCCATGACTCCTTGGCTTACCGAAAATCTAGGTGTTTCTGAGACTAAGGTTCTGATCGAGACGACATGTCTCATCAATGTTGGGTGTTCTTTGGAATACATCTGATAATATCATTTTTTGTGCTAATAAATTATAACTATGTGTGAGCTGACTATACTCAGTGTACATCATTTTTTGTGTACATATTGTATTTCATTTACACTGTATTTTTGAATTTCTGTTGTGGTTAACTTCATATATTTATTAGTGGTATTCATTTATTTGATTTGGGGTGTCCAACTGAGTATTGTTTTACTCACACATAAATGGGATTTCCCATATTTTTTGTGTATTGTGCAGATGATTGACAATTTTACATAGTTTTAGGTGGACTTGGACCAAGTGGTGCTTATATAGATCAGTCAAACAAGGTGTAATCTTATGACTACAAAAAGTTGTCCTAAACAAACCATGCATGTAGGGGTTTCTGTGTATGAGTATCATAATCTTATGAATTCCCATAGATAGATTCATTCGTTTGGTGGTCTGGTATTCATGCTTTGTTTACATTCCAATTTACAACTATCTTAATCAGTGGATAGTATCTTAGTGTATGCATGCATTGTTTACATAGTGTTTTTACATTTCATCATTATGGACATATAGATGTGTGCGTGTGTACATGTACTTAGTAAAACTAGTACTCAACTGTGATATTTCTCGGCATATTCGATTAGTAGTTTTTATTTTAATAAGAGATTAATATTAATAAAATTTGAGAAGAAATAATAATGTTTAAAAAATTTTAATTAGTAAGTAATGGTGTATGATAATGTAATAAGAGTGCATAGAATATGAATACACCATTCAAATAAATGACAATGAAAAATGATAGAGGAAAAGTATATAGATTTTTAAATTTTTGAGGAAGAATATTTGAATTCATTTTCAATTTCAATCGTAATAACTTTAATGCCAGTAGTGAAAAAATAGAACGATAAATCATGATAAGAAAGAGGTTGTAATATAAAAATGAGAAATGTGAAAATAAATGAAAAAATAATAAATTGAATGAGTGGGAAGTTCAGGAAAAAAGAAAACTGGGAGAAACTATTCATTGTGTATATGAACAAATATGGAATGAGGGATGTAGAGATGACATACAAAGATGAAATAGATGATGAAATTGAATAAAATAAATAGATGAAGATAGAGAGTCGATAGCCACTTTATAATACATGAAAACATGAAATTGAATCAAAAAAATAGATCAAGGAAAATTCGATCTGATTGTTGCTTCACTAAATTTAAACTATCATGGGATGTATATCTATATTTAGTACCCAATCCATGCATTTTCATGTAATGATCATTTAATTAAACATTCACAAACACATAATGTTGATTTTTTCTAATTTGAATATTTGGAAAATAAATTCATACATGAATAAACTTATATTTCTATATAAGTTCATACTGGTAATACATAATGGAAAAACATTGATTACAGGATCGCATACATTAGTCATGTCCCAATTATTTTTTTATGTTAGTGAAAACTGATAATAAATATAAATGTTTCAATATAATTTCAAACTAGTAATGCATATAAAAGTAAATTCAGTTTACCTAGTAAATCATATAAGTTAATTAATGATTCATTGATTTAATAAATTTAGAAAACAATATCCTATATATTGTAAATACAGGTATGCGAATACATAATATTATGAAAGAAATGGTAATAATTAGAGATGTATGGTATATAAATTTAATGTAATTTAAAATAATATATACATATGCATGACTATAGAATACATAATTACTATATACATGTCATCGTAAATTAATGAAACAATGTGATTGTATACATATAACTTGTTATCGTATAATGTGAATAAACATTCTTTTCTGTACATAAATTCACATAGCATAATATTTTTTCATAATAAATATTTTTTTATACTATAAAATTATGCACATTAATGAATATTTAAACACCTACATTTTTTATATTCTGAGTTTGAGTATTATGAATTATGTAATTAATATGAAAGTTTCAATCACCCATAGATATAAATACATTACCTAAACATTAATCATTCAACTGAAAAAATATCCATAGATTTGTATTTATAGCCACTGAATTGTATTGCTTAGTGTATTTGAAAGAATTAATAAAATACTTTCCAAAAATATACAAACTATTGGAGGAAAATAGTTGGATAATAATATGTAAATATGAAATTATTTATTTACTTAAGATTCAATGTCAAATAGGATAAGGACTCACTGTTGCGTCTTCCAAAAGAACTAAAAATAATCACTTTTAGATGGATCGAGGGGCAATGGTGGACTGTTTTGTGTTGGAATTTATAGTATCTTCAGCATATCCACATAACTGAAAAGAGGCCTCTCATTTGTTTCCCTCCTTTAATATCAAAAGAAGGACCTCAGGAATTTATTATGTTCATGAAAAAAAATCAACCCCTTCGGTTCATCTCACTGCTGCAAAGTACTTTCCCACCACATGATTAAATTGCAAAACTATTGGATCCATCAGCTATGATCAAAATAATGGAAAATTCGAGATATTTTAATTGCTACTAGATGCCTCACATGTAGATGAAATCATTATATACATCTATATATGTGAACAGATGAATATAAATTAAATCCATACTATCATACCAGTGTAAGTGATTTTAAGTTAGTGCTAGTAAATTCATCAAGACATGCAACATTCAAAAAAACTCCCAAAGATAAAAAGGGGAGATAATGAAATTGTTTTATAGAACTCTATGATAAAAATAGATTCAAAGATAAATATTTTAAACTATTGAATTTACATAGTGGATAAATAATGGGATGTATCAATTTCAAATCCTTATTAACCCAAATTAATTAAAACTGAACAAAAAATTTGCAAAATTAAAACCATATGAGCTACATTACCCAATAATCTTGAACTGATATTAATAAAATGGTAGATAAGACTGAGTAGAGTGATGACTTCCCTATAGGTCCAAATCTATATTTTATGTAATTCCCCATCAAACTCTTCTTTTTAGTACTCTTCCATGTTTTCAGGACCAACCAATATACAAACCTATAATGTTTCATTCAAGGGTTATAAATTAACTTAATTCTTTTAATTATCATTGTGTTATGAATCTATCAAATCTCATGTTCCTTGTAAATAACATTGAATATTATGGTTATTAAATGGAAAATCAATTCAATGCCCATTGTAATCTACTCAATGTCATCTCTGCTACTCATTGTCCTCCTCATCTATAATTATCACACTAGTAATTCCATAATCAGATACAAAAAGATATGAAAATGATGCCTTGTCAGGAACATCAATGCGAGGTGACAAATCATTAAGTAGTGGTGATAAACAGAGGAAAAGAAAGTTTTGGAGGAGAAGAGGGCCTTGAAAATTTGACATTTGAAGGAAATGTATTGTCAGTAGTGGATGTAAGATATGTATGTCTAATAAAAACACTTGATTTCTAAAATAGATCTATGACGATTCAAATTACAATAAGTGGAAAATCAATTACTAGTAGATTGAAATTTATTCAGGTATCCTGGGAAATTATTAGCAGTAAAATATAATATAATTTCTAAACAGATCTATAAAGAATCAAATTAAAAATAATGCATGTTCAAACAAATCCAAGATCAATGAACATTTATCTAGTATTTAATTGATATAACATTCAAATCAAGATGTCCGGAACAAAATGTCTTGTCCAAGAGCATAAACATGTGCAAAATAATGATACAGATGGTAGGACATGTAACCCCAAAACAATACATACAAAATATTTATGATTCCTTGATGAAATAGAAAAAATATATTCCTCATATAAATAATATCTCATAAAATTTTATAGATAGAAAATTCAAAGGATGAAGAACATGAGATCTCTAGGAATTTTCATTACAGTCCATCGTTACCCACAAAAAAGAAATATGAACAAAAAAAAAAGGAATTCTCAATGGTAAATTAAATAAAAGTCAGAATCATAATCCAAATTCAATTCTAAGATGAAGATCTTTCAAATGGTTATTTACAAAAGGCCTAGAAAATATATGTCAATAGACTAATAATTTATATAATATATATTGATAATTGATGTGATAGATATGATATATTCATATGAAGCATATATGGTGTGCATCTACATAGTATAGGGAATAGTGAAAACCCTAATAATCTATATAGATTGGGAATATTCATATAATAATTGGGTTTTAATATGGAAAATAAAAAATGAAATGCTCGTTTCATAGTACATAGGGATCCAAATATGGATCATGCATAACATGAATACGAGAAATGCGCATTTGAATGAATACCTTTCCCATAAATCATTTAGCTAGTCTATCAAGAGAATAAAACCTATTGAAATAAATAACACAATAACTCATAATATTATTATTATCTAATATTCAAAAATTTAATTGTTCCCATGGATCTAAAACATTTGTACTAATGAATTAGTTTATAAAAATCCCATAGACATGAGTAAAGGGAATGCATAATATAATATCTATTTAAACTCGATGAACCTATAGACTATGTTAATGAATTCAATAAACATGGAAGACTTATTGTGCTAATTCAGGCACGTAGTAACCCTGACATGTATATGAGAAGAATTGGTACATGGTTTCTTTGGAAACGTAGTAAAAATATCCCATTAGTATTGATGTAGATCCTAGAACTGGGGTCCCTAAAAAGCCTAATAAAAATTATGAATTATAGTTCTGTTCAAGAAGCAATGAATGTATTATATAATATTTCATCCCTAATTAGAAACAATTTAGAAGGTCAAGAGTTATTATATACATAAGCTGGGAACTTACTCCATCAGGGATTGATGTTCAACTGTATCTTTCAAGAATAATATAAAATGAAATGTTTACTTAAGAGACGATTGAAAAAAATAAAATAAAATAATATTATAATTAAACTGTTAAATTTTAAGAATTTATATTTTTATGAAATTTAAATTTGACTAAAATTTCATAAAAAGTATAAGGACACATTCCTTGCCCCTACACCAACTAAAATACCATTTGGTAAATCCTTCTATTCTAAAATATCATATGTAGTTAAAATCATTCATGACTCACATCATCACATGTATTCAGGGACATGGTTTATATATTCATATATAAATTTTGTAACTTCAGTGAGCACCACATGAATATTGAAGAATTGAAATTTTAAAGGGAACCAATGATTTTAAGTTATAGTTGTTTATAAATTAAACCTACATTTTCAATGGAAAGGTAAACCATCAAAACATATTACTAAAACATCACAATACTATCAAAATTTGAATCAGGATAATAATTAGGAGAAAACATTGAAAAAAAAATATACATTAAATAGCTAACTATAAGATCAAATGAATGTATGAATGGAAAGGAAAACACCCTCTAGTTACTGAACATTTAAAATCTAAAATATGAAAAACACCACCTAGAACCACCCTTTGAAATCACAATTTGGAAACACAAAAGATATTTCAAAATATAGAACCAAAATAGAGATTCACGCCATCAAAACATCGAACCTACATAATAAAATTTGCAGAAACATCAATATATATATCTCCACCTATAACACAATACCATTTCATCAAACAATTTGTCATAAAAACCCATAATTCTAGCAGCCATTCCTGGTGGAGTGAGAGAGAATACAAAACAATTTCAAAGGGAGGGAATTTGAAAAAATATACGGTGATGTGTATCCAATATCCTCTAACAAATATGAATGAATTTTAATGAAATCCAGAAGCCACTGATCAACCTTCTTTAGAGTGGAACAAAAGATGGGAATGATCACATGAAGTAGCTCCCTTGATACAACAATTCCTCTTACAAGGATGTAGGTTTTCGAGTCTGTATTTACTGTCATATATGAAGTGTGAAGATTATGTGGGAGGGAATATGAGATGCATGAAGCATACAGTGAGAGGAATGAGACTTCGGATTAAATTTCAAACCCAAAAATCTTTGGAATAGCCATATGAAATTTCATGTTCAAGGGTGGTGGAAGAGAAGGTCTAACAGAGGATTGAAGAATCTATGAATGGATTTACTATGATTGTAAGGAAGGGAAAGAGGATTCTGGAGGAACAACCTTATGTATCTGAGTTGGGTATAAACGGACTTGCGAGCTGGAGATACTATGAAAAGAAATGCGAGTAAGAGAAAAAACACGATGGAGATGTATGCTAAAACTGAGATAATGAAGAAGATGTATTATGAGCACAACTGACTACAGCGAAACTAGAAGGAGGATGAAGCCCACATATGGTAATTGCGGGAACCCTAGGTCGCAAATAGGTAAATCCCGACCACGAGTGGAAGAATTAAATATTCATAGAGTATAGTTCAAACCAGTAGAAGAAGGAGGTCAGTGATAGAGGGATACAGACAATGGGTTGACATGGAGAGGGAGGATGACAAAGGCAGAAGTCAAGGGTATTCTAGGTCATGACCCATGATTACCACAGGGGGAGCAAGATAGGGATGCCCAAAAAAATTGAGATAACATGTGGTGGGGTGATGTGGATAACTGGCGGAAAGACACATTACAGGGAATTGAAGTGGATGAACATGATATGGACACATGGTAGATGAAAAATCCGAATTTGAATATGTAGTTGATAATAGATAGATACCCGAATGTTATATATTTTTTCAAAATTTTGCTTCACAATAATAATTTTTTCCTCCATCTCAGTCTGTGCCTATAGAGTCAACTAATTATTGGTCCTATAGTGCTACCATTATTTCTTGTAGAGTATATTTATAGACATTTTGGTTTCCATTCAAAATTATCCTCCCCTACATAATATCTAACACCAAAACCCATACGTTAACACTCTCATAAAAAAACCTATATTCCAATAAAAATAAAACTATGTGGCATTCATACTTTTGTCACCTTCAAGTGAAAATTAAACCACTAACAGATGATTAATCAAGAAGAGTTTCAAAGATTTTGTTACCTAGGAATGATAGTGCTGAAAAAATTTAATTCTCACCCCCCATCCTCCCTCACGTGTTGGAGATAGAAAACATAAGCGAATAAGAGTGGAAATGGAGACAATGTGATGGATTTGGCCACCCAAAACTCGGTATCTTGGTTTAATCAGTCAGGATACCTTCTGTGGGGTGACCCATAAGGATTTCTTTCAAAAAAAATCGTTCTGCCACTTTCCTCGTAAATCAATTTATTAAAACTATCAAATTTTCAAGAACACGTTCAAGAATACAATATATCATTCAAACACCAAGACAAAAAAATAAGATCATATACATATAAAACATGCTTCCAATGTATACAATATTCAATCATTGAATGGAATCACATATATAACATACCATCCTCATATATAATTAATACCATAAATACAACTTACTTACAATGAATAAAATTAAATTTATAATTTTCAAGAATATATAACAGAATACTATGTGAATATACTAACATAATGGTAACAAACATGACAACATTATTACATAAATAGGAAACCAATACAAAGTTTACAATAGACTAACAGAAAAAAATATTCAATTAGTGAATGGGAATAGATATTAGTGAAATTAGATAACTAACAATGAATATATGATGAAAACATTTTGTGATACTGCTTATTAGATAATTAATAATGCCTGGGTATTCAGGATTCTCTATGAAACTCTCATGAAATTCATTTAAATATGAAATATTAAGTGTTTCTTCCTCTCAATGATTTGGTTGATATCTTGATATACTTTCTATTGACAATTTTAACATTTACTTTGAGCAAAAACCATAGATTATTCAAAGGTTATTTGAAAATAACTATAAAAATTTTGAAGATTGAAAATAGAAATATAGAAACATAGGATCCTATAGTTGATCTTCAATGGTCGAAATCACACATATCATTTCCATATTTTCATCCTAATTTTCATTTAAAAACTTCAATGTATTTGTTTCAGTTATGTGAGGGAATGTAAAAATGTTATGTAAAATAAAAAACTAATTACATAAAATATATAACATCTATTAATTTAGAGAAAATAAAAAGAAATAAAAAATAAATCGATATTTTTATATGTCAATGATATAAAATAAAAAAAATGCTTCAAAAGAATCATTAAAATATTGAGTATATGGAAATGAATCGTGTTTACATGAAATAAAAATTATTGATAAGAATCAATGAACTATTTTGATATAATAAATTAAGGTGGTAAACATTGAATTGATAAAACTAATGGAATAGAAAAACTATTTAGTATAAAATATATTATATAATTTTTAATAGTAGGTAGATAATACATTATTCATGTAATAAAAAACCTTTATACAAATAATTAATTATGAGTAAAAACAAGTTTCCGAAGAGAAATAGAAATAAGGTGTCTAATAAATAAAGTTATTTAGGAATACAAAAACATCAACTTGTTTTTAAGTAGTGGAACAATTTTAGAATCCTTATAAAAAAATAAGTGAATAAATAGCCTTTTACCGAATTAAATAGTTATTTCAACTAATTAATTGAAAATTTATTATAATGATATAAGAAAAAATAATTAGCAAATTGAAATACTAAAAATTTAATAGAAGAGATAAAATAAATAAATCTATGAAACAAATTTTTTTCACATTTTACATAATAAAGAATTATGATATGAATTTATGTATAATGATATATTAAATGAAAAATATTTTCAAAAAAATTATGCTTTCATAAATAATGTAAGCTATTAAAAAATTAAATGATAAATTATATCCACTTAATTAACATCATTGAAAAATTTATTACAAAAATAAACAAATGAATTCTATTAACCTAATATCAAAATTACTTAGAATCAATGAAATATGATGATAGTATAATGGAAGGATGTATTCATTTAATTGAAAAAACTAAGGAGAATCTAAAAAATGTTATGAAAATAGATAAATTAAAAAATTTAATATAAGAGAAAATACAATGATATATATAATAGAAATGTTTTTCTTACTATATATAATTAAAAATAATGATAATAATACAATGAGATAAGCATAACTACAATAAAAAAATGTGGTTGAAAAAAGAATTGTGATCCTTGAAAAAATGAATAGGTGAATGAATATTCTAATGAAAAATATCATGCACCTTATAGATATAAAACTAGTATGTCTGCTTCACTTTTTAAACAACTCGAATCTTAGACAAGATTGAGCTACGAATGACCACAACCCTCAACCTTGACAACCTGGCTACTAAATATATTGTTAGTATGCTCCCAAAAAATTGTCCATACCGAAAAACAACTTCCTGCTTAACCACATAAGTCTCTTCCAGGAATCTATAGGCAGTCTCAATATTAGCATAAGTGTTATGTTCAATTGGATAAGAAAATTAATTCCCATCATGTGATTAAAAAACAACTTACTTGGAGTACTACCTAATCATTTTACACTATTGTTAATTAAATCCCCCAAATTTAAATTCACTTATAATGTGGGTTTGGAATATTCATTGATTATTATTATTTTGGAATAGGAAATTGAAAATTGTTGCATCAATCATTCTCCCTCCATATCTAAATCCCTTAAAATAAATTATAAAAAGTTATAAATTTATAAATTCTTAATCCTATTTATCTATTTGAGAAATAACAAATATACCTTGCCAGAAGACCGTCCATACCTAGAATAATCATATTCTTAAATGGTCAGAAGCCACAAGTTGCGTTAGTCCAGATTGATATATGTAAAAAAGGATGGATCTAGATAAATTACCCTATCTAATTTACTCGAAGATGAATGTTAAGTTTTCATAACATCTTATACATTTGACCCAGATCTACGACATTGTTGTGAGAGTATATAATAGTCATAGAAGTAGATGTTTTCTTCACGTACATCACTATAATTTCATTCTTCTTCTTCGTGCTCAACTTCAAAACGTTAACATTTTTTTCTAAGAATAATCCAATACAGTTAACCTCTCAGTTTCCTTTTCCGTGACCACCTTATGAAAAGGGGTCTCAGCAAGAAGAACATGAACATCACCAGCATCGAAGATTTCAAAATCCCCATAACCAATCCCACCACCGCCCAAAAACATGAAATAATATAACAAAAATTAAAAGACAAACAAATAAACTAGGTAAATTTAGTTTCATTTTCCGAGCCACTTCACGAAATGCAGGTCGTCTAAGATTGTGTCGGATGATTAGAACAAGGATCTGGAGAGTAGGGTTTTGAAAATGGCTCATTGGAACCACATAAAAATCTAAATGAGGTAATAGAGGTTGGAGAGGGAGATGCGTGTAGTGGATGGAGAGTAAATAGATACCATAGGGGGGATAGAGGATAAGTGAAACTATTTCTAGCAGTAAACCTAGTTTTTGGAGAGGAATATCTCATGTGGGGGTTTTATTTTGTGGATCGAAGTACGATAATGATAGAGTATAGGAAAATCAAGAAGAGGATGACACCGATATTGGGATTTTGCGGGAACCCTAGGTCCTGAAGAGGTGAATCCCGACTGCGACCAGGAGAAGGAAAAATCCCTAGAGTATAGTGGAAACTAGGAGGAGAAGGAGGTCAGAGTCGGAGGGCTACGAATGGCGGGTAGACCGGGAGAGGTAGGATGATATATGAATGAGTTTGAGGGTACTCTATATCAAGAACCATGATCCACTGATGATATAAGGTGAGGGAGGTGGAGAAAATTTGAGATATGGTGGGGTGGAAAGTATAGAGAATTCAGGGAGTGAATCCTTTGGAAGAAATGATGTGGAAGAACATGTTTTTGAAATTTTGTAGTTGGAAATCCATGATTAGTATATATAGAAGATAGTAGATGACTTACATTTTTTGCGATATGCCTACTCGGTACTAGTCTCCAGTACCAGGCTTCTCACAGGTGGCCTTGTGGTTTTCATGACATAGGCCCCTTTGTGATAGGTCATGACATATATGTCATCATTTGTAACATCATTCTCCAAAACCCCTAAAATTCACTGATCATTTTTTATGGTGAGATTACTGTGACATGGTATATATTTCAATCCACTAAATCCTATAATATATAATTTTCCATGTTTGAACATGTAACATTTATCACATGCTACATAAAAAATATCTCACATGGAACCTTGTGAGGAACATAGCCACATCTATTATTCTTACATCATAGAGTGACATATTATCTCATGAAATGATCTATTAGGTTCACAATTGATCAATAAATTTTTAAATAGGAAGGAAGATGATCCCATGACATGATCATCGGGGTGTGTCAGACTCTTGTATCCAACAATATCCAACTCAGTGTCACATAAGATATTTGATCATACTCGTAACACTATCATACAATAAAACTGGTTCAACCACACCACCAGACATGATACTACCCACTACGGATAACAAACTCTTAATTTTGAAAAAATTCATTGAATATTGGGATAACTTCACTTTAAAATTTATATGATTAATGGAACCCCCCTCTCAAATGACCTAGTGTTTTTAAATGATATTTTTTTCTAGAGAAATTTTTTGTAATATTATCCTATATTATACACATATGAAAAATATAGGAACCAATAAAATAGTATATTAATAATATGTATCATTAAATTTGATATATTTGAAACCAATTTAAATTCCAAACATTACAATTGTAATTAAAATATTAAATAGAAAAGATAAAATTGAAAAATTTTGAACACCCCAATCCATTAGAATTTTATCCCCCATGGATAATAGTTTTAAAATAAATCAAAATTTAAGTAATCCAATCCTCATCATAGCTTATGAAAATATATAACCTTTGGAGGTCTTAAAGTGAATATTGACTGAAATAAAGAAGTCCAAATTTATTGTATACATGAAATATAATTGTTCGGATTTGATCATTATATGAACGTCAGTCTAATATGACCATTAGTCAATAAAACTATTGTTCAATTCGACTATTGGGAACTATACACTTTGGTGATAACATTACCATTATAATTAAGGATTATATGTTGTTATGAAAAATGAAAATTGATGCTGAAAGAATAAAAAATGGCCTCATCGAGTAGAATATTCTTGTTTGTTGCCCATTTTGAGAACATTAGAGGGGTGTAGCATTAATAGGGTTTACCTTGACCAATCCCTAGCTATGCTATCAAAAGTGACTCTATAATTAAATTTCTTACTGGTTAAGTATAATTAACTGGAGATTACCACTTGGATAATGTTAGCCGAGCAACCCCATGAAACTACTACAATCGTACAACTTACCCTGAGGTCACACCCAAGTGTTATATGGTGTTACATGTCCAATAACATTTTTCATTAAGTGTTATTATGTATTAAAAATACAATTTATATTCGAAAAATTACATTATAATAATATTTTTCTTATTAAAATATATTTTTAGTTGATACAAATTTTAAAAAATGAGTTTTAGACACAAGTAAAAAAATAATTTTATTTTTTAAAAGATATATTTTTTATAAGAAACAGATGTATTCTGAATAATATTTTTTTAATAAAATATCCTCTAATAAAAAACATATTAAAAATTAAATGATAAATATAATTTCAGATAGTTCTAGGAAATTCCTATATTTGTCTGAAATTAGATTGTTCCTTAAAAACGATTATTTTTCAATAAATAAGGATTTTTTACTTAAAAGATATAATTATTAGATTTAGAAAATTAATATGATGAATTTAATAAAAAGGTTTGAAATAATAATATCTAAATTTGTTTAGGGTAAATTTAATAGAATTTTTTTAAATAATTAAATTTCTAGTGAATAGTAAAAATACAATATTGGAATTTCGACATGTTTTATGAATTCATATTTATATCATATTAATTTCATAATTAATTAACTATAATCCATGAAATATTATATTTTATTTTATTAATATTATTTATTTTGAAATGTTTTAATAAATTTAAAAACCTATAAGTGACTTTTCGAAGTCAAAAATGGAAAATGCGATTTTGAATGCATTAGTTTGTGGAAAATTTAATTTTCCATGAAAAAATAAGTATAAAAAATAGTTTTTTGTTGTAGTAGATTAAAATATCTTAAAATGTGACTCGAATTTTAATGACCATGAAAAAAAATCATAGGTATGCCAATGGAGTTTAATTTTTCACAACATATATTTCTAAGACCTATATTTTTATTTTATTAAACATTTCCTCCAATTTTTCTATAAATACCAATCCATTTAATCAAAACCATATAATCCAGATCTATACTAAATTAATTTTTACTAATTTTTCCTCACATAGAGTCCTAATTTTTCCTTAAGACTTTATGGTTCCATCCTGAACATTTCAGAGATACTCATTAAGGTAAAAGAAATATGCACTTCCCATTTCCATCCAAGTTTAATTTTTTTTCTTCTAAGTATTATGTTTTCAAAACAAATTCCTTTTTTACTAATTAGTCTAATAAAATTAATTAATAATCAATGTTTTATAAATATTATACACTTTTCCCCTCCAATTTTACCATTCCTTAATCCATGTTTTATACCAATCATTCTGTCAAATTTAATTCTCTATTTTAATTAATAAATAATCAATTATTTTATTTTTGTGAATATAAAATTATATTTCTTTTCCAAGGGCATTCACATAGATTTAAAATGATTTTTTATTCTATTATTTACATATATGTAACCCACATTAACTTTTCTCAGGTTAATAATGATGTAATGATCACGCCTTTAAGTGCATTTCAATACTATGATTTTCAAAAGAAACTCATTAATTATTTTCCATATGTAATTAATGAAAGAATTTATTATGATCTATGTAGCACCCATGAAATTAATAAAAATAATGGTTGTATCTAGATAGTGCTCTAATTCACCAGAAAAATAATTTAATCAATAAAAAATATATGTTTTATGATTCCTTGGGGAATAAAGTTTATAATTTTTATTTATTAATCCTTGGTGATCAACCATGTTGATATGATTCTGAATGCATCCATTTTATGTTGTATCCACATTTCCATTTTATGTCTAATGTTTTTTATCATGATATTTTTCATGTTATCTTGATCATGTTATATTGTTATACCTCTTATTCTTATTGATTGGCCTCAAGATAACATGATAAATATATCCCTTTATTATTCCCATACCAGGACCATGCTCACATATTTAAATTGATAAATGACCTATGGATATGAGATACAATAAAATAAACATTTGGAGATCCCATTAAGAATCCTTTATCATGGATTAAATGAATTTTTTGTTTTCATGTGTTATGTTCTTGATTTCCATGAAAATGAACATTAAAATATCCCGTGTTTAGTTCTATGTATTGAAAATATTATTTACTAAAAAATTAGGAATCCATAATTGGTATTAGAGTATGATATACTTATTTTTAGTAATTTTAACTTGAAAATTTTAGTATGAATCGAAGGTACAAGTCCAAATATAGAATATAATCATGGTATTTTGCTGAGTATTAATTAAGTGGTTTCCATAAAAATAAATCCATGTCTGGATACTACTTGTCGATATTGATCTAGAATAGATATACATACTGATAACACCAAAAATGTTGCATTAATTTAGACATGAATATACATTAGTTCATGACAACGTGCCTTACTACACACTAGGTTTGACACTCCCATGGTATATTTTTTTATCACATTTTTTTTATGATCTTATATATTGGATATATGAAAAATATAATTTTTTGGTGGATATTAATGCTATATTGAATCATGATCTTTTAGGACATATAATTCTTTTATAATTATAGGATTACAGAAAGTATGATGTTTTCCATGATGGTTTTATTCTTTTTAAAAAAGGTCCAGAAGTAAGAGGAACCATTTAAATTAGTGGAAGAGATGATTTATTTATTTCCATCCAATTGAATATAGAATAGGATAAATCATGAGAATGATGAATCACTTAAATCAAGTTACATATAAAAACTTTAATCGAGTCGATATATTATATTCACCTCGAATTAAAGAAGTTTAAAATCATTCATTCATGTTTCAATTTATACATTTGTTTAGTAGATCTACAAAACCTTTGAATTCGGAATAATAGATTACCTCTATATAAATGACAATTTATTTTATCCACTATTCAGAGCTAGAGGAAATCTCCCTGATATTATACTTCCTAGAAGAAGAATCTGATTAACTGTGGACAATAATTTTAAAAAATAGTCCATGAAGTGAGATTGATGTTATGTAGTGGGAAGAGTAGAGAGGAATATTTTTCAATAAAATATTTCCCCTGTTTGATGAAAACCAAAATAAATATGAATTTTATTGATCTAAATTAGAATGAAAATGGATTAGTGGGAAGCTATGATGTGAATATGACAATAACGTTTTGATACACCTCTATCATTGTAATAGATTTTAATGGAATTTTTGATAGATTCTTTGATGGATTGAGACAACATTTGTGAAGGAATTTAGAAAATACAGACTAATAAATATATATGGAGATATAATGGACTTCTATGAAGGTTGAATTAGAGTTTGGAGTGTTGAATTTGTAACATATGTAGAATTGAATGAAGAGATAAATGGAGACAACATTAGGTATGAATTTTGATCATGGAAGAGGTGGAAAGAATGTGAATCATTCCATATGAAAAAAATGTTGGAAAATGAATTTGGGTAACTGATTTGTTAGGAGAAGGAAATGATACATGTGTGGATGAGATGGGCTTATAACTCAGAACTATCATGGTGAGGGGAACCCTAACCTTCTCAACACTAAATATAAACGGATTATGGTTAATATGCAACATTATGTTTAATATTTCAAGTGTGGAAAACTTATAAACTTTTCCAATCAATGTCCAAATCCGATGATAATGGAAGGAAACCACCATTACCCTCAGCCTATTCCAAGAATGAATGTTCAATTATGTGAGAATATATAAGATTATATATGTGCTTCAAATGATGTGGTGGTTGGTACACTCATTATACACAAAAATATATCATGTATGTTGTATGATTTTGGTTCTGAAAATTCTATTTTTGTGCCCATGCCCTCAAAGAATATAGAATCACTCCCCAAACTATTGTAATTAGAGTTATCAGTCAAGACTCTTCAAGGGATTATCCTTGCATTAATGGTGTATAGAAACTCTAATATTATCATTGGTGAGTACAATCTCATCTCAATTCTAGTTGTCGTTCCTGTATTGGAATTCTCCACTATACAAGTGATGGATTGGACATGAAAAAGAATTATATGATAAACTATAGGAGAAAGAAATATATGTTGACTTAAATTGACAACTTATAGTTACTCTTCAAATATATATCTATTGGCATGATATTATTTTAGAATAACCTCACATATCCTTATATTAGGAGAGAATCTGTAAAAAGGGAGATGGAAATTGAATTTGATGATAAATTTACCCCAATAATTCGAAAATACATTGATCTCGTTCAGGAAGATTTATATTAAACTCCCCTTGAAAGAGAGGTATATTTCTTCATTAAAATTATTCCTTGATTTGAGATAATACCCAAGGCATTGTAATGAATAGAAAATATTTATTTTGTTGAATTAAGGAAACAATTTCAATGATATATTGGAAATGATATTTATCCGACCAAGTGTGACTCCTAAGGGAGCACAAGTTATCTTTGAAAATGAGAAGGATTCATTAATTTAGCTACAAATTGATTATTTAAAACTTATTAACATCACAATGAAGAAAAATTCCCCTCCCACAAGGATTTATTACCTATTTTACCAACATTATGGAGCTTAAGTAGACCACAAGATTGAGCTCTCATATGGGTGTCATTACTTGAGGGGGTATAATGAGGATATTTTGAAGACCACCTTCCAGATAGTATAGAGTCTTTATTATTTTTTTGTTATGATCATTATCTTGACTAATTCTCCTAATATTTTTATGGATTTAATGAATATATTCTTTAATGTCTACCTTGATATGTTTTTGGTAGTTTTTATTAATGATATTTTGATATATTCCCTAAATCATGAAAATAATGTGAGTCCAATGTGGGTTATATAAAAACTATGAGGAAAAAATCTATTTTGAATATTTAGATAATGTGAATTCACGATACAAGATGTTACATTCAAGGGGTAAATTTTTACCATTAAAGGAATCTCAGTTGGCCATATGAAGATAAAGGCCATAGAGCAGTGGCCTCATCCTATAATAGTAAATGAGATTTGTAGTTTCCTTAGATTAGTAGTATATTATAGGTTTTTTTTTAATGTTTTAAATTATATTATAATACACTAACCATTTAAATGAAAAAATATATGTGTCAATTTTGGTAAAAGAGTGTGATGAATGTTTCTATAAACTGATGAAGATACTGGTTATCTCACCTTTCAAATTTATACCCTCAATTAGAGAAGGATTTTTTATTCATATCAATGTATCTTGGATAGGGATTGGGTGCCTACTCATCTAAAAATGACACGGTGATTAGTAATAAATCACAATAGTTAAAGCTTCATGAGAATAATTATCCAACACATTAACTGGTGTTAGCTTATGTAATTTATGCTCTGAATATTTGGAGGATTTACCTCTATGGTGATAAATGTGATATATAAATATACCAAAATAGTTATAATTTTATATAAATTAAAATTAAATTGAACATTAGACACAAGAGATTATTAGAGCTTCTTAAAGAATATTATTGTTCAATTCATTTTCACCCTAAAATAGAAAACAATGTAGATGGTTAATTAAGTATGAAAGGCCCTATTGTACTATAAATTTGAGGATTCAAAGAGATCCATTTGTCATGGACATAGTAATGTTGGACATGGGAATCAAAAGGGAAAGGATATTTTCAATCCTATCCAAATTTATTTCACATCCATCATTACTAGATAATATCACATGAGACCAAATAAAAGACCCATTGATAAAAAAATTTACATAGAGGAATTAAAGAATGACGAGTTTCCTAAGTTCAATATCGATCAAGAATATGTACTGAAACTTCTTACAAGGATATATTTCCCATATATCCCAATTATAAAGAAGGAGATGGTAGATGAATCTCATATCACTACATTCCCTATAAATCATTGAAGAGATAAAATTTATAGGGGCCATTGTGATCATTATTGTTTGGATTATATGAATAGAGAGATATTTGACTACACTATAAGGTGTTTTTTGTGTTAACAAGTGAAGGTAGAGGGACAAATTCCCAAAGGGGTATTGCAAACATTACCGAAACTTTCATAGAATTGTGATAGTATCAATATGGACTTCATCACTAGTCTCCCAAGATCATCTAATGGAATGAATATGATATGAGTTATTGTGGATTGACTCACCAAGACATCATATTTCATTTATATTTATGATGATTTCACCCTTGACCGGATTTCCATGATATACATAAAGGGAGTGGTGAGGCTGCATGTGGTACGAATCTCAATTGTTTTAGATCATGATTTCACTTCCACATCTAACTTATATAGATTACCCCATATTTATAAGAATAATGAATTTAATTTAAGTACATACTATCATTCTTAAACCACTGAAAAATATGAAAGGACTATTCAATCATTTGAGGAAATGCTATGAACAAGGTCTATAGAACTTAATGGTGTATGGAATAAAAAATACCAATAGTTGAGTTCTCATATAAAAACCAATTTTAGTCAAGTATTCATATGGAACCCTATTAATCTATATATGAGATTTAATATAGAAATCATACTTGTTGGGATTATGTTGGTGATAGAATGATACATGGGTTTAATCTTGAGGGAGAGATGGAATAAAGGATTCATTCCATATAACTACATATAATATAAGATTAATGTCAGAAGAAGAGTTATTCTGAAACAAATTGGAGGTAATTTGAGTTTGATGTTAGAGTAAACGTTTTTTCCTTCAGATATCACCATAGAAGAGAGTCGTGTGATTTGGATGTAAGGGGAATCTTATCCCTAGGTACATTGACCACATTGAAATCATTGATCTCATATGAAAAAATCCATATAATCTATCACTTACAAAAAATTTGGCACAATACCATGACATATTCAATGTATCTATATTAAAGAAGTACATACATGATCCTTTACATGTAATGAATCTCCAGGTGGTGAAACTGGAACATGGTCACTCTTATGAGGAGCGGATGATGTAGATCATAGAAAATAGAGACAATTTTCTACAAAACAAGTGAAACAAAATTTTCAATGTGATGTGGATGAACTATATGTATGGAGAGGTGACATGGGAGCTAGAGGAATAAATGAAACATTAGTAACCTATCCAATTCTCAACCAAGAACATGAGATGAAATTTTAGGGATGATGTTTCCAAATAAGGGAATAATATAACAACCCATTCTTATTAAATGAAATTTTCATCCTATAAAGATATGTTTTATATTATATTATATTATATCATACTAGTAGAAAATATAGAGTCACCAAAAAAAGCTATCTCATCAAAAAATATCATTACATTTAATATCTATGAAAGTAATTATAATGATAAACAATACAATTAGAGTGAAATATAAAATAAAAAAATAGAAAATAGAAAATCTAGTTTTCCACCATTCATTATAATCATCAACCCCATATCCAACACTAAAAAAAATTGTAAACTAATCAATATATAAGAATATGAAAATATATATCATTGGGATGTATTATATTGAATATTGGGTGAAATAATAAAGTTGTATTTATAGGGTATAAAGAGAAATTTGATTGTAGGCATTTAACCATTATATGACCATTTGAAAAATATGACAGTTGGTTAATATAACCCTTATTCAATTTCACTATTCATATCTGTACTCATCTGTGATAATTTTACATATATAATTATGGTTTATAAGTTGTAATAAAAGAAGGAAAATTGATTAATAAAGGAACAATGATGGCCTCTAGTAGAAGATTCATGCCTTTTGGATCAAATTTGTCAAAACATGGGAGGAAGGTGGCATCAATGGGGTTCGACCCTAACCAAATACTAAGGAAATCTTTAATAATTAAATCATGAATGAAATTTCCTATGGGATAAGTGCATGTTAGTGGGTATTTCCACATGAATAATGTTAGCGATCCATAACATGAAACTACCTCCATCGAAAACATTACCCTTAGGGTGTAGGAGGGTGTTATAATGGGTTATGTGTCAATGAATCAGTCCCTTAAAGTAAAATTTCATTGTATAACTAAAATATTTATTTGATTATTTCTATTTTAATAATAATTATTCACAATAAAATAAATGTTTAACTGAGATGAACTTTAGAAATTGATTTCTAGACACAAATAAAACATAATTCTATTTTTCCAGAAAAGGTATACATTTATATAACAATATAAGGTATTACAAATCGTATTTGTAGTGAAACATCCTGTAAAAATACTCTTATTTATATAGAATTTGTAAAATAAGTTTACATTCGTCTAGAAATTTTTTATATGTGTCAAAATATTATTTATTTTATAATAAATAATATTTTATAACAAATAAGGATTTTTTAATGTTAAAATTCTCATAATTAGATAACCACTTTGATAAAATAATAATTACATTTGAATTAATAATATCAAAATTTGTTTTGGGTTAATTAATGAGTGTTTTCTAAAATTCATTATTTTTCTTGAGTATTAAAAATTAAATTTTGGTATTTTTTTATGTTTTATGAATTAATATATAGAGACCTAGCCCAAAAATGTGATGAACTGGCTGAGGTACCCAAGAAACCCAACAACTAAAATGATCATATTATAGTCTGAAGGAAGTATTCACTCTTAATAGGTTGATAACTTGAAGTTTCCATCATATAAAAAGAATCTTGGAATGAATTTTCCATAAACATTGTAGAAGAAAGATATACATGTTAGTATGTATACAATAGAAACTGTAAAGGGAGAAGTGCACCAAAAGTAAAATAGGAAAACAAATCAAAATTATTATAGAAAGGTACCAAAAAATAGAATAGAATCCCAAGTCCAATTAGATACAAGTCTCCAATCACAAGGTTAAACAGGTACTACCTCCTCCATGTGGAACCTTACCCTTACATGGACCTGGAAGAAGATATTATACAAACACTTGAAAGAATGAGTAGGGTGTGAGATAAAATCCCAGTAGGGTCTCATAAAGGATTCCATAATATGATTCCAACATTTAATTTACCAAATAAATCAATCAGTTTTTAATAATCATGTATGGAATTTCACATCATAATTATAGAAATTCATTCTTTACATTCCACACGATGGAAATTAATTAAATAATTTTTTAAATAAGAATTTTATATAAAATACAATATATGGATTCTTAGGGAATGTAAATCAGTTCATTACAAACAATGTATTATATTTTACATATAACAATTTTCAAAATTTTCATGTGCCAAATATTACAATAGTTCTAGGATATGTTATCTTCAATCACTCAAAGGTGGTCACAAAAATATCTGTATACACATGTCCCAATGATGCTAACAAAATAATACTCATCACAATCACGTTGGGGTTTTGACTACTACACTAGGTCTAGTTTTAGTGATAAAGAGTCAAAATAATATTATCCCAATAAATCACTAACTCTGAATGATTTTATTTTCATTAAAACTGTATAGTGATGTGAAATAAATTTTAAATTTATTTAAAAAATTCATCCCATTCTTAATTAAAAATATTCCAATTTCAATTCAAAAACCAATTGATGGGTTTTAATTCAAATAATTTCTTTTCCAGGACAAAACCCATGAGTTTATATCAAAAATATTATAATCCATTTTTCACTAATACCAATTTTCATGAAATTCCATGGAATAAATTAAAAAATTTAAATTAAATAATATAAATTTCTTAAAATTCCATCAATTTCCTTAATAAACCAAAATTAAATGGAGTTGGTGGGTTTTTCAAAATTCCCTCCAAAAGCCAATTTTAAAACCCCAATTTATTGGAATTGGGTATTTAATAAACCAATAAAAATAAATTTTATTAAGGTTAGGAAATTATATTTAAATAAAACAATTGAATCTAAATCTAGCTATTTATTGTTAATAAAATTGGCCAATCAAAACAAAACCAAATACCTTGGAAACATTGTTTCTTAAAAAGCCAATCCATAGACATGAAAATACTATAAAAATATCCAGAATAGAATATTGAAGAAACAAGAAAGATATAATACATAAAAAAATCATGTATGAGATCCACCAACCAACATTGAGTTCTAAGAAACCCCATGATGATATGAAAGAAAGCGAGATAAAAAGAATGAGAAGAAAAAACTAACTAAGATAAGATTTGGCACCATTCCCCATGCTTTGATCCACTTCTTGGTGTGTGTAAAGGGTATCAAATCACCACATGGAATCTCCCCTAGAATAATAAATCATGATGGGTAGAATGGGGTCTATTAGAAACCTTAATGGAAGGTTTTTGGATTTTTTAAATAATATACTGAATATTTATTTCTAGACTATATGGTTTAATAGAAAGAGACGTAGGGTTCGAAAAATAGTGAACCATAGATATGTGCCTTTTATTTTCTAGGATCAAGGTTTCTACTAAGTGGGTGAATGGATTCTTAAACCATATTCCAACTGTGAAATACCTCACTTCCTTGGTTGTCATAATTTACTCTAAGGGGGCACATGGTTTGTGAAAACCATGTGCCCACCATTCACAATCCAAAAAATTTCAAAATTTATAACCTTTTCACCCACAACAACCCAACATAAAACACTACTAAATCCAGATCAAAATAGTGTTTAGGAATACCTTAAAATAGTAACATGATGATATAAAATCCCCATAATAGACACGTTTTGTCCCCGAGATGCCAACTCGGAAGCATCCATGCCAAAAAGATGAGTCTGTTTCACTCTCATCAGTTCCTCCCAATCCAATGTCTCATGATAATAAGAACCATGATGACACAACAATCGAACAAGATGTATCTCTCTCTTATGATGCACCGTTGTTTCCAAATCAACTATCCTGACTGGTTGTTTCGTAATAGATAAATCAAGTTCAACCTCAAGATAATTCCAGCTCAGATCATGAGATGGATTAAATATATACTTTTAGAAATGTGACACATGGAACACATTATGTATCCATGTTAGATGTGGTATATGTTTTATGATGGGTATCCACTTTTCCTATATTCTCAACAACCACAAAATGTCCTGAAAAATGATGATCAAGCTTCCCTTTCCTCCAAAGCCACCGATGATCCTACCGAGTTTGAAATTTCAAGAACACCTGATCACCAACAGGGAATTATTGTGGTCTATAGTGATGATCATCATATGAATTATATCCAATATTTTTCATCAAAAGAATTTAAAGAATTGGAAAAAAAAATTTGTCACTCGAAGCTTGATCGTTCTAACCAACGAATGTTCACTAATCCCTAGCCAAAAGAATATATATCTTATAATTCCAACCATAAATGTCCACAAAAAGAGGCATTCATATCAGTTACTAGTAACCATTGTTTTAGGAAAACACATCCATACCTATATGGTATTCATAGGCTCCACCAAATTCAATAACACAAGATTAGAGCATATCATCAAGAGTATGAAATGTTCTACCTCTCCAGAAATTCGACTGTGGATGTTATGCCGTACTTAAAAAGAAATGATATTCAAGTCCCTCTTCATGGAGTCTCCAAAAGTGATCAGTGAATATAGGATCTCTATTAGAAAATATAGAATATGGAACTCATTTAAAATGAAAAATATATTTCATGTAGAGATTACACAACTCCTCAACCGTGGTTGTATAAGGATTGGGTATAAAGTGAGCTAATTTATTCATCAGATCGATCAAAAACCATATGAAAATCTTCATTCTCTAGGTACACTGAAACCCAACCATAAATTCCTTAGATATTTCTTCGTACTTCTATGCAAGAACAAGAATTGGATAATGTAAACCTGAAGGATTCTGATGCCAAGCCTAAACCTATTGGCACATTTGACAAGGAGAGGTAAATTCCAAAATTCTCCATCTCATACATGGCCCCTAGAATCTATGATGCATTTCCTAGAACATATTCTTTTTTCCATGGTGTATATACCATTGGTAGATATGGAAATTCCTCCTCATATCTTTCCATACTGATAACAAAACAATGATGCGATCTGAAAACAAAGAATACCCTTTGTGGAGAAACACAAGCTTGGTACAGTCTCCCCACTATAAAGAGAGTCTCTAATGATACAAAACCCATAGTCAACATAATATTCAGGAATAATCAGTTGAATTAGAGATTATTTAAATTGAATGTTGGTGATAGAAACCTCATCCTCAGATTCTCAAACAGCAATATGTAACAATGAAAAAATGCCATCATTTTCCACCATTATTATGGTTTTTTCAAACCCTAGTTCTGAAGTTTCCGCCTCAATGAATCTTCATTGAAATTCACTTATCTTGGGGTATATGCGATGTCAAATCCTAAATATTGTATTTATTCATCCTGATGCATCTGGAGGATACTCTAATCATTCTGAGAGAAGATATAAACAATGATATTATGGTCTAAAACCTAGTAAACCATTCTCCATAGAGGTAATGGAACTAGATTCCAGGTGCTTGAATCATAGATGTGGGTTCATGTTCATGGGTTTCGGTAATTATTATAATGAATCTTGGGATAATTAGATACACAAGGAACCACACGATAACCCTTTATAAGAATTCATACCAAACCTAATCCTAATGCACCAGAGAAGACCATATAGCATTGAGCAGCCTCTAAAAAAGTCTACACTAGTGAAACAGTCAAAATAAGTTTCATCTCAAAAGAATATTATTATAAATTTCATCCCAAGAAACCTTTACTCCCTTTTATGTTATAACATTCTTCGGAGAAACCGTCTTTGAGAATTCCATTACGAACTGATGATAATACCAATCTAGAACCAAGATTCTATGAATCTTGAAAAAATTTAATGGTTTCCCCCATGTCATAAGAACATTCTCTTTTTTTGGATCGACTAAAATACCATGTTGTTACTCAATGTTTTCCAATAACCTTACATATTGAATCGAAAAAACACATTTTGATAGGTTGGAATAATGTTGTTGATTTCTATACAAATTCACAACTACTCTCAGATGACACACATGATCCTCCTCAGACATCGATTTAACCATAAAATAATTCAAAGAGTATACCATAATGGTATCAAGATACTATCGGATGATTCTATTAATTAAATATATATTGATTCTAGGAGAATTTTATAGTCTGAATGGAATGGTATGGTATTTATAATGGTTCTACATGCTCCAAATGGTAGTAGTCTTAATGTCAGATTCTTTTATTTTAAAATGATAGCATCCAAACCAAAGATCAATCTTCAAGAAAAATTTGACCCATTTTAACTGATTAAAAATTACATCAATATGTTGAAACAAATAATTGTTCTTTTCCATCACTTGATTTTGTCTTCATAAAACAATTCAACGGTGAGGTACCCAGTCATAATTCTTTTCAAGGAGAACAGGCACTGTTTGTAGTGACACACTCAAGTGTATAGGATAATTCACTATAAGATCATCCTACTAAGACTTCAACTCACTAATTTTTTCTTGTTACATGTTTTAAGAGGAAAAATACTTATTGAGGTCCAAGAACGAAATCTATAGAAAAATCTACCTCCCTTAGGAACAGAAAACTAGAGATGTATAAAGGGAAAATGCCTTAAAACAAGATGACCACTGGAGGGAGATAACTACTCAAATATTCTTGGTCCTAGTCAAAGACAAACATAGATATCACTTTCACCTACTCTGGCAAAGAAGTTCTGAATCAACCCATCATTTAGTCACGTTCACCTTGAATGATTCAACAAACACTGTCACATGAAGTAATGGATACCAATCGATGATGAAAATCAATGTAAGATTTATTAGAAATGATCCAATCCATCACAAATATAATGTTATGATGTTTCCTATATAGAAAAATAAAACTCCATGCTAGTTCATCATATGATAGAGAGAAAACAAAAGTGCCACTATAGAGACCCTATTATAGCTTAATTCCAAGATGTGTAGAAATATACTTCACATAAGACAAAAACTCCATTTAAAGATTTACCATATTAAAAATACAGGTTAAAATAAATGAATGAGATGCACCAGTATAAAAAATTTAGTCATTAATGATGATGATATAGTGGTGGTACATCTCTTAGTTAGTGGACCCATATCTACATCCCTTGGAGACACTTCCACAATGTGAATAAGCTTAATTCTAGATACCAATGGATTGATCCCATTTTCAAATGAAGAATTTGAATGTACAATATATTTAAAATGGTTTGATGGTCCAATGCTACTATGTAGAGTATAAAAGTCATTTAAAAAAATCTTTTGGTGACCTAAGAATCCATAGGATCCAAAAACCTTGGGTGCCTCAGTAAAAACCCATTTAGAATGACTAGGATTGCCCCATAGGTAGAAAAACGAAGGGATTATTCAAGGAAATAATACAGGTTTAGAACTAAAAATATATAGAGAAAAACCATGAGATTCATCATGATTACTCTTAACTTTGGAGGATCTCACACTGCCACAAGGAGAAAAGAAAATCCCGTCAACTTGGACTATCCAACTAGGTTCATTTTGACAATCATCGCTCTTTCTTGCACATCAACATAAGAATATAGCTTCAATATGAAAACCTGATAGATGGTTTTTTATCAAAGTCCCATATTGAACTATCATGACTTTATATTCTCATGGGTACTATCTTAGGTGGAATTTTCACTATCTTAACAAAATTATTTGTATACTCTTCCATAGACTTGTCAGCCTACTCAATCTAGAAAAACTCACAAGCCTTGGCCAACACTATCAACTCTAGATATAATAGTATGGTTAAAATATAATTGAATTCCTTTCACCTTATCACGTAATTCTTCTTTTATATCACCATTGTGTCCCACCATCACTTACATATTTTATCTAACAAGAAAGAAAAAAACTTCACCATGATATTGTCAATTGTCTCCAAAAACCCCAATAAAGGCTCAATCTTGCTAAACAATTCTCTCATGTCTTGAGAATCATTTGATCCATTGAATGATTATGGATTCTAGTGAAGGATGTTTTGAGAATGATTTCATAGATTATATGTAACATCCTAGGTAAATAAAGAATAAGACATATTTAATATTTATTAATATTTGTGAATTAAATATTATTTTTACTTTAAAGGGGTTTCTATGTTCGATAGCGTACCCAATACGCAACAACGGGTTTCTTTAAAATATTACATGGCACACTAATAATAAAATGATTATTATTTTTAAAGGAAGTTAACTCATATCCATTGTATTGGCGGGAGTGAACAAAAACAACTAAAATGTAATTATACATGTTTTTTAGATGTATTTACTTTTATCTAATAAAGGTGAGAGGCTTAAAATGTGAATGAATCTAATTTTTAGCATAATTTACATTAAAAGGATGATTTACCACCGTTTAATAGAGAATCCTCTATAAATCTAGTTTTTTTCATTTTTATATGTTCTATTTGACCAAATTAAAATCTTATTTTGATTTGGGACATTAAATTTTACATGATGTAATTTTTTTGGAATTTTTCGGATAAAGTTCATTTTTTAATGAATAGTGGGAATATTGTATTTCAATTCAAAAGTCCTTTTAAATATAATTTATTTATATGGTTAAATTATATTTTTAATTGGTTTTAAAGTGTAATTATAATATATTTTTACCATTTAACCCAATTTTTGTCATTTTAATTAATTTCAATTTCAAATTGGACATAAACAATCTTTTGATAGTTATTGTATCTTTAAAACACGCTATTTGTATTAATAACGAGAATTAATTTTAAAATTAATTAAAGAAACTTTTATGTTTTGAATTTTGAAAAATAAAAATCATTTTTTAATTCATAATATCAAATAAATCTTAGGCTGAGTTTTTTGTATTTTTCTGAAAAACATCGATTTTTATGAATAGTGAAACCACTTAGTAGTAGTTAAAAAAACTGCCTTTTTGATTTAAATGAAATTTTACCGCTTTTGTGAATTGAATATGAAAAATAAAACATACATGGTTTTTATCAAAATGTTAAATGTGGTTTAATAAGATGATAATAAATTTTGGTGAATAGTATCTTTTGACTTTTATTTATCGCGGTTAAAGGTAAATAAGGTAATTCAAGGTAAAAAGAATATTATAATAATTAAAAATTACCTTAACACTTGTTAAAACCTTATTTATTGAGTCATTAAAGACCACATCCATATTTGGGTCGATTTTGGTACCCCATTGTGCCACTTGGGAGTGATAATGACAATTTAGATTAATTAACTTAAAGTAAAGGACAAAAAAGACCAAAGCAAATATCTTTTAGTAAATTAAATTTTAGAAGTTATTTTATAAATTATAATTTTCTACTATAAATATTCATTGGAAAGATAAAAATATTTCCTATATCATGTTATTTTTTTTTATAATTTTGATATATTATATAATTTAAATTATTTAGTACATAATAATGATGTAGTGTTTACCTCATTAATAAATCATTTAAATAAATAAGATTATAATTACTAAAATATTATGAAAAACCTGTCCAATTTTTATTGGATGATTTTATTTCGACCATGATTCAGATTATCTTAGACTCTATTGAATTTTGGACCATTATGAACCGAATATCATTATCTAATAAAATAATGTTCTCACACTTTCAAAAAAGTCCCTCCTCCCCCTTCTAAAAGGAGAGCACTTCTATCAAATTCTTCACACCTCAAGATCCATTTTGCTCATGAAAACTATGCCCAATTAGTCTCTACACATCCCTATACTCCACCTAGAAGCCATAACTTTGTAAGAAGGCACTTAAAGAAGTCTTTTGGTTCAAACCAAAGGGAGTTACCCAAATTAAAGGTAACTGTTTCTCTTAGTTTGTTTTCTTTTATTTTACTTCTCCAACCCCTAAACCCTTTTTTCTATTCTTTTGTAAAAACACTAGTATACTCAATATACTAGGATTTTTGTTATGTGAGGGATTAAAAATATAGTTACACACACCCCATCTAATGGGTGAAGAGCATAATGTTTCTTTGGATGGAAAACTAACGCCTCAAGAAACGATGATTGTTCAATTACCTCTTACCGCCTCTCTTGGTGGCCATTATGATGGCACTCTATTTATATATGATATATATTATGTTTATGTTTTCTTTATGCTTCAGGAATTTATATTTAATGAATGCCTTTATGGTTTATATTATGGATAAACACTATAATCTCATTAGAGGAAGTGCGGACATCCACCCCCTCAATGTGATATGACTTGTTTATTACATATGTGAGACGTATAAAGGATGGAGTTAATGATATTATTCATGAAATTATACTGGAATTATAATATATATATTTATTATTATTTTTTAATTCCATTAAAATAAGAAATAGAAATGAAAGTAGCGTTCATGCGTACGTAAGGGTTACCGTGTCCATGAACAATGCATTTTATTGCTTACATATAAATGTTATGTACTATTATAAATACATGTATATACTGGATATATATGATATATATGATATCTAAATCATGAATATTGTTCTGTATATAATGAAACTTTGACCACATGAACAACATTTTATTATAAGAAGTCCACTTTTGACTCAATTACCAAATATCGACAAAAAGAACATTATTAACTTAAATGATTACATAATGTTTATAACATGATAATAAGTGATATAAAAGGAATAATAAACATTAAAAAGGTTCTTAAGAAAGTAAAAATTAACTTTAGTTTATTATTCAGTAGATTAAAGAATGATATAGTCATGTTGGACATGAGGTAAGGGATTTTCTTATCTCACTTTTAATTCCGTGAAATTTCCATTGTCTACCACATATTCATTGCATGTGGTGTATTGTGTACTGAAATTTGATATATATTATAATTATTCTCATTATATTCATAGTATAATATGATTAATTTTGTGGTTATTATCTTTTGGTTATACAACTCAGTTGATTACAACGTGGTAAAGGGTTTCATCTCACTTTTTATTCCCGTGAGATTCATGCTATATATGGCACTATTTATTTTTTTTGTGGTGAATATACTGCCCATGATTTTTACTCTTTGTGTAATATAATTTAATTTATGAGTATTTAAATCTTATTTTTATGATCTTTCTTTCATGTGGCTAATGTTTTGTAAGTTACCAAATCGGTAAGGGAACCATTCACTGTCCTCTTTTTAAAAGTCTTCTTTTTGTTATGTCTTTCAAATTACATATTATTACGTTGGGATATGTTATTATATATCCTTATTTATGTAAACTATATTTCCATGTGATGAGATACCCTTTATGTCTCATCAACTCATTTTATTAATTTTATAGTGACACCATTAGGCTGTTGAATGTTTACAAGGGAACTTCTTAACCCAATTTCAATTCTTTGGGTTCAACTTGTTACTTCTTGAATATGTCATCCTATGAATAGGTGTGAATGACCAATGATTTTTTTACACTTAATATCTACTAATATTGGGTGTATTTATTTATGTCACACATAATTATGTGGTTAATTTGTCCTTAATTTAAGGATAACATATTTATAAGGGATTTCATCCCAATTTACATTTCCACTGAGATTTCATTGTTGTTATGCACCAATTCACTCTTATATGTTGTATATAATGTCCTTTGACATATTATATCATGAATCCATTTATTCTCATGATATAATAAAGTTATGATGAAAATTAATTCTTTAATTATTTGTATTCAAGCGTCTCTTATTTTGTTAAAAACTCTTTATCTAAAATATCGTTTTAAATGTTTTAAAGATTTATTCTTCTAAATATTTCTCATTAATGTCCATGTTTTGAAAATGGGTTTCTGGATTTATTAATACGAACATTATTTTTTTCAAATGATAATTCATTTAAAATATTCAAAGTGGAATGGGAAACTTTGAATAAAAAATCATTTTTTAAATGGTTTTGAAAATGATTTGATAAAGCATTGATTATTTCAATATCTTTATTTGATATATTTGAATGTGGAGATGTTATCTTTCCTTTATACATGTCTTATGTGTTATTATTATATTATGGTTATTGGGAATTGTTTATGTATATGGGTGGTTCCATGATAAACCTAGGGCGGGTGAGACCGAGGTAGCTCTCCAATGCATTGGGTAACGTGATGGAGGTAAACGTGATGTTTCTCCTATGAGATTTAGGGAATATACTGTGATGGTTTTTCCAAGTGTAACACCATACGTATCTTTGATATCTATAATGTATGTTTGATATGGATTCCAAAATTAACCTTTCAAATTTATGATATCAGTGTGTTATTCAATAATCTTTTGATTTTTTATGGTATGTTATGATTGGGAAGTATGGTTTCATTGGTTTGTATTTATTAATGGGATAATGTTTTCCTTCCTTATTTTATAACCCTTACTGAGCTTTTTATGCTCATCCAAAGTTTTTGAAATGCTTTTCACATGAATTAAAGATGAATAGGGTCAAGGTTGGGATCACGGAAAATTAATGTTATCTAAAACATAGAACATGACATGTTTATTTTTAAGAGTTTTTATTTTATGAAAAAATGGATATTGAGTAGTAGTGTCTACATGTAATATTCAAGTTGTTATGTAATAGTTATGGCCTAATTCTCTAAAACACTAAATATGAAAAGATCATCAATGTGATTTATTCATTTAATTCAATATTATGTGAGGTTTAAGGGTGGGTCCTTAAATTACCCCTTTGAGCTTCCAAAACAAGTTCTTGAATGGGATCTAGATGAGGTTCTTTTCCCAGATCTTGGACAGTACACACGATCAAATAAACCACACTCAGATCTACTAGAGTATTTTTTAAATTTATTTCATCAGAACATTTCACCTAGATGAAATTTTCACATCTTTTGGGAGATATTATGCAAAATGAAATTGAAAATAGCGCTGAAGATATAATATTAACACAAAAAAGTGAAACTTGGAGACATTAATCTAAGTTGATATATAAAAAATATTTGGATTTCAATATATCACAATAAAAAATATGGAAAAGACTAGAAGTAATCCTGAAGACATCCTTCTTAAACAAATCTTGTTAACATAAGGATTAATGTGGTGAGATCTAGCTAGACACTCAATCTCAAATACCTCCTAAGTCCCAACATGATTACTTGAGTTCAAACTGATATGAAAACAAAAATTTCAACCTAGACCTCAGATACAAAATTTTCATGAAGTGTCCTGATTAACCATAATGGATGACACCAGAACCAATCTTGAATTGGATCGAAGGGCATTCATTGTCCTCATTGGATTGTTACTCGCACCTGAAATCAAACAAAAATAATATGGGAATGAATTTTTCACAATCATTGCGGATACAAGATAATAAAGTCCTTGTTCATACACAAGAATATCTTTAGAGATAAGTGTACCAAATGTCAAACTGTAAAAAAAATTGTACTATAACTAGGTACCAGAAATAAGGATAAATGCCAAAGTCCCAGCAGAAAAAAAAATCTTCATTCCCTTGGATCAACCACTACAACCATCTCTTAGTGGCACCTTCCCCATGCTCGAACTTAAAATAAAATAATCTTAAAACACCAGAAGTCATAGGTAGGGTGTGATCTAAAATCCTAGTAGGGTATCACCACGTATAAAATATTATTATTCCATCATTTAATTAACCAAATAAAGAATTAAATTTTAAATAAATAGTAATGGGATTTCAAAAGAAAAATTAAAACAACTCATGGTTTAAATTTTAAATGATATATGTAATTTGAAAAAAATATTTTGACATACTTTTTATATAAAATATTTTATATAATTTTTGAAGGCTTGAAAAACTGTTCATAAAAATCAATGGAATATATTTCAAAAACAATCCTGATAGCAACATGTCCATGTGCTGAAAGGTATGATAGTTCTAGGAAAAAGGATCCTCAAACACTAAAATTTGATCACTATAATATGAAAATATGAACATCCATTCGATACTAATCAATATGAAACATCAACATCCCATCGAGGGTATTACTACTGTAATAGGTTTTTTATCAGTTGTAAACAATCAAAACAATTCTTTCCTTATCACCCACTAACTACCTAGGATTACATGTTCTTGAATACAAATCAATGATGGGAAGTTAATTTTAAAACTATTTAAAATTTAATTCATCCCATTCACCATTTCAAATTAAAAAATTCCCATTCAAAAACCAACACATGGGTATTTAATCAAACCATCATTTTTTCAAGATAAAACTGATGAGTTTCTATCCAAACAATTTTATGCCATTTTTCTAAATACCACTTTGTAACAATTCTATCAAACCAATTTCATAATATAAACTGAAAATTTAAATTTCAAATAATTCAATCAAACAATTAAATAAACCCCAATTCAATATAATTGCGGGATTCTAAAATTCATACCACAATCAAATTTCAAAACCCCAATTCAATGGAATTTGGTTTTTAGTCAACCAATAGAAACCATTTTATTAAAATTAATAAAAAAATTTCAATAAAACAATTGAAGAAAAATTTTTATATTCCTGGCTAATCAAAATATCCAATGAAAATGGAATCATTTGACTATGAAAAACAGGGTCTCCAAATGAAAAACACCTTCCAGGAAAATATTATATAGAACATAGGCAATGATTATCAGAGAAACAACTTACATCCATGATCTAAATTAGATTGTATTAGATTCTCCAAAGAACATGGATATCTAAGATACCCTATGTTGGAAATGATAAAAATCTAGGGAATGAGAACACAATGTGGGAACTAACCTGTAAAAGGACAGACGACGTATAACCAAGCTTAAATGCACTTCTAGGAGGGTGTATAGGGGATTTAATCACCACTTAAGATCTCTCCAATTTGAATAAATCATAATTGGTCAAATGAGGCCCATAAAAAACCTAACACATATGTTTACTGATTTTTAAAATAATTTTCTTATTAATTATTTCTCATTTTCTTGGTTTTCTAAGAAGATTTTTACCTTTATACAAAATATGCACCCTTACCATGAACTTATTATTTTTGAGGTACATTGTTTTCTACTACGTCGGATCACATTTTTCCTAATCATATGCCAACCATACAAAAACATCCCAACCTATGAACAATTTTATATAGTATGGAACACGGTTTGGGATAATTTTCTCCATCTTCTCACTTCAAATAATCATTCAAAATTCTTAATTATTTCTTCTAAAATAACCCCAAATGATATATAACAAATGAAAAATCTAAATAATGGTTTAATATCAACAGAATATTGTTAATGGATGTAAGAAGAATGCTCAATGTCAGTTTTTTGATACCATTAAAATGCAAAATGATACAAGTATATAATATTCCAATGGACCAAACAATTTAATAATCTTGGTAAAATAGATACACACCCAAGTATTACCTTAAAAATGAATAAAAAAATTATAAATAAAATAATTTTTAGGATAATTTTATTCCTTCTAGTGTATCCTTTCACATCATTCTTATTACTCTTCATGGAATCCTTAATAAAGGAAATATAAAAAGGGTCATCTCAAATACATAATAAATATAGTGGAATATAAATTTAATCACTAAGAATAATAACTATATAAAGGTAATAACTAAACAAACATTCCATTTAAGTAAGTTGGTGGGGCATAAAATTTATGGAAAAGTAAGATACTAAAAAAAATTAAATTTATTCAATAAATGTTGATGAACTGCATCAATATACTTTTTCAAATTGAAAATCCCATTGACAAAATATACTGAATCAAAATTAATGAAATTCTTAACTATTTTATATCCTGTACGAGGCCCATTAGAACCTTAATTGTCTATACCATTAACAACATGGTTTTAAACTTTAGGTAAAAGTCATTTAATTTTTTCAAATAATTAGTCTAATATGAAAATATTGATGCATCGATAGGGTTTTTAATGTATGGGCCCAACTCATCACTGCATGTATAAAGAATTAATCATATCAAGTAATATATTTAATTAATAATCAATATTCCTTATCAAAAATACATATTGAATAATGAAAACGTTTTTATCAAATATATTCCTAGATAATCAAATAACACACAAAGTAATCATTATATATAAAAATAGAATATGGTTTAGGAAATTATCATATACATGATAAATAATATAGATATTTAAGTTAATTTCAATAACAAATGATATTAATAAATTTAATATTCTAAGGGTACTAAAAGGATTCAAGGTAGTGAATTAAAATACTATGCTTCTCCAATGTAATCATAAAAATCCACAGGAAGAATAAGTATGGTATTAATATAAAATATCCTTAATGGGGTAAAAACAATGGGTTTTTGTCATTTAATATTGAGAATACTATAAAAATATATTTTTAAACATTCTTTATGAAAATAATCATTTCACTTTTAAAAATCATTTTTTAATCATTTTCTTTGAAAATATATTTTAATGAAAATTTTCTTTAAAAACCATCATTTTAAAATTATAAAGGAATGTTGATATAAATGATAATGGGTAATTTTTTACATTCAATAAAAGTTAAAAAATAAAATTTTTTCAAGGTAAATTGGATAGAATAGTGCCTTGTATGCAATGTGAGAAGAATATTCTAATAAATTTTATTTTGTAAATGTAAAAAGGGTAAAAACACTATTAATATACCGAATTAGAATGTTTATTATTTTTAAAACCCATTTTGTAAAATAGATTATTTATTAGAAAACATATTCTCTGACTAAAGATATAAATGAATTTTGGTTAAAAACATTTTCTAAAACATTTTGAGTAAAAAAGAGTGGTGAATTGGTAATATTTATTGAAAAGGTAATGAATTTCCATATGAGAATAAAATGAAATGTATATTGGATAATGATCATATAAATTAATTTAATTTAATTTTTATAATAATCAATATCGATTTGAATGACATTATCAAATAAACACTTAAATTGTTTATGACGTCGAATTGAGAATTTATTAATGAATGTTTTATATGTATCAAATGAGAATCCACATATATGATGTGGAAATACATCAATATATAGTAAATGTAATTATAAAGATAATCTTATAATTTTAAATATACATCAGTAGATAGTCAGTGTAATTATACACATAATCATATATTATTAAAAAACATGTAATATAACCCAATGAAAAAGAATTCATTAGGAAATTTCTTTACCACTGGGTAATTTTTATGTTCAAATTAACATTACTGAAATAATTAAAATTAAACCAAAAAACACCATGAATATGTATTTATTCATGATATTATATTTAAAATTTGTATTATTTACACAATATATAAGAAATTTTGGGCATAACAATAAAGTATAACTCAAAGAATGGAAATTGAGGCGATGTCCCTCACTCCAATAGAAATTTTGAATTATAATCCCCATGAAAGAAAGAAAAAAAATGAAACTCTGAATAAAATGAATTTTAAATATTTCATGATATAAAATACAATTGTGTAAGTATATACATGACACTAAATAAATAGTGGGAAATGTTGTAAGCCTCAGGGAAGAAAAAGTGAGATGGAAATCCCTTACATTGAATTTTCATTTTGGGTAAAAATCTTATAAACTCATGTATGAGTTTATAAACATGTTAAGAACTTATTAAAAAACCATTATCATGTTAATAACAAAATTTATTATCTTATTATTATATCTTATTAACCATTTTTAGTAGTTATTCATTTCATTAACAATTTCTTGTGTTAATTTAACAGTTTTCAAGTATGTTTTTACTTGTCTTTTTCTGTTCATATTAACCTGCTCATTATTTCATCATGTCTAATATTTGAACCCTAATTTAACAATCAAATATATATAGTATCTATATAATAATCCACAATATTTGGAGATATGAAATGAAATGCATCGTTGATGGAGACGGTAGGCCATACGTACGTATTAATGCTACTTCTATTTGTTTTTGTATCTAAAAAAATGAGAAGTTAATGATGTTTATGCATTTCCCTATTCACATATTATATCTATTTAATATAAGTCACATTTTATTTTTAATAATAATTTATTTAGTCCATTTATAATCTGATTGAATCACATATCATTGAGGAGGCTGTAGTACACACGTCCATAAACGATGTAATTGTATTCCCACAAAATGAGAATCATTCTTTTATGTTTTATATAAAACTTAAAGTATCATAAATACATAATAAATATCATATTTATTATATATAAACTATAAATCCATCATCATTTACAACCATTTGTGGTGTAAAATGGAAGAACTAATGACATGGTTTCCCTTGGCGGTATTCTTCCACAAACACGAATAATGATTGTGTATACCATTTTTATTGATGTTTGTGAAATTGTAGTGAAAAATCTAAGAATAAAAATATCTTAGTATATTTATGATTCCATGGTTATTATATAATCATAAAATAAAATAATTTAAGTGGTGGATAATTAAATGTAACAAAAGTGATCACTCAAGAACATTACTTTCTATCCGGGTAACTCGTTTTGGTTCATACAAAAATACATCCATGGTTTGATTTTTGAACAAGGATTTTGTTCTGGTATGATTAAAGGGATGTTGGTAGGTTATTTAAAATGGTTTTATGATCCAAATTTCTTGATTGGTGTGAACAATTTGGACGGGTGATTTCTTTTTTATAGTGGAAGAGTTGTGGGATTCTTTTCAATTTTTTAAAAGGGGTTTCCACCAACATTTTACCCATGTAAAGTTTCTCAAATAATTAAAAAACCAAAATAAAATGTATTATAGGTTTGATATATGAAAATATAATGGATAATTGTCACTTTTCTATGTCATTTCAAACCTTAATATTAATGTTTAAGCCCTTATAAAGAAAATTTTTCTCTCAGTGGTTGTAATTAATTTTGATTAAATTCACTATTATTTTTGGTAAAATACAATATTTTTACCTTAGTATACATTATAAAATTTTCTGATTGAAAATATGGAATACATTTTTAAAAATTACTATCAAAGAAGTGGCATAAATGAATTTAAAAATAATCCCACTGACGGAATGAGAAAGTGGGTTTTCAATGTAAAAATGTTCAAATTTTTTCTAAGTTTTTATATCCAATTTAAAAGTGAAAATAATTAAAATCCCCTGAATTGGATTAATTAAAGTATTATTGGGAAAATTAATTGTTAAAACAAATTAATAATATAATATAAACATATAAATAAATTATACGATTAATTAGTTTTGAATTAAAACTTATTAATTTTTTATATTTATCTAAAAATGAAACTTCAATGAAAAATATCAAAAAATAATACAAAAAAATTATTATGTTTTTTATATTAAATTTATAAAATTGTTAAAAATTTCATTTAAAATAGGTTCTGCATAAAATGGCAGTGAAATTCCCTTGAGAAAATATTGGTTTTTTTCAAAAATATTGTGTTTCCTCTTATCCAATGACTAAAAAATATTTAGGAAGATTGTAAAAAAATTTGAATGAATATATAATATATAATATTATTATTTATATAATACTATTAATAACAAGGTTATTTAATGGATTGGTTATATCTTGTTACATTAAATTATAATGGTATAATAATATATTTTTGTTTAGTAAAACTCTGTCTTACATTCATCGCATGAGATATAAGAAATTACTTGTTGCATCTGAAGAAAGATTAATCGTTATTTAATGAATTAAATGATATAGAATATATTTAATTTATTTAAAATATTAAATATACCATAATGTCTCAAGTGGTTAAACTCATTTGTACATTTGGTGTTTTATGTATTATGAGCTATTGAATGAATGTTATTTTTTTAGATTTTTTTGGGGTGTTAAATAATCCCACACATAATTAAAGTGAATCCTCCCCATTTAAACAGAATCTTGGAAATATATATTTTTTATATTTGTTATGTTAAAATATCAAATCTTGAAAATTTTTCATAAAACATCTTTGGGAAGAGATATAATGATAAGTACAAAGGTCAGTTTTAGTAACATATAATTATGTTTCTACATAAGATAACATTAGTGTAAGGTTATAATATGTACTTGGAATAATAATTTAAATCCTTATAAAGAGTGATTGAGTTCATTGATCAAAATCAAGTGAATGATCAATTAAATGTTTAGTTCCTCAAAGTCATAAATCTATGATGATATAGAAGACCATCATTTCAATAAAAATTATGTTATTATGGAATCATTTTTTTATCACTATCCTAGTGTTGAGTTTTTCTTTTAATTAATATTAATATAATGAAATAAACATACTTTATTTAATTAAATAAACACAATTTTCATCTTTTTTGTGCATTGATAATTTTCTAATTTATCCATTACACAATGAAATGGATATCAAAAAATTAGCTTCTAGGCATGAAGCACTAAAATAAATAATTAGTGGATCTTAGAGACCATAAAGGAGTGACATTTCCTTCCATTTCTCTCTAACTATTCTCCAAACACAATATGTTTAATAAATTAATCTTAATATATAAAAAGAAAAACTACTTGTTAGTCATTAATTTTTTTCATAGTATTTATCGATAGAAAACTAAGAAATTTAAACAAGGACATTGCAAAGTACAGTGGTTGACAATAAAACATTATTATCCTTCAGTTATTTGTTTAAGACCCACAACCTTTCCGAGAGAGATGGTGTTTAACCTAACTTACATGTTGTCATTTTCTAAAAACATATTAATATAATATATAAAATAAATAAAATGGACATCCTTGAAATTTGATCATTTAATAACCATTTTACTATGATTATAAATATAACATATATTATATTAACATCCTAATAATCTAATTTGACTATTATTACAATGACGGTAATGATAAGAATAACACTAATGGTTATAAATACTATTGTAATGCACTGACCCCATAAGCCCAAAGCTACTGAAATACAAATTACATTGGTAAGATTTCAAGGAATATAATCCCAATGTAATGATCTGTTTTGTATTATTCAGGACACTTTATACATACATGTAACTAATATTACATTTTAAAAAGGTAACAAAATACAGTACCGAATAAAAAAATGCATCCTTGAAAACTCAATAAATGGTATCCTCTTCATAACATGTTGAAGGTAAAAAAAATGAAAGGGGTGAGATAAAATTCATAGTAAGGGTTAAAAATAGAGGAATCATGAATCAACAACAATTGAATCATAATCAAATTGGCATAGTCAATATTGAATGGTGAATAAATGAAAAACACATGCCATTAATAAAATGAGGATGAAGCCACATACATAGATTTTGTTATGGTGAAAAAATCCTAGATAGTAATAACTAGAAATGAATAAAGATAATTCCTATTAATTAGATGTCATTTATCTAGAACATGATAACACTATACCATCGAAATGGATTATGTTTGGTGGTAGATACCCTTCTCATCCCGTTTTGGAAACAAATTCGAAGTGTTTGTCACCAACGGATTTGTCTCATGACACCAGTAGGTGAATTTAGGGTATATAGTGGGGATCTACCATCATTTAAAGTCCAAATAATTCTTCATACATAGATTTAATACAAAAATTAATGCCTTCTCAATATCCATATAGAGTAGAGGATACAGATTCATCGATATTTTCGTAGTTAAAACAACATTCCAAATAAACACAGTATATAAATGTTTATATAGATTAAGACAATAATAATATATATGAAACCAAAATATTTATATATAAAATATTTAAAATATTAAAATAAATGATCTTAATGGGGCATTAGGTACACCATAGAATAATTATTAGGTTCACAATTTAAAATAAATAACAATGAAATAGAAATTGAGACAAAGTACCTTACCACATTGTAATCGATTATATTGTATAACCAAAAACAAGTAATAATAAAATGAATAATTTAATACCATGGATATAATCAGAATCATGATATTATATGTAAATTATATTAAAAAACCCACATATAAAAAATAAGTGGCGTATAATGGGAATCTCACAGAAATAAAAGTGAGATTGGAAACCCCTTACATTATGCCTGAATGTAGTCTTCTCATGATCTTAATGACCTAAAGAATCAAATTTAAGTTCATTAATTAATAATTATTGAAAATTATCAACATGTAGTTGATTTATTATAACTTTATTAGGATAATCCATGGTCTTTATTATGAGCATAATAGGATTAATTTTATTGTTTTGTGTAACATTTTCTTCCTTGGTTTTCATGGTATGTTTACTTTTATTCATAAATGAAGTTCATTTGAAATGTTGTTAAACATTTAGAATGGTTAATATATATTATCGGTTAAATAAAATATATATAAGTGACCTTATAATTTTTTTATATACCATGAGGATGAATCCTTAGATTAAATTTAATGATAAATACTTGGACTTACATGGCAGTTTTGTGCACAATGAACTTGTTTTGTATTATTATTTTTTACAATGAGTCTGTAAGGATTACAAGAACATTAAAAAAGATAAAATACCTATATTTTGTTCAGTTTCAACCATTAAAAAGGTTTCATCACCATTATTGATGATAGTTTTGCCTTTAGAAAACCTTCATTCTTGAATGTGAAAAATTAACACATCATGGACGATGTTTTCATTTATAGTACAAAAGGAAGGGAAAGAAGATATGACGATGGAATATTCCCTTATCACCAAAAATTTACAGTTAACATAAGGTACTAGAGTTTTCATAACATTTGTAAGTGAATAGGTGAGAATAGAAATGATAACAATGGGACATGAAAACAAAATAATAGTAATGAGAAATTTACCTATTGAATCTATCTTCCTTTGAGAGCCTCTTTAAGAGAGTGTATTTGGTATTTTTGAGAAAACAATGGAATATTAGACGTGGGGGAGGATATTGGGAGGATTTGAAAGCCTAATTTTGGCATGTAACAAGCCTAGAGAGGTGTGAGTAGAGTAGTTTAGGAGGGGTGGTATATATAGTGGAGGGGAGGAGGGTTTTCTAAATTTTCTAATAATTAGTTTATTATTTTTCCCTAAGGCACAAAATAGTGATGATTCCATGTACCAAAATAGTAATAAGTTCATTTGAATAAGAACTAATGTTTGGTGACATCATCCATGTTTCAAGGAATATTTTATTAATCTCATATTGTATCTATACTATATTTTCCATGTTTTACTATTCACCAAAAATTCAATTATTATAGGAAAATATTAAAAATACATTCTAAGAAATTTTCAACATTTTGAAACAAAAAATGAACTCCATTTTTAGAAAATAGTTTTCTAAATACGAGTAATTTAATTTTTAATTAGAATCATCATTTAATCAAAAAATACCAACACTTAAAATATTCACCATCATTTTAAGATACCTAAATTTTATTTATACTTTCATAGGTATGATTACAATTAATAAGGGTCATATTAATATTCATAAGGTTAGGTTACTATTCATAAGGCTAAGTGGCTATTCATAATGGTTTTTTATTAACCATCAAAAATAATTTTGATTCTATCAGACTCTGAATATCTCCCTGATTGCAACCATGTATGTCAATTTTTAGAATTTGAAAATGTGGAATTGCAAAATATAATTTTAATTTTCGGTTATGACTTTTTTATTTAAACAAATTTTGTTTAAAAAAGACTCTATGCTTCATGACATATAAGATATATATAATTAACTGAATATATGTAATAGAAACATACTATAAAAACATTGGTTTGTTATATTCTTCCAACCATTGGAAATTTCTTCCCCGAAGTTTTTTATGTATTAAACCCTATAAAAATATGTGGGTGGTTCTTCTTCAATAAATTCATAGGTTTCCACATTTCTTACTCTATATTATGGTTCCTCCAATGAACATTTACCAAACGAGTGATCTGATTTCTCAATATTTTCTACCTTGTGTAATGAATCTAGATAGTAACTTCAGAGTAAGATAAATCAGTATTCCTCTCCATTTCTTCATTGGTGAGTACATGAATTGGGTCTGAAAAGTATTTATTTTACAATAAAACATTTACCATATCATTAAAATTGGAGGGACTTGGAAGAATTAACAAACATTAATATACAATTCATGTTCTTTCCATATTCTCAAATGTTCTGATATACCTAGTGCTCAATTTCTCTTTCTTAACGAACCTCGAGACACCCTTCCAAGGAGATACATTCAGAATCACATTACCTCTGACTTGGTATTCCAAATCCTTCTTCCAGTTGTCAGAATAACTCTTCTTACAACATTGGGATGCTTTAATATGGTCTTGAATTGCATATACCATTGTTTTTTTCTCTTCAATAAGGTATGGGCCTATACGTTTCCTCTCACCAACTTAGTCCCAAAAAGTAGTAGTTCTACATCTCTTTCTGTATAATGATTCATATGGATCCAATTGAATACTATAATGGATACTATTATTGTATGGAAATTACACCAAAGGTAGGTACTGGCCCTACATACCTTTCATGTCATGTGATCATGATCTCAACATGTCTTCCAATGATTGAATACTCCTTTTAGATTGTTCATTAGTTTGAGGATGATAAGTAATACTCATAAAAAGATCAGTTTCTAAAGCCTTCTTAATATTATAAGATAATTTTGATGTAAATTGGGGATATTGATCTGAAAAAATATATAATGGTTCACTATTATATCTTATAACTTTATAAATAAAGAGTCTTACTAGGCACTCAAGTTGTAAATCCTCTCTCATAACAAGTAAATGTGACGATTTTTTTATTGATCGACAATTACCCATATTTCATCATTCCTTTTAGGATTTCATTGTTATTCCTATGAAATATTCCCTCATAATTTCATCCCAATTCCACATAGGAATAAGCATAGGTTGCATGACTCATCTTGGATGTTATCATTGAGCCTTCACTTGTTTACAAACTACATACCTTAGCACATAGTCAATAGTTTCTCTCTTCATATTACTCGACCAAAAATGTTCATTTAGATCCCTATAAATCATTGTGCTACTAAAGTATAAAGATAAATTTTTGCAATGATAATCATCTAATATATCTCTTTTTAGCTCTGGTATTGTTGGAACACATAACCCTTTTCCAAATTTCCGATCTCCATCCCCATACCCAAAGTCTACCAATATTCCATCCTTAATGGATTTAATTTTCTCATATAGGTTACCATTATCATATTGAGATCATTTTACCAAATACAACAAGAATGGGTTTTCAATCATTTGAAAGAGGAATGATGTTTCCTCTTCCATAATAATTTCTATATCCATCTTAATTAGATCCATGAATATAGGATCTCTCTCAATCCTCATTTGAGTTATAAGTCCATGATATTCTCAATTTAATTCATCTTACACATTATTTTAATTTATTGTGTGATATTGTATTGAAAAATCATAATCCTTGAGTAACATGAGACATCTCATTTAACTTATATTGTTTTCATTCTATGTGAAAATGTATTTAAACTATTATAATATCTATAAATCTCTCATCATTCACTATAGAGATAGTGCCACCATATATTTATAGAAAGGCTTATGGCTGCAAACTCAAGATCACTAATTGGTTAATTTGGGTCATGTTTCCTCAAATGCCTTGATGCATAAGAAATAACTTTATCATTTTTCATTAGGATGCAACCCAATCCATTCTCTGATGCATTATTGTATATCAAAAATCCATCATTTCTAAAGGGAAGTGTCAAAATTGGAGCATTCACCAATTTTCTTTTCAATTACTCAAAATATTCTCTAAATTCATCTGTCTATATGAAAATAATACATTTACGTGTGATCTTGGTTAGAGGGTTATCCAATCAAGAAAAATTCTCAACGAAAAACTGATACTAAACTGATAAGACAATAAAATTATGTACATTAGTTATGTTAATTTGCCAAGGGAATTCTTTGATCTCCTATTTTTACATAGGATCAACTAATATTCCATCCATTGAGACAATGTCTTCATTAAAATACACTTATTGAAGCTATAATTCACACTTCTTAAACATCTAATATAATTCATTTCTTTTAAAATTTTTCAGAATAATATGAATTTGATTCTCATAGTATTCATATATTTTGGAGTATATGAGGATATCATTGATAAATACCCCTACAAAGTAATTAATATATTCCTTGGAAACATGATTAATTAGTTCCATGAAAATATATGGTTCATTAGTCATTTCAAAAGGTATTACTTCAAACTCATAATTCCCATACCTGGTTCAAGATACTGTCTTTGGAATATTGTCCTTCCTCAGGCGCAACTGAAAATATCCCAACCGAAGTTCAATCTTCAAAAAATATTGATCTCCATGAAGTTGGTCCAATAAATCATTAACTCAATATAGGGGATATATATTCATGATTATAATACTATTTATTTCTCTATTGTCAATTCCCAATCCCATGGATCCATATTTCTTATTGACAAATAGACCATGGGATCCCCTTGGAGAAACAAATGGGGGAATAAATCCATTTTTACACGTTACCTCAAGTCTTTTCACTATCTATACAATTTTTGAAGTCTCAATCCTATTGGGAGACATTCATATAGGTATTGCATTGGGAATTAAATCTATATAGAATTCAAATTATCTCTCTAGAGGATGTCCTATTAAATCTTATGGAAATAAGTCAATCTATTCTTGAACAATAGGTATGTATTCAATTTGAATATTTATTACCTCACACATTGAAATTATGTTCTCTTCCTCCCCAAGAATTGAATTTAGTATAGCTACTGGGGTTAGATATAGATAAGAATCATATTATAATGTTTCTAATATAATGACAACATATTCTACACCATTTTAAAAAAATTGTAAATTCCTTCTTCATGAAATAGATGTTCACATAATAATTCAAAATCTAATTCATACAGAGAATAATATCAAAGTATATCATGGTATAATGATAATTTCAGAAACTAAATAATTTTTATGTGTCCTAATAGTGATTTACTAACACACCTTTTTGGAAATAATACTTCTCTTAGGTGTTTTTTTTCTGACAACTCCTTCAATAAATAAAATTAAAAATGGATAATTTTCATGGATAAATGTGGCGATATAATGAATGCAATAATATAGTATAAAATAAGTCATTTTATTAGTATGATGAAACAATTAAAGTACCTTATTTCACATTAGTAGGAATATTAACCTCAGTATTCAAGATTGAATAATATTGGACTTTCTCTGTTATTCTTTTCTGAGGCAAGTTTTCTTGACGTTTTGGCCACTAATTTTCATAGTGTCCTATTTCTCTAAAATTTTAGCATTAAACATTATTAAATATTACTTCCCATTAATTTTACCAGATTTATGACCCCTTTCTCCACATTTAATGAAAAATATCATGCCTTTTAAGCATTTTCCAAGTTGATTGTTTCCATAGTTCTTCTATAATGGATATTTCTTAATTACCTTCTTCTTCTTTGACACTTCATATTTTCCATGGTTATTAAAAATTCCTCTACTTATATTGATTTACCTTTAAAAAAATTGATCGAGAAAATTTCTTCTCTATTTTGATGGCACTTAATACAATTTCATCATATGATTAAAATGATTTATAAGGTAGTGATCTTCAAAGACATGGCTTAAGACTATCAATGAAATGACCAATCTTGTATTCAAAGTAACATTCGTAATCTATGGAATTCCTAGATAGTCCTATGATGGTAGCCTCGAACTCTACAATAATTTTTCTTTAAATTGATTTAAGATAAAAAAATTTCATCAACTTGGTTCGTTTCTCAGAAGGGACATATTTGTTGAATAATATTTCCTTAAAAGTACTTCATTACATATCTTATATTTCTTAATCCCTTGTGGTATTCTAAATAAAGTAACACCGTTGATTAGAATCAACCTTGAGAAAATATAATTCAAGCACTACCTTTTCATTTTCATTACATTCTAATTCCAGCAATATCATTTCAAGGGACATGATCCACTGATGAGCTACCATATGATTAGCAGTCCAACTAATTGATGTGGAATTTAGAAGCCTGAGACGATCTAATATAGGCGTAGTATAGATATTCTTCATTGTCTGAGTATGTTGTCCTAACATGAGCATGATCTGATTTACTCCAATATAAACTATGTTTAACTACTCTATAGATAAATAATGATATATTCGGTGGGTATTGATTAGAATTATTCCATTGGGAACCATCACTAAACAATTACATAAAATAAATTAGGTCATAATTCAGAATTTCTAACTAGAAAACCCTTATAATAATCTGAAAATTTATGCACAACTAATCTAATATTGATAAAAAATGTTTATATTTACCATTAAATCATGCATAATGGTTTTTAATGAAAATGTGAATTATCCTAAGAATATCCCCCTGGATTTTCAAAGAAGGTGTGAAGTAAGGCCCCTTATTGTGTACTAAGATACCCCATGTTAATCTTTAAACTCCTTGTAAGAGTTATTACTCTTAGGAACATATGTTCTAGAGTCACATCCACTTATAGATTCCAAAAAAAATTACATTTTCTAGGAATACCCACATAATCTCTAATTTATCGAAACAATAAGATGTTAAACGATGCTTATCATCAATGTCAATCATAGGGTCATGTACCTAAACCTTTGTTTAATAAATCTATCTTTCATTGTTTCTACTAAACATCATCTAATAGCAACTATAACACCCCGACCCTAGAATCCCTGACCCGATGCTTCACTTATTACATTGACATGATTTTAGGTAGTAAAATCCCAAAGTTACAATCAATTTAGTAGCATTGAAGAAACTGGGTACATACATTTAACTCATATTACTTTGGTAAAGGTAACAAAAACAATTAATAATAAAAACTAAAAAAATTGCATCCACAGAAAATCAATAAATGGCATAATCTCCATAACCTATTAAAGGTAAAAATTGAACATGGTGAGATCAAATTCATAGTAAGGGTTAGAAATAGTTGAAGCATGAACCAATAATAATTGGATCATAATAAAATTATAATTGTAAAAATTCTATGGTGAATTAATGAAAAAACACGCCATTAATAAACTGGAAATGGAGATGCATCCATTGATTTATTCATAGTGAAAACGTCATTGATATTAAAAATTGAATATAAATAAAGAGAATCTATATTAATTGGATGTAAGTTATCTGGAACATGATACCACTGTTCCGTCAAAATAGTATAATCCAGTTGGTGGATACCCGTCAGATTTCATTTTGGAAACAATCTCAAAGTGCTTGTCACCAATGGATTTGCCTTAAGAGACCCATCGATTCATCGAGGGGATATTGTTGGCCCCACTCTTCACTTCAAGTCCAAATCCTTTTTTATGTATAGATTCAATAAAAAATCAATATTCCTTTTCAATATCCATATAATTTCATGAACCAAATATGGTCTCTATCAAAATTAGCACCAATCCCAGACTGTGATAAGGCATAAAGGGAGTTCCCTATCCTCACGGTCTAACACAAGTACCCATGTATGATATATTTTATTTGGGAATGACATAACTGAATATGGGAGCATAAAACATCCAAACCGATCGATAAACAAAATCTTAAAAATTCATACCAAGCAAGGATTATACAAAATACAGAACTAAATAAATTTGATAAAAAATAAAATAAGAGGTCAAAATAAACAATGAAGTAGAAGAAAAAAATCCCTAAGGACTCTACAAAACAAGGGGGTCATCACCCACAATCCATCTCCACAACATTGCACCATTGATGGGAACTGACACCCTGAACCGTCATCACCCAAAGCATTTCCTTTTACTGTGTCAAACCTGACCTAGTCTACATACACCCAAGGGGTGTAATTAGGGTGTGATCCTAATACCAATACCATACCACCAAGATATTTTATAGAGTAAGATATGAAAGATAAAATTCTTGCCATTTTTTGAAAAATAATATGTGATTGAAATAATTTCTAAATAATGAAACATTTAAATGTAAACAGTTTTCAAATGGAATTTTCCATCAATGATAACATATAAATAAAACATGTAGGATACTATATTTTCTTGCAAAACCACCACCTTATAACGATAAATACAATAGATTCAATGATCACCAATCTCTGAAACACCTCTAGGCACAGGTTACTCTTGATCCCAATGTACCTATTACCTCATCGTAAAGTATCCATAGAAAAATCTATTCTCATGCACGATCCACTAGTATGGAACATATACATAACCTTGATTTCCCCAATTATAATAAATATTGTTTTTATTGTTGTTTTTATCCATTTTTCTTAGTGAAACATTGAGAAAACCTTTAAAGATCACTAGCAAACTAGTACATATCCTCCCTCCTAGATACATGGGATTCCCCATGTGTGATCATATCATTATATAATTATTCCAAAATCCATTATAACATAAAAACATTAGTTATGCTCATAAAAAACTCAAAATAGTAGCTACACATGTTTTTCACCACATACACAACTCAATAAAACCTTTACAATTTCAATAAAACAAATTAAAAAAAATTTACAATGCTTTACACACAAAATCCATTAAAAACCCCACTTTGAACTCCATGGGAATACCAATATTCACCAAAGCATAATTTTCAGCACCCAACACATTTCTATAAACCCTTTACATGATTCTTAAAACAACCCCATTTGTCATAACAAAAAATAGACATTTAAAACAACAAATTTAACACCATGTAGGTACATAAAAATAATTTTCTTAAAAAACATCAAAAATTCATGATTTCAAAGTAAGGATAATAGATTATAAGAGTGATGAAAATATAAATTCATAAAATATGACTCATCTATAAATTATTACCCATGAAATCACACACTATATGTATGAAAACCCCTTAATCTTTGTACGAATATCCAACCCCACCATCATCACACCATAAGGGACGTAGATAAAGACTAAAACCACACGAATAGACCAATAAACCCCTATCAAACACTATGTTCAAATCCAAACATTTTGGAAATTAGTAAATTCCTGAATAAATAGAGGAAACACTAATAAAATTCAATGAAACCCTAAGCAAATTGAATGATGAACAAAAGAGACCCACTTACTCATGTGATCTTGAGGAAATCTCCCTAAATACACTAGTATATGAATTTTTGAATATCAAAAAATGAAATTGAGGATTGAATAAGGCAAAGAAGGTCAATTGAAAACTGAAATGGGGGAAAATCTGTAAAAATTGAGGGAGTTATAAAGTAAAATAGTAACTTTTTTAAATATGGAATAATTGAGAAAGGTTGAGAATTTTTGACCTAATGTTTGAAGAAAATGAGTTCCAAAGTGAATGAAAATAAAATGGTGGTGTGCCTAGGGATATTGGCTTTGAGTGGGAGGTGGAATCACCAGAAAATCATAAAAAGGGAATGATATATTAAATAATTTTTTTTATAAATGGAGATGGGCTTCTGGGCTGGCCCAATACATTATACAAAAACCCAATTTGAGCATTATTATTGATTTTAAGGGATCTGAATTTATGTGGTGGTGTTAATAGGTCGGGGAAGGGAATTTTGGAAGTGTAATGGGAGCACCATATTAAAAAATAAAATAGTTATAAGGGAAACAAAATTTATTTTTTAATATGGAAATGGGCTCAAGGTTTGGACCAAATATTAAAAACCCACCATTTCCACCAAAATTCTTGGGAAACCCAAAAAACAAAGAAATAATGGAAATTAAATAAATAATACCTTTTAAATAAGTCGTGTATGTGATAATTCTCCCCACCCTAAAAAATTTCCCTCCCAGAAAAACAATGTGAAACTTGATCGAAAAATAGGAACAAGTACAATTCCTTAACCCATGAATTCCGCTCCCACATCTCATGTGCATCATTACCATGAATCCAAAGAATTCAAACTAGTGGAATAGACATTCTAGAAGCACCTTTTCTAGGAGTTCCACTATTCATACTGGCCTCTTAAAAATAGATAAATCTGGCACTATATCCAACTCCTTCCAATAAGCACATGGGATGGATCTACGTTATATTTCATCAACAGGGAGACATGGAATACATCATTGATGGATGTCAATTGAGAATGTAACACCAACTTATATTCCACATTTCTAATACTCAAGGTGATCTTAAAAGGCTTGTCATACTGTGATTTCATCTTCCCTTGCTTTCCTAATAGACGATGGCCCGAATGAGGGGCCACATTCAAAAATACCCTATCACCAATAGAGAACTGCAGGTCACGATGCCTATGGTCAACATATTATTTATGGAGACTCTGAGTTTTAAATAAGTGATCCTATATCAACTTGACCTTCTCAGATTTCTCCTCTATAGACTCAGCCCCGGTAGTGAGGTTTCGCCTACCTCATCCTAAAACATGGGGGACCTTCAAGGATGGCCATATTGTACCTTAAAAGGATGCATTAAAATCAACGATTTTCAACCAATATTATAATAAAACATGCCAATTAAAAATGTATATCCCAGGAACCTCCAATGTCTATAACAAAAGCATGAAGCATGTCCCCCAAAATTTGATTCACCTGCTCTGTTTGACCATCTGTTTGAGGATGGTATGTATTTCTCATTTTAATGTCAGACACCAAGTCCTTATGAAGGCCTTTCCAAAATTGAGAAGTGAAACATGGGTCTCTATCTGAGACAACAACGGATTTTTCCCCATGGATCCTTAAAACCTCCTAACAATAGAAACAATGCTACTTATCCACTTTAGTTGTATGTCTTCTCAGAATGAAGTGGGTTGATTTGGTCATATGATCAATCACAACCCAAATAGAATTAGTACATCAAGGTGTACAAGTGAAGCCAACAATGAAGTCTATAGTGACCTTATTCCACATCCAGGTAGTAATGGGTAACAGCTGGAGAAAACTGAAGGACCTTTGATTCTCTTTTTTGACCTAGTAGCATGTGTAGCATCTTCACACCATGTCAGTAATGTTTCATCTCATTAAAGGCCACTAGAACTGTAGGCATACATCATAATAAATCTTGGTGGAACCCGAATGGATAGACCATTGAGACTGGTGGCTATCCTATATCACCACTTTCCACAGAGACGATGAAACTACTGAATAGCCCTTATACCACAAGATTTCCCTAGGAGTTGATGACCAATGAGAAGACATTTCCCCACAATGAAGAAACTACCTCAAACACTGAAAAATAACATCACTAGGTTTCTCCCACTGAATTAGCATTATGAGAGCATGAGTCAACTGCATGCTCTCCATGAATGCACCTTCACTGGGCTTCTTTATCTCCACATGCATTTGAGAAAAGTGTGCCATCAGAGTCTACTCGACCGAAGATCCCATTCCCCACGAAAAACCTGATGAATCCCATATTGTGTCATGAAACTGACCAACCACCTATAGAAATTGATGTATTCCTCAAAGTGTTCTATCCAATCCATTACAAATTTTATGTCAAATAGATCCATATCTAAGACCAAGAGGTCCCACTCTATCTCAACCCTAGATACTGAAATCACACAGTATGGGCACAGGAGACCCTGCCCCTTTTTCTTTCCTAGCAGCATCACCAACTCCATCACAGAAGACAACGACTTGGTTGGAAAATTCAGTGAGTATAAAAAATGCATAAATTAATGAAAAAGAATCACTAGTATAAAAAACAACAGCATCTATAGAGTTTTCAATCAGAATGGTACCTCAAACTGTCGATGGTCTCACCTATGATCCTAATGGTGCTTGATCCACCCCATAGAGATGTTTTTCCTTAGCCTGAGGATAAATGTTGGTCTTTGGATATGACCTAAACTAATTATGACCAGAAGATGAACCAGACCTTCCACCACAACCACCAAAACAAGATCCCCCCATCCTTTTTGTCTCTGACTGACCTATAACTCCTCTTGATGCCACTGATCATGCCCCACTGTGAAGTGAACATACCACCCCAAAAAAGTTTTGAATGTGAACCATACCTCCACAACGAAAAAAGGGCTTCAAAGGAATTGGGAATGATTATAAGATGTTCCACAGTTTCCCATACTGGTGGAACACTATTGATCTCACATCAGATCCCACAAATTAAAACTACATGGAATAATTGTGTGAACTACCACCTTCCTTCTTCACCTAATCCTCCAGCATCCTTTTCTCCGCTAAAGAGCATCCACTTCCCCCGACTAAAACTGTACCAGAAAAACCAGCCCTCCATTTCTATTCAATCTCCACCATACATGACCGATCAACCACCTCAACATAGTTCCTCATCTTAAACACGAAAACCTAGGAGTATATCTCTGGTCGCAAGCCTTTCTCAAGCCTCTAAGCCTCCTCTTTCTCCTTAGAGACAATTTTTGTAGAATACCGAAGTATCTTTGAATAATGTTTGGCATACTCCATCACAGAAAGATCCACCTGAACAAGATCCATGGACTCTTATGATCTAACATTTTCAAGGACTTCATGGTAGAAATGTTCATTGATGATGTCTTTGAAATTGTACCCATTTCAACTACTCATTCTTACATGATTGAAGTTCCAATTTACACCACCATCATATGGGGCCCTCCAAAAAAGATATACACATTTCACCATGATCTCCTCAGGTGTATCTAGGAACTCAAACCTATAATCGATCTTTTCGATCCATTCCTCTGTTTCCTAGGGTTCTATACTACCTCAGAAAGTATGAGGCATATTTTTTAGGATCTTCTAGGCCTTATCCTTCCTAGGAAAAATCTCATATTCTCTAATAAAAGATAGAATATGATCTAGTACATTCCCTCGAGCCTCAACAACCCAAACCGCAACCTATACTAACCTCTGATAAAGTGGTGCATGAGACCTCTCTCTAGCTTCCTTTTGTGGGTGCATTTGAGCTTTCTCAGGGACATGTTGCTACAAAAAGGAAACCTTCACAAGAAAAAATCAGTACAACTATTTTGAAAAATCCCATCAATATAATGAAATAAAATGAAACAAAAAAACACTACAACAATAGAATTAACCACTACATCACCCCGCCCGATGTCCCCATGTAGTCTGCATCCCACACATCTCACCTGGAATTGATGTAGAATATATAATTTTAATGTCCCATAGTGAGTCGAGGTTTACTAAGAGTGTTTCGGGATAATCACCATACTCATGACCAAAACTCTAAGTCCTGGCATTCCTAGCACCTGTCTGGACCGACTCAACCAAAAATAATAATATATCCCAAAAACATAACCTCCTTTGATACTAGTTTTTCACGGACCAAGTCTGGTTGCCATAAAAATTGTGCTAAACCTAGACTGTGACAAGTCCCAAATTGTATTCCTTATCCCCATAGGCCGGAATGAGTGCTCAGGTATCATAAATTGTTGTTTGGGAATGATTTACCCGAATATGGAATTATAAAACATCCAAACCAATAGATACAACGATTATGAAACATTCATACCAAATGAGGTTTCTACAAAATCCAGAACAAAATAAATATGTTTAAACATTGAATAATAGTTAAAAATAAAAAAATAAATAGAATAAAAAAATCCCAATGGAATCCACATGACAAGGGGTCATCACTGACAAGTCGTCTCGACAACACCACACCATGGATGAGACTAACACCCCAAACCGCCATCACCCAAAGCCTTTCCATTACCTGTGTCAAGCATGACCAAGTCAACTTAATCCCTAGGTGTGTAAATAGCATGTGACCCTATTACCAATAGGATACCTCCAAGATATTCCATAGAGTAAACAATACAGGATAAAAATCATGCCGTTTTTTATAAATAAGAAGTGATAGAAATAATTTCTAAAGAATGAAACATTTATATATAAACAATTTCCAAAGAGAATTTTCCATCAATGAGAACATTTCAAGAAAAAATGCAGTCTAGTATATTTTATATAAAAATCCCACCATATTCCAAATATAAATACACAAGAGTCAATTAGAACCAATCTCAGTAACACCCATACGCACTACTTAGTCTCGAGACCCATGTACCTCACACCTCGGTGCAAAGTAACAATAGAAAAATCTGTTCTCATACTAGAGCCACTAGTAGTAAAAATAACCATTACAATGTTGTCCCCAATAATCGTCAATATAGTTTTTGGCTATCGTTGTTATTCATTTTTCTCAGTGAACAAGGGAAAAAACCCTTTCGGATCACTAGCATACTAGTACATATCTGCCCTCCTAGATACCCGGGCATCCCACTTTGTGCTCAAACAAATTTCTCATCAGACCAAATTCCATTATCACATAAAAATTCAGTTATAGTCATAATCAACTCAAAATAGTAGCTATGCTTGTTTTCTACCACATACACCACTCAATAAAACATTTAGAATTACAAAAAACAACTTCACCAAATTTAACAATGTTTTACAAACAAAATACCATTAAAATCCCACATTCAAATCCATGGGAATAACCATATTCACCAAAAAAGAATTTTCAGCACACAAAAACATTTATATAAACCCATTACATCAGTTATAAGAAAAACCCATTTGGTATAACATAAATTGATGTTTAAAACACCCTACATAATACTGAATTGGTACCTAAAAATTTTATTCTCAACCAAAATAACCAAAACCAGATTTTGCAGTAAGGATAATGGAGGATAAGAGTTATAAAAATATAAATTCCATAAATCTTATATATCTAGCATTGATTTCCCACAGAATCACCTACGATAAATTTCCAAACCCTTGAATCATTGGGGGAAAATTCAACCGCACCACCATTGCACCACAAGGGAATTAGATCAAGATTAAAAAACAAGAGTAGACCAAGAAACACATGATCAAACCCTAGGTTATATTCCACTCTTTGTGGACATAAATAAATTCAAGAAGAAATGGATGAAACCCTATGAAAATTTAATGGACCCCTAAAAAAATTGAAACAAGAATAATGGAGACCCACTTCCTTCTAGGATATTGAGGAAATCTCCCCTAATACACCTGTCGCTGAATTTTCAGACCACAAAAAATAAAATTGGGGTTTGAATGTGGAATATATGGTCAATTTAGGACTAAAATGGGGAAAATAGTAAAAATTGAGGGAGTTATGAAGGAAACAAGTTATCTTTTTAAATCTGGCCAAATTGAGAAAGGTTGATGTGTTTTGTCCTGTGAATAAAATGAGATCCAAAGTGAAATCCAATATTATGGGGGTTCACCTAGGGATGTTGTCTTTGATTGGGAGGTGGAACCACTAAAAAATAAAATTAACTAAATAAGACATTAAATAAACAATTTTTTTGAAACTAGAAATGGACATTTCGGGTGACCCAATTCTTTATAAAAAACCCAAATCTGCAATTATTATGAATTTTTAAGGGTTAACAATTCAAGTGGCAGTGTTAATGGGTATGTGGAGCCCATTTTGGAAGTGTAATGGGTGAAAAATGTTTAAAAATTAATGTGTTATAAAAGAAACTAAATTTATTTTTAAATCTGGAAATGGGCTCATGGTTTGGCCCAAATTATTGAAAACCCACCATTTCCACTAAAATGCATAAGAAACCACAAAAAAAAGAAATAATGGAAATGAAATGGAAAATAAATTTACAATAAGTCATGTATGTGACATATAGTGTATAGGATACAGATTAATCCATATTTTCATAGTTAAGACCACATTCCAAATAAACACCGTTTGTAAAAGGTTATACAACTTCCAACAATAATCATATCCATGTAACCAGAATATGGATATATAATATATTTAAAATTTAAAATGAAAAATGATCTCAAAGTCTCAATATTCACACCAAATAGGAATTATATGGTGCATAATAAAATGTAAATCTCTATGAAATAGAGATTGAGACAAAGTCCCTTACCACATTGTAATAAAACGAGTCGTATAACCAAAAAAATATAATCCTAAAATGAGTAGTTTAATAACATGAATATAAAGTGAATAATGGTATTTTTTATAAATTGGAATCATAAATACCACACATAAAATAAATATGTGGCGAACAATAAAAATCTTAGGTAAATAAACATGAGATGAGAAACACCTTACCTTCTGCTCAAAAGTGTTCTCCATAAGATCTTAATGACCTTAATAATGAAACTTAGGTTAATTAATTAACAAATAATGAACCCCATATACATTTAATTGATTTATTATATCCAAATTTGGTTCAATATGGTCATTTTTATAGTTTTAAGAGGATTAATTTTACTGTTTGGCAGTATTTTCGTCCATGGTTTTCATGATTGGTTTACTTGTATTCTTGAATGTAAGTTCGTTTCAAATGTGGATACAAATAAAAAAAATTAAAACATATTATTAGTGGTATTAAATATATTTAAATGATCGTATAATTATTTTTTGTTATATACCATGAGGTTGAATCATTACATAACAGTTACTAACAAACGCTTGGATTAACTTGGTGGGTTTTTAAACAAAGAACCTGTTTTGTATTATTATTTTCTATTTTGGGAGTGTAAGGATTACGAAACAGTAAATAATATAAAATACATATATTATGATCAATTTCAACCATTAAAAAATTTCATGGCCAGTCATGAAGATAGTAATTCAAATTGAAAATCATCTTCCTGGAATGCGATAAATTAACACATCTTGGTCGGTGTTTTCATTTATTGTATAAAAGGAGGGAAACGAAGAGATGATTATGGAATATTACATTATCATAAAGAAATTATAGTTCATATAAAGTAATATAGGTTTCATAAAATTTGGATTGTAATAGGTGATAATAGAAAAGATAACAAAGGAATTGAGAACTACAGAATTGAAAAGGGAAATTTGCCTCTTGAATCTATATTTCTTTGAGAGCCTCTTTAGGGGATAGGATATGGTATTTTGAGGATACCAAGTGATGATGGAAGTGGGAAAAGATCTTGGGAGGATATATGAGAAGAATGTTGACAAATTCCAAAGCTTGAGAGGTGTGAGGAGAGGTGGTACAAGGTGTGTTAATTATAGTTGAGGGGATGAGTGTTTTCTTATTTTTTAATCATTTATTTATTATATATTCTTTAAGACAAGAAATTGTTCATATTACATGAACAAAAATAGTAATATTTTCATGTGAGTTCGAACTTATGGTTTCTTATATAATCTATGATGTATTGAATAGTGTATTTATCTCATAATGTAATTATACCCTATTTAGTGTATTTTATTATTCACCAAAAATTAATGTATTTCATAAAAATCCCAAAAATTTACCGTAACCATTTTTCAACATGTAGAATCCGAAAATGAACTCCATTTATGGAAAATAATATTATAAATATTATTAAATTAATTTTTCATTAAAATCATCATTTAATGAAAAAATAACAGCTCTTAAAGTATTCACCTTCATTTTTATAGTGGCTAAATATTATTTATACACTCATAGGAAAGGTTACAATTATTAAGGGTCATATTACTATTAATAAATGTTTTTTCTATTCTTAATGGTATGTTACTATTCATAAGGGTTAGTTACTATTCAAGGAAAATTATGTTCATTCTATCAGACTCCAAATATCTCCCTAATCACAACTATGTATATCCATTTTTCGAAATAAAAAACATAGACATAGAAAAGTAATGTTTAATGGATAGGTTAATATTATCTCATATAACCAAGTTTTATTTCACAGATACTTAGTGGTTCATACAATATAGAATTTCTAATGTATTTAAAGTATTTAATAGAAACATAACATAAAATTTTTGGGGTGTTATAACATTTAAACTAATGTCTCTAAAATGTGATGAAATTATTCCTCAAAAAACATTTACACTAATAAATGTACTTAACTAATGATCTGATTACTTAAATTTCATCCAACATATCCTCAGTCTTTGTAGGTTTCCATCATATAAAACCTAAAAAGAGATCTTTAACAAATATAACATATAATCAACCTTAATCACATAATTTTGTGATGATATACCTAACAATTAATTTAATAAATAAAAATATGAATCATTTTCAAATATAAAATTATATATTAGGGTCTTGTTCCGAAACATATGTTTTCATTAATATTGTTCCCAAGAAATCTAATGAATTTTCACTAATACTATCAGTTGAGACCTGAACATAGAAATACTGAAACACGAGCCATGTTACCATTATATTGGAATAAGATACATGTAAATCATGTCCCAAAGGACCTAATAGATTAGTATTCTTTGTAAACTAGGAAAATATTTGTGACATGAATTAAAAATTGATATAAAAATTATGACAGAAGTTTTATCTTCCGAGGATAACGTTACTTCATCTAGAGTATCATTGCATATCATTCATTATACACTTCAAGAAATCCTATGTAAATGAAACATAAAAAGGGTTATCTCAAATGATCATTAAGGGTAACTAAAATAGAAGAAATATTGAATCAATGAAAATAACTAATATAGAATGGTAATAACTGAACACATTTGACATATAAATAACATGATAAGGAATGAACTATATGAAAAGGTATGAAAATAAATAACATTCCATTTAATCCTTAAACAGGGAATGAAATGAATTCATTGTCATTTTAATTCATAATATTTCATGTATAATAAATAATGAGGAAAAATTAATGCAATGATTAATTATTGTATGTTAGGTCTGAGGGGCATTAAAACATATACCAACAAGTCCTTTCACATTATGGTTTAAAAATATTGGTAGAAACCCATTTAATTTTCTTAATTAATTTATATTATGAAAAAATTTTGAATAAAAAGAATTACAAAGTGGAAAAAGAAAAAAAAAGTTTTTATAATGTTCATCCATAATGTGAGTGCCTATTCTTCAGATCAACAAGTGGATATTATGTGCTATATATTTATCCCTAAAATCATTTAATAAATACATGTGGTTTGGTTAGTTCTTATTCTAATAATAATGCATCCCTTCATACAAACTACCCTTAAATGTTCTATATTCTACTAATAACAGAAAAGCCGTCAGAGGATAACCCTAGACCATTCATTAAAAAGAGAAAGAAAACTGGTTTAAGGGTTACTGGTACCCATTACAAAACATCCTCGCACCATACATTTCAAAACAACTTTCAAATTTCAAACTCAAAAAACCATCTAGCTGTCCTCGATCCGCATGCCATCACCGCACACCTTTCCATGCCTCCTCGGGCCGCTCACATCTTGAAACTCACCCAGCAATCAAACCCATCAGCTTCACCGTCACCAACCAGCCATAGCCACTTTCAGGAAAAGTGGTAACCATACAACATAAAATTTAAGAATCTTACATCCCGCTAACACCAGAATGAAAAAATTCAAATTCACAAAACCCAAACCGCTTTCCATTTTTCCTGACCACATGTCCCCCTTCATCATTTCCATGAGCCACCTCGAGACGCGAGCATGGAAATCGTCACCCACCGCAGATCAAGTCGACGTCGAAATCCCCATCCAGTCGCCAACCAGTCAACATCATCAACAGTATCTCGGAACTACCACTAGCATCGTCGCCGGGGCACCTCACCGTCGTCGCTGGAGCACCATCACCAGAGCACCTCACCGTCGTCACCGCCGTCGTCACCTTCCCAACATCCCACCGGTCGCCGGAAAAAACCAATCTGACATCGTCGTCACCGCCTTCATCACTCAGAAAAATCATCCATTCGCAAAACCACAAAAAAAGCACGCAAACCAAACAACCACACCACCACACAGAGTGAAGAACATCAAATCCAGTAAGGAAAGACAAAACCCTAAAATGGGAACCCCGCTGCCACTGACTAGATCGACCACATCAGACGCAACAGAGCCCCCCTCACTCACCTGAGAAGAGTCGGAGCCCTCAAAACATTTACGCATGAGGATTGACTTCAAATGCTGAGAAACACCCCAGAGGATGATAGCGAGCTGCATAGAACAGAACCAAAGGTGCTCCGGAGAGTATGTCGTCGACGGAGACTGGTCTTACACCCGCAGATCTGAACCCGAAACCACCTTCGTCCTTAGTGCATCTCCACAGCCAGCGAGGAGCCACGAAACACAAGCCAGTAGTATGAAACCTCCACCATCCCACCGAGATCGAGAAGGAGCGTCACGCCCTCCGTCGTGGAAGATCCTGTGGTGGGAAGAGGGAAACCTAGAGAGAGAGCCCCTTACGAGCGCATCAAATTATAATTAGGTTATCAGAATATAAAACAAAAAAGGTGTTTAGATCTTCTAGTTGAAAGAGTTGTTATAATATATCTACTTTTGAATACCAGCAGTATGATACATGTGGTTGTTAAATTATTTGTAATGTCAAAAAAATATCCAAATCGAGTTACTAGAATACCCACCTTTACATTGAATTAACATACCATAAGCTTCAAACATCTAGAAAAATATAGTAAGAATGTCTCCCATTTAATCATCATAAAACTCAACAGAAATCATATTTTAATTTTTCTCATATATTTTTATAGTAACACTATATTAATTTCATGGAGGATATATCACTAATAAACATATCTTGAAAAATTAATGTCAAAATGAAATAGAATATAAAAATTGAACACAAATAGAATCCTAACATGATAATAAATTGATTTTTAGTTGAAAAAACCTAATACATCATTGAATTTAACAATTATATTATTCTTGAAAACCATCATAGTTTCAATTTGAATTCTTCTCAATTAGTTTTTCTCCTATATAATGTTAGTACACATGATGTGATTATCCAAGAAACTTCGTGATTCATGGATCAAAAAAAATTATGTTGTATTTATCACTAAAGAACATCTATTAAAAATATATATTTAAATGTTTCTATCTAGAAGCTAATCCTATAAACTATATTTTCAAAATACATTTTCATTGAATTGTTAATTTGTTTTAATCCCTATGTAGATTTAATGTGATCCTTATAGTATATGAATTTAAGATTATGAAGTTGTAAATGATGTTTCGTGGGGATTATATAATGTGTATGATATCACTAAGGCTTACTCAGATAATAAATAGATTTTTAAATGGAGTAGTTTTATTCTTATGAAAATTCCAATCATGTTTAAATAGGTAAAAAAATTATGTATATGTAGTACTAGGTGATACATAAATAAAAACATAATTATGGACACATTGATGTTTAAAGGACTCATATGTATATTTACATAACAAAGTTTCATTAAAAAATATAAAATTTCAAACTCCTTCATAAAATCACATAAATTCTTCCAAATCAAGACCATCCATATCCAAACTTCTCAAAAACACACCGAACATATTCCAAACCATTTTTATTGATTATCTCAAGAGGATATTAATATACTATGCATAATTAATAGTGTACACTTATATCTCCCTCTTTATAATTGTTGTAACCCAAATTCAAAATATCCTCAAAATTCTCAAACTCATCACTATTTTTAGTAAACCATAATAAGGATTCATTAAATCACAGACTGTATTAAATGGGATTCATCATTACCCTACACTAAAAAATAGTGTACATTTTTTTGTATAATTACATCCCATAGTGATAAGAAACTTTTGTCCATGTGATTCAGGTGATTATCTTCGTCAATTGAAAGTCTTATTCTTTTTTCAATAAACATAATAATTTATGACTAATAAATACATACTATATTTTGAAAATATTATCATCAATTTCTAGAAACTAGGGAAGCGTGTTTTCAAGTTTATCCATCCCTTTGGAAAAATAATCAGAATATTTATGAGAGATAGTTTCCACAAATTTTTATGTGAGTTGGAATTTCTAAACATAATTTTATATCTCAAATTCAATTAATAAGTCTTTTGGAAATTTTATAGTGAAAATATATTTCACTTATTCCCTAGTGATAAGAAACTCATGTTTAACATGACTAATTACCAATATCTCTTTGATAATATACTATCTAAGATTAATGTTCGTGGATATTTAGTGTTGACCCAAATTATTAGAATGATCTATAGAACATGGATTTTCATATAAATTTCGTTGTGGATTCTCTATCTGTACCCTTATGTTAGCTAGTTTAGCCTCGAATAATATTATCTAAGTATAAGAATTTGTGGATGTTATGCACTCAAATTTTATTATTTCCAATGCCACTAAACTATTCAGATTTCAATTTCATTCCACAATTTTTTTTACCATGAATGAATACTACACCTGAATTTGACTTTTTATGTACTCAATATCCATAATAATAAACATTTTTGAACAGATGAAGGGTAAAATATTAAATGGTTATATAAAAAAATAAATAAATCACTTTGATCAAGATGCATCTCTGGATTCTCATGGATACTACCATACAAGACTCAGTGGGATTACTTTAAAATATAGAATATAATTTAATAGTAAATACTAGATTGGATATTGAGGATTTCAAGTAGATATGAAATACAATTAGTTTTCTATATTACATTTAACTTATATGATATCCACTATCATATTTTTTTAGTTTATTTCTGATAGTTATAGGTTTAATTTTTTCCATTCTTTCGTCAAAAACATCTTCAACACTTCTATAGATTATATTTCATGATAAATGAAAATGTGATTAAATATTTAGAGGAATTGTAAACCCATGTAGTACAAAATATCTCACAATAAGTCAATTTTAAAATTTATTTTCATTTCCCTATATAAAATATCACCAAGATGTTTCTAATCACATTAAAAGGTAATTTCATTAACCTATACAATCACTATGAGAGTACCTAGAGAAAAATTATATATTTATATATAATACCATTAACTTCTCCCTATGAAAAATTCATTATTCTCAAGAATATAAAATGATTGGTATAATATGATCTATGGGCATAATTTAATTTATATAATTCTACATTAAGATTATAAACCATGCTCCCATCATTTTGATGCCAAAACACCTCATGTTGTACTATATAAACCTCTTCTTCTAGGTCACTATTATGGATGATTTTACATTGATTTGGTTAATTCTATTATGTTGTGAGATGATAATTATAATAAAATCCAAATATACTCAAGGAATTGTTCTGGTGAAAACTATTATTCTAAATGAAATCCATTCATATAATAATACTCATAGTAATCCTTCATTTCTTTAATAATTATGATGTTACCTTTTTTGATTAATTTATTCCAAACAATAAAATTGGTACTAATGATTTTTTTTATTTTTAGTACATGGAAATAACTATAAATTATAGTTTTTTTAAATCAGATATACTTCTTAATTTCACAAAGAAATCCATTATTCATATTCAACTACTTAAAAATTGTACAATGTTGAACTTTTGAAATTAGTTCAGTTATGTGTTTTTTTATCATGCTTCTTATAGTATGAATAGGTGCTTCTTTTTTTCAATAATATTCTCAAAATAATTATGATTATTCAATTGTTTTGTTTTCATGTTTTTTATTTTCCTTATCTTCCTCTTCAGTAGTTACATGTGATTTAAAATAAACCATAACCTTCTCATTTACGTCTTATTAAACAACCTATTTTTTTTGGAATATATAGGTTTATAGATCCTAAATTTTCATCTTCATTATTAATGACCTCATATATGAAATGATTATTTTCAATGGTATTGAATACTAAGCATTAAAAAAATTATGACAATTTTAATTTCATCATTTATAGCCACTTCCATTGGAATTATATTCCATAAAGATACATTTTTTTAGCAATTTCATCAAATTATCTCAGACTTATTTTCTTTGTCTTCATATAATAATGGATCCAAAATACTTTTAATGAATTTCAATGTCAATTTTTTTACCAGGACTCGTATAGAGTCTTATTTTTCTCATTCTCAATAATATTCAATCTAAATATTCATATTTGTACACATAAATTTTCTCCAAAATAATTATGTAGTATTATTTTCAACTATTATTGTTCTTGCACTAGCCATAATACATCTTTTTTCCATCTAATTCAAAAAAAAATAGATGAGTGTATGGTGTTTTATATTGTGACATGATTCAATACCTTTATAATTAGTATTCAAAAGAATTTCATGTATATTATTTCCATTATCATATCTCACATTTTAGATATGAACACAATGTTATTTTCAGACATAACATTTAATGATTTTAAACATTTAGATAGAATGTAATTAAAGATTCACAAAGAGACTACTTGTAATATTACTATCATCATCCATACGTGTAATGAAATAAATTTAACCCTTGGAGTAATTAAACTTTAATAGACCACACTATTCTAAATATATATATATTCCAAAGACTATGTTTATTGAATATCTATATTATTTTGTATCCCTTGAATAGTTTTCCAATTTTTACATGTGAAAAAAACTGATTCTCTATAACTTTTTAGTAGTTTATGGTCTCTCATGAACTCAATATTGTTAATCATGATCACGATTTTCTTTCCCGAATGGCCATGTCATTTATGATTTAAATCATTCTCATCTATGGAAATTTTATAACATGAATTAGATTTGAATCTAATTTAAATGAATTTATAACTTCTACTATTACGTATAATATTTAATTTCCAATCCATTTATGTTCTGATGATGAAGTGGTTCTTCTAAAAAAATGGATTCACTTACCACATCACATTGTTTAATGACATTGAGTATGTAATTTTCTATCCCTTATTAAAATAAATTATCTTTATATTTGATTCCTTTAGACAAAATTTTATCTTTTCCTACACCTATAATATTTATGATTTTTTTTCAGTATAAAATTACTCCTCCTTCATTTTTTTAAATTCCATCCATGATTTTGGTGTCTTGGGTAATATGGGAAGAACAAACTCTATTAATAATTTATTGTCTTATTCTCATATTTTTTTTCAATAATACATCATCTATGAATGATTTTTATAATTAATATTGATATAAAATTCCTTAAACTTTTTAATGGGGGAATTTTTCTAGGATAATTTTAATAATCACATCAGAAAAATTATATGACCTTTCACATCTTCCAAAAACATCATTCAAACTGTAATTCCAATTATAAGTATATATAATGGTATAAATTTTGTTCACAATGTTATTATTTAGGGATTCGTCAATTTTATATTCAAGGATTATCCCCCTTGATTCAAAAATTCTCCACATTAATGAAAGCTTATTCCATGATGTGGAATCATCAAAGAAAAAATACCATAACACCAACAATATTATATAATTTTGAATCTTCTACTATGGCCATAATTATCACCAAAAACCATAATTATAGTTTTATTCCTTTATTATTATATATATATATATGATATTGCACAGTATTCAATGATATTTATTTTTATTTCATTTTTGTTTCTTCACATAATGTATGTGAGACTTTATGAAGTTATTTTTTACCCTGTAATTATATAAATTTTTTATTAGGGATAACATTGTTAGAAAAAATAGATTCAACATTTTGAGTAATTTTATTAATTTTTTTAACCTTAATTGAAGTGATAGTAATCTATATTGATGTAGATGATTCATTGTTGTATTAAAAATAGATTTTTATTTATTAATTTTGCCTCTTAACTACAATTAAGATGTATAGAGTGTTGATTATAGCTTTCTAATTTTATATTATTTCAATAAAATTTTGTTATAAATATCCTTCAATGTAATATCATGATCAATATCATTCATCTTTAATTTTATGCATACTTCAATGATTTTATTCTCTCTTTTGATATAATAATCATTTTCATTATTTTGTTCTCATAATATTTATTTTAGGTCTTAATTTCCTTCTCTATCTTATCAAAATTAATAAAAATGGCCTCTAACATAGAACATACCAGGTGTTCCATGTTTGTTTCATCGCAATATTATTCATTCTTATAAGAGGTTGTTTCTTATCTCACCATATATTCCATGAAGATGGAGTGCTTCATCCATAAATTGGTATCAAGGGGAAGTGTCTTTATCTTCATATTTACTATTTATGTGTCTTCAATTTCTTCTTCAAAATTTATTCTTAATGTTACTATAGATTTTCACAATTTTAGTTATTTTACATAATTTCATATATTTTCGTTTTTTATCTTGATTAATAGTATTGAACTCACGATTTCTCTTATTTTGACAATAGGGTACAAGTTTCTAGATCTTGAACATACTAATCATAATAATGGTAGTTTCCCCTTGTATTTTCCCTTTCATTTAATTTTTTTTTGAAGATAATATACATGATTATATTATTTATATTATTCATATCATCATCCTCATCAGACTCTCTAGAAGTTTTAGGTTATTCTTATTTCATGTTTTCATTACCATGGATTTAAAATCAATCTCATCATTAAAAATATTCTAAAATGAAGATTCATTTATAATTTCATTTGCAATGATTGTATTTTGTAACACATATAAAGAGAGATCTTACTTGTAATGAAGTAAAAAATATTTTGGATCAAATATGTTTGGAAAATTACTCTTGAGTTTCTTTACAAAAATATATAGAATCATATATTTATTCAATAAATGCTAACATTTTTCTTACTAACTCATTCAATATAGTGAACTAATCCTAAATTGATTCCTCCTCATCCAAATTTGTACCTCGAAACCTACATTTTCTAATTTTCATATTGGATAATTTTTTATTGAAATGTCAATGTTCACTACTATCATTTCTATCAAAAAAATTTGGTAGCTTCTGTCCCCCTTGAATTTGTAAAAACTATTTGAGAGAGACATAAAATTTAATTAATCGACATTCAATCAGCATCATGGTTCCACTTATAAATAGTGTTACTTTTCTCACCCATTTGAATGGGCGGGAATCCCAGTGTTTATATATCTTGATATTAAATTCCTAATGAGTGGTAATATGGAAGTATATTATTTTTACAAAAAAAATTGTTTTTATAATATTTGGGCCCTCCATTAGTATTTATAGAGTTGATTTATTAATTTAGAAAGAGAGTTTCATATAGAGGAAATCTTCTTGATCCAATCATAATTAAAATTCTAGTTGTCCAAATAAAGACACAAAGAGGGGGTGATTCTATGTATCCTTCCTTTTAAAATTTAGATACTTGAAAGAAAACACTGTTTTTGTTTAAGAAAATAATATATAAAGAAGAAATATTATCCAAAACCACTCGAAATGAATGATAATGAATAATAAGGTGCTTATATGTTTTTCATGGTTTGGCCTCAATGTGGGAGCCATATAATTGATATATCATGTAATCAACAAGTGATAAATATGTTCCACTAATATAATTTCATTAATACATGTTCTTGGTTGAGGTATTAAACTATGACCCATGAACCCCAACACATATGCAACTCATATAGGTTACAATGTCTCTTGATAGTTATAATAAACAAATGATGACCAATGAGATAGTTCTTCATATAGAAATAGATTGCTCTAGTAACAAAATAAAGATCCACTGTTTTGATCAAAAAATATAATATCCAGAATAAATATCAACTTATTTTATATGAAATGTAATTTTTAATCTTTAATGTGACTAAACCCTAAAGAAAAAGGTGTTCTCAACTCAGTACCCAACTATGCAATATTAATTAGTTAGGTCTTCAGCTAATACAACCTCAACTCTAGACACTCAATCCCATCCTCCTCCTCATTGAAATTTCTATATTCTAGAAAAATTATATTTTCTTATATATAACTACCTCAAATTCAAGATCAGATTATTCAAATCCTCTTAGAATTCGTCTTATACACTTTCACATTTGTGTAGAATAATAGGATACTGTTTTATTCCTACCGCTCAATCAGTATTAAATAATCTCAATATATTCCAAAAACATTCTATATGAGAGAATAAAAATGATACCAGCATAATCACTATAAAAAATTGAAAATGAGGAAGGATTTTAAAATGAAAATCCAAAGATGTTTTTATAATATAAACACTTTACTGCACCCCACTGTTATATGTGTTATTATATAAAGATTTCCAATACCGATAAAAAACATCATGCTATGTTTCTAAAATACCTATATAGGGACCTAAGATATTTACAAATACTGTTACAATATTTTTAACATAAAAAACATCAATTGTTTTTTTATAAATTGTGAGGATTAGTACATTTGGAAATATAAGTTCATAATACATCAATGTGAGGATAAAATAAAACTTATTCATTTTAGTTTGAAAAATTACTTCCTAAGTGATTTCATAATCATAATACTACCAAGGGGAAACATATGGATTACATGGAAAAAGTGGAGTTTAAAAATTATTAGAGATGGAGTCAAAAAAATAAGAAAGAAAAATGTTTGATTCCATGGAATAACACGGTATCATTAAAAATTAGGATCATGATTAGTCACATAGAATCATTACATAAATAACAAGCTATTATAAGATCATGCAATCAATGTAAATTTTGAAAAAACATATAACATAATATAAACATCAGCCAATGATAACTTCTTAGACAATATCACATGGATGGAAAACCCAATAATAGATTTTTTACTCCCTAATAATATACATTGATACTCATAGGGCAGAGGCTTTATCGAATAAATTTGGTAACTATCATTGTGAACCAATCATAATATATTCCTGATTATATGTGGCATAAAATGGAAATAAATGATAAGGAATAAACATATTAATTACCCATAAAATTTAAACGAGTTGAATAATTATGTATCTTATCATAAAAATAAAAATTCATAATCAATGAATTTGATAAATGAACATAAATCATGTATTACCACATTAATGATCTGGAAAATGATCTAGTTATAAATGTAGGAGTCATAAATAAGAAGTTAGTGTTAATAATAAACATTAATTGCTATCATCATTAATTAAAAATTTAAAACATCTCATTGAATGTTTCTTAAAAAAATACCATTTCACTTTGAAATCAAAAATTTAAAATCAAAAAACATCAAAAATATTATCAAATTGTTTTTAATGAACCATTAATAATTTTACATGAAACATAATGGTATTGAGAGATCATGATGTCTGGAGTATTCCATTAATGATGTGTATGTTAAAATAAAATATTCTATTCACATTTTTTTCAATAATTTAAAATATATATTTTTAGAAAAAAGATATAAAGATTGGTTTTTGACAATTTTGTAAAAAAATTCAAGGTTAATTGTTTTTAATAAATAACTTTCAGAATGTTAAAAATATTCTCGAAAGTATTTTTAGAAAACATGTATATGAGATAAAATAATTTTTGATAGAAAAGAAAAAGTACGTTTTCTTTTATTAAAAATAATTTAGGAGTAATTTTAGGACCAAATAATGAAAAATTCTAATATCAAAGGAAAAATCCATGATCATACTAGACAAGAAAGTTAAATGGATTTTGTTAGATAATAATTAAATAATTTTGAGTAATGAAAATGTAAGAATTAGTAGTAAAAATTAAAATATATTCACACAAGTTCACTTATTTCTTGGGTAATCATAATACCCATCAATGAAATAAATGAATTGTATCTTAAAATATCATTATGAATGATGTATTCATGATATAATTTGAAATTGTAAGTATATTCACCATCTAAAATAAATTAAGCTCAAAACATAATATGAGTCTCAATGAAATATGTTATGACACAAAAACCTTACCTCTAGTCCAAACATTTTCAATAAAAAATTGGCACATAAAAGAATACGTGTTTAAATGAATTATGTTAGGAGATGAAACCTTAACCGCTAGTCCATAAATTATCACATATATAATTTTTATATTTTATAATGAATTTATATGAATTTTTTGTTTCGATAAGAACCTAATCTCTATTTAATTCCTTATACAATTTTTTTTCATTTATTTTTATTATTTATTTATTTACATAATCATCTATGTCACCATCATCTTTTTTGAGAATGCTCAGTTAATAATTAGAAAATTCATCGGTGTGTTGTATGTGGTAAAAGGGGTAATTATTTTATTGTATATATTGTGATAATATTATTATAATTATAATTTATATATAAAAATTATACTTTTTAAAATAACCATGAATATGGATTTGAAAAAATTAACTATGTCACAATCATGGGGATTATATGACATAAGTATTCAAGTGTAATATATCCATTTTTAATGATCATGATGGAAAGACAGTGAGTTTTGTATTATTTTTCCTGACTGATAATAATATCATTAATATAATTTTATTTATTTAAATATTTCTACATTTACCATCTATGATATCTGATAAAAAAATAACATCGCTTCAAGAGAAGATAGACAATTGTACACACGAATGAAATTTTCATTTTTCTATGGATGAAAAGGTTATAAATTATATGATATATCTCATTTCCAAAAAATAAATATTTATTTAATACCATATATAAATTTAAAATATGTCTTTATATATATTTTTGTGAGGTGATGATGGAAAATGAGTTATATAAGTTCACGAGGAGATAGTCCACCATACACACGAATGATGGGTTTATTTCTCATTTTTATAGAAAAGGATATGGATAGAGGGTAACATAAAAAATATATATTTATATATATATGATATAATAATTTTTTCATATCATATTTGTTTAAAAAAATTTAAAGGAGGAGGAGGAGAAAAAATGAAAACATTCAGTTTTGAATGTGACAACTTCTCTAGACTATCTCCTTTGGATTACACCTAATGCCTATATAGATTTGAATTTTGGTCCAATAAGGTAGCTAAGAAGTGGTAATTTAATTATGTTATTTAATTTGAAAGGTATTTGGAAAACTGTAATGGGTTTTAATTATAAAAATGGGAGAATATGAGGATTCCTTTTATAAGTGGGGGCGCACGGTATACATGGAAGCATTGAAAAAAATGTCTTACCCACAATTTATGCATTTCAAAAGGCTATATAATTTCACATTGTTTAAAATTAGAGGACATATGGTTTATAAATGGATATAAAATTGAATTTTGGAGTGTTTTTAGGTCATTTTAACCATTATAGTTTTAGTTTAACACACAGTAACCCCGTTTTAACAATAACTACTATAATAAATATTTACTAATTTTTAATATTCATTTTGACCAAAAATAAGTTTTTCTATATTATATAATGTTATTTATGATCATTTCAATTTTAGAATAATTTTTTCCATATTCAATTCAAAAAACTGATAGAATTTAAATAAATATTAAATCCATAGATGTGATGAAAAAATGACCTTTTAAAGAATTGTTTTTATAAATTTAAAAATATCTATATTAAAATTCCGCATGAAATTGATTCCAATAAACTCATTTGGAATATTTATAACATAAAGATACAAATTTTACTTTTTATAAAATTAAAATGAAATATAACATTATAAATGACTTTAATGAAAAGGTGGTTTTTGATAAAAAAGTATTTATTTTGTTATTCATTAAAAAATGAAACATTTTAGAAATATCCCAAATAATCATTCAAATATAATTTTTTAATTCTAATTCCAAAAATTTTGATCATGTGTTAAAATATATTTTATATTAGTTGAAAAAATTAATTTTTTTTTTTTTACAAGTAGAAATAAAAGACATTTTTTTGAGAAAATGTTCTTTTGTAACCATTAATTATTTTACCAAAAATTGTTTACTTATTAATAAGTATTTTTTATTTATCCATTATCAATAATTTTAGAAAATATGTTATTTCAATTCATTCATCAACCTATAATGGATGACTTACAATTTTTTTGTTTAAATAATAATATTTAAATAGTATATCATAGTTCGTTTAAACTCAATTTTTCAGGTTGTATATTCTATCACACAGTGTTTTATTTTAAATTCATAGGGTGTTACATTTCACCCCTTTTATATATATTGTTTTCTTAAAATTTGAACATGTGCTCAGTAATATAGGGTATTACATTCAAAAATTAAATTTTGAAAAACCCCCATCATAAAATGAGTTAAGAAGACAAACTCTTTAAAAGAAGGAAATTGTAATAAGATGGTCATGACATAACTTGGATAATATTACTGGGAAGTAAAAAAATGTATTTGTAATAGAGTTCTATTTATGAAATAATGTTACACTTTTTAATAACACTAAACTAACCATAAATTTATAAAAAATGAATAACATTTTTATTTCAAGATCCTTTTTCTGATGTTGAGGGTTCTTTGGACCATGTATCAAAATATCATAATGAAATTTACTAGTTTTCATGTATGATCTAATACTCTAGTTATTTATCAATATAATATCATTTATATCTCCAAATTATGAGTATTCAAGATGAATTATATTACACATGAAGAACTAAAGTTAACATCGAACGGATCACATGATTTGACCAAATGATATCCATATATTCATCTTGTTTGTAAAAATTATCCAAACCACCAAAATGGTTAGAACAAGGTAAGATAATTACAAAAATGGATTCACCTTCATATCAACATCCAAATCCAATGTCCAATATAAATTGTTCCATATCTAAATGAAAAAATATCCCAAATAACCTAAAAAGTCAATGATTGAATTAATTTCTTCCCAAATAATTTTTTATATTTAGTCACATGTTAGTCTTAGGGGTTATATATACCTCAACAAAATGAGAAATTTCTAAAAATAACATTAATCTTCAAAAATTGCTAAAAATAAATGATAAAATTTGTTATCGTATTTTTTCCAAAATTATAATAATATATATCCATAAATTCATTTATGTATAAAAAATTAGTCTAACCAGTACATCAGGTAGTCCAGTTGTAGGTGTCGCACTATTATCTCCCGTCAGGTGTGGGTTTAAGCCCCATGACCATTCCAAATGCAATGACTTGTCGCACAACCTGTCTATTTTCCTTTATCTAAAACCATATTTATATAATTCCAATAACATTCCAAATAATATAACATCAATTCAAAAAATAAAAAAAATCATCAAATTAGTTCTTATCCTCTATAGTCTTTTATACATCTTAGATTTTTCAATCAGGTAAAATAAACACAATTGAATGTCATTACCACAAAATCATGAACATACCATAGATTATATTTTCCCCAATAATGTGTTTTCAATAAAATATAACATTATAATAAAATTACCACTCTAGTTAAATAGTGATTCTCAACATATTATTTCAAATCATTAATGAATATCTACTAGAAAACAATCCTAATATGTTTCAGGATTATTATAACTAGAATACCATTGATTGAAATACTTCAATAAAATTATTCTAAATTTCCAACATATAAAAACTTCCTTCATTCCACTTAAATGATTTTTATAACATAAGACCTTAGTAATTAATCCAATTATTTAAGAATTGAATTAGATAATGACTGGGTTCCCCATATTTACGAAATTCTACTACTAGTGGTTCCATAGGATAAACATTATTTCTCTATGTCTTATTAAATTGAATGTTTATTTTTCATCAGTAATCAAAAAACAGTTTCCATCATTTTTCACACATAAATCATCATTCAATTATTTTATGGCTTGTTACATGGTTGTTATTCCAATATTATTTACATGTAGAAAATTTAATCATTGTTTCTTTATCACCTTTGACAACAAAACATCCCGGATACGTCCTCATTATCATCTTTGAATTTCTATTTATATTTAAATATGTTCTTTTTTTAATAAAAATTTTATATAACACATTTTTTATTATCATACGATTAATAAATTATATTACCATCATGTTAGGAGTCTTTTTAGGTTAATCATTACATTTCCAATCATATTGATTGTTTTCATGGTTTCCCTTATTTCCCATCAGTAAATAAAAAATAAATAAAAAAACATGTTGAGAATAAATTTCCTTAAAAAGGGAATATTATTATATTATAAGGATTCCCCAAAAAATGGTATGTATATCTCGACTTTTGATCCCTAGGTTTCATTCTTGGTTATCAATGATAACCATTATTATTTTGTTTTTTAACCAAAACATTTGATCAATTCATTGAAAACGATTCATAAAGTGTTTTTTAATCTCCAAAGCATATCCCATAAGAGTTTCAAAATAGGTTTTTATTAGGGACCATTTTCATGCACTGAGTGATGATCAAGTAAATACCAATGTTACATTTTCAGATTTATTACCCCTAGTTACAATTTTACCAAATTCACAACCACTTGTATTATCGAGGCAGGGATGTAATTTCATACAACAAACATTCCCTAAACTTCAAAAAAAAATTGAGATATTTCTCTAAACTTAGTCTTATATTTATTTGAATCTATATGTTTTCACTATGTTCTTATCTTCTTAATAACAAAAAACATGTACTTGATCTTATACCAACTATATAAACCCAAACCTATAACATTTATTATTATAGGATTTTTGACATCGACTTCCATTAAATAAATTTATAATATCTTGAGGCCTATTATCTTTTGAAGACTTGTTTCATAAAACATCAATGTGAGGCTAAAATAAATTGTATTTATTTTATTTTCTGTAGTGGGATCCTAAATATTTTTGATAACATCAAACATCATTGGAATACCTTGGGAATTCATAGACAAAAGGGATAGTCCTAAAATATTAGTAAGGGAATAAAAATGAGAAGAAATCATAACTTCTGAGTTAAATTTATAAAATCATATCACAAAACAAAAGGATCGTTAGTAAAAAAGATCATAAAATAAAGAACATGGTATCATTAGATCCTATGATCATATTAAGTGTGGATTAAACATATAACATGACAAAAAATGGGTTATTGCTAACTTTCTAAACAAATTTATGAGGTGTAAAAATAACCATAATGGATTAGATTTTCTTTCTAATTCATTATCTAAAGCCTCCTATGTAAAAATGTTTACTCATTAAATTGAAAATATATATTTGAGAACCCATCATAAAATGTTCATGATTATATTTTTCTTAAAATGAAAATCATTCATATGGTATAAACATATTATTATAGACAAAAAGAAAATGAGTTATATAATCTTGTCTCAAATCATAATAAAAAGAGATTTCATACAGAAGTAATTTGATAAATTAAAATAAAAAATTATTTACCCATTAATTGAAGGTAGTATGATCTTGGTATATGTGTAAGATTAATTTATATTGAATCTAGGATTAATCTATAACTTAAATGGTATTTTTTTAAAAGGTATTTAAAAGATCATATAGAATTTTTCTCGAGGAAACACCATTTTCATGTCAAATTCACATCATTAAAACATATAAAATTATAAAATATTAAAGAATTATTTTTTAAAAAATACCATAGAAAATTTTAAAGGAAGACTCAAGGTATTGATTTTTCATTACATCAGTAATATTCCTTTAATTTTATATAAGTGAAAAAAAATATTCTTTTACATATTTTTGTATAAAAAGTAAAAAAGTACCCTGTTTGTATAATGACAAGAAAGATTCCCTATAAAAATTTTAGAAAATAATATATAGGTAAATTTTATTAAAAAAACAATTTATTTGTCGTTAAAAATATTCAAGAAAATATTTTTTAAAAACACTGATATTGGAGAAAAGATATTTTTGACAGAAGAGAGAAATAAATATTTATTTTTTAAAAAATATCCTCAATAAGATTAAGCATGAAAAAGACAAAAATGGTAGTATAACAAGAAAATTACACGAATAAACTGAGAATAATAAAATTTAATTGATTATATTATACAATGACCAAATGAATTATATATATAAATTTTGGCATAAACAATCATGATTAAAATTATATTGAAACATAAATCCTAATCACTTTGGTTACATATGAATCAAAAATACCATGAATTTATTAATAGAAATATAACCCAACATCTAATGAAGTATGAATAATTCATAATATTAATTTTATATTTCTATGGTATACACTTTTAAAATGTAATTTGGTACGTAAAAGAACATGTGTCTCAAAAAAGAAGTATCATGATGAAACCCTTAAATGGTTTATATACATTATTGTGTTCCTATTTTATCTAATGTATAATAAAAATATATTAATAATTTTTTATCAAGAAAAAATTTCTTGTTTATTCACTTATACATAAACCATTTTCTTTATTTATTTTATGGTTTATTTAATTACTTAATCCGTTCTGTCCACGTTAGTTATTTTGAGGATAGTCAATTAATAATTTGAAAATAAAATCTTTGTTTTTTCTATGGTTGAAAGAATATATTGTTACATCAGATATACCTTTATAATATTTAAATAATTATCATTATCATACATAAATTATAATTTTAAATATTCCCATGAATTTTGGTTATAAAAAACGAACTATGTCACAATCATAGAGACAGTAGGACATACAGATACATGTCTAACGTTTCCATTTATCTAGGATTCTGATTAAAATAATGTAAGGGTTATTTTATATTTAAATACAGGTCATAATACATTAGATAAAATATTAATTCCTTAAATAATATTAAATATACCATCCATGTATTGTTTTAATAATTAATGAATCGCATTGCCTCACAAGGTGGATGTACGCCGTACGCATGGATAACATTATCATTTTTTCATGGATGGTATGGTAATATAGTAAATAATATATTAATTTTATATAATGAATAATATTTCATGGATACAATAAATAAATATAAAATCAACCATCATAAACGACCATGAATCGTGATGTTGGAGAATAAATTATTTCTATTTGCAAATATGGAGTTCACTATTAAAATGAAAGAGTTTTTCATTTTCTATTTTATGGAAGAGGATATGGATATATGATATAAAATTAACATAAATAGTATCAATATATAGTAGATATTGATTTAATTATATCCTCATGGGTTATTAGTATTTTATGGATTTTGATGAATAATTAAAAGACAATCCCTTGGTTAAGAATATCACCTCTCATTCAGACATCCCTTTTTGGATTATACCTAAAGTCATCCTAAATTAGACTTATGATCATATCAAGGCCTCTAAGATGTGTGTAAAGATGTATGGAATGTAATTTGGTATGTATTGGTTAAATAAAAAGTGTTATGAATTATTAATATGGTAGGAGAGTGGGTGATCTCTTAAAAGTGGGGGACACGACACATTTTGAATATTTAAAAATAAAAATTTATACCCAAGTTTTACACATGAAACAAGGATATAGAATGAATAACATACAAAACATATATGATATAATGTGTAAATATAGATATAAAATATATGTTGGAAAATTTTATACATTATTGGAACCCATATCTTTTTAGTTAAACAATCTGGTAAACGTATTTTAACATTAACCACAATAATTAATTTTAACTATTCATAAGAAATATTATGAAACAAAAATATTTTTAAATTATTATATAATATTAATTATAAATATTAATAATAAGGAACATAATTTTCCAAATTCAATTCCCACAAGTGTTAGAATTTAAATTTAATATTAAACTAGCTTATGGGATGCAAAAATGGTTTTAAAAAGTTTTCATAAATATAAATAGATCAAATATAACATTTCAACATGAAATTGATTAAAATGAAATTAATGGGATTAAATATAAAAAAATTGAAATAATTTTATTATTAATAAATTTTATTAAAAAATATATCTTTTTAAATGATTGAAATGAATTGAAGGTTTTCAATAAAAAGTAGTATTTTTCATAATTCACTAATGATTGAAACCGTTTGGAAGAATCACAAAAACTATTAATAATATTAATAAGAAATTGTGATTTTACAAATGAATTTTATTTACTCAAATATATTTTATAAATTTTGTAAAAATTAGTATTATAATTTTTCACAAAAATCAATAAAAATCATTTATTGAGAAAAGTATTTTCAAATACTATAAAGAATTAACAAAAAAATTACTACTTATTTTTTAATATATTTTAATTATCAATGATATTAAATTTTAAAATGTTGTTATTCTATTTAATACTATTATATTTTATTCTATTTTATAATTGAAACATTAAAATAATAATATTTTAATAGTATACCGTGGTTCCTTTAAACTCATTATTGTGTGTTTTCTATCCTATCGAGCATAATGTTCTTTTAAAATACAAAGGAATTACACACCCTATAATTAACCTTCATAAACTTATATCTCTCAATATTTGAATATAATTTAACAATAATTCATCCTGCTTTATCTTTTAAAATCTTAATATAAATTATTTTAGATTTTTTAATGTATTATTTTACATTAATGTTTTATTCACTTACTGAAGGATATTTGATTACTCAAATTGCCTTTAAATCTCATCAATAAAATGAATCAAAATATAGAAAACTTAGATACATAATATTTATATTATAAAGTTATTTATTAATAAAATAATCATACTACATCTCTCTTTTAACATCTTAATTATTCTTGAATACCGACCCCATTTCATTTTTATGTTTTTCTTAGTAAGTTTTCTTCATGAATGATGTTGTTCTTCATGATATGTAAATAATATAAAATTCAAGATTCTTGAATCTAAAATGATTATGGATATTCTAATAATTAAAAAATGACTCTTTCATCACTTCATGAAATTTTATTCTTCCAAAATAAATCTTAGATACTATCTTTTCACACTGCAGAATCATCATAATTTCGATAAGTTTTGATCCCTATATAGAAAAAAACGACCCATAAAGTCTATGAATTCATTCTTACATAACTATAAGTGTTATTAGCACTAGTTTAGGTCTTCCTTATGATGGCTTTTATTCTTTCATATACAAGAAATTGATTTTTACACAAACTACATTTATGATTATGCATTGTTATATCATGTCTACATACAATAGAAATTATTCAAATGAAACACAAGATGACATTTTTTTCATTGTAGAAAAATGCATATCTAGAGTTCCAATGGAATATTATACATAATTTATAATCTAAATTTCATTGAAAATTACAAAAGCAAAAACATATCCTCAATGTAATAAAACTCATTCCTTCTCAAGAACAAATATCTAAAAAATTCTTAAAAATAATCCAAACATATTCCTAATAATTTTCTATATTTTTTATGTAGTGTTTGAAAAAAAATAAAAAAACCATCTTAATTTAAAAAGGTTATATGTGATATTTATGGAATTTTATCATCTAATGACATATATTTTTTTTTCTAAATTGAAATCGATACGTAATGGGATGCATTAAAAAAGGTAGAATGAAAATAATTATAGTGGATCATTAAATCATTAATATCAAATAATATGTCGTGACTTAACCCGGTAGGTCCCCACCTAGAATGAAAGTAAGACAACTGTGTTACCCCATAATAGATTCTAATGGTACTATGGTTGGAAACTAGCACCAAGAAAGAAATATATAAATAGGATCCCTCGGTCTATAACAACCAACAACAAAAATTCATATCTAATATGTAATAATATATAATATCGAAAAATAGATATATATAAATATATATAACATCTAATCTGATAACAATAAAATCATGATACAACATTTAAATGTATAGGTCTATAGTGGATGATTTTTGAAATGGAAATACATATGTAGATGAAAATCACTAAAAGTCATAATCGACACAAGGTATATGTTGAATCCTTGTTACTAAATAGTCTCCTTGAATAAACTCCATATACAATATCCCCCTCCACCAACCATTATATGATACTATGTAACTTCTCCTCTATCTCAATTATCTTCATGTGTTCCAATTTCAACTCTAAAAAATGAAACACCTTCACAAAAAAACATGTGTGGTAATATATCCTCTGAATGGGTGAGTATAAACATAACTAGTAGGATACCATAAAAACACATTATAAAGGTAAAAAAATAGAATGCTCCAACCTATTAATGATAAATAAAAAAGGTATCCAAATTAATTGAGATATTATCTAAATTAAATAAGACCATAGGAAATTTAGGGAAATAGTCTTTATAGCTTTGCTCAACGAAGTATAATATTACAAAAGAGACTAGTGATACCTAGGTTAATGTAAGTCATATAATACCAAAACTAAATATTTTCGACATGTGTTAAAAATAAAATAGAACAAAAAATTATAAAATGGTATTATTATCTCAAAAAAACTTATATACTATAATATCACAATTACTGATGCTCCTGAGCTACTAGACTCCCAAAACATTTGTCCCACCTTTATGGAACTATAGTTTGGGACCATTATTATTGTGGTATATGTGTACTGAGAGAGGGATTTTTTAACCCCTGTAAAGGATTGAACCATGATATGAAATGGATTACTGACTGTATCCTCACTACAATCATCTCACCAATAAACTATAATGTATCTAGATTATCTACGATCTAATAATTTTATAAATATAAATTTAGAAAAATTATATTGATTGATAGAATAATGCTTCTATTCTCTCAATGATAACATTCTCAGAATAGATTACTCATACATTATAGTATATCATTAACTAAGATACAATTGAGAATACTATAAATGACATTATACCTAGAATTTCTAGTCGAATACATGATTTATAAGTCTCTGAGGCACTGTTACTCATGTACTTCTACAGATTAGAACATGTGAAGTAAAAGTACATAGTGTGTGTTACAAGATATATGACATGTATAGTACTCATGTTGGATGGTCATGTACTAGAACAACCCAACTCAAGTTAAATCCATATACATTGCGTGTTGATGATGGTGCATGATGATAGTGGATAAGAGGCACATGATTTAGTATGACTTATTTAGATATAATTCAAATTTATCATTACATAGACTATATGGACTGGGATGAAGTAAATGAATTGTATCTTTCTATATGCTATGTATTACTGGAATACTCAGTTTGTAATACCCATGAAATAATATTATGTATGTAGAAGGAACCTCAAAGTATTCATGTACATGATAAGTTACATGGTATGTACTAGTGGTGTACACAATGTGTTGGTCTTTATATAGAAGTTGTTCATGTAAATGGGGTACAGGAAAGGGAACTCAGTCCGAAAATACACAACATATGACCCCGAGTCACATGATATGTGATTTTTTATGTCCAATTTCAAACCATTCTATGTTATATTACGAGTCATACAATGATATATTCAAGGGTTACATGACATAAGGTATTCATTTCATGTGAAATCTAAGGATGGAAACATACATATTTTATTATATTAGACTACATTCATTATAGTTTGTAAATTTTACAGGATCTATATTTTCTATGTCCGACTAATTTTTTCACCTTTTACTCTGACCACACATCCACTACAACTAAATTTTATCACCTTTGAACTCATTATCTCACTCTACTAGGGTGGTTATCTGGAAACATTTTTCATTAATTCATTAATTTTTATCCCTTCTTATAATCATTGAATAAACCATCATTCCCTCAAAACTGTGGGATAAAACAAATAATTCTAATGTTATCCTACATTTTAGAATTATTAAAACATGTTTCACCAAAATAAAAAATAAAATAAGAATATTGATGAGAGTTTTGGTTGGAGGAGTACTAGAATTACAATAACCTGGACTCCTACAATCAAATCTGATTTAAAATTAATATTATTTACAATTTTTATTTTTTATTGATAGATGTGGATTAATTTTAACCATCCAGAATTACATCATGAAATAGAATTATTAATAAACTTACATACTCAATACCTTTTATGTTTAAATAATTAGAGAAATTTGAAAACCCATTAATTAACTAAAACCGTATCATTCCATAGAAAGGGTAGTTTTCCAAATAATGCTAGGATTTTTTATTCCATGATAATACCTTACATTACCACATAAAATAATCAACACATGAAAACCTTCTTCAAAATAATATAAAAAACATCATTCCTCATAACCTCGGAAAATTTAAAATTAAGATGGGTGAGCTCAAACACCCAAAAATTGTATACATATGCATCAATAAAATATAAGTAGTTAGAATTATATGATTATAAGGGAATTAGAACATAATCAAATTCCATTCACATAACATAATATATTTCATACCCAACAAAACATGGAGTGTAAAACATGATTCATGGAATATGAAAATATTCATACTAGTTAAATATCATAAAATAGTGAAATATATTTTTCTTAATGTATTTATTTATACTCATAGAACTAATAGAGAACCAGTGTTGGTATCCTTGGACATCATAAATTCATCATGGAATCACGTAAGTTGGATAATTCAACCATTTTCTTAATAATATATACTATACAGTTAACTACATCATCTAATAGATGTTAATTAATTTAAATAATTTATTTTAAATTGTGATTATCTTATATATAGTTACCTTAGACACATTAACCATAGAATTGGAGAGATATATCAGTTTCACCTATTATTATGAGCTATATCAGGCTCACCTGTCATCTGGAGTTACGTTAAGGACACCTATTGTGATGAGCAATATTGGGATCACAAATCATCATCAATATTTTTCAAGAACAAAAAAATAAATAATGTATGTTGATCATTATTTTCATCATAAAACATAGATTAAATACCACCATTCATTTTATAACTAGAATATCCATTTAATGGGTTTCTTAATAATTTTCATCAAAACATCATTATAAGCCATCCAGAGTAAATATTAGGATGGTAAAACAAGGAATCATACCATTTGTATAATTAGAAACATCAATGATAATGAAATAGATGAAAAATGACTAAAAAATATTTAATTTAACATTTATGAAAAAATAGGGAAAATAACCATTTTATTACAATATCTTTAAAATATAATAATTACCAAAATATTAATAAAAGTATTTAATTTAAAAATAACCATGCAAGATAAAAATGGAATCTCAAAATAAAATAATTATTATGTTAGAAGTAATATACATTCCTATGGGAAACTATTAAATCATGATTCCTTACACACATTTAGTATAAATCATTTTATATTTTTTTCACGCATGGTGTTCCAACAATGTTGTATTCACTACCTGATGGACATCTGATGACTCAAATTATTTTGAAATATTGGAAAAAATGAATCAATCTATAAAAACCCTAGAGACATAATATTTTTATTATAAATTGATTTAATAACTATATTATCTCACTATATATCTCCATTTAAAATCATCATTATTCTTGAATACCATCTTAGTTTCATTTTTGAGGTTTTCTTAATATGTTTGTCTCATGAATGATGTAGATCATCATGATATAAAAATAATGTAATATTTATGATTCTTGAATGTGAAATGATTATTGATATTATAATAATTTAAAAAATACTCTTGCATTACTTCGTTAATTTTTATACTTCAATAGATAATCCTAGAAATGAACGTTTTACTATATAGAGTCATTGTGTTTTCCCTATTTTTTTATCACAACACAGATAGAAAATGATTCGTACAGTTACTTATTTCATTCTTAAATAGCTATTAATGATTTTAGTACTCATTTATGTCTACCTTGTGATGTCATTGACACATTCATAGAGATGAAATGGATGCTTACATTAACTTTTTTGATGATTATGCATTGGTAGATCATGTTTACTGAGAATAGGCATTATTCTTATGCAACACTAGATAATGTTTTTTCATTGTAAGAAAATACATATGTAGATTTCCAATGTAATATTATAAATAATTAATTTTCAAAAATTTAGGGAAATTTACATAATTACAAACTCATTCTCAATGTAATAAAACATATTCAATCTCAAAAACGACAATCAAAAAATTCAAAAAAAACACTCCAAACATATTCCAAACCATTTTCTTTAAATTTTATCTACATTTTCATAACAAATATCAAAACCATAAAAATTTAAAGAGATTCTGTACAATATTTATGTAATCATATATTATAATGACATATATATTTTTAGAAATTAAAATTGATAAGTGCGACACCCCAAACCTTATTTATCATTTAATAATAATATTATGATTTTATTCAGTTTAAATTTCATGCTATCCTAATAAAACCTGAAAAATAAACACCAGAATTTTATTTAACTAAACTCTAAACTGTTTACATTACAACAAGTTCAAAGTAAAACAATACTACCGAGAAATATATATTAAAATACATATTAAAATTATATGGAGACCACCAAATACAACAAAACCCCAAGAAGATAGTGAGGGACTTTTGGATCTATCACAAAAAACATCAGTATGGATAGAGCTAATTTAGCCACACTAAGCATCAGTGGAATGATGTGCACCATCTTCACCAAGATGTTTTGAATATGGAACACCCTTATACACATATATATAAGGTCTCAATTTAACTATTTCACCTAAGGTGACCATTTTTTTCATTTGTAAAAATGGGAGTTTAAAATCAGGTTACCGTTTTCATTTTATCAAAAAGATATATTTATAATTTTTATTTTTTTATGTAATTTTTTCTATAGTACAATGATTGAAAATTAATATAGTTTTTTGAGAAGAACAGTTTAACATAATTATTTTTATTAAAAAAATTATTTAATATTGTTTTTTTAATATTTTAATGAATTTATTTTGTGCTATTTCAATTTTTCATATTGTTATTTAAACTATTATATGAATAATTATATAGGTTTTATATAGTTTATGAAAATATTACAATTATATATAATAAATTGTATTAATGTTTCATAACATTATTAACATTTTTAATATATAATAAAACTATATTAATAGAATAATTATGAAGAAATGAATTGATCTTTTGATAAAATTCATTTTCATTTTGAACCATAAAGATATAATACACATATTTTAAGTATATAATATGAAATATACTTAAATATTAGTATATAATAATAAATATGAATAAAAATAATTGTTATTTCTTATTTAATTATTATAAGTATATAATATGAAATAAGTGAATTTATGTTTTATAAAAGAATTTTGTAATAAAAACTATAACTTTTTAAAAGTATTGATAAAATATGTATAATATATTATTAGTTTTGATTAACTTTTGACATTTTTTTCAGGTTATTGATAATATCATATATGATTATAATAGAGTAAATATATAATGAAATAATAATAATAATATAATATTAACAATATTATAATAGTAATAAAAGAATAAATCAGATAAAAAAATAATAAAGGAATCCTGTAAAGGGATTTTGGTGTCGCAATGCATGAGGGAAGATCTGTGAAAGGGGGGTCTGGGCATCAGATGCAGGTCACGACTCCGATACCTAGGTGAGGTGTTTTCAAGGCCGTTATTAGGGTTTCCAAAAAGTGGGGTCGAGCGGTATCATGATTTCAGGGTTCTCAAGCAGGCCTGTAGATGTCATTGAGGAGAGGAATCCATCGCCAAGGAATATATCGTAGTGGAGAGTGCAGTCTGGTGTCAAGGATTCTCAACTTCGGGTTTGTGGGATGTTGCCAAGGCACGGTCATTGGGGGGATTTGAATTCAGCTGTGGTTTGAGTTTTCTCTAGAATGAAGACCAACAGCCATGGAAGGTTGGTCTGAGTGGAGTGAACCTAGGTATCGGATTAGATTTGTGGCATAATAGGTCCTTAATTTTAGGTTTTCGAACTGTTGATAGGTTGGTTTCTTGTTCCTCATCATTTTCTTGTTAGTCTCCTATTTATATTTTTTGGATGGAAAATATGATATTTGATTTTCTTAAAAGTGTAAAATCTATCTAGTTGTTGAATTTAGTGGTCTGATGTCGATTAAGACCGACATGTAATTTTTTTTGTAATCTATCAATCTTATTTAATTTGAAACAAATATATTTAACAATGTTTTGAATATATAATGTATATGTATATTATAGTGTGTTTTCTTCATTAACAAACAGATTGCAAGGCACACATATTGTGTTGATCCTATTTTAGTCATTCGATATTAATTCTGTTTCTATTCATTTGATGGTGGGCTGTATTTTTGAGCTTTCACACCAATATTGTATTGTTCCACAGTTTATATAATGGGGATTTTTGCTTAAAAAAATCCTTAATTGACAGTGAAAATGTGAAATTTTCACCCATAACCTCTTGGGTTTTCTTCCTCTTAAGTCTGCACCAATGTGTTCCACAACTCCTGCTCATCCTTAAGCTTGTTGGGGTAAAATATTAATTTTGATCATTTATTTATTTTTTCATCTTATATTTTGTAAGGGAATTCAGATTTATTGTTGAAAATAGTAATGGTTTTTCTTTTTGTGCTTTGTATCTCTGGTGGAAAATCATATATACATGCTTTGTATGTATGTATATATATATTTATATAGTCTTCTATCCTAAAACTATTTTGGATTTCTAAATGTTGTTTATAAATGTTTATCCGACATAAGAAGTAATTATTTGATTGTGAAATGAAAAAAGCGTACACTTATTTATATTTTTATATGGAATATATATATAAATAGGTATATATATATATATATTATCTCTAAGGTGAGTCCGGGTTTCTGAAAGCTTATAATTTGTATCTATTAATATTTATAAGGTTTGTAATTATATAACTGTTCGTTTAATATGACTTTTTATAATGAAATATTGAATATACATGTAGTGTGTAATCAGAAATATATACATAATTCAATCTAGTTATATTTTATGCTATTAAGTATGATTTTCAATATTTAAATAAATACTTGGATGTGAATAAATTTTTATGTTCAAGTGGATTTTTATTATTACACAAACATTAATTTTTATGTATGTATGTCGATGCGTTTATGTACATTAAAACCTAACATGAGTTTTTTCCACCCGGTGATATTGGTAATTAATAAAGTTATATAGTGTTCATTAATGGTAAGGGAATTAATATTTATTTTCATGGTTTTAACTATACTCTCTACTTTCTGATTCTATGCACATGTTATTTTTTATAGTTTACATTGTGTTTTAGAGAATATTCTATAAGGGTTATATTGATTAATTTTATTTAAATTCATTTTAGAATTTTTTTTCTACTTCAATAATTCATTTATTATTTTAAGAAAATTTAATTTACATTGCAAATGAAGATTATATTAAACAACCACATTTTTAATTTTACATTATTTGTTAGTTAGAGTTTCTATTTATCTTCATATAAACTAATATACTTGCATGATCAATTATACTTTTCCAAGTGTATTAAATGGAATTAACTTCTATTAAGTAATCCATTTCCATTAATAAATTATTAAGAAAAATAAGAAATTATCATGTTATACGAAAACCCCATCCATTCATTAATTGTGGGTTTTAAATCAATATAACATGTGCAATGAATGTTTACTAGTTTATGAATGTTGTTTGGAAAATTGTAATCTAAATAATAACTGACATATTAAGATTTAGTCCATTTTCATTTCCGTTTATCACGTCATGAATTGAGTAGGGATAATATCTATTCTGAAGTCATACATATGTAATTTTAAGGCATTGAAAGTATATTAACATGGTAGAAGTGTTTGTAATGTTTTTATTATTTTATGTGATTAATGATAAATGCATTGGATTTAGTATGTGATGAGTGGGGCTCGTTATAGCCTCTTGATGCATGAGTAGGTTTAATGAGACAAATAGACGTGGAATTGTCCAAGTCCTTTCCCAATTATGATTTATGGATTTTGGCCAAGGCCTTAATCATATTAAACGTCTTGGTGGAGGCCTTGACAAAATCCGGCATTATACACTCTCCTCATTGTAACTATTTAATTTTATCAACCCATAAAATATTAAACTAGTTGAATTTTATTGGTTAAATAGAATATTTTTATGCGAATCAAAATAGGTAAAAGTTTATTGATTATTAATTATTTCAACACTCAATGATTAATCAGTCAGTGTATGTTTCAAGGTAGTGAAAAATGAAATTGAAGTTATTATTTTTCATCCGAAACATTGATCACTTATTAATCTTTCATTTAAATTGTATACTTTCATATTTACATGTCAAACCCATAAAAATTAGAATTACATTTTATCCTTTTCACCATATGAACTGTATGAGCAGGCTCATAAATAAATCATTAATCCTTATAACTCTGTTAGTATTCCTTGAATTGTGCTCTTTTAATTCTTAGAAAAATGTTATGTTTGGATTCATGTATTACAACATTCCTTAATATGTTATTTTAATAATTTTTTTCAAGTAAAGTTTGAAGAAGGATTTAATAGGTATGTTATATCATTTTAAAACCACTTATCGAGCATTTGTATGCTCACCCTACATTTTTAAATAATTTTATTATGTATCAATTTTTAGCCGAGGAAGAATGTATGAAGTGGCTAGTTTCCCAGAACCTGAACTGCAATGATCCTTTGTGTGGGACATGATGTGTATAATATCAATGCATATTTTATGTAAAAAATGACGCATCATGTTTTATGTAACAGACTCCAGGTAGTCTGGGGCCGGGGAGTCACAGTTGGTGTGAGAGGTACGGTTTAGATATCTCTAAAAAACTAGAATTGAACTAAAAAAAATTAATTAAGAATTACTAAGTATGATGTTTTCTTAAATTTTAGATGAAAAATGAAAATTCCAGTATTATATCTCTTCTTATTGAGGGTCTAGAAACTATAGTTTCCATATCGATCCACGACAATATTGTAAGGATATCACACACTCATATGACATAAAAAAAACTTCTACGGCATGTCTAACTCTCCCAATGTACTTCAACTCTAGTGAGGAGTCAGTTTAGACTATCTCTTTATAATGAAAATTCAATTTTCATCTTATGAAAATTGGGGAATGTACATATGGTGACTTCTTAGATTCTTCACTACAGTAGAAGGCATCCCCTCTTTCATGGATTTCCAAGAATCTGCTGCAGTGGGTGACCTCTGCACATCATATATGTGACAAATCTTGTCCAATGGACATTATGGATTAGTAATGGACATTGAAATCCATGAAATTGAGACCTTTCATTCTTTTTACAGACATCAAGTACATAATGATGTCTCTTGGATTTACACCCATCATGTATCACTATAGAGACCCCATAAGTGCACCCAAGAATTTGAACCAGACTGCTCAGGGTGCATTTTCTTTAGGGAGATTGAGTGTTTTGAATTTTTTTTGGGATTCATCTAACTGGGAACTGGGGAAAGCGTTAGTCATGGGTGTTTTGTACCAGTTTTTTTTATAAAAATTCAACTTTTTATTTATTCTTTCACTTACCTTTTTACTGTTTGTTCTTTTGGATGAGTTTCACTAATCGGACTTTCAAGAAAAATTTTATTTTCACATGGATGGAGAACCATGTATCTTATCTCTTTCTGTTGAGGTACTAGAGGCCATTATGGTCAGAACATGTGAGGAAGAATACCTTCCCTTCATAAACCTGTGAATAACTTGCAAACATCATTATGAAGTACCCAACAGTCTAGACATTCATCGCTTCTGCCAAGGGATTTCTTATATCTACCACCACAATGCCACAGTCCAACTCGCTGAGTATAGAAGAAGGGGAATGTACAATGATGGTCTTTTCTTATGCTTTAATTTAGCCCAAAACCTCACAGCCAGGGATAGGTTTCAAGAGGCTTCTTTGGAAGGGATCATTCGTGCAGCCTATATGTACCAAATCTTGAGATTCAGTTTGTATAACCACATCTACGACATTGACATTCTCAAACATGATACAATCCATGGAGTTCTTAGAGAGTTTTTCCATTCATAAATCATTGAACTTTCATCCATTCGAGCCTCCCTCTAGAAGCCTAAGTGTGAAATGAAAGAGTTTAACCCTTACTGTCTAAGGTGTGTCTATGCTAGGGAAGCAAAATAATTAAACACCAATTTTTGTATTCTGATGTGTACACCTGATGAACCTCTATGATAGGGGATGATGTGAAGGGAATTTGAGAGTATTCTTAGCATAGTAATATGAAATGAATTTTGAGGACTCAATTCAGGATAGGGGGATAATGTGACACCCCAAAACTTATTTCACATGTAATGATAATATTATTATTTTATTCTATTTAAATTTCATGCTATCCGAAAAAAACAAGAAAAACAAACACAATGAATTTTATTTAACTAAACACTGAAGTGATTACATTACATCAAGATCAAAAGAAACCATACTAGCCAAATATATATATATTAAAAGACCTATTAAAATTATAGATGTAGGATCAAAATAATGAATGTAGATGCTCAATATATATGATGGGGTGAATTATATACTTTAAAATTACTTCGGAACCATTAATGATTGCTATCATTTTTAACCATAATGAAACTATGTTTAACAAAATTAAACAAGGTAAATTCACAAAACCTCTTAGTTATACAAACATGCTAGATTCTGGATATATGTTTCCAAAAAACAAACTTAGGAAATGTTTACAAGTAAAAAGTTTCTACCTTAAAGCTTATAGAATCTTACTAATCACAGTATACCACTACAAGAAATTATAATATAGTTATACATTCTTTATTAATCAAAATGTATCAGAAAATAAACTTGAAACAATACAAGTAACAATGATGAAATAATTAAACCAAAGAGAAGTGTATCCAACAACCATGGATAAAGGCCCCTTGATTTATACATTCAAGAAATTTTGTCTTACCCACACCAGGGTAATCCCTTGATAAGAATATTAGAGTCTATATTGAAATCCCTGCAAGATCTCAAACATCATGGTAGTCATCACTTATGTCTTTTTTAATAAGGAAGTCCTCGAATATTATGGTATTTAGCACCTCTGTCTTCTTTATCATGGAATTACTCGAACATTATGTTAGTAAAAAACTCTATCTTCCTTACCATGGAAGTCCTAAAATTTTAGGGCAGTTGGTACCTCTGTCTTCCTTATCATGGAAGTCCTAGAACATTATGGTAGTCAGCACATCTGTCTTTCAATTCCTCGAATCCCTCTATTGTACACAACAACAATTCGAGTCGCATGAAGCAAACTGAACAAGATGTTCAGTATGCACAATGGATGGGAGTCTATCTCTTTAGAAATAACTTCAGTGGAATGTAATCTCTAGATTGATAAAAAATTATCTACCATGCTCTTTCAAATGAGCTCCTATTTATAAGCATTTCTTCAATGGTTGACTCCCTCCTCTAATGGTCATATTTTTTCTTGAATCTAAGAGGGACCTGAACATGTGTCAATTAGACAATAGTTAATTATAAATAGAATACATGACATCGTTTCATTAATATAAAAAGAGTTATAAAAAAATGGTTTCTTAACCAATTCCATTTTTTGGAGTCTTGGTAAAAAATAGAGTTTGGAGTCTATGCAAAAAACATTCAGAGTATATATTTTATGGATATTTGGATTCTGTTTTTCAAGGAATTTGGAATCCTAATTATATAGACTTCAGAGTCTGAATTCTACGGAATTCGGAAACTGAATTCTACGAGAATTCAGTGTATGAATTTAGAGAATTTAGAATTGTAATTCAGAAAAATATAGATTCTGAATTCAAAAGAATTCGGAATCCAAATTCAAAAGAATTTGGAGTCTAAATTCAAGGAATTCGAAATCTGAATTAAGATAATTCATAGTCTAAATTCATAGAATTCGTAATCTGAATTAAGAAGAATTCAGAGTCTGAATTTAGAGAATTATGAATATGAATTCAGAGAATTCAGAATCTCAATTCTGATGAAATAAGAATCTGAATTCAGAGAAATTGGAATTTGAATTCAGATGAATTAGGAATATAAATTTAGAAGAATTTGGAATCTAATTTCAGAGAATTGAGAATCTGAATTCAGAAGAATTTGGGATTTGAATTCAGAGAATTCAGAATCTGAATTCATAACCTAAAAATAGAATACTCTATATCAAAGTATTTATAGGATTCAAAGGGTTTAGATATGAAACTAGATATTACAATTAAAAGATAAATGATAATGATTTAGAGAAACTAAATCATGAACAATGAAAACAAAGGTAAGGAGAAAAGTGCCTTTCGAAGGAAAATTTTACTTAATAATATAAATCATATGGGAAATAAAATTTTCTTTAAGATAGAGTGTTTCTAATTGTCATAACATAAAGGAATGGAAAATTCCAAAGGAAACCGTATTGAATCAACAATAGGGAGACCACCTAATAAAAACCCCCATGCAGATAGTAAGTGTCTTTGGGATCTGTCACAATAAACATCTGTATGTCCAGAGCTACATTAGCCACTGTGATCATTAGTGTAGTGATGTGCACTATCATAACAAAGATGTTTTAAATATGGAACACCCTAATAAAGGTTTTATAACTTCTCAATTTGATCGTTACCCCAAGTTATTACCAATTAATAACAATTATTACCTATTTTTTCTAGTGATTTGTAATTATTATTAATTAATCCTAATTATTACTAATTAATCTGAATTATTACTAATTAATCCTAATTAATACAAATTAATACAAATTATTACTAATTAATCTTATTTATCAATAATATATCTTAATTATTACAAATTATTACTAATTCATACTAATTAATCCTAATTATTATTAATTATTCAAAATTATTATTAGTTATTACAAATTATTAATATTTATTTGTAATTATTACTAATTATTATTAATTATTTGTAATTAAGAATAATTATTACTAATTATTTGTTATTATGACAATATATATATTTATTAAAATTTATTACTAATTATGACAATTCTATACTAATTATTACAATTTACTTCTAATTATTACAATTTATTACTAATTATTACAATGTATTACTAATTATTAATAATTCGTTATAATTATTACTAATTAACACTAAACATAAATATTCATAAAAACAAATAATGATGAAATTAAATATCTAAATCTAATTTAATTTAATTTCATCTAATTTAATAAAAATTATAAATAAAAAAATAAAAAATTTTCAATAAAATAGATAATTACCTTGAAACTGAAGTTTTCATAGTATAAAAGCCAAAGAATATGCTCAAATTTAAAAGTTTAAACTATTAAAAAATTTAGAAGAAATTGTTTTTTAAGAAAGGGAGAGAGAAGTTGAGAAAGGAGTTAAATCATAAAAAATGGATGGAGTTATATATATTTTATATTATTTACGATGAGATTTTTTTTGATGATTCCCGTCGCAAATGACCACTGCCCACATTCATTACAGGCGGCTGGTAAAAAGTTATTTTTCATGGGTCTAATCGCAAATGTATACCTGCCGACATACTATTTGTGACGAGACACATATCCCATCACAAATACTAAAAAAAATTTCTTGGTATTTGTGATGGTAATAAGACCCCGTCGCAAATACACTTCCTACGATTTCGCACGCACATTGCAACAAACCTTTGGTGATGCGTTGTTTTCCCACCCATCGCAAATTTCTATCATTTACGATGGGAGAATCATCCCCTCGCAAATAACCCATCGTAAATGCTAATTTTTCCCATAGTTAAATAGGATTCTTAAAGAAGAATAATATTTTATAAAATACAATAAATAGAAGAAAAAAGATGGGGAATTACGATGGTTATTACTGGAGCAAATACATTAATAAGTGAAAAAGAAGAAGTAGAACGCTTCAAAGAAGGGATCCTAGATAAAAGACATCTCACTCTATAATTTCCTAGATAAATTGAGTGAAACCTTGTCTTCTATAAATAAATCTCATAATTCACGTCCCAACTCCTCCAAAATAGAAAAATACAAATTTATAGAGTGGTGGGGTGGCTAGGTTAGAAGTGATTTGGAGTGTGAATTGGGAAATTCATCCAAATTTTTAATTAGAAATTTAATTGCAATCTGGAATCTCAAAAAAGGTGAATAAGATTTAATTCAATTAGGACTACTTGTGATAAATTATTTATCAATCCCTTGTTAAAATTTGGGCCCAATCCAAGCATGGATGAAGATGTTATAGCTGAAATACTGATGAGATACTCAATCTAGTGGGTCCAGCCCCCATTTGACTCCATGGTCCTCTTACTCTAATCAAATTCTCAATCCCTGACCTGAATAAATATTTTATCCCATTTAGTTATGATCACGAATGCCAAATATTATTTTCTATTAACTCATAAATAAATATTTATGTATGAAATACTACAATAAATTTTAAAATGGAAAAACTGGAATTTTCATCAAATTTTCAAATGAATTGTCTAATCCCAATTATGATATAAATAAACATATTTTTCAATATTTGAGGATGTTATTTCATTTATTATCAGTAAAATATTAAATAAAATTGCATCTTATCATCTATTCACACAAGAAGATACCATTTTTTGAAAAATCCCATAAATTCACCATATGTAATATTTTATGTGATGATATCGAAAATGATGTCCATTTTCTCAAATAAAATTTCCAAAATTGATAGAAATTATGTAACTCCCTGTCATGAATGCTACTAAACTGGCACCCTAATCTAGTGTGCCACATGAACAAATGAGTGGCTCCCCATATGCTTGAGGCAACTAACTAGTAGTGAGGGTATAATGAGGTATGTGGGGAGATAATACAATCATTACCCATGAAGAAAAAAATTGAAGTAAATGTAATAAATAATATAAGATGTAATAAATAAAGTCTATATATGATATAATGAATTACAAAATCTGTGTAAATTCCCACAACCAATACATTAGACATGATATGTCATTCTAGTATCATGTGCCAAGGATCCCCAATTTAAATGACACAATGACCATCTGCAAAATGGTTCCTAAAATTAGTATGGACCCCCTAATCCATAGTCTACACCATATTATAGATCATAAATCTGACATATGTTCCTTACCCTTATCCTAGAATGTGACCATAAAATCTTCTTGGTTACAAATGTCATCCCATGAATGATGTGAGTATAAATCAGTTTCCCACCACCAATGATGTCTAAAGTAACATCTAATCAAATAACAGTGGATGGAAAAGATAAATAAATAGTATAAATAAAATATTGAATCATCTTTAAAATTTAAACATTTTTCAATTAACCATTATATACCTTTGGTAATACCAAAACACCAAAACATCCTAGAACTACATCATCTATGTTAGAGGTCTATTCCATAAAAAATGGGTTAAAATTTTCTCATTAATCATCATTTGGAATTCGTTGATCAGTTCAATTTCACATACATAGGTGAACAAATCAATTTACCCATCTTTTATAAATGGGCATCAGTGCCCGGATCTCCGTGTTGACACCTTAACCTAGAATAGGAAACACTTTTTCCATAATATTAAGTCTAGGATATCGAAAATTATTTCATTCATACAGAATGAAGGAAAATAAGCTACATTAAAAACATACTCACCCATTTGTGGGTGCCATTGCTTCTCTCATATCCAACCATTCCAGCCATTCTAATTCCACAAATTTTATCAATCATGGGCTTTTAGACACATTTCAATATCATGGGTTCCCCGCTTTCTATTCAGCATTAGTCACATAGTCTAACTCATTCAACATCATTAACAAAATTCAATACATAAACCATTTAACCATTTATTTCTATTAAACAATCAATAAGGATTCATTAAACAAATTAATCAATATCTTAAACCCCTTTACCAATTTAACATTATATTTTTATCCCTGATAAAACCTATTTTATTTAAAAATATTCCAAACAAACCCTTATACCTTTCTAACTTATTCAAATAATAGGTAAAACTTATTTAATCATTTAAACCCTCTATCTCACAATTCAAAATCCCTTTAAAATTTTCAATGGAATGAAACACTTTGTGGGTGGACTAAAATATGGCCTCATAGTTTTCAGGAAACTTTTAGAGGATTGTGAGAGGTATAGTATATTATATGAAAACCCAGAGTACCATTCATAGTAAAAAACAAAAATACAAAACAATGAAAAAAAATTCAAAACATTATACTAATGAATGATATCATGATTACAGGGGAACACTCATAGACCACCTCCCTAAGCACACAGTCATTAACTCTCCATAAATTTCCCATTGATTCAAAAGAAAGAAACTACAAAAACTGAAATAGAGGATTCCCAAGAAAGGGGTTTGGATTAGGGGAATTTTAACGCATGGAAAAACTACACTGATATTATTCTATAAAATAGAGTAAAGAAGACTCATAGTCTCATGGAGATACTTTATTGAAAACCAATTATTTTTAAAATGACCAAATATCCAATTATAAATGTCAATAATTGGGGAGTTATAGATTTGTTTATGACCATTTTTTATTAGAGGTGGAATGGGTAAGAAAATATGATAGGAACCCATTAAGCAAGATCGGTAAATTTGGTAAAATACATAATTTTATAGATTCACACACTTTATCCACACAGTTTTCCAAAATATATTCCAATGATGTGGTATCCTCTCTTCAAGGGAAAACTATGATGTGTGGTTTGAATGGCCACCTGCATTGTTTGAAAAACCTTATCGTAGATGTGATGGTACCAATGTCCAAGGGGATTAAGATACACAGTTTCCTAGGTAATTATATATGGGTTTTTAACCTTGTTCTTACCTCATCAATTCCATATATTTGTGGGTAATAGTAAGTAATATCCATTATATAAATGTGCACCATGAATGAGATATCCCTTTTCCTATATTTTTCATATATGGGGCCCCAAGGAAACTCCCAAGACCCTCCCTTCTCTTTTTAGGAATTTAATTTACCAATTTAAATAAGTATAACCAGAGATAAAATAAAACTTTACCTCTTTGGTGATCAGAATCCTTCTGCCTTCCCACACAATAACAACTCATCCTTGAGATTCTCTACCAAGAATCTCTAAGCATCAATGGTAAGGATATCATGCCACTATGACCATATATTTTCTTCCCTCTCCTATTTATCTACCTTATTATGGTTATGCTTCTGCAACACCTAGACCAATGGAATGATCCTCCCCTAAGGTGTTTTCTCACTATATTGGCACAAAAAAATTAGATGTTCCTTAAAGTATGTGTCAGCCTTGAGCTCAACATCACAAACATCAATCAATTGAGAAAGGTCAGGGTTTCACTTATTAATATATGACCTATGAAATTGATCATGAATAGCACCATATAGTTTTTTATGAGCCAATCGGTATACTATCGGTATGACCCTATCCACAATCTAAAATGGCCCAATATTATTGTTCATCAAAATTCCCTATTTATGAATTAGATGGTGATGTAATATAGGAAATCATTGAAGGAAAAATCTATTACCCACTTCAAATTCTAGAGTTTGATGAAGTTAATCAACATATGACTTCTATCTAAACAATTCCATATCCAAATTCATCGGTATCAACTGAATTTTCTCTAATGTATCTTATACGATACTCAGCTACAAAAGTATGAATCTCATTCTTTCATCCAACATAATAGTGATCTAAGTGGCCAACCAATGATTTCTACCTATTATTCCATCTATTCCATCCCCTAATATGTATATTTATAAAAGAACTAAATAATTTCCAAATACTTCTTTAATGCTTCACTAAATTCTAGGATGCATACTCTTAAGAGATCCATTAATAATTGGATAGTATTCTCTAATATCTCATTTGTTTTTCGTTCAAAATCAGACCCAAAAGTAAACTATATACTAAACACCTTTAGCAACCCATTGTGAAAGTGTGATGTAAAATGTGGGCCTTGTTATAAAATGATAATATGAGGTTCCATATTCTAGTGTACTATCTCATGGACAAATAAATCACCAAGCTAGATAAGAATGAAATTCTCTCAAATTGGAATGAAGTTGGTTATCTTTGTTAATCGATCTACAATCACCCATATCACATCATTCCTCTATAGAGTCCCCGTAAATCCCACCACAATGGGTATGGTTACATCATCCAACTTCTATTATGAAATGGGTAGACACCACAAAAGTGCAGTGATCTACTCATACATATCCTTCACCTTCTTCTAGGTATTCAATAAGATCACAAAACTTGTGATATCCATTTTCAAACTTGACCAGCAATACTATCTCAAAATATTATATTACATATTGGTCAAACCGGGGTACATCACCCCCAAGGAGGCTTGAAACAAGGGCATTGGCCTCTCCCAAAAACATGGGGGCACAACTATGTGACCAAAAACATAAATAATATAATCCTCACTAATGTTTCCATCAGAAGATATCTCCAAAACATCTTGTCTTTTCCTCAGTACCAATCAATCCGAGTCTTCTTACTAACTCATTTTTACCGAGTTCATAAGTAGGAAAAAATATGATAAAGGCTTGTGTGTCATACATTCATGTTATTCTTGGACACCTATTTGTTTATTAGGGAACAAATCCATCTTCTTCAACATAGAACTTAAATCTAGGACAACATGATTTTACATCTTCTGGATTAACACATTAACAATGATGTTCCCTTTTCTTAGTGTATAAAATATTTTATTGTCAAATGATTGCACATATTCGACCCATATCCACTATCGAAGATTATATATCCCTGATAGAAGATATATTTGAGGATCTTATGATTAGTATATTCTATAAAATCTCTTCCAATAAGGTAATTCCTCAATCATTTATAGCATACACAATTAAGGCCAACCTGAGATCATGTGTTAGATTTTTCAATTTATGTGACCTCAACATTCATGATCCATATACCACTACTCGATCTCCTAGACTCAGTTATTCCCTATGCCCAATTGTCAATGTATCAAAATAAAAATTAAAAACCTCACTTGGTTTGGGGATGATCTGAATTGATGCTGTGGTCAAACATCTTTTTAGCTCCTAGAAGGCATTGTCACATGCCTCAAATAGGTCAAAATTTATACCCTTCTTTGTGTGGAAATATATTGGTGTCTCCAAATGAGAATTGTATTTGATGAAAATTCGATAATAACATTCCAAACCTTGAATGATTTAGATAAAAAAAATTAGTAGGCTTCTCCCATGAAATAAATGCTCAATGATTCTTAGGATCCACTGATTCACCTTCTTTTGATATGATATTACTAATGAATAGAACAATTATTATCCATAACTGAAACATAGATAGCTTGGGGTATACCATATTCTCTCTATGTGAACATAAGACAATGTTGACATTGTTTTATTTCCATGAGTCTAGAGGTACACTATGATATCATCAATGAAGTTGACCACAACTTGATGTAAACTCATTTGAAATATTCATTTCATCAAATATATATTCAAAAACATAATTTTTTAGGCTCAAATGACATCAATAACAAACCCATACAAATAGTGCCTAATTCTAAATGTATTTCAGGGATATAATATGGTATCACCATCAAATTTTCAAAAACTTATCTCATATGAGTCTCTAAAAAAACTAAAATATCCCTCAGTTATTCAAATGGATCATAAATACATCTAATAGGATACAATTTTATGACTATAATCCATTTAAAATTTTGATAATCAACACATAAATTCGATTTTCCATTATTTTTCTTTGAAAATTACATTGGTAATCCCCATGGTGAAATAATAAAAGGGTTAAAACCTTTATTATACAGTACCTCCAACTGATTCTTAAGACCATGATGATATTTTGGTGGCATTATATTTTGAGGGATAGAAAATGGATCAACCCCTAGTATTAGCTATATTTTTAACTCAACAACTCTCTCAAGTATATTCCTTGAGATTTCCTTTGGAAACACATCGTAAAACTAATACACAACTAGAAATAAGAAATTATGATTCACTCCTGTATGATCAAGTATAATTACCACAACCAAGTTTTCTATCTCCCCTATTTGAGGTTGAAATAGCCATAAAAATCCTCCATTGATATTACATTCCCAATGAAAGACATAGGATTTTACCTTAGGAGAAGAGAAGGTCACTCTCCTACCTTTACAATCAATTTGATCTTGATATGATATTATCCACTACTATCCAAATATCAGGTCAAAACATGACATCTAACTCATTTATAAGTCCCTTGAAAAATGATATTCACTGAACTAAAGGGAACACCATTCACAGAGATAAATTCCCTCTAATTTCATCCCTATTATAGTTCCAATAGACATGACCCTATAGCTAACCTTCATAATAAAATGAAAAACAGTCAAAATTCAAAAATATATAAATTATTAAAACTATATTATTTTAAACAAACCACTAGTAACCATTGAAGATACAAGAAACTTACCTTAGATGATTGATGGTGTACCCTCTCCACACCCTATTGGAGGATGAACTACAATTATCTAACATATATATCTACCGTTATCTATTATCTATGTCCCATGATCTATAACAATTTTCGAATATGGTTGTTACTTCCCTATATCTCCTTATCCCCCACCCAATTTGTTGCGGTCAATTCAAATAAAACTGACAAACTGATATGACGTAAAAGATCCCCAATCAGTTGTCAATATTATACAAGATCCTCCATCACTATCTATCAGTCATTGGTTTATACAAAACCTTTTTTGGGGTCCCATACCAAAAAAATCATATCACCCAACTGGTGGTTGAATAAAATGACCTCACAAGTGATTAGGCTTTCCATAATGATACAAAATCACCTAACCCTTACCTTGAGAGGCTGATCCTCTCTCCTAATTTCTCTTCCAATAACAACATAGATAAAACTATCATAAGGTCACATTCTACCATATGTATATGTAACACTAGATATCCATAATAATCATGCCTTCCAAACACTTGAATCCACCTTTAGATTCCCCTAATAAATTAGAGCCTAATTCACCATCCCACCAAACATTTTCTAATAAATTATAGTCACCTAGATCATGATGTCACATATCTATTCATCAATAAAAATTTTCACCATAGTTGTGTCATACCCCACTATAGTTGTAATAAAGTGCCACATTTTAATTAAGTGGACAACATAATCCATCACTCTCATTTTAACCATGGTCAACCGCATAAACTCCTGTTCTCTATCATACCTCAGGGTCTGTAGGTAAAAATCCTCCATGAATATTTATTTGATGTTATTGAAATAGATATTCTTTATCTATTCATCCCAAGCATTAATATACAACTAGTTCTTCACTAGTCAACATAAAATGTAACATGGTAACAGTAATCTATTCTCAATAGGATTTTCAATGTGATCAATAATAGTTTAGATAGACTCAATCTCAAAATCATCATCCTCTAGGCTACCCTTCCCCATAAACTTTGGAAGATGTAGCCTCTAAAACTCTCTAGTCATGTCAAAAAACTAGTTAATACTTTTCCTAGGTCTTTCTATATAAAATACATAAAATGAGAAAATTTATTGTGTAAATAATCGTCCTCTCCATCACTTGGACCCAACAAGGGCTTTTAATCTACTACTGGTGGATAATTCTTAATCATTTAAACATATCGTACTATCAGAAACAGATGGCATGACGAAATTTATCTAGAATGTAAAAAACATTTAGAAACCATACCTTGTAACGTTCACATTTTCACACATGAGGACGGGTTAAAAACGAGAAACAAAATGTTACTCTACATACACTATCCAAATGGATACAATTGTAGAATCGTCACTATCCTCTGTCAACCATATTGTGAGATGTGTCTAACTCAAGGTTAACTATAATTTTAAATTTTAATATTAATATTTGACACCATTTAAACATATTTAATCCACCCAAAATTAAAAATAACCATAAGAACAATTTAAACCATTTTATTATCATACTCTAACTGAATCCATTGGGGCATCTTCATTAGGAAATTTTTTTAAAAACCATATTGACAGATAAAGAACATTTTTCATTTTCCATATCCCAACCATAAGCATTATATTTATTTTCTTCCTAGATTGATGAATGTAACATAAATTCATTTGTTACTAAGTTGATTAATGCATACAAAATCATATTCCATAGTAGACCATGATGAAAATCATATAAAACTGGATTATCACACCACATGTGAATCACCCATGGAAAACTATAATCAACTATACTGAGTGAACATCAAGATTAGTTATCCCTCCCTAGGAACTTGGGGTTTTCCTAGAACATAGGATAGATACTCCCATTTTTGGTAAATTTACAAGGATTTTTATATCCAAGTATCATTTCAACCTTTCCAATTTATCAAAACAATATAAAAAAATATTGTTCTGATACCACCTCTTAACTTCGAAACCCTGGTGCCACTAAACTGTTACCCCAAGCCAATGCAACACATGAACACAAGCGTGCATCCCCATATGCCAGCAGAAACCAACTAATAGCGAGGGAAAAATAAGGTCTGATGGGCGATATACTATCATTACTCATTAATATTAAATGTGAAAGTTATTGTAAGTAATAAAAAAATCATTAAAAATTATAACCATCAATTATGTGATCAAATACCAAAATTGGATTATTTTCCACAACCAGTACAATTTACAAGTTAGTTAATAATCATGTCACATGTCACAAATATAAAAAATAAAATACACCTTGATAATCATAAAAATTGGTCTAAACTATAGTTTCATGCCTTCATCCATGCATCATCCCATATCACAAATCATCCACCTAATATATTCTTTTCACATTGCCTTATCTACACCCATGAATGCTTCTCGGGTATTGATGACAGACAGAGCTGGTCATCAATACAATTCAGTAGTCCAGAACCAATGGTGTCAAAAGAAATATGTCATCTAATAGTTATGTATAGAAAATGTAAAAAGAGGTAGCAAGGAAATAATGAAACATGTATCATCATTTAACATTTTATAATTAACCACTTGGTCCATTTTGTTATACCATGACACCAAAACACAGTCATCCAACATCATTCAAGATGGAGGTGTTTTCCAATCAAAAAATTTGATACACATTGACATTTAATCCAAAATGGGTATTGGATGATTATTTAAATTTTCATATTCCATGGTGTACAAAAAAATATACACATATTATACAAATATTTATTATAATCTTGATCATTATTCCAATTCCCCAAAAAATGTAGGAAATGTCACTTAACGCATATCAAGTATAAGATGGTGAGAGTCATGTATAGTCATCCATAAAAAAGGACAAGGAGTAGCAAGTCTAAAATCCTTACCCTTTGGTGGGGTCCATCTTTTCTTCCATCGTTAACCATTTCATTAATAAATATTTCATAATGTCCAACACACTAGGACTTTTAAACATACTATAATATCAAGGTTTCACTACATTCCATTCATAATTATTCACATGATTTGAGCCATTAAAAATACTTAACCTAACACAATACTTAAACATTTACCCATTTATTTACAAGAAAGGATAAAAAGGGATCATTAAAACCATTTAACAAAATATTCAAACCCCTTTAACAGTTAATCCTTATTTAGATGTCATTTTAATACTCTCTTTTATTTCTAATTAATTAAAAGAATCCTTAATTCATGATTACTTTTTCAAGAAAATAATTACACTTGTTTATTTATATAAATCCTATATCTCTCAATTTATGACCCATTCACAGTATTCAGTGGAACAACAGTCATTATGCATGTCCTTGTATCGAGTCTTGGAGTTTTCAATAGACCCAAATTGTGTTGTGAGAGGCCTAGAATATCATTTCCATATCCAATATTATATTCTTAGTCAAAAACACAAATATAAAACAATGTGAAAAAAATTAATTTCCACGTACCCATGAAGAATCTAAACAATAACGGTGAAATTTCATAAACCATAGACCTCAATCTTATAGTTAATAAATCACCCATTCTTGGACCTTAATTCAATATAAAACAATTTCTAAAAAAATGGAGGATTCCCTATAAAATGTAGGATATAGGGGTTTCAAAAGTAGTGGAACTACAAAAAACAGATCATTATGTATAATTGGGGATGGAGGACTCATAGAATCTTCTAAAGCATCAATTCGAAACAAAAAAAACTGTTAAAACCCTATGATCAAATGGTGAATGTCCTTGTAAGTGGAATGAGAACTTGGTTCATGACCATTTCAACATAAAAAGAAATGGGGAAAAAATATTGGAATAACACTTTATGATTAAGATGGTTCCCTCTATCCAATAGAAAACTAAGATCCATGGTTTTTCTGTCCAGCCACATAGTTTGAAAAATTGTCTAGTAGTCTTGTGGTTTCTTCTATCCATGGGACTCATGTTACATATTTTATTAGGAAATCATGCACATTTATTTAAATCATTTTATCATGTCTTATATGATGCTATATTATGACCCATTATTATTACTAACTATACATGAACCATGAAACATTAACTTGATGAACTCGTTTCCCAAATTTTCATGTCATGAATCCAGGGAAAACTATAGAGACATTACTTACCCCCAGGAATCATTTCATTAACCATTTTAATGTACATTACAAATAGAAAAAAAGTTCCTCATTTAATTTAAAGAGAATAAATATTAACTATATTGTTCGTGAATAAAATGAATCCGTTTTTTATGGAAAATGTATTTTTAAAGAATAAAATACTGTTATTATCATTTCATTACTGTTAAAAATAATTAAATTCATTTTAATTAATTTTATTAGATATATAAAGTATAGATTTCATTGTAATAATTCCTCAATAATGATTAATTTAATCTGTTAAAATAATAATATGCTACCCATATGAAAAATATATCTTTTACATTATGAAAGATTTTATCTCCATTTGTAACAAATTACTAATAAAGTCATGAGTTATTATTAAATTAATAGTGGAAAAACCATATACACATATTTATTAACTCCACTACTCCAATTATTACCCACTACTTCAATATTTTGGTAATAATAGTCATATTTAAATGATATTTTTATAGTATATTGCAGATCAATTTCAAGCATATTATTACTTGTGGAATACTAAATTTAGTATTTTATCTTGTTTATGGAATATAATATATAATAATAGCGTGTCATATGACCACTCATTTGTGGGGTATTATTCACATTCCCTAAATATTTAATGTGTAAGATAATAATACCATTATATTTGTAATAAAAATGTTTTTCAATTATTTACAATCATACAATTAATGTTTGATTTCAAAAAAATTAATTTATGAAAAAATTAATTATATCAATGATTAATACTATTATAAACACTCAACACCAAGAGGAAACCATTTGAGATAAAAAATTGATGGAATGTTACAGAAATAACAATTCAAGAAAAACGTTAAGGCATCATCACCACTTCGACCCCATGTTTGAAATGAATTTGTTTTAAAAAAAGTAGTATAATTATATGAAAATTATAATCAATGTAAAAATATTATTTTCTTATTGAATTTAGAATAAAATATAATTCAACTATCTATTTTAATTTCAATTAAAACATTATTATTTATAGAAAATAAAATTACTCGAACATTTATTTCCACTCAATGAATATAAAATCATGTCATGATAAATGTATACATTTCTCATGACATGAGATTAAAATAACATTTCCTTTAATAAAAATTGTTTTCTCATTTTTTTATTTTTTTTCTAATCTCTTATAAACTTTTTCATGTTATAAAAATTTATTTTGGTAATAATTAATTTTTTTAAAAAATTAAATTAATTTCCTGAACCGTAAAAAAAATGTTTTCATAGTAAAAATAATATATTTAGTTTCAATACACAAATAATCCAATGATTTCCATTTAAATGTATTCTTTGATTAATATTTCCTCAATTATCTGTAATATAATCATATTTTAAATCTTCTATGATTTATATTCATTTAAATGATGTAAAACATTTATGCTACTCAATTATAGGAGTAATGGGATCCTATAGAATTACATAAATGAGTATAGTAAAAAAAACATATAAGTCTAAAATAGATGAAAAGTTATTTTTCATTTTAATAACATCATTTTTATTGAAATTTTTTCTACTTTTATGAATAATGTTAAGAGCTTTTTGAACTAGTTCATTATTGTGTGAAAAGAGAGAGGAATTTCAATAATGTTATCTTCCACCAATAGAGTGGAGATAATGTGGATGAAAATTAGTATCGAATATTGAAATGTGGAATTTATGTATTTGAGAGGGTGTGACACACCCAAAATATTTTCTAAAATATTAATAAGCTCAATAGCTTACTTAATAAGCCACATTGAGCTTTAAGTGAATTGATATGTATTATAAAAAATTCATTATTTAAGTGTGACTCAAACTCTGAATTGGTAGGTATGAATATAATTAACTACATTATGAAATATATGTATAGTATTCTTTCTCAATAAAATTTATTGACAAATATTTACGAAATATGGACTATATTTTTGGGTAAGTCATTTCTTCTCTCATAAATTCATTTTAGGAAAAGTTATTTTCATTTTATTTTGTGTGTGGAAATTATAAATAATATATTAATATTTTTTATTTTTATTTTTCAAAATTAATATCATTTTTTGAATCAAAAAGTCAAAACTATCTTAGCGTTTTTATAATTTTATGGAAATAATAATTTTTTAATGGATAGTGAAAATACTAATTTTCATTGAAGACTATATGTTATATTATATAATTTATAAAGATACATTTTTCAAAATTGTTTGAAATGTTAAATTATATAATTTTTATTATTAATAATATAATTTATTTTATTAGAATAATTTTTTGTTATTATTTTTTATAAGTCCATATTTTACATTAAAATAATCTTTTGAGGAAAAAAATTTGTTGGATTTTTTATTTTATATCATAAATTAATTTCTACAACTTATAAAAATTGAATCATGAAAAATAGATTACATATTTTTAATTATGTGGTCTAAATTCGGTAAATAGAGAAATTTCATTTTTGTAATATAAATAATAACCATAGAAAATTTTAGTTCCCATAATAAATGTAAAATATGTTATTTAGGGTTAAACTAAATTTACAAGGCATTAAATACATCTAAAATCGGAACATTATCATATTTTCTAGGTTTTGTTCATCCATTTCTATCAATTTCAATAATATATGGTCACATTCATCCATTTTTCTTTGATCATGACCATTATACTAATTTATAGAAAGGAAAAACACAAAATAGCTCCTTCATGACTTTTATCTCAAAATTTTATCATAAGGATAATACCAATGTTTAGTTCTAAATTTCTATTTGAAATATTAATTAATTTTTTTTATCTTTTTAATATATTTTTAATTTTCATTTTATTAATAGTTACCTTAAATTATGACACAACCCCTTTATAGTATTATTTCAATTAATAGAAAAATAAAATTAATGAATTTAATAAGATGAAAAGTAATTCTATTTGTGTTTGTTATTTTGTTATATAAGTTTTTTTGATAAATATAACAAATTAGAGATGTGTGAATGTATTATATTCTAATTACAATACAATCGTATTGTTTTCAAAGTCAAATTATGTGAATAGTTTTAAAAGTGAAAATAATAATACTCTATGATATACTATATTTTTTTTAAATTATTTCAAAAATAATAAAATTATTTATGGAGGATAGTTATAATTAGAAATAGTCTAAAATTTCAACACTTGGAAATTTATGACCCCATTTTTACATTTTAAATAAAATTATAAGCCTTTAATAATAAAAAATTTTGTAAAATATTTAATATTATAATTTTTTATCCAAGGGGTTAAACCAAAATATAAGGTTTCCAATGATTTAAAAAACATAATAATTTTTTAGAGATCATAATAATACCATTTACTATTTATTATATAATCCATATCATTTTCGAACCATTCCACTTGAGATAGAAACATATTACATTATAATATTTCATGTATTTCCATAAATGAGAAAAATGATATTTCTGAATACAAAATATTTAAATAAATGACATGAAATTAATAAAAAATCTATATTTAATAAATTTAATGGTATATGGTTTAAATTATAAACCATTATATATTTATTGGTCACTTTTCTTTTTGGGTAATATTTCTAACCCTTAAAGATTAGAAATCATTGATATTGTAGTAATTATAAAAAGGGTTAACTCGGGGTTAGAACCAATAGATAATGGTTAAGAAATCAATTAAACATTTATAAATATTAATTGGTGATGTTATTTAGTATTATAATCATACTATTTTTTAAATATATAGTATTTGTTCCACTTCATTATAAATATTAATTTATATTAATTAAATAATTTATTAAATTTCCAGAGTGCCCCACACCTCACATATAAAAGGAACCTTTTTTCTTACTTCGTCACACCATTTCAAGAAATATATATTGACCAAACCATATAAAATTATAATATAAATTTCCCTATCCATGATTTATAGGTGATTTTAAACTTATAAGACTATTCCAATGGTCCTTAAAAGGATATAATGGTGGCCTACTAAAGAAGAGGTTATTATGCTACCCAACTTGTTTCAATTTAATATTTTCTTCTACATCCTCAAAATATTTGGTATTGATCATGAAATAATAACTTTGGTATCAGAAATATACTTAAATTTTAGTATTAATATTTAACCACCAATATCCACCATATGTTCCATAAAATGAAAAGTGAATTTTTCGCACATGCCTACGTGGGGACTACCGCCTATATGTAGCGATACAATTCCTTTTCCATCCACATATTTCATGGATGTATATTATAGTTTGATTTATTATAATACATTATATTCCTGAAATAATTATTATTATAGAAATATAATATCATATCTACCTTCTTACAATACAATCCATTGAAAAATATAATGTCGCCAATACGTACTTGTGGACTACCATCTCCTTGAAGTGATGCATCTTTTTGTCTCCTCATAACATGGATAGAAATAAGGATATATTTAATATATATATATATATATATATATCTGTGTGTTATTATATAATTATTATTATTAATGGGGGAATTATAATTTCCCTTTCTTTCGTTCAATCCATTAAAATGTGAAAAAAATTCAGGCATATATACCATCTAACATCTCCTGGAACTGTGAAATTTATTTTATATATCTCATTTTAATGGATTCCTACATATATAAAAATATTTAATTTATATTTTTTTAAATATCATGGTTAAATTTTTTTAGATTATGGATCCATTTTTTGGTAATAAATACTTTGAATGAGAAACCAAAACATGAATGAAAAACATAGAAGTTATCACTTGGAATGACATTTTTAATTTAGAAAAATTAATACAAGGATGAAATAATTTTATAAGTAAATAATATATTGTATGATATATATATATCTCTATATAATACATTTAAAATAAATATACATTTTTTCTACATGATTTTTGCAAGCATATGAAATGATACGAGACTTGTACAAAAGGATTTTCATCTCACTTTTATTTATACAAGACACATGGCATATTATCAACTTCATTCCTTTATGTAGTGTATATAATTTCTATGAAATTATTTTTTGATGATTATTTTGAAAATTTTATGGAAATTATTATACATATAATGATATTCCTTTCATGTCAGTTTGATTTTAATGGGACCAAACTAGTAAGGGATTATTCATCTATCCCATTTACTTCGGGATTGTTTATGCTTGAAATTTCATTGAGGAAATTTTATGCTCTATATCTGATAAATACAATTAATTTTTATTCTCCAATTTTTATTTATATAAAATAAATGGTTTCCTTTCATTTTACTCACTTAAATCTCCAAAATATGTAAAGGAATATTTTTAAGAAAAATTAACTTTGTTTTACAATTTAGCCAGAGATTATTTTCATGCATGAACATGGTCTGTTGAAAATTATTTAAAAAATTATTTAATACTATCATTAAAAAAATTAATTAAATTATTTCCAATGTTTTAATATTTGAGATAAAATTATGAGGATTAATTTCTATATTATTTTCTGAAAATGATACTTTTTGACGTTTTTCGAAAATGTAATAGAAAAATTTTGTTTTTTTATATATGACTTGAACATAATTTACCGTTGTCATAAATTTTCTATATATTGAATTTATATTTACTAGTGTCTATGTAACTTTTCAAATTAATTTTCTTTCATAATATTATGTATATATTTCTAATACGTGATTTCAAAATGGAAATTCTATTTTACGAATGAAATATTATAATTAAATTTTAAGGTTATTTTTAATCTATCATAAAATACATTTATATTACTTTTGATTTACTAGTTATATTACCCTATATATCATATTTTTTATTTATATATATGGTTTATAATAATGATATATTGATGTTCCATATTATTTATTCAGTATGGATAATTTTTTTACTAATAAATAATTTTCAAAATGAACATTTTTGGTCAATAAAAATACACAGAATGCCTTAAACATGGATTTGATTTGTGGGGTATAGTTACAGATTTCCCCATGAAGTTTTTATTGGAATTAAGAGATAAAATAGTTTGGCATGATGTATAGGATTAGGATGTATGATCATGGGTGTAGGTGGGTATTTTGCTGTATACCATCCCAAAGAAATATAAAGTATGATTAAGAGGATTTGATGGATTGATAATTCAATGATAATTTATATGTCGATAGTCCTTGATGATATGATAATTTCACTGTTTAGTGGCCCTAATAAAATTTTAATGTATTTATCGAGATGCCTTGATGGTAAAATTCATGATTTCTTGGTTGATATTCTATGAACATGAATGTATGTAATTGTAGGTTTCCAATATCAAGAATACAATATTCATTTTCCATGTATTATTGTGGTTTATTCTCAATTAAATCATTTAATTCATTTAATTTATTGTGTTTTATTATCCACTGTACCATTTTAATTACCCTTTGTTTACTCGTGATACATTCTATTCTACGTAACCCTTATTTAGAATTTGAGCTCACCCATTATTTGTTTTCCTTTACCTGAGATTTGAAGAAGTATTTTATTAATGAAATCAAGGATGAAATAATTTTTCTTATGATATTTTTTTCTTTAAAATATTATATGGAAATAATATATGTTTCAATTCGACCAATACCACTCAACTATTTGGTCTTTAGGGATGCGATCATTTTATTTTGTGCCAATGTAATAACGAAACCACCAAATACAGGCTACATGGTTTAGGGTATTTACATATGTAATAAATTATTTTCTTTTATAAAATATAAGCATGACTACCAATGACTCCCACTTTAATTTACGCACATGAGTATAATTATAAAAAACATCATAATAGCCAAAACACACCAATAATTTTAGGTTATAATGTTATTCATATTATATAATCACCACCATGACATATTGATTCCCTTCCACCATGATAATACATCCCCAAATTACAACAGACATCATTAAAAAATAATAATTTATATTTATTAATTTTAATTCATGCATAATCCTGATCCTGTGGTTTAATGGAATGCTATGAAAATTATTACCCAGATAGGAAAAATACCAGATTCTATACACAATCAATATTTCAGAATTTCAATTTGAAACTACATATAGGATTTATAAATTGTAGGATCTCAGAATAATTATATTATTTATTTATTAATTTTTATTCTTTTTAATGAATTATAACTTGATCAATATCTTACCAAAATTTATTCAAATGAAAAATACAATATTTCATGTTTAATGGAGCCATTAGAAAAATTTTATAAATTCACACCCTATGGTAAATTTACCAATATAAACTATTTAAGAGACCAAAACCCTAATGCTAAAAAATAAATTAAGTCCAAATTACAAAAATTTTAGGTTAATACATCCTCCAAACATTGACACAATTTCTTCAGCGAAAAGGGAACGAATCGAGCTATTAATAAAAATTTCATTAAAAACGAAATCATTGAATTAAACCTATAATCGCACATACATAATTCACTATTATTGGTCCTGACCCTATATAGACCCAATACATATCTACTCAAGTAAAAATTTCTCATGTATATATTGGAATCATTCTACTCAAGCCTATACCATTATTGACTCAGTAAAAAAAGGATAAAATCATGCCACATAAATTTTAAAAGGATTCTATATTGATGAAATTTCTAACCATATTCTATCTATCCATACACTATTAAGTAAAACAAAACCCAAATAATTGTTATTATAAAATTCAATTTTCATAGATCCACTTGGGATTGTGTCACAATCTCTGGTTCTAATAAGAATTATATTAAATAAAATAGGGTTTCATATACTACTAATAGTCACCTGGTTGGATGACATTTTCTCAATTCACGAAAAGAATAAAATACATTCCAATACATGTCATGAACCTCATGAAAATGAAATGAAATAACCCTAATATATTCAGAGATCCAATCTTCCAAAAAATGAAAATAACAGTCATGGTCATTGAAATAGCCATATTATCTATGTTGAAAACCTTGAGATAATAGATTATAAACTCAAGTGAGGGTAACCACAACACTCAACGAAATATCCCTCACATCATTTTTAATATGAGTACATAACATACACAAATAATTCATTGAATCAAAGGAATTATACCCTTTAACGAATATTCAAATTTAAATACTCAGCCACACCTAATAAGATTCATTATAATAAATTATAATTAAATCCCAATGAATGATGGAGTACTAAAAACTATTAATGGATGGTGTGTGTGGAACAATCCCTGCATATCATATTCAATTTGACCCCAAAATAAATAAATCCATTTAAGGTCTCTCATATTCCTATAGATATTTTATGCATTACTACCAAAATATATTTTAACTCATATTTCATGGATATCGACAACGCCATTTATAGCTACTAAAAAATATCTAACATCCATTAATCTTAATAACTCATAGTAAGGGAATCAACAACCAACATGACACCATGGAACTAATAAACATAATAATTTTACAACTAAAACTTGAAAATTTATGAATCACCACCTCACCATATCAAATATCGTGAAGGAAATGATTAATTAATTAAATAAAAAGATTTCAACATGATGGTTTTCAAAATAATTACTGTTCATGAATAATTCAAAAAAGAAGTCCTTCATATTCCTAAGAAACTCAACCATTGCTTTTGTTTAAATGGGGTTATAATCAATGAATAAAAAACAATTGGTCTTATATTTAATACATGTTGTTCTTTACTTTTTAAAATAACATTACGTTTTTCAGGAAATGAAAACGATGCCTTGAACACTACTCGTTGAGTAGGATTATCAGAAATTTAAAGAAGATACCATCCAACCCTAAGATAATTCTTTAGAAACCACTAGTGTGTAGATTCTCATTGATATTAGTGAAAATTTTCTTCCAATATGATTTTGAATTACACATTAGATCCATATTTAATGAAAACAAATACTTTTCTATCTAGTAAGAAATGTCATTATAGCCTCTAATGAAAGGGGATACCTGAATTGAATATACAATGATGACAATTTGTTAAAATTATATACGATAATGTTCTCATGTCCAGTAATAATTACATGTAAACACCCCACTAAAGAGCACATATATCTATATGTTATGATCACTAATTTATTGCATATTTATAGAAACCGGGAAAATATTCTTCATCAATATAGAGAAAATTAATGGATTCCCCAGTTTTGAACAATTGATATACAACATTAATAGGATTATACAATAATAAATTTCTAGCAAATGTCTTTACAAGAGTCAATTACCCCTCAAACAAAAACAAAATAATTGGTAAATAACTAATTTCATCATTAATGGGAACTAGTTTTTATGAATATGAAAAATATCACATATTTAACCATATTTTTTATGACCTAATATGAGCCAGAAATAAAAAATATCACATATTCAACCATAGGTCAAACAAGGATTACCTAAAGGTCGTAAATAGAGATGGGATAAAGTTACACCCGATCTAGTTGTTTCCAGCTCATGAATTCTTTACCATCATTACCACTTGGAATGATTTTGTATCCTTATATTAGGAAATGCTTAATTTTAAAAATTCCATCTCCATAGAGATCTATCTACAACACCAATTCTTATGTATACTGGAAAACAATATGTTTTTATGAAACCTATGTTTATTAAAATATGAAAATACCAGTTATAAAAAATCACCTCATGTCTCCAGTATTATAATGGGATATAATAGTGATATATCCCAAATATCTAATCTTGTATTGGAAGCTTTTCTAAATTTTTTAATCTCATATGAATCAATTTATAATTATGCTTAATGAGTGCACTATACACACACCCATAAAGAAGATAAATCCCTAATTAGGGTCATAATATACCATTTTAGGTTGGGATAAACATTTACTAATGACATGATGTATCATAAAAGTTAAATCAAATATAATGATCACTATATGGTTGATTAACTTCTAAAACATACATATTGCATAGATATCTGACCCCAATCAATTACCTACCATCTAATGAATAGGTTATACTCAAAATCGCATGATTTATATAACATTGGAATTATCATAGAATATCTATTCTATAGGTTGTCATGTTCATCTTAGTGGGAACAACCATCTACTCTATAATTATGATCTAAACAAACAATGGGTTTTTCCCTATTATCATATGGTAAAAATACCTCACAATTAGTATTTGAATAAAAACCTCACCAATAAGTTAGAGGATGCTCATGAATTGGTATGGGAACATCATGACACTATATATGAATAATAAATAGTTGTATTTAAGAAGAATCATGTACAATAGATGAGTGAAACGCTATATACTTATAGATTATCTACGTGAGATAAATTATGATTGACATGAAAATTCATTGCTTACCACCAAATGATCCAAGTACCCCATAATACGCACTTTAAAAATTATTCCATAGTGTTATTCGTTGGCTAATATGTTATTGGATTCATGTAGTATGGATACATTTGTTTCATCACACATAATGGTCTCTGTAGTTTTGAAATTGAACTCAAGATACCATTAAAATTAATAGTCTAATCCACAAACATAACATCACTAAAAAATATCTAGAAACTTTTTCACTAATATATGAACTTCTCAGAAATAATTCTCACATTACCCAATGAAGTAGGACCCCGAATTGATAGGTGTAAAGATGAGACTCGCACCCCAAGCCCACCTCCAATTGGTCAGTATATTTTAGCTAGTAAAAAAGATGAAATAATATATAGGGGGAATAATATTTTTTAAAAATAATTATTCATAAGTCCATCATTAATGTAAAATAAATTCCAATGTCACTAGAATAAAATTATATAACATCTAAACAACATAATATTGGAGAATAAGAAATTAATTTTAGGCACAATGCCATGGATGGAAATAAAAAATGAAATAAAAATATATAAAACAATAAAAACATGGTATAACTAAATATTGATATATATTGAGACCTCTTAACTATAGAGTCTCCTGAAATAGACTCCATATACAATGGTATCCTAAATACACCATCCCCATCTACTTTTTTCTCGATACTCTAACTTCTCTAACCCGTCATAGGCCGACATAATGTCTAAATTGTGAAACATTTTCTAGGATAGAGCATGTTTAGAAATGATGAAGTTTTAGGGGAAAATATAAAAATATATGGCACAAAGCTCTGTTGACCCAAAAAAATAAGATTAAAAAGTTATCTCAAACCCAATACTTGGGAATAACCAAAAGTATCAAAAAGATATATATATATATATATATATCCCCTAAATTCATGAAATCCATGGGAAATATACGAAACTATTATTTATTGACTACCTTCATGAACGATCATATAACACAAAATATTAGTGATACTAAGTTCAATGTTTATCCTAAAATACCTAAAGTAAATATCATTAATAAAAACCATAACAACAAGGAAGTAATAAAGTCTTAAAGGCTATAATTATATCAGTGGAATATACATGTTGATAGATCATAATTTTCCTAAATATTAATCTAGTATAATTATATAACATCCATGCTACCTATCTATAACTATAGTTGGGAATCAAAACATGTTGAGGTGTAAATTTATTGACCAAGGGAGAATTTTACACATATGGAGGTTTGATCAAGAAATATGGGTAATTATTAACTCGAATTAATGAATAAAAAACCCTGATATATTTTTGAATAATGACTCCATCACTACTCTAAATATTTCATTCACCAAATATATTCTATTCAAAAGAACTAAAATCCTTGAACTCTATATTATGAAATGTCAGAAAAATGTTAATGATCAAGGGGATTATACATCTATTATCTAAACGATAAGGAACTACGAATGGTCCACTAAAATTATCAAGTGTTTTATCAGGGAAAAAACATGAATAATGGTATAAATGGCTTAGTGCATGGTATTCTTAGTTTGGTACTTGTAATGTACATGACGTGGGAATCAATTCTGGTGGGATTTTGTAGATTAACCAATTTTACAAAAAAGATCACTGAATTTGTAATAGGGTACATACAATATGATGTACTACAACATTATACCAATGTACTATCATTTTCTATATCATATGAAATCTTCACACATGGAATATATGGGATCAAGTAATGTAATTTACTTTGATAAACTACAAATGAATTCAATGTTATACTTACATATAAAACATGTTGTGTGATAAAGTACATGACATGTCCCTATTAGTAGATTTTTTTGGTCCTAGAATCATATAGATGGAAAATTACCTGGGTTGAGGGGAAAATTGAAATTTATAAAACAAATCAACATTTCTGAGTGCCTCATGTCTAAAAACACCAGAAAATTTGGTCTAAAATTATTCCTTCAAAATCAGAGTTACATGGTATATAAATGACTAGGAATTAAATTATCATAACATTAGAAAAATGAAAAAAATTAATAGAGAATTAGAAGTAACAAGAACAAATTGTTTAAAAATAATTAATTTTTTGAGGATAAGAGTTCTAACAGAACAAAACAATCTATTACAAATGATACACTTTTAATCTAATGTGAATGGAGGAGTTCATAACCTGGTCCAAGGTTTCCACATTCCGAGAATTGTAATTTCAGTATTTGAAAGCCCATTAGTCATTATCATTTTTTTATTATTCTCATATGACATTGACCATATCCATTATGGTTTTATCTGTGTCTTCCATAATTGGTTTCCCATTATTGACATGATCGGTAGTAGCTTTTATCTTTACCCCATATTCTTATAATCCCAATCAATAGAACAATCTCGATCTTCCTCACAGAATTCCTCTATCTTGAAGGTTAAAAAATTAATTATTATAATGGAATATTTAATATGTTTATAATGAAATATTCATAACTCAAACTCTTAGAAAGGTACTGAGAAAGAAAAGGTATACAGTTCAAAATAACTCATGATGTCCTTTATTTTAAAAACATCAAGCGATCATCATAAGCACATTGTATTTTTCATTTAAAAATATCTTTATAATCCATGAATCTATAGATATATTTAGAGATACATATTTAATAAAATCTTTTTCTGAATCACATGTTCTTCTAGATCAATTTTAGATTATTAAAAATAAACTTTATCATCTTTTGGTAAACTCATAATATCTCCTTGTCTTATATTGAATTAAATCATTCGCTAATACTATTTTATATCAATTGATGATTGGAATTTTATATGAAATATCAATACTATTGATTTTAATAATTCAACCTAAATTCTCTATATTTATATTTACAATAAATTACAAATCCATAACATAAATAATTATTGAAAGTCAACATGTTAATTAATGATCCTGGAAAGTTTATTAATATTTTATAAAAAAATATGTTAAGGGTTATTCAAGACAATTATAGAATCTATATAGAATACTGAAAATTTTATTTACATTGCATTATTTTTCATATTTAAAAGGTAACATAGGTTATTCTTATATAGATTGTGTCACATTTAATTTATGAGTGTTTTACACGCAATGTGTGTGATGTGTTATATAGATTCACACATTATGGGATATTAAAATTCCATTTATGAATAATAAAAATATAATGGTGAGTCACCCGATGATATTTTCAGGGGTTTCATGCCATGTGACATTCATATTCCAAGAAACATAATGATAGGGTCTTAGAAGGAATATTTATTTGGACTTAATGTATTATAGTCATAAATTTAATATGAACACAATTTCAAATTCCCATGATGATACTTCCACATTATTCTCATGTTGACGATCCAAAATTATTCTAACCCATCAATACAAATCTCATTATCACACCCACCATAGTGATTATTGGAAAGATTTTACCATACCCTCATCATCAATATATCATTATTAAATTCCTTTTAAAAACCACTATGTTTTTTATACCACAATCATGGACATTTTATTCATCAATAATCCATAATTTTAGACTAAAACCCCATTTTTAAACATAAGAATGATGAAATTTAGAACCAAATTGATGATTGTTTCAGATAAAGGAATACCTTACCACTAAAGAGTGGGATTGAATCCAGTTTGTTCATAGAACATGGTTATGAGGAAAGATAAAAATTATTTGCATTTAGGGAAATATTCTAAATGGTTTAGGACAATATAATTAATTTTACATTTCATGAAGAAATAATTAAGATAATAATAATTTATATCAACAACTATAATAATTATAATTATGTTTCCCAAGGGAAAATATCATTAGATCAATAATCCAGTGAAATATATCTAAAAAATAGAGAAAAAATATGGAGTCTTAATCCTCATGCTTGAATTATTCTAGAAATAAAATATTTAGAAAACATAAATGGAATGGCTACAGTATAAATATGACATATTTAAAATTATTATTAAATTCAATCATTGAGAAAAAAATATTAATTCGATTATCTAATCGATTTTTCATTAAAAACCGCAATTCATTCAATGAAATATTAATTAATAAATAATCAATGTCACATAAAATATATATAATTTGATGATGATTGAAATATTTATCGTTTATTCATTAATAATAAAAGTTAACTTTATTTAATTATTATTCATATTCTCAATTTTCCATTTTATGGTTTCATCTTATATAATCATTTCCATCATAGAAAATATACTTCTAGGAATAATGATTTTTAAAAAGTGTTAAAGATTTTCTTAACAAGAAAAAAAATCATTTCCATATTAAATTATAGAATATTATTTTCTTGCATTTTATATCCCCATGAATTTTCTATGAAAACAACCAGTGATTATATTATAATCAAACCTTTTTTAATAAACTATATATTAGATTTTTTAGGATTTTAATTCATTTTATCATTCATGAAGAATTATTTGACTCAGTCATGGGTGGAATGGGATAAAATTATTATACATAAACATATAGAATAAAAAAATCTGAATTCCTAAATAGATGGAATGTTCTCACTTCTTACGGATATTTTCACATTCCAAAACTATTGTGGTTTCCACCACCAGGAAAAATAGGAAGAAATCGATTAACATTTTCTTTATAGTGTTACAAGGGAGTTGAATTTTTCTATCTATTTCTACCCAAAATAAATATGTGATAAAGTAAAGGGGAAATCCATTCAATATTTTTAATAGTGGAAATCAATTATTTAGAGATGAGAAATATTATTTCCTTCCCAAAACACCCCCTATAAATAAATATAACTCTCACTATAATTTTCTCCCAATAAAACAACAATAAAATAACTTCATAATGGAAACAATTTGATAATAATGTTTGGTTTATGAATCCTACATGACATATCAACACATCCAAGAAATGTATCCACCAATTTAAAAAGATATGACATCACCAAATAACTAAATGATTCATTTTAAACTGATATATTTTATTTTATCTAATTTCATTATTTTTAAATTCTCTATATCGTTTTTCAAATTCATTCCCTGATAATAATACCTTTCATGGAAAAAACAATATTCTAGAAAAAATATCCATGATATGATTTTTATTTGATACTTTACATTGGAGGTACGAATATTTTATACTCAATGTATAAATATTTATTTAAGTAATAAATAAAAAATAACATGATGATTTCCAATTTTGTTTGAATCTTTCCAAAAAATTTCATAACAGATAAACACGACATTACAAGAACAAAAAAACCATGATTTATATTATAAAGTCAAAAATTAGGGTAAACATATCATTTTAACCAATTTAAGGGACATGACCTATAATAATCCAAAATAAATTAAGTCTCTCTTGTGAAACATATGGGTGGTTATATGGTAGAACTAAATCTACCTCAATTAATGATAATCTTTTCTATTGAGAAACATTGATTAATAAATGATGTTTTATATGGGAGGACTCCAAAACATTTGTCTTCTAGAATGAATAATTATAATAGTGAATACTATGAAACAAACAAAACATAATATAATTTTATGTAAATGAATCTAAATTGGTGTTTTACAAATTAATTTTTATTTAAAATATATATTTTACTTTATCTAGAATAGGTGCACTATAACATTATATAATTGGATAAAGGATAATTTTTAACACCTTATAGTTTTTAGTGAATGAGATATATTATAATTAAATAGGAACATAGGTATAATATGATGATACTCTTAATTAAGGGATATATCTTAAATATTATATAAAAATTTATGTGGGAAAACATTTCTATAACTTTCATAAGAATATTATTGAAATTAGTGAACGTAAATTTTTTTGAGAAAGAATATGAATAAGAATGAAGTATCCATCAAGAATAATTTTATTGGATGCTGAAAATGGCATGTTTGTTAAAGAACAATGGTATGTTCTTCAATAATACTAATATTATAAAATTTATATAAAATATAAAGAAAAGGGTTTAAATAATTCACAGAATCTTTTAAGAAAATTAATATTGTAAATTTTTATGCATCAATCATTTTGATAAATAAAAACACTCATTCAATTATTAATAATGAAAAATATTGAGAATACTACTAAATAATATCATGTAGAGACAGTGTTATTTTTAGTGGTTGTTAATGTTGATTCAGCGATTAAATATATGACGGTAGTTCTTGATTTTATTGAAAATAATAATACATGGGATATTTCAGATATTTTAGTTAGAAATAATATTATTTGAACCAAGTGGGACTTAAAAAACATTCCTCATAAAAATAATAAATTAGTGATCAAAAAACATTACTTGTATGCAATTTAAATACACATTTTAGTGTAATTGACATCATTGAATTATATATTATAATGATAAGATGTAGATAAATAATATTATTATTTTTATTGTATTTTTTAGAATATATAATATATTTCAATTGGATTTCATGTCTTCTTTCTGTATTTCTGTTTTAAAATCAGATGAGTACATTAAATAAACATATGGTATTCTTCTGGATGACAATGAAGATAAATTATATCACTTAAAAGTTCTTTATATTTTTAAAAAATCACCTTATACTTGTTATGGGTGACATGATTAATTTTTAATGAAACAGGAATTCAGAAATGGATAGGTTGATCATAGTTTTTATATGAATAGAAAAAGTGTCCAAAAATTTATGATATTTGTTTATGTAGATGAAATCATATTTAGTGGAAAAATTAATCATATAATGAATTTATAAATCTCACGCTGTCTTAATATGATATTTCCGAGATTGGAAACTTACACATGTTATTGGATCTCAAGTTATCCAAGAATGTTAGTATACATTTATTACACACATATAGTATGACAGTTAAATAATGATGAATTTTCGTTTATAGGATCAAAAAATATAATTAAAAACAATCATGGTTCTACAAATACTAGAACTGTGACATGATGTCAGAATGAAAAAATAATGAGAGCTATGGGAGATGAATTAGTTCTTACGAAAACATTTCTTATAAAACAACTTTACTCCCATATATTTTAATGTATAAAATATTATATAATAATAATCATTTGATGAAAAAAGATACAAATAATGAATAACTTGTTGATATAAGATATTTTTCTGAGATTAAAAAAACCATTTATGTGTGGATTGTCATTGGTGAAAAATGGGTCACACCAAACATCAAATGAAAATTTTCTTATATTCAATATAAAGTAAATATAGAAATAATATTGTTCTAGAATATAAACAAGTATACGTTATGAAATTAAACATGAATAATGATGAATAATTATCATGATTCAGAATGAATAATATCTATTCATCCTATCCAACTTCATCTAATCAAAAAATATGTGTGGCTATATATTTTTCTCAAATATAATACTTTAATATTCAAAATACTCCAAGAATATTCTAGGTAGACATATATCTCTAATATATAAGCAAAACTATATTTTTTTTTTGATTATAAAAAATACCTAACATTTTTGGACTGAAATACCAGATGGTTTCACTTAACCATCTAAATATATAGAATTTTTTTTCTAAAACTAAATTTACTTTAAAATATAGTTTTGATTTTAATTTTTCTTTTATCAAAATTTCATTCATAAATATATTGGGTTATTACCAACAATTTCAAGGATTTTATCAAAAAATTGTTTACATCCTTAATAAATACGAACACTTGTCTATGATCATATTCACTACACCATAATATAGCTTGTAAAACAACAGTATTTTTTATCTAAAAATAATATACCCTAAATTGAGTAATAATCTTTATCATTACCCGTGAGTTTATTTTAACTAACCAAAACTATTTTGATGATACTCTGATGATGTTTACCAAACCATTGTGTTCCTTTTATCATTGTGAAAATTGGTGAGTGATTATATTAATCATTTAGAACCATGGTCCAAACCTTGTCCATATTTATTATATTATTCATAATTTGTTTTCTCAAACAAAATTCATGTCATGTTTCATACCCCATTTCTAAATGGTTTTTTATCTGGTACATTCTTTCATTATCTGATTCATAATCATGGAATGGTATTTTCCTCGAAGTAGTGATTTTAAATTTACTTTAATTCAATCATTTCATTGAATCTTGTATAACAATAATCATCCTTGAATAAATCAATGACCATGTAAATAATAAGTGTGATGATTTATTTCAAATCTCATAAATAAAAAACCCAAGAAGCATGTCATAATATACACCAAATGCGAAAATTATTTTAGCATTATATTTTTTGAAATGGTAATGTTTGAGAGAGAAATAAAAATATAATTTTAATGAAACAAATCAATTAAATAATTCACATTAAGGGATAATCAATCTTCCCTCTGTACTCCTTCAATATAATTGATGGATATTTAGACTCCCATTTGGAATTTTTTGGAAATATAACATTAAATAAAAATATTTTTTTGTACACCAGAAAAACATTATATATTCAAAAAACCTTTATCCTCAGTTTTCTTCATTCATTTCTACTATGAAATATCTCCCCATTAAAAATAAAACCTCAAATGTTATCAACCTTCATTAATAAATTTAATGTAATTAAAGAGGTATAATTCAAATCATATAATCCAAGGTACTTATGGAGATAATACATTTTCAAAAAGACACAAAAGTGATATAAGGAATGATTTTCCAAGGGATTGATCAATATATACCTGAAATTGTCAATTATTTTATTTTAATCGAATATTAAACTAAAATATTGTGATAATATTTTAAATTACTAAGATCCTCTGAGTCACTAAATGTAAATTGAATATAAGTTAAATGCGTAAAATAATCTATAAAAGTAATGAAAAAATTATCTATATTGGTATATTTACAAGTCATTGATCCTTATATATACCTCATTACATTGGTTTAATCAGACACCATTTTTTGATCTTCACTAATTTGTGACATTTTTAGTTTCTTCACTTTGAGGAAACATTCACAAGAGTTTATTATTTCAGAGATATAATTCAATATTTTATTCACAATAACATAATATAAAATTATCATGATTTTTTTTCTTAAATGAACAAGTATTCAATGCCATAATTTATTAACATATTTCATACTCAAGAAGATAGTGTTTTTGTCATCGATGATAAGAAATAATTTATTCTTTTTTTGATGACCTAAAATTTTTATTTTAAAATATTTCAATATCCAAAAAATACAAATAAATTAACAAAATATCTCGTTAATCACATTATCACACAATTAAGATACAATCAATAGTTAATGTGTTAACCCATCAATTGAGATAACTTCCTTTGATGTGATCCCATTCATACAATTTTGAGTTTTTATAACTCTATTAATATTTTGTGATCTACATTTTCAAAAATTCAACACATTTATGATATTTGTAGTTCTTTGTAATTTGTTTTCATATACATGTGTTATGAGAAAATATTATAAAATGTCCCTCTATTTTCATTATTTGATCCCTCATATAAAACCCTAACCACACCTCATTGTTTTTTGGGAATCCATTTTCTCATGACATTTATAGTTTCTATTTTTTAACGCCTATATTAAAATTGTATGTTGATAATTTTTAGCCTTATCTTGGAGATCTCACCTATGAAAATTATCACCAAATATGTTGAAACTATATTTTACTTTCACTTATTCAGTGGGATTTTTTATTGGCTTCCTCTTAGTATTTTTATATTATCTCCCCTCCTAATAAAATATTCCTTATGAAATATATGAGAATATGTTGTAAAAAATAGTATTCCTTGTATTAATACAATCCAATACACTAAAAACTTGCTTCATATGTATATCGTTATAAAAAATAGAAAACTAGTTTATTAAAATACATGTCTTTCCGTTTCACATGTGCTGTACTCCTTTTATTTTCATCAAGTATCTAAATCTTGGTTGAGATTTTATTCTCAACTGATTTTACATTATTCTATAAATCAAATTTATTTTTCTTCTACACACTATTTTTATTGATTTATTCATCATGTGAACCAGATGATTTAATGTGAGTATTACTTTTTTTTGAATATGTTTTTATCTTTTACTTTATTTCATCACTACCTTTTCCATCTTCACCATTACATGTGTCAATGATCGGCCTTATATATATTTTTTTCAATCAACATGTTTATTAGTGGGTTTTATTTTTTAGATAATTTTAATGATTCACTGATAATTTTAATATAATTTTCAAATTGAAACTAAATTTTTACTGAGGAATTTATTGATTTTTCATGTTTCAATATATTAAGTGGAACTATTATTAAAAATCAATTAACATAGCTATAGTATCATCAATAATATTATTTCCCAAATAAATAATTACATTGATATTGTTATTATTTCTCAGTAATTAAATTCCATTGTCATAATCCTTCTTGAGAGATATTGTGTAGTTTTTTTCCATTAGTGATTCATTATCCTAGCAATGTTTTAAAATATTTTGGAAGTAGTACATGAGATCTACCATTAGATGAGCCACCATAGCAATTTTCTTCATTTTTACCATCCTCTTCATTAAATAATTAGTTATTATATTATTCATTTTATTATTTTGATAATTCCATAATTTATTGAAACCTTTAATCTCCATGTACCCCCCTTCCTATTCATATTATTCATAAAAAGGTAAAAAAATATAGTTAGAAAGAAAATTTAATTTTATTTAGGAATTAGCCATCCATTTTAAATTTGAAAAAATTCATCCATTATGACCAGTAGCCAAAATATTTTTCTTATTTGATGGCCTCTTAGGTTAATTATCCTCATCATCATTTTTATTCCTCTTAGTTATATTCAATAAAATTATGTAATATTTCTATAAATAAAATAATTCAATAATTGTTACCCTTATGCTTACCTTGTAAATTTGGAAAAGCATTGGATAAAAATGATATACATTGATTAAAATTTATTCCATCATTATCATCATTAGATTGTTCGTTAAAAAATCCATTATTCTGGGAACTTTATGGATATAATGGTTTTAAAAGAAGTATCCTTCTAAATCTAAATTTTTTATAAAAAAATATGTATCTTATTATATAATAATAATTTATTTTATTATTGATTTGTTCAATTTTATACTCATCCACATATTTTCAAACAAGAGTCGAAATATTCACAAAACATTATACAATAGGATTGAAACTAAAACCTTTATAATGATTGATTCACTAAGTGTATATTCATTGTTATGGATACATATAACAATTTAGCACACCAATATAAAATATTTATCCACTTATCATTGGAATCTAGTCATATATATTCAATTTAAGTATGAAATATTTGATATTTTTATACTATCACATTATAGTTTCCATCATGAACTAAATAGAATATATTTTATATTAGTTTAATATTTTGGATCCCAAATTTTATATTAATTCACTTTCAAAGATAGATTATATAAAAACATTTAAATTCCATCTATCAATTTAACCATTCTTATTGTGCAAAACATAGATTCATCCCATGCTCTATGAAGATTGAGATAATTCACTATCATGTCAATAACATCCAGTTACAATGAGAGATAATAGATAATCATCCTCTATTACCATAAATAAAATTATTTTATATTAATCATGGGAAAAAATTTGAAAATTATAAAACCAGTTCCCTTCAAAAATATATTATTTTATTGATATTAAAAATTGTTAATATGCATATGATCCTTGAATATGGGATTTAATTTGACCCCAATTAATGTGTTTAGTCATGTGAATTAATTGCACTAGAGAGTGAATTAGTTTCCAAAAAACATGTCACAAAAATTTTAAAACAACGCAAGTTACTGTATAAGATTTTAATAAATAAGTATAATAAGATGATATATATAAAACAAGAAATCATATTACATAAATAGAAGATATTTTTTTCATATGTCTCTACTATTTATAGTGGATAATCCGAGGATATTGGTGGGTGATATCCAATTCCACATAATTTTCATTGTCTACAAAAAGTGAAAGGATCAGGGAGATAGTCTAAGACTCCTTATAATAATTTTATATTAAATATAATAATAAAATTTATTATTAAAGATTCAATAATGAAATAAATAGTGTTATTTAATTATCCTAAAGTGATATCGGTCAAAGAATAATGCAACTAACTTATTAATCCCTTAGAATACAGTTTTCTTATTAGAATCACCTCAATAATGTTAGGTTGGATATCTCATTTTAATCTCTATGTAACACTATTTTTATATTGATACTTTAAAAACATTTCATTTTGGATAAAACCATGATGCGGTTCCACCTATTCCACCATATATTTGAAAACTCTGGTTAAAATAATAATATTTTAAAAAATATGGAGGATATTTCAATTTATTTCTCATCATTGAATAGTAGAACAATTAGGTTTTTTTCCCAATAACAATATAGTTTTTCTCTTAATATTTTTTATCCTTTCTCCACAATCACCACCACTAGTCCAAATGTAATTTCCTTGAATCCATTATTAATCGAGGGTATCTATGATGTGGTTTAACTAAATGTGGTGGAAATTTACTTCCAAATTCATCTCTAGTATCCCATGTTAGAATATGTTTACTCAATATATCCTTTTTTGGTGATAAAATATAATGGTTTATATAACAAATTTTTTTCCCCTTCATGATTTCCTTTTTTAATTTCCCTTTATATTCTAAAAAATTCTATGTTCCATTGTTATTTTTTATTTCTTCTTTAAATTATATTTCCCTCAAACTACAACCAGGATCTGTTTTATACCCGACTATGATGTGAATGTCAAGTGAGTAAGATTCCTTAACTTTTTTAGTTATTAGTAAAACATATTATTTTCTTATGATTACATAGTTTATAATATATTTATATTTCATTATTCCTTTATATCATGTTTAACTCAAACCATTCTAAATATAATACATGAAATTGTTTAAATTAAATTAATTGTTAAAAAATAATTTCTTATCATATATCAAAAAATCAAGAAACTAGTTATAGTATGCATTTTTTTTGTGAGTTTCCAAAATACCATATTAATCAATTGATAAATTTTGGTTGGGAAAATTTAACTTCATGTGAAAGGAAAAACAATATTTTGACAATGATACATTTTGTGAAAATCCCTATCACCCACTAAATCTTTTAATATCTTTTGAGAATATTCAGAAATTATGCTAGAATGAAAGATAATTGAATATTCTATTGGAAATTTATTTTCCATTTACTATATCAAATAGAAGGAAGACCTGCTATTAGGTATAGAAAATATTTGTTTACACAATTTATATGTAATCTTATATTATAACATCTCAATGATATAAGGATTATATTATTTTACGTAATTGGAAAAATTCAATGAATTTTGGGGTATTGAATATAAAAAATTCTAGTATTAATGACATATATTTATATTGAATAGGAAATGTACTCGGTAGATAAAAAATCAACAAGTATTGGATCATTTTATTATAGAGAATCATATATTAGATAGATGAGAAAGTGATAAAAATCCCATCACACTCTACAAAAAATGAAAAATTGACAACTTATCCTATATATTTTACACAATTAATATAGATATTATAATAATTAGATGATAAATTAGTAGATGTGATGTTTCCTAAACTAATTTAGTCTAATAAAAATAGTGATAATGATCTCATAATTAACATTCTTCTGAACTCTAGGAATGTTTTTCCATATTATTATATTTTATAAAAGATAATATGAAAGCGAAAACTGTGAATGTAGAATATATTGAAACCAATAATATATTGGCGGGAGATTTTATAAAAACATTATAAAGAAATGTATTTGATAGGAATATGTATATCCTTACTCTTCAAACCTACCCTTTAACTTATGGGAATTTGTAAGGTACCCATATTTTAAATTGGGTTTTATTTACTATAATTTGAATAAATATGTTTTCAAATTAAGGGAGATGCACAATACATAGGGTTTGTATAAAGGAGAGCCAATTACAATCTTGAATAATGTGAAAATATATTAATAATGTGATGTAACATATATGAAAAAATAAAATAAATATTTTAGAGGAGTATGTTTGAATGTATTTTTTAAATAAATATTTTTTCTTGTACCATTTTTTGACATTAGTGGGCCTCTAAAAAGTGGTGGAGATTCCACATCATTCTATGTTTACACCTATGATGAAACTACAATTTTATACCTTTCGGAATGTATTTTCAAATGAGTAGATATATTCGAAGTGGATAGGTAGTTTATAGAAATAATAGTTCTACAATATTTATTAGAATGTTTTTCTTAAGTGATGGATAAATGAACCTGGAATCTGTATGAGGAATAAACTAGAAGAACTTGGTGATAATAGGTTCAATGTTTTATAGATGATATGATAGAGTTATTTTATGAATAAGGTATTGATTAAATAGAATTTAATGTAGAATTAAATGTTGATTAAATATTAATGTGGATATGTTTATAAATAGTGAATTAATGGATGATTAAATTGTTCAATTTAGTAGTGTTTCAATATGCCGTGTGAATTTTTGTGATGTCATAAGATGCAGTGTAAGAATAAAGAGAATATATTATATTAAATGTTATAGGAAAATATTTGTATATATAATTTAAATGAAATTATATTCAGATGTGTAATTGAAACATTAAATATTAACTATCTATGTGAGGATGACATGAGGTAACATATATTAGTTATTTAAATTTTACTACCCATGTACAATTGAATGAAATCTTGAAATGGTAATGTAAATGATGTAAATATAGAATTAAAATTGCATAAGAGAGAATTAATTTTTTTAGAGAACATATATGTGATATTTGATTATATGTTAAGTTAATTATATCATTTACTGGGTCAAATAAGTTATATCTAAAATTATAGGGAATTTTTAATGTTAAATTAATAAAATAAAACGAGTTATTTTAAATTCAAATTAACTGATTTTTATTAGAATATAAATGGGAAAGATAATGGAAGATATCAAGAGATGATTGAAGGATATTCCTAGATATTGAAAAAGAATTTATTTTATTCCTGCACTTGAATTTTAATGATGTGATATTTATAGAAAAAATTAAAATAGTGATTCCAATTCGATTTTTTAGAAAGGTTGTCCTATTTTATTTGAAAATATTCAACAAAAAATATTATAAAACCATTTGTAATGGACAAAAATTCTTGATTTAAATAATATTTAATAGGGATGATGAGTGAAGAAAGAATATATAATTTCAAATAACAATTTAACAGAAAATACAAAATTATTAAAATATAAGAACAAAAAAAAAGTTAAGGATAAGACACACCAATGTATTGTGTACATTATAAATATTTTTATTATAAATATTTGACTTGGGAGTAATTTTTTTCTCATATTCTAAACACAGTTTATATATAATGAAAGATAATGTGACTCTTTGAATTGGAAAAAAATTGTAAAGGTAGTGGGATTTAGATAAGAGATTCGTTTCATGAATCTTATAATAAGAAGTTATGTGTGATAGTCATGAAAAAGTTAACTATCACCCAACTATGTATATCCTCTATAGATTATTTCTACCTAGAAAAATGATAGAAAAATCTATAAAGTACTGGAATTATTATTGGATTCTATAATGTTGATGAATAATTTTTACTAATTTCGTATTTGAAGGGAATAATCATAATCTATTCTAGTAAATGTTCCCAAAAATATTCTCTAAAATATATGTTTATATTAGAATGTGTTTTTTCCAGTAGAAATTTTTTTATGAATATGATTATTTTTATAATTAAAATACGTTAAATTAATAAATTAATCAGAGTATTTCATGTTTAGTATACAACATTTAACGATAATTAATTATATCTTGCAAACCGCTGCTCATATAGAGGAATTTTTAGAAATTAATTAGTCAAGATGTGTTGTTCAATTAAATATTTATATTATAATATTTTAGTATCTAGGAACACCACATGTTCATATATATTTCTCATATAAATAGGTAATTCTTTTCTTCCAATGCATATTTTTTTTATTAAAAAACTTCCAAGAAGGATTCTTGGGGATTTGAGAAAGTGGACGTGTTAGTGATTCCCTCATGTAGGAATATGGATTCATTATTCCATATTATTTATAATTTCTAATTTTACACATTTTCTATTATATTACAACATTAACTTTATATTCAATATAAAAAAATGATCATCTGATTTTATTATCATCATTGTTGTAGTTTATTAAATTTTTATTCAATGGATCCAACGTTTTGAAACAATAATTACCTCCTATGAACATCAAATTGTTGTGGCATCGTGTTCATTGGTCATTCTACTGTGTGAGGTATGTTTTTGCATATGATGGTTTGTTGGAATCAAGTATTTATCGCCTATATAGTTCGGTGGTGGCCTATTTTTTAACTATGGGGAAATACACCAGGGAATATAGATATATTTATATATGTATGACCAAAAAATAAATTATATACCATCAAAATATATTGTTGGATTTATGATTAAAAGTATTACATGATTTCAATGTTATCATTATCATAATTTTTAATTCATGCTTCTTAAAGGAGTGGTTTTTAGAAAAGTAGTGTTTGAATTCCTTAGAATGGAGAATATTTTTTTTAATTTTTTTTATTGTGGTTATGAGAAGTTTTAATTTATGATTTGATATATACATATATTATAAAATTATAATAATTTTTTAATTTATTAGAATATACATAGGGAATATATGTTAGAAGTTTTCTTTTAAATTCTAATATGTGCATATGGGTGAAGGATATGACTTGGTCCTCCAACATGATATTAGAGATAATATATATACATATCTATTTCATTGGGTGTGTTTGTGTATTTTATTTGACTCCCCTCAACACACATAGTAAATATAAGATACTGAAATATTGGGAATTTACTTCAAACCCCAAAAATCATAGATTTTATTTAATGAGAGATGTATTTGAGTGAGACTGAATATAAGGGTGATTTAAAAACCCTCAAAAATGTATTGATAAATGATAGATAATAATGAAAGAGGAATTGGGAATCACACACCAATATTATATTTTTATATTAAATATAATTACTATAATAAATAGAAAAAGAAAAAAAATTATTATTATTATTATTAATATTATCACATTACCATCCCTAAAGATAAAGATAATAGGAGGGATGAGATTCTGGTTCTAATGAGCTCAATCATGGAATCCTTAAAAATTAATATTGGGATACATGTTTTTATACATGAAATTCCAAAAAACCCACTCTATAGGAATGAGTGAGGACTTATGGGTTGAACTCGATTTATTATAACCCTATATAACTATTGGATATTTTATCAATAATGGTAATTGTTTATAAAATTAATATAGAAATTATGAAAACATGGTACAACCACTATACATGGGTTATATTTGCAATTGGTCAGGTTGATACTCGTATAACGGATGTTTCCCTGATTACCGTTAACGATAATGTGAATCTTAATGAGTAATATGATAATCTCCACAAGATTAAAAATAATTTAAAAATAATTTAGCATGCTCTAATTGACTATAAAATGGCCATGAAGTGTATTATCTTCATCCAAAAATGGAATGGAGAATCCAATTTCATAATGAACTAGATGTAGGGGAATGAATTGGTTTTAGAGCCACCACCTCAAAAGACATGATACCAATAACGACTGTGGGTTCCAAGATATTTTCACTGATGCCTTGCAACAATATGATATAGATTCATTTGAGAGTAAAAATACCTATGGTATAGAAATTATAGATCTTATTAATCATGACCCATAGCATAATAAATTGAATCCCAATACGTTCACTATTTTGGATTAGGATTGATCTTCCTCCTTGGGGTTTCAACCTATGGATTATTCTTGGGGGAGTAGGTTCATTTTCATGTAGAATATGGTTATACGAATGAAACCTCATGTTGATGAGGATACTTTAGGAGAAAAAAATACTATGAATTTTTTATAAGGATTAAATGATCCAAAATGTTTTCGAGTATTTGGGAGTGCTTCTTGGAAGGAGTAAGTTCCCTCTAGAAACGATATTTATTTAGATAAATCTACTTATAATCATCAGGGTGAAACTGATGGACCTATCTATGTAATATATTCAAAGGATTTAAATGTGTCTCCGAATGAACATTTCACTTGGATTCTATCTAGAATGTCTTTCAAATGAGTATTCCTTGAATCAAACCCCAATAATATACCATATAGTGACCATCAGGGATCCCTTGATGACTTTATCATGAAACATAGATGATTATATGAGGAAATAAAAGTTGTAGATATGTAATATATCCATATAACACAAAATAGAAGAAGATAGAAAAGAATTAAACCTACCTCCTAGGTGCATAAGAAATAAATTACCAATAATATGGGTAATGTTGCAAATAAAAGATTATTATGTTCTAGATCTATCAAGGGATTAATAATAAGGAAATTTCTTTGGATGTAAATTAATTTATAAAGAAATAAAATCCATTATTTGTTGCAGTATATGTACCCATGGGTGAATATTATAAATCAGAAGTCTTTGATGATAATAAGGTTATGTTTTATGTAGTATCCAATAATATCAAAAATGAAATAGTTTAAAATATACAAGTTATCAAAGGGAAAGAGTTTTATGATTATAGTATCCACATTGAGAAATTATAGATTACTCTAATCATTTACTTTTCTAACTCCTCAATCATGACCTCTTTCACATATTTTCACGCTTATTACATTAATAAATTTTAATTATTCAATTATTTATGCTTATTTTAATATTCTACCAAATATTATTAATAACCCATTGGAATCATTAATTTTTTTTATCAAAATGAATAATATGGTCAAGACTTTTCTTATGGTGGTCTGTTATATAATTTATATGTTTTTAGATAATTTTCACGATAAAAAAATTAGTCTAGTGGGTGATAAATTTACAAGGTCCCATATTAGAGTTAATAGAGAACCATCTTGGATAATTGATAAATATTTTGTTTCCCTTTATTGTATTAATCTCTGCCCTTTTATATATTATGTACCAATTCCCAGGCTTCACTATAAGCATAAAAATACCCTGAATTCCATGAAAAAATTTATTACTGAAATTCCCTAAAATATTATCTTCAATAATTCATGGTTTAATCATTAATACTATATAGAAGATTAAGAATAAGATTGCATGGGTCGGGATGTGGGTAATTCTTTACAAATGTTTATCGGTAAACTAAAATGAAAAAAAATTATATATAAAAAATGTGACAAATAGATGTTTCTTAACCTGGACTATGAGATTAATAAAGATGAAGTAGATCTATAATAATGCTTGAACATGTCCATTACATAGGGACATTACCGAAATGAGTAAATTTAAATATAATACTAGATAGATGAAATTTTAAACCCTATAGAATGTATTTTAATGGTTAATTTTGGACTAAAATGTATTATATAAGTAGATAAGAACATAATATTTTTCAAAATAGAGTATAGTGAAATAAAGGTCGAGAATGTTATCATAGATATCACTAATAATAGATTGCACCATCATTCAGATCATGTTATTGAAAATGATTCGGTAAATTTTTTTACCCATATGTTTATTAATAACATAATATTCTATTAAATTAATCAGGTTGGCATTATATATTACTCTATTTCAAAGACTCATAAATTAATTTTTGACTTGAAATTAATTGGAATATTGAATTAATGATACTCTCTCTTCACTAAATCCAAATAGTGATTATGGTATGAATGGTTTCTTTAAAAAGTTTTTTCTACCTTATTGGGATATTACTCACTTTGATATATTAATTTCTATAAATTAATTATTCTATAGAAAGTTTATTCCTATTTTTTATAACTCTTAATTAAATAATATTATTTTCAATATAATATATACATCTGATTTCAGGGACTGCATTCCCATTATGGTTTGGAACACCATTCCAAAATTCATTGTAAAATATATAGCTACAAGGAATGTAGTTTTGTGAACAGTTTTTTTCTTAACCAACATAGATTTATATCGCGAATAAAAATATAATAATGAGACAAATTGAAATTAGATTATGTGTCTTTTCATCAAACTAATCTAATAATCTCAACAATAAACATAAACTAAAAACCTTCAAGTCCATTAAGAAAATCAATTAGAACAATTATCAAAATATTCTCCCCAGTTATGGATTTCTTATGATATATTTTAAAATCATTTATTCCTTACTTATCTACAGAAGTATCAATATCATTGTTAGTAGAGCACTTATGTGTTATTTCAACAGCTTTTGATTTCTTGGAAATAGTAACTCCAATTTATCTATTATCTTTAGAATAGTGGAATAATACCTAAATAGAAGTATCCTCAATACAATGTAAATCGGACCTACATGTCCTATGTAGGCTAATAAGAACCTTAAGTATCCATCTCACTAATATTATGCGGATCAAATCCTTCTTTTTTTAGGTTAATGAATTAACATTATCTTAAATTTAATATATATTTAACCATTATGAATATTTTTATATATGGGATATAATTTCATGTAACTCAATGTTTATATTTAGTAAAGTAATATCTAAGGGAAAGAAGGGGGATATCATCATATCATTGATGGGTAATAAAAGATATATGGAATTTAATAACTTTATGGATCCCCTCTTTTTGGAGGGTTAGGGAAGTCTATATTGAAGTAATTTATAGAAAAATCATATCTTAATTGATTTGATTGAAGGTAATATCCTTCTCACTAGATGGTAATAGTGGTCTAGTAAAATTAGTCATCTCATTTATTTTTATTTATTATTTCCATCTTTATTAATATCTAAAACATTGGATTTAAATGATTTAATTCCAAATATATAATTATTTTTACCTCTAGGTCTATTAATAGAAGGAATATTGTTACTATCTCATGGGAAATGTACATTATTTCTATTGATATGGGAGGTTTGGGTATTAAATATCTCATTATATTTAGTAATTATTTGATTAGTAGAAAAACATGACACCTCTTATTCTCTATATGTAAAGCTACTAGAATTATTCAACAAAATATTCTAGAAATAATCTATAGAGGCAACATCTTTTTCATGTGTTCTTTAGTCTGGGTGGCCATTAGGAAATCCTTTAATTATATCATGTGTGACACTCTTTCGATTCCTTCAACATACTCCTCAATAAAACATGGAATTTTAGATTGATGTATATTCAAATATGTATTTCTTGTGTTTTACCATCCACATTTGGGATTCTATCAATTTATAATTCGATGGACTACCTGATAAAATTGTAGGCATTAAGAGATGATAATATACTACATTAGGTTTAGTAATTTGAGTTTAGGAATGATGATAAGGGACTTTGGTTGCCTTTATGTAAGGGTTTAATTAATTTACATATTTAATATATATATTTATGTGTTGTGTCACGACCCGTCCTCGGGGCCTGTTCCGTGACTACCCGAAGCCTGCCCTCCATATCCCAGGGGTGGGCGACTAGCACCAAAGGCGTAAATACAAATAAAAGAGAAGTCATTCAATTTATATATGAAAACAAACACCATAGAGTCTGGAATATGAAGTAAACACTAAGTAATAAACAAAGTAAAAAAAGAAAGCACTGAAAAGTAAATGGTCCAGAAAACAAATCCAACTGAAAAGTACAACTACAATTGAACGAAAGTACTACAGAAAAGACAAACAACTGGAAAAATAGAAGCAGCTCCTGGATCGTCCACCACAGATCCTAGTAGAACGGTAGGTACAGATAGCCTCCTCAATGCTCTCACCCGTCAACCATCTCCGAGTACCATCTCATCGTGAAGTACACCTCTGGATACTTACTCTTCGTGAGGTCCACCTCCGGGTACTGACTCGTTGTGAGGTCACCCTCTGGGTACTGTCCAGTCCTCAAACACTCGGCCTCCATCAGCGCTGTTCGTCATCTGCATCCAACACAACAAGGTGCAGCCAAAGCTCGTGCATGGGTGAGTATAACGATACTCAGTAAGGACCCAGAGACCCTCAAGGTCTCACTAAATACAACAAGTATAACCACAAAGAAGGATCTAAATAGATAACCCTTACTTAGGTATAAGCCCATACTTATACCTAAGTTATCAAGTATCCCATCTCAATCATGAAGTATCAAGAAGATATGAAATTGAAGGATAACCACTACTTAGGTATATGCCCATAAATATACCTAAGTTATCAAGTGTCCCATCTCAATAATGAAGATTACACAAAGGTCATTAACTCAACACAAACCAGGATTTTATTCATGATGACGAAAACACGACTGCTGGAGAACTCCTCATCTGTCGAGCGCAGTAGTTGTGTCACGACTCTGTGGTAATACTCACTAACCCTAGACTCCACAAGTATCAACCACGATCAGAAAAATAGGGAGGACCCCCCTGGGTCTGCCGTTTCGGAGACAAGGGGGTGCCGCCACCCTTCGCACCCCGCTCCGCCGATAGCCGACCCGTGGCCGGCTTCCGAGCCAGGACGCTGGCCGCGCTGGGCCTGGCCGCCAGTTCCAGTTCGGGGCGCCAGTGCCGGGCCGGGCCGCGCCATCCGGTCTGGGCCATGCCCAATCTGACCACCCGGACCCGGGGCGGGTCGACCCAACGGGTATTGGGTTGGGTCGGACCGGTCCCAGACCCCCTATTTTCGGACCAGGTTCATTAAAACACTCATATATTGGGATAAGAACCACCAATAGTTGCACCATTAGATGTGTATGGATCCTTTTATTGATATGTCTATTTTGGTATATTACACTCAAACATTCGTTAAAGTTTGGGTACGTCCTGGTTTGTTCGAACCAGAAACCAACGAGACCCTCAGAGCGGAAATATTTATAACTTGAGCTCTGGATGTCCGATTGATATGCCATCAACTTTGTTGGATTCCTTTTTTTGAGATGGATCTTTTGGTATAAATCAAATGAGGTTTGGATGCAGTTGGATTTTGGCCGTGTTGGATTATACCCAAAATCCAACTGGGCCCCTAGAACGGAAAAGATGATAACTTTCAGATCGGATGTCCATTTGACGAACCATCAGTGGCATTGAAAATCTCATTGAGAAACAGTCCCTTTTATTATACCCTATGAGAGTTCAGGGTACAGTTGAGATACGGTCGGATTGGTTAATACACAAAACCTACCGGGACCCCGGGACTAAAAGACTAATAACTCACAGACCAGGCGTCCGATTGACGTGCCATATGTTGCGTTGAGACCCCTTTGACGAGGTGGTCCTTCGGTATCCTTCTTTGTGGAACTTTGTGACACTTAGTGTATCGAACAGTAGCTCATGGAGTGGATCCTCCTGAAGAAAAGCATACAGAGTATAAAGACCTTATACCTGGCTGAGACCATATGACTGCTTGTCTGATTTGAGTCAGAGTGACGTGACTAGCCAAGTGGGGAGAACTAATGTGTTTGGGTGGCAGACCAATGGCGGGGAGCACTACTGTGTTTGGGTGTCATACCCGCGGTACTCGATAGGAGGAGTACCTCGGTAGTCTATGTGGGGGATCACTACTGTGTGAGGTGGAAGACCAATGGCGGGGAGCACTACTTTGTGAGGTGACAGACCTATGGTACTCGACAGGAGGAGTACCTCAGTAGTCTAGGGTTAGTGAGTATCACCTTAGAGTCATGACAGGACTACTACGCTTGATAGAGGAGGTGTTATATAGCAGCCGTGTTTTCGTCATCATGAATAAAATACTGGTTTGAGCTGAGTCAATGGCCTTTGTGTATTCCTCACGATTGATACGGGTCACTTGATAACTTAGGTATATGTATGGGCATATACCCTAGTAGTGGTTATAATTAAATTCCATATGTGTGTGATACCTAATGATTGAGATGGGATACATGATAATTTAGGTATAAGTATGTGCTTATACCTAAGTACCCATTTTTTTAGATCCTTCTTTGTGGTTATCCTTGTTGGATTTAGTGAGACCTTGAGGGTCTCGGGGTCTCTACTGAGTATCGTTATACTCACCCCTGCACGTGTTATGCCTGTACATCGTTGTGTTGAATGCAGACGATGTACATCACTAATGGAGGCCGAGTGTTTGATGACTGGATGGTACCTAGAGGTGGACCTCACAACGAGTCAGTACACAGAGGTGGAACTCACGAAGAGTCAATATCCAGAGGTAGACTTCATGACGAGAAGGTACTCAGAGAAGGTTGACGGGAGTGAGTGTTGAGGAGGCTATTTGTACCTACACTTTTGGTAGGATCCTTGGGGGATGATCCAAGAGCTTCTTCTATTTTTCTAGCTGCTTTCCTTTTCTCTTGTACTTTTGTTCAGTAATAGCTGTTCTTTTCACTTGGGTTTGTATTCTGGCCCATTTACTATTCATAACATTCTTTTGTACATAGTGTATTACTTTCTCTTGTACTCCGTGGTATTTTTTTACTTTTATAAGGACAATGCCTTCCCAGTTATCGGGATTTATCCCTTTGGTGCTAGTCGCCAGCCCCTGGCCTATAGAAGGCAGGCTTGGGGTAGTCACGGCACGGGCCCTGAGGATGGGTCGTGACATGGTGTTTCTAAAATGCCTCCAAAATTTATTGGTATTTTTATGAATCATTTCATCCCCCTTCATGGAAGGTCCTTATTTTGAATATTTAGAACAATTATATACCCAATGATGATATATTATAGTATATGAGCATCCATGTTACATAAAATTTTGTTATGTTTTAAAAAAGTATCAAATTGTTTCCGCTTATTTTCCATTACTAGGATCTTATTGGGTTTATATGGATGTATCCATCATCTTCATTTCATTATGATATTGTGTTCAAAAATGGATTTGGGGATTCTATTGACTACTTAATTAGTGAGTTACTGATTGAAAAGTTAATAATATCTTAATTTATATTATTTCCTTTTGTAAATATCAAATTTATAATTCCAAAAATTAGTACAAGTTAAATAATATTAAGTATTCTAGATATTCTGAATACCATATCCCTAATCATAAATGACATTGTAGTTGAATAAAGTATTTTGGTTGGAAACATGCAGAACTAAAAATATAGAATTTTCTCTATAGGGATTCTTGGCATCCCTGACATTCCTAACTAGTCGCACCAATCTAAGTACAGTACATAGACCCCTACATGGAGAATCTCATTGTGCAGATGTATGATCCATGTGTGGATGTATCTTGGAAACATGAAGAGTCTTTATGGAGGGGTCTTCAATGAGATTTATTAGATACTATATTTCCTTGAAATGTGAACTAATAGGTATTATTTATTATATCAAATAAGAAACTTATTTTTTTATATGAAAGAATATGGTTTATATGCCACTCCCTATCAATTGTTATGTTTATCAAAATCATTGAAACTATGGTTTGATATTTATTATATAATGACATGATAGAGTGAATTATCTATCATCTTGAAATACAAAATGTGATCGATCACATCTATAGGGTTTCAAATATATTGTAATATTCACTTTTTAAGGAATCCATGGAAGAGAAACATTTTATTTTTTATTAAAACAATTTTTATCTTTTTTATTATCTTCATGTTTCAGATTTTTGATGGAATTTCTATACTTTATTTTACTTATAGAACTTCATTTTTCTTAATTTCATTTTATAGGTTCATTCATTTTAGTACAATATCCCTGACTTCTTTGACAAAATATAATATTATTATCTAATCTCAGTTATTAATTAAATATTTTATAAGATAACAGATTTTTATCTAAATAATGAAACTAAAACTTGTAATTGAGAATAGTAATTCAAGAATTATATTTGGCAGGAAATTACACACTTTAACACTATCCCCAAGATTCCACTTGACCTCTCTTTTCCAAAATTTAAATAAAACATAATTTTTTCACCAAACATAAAATTTTGAGATTTAAGTAATCTATTTTACTAATTTTTTCCACGTAGATCATGTTGGAATAGAGTTTTGAGGCCATTAAATATCCTTAAAAGAAAATAATTTGGATATTGTAAATTGGGACATTTGAAATTAGGATGAATCAACCCAATAAAATTTGGAAAGTACCCTTTGAATCGTTTGTAATAATTGAATAAGAAAAGTGTTATTTATAGCTATTCAACACTTTTAGTAATTTTTTAGCTCAAAGGGAATTTTTTAAATAGATATTGATATGTTCATCCCAAAAATTATTTCAATAACTATTATAGACGAGGAGAACACAATTTTACCATGGAACATGAGTATAATTATTACAACCAACATGGATAATCATTTAAAATTAATATGATATTAAGAAAATATTCGTGACAATTAAAAGTCATGATATAACCTTTGGGGGGTTTATATGTTATGGGTTCATGATGATGTTTTATTTAAGCATCAAGATTAAAAATATGAATAAATATATTTTTCTATATGTATTAAATAATTGAAAACCAATGGGTTCACAAAGTAACAATAAGGCCTCAGCCTTAGACCTTACATAATCTTGAGTTATTATAAGATTACACATTGAGGATCTTTTGATGTTTAGAGTTTTAGAGAATTAGATCATAAAACTTATATTACATTCCACATTTAAACAAAGTGGTTACATAAAAGATATTTTTCATTTTATCCCCATCAATGGAAACATATTTAAAAATAAATCTAGGATTCTTTCTTGACACTTCCTTGACACTATCATCATATCATGTAACTTTCCCTTGACCTGTGAAAAACATTTCACAAACTTGGGATGAGAATAAAAAGCTCAGTAAGGGTTATAAAAATATGGAAAAGAAACATGAGTTCATATATACATAAGAATGAAATCATACTTTACCCATAAAACATAGGCACATTAACATACCTCATCAAATCATGAATAAATCATAGAAATTACAAGACATAAAGGTAACTTGAGGCATTCATAACATTCTTACGTAGGGAGTAACCCTCTTGTTTATGTTTGGAATACCCACCATAGTATAGTCCCTAAATCTCATCGGAGAAACCTTAATGTTTCACTCCTTCGTGTTACCCAATGCATTGGAGAGCTATATCGGGCTCACCCGCCATTAGTTTATCACGGAACTACCCGTCTTTATAATAATGCCCAAGAACCTCAACATAATCGTATCACAAAAAAACATGCATAAATGAAACATAACATTTCCACCTTTCAATCACAAGATATAAATACAACACAATGATATAAAAACATTATGAAAACCATTTTTAATACCAAAACAAAAGAAAAGTAAAACCTGGTATTTATTTTTCTTTTAAAAAAGGTATGGCTAGTAGAGGAAGCCGAAACTCAAATAATGGTCATGGCGGCGGAGAAGTCGTTGTCGCCGCATACGTACGAAAAAAACATTCCCTTTTGTCGTTTAGTAAATGCTTTGTATGAAAAAGATTCATTTTGAATAAACGTAAAAGTCAAAGGGTTTTATACACTGTATAAAAGAAGGTTGTGTATAAAACAAAATATGCCTCAATGAAATGAGATTGAGATGAAGTCCCATACAAAGACGGTATCCTTGGATTAAGGATAAATCAATTACATAATTATGTGTGACAAATTAATACATGAAATATAAGTGGATATTAAGTGTCACACAATCCGAGGTTATTCACACATATTCATAGAATGACATATTCAAGGAGTACAAGTTTATCCCAAAGAATCAAATTTGGGTTAAGAGGATCCCTTGCAAAAATTTGACAGCCTAATGGCGCCACTACAAAATTCATAAAATGAGTTGATGAGAGATAAAAAGGGTATCTAATCTCATGGACAGAAAAATTAAATCAATAAGGATATATAAGAACATATCCCAACATAATATTATGTGAATTAAAATACATAACAAAGGAAGTCTTTTAAAAAGAGGAGGGTGAAAGGTTCCCTTACTGACATGGGTATCTTTCAAAACATACACCCCGTGAAAGAGGGACAATAAAACATTGATGTAAATACTCATAAATGAATGTATATTACACAATGAGTTAAATAATGGTCAGTACATACACCACTCAAACGAAATTGTGGCAAATGTAGCATAAATCTCATGGGAATAAATGTGAGATGAAAAATCCCTTACGAAAACTCGGCAGCCTAACAGCGCCACATAAAACATCCAAAATGGATTGATAAGATCAAATAGGGTCTATCATCATACAAACATATAGTTTACAGAAATAGGAATATAAAATAACATCCCCCAACATAACAAAGAGGAACTTAAAAGATGTGACATAAAGAAGATTACTTAAAAAGAAAGAGAGAGGTTAGATCTCTTACGAAAACTCGGTAGCCTAACGGTGCCACCCAAAAATTCCAAAATGGATTGATGAGAGAGAATAGGGTCTCTCATCATATGAACATAAAAATTACAGTAAGAGTAATATAAAACAATATCCCAACAAATAGAAATATGTGATTTTAAAAAGAATGACATAAAAGAGTGTACTTTAAAAGAAAGAAAGGAGTCGGATCCCTTACCTCAAGTCCAACTTGTCTTGTTCGTTTCCTTATATTCCTGAATAATAAACTTTTGTCTTTTTATAATTGCTTAAGGACCTCCTATAAAGATTATTATTCATTTCATTTCACATATTATAATGTTATAATAATTGTTTAATAATGTTAGTTCATATCAGGTGTTTTTGCCGATGTTTGGTACATGAGTCAAAAATGAACTTGTTTGAAAAATGATTTTCCATGTAGTTATAAGTAACTAATTTCATGAATAGTATTAATTATTAAAATATCATATATATCCAGTATATATTAATTTTATACTATTCCATATCTTTTGGAGATAAAAAATGAAAAGCACCGTTCATGGAGACGGTAGGCCGTACGTACGCATGAACGCTACTTTCATTTTTTCCTTTTTCATATTAATGGAATTAAAAATAAATGATATATATATATATATTATAATTACAGTATAATATATATTTTATATAGGTCACATATGTTCATTAATTTCATTCTTTATACATTCCATGTATTGCATGTACGAGTCACATCACTTGTGGGGGCGGTAGTCCTCACTTCCTCATATGACATTATCGCATTTACACAACATGAAAAGAATAAAGGTATGGTTTAAATATAAAATACTGAATCATATAGTAAACATAAATACCATTTATATCATATATAAAATACAGTTACATCATAATGTCCACCTTTAAAGTTGTTAAAAGAATATTGAACAATCATCGTTTCGTGAGGCAGAAAATCGCCAACCACAGAAACAGTTTGTTATTTAACCATTAGACGAAGGTGTGTGTAACTGTATCTCGAATCGTAATTATAACAAAATCCTAGTATATTGGAGATACTGGTGTTGTTACAAAAGGGATTAATAAAAAGAGTTTATGGGGTTGGAGAAGCAAAATAAAACAAAAGGACTCAAGTGAAAACATTACCATAAAATTGGGTAACTCCCTTTGGTTTCAGCTCAAAGGCTTCCTCGGGAAGACTTCTGCCCAAAGTGAGGATTCAAGGAGTTAGAGAGGGATGTGGAGAGACAAAATGGGAAGGGTTTGGCCGAGCCAAAGGCTTTGGAAGTGTGGGAAAGGAGGTAGAGGTGGGGGCCTTTTATAAGAGGAGAGGAGGGGCACTCTTGGAATGTAATGAAATGTAACTTTATTTTAAAATGAGTTTCGGATTTAAAAGGTCCCAAATTGATATAATTTGAGGATAAGGTTATAAGGGTTAGAAATATACCCATCCAATAGGGTTTGGACATGTTTAGGTCATAGATGTTACATTATCTTTTCATTTTATTTAAATCCTTTATTAACGAGGTAATCGCTGCATCATCATGATGTCATAAATAAATTAATTTATGTAAAGTCTAAAAATTATAAACAAATACTACGATGTAAGAAATCATTTTAGATTTCCAATTAATATTTATAGTCAATAATCTTACTTTTATAACCCCATGTAAAATTTTTTTTAGTAAAACATTTCATGTTTGTGTCATTTTTACGTTTACATTAAATAAAAAGATATTTATGTCATTTTCTATCCAAAGTGGCTACATGGGGTCCCCAAGTTGACCCATGGATTGTTTTGGTCGGCCATGAAACATCAAATGAGGGTAAGACATGTGTATAATTCATTTCATTTTATTAAAACATTATTCATACCTTAAACTACACTATTTACTTCTAATCGCGATTAAAAACATAATAAGTTACTATTCACCAAAAAAATTATTTTAATCCCATTGAATGACATTTTACTTCTTAATGAGAACCATGTATGTCAGATTTTTTAAATTCAAAACACAAAGATGGAAAAATTTCATTTAAATGGAAAATCAGTTTTTATAAGTACCACTTACTGGTTTCACTATTAATCAAAAATTGATGTTTTTCAAAAAATTACCAAAAGTTCACCCTAAGCTATATTTGATATTCCGAATTCAAAAATGAGGTCTATTATACAAAATTCAAAACATATAAGTTGGATTAATTAATTTAATAATTAATTCCCACTATCAAAACAAATAGTGTGTTTTTATGAAACAAAATGTATCAAAAGATTGACACTAGTTTAAGTCCGATTTCAATGTGAAATTAATTCCAAAGACCAATATTGGATTAAATGGTAAAAATATATTCTAATTTAACTTTAAAAACAATTCAAAAGATAATATAATCATATAAATAAATTATATTAAAAGAGGTTTTGAATTAAAATACAACATTTTTCACTATTCATTAAAATTGAACTTTTTCGGAAAAATACCAAACATTTCCACAAAGTAAATTTTGATGTCCCGATTCTAAAGATGAATTTTATTTAGTCAAATATAACACATTAAATTTTCAAGAACTATATTTAAAAGAGGTTCTCCACCAAAAGGTGGTTAATCGACCTTTTAAAGAATATTAGAATGTTTACGCTTAAAATTGGATTCATTTGCATTTTTAATCCACTATCATTTATTGTAAAAAGTAAAAATATTTGACAAACATATATAATCATTTTTTGGTTAGTTCTGTTCATTCCTGCCATTAGAATGGCTAGGCATTAACTACTATTTAAAATAATATTATTTTATTATTAGAGTGCAACGTAAGATTACCAAGAAACTCGTTGTTGTGTGTTGGGTACGCCATCGAGCATAGCATCCCCTTTAAAGTAACATTAATATTTTATTCACAAATATGGATAAATATAAAAATGTCATATTCTTTATTTACCTGGGGTGTTACATCCTTCCCCCCTTTTGAAAATTGCATCCTCACAATTTTAAAATTGAGCTTGGAAACATCCTTGAAAGTCCCAAATCGGAACAAAAATCCGTAAAACAATCACTTTAAAATAAAGAAAGATAAATACAAAGGTCACCCAGGTTAACCCATACTAGGATTCGATGTAGGAAAACATGGACATGGAGGAGAAAACATAGTTTCATGTTCTGATGGAGAGTGAAAGAAAACATGTTTTGGACAAAGTTAACCACAAATAATCACAAACTTCTTTCGGGTTAAACGCTATTCGATTCCCCAGTAGGAAAAGTTAATAGACAAAATTTTGGTTTTAAGTTACTTTTTATTGAGTAATTTATTCATAAGGAAACATAATCACTTATCATGTTGAATTTTATCTTTTATTAGATTCCTTACAAAAACTCATATTTTCTCCAAAAGACGAGAATTTAGGAAGACTTGTTCACATTAAGAGTACTATAATCAACTTCTAGAGAATCACCTAATCCAAAAAAAGTGAACTATATACTTCCCATTTCTTTATACTTTAACCAAAACCAAAACCCAAAAGGTTAGTACAAGATCAAATAATCCAGAAAAGGATAACCCTTTATAAAAATAAAATCTAATCTTAATCTCCAAAAAATTTCCAACAAAACCCAAATTTCAACGAGGACCATTCGATAAACAATTTTTCCATAAAATTCATCAAAGTAAACCAAACTAATATTGAAACCAAAATATTTGAAGGATTTAGTCACATAGTCTTCCATGTTAATTCGTAACATTTATCACCAAACAACATCAGTTGCTCTTAATGTCTTGTATTGAAAAGTAATTAACCTAATCACATATCCTCTATGATAGGTTAATAAATTTCCATAGATAACCCAAAATAAACTTACTATTAATTAATAAAATCATATAACTAAAAATAATCAGTAAAAATAACCAGGGACTTCACGTAGTCCAGTGGTAGGCGTTAAATACCAGTCGCACTTTGGTTGTGGGTTCGATTCCCGTAGCGTGGTCCGATGCGATTGGTTGTCACACGGTCTGTGTGCTGTCCTTTTTATAAAACTCCAAAAATAACCCTAACATGTTTTAACCTCAATAGTTTCCTTATTCCTCTCATTTTCAACCAAATTCGTTATCATCTCAAGATCTTAATTCTTGAAGTATTATTTCACCACCATAAGAAAAAATGATTCCCAAAATGAATTACATCATACCTCGATCATGGCGTCCACTCGGTTTCATCATCATCTTGCTCATGTAGGTAAAAGTCCCATGCATTGCAAAAATGATTTAGAGATCCTTCAAAATCATTCTCTTCCTCCATCCAAATACACCTTGTACAACATGGGTCATATGGGTGTTCACAGAAAAATAGTTTTGGAAAATAATCATGTATGACATATAATTCCAAAACTTCTGATAAAACATGATTTCTATAAAATAGTCGGATAGAATTTGAGTTGAAACATTCTATTATTGGTTCTTTTAAAATACCATAAGTACGTGCTGGGAGACTATATTTTAAAATCAAATATAAATAGGTTGCGCAAGGGTCTCCTTCCTCGACACCATTTTTAAAATCATAATATTCTTCAAATTCTTGTGATAAAGTAAAATATTTGATAATACCATGATAATTTTTACCTTTATTGAAAATATGAGAATATTATGAAAATAGTTTTTGTCTAAAAAAAACCCATGATCCATGATGATAACGAGGTATAGTGGAGGTGTTTGATGTCTCAAAGAACTTCTTGCAAGTGATTTGTATTCTTGAAAAAGTTTCACAATCATTCGAACATGAATTTGTAATAATTATTGCAAGCATGTCATCGGGAAGAGATAGGAATGTCATTTGAGATCCTTCTCCTTCCATTCGTAACAAACTTTACTTTACCAGAAAAATAAGTTATAAAAAACAGATTTAACTGAAATAATATATATAGGGACTAATCATGTGTCTAACAAAAACTCTTAATCCCTAAATTTTTCTAAACCGACATCTGATACCAACTATAAGGCCTCAACCTTAAACCTTACATAATATTGAGTTATTACAAGATTACACATTGAGGATCTTTTTTAGGTTTAGAGTTTTACAAAATTAGATCATAAAACATACATTATATTCCACATTTGAACAAAGTGGTTACATAAAAGATAGTATTCATTTTTTTCATCAACGGAAACATATTTAAAAATAAAGCTTGGATTCTTTCTTGATACTTCCTTGAAACTATCATCATATCATGTACCTTTCCCTTGACCTGGGAAAAACATTTCAAAATCTTGGGATGAGCATAAAAAGCTCATTAAGGGTTATAAAAATATGGAAAGGAAACATAAGTTCATATATACATAAGAATGAAATCATACTTTACCCCTAAAACATAGGCACATTGACATAACTCATCAAATAATGAATAAATCATAGAAATTATAAGACATAAAGGTAACTTGAGGCATTCATAACATTCTTACGTAGGGAGTAACCCTCTTTGTTACATTTGGAATACCCACCACAGTATATTCCCTAAATATCTTCGGAGAAACCTTAACGTTTCACTCCTTCGCATTACCCAATGCATTGGAGAGCTATATCGGGCTCACCCACCCTTAGTTTTTCACGGAACCACCCATCTTCATAATACTTCCCATGAACCTCAACATAACCGTATCACATAAAACATGTATGTAGGCAACATAACATTTCCACCTTTCAATCAAAAGATATCAATTCATCACATTGATATAAAAACATTATGAAAACCATTTTCAATACCAAAACAAAAGAAAAGTAAAACATGGTATTTATTATTCTTTAAAAAAAGGTATGGATTATAGAGGAAGCCGAAACTCAAATAATGGTCACGGCGGCAGAGAAGTCATTGTCGCTGCATACGTACGATAAAAACATTCCCTTTTGTCATTTAGTAAACACTTAGTATAAAAAATATTCCATTTGAATAAACGTAAAAGTCAAAGGGGTTTATACAATGTATAAAATATGGTTGTGTATAAAAAAAATATGCCTCAATGAATGGAGATTGAGACTAAGTCCCATACAAAGACAGTATCCTTGGAATAAGGATAAATTAATTACATAATTATGTGTGACAAATGAATACACGAAATATAAGTGGATATTAAGTGTCAAACAATCCGAGGTTATTCACACATATTCATAGAACGACATATTCAAGGAGTACAAGTTTATCCCAAAGAATCAAATTTGGGTTAAGAAGTTCCCTCGCAAAAATTTGACATTCTAACGGCGTCATTACAAAATTCAGAAAATGAGTTGATGAGAGATAAAAAGGGTATCTCATCTCAAAGACATAAAATTTAAATCAATAAGGATATAGAAGAACATATCCCAACATAATAGTATGTGAATTAAAAGTCATAACAAAGGATGTCTTTTAAAAAGAGGAGGGTGAAAGGTTCCCTTACCGACATGGGTATCTTTCGAAATATACACCCCATGAAAGAGGGACAATACAACATTGATTTAAATACTCATAAATGAAATTATATTACACAATGAGTAAAATAACAGGCAGTACATACACCACTCAATGGAAATTGTGGCAAATGTATCATAAATCTCACGGGAATAAAAGTGAGATGAATAATCCCTTACGAAAACTCGGCAGCCTAACGGCACCACATAAAACTTCCAAAATGGATTGATGAGATCAAATAGGGTCTCTCATCAAACTAAAATAAAGTTTAAATAAATAGGAATATAAAATAACATCCCCCAACATAACAAAGAGGAGCTTAAAAGAAGTGACATGAAGAAGAGTACTTAAATAGAAATAGAGATGTTAGATCTCTTACGAAAACTCGGCACCCTAACAGTGCCACTCAAAACCTCAAAAATGGATTGATGAGAGAGAATATGGTCTCTCATCATACGAACATAAAAATTACAGTAAGAGTAATATAAAATAATTTCCCAATAACAAGAAAGTTGATCTTTTAAAAGGAATGACATAAAAGAGTGTCCTTTAAAAGAAAGAGAGGAGTCGGATCCCTTACCTCAAATCCAACTTGTCTTGTTCGTTTCTTTATATTACTAAATAATAAACTTTGGTCAATTTATAATTTCTTAAGGACCTCCTATAGAGATTATTATTCAGTTCATATCACTTATTATAATGTTATAATAATTGTTTAATAATGTTAGTTCATATCAGATGTTTTTTCCGATGTTTGGTACATGAGTCATAAATGAACTTGTTGGAACAATTATTGTCCATGTAGTTATAATTAACTAATTTCCAGAATAGTATTAATGATTAAAATATCATATATATCCAGTACATATTAATTTTATACTATTCCATATCTTTTTGAGATAAAAAACGAAAAGCACCGTTCACGTAGATGGTAGGCCGTACATACGCATGAACGCTACTTTCATTTTTTCCTTTTTCATATTAATGGAATTAAAAATAAATGATATATATATTATAATTACAGTATAATATATATGTTATATAGGTCACATATTTTCATTAATTTCATTCTTTATACATTCCATTATTGCATGTACGAGTCACATCACTTGAGGGGGTGGTAGTCCGCACTTCCTCATATGAAATTATCGCATTTACACAACATGAAAAGAATAAACTTATGGTTTAAATATAAAATAAATAAGCATATAGTAAACATAAATACCATATATATCATATATAAAATACAGTGACATCATAATTTCTACCTTTAAAGGTGTTAAAAGAATATTTAACAATCATCGTTTCGTGAGGCAGAAAATCATCAACCACAGAAACATTATGTTCTTTAACCATTAGACAAAGGTGTGTGTAAGTGTAGCCCGAATCCTTCTTATAAAAACATTCTAGTATATTTATGATACTGTATTTGTTACAAAAGAGAAGAATAAAAAGAGTTTAGGTGGTTGGAGAAGAAAAATAAAACAAAAGGACTCAAGTGAAGACATTACCTTAAAATCGGGTAACTCCCATTGGTTTGGGCTCAAAGGATTCCTTGGGAAGACTTCTGACCAAAGTGAGGCTTCAAAGAGTTATAGAGGGATGTGCAGAGACACAATGGGCAGGGGTTGGCCGAGAAAAAGGCTTTGGAAGTGTGGGTAAGGAGGTAGATGTGGGGGCCTTTTATAAGTGGAGAGGAGGGGCACTCTTGGAATGTAATGAAATGTAACTTTATTTTAAAATGATTTTCGGATTTAAAAGGTACCACATTGTTACAATTCGAGGATAAAGTTATAAGGGTTCGAAATATACCTATCCAATAGGGTTTGGGCATGTGTAGGTCATAGATTTTACATTATCTTTTTATTTTATTTAAATCCTTTATTAATGATGTAATCGTTGCATCATCATGATGTCATAAATAAATTAATTTATTTAAAGTATAAAAATTATAAAAAAAATACTATGATGTAGGAAGTATTTTTATATTTCCAATGAATATTTATATTCAAAAATATGACTTGTATAACCCCATGTAAATATTGTTTTAGTAAAACATTTCATGTTTGTGTCATTTTTACTTTTACATTAAATAAAAAGATATTTATGTCATTTTCCAAACAAAGTGGCTCCATGGGGTCCCAAAGTTTACCCATGGATTATCTTGCTCGGCCATGACACATCCAATGAGGGTAGGACATGTGTCTATGTCATTTAATTTTATTAAAACATTATTCTTACCTTAAACTACACTAATTACCTCTTATCGCGATTAAAAACTTAATAAGTTACTATTCACAAGAAAAACTATTTTAATCCCATTGAACCACATTTTACTTCTTAATGAAAACCATTTATGTCAGATTTTTGAAATTAAAAACACAAAGATGGAAGAATTTCATTTAAATGGAAAATCAGTTTTTATATGTACCACTTAGTGGTTTCACTATTCATCAAAAATTGAAGTTTTTCAGAAAATTACCAAAAGTTCACCCTAAGAAATATTTGATATTCCGAATTCAAAAAATGATGTGTATTTTACAAAATTCAAAACATATAAGTTGCATTAATTTGTTTAATAATTAATTCCCACTGTCAAAACTAATAGCGTGTTTTTATGAAACAAAATGTATCAAAATATTGACACTAGTTTAAGTCCGATTTCAAAGTGAAATTAATTCCAACGACAAATATTGGATTAAATGGTAAAAATATATTCTAATATCATTTTAAAACCAATTCAAAAGATAATCTAATCATATAAATAAATTATATTAAAAGTGGTTTTGAATTAAAATACAACATTTTTCACTATTCATTAAAAATGGAACTGTTTCAGAAAAATACCAAAAATTTACACAAAGTAAATTTTGATGTCCTGATTCTAAAGAAGAATTTTATTTTGTCAAATATAACTCATCAAATTTTCAAAAAGTGTATTTAAAAGAGGTTCTCCATCAAAAGGCGGTTAATCGACCTTTTAAAGAATATTAGAATGTTTACACTTAAAATTGGATTCATTTGCATTTTTAATCCAATAACATTTATTGTAAAAAGTAAAAATATTTGACAAATATATATAATCATTTTGTGGTTAGTTCTGTTCATTCCCTCCATTACCACGGCTAGGCATTAACTACTATTTAAAATAATATTATTTTATTATTAGAGTGCAACGTAAGATTCCCAAGAAACTCGTTGTTGTGTGTTCGGTACGCCATCGAGCATAGCATCCCCATTAAAGTAATATTAATATTTTATTCACACATATTGATAAATATAAAAATTTCATATTCATTATTTACCTGGGGTGTTACTGTAACAGTCCTTAACATAGTGTTTCGAGCTATGTAATGACTATTGTGAATCTTGAATTTATAAAACGGTAAAAATTAAACTGGTTTTCATGTCAATGTGTGATCCAATACAACATTTGGTGTCTTGGTAATCTATTTTGAACCAATATTTGTTATAGTTGGTTAATATAATAAAGAAGGAGTTTCTCACAAGATAGGATTTATCCAATTGTCTTATACATGTCATGATGGGAGTATTAATATTAAAATTCACTAATTGACATGTCATTTAGTTGACTAACATGACTGAAAATAGTGAAATAATATTTTACTCTATTTTATAAAGATTCTACATTTGATGAATAGTTTCCATACTTTCTAGGTTAATGATATATGTTGTGATATCTATGGACTTATTCATATAGATGGAAATTTCTGGATGAAAAGGATTATTTTCAATGTCTAATTATTATTGGAGACGACAACAAAAAAATGAATCATTCAGTTATTAATTGGAGAATGTGTTATAGTATGATTATCGATATATTATTTATATATTAATAATTGAATTACAGTAAACCAAAACCCAATGATTCAATCCCATTAGGAACATAAAATTGAGTTGGATGTCTTTGTATATATGTGTCAGAACTTGGGTAGATATCTAGTGTTAGGCACTCCCCAAACAGTTCGCTTTCCAAATTTGACATGGGACCTCCACCATATATTAGTAACCAGAAGAAGTATTATTTAGATTTCAGATGATTTATTATCGCTCATTGAGAAGATTATTGTCTTTATTAGGTTTTAATTTTGTGTCTGTATCTTTATGAACATATTATTTATGGAGTGGTGTTTTTCTTGTGATTGAAAGTAGGTAAATTTTATCAGGTGTACTATTGATCAATGAATTGCAGACATATGAAGGTATATTAATTGGTTTGTGGTATTATATGAAACTATAAAGATTACAAAGTATGGAAGTATATATATGTCCAAGATTACCCAAAAATGGTATTGAGTTATAGTTCCATGACTATATATTATGATTTAATATGGTTTGATTATTATGTTTACATGATCTTGAAATTGGTGTTTCTCAATACTTGGTATATCTTAATTGGTTGTTTGACTTACCTATATATAGACAATAGTATGGTAATGTACTTGTGTCTATGAATCACTTAATATTTGGTAGGTATTGCTAAATGATGTGGAGTTAGTGGTATCATTTTGTAGAGGCAGAACAAGTTAATATTATTGGCGGTGTGACGATGGAGTTGTATACATTTGATCATCGAGCTATCCTCTTGGGTTTGAATTTATATATTATATTACTCCATTTCTCGAGTGTTGAATTTTTAGGGCATGCGGTTGTTTCTTGTTATTATAAAATCTGTTGATCATAAAAACTTTACTATTCATGTTTTTTATATTTTCATTGATTTCATAGTCATATTCTGTGTTATTTTTAAGTCAATGCCTCATGTTTTTGAAATTACTAATTATGAAATTAATTTCCTTCTCAAGGCCTATCAGAGGTTGGATTTAGATGTCACATTTGATTTCATCACTAACCCAAGGGGGGTGTATTTTCATAGAATCTAGTCTGGAAGGGTGATATCATAGCATTTGAATTAGATATTTCTCGAAGCATTGTGTGAATCAAATTTGGGGAATTTTTTTTGTTTCTAAAAACTAGGGAAATAATTTTATATGTTTTATGTTTTATTTTATTAGGATAGTTATTCCATTATATGGTGTGGTGACTGACACATTCCTATTTAAGGATTCTTATTTCCTTACAGTTTTCAAGAGTATATACATATTTTATGACAGGGTATAATTATGTTAGATAATACATCATATATTTATATGTATAATTTTATGGTGACTTATTGGTTGTGAAATAAGAACTATTTTTGGTTATAAATTAAAGACAATCAATGATATCTTCTAATATTTTTATATTATTTTTTCATTAATCTTATCAAGGTTTGAATATTTGTTTTAACTTATAGTGTGAATTATTATATATTTGATTTTGATCTATTGATGAATAATTATATATTTATCATATTATTACCCATAAGTCATCATAACGATAATGAGGTTTTCATTGAAGGACCTATGAAATTTTGCTCTACACTTATTTTCATAATATATTAATAAATTTATATGGATTCCACTATAGTGTATAAGATATAATATATTGATAATGATTTATTTTAAATTAATTATTAATTTTTTTAATGTGGTGGGATGATCATGTTTCTAGGAGGTAAAACCATTGTTGATGAGATTTCTAATGAGATTTGTTTTGACAATGGTTAATATTTTGAAGGGTGGTAGGTTATTAATTAACATTATATTCTTGATGGTACGTTATGTAACATTGTTTGATGTTCCATAGGGTGTTTTATTTTTGATTCCACAACATTATTTGGATGGATATGTGTTACAACTTAGTTTTGTGTTCAAAAGGGAGGTGTTTTTTACCTTGACGCATATTTAGGGGGTGATGTGTAGAAATCTACTTCCAAGTTCTGGAGGGTTTTTGGGTCATAGATGTATGAATTCCTTGCTAAACGATTTGATAAGAAGACTATGGACGAAATCTGATGATGATATAACTTCAATGTATGATTCAAGGAGTAATGTAATATTGTCAAAATTGAGTTCATTTTAGTATATGGAATAATTTCATATATCGATTCTATATATACATTCACTATGTGACGGATTTCATGTGAATAGTTATTTTAGTAAGAATCAAATATAGAGATATCTAATATGATTATATATATAAATATACCTTAATTATAGTTATTCTTGAAATTTAGAATGTCCTATGAAATGGGTAATACACTTGAGGATTTAATGTTATGTGTTCAAATCACTATGGGTTTTTAAAAGTAATTTATAACTCTATAAAAGTGTAACAAGGTTTCATTGAAGCATTTGGGTGAATATTTTACTGAGTGAAAATCATGAGGCTATTTAATTTTTGTGATATGGACTCCATTTAGGAATTTTACTGATCTTTTTAAGAGTTCTTTTATTGGTTAAGTGCTTCCTTGAAACTGATGGTAGACAGTTTAAGTGAAACCATAAAACCATAAAGTTTTTAAAGTTGGATTTTTCAAGAATGGGATACTAATTAGATTTATGATTAATTATGTTTGTGATCTTTTATACAGTGTGATGATAAATATTTTGCTGATTGATTTTAGAGGTTTCCCACACAGTTACATCCTTGAGGGAAACAATGATGATTGAACTATGGTCCTTTTGCTATGTTTTTTATAAAGAGATAATGATGTTTGGAGGTAAAATGTTATGTTTTAGAAAATACTAATATGAAGTGAGTGACGTGATTTTAGTTGATGATATAGTCGATATAAAAGAACAAAAAGTGACAAAATGAATAGTGAATTTGTAAGGATGGTGTAGTGATTTCAAATATTATTTACTTTAACTAACTTCTTAGATCCATTCATCTAGTGTATGGAAGTATGATTTGAATATTTTAGAAGTATATTAAACTGAATGATGATAATTTGACATTATGGTATACCCTTTTATTATGATTTTGTATTATGAATTTTTGTTAATGAAGTTTCAATTAGGAAAACTACAAACTGCATCTTGTAAATTTTAATTCTAGATATGTTATTATAGTCTAGGGTGTAAATTATTCGATTGGGAATTTTATGGGGATTAGTTAATGTGGTAGAGATGAAATATTCAAAGTGACTATTTATAATTACTTTATTAATCTTCACCATGCATAAATGAGTCTTTCGAAAACATTCAATTCCGTAAATATAGGCAATCCAGAGTACATTTCCATCTTTAAAATTTAGACCATTTTATTAGTTTCAGGAATATGATATATATTAAATTCTTATAGATAGTATTATATTTTTAAAAGATTCATTAAATAAAAATATATAGGTTACTGGACATTATTGTGATTTTTTGGGATCATGATTAGTAGTGTTTAGCCTCACATGATTGTTTTCTATTCTCCTTTAAATTAGTTATTATTAACCACTACTCCCTATAATGGGTTTCCAATGAATCAAAGGAGTTTATTTTTACTTATCTTATTTGTAAACATCAGCTAATGAAAATTTAAATTAATGATTTTTTGGAATCATGAATAGTGGAACAAGATTATTCTAATAATATCTTTATATGAACTTTTTGTTTTTTTTTTTGAAAAAAGCGATTTCTAATGAGGCATAGTATCAATTTCTCTAGAAGAAAAAAAATTTTAATTTAATTTTAATTATTTTAGTTTAGAAATATTTTAATTTATTCATTATTATATTATAAAACCCATTTCTATTATGAGTTATTAATTTCAATGTAAATTTTAATTTTTGAATTTATAAAGAATGTGTAATTTTGAGAATTGAGATTCATGCTAGAATTCTCAGAATTTGGATCATCCTGAGTTATTGATTTTGGATATAGATTGAAGCTCTAGAGGAATATCATGTGATCATATGTGTTTTCAGTTATTCTATATATATTTTTAGAAATTATTTAAGTATTTTTTCCAATGAACTTTTTGTCACATTGTTAAAAGAAGCAATTATGGGTTTTTTTATTAGGCGTATGGTGCATAGTGTATACCAGATTGTAAACAAAAAACAATAAATTAGAATTTTGGTTATTGTTACAATTTTCATGGATGAAACATTATCCTGTAAATTGTAAAAACATACTAATAATTTCGTGTTTTCATATACAATGGGATTTGGATGGTTTACACAGAGTTTAAAAAACCATGCGGCCAAACTATGTGTCCTACCAATTTTCTGTTAAAACATGGAAATTACCATTTTTAATCACATTATTTTGAAAATAAAAACCCATATTCCTCCTCTCATATAAATGTAACGGCTATTTACCACACCCCTTTATCTTTCCGTTGATTTCCCTTTTGAAATGGGGATTTTTCATGTCATTCATTAGCTCTTTAAAGTACATTCCTCCATTCATTCCACTCTTTTCCACTCTACATTAATTTTCAATTATTTTAGAAATTTTTCATTCATATTTCTGGATTATTTCTCCTAGATATTGTAGGAAATAATAATACTTGTTTCATGATTTTGTGAAACTCATAGAGGATATCCCAAAAGAATGTAATAATGTCACCTTTTCATTCACCTTCATGTATGTTTTTCCATAGATTAGTTTAGTGTTTTAGATTAAATTAAATTAAATTAAATTAAATATTTAATGGAATCCATTTTATATGTTATTATCTCAAGATGGACATAAGTGTACGTCATGGTCCATACACATGCGGTTGGTTATAATTTCAGCATGACGAAAACACCTTGTGAGTGATAAAAAACTATCCTGTTTTAATTGTGAACTTAATTATAATTGGTGAAATTAAGTTATATTATTTGGATAATTCATTAAAATTTGTTATAAATTAATTATTTATGAAATTGGGGCATAGGATTGAATCTCAGGTCATTTTTATCTCTCGTAAAGTCCCAGTGAAGGGTTTTTGAAACTGATTGCAAAAGAAATAGCTTTGTTTTGGGAATGTGGAATTGAATTTTCTATGTCACGTAAAAATTAAAAAATTTAGAGTATATGGGACATGGTTGTAATTAGTTTTTCCTTCATAAAATACTTGTGTAATTACACTATAATTTTTGGATATTCCCATATTATTTTAATAGTCATCTTAGACGACATATCATGTTAATTAGAACAATGGTGGATTTATGAAAAAATGGTAGTTTTCCCTATTTATAATGGATTTAATGGTTTTCATTGGTTATTAAAATAAAAATGGACTTCCTTTTCAAAATTTTAGTTCAAAATTGGATTTTTCTTATGGAAACTAAAGTTGTAAATTTCAAAGGTGAAGAATAGTTTTCAAAATATAAATTTAAAATGAAAGAGGGAGTTTTCTAAATATTGATCAATTAGTTTTCTAAACATGTGATGAATGTGATTATGATGGCATACTATTCCTTTTGAAATATATTTTAAATGACGATCATGAAATTATTTAATGTTATATGGAATGTATTAATTGATTAATTTTGGTCTATCCAACAGGATGTAGGTGATTCCCTTTTTTCTATTACATGATTGTTTTTTATGTGCCCCATTTTTGTGGTTGATTTTTTCCATATTTGTTCATTTTGGATCCTGATGTCTGTGTTATACAACTTGTGATTCAGTGATACAATGTTTCTAGTTGATTTTGTGGGACTAACCAAAACGTGATAGAGGGTAGGGAAGGTTCTATGAGACCCTTCTAGATGTTGAGAAATTTTACGATCAGAATGATGTGTTGATACTAAGAGGAATAAATGTGATTAAGGAACCCTAATAGGGTTTTCATGTAATGAAGGGACCTAAGGGACCTCAGTGGTTTCCCCATTACTAAGTTGACCCTAGAAAACGGGCATGCTATAATGGTTAATAATGATTAAATGTGTCACATATAATCATGAATCATTAATGTTATCATGATATAGAAATCATAGCGGTGATAGTTCATATACACGAGAATATGACCATTGTTATGAGTTAAAAACTCAGGTAGTGGTCTATCCCATGATATTCTTTTATTTATAAGATAGATGTGGTGGTACACATTTCCTATTATTACCATTTAATGCATGTGAAGCATTATATTAGCACCTTGGATATGAATTACCTTCTAGATATTATTTATGAATCTGAAGGGGAAATACCCCTATGAATCGTTATGATTACTACTATGTAATGCCTTGATAAAATACCAAATAAACTTTTAATGATTATTGGCTTCGAATAAATTTTGGAAATATTGAATAGATTAATTATGATAACTAGATTTAAAGGCCATGGGGTAGTCCCTCATTAAATTTTCATATTTATTGGTTTGGAATAACATGGGGAAATACCCCTTGAATTGTTTATGACTAATTGTTTAGAATTCCTTAAGTAAATCTCCAATGGATTCATTTTGATTATTAGTTTGTAATTCCTCGGGCTAACCCCTGTGAATTTAGAATTATTTTTCATTTGGAATACTATGGAAAAGCTCCATGGATTTATAGTGATTACTATATTAAAATTCCTTCAATGTGGTAATTTGATTAGTTTAAGATACTATGGGACACTGTATACTTGTTCAGAGACACTCCAATACTGTTCGATGAAGGTACAGTCAAGGTTCAATGTAGCCTGGATGAAACCTAATGTTACGTCTAAGAAATTTTAAACTGTTTAATAAATGAATTATATTTAAATAAATTATTTTATGAAATATTATTTATAAAACTATGTGTTTTTATTTAATAAAAATAAAAGCTAACTATTTTGATTTTTAATATTTTTCAAAAATATCACCTTTATAATACATAATGAAATATAAAATTATTTATTCACACTTTTATTAAAAATATATTTTAAAAATATTATGATAAAAATGTTAAATAAATTATTAATTTCAAGAAATAATATATGATTTCAATATAATGTTCAAAATTATAAACCAATAATATTTTTATAAAAATGGTATTATTTTGAATGTTGATGTTATTATAAATTTTTATATTGATATACATGTTATATTAATAGAAATAAGAATATGTTTTAATAAAATCATTTTTGAAATGATTTTTATTAATGGATTATATGTTCAATTTATATGTAGACATATAAAATGATGTTTTATTGAATTAATGTTCAAGAAATAATGTTTTGTAATATAAATCTTATTTAAAAGAGAATAAATAGAAATAATTAATGGTAATGTTTAAGAAAATTATGCATATATATATATATATATACAAATATTGAATTCGTAAGATTATTTTAAAACATTAAGAATAATATATTTCATTATAAATGTTACTGATATACATTTATAAATTTTTGAATTAAGTATATAATGAAATAAAAAATAACTATAACAAATCTAGAATATTAATAATATTTTAAATTATATGAATTATACAAATTATGTTAATTATAAGATAATTACAAATATATATATATATTATTCTGAATTATAAAATTTATTTAAATATTATTATTATTAATATTTCAGAATGCCAATTATTATATGTATGATCATAATTAGTTTTTTTTAAAAAAAATATTATTTTTATAAAATATTTGAATATTAGACGAATTATTAACGTATTGTGATATATCATTTAAAAAAATGAAAAGAATGTAAAAAACAGAGATAAGGGGATTCCTGATAAAATCACTATTTGTTTTTGGGGCAAAGAAATATTAGGATTGATCTTTATAAACTATGATTTATGCATATTTATTTCTACCCACATATATATTTTTTCAATATATAAATTTATTATATATATTAATAGGTAGTTTAATAATTGTATATAAAATAATGGTAAATATTTCTATAATGACTTTAATTTATAATTATGGGTGGTGAGTTCTAGAAGAGATTTTGGTGATGAATACTGTAAGAGATATTTTATTTTTCTATATTTAAGAGAGAATAGAGTGAGTTCGAAGTGTTTTCTAAGAATAAAAAGAAAAGAAACACAACAGGTTAGGAATCGGTTTAATTTTATATTTATATGTATATAATTTATGATAAAATGTATAAGTTTTATTTTTAATATATAAAACCCTACATAATATAAATTCATCTTTTCAAATATTTCTTTGGTTATCATATTATATATATATATATAAATTTCTCAAATAAAAATATTTTTATAATAAAAATATAATGTCCTTCAAATTTAGAATGATATTATTTTTTCTAATTTAGTTCAATGTGTTTTTTGAGATCCTTGTTATGGGATTTAATTTTTATAGAAAATTATGATTTTATATAAATCTATATATTTTCAATATTACTTCTTGAATTTTTATTTATTTAATCATGTAATTATGAAATTTTTCTTGTTATTATTTATGTATAATTTTATTACAAAATATTTTATAAATAATCAATGTTATTATATTATGTGTGCATGGTAATTGTAAATTCCTCAAAAACCTTCACAATAAACGATATTGACATCATCTATAGTTTTTGAAATTTCATTTATGCATTAGTTTAATTTTAAAGAATCATTTCTATATTAGCATATAATTTTTATGGAAGTTTTTATTGGTAATGGTTATTGAGCAATGTATTTAAAAGATATTATTTAATAATATATTTATAAAAGATCTTTTTTCAAGTAATTTTAAATGCATTTATCAGAGTTATTTTTCTATTGAATAATGATTTTTCTTACAATGTTTCTGAAAAAATTATTTTTCAATTTTAAGAGATATATTTTTTTTTGAAAATAAGTTATGTATGTTTTTCATATGGTTTAATGTATTTAGATTTAAAAAGGGTGATATTCAAGTTTTTTCTTAAAACTTTAATCAAACACACGGGAATCTGAATGTATAATTATGAAAGAGAATTTAACGCATTACCTCATTGGATGTTGTCATACCAGTGATATATCTTGTGGGTACATTGTTTTCATAGTATAAACCAAAGATTCAACATAATCCATGAAGAATGTACTAATTTTAAAATAATTTCAATTGATAAATCCTAGTGTTTGTAAATAAAACTTTTTGAAATGAATATTAAAAATATGGTTTAGAAGGTTTATTTACATATATAAATATTTATATTTCCAATACATTATTTTAAAATTAGTTATAAAATACTTTTTTTTATAAAATATTTTCACTAGTTTCAAAACCATTGTTTAGAAATTTTATGTTCGTCCCTTTTTTAGAATGTTTTTCTAATCTATTGTAGAAATTTCAATATAGATGTCTTCCCATTTAGTGTTAGCACATTCCCTGAGTATTTTTTTCAAATATCATAAATTGTATAGTTTGTTTAATTATACATATCCTTGACCAGAAAAGTTCCATTAATTTATTAAGTGTTCTTTAATTTTTTATCATTTTTTAAAAAAATTAGAATTCATTTTGTTTATGGAATCCAAAAGTACGAAATAGGGATGTTACATTTGGTATTAGATAAGCGCTGTAGAAAATATTGGAGATTTGGAATTTCATTTTGAAGGAGAAAATTTTTATGAGACATAATTTTCTCTAGGTAATTAAGTTTTCATAGAAGTTCACATTTTCTTAATTATGAAGATATAGATTTGTAATTTTATATGGTTAGATGAAAGAACTGCAATGGTAGAATTATTTAAATTGGGAGATAATGTAAAATCCTAGTTATTTTTATGATATTAATAAAACAATTATAATTTAAATAATTTTTTTTATTAAATATCTTTTATAAATCTTGATGATTATGTTAAGTCAAAAAAGTTATCTCTTTTGATTTGTATTTTTTTTCAAAAATATTACCTTTATTATAAATGATGAAATATTAAATTATTTAATTACGATTTTATAAAAATTATTGTTTCAAAATATTATGTTAAAAATTTTCAAATAAATAAATAATTTCATGAGAAATGATTTGATTTTAATTTAATATTTAAAATGATAAAAAAAAGACAGCTTTTGTAAATGTTTTATTATTTTAAATTATGATGTTACTATAGAAACTATTTTAAAATAGATGTTATATTAAAAGAAATAAAAATAGCTTTAATCACTTTTTTGAAATGATTTTTATTAATGGATGTTAAGTGATATTTATAAGATGACTCGTAAAATGATATTTAATATAATTAACATCCATGAAATAATGATTTGGTTTTTAAATAATGTATTTATTAAAATAAATAAAAACAATTATAGTTAATGATTAAGAAAATTATTAATATATATATAAATATTATATATAAATTATTATTCATAACATTAAAAAGAATATGATATTTTATAATTGTAACTAATATAAATTTAAAAATATTTTAATATTTTACATAATTAAATATGAAATTATTGGAATAAAATCTGGATTATTTAAATGTTTTTTAAATTATATGAAATTCCAAGATTATGATAATTATTAGAAAATTATAAATATATATTTATAAGTATTATTCTGATTTATAAAACTTTTGTAAATCCTATTATTATTAATATTTCATATTTAAAAAATTATATATAGATATATATTTTCACAATTAGTTTTTCTAAAAAATTAATTTTATAAAATAAATGAATAATTAGAAAGTTATAAATGTAAACTGAAAAAAGATTTACACAAATAAAAGGAATATAAATAAATAAAGATAAGTGATTCTCAGTAAAATATAAATTTGGGTTTGGTGAAAATAAATATGAGGATTAGGATTTGGGAGACTACATAGGAGGAGGTCTTGGGTTCTAGAAGGTTCATCTTCAGGTGGAGGAAAGGAAGATCATTGTGGTGAATGATTTTGAACACACGACGATATGACCGATCATAGTCAGAGAGATCATGTGTAGATCTCAGGCTTGAGTGCAAGATTGACTATGGTTAAGGTCTTCAATTCAGGAGATTTTAAAAAGTTAGAGTCCAAGCATGGATGAACGGAGGGCTTCCACGGTGAGTGTTGAATTCCATATTTGTTTCAGGTAGGTGTTTGGGATTTTTTGTTCTATGAATCCATCATATTAAATACCCATTGTCAAATATTTTTTCATTAATTCAACACACCTTTTTTAATTTTATATCTGGTATTGTTCGATTTCCACTATATTTAATATTATGTTCATCTTATATACAATGTTTTCAATAATTATGGTTTTCACGATCTTGAATTTTATTCTTTAATAGATTGGTATTTCGTTGTTCTTCATATCTTCCAATTATGTATTTGATGGAAATCGTTTTGTTTTTTAATGCTGGTATCTATTTTAAATGTTTTCTACTAGATTTATCATGAATATATAAATTCAAAAAAATCAATTCCTCATTTTATTCTTCAATTTTAATATTTGAACATCAACAAAACGTAAATATATAAATATATATAGGTTGACTGATTATCAGCTTTCTTGATAATCTTGTATTTTTTCCACATAATCAATATCTCTCAATCAATTTAGTTATATGTTGTTTACATGATAAGATTTATGCAGATCAATTTTTATCATGGGATATATTTTTTCCATATATAAAGATATTACATATATTTGTTTTTATTACAATAATTGTTTTTAAAATGATGGAAAGATTAAATTCAATGGAATTCTTTTTTAAGATTGAGTGATTAGTTCTAGAGGAGAGTATGGCATGGTAGATTGCAAGAGAGTTTTAAATTATTTTATTTGGGAGGTATTAAAGTGAGTTGGAAGGGAGATCCAAGAAGAAGAAGAAAAGTATCACTACATATAAGGGACTTGTTAAACATTTTTTCAACAAAGTATATAATTTATGTCTAAATTTATTACTGTTCTTTTTTTCTATAACTTCCTTCATAAGATAAATTATTATTTTCAAATATTAATTTTATTATCATAAGGGATAATTTAAAAATATATATATATGTGTATAGAAATATTATTAAATTATTCAAATTTAGTATTTTTTTTAAATTTCATTCTATATGGGTTTTATTTTTAATAACCTTTTTAAGGGAACTAATTTTTATAGGAAATTATTATTTTATGTAAATCATTATATTTTCAATATTAAATCATGAATTTCTATTTTATTTATTAATTCTTATATGAGGTTTTCCATGTTATTATTTATGTGTAATTTTTACTTATAATATTTTTTTAACAATAAAAGTTATTATATTATGTGTGTTTGTTTTGGTATATTCGTGAATTTACTTCACAATAAATGATATTTCCATCATCTATAGTTTGTGACATTTCATGATTTTATTGGTTTAATTATAAATAACATTTTCATTAAAGTTATTTTCTTTATATGTAAATATTTAACAGAAATAATTATGAAACAATGTATTTGAAAGAAACTATTTTATCCTGAATGTATTTACTAGACTGTTTTAAGTAATTTTCAAAGTAATTTTCAATGTTATTTGTTTTCAAGAAAATTTATTTCTCTTAATTTTTTTTGAAAATGTTATTTTTCAATATTAAATGATATAAAATTATTTTCTTTTAGGAGAATAGTTTATATATGTTTTCAAATGTTTTAATTGATTGATATTGAGAATGGAGGATCTTAATACCCATTATTAAAATTTTGTTCTAGCACTTTGGTATTAGGCGGGAGAATGAGGACTGTAGAGTGAACCCAATATCTCGCTAAATGTAGTCAAACTAGTGATATTTCTTATATCCGCACAGTTTTCATAGGATCATCTAAAGTGTCAAACTGATCCCTAAACAATGTATTAATTTTAAATTAATTTCAAAATAGAAATCCATGTGTTTTCAAACAAGAACTGTTTAAATGAATTCCAAAATAAGTAATACATATATATATATATATATGAAATATTTATGTTTCATATAAATTATTTTATAACAATTTATTAATGGGTTTTTATAAATGTTTTTCACTTTTTTTAAAACACTTATTGAGAAATTATATTCTCATACCTTGTTTAAAATGTTTTTCACATGTGTTTTCGAAATTCTATGATGGGAATCATCACTTCTAGGGTTATCCCATGCAATGATTAATATATATTTTATTTTTAAATTAATTTTCATCAAATATGATAAATTATACAGTGTTTTCAATTCTCAATAGCCTATACCTAAAAGGTTTCTTGAATGTATTAAGTGTTGTCAATTAAGTGTTATGTAATTGTTCAGTTTCTTTTATATTAAAAAATACAAGCCATTTTTATGTACTAAATCTCAATGCACTGGTTCGGGGGATTACACTTAATGTACCAACCATTATGTTTGAGGTAAATTTCTAGTTTTTTAGGTGAGCGTGATTTATGGGAATAACTACACTTCATATACGTGTATTTAATGCACCTCCACATGATCTAAATAACTATCATTATTGTTGAGGCATTTGGGATTCTTATTGGGTAGTTGGACTCAATTCAATCAAGTATACAAGGAATGTGATTTGATATATCTATTTAGATATTCTTATTTTCTCTTAGTTTACAGGTACAACATGAAGCTAGGCACATGAGATAGGTGAGGCATGTTGGGGAGGCCATGTTTGTTGAAGATTGGATCTTGTGAATTATGATAGAGTCTAGTTTTATTTTAGTTATTATTCATATATATTATATTATTATTTGTTTATTTATATATATGATATTATGTCAGCTTTGGTTACTATGATGTACATTTTAACTAAATATATATAGATTTATTCATTTCTATTCGTGACTATGGGGCTATATAGGATCCTTGTTTTATATCTATATGTTTCTTGGACATATTTTATTTTAAAAGGCCTTGAATAATTTTTTATGGATTCGAGCATGAACCTTTGGACTTCTATTAGAGATTATTATATTCCAAAGATTATTAATGTCCCCTACCACTAGTTGGTTGCGTCTCATGTATGGGGTTGTATGCCTAATGTAACGCCCCCACCCTAGCTACCCAGAGTCGGTGCATTACTTCGTAACATTGGCATGATCACAAAAGATCAAGTCTCGAAAGACCGATTAGTTTAGTAACCTTGGAAACACTAGATACATTCATAAGTCTTTTATTACATTAAAAAGTAAACAAACTACAAAAACATGGTCTTCATAGTCCACACTCATATCCTCACTGACTATTCTTGCAAGTCAGTCATAAAACACTTCTTCACATCCTGGAAAATATTAAAACATTGAATGGGGTGAGCTCAGATGCTCAGTAAGGAGAACAATATTGCGGAAGCTTTTATAAGAAAACATTAGCATTTAAGGCAATGTATAACTAAAACAAAAGCCTTATTGAACTTGAACTTCAGCATAATATGGCAAAAGTAAAATAAAATAATGCCATTACTTACTCACATGGATATTCTACTAGACGAATAATCACATGAAATATCAATAACCACTTTCATAATGGGGGAATGTATAATGCCAGACATTCTGAAACACTTTGTCAAGGCCTCGGCCAAGATGTCTAAAATGATTAAGGCCTCAGCCAAAACCATAAATCAAATTGGGAAAGGGCCTCGGCCAATTCCACGTCAAGTTGTCTCATGAGACATACCGATGCATCGAGGAGCTATAGCGGGCTCCACCCGTCACTTATTATGTCCAATACATTCCTCATATGAATAGGTTTAAACATATCATAAACCATAACATAATCGTATCACATAAAACATGCATAAAGGAAACATAACATTTCCAAATTTCAATCACAAGATATCAATACAACACATTGATATAATAAAAACACTTTCAAAACCATTTTCAATACCAAAATAAAAGAAAGTTAAAACTTTGTATTTATTTTTCATTAACAAAAATGATGGCTTGTAGAGGAAGCCGAAACTCAAATAATGGTTACGGTGGTGGAGAAGTCGTTGTCGCCACATAAGTATGGAAAGAAAAACATTCCCTTTTTGTCGTTTCGTAAAATGCTTCGTATAAAAAATATTCCTTTTGAATAAACGTAAAAGTCAAAGGGGTTTATACACCGTATAAAAGAAAGTTGTGTATAAAACCAAATATGCTTCAATGAAAGGTGATTGAGACGAAGACCCTTACAAAGATCATTTTTTTAAAATAAAGTAGATATATTATGTGTATTCACTATTAGTACACATAAATAATGTACACATACAAGATAGTACATAATAATATCATGACATAATTTGATAGTAGGAGATTAACCCAAAGAATAGAAATTGGGTTAAGAAGTTCCCTTACCTCGTGTCCTACTTGACTCAACCGTTCTTTAACCTCCTGAATAATAAACTAGAGTTAATATATACCTTATTAAGAACCATTTTCAATTTAATTATCCTTTTTATATCACTTATTACAATGTTATGAACATTATGTAATTATTTAAGTTAATAACGGTCGTTTTGTCTATCTTTGGTACTTGAGTCAACAATAAACTTCTTATAATTACAAGTTTATTATGTGGTAGAATATCCATTATCTACAAAATTATATTCATGATTTAGATATCATATATATCATATATATCCAGTATATACATTCATTCATAATATTACGTAATATTTAGAGGTAAGAAATGAAATGCACCGTTCATGGAGACGGTAGGCCGTACGTACGCATGAACGCTACTTTCATTTCTATTTCGTATTTAATGTAATGAAATCATAATTATATAAAGGTATAATATAGTTCCAGTATAATATCATATATAATATCATTTACTCCATCCGTTATACATCCCACATATGGCATTAACGATTCACATCACTTTGAGGGGGCGGTAGTCCGCACTTCCTAAAATGAAATTATCGCGTTTTACCCGTAATGGAAATCATAAAGTATGCCATAAATGAGAAATACAGAAGCATAAGTAAAACATAAACATATGATATATCATATATAAAAATAGTTACATCTTAATGGCCACCTTTGAAGGTGTTATATGAGTGTTGAACAATCATCGTTTCGTGAGGTAGAAATTCGCCATCCACAGAAACCGTATGTTCTTTAACCATTAGATGTAGGTGTGTGTAATTTTAGCTAGAATACTTCTTATAAAAACTTCCTAGTATATTTAGGATACTGGTTTTTTTACAAAAGAAATTAATAAAAAGAGTTTCGGGGGTTGGAGAAGAAAAATAAAACAAAACAACATTAGAGAAGACATTACCTCAAAATCGGGTAACTCTTTTTGATTTGAGCCAAATCCTTCCTTGGGAAGAGTTCTTCCCAAAGTGAGGCTTCTAGTAGTAAGAGGGGGAAGTTGGGAGATTATTTGGGCAGAGGTTGGCCGAGCCAAATGGCTTGAAAGTGTAAATGAGGTGGGAAGGGTGGGGGCCTTTTATAAGTGGAGAGGAGGGGCACTCTTGGAAAGTAAAGAAAAGTCACTTTATTATAAAATGAGTTTCGGATTTTAGAGGTCACACACTTATAAAATTCGAGGCTAAGGTGATAACGGTTCGAAATCACCTCATCCAATTGGCTTTGGACAAGTGTAAGCCTTGGATTTTTCATTATCTTCCCATTTTATTTAAATAATTAAATAATGAGGTCATCGTTGCATCATCATGATGTCATAAATAATATAATTTATTTAATGTCTAAAAATTATAAAACAAATACTATGATGTAGGAAGTCTTTTTATCTTTATAATGAATATTTATAATAAAAATTTGGACTTGTGTAACCCCACTTAAAAATTGGTTTAGTAAAACAACTCATGTTTGTGTCGATTTAATTTTAACATTAAATAAATATATATTAATGTCATTTTCCAACTAAAGTGGCTACATGGGGTCCCCAAGTTGACCCATGGGTTGTCGTGGTCGGCCATGACTCATCCAATAGGATTAGGACAAGTGTCAAGCTCATCTCATATTATTAAAAAATTATTTTTACCTTAAACTACACTAATCACCTCTAATCGCGATTAAGAACTTAAAAGTTACTATTCACCAAAAAAATATTTTAATCTCATTGAACCACATTTTACTTCTTAATAACAACCATGTATGTCGGATTTTTGAAAATCAAATCACAGAAGTGGTAATATATCATTTAAACAAAAAATCAGTTATTTAACTACCACTTAGTGGTTTCACTATTCATCAAAAATTGAAGTTTTTCAGAACAATTCCAAAATTTTACCCTAAGCTATAATTGATATTCCGAATTCAAAAATGATGCCTATTTTACAAAATTCCAAACATATAAGTTGCATTAATTAATTTTATAATTTAATCCCGCTGTTACAACAAATAGCGTGTTTTTAAGAAACAATTTATATCAAAAGACTGGCAATTGTTTATGTCCAATTTCAATGTAAAATTAATTCTAATGACCACCTTTGGATAAAATGGTAAAAATATATTCTAATTATACTTTAAAACCACTAAATAGTATAATTTATCACTATAAATTATTTTGATTTAAAAAGTTGTTTTTAAGTAATTTTCACTATTCATAAAAAATTAGAAGTTCTCAGAAAAATACCAAAAATTCAACATAGGATAATTTCGATATTACAAATACAAAAATGAAGTCCATGTTGAAATATAAAATTTCTATAATTTTAAAAAGTGGTTATTACTATTCATAACGGCTACTTTGATTAGTCACGGTGTTTTAGAACTCGAACTTGCGTACAATGCAAGCTATTGCATTATTGAAAGAGAGGCGTATCGTGGAAGCTCGGGGTGTTACATTCTCCCCTCCTTCAATAAATTGCGTCCTCGCAATTTGATATTTTTCATTGAAAATAAAAGGTTGAAAATAGAAAATACCTTTGTGGAAAACCCACATCGGAAATAAGGTTAATAAAATTTAGCCTTAATAAGAGGGAAAGGGAAATGAAAAAGTCACCACCCAATTATGATCTTGATTAGGAGAACATTGGTGGAAATTAGAGACATATAATTAGAGGAAAAACGTAAATATTCGTAGGGAGTGATTGAGGTCATCAATCACAATCAACTGTCAAATTGAGGGCCTCAAAGCCTTCAATCTATGTTGATTTAAAATATCATCAGTTCAACAAGACATAAGGTATTAGGATAACTCATTTTTTTGTTTTAATATCCCTTTACTAAAGTTTAAGAATTAATTTATTCATTGAATAATAGATAGGTATATATATATATTTATGCCTGACAATTAGAGTTTCAACCTTCAACTCACCTTTCACTCAAAAAGATAATAGAACCCAAAAATACTATACTTTTCCTAATTATATAAGGTTCCAAATGTTAACACATACAATTTAGATTAGTAAAATTATTTTGTAATAACCAGGGACATCGTGTAGGCTAGTGGTAGGAAATAAAGGCTTGTCGCACTATGGTTGTGGGTTCGATTCCTGCAGCTTTGTCCGATGCGACGGGTTATGCCCCACCCTGTAGGTTGTCCTTTTCCTAAAAATATAGTACTATAATATTCCAAAAATAATCTTCATAAATGTTTTAACCTTAAACAATACTATCCAAAGATCAACTTAATCCACTCCAACCATTATAGTTATCCAAAATACCTCTGTCCAGACTTTCTCTAAAAGGTCTCTTAATTCCAAAATCAATTTATCAGATTCCCCAAACAAAGTAAAGTTTCTCTTATTGTCACATACTAAAAATATAATTACCTTCATCATATTAAAACATTACTGAAACAACAAGTACTGAAGTTCAATCCTTATATATATATCACATTATTCTAATAACCAGAATATAATCCATTAGTCCAAAAGCACCAATACATTAATTATTCCGCTTCAACTGTAGTAACAGCATAAGATTGTCCTTGATCCCTTGGCATTTTCTGAGGTAAGTTTCCTTGACTCTTAGGACATTCATTTGCATAATGACCCATTTCCCTACAATTGTAGCATTCAACTTTGACAGCCTCATTCTTTCCCTTGCAATCACGGGCCTGGTGACCCTTTTCTCCACATTTATAACAAACTCCCATTCCTTTTAGGCACGTACCAGGGTAATTATTCCCACAATTATCACATAATGGAAAATCATTCTTTCCCTTTTTCCCTTTATCTGTCTCTTGTTCCCCCGTTCTCTTCTTCTCTTGCTTTACTTTGTTGTCATACGACTTAGAGAATTCCTTTTCCATCTTGATAGCACAAGAGACAATATCTTCGTATGATGAGAAGGATTGTGATACTAAAGCTCGACGGAGAAATGGTTTTAACCCATCAATGAAAAGATCAATCTAACTCCTTGGGTTACGTATATAATCGGCAGTATGCCTTGCTAACCTTGTTAATTTGGCCTCATACTTTGCGACATTCTCATCCTCCTTCTTCCTCAGACTCAGAAATTGCCTTTCCATATCTGCTCGATGGTCACGAGGAAAGTATTATTCTAAGAAAATCTCTTTGAACTCCCTCCATTCCATATTCGATACGTCATCATCTTCCTTTGTGTTTTGAATCAGCGACCACCACTGATCGACATCTCCAGTGAGGCGGTAAACTGCCATGACAACCTTCTCCCTTTCACTACTCCCCAAGGCATGGAATATTTTCTCTAAGGAATTTATCCATTGCTCAGCTACTAGAGGATTTTTACTCCCATTGAAGGTTGGTGGTTGTTGCCTCATGAAGAGTTCTAACATTGATCCTCCACGTTGCGGATCAGGGTGCTCCATACGAGTAAGGTTATTATTCATAACCTGCGTGAGTTGTCCCAGTATGGTAATAAGTTGATCAGCACTAGTTGTATCTCCAGATCCACAATAATTATCTTGAGCAGGAGGGAAATCCCTACACGGAGTTCGTGCATTGATACGGTTTCCATTCCTTCCACTAGGCGCCATTTCTAAACAACGGCATAAACTAGGTTAGTTTATGAATTACAATGAATAATTTCAAACTTTTAAAATACTTAATGTAAATTGAACGGTTTATAGATATAATCCATAATCATAAGAATGTTTTCTTTGAGGAAGTATATCCTCATAAACCCTACATAATGGTTTGTAAAGAAAATGAGAATTATCCTAAGAAAATCCCCCAGGAGTGTCGTAACCAAGAGTGCAGCAAGGCCCGTTGTCGTGCACCAGTTCCCATTCGAGTCTAGCTCAAAGCGGTGTTTTCGGGTTTTACCCCTAGGTACATCTGTGCCAGAGCCGCCTCTACCTGTTCGTATCCAGACAGGGATGTATTGCTCAGAAAACTCACAAAATATCTACAATACCAAAATTTTTAGGAAGTTATTCTATACCAATCCTCAAAGTTCATCTTAGGTCTACGTGTTCTAATCAGAGTTTGTCTAAATCTATCTTCCAAGGTTAGTACTAAACTTCCTCTGATACCAACTGTAACGCCCCGACCCCAGCTACCCAGAGTCGGTGCATTACTTCGTAACATTGGCATGATCACAAAATATCAAGTCTCGAAAGACCGATTAGTTTAGTAGCCTTGGAAACACTAGATACATTCATAAGTCTTTTATTACATCAAAAAGTAAACAAACTACAATAACATGGTCTTCATAGTCCACACTCATATCCTCACTGACTATTCTTGCAAGTCAGTCATAAAACACTTCTTCACATCCTGGAAAATATTAAAACATTGAAAGGGGTGAGCTCAGATGCTCAGTAAGGATAACAATATTACGGAAGCTTTTATAAGAAAACATAAGCATTTAAGGCAATGTATAACTAAAACAAAAGCCTTATTGAACTTGAACTTTAGCATAATATGGCAAAAGTAAAATAAAATAATGCCATTACTTACTCACATGGATATTCTTCTAGACGAATAATCACATGAAATATCAATAACCACTTTCATAATGAGGGAATGTATAATGCCAGACATTCTGAAACACTTTGTCAAGGCCTCGACCAAGACGTCTAAAATGATTAAGGCCTCAGCCAAAACCATAAATCAAATTGGGAAAGGGCCTCGGCCAATTCCACGTCTAGTTGTCTCATGAGACCTACCGATGCATCGAGGAGCTATAGCGGGCTCCACCCATCACTTATTATGTCCAATACATTCCTCATATGAATAGGTATAATCATATCATAAACCATAACATAAACGTATCAAATAAAACATGCATAAAGGAAACTTAACATTTCCACATTTCAATCACAATATATCAATACAACACATTGATATAATAAAAACACTTTCAAAACCTTTTTCAATACCAAAATTAAAGAATGTTAAAACTTTGCATTTATTTTTCATTAAAAAAAATGATGGCTTGTAGAGGAAGCCGAAACTCAAATAATGGTCACGGCGATGGAGAAGTCGTTGTCGCCACATAAGTACGGAAAGAAAAACATTCCCTTTTTTTTGTTTAGTAAAATGCTTCGTATAAAAAAGATTCCTTTTGAATAAACATAAAAGTCAAAGGGGTTTATACACCGTATAAAAGAAAGTTGTGTATAAAACCAAATATGCCTCAATGAAATGTGATTGAGACGAAGACCCTTACAAATATCATTTTTTTAAAATAAAGTAGATATATTATGTGTATTCACTATAAGTACACATAAATAAATTACACATACAAGATAGTACATAATAATATCATGACATAATTTGAAAGTAGGAGATTAACCCAAAGAATAGAAATTGGGTTAAGAAGTTCCCTTACCTCGTGTCCGACTTGACTCAAACATTCTTTAACCTCCTGAATAATAAACTAGAGTTAATATCTACCTTATTAAGAACCATTTTCGATTTCATTATCCTTTTTATATCACTTATTACAATGTTATGAACATTATGTAATTATTTAAGTTAATAACGGTCGTTTTGTCGATCTTTGGTACTTGAGTCAACAATAAACTTCTTATAATTACAAGTTTATTATGTGGTAGAATATCCATTATCTCCAGAATTATATTCATGATATAGATATCATATATATCATATATATCCAGTATATACATTCATTCATAATATTACGTAATATTTAGAGGTAAGAAATGAAATGCACCGTTCATGGAGACGGTAGGCCGTACGTACGCATGAACGCTACTTTCATTTCTATTTTGTATTTAATGTAATTAAATCATAATTATATAAAGGTATAATATAATTCCATTATAATATCATATATAATATCATTTACTCCATCCTTTATACATCCCACATATGGAATTAACGATTCACATCACTTTGAGGGGGCGGTAGTCCGCACTTCCTAAAATGAAATTATCGCGTTTTACCCATAATGGAAATCATAAAGTATGACATAAATGAGAAATACAGAAGCATAAGTAAAACATAAACATATTATATATCATATATAAAAATAGTTACATCTTAATGGCCACCTTTGAAAGTATTATATGAGTGTTGAACAATCATCGTTTCGTGAGGCAGAAATTCGCCATCCACAGAAATCGTATGTTCTTTAACCATTAGATGTAGGTGTGTGTAAGTGTAGTTAGAATCCTTCTTATAACAACATCCTAGTATATTGAGGATACTGGTGTTGTTACAAAATAATTGAATAAAAAGAGTTTAGGGGGTTGGAGAAGAAAAATAAAACAAAACAACATTAGAGAAGACATTACCTCAAAATTGGGTAACTCTTTTTGATTTGAGCCAAAGGCTTCCTTGGAAAGAGTTCTTCCCAAAGTGAGGCTTCTAGTAGTAATAGGTGGAAGTTGGGAGAGTATTTGGGCAGAGTTTGGCCTATCCAAATGGCTTGAAAGTGTAAATGAGGTGGGAGAGGTGGGGGCCTTTTATAAGTGGAGAGGAGGGGCACTCTTGGAAAGTAAAGAAAAGTCACTTTATTATAAAATGAGTTTCGGATTTTAGAGGTCCCACACTTATATAATTCTAGGATAAGGTGATAAGGGTTCGAAATATCCTCATCTAATTGGATTTGGACAAGTGTGAGCCTTGTATTTTGCATTATCTTCCCATTTTATGTAAATCATTAAATAATGAGGTCATCGCTGCATCATCATGATGTCATAAATTATTTAATTTATATAATGTCTAAAAATTATAAAACAAAATACTATGATGTAGGAAATATTATTAGCTTTCTAATTAATATTTATAAAAAAATTGGACTTGTGTAACCCCACAAAAAAATTGTTTTAGTAAAACAACTCATGTTTGTGTCAATTTAATTTTAACATTAAATAAATATATATTAATGTCATTTTCCAACTAAAGTGGCTTCATGGGGTCCCCAAGTTGACCCATGGGTTGTCTTGGTCGGCCATGACTAATCCAATAGGAGTAGTACAAGTGTCAATCTCATCTCATATTATTAAAACATTATTTTTACCTTAAACTACACTAATCACCTCTAATCGCGATTAAGAACTTAAAAGTTACTATTCACCAAAAAATTATTTTAATCTCATTGAACCACATTTTACTTCTTAATAACAACCATGTAGTTCGGATTTTTGAAAATCAAATTACAGAAGTGGTAATATTTCATTTAAACAAAAAATCAGTTATTTAACTACCACTTAGTGGTTTCACTATTCATCAAAAATTGAAGTTTTTCAGAACAATGCCAAAATTTCACCCTAAGCTATAATTGATATTCCGAATTCAAAAATGATGAATATTTTACAAAATTACAAACATATAAGTTGCATTAATTAATTTTATAATTAATTCCCACTGTTACAACAAATAGCGTGTTTTTAAGAAACAATTTATATCAAAAGATTGGCAATTGTTTATGTCCAATTTCAATGTTAAATTAATTCTAATTACCACCTTTGGATAAAATGGTAAAAATATATTCTAATTATACTTTAAAACCACTAAATAGTATAATTTATCACTATAAATTATTTTGATTTAAAAAGTTGTTTTTAAGTAATTTTCACTATTCATAAAAAATTAGAAGTTCTCAGAAAAATACCAAAAATTCAACATAGGATAATTTCGATATTAAGAATACAAAAATGAAGTCCATTTTGAAATATAAAATTTCTATAATTTTAAAATTTTGTTATTACTATTCATAACGGCTACTTTGATTAGTCACGGTGTTTTAGAACTCGAACTTGCATACAATGCAAGCTATTGCATTATTGAAAGAGAGGCGTATCGTGGAAGTTTGGGGTGTTACACCTAAGGTCATGTAGCATCCCTACAAAGGTACTATTCAAGTGATCCAGGATTGGTAATTACAAAGTGATATAATATCATTCATAGGGATGTGAAAATGTAAGTTACAGAGTATGTTATGTTATTGGTACTTGAGTATATAGAGTTAATTTCAGGATAAAATTACAATGATTGAAACCCACAATTCAATGTGATGTCTATAGTTTGGACTCAGATCTCTATGATGAGTAAAATGCTTGTTTGGAATTAGAATCACATTGTGGGATGAGTGATACTAGAGATGAGTCATAAGAATTGGCTAGCAGCTATGAAGTTGTTCATTCATCCAAATAATTTTGAGCTTTGGGAATGATTTATTCCCTTATGGGTGATTATTTTGGACATATATTTTGTTAGAATCCATTATAAACAAAGGAAACCTATATTATATTCAGTTTTTAATAACATATATTATAAGGATCAATTAAATAAATATAGTTTAGATGGAATTATTTTCTTGTGATTATTACTATGACTATGATAGTTTAACTTCCATTGGGAAATTGTTTTTTTGATGATGTTTTTTTAAAAAAATCATAGTTTTGAAAGAAAATAATATATTGGGGTTGATGGTGTGTGTGAAATGGTTTTATGTGTTGGCACTGAAAAAAATTGGTCAAGGATCCAATGCTTTTGAAATGTGATAAATTTTCCAGTTTCAAGAAAATCTAATAGATTTTTTTTGTAATTTTATTCAAAATAGATTTCAAAAATGGGATTTCTTTGAAGAATTTCACCATTTATGCGAGGGATATTTGGTGACTATGGTTTATGGAAAAACCTCATAGTTTGGAATGGATGCTATGGAAAGCTGATTGAGTATTTGGGTGAATGAAAATGTCTAAATGACCTTTTTTGGAAATAATAAAATATTTCTTATGTAAATATGGCTTTTAGGAGTTTTGCACTTTCCCAGGATTGACCTAGATACTAAAACAGTGTTCTTATCCAATAAATAAATTTTCTCTAGACCATAATGTTTTATTGGTATGTGTGTACCTATTTTTAGGATTTGGGAAAATAAATTGGTTCACATGTAGAAAACATGGGTCTATCTTCAATAAATAACCATGAGTGACTTAGGTGGTTGATTAATGTGTTTGCTAGATACACTATGGTTGTTTTTGGAGAGCATTTTGGGATATATCTTATGAGATGGATTATATTTTTGGTTCTAGTATCCAAAATTGAGTTCTAGGGTTCAAGGGTTTGACCCCACAACATGAATTTTAATGCATTAGTTTGATGGAATACATTATGAGTGTTTCCTATAGGTGATTCCTTGTTTGGGAGCACCGTTAAACAAAATTACCCATTGGAAATAAATTCTTATATGGGGGGAACCATACATATCATCAGTAGTTGAATGTTAATTTTTTTCATGTTTTATATTGTTGGGTGTGGATGGTTATTGTATTGGAATTAGTGATTGATGATTTGACTTGGTGCGTATGTTGGGAAGAGTGACCAACTCCCACTATTACATTTAGTAAAATATAGAGTTTGGGATATTAAGTGTAATGACCCAACCAATCCGGGACCACCTAGCCCACGAAAGGCCAATTTATCGCAACCCTAATCCCATATCCAATAGTTCAGGGGATGGAGGTCAACACCGAGTAGGATTATCACACACATGGGATACATTATCCTATATTACTTGTACACACAGACACACATACGCTCTAATATCTATGAAACAATCTAGATATAATAAAACAACAGAAACAAAAATTGAATGCATAACTCTATCACACAATAAAATTTGCTTACAAATGAAATTATGGAAATCCTAGAATATAAGACCACCAAAGAAGATAAATGTTTCAAAACATCTCCATTAGAGGGAACTGTTTACAAATTAAATAACAAGTACACACCTCGGTCTATCTACCTGGCTATGCTCTACTTTCTCTAGTTCCTCTAAGAACTCCATAAAAATAAATGTCATGTACATAAGATACAATATATTGTGAATGATACCATTATGGCGTTGTTATATAGATACCCATTATGTTCACTAAATCCATAGAATAAATGGATCTAATGTTAGGTATCAATCCACATGACCCCAAACCAAGGGAGAAAACTAAATCATGAGAGTTCATCAAACTCCATGTCAACCATTCTATGACTATAAATGAGTAATTATACTATCTCAACAGGGTATTTCAAACATGAAATTTGAAATCACTACATGTTCAACCAAAATAACCTTTATATAATCCTTTTATAATAAATTTCTCATGGTCTCAACCAAACAACCTTCCACATGATTCAACTTTAGGTTCTAGAATATCACTTTTTAGGTAGAACGCACTTAAAGAGTCCTAACGTACTTGATGGAACAAAATAGTGATATTTCACTCATTGGGTATAATTCATGCATGAAATATTGAACTAATTTATGAGATATCCCTGATCGGGTTTCATTAAGCCGACAACACATCCATGTCATCCCTAATGGTGTAATTTTGAGAGAACATGCTCGTCAGGGAACATCGTGATGTTGATCATGATGGATCCTCTCATATCACTATACCCATATGGGGGATCTCACCCATGCCACATCAGGGACACCATGAACCCTACTAGATCACATAATATCTCAACACTCTAATAGGGTATCACAACCATAATCATTGGGGGGACACCATTAAAAAAATCTTGAACTATAAATATCATAACACTCAGATAGCGATCACACCCAGGTCTTTTAGGGGATTATAATAAGTTAAATTTATATATACAAATATGATTTATTTAATAAGTGATTACTCATGTTTCATTAGATAATTAATTTTGTTCTTTTTTTCACTAGAATTAGTTCTTATGAAATCCAGGGATGAAATGCTGAAAAACATCCAAAACAAGGATTTACACACTGTGTACCTCAAACATGACTTGTAGACCTCATTCACAGTATTCATGAATGTTCATAGACTAGAATGTGATTCAAATTCAATATGTGAATATAATACATGGTGTGTACAATTTTTATTCAACATTCATATTTTAAATATCAGAATACTACCAAAAATTTATCACATAAATGATGTGTAAAAATTTCCTGATGAGAAACGTTTTAAGGCTCTCTCGATAAATGATGTGATTTGAATATTCTGCAGGAAATGTGGATCTTAATTATATGGTGTAAAACCAACATATATAATGTGTATATATCTGTACATGATTCACTTGAGCTAGTATATGATGTATATGACATACACATCTTGTACTTCTCAGGACTCTTAATATTTTGAGTGTCCTCAATTTATATAATGTTCAAGAAACATTTATTTTCTCTCTCTATTCTTTAACCATTTTTCCCCTTTTCATCGATTTTAATTATAAACTATATTCCATTCAATTCATTCTTTATTTTGTTGGATCATTTTGAGTTTTAAACCATTCTACACATGTTCATGATTTCATGAAATCCCATTTCCATTCATGATATATATTTCAACACAAATCACCATCCTTCATAAACACTTTGGTCATTATTCAATGTTTCTCCATCCACATTGAGTTTTTCACTATTTCTTACTCTATTTGAATCTATATGGTTTTTATTCATTATTTTATCATGAAAATTCAATTTTTTAATAGATTTACATTACTTTAACATTTTTAACAATGATTATTATTATTTTAATCGAGGATTTCTTCTTTATCAACTATTTCATGATTAAGCATAACATTTATAATAATTACTTATTTTTGATCCGCCATGGCATGCAAAGCTAATCCACATAAGGTTAGGGTTCAAGATTAGAGAAGATTGTAATCCTAGAAAATACTTAAAATGAACATTATTAAACCTATGGTTAGTAATTAGGTTAATAATAATTTATTATTACATTCATTTATGAAACATTGTCCACGAGAATTGTAATGAAACAAATATAACCTAATTAGAGTTTGGAATTAATATGAACAATATCCTATGATTCATTCTTCATAGAATCCACGTGTAATTCACCTATGGTGTGATCTATACCTTGAAAGTGGAATAGGTACAGGATAGGTGGACCCAATTAGATTAACCCAGACCAATTGGTGACATTCTCAACACTTCATAGCCAAAGCCAAAATAATATACCAAGCGAAATATAAGATTATCTTCTATCGATAACCCTTAAATAGACCTATATGCCTTCATTAATAGATTTATTTATGTCAGAACTTTGTAGTTCTAGTAAAAACCCATGCCTAAATAGTGAACATAAGGAATCATTTCAATGTGTTGAGTTCGATTGGATGCTGACCTTCTAGTAGTCATCGTGGTTTTGATCCCACACAACCAATTTACTATGCCCATGGTGTATGTTTAGTTTGGGATTATGAATTTCTAATCTGATCACCAGCTATATAAATTCAATGATTTATATGTTCCATCTAATTTTTAATCTATTACCAAAGAGTGTTGCTGCATAGGCATAGTGAGCTTCGTATCGAACCATGGATTACATCACCCTCCCTTTTATTATTTTTCCTTCCCCTTTTCTATTTTAAATTTTTTTCTATACATAGGACACACATGTGCTATATCTCTCTATCTCAAACACTTTTCTAGTATTTCATGTTTTAGGGACCCTAGACTCTCTCAATGAGCCTTGGAATGTAATAAGAACCTGTATTCGATCATGAGATCGATCTATATGTTGCTACACACCAACACTTTTCTATGGTTTGGTATAATGAAATTTCATGGACTCTCAATAAAATCACTAATCATACTCCACCAAATAATCAGGGTGTGAGACCAACACATCAGTATCTTACCATTATGGGCTATGGTTGTCCATCCATTAGCAGCGTTGCACCAAAAATTATGCAACCACCAATTTTCTAACACACTTATTAGATTAATTTTGGACGGATTCACTTGATCAAGACGAAGAAGAATTTCACTGGACTTCAGATTAAATACCCCCATTAATATATCTCTAATTTTCTTGAGGTTTGTGATACCTTTAACTATAAAGTTGTATCCTTGGATGTCATTCGGGTAAACATTTTACCATTCTCCCTATGTGATAAACCTTAGGATTGGTTAAAAAGTCAACCTCCTGACTCAATAATTATTTGGGGAAAATTGGAAAATAAATTTCTGGATTGGTACTTCCAACCAATCTGGGTTTGGATGCTCTATAATGAAATTTAAAACATAAACCAATCCGGTAGATAATGGACATTGGAATCAGGGGATATGGTCAATGAGCTAGCCCTGAGGTGCCCAAAACGCAGAATAAATGTGTGGTGTCAATTGTAGACATTTTATTTAGGACTTAAAATTATTTCTTGAGCTATTGTTTATGTCACTACTTATGTAACACTCTTTCTCAAGACCTATGATGTTGTACAATAAATTATAGATTAATTTTCTCATTACTCTAGTCTATGGAAAAGATATATAGGACCGCCAAGATGTAGAATGCTTCAATTGAAAGAGATTACCCACCTCACAAATCACGTAGAGGATCTATAAAAGGAGTTGAAATCATTTAAATTACCTAATGCACCACCTCCCTTTCCTTCTTTAGTGATAGAAATTAAATCATGTGATAGGTGATGAGGCATTAATTCATAATAATACAATAGCACATGAATTGATGAACCCTAATACCAAGATTGTAATTACATAATTTAAAATCAACAAGGCCAATAGTAATAGCAGCCCCAATAGTATCAACAACAAAATATCAATAGAGGATGGTATAGAAACCACCAAAAAATCAATTTTACTTTTAGAAGAGGAGTGGAAAACAATTTCCATGAAATTTGGGATCACCTGTGTACCCAACGTAATATTATTCTCTTCAACCATATAATAAATTCCAACTACCATTTCAATGAACTGAGCATTTTCCAATAAAACAACTACATTAATTTCCACCAAGACCATAACATAAACCCTATCATATACAGACCATTCTTAATAATCTACACACAACCTTTGTACAAAAATCGAACCAATGTATGACAACCTAATAAAATGATATTCCATATCACATGGTTTCCCTACTATTTCCTATTAAACTTTTTCATGTTTTCATATCACCCATATATAAAAAATGGTTCTTTTAATAACTAGGTTGTTTATCCTATTTTATTTTTAGGAAAGGTGAAATACTTAAATGATTTCAGATAATTTTCACCATTTTGTTTCTATTGAAAATGTGGCATATTGAGTACGTTCGATGGTATGGTTGTGGGGGGATGAAAGCTATACACTCATCAACATCATGTTCACCGTTTCTAGAAAGTGACAAATAGGTTGTATTCATGGAGTCAGAAAAAACAAATGGATCTTGCATCTGTGATAACTAATGGACCTACATTACAAAAGTAGGTGATCATTGGGTAAAATGGACAACATCACAAAATATATCACATTGGTCAAATGGATGGGTGGTAGGGCTCATCACAACATTTTAGGAGGAATTATTACCTACTATGGGTCTCTATTATAGAGTGAATATAGGGTCAGGAATTCTTTGTGTACAACCTTGTGTAACAAGGGCCACCCATTGATTAACAGACAATTATTAGTATAAATAAATTTTTAATAATCTCTATGAATCAATGGTTCTCTTCCAAAGGAGGAATCTAAATGAATATGAGGGTCCCCATTAATGGTAACTTTGGACTAGTGATCCTCATGTTGTTTATTATTATGACGTTTGTTTTCAGCCATGTAGTGGGGTACCCTGGGATTTTATTGTAATACTAGTAGATGGGAATTGTTTTAATGTTAGGATCAGACCCATAAAATGATATACATTCATATTCTAGTGAAATGCATCATAACACACATAGTTCAGTTCCACTTAATGGGAAACATCATACCTGAAACTTTTATGTCATAAGGACCCAACCCGGTAGTTTAAGGTTATATAGTAAGGATGTCTAGGTGGAAGGTGTGTAGTCAAATATTGGGGTGGGACCCACACCAAGGTATCCTGAAAGACCTTGATGGAAGTGGTCATATTGGTGTGGAATGATCTCTTTGGGAATATGGTCCAATAAGGATGGTGATTAAATGTGATCAGAAGGATTGCGTCCTTATGAGTTGTATATAACCTTACTGGGAATATTTCATAGAGAATAGTAGGGTGAATTTTTGGTGTTGGGTTTGAACCACAGGGAGGATTCCTACATATCCTAGTTCCAAGGGAATCAAAGTCCGCAATTTGAAAATGGTTGGTGCTTACACCTATGAAGGAATCATGTGTTTCTTGAACATTGAGGAATGTGTTGAGTAAGGGTGTTTTTGTGATTTGATTGGGGTTTACACTTTAGAGGACTTCTGTTTTCTTAGAATCATGATTGGGATTATACCATATAATATGACCATGATTCTGGATCATTCATATGTTATGATATCCACTCACCTCTAATCCAATGTGAGTTAAAATTAGTGTGTAAAATCAGAGAATATGGTACATCTGAAAACCAAACAAGCATGCTTTTATGCTGGTGGACAAGGTCAGCACCCGAAGGAAAAGGGTGCCAGAGAGGGCATTGATGCCCATATCCTCCCATCCCTATATCTTAGACTAGATAATAAGAGAATATATTCTATTCTATAATAAAGACTATACTCTTACTCCATGAAGGATTCTCGTTGATTATTCTTGGGAGAGAGAAGAGTATAGTGAACTATGCCTCAAAGGGATTGGTCAGCTTGACTCTGTCCCCTCCCTACTATAATTGGGTGGTCCATATTATCACCTCCATGGTTGGGACCCTTGTTACCATGGTAATGTAGACCTGAGAACATTATGAGGATCCACCATGTCATAGAGGTTATGAAGATGCCTCCATTTACCATGGTTTTGTGGACTCAAGAGGATATGTTGGTATATTCAATGAACTGATCAAAAATATTTGGTGGTTTTGGGAAAGGTCGTGTCCTAATTCCACTAGAATGGTTTGTGGAGTGGAAATTGTGGTACCGAATGAAATTAAAAAGGGATGAATTGGGGGATGGAGATTAGAACACTATAGGTTGCCCCATATCACATAGCTTGTTCTTATGTGGGATGGGGTTCCCTAAATGTATCACGTTGCAATGTGAGTAAAGGTTTCATCTATGTATAATTTTTCTCTAAAGATAATGGTGTCATCTGAATAGAATTCTTTTATGAAAACTTGTGTTCTACTAGTGTATTACATTTCTATGAGATTCTGGGTTCTACCCAAGTATCATCATTTCACACAGGCTCAGGTTCATCCACATAGTGTTTTTACACTGAGTGGGGATCTCTCCACATAGATTTTCACTATGTTGCGTGATTGACAGCAATGGGGACATCTACATACGCTTCACAGAATGGTGTCCGCAAATGGGTTTTGGATTGGAAGATGACTTGGTGAAGTTGTTATGTCATTAATTTTAGGTGGTTGGTATACCTACAAGGAATCGATATCCTTATACATTTAGATAAATTTCCATCAATGCTTGTCTCTTTTTGTCTCTATTTTCTTATTTCACCTGTGAGATTTTATTGAGGAATGGGGTAACTGGATGTCAATATTTTCATCCATGCAAAATAAACCATGAGGATTTTGGTTGTTGGATCCCATTATTTACATCTCAAACCTGCAAATAATTTCATTCCCTGGGGATGAAAACACCATCCTTGCATGCAAATAAATTATTATTTCTGGTGAATTATATTATCACCTATAGTAACAGAAGAATTTTTTATGGGGTGGTAGTTTTAGGGGATTAAAATCACAATCCGGGCCAGGAGAAGATATGTTTCATCCTTGGGAGCTAACAGTACCATTCCATCCTACAAAAAGCATTATTTATAGGCCTTCGTGCGGAGAGATGATCCATGTAGGGAGTTTTTCTATATAATACAAAAATTTATTTTTCATTTGGATTCCCTTTAACCATTTTCAATTAATCATGTTTATTTTTCCCTTAGAAAATACATGAAATTTTCTTATCCCTCTATGTGGAGTTTTTCAGGATCCAACAAATTCTACCATTTGAAGGGGCACTAATCGAGATAAAGATGTTCCGGTTATGATGAATAAATTTGTCTTATTTTGAATGGATTTTTGATATCAATGTAGACCCATAGAGGGGATAAATATTATAAATAAAGGTAACCTACTAATTTTTTTTGTTTGTGAGTCTTCTCAAAGAGTTGAGAACTTTTTGGGCTCTCGTAATTTTTTGCACCCCCATGTTGTATTCCTCTTTTTTGGAGGAACTTTTTGTGAACCTGAGGTTGTCACCCACGAATTGTATGTATGTATAGTGATTAGATTGTTTATCAAACGAGTTACACTTGGAAATTATGACTCATGGGCTTCTAGTTTGTGGGTAAAAGGTTTTTCGAATGATCGTATCTGAAACTGTTGGGACCAAGTTGGATGGATAAGGAAGTAAGAAGAGTGTGCTCTTACACAGTGATGTCTTTTGTTTTCAATGGAGATAAATTAATTCACATTGTAAAGGACTTGAAAATAATATGATGATTTGATTATATGTATTTCACGAACATCATAATTAAGGAGAACTTTCGAAGTAATCCTTATGTACGAAAGGGTGATAATAGACGATGCCAGTGATATACAGTTTTGATTTGAAGGAATGATGTTGCTGGAATATAGTGCTGCATTAATACTTCCCATTGATAATATGTTGATGATAAAGCTATTTGATCAAAGAGTATATATCATGATCACATATTTCATGATTATATATGAGTAATAGTTTTGTAATGTAGTGAAGAGAGAAATGAAAATCGAACATACAATCCAGAGGTGGCACAAAATTATATTTTCAGGTGGTTCTATTTTCCAGTGTTTACCCAATTTTAAGGACTGAAAATTGGGAGATGAAAATATATGATTTTGGAAAAAGGTGTTGTGCACACACTTGATGATGGATTTGTATGTTGTGTGCAAGATGAGCTTCACTATCTGAACATCAAAATCTGTAAAATGAGAGGCTTAAGAGAAATATTGGTTTTTGTGCGCAAGATTTTTTTTGCGCGCATGATTTAAGAGAGTACAGAATCTTGATCACAAGGTAAGATTTGAGGTCTAATCATTGAAAAATGGAAAAGGTGGGAATCATGCGAAAGAATCAATGAAGTGAGAAAAAGATGAAGTTGGAGTGAAATAAATATACGCGCGCAATGAAATGTCAAATGATGTTTTTCGCAACACGTCAAGATCTTGCGTGTTGCATCGGGGTTTTGGCACATAGGGGTCAATGATGTCTTTATGTAAGAGGTGACCCCTCACTCTATGAGTGCTCGTAACGTAGAAAAATCTCGAGATCAGAGGTGCAGAAAAATATTATGAAAAGGAGATTGCGTGAAATTAATATATTAGTGTGCAAGAAGAAGATGTTGCGTGCAAGAAGAGTGTTGCACGCAATATTGAAATTGTGCGCAAGTGGTTTTTTGTGAAAAAAGACAAATCATTCACGTGTGGCATAATATTTGCACAAAAGACTCCTAAAAGGGTGAACACAATATTTTGGGGTCTTCGCACGTACTCAAATGTGTGTAAGATAGTTATTACCAACTTCTATGTAAGAAAGTGATGATTTTTACATCAATGAATACACATGTTCAATTGTAAAGAAGAAATAAAATACTGTAATTGCTTATTAATGCTAAGAAGGTGCACACACACATGTGGATTTTTTCCTAGTGCTACATGAGTTTAAAGGTATATCTTAATCATTGTATTCTATATCAAAGTATTGTTTGCTAGTGGATTATGTGGCACTGGATAGTTTCTGTACCATAACAAGGACGTAGCTACTCTAGTTGAGTGGTGAAACTTGTAAATCTTGTGTTCTTGTGGTTTTTTGTGTTCAGCAGTGATGAAACTCTTTAACAAGAGGTGATGGTTGTTTCATAAAGAATGAATCATTAAATGAAAAAGGTATCCCTGATTCACCCCTCCCCCCTCACAGTGATACTTGGATTTGGACTGGGAACTTCACAAACAATATGCCTTATAGTCTAGTGGTTTACAGACAGATGGTTCGTGGACTAATTGTTGGTGGACATATGGATCACATACAGATGGCTTGAAGCTCTGTGTTTCATAATATGCATGTTTAAAAATATTAATCTCTAGTATTTTTTAATAAAATATTGTGTATGGACCCTTTACATGTTTCTTTCTCAACTAATCCGAATGTTTCTACCAAAGTCCAAATGAAGAATTCTATGATCAATTTTGTTAAAAACAATGCTAAAATAAATGTTATCATTGATCCATTAATCTATAGAGGGACATATGAGTATGTGTCAAATATGATATCCAATTTCAAATTGGAAACCTCTTTAGGGATTTGGGATTTCCTAAGATGTTTCAATCCCAAGAGCATGATAGCAAATCAACCCATGGAATGTATAATCAAGAATAACAATATTCCATGATAAAAAATAACAACAAGGGGTTTATTCATTAGGGAAACACAATATGATAATTGTTTTTGAATTATGATCTATTATAATTGGATGAAGACATGATTATTCCATATAGATTCTTCCATTTCCATCACAACACTACACGAAAGTCTATAGAAAGAGAGAATGTATGGTGGCTTTTAAAACGAGACCTTAACAATGGAGCCTCATTTATCATTGAGTGGTCATTTCTATAAGTCCCTAGCATTAAAAATTAATTAATCATGAGTTATTTCAAGAATAAACGTTGAGGATATTTTTAGGTTTAGAGTTTTAGAGAATTAGATAATAAATCATGCATTAGATTCCACATTTTAAAAAAGTGGTTACAGAAAAGATAGTACCTATTTTTTCCATCAACGAAAACATATATAAAATAAAACATGGATTCTTTATTGACACTTCCTTGAAACTATCATCACATCATGTACCGTTCCCTTGACCTGTGAAAAACATTTCAAAAACTTGGGATGAGCATAAAGAGCTCAATAAGGGATATAAAAGTTTGAAATGAAAGCATTAGTCCATGTATAAAATCATACTTTACTCATAAAACATAAGCATTTTAACATACCTCATCAAATCATGAATAAATCATAGAAATGATAATCCATAAAGGTAACATGAGGCATTCATAACATTCTTACATAGGGGGTAACCCTCATGGTTATGTTGGGAATACCCATCACAGTATATTCCATAAATCCCTTCGGATAAACCTTAACGTTTAACCCCTTCACGTTACCCAATGCATTGGAGAGATATATCGGGATCACCCGCCCATAGTTTATCATGGAACCACCCATTTTCATAACAATTCCCAAGAACCATAACATAATTGTATCACATAAAACATGCATAAAGGAAACATAAAATTTCCACATTTCAATCACAAGATATCAATACATAAAATTGATATAATAAAAACATTATGAAAACCATTTTCAATACCAAAATAAAAGAAAATTAAATCACGGTATTTATTTTTAATTTTAAAAAAAAGTTATGGAATGTAGAGGAAGCCGAAACTCAAATAATGGTCACGGTGGGGGAGAAGTTGTTGTCGCTGTATACGTACGACAAAAAAAATTCCATTTGTCGTTTAGTAAAATGCTTCGTATAAAAAAGATTCCTTTTGAATAGACATAAAATTCAAAGGGGTTTATACACCATATAAAAGAAAGTTGTGTATAAAACAAATATGCGTCAATGAAAGGAGATTGAGACGAAGTTCCTTACCTCGGTTCTGACTTTAGTTAATATTATAAATCCATGTATATACTGGATATATATGATATATATGATATCAACATCATGAATATAATTCTGGATAGAATGGTTATTTTACCACATGAACAACTTGTAATTATAAAGAGTTTATTTTTGAATCAATTACCGATGATCGATAAAACAACCATTATTAACATAAATAACTACATAGTGTTAATAAAATGGTAATGAGTGATATAAACGAAATAATGAACATGAAAAAGGTTCTTAAGCAAGTAGAAATATTCCAGTATAGTATCTTTCTTTAACCTCCTGAATAATAAACTTGAGTTATTTTCTACTTTAATAAGAACCTTCTTCAAGTTCATTATTTCTTTTATATCACTTATTACCATGTTATGAACACTATGTCATTATTTATGTTAACAATGGTTGTTTTATCGATCATTGGTACTTGAGTCAAAAATAAACTCTTTATAATTACAAGTTGTTCATGTGGTAAAATAACCATTCTATCAAGAAATATATTCATGATGTAGATATCATATATATCATATATATCCAGTATATACATGGATTTATAATATTACATTACATTTAGAGGTAATAAATGAAATGCACCGTTCATGGAGACGGTAAGCTGTACATACGAATGAACGCTGCTTTCATTTATATTTCATATTTTATGGAATGGAATCATAATGATATAAAGGTATATAATAATTCAAGTATAATATAATATATAATATCATTAAATCCATCTTTTATACGTCCCATATATGGCATTAAAAAATCAAATCACTTTTACGGGGCGGTATTTTGTACTTCCTAAAATGAAGATATCACGTTTACCCATAATGAAAACCAAAAAGGTATGCCTCAAATGAAAAATACAAAAGAATAAAGAAAAAATAAACATATCAGATATCATATATAAATATATATACATCTTAATGGCCACCATTGAAGGTGTTAGGAGAATATTGAACAATCATCGTTTTGTGAGGCAGAAATTCACCATCCACGGAAACAGAATGTTCTCTAAGGATTAGATGTATGTGTGTGTAAGTATAGCTCGAAAACATCTTATAAAAACATCCTAGTATATTGAAAATATTGTTGTTTTTACAAAAAAAATGAATAAAAAGAGTTTTGGGGGTTGGAGAAGAAAAATAAAACAAAAGAACATTAGAGAAGACTTTACCTTTAAATCGGGTAACTCCTCTTGGTTTGAACCAAACGGGTTTCTTGAAGAGATTTCTGCCTTATATAAGGATTCTGGGATAAAGATAGGGATGTTGAGAGATAACATTAGTAGATCTTGGAAGAGCCAATGGCTTCAAGTGTGTGGGTAAGGTGGTATAGTTGGGGGCCTTTTATAAGAGGGAGGAGGGGCACTCTTGGAAAGTCAAGAAATGATAGTTTATTTTAAAATGTGTTTAGGATTTAAAAGGTCCCACATTGAAATATTTAGAGGATAAGGTGATAAGAGTTCTAAATATACTCATCCAATAGGTCTTTTACTAGTGTAATTCATAGAGTTTACGTTGTCTTTTCATTTTATTTAAATCGTTAATTAATGAGGTAATCGTTGCATCATCATGGTGTCATAAATAAATTAATTTATTTAATGTCTAAAAATTATAAAAAAATACTATGATGTCAGAAAACTATTTAGATTTCCAATGAATATTTACACCATAATAGATAATTTACACAGAAAAAACTAAAAATGTTTTACTCTGGTGATACATTCTTTAGTGATATTCTCCTTTCTTTAAAAATAAAATGATAAAGTGTCACTTTCACCCAAAAGTGATTCCATGCTGTCCCAAAGTTTGGAACAAGGCATCCCATGGTCAACCATGACACAACTAGTAGTATTTGGAGACATTTTGGGGTCATTTTTATTATTATGATATTATTTTATTATCCATAACTACCCGATTACTAATTAATCACGATAATTAAAGATAATTACCAACATTACTATTCATAATGTCAAGAAACAAAAGATTATTAATTACATAATTTGGACCATATGATTCAAAATATGGAATCCATTTTACCAAATTACAAACATATAAATTGAAATAATTTATTTAAAAATAATTCTCGTTGTCAAAACAAATAGCAGGTTTTTTTTGAAACAATATATATGAAAAGTTTTACACTTGTTTGTGCCCAATTCCAAAGTGAAATTAATTCTAATGACCACCATTGGATTAAATGGTAAAATATATTATAATTACACTTTAAAAACAATTAAAAAGATAATCTATCCATATAATTAAATTAGATGAAAAATAAGTTATGATGTAAAATGCCGTATTTTTCACTATTCATTAAAAAATGAACATAGTCCGAAAAATACCATAAATTTATCCAAAGTAAATTAAAATTTCCCAATCCTAAAGAATATTTTATTTTGAAAAATAGAGCTTATAAAAGTATCAAAAGATTGATTTCAAAATGGGTTTCCATCAAAAGGAAGTAAAACAATCTTTTAAAAATATTAGTGTATTCCATGCTTAAGATTGGATTTATTCTCATTTTAAGCCTCTAAAACACTATATAATTAAAAAATAAACATAGATAAGAATATATATTATTAATTACTTACTTGGGATGTTACATCCACCCCCCTTTAAAAATTTTTGTCCCCGCTATTTATTTACTTATCGAATAGGGTGGGTATTTATCCCTCATTGCATTTTCAGATTCCCATGTTGCATCTTCAATCATGTGGGTTTTCCACAAAAACTTTACTTGATGAATCCCCTTATTCCACAACACTTGATCTGTATGGTCAAGAATCTGGACCATTTTTTCCTCATAATATAGATTCTCTTCCAGCTGAACTACCTCTGGACTCAAAACATGAGATGGATCTGGCATATACTTTCTTAACATTGAAACATGAAAAACATTGTGTACCTGAGATAAACTCGGAGGTAAAGAAACTCGGTATGCAGCTGATCCAACTCACTCCAGAATTTCATATGGTCTAATGATACATGGAATTAGATTTTCTTTCTTACCAAATCACATCACACTTGTCCACGGTGATACTTTGAAAAAAACATGATCGCAAACCTCAAAAGAGAGATCCTTCCACCTATTGTCTGCATAACTTTTCTACCTACTCTGAGCTATTTTCATGTGTCGCTATACAGCAGAACTTTTTCTGCCAACTCTTCTATGGATTCTGGTCCCATCAACTTCTTTTCACCTACTTCATCCCAAAAATCTAGATTTCGACACCGCTTCCCATATATTTCCACAAATGCTGCCATCTGTATACTGGAATGAAAATTTTTATTATAAGAAAACTCAACCAAAGAAAGATGTTGGTGCCAACTTCCCTCATAATCCATCAAACAAGCACGTATCATATCCTCCAATTTTTGAATTGTTCGTTATGACTGCCCATCTGATTGAGAATGAAAAGATGTACTAACATTTAATTCAGTACCCAACGACTTCTGAAAGCCTTTCCAAAAGTCAGAAGTAAACCTGGTATCACGATCAGAAGAATGGAGAGGTGAACTTCATGTAACCTGACTATCACTTTAAGATACAAACCAGAAAGTTGATCTAGGGAAAAAGTATCTCCTATAGCAAGTAAATTATCAGATTTAGTCAAGAGATCAACAATAACCCAGATTTCATTTTTAAATAGAGTTGTCTTCGACAATCCCACAACGAAATCCATGGATATATTTTCCAATTTCCTCTTTGTCACTGGTAAAGGCTGAAGCATCCCTTTCGGTAACTACCACTCTTCTTTAACCTGTTGACAAGTCAAACACTTAGCAGAAAAATCAGCAATATCTCTTTTCATTCCATCCCACCCGAAATACTCTCGAAGATCTCTATACATCATAGTATTGCATAGATGAACCGAAAATGAAGAACTATGAGCTTCACATAACAACTCTCTATTCAAGTGTGAATCACACGTCATGTAAAATCTCTTCCAAAATCTCAAAACACAATCATTATCAATGTTTAATTAAGTCAACATACCCATCTGAACCAACTCTACCTTTTTCTACAACTCACTGTCTTGCTTCTGTGCTTGCTTTATTCTATCTGATAGAAAATATATCACTGATACCTGAAAAAAGATAGAAGAACATCCTCCACCAACAAATTCTTTTCCAAAGTTCACCAAATCCTTTACCAAAGGATCACATTCCAAACACAACATTGTTAAGGAAGCATTACTTTTTCAACTCAAACCATCAGACACTTTATTTTCTTTTCCCGGATGGTAATGAATTGTACCATCATAATCCTTGATTAATTCTAGTCATCTCCTCTGTCTCATGTTCAATTTTTTCTGAGTGAATATATACATTAAACTTTTTTGATCGTTATATATTTCACACTTTACACCATACAAATGATGCCTCCAAATTTTTAAAGCAAAAACAACAACATCTAATTCGAAATCGTGTGTAGGGTAATTTACCTCATGAGTTTTCAACTAACGTGAAGCATAATCAATTACCTAATAATTCTAAATTAGGATGCAACCAAGTCCTTTCAATGAAGCATCACTATTGATAACAAACTCCCCATTCCTGGAAGGTAGTTCCAAAACTAGAGCATTCAATAATCTTCTTTTCAGTTCCTGAAAAAAAATCATCACATTATTTTGTCCAGATAAACTTAACACCTTTCCGAGTTTTCTTAGTCATTGGACTAGATAACCGGGCAAAATTTATAACAAAACATCAGTAATATCCTACAAAACCATGGAAGCTAGGATTCTCAGTTACATTTGTGGGTCTTGGTTATTCTTCATCAACATTTGTTTTAACATGATCAATAGTTATTCCATCTTTAGAAACAATGTGACCAAGGACAGAAATTTTTTACAACCAAATCTCACACTTGCTGAATTTCCCATACAATTTATTTTTTTTAAGTTTTGCCAAATAACCCTTAAATGACTTTTATGCTCCTCTTTACTTTTAGAAAACACCAAAATATCTTCAAGTAAAACAACCACAATCTTACCCAATAAATCATGGAAAATTCTATTCATAAGGTCCATGAATACAGCAGGTGCATTGGTTAGCCCAAAATCCATAACTAAAAATTCATAATGACCAAATCTTGTACGAAACACGGTCTTCGGAATATCTGTTTCCTTTACCTTCAACTGATGATACCCCGATCTCAGGTCAATCTTTGAAAAATAATTACCTCCCTAGAGCTGATCAAACAAAATCTTTGATATGAGGAAAATGATATTTGTTCTTAATATTGATGTTATTCAGGGCTCTATAATCAATGAAAATTCTCATTGTACCATCTTTCTTTTTAACAAAGAAAACGGGAGCACCCCATGGTGAGATTCTAGGTCCAACGAAACCTTTCTCAAATAAATCTTGAAATTTCTCCTTCAACTCTAAAAGTTCAATTTGAGAAATTCGATAAGGGGGTTTTGAAATTGGCTTACCATCCGGAACTAAGTAAACAGAAAATTCAATTTCCCAATCTGGTAATATTCTAGGAAAATCATCAGGAAAAACATTAGGATAATCATTTACCACTGGCACATCATTAATCTGATATGTTCCTTTGTTTTCAACAATATGTGCAAGTTAACATTCATTTCCATATTTTACAAGTTTCTCAGCCTCTTGATATGTTATCAATAGTTAGGTTTCATTCATGTACACAAAATTAATGTCTTTCTGAAAAGAAACTTCTTTAGATCTACAATGAATCTTAGAATACTAAATAAAGATCCAATTCATACCCAGGATAACATCAAACTCTACTAGAGGTAAAATAATAAGGTTTGGAAGTATGATCTTTCCACGGATAAGGATAGGAATGTTCTTATAAATTCTTTTTGCCTCAACATTTCCCCAACGTGTTTTTACCACAAGTTCTGGAGTCATTTCATGTTATGGTATTCCCATTTTACTAGAAAAGTTTTCAGAGATTAAGGAATGTGTAGACCCTGAATCAAACAACACACTAGCATAATCTAAAAAAACAAACAAAGTACCGGATACCACTTCATTTCATGGACCAACATCTGCTAGAGTAGTTACAAAGGATTCCACCACCCCATTCTGCTTGTAGTCTGACTGCTTCCCATCACTCGAGCTCTTTGTCAGACAGTCATTTGCATAGGGGCCCATCTCATTGCACTTGAAACATTTCACTAATTGTAAATCCAATTTGGTCTTACCATCACCTTGATCTTTTCCAGTGCAATCACGAGCCTTATGTCCCATATTACCACATCGGTAGCACTTTCCAGAATTCAAAATACATTCCCCAGCATGCTTTTTACCACATTTATCACAAACTGGAAACTTAGTTTTCTTACCATCATATCTTTTTGAAGAATTCTTCCCTTTCTCATTCCACCTCAGCCTCTTCTTCTGTTGGTTGTTATAGAACACTTTATCATCGGTAAACTCCATTTCCACCTTCTGAGCACATCGAACAAGATTTTCATAACTTTTGAACTCACAAGAATCTAATGCCCTTCAATATATTGGCTTTAATCCTAAGTAAAAAATGATTGATTTTACTATCATGGTCTCGCAAAAAATTTGGAGCATACCTTTCTAATCGAGTGAACCTTTCTTCATAAGCTGCCACTGAGTCTTCCTCTTGACTCAATTACTAGAATTGATTTTCCATCCTAAGTCAAAAAGATTTAGGAAAATATTTCTCAAGAAACATACCTTTGAATTCATCCCAGTCGAGAGCATCAATCTCATCAGCATCCCCGATATTTTTAACCATCGACCACCACTAATCTGCTTCCCCCTCTAAATGGTAAACAACAAGACTAACCTTTTGATTGTCTGAACACCCAATGACATCGAAAATATTCTCCATTTCTTTAATCCACCCTTCAGCTAGCACAGGGTCAGATGATCCTCCGAATTATGGGGGATGTTGCATCATTAAATGTTCCACCACTGACATGTTCCTCTGTAGTTGATCTGGCAGATCTCGTGCATGGACCACTACAATTTATCGGTTGAGTCAATTGAGCCATTACTGCAACAAACTGTTCAGTTCCAATTCTGACCATCATAGGATGCAGATTTGGAAGGTCATTTCCTTCTGCATTCCTTCCTAGCATGACATCCCTATTTCCTCTGCAAAAAACCAGTCTGAACAAACATGTCTTAGATGAAGCAACATGTTAATCTTCAAATTCTATATCATTTCAATTTGTACATAAAATAATATTTTTGTATAATCATTTAATAGAATTGTAAGTCCTAAATTTATGTAAACCGACCTATGATACTAACTATAAGGCCCCAACCTTAATCATTACTTAATATTGAGTTATTTCAGAAATACACATTGAGAATATTTTTAGGTTTAGAGTTTTAGAGAAGTAGATCATAAATCATGCATTACATTCCACATTTAAACAAAGTGGTTACATAAAATATAGTACTCATTTTTCCATCAATGGATACATATTTAAAATAAAACATGAATTCTTTCTTGACACTTCCTTGACACTATCATCACATCATGTACCATTCCCTTGACCTGTGAAAAACATTTAAAAAACTTGGGATGATCATAAAGAGCTCATTAAGGGATACAAACGTACGAAATGAAAACATTAGTCCATGTATTAAATCATGATTCACTCATAAAACATAATCATTTTATCATACATCATCAAATCATGAATAAATCATTGAAATCATAAGACATAAATGTAACATGAGGCATTCACAACATTCTTACGTAGGGAGTAACCCTCATGTTTACGTTTGTAATACCCATCATAGTATATTCTCTAAAACTCTTCAGAGAAAGCATAATGTTTAACCCCGTTGCATTACCCAATGCATTGGAGAGCTATATCGGGCTCACCCGCCCTTAGTTTATCACATAACCACCCGTCTTCATAACAATTCTCAAGAACCATAACATAATCATATCACATAAAACATGCTTAAAGGAAACATACCATTTCCACATTTAAATCACAAGATATCAATAAAACACATTGATATAATAAGAACATTATGAAAACCATTTTGAATACCAAAATAAAAGAAATGTAAAACATGGTATTTATTTTTCATTTAAAAGAAATTTATGGCTTGTAGAGGAAGCCAAAACTCATATAATGGTCACAGTGGCGGAGAAGTCGTTGTCGCCGCATACTTACGACAAAAAATCATTCCTTTTTTCGTTAAGTAAAACGCTTCATATAAAAAAGATTCCTTTTGAATAGAAATATATGTCAAAAGGGTTTATACACCATATAACATAAAGTTGTGTATTATACAAAATATGCCTCAATTAAAAGATATTGAGACACAGTCACTTTCCTCGGGTCCGACTTGACTCGATCGTTCTTTAACCTCCTGAATAATAATCTTGAGTTAATTTCTAGTTTCTTATGAACCTTTATCGAGTTCATTATTTCTTTTATATCACTTATTACCATGTTATGAACACTATGTAATTATTTAAGTTAATAATGGTCGTTTTGTCGATCATTGGTACGTGAGTCAAAAATAAACTCTTTATAATTACAAGTTGTTCATGTGGTAAAATATCCATTATATCCAGAATTATATTAATGAATTATATATCATTTATATCATATATATCCATTATATACATGCATTTATAATATTATATAACATTTAGAGGTAAGAAATAAAATGCACCGTTCATGGAGATGGTAAGCCATACGTACGCATGAAAGCTACTTTCATTTCTATTTCAAATTTTATGGAATGGAATCATAATGATATATAGGTATATTATAATTCCAGTATAATAATATATATAATATCATTAACTCCATCCTTTATACATCCCACATATGGCATTAACGAATCAAATCACTTTGAGGGGGCGGTAGTCCGCACTTCCTAAAATAAAGATATCGCGTATACCCATAATGGAAACCATAAAGGTATTACAAAAATTAAAAATAAAGAATCTTAAAGAAAACATAAACATATTATATATCATATATAAATATAGTGACATATTAATGTCCACATTTTATGGTGTTGGAAGAATATTGAACAATCATCATTTCGTGAGGCAGAAATTCGCCATCCACGGAAATAGTATGTTATTTAACCATTAGATGTATGTGTGTGTAAGTGTAGCTTGAATAATTCTTATAAAAACATACTAGTATATTTTAGATACTGGTTTTGTTACAAAATAAATAAATAAAAATAGTTTAGGGGGTTGGAGAAGCAAAATAACAAAAAAAATATTAGAGAAGACTTTACCTTTAAATCGGGTAACTCCTCTTGGATTGAACCAAAAGGGTTTCTTGAAGAGATTTCTACCTATGTTAAGGCTTCTAGGATGATGAGAGGTATGTAGAGAGATATAATGAGCAGATCTTGGACGATCCAATGTCTTGAGTGGTTTGGGTAAGGAGGTAGAGGTGGAGGCCTTTTATAAGAGGAAGGAGGGGAACTCTTGGAAAGTTGAGAAATGATACTTCATTTTGAAATGCGTTTTGGATTTAAAAGGTCCCAAATTGATATATTTTGAGTATAAGGTGATAATATTTTGAAATATACTCAACCAATAGGTCTTTGAAAAGTGTAAGTCTTATATTTTACATTGTCTTTTCATTTTATTTAAATCGTTAATTAATGAGATAATCGTTGCATCATCATGGTGTCATAAATAAATTAATTTATTTAAGGTCTAAAAATTATAAAAAAAATTACTATGATGTATTAAATATTTTTATCTTTATAATTTATATTTATAGTCTAATATATAATATACACAGACAAAACTACAAATTTTTTACTCGAGTGATACATTCTTTAGTGATATTCTCCTTTCTTTAAAAATAAAATAATAAAGTGTCAATTTCACCCAAAAGTGATTCCATGGGGTCCCTACGTTTTTCACAAGGATTCCCATGGTCTGAAATGACACAAACAGTAGAATTAGGACACATTTTGTGGTCATTTTTTATGATTATGATATTATTTTATTATCATTAACTACCCGATTACTAATTAATCACGATAATTAAAGATAATTATCGTCGTTACTATTCATAATGTCGAGAAAAAAAGATTATTAATTACATAATTTGAACGTTATGATTCCAAATATGGAATCCATTTTACCAAATTATAAACATACAAAGTGAAATAATTAATTCAAAAATAATTCTTGTTGTAAAAACAAATAGCGGGTTTTTTTGAAACAATATCTTTGAAAATTTTGTCACTTGGTTATGCCCAATTCCAAGGTGAAATTAATATTTATGACCACCATTGTATTAAATGGTAAAAATATATTTTAATTACACATTAAAACCAATTAAAAAGATAATGTAAACATATAATTAAATAATATGAAAAAGTAGTTTTGATGTAAAATGCAGTATTTTTCACTATTCATTAAAAAATGAACATTGTCATAAATATACCAAAAATTTATCCAAAGTAAATTTAAATTTCTCAATAATAATGAATAAGTTTATTTTGACAAATAGTTCTTATAAAATTGTCAAAAGTTTTATTTAAAAATAGATTGCCATAAAAAGGCAGTAAAACAATCTTTTAAAAATATTAGTGTATTCCATGCTTAAGATTGGATTTATTCTCATTTTAAGCCTCTAAAACACTATCTAATCCATAAATATACATAGATAAGAATATCTGGTATTCATTACATACTTGGTATGTTATAGTTTCCTTTCTCGGATGAGTAGAGTTGCAAGAAATTTAAAATTGAGTTTAACTTTGTGGGTATGTATGACGCCATCTAGGTATACCAAACATACTCTCATTGTAACTGAACCATGTTATCATAGCTTATTAGAATATATAACCCAAAGAATAATACCTTCCATCTATTTCATGGGGAGGTTGGAATTAGTATTTGGGAAGACAGGATGATATTTAGAGCACTAATCATGGGTAGCATGTATGATGAATTTATTCCACCCTCCTCATTTATGGATGATAGGGAGACCCCCACCCTTATTTCCGTGAACCATTTTGACAAATGAAAGGATATTATAAAGATTAACCCTTACCTAAAACATGATGTTCCATTCTTAGACGAAATCAAATAATTTTCCACACCGAGGTACATGAACCTTACACAAAAAGGATAAAGAATTTCTAAAATCTTGAAAATCAATATTGCACTACTTCCTATTTTATAAAGGTTGATTAGGTATAGTTTAATGAGTGGGGAAAGAAGATTATTCTTTGTATTGAATAACTATTCATAATGGTGGCCTTTCATGCCATGTTTCTAAGTGGCTAGTTGCTATTGTCTCATGATTCCAGCATCTATGTCAAAGTCGTAACTTTTATAATGGCAGAAAAGTTTTCTAACAGGAGAAATATTAACTTTTCATTCATAGATTTGGTGAAAATATACCATTGTTTGGATATATTAGTGAGTTGAAGTCTTCATACTAGCTGGTGGGACCCTTTCAAGATATTTGAGGCTATGTCGAAGCCCTTATGAGAGGATATAGATTTAGTATCAATCAAATGATCACATAGCCTTCTTTCATGGCATATATTATGTCCTTGGTGGGGTAAGTCCGTTGAACTAGAACTACAATTATGCAATGGATAAACTCAACCATAAGGTTCATTTAACCTATAATTCCTACATAACCCCAATGGTACTCTAATAAATGATGACTCTGTGGATCATTTTAGGTGATGGTATCTCATTACATTGAGATAGGGAGTGCTTATTAACATAATGGATGTGGAACTTATTTAAAATGGGTAGTAACAAAAGATTTTTGTCAAAGCTTCACTTCATATATAAGAGGGTTACCTGAACAATCAATAGGGAGTTCTATGAGAAACACATAATGGGGACATGACAGCTCTATATACTATTTACTTGGGTTTAAATAGGGTGTTGGATTTGGTATCCACCTTATGTAGGCCTCCACACTAATATTACTAGGAAATACACTGAATCCTTGGAAAACCCATATACTAGAGACCAATTGGAGAAAAAGATTCATGTTTTCAAAGTCAACCAATGCATGAGGGAAAAGGGGTAAATGGAAAATAGTGGAACATTATTTTCCAAGGATTCCTTCAAGGATATATCTTATCTCTGATCCCCCAGGAATGATGTTTAGAAACTAGGGTTCAAACTCATAGAAGGTTGGAGATTCATTCTAATTGCCAATATCCACCCACCCTAAGGCCACATAACTGATAGCATGGAGTTATTGGGATAATATGTGTAATCAAACACCCTTTAGTGATCTATAAAACATTTTTCCAGAAAATGAAATTTAATTACATGAATGTGGATATAAATCAGCACTTGACACTATCTATTAAACTGATGACCCTCGGACAATGGATGTCTATCCTGGAGATCATGAAGACTCTATTCATTCACTTTAGAAATATTGTAGATATACACGATGAGTAATTTAAATGGTGTTTCTTATGTTTAAGAAGAGTGGATATAATATCACTTCTATGGATGAGAATGAGGCCAACCCAATTGGATGAACTCTGTGTATGGATATTGAACACCCCATATTGGTGTTTATTATGTGCCCGACCCCATAGGGTCCTCATGTAGATGAGGCATCAAGGAAATAAATACGGTGGATCGAACCTCCCCACATAATAGGATTGACTTTATTGAATTTCCCATTCCAATTACTAGAACATTCCTAGAGGCCTGCATATCATGTGATTCTTGGATAGAGGGAACATCTACTGAAGTAATCAAGGAAATTATCATGTCAAATAAAAATTATTTCATAGGATTTTGGTTCATAATTCTTCAAGAACAAATATCCACTCCATAAGATCCTCATAATGTTGGCATATAACTATAGGAGAGGGTCACATGTATTCCACCATTCAATGAAAAAATTTAGTGGTCAAATAAAGTGACTATGTGGTGTTTTAATTTGAGAGAAAATCTAATTTAGATGAAGATATAACATGTATTTTTGTTTCAAATACCCTTATTATTATTATTATGGTCTCGAAATCATACTCCTAATTCTGTTAGGATCCTAGTGAGATTTTGGAACATGTTTTGTCACTATAGTATACCCTAAGGTGTACTGCTCTTGGGGAAACCTTATTTGAAGGCATTAGAACAACTAGATAAGGATCTCCCAGAGTGATGGAGCACATGGAGGCTGTTCTTGAAAATCATATAGGAGAATTTCCACCCTTGGACCCACCTGTTCCCCTAATGGGATTATCTCAATGGAACAATCTAAGGTGTCGATAGGCATGAAAGAAGAAGATACAAATTCAATATTGGATAACAGGTCATTGTTATTTATCTTTATATTAGGATTATGTTTTGTATTTCAATGTTCTAATTAATTATCTCTCCCTTTAATTGGCACCAATCCGATGAGGTTGTCTGTGTCAGCCACTAAGGGGCCTGTTTACCATTCTTCTTTAGAAGTAATTTGGTATCATAGGTGGTTTTACCTAATCCAGAAACGTCACCATGAATAGATGAGGACATCAAATACGATCTTATCCATGCATGGTCAACCCATTCTAAACGAAATTCATATTCCCTATTGAGAGTGAATCCATCCAGATGTGATGCTTCATTAGAGCATTCTGATTTCTCTCTCTAGATAGTACATCTATAGAATTGACCGAAGCACGAGCTCAAGAATATCTATACAAAAAATTATTCACCATTTACATAATGATTATCTTAAAAAGTTTAGAATTAATGATCAACCTTTTAGAGTCCTTGGATTTAGCTGATCATATTTATGTAGAATATTATCCCCTATGAGAACATGAATGCTTCCAAAAAACTGATGAATGGGTGCCTGATTTCACCATCATTTTATTTTCCACCATCCCACCAATTTATTCTCATTCAATTTTTAGGTATTATCTATTTTTATTCTTATGATTCCAAATTATGAACACAAGTCTTTATAGTTGCAACTAATTTTCTATCATCTCACTTATTGTCAATGGAAGGGATCCAACTAAAGTGGAGTCAATTCATGTTGATGGATCTAAGCAAAGAACCGCTCAAGTTGAACTAATTTTTGAATACATTATGAAACCTAATTGTGACTTCAAAGTGAATCAATAGGCCATTGACATCCTTCATGTTTCCAATTATGTTGTATGGAATAAAATTTTTGAATTGACTTCTCAGATGCCTGGGAAAATATGATGACTAAATTACCCAATTATGCCTCATGTTCTCATTGATTTTTTATGGACTGTTCAACTAACATGCCACATATAATGTGGTTAGATAAGATATTTCTTCTTAGGAGAGGGATTTAATGATCTAGTCTCATCTATCAATAGCGGGTTCCATGTATCATCATGATATATAGATCAAAATTCTTCTCAATTATGCCTCTGTGTATTCCAGACTAGATTCAAAGAAACTAATTCAAATTTCATAGAAGAGATCCATGGTGGACGAGCAACATCAAGAGTTTGAGTGGCTTCACCAAATTTTGGAGCATCTCAATCAACAACTATCTCATGGTTAGGTGACCATTAATGAAATAAAATATCAAAATGAAGATGCTGAAAAGGGAGGATTGAATGTGGCTGAGAGGGTAGAGGCACTATAGGCTAGTGCTAATGTAGAGACTACATGATTTTCCAAACACCTCTGATCCCTATACGATTCAAAAAAGATTTTATTGATCATTATAAATCCACCGATTTGTATTTTCAGCCAAATTTCCCTTCTCATATGGAGAGACTCCAATCTATAGATGTTTCTCCATTATTCTCAATTAATCGAAAATTTAAAAAAAATTCATCCTCTAATGATTATCATTTATCTTATCATGTAAATCAACAAAATCATAATTTTCAATGTGCTTTAATATATAATCTACATGGTGACCTTAATGGTTTAATCACTGGATATTAATTTAACACAAAGACATGGATAATAATGTTTAAATGATCATGTAATCTATTATGTTTTTCCTGAATCAAGGGACATAGAGAGAGTAAATATTTTCTAAAAAGAAGGAACTCAGTGACAACTCTAGTGACATCACATAATAAATTAGATGTCTTCCTTGAACAGAAGGCATAAATATGGTTTGTATCGAGAGTTATTTCATGAGAACATTGAATAATTCAGGACAGTCATTTACCCATTTAAAAGTAACCCCCTTCTTCAACATCCTGTTGAAGGGAAGACAATTTCTTATTTTTATGGATATAAGTAACCTAATAGAGGCTATGTATCCTTGATTTATTATCGAATATTTGAGGATTTGAGAAGGCGAAATTCCATGGCTAGCCTCTATCTTCTTAGAGTTGATTTCATTGAAAATATGGTTTATGAATAATTTTAGAAATTTAACTAAAGTACAGTTGGAATCACATTTAAAGGGGTTATTTTCCTAACTATTGTACCCTAGTACATTGGAGAATGTGTTAATAAAAGCTGAGTGATTGGAACATTTCAGAGAATTAGATGCTATGTCATCATCATAGAATTAGATATCCTTTCCTTGGAAGGGTTTGAAGAATGGATGCATGGCACATTGATGTGTAGTGCAAGCATTAATCAATCCAAAGGGAATTACTCTATAGAAAAACACTCCATGAAGGGTCCTTAAGGGAGTGGATTCTTCATCTTCTCAGACAATCTATATTTGATTGTACTCATAATATTAATCAATTAAGAATACGGATTGATATCTCATTGTGGTATCTATAAGTAAATTCATGATTAGAATCGATATGTAATATTTTATACAGTGCTAGATGAAATATCTAAAATATATATACAATATTATTTTCCCATTCTTTATCTGTACGGGGAATATATTGTCTCTCCATTTAAGACATTGGACCTCTGTAATAATGATTGACATAATGATCTTGTCAAATTAGACATCAATTTTGGTAGCAAGATTCATGTTGGTCTTTCTTAGTACCTGTATGTTCCCTTTGTGGTCTTCTTATAGGAACCACTATTAGGTGGCCACCTTAGGATCATGGCCTGGCATCTAGGTGTAGCTCCAAATGAACACATGCTGATGTTTCTTTAGAAAGATTTTATATACCAATTATCCTTTCGAATATATGTTTGGGTTGATTGAGGTGGGTCATGGATCATCCTTCATACCCATATATATCTCTCTAATTTTATAAATGGTGGAAGATCTACCTTCCCCAAATATAGGATCTTTGAGGCCTTTCTCCTCATCCACTTATTATTCCTCTCCTTATAGATCCTTTATTTGAGTATATATTGGATTAAATTCTTTATAGTTAGTAGGTAATTTGATAAATTAACATATTAAAGAAAAAGAGACTTCGTCTGACTCAATAGATGATATGTTGTGTCTTTGAAATTATGTTGGATAGAGGAGATGAAAATAAGGAATATATTTTCTAACTCCGATAGACCCGAGGGACTCTTTAGACTCTAATTATGATGTTTGGAATGCTTATAACACTATAGATTGGATTACATATTATTCATTTAATATTTTACATAGATATGGAGAGTCAAAAAACTTCTCAATATCATTTGATTCTGTTATCTTGATTGAAACCATAAATGTTATTAGATATGAATCAGAAGATGGACTCAGATTCTTGATCTGATTGATGGGAAACATGTACTCATTTCCAATATATTTCAATGGGATTCATGGGTTCTTTTCTAGACCGATCAGTATAGTTCCCCATGAATTATTTTCTACCCTGGTATGTTTCCCATCCATTTGAATGGATCCTATATTGATATAATGTGACTCATAAGGATCGAATGAGGCCTTAATAGCATGTAACATCTTGGCTTGTCGATAAATATTATACATGATGCAATTATTGTGCGATGAAGGTATTTTTTTCATTTTGATGCAACAAAGGACTTTCTAGAATAAATAAAAGGTTATATCCATCCTAAAAACCTGAGAGTCTGAGTCCGATATGAAATCCCTAAATTGAGCAGTAATCTTGATTTTGCCCAATGGATTTTGTTCGATTTTATCATAACCCTAAAAAATAAGTGTAGATGGTATTAGGTTAGTCTCTCTATATCCTAGGAAATGAAGTTTCTGTGCATGAATGATATTAACTCCCATGGCATTTCAAATGAAATCCTTTTGGACATCAAATATATTTATCCTTCCTAATAAGTACAATGGACTAATATTTCTGTATATAAGGGTAACATTATCATGATATGTTAAGGATAACCATGTGTATTTTTGTAGAATTGGTATTTGTCTAATAGACATCATTAGTGATAAACTCTGCTTAAAATTATTAAGGGTTTAAAAAAATCTCTACGAGTTCATCCCTATGGAGTTTTGATAAACATAGGGCATATTTGATTGAAACCTTTCCATCAATAACACTAATTTCTTCAATATTATATAATAATGACCTAAAGGCCTCTTTTTTCCTATATGTGGATGTTCATTATTAGGCGATTTAGGAGCTAGATTATTAGATGTTGATGGATCATTCCTTCAAACGTGAATTATGGGTGCTCTTTTTTTGGTGGGTTAGACTAAGCAAGACAATCTACGTCAAAGGGTGATTAGACACATGTACATATTCTAATTGATATTCTAGAATGATCATGTTAGATATAAGTTTAGTATGTGAAGTGGAATTTTCATTCTTATATTAGACTCTATGAATGGATATTCTATATGTTTCTTACACACTAATGGTTTGAGTGGGGATGGGGATAGAATTATACATTTTTCTATAACTATATCTTCCCATGTACCTTCAACTGTTGTGGTATCATTCTGTATTTTCCCACTATAGTGAGGGGAACTCAGGTTCATATACATACTCATAATAAAATAAGTTTTCCATCAAATGAATAAAATTAATAGAACAAAATATTATTCTATTAATCCGATGAGGTTTTTTTATGGTTGACCACTTCTCGTGGTACCATTTGGCAGGGAAATCCCTTTTCACTGAGACCGGGGGATAAATTCTGAGAGATTCAACACTAAATTTGGCCTCGGTACAGGTTTATCTCCATGTATTTTCTCTCCACCATTCCATCCATGTTGAATCTTAGATGACATGATTTTAGATAAATGTGATGTCGGTAGGGTCAATTGTGTTACAGTGGGAATGGATGGGGGGATAGTTCGTTGTTTCTACTATTCTTATAGGATATCATGAGTTTTATTGATATATTTTCAATTCATCCAATAAAAACACTTCTATGAACCTTTTCTATATACTTTTTCCCATTCATGGTCTTCCTCTGGAGTATTAGAGGAGATGCACGCTATTTGTGCTAGTGGTTTTTGTATGTTCACATACCAAAAATATACAATTTTCTTTAAGAATTATTTGATAATGAATAATTCAATAATGGGGTTTATCTATATCTAGTGAAAGGGGAAAATCATTTTGGTTTCTAAGACCCACTTCGTTAGGAATCTTGGGCTCTAGAAGATGAAGTAGTTCATTTCCCTTGGAGGCTAAAAAGTATCCACATACATAATCATATTAGGATGAGTTAGCATTGATCATTATCTCATATAATTGATTTAACCTTGGTACCCACCACTCATCTTGACATGGAGAAGGAAATGGTTGCTTCCCATGGGGTTCTACGTGATATTGTGCAAGGTTGGAAGATGAATTCGATGCAGAGGATAGATTAAGTGTGGTTGATAAATCGTCTATTTTTTTGTTTTATTTTTTAGGGAGGAAAACAAATTCAGGACATGAGTTTAGTAAACTATATAGAACCATCAATTAATTGGGTGATTACGGATATATCAAAGAACCTGACTGTATATCTTACTATGATTAGAGGCATTCTCAACTTGTTGAAACAGTTCTCTATTATAAGATAAATCAAATAATCTTGTAGAAGCAATAGGTTAAAAGAATAGTTTAATAGTTTATATCTAGAAATGAAATAAGAGACCCTATCCTTCTCCAATTGTTTCATGTTCAATAGGTTAGGGATCATTTTCTTTTTTATTGTTGAGATGAATTGGAAAAGATACTTCGTAAGATGGAGTTCATTCTATACCATGGTTGACCATTATGGAAAAATGGTGTACCATACAAAGGTCGTCCCCTACATTGTTTTCACAAAGCACCTGAGTCTCACTAATTTATACTACACAGGGGTTCCCATCATGGGATCCCAATGGGACACAAAATGATTTATATTCTGATCCATTTCTCTGTATCCATTGAATATCGGAAACATAGGTCTTTGGAAATTTTATAGTAGTTGGATGTTTGTCACCCAATCAGGGTACGATTAACATTATAGATGTACTGGTGCATGTCAATCCTCCAAAGAGTCCAATTAAGCTTATGATGAATTTATGGAATCGATAAACCCTTGATGAATATTTTGTTGAACATGATCCTTAATAGGAGTGTCCATAGTCAGGTTGTGACATGCTACCTTAGCCAGAATTTTCATTTGATGTACTACTTGGGAAAACATTTCTAGGTTCTCCTAAGTTATTTCTTCTTGATTACCTTATGGAGGGAAATCCATATATCCATCCTTGATCAGATTCAACTAAACTGATGGTCTGGGTATAGAGTTAGCTGGATGTCGAAGCCCTTCTTTAGTGACTTCGGTGATCCCTTACTTTTGAGTTATGTTGGTTAGAAGTGAAAGTTGATTCTCTACACCATGATCATAATCTATAGGAATTATTCCTCATAAAAATTCTAAATTGAGTCTTATTAAATCTTTGAACTCTTTATTCTATAGAGATAATCCTTCCCAGAGTGTTAGGGAATCAATCTCTTCAGGATACAGATCATTTCTAGCCTTTTTTACCCTTTTTATTTGGTAGATATTTGTTAAGGAGGTAATAATGGATTTGATGAGGGAATGTATATATTCAGAGAAATTATATGGTTCTTGGTATGAAAACATACATCACTTGCCTTAATAGGGTCCTCATTCTGGGTGGATCTATCCTCTCCTTATTCTACAGTATTTGAATTACCTTTATCTCAATCCTCATGGTTTATGCCCACGACTTTTTCCCATGGATGATTAATTGTAGGTGTCGTATTTGTATTCAAATGATTGGAGGGTTGTTGTAACCATTTCACATACCTCTTACAACCTTTTTGGTATCTCGTTCAATCTATTTGATGATGATTGGATCAATGTTAACTACCATAGAACCTCATCACACTTTTCTATTATGAGAGACGTCATTGGTGAGGCAGGAAAGATTGAAAGACCATACTTCTAGATGTTCAACCTATATGGGAAAAATCTTATTTATTTTGAGTATGATGTTGAGGTAATACATCACATTCCCTAAGGATTAGGGTTTCTCTTATTCATCCATTGTCACACTTTACTCCCAATATGTCATCTTTGGGGGGAATTTTGTGTCAAATATACCCCCAACCCTACTGCTACTGCTGCTAACACTATCCTCGTGATCCCATCCATCCTTGTTAAAGTTTTTCCTAGGTGTGATACATAATTTATAAAGTATGAAATTGTTAGTTCTTGATGATTTGATTCCCTTAAACAATAATCCTTTTTAATTTTCTCGATCTACTAGTTGATGAGTTTTTTGAGGGTCTTTTCTCATTGAGTATGATATTTTTGATACTTATTCATGGATGATTCCTTCTAATCATTCCATATTCCTTTATTGGGGGGTATTTTTTTCGTAGTCTCCATAGATTAAGAACATTGTAGAATTTTACCTCTAGTGTATTTCACTAACCATGATGTGGGGTGAAATGAACAAATCTTTATCTTCCCAAAACTCGGATCTAAAAACAAGGTGGTTTCACTGATTACATGATGAAACTTTTTGTAATCCATTAAGTAATTACTGCTCTAATGATCATCAAAAATATGTCAGCTACATAGATCAAATGTTTTTTAAGTTATTTTGATGATAGATATCTCCCAATACTCGAACATTTCCTCCATATCCATCAGAGGGTATGCAATTCACCATTTGGTTTCTAAGAGTTTTCCAAATATATAGTTGGATGTTTTAATGCATTATTTTGAGTGTACCTATGGAATGTTGAAATGAGAAGGGGTTGTGATCCCAGAAATGAGGGTATATTATCCACATCTAATTGCCTTCTCTTATTTTCTTGTTCTCCTATCAGAGAATCTTCCCCTTGATCTGCCCAACTTGAGTTGCATCAAACTATTTTTTCAAAATAAGTGGAGATGGTAGGTATATTTTTTTCATGGAAATGGTACATAAGTTATTCATATGATGATTTTTGATTAATATCCACTTCCAATTGAAAAGGAATGCCACCCATCCTATATAGGGTGTTACGCATGATTGGATGCATCTTCCCACGTGCCTCAAAATAGATGGGAAATCTCTTTTTTGATCTTTTAATGTAAGGGCCTTCTTTTTTACTAAACATTTTTCCACATGGATGGATTTTGTAGTGAACCTAGAGTGATGAACTCTTAGTATTGATGAAATTTTTCCCATGAGGAATGATTTGGATATAATTATTCTGGGTAACACTTCTATAAATGTTTTTATCTATGATATAGGGAGGGTCTTAGTAGTTGGTGATGACTCTTTTGTAATTTGGAATAGATATTCATAATCATGGGACACCAAAAATAAATGTTATATATCCTCATGTACTCGATAATTTATTAGAGTATATTTTTATGTATGTTCGAATATATTGAACTACCCTAAGTGTGATATAATTTTCGACGATGTCCCATGGATAACTATAATCTCATGATGTGAATTGATATTTCCATACATGGTAGTGTATTTTAGTGACTACTTTGTGGATTTTGGAGTGTCCCATTAACATTCCTAGAGTTATCCCAAGGATATATTCCTAACCAATAATGAAACCTATAAGGGGAAAATAATCCCAATTTGGAATGGGTATTTGTGCCTCTTCTAGTTGTCCAATAGGTGTGGAATACTTTTGATGACCCTCATAGACTGAAAATAATGTTATTTTACTCTTGAGTGACATTCCCATTATGAGGATGAGTTACCTCACATGAGGATTCAAGGTCATGGTCCCATATCCTAGATATTTCCATTAATGTTATTAGTCCTTGTATGGTTTTCAAGATGTGGTCAGGAAATTATTTTGTACATTCAATCATTGCTAGAATGTGCTGAAATTTTTGTTATCATGAAAGGGAATACACACCAATTCTAATTTCAGGGTAGGAACTTGAGTCTATTCCTAGTTCATTGTCGAGGTATGTTAAATAAGTCCTCTATTTTCTACCATTTTTTACTCATTGGAATCACATGCGCATGTTGTGATTTTCATCATATGATTTTACAAAATATTTAATTGACGTGATTAATAATTTCTAGCATGGATTTTAATTATTTTGTGGTATGAAGTCATATTTGACTGGTGGGATTCCCATTCATGAACAAGGAATTAAATCCACTTGTGCTGTGATGCTATATTTTTCTAGAAGGATTCATATGTGTGAGTAGATATTTGAATCTTCTTTTTTTCTCCCTATTTGACTGGTGAGATTCATATCCATGATCAGTGATTTTCCTCTTCTTGTGGTGGACCACCGTATTTTCATGGAGGGATTCATATGTGTGAGAATTGATTTTCATCTTCAGATTTTTGCACCGTATTTGATTGGCGGGCTTCATATATGCATGTATGGATTTTCATCTACTCCTGAGGTGCCATCATATTATACTGGTGGGATTCGTATGTTTTAGTATGTATGTACATCTAGTCGTTTTTCTATGTATTTTGATTATAGAATTTATAAGAGTGAGTAAGACTTTTCATATACTCATGTGGTGTCGCAGTGTTTACCTAATAGGTTCATATGAGTGAGAAGAAATTTTCATCTTCTCATAGGCTTCTATAGTATATAATGGTAAGTCATGATAAGAGTGAGAATGAATATATTTATACACATATTTTGATGAGAAATTTACCTGTAGAGATTCTTTTGGATGGACAAGAATGGTAACATGTTCCATATTTTTTGACCATATACCTCTACAATCCTACCTTGGGACCCAGGTCTTCGTGACATTAGTTGGGGATTACGGGTTGATATCCTCTTCATAGAGAGGTTGTTGGACCACGTGGTGTTGGAAGACGAGATTTCTAACATGAAGCCTTAGGTGGGACCCCTATATCCCTGGGATAAAAATTTTGGTGACCACTCTACAGCCTCCCTTAGGTACGTAGGGAACATGATTTCATGTTATGGGGATATTCTCCTCATGTTTGTTTAGATGGATTCTAGATACTAATGAATCTGGACCATTGAATGTCATTAAGTAGATGAATTGTATGGATTCGTGACATCGTGGGCCTATTTGGATGCCTCTAGGTTTGGGATAGTACTTTTTATAGTACACACATACAAATCCATTTGAGACCCAACATTGAATATAAATGGTGGCTGATTGTTTTCTCTAGTTGGTTGAGAATCTAGACTTTTTTGTCTAATTTGAATGTCTTCATGAACTCGTGAGATTCCATTTAGAATTTAGAGATATCTAGAGAAGATTTTATGTATTATATATAACAAATAAAAAGAAATAAAACCTCATAAAATCAAAATCTCTTTTGAATGATCGTTTTCAAAATAGATTATCTCCTTTGGAGCTCATTAATTTTGGATGAAAAAGGGTCCTAACACAAATATGACACAATTATCTTAGAAATGATTAACATTGAATTCACAATTATTTTTCAAATGAAATATTGAACTATTTTTGAAATCACATGGATGTGACAACAGATGGGTCTGATGAAAACTGGGTAGCCAATCCTTCTTATATTGTGATTTAGATTCCATAGTTAAATGATTTCACATTAAGATCACGATTTTTTTTCCAAATTTTTTTATAGAATACACTCAACAGTTTGATTGTGGGGGATTAAATGTTTTAAAATAATCCATGTTTTCTTAACCATTTTCTAGATGCTCTTCAACAGGTTGTGTTCATGGAGCCAGAAACATCCAATGAATCTAATATCTTTGATAACTCATGGACCTATATTCCAATGGTAGGTTCTCACTGGGTAACTTGGTCAATGATACTTAAGAACTCACATTGGTAGAGAGGATGTGAGGTTGAGTTCTTCACAACCATTTGGGGGGGAAAATTAAATGATTCATGACAGTGTTATAGATTTAAGACATGTTCATGACTCAATTTTACTTCCCAATGTATAACATGTTTTACACTTTGATTAATATATTATTATTTACAAGAATGAACATTGAATCATATGTGAGCATCCTAGGTTGTCCATCAATGGAGGGATCTATATGTATCTGAGATTCTTTATCAACGATACCTGTGGAAAAGTGATCATTGTGTCATTTATTATTATGATGCTGGTTTTAAGCCACACAGTGGGGGAACTCTAGGAGTTTATTATCATCTAGGCATACAACTATTGATTTGATATCAGGACGAGACTCATAAAATGGGCTTCTTACATATCCTAGAAAAAGAAATAAGAACCCTCATTGTTTTCCCCTTAACAGGACAAATACTACCTTTTATGTTCATGTGAAAAGGACCTACCAATGTATTTTAATAACATACGTCAAATAATTCTAGGTAAAAGTTTCCAATCCATGTTGGGCATATGAATTACCAAAATTATGTATAAAAGTCCTAGAAGGGATATGGTATCCTTTTTAGGGTATGATATCATTGTGGATATGAAACAATAAGGATTGTTCTGAAATGGGATGCGAGGGAATATATCCCATTGATTTGGATGTGACCTATTGGAAATATGGCCCACAGAAGATTAGGGTGAATTTGGTGTGTTGTGTTTGGACACCATGGAGGCTTTGTATATACCCTTGTACGTCGAGAATAAAATCCCACATTTTTCAAAACAGTGAGGGATTATAAATATAAATGATTATCACATTTCTATAACCATGAGGGAAGTCTCCTCTTGGGAGTTTTAGTGTTTTGGTTTGCAATTACACTTCATAGGATTCATATGTCCTTGGTATCCTAATAGGAATATATGGTATTGGAGGAACATATTTTTGGATCATGTGTATATCATGATCACCACTAAACTCTAAACCAATGTGAGTCATGCTCTATGTGAGAAATAAGAGAGAGTGTTATATATGGAATCCAAATAATCCCACTTGGTTATGGTAGGATTTGGAATATACCTAAAGGAAAATGTAGAAAGAGGGGGATCTGATAACCATCTCCTCCTATTGTTGTATCATAGATCGACGAATAAAAGCTTAAGTGTAGAACCCACAAGAAAGACTATGGGCTTACTCCTGGAGGGATTCTCATTGCTGATTCTTTACGAATGTATGAGTATAATGTGATAGGTATCAATGATAAAGGAATGTGTGGCTCTAAAACCTTCCACATAGAATAGGGAGGACCATATGAGTACCTCCAAGGTCAAGACAACAATTACCATGGGATGGGGGAGTTGAGAACATTCCAAGGATCCCCCTTATCAAGGAGGTTACCAACATGATTTGGCTTACTATAGGTATGTAAACTCAAGAAGAAATTCTCATATGTTCAATGATTGGATACTAAATATCATATGGATTTAGAAGATTTGATGGGCTAATTATATTAGAATGGTTCATAGAGGGTATAATGTGGGGATTGATGGTACAATGAATGGAAGAGATGAGTGTTAGAGAGTAGAATAACCCAGAATTCCCTTGTCCAGATATCATGTTCCCAGGCAGGATGGGGTTATATCTGCCGAGCATGTTACTATGCAGAGAGTGGTGTCAGTCATTTAGAGTTTTGGGACAGAGTTAATGGTGTTTTACATGTAGAGTTATTCTTTACAGACTCGGGTTATGCCCAAAAAGTGATTTTCTATGTGAATGTGGTTTCCATCCATATATCATTTAACCATGTGGGATTAGGTTTCTCCCATGTAGCATTTTTCTACATTGTTAATGGATCTCTCTATTTATACTTTTACTACATGTGGTGTTTGAAGGAAAAGGGTACATCTATTAACACTTTTTAAAATGGTTACTACAAATGGGTTTTGGTTTTATTTATAGATGAGTGATATTGTTTTCTCCTTAATGTTATCTGGTAATTTACCCTATTAAAAATCAACAGCTATCACACCTTTCATCCAATATCTATCTGTGATTCGAATAATTGAATCTATCTTTTCTACCAACTCCCCTTTTCATTTAGGGTGGAGCAGTGAAATTGTCTACAAGAATGGTTGATCATCTGTAGTGGCCCACAAGGCTTTCAATTATAGGATCCTAGTATAGCCGTATTTTCCCAAGAATGATTTTGTTTGCAAGAAAAAGAACACCATTCTCACATTAAAGGAATTAAAATTTGTGGGTTATGAAAATCACCCTCGTGCCCAAAAAAAATATTTATAGGGGGGATTCATTAACTATTATTGGAAATAACCACCTAGCCTCACAAAGGATCTGATTCATTTTTGGGTACTAGTGGTACTATCTCATCTTGAAAATGGTTTCTTTCATGTGATACCATGTGAAGCGGTGATCCCCAAAGCATGTTTGCCTTTGAGGGACCCGGAATTCCTTCAATGTTTGTCCACACCTGAATCCTTTCCACTTACTCATGATTACTTTTCCCCTTACAAAATTTATGTAATCTATTTGTACTTAAATGTTGAGTTTTTCTATACTTAAAAACTACACACACTGGTGAATCAAATGAAAATGACATCTAAGATTTTATTTGATTGGCTACATGGTATCTTTCCCATTAACATCGAATCTAATTCATAAGAGGAAGATAGTGTTAGTAATGTTAAATTTGGGGTGGTGTTTTATTTTCAACCATTTGGAGATGAGAAAATTCAATTGAAATAATCTAATAAGGATTGTCAGGAGATAACTCAAGAGGTAGAACCATATTAAAGAGCATCGGTTGAGGAACAACCATAAAAGGGTGATGAATATGTCAAACCACAAGCATAAATACCACCTCTACCCTTTTTCAAAAGTATGAATCAATAATAAAAGTGAGTGAAATATAAAAAATCATAGAAATTTTTTAAAAATTACACCTCATTATAACTTTGGCTGAGGAAATTTCTAATGTACCAGCTTATGAAATATTCTAAAATGGCATCATCTTAAAAAATGAAAATGGGTGCCATAGAGGTTCCTCTCTAAAAAAATACCGCTCCAATGTTTTCCAATGAACTTTTACTATAAAAATGAAGGACCCTAACAGTATCTCAAATACCTGAACTATAGGGACATACAATATATAAATATCCTTCTACACTCTATGTGAAAGTATAAATTTAATTACCATGATTTATTACACAAAATTGGGACTTGGTTAACTGAAACCAATGAGGGATAAATCACTAATTGTTCATTCAATAATCCCCTTTTTTCAAGAGTTCGTCTTAGAAAAAGTCAGAAAAATCATATTCCCCACAAATTTCCTTGATATGGATATGGATTAGGAAAGTGATATTACCTTTATTCATGGAAGAAAATTTATTTAAACTAAAAAGGTTAATATTTTTGTAAACTAGGGGAGATACATTTTTAGAGTTGGCAATGAGTAGGGTGTGTTTTATTTGAGGAAGGAAGATAATAAAAGAAATGATTGGTTTAATTTTCAAAACGTCTCTCTTATTGATACAATAAATGGTCATGAATCCAATGAATTTAACAACAATAAATTCTCATCTATTGATATGGTATCCATTTCTCCCAAGAATGGAAATTGCGCTACACCTATAAAAAGGGAGTTCATCCAACCTTTTATCTACTTGATCTTCAAGAACATTTCTACAAGGGGTATCAACACAGTTTTCTAGTATTCCATATCATAAAATGTATATATATTAAATATAAATAAATCACTGACTAGGAGGAAACCTAGGGTTGTTCAGATATGTTCGGAAAGGTTATCTTAGTATTTATTTTGATAGAGTGTTACTAAAAATGATTCAAGAGGACCTGATCTAAAATATGGCTCAAATAGAAAATTACATGATTTTAAAGGAATACATGGACTGCAAATGTTGAACACACAATAAAAAACATAAAATATTGATAAATACTTTCTATATATCGAATATATAATGTGTACGTTTTGAGGGACATTAAAATCTAGTGAGATAGAGGTTCATGGACTATCCCCCACCATCCATGTCCAACCATGAAAGAGGTCTCCCCTCTCGTGAGCTCTCTCAATCGGAGCTGTGCATCCTATTCTTTTCCTCCCTTCCCTCACCCACACCTTACCTATCTCTCGTTGACTATAATGGCCAGAACCAAGAGGGTTCACTCCCATCCCCTCGACCGCATTCCCGAGTGTGAGGACACACCTCTTCCAAAAAAACAACATAAGGATACACCTACTCCACCACCCACAGATCCATCCTTCTCTTCCTATAATTCATTTAATGCATCCACATATGACTCTGGAGACTCAGTATCATCTTACGAAAGATTTTAGGGCCATTCAAATTATCACCTTTATACCTACCTCCATTTTTCTACACCTTAACACCATGTATACATGGTCTATGTCTATGAATATGTGATTTGTGCCAATAATATGTGTCAAATAATAGTCCTAGAGTGCATCCACATTAACCAAGACGTCTTTAACCTCATTGGGAACTTTTACCTGACTCAAATCACCCAAGCACATAAGGAAAAATTTCGGTATCAATTTATGGATTTCCTAGCTACTGTTGATATTGGTATTGACATTTACTACTTCAGAAATAGAGGTAGGAATTGGGAGATCATCCTTGGAGATATTGTTATTGACCTTGACATCTTCTATGTGATGTTTGATGCTTCTGCAGTCTTCAGGGAATTGAATATTGATTATAAAAAGATCTAGTCAGTATGATGTTAATCAATGTTCATTATATACCGTATGATAATTTAGGATCCTCGCACCATAAAGAGTTGTTCACTCGAATGTGATACACTAGGGATCATTCACATGGCCCTTTCACATGCTTCACTAGCATGTATTGATACCCATGGGGGTCAGCTAAATCGAGGTCATCATTCTAGGATCATGAATGGGAAGTCCATCAATAAACCTGGCAAGCTAGTACAGCTAGTTCTATAAGACTTTGGTGAAGAGGAATCTTGGTGTGTTGATGGGAGGTTCTTTCATTGGTCACCTGGACAAGAATCCTAGTGCCTTCAATTTTTCCAATTCCCACATGTCTTTTGGCCCAATGGGGGGGGGCATCCTCCATATTCTTCTCCACATGATGGGGATGCTCAAAAATAATGTTGAGATATACTAATGGGAGATAGATTATTTGTAGGAGATTGATGAGAAACCTGATTAGTATGTGGGTGACCTAGATACACCATCCTTCCACGATCTTTCCCCTGATATTACTACCACCACCTCCTCCACCACCGCCTTTTCCCCGTCCACCTTTTCCATGCAAAGAATCACATTTCCTCCTTCCCCTATTATTACCACTTCCACCACTAATTATACAATATTTTCACCAACCCCATCACTCCTGACATATCTATTGACCATACACCCGTATATTTTGGAGAACCCGAATCAGATCCTCCAACCTGAACATCCTATTCATTGCACCACCATTCATTACCACCACATCCGCCACCTATAATCACTATAAACTCTCACACACCAAAATTGACAAGGCCATTATCCACATCAGTTCCCTTACAAGGTATTTCCGATATAAATATTTTATATAAGCATAGAGACCCTATGGAATAGTCATATTTGGTTGTAATTCAGGTCTACTAAGTCAAGGTCCCAACCCTTACACCATTATCAAAGGTTCCATTTAGCGACCATATAACAAAACACATGGACACCATCATGACCATCACCTCAACTCCATCATCTCCTAATATCAATTCCAACACCAATACACACACCAAAATAGTTAATACCCAAGACCCTCCCTCAGTTGCTAATATTTATAGACCCGGAAAGCATCTGAGACTGAAAATTTTGGAGGAAAATGTGGATTTAGACCTTGACGACCAATAGTTGACTATTTAGTTTTCTCTCATCCCCTACCCTATTTCTGTACTCTATTTGGGTGAAATTTTGTTGTACTATTGGTATTCCATTTCTAACTAATGTATCATTTATCTATATATACATGGGATATTTTTTTAATTACTTTTTCAAGGATTAATTAATTTTCATTATTATATCACATTATCAATGTTTATATTTCATGCATAATAAATGGTTAATGATGTGCCTATCCATCCACCATATTTTCTCTATCTTTGGATGTCTCAGCATCTGGATTACATTGATCTCCATCATAAGGATCTTTTATTGAAGATTTGTGCCCAGGAAAGTTCCAAATATGCATATAATAATCAACATTATTGGCTCATGAGATTCATGCCCAATACACCCAAGATATAGAAAATCATTTCCATCATTTTGGTGATCTTAATGACAGCAAAACCAGTTCACATAGGTGGTAGTGGACTTTTGAAGAGATGGATGAAACTAACAGAATGCCTTTCCATCATACTTGCTAACAAAATTATTTTCTGTGCTTAATGTGTGGAAACCCATAGGTTTTTTCTTTAATTTATGCCATTATGATGATGACTTTTGTTTAAATTTTAGTATCATTCATATCGATAGGTCATTCTTACACATCAATATTCTCAAATATGTTCATTTCTATGAGCTTCTTTTCATTACTATTCACTATGTTAACCTATTCATTTAATTTATTTCTTTATATTTAAACCTCATGAACACATTTTTTTATAGTGAAAGTTATTTGTCTATAAAAATCATTTTGGATTGAATATTTGAAATCACCATCCAACAAGATTCCCGACTAAATGACACTCATCACGGGGAGCTCTTGACTCCTTAAATTCAATTTCTTATTTCCATTTTAATTTTTCTATGATGTTTATTTAATATCTATCCCATGATTATTTCTAGTATAGTGAAAAATCGATCACATTTTTTGTGTGGGGGAGTCTTTCTACAGATTTTCTCTCGATGCAGTTGGATTATTTATTGTTTTGACCTATCTTTGTGATTCTTTTAACTAAAGGAATGATTTAAACAATAAAACTCATTACTACCACATAAATAAAAAAATTAGGTCGGAAAATGTTGAAATCCATGTTTTACTACATTTTAAATTTTTATCACGATTTCTAAGAATAGCAAATATATTCTAATTCTAAATTTAAAAAAATTATTTTGATTGACTTATAACTTGATTTTATGCCCCATGTTATTGTATGTTATTTTTTTGTACTCCTATAATTGAGAGTATTATGGAACCATACCTTTATATTCTTTTAGGATCATTTTTCTTGGGAGATACCTAGGGCATTTAAACCATTCATAACATGAATTGAGATCTTATTAAAGAAGTAACTAATAGAAAAAAAAATTCATATGATTGAGGCAATATTTATTGATCCAATATTTCATGAGAACCACCTTAAATTTCTTCCTCATTAACCCATAATATCCAGGAATATAATTTTTAGGACAAAACTATTTCATGCAGATTATCCATAACTACCATTATCTTAGTATCACAGATGATTATACTATGAACAATGTTTGTGGAATTTTCACTCTTGATGGAATTATATGTTGCAACTGAGGAGTTTTAATTTTGAATTTTTTTTTAAAAAAATGTGTCGTGGACAATTATTGATTATGTAATTTTCTATGTCTACCACATTCAATGTAAATGAATATAGAAAGAAAAATAAAATGATTTTTGGGATGTGTAATAGGAATTTACAAATTACCTTTTCCATACAGATGAATCCATTGATGGATCATGTGTGGTTAGGTGATGGATGTGTGATCTGGTCTAAATATAAATTAAAAAAATAAAAGAAAAACAAAGAAATATTTTGCATTTTTTACATATTTTATATGATCATTGAATCATTTTGATCTATTTACCTCTAGTGAAAGTATGAAAGGTTGTGAAAAAAATATCCTATGATCCTAGAGATTTATAAAGACCCTAACAGAATTAAGATATGAAACAATGAAATTATTATAAATTTATACTCCCAAGGACATCATGCAACCAAACTACCTCATACTCCTAAATACTACATAGATCATTGAGGGTGAAGGTCACTGGGATAAAAACTAACCAGGCTACAATAATGAATCAATCAATGATAAACCATTATGAATTATTATTATAGGTTTTCATGGGAATTCCATTCACAAAATATATGGTGATGTTATCTCATTTGCACTTAGGAATGGGAAAAGGTTACAAAGCCCCATGTGGACTCGATGCACAAATTTTACCGAATGAAAAGTAAAGAATCTTACACCAAAACCTGTTACTTCCTTCTTCATTCCTAACTACCCATATTTTCTCAAGAGATCATGATATATCATAAGAAAACAAGAATGTACTACCAATCAAGAACAATTAAACTATCTCATCATTTCCTCCTTTAATCCCATATTAACCAATACTGGGCATTGAAAAAGGAGATAATTTACACTACCAAGTGACATTCCTGATGGTGTCTCCCGACCAAATATGATGTATCTTGGGACTAATCCCTCATGATCAAAAACATTCTCAATCATGATTTGGTCAACAATCATGGGTAGAATATATAAATAATTTATATTTAATTATCCCTGGTATTCCTAAACATCTAAATAAATGTATGTAAATTGGGTCATCACCCACCACACGTTTCAAGAACTCCACACTACCTATGTCTATGTCTTATGTCTCAATGCATTGGTAACAATGTTTCCCATTCCCAGTGTATAATCCAACTTGAAGTCAAGATATTTCATATACTTGAACCACATCCACTTCCAATGGTTCATTTCCTGTTAAGAAAAGATATACCTAAGGCTCCTATTTTTTATGTATACCACAACACCCTCAATCATGATAAAATTCTTCTAGTATCTAAGGGACTGTACTACCACTGTTAACTATATATCATGAGTAGTGTAATTAGACTATTATGGCCTTAGCTGTCTTGATCCATAAGAAAAAAAATCATCCACCAGCATAAAAAATTATTTGATTCTAACTCTAGATACATCATAATACAGGTTATATTCCTTACCAATAATAAGAAATGTGATGATAAGTGCTTAGTTCATCCTACCTTTGATCACCAACAAAGAACCATCTCATGTTTTCGACCAATAAAAATTCACTCCCTTCACTGTCATCACTAATGATGGTGTTTAAATGTTGGATTACTTCAAGATAAATCACATATAATGTCTTGATTAACATAGAAATTTACAAATCATGAATTTATTCATGGAATTATACCAATATACCATGACTTCAACTTTCTCTGGGTCCACTCACACTACTTCCTCAAAGAGTTCATGTCCCATTGAGGGGAATTTATCAATCCAAAAGTTGTATTGGGTTTTCTTGACGTAAATTTGATTATCTCTTAGTGTAGTCAATATGGTTTAAAGTTGTTGGGCATGGTCATCTACTAACATAGATTACAATAAGATATCATCAAAAAAACACTATAATCTAATACATAAAATATAGAATGATCAGACTAATAAAGTCCATGAATATCTCTGGTGCCTTGGTCAAACCAAAAAACAACATTATGAACACTTACAACACATACCTATTACTAAAATATGTATGAGGTATGTTTAATGATATCATTGTCAATTGTGGGTATCCTAATATCAAATTGATAATAGAGAATATTCTAGCACCTGGTAGTTGATTGAATACATCCTCAACCTATGGAAGGGTATACGGTTCAGGATTATCATCTAATTCATTCTCTGATAATAAACCCAAATGAGTAAAGACCCATCAACATTTTTCGTGAAAATTACTGAGAACCCCATGGAGACATACTAATCTTTATGAAACCTTTATCTTATTGATATTCCAACAGAAAATTTAACTCATGAAGGTATTTTTGTCTCATCCTGAAATGTGGGATAGAAAATTTCTATGCTTCTAGTTCCCAATAAATCATGAACACGATCTCTCAGTTGGGTGGTAATCCATATAATTCATCAGGAAATAAATCCTAAAAATAATCTACCACTTGAGAAAAATAATCCTACTACATTCCACCATCATCAAAATCAATACTAGAAATCTGATCCATGAGAAATTACAGTCTATACTGAATTACTCCTTCATTACAAGCCTTTATATTCCACTCCCCCTAGTGAGAATAACTTCCTCTATCTAGAGATATTAAGGTAACACTCCACTCATAAAAATTCATATGAGTCTAGTATTGAACTATCTAAAACATATCAAGAATTAGATCGAATCCATTCATTTATAGAAATAATTTCTTTCGAAAGAAATGGAACCCTGATCTATATACCACACTCATTGTATCATTGGATATTCTTTGACTGCACTCCCAATGATTTGTAAGTCGTTAAATCACCATCCATGATTCCCACATCCAATCCAAAACTATTTTCAAAAATATAATATTAGAATGAATTTGATACATCTATATTAAACAAAACATAGTAAGGGGTATATTATAAAAAAATCATACAAATAATGGTAGACAGTTCTGCATCGACACTAGCTAGAGATGTATACATAATGTATAGCTATCTATACACTCTATACTAGGCTCTAGTCTAATTCCCCTATTCTATTAACTAGTCATATTAATATCATTCCAGTACTAAGGTACCACTTAGCATTCCTTGAGAATATTTTCCTATCGAACTCTAGATACCTATCTACTGGGGTGTATCTATTTCATTCATAGTCTCTGAAGTAAATCCTAATCCCCTATAACTACTATGCTATAATATTCCCCTAGAAAACCACTACAGAAGGCCTATTATTCTACAACATCGACACTCTAAAGTTGGGTATGGACATTGAGGCCACTTTTGGACCATCTTTCCACACTGATATCACTGCAACAGATAAAAATAATGAGATGGATGCGCACTTCCTTGAAAACTCTAAACACTCTATCCATGGAGAAATCCATCATAGTAAAGATTCTTTCCACCAGAAGTAGAGATCCCAGTTTTCCCTACTGAAACAACATGGTTGCTACTTGAGGCCTCTATCAAATTCATTAAAATGAAGAGTCCTTTATTAAACACATCGAAAAAAGCACAGAATCTTCACACCAAATCATATTCCAATACTGACATGAGATCATGTTTCAGGTTCATGACCACATGAGCTTTCTCATCCCTAAATTTCATGGTAAATATATTTATTATGAACCTCATCTCGATTAAATTTGAAGATAACACCTAATTTTACCATGCTTACTCCAAAATACCCCCAACATATCATGAAAGGTCCATGAATCCTATATGGAACAAGATTCTCTTTACTGCATGATGGTTTCTCAAGGTTATTAATTTTCTTAAAACTAATTTGATCACGAACTTGACTACCTAAGGGCCACCCTCCAAAGTGATCATAGGTGGATGATTTAGTTAGAATGCTCCCTTCAACTGAAACATAGAATATATGGTGAAAACAGTTTTCCTTTTCATTGATCGCATGAACCTAAGGAAACAATTAAAAATATAATGATCTATACAATACTCAAGAGCTATAGGAAGTTCTAGTTCTTCAATTTTATGAGCATGCATATTTATACTCTCCGGATTTATATCTTAAAAATTATGAATAGAAATTTATTCTATATGAAAAACACACTTCTAAAACACTAGTTATTACATCAAGGTCATCCTAAAAATACAAGAACAATAAATAACCATTCTCTAAAATCAATTTTTATCTATGTTTTTTGTGTAACCTAATAGTATATCTCATTTTTTTCATAAATACCATAAGAATACAATATCATAATTCATAAAATAAATTATATACCATGTTAAATAAAAGTATCCATATCATTAATACTGCATGTCAATATATATCCCTATATTCCTATCATGATGCATTCATACTCATCTTCTACCATACCAGGCCAAGATTTTAAATCAGTAAAAATAATTATAGTGGAAAACATGAGAATCACTCAGGTTGACATAACGTCAATTGTAATCAGAAATTAGCACAAACTGCAATCCCATATTTGGAAACTTGTATTTTCCCCCATACAAGAGTAAGCTACTCCCACACAAAAACTCATTACAAAGACCCAACACATACTAGTCTCCATTATACCTTTCATAAATAGTAAATAAATAGAAACAAAACATACTCCTTTGATACCACATTGTAACATTGCTTGATCTGTCACTCTCACACATGCACAGTAAGGGTCATCTATGAGACCCCAAGAACAAATTTCAATACACCATATGTTGTCGACTAATAGTGATTGTGTGGTAAATTTATTTGGGAGACCATACCTCCTAGTATCAAGTTACATAATAGAATAAATAAAAAATATAAACAAAATGATCATAGTATTTGGAAAGAATAAATGATATCAACTACCACAAGGGAATAAATATAGAAACAAATGATTAAAAAATAAAATCCAACTAAATAATCCCAAAAATGATATGGAATAATTTAATATCATTTCAATACATTACAAAATGATAAACTAATTATAACACAATTAAATGATAAGCTGACACAAATAAACTCACAAGATCATGTTTCCAAACCCCAAGCCATTCCAATATCAAAACTCCATCCCATATTGAAAGAAAGAATCAACAGAATGTTCCCTTTCCATTTTCCAATCCCACATCCATGTAATATTGTCAGGTACCATATGGTGTCTAGTGTAGTGTGTGAGTATAACATAGTCGATTGACAGCATCATGTCAGATCAGAACTAGTCTACTACTAAATGCATTCAATAATGAAATAAACAGTTGCATTGATAAATTAAACAATTAATTTAAAACCACATCATTATTATTTGACACCATTATAGAATATATCTTAGTATGTTTCACAACCATTCCAATAACAAACTTATATCCATGATATATCATATATTTTTTTAGTGCTATTCCAAAATGTTTATGGGCATGTCTTACAACATTTCCATGTAAAACCATATATCCATGGTATAAATTCAAAAAAATTGGTTCAATCCTTCTACATAATAATTTAAATATTAAATCAGGTCTATGACCAATGTATATTAATTACAACATGTATCAGGGCCAAGCCTGATATATAATCATTTCAACATGTAACATGGGTAGGCCTGGTATATATTTATTTTAGCTTCTAATCATAGCCAATCCCAGTATATAAGAATTTCAATATTTAATCGAGTCCAAGACTAGAATATAAGTTTAAAATCACATGTTATATTGAAGCCCTATATATAACCATTTTCATTATTTAGTCATAATGAGTCATTAGAATAAGGATATCACAATTTCAAATCATAAATCTTAATGGTTAATTTATAAAATTACCATTTTTATTTTAAATAATCATTTTAATTTTCATTTAAAAACTATAACATCCTAGTAAATTCAATAATCATATGAAACCATGGTGAATATATATAAAAAATTCACAAAAATCCCATGTCAAGATAGAAAAACATTAAACTATAAGTAAATTCATTTATAATGAAGAGTTCACTCACTCGGATAGTTCCCATAATCAATATCATAAACAAATTTCTCCAAAGGATTCTAAGGAATAAATACAATTATTCGTTTAATTAATTTACATGGATTTTAAGTTTCCAGAATTTCAATACTGGACATACATTGTAATTATGAAGACCGTAGAGTTATGGTGCACACCCATACATCTAACTAATGATTAATGTATCACATTTAATGGGTAACACCTATGAAGAAAATAATTGTGAATTAGATCTAACAAAGAACATAAAATATCCGTTTTCAATATAACAACCAATAGTAGTCCAAAGATTCCATTTCCCTAAAGGAGGACAATTGAAGATGAGGAGAAAACCCAAATCCAATGTTTTTTGAGGGATCGATCAAACAAAAAGGACATCCAGAATAGAGGGAGTGATTCTAAAATTTCATATATAACATTACTAGGATGAGTGGTGAAGGCTTAATATGGGGGGGGGGCAAGAGAAATAGACTACAAATAAGGCTTCAAAAAATTGGTTGTAAAATTAAACAACATGTAAATCTTTTACACCTCATGTATTTATTTCTAGAGGCATTGATAAAAAAACCCATCACCTTGGGTTAATATAAATCCTGATTAGCTATTTCAGGATTTTAATGGTTTACTTAATGTGGAAAACTTCCATGCAATGTATTAGTTCAAGACATGTTTCGTGTAAAAGTTATATTCCGTGTAACAGGTACTCATTGTGTAATCACCCAATAGATAGTTTTCATCCAATTCCTACATATGACCCAAAACACCTGTAAAGCCTTTCAATGCACATAACACCCAACTAAACCCATTTAAAACAATTCATCTGAACTCCTTAAATTGAAAAGGGAACACATCCCGAAAATATTGATCACATTACCCAATAAAGGATCTATATATCTGAATAATACTTAGCCACTACAACTCATTCAAATAACTCAAAGAGGGACATATCTTGATATATATGGGATCTAATATTTTTTTTATGTGGATGTTCATATGAGAATTTGAAAAACCATTTTAGGACTATAAAAAATAATGAGATCTAATGAGGATCCACGAACCTGTGCTTGTCTACTTAAACACATTTAAATCATCATTTTATCTAGGAATGAAATTTCAATGAAATTTTTGATAAAGACATATCATGGAATAAATATTGTGGGGTTTATGCATAAGGGGATATTGAAGAAGCTTAGTAATTATATGAGGTTCTTGTCATGATCCTTTAATGTTAGTGATATATATTGATGAATGATGCAACAGTGGGATCACTAAGTTATAATCTTTAGTGTTTTTAGCCCTGGAATAACCAAAATAGTCCCCTACACCATTAAATGCGTTCCTATGTGCTATATAGTGTATTAATGTTTAATTTTATATGTCTTTTGGTGTTATGATACTAATATATATATAATTACTTGATATAGGTGGTTAGTGTAATATAGAGATTGGTTTATAACAGGTGGTATTTATCCAATAGGACTCTACATTCCATGATGTTATAAATGACTTTTGAACGCACTGATTAATATAGAACATAGTTGACCAACATGACTGATTATATAAGATAACCTAGTGATTGTGTTCTTCATAGACACTTATTACGATGATGACTTCCCCTACATAATCATTCAACAACCAATGTTGTGATATATATGGATTTATTTCTGAGGATGGAGGTGCAGTGACACATTAAATTATTTTCTTACAATGAAAATCATGGGTGAAGAAGCTATGATTTTTAATCATATTAATTTGAAAATGAGAATGGTTAGTGTGTGATTCTCGATTGATCATATTATTTAAATAATAATACTATAACAGACCACTATAAAGGGATTCATTCTCACATTACCATAACATAGAAATGGGTGTCTTGGTAACCATGAGTTTTATTCTGAATAGTTATATAGGGGTTGGGACTCCCTTGATTGGTCTTATTTACAATGAGGAATTTTTCCCCACTATGGATTAATGTATTGGATGTGTGTTATATTGATTTTTGATGATTATTTATCACCCATAACTAAGAGTGTGGTCATTTATTAGGCTTTATTTTGGAGTGGGTATCTTAATGATATTTTCATTCTAGGGAATTTTCATTAGGGTGAAATTACTAATGTATTACATTAATGAATTGGAATTTTGTGAATTGACATATCTATATTAGGACAGAGGTAGACTCTTGTATAGAATCTTACAAAGCATTATTGATTGAATAACCTTACCATGTATATTTGACTAAGATCAACCCTAATATTTATTAATTCATGAGGTTATGATTAATACTGGAAAAAAGCGTCCCTAACATAACCTATGAATACTATATTGATATAATTCCTGGTTAATAGAGAATATTAACACATGGGAAATTAATTTTTACCACAAATAAATTTCAATATGCGGGAATATTTCATTTAAAAAACTAGTGATTCACTAAGAGGTAATATCATATTGACATTTTTTTGTAAATTATTATTAACTGAAAAATTATTTATTCTCATTAATATAATTTTGGAATAAAATTATATTGATATAATTAAAATAAATTATTGTATCTCAATTAAACTATAATTTTATGTGTTTTGTTGATATTTTTCTATTTAATATTTATAATAACACCAATTATTATCAATATATTAATGAAAAAAATATATATATCAAAATATATAAATTTTATTTTGAAATTATTTTTATATGTTTTTTAATATATAATATCTAAAATATTTTTTTTAATTCACTATACCATGGGATTCCCCTTAATATACTATATGATGGAGGATGGGGCACAGACATTCCCAATGGGCAAGGATAGATGAAAGGAAAAAAGAAATAAATACCATTTGGGAGGTGAGTTAAGAAAACCACGATCCATTTTAGGACCACCCTATTTTCTTTCTTATCCATATCAATATATTATGAGTCTATGATCTTTAATTACAATGCATTCATAGTAGGTACTACTCAAAAACTATGATTTACTATGGGGTCATTATACTAACCCATGCATCGGAATTTGTATGGTGACGTAGTTATAGATAGAGAACCATTAGAATTTTATAGGGGTACTAAAACATTGTGGAACATGTGATGTCGGTCGATAGAATTTAATCTAGTGATGATAGTTATTGGGGATTTAATAAAGGATTTTATATCTTTACATTGAGGTTTCCCATTGGATTATCATTTAGAGACTTGTTTATTCAATGTTAGTGGAATTAAATTATCTGTTTTATTAATTGTTCCTCCAAAATTTTAGTTTTCATATAATTTTATTATCATGTATGAAATTCATCTGTTTAAAATTTTTATAATTATATCCAATCAGAAATTTTTTATTTCTTATTAATTTTTCATATGTAATGATTTTGTAGTATTTCATTATGTTTCTCATAGATAAATTCATCATATTTTTGTAATTTTCAGCCTATGTGATAGTCTATAATACAAGGCCTATTTGAGGGTGGCTCTAGGGGCCATACGTTGTTTCCATCATTTTACTAGGTGGGGTCCTCATTGAACAGGTTCATGAAAATATATTGTACTTTCTAGATATTTTTTACATTTCATTGCAGATTTTTTGAATGATTATTTTTAATGAAAATTCATTTTTTACTAGTTTCATTTAAAATGGAAACAATATCTATTTGATAAGATAAGTATTTAATACCCTAATTACCCCTTATCAATTTATATTATTGGTAAGATATATCAAATATAAACTAGCCCCATTTTTTGATTTTATTTTTAATAAATACTGAGTTTCATTTTTATTCTCAATATATATATAACAGGTTCTTACATCCGCATTAAACCCCCTAAAAAATAAAAAATTTCATCATGTGATTTTTGTGGGAATGCCTACAATGTAAGGTGTGGAATATTATAAAATCTCGATAAGAATTTATTGCTAAAACCCCAACCAATAGTTGATTTTGAATATTACCATGCAATTGGATCAATCAACTAACTGCCAATGGAGAAATTATAACAAAAAATGAATAATTAATTCAATTGGAAATGAGTTGTCAAATGAACTCTATTCCAAACTACATCCCGGATCAATGATACACTTCTCAAATATGTATGAAAATATGTTGAAGACATACTAAAATAATTAAAATATATTTAAAATAATAATTAAAACATTATACATAATATTTGATGTATAATTGGATTCAACACCTACACTAGTATCTAATAAAACTGAGAATGTTCCTGTCAAGGCCACCATTCCATGAACCCATGTACACGTAACTTACCTAGACAGATATAATTTTTTTATTTGTATCATGATGAACATTTAGTGGGTGTTGATAGAAACTCTGTAGGATTTACCTATTCAATTCTTATAAAATCAATCCATGTGAAAACTAGGTAGCTCATATATATTTTTTGTTATCCTATTTATCCTATGTTAATTCAGTTTACTAATAAAAAATTCCCAAAAAAATATAAAATTTATTCATAAAATGATAAACCACTGAATTCACAACTCCATGTTGTCCCCAAAAATAATTTCAAACATTCATTCTAACATCCCAAACCCTACAGAAGCTCAAAAAGAAATGTTTTATCTATTTTGGAATCTCTACCAACCCCATATTTATGTTATAAAGGATAACCCTACACTAATGTATGTTTTACTACCATCCTCATTAAACCCAATGATTTTATCACATCCAAACACTTAAGGGGGATCCCTAATACAAGTGTAAACCCGCATTAGAAATTAATATAATGAATACAATCTACTTCACTCATAATCATCGAACATCATTTTATAAAATTTTCAAACACACACAACATCATATATTAAATAGTATTATAATTATTTTTTGTTTTATATAGAAAAACCTCACCCACATAAATATTATAGGTTTGTTTTATGTAAAAATTGAACTTACCAAACCAATACCACAATGCACCAAATCCATCTTTATAGACCAATTTAAATTCAGTTATAGGATTAAATCATAAATTTTACATGTAGGAAAACCAAATTTATTACATAGTAGAGAGTAGGAGATCCCATATACCACAATATATATATTAGAGGAAATATTTCCCTATCAAAATAGTGCCATACTACATCCATAATCTACTAAAAAAACAAAATTCTCAATTTATTTTACGAATAACATAAGAATTTGTGAAACTATAATTTGGTAAGGTTTTGGATAAAAATTAAAGCATATGAAATAAGGTGGGAGGAGATCTATGAGTCAAATAACATTGATCTAACACTGAATCACATAGAGATCCATTGTAAAATTTAACTTAAGGGAAGAATATAATAAAATTACCTTAAAATTTTCAAAATAATGATTTATCATATGAAGGAAATAGAATGGGTGAAATGTGGTGTGTTTCTAGAAAAAATAAAAAAAAATCAGAGTATCTTTATATAAAATAAGTGTCTACAAACAAGGTATTAATCACCATGAATTAGATTGTGTTCCTTAAATATCACCAACTCTAATGTCATAGAGCTGTCCTATATAATGAAATAACTCATTCATCATTCATTTCCTTTACATTTTCAACCATTAAAACCAATACATTACCCAAACCATACCATACAAATATTAACCTCCACACACATACATACTTAGAATGGAATATACCATTTCTATCAACTGATTAAATCCCCTAAATATTCAATCTAGAAGAAACTAAATATACTTCATTATTCCAAAAATATTTTACCTACAATGGAACAACTTTTAAAAAAAATTATTCATTAAAAACAAGCAACACACCCAACCCTCAATCAACTATTGAATAGGTTGTTATCACAATTCACACTACCATTGTTATTTTTTAGTATGATGTTTTTAAAAACCTATAGAGTCAACTATTTTTATATCATATGGATTATAATCAACCGAACAATCTATACCACTAGTATTTTATGATTATCAACCAAAACATACCAATAATGTTTATTCCAAATATTTTTTTGATACATCGATAGAAAATTAGAATCAATTATTTCCACTTCATTTTGATCTTCACCATAATTACCCAAATTAATTTCATTACATTATTGAACTAATTTACTCATAATATATAACATAAATTCCCCCCAAAAAGGGATATTTAAGACTCACCTAGGCATAATCTGATAAATTCATTTCAATGTTAAAATTTAAATAAATGAAATAAATATCTCCAAACAACATAACATAAGATATATTAGTCTATAAAACCATGATATAACCTAAATAGATTCCTAAACACATAATTAATGCTGGTATAAAAGTCACATCCACCTATAAATAATTAGAATTATAATTGTTCTAAATATGAAATTTAAAAATATTAATCCCATTAAATTCCTTTAAAAACTAAAACATTAGAGCCAAGAATGAATAACTCAACCATCAAGTTCTTAAAAACGCTAACCTATACAAAAAATAGAGAAATTATTTTCCAAAAAAATAGTTCGGAATATCTAAATACTGATTAAAGATATAAAATTTTCAAAATATTATCCAAAACTGAATGACTATGAAATACCTTTTCTTTTGGACTTGGATTTCAACAAAATAATAATATAAAAGTTCCATAAAAGTATATTTTCTATTTTGACAATCCCTCCATGGACTTGAGAATTTTCATCATGAATATTTATAAATCGAAATATAAGAACCAAAATAAATTCTATAGCCACATGGTTATATCATATTATTTATCATTCCACGTGATTAACCAATTGTACTCCACTAGTGTAATTTTTCATTGATGTGTGGTAAAACCATTCCATTAATTAGATCATTATTTTTTATAGTTATCTTAATAGTTACTATAGCTACTCAATTTGACTCCCAATTATAACAATTCATTCATTAATTTTCTCTCATATGTTTTAAAATCCAAAAATCAGTTAATAAAGATACATAACACATTTAAAACAATATATGGTTGAATATTTTATTATTTCTAATAGAATCTACATTATATGTAAAAACCTAACCAAAAGTGACTATACACCCAAAAATCAATCAAACTAATAATTTAGAAAATACAAAAAATAATACTCGAAATTTTATATGAAAAATATATTAAAACATTAAAAAAATGTTTATACCCAGTGATAATAATTCTCATTTAACTACCTAAGACTCGAAATCATTAATCCAATATTAGATGAATTTCTATCACTCACTAATCAACAAGTTATTCTGAAATCACTCTAAGAAAATGTATACTCTGGGGTAGTTTTTTAGATGTGGTTAAATAAATTTGTTGCTAATTTTGAATCATGGGTTTCGTTAACATATATACAAATTATTAGAAAATATTACATATAATCACTATATAATAAAATATTATGGTGGTTATTTAAATAACAAAAACTATTATAGGTTTTGTTTATGTTTTTTAAAACATCTACTAGTTAAAACCTATTATTTCAATGTGAATTCCCCTTTAATTTCTACTCCATTCTTGTATTATACATCCATATCACAAATATCTTCCCCTTATCTTTCTATATATGAGTTACCTTCCATATATACACTATATCATCATATTGGTGGATTCTGAGTGCATGGTATGTTTCTAGAAGATATAATACTATCTTCTCATTATTATAATAAAATTTCATTTTCCTCCATGAGATTTACAGGGGTATTTTAAATTGTAGATTTAGGTACAGAAATTTCTAGTCTATAAAAAATTTTTTATCATATAATTGGATCTTCTAGTAAAACTATATTACTAAAAAAATTATGGTCTTAAATTCTTACGTTTTCCATCACATTCCCACTTCACCCTCTACAGTATAACTCTAAGGATGAATATTGTATACTTATAATAATCTAATAAGGAGTTTACATTTTCAATTTATTTAATATTTCATTACTATATAATATATAGTTAATATTTATTTGATTATTATGATAAATTATCTGGGGGTTAGTTTTCATTTATTGAACAATTTTGTTTGAATTTTTTCATCAATTAATTTTTCATCTTCATATTTTTTTGTTAATAAATTTATAATTAAAATTTTTTAATCTGTTATATTTATTTTCTTATTCCCATTCAGGTGAATGTAAAGGGGTTTTTCAATTTAATTAAGATAATAATGGTTCTATAATTTTTATAATAGATTCCATTTTATTTATTATGTGATCACTAAATAACACTTATGAATAAATTTCAATGTTTTATTAATCATTTAATAATATATATATTTTTTTTTATTTTTTCTATTTTTCACACATTATATGATTGTTTTTTAATATTAAATATTCATGGAAATAACCAATATTTAAAATTAAATAGTTTCAAGAAAATATTTTTATGTAAATAGGGCAATTGAAAAAACAAGAATACCTGTGCATTTATGATTCAAATAAAAAACAAGATATCATTTAAAAATATATATACAATTTTGATTTTTATAATTTTTTTCATATGTAGTATAATATATTTATATCCTAAAATATGAAATAAAATACCAATTTATTATAAATATATTGTATTTTAGGATTACCTCTTAGTCAACATTTAAAAATACCCATATGTTTTATAATATTAATGGTTGTTTATACCATTGAAATTATTTGTTATTTTTATAATGATTTTATTTAATTAATGTGTGCTATATTGTTCATATATATATATATATCAATAGATTATAAATGGGTAATAATAGGAATAATTTTCCCTAGAATAAACCTCAATGTATTAAGGGGTTGGAGGATTTTTTTTTCAATTGAAAAAAGGTCCACATATAAAAGAATATAATTTCCATATTTGGATTTTAATTTTATACAATTGTTGTAAATATATTAATTTAATGATAACTTCATATTGAAACAATTTCCTAGTATATAAATAACATGCATTTGACAATTTTAATTAGAAATTTCAGAATGTTTGACATGTGATTATCATCATAATGAATAGTAGACTTCCCCAATAGTGGATAACGAAATTTAGAAAATTATTTAAAGTGTTTTCTGAATAAAAATATACCATGATGATGATTATTAAATATCATTTGAGTGAACCCCTAATATTATTGAAATTAACACAAGATATAATCTATCTTATAAATGTAATGAGTATTATGAATAAGTGGATGACAGAAATCAGGAGGTGAATGAAGGATGAAGAAAATATTCAATATTTTTGATTCTATTAAATGTTTACTATATCATGTGCATATATGAAATTATAGATAATGAAATACTTATGATAATTGAGTTACTTTGTGGTACTTTTTTATTCAATGATCCTTCAGTCATTTTATGAGATGAATAATGTATCTAATAAGCCAGAACTGAATTTTAAAAAGATACATTCTTGATAAAAATAATTTATGTTTTATGTGGGAAAATATTCAGATAGACAACAGTATAGAATATTCAATACATATATATTGAAATTAATGATTTAGGATGGAATTTTGAATTAATGATCTATTAAGTAGAAGATAAATAAAAATATTTTTAATGTTTAAAATTACATTCCATTAAAACCAATATTGTAATGATTGATTACGTATTATTATATGATAGGAAAAATAATTTGGAAATATATATAAAACATGAACAATGGTATAAAATTATATCACATTAATTAGAATTCATGGAAATCCATTGATTATTTATATGTAAATATTTCATAAGATAATATGAGTGTGTGTTTAGGAATGGTTAATTGTGAGTTTTATATATTTGTGACTCTAAGTACAATATTTATCAGATGACATATTATTTTAATCCCATAAAATGTGTCTCCAAGAATTTTTATGAAGAAAAATTCATTAATTATATTTATGATCATTTCATGATATTTAGTTTTGTAAATGAAATTAATGTATAACTCCATAATATTATAGAATAATTTCTAGAATTTTACAATAATGATATAGATACAAAATATGTATTAACATATGAAATGTCCAAAATGAATATTTCTATAATGTGGGTGATTATAGATTTTCATTGATTAGGAAACCTGTTTCTTATGAATGCTCACACTGGAGAGACATGTCTTTTTTGCAACATAAACTTAGAGTCTAGAAGAAATCCATACCTAAAAATGTGTTTTTCTTTTTTTCTCCATTTATTTATGAATAAATATCATATATATCGGATTATAAATCTATAGTTTTATATTATAATGTATTTGAGGCCACCCAAAAAAATTATTATCAAGGTTAGAAATAATGTTATAATTATCAACTACAGATGAAAATTTTGGGAATGTGTACCAATTTAAAATTTTGTAAAAAATAGATAAAATCTCATTGGATATTGTCTCTGAGGGGCAAGATGGGGTCGTGGGGATGAAACATGCGCTACCCGACAGTTGATTAGAGAAGGTTGGGTTCTACTAAATCACTCATATCGGGAGCACCATTTTCTGCCTCGAAATACCGAACAGTTCCATATCCAGTAATACATGGACCTGCCTTCCAAAGGTAGATGTTTTCTAGGTGGTTTGACCAGTAATACTTAAGAACTCACATTGGTTGAGAGGATGGGAAGTCGGGCTCATCGTACCCTTTTTGAAGGGAATTATTTCCTGTTTCGGGACTCTCTTATAGTTTTAAGACATGTTCATATGTTCGCGAATCATTGGATTATACCCAAGAAAAGTATCCACAGATTACTCCTGGTTGGCAACGGTCAGCTAGACACAGGGGTTCAGAATCATTTATGCATGAGGTTTACCATCCCTCATTTGATTAATGAACCTAAGGAAACTAGACTCATTGAGACGACACTAGGGTTGGTGCGATGAACCAAGGTGAAGATAGTCGGATCGACCGGTTGTTGGGATAGAACCTCAAGAGGATTCATACGTACCCTACCTAGGAGACATGGATCAAAGTCCATGTAGTTCGAATTGGGGTGTCAGAGAACCGACGTGAAGGTAGACCCGGGGGTCTAATGGTGATCGGGCTTAATCCTCTTGGAGGCTTCTTGCATATCCTGTATATATCCTGCTTCCGGGTGCCACTCAACGGGTGCCTTGAAACCGGTTCGCCACATGACCTCAAGTGCATTTCCCTAAATGCCAGAGGCTGCTGACTAGCAGCGAGGGCCCAGGTCTGATAGTGTGGAAACTATGACTTCATTTTTCAAAGTGTACCACAACGGAATAGCATATAAACATACAAAAATAGTGGATGCAGAAACAAGATATGTATATAACTAAAATTGATGACTGATATCAAAACGGGAAACCAGAAGTATTGTATATATGATGATGCAGCATGTCACTATTCTATAAAACAGGAAGAACATGTTACACTTCAATACAATACATTACAACTGAAGTACAAGTATAGAAAAGAAAAATAGAATAGCCAGCGGCATCACGAGCCAATGTTCGGTCCCATGATCTCCTACAACCTAGCACCAATCAAGTGCCAGTATAGGGACCTTTTCCCTTATCTACACTTGCAAAAAATTATTCTGTTTGGGCTGAAAAGCATGACCCAATAGGGTGTGATAAAATAATTCCCAGTAGGCACGCACCAAAGGCCCGTGCCCAACTGTGTGGAAGCATGAAACAACAGTGTGCAGTAGTAAAATGCAATAAAATAATAAGTACTCAAAATTAACTAACTTTACAGTTATATTTCCATTTTATTATTCTTTTAATCCATTTCATATAAGAAAACACTGTAGTGAATTTATAAGTATCCAATCAGTGTTCACAGACACTCAACCCTTACCCTCAGGTAATCAGGAATGTAACATGCAGGTACTTGCCCACCGGCAGAACATATTTTTTCCTCAATCATACATAGTGTCGCCCTCAGGCACAGAGTCTATTTCCCACAGGCACAGAATTAGTTTCCCTTAGGCTAAGATAACAATTTCCCTCGGTATAAGTAAAACAACGCCCTCAGGATGAAGGAACCGGGCCATTCCCCACATATCACAAGAAATTAAAAATAAAATTCCTCTCAAGGAAAAAGTAACGCAGAATATAAACAAGGCATACCCTCGGGTATCCTGGCCAAACGGCTAAACAAAGAAATGCACCATCGTGGTGGTCCTGGATCCAAGCAGCGATCCCAAACAGCATTTTAATATAACATTTAATTACCATTACAATTATAGGTTTTTAAAATAGCCCCGAACTCAGCCACTTGACACCCCAAATATGGGTTCGTATCTCAAAAACACACAAAAACGCACGACAATTGGAAAATTAAACACCAATCCACATACCTTCAACACCCACGAATGATATACAAGAAGGACGATCCTCGATTCATCCTAGAACGATGTAGATTTGAGGTGAAAGAAAACATCGTTCAAAATTAAATAACGTCCCTTAGTGGAAGAATTGGTGAGAACTACTTCAGGAGAAGGGAGAACTCACTCGTGCGATTCCAATGAGATCGATGGTGCTGAAAACGGATTCCTGACGTGCGCTCAACGGATCTCCAAAGCTCTGGCCTCCCTCTTCCGCTCCTTCTTCTCGTTCTATAGTTTTCCTGTGAACAGGGTAGGCTACTTCCCATTTTATGTGAAAAAAAGTACACAATGTGTACTTCCGAGTACACAGTGTGTACTTACCATTTTTTAACTATTTCTCTGGCGGTTTCCCACTAGCGTGGATCTGTTCACCTACCGAAATGACCACACGATGTGTCTCCTTGAGAACACAGTGTGTTTTTTCACACAACTGGCCCCCGCCTTACTATTCGCCTGCTGACTGACTACACTGCGTGTAAGGGACCACTACACGGCGTGTAGTTGGTCTTTACACCCTTCGTTGCTAACATGGCTACACACCTAGTGTACTATTTGCACATGGCCAAAAGTATACGGCCTGTATTTCCAAAAATTTCGATTTCTCCCCATTTTCCTTATTTTCATAAAAACACTTTATGAAAAATAATAATTAAGAAGCCCATACCTCAAAACTATGAACCGGGTTCTTACAAACTTTTCCCCTTAAAGCAATTAGTCCCCAAATTTCCCTTCCAAGGGTGGTGAAGATATAGCCATAAACAACTCTAGACACTGAGCACGTACATCAGTTTCCCGCTCCCAGGTTTTTCCTTGAACTTGGCCATGCTGTCATAGCACCCGTACGAGAGGAACTGACCAGCCTCGGAGAACCGTTGTGCTCCTATCAACAATACAAATCGGATGCTCCTCAAAGGACGCATCAACTTCAAGCTCAACCTCTTCGGGATGAAAGATTTGAGATGATTCTGAATGATAGAGGCACAATTGAGATACATAGAAGATGTCGTGCATGGCCCGTTAACTCTGTGGAAAATGAAACCGATAGGCAACCGGCCTGACTCTCTCCAGAATCTCAAATGGCCCCACATACCTCGGTGAAAGTTTACCCTGTCTCCTGATCTGCCTGTGTCCCAACCTCAGCAAAACACACAAGAAAACATGATCCCCAACCACGAACTCTAATGGTCATCTGCGGGGATCATCATAAGATTTCTTGACAAGACTATTCAGTAGCCATCCGCTTCTGAATCAACTGGACCTGCTCAGATATCTCCTGCATGAGATGTGGTCCCAGTAAAGCTGCCTCACCTGCCTCTATCCAATACAAAGGAGATTGGAATGTAATACCATATAAATCCGCGTATGGTGCCATATCAATGGTTTCCATGAAACTATTATTATAGGTAAACTCGACTTGGGGTATATGCTTCTCCCAAGAGCCCCCAAAGTCTAGGAATCATGCACGAAGCATGTCCTCAAGCACCTGTATCGCGCACTTTGACTGGACATCGCTCTGAGGGTGGTAAGCTGTGCTCAGAAGCACCTGTGTACCTAGTGCCCTCTGAAAACATGGCCAGATACAAGACATAAAACGGGTGTCTCTATCTGAAATGATAGAACGAGGGACCCCATAAAGACGTACGATCTCTTGAATATACAACATCTCGAGTTCGTCAACACCGAAGGTCTCCCTGATCGGAAAAAAGAGAGCTACATTCCTGAGTCTATACACAAAAACCCACATGTAATCATTGCCTCTAGGTGACCTCAGAAACCCTGTCATGAAATCCATCACGACATCATCCCATTTCCACATTGGGATGGGTAACTTCTGTAACAATCCAGCTGGTCTCTGATGCCCCGCCTTCACCTATTGACAGGTGGAACACCTCGTAACAAAACGAGCTACATCACACTTCATACCTGACCACCAGTACTGACGTCTCAAGTCTCAGTACATTTTGGTAACCCCGAGATGAACTACCCAAGATAAAGCATGAAACTCCCACATCAGCTCATCGTGTATATCCCCTGGATCCCAAAATCATCCATGGAAATGCATAATTTCATCATGACCTATCGTCCAACCAGGAGGAGGGTCCTCACTTGCCACCGACTCTTGTGGAACTAGGCCTTCTGAATCCAATAATTTTCTCATCCTCACTCTATCCAAGACGGTATAAGTTATAGAAAAAATATGAAATATAGGTCTACCCCTAACTGTCGTGCACCTGTAAATGAATCTCAAAGAACAAAGCCATTAGCTTCCACTCACCACTGGGCTCCAGCAAAACCTGTATCTGAGTCGTCCTACTCAGTGCATCAGCTACCACATTACCTTTACCAGTGGTATAGGCAAGCTCAAAGTCGAAGCACTGAAGGTATTCAACCCACCTTCACTGTCTCAAATTCATGTCACACTGAGTAAAGATATAACTGAGACTTTTGTGATTATTGAAAACCACAAAATGTTCTCCCAATAAATAATGTCTCCAATAGTGCAATGCATGCACAACTACCTCAATGTCGAGATCATGCGTCAGGTAATTCCTCTCATGTGGCCTCAACTGCCGAGACCTGTATGCAGCAACTCGATCGCCCTGCATCAACACTGCTCCCAGCCCAATACCTGATGATCACAGTATACTATATAGCTCTTCACCTACAATAAGAGTATCAGGATCGGTGCTCAAGTCAACCTTCTTTTCAGGTTCTGAAAGAATATCTCACAAACTTCCGACCAAAAGAACATCACACCTTTCTTAGTCAGACTCGTCAACGGTGCTGCTAAGCGGGAGAAGTCCTGGATGAAACGTTTTTAGTAACCAGTCAGCCCTAAAAAACTCTATATCTCAAACACGTTCTTAGGCTTCTCCTAGGAAACTACTGCTCTCACCTTCTCTGGGTCCACGACAACTCCTTCCTCTGAGATGATATGACCTAGAAAGTAAATATTGTCCAACCAAAAGTGGAACTTTGAGAGCTTAGCATATAGTTGATGCTCTCTCTGTGTAATCAATACGATCTCAAGATGGGTGGCATGGTGATGTCGAGTGTGAGAGTAAACCAAGATATCATCCATGAATACTACCAAAAAAGTGTCCAGATAAGGATGAAACACATGATTTATCAGAGCCATGAAAACTGCTGCCATGTTCGACAGTCCGAACCGCATAACTGTGTACTCGTATAGACCATACGTGCTCCTGAAAGTTGTGAGAGGTATATCAGATGATCTAACACGTAGTTGATGATATCCTGATCTCAAGTCAATCTTTAATAACACTCGTGCTCCATGAAGTTGATCAAAATGATCATCAATCTCCAGTAAAGGATATCGGTTCTTGACCGTTAACTAGTTCAACTTCCCATAATCCACAAAGAGTCTAAGGGTACTGTCCTCCTTCTTCGCAAAGAGACCCAAAAAACTCAATGGAGAAGTACTGGGTTGGATGAAACCCTTTTCCTGTAACTCCTCTAACCGCCTTTTGAGCTCCTTGAACTCGGGTGTGGCCATCCTATAAGGAGGAATGGACACTGGTGCTGCTCCTGGCACAAGCTCAATAGAGAAATCCACCTCACGCTCTGGGGGTAGACCTGGAAAGTAGTCCGGGAATACATCCCTGAAATAATCAACCACTGGAGGGAAATACTTGAGAAGAGTCCCCTGGTCGTCTAGATATAAGCTCACAATCTAGGTTGTGACTCCACCTCGCTCATGATGCTCTGGTCCAGCTCGACTCGCCTGAACATCCCATTCACTTTTTTATAGAAACTCTATGCCCTCTGGTGACGTGACACTAACCCTACAATGATAGCAGTCTACAAAGGATTGAAAGGGAACCAACCAGTCCATCCTAAGAATGACATCATAAGCTGTCATCTCTAAGACATAAAGGTCCCAAAGAAGGTGACTCCCACCAACCTCAAGGGTGAAATCATTTCACTGACTCACAACAGCAGTTCTAGTCCCCAACAGAGTGTATAGCATCATGATATCAGAAGAAGTAGAAACACATAGCCTTAGACTCTACACAATGGGAACATATAAGAAACTATGTGTAGCACCCATATCAAAAAGTACTGAAGATAAAATAGAAGCTACTAGAATAATACCTCTGATTGTAGAAGGTCTGGGATCCTGCTCCTGCTGGGTCTGTTGCACTGCATATGCCAACCCAGTGCCGCAGCCCTGCAACACAGCCTGGCTACCCTGAGCTGTACTGCCCTTCCGCCTCTGAGATCCTGGTGTCTAGCTTCCACGAACACGACCACCATCTCTACATGCATGCCCTGACGTATTCCAGTTCCCTGAATGGTATAAATCCACTGGTCCTACTCCCAAACGAGGATTCTATATAGAACCCCTCTCACTAACCACTGGTGGAAACTCCCTACAAAATCATCGAATATGACCCATCTTGCCGCAAGCTCGACACTCCACTGGGTCTCGTGGACAATGTGGTCTCTTGTGCCCCTATTTACTACACTGGTAGCACCTAACATAACAAATTGAAACATCCTTCTAGATGGAATTTCCATACTGAGAGAATCACATCTGTCTCTTCCTCTTACCAGTAGAGATTGTTCCAGAAACTGGTGCTGAACCGCCCTAGACCACACCACTAACTTCCTGCATGTTCCTCTCTGTAATAAGCGTCTGGTTCACAATATCATGTACTGAAGGAAACCTAAAAACATCACCAGTGCTTGTATGTCACCCCAAAGATCATCCTCGAAGCACCTGGCCCTCAACGTCTCATAACCCACTAGAACGGGTGCAAAACACTGAAGCTCGGTAAAGAGAGCTGAATAATCAATCACTGACATAGCGCCCTGCTGTAGATTCATGAACTCTCGAGATCTATCTGCCCTTATCATATTTGGAGAGAAGAATTCATAGAATACTTCCTGAAAATCATCCTACTCCATGTCTCTGTGATGCTCTGTCTGGGTGGTAACATCCCACCAGCTCTTGGCAGAATCACGCAGCATGTACGTCACAAGCTTGCCCCTCCGCCCTGGATGTGTCTCTAGATGCTCGAAAATGGTCTGCATCGATCCAAGCCAAGACTCCGCAGCCTGTGACCCTCCATCCCCTAAAAACATAGGTGGATGCTGATGCTAGAAGATATAAGTATGCTCAGCTATAGATGTGGTAGCCGGCGGTGCTCCCTGAATAGTATGCATGAACCACCTAAAGCCTTCATGAAACTGCGCCTCCGTTCCTATGTCTGGTATAACAACTGGAACTGCATCTAGCTCTGCTGGAGGATCAACTGGTAGCCCATGTCCTACCATCACTGGAGTATAGTCTTCACCGCACTCCTGACGAACAACGCGCGGTCATCTCGGCGGCATGACTCTACAAGGTCAAATGCACGCCTTAGAACAAGATTATTAAAGACCGAAAACGAAGAATCCAAAAAGGGAACAGGAGGAATATGGAATTCAAAAATTTCAAAACAAGACTACACGACATGTATACTGACAACACGGCATGTACTTGACTTCCCATCCCCTACACTGGTCCTTCTACATGGCTAAGCCACACATCTCCCGTTGAACGAAACTACACGGCGTGTATATAATCTGCATGGCGTGTATGGTGTATTTTGTTTCAACTTCCAGTGTCATTTTTGACACGATCGACTACTCGGCATGTCACTATAGGGCGTGTGACACCCGCACACGGGGTGTACACCACCCTGATTCCCAGTCAAACGGTCAGGTCCACACAATCTGTCCTCGGACAAGACTACATGGTGTGTTTCATAGTGGACACAGCGTGTATGTCTTGAGGTCTCTTCCGTCAATGTTGTTAGTTACACAGGCGGAATCCAGGTCAACACTACACGACGTGTACATCCGGTACACGACATGTTCGCCCCAAGCATTTCCCATCCCCGTGTCCTCTCCCACACGGTCTGTGACACAGGAAGAGACTACACGGCGTGTAATCACAAATATTATTTTTCATCCCAAACAGAAGAACATACACAGCGTGTCTAAAGTACTACACGGCGTGTATACATGGTTTAACGGATAGTATGCCTCAGAAAATTCTCCAGAACCCAAAACAAATTACCGAAAAGAAACACCTAAGTGCCAAATTTCGATCCGTGAGGCCCCATACTCCCCGCGAATCAAGGTTTGTCATCTTATATGTCTTATAACCGGATAAACAGCTAATGACCCACCAAATTCTGGTCAATGAGGGCCCATAATCCCCAAAAACCAATGTTTGGCGTCAATTCTATAAACAGGTTCATACCAAAATACCCTATCACATAACATGTATTTATCAAGCCGCTATCACAACAACATGCTTTTCTAGCACAACAACATGCAATTTCTAATGCACCTACATGGAATGGAACTAGGCATGGTATGTGATTTCTAGAATGTGCCTAAATGATGCATGATATGGAATACCCTCATCTCATCGGGTTGGAACTAAATAGAACCCATAGAAAAATTATCAACAGCAAAATCACAAGTGCGTCACCCTTCGGTGAAAATCAATTCAACTATAAAGTTGAAAAATTAGAAAAATTGCAACATGAGGTAAATTGGCTTTTCCCTATACACGGGATAGCTACACCTAAGAACAACTTATTACCAACTATCAGTCCACTCTATCCCTGACTAAAGCACCAAATAGTATGTCAAAGAAAAGAACTACTCTGATACCACTTTCTAACATCCCGGTTCTGGGTGCCCCGAAACCGATTCTCCACATGACCTCAAGCACATTTCCCCAAATGCCAGAGGCTGCTGACTAGAAGCGAGGGCCTAGTTCTGATAGTGGGGAAACCATACCCTAATTTGTCAATGTGTAGCATAGTGGAATAGCATATAAACATACAACAACAGTGGATGCAACAACATGATATGTATATAACTGAAATGGATGACTGATATCAAAATAGGAAACCAACAGTTATGTATATATGAAGATGCAACATGTCACTATTTTATAAAATAACCAGAACATGTTACACTGTAATACAATACATTACAAATGATTTACAAGTACAGAAAAGAAAAACAGAAAAGACAGCGGCATCGCGAGCCAATTCTCAGTCCCATGCTCTCCTACACCCCAGCAGCAATCATGTACCTGTATAGGGACCCTTTCCCTTATCTACACCTGCAGAAATTTAATTTTTTTGGGCCGAAAAGCATGACCTGAACAGGGTGTGAGAAATAATTACCAGTAGGCACCCACCAAAGGCCCATGACCCACTATGTGGAAGCATGCAACAATAGTGTGCAGTATTAAAATGCAATAAACTAAGAAGAAATCAAAAGTAACTAACATAACAGTTATATTTCCATTTTATTATTCTTTTAATCCATTTCATATATGAAAACACCACAATGTATTTCTATGTAACCAGTCAGTGTCCACAGACACTCAACCCTTACCCTCAGGTAATCTGGAACGTAACCCGTAGGTACTTGCGCACAAGCAGAACAGATTTTTCCCTCAAGCATACGTAGTGTCGCCCCCAGGCACAGAGTCTATTTCCCACAGGCACAGAAGAAGTTTCCCTCATTGTTAGATAACAAATACCCTCGGGCTATGTAAAATAACGCCCTCGGGCTGAAGTAACCGGGACATGCCCCACATATCATAAGCAATTTTAAATACAATTACTCTCAAGGAAAAGGTAATACAGAATATAAAAAAAGCATACCCTCAGGTATCCTGACCAAATGACTAAACATAGCAATGCACACCTGGGGTGGTCCTGGATCCATGAAGCGATCCCAAACCGCATTTTAATATCACATTTATTTACCTATGCAATTATAGCTATTTAAAATAGCCCCGACCTCAGCCACACCACACCCCAAATATGTGTTCATAGCTCAAAAATGCATGACAGTTGGAAAATTAAACACCAAGCCACCTACCTCCAACACCCACAAATAGTATACGCGAACGACGATCCTCGATTAGTCCTAGAACGACGTAGATCTGAGGTGAAAGAAAACGTTGTTCAAACATAAATGACTTCCCTTAGGGGAATAATTGGTATGAACTACTACATAAGAAGGGAGATCTCACCCATGCAGTTCCTGGGTGATCAACGGTATAGAAAATGGATTCCCGACGTGCGCTCGGTGGAACTCCAAAGCTCCGGCCTCCCTCTTCAACTACTTCCCTTTCTAAGCCTTCCCTATGAACAGGGGGAGGCTACTGCCCATTTTAAGCGAAAAAAACAAAGTACACGACATGCACTTCCCATTTTTTTACTGTTCCTATGGCAGTTTCCTGCCAGCATGGCACTGTTCACCTGCCGACAAGACCACACAACGTGTCTCCTTTAGTACACGACATGTTCAATCACACAACTGGCCACCGCCTTACTATTCGCCAGCCGACTGACTACATGACGTATAAAGGACCACTACACGACATGTAATTGGTTTTTACACCCATCGTTGCTGACATGACAACACACCCTGTGTACTCTTCCCACACGGCCAAAAGTACATGGTGTGTATTTCCAAAATTTAAGATTTCTCCCCATTTTCCTTTTTTTTAATACACATAAGGGAAAAATAGAAAGAAGAATCCCATATCACAAAACTAAGAACCGGGTTCTTACATATCCCTATGGTGGGGAATCAATGTCCTTGTAGTTCTCATGAATAGGGATTACACTCTGAGGCAGCCTAGGAGAGGATGTATTGGTCTATGCTTACTCTAAGCCCACATGAGTTATACTCGGTGTCAGAAACAAGAGGCATCAGGGACCAGATGATCACGTCGCGAAAGGTGCGTCCATGAGAAGTTGGGTGGGGCCTATGCATGGAGCGGCCAATACGGTTGGGGCTTACTCCGGGATGGATGCCCCGGGCGACAAAGTACAGCAGGAGAGGGAAAGAGGTGCTCATATTCCCATCACCTCTCTTGTTCCCAGGGGAAGTACAGAAGTGCATTGAGGCTTCCTTCTGATACATATTTTACTACCCCCCCGAAAAAGAGAGAAGTGCCCCAACCACAGCTTTCTGTGGGTATTTGAACAGAAAATGGCACACTAACGTGCCTGAAAGTTACGTCACACGGGTCTGGTGGCTCTGGTGGGGGCCTCCGATCGGGGTCGATGAGTAAGCCAATGAGAGAGTCATGGAGGATCAGCCTAGATTGGAAGGATTTTATATGCTAAAGGAATTGGAACTCCGAAGGATTCGACGGTCCACACAGGGGTATGGGTGGTGGTTCCCTTCGTGTAGGGAAGTCCTATGCGGTTGGAGAAGCTGTCCGCGAACCAGGGTGGACCGCGGACTGATGGGAATCCTGCGAACTAGTGTGGTTCGCGGAATAGTGAGCATCCCATGAACAAAGGCAGTTTGCGGCTTCGAGATCGATCCACGTACCAGGGTGGTTTGTGAAGGGTTCCAAACGAGCAGCAGTGGCCAAGGGTGTTGCCGGTCGGGGTTTCGTCGGTCGGGGCTTCACCCATGTAGGAGGATGCTACGCGGTGCAATGGATTGGAAATATGGCATAAACTCCCTATTCAATGGGGAGTGCATCCGAGGAGGGGCCATGGTTCGCGGTCCTCTTTTGTTTTCTATTTTATGTTAATAGTTCCCCAAGTTATTATGCATTTTTCGGTTCCTTATTAATTCGTTCCCAGGTTCTTACCTGCTCTGGTTCGTGAACTGGAACTTCGCTGTGAAATCCTAAACCTTCCTTCTAAATCCTTCCTCCTGAATCTGATCAATCTCCTTCCCAATCCTATATTCTCTTCCCCTCGATCTCTTTTTACAGAGTGGGGAAAATAATGTATCTATGGTCATGTGGGACATTTTGCAGAGGCCCACGACTGAGAACCCGATTCATGGATGACCCGGTCAATCCAAAACTCGCGGGGGGGGGGGGGGGGTGAATCTCCCTCGCGAACGAAACGAGATCGGGGAGTGCTTCGTGGCCGCGGAGGGTTCCTCCCCCATTTCGTGAACGATAGAAGATGAAAACCGGGCCCATGGAGGCGGTCCGTGGTCAGGGTAGTTTGTGACATTGGACCTGTCCAACGCTCATCCTACTTCGCACCCAAAGAAGATCTCCACCCCCATTCCGCGAATGATAATAGTCCATGTAGGGGGTGCTTTTCGGAAATGTCCATGTGGCATCATTATTTGGACCGGTCTGTGGACCGGTTTGGCTTTGTGCATTCTTTGACATTTCTCCATTCCTCCCCCCAATTCTTAGGGGGAATTGGGTAGAATCACCTTTGCGGATTTTTCAGGAACCTACAAATGCCCCCCATCGGAATGGGGTCTGATCAGAACGAAGATGAGGCCATTCCAATGAAGAGTGGTCCTAAAACATGGATGGTTTGCGGTAGAGGGGTGGACCCAGTAGAGGGCCACACCTTTAAATACGGGGGGGGGGGATTTGTTTTTCCTTTACCAGATTCTTCGCGAAACCAGATCCCTCTTGATTTTTTATCTCTGCGTGCTCATTCCATCGTGAAACACCTCATCCGTGAACTAGATACCACTTTCCGCGAATCATTCCTCCTTCACGGTCACCTTCACCTACAAGCCAATTTCCATACCACTAACCAATAATTTTAATTAATTAAAAAGTAATTCACAACGGGCTGTGGAGGAATTCACTTCGAGGTTTCGATGATTCGCAGACTGAGGTCTTGCTAACATTAAATATTTCCTAAGTTCTCAGAACATAATTACTTAAATCTTGGATTAGGATTCCACAGAGCCACCTGGTTCGTGGTTTTCTGGCCAACAACCATTGGTCCAGCATACCACAAACCCCTTCCGCGTAGGGTTGGTTCACAGGATGCCATCATTGCGAACCACTTTATGAGGCTTTCTCATGAAGGCTTCTCGATTCCATTGCCATACAACCAATATTTTTGTCTATATTTTATTACTATGGACAATCCATTTTATTGGTTTCTATAATGTAGGGAAAAAACATTGTTCCTCCTCGCCATGCACCCAGGCCTGTCGTAGAACCTATCCCAATTGGTGATCAACGCCTAAATGGTGTGGCCGAATCTGTTAAGGATAGAATCTGCCACTCCCCCTTATGCACCTTCCATGCCAATCTACTCTCCGAGTCACTATGGGAGTACCCCTTTTCCAATAGCCTTCTGACGTACGAATTCATTTTACTGTCTGATATGTTGATTCTGGTGCCATCCTGTGACAACAATCATGGAGCATGGATATTTACTTCCAATATCCCTCAATGTTTGATATCCGCTAGAGGGCGGCCTACCTCAAAGGACACAGCTTCCAGATCTGTGTTGAATCACCTTCATGTGTCCCCGATAGGAGAACAACGTTAGCAGGAAGGGGAAATTCATTGTTACTGGAGCATTGCCCTCAATGCCATGGTAAATGTCCAACATGGCTGGTCAGTGAACCGAGATCTCTAGCCTAGAGGGGCATTAATGTCATTGGATTTGGGGTGGCCCTTATGGGTTCTCCAATTTTGTACAGTGTTTGAGGCATATTTGTGAGATTTAGGATTATATGAAGCTACATGGGTGTCCCAAACCTATACCCATCGTCCTCAAGCCCTCTCCAGGAATCTTATGAGCCGTTGGAGTCCGGATTCCAACACATTTCAACTGGTCCATGGTGAGGTGGGTATTATTCTTTGGGACATCTTTCAGATTTATGGGTTCCCCATCGCTGGGGGTATGTATGATGAATTCTTGCCTCCTTCTTCTGTGTGGGGCAATGAAAAGAGGACTCCCCCTAGTGAAGCAGCTTATTGACCAGTCCCAGAAACATTCAAAGGATGCGTCTCAGAAACATCTTGTCCCATATCGTGAATTGTTCAAGTATTTTGCAAGAGAGAGCAAGTCTGTGACTCTCCCAAACAGGCCCACGACCTTCCCTACGATGGATTCCAGAAAAATAGAGGGGCAACTATTGCCTGATCCTGGATGAATGCCAGTTCAATAAATAGGGTTGGGAGCTTGTTCTGGACGTCGAATGGCTGCTCCGTCTGGTGGCGTTCCTGGCCATGTTCTTGAGTGGCTGGATATTTCCTATATGCGAGACTGGTGGCATGCGAGTCTCTACTTTTGTCATGGCAGCACAACTATCTACTGGAAACGTCATCAACTTGGACGTCCCAGTATTGGCCAAGATTTATCGGTTGCTCAGCAATACTACTGATGGAAGTCGGACAAACTGGGTAGCCATTGCTTTTCAAATCCTATGGGGATGGTTGGGAGCGCATATTAAGAACTGGTATAATTTTATCAACCTCTTTCAAATTCCATGAACCGCATTCTGGCCATACATGCAACTGACCCGTGGGGTTATGGCCGAAGAGTGGGCGACCCAAGAGAAGGATGGTCAATAGACGGTTCATAATATGCGTCTGTTGTCGATCCGGATCTTGAGTTATGATCATTTCAACTTTCATCCATATCCCTTCCCAGCTGGTGAAATTAGGAATACTATATCAGAGGAGTTTATTATGGGGAACTGATCTATGAGTGGTACTCGCCTTGCCGATTCAGATACCAATTTGGCTATGTCCAGGCACCGTGTCCTCCCTCGATCAATGGCGCCCGTGAGAACCATTATTTGATGGTGGCAAGGAAACTTTGGTTAATGTTTACCCAGGAAGATACTAGTTGTGAGGTTATGAATCCCGCACTTGCAGACTCCACAAACTTTTTATCCAAGAGTTACGCTGAATCCTAGGTGAAATCATACCTGAATGGCCAGCTGGGGCTATGGGTACCTACCATTTCAATTCCTTATCCATCGAATGGAAATAGGAAGCGAAAGGGGGATGGTGCTTCAACCAGTCCGGGCATTGTTCTTCGCCACCCTGCACGTCTCGTGCTTACGGGTAAGTTTTTAATGGATAGAGACGTATCCTCTCATGCCCTCAAAGCCACCAGAAGAGGGTTGGTTATCCCTGCTGATGCTGCCTTCTCGACGGCTTGGGGCTAATGGGATGAATTCAAAGGCTTCTCATCCTTTCACATCCAGTACCCCCCATTCTGTGTGGAAGTATCTTCCAAAATCAGAGTTGGATTTTGACGGGCTGGGTTACATATTTTCTTCCGTTGATATTCTTTAGGATACGGACCCAGAGAAGGTCGATCAGAATCTCTAGGACCTTGAGGCCTACATCCACACAAGCCGAGGCTATGTAGTGTTGACTCATCGAGTCCAGGCCATGCTGCAGTCGGCGACTGATGCGGAGGAGGAAGAGAGCGATCACTCCTTAGGGGGCGGCGATCTCGGTGGTTCCCCCACTATGGCTAAGGTAAGGGAATTTCCCCCTCTTCATGTGAAAAGTTTCGTCCCTTTGTGCAAGGTGTCAAGGAATCCCAGAGAGTAATTCCCTCCCCGGAGTATACTCCCCTTGGTACTGCAGTAGGAGAAAATGCCCTTTCGTCTATGGGGATCATCGAGGAGGGATCTCCTGGCATATATGAGCTCATGGAAATGACCATTGCAGACCTAGCTAGAGTCTATCCTCCCCCATCTCCTCCTAGCATCCTGCGCAAAGAACTATCCCCTGGGCAGATCCAGAGATGGCAACATGCATCCTTTTTATCAGAACGTCTCAGACAGGGGACGTCAGGTAGTTATAAAATCCTGTTTCCTGAATTTCCAAATTGTATATTCGGAGTCTGGCAGTTAATAAATATCTTGTCGTACGGTGTAGGGACACTCGGAGGAATGGTCGTGGCTACACCAACTGTCGTATTGTTCCCCCCTTATATTGGGAGGGATCACCCGCAGCCACATGTGGGCATGGCGAGATGGTGGGACAAGCTAGATGGGCTAGTGAAATGGACACTTTACTCCTGCCTCCATCAATCAAACATATGTCAGAGGAGGAACAGCTAGAATTCGAGACTCCTGTTGATCATACAACCCCTTCAATTGTGGGGGAGAATGGGGTTCCTGTAATTTTTGAGGGGTCTCCAGATCCGATGGGGCCAGCCACCTTATACCCAATGGATCCTGAGGCAATGGAGGAAGAGCCTGCCACCAGAACATTTGTCGGAAACCCAGAGCGGGCCATTATTTTATTTACCGGGGGAGTGATTTCCCCAGGCTTGATCTCCGTATCCGACTGTTTGGGGAAAACATTGGGAGTTTTTGTTCTTGGGCATGACCTTAGGTACTGGACACCTCTGGGTGTTTCCAGGACTACCTTGCCTCTCGAAAATGCAGTGTTTTCCTCAGGTGGCCGCGGCGGCGCAGAGCTTAAGGATACCGATGACTTGATGATTAAGGGTATGTTTTTCGACCTCTTACCAATAAATCCTTTATTTTCCGTTTTCTGATTGGGGATACTCATCTATATTATCAGATCTTGGTCTCTAAGACCACAATAATTGGAGTTGACGATTGTGCCGTCAGATCCGATAGTTCCTGTGACCACAACGGTTGGGAGAGAATTTGCTGCAGCACTAGAGTTTGTGGGTGATGCCGCATCAGGTCCCTCCTTGGTGAAATTCATCCCTGAATATGTATCTTCATCCAGAAGAAACTCTGATACTGATCAAAAAATTCTTTCCAGTCTTCGAACTTCTCGCCAAAGGGCTTGGGAGAGAATTTGGAAGCTAATTTCTCAGACGCCCTTGGATGAGATGCCGATCAAATTACCAAAGTTGTGAAATCTTTTTATGATGTTGGGATTTTATGGCTTTGACTACCATGGTATTTATGACATTGTAAAATAGGTTTTTGTTGATCAGGAAAGACTGGGTGGTTTCGAATCTCACCTTTCTACTGCTCAATCTATAGCCTACCTTTTCGCTACCCGACAGCTTGGCCTAACAAGGGCTCATGATCATGTTGGGTTAGTTTCTAGGCTCTAGGGAGAAGTCACTGAGTATTTTTATCACTTGGAGGTGCAGAGGAATGAGATACAGCGGCTACAACAGGAAGAGGCTAACGTCGCCGCCATAATTGAAGAAGGGGAGCAGCGAATGGAGGAGGAGATGTGAGCGAGCTCAAAGGTGGCCCAGGAGGAGGAAGCATTGCGGGATGGTGTAGAATCTGAGAAAACCTTACTGCGGAATCTCCATCAAGCAATCGAGGATTCTCATCAGTGCCTAATAAAACATTGTGAATCTGCTAAAAACCTCATGTAATGACCTTCCATGCTGGAGGAGGCTCCGGATTGTGCATGCCCTTCTTACCAACCTCGTTATAAAACAAAGAAATGTTTTCCATAATTCTCTGGCTATCCTATCTTATGGCAGGAATAATTTTCCACGATTACTATATAAGTTAACTCACCAAACATGGAATAACCAGAGTTCGGGAGAATAATAAAATGCAAACGAGCTATAACTTTTTCCTGGATCATGAGATCTAGCAAGCGTAGTTTGACTATTTCTAGGATTTTGTGGAAATGCCCCCAAATTTATTTTATCTTTTTATTAATACCCTAATTTTTCATGGACCCATTTAGTGTGGACCCATAGAGTGTGGCCCGACTTTTTATTAGGTCACACTTTTCAGGTTTTCGGCCTAATAGGCGTTGTGCCTCTTTTTGTGAGCGGTTTAAAGTCTTTCAATCAAGACAATCATTACTGATGTTTCAGGTCGAACATCTTTGAACAAGTATGGTGGGGAGAGGGACCCAATGAGGTTTGGTTGATTAAAAGATTTATCAATGTCCATTAGACGCATGTGATGGGAGTGTGTTTAGATTTGAACGACATACATGGCATGTCTCAAGGCATGGGAGCCATATCGACGTGCAGAGGTGGGAAGAGAATTGCCTAAGGAAATCATTCCTTTGGTAGATGGTCCAGGGGAGATCAATATGTAGAGCCGCTAAGGGCATGGTATGAATAGTCGTGCAATGGTGTCCTTATGTCGATGACTCCATTTCTGATGGCCATAGGGATTCATGAAATTCTGGCTTAATGAAACCACCATGGATGGCTTGGAGAATTATGAAAACCAATGGGGGTGGCTTGGAAAGGGTATGTGACGTCTGAAAGGTTTTTATAACATCTATATCAATCCGGAGTGTGGAGGAAAGGTTCTTTTCCTATGAATTTATCTAGTGTAAAGGAAAGTTGAAGCTTGGCGTATTTTAACATCATGCAGCTGGGAAATTATCCTGAATGGAATGGCCTCTCCTGGTCATCAGTAATCTCGACAGAGACGTTCCACCATATTTAGGCAGGGTTGTGAAAGAGGATGGTAAACTGACCCTCAGAGGGTTTCTAAATCCTGGGATGAACGTAGGGGCTCAGTGGCCAATTGACATATGGAGAGAAGCATTGCCTGAGGAAATATTACATTTGCTAGACTGGAAAAGGGCTATCAATATGCAGGGCCACTGAGGGAATGGTATTCATAGTCATGCAAAGGTGTCCTTGGTTCAATGATTGTATTCTCCCTATGGCCGAGAAACTTCAGGGAAGTTTTGATTAGGACAACCAGTGGTTGCTTATGATAGTTCGGGTGTTTTTCTGAGTACGGAGTATGGTTTATGAGGAAAGAGTGCCTGGATACGGGAAAAGTGTCTAGGCTAGATATCCCGATAATGGGTGAAGCCATTCCTTCTCACACTGGTTTGAGACAATGGTCCATGAAGGTCTGACCCATGTACTAGGGGATAGGGAATGGTCTATGTTCCTTACCGAACCCATGACTGGTTTGACCGTACAATTTATTGTCATCTGATAAGGATGACTTTCGTATAGTTTAACGTCATGCGGTAAGGATGGGGAGCGTTATTATATTCTATGAATTTTAACGTCATGCGGTAAAGAAAAGGGGTATTTTCAATGGATGCTACGTTGTTTAATGTCATGCAGTGAGGAGGGGGGGGGGTTTAAACCAGTGAAAATGCTTGTGGTTAGAGGAATTTCACTGGTTGTTTAATGATAGGTCTTTTCATATTTACACCAAGTAGAAAAGATGCTCCGTGCAGCTTAACGTCATGCGGTAAGGATGTATTTGCAAAGGCTGCACTTGATTAGAATGTAACTGGGGTCTGAGAATCTCGGCATTCCCAAGACGTGGAGGGGGCACAATTGGTGTAAATCGTGGTTCCGGGGCTTCTTGGATCAGGAGAAATGATATGGGGGCCCTGACGCCAGTATGCGTACAGTGCTAGGAAGAGTGTCACCTGTGGAAGTCCTTCCTTTGGTAGACGGGCCAGGGGCTATCAATATGCAGAACCATTGAGGGAATGGTATTAATGGTCATACAAAGCTGTCCATGGGTTGATAAATTTCCACTTTTGGTGGCCGTGAATGGTTATGAGGATCCACAATTTTCCAAGCCACAAAGTCTGTCATTTGGTAAGAAAATGTCTGGACATGTTGGGCATACTCGGCCCTGGTTGCTGATAAAGTTTAGAGAGCTCCATGTGCTGATTTATTTTGAGCGCGGTGGTGTACCTTTACCCTATGCTATTTAATGTCGTGCGGTAAGGACGAAGTGCTCCTAGTTTAGTGGTCATAGAGCTCAGACCACTGGGTGACTATTGTCGTAGTCACTCGAAGGATAACCGAGTCAACATGCTCTGATATAATTTGAACAGGGTGGGGGATGAAGGTTGTAAACTACAACTCTGAGGTCCCCCGGATTAGAAATGGGGTGTGGGGGCTCTGACACCGGTAAGCATACGGGGCTAGGAAGAGTGTCGCCCGAGGAAATATTGCCTTTGGTAGACAGGCTAGGGCCTATCAATATGCAGAGCCGCTGAGGGCATGGTATGGATAGTCATGCAAAGGTGTCCCTGGGTCGATAAATTTCCACTTCCGATGACCATGAATGATTATGAAAATCCGAGATTGCTCACAGTACATAGTTCCGAATGTGGGGATAATGGTGTCCGAGCATACAAAAAACAACTTCTCTAAAATTGTCCGTTGAGTGAAAGTAGTAGAGTCCTGGGATGATTTTCATAGATACAGGTCATCGTGCGAACCATGGATGGATACATAGGCTAACCCAGTAGGGATACCCTGGTGACGTTTGGATGTGAAAAGGGTATGAACTTGTAAACCACTAAGCCATAAATTTCTAGATCAGGCGGTATGGTATGGGGGCTCTGATGCCGGTAAGCGTACGGAGCGAGTAAGTGTGTCGCCTGTGGAAATTTTTCCTTTGGTAGACGGGTAAGAGGATATTAATATGTAGATCCACTGAGGTCATGGTATGCATAGTCATGAAAATGTGTCCAAAGGTTGATAGCTTTCCACTTCCGATGGAAATGAATGGTTAGGAAGATCCTTAATTGTCCAGGCCGTGGAGTCTGATGTATGGGGAGGATGCATCCAAATGCGCAAGGAGTATTTCCATCTCATTATGCCATATATATTAGGTGGATTGAGATGAAATCTGTGCAGGTTAACATCTTGTGGTGAGGACCCGGTCCGTGTAGTTTATCCTCATGTGGTGAGGATGAAAAATACACCCTTTTCAAGTCTGGTTCATATACGGGGGAAAGGGAGTTTTCATTTTCTACTTGGTGATGGTTGAGCCAGCATGAGAGAACCCTAGCATCACTACGTATCCTATGAGGGCAGGAATTGAGACTCTAGTAGTTCTCTGAAGTCCATACAGTTTAACGTCATTCGGTATGGATGAGGAGTACACCCTATGCAGGTCTGGTCCATACATGGTGGAAAAGGGTATTTTTACCTTTCATTATCAATGCAGTTTATTGTCATGCAGTAAGGACAAAAAAATAAACCCTGTTAAGTTATGGTCCATAAACGAGGGAAAGGGAGAATTCATAAATATTTTTATCTGTGTATTTTAACATCGTTCGGTATGGACGAAAAATACCCCACGTGCAGGTCTGGTCCATACACGGGGGAAAGGGGAATTTTTTGTATCCTTATCCATGCAGTTTAACGTCATGTGGTAAGGACTAGAAATACACCCCATGCATGGCTAGTCCATACACGGGGGGAAGATAATTTTGAAATTTTTTTTGAGGTGGCTGGGCCAGGGTGTGGAATTATAGCGTCACTATGTATCCTGCTAGGTCAAGAATCCAGCCTCATGTAGTTCTCAGAAATCCGTAATGTTTAACGTCATGTGACAAGGGCAGGAAATACACCATGTGCAGGTCTAGTCCATACACGAGGGAAAGAGAGCATTTTTATTTTTCCTTTATTTTTTTATAGTTGGCTAGTCCAGGATGGGGGGTCCTAGAATCACTACGTATCCTGTGAGGGCGGGAATCAGGCCTTATGTAGTTCTCTTAAATCCAACACACCTCATGCAGGTCTGATCTATACACGAGGGAGAGGGAATTTTATAACGCTTCTTGTCCATGTAGTTTAACTTCGTGTGGTAAGGATGATATACTCTTAGTTTAGGTTCATTGAGTTTGGACTATTGGCTGCTTGAAGTTTAACATCATGCAGCTTGGAAGATTCCCCCTTTTTTTCTTATTTGTGAAATTTATCGTCGTGCGGTAAGGATGAGGAGTACACCCCATGCAGGTATAGTCCATTCACAGGGGAGAGATGATATTTTTAACTGTAATTTGGGGGTGGATGGGACATTATGGAAACCCCTGGCATCGCTACGTATCCTGCAAGGGCAGGAATCAAGCCGTATGTAGTTCTCTGAAATCCGTGTAGTTTAACGTCATGCGGTAAGGATGAAGAATACACCCCGTGCAGGTCTAGTCCATACACGGGGGAAAAGGGAAATTTTGATCTTTCTTGGGGATGGGTAGCCCAGGATTGGGGACCCTAGAATCACTAAGTATCCTGTGAGGGAGGGAACCAAGCCATACATAGTTCTCTGAAATCTGTGCAGTTTAATGTCGTGCGGTAAGCATGAGGAGTAAACCCCATGTAGGTATGGTCTGTACATGGGGGAGGGGGAATTTTTATGTTTTATCCAGGCATTGCTGGGCTAGGATGGGGAACCCTGGTGTCACTACGTATCCAACAAGGGAAAGAATCAAGCCTTACGTAGTTCTCTAAAATACGTACAGTTTAACGTCGTGCGGTAAGGATAAGGATTACACCCCATGCAGGTCTAGTCCATACACGGGGGAAAAGGGCATTGTTAAACCTTCATGGGGATGGAAGGTCCAGGATCGGGGACCCTAGTGTCACTAAGTATCCTGTGAGGGTAGGAATCAAGCCATACGTAGTTCTCTAAAATCCGTGCAGTTTAACGCAGTGCGGTAAGGATGAAGAATACACCTCGTGTTGGTCTAGTCCGTACATGGGGGAAAATGGAATTTTTAAACATTCATAGGGATGGTTGGGCCAGGATTGGGAACCCTGGCGTCAGAACATATCCTACGAGGGCAGGAATCAAGCCGTATGTAGTTCTCTGAAATCTGTGCAGTTTAATGTCATGCGGTAAGGACGAGGAATACAACCCATGCAGTTCTAGTACATACACATGGGAAAAGGGAATTTTTAAACCATCTTGGGGATGGATGGGCCAGGATTGGGGACCCTGGCGTTAGTACGTATCCTGTGAGGGAAGGAATCATGTTGTATGTAGTTCTCTGAAATCCGTGTAGTATAACATTGTGCGGTGAGGACGAATAATACACCCCATGCAGGTATAGTCTGTACACGGGGAAAAAGGGAATTTTTAAACCTTATTGGGGATGGCTAGGCCTGGATTGGGGACCCTGGAAACACTACATATCTTACAGGGGTAGTAATCAATCCATATGTTGTTATTTGAAATCCGTGTAGTTTAACGACGTTCGGTAAGGATGAAGAATACACCACGTGCATCTCTAGTCCTTACACAGGGGAAAAGGGCATTTTTAAACCTTCTTGGGGATGGCTGGGCTAGGATTGGGGACCCTGGCATAAATACATATCCTACGAGGGTAGGAATCAATCCATAAATAGTTCTCTGAAATCCATGCAGTTTAACGTCGTGTGGTAAGAACAAGGAGTACATTCAGTTTCTATGAAAAATAATTATTCAAGAATCTCGTATTGGTAGGAGCCGTGGTGAATTGGCCATCCATGGAGATCAGAGAATATTTTCCATTGGAGTAGACCTTGTGTATAACGTATGGTACCTCCCACTTGGGATCCATCTTTGGAGGATTCCTTCCAGGTATCATTAGGGTCTGAAGGACTAACACCAACTTTCCTTCCATGAAGGACTGAAGAAGGACCTTTTTATTGAAGGCTCATGCAATCCTGTTCTGGTAGACTTTTAGAGGGTGCAAAGTGTGCATATGCTTCTCGTCTAGCTGTTCCAATTCACCTCGCCACTTTTTTGATTTCTCATTGTCGGATAATTGATCACAAATGGAAACACAGAGTGAGGGAAGTTGGAGTTCAATGGGAAGGACCACCTCTGTGCCGTATACAATTGAGTACAGGGTAGCCCGAGTAGCGGTGCATATTGTGGTTCCATAAGCCCACAATGCTTGGATGAGTTTATCCATCCATGACATCTTGTCTTTGTCCACCATTTTCTAGGGAATGTTGGATAGGGTCTTGTTGAAAGCCTTTATCTGTCTGTTGGCCGCTGCATGGTAGTGGGATGAGTGGTTAGCCTTGATACTGTATTCTGGTTATAGTTTTTCCAATTCAGTAGAGAAGAATTTGGTGCCATTTTTCGTTAGTGTGGTATGAGGGACTCCAAATATGGTGATGATATTGATTTTCACAAAGCTGACAATGCTCCTTTCCCAGACTTCCTTAAGGGTTACGTCTTTTGCCCGTTTGGAAAAGAAGTCGGTTGCTGTGAGGATATACTTCAGCTGTTTGGCTGTGGCGGGGGGATATGGTCACATGACATCCATTCCCCAAACGGAAAATGTCCTGGACTACTTTCCCTGATGAAGTAACATCATGGGTTGGTGTATGAAGTTGGCATGAATTTGGAACGAGTGGAATTTTGCGGTAAAGTGCTCGCATTCTTGTTCCCATGTGGGCCAATAGTACCCAATCCTCTGAACCCGATGGGTAAGCTACGTCCCTAGTTGATGTGTTCCACATACTCTGACATGAACTTCAGTCATGACGGTGGTAGTTTCTTCTCCGTCAATGCATCTGAGGAGAACTTCATCGAGGCCTCATTTGTAGAGGACCTCTTGTTGACCTGTGCCGCCACGTAGGACAATGTTGATTTCCATTCACCGTATTTTCTCTCATTCATCCCCGTTTGATTGAATTTCTCCCTGTTGAAGGTAGTTTTCAATGGGGTTTATCCAACCAGTAGAGGGATTATATGGCTCATGGATAGGAATGATTTTTTGGATCTCCTCCGTCTTGGTCTAGACAAATGGAAAGACCATTCGGCGGTGATAAATACACATTAATGATTAATCCCGGTCTATGTTGACTACGGTTGTGGCCGCATTGGCTAATTTGACATCCTGTGCATTCTGAGATCGGGGAATATAGGTAAATGTTGGTTCTGTGGAAATTTTTTCCATTAACCCTCATACATGGTCTAACAGGGGAATCTGCTCCTCATTTTTAATAGCATAGTCATCATTGTCTTACTTAATGACCAGTTACTAGTCACCTTTAACCTTAAGGTGTTGTACTTGTGCCTGGAGTGTGAGTTCCAAGCCTCAAATGTGGGCATGATATTCTGCTTCATTGTTCGTAGATCCCTCTGACAAGTGGATGGAATACGGAAACACTTCCTTTTTCGAGGACATGAGCATTATCCCCAAGCCCACCTTCTTAAATTTGGGTTCTTCCATCTTCTTCCCAGCTGGGCTTCGGGATGCGCCGTGGAAGTACATTTCCCATGTTGGGTGCTCCTCTTGAACCATGAAGATGTCTTCATCCAGTATCTCGATGTCCGGTGCTTTAGTCCCTGTTGAGTGGTGCTATTCTACAAAATCTGCTAATGTCTGGCCCTTGATTGCATTCTGAGCAACAAACCAGATGTCAAACTGTTGCAGGATGACTGCCCATCGAGATAGTCACCCAGTCAGCATCAGGAAGCTGAGGGTGTACATTAATGGGTTATTACACGAGAGCAAATGGGCTTCATGATGTTGCAAGTAATGTCGTAACTTTTGAACTACGAAGACCAAGGCCACACAGTTGTTCTCGATGTTTGAGTTTCAAGTCTTAGCGTCAATCATCATTCGGCTGAGGTAATAGAGACTATTTTCACTACCGGTGTAATTATTTCGTGCGTGGAATGCTCCTAGTGCCACTCTTGGGCTGTCACGTATAGGATGAGTGGTCTTCCTTCGACCGGGGGCATGAGAACTGGTGGGATTAAAAGGTACCTCTTTAGGCTGTCAAACGCCTCTTGACAGTCATCTGGCCATTGGTACGTGACTCCTTTCTTCATTAACCTAGTAATGGGAAAACATTTTCCTTCAAGGTTGGTTATGAATCGCCTGATATAGGCCAAGTTCCCTTGGAATGCTCTCAACTCAGTGAGGTTGCAGGGAGGTGGCCAGCCAAGGATAGCCTTTGTCTTTTCAGGGTCGACTTCAATGTCTCAATGGCGTACAATGAAGCCAAGGAATTTCCCTGAGGTAACCCTGAAGGAGTACTTCAAGGGGTTCATCTCGATTCTATACTGTCAAATTTTGTTGAAGATGGTCTCAGGTTCTGACAGGTGATCTTAGCACTGTCTTGATTTGACCACCAAGTCATCTATATAACATTTGACGAACATCCCCAAGAATGGCTTGAAAATATTATTCATGGCGCGCTAATATGTGGTGCCAGCATTCTTGAAGCCAAAGGGCATGACCCTGTAAAAAAATATTTCATGAGGGGCCCTGAAGTTAGTGGTTACCTTGTCTTCTCCGACCATCCTAATTTGATTATAGCCGGAATAGTCGTCCAATATGGACAGAGCCTCATACCCGGCCATTGCATCGATTAATAACTCGATGATTGGGACTGGGAAGTCATATTTCGGGCAATGCCAATTGAGATCTCTGAAATCGATGCAGACACAGATTTTCCCATTCTTTTTCATGATGGGGACGATGTGGCCAACCAGATGGGGTACTAGACCTCCCAATTGAATCATTAATTAATGAGCTTATCGACTTCACCCTCTATTTTTGCGACATGTGATGGATGTGTCTTTCTAGAGGTCTGTTTATAGCCCTAGTGGTCTTTTGGAAGACCTAGATGATGCGTCGACACTTCGGGATCATGTCCCAGAATTTCTGTGTTATTACTGGAAAAAACAACCTGATGTTTCTTTAGGAAAGAGGTATATACCTCGTTCTCCTCTGGGGAAATTGTTGCACGAATGAGAGTAGGCCTAAGATCTTCCTCGGTGCCCAGGTTTATTTCCCTAAGCATATCCACCATGGTGGAGATACCCTCCTCAAATTCGGGAGTTGCATCTCTGAGGTCTTCCTCCTCTTCTTCTCCCAAATCCTCATCTTCTTGATCTAACGAGGGGAGATTTTTCATCACAGGTTCTTGGGGGTTTGAGGACGAGGCATCGCGGGCATCCCTTCTCGAGTATTCATCCCCAAATCGAGGGTTGGTGGATGTTCCCGCATTGTCATGCTTGGCCGTTGTGGATGATGTCATGATGATAGTTGAGTGTGTGTCCGAACTTGAACCCTTTCTCTAAATATGGTTGATGGGCAGTATGTAGTCTCTGCCAAACTGCCTGACGGGGTCATCAAGAACCACTTCCAGACCATTTGGGGCAGGTATCTAGTCAACACCATCAGCCAAAGGCTTCTTCCTATTTTTCTCATAGAAACCTGCGTCAATGTAGTGTGACTCGGAGAGCTCGAAAGGGGCCTTATCGGCGAGCTGTGTACTACTTTTCCCATTGACACAGTACTTAATACACTGGTGGTATGATGAAGGAATAGCCATGTGCTTATGGAGCCATGGTCTTCCCAGCATGGAATAGAATTCGGTGTTCTACCGGACCACCAGGAATTCCGAGTAAGCCACAAGGACTCCAAAATGGGTCTTTATCTTGATTTGTCCCATCGGCTTTTTCTCACTCTTGTCGTAACCTAGCAGAGTTGTGGCCAAGGGTATTAAATGACCCTCACTGTAGCCCAACATATGGAGTTTCTGTAAGAGAAAGAAGTTAACTTCAGAGCCATTGTTGATAATTACTTTACGGATCTCAACATCATTTAGTGTGATATACACATACAGTGGTTTGATATGTCCCTATATGACGACATATTTATCTTGATCGGTGAAATAAATCACCTCATTGCATTCAGATGAGCCAGTCTCCATCTGGTAAATCTCGGTGGCAGCTACCTCGGCTTGAAACTCTTAGGGGATGAGAAAGGATTCAATAAGTTCCTCCCTAAGGTTGGCTAACAATCTCAGGGCTCCCAGGATAGAAAGCTTTACTAGTACTGACGCTAGCTACTCAAGGATGTCATACTATTTCTACAACGTCCAACGCTTCTCTGCTGGCGGGGGAAATATAGCAGGCGGCTTGGGAGATGGAGTATGTGACGAGGAGGGACCAGTCGTGGGGTCAGATGTTGACGATGTTCCCATGTTCTAGGGACTCAGTCTGACTAGTCTATTTGTGTGCACTAGGCGGCTAGACGCTTATTCTTCCTATGATGGGTATTGCAGAATAACAGGGACCGAGTGGCTTCTTGTGGAGGTGGGGGGATATTCTTTCTCTTGTTGAGTCTGTTGAAGGGCTCTCCCATGGGGTTACCACGATATTGATGGTTTGGGCCGAGGTCCAACCACAGGGTTGGTTTCGACAGCAATTGCACCTCCCCTGGTATCCTCTGCCTCTGCGATTCCTCGTCCCGACTCCTCGTGTTGGGAACTCGGGTTCATGACCATATCCATTGTTAGGGAATGATTCCATAAGATGGATGAAGTTGATGGACCCAAATATTGGATCCTCATCATCTGACAGGTCAACCTAGTCGATCGTCCCTGATAGTTCCATTTGGTGGTTCAGTGCTCATGGCGCCATGTTTTGGGGCATGAAATCTGATAGCTTCAAGGCTAACTTTGGCCTTGTTCTGGATTTCCCATCTTGTGCTTGTATCGTCCCTTTTCGATTACACCAGGATGACTAGCTCGTGGAGGATTGTGAGTCTAGTACTGTCGGTTGTGCGGCATCAAGGGTTGTTGGCAGCAACACTGGACACTATAGCATAGCTCGGAGTATGCCCTGGGCTCGGTTGATAGTCTTCCGAGTCATCCAGTTATCAAATTTCTGCCCCTTCTTGTTGGTGACTTTCTACCACACCTCCCCTTTTTCGGAGTCGGTGGTAGAAATATATGTCACATGTGCTGGGGGTGGTCCCAGCTCATCCTGACTGGAAACTATCATCCTTTGCAGGAGGTCATTGAAGATGAAAAATTCCCAAATATTGTGTCCCAACATTCGATGGTAGGTAAAATAGTCTGGCCAGTCATCGCGGCCGACTTCTTTGGGTTTCCTCAGCTCTGTGAGGCGAATCATGTTGCAACTCAAGGCGACAATGAAGTAGATACGGACTTGGTCCTCATGGAATGACTATACTTGTGTTTTCATTCCTCAAACTGGTTCCACTTCGCCCCATTCTGATTGTCCCACTTAGGTGGAGGCGACTGTTGATATACAGGGGGCCCTTGACGATTTGGTGGTGGCCTGAGCATTGGAGAAGGCACAAGGGCTGGCTTTAGCGTGATAGAGGATGCTTCACATCTAGCTTCTCTCTTTGTGGGATCCTGCGAGGCAATTCAGGACTTCAAATTGGGCCACTACAGTGAGTCCTCAATTCTCTGGGAAATGACCGAGAGATGGCGGAAGCCGGTGGTTCACTCCACTAGTATGAGCAGAGTTCACAGCTCATCTCAATGATTGTTGATGCATATGGCCAACAGATCGTCTTGAGGCATTGGTTTGTTTAGAGAGTAGGTCAGACCATTCCATCTAGCGTTGAAATATGAGACCATCTCATTCTCCCTATGCTTGTAGTTCATGAGGTCGTTGACCATTGTCTTAGGCAAGGTTGAGTTGATGTGGAATAAGTACTCCTGCCGATGGTCTTCCCAGATTTTTATTTACTAGGATGGTAGACTCATATACCAGACAAAGGCGGACCCTTGCAAGGTCTGTATGATGCATCTGAGTTTCACTGCTTCTTGTTGTTCTTAATTCCCCATCATATGGTTGAAATAGGATGCTTAGTGCATCAACTGCTATTCCGGATCGCCTGATCCTTTGAAGAGAGGGAATTCAGGGCTCCCCAAATTTGGTGGTGGTGGTGTCTTGCTCACCCAATCCAGGTAGGGCTTGCACTATGGCTGTATCGGAGTGTGTCACCCCTCAATCGCTTCCAATGGAGCTATCACTGCCTCGATGGTGTTTGTGACACCCTGTTTTACATCCTGTTGGGCCCTGTCTTGGGCAGGTGTAGCATGAGGCATTGCTCTAGGATCTGGATTAGCTAGCACCAAGGGTGAATATTCTGTTCGGGACACCCTCAAAGGGTTCAGGCATAATTGCTTTGGTTGCTTCCTGAGTGGAGGGATGTCTTGGAATTCATCCGGATCCACATTTTGGTAGTTGGACGGACTTGGTGCCTCATTGGGCAGGGTAAAACTGGGTCCTTGAGGTGAACTTACTGGGAGTGCAAGATGTGGCTGCTCTGGGGATGAGAATTCAATAAGACAGTTCCTCTGGAGTAGCTCGGTGTTAATCCCCCTCAATTACTTCATTTCCTCTTCCTGTCGAGCAAACCTCTCTTCGAGCGTGAGTGGGTCGTTTTTGTCTGGAGGAGGGGAAGGATTAATGGTAACCATTCCTTTGTTCTTATCCTTGTTTGAAGCTCGCAGGGTAAGTTTAGGGAGGTTAGATGAAGGGGATTCCATGTTTAAAGAAGCCCTTTGGTTCCGATTACGCACACCTGGTGGTTCATTGTGGGTTGCGGCCTGACTAGAACCATCATCTCCCGATCCATCTTGATTTTTATCACCTTTGGTGTCACCCATGGGGTTAACCTCTATGGAATTGATTGATGCAGATCATGGGGTGGGGAAGATGTCATCTTCCAAATAGGAAGAGGACATCCCGCGTCTTTTACTGGCCAACCTTTTCATGACCTAGGATTTCCCTTGGACTCCATGATGAACGGTGACGTGGACAGTTCTTTGATGAGACTTTATGGTGTGCCTTCCTATTAGAGGGAATGATGATTCAAATGAAGGGATAGGATGAGAACCTCCACTTCTGACTGTCCTCCCTAGATAAGAGAATACTGACTCTCGTGGGGGCGGTTGTTGTGGAGGGGGTAATAATGCCCCTAGCCCTGAGGGCTAGGATTGGATCCATTCCTTAGATGGTGGTTCTCTACCCGTTTTTATTGGTCTTACGGGGGAATATGTTGTTAAAAATTCCTCGGGCCCTGCAGGCTGGGGTTGACCCTGGATTGCGGCAGTGGCTGCTGCTATTGCTACCTTCCTGATCTTGTGCGCGCCCATTCGGGAGTGAACTGGGTTTGGTGCCTAGTTCTTTGGTGAATCAATCCCTTTTGGGGAGGCAGACAAAGATTGCTGATTGGTCACTCTTAGGCGAGAGGCCTGTTGTATGCTCTCGGTGGCCTGATTCAAGAGTTCATGAATGGCTTGTTCCCATTGGGCCAGACGCTTCCAGGGCTCACTCAAGGCCTGACTCTGATGGGCGTGTTGCTTTTCACAAATAGGGAGACCACTCGATTTCTGTCTTGATGTGATGACGTTTCATGACACCATGCCAAACAGGTTCTTCTGGGGGGTGCAGAGTAAAAGGAAAAGCTCCGTGTTCTCCCTATCCCATGATATGGACTCCCATTGGGGCTTCATCAATAAGGCAATGCAACTGGTGGAGCGCACAGAGGCAGGATATATCAATGTTTCCTTTATGCCTCTTGGGTCACCGTTGCCGCGCCAAAGTAAGAGCTTCCAGGTCAATGTGACGTAGGAGTTCTCCTATTGTCTCGGCGTGGTCTACATACCTGTCGTAGGGCAGGAAGCTTCATTTTAGCTGGCGGAGGGTTTTCCATATATTATTGCCGATATCATGCACACATTCTTCCAACAATTCTCTGGGAATGTCGAATTGAGAGGTGTCTATGGGATTAAACATAACTGGTATATCATCCCTAACTAGTCGTTTCCTCAGGTGCAACATGTCGGTGTATTCCTCTACTCGTGACTCATCTACCTGGTTGGCCCAACTGAGATTCCCACTGATAGTGTGGCCGGAGGCCGTGGGACTGCTTTGTGCTGAATCATCACATGGGTGATTCCGAGGCGGTTCAAGAAGATGAATGTGGCCCCAGAACGCCTCTTGATTGAAAAAGGATGTTGTTGGTGACTAACTGGGAATCTGACATGCTTGATTTTGTCCTTCTATGTGACTCGGAATACAAGGGCTTTTCTGTACGTGATTCGGTAGGGGGAGGACCTTCCTGTCAATTTGATATGTCATTGCGAGGAGGAACTTTTCAATGTGGGCTGCAATTGTTAGGAATACCATCACAACTTGACGCATCATTGCATAGAATACTTTTGCAGTGCACACCCTGAGGAAGACCTCCAAGAAGTATTGCAGTAAGGGGAGGACCTTCTTGTTTCTGAGCGTTGTTATTGGTAGGGCCTTCTCAACAACTAACATCATGGTGAGGAGGACCATCATGGTTTGATGTTTGGTGTGTATCCTGGGGAGGACCATCAAGACACACAGTGACAAGGGGATGGCCGTCTTGTTGCCTGGGGCCACTATGGGTAGGACCTTCGCCATGGCGGCTGTGATGATGAGAACTAACATTACAGCTACCGAAGGGAGAATATTTGTGGGGTACACACTAGGTAGGGCCTTTAGAATGTACTGCAAGGAGGGGAGGGCCTTCTCGTTGCTTGCTATCTCTCTGGGTAGGAACACTGTTATCATGGTGGCGAGGACTACCACCGGGATCTGATGATCGGCTACGTGGGGTGTCGTTGCGACATAACCACTGGGGAGGGCCTTTAGGATAGGCAACGACATGGGGAGGGGCTTCTTGTCATGATGAGATGTCACTTCAGGGAGTACCTCTATAGTTGTGACTATGATATCGAGGACTACTATCATAATCTATGGTCCCACTTCATGGAGAGCGTTTTCAGTGTATACCCTAGGGAGGACCTTCAGGGTGGACCCAACAATTGGAGGACCTTCTTGCTACTCGATCTTCTAGTCATGTGGAGGGTTTCAGTGACTCACATAAAAAGAGGAGCTCTCGTGATAGATCATTGTATGCCTGCGGGGAAGGCCCCCTTGGGTGCTCTAGGGAGGACCTTCAGAGCTGCTGGTAGTGACATTTCAGGGAGGACCATCGCAACTACTACTGCCTCTCCCATAATATGGTAATGGGTGGGTAGTGTTCTGAACCTGCGATGCGTGCTTAACGGCCTTGGGACCCCAGCTTCCAGTAGAGCGGAGTCATGGACCCGCTCTTTATATTCCAGCTGCCTTCGGCATGTTCGAGGTGCATTCTGGTGGGCAGCGGGGACCATCTGCTGTTGTCAGCGGCCTGCGCCTTAGGGTCCCTGTCTAATTGGGTCCCGTGATGCTTCCGGGATATGTCAACAAACATCTTTACTTTTATCAGGGATATATGCCTACTCTGGAGCATCCACCGTGATGGACAGGTGTCCTCTAGTTGGAACGAGTGAGGCAGCTTGATCTGGTTGCCCTTGTGTCGAGGAATATAGACAGAGACCCTCCTAGGTGAGAGTAGGGATGCAGATCTTCTCCGTGGTGGCTCTCTCATCTCTTAGATGAGTATCCTCAATTTGGGAGATGGGCACACGGGCCCAAATCCTTGCTGTTTTCGCTGATGCAATTACACTATTGCAAGTCTACAAGATATGATCTGGGATCAGTACCTGCTCCTCCATCGTTTCCAGGATATGTAGAGAGACATATTTGGGTGGAACGGGTATGAAGGCCCATTCCAATATCGGAGTAAGAATATCCTACTCATGTCCTCCAGTAGACAGTGGGTACTGACTATTCTCCTATGTCGGGGCAGGTGAATGATTCTGCCCCTGAGCCAGGATATTTCAGTTTATCACTCCGTTTTCTGCCACATCAGGATGGTGGACTTTACTTTCATCCACAGTGAGCTTGCCCTACATATGTTGGTTTCCCATGGTATCGAGTTGGTGGACTTGGTTGGCAGGGAGATATTCCCCCCTATTATTTTCCGCCACATTGGGATGTCGAGCTTTGTTGATCGCCACCATGCATGAATGGTAGGCATCAAGAGGATCTGCTTGGAGCTGGTCCTGCAGACGTTGGGTCACCACCACGTCTGTTTGGTGGGCTTCACGACCCTGGACTGGGAGAGGTGATTTCCAGGTAGGTGTCGTCCTGCGTGAGCAACATGCTTTATGAAGCCCAACATGGATGCACGCCTGCTCATATGATACAGCCATATATGGATGGCGGGCTTTGGAGGAGAAAACAAGTTTATGTGCCTGTTCATGATTTGTCTCCATGACTAGGCAGCGGAGCTCCACCTCGGTGACAAGGGTGATGACTGTTCCCTGGTTTTATGTTTTTCACCCTCGTCGAGTGGTCTGAGGGTCCAGAGCTCAGGGAGTTTGGGCCTGGATCCTCGGGGTAATGTAATCCTTGGAGAGGGGATATTGAGTCAAGGACTCTCTGCGATGATGTTTTCCAATAGGGGCCTTGCAACGAAACCCCCGTTTAGCCTGGATGAGGTCCTCAGTGTCGACCTTATCTGCCTCCCTATGATAAGGGAGGTACGTGTTGTTTGGTTTTGACGATAAACTCCCAAAACGGTTGGAGACAGCAATAGGGGCTGTCTGGATCTGCCTTCGCGGCCGCTGCTGGGTGGGCAAACGGCTGGTCTTGGTGGATTGGAGGGCGTGCATGGCCGCCTACACCGTCGGGAGGGTACCGTTCACTTCAAACACTCGTATTAACGCATCTGAGAACCAGTGTCAGGTGATGGGGTCACCCGTTGGTGAGGACTTCTAGTAATTGCGTTGTTGGAAGCACGTGCTTGAGAGTTCCTTCATACCGCCATTGGATTGAAGGGAGTACTGTGTGGTACCTGTAAAAATTTTAACAAATACAAAGAGAAAACCTGTCAAAGTAGAATCTCATGATCCCATGCGTAATTAATGACCTTGCTTGGCCCTCCTTGTGAGTAGAAGGGGGCACACAAAGGAATTGGGTTTAATACATCATTATTGGTTACAGGCTCACATCAGGTTCACCATTTTTTGTCTCAGAGGTGCACGATGGTGTCGTGGGTAAGAAACATGCACTACCCAATAGTTGATTAGAGAAGGTTGGGTTCTACTTTATCATTAATACCGGGTGCACAATTTTCTTCCTCGAAACGCCCAACGGTTCCATATCCAGTAGTACATGGACCTGCTTTCCAAAGGTAGGCGTTTCTTAGGTGGTAAGACCAGCAATACTTAAGAACTCACATTGGTCGAGAGGATGGGATGTCGGGCTCATCTTACCCTTTTTGAGGGGAATTATTGCTTGTTCTGGGACTCTCTTATAGATTTATGACATGTTCATATGTTCGAGAATATTTGGTTTATACCCAAGCATAGTATCCATGGATTACTCCTGGTTGGTAATGGTCAGCTAGATGTCGGGGTTCAAAATCATTTATTCCCGAGGTTTACCATCCCTCATTGGATTAATGACCCCGAGGAATCTGGACTCATTGAGATGACACTAGGGTTGGTACGATGAACTGACATTAAGATAGTTGGGTCAACCAGTTGTTGGGCTTGAACCTTAGGGAGGCTTCCTATGTACACTGCCAAGGAGACATGGATCAAATTCGAAGTAGTTCAAATTGGGGTGTCAGAGAAACGACGTGAAGGTGGACTCGGGGGTCCAATGGTGATCTGTCTTGAACCACGTGGAGGCTTGCTACATATACCTATGGTGGGGAATCAAAGTCCGTGTAGTTCTTATAAATGGGGATTACACTCTGAGCCATCCCAGGGGAGGATGTCATGGTCGATTCTTACTCTAATCCCACGTGAGTCATACTCGGTGTGAAAAACAAGAGGCACCAGGGACCAGATGATCACGTCGTGAAAGGTGTGTCCATGAGAAGTGGGGTGGGGCTTACGCATTGAGTGGCCAATAAGGTCGGGGCTTACTCCGGGATGGACGGCCAGGGCGACAAAGTGCAACATGAGAGGGAAAGAGGTGCTGTTGTGCCTATCGCATCTCTTGTTCCAGGGGGATGTACGGAAGTGCATAGGGGATTCATTCTGATGGGTATTTTACTACCCCCCGAAAAAAAGATAGGTGCCCTGGCCCCTGCTTACCATGGGGATGTAAACACAAAAAGACGTGCTGTCGTGCCTAAAAGTTACATCACACAGGTCTGGTGGCTCTAGTGGCGGCTTCGGCTCGTGGCCGATAAGTAGGCCAATGAGGGAGTCATGGAGGATCAGGCTGGATTGGAAGGATTTTATATGGCTCAGGGAATGGGAAATCCGAAGGATTTGAAGGGACAGACAGGGGTATGGGTGGTGGCGCCCTTCGCGTAGGGAAGTGCTTCGCGGTTGGAGAAGCCGTCCGCAAACCAGCGTGGACCGCGGACTGATGGGCATCCTGCGAACTAGGGTGGTTCGCGGAACGGTGAGCATCCCATGAAAAAAGGTGGTTCACAGCTTCGGGTTCGATCCACATACCAGGTTGGTTCGCGGAGGGTTCCATGTGAGCAATGGCGGCCATGGCTGGCACCGGTCCGGGGTTCGTTGGTCAGGGTTTCACCCGTGTAGGAGGATGATACGCGGTGCGGTGGATTGGAATATGGGCATAAACTCCCTAGTCTGCGGGGAGTGAATCCACGGAGGGGTGATGGTTCACTGTCTTATTTTCCTTGCAGTTTTAAGTTCGTTGTTCACCAAGTTAATAATCATTCTCTGGTTCCTTATTAATTCATTCCCAAGTTCATACCTGCTCTGGATCGCGAACTGGAACATCACTGCGAAATCCTAATCCTTCCTTCGAAATCCTTCCACCTGAATTTGATTGATCTCCTTCCTAATCCTCTCTTATCTTCCCCTCGATCTCCTTTTATAGAGTGGGGAAAAGAATTTATCTATGGTCTTGCGGAACCTTTTGTAGAGGCCCACGACTGGGAACCCAATTCACGGATGACCCGGTCAATCCGCAACTCACGGGGGGGGGGGGCATCAAGCACATCTCCCCCGCGAACCAAATGATCTCGGGGATTGATTTGCAGCCGCGGAGGGTTCCGCCTCCATTTCATGAACGAAAGCGGATGCGGACCAGTCTTGTTAGGACGGTCTGCGGCTGGGGGTGGTTCGTGACGATGGACCGGATCAACACTCTTCTTGCTTCGCACCCACGGAGGATCTCCTCCCCCATTCCGCGAATGATAATAGTCCGTGTAATGGGTGCTTCGCGGAACAAGCCGCGTGGTTTCATCATTTGGACCGGTCTGCGGAGCAGTTCAGCTATGTGCATCCTTTGAGTTTTCTCCATTCGTCCCCCAAATTCTTTAGGGGGAAATTGTGTAGAATCTCCTTTGCAGATTTTTCAGGACCCTACAGATATAGTTCAAAAATAGTACTAGAAGGATAAAATATTCTTTTCACTCGTAGTTATTGGGAATTTCAATTTTAATGTAATAAGAATGACATTTTTCATTGTAAAAAGTATGTATCTATTTTTATAAATATTTAATGAGTATGGAAAGATAAAATATAATCTTAATGTTCACAAATTCATTGATGAAATAAATATATATCTTGATCTATTGGAAACCGATAGTGAAAACTAGACTATAATATTTCTTTCATTGAAAAAAAACTAGAAAAATGATGTTTTCATTTATATTATAATAAATATGAAAGAACACAATGGACATTAATGTATCATTTTAAGATGTATTCCATTAAAACATCATAAGTTACATGGGATTAAAATAAATGAGTCTCATATTTCATTGGTGAAATTTCTACCTTTAGTGTTTTATAAAATTTTAGATGATAATGTTAAAACTTTTGAAATTGAGGTTTTCCTAATATTTAGTATATTTTTTGAGATAACATTAAGCTTTACTATGTATAAAAAATTAAAAAATACATTAAATTAATCTTTATAATTTGTATATGATAATTCCCCCAAAATTTTTTGATATAAAAATCTATATAACTAGGTATTTTACATTGTAAGTTAATGTTGGAAGACCCCTACATTATTGATGGATGTGTCCCATATAGGGATATTTAAATCATACTATTTTATCAAAACTATATTTAAATGTTTAAGATCATTAAATATATTTTTAATTTTATAATATTCATTTTCTCCATTAGTTATCGAGGTCATTTTAAGTCTTTTAAGAAAAATAAAAATCAACCTGAATGATTTATTATTGATTTTTATGTACAATGAGTTTCTCAAATATTATTTAAGGTAATTTTATAATAGTGAGACATGATTCAACTTAGTTTGATGGGTTTGATAACACATCTCAATTATCGTCCAATACTAAGTTGAAAACATTACAATGTTTGGTTCTCAATTGGGGAAAATATTATCATTTTTTCATGACCCTACCATATTGGAAACCTCTCTCTGGAATGTACTGAAGATAGGAGTGAACTCCAAGGAACAAATCCTTTATATATTTTGTTAGTGACTAGAAATGAGGGTATAAAACATGAAATGATAGAAATTATACTTATAAATATGAGGATAATAATTAGACCGCTCATCAATTCAATAATATAACATATAACAATATCCCAAAATAATATAAAATGGAATATATGCCATAAAAAACATGTCACCAAATTAAAATAATGAAAGTAAACACTTAGGTAGGAAAACAAACTTAAACTCCAATGTTATTTATAGTGTCCTTTAAATCGATCTCCAATACCACCCAAGAAACCACGAAATTATTGTATATATATGAAGGTGAGAATAAACATATAAATAAGAAGGATCTTCCTCTAGAATACTGAAGAAAATGTGAATAAATCATAATAATTCTTTAGGGAATAAAAAAATGAACCAACTATAAATTATTAGGTCAAATATTACCCAACCACAACAAGGATAGCTCACCAAATATCACAACCATGAATAATAACATTATAATATAGGAATATAAAAAAGGGTACCTTGAACCAATTCCCCATTTGTTTTTCACTCTCGTGTCCTGATGATAATCATCCTTAAAATTTAATCCCTTATATATCCATACAATCATATAATATTTATATATTTTATCACAGTCAGTGTGGGTCAGGCCATATCCCAACCTACCCCAACTCAAAATGGGTATACTTTTCTCATTGTAACTAGTCCAAATCCAGAACTGTGTGTCTATATGCATTACAATAGGGTATCATGAACATGAAGGACACCACCCTCATTTCATACTCCTATCATTCATGACACTCACTATGAACCTTCGTCATAGCTACATAAAAAATTTAGCAGGCATTTAACATACAATATATTTATGATGTTATAAACTATATTGTAATACATAAATTAATCCAACACATATGATACTATGTTTCCAGAGAAGGTAAGGGAAGTTTTTGTAGTCAGCAATCGATTACCTCACCATCCTAGATGTGTAAAACACCATTTAGATCCCAAAATAATTATGTATCAATAAGGTTATCTTTATCTGGAGGTGTTTATCTAAAATTAAATGAAAAAAACAAATAATACTAGGAAAAATAATCACAACAGAAAATATTTCTCACTAATATCGTAAATCCACATATCAAAACAAACAACGCAATCTCAAAATCATTAACTATCAATTTCTACCATCACTACAACATAATTAAACCCTCCATAAACATAAAAAATAAAAAACTATGTCCCATGTTCCATTTTAATTACTTAATTTATGTATTTTAGGGTCAAAATTTACTAGACATATTAAATTTTTTTATTCCATTTTATTCTAAATTTATTGAAATTAATCATTTATTCAATACCTTTGTTAATTCCAGACAATACTCATATGTTTGAAATATTAAATGCTTAATTTATTCCCATAACATATTCATTAAGAATTTTTTCATCATCAATAGAATTCTAGTTCAACCAGAAACACTAAAACAACACCACAACCATCCAACCTCCTAATTCAAAACTAAATGAAAACACAACCCATTCCAATAATAGAAAATCAACTCTACACCTATTTCACCAAAAAAACATCCCCCCAACATCTTAAATAATAATATATCGAAACATACAATCAATAATCATTAATGGAAATAAAAAACTATAACAAAACATAAAAAACTATAAACCAACTACATTAATCAACCTCTAAATTCAACTTTTTATGGAATTTCATTATATTAATCCAACTACTTTTTCATATGAAAAAACATTTCAATTCATGGTTCCATAAAACTAATTCATTAACAAATTTACATAAATAAATATTTATAACGGTTTATCCTATCGAGTCAATAACAATGTTTCTCTCAAAAATTTCTAAATAGTAATATATTCTTATGAACAATAAAGGTAGTCATCAATAACATTAGAGAATCCCTAAAAACATGAAACCACAAGTGATTCACCCCCTCCCACATCGCATCTCTAGTTAATGTTTTCATATTTATAAAGAAAATCCATATTATCATCTCAATTAAAGAAATAGATTTATTCTTCCACATTTCATACATCTATAGAATTACCGAATCCTCTACCTCAATCAAAGCAATGAACAATCGATGTATAAGGGAGTGACAAAATAAATAGAAACAATTAAAACCGTGGAGAGGGGAACCCCATCAACCTAGGAATTTGAACAAGGTAAATATGTAATACAAGGATAAATTTTCATTAAAGTTCATTGAATGGTCACAAAAAATTTAATTAAGGGTTCACATATTTTAGAGAAATGATATAAGGATAATGAAATTTAGATGAGCTCTAGAATTTATTTGTAGGGAATAATGCACCGAGTCATGATGTAACATTACATCATCACCTAATAAATGGGGTATCTCAAATTGAAATATGAAAATGACATAGTGTGTCCTCTATATCTATCCCCTCTTAAACATAGTCAAATTTACAAATCCTATAAGACTGAGGCAGGTCTGTGTCGTGATCCAAACATCTTGACATAATTAAACATAAAACAGAACATTCAAAATGATCATATAAGATATCATGTTTCTATACTGGAAACCATGATTGAACATACATTAGGAAGAAACATATAAATTCACCCTCAAGTATTCGTTACTTTATATCCATGAATTCACTTTGAATTGTAATTTTTTTCAAAATCTCTTAAACTCTACCAAGTCACTCTCTTTCCGTAAACCAACCCTCTTGAAATGACTAATATTTCTTGAAATAAAATTTTGTAAGGTTCAACAAATTTCAAAATATCACCTATGAGAATATTTCTTCTTTCATTATACTACAGTTATCCATTCATAACACAACTTTTATGGCCACATGGAAATCAATTTCTCCAAATAAGAATTTCAGCTCAAACACCACTTCTATGGTACCCCCACCTCCTGACACCTCCACCACCCAAATAATTCAATGTGTGGATCAAAAATAGTCTATAAAATTAACTTATATAACTCTTAAATGGTTCTTATATTCTAAAATTGAAATTAACATATAATATAATGTGAAAACTGCTAAAAACACACCCTAGGAGATACCTCTCAAATAGAGGCATTGAAATTACTAAAGCATAAAAGTTTCCCATGGAATAAAAACCCCCAAAATAAAAACCAGAAATTAGCCTCATCTACATCAACCCATAATATGGAAATAACATACTAAATAATACCACAATGATAAATACTTCCCCACAAGTATGTCTAAAACTAAGATACTGATCAATAATCTAGAGGATTGACTACTCAAGGAATCCATCTTGTAACCCCAAGGGATAACCACACCCAATGGAAACCATATACCATGAAATCACCACCATTGACTCATTATTTACACTACATTAGTATCCCTACCAAAGTAAGGTAAATCCAAAGTACAATAAAATGGCATGGGAAACCACTCAAATTGGAATCCCTCCATAAAAGGTTATCATCTGAATAGAAAAATTGGAAGGAACACATCGGTCAGCCATGACAGATACTCAACATCCCACATTCTAATTGAAAATATTGTCCATAATGGGGAAAATGTTTATGAAATTATATTACTTTTTTTAAATTTCTACCAAAATGACTTTTAATTTTAAAAAATGCTCACTCAATCCCATAGAATAGAAATATTTTTTTATTACTTTTGAAATCATTAATTTGTAAGTAAACATGCTCACCAAATATATTAAGATTAAATTTCAAAACCACTTAAGAATAAATATATTTAAATAATGGTACATGGAAACACTTTGAGAAAAAAAATTCAATACTTTCAAATAGATATAACCAATTAAAAAAGGGAATATTTTTATCGACACAAAACATACCCTTATTTATACTATCAAACAAAACATATCCCATTTTATCTAAATACCATTATAAAATTACTATCCAAACAACCCTACAATCAAATTATCCAAACCCTATAACAACCTAGATTATAGAGTAAAAAAAATTTAAGTGTGTCGCTATAAAATTGTAAACAGACTCCAGCTTACCGACCATAGTATTCCAAAATCAAGGAATGCCCAAGATCTAATGCCATTATTGGTCATTAGGAGGGAGCTCTAAATCCATATACCTCGTAAAAAATCCTCATAAATCATTTAATATAATTAGTCATCTAAGATTGTAGTATAACACTCTTTTAAATCACTTCTGCATGATCATTCACCCCTAATCATAATTTCATCCAAAAACATCCACCATCCATCAAATATTTTTCCTTTAGAATTTTTCAAAATGAAATTCACATTTTTTTTCTATAAAAAGGTGGTTTAGAAACTGAACCATAAATGTAAAAATTTAGATCTTAAGAGAACATACACTTATCCCCTTTGTTGGAACTGAAGGAGTTCCTCTATAAACTAATCCTTTCGTAACTAGGGAACAAAAACCTCTTTGATTATGTAAACAATCACATCCCAATAAATACATTATGATCAACCATGATTCTCTATCAATGATACTCACAACACCCCTCAATGAGAGGTAATTTGAATGTCATCTCAAAATAGAAATATTATCTTCATCGGTTCAATGATGACCTCAGCCCTTTCAAACCCCAACTCAACTACACAACCTAATTATATATCATGTAACATTGTAAATTCCTACCATAGAAACCTAGATAACACCTTATTAAATAACACTTTATAATTCTCATGTAAAACACCTTGATGATGCACCCATAAAAAATCATTATTCCAATCTTCAAAATAAATAATATAAAGGAAAATATATCACACCAATAGAAAGGTAAACAAAAAAACACCACATGAATCACATGTAGCCCTACCCCTCAAAATTATTTGAACAATTGATCCATCATAAAAAAATATATTATATTTCAGAAATCATTATCATCTTTTCATCATGAAAAAAAACCGATTCACCAACCCCAAACCATCGTCCATTAATCTATTGAGAATATAAACTTTTCATTCCTCCATCCCTCCAATAATGTCTAACATAAAACCAGTGAAATAATCTTAGATAGTGAAAGGACATAAATTATAATCTTTATTGAAAATAAAATCATAAATAGATTAAAATCACTAATGTTATTCTCAATATTATCTTATAAGAAAAAATTCTATAGAAATATATATAATTTTCATTGAATCCCACACCTTAAAAACAAGAAATATTTATAAGAAAACTTTAAATATTGGAAATTAATTTTTTCATTATTTATGAAAAATTATCCAAACAAATATTTTAAAAAATTATGTTACCCATTTTAAAAGAACTCTCTAAAAATCAATTAAATATATTCAAAAAAAATCCAGTTATTAAAGAAAATATATTTCAAAAAAACAAGCCATCATTTAATCATATCTATAAAACAAAATTGAACCTCAATATATATACCACTATACAACATGGAGTGACTTGGGTAAATTCGAACACTCACGATTTATATAATTTTTCTAAAAACATATCATTACTAATTTAGTCCAAATTGAATACCCAAAATTCAAGCCAGTTTATCATATCATGTGTTACATGATATTAATAATTTATCATAAAACTAAATTAAGCATTAACATTATTTCAATTAATCCATCGTAAAACTCTATATAATTTAAACTATACAAAACATGATGACCACCATACTATCTTAACAATTCTCTTCATAATAACTCAAATTCCATGAATTATAAATTCTTACATGCCTACATGATATTTGTTTTGTGAAACTCATATAACCGTGTCATAATATTAATCAAATAAGTATAAATATTCATAATTTATTATAAATGAAATTAAAATTGACACATAGAAATTTCAAATTGGATTATGATATATAAATTTATGTTATATTGTTCAATGGTATTTTATGTTCTTAGAAAATAAATTTTATGAACAACATCCTAGGTAAAAAGAAAATCATTAAAAAATAATAGGGATAATTTTAAAAACATGAATAATTGATGTTTTCCATTTACCTATGATGGATTTCATTATTTCATAGGTTACTATGTTTATAAAAAAAATTATATTCCTTTAATCACACTATGTATGTAAATTATTTAATATATCATCATCTATGGTTTCATATGTACAAACCATGGTATAAAAGAATCCACTTATGATATAAGATGTAAGTGAACTATTAATGAATTGAGACAAAAAATTGCAATGAGGCCCCAAATAATACCTCATGTATATCCAAAAAACATGGACATAAGTTACCATGGAAAAAAATCTAATCTTGAAGAAAGGAATTCATTAATACCCCTTTTGATCATTCCTCCTAATCACCATAGTTTTAACACAAGAAAAAACAAATATGATATATTTACCTCTACATGGTATCTACCTTGCAATTAGAGTTGTCTCCCCAAAGTTGTTTAGTAAGATTATAGTCCTTATGTAGGATAATAGAGGGATAATCACTTATATCCTAGTTTCTATCCCACTCTAAATTACACACTAAGTTAGACTAACATTGTTATGCTATCGTTACCATGCAATCCTCAATAGTACATAACTCGAAATTCTATCATTAATATCATCCATACATTTGACACTGAATTTTAATGATCCTCCACCTTTAGAAACCCCAGTTAGGCCTAATGTGAAGATGAAAGTGACCCCCCATGGTATTACACTTATAGGTCTCAGGTTGGTCACCAACACTCAGGGTATGAAACACTAAAATGTCTGGTATTTCCCTCATAAATCCTAGGATAACAATAATAAATCCACTAATAATTTACATAATCTTAAATATATCATGATATACTCATATTCCACAATGTATTATATGTTATAAAAATATAAGTACCTATAGTAAAATACCAAAGGTAAACTTCAAGGTAGGAACTCTAAATAGTTCCATGATCAGAGTTACTATGATGCATCTCTGTCCCCATGATCACCATAAAATATGAGAAAAAATTATATATATATATATATATATATTCATTAAAATACATGTATACTCTATAGGATCATCCTTAGGATAACTCATATAAATATTCCTGAAGAATACTAATGCTTAGGAAAATGTAAAACAAGACAAATTTTCACCTATCAAGTCAACTATCAACAAACGTCACTGAGGATCACTCATAATATATCAAATCTAAGTATAATTACAAAATAATATAATAATATAGAAAAAGTTTATGTTGAACATATTCCCCACTAGTTTTTTAATCTCATGCAGGGAAGAAAAATATCATGGTACTTACATCCCTTCCATATTCGTACAGTGGCACATTATATACAAGTTAAGTCACAATAAATGTATGTTAGGCTATATCCCTACCTAAACCCACAAACACATGGTCTAATATTCTCATTGGGATAAATTTCCAACCATAAACACACATTTGTTTCAAATATATTTTGGTATCATGAACATTATGTAAATCAAGCTTATTCAATTGTCCAACAATACAATACCCCACTATGCACCATCATCATATCCACCAAACCAGGTTACCCAGTATATCACATAATATAGCTTTAAGCCTATAAAATATATATTATGATACCTAATTTGAGCCATTAAATCTCATACTGTTTCTTGAAGGGAAACTATATGAGGGAGAGTTTCCATCAATCTGTTCTTTTAATAACCTGATTATTTAGGACAATTACCAGAACCCAAAATACATGGGCATCTATAAGGTTATCTGACTCCGGTAGGGTATGAAAAAAATAGAAGGAAATAAAAAATATAACATATGTACAAAAAATCCTAAAAATGGTTATCACTAAAATAATTCTACCGTAACCCATAAGAATCAACATATTCCCAGAAACATTCAATAGCAATATCCACTACCTCTATAAAATAATCTACCCAATTATTAACATTAAACAACCAAAAAACCATTTATCAATTTTCTATTTTAAACACATTATTTAACCATCTATGTAACACCATTTACCAGCTATATTACATTTTGTATAACAATTTATTATATATATATTGACAACCATTATTTTAAAAATTCTTAAGTTAATTCATTCCATATCCCATCTGTTTCAATTATTAATATCTCATTTCCAATATATCGTGTATTATCTTATATTCTACTTTTCTTATCAGATTTATTATTATTAGTAACATAACATTATTAATAAGAAAATCTAGAATAACCGTAAAACCACATAACCAACCATTGGAATACCATTCGACAACACATTCTATGAAACATGTGGAAAACAAACCTAACCCTATTGAAACATACACCCCATCAACCCAAAACCGTCCATAAAATTTCCCTATGCACTTTCAAAAATTTCAAATAAATGATAAAACCACAACAATATCAATAAAAAAAAAGAAACCAATAACATTAATAAAACTCTACAAAAAAATTTGTATGTAATGACATCATGTTAATCCAAAAACTATTGGAAGATCAATAACACAATAATTGTATATTACTTAAAACAGTTTAATTTCGATATTTATATGATTAACCTTCTCTTAATGGCGATCCAATTGATTTAATCACAATAAAAACAAATAAACATTTCTAAATAGTGAATATTTCTCAATAATGATAAAGGAAGTCATCAATCTCACATAAAAAGACATGGAAACATACATCAAAATGTGATTAAACCCATCCAACTACACATTACTATTCCATGTGATTTTATTTAGTAACATAATCCCTAAAATCCACAAAATTAAAGTAACATCATGGATGGGATGCGATGATCCTGTAAGGGGTGCTGATCAAGGTAGGGTTTCCTGTCACCACGTCTTTCTTCTCGGCGTGGGGTTGGCTGCTGTCCATCTCCTCTATGTGATTCTCAGTGAGATCCGACATGTGGTGACCTTCTTCCCTCCCCTTCTTGGTCTCGATCGTCTTCGAGAGTCATGTTCTCTCTGTGGCGGCTTCGGAGTTCTGCGGTTGGCTTCGGGAGTCAGTTTCTTCACCTCAACCATGGATTTATCGGAGGCATCCTCGACTTCTGGTGGTCAGCTTCGGATGTCGGTGTCTCTCAGCGATGGCTTCGCAGTTGAGCTTCTTAGAGCATCTCAACCAGCTTCGTTGGTTTTTCCCAGGTCGGCTCGACATCGATGCTCTGCGATGGTGATGATCTGAGCGTCCATTGTGGAGGGTCTCCGGATTGGATCCGTAGGCGTCATCCCTAAGCGATGGCTCAAGATATGGGATTCGTCTAGATCTTGGTTGCTTTTGGGTTGCTACGCCGGTGATCTGTGTCATGGAAGCAATTTGGGTGGATTGTGGTGATCTCTGCATTTGGGATGGATGGAGGTGACAGGTTGTGTGCTCTAGTTTTGTGTAGTGTTTGGTTTGCTGGAGTCCATGCTACGATTTCTTCTTAAGAGTGACCTTATACCTTTTTGGTTCCTCATGCATTTCACGGTTCGTCTGTTTAGTAATCTGTTGAGGGTTTATCTATGGTTTTGATTTGTCTGGATCCAAACCAAGAGTGTCATTGCTAGTTCATATCTACATGGAACCCTCAATGGAGTCCTTCCCTTGAGGTGGTGTTGGTTCTTCAAGTCCTGGGTGATGAGGACCCGGTTTTATTCTCCTTGGTTTGTCTTCCTCTTCGGGCTGCTGTGGATGTGGTTGGAGATTTTTCTAGCTGCAGTGGGGTGCTTCTAGAATCGTCTCTGGTGTTGGGTCTCTGAGATGTTGAATGTGTGTTGGTTATATCCCATTTATGTTTTGTGATTTGGAATGGAAGGATATTGGTTTGAATGTTTTTTGGATTCATTCATGCATAGATGCTTTTGAGACTCTGATTCTGAAGATTCAGCCAGTTGGGATCTCATGTAACATGCCCAAAAAGAGGATTCAATTTTGGCATTTCACCTATGCAGGCTTCATGGATTTAGATGTTGTAAAGGGTATGGAATCATCCATAGGATCAGGCATGTGCTTTGACACAAGACACTTGTTGGTCGTACAGTCTGGGAATAGTGGAGAGTTTTACATGTTTCTAAAATGTTGGGGAGAGGATGATCCATGGTGTCAGTCTGGTTTTATTTTCTTGGTCTCCATGTCATGTAATGTTTTAAGTATTGAAGTCTATTCGGGTTTCCCCCCCTTCTCCCTTTAAAGGGGGATTATCATAAAAAAAATATACGACCTTCGGGCCATTGGAAGATGAATCATGCAAAATTCATACATAAATACAGTTCTCTAATCCCATTCCTGAATAAAGTCTTTAACGAGATACTTTGTAAGGTATAGGGGTAATATATGACCTTCCAAACATCCCACATGATGGGAACCCCAATAAATATTAGATCATGAATAGAGGAATTATTAAAGGCAATTATATTGGAAGGGAAAAAGATATAAATGGTCTCCCAAAAACACATTTAATGACTTATAAAGGCCATAGAATAAATTGTTAAATAAATTAATTAATTGGAGATGTAAAATTTATTCTTGGGTGGAAATGAACACTGTTTTAGCATGCATGCCCATCATCACAACCTGATGAGACTATCTGAAACATCATGTTAATATTAACATATTATATCTTATATATCACTCCCCTCCCAAACACATAAAAAATTCCATATATTATATGTCTGAGATAGGGTATGATTTGAATTTAAACACCAAAATTCATTAACATATAAAATAATACCATTGAAATTAGCCTCTTAGTACTCATGTAGTGATAATGGTAACCACTTCATGACACCCATCAAGGAGAACCCAAAAATAATCGCTCAAGACTTTTAATTGCGATAAAAAGAGATGTTACATGAATTATTTTCATGAATAAACACCCCACAAATCCCTCAAATGAATTTTTTACCATGAAACAAACCGCAATATAGGACTTGGATTTAAAAAAAATATCAATTCTGAAATGTTTATTTGAATTATATAAAGGTTAACACTTTTGAAAAATCCACTGCTAAGAAATCATATCACGAGACATCAATCTAAATCGTGACACATAAATTATATGATTAAACTTCTACCAAAGATTCCCTTTTATGCTATTAACAAAACTCTAACCACATGACCTCTTTATCCCTTCTGAAATTTTAGTTCTGACATCAATCCATTCCCCTTAACATTCTCTGGAATCTTCCAACACATGAATAATAAATAGTAAGAACAAAAAAATAATAGTTTTTTCACGTCTTATTAATACAAATAGAGTTACTATAATAACATAGATATGTTCTAATAAACTGTGTTATTGTATATCCTTACATAGAATTATTGTGCTTGGAAAAAAAATATTTGACATCGGTGTTAAAAATGAAATGATAAAGAGATAAAAAATTCCAATTAACAATATATTATTGATTTTTTATCATGTAATAAATGAAATTAATCAATTTCATATTCCTAATATATGTATAATTAACTCATGTAACTCATAATATTTTATATTTATACATAGTTTTCATGATTATAGATAATTGAGCTATAATGTTTTGTGATTTGATTATTTGGAATAAGGACCTTTGAAGTAGCAACAAATATTTTGTAATTATAATATTAATGGGATCATATTTTCTGTAATGTTTCATGAGGAATGCTTAAATACACATAACAGTGAAATCCTATAAAATTTCATATAGTTGGGTCACCGTGGAATGTTGATTGACAATATCAAATTTAATAACCTTGGAAAATTATCTGTTGTGTTATTCAATTGAAAGTTGGTTAATATATAAAGGGGTGACTGAAAAGATTCATTTTAATATAAATATGTTATATTATCAAAGATGATTGATATTGGTTAGTGTGAAGAGAATGGTCCATATATTTTCGATTCAAAAAATAAAATAGGTATATTATATGTACGACAATGTAAATGAATAGTAGAGAATTGTAGTTCATGATAATCCATGAGACTTGTATGACATGGGTGACGAAGATAAAGAATTTTTTTTGACATTGAACCCCAACAACAATAAGATATTTATTTATTTTCCATGTTTCTTTGGAGATTGTTGATCTTATAATGGAGTGTGAAGATGATGAAATCTTGCTAATGTGGGAGTATGGAAATAATATAATCAATGGTGAATTAATTTATTGTATATTAATTCCTCCTTTAACATATCAGTTATTTTTTCTATATAGAATAGTTTAATTCAATTAATTTACATACAATATTTTAATAAATTATTCTATCGATATAAATTATATCATATTCTAACAATTTTTATATTATTGATGGCTATAATAACATAGATAAAAAATACCAAGGGAAAAATGGATATTTGTAATGGGGTATTTTTGATGGGGATGTATCTCGTTGCAATAGTTCGTCGGGAGGGACTATTTTCATGGAGACCCACTTCTCATCCCAAAAGGTTTGGTGGGGGTTGCACGCCAAACTGTAGGAAGGGTATTTACAATGTGTTTTTATACTAGATGTAAATAATTGATGGCGTTTTTTAGTATTTGTGAAATGAGTTAGCTCTCGTAGAAAATACAATGTCGTCAGGTAGGTATTTGTAAGTAGTCCAATTGGAAATACATTTTTAATTACCACCCCTATTTTGGAACCATGGTCTTATATACATGATTTGGAGTATGGTTTGTGTTTGTTGTCAATCCTCAGTGGAGGTTCAGAATGTGTACCAGCAAAGAGATGATATAGTTCAAGAAGATAGCAGTATTAAAGGTGGCGTCGTTTCACAGTGTTTGCCAAATTTTTGGGACTGAAAATTGACAAATAGAGAAAAGTGTTTTTTGGCAAAGAGACTTGTGCTCTGTGTACTTGAAGGTGATGAAACTTTCATGCCATATGTTTTTCAAGATCAGAACATGGGAAAATGGGAATGGGATAAGGGTCGCGCAAGTTTTGGGCGGGCCGCGTAAGTGACCTGCGTGCTGTGAAGAGACTTGCACACTGATGCCTTAGAGGATTGAAAACTTGCGCGTCTATTATTTTTCAAGATTATAAATTCAAAATATGGCAATGTAAGGATGGTCACACAAGTATTTTTGTGGTCGCGTAAGTGAGTAGCGTGACATAGGCTGGGGAGGATTAGCTGCGCACCGGAACCTGCACGCCGAGGGAAGACCTGCCAGCCACCACACAGGGGGTCCATTTTTCCTATAAATAGAGGACCACCCCTCCTCATTGGCAAAAAATTTATAGACATAGATATTTTTCGAGCTCTCTTCACACAAGTGGTTGTTTCGTGCAAGTGGTTGTTCGGTCGAGCACGTAGAGGATGCTCGTCGACTGTTTGATGCGCGTCCAAAGTGGTTTGGGATTTAGAGGCGTTGAGTTGTGAAAGTTTGGAGTTCAAAGAGGTAGTTTCACGTAGGTTTTTTGGAGTCACTTGCGAGCTGAGTTTGTACCGTGCAAGTGACTTGCGCACCATTCCTAAAAATTTCACGCCGGAGCTTGGAGATGCGCACCAGGGTTGTTAAAGTACATTCGTCCTTTTGAAGCTGCACGAAAGCAGGAGGATCATCTCGTACCCTCATCGCAAAGTGAGATTCATCTTTAGGTGAGAGTTGGACTTCAACAGAGCATCTACTTACAATAGAGGATGCATTCTTATGAAATGATGAAGAGATCTTCAAGTTTATAAACTGAGTGTGGCTTCACCAAGGGCGGTGATCCAGGGGGAGTCAACGGGAGTGACCCGAGGGAAGTACTGAGCTATCCCTGAACCTTTGTAAAGGCAGTGAGCCTGGGATAGAGTGATTGTGACCGAACCTTTGTAATCCATAGCTAGTGAAGATTAGTGGAATTTGGTAAAACCGACAACTTATCGGCGTATGCTCCTTCGACGTAGCCTTTAGTGGTGAAGCAAGTAAAAAGTGTTGTGTCTTCTCTGTGCATGTGAATGTTTTCTTTCTGATCATATTCATCATACCGGTTCAACAAGTTCCTACCAACGTGGGAGCAATATCTATCACATTAAAAGAAAAATTTGTCACCCTGATTCCCCCTCGCCTCTCAAGGTGTCCTGGGGTCTTTCACCCTAATTAATAGACAATTGAGCATTTGTGATCAGACCTCATGGAAAATAGAATTATTTGTGATGAGAATCTAGCCAAAAATAATCTTACATATATATACCCCCATCAGATATTTTATCATTCCACTCCTTTCATTACCCATCTCTCCCTATCTACTTACATTTTTTTATCTCGAAAATTTTCAATGTTCAATTTTTTTTATCATAACACTATTTAAGCCTTACATCCTTCAAATGGTCCTGTTTTAATATAATAATTTATTTATTTTTTTAGTTCATTCATTTTATTTCATATTGGTTAAGATCAATGTTATATAAGTACAGTTAAAATAAGTTAGATTTATATAGTTTTATTTTTTAATATTTATTTTTATAAATAATTACATGTGATTAGTATTCATTTTTTTATTTTATTATTAATTATGTTTAATTAGTAGTAATTAGTAAATCTTAGAAATAATTTTTAATTATCTGATTTAATTAGTAATAATTAGTGATAATTAGTAAAAATTAGCAGTTAATATTAATATATTCAACTAATTATTGATAAATATTAATAATAAGTAATAAATATGAATAATTAGTATTAATTATTAATAATTAGTAATAAATATGAATAATTAATAAAACTCTTAATAAATATGATTAATTATTTACAATTTGTAATAATTAGTTGTAATTTATATTAATTAGTTATAGTTTATAATAATTAGTAACAATTATAAATAATTACAAAAAATTAGTAATAAATAATAATAAATAGCTATAAATAGCTATAAATAGTAATAACTAGTTATAAATATTATGAAATATGAATTATTGGTAAAAAATATAAAAAATTAGTAAATATTAATAATTAATATGAATAATTAGTAATAAATATGAACAATTAGTAATAATTAGTTATAATTATTAATAATAATGAATAATTAGTAATTATTTGTAAGATGTAGTAATAAATAAAAATAAACAATAATAAATTTTAATAAATAGTAATAATTAATAATAAATACGAATAATTAGTTATAATTAGTAATAATTATGTATAATGATTAATAATTTTTAATAATTAGTAATAAATATGGACAATTCGTAATAAATAGGAATAGTTAGTAATAACTAGTAATAAGTATGAAAATGTATGAATAATTACCATTTTGTTGAATAATTAATTATAATTAGTAATAAATAGTAATAATTACTACTAATTAGTAATAAAAATTGATAATTATTAATAATTAGTAATAGTATGAAATAACTAGTAATAATTATAATAATTATGAATAATTGTTAAATTATAGTATAAAAATGAAATAATTATTAATAATTAGTAATATTTTGAAATTAATAGAAATAAATTTTATGTAAATATTAATAAATATTAATAATTAGTAATAATTAGTAATAGTTTGTAATAATTAGTAAAAATTGGTAGTAATTTGTAATAATTAGTAACAATTAGTAATAATTAGTTACAATTAGTAATAATTTGTAACAATTAGAAATAATTAGTAATAATAAGTAATAATTTGTAGAAATTTGTAATAAATAGTAAAAAATTGTAAAAAATTGTAAAAACTATAAAAACATAGTAAAAATTAGAAAAAATTAGTAATAATTATTAATAATTAGTAAATATTAGTAATAATATGTTATAATATTTCCTAATATTTAATAATTAGTAATAATTAGAAATAATTATTAATAAATATGGAAATTTTGGAAAAATATTGATATGTGGGAAAAAAATTAATAATTAGGAATAATTAGTAATAATTAGTAATCAATAAGAAAAATTAAAAATTAATCTATATAATTAGTAATAAATATGAATAATTTTCATTTAATAATAATAATGAGTAATAAATATTAATAATTAGTAATAATTAGAAATGAATAATAATAATTAGAATGATTAGAAATGAATTTTAATAATTAGCCATAATTAGAAATAAATTCTACTAAATAGCAATAAATACTAATAAGTAGCAATAAATACTAGTAATTAGAAATAATAAGCTATAATTAGATATAAGTTTAAATTTTGGTAATTAGTGGTAATTTTGAATAATTATTAATTTTTATAGATTGTGTTTTCCTAATAACAAATTATTCATAAAAACCCAATTTGATTATATTTTTTTTAGAGAAATACAGAATAAAGAAGTTAACAAAAATTGTTTTTAGATGATCGCAATGGGATAAATCTGTAGAGGAATTCAAAGAGTTCTGGCATAAATCATGTATATATTGAGGGTATTGAAACATTCTTCGAATTTGGATCATCAAACTCATAGATTTTTAGAAATGATAATTATGTGTTAATGTAAAAAATGTGGTTTGAAGATGTTTGACACAATTTAAAACATTGGGTGTCATATATTTCTTTTTGGTTTTCGGAAAAATTATATTTTTTGGTATCAACTTAGTGAATGAACTTCCAAAGGAGATACTAATAATTTGGTTCTAGATCCATCACAGTTTCAGATTTTATTTAATGATGTGGTAGGTCTCTCTTTTCTGCAAACTAAAACTCTAGTTGATATTGATTTACTCTTAAATTAGAAGCATCATTATTTGTTGAGGTCCAATAAGGATTCCTTATTTCCTGGATGTAAGATATGAAAATTTGAAGCAGTTGAAAAATTTCTTCCTACTAAATCAAATAATGGAATATCATATAGATATATTGAATCGATATTCGGTTTGGATAGTACACTATTACCAGAATAAAATGTGCTGCCTAAAAATTCCTATGAGATAAAGAAGTTTGTTCGTAATCTAGGTATGGGTAAATAGATTATTCATGAATTCCCAAATTATTGCATTATATATTATGATAACAATGAGTATTTTGATTGTAGTCCTACATTTGGAAAATTGAGGTATAAAGAAGATCCACTAGGAAACTATGGATTAACTATGGAAAAATAGTTGGTGAATTTCTCACTTACACCCAGATTGACAAATTTATTTAAATCTCAGAACATATGTATATTGATGTCATGGAATAAAAAAATATTTCAGCTTGTAAAATCTAAAATAATTCTTTCAATGGTGATTTATGATACATTTTGATCAAGTACATCTGTACTTTTTTTCAGGTGACCAAAATGTGTGATTGGGTATTTTTACTAATAATTTCTGTCTATTTTGTTATTAAGGTAGTCAGTATCCATGTTGGAATATCTGTTTAACTCTTTAAAATTTACCTCCTTGGATGTCAATGAAGGAGACATATATTGTTATGACTTTTTTAATTCTAGGATATTTGAAAGAGAATATTAATGTTTATTTGAAACTATATATTGTGGAGTTGAATTCATTTAGGAATAATGGTGTCAATACATATGATGTTTTTTGTGAAATAGAATTCTTTTTTGAAAGCAACATTGATGTGGACAATTAGTGACTTCCCTACATAAGACCGGTTATCTGACTGGAGTACACATTTTCCAAAATCATGTATGTATGATGTGAGAGACACAAAAGTGGTTATTGTCATCAAAAACAGAAAACCATGTTTTTTGGACTGTCATCATATATACCTTCCAATTGATCATCCTTATTGGAGAATCTTATATTATTTCAGAAAAGGCATAATTGAAAGAGATAGACTGCCAACGTTGATATTGCATATGGAATAAAAATTATTTCCCTCTTTAGTACAACACATTACATTTGGGTCAACTATAATTCAATCGATAATTAACAGCTTTGAGAAAGAATACAATGGGATAAAACAGAGGATTTTTTTTGATAAGCCGTATTGGTATGATTTGTTGGTATGTCACATGTTGGATGTCATGAATATTGAGAATAACTTTTTTATTTAAAAATTTAAATATATTTTGATATTGTTGTCAAGACCAAATATAATTTAAATGTATGATTATATCATTCCCAAATTTGAAAGCGACTAGAACATTAATAATTTGAAAATGTCTGATCATGTAGTTAATGAATCCAAAAGATTCATATAAAATTTCCAATGAAAATAAATGATTATTTTGTTAGTAGAATACAAATTTTTGACTTCAATATGGTTATATTTCTAATTTTGGTTGATGATTCAGAAATGGTCATATTATCAGATTAAAACATCATGAATAACATGTTAGAATGGGAATACTTATGGTTATTAGATTAATAGGTTTGTTAAATTCTAGGATTTTGGATTCTTTAAAACACATAAAATTTGTTTTTGATACATTTGTACTGCCACAATAGACTAGGTACAGATCGTATATTGCAAGATGACATTATTTTAGTTTTATGTAAATGGGAAACAAATCATCGCATGTTCTTCCTTTGACTCAATGGAATATTTGATATTATATTTTACACATTAATAAAACTATAGAGGTCATATAATGTTCTGATGGATTTACCCATTAGAGATATGTATGATGAAATTGAAGAGAAAAGTATACAACAAAGAATCAGTTGAAGGATCAATTTAATAATCTTATTTGAAGGAGGAGAATTGATTCTCTCTCTCATTTTTTTCAATCTTAATACACATAAAAACCACTTGGGTCTTAATGATGGAAATTTAGATTATGAAATAAAAATCACATATCAATTTTTAATCATCCTGAATATAAAATTGGTGGAGTTCCTGAAAGATGGATTTCAGATAATGAACATAACAAATCTCATAAATTTCTTCTACTCAACTATGAAGAAACAACACCATTTTTTAGGGGTTCTCCTATAACATATTCTATATGTTTTTTATAGTAAAATAATATCATTTTATTTTTTGGTTCTATGATAATCATATCAAGAAACCCTTTCGACAAATTATAGTGGTTGCTCATGTTGTACATCCGAAAAACAATTCTTCCTACTGGTTTAAAAAAATAGTAAAATAAATTATTTGTTTTATACCATATAACATCAATTTTGTTTCTTCTTATATTGATAATTGTATTACATATTTTCAGGTATCTCAACATATTGAAAATTTGTGATAATCTATTATGTCTATTGAGTAACCCACCATCCTAAATTGTTAAATATTATAATTCATATGTGGTGAATGATTTTGTATTTTTTACACCTGCATATGGGGAATCAGAAAAATAATTAATAGTGGTGTTTTTTTGAGAGGATATATTCATAAATAAATTAGTGTTTAATTTTATAGCATGTTGGAAGAAATAATTGAACTATTTTATCTAGGATAGAATTATATAACATTATTTAAATGTTAGTGGTCAGATACTAAGTGAGGCTTATGTGTTCATCCAAGCCATAGAATTGATGATATTAAATATAAAAGTCTTATTGAATTAAATGAAACATATTTATTGGCCCATTAGGAACATAAAATGTAAAATGAAAATTGTTTTTCCAAATCAAGAGAGTTATGTGATTGGTGGAGCAAAATAAAATTGAAATATTATAAAAATTAGTTTATTCAAAGTGCTTTTGGATATATTAAAGTGAATGGAATTGAATTCCATCCAAAGTATACTCCAAATATATCTTTTTTTAATATAGATAATAATATTGATTATAACAACCCATAGTTATGGGTTGATGGTGAGGATTATATTACTGTTGTACGAAATTAATTTGAAAGGAAAAGTGATGATGAAACTAAAACTTTTATAGATATTGATGATATCAGGGAGAAATATGATGATATTAACTCCGTCAGATATAAATAATATGATGTATATGCATATTTTCGTGGTTAAATGCCTGTTATAATCATATATATTTGATTCTTCAAACTATTTCTTAACAATATTCATTTTGGGTTTCAGATGGACTCAGATTTGTACCACTAATTACGGATTCTTATCTACTTGATGTTGAGCATGTGGTTATATCATCTGACCCTTAGAATGATGGTGGTTCAGTGATGACATAGAGGGTTTGTGGTCTTGCAAGATTGATGATTCATGATGCTATCCTAGAGCGACGTCCACTTCTTCTCTTCAATCCATGCATGTGAATGCTTTTTTACTTGTGCATTTTAGATAGTTTTTATTAATTTATTTATATATTAATTGTTGGATTATTTATTCTTTTTTCCATAAATTTTCACATATAGTTGTGGGATATGGGAGTGCTATATTGGGTAAATATTTTTCTATAGCATGGGTCACATGGTATGATATTCTAGTTGATGTTCATCACCGCATGTTCGATCATAGGTTGGTTTGTAAATAAGTAATATTTATTTTGAAATTTAATAAGTTAATGACTTAATATTATAAATTACTTGTAAGGTTTATGGTATCTCATCGATGAGATCATGCGTGATGGTATTTGGTAGGAATGTGAAATGTTTATTTTTGACTAGTACCATCAGGTTTTGCACAATTTTAGAAGGAATATAATTATTATTGTAAATGTGCCAGATAATGATTAGTCTTGTCCTGCCCACAATCCTGATTACATTTATTCTAAGGTTTTAGTTGGATTATGTTAACACTGGATGGTTGGTCATTATTAGATAATATAATTAGTTGGTTGGTAATAACTGAGGGAGACAAGAGGTTACACATTGAGCCAGTAGTCATACATTCAGTACATATGGTGAACATCTGTTAAGTACATTTTTTAATTAGTTTATATAATTTTAAATGTAAATTGTTAATTTTAAATTCATATAGGTTGTCAAAAAACCCGATATTATAGAGTTCGATGTTTATAAGAAGATATAAAATGATCTTGTCACTGGAGATATTAGAGCTGATCTCCAGCATAAGACTGTGGTCAGTGTAATTTCATTTTGAGTTTTAAAATTAATGGTTATTAGTATTTTTCTTTTTTATTATGAAATTGCAATGGTTAGAGACATATGAGGTCATGAAGTATCAGAACCTGTCTTAGAGTCATGCAAAGACTGAGGATCAGACTGCTGCCCACCAGTTTGATGATGCAATGTGGATGGAGGTTACCTAGAAAACCTTTGAGAAAGGACGAGATGTTTGTATCAGCTCAGGATTGATGCCTAAGAGTTATTATGGGACCATTGTGATGTCGGCGCGAATCTCGAGAGGAGATCATGGACAGTCACCATCATATACTAAAAATTATTAGTAGAAGCTAGATCGTAGGGTGATATTATAGAGAGCATGTTTAGGGAGTTGGAAGAGTTTTATCGGCAACAACATCAACTATAGGAGGAGATGTGTCAATGGAATAAGCAGTAACACAAGTAAATGTGGGAGTACACGCATTGAATGACCCATGGTTTAGGGATGGATTTCTCTCTAACATTTCCTCCAACACCTCCAACTCCTCTAGAAGACCCCCATTGATGTATTTATTTTTTATGATAAAACATTTGAATGTAATTTTTTTAATATTATATATTTACATTTCTATATATTATGTTTTTTATAGTATCATAAATATTTTATTTATTATTATTATTTTTATTTTTTTATTATCGTATATCTTTAATATTTATTTAATTATTTTATATTATTTTAAATATTTTATTATTTATTAATCTTTTTATTAAAATTACTATATAATATTTCTTTATTATTATTATTATTATTTTGTAATTATTATATTTTTATATTATTAAAAATATTAATGATTTTATTATTTTTTAATTATATAATAATAATAATAATATTCTTATTTTTATTCTTATTAATATTATTATTATTTTATTATTATTATTTTATCATTATTATTATTTATACTATTATTATTTTATTATTATTTATTTTATCATTTTATAAATAATATTTTGTAATTATTATCATTTTTTTCTTATTATAATTATTATTTAATATTATTTCAGTAATATTATTTTATTATTAGAAATATTATTTTATAAAAAAAATTTAATATTAATTATTGTTATGTTTTTCTGGATGGGCTCTTCCGAATAAGTTTTTTATATAACACAGTTAAACTATTTGCAATGTTCTTTTCTGCAACATGCCATTTACGACGGTATCCATCACAAATGACCTTTTGTGATGGGGTTGTGTCGAAAATGACTAAATTTTCAATAGTGAAATACAATTTGAAGATATGATTCAATCTTCAAAAACTCATACATTGTGAGATCACCCATCTCACATACTCCCACACTCATTACATACACTTCCTACTTTTATTATTCTCCAAGTTCACTATTTGATTCCATATGATATAAACCCATAATCAATAGGTAGGATCCATACATCTAGTTCATCACCTCCACCTATAAGTATATTGGGGGAATCAAAAAGAGTAGTTATGGAGTAGTCATAAAATGAGAATATGGTGTTTAGTTCTTATCAAAGGGGTATTGGAGGGTAAATTTTATATTTATAAAGTGTAAAATTAATTTATTACTTCAATATATTGATATTTGAATATATTTATTAAACATATTATAATAAATAAAAATAAAAAAATGAATATATAAGTTGTTTGGAGGTGGCACAATTTAAAGTATTTATTCTATTTTACATGTATGGGATACCTATATATGATATCAAAGGATTATATGGTAGATATTTTAACTTTATTATGTGATATTATGTCCCTTTCCATAATATATCTCGATTGGATGAAAATCCCAATCGATTTTGAAAAAGTGTTTTTATTACAAGTATTATAGGTTTAATAAATATTTGTAGTTTATTTTAACCCATATTTTTATAAAATTTACATCTAATTATTTTTTTAAATCTAAAATGTGAATGGTTTCCCATCTTTTGGATGAAACCTTTTTTCATCAATGAGCATGAAAATGTTTGGTAAAAATTTAGAAAGACTGTAATTATAGTTTATGGTGTTAGTTCAATGATACCTCCTATAATATTCCTCCAATGATTGAAAATTTCCCTAAAGGGACTCCTTGGGATTGTCAGAATTCCATTGTGGATTTTCATCATTCTAATTCAAATAATATTTTTTATACTATCATAGTATATTTATATTAGTTTTTAAAGAATAATGAAATTCTTATTAACAAAAAAATTCTTTTTTTCATCGAGAATACTCTAAAAATATCCTAAAGAAAAAAAAACAAGTCATTAAACATAGAAATGGTTCCAAAATAATTTCATTCATATGATTAAAGAACCTAATTAGTTAAAAATTATTAAATATACTTTTATTATATCATAATTAATTTTTTTTATAATTATCAATTTTATCCATTGATGAAATTGGGAAAAAAGTACTTCTTATTGTTTGTTGAAAATATTTGTGGTTTAATGTGTAGTAGATAGATGTTGGAAATTACATAATTGAACCTAAAAATAAAAATGATGTAAAAAATATAAATTAAAATATACTTTTATCCGATCAAATATAATTTTTAATTTTTTTATTTTATACAAATATTGAATATGCAAGGGATGAAAATCCCTTAGAGTCAATATTTGGATTACATAGCAATGCCATTACCAATTTTTTTGGGATATGATCATAGAAGTTGTGTATTAGTGTTTGGTAATATATACTCCCCATCATGTGTCATTGTGAGGATCTCATCTTTATTCATTGAGATGCCTCATACTGTTTGTTTGAGTAATGGTACTATTACCGATCAATTAGAATCACACACAAAAATATTAACATTAATAATAGAATTAGAAGGTGTATTCGTAATGGATTTATAGGGATGAGAAACAAGTAACAATGAGGAGTTAATTTGATTATCTTATTTAGTGCATGAATATGATTATATTATAGATAATGCATCCTATATATTGAAAACTATAGATACACATAATCTATTACATTTATTTAATTATTTTAATATCATCACAATAATTATTGAATTTTTTTTTATTCCCAATAACTTTTTTAACTAATTCTTATTCAAAATTACACTTATGAAGAAGAATAAGTATCCTTAGATGTTGGTATTATATAAAATAATATGGGTTGTTCAAACCTAAGGAGAAACTTGTTGTAGTCTATAGAAAAATGTAGGATCTTCATCCCCAAGGAGAAACTATCCAAACATAGTGGAGAATTTATTATTATGGATCCTCTATTCCTGAGTTTTATTTGGCATTATTATTTATATACTCAACCTCAATAATAGACATATTAAAAAATATATTTTTTTTTGTAAAAAAATAGCACGATATAGTAGAGAATTTATTATTATGGATCCTCTATTCCTGAGTTTTATTTGGCATTATTATTTATATACTCAACCTCAATAATAGACATATTAAAAAATATATTTTTTTTGTAAAAAAATAGCACGATATAGTGATTATAAATGTTTTCAATTTTTTTATTTTGTCTATTTGACTCGTAAAAAAATTATATATTTTCCTTGTGGGTAAATTGTAATTTAAAATTTTAAGTAGATTAATATTCAGATGTTTAATGTTTCTTATTAGTTCTTTATGATATTTTTTAGTAATTTAAACCGCTGCTAAATTTAAAAAACTGACTAATTAAGGAGCTATTTTTGAAACATCTACTATAAACTACAAAATATTCACTATCCTTAAATGATTATAAATAAATAATTAATTGTTTTTATAATCTCTTCTTATGTCATAAGAATTATAAAATTGATTCAATGGAAATTATGATTGGGAATAATATGAGATAATAAAAAACAATATTCATTAATGTAGAAGTATCTAAACTCCTTCCATAAATAGATTTGTATTAGATTTATAAGATTGTATCTATTAAAATCCCTCTAATTCATAGGAAAGTTTATAAATCTAAATTATTTTAGAGAATTCCAGGAATAAATTGATTTCATAAATTGACAAATATTTTTAAAAACCCATTTTTGGTTGTTGTTTTCTTTATAGTGTATGATATTTTTTATACTGAACCATAATAAAAATTGAAATTTTATATTCTAATCAATTATTAATCGAGAATTTTTAAATTATATATGATCCTTGAATGAGTATGTGTAATATTATATTATATAGTACTATAAACATACATCAAATACAAAAACCTAACATCTTATTTAACTAATGTATATTATTTCATTAGTGAATAACTAATCCAATGAAAAATCAACAAAAAAAAATATTTTTACAGTAAAAAATTAAAAATATAAGAACATTGAATGGGAAAATTTGAATTGTTCAGATCTTATTGAATGATTGTTCCCACAAACAACAATATTGAATGGAAAAAAATATTAGTGAACCAATAAATAATTTAGAAATGTAAAATATACAACCTTGGGATAAAATGTTGTGACTGGTGTATGATGTAATGAATAGGTATTTACAGAAGGTAATATGAACTTTGGAATGTTAATGTTACTGTTAGAATAGTAACCTCATCGTTAGGAATAGTAACATAACTGTTGGAAAATAAATGTGACCTAAAAGTAATAAAATGTAATAAAAATAACATTTACCTTATATAAGATAGTAAACTACAAATATTTCCTTTCTAAAATATACATATAATGATTAAAATCCTAATGAAATTATGATCACATCTTTAATAAATTATATTTTAATGTATTAAGTAGAAATCATTATTTTTATTTGAATGAATAAATTAATATATAAGAAAATTATTCTGAAAAAATTAATATCATTTTTAGAATCAACATTTTTATATTTACCGAGGGTTAATATTTGATTCTCTTTTGGTAGACTTCAATTTTTATGTGAATATTACAAATAATATTTTTTAAATACAGCTTGTATCAAGAGATAATAATGATATAATAATAACATAATAAATAAGAGAAATTATTTCTCAAAAAAAATATTTGAGTAGATACATAGTAATTAAAATAAAATAAATATATTTTATAAAGCAAGAATACATTTTTAGAAAGATTAAAATTCTAACTTTTTTATTAAATAAATATTTTTTTCATTTCTCGCCAATAAATTAGATTAAACTAATATATTCAAATTATAGAGTGGTTAAAATTAGTCAAATAATGTTATTTTATTAAAATTGGTTTAATATTTATGATAATGTTAGATTTAAAATGTTTACCTAGGATATTATATTTTATTTGATATTTTGTCCCAAAAATAACTCACTTATTAGGTATAAATAACCCATCACCCCTCTTTTGGATGAAAAATTACCTTCCATAATCCAAAGTCAAAGATATAACTTAATATACTCTATCAAGAACCTTTTAAAATTTAGGGACATTTTAGAGTAATAAAACTACATGATATAAAGTAGTTTAAATCATAATAAAAAAGAAATAGAAAGAAGATGTATGTTTCCATCCCCTTCTAGTATCATTTTCCTCTTTTCATCCTTAATAGATGTATTCCTTTTAAACCATAATATTCTAAAATTAATTGACCAGCGTGTTAACATAAAACTAATAATGTATACCTATTGTAATGATTATATTTTTTCCATATTTATATATCAATATATTCCTTCATCATATTCTGATAGTGTCACCTAAACGGTCGGTTAAACTGCTATGAAGGTGATCTCATCTCTCTATATATAACCAACATCATAGATATATATAATGAATTATATATCGTATATAAATAAATAATTTATTTTATTTTATTCTTAAGGAATTAATTTTACTAATGTATAAATGACATTAAACCAAAGTAGCGAAATTGAAAGAAGAAGATATATTTAAGGAAAATATGATATCAAAACAATTGACTATTAATAAAGTAAACTAAAAAATATAATCTAATGTTAATAATTAAAAAATACATTAAAATTAAACATAGGTCACTTTTGGTTCCTTGTTTTATTAAATGAATGTTTATTTTATTGGATTCTGAAAAGTGATGAAATAATTCATGATTTGTGGTAAGGGGATTCTCTAACCCATATCCATTTATTCAGTGTCCTCCTCTTTATAGTTTATTTAGTATTGATATTCATTAAATATCCAAAAATTTTCATTCCATTATTCATTCAATTTTTTAGGAATATACATGATTTTTTCTTGGACATAATGCTTTATATGTCAATTGAAAAAAATTAAAAACACATTATTTATGAAAAGTATATCTTTCATTACTATTGATTTTTTTTCTAATACACTCAATATTGATGAGGTTTTATGAAATATTATGACTTAAAACATTAATGTGGAACCGAAAATTCTATTCATTAAAGTATTATTTTTTACACCATTATGAAACTCATTCCATTATATTGTATTATTTCAACACTAAGAATTTTATATGTTCTCTTAACATGTGCTATGTATAATCATGAATATTTTATGATATGATAGGTGGGAATAAAATTATAGCCCTCTAATTCATTGGGCGATTTGAAATATATCGTGATATTAGGTGTATTATCTGTTAACATGATTCTAGGTTTTTTTCCCAATTTTGATGTTATGATTTATGAACATATATTATGTGTGAACATGATGTTAGATTTATTCCCATATATGTGTTGTATTTGACCACTATTTTATGATTTTTCCTTATCATGAATCTTCAGCACACTGTTCTTTAAAGGTAATTCCCCCATTATTATAATGATGATACCATTATTATGATAAAATGCCGATGAGTATTCTCTCCCTTACACTGTGGATTCTTATCTCATATTTCATTTTTGTTGTCACTATCATTTAGGGTTTTTAGCTCCCCATTAATTTTATGTATAGCCATTGTTGAATACATGTACTATGTATAACATGATTCCATTTATAAGGATAATGATAATTAATTGAAATTATGATTGTTTTTTATTTATACGTGACATAAGAAGCTAAGATTCCCAAAAAACTAAACATTTTAATCCTTGAATATATTAATATGAGGTTATTTAACGTAAAATTGATGTTATAATGATGAAATAAAATATTTGGTAACTATCACATCCCACCCTATAAAACCCATCAATCTAGTCTATAAACCATTATGATATAACTCCCAAAGGGCTTTCCTTATCCACATAGGCTGGCGACTAGCACATAGGGATCACACAATTAAATGATGGAACAATTTCACCAATTATCAAACAAGATACAAAGAAAATATATACAGATACAATATATAGAATAAAAAAAGAAATATTACATAAACCATAGAGACAACAGTGCCAATAAAACTGAATAGAAGATAAAAAAAATGCGAAACACAAATCTAACATCCTAAAAGGACAACTAAAAATATAAATAAATACCTTGTTTTATATATATGTAAATGTCCCCCATTATCACCATAAACTACTCATACCAAGATAACATAATCCTCATTTCCTCACTATGGATATTTTCTAATTACCACATTAAAAGACAATACATGGTTTGTATACCCTAGGGGAGTGTGTTGGGGCTGAGTAAAACATTCACAGTAAGAGCCCACACTGGGTTTTAATATTTATTCCCTATAAAATGATCACAATATTCTCAATTTTAAATAAAACAAGGCATGAAAATAGATAAACATTTTGTATCTTAAATAATATTAAATAGTTTCAACTTTTTCCTCATTTAAAAAACTAGCCTGTTAAAATAGTGTCATATCATATTTCCAATAAACAGTTTTTTGAGTCAAAGCATGTATGATTTATAATCGTACCATTAAATTGAAATCCAAGAAATAATTTGTAAAAATTTCAAGGATCATATACATTTAGTTGGATGGACCACTCATACATTAATCAATTACTAGTGTGTACTAAACATCCAAACAATTCATGCATCAAATCTAGGTATAAGAGGATCACCCTAGATTTTATACCACCAGATAGATCAATCAAATATGACAACATATGCCTTTACATACTAGGAATAGAGGAGAACACTAGAAAGAAAACCCCCCAATAATGATATGTGAGGCCCATACAACACCTTCCTCTTATGTAATTAAAGATCCCTTATTATTTATATATAAAATATATTTTCAAATGGATTTACGGTTGTTAAAAATTTCAAACAACCATTTTTTCCTCAATCATTTTCCTGAAAACCCATTTATTAATAAATTTCACAATTCTTTAAAAATAACTTTTCCTTCACTATTATTGGTGGGAAAAAATTATTTTAAAAAAAAAAACCTTTTCTACACTCAAAAATAAATTATTCCTAAAAATTAACAAATAAAAAAAATACATAAAATCAATAGTAATTAAAGTTGAATACTATAGTCTAGAGATGAATCCACCTACCTAAAATAAGAGTTGCACAACACCCATAATGGGTTCCACAAAACAATATTGGAAGGTAAACAAAAAATAATGGAAGAAGGCCCAACCATCAATTATCACATTAATATATCTAATTCTATAAGAAAAGGTTTTCTGGAGAGGTTATATCAATTGATTCCTTGAAAGGAATGTGGGAGACACTATAACAAACACTAGATCCATCCCCCAGTTGACAGACACAATAATAAAACTATAAGGTATTGAGAGAGATCACATATAAATAATTATCTTTCAAATACATATACCCACATCATGGATAAAACAAGAGATCAAGTTGGAATGGGAGATTTAATATAATCGTTACCAGATGAGAATAAACCAACACATCGAGTGATCAAGGTGTCAAACATAAGAACATAGAGGAACTAAAACAACAAAAACAACACCTGTAGGATACCTAATGTTTGAGGTTGTGAAAAAAAGTTGAATGATAGGATCACTATGTGTAAAATGAATAAAACCTACTAGGCCGATCGGGTTCACATCACAAATCATGTATTCAAGAAATGAATACTCTAGTTTTTATGTACGGTTAAAAGGAAATGCATAGAATTATAAATCACGAGTGACCTTTTCACAAAAATAATATCATTTAAGGTCGAAATTGTTGATCTACATTGAAAAAAAACTCATCACTTATAGACAATGTTAATTTAGGTTGTCAATATATGATTAATTGTGTGAACCTTTCATTTATCCACTGTCTAACACCAGTTCCTTTATAAAGCCACCAATATTGTATCTTACACCATTAAAATCTAAAGAACACACTTATAATGATTAAAATATAGCATAACCTAATAAATATATTAATAACAATCCAACCACAAGTTATTAAATCCCCAAAAAATCATGAAAAAGTATAATTCCTTAAAATTTCGTGAGATTATGGCTCCCTTTAGAATGATTCGTGCTTTCAATTCGTGTGGGAATCTAACCCATTCATCCCTCACTCATTGACTAATAGAACAAGATTACCAATGAATAACTTCTTATAGGAATAAATTATCTCCACTCATTTGTCAACAAAATAAATATCTAGATCAAAATAAATCTCCACCCATCTCAGAACATGGTATAGATCGGATTTGTACTTATTGAGATGAGATATATGTAAATAATTAATAATACCCACCAACTGTGATGGTAAAACCAATTAAAGAGAAACATCGAAAATATTATCAGGGATATCAAACATTATAAAATATCTCAGATCCATCTTCCCCAATTTCCCAAGCCATTGGTGACACAAACTATGAGAAACACTGATGAAAACCTTAACACAAACAGAAAACTCCACAAGATGACACTGATTACCCATGCATAATTTCTTCCATCATTGAGCTATAACCAAGCATCAACGCACTTTCTGAATCCTCACCAACATCTCCAAAATGGTTATTTTTCACTCCGTAGCGGTGTCTCCCACATCTTCCCATCAGAGAGATGACCAGAACAGTTTACCAAAAAAATCATTAAAGTGAAACATAGTGATCGAAGACTTGTAACAATTATTAAATAAAAAATCAAAAATTAAAAAATAAGAATCCCATGATCCACTAAAACCCATGACATAATCACAATTCATATAGTTCATGATTTTAAGAAAATTCTCCATCCATATATCCTTTCAATGATCTAAAGATGTTCTCAATCTATCCTGAGTCCTATTCCCCAATAAGAGACTCATCTAGAATTTGTAAAAAAACCTAGGATCCCTGCATGATAAAATTGAAAGAGGTGACTAATGAAACATCATGATCAAATACATTTATATCTTACCGTGACCATTAACCTTCGTGGATTCCCTAATTAGAATAAGTAATATTATTTCATTAATCAATAAATCACCACACAAGTAGCATTACATCCTTGTGGAGTCTATGGTAATCCAATAATGAATTCCATTGAAACCTTATCCCAATTATAGACACGAACCATAGGTTGGTGGATTATAACATAATTATTTTTCTACCCATCCATTGTAAAGTGGATGATATAAGAGTGAAAAAGATAATAAAATATGTCATGATTAATATTCAAACACTAAAATTGTTGTCCCATGTCATAATGGATATTTATAGTACAATGGTTAATTACCCACAAAGAACTGTGGAAATATTACAAAACTAAATTCCTCAGTAATGATGGTATGAAAAAGTTATTCCTAAAATGAGGTATAATATCCAAATTTGAATCAAAACCTGAAACAACACCCCACCATATACAGTTACCCACATTATGATAAACTCATCGTCTTACTACTAACCCTATAAAATATACTCTAAGAGAGATGATGATAACTATGAACTAGCCAGAACCATAACCTAGTCACCCACCTATGCATCTATATTTGACTATGAAAATATCCCTATAAGGATCCGTACATCCTTTTTTAAGAGGTCTTGTGGTGAAGCATTCCTACTAAGTGTTTCAACAATGAAAATCTCCTTCCCTAGGGTGTATGTTATTTGAATGAGAATCATCAAAATATATTCAAAAAAATTACTTTTCTGAAATCTTATATAATTTGGACAAAAGATATTAATAAAATTATTTGTAGAATAAATAAACATTTTAGTCTCCCCAAAAGTATAGTTTACAAATATTTTAGTGAATGCATGACCGGGGATATTTCCAAATCATGTGTCGGGTATTTTTTCTCATGTGGCCAATGTTAAAGAGATTCATAGGATAAAATGTGATCATATAATGTAAGAACACAACCTTGAAAGTCACCAAAAGAATCAATGTTTACAACATACCCCTTAATAGTCTTAGGTATGTTCATAATTGGAGCACATGAAATAATCAATTTCAATTACTCAAAACAAGTTTGAGTCCTGGAATCCCAATTCAATTTCACTACTTTAATTCTAAGATAAGTCATGGGTAATTTTGACATTGATAAATCCTTAATGAAGTGACAATAGTATCCCTAAAGACCTATAAATCCTGATAACATGAATAAATTTCATGGTTTTCCCAATGAAAAACAACCTTTTCCATCTGAGGATTGACTAAATGTACATGTAATAAATTAGTCTACAAAATAACATCACTTATAGAATCTAGAAATGTCACTAAAAAAGTTTTCTACAATGTTATTATATACCCATGGTTTCCAATATCAATTTCATATTGTGTTCTTTCGGATGCTGTGATCTCGCATATAACATGATACCATCCACAAAAAAATAAAAAAAAATCAATATACAAATGGAATTTTTAGTTTATTAAATCCAATAATACTACAGGAGTGTTAGTGACAATAAAATGAATCATAAGATATTAAAAATCTCCATACATACTCTTAGAAATTTTCTACTGCATATCTGACGCCAAACATGAGATAAAAATAACCTGAACCTAGATTGATTTTTAAAATCCACTTCACACCATTTAACTAATCCAAAAAATATCACACGATTTAGATTGTAATTATTATTTTCCATCACACATTTCATATTTATTTTGACCACACAAAACGATGTGAACAATAACCCTCCTTCGAAAAGGTTACATTGCCATCCCATGATGAAACATTAGGATGAACAAATAATTTCCCTACCTGATCATCCAACTGGATCTTGACATCTTTCAATTGTGTATGTTCCATACTATAAGATGTTATCATGATCACATGTAAACCTAAAACCAGATCGGTTATAAACAGTAATTTCTTATCTGAATGAAGACTAGAGAAGTCATCTAAGGGAACATTAGAGAATTCAATAACAACCATTGTAAGATCTATAGGAGAATGAATTTCATCAAGATCAACTACAACAATAGAGGAAAAATTGTTGAGTTCTTGGTGGGATGGTTCCATTTGATAATACCACATCTCTCTCAATCCATAAAACAATGGAGATCTCCCATATATGTTAGTGTACAAAATAGGTTGATGATAATAATATATATATTCATTATGAGTAATTAGCTAATACAAAAAGTTGTGATTTCAAATAAATTGGGAACAATTACTATGAAATCACAAACCAATCATGCATCTGCTATCAACAGAGAACATGAAATACATTGAAACCCATATATACTCCTCTTTCCAAGAGGAATTTCTATCTCTATAACTCAGGGAAAAATCTATGTTGAAAATTCTAACACATAAAAAACATATATATAAATGAATATGAGGATACCATATCAAGAAAAACGGGTTCCATTGAAGACACAAAAAATTAAACCTCTCACCCTTAATAGGACCTCATCACCATCTACCAAAAACTCATCCCATATGTAAAGATTAATCAATCCTACAACTTTTGGATCGATACCTATAAACATTAATGAATATAATTGCACACTATTAGAATTTTTTGTGAACATACCTGACCAAAATGAGTTATAGACATATGTTTGAAGAAATGTTTCATATATCCTTGGTGGCCATAGGAATTTAATGTCTTTAGGGGTGATAGATACGTATGTCATGTGTTCATGACTAGTACACTCTAGTATTAAGTTGGGGGATCAAGTTCAGATACTATTGATAGTGAAAAAGTGTCCCAAATCCGAGAACCACCTCCAACACCCTTGGGATTTTCATTCCATGTCCTCATCTCCCCCAGCATGCCACTAAAACTGCTAGTGGGTGAAAGGGAAAGGAAAATGTATTGAATGAAACATGTCATATTAACTATTTCCATAATATCCCTATCAACCATACCTACATTGGTTGAATTATTCAACATATATACCTATTATTGAATGATTTCTTTCAATCCCTATATCAATTTCTAAACCTTCACCTGATCATTTATTACCACATCTAGAGGAAAAAAACCATGTTAGAAGACTTATTAGTTTACTCTAACACCAAAGGATATCCCTCTTAAAATGATAATAACCCTAAAATAATTTCCATCGCATGATAATCTTTATGAATATACCAAAATAAGAGGGTCATAAAACCATTCCAATTAAATTACACATTCTAGTATTTATGTACAATAAATACCTACCACCACTTGTTGGGAATATTTTTATTGAACATTGGGTATTTCACCTTAATAGCTTTTGGTGTAAGTAGGAAATCAAATTCCTACTCAATATTGTCTAGTTATTTCTCCTTCATTTAGGGTTCAATTATACCCTTAAACAAATATGTTTTATTATGCGGGAACTCTAAATATCAATCATTATATGAAAAAACTATTGGATTTTCTTCAATAGATATGTTTTGAACACATTTTACAATCTGTTCCATGACCCAATCTTCTTGTATGATATCCTCTATATGTTTCAAATATGGTGGATGATTCCGTTGAGGTGCATATCCCACCACACCGCCCTATGGAACTTATGAAATATGTCTCCTAGAAATTTTATAATAAAACATAAAGTGAAGAAAATATAAAAAAAATAGGAAAATAATTTTCTTAGCTATTGAAATATGAATCTCATATTATAGTAAAACGTTTACACAGCAGAAACACATCAATTTACCTTGGGGTATTTTGTAACTTTTCAGAGTAAGATCGGGAAAGGAACCTAGTGTAACCCACCCCTCAAGTCCTAAAAATACTATATATTTTCTATGAACTTCCCAAGACTATAGATAACCTCAATTGATACAAAATTGACACCTATTAGCTTAGATAACTAGTTTAACTGGGCTCCGAACAGGAATTCAACAAGACCCAAAGGGCATTGTCGATCCCCATGGGCTGACGACGACCCCCAATTCATCTAATAAAGTTAATAGGGATTGTTTTCAACCAACCTACCTCAAGATAAATGGAATATATATATATACACTGAAAATTGGAATGAACAATAAAAAAGAAATATTCCATTAAAAGAGAGAGCCAATATTTGTGAAACAAGCTAAATGCATATAGAAAAAACCCAATGAACATATGGAAAACCAAAAAGGATAGATAAAACAAGAAATAGATACTCTATGTGATATATGGTAAATGTACCACCATCTCACAACCAGTGACATGAACCTAACTGAATTAAATCTTTCAAACCTAGTGTAAATCATTCTATTTCCTACAACAACAAAAAACAAAAGGTTTATTTCCCACCATGTGAGTGTGTAGGTTTTAATATAAAAAAGCTCAATAGAATCCCACCTAGGTGTTATATATAATGTATTTATGTAAATATACCAATATTCAAAACCTTAATGAAAATAAGGAATGATAGATGTTAAAAACAGTTAGATAAAAGCATGGAAAAATATTTTCACTTTTTAAAAAGCTCCAAAACAAGTTTGGTAAAATAGTTCAAAAAAATATTATAAATAACTAGTTTTATTAGTCAAATTATGTATCATTTAATTTGAAAATAAATATTGAATTCTAACACACAATGATTAAAAACAAAAATGATCCCATAATTATGTGTAGTAATACCACTAACACCTCAATCAATGATTACTGAACACTATTAGTTCCTTGAATTCATGCATCAATTTTAGGGAGAAGAGGAACACCCTAAATTGTAGCCACCCCCAATAGGTCAAAAAATTCATACAACTTATGAATTTAAGGCATCATATATGGGGAACATCTCAGAATGTTAAACCTCTAATAGTAATAATGTATGCGGCCCAATACTCAACCAGTCAAAAAAACCCAAGCCTCCCAAGTGTGAAATATGTAAAATAAATTTGAATGGGATTCATATTTCACAATAATTCTAAACAAAATATTATTTAATAAAAAACATGCTTTGAAAAAAATATTTACATCTATTTCACAATTCATTGAAAATAACTTTTCATCATCAAAAATAAGGGAGAAATGTATTTATTCTAAAACAATTATCCACACAGAGAAATCAATAAATCATGAAATTTCACATATGAAAATTTTTATAAATCTAAGAGAAATTATGTTTCAATTACCTAACCTAAATATAGAACCACATACCTCAAACTCATGTCACACAACCCCTGAAATAATATACACACAACAAAAGAAAAAAGAAACATTAGAAAAAGAAATAAAGGCCATAAAATAGATTATCAAATATGAGAAAAAAATTAAATAACTGAAAGTGTCAGGGAAAATGTTATATAAACACATACCATTGAAATATCACGTGCTACACAAAAAATAATATAATAATAATACTTATAAGAAAAAAACAACATAGAATCAACAATGGATTGAGAGAGATCACATAATTATTCTTTTCATAAAAAATTAAGGGCCAATAAGGAATGAAAAATAGATAAAAAAATACAAAACATAATGAAACACACCCATATAGAGATCAAGGCACCACAGAATGAAACTGAAAATAACTAGAATTACCAAACAATGCCACGAAAAGACCTACGATCTAAGGGAGGATAAATTAAAAAAATGTGAGAAGCGCTACACATGTCAAAAATTTAAAAAACATGGTAGAAAGTATTTATTCCATGAAAAACATATTCATGATGTCAATACTCTAGTTTTCATATTTGCTGAAAATGACATCTCCATAGATAAAAATTCCTGAGTGACTTATCCACAATGTGAACATCATTCATAGCCTATACATTTTCATGATTTGAGCCTATATTTATTCTTGATCCTATAGTTAATTCTTGTCATGAATATATGATTAATTGTAGTAACTATTCTTATAGACAACAATTGACTCCATTTTTATTATAACACCACTCAAATTGTCTTTGATTCACTCTGAATTGAAAGAAAATATTCATAAACATCAATATAGATCATACCATAACTATGATATTATGTATTGATATTTTTAATTATGTTTATGATTTATTTATTTTTTGAATTAGGATGATAAATCATTAGTTAAAAACAAAAGTATATGATTTAGTTTTAATGGACTCATCATGTTGTTTTTGGTAATGTATTAGAGAAAATTTATTTTGAGTAATAAAATCCATTCCAAGATACTAAAAGTGGTTATGAATCAAGTACAGATGTTCATAGGATTAATAACATCTAAAAGGGTTTATATACTATTAAATTGATCATCACATAGTTCATGATCAAGAGGCCTTGTCATACACTATTTTTGACTCTCCTGTGGGTTATTCTTCAGTTAAACACAAAATCTATTAAAACTATTATGAATGATAAATATCTAAATTATTTATTTATTTCATTATTAGAAAAGGATTAATGTATTTGATCCTAAAAGAATCCTTATATAAGAATGTTTTTATAAATATAGTGAAAATATATGTTATTACTTTACAAATATTTTCAAATTAAAATAAATTATTTATTCATTTTTTATTGACTTGAGTTTTGTTCAAACCTTCACTATTTTAGACTTTGTTAGAAACTAGGAGAAACTATACCAAAAACCCATATGAAGGATAATGTGTATCATACACATTCCCCCAATAAAGAGGAACTCCATATCAATTTAATTATTTGGAAGTTAATACCGATGTATAGTGGATCTTCCAATCCACTTGTCACAAAATATTTTCTGAACTCAGTGAAAATGATATTTTTTGGGATTCATTAGTCTATATTGGAGAAGTCTTATCTGTTTATCAATTATTTACATGTGTAGGTTGTATAATGGTGGTTATTAACAAATAATATTAATCCAATATATCAAATGGATTGAATAGAGTTGGAACAATTTAAATATATTTTTCTTAACATGGATTTCCATCAATGTTTTTGTACAATGATGGAGAGTGAGTCAAAAGAACTCAGGAAAAAGTATGGAAAATATTTCATGACATATGAGGAAAATTTCACAAGGATTGTATCATATTATATAGGTAATATTATCAATAAAAATATAAAAATAGATATATTATATAGTGGTTTAAAACCAAACCTCTAAATGGATCTAGATATTTGAGACTATGGGAGTTATCAACAAGATTTATGTGATACTTTCAAAGATGAGATGGAGTTTTTATAATAGTACCATTAATAAATTGATAAGAAGAGAATAATGCAATTTCATGATAGAATATCATATGAAAAAGGAGGAAAAAATATCCAACAACCCACATTTCAAATATGTGGTAAATATCATCATGGTAATTTCCTCAAAGGATCAAGGAAATTATACCAATATATGTGAGAAGGCCACCAATCTCAAGAATGATAAAGATACATAAAAAAGTCATAAAATATGATGGAGGAAAGGAAGTATCCTACCAATAAAACCCCCATAGTTAAATACTTCAACTATAAGAAGAAATGGAAATTTTTTATTCATTATAATAAATCACTGGCCATTTGGGATAATCTTCATATGTAACCTTTAATGCTAAAGGACCATTATAATACATATTACATCACTACCGCTTCAGGAGAAAATAAAAATAAATTCATTCAAGGTAGAAAACCTATTCAACCATGAATTAGAAAAACAATATATTATTTTTCATTATATGAATTCTTTTATATCCTACTTTTTTTCTTGAACTATTGAATCACATCCCTAATAAAATGAAGTAGAGATATCATTAAAAAATAGTGGTGATATAATTGAAACCATAGTGTTTTACACTTCTCAAATTAGCATATATGAGAAGATTTATCAATAGAATATCATAATCTTTCACTTCATTGAAGTTGAAATTATCATTGGAATGGATTAGTTATCATTATATCGATCTCACATAATCTATTAAGAAATGGAAATAAATTTCTATACTCCAAACAATCCCATGATTTTGTATAAATGAATGGAATATCATGAATATCAATTAGAGAAACCCTCAATAGTGTGCATGTAGATATCCTACGAGGACTAATATCCTACCCCAATATTTGTTCAAATGGAAGGAACTAACCTTGAAAAAAATTCAACTGTGAGGTAAAATACTTATGTATTTAAAGAATATATTCTTGAATGTTCCCAAGATTGTGAGGTGTATTTCTCAATTGAGACTATATTGGGAGAAAATCTTATATCTTAATTCCTATATAATACTTCCTCGATCAAACTGTATGAGTTAAACAATATTCTAAAAGGGAATTATGAAATATGGTTCATACAAAATATTGCATAACCTTGGGGTGTGAGAGATGATTTTTTCACAAAAAATGATGGATCAATGGAAATGTGAAATATTTATCGGGTGCTAAATAAGATCATTACAAGGGACAAGTATCCCCTTCCATGGACTTATGACTTTTTTGGTCAATTTTTATTAGATCAATATGTCTCAAGCATCGTATTTTTTTCCAAATATCATCGAGAATAGATGAACATGGTAGATATTCAAAATCCATAATTTCATAAAACATATGGACACTATGAGTTAAAAATAACTTCCACAGAAATTAAAATTTTTATTAGAATCTTCATGGATATAATAAATATTGTCTTTTGACACTACCTAAGAGAATTTTTTGTAGTCACTATTGTTGATATTCTCATATAATCCAAGACAAGAAGGAACATGAAAATTATATAATGATTATGTGTGAGATATTAAGAATGGGTAAAATGAGTGAAAAGTTAATAAATAGGGAATTTTGGATATATCAATTTACATTCATGGGGTATGTGATTTGATGTGGATAAAATTCGATGGACCCCTAAATTATAAATTAAATTAAGGAGTTCCCTAGACCCTCAAGTATCATAGAAATCTACTGACTTATTTGGTTATCTGGGTACTACAAAAGATTTCTGAGAAATTTCTTATGATTTAATAGAACTCAACATATTTTAACATAGAAATGGGGAGAGTATAATGGGATATAAGTTTTCAATGAATTGATTAAGAATATCAAAATGAGGTTAACCACTGTAACTTTACTCCCACTATAAGTAAGTGAATAAGTATTTATTATATAGATTAATACTTCCAAGAAATTCATGGGTCTAGATCTCATGCTTAATGAAAAATTTATTTCTTATTACTCATGGATTTTGATGATTCTTGAAGCCTAAATACCAGAAACAATATCTGAAGCTAACAACTATCATATTCAGTTTAATAATTTGGTGGTAATTCCCCTATTGTGAGTAGTGTTTCATGTATAAATATCATAGGATTCTGAAGAATATAATCACATAATAGGATATCAAAATTTATAAAGTAAGGGAATCACCATGGGTTCCACATCAATAAAGATGATGTAATTTTATTTAGAAGAATAATTTTTGAGAATTCATATTTCGAGAGAAAGATAGATCTATTGGATAATTCACATAAATCAACTTTCTCCACCTATCTTTAAATTACAATGATGTATTATGATATTCAATATCACTATTGGTTTGATGAAATTTAGAAGGATATTTATGAGAACATATAAATGTGCATTGTATGTAAATAAGTAAATGAAAAGAATCATAAACCGATGGGGATTAAGAAAACATTGGTCGTACCCCATTTAAATGGGGGAAAATGACCATAGAAATTACCCCTGGTTTCCCAAAGACAAAGTGTGAAATGTGACATGGGTTGTGTCTGATCAAATCACCATGACAACCCACTTCATCACTATTTAGGAAAATTTAAATCTTTATTAACGTTCCAAGATATACCTATAGAATGTGGTAAGGCTATATGGGGAACCACATTCAATCATATATATTAATCATTTAGTTTCACCATCTATGTACTATATAATTATTCAATATGAAATGAATGATTAAATGATTTTGAATATGTCCCATCACCCCCAAATTTATGCCCAATGTAAAAATACTATTCAGACACTCTAGGAAATGCTACGTTCCTACTCAATAAAATATAAAAGAGGGTGGGATCAACATTTCCTATTTGTTGAGTTATCAAACAAAAAAATTATTCTACTAAAGTATTAAAATTTCACAATATGATGCTCTATAGGGAAAATTTAATAGAACCCCTAATTCTTGTTATAATGATGGTGAATGGAAGCTACATAGACTTGATATTGTGCAAGAGATGGCCGGGATGGTTTAAGAAATAGATCAACATATAAAAGACTATATTAGTTGGTAGAAGATCTATATTAAATACCTTCAAAATTATAGAGAGTATAAATATTCATCTAAATTTATCCATTAAATATAAAAATAAGAAAAAATTAAAATTATTTGGAAACAAAGAAAAGTGCATTCCTATGTAGATTATCCAATTTACGATCCATTATCACATAAGAGAAGTACACTATTTTATAGAACATATAGTGAACATGGACCAAGTTTATGATGTGTTACACATACCACTCCCAAGGAAATACATACTAGATCCATCACATATAAGGGATTTTGAAGGAGGTATAATTGAATCATGGCCTCTCTTAGAAAGAGAAAGAGATTAAGATCATGGATCATAGGGACAAAGTTCTATACAATAAGAAAACTCACCTTGTCAAAGCATTAACGTGTAACCATAAATATGATTTAGGGATATGGGAACATGATGAAATAATGAAATATAATTACACTAATCTATTATCAACCGAGAAGGATAGTTGAAATTGAATTGATGAAATTTTGAAAGGGGGAAATAATTTAATGACCCGAAACGTATAATTGATATTCGTTTCCTAAATCAATATGTGTTATATTATATTTTACGCACTATACACAAATAACTAATAGTAAAACCCACAAATTATATCATCAGTGAAGATCATTACATTTGTATAAAACTAAACTCTTTAATGTTCCAAATATTATAAAAGGAAAAAAATAGGAAATATAATAGCTATAATAAATTTTTTTGTCTTATCGATCTTCAATAATAATTACTCCCATGAATAACAGTTTCAAGAAGAAAAAATTATTATTAAACTAATTTATATTTTTTGAAATTAAGATACATGATCTGTGTTTAAAATGTTTTCAATGATATTTGAAGTAACGAATATGTATTTATAGGAGGTAATATGACCATTATAATAGTAACATGACTGTTGGATTACTAATTGGAAAAAAATTAATAAAATATGATAAAAATAAATTTTATCATGACTATGTTTGGTAGAATTAAAATATTTAAATTCCATAAAACAAAAATTGTGATTAAATATAAGAAGGAATTATAGACACATTTTTATTTAATTTTTTACTGTATTTCTTAGAAATAATAATATTTATTATAGATATTTCTATATAAATGTTTAGAAAATTATATTTATAAAATTAATATATTTTTTTAAATCATAAAATCAAAATTTCCCTATGGTTATTTACTAATAAATTCCTCAAAAGATCAATTTTTACATTAATAGTTATTGTTTTTCATAATTTTACATGTTTGGTGACATAATTATGATATAATAATACCCTAATCAGTTATTTAAAGGTTGGAACAAAAAAAATCATGATTAAGGATAGAAATGAGTAATTTAAATATAATGAATTTATTATTTAAAACTAAAAAGTATTCTTCAATGACTAAAATCATAAAGTGTCGTTTAAAATAATTTTTTTATTTTTCTCTTTTTCTTTTTCTTAAACTATTAAATTAGAATTATAAAGTCATTAAAAGTACTAAAATAATGTTATTTTATTTAAATATACTTAATTATTTAAAAAATTATTTTTGAATGAATTACATTGAATGTTATAATTTATTCCATATTTAATTTCTAAAATACCCATCTCTATAAGTAAAATTACACATCCCCTCCCATAGAAAACCAAAAACCCTCCACATAACAAAGACAAATATCCACCTACATCCTCTCTCTATATACTCCTATTATCATTTGGGATTTTATACTATAAAAACACCCCTTTATTTCAATGATTTGAGTGACTTATAAAATAAGATATTAAAATAAGTGGGTATGTTTTCATCATCTATTTTTTCGCATTTTCCACTTCTATTCTTCTTTTTCACTAATAAATTCAAATTTGAATCATTTTTCATTTATTTAATTCTATATCAAAAAAATATTTATTATAAAATATTATTATTTTATCCTACTCTATTGACAATATCTATATATTATTTATATGTCAAAATTCCCTTTCCTCCACTTTTGACAATGTCCCATCAACAGTCAGTCAACTACCTGTGAGGACAATTACATCTCTATACATATCATTTTTTTTAGGAATTAATATCATGAATTAAATATAATATATAAAAGATTAACTACATTTAATTTTTTCTTGTGGAATTAATTTTACTCTTGTATAAATAATCTAGAACAGAACTAGTGAAATCAAAATAAGAAAAAATATTTTATGAAAAATATGATATCAAAAAGTTCTACTATTAAAAATATGAATTAATAATTTTAATCTAATGAATATAATTGATAAAGAGTGAAATAAATATAATTAATTTCTGGTAAATTATTTTAAAAAAACATGTGTTTACAATGCAGGAGGATGAAAAATGATGAAATAAATTAGGATTTAAGGTAACTGGATTCTCGAACACAAATAATTTTTTTGGTAATCTTATCTTTCACTTTATTTTTAGAATTCATAATATTTTAATATCCTTAAAATTTCTTTTCATTACTCTTTCAGTTTTATATTTTCTGATATACATGTGTTTACACATTCAAAATAAATTCTAAACCATTTATAATAAATTACAAAAACCATTTCTCAGAAAACAATTTTGACTCATCATGAGTATTTCTTGTCAAATAAATAATGATTATGTTTTATCAACAAAATTATATTTCATCTATTCATTTTGTAATCTGAAATTAAATAATTAATGTATTCCTTTTCACACCTTAATGATGCTTATTCATTTTCATAATTTATTTCAAGATTATGAATGTCATATGTTCACCATTCAAGTTTCATGCAAGATTATTGCCATTTTATGTAACACCCCAAGATTTAATAGTGTGTTATTTCTTCAAAATAATTCAATAACTTGCACTACACGCAACACCAAGTTCAAGAGCACCATGAATTAATAAACAAGCCGTTCAAAATAGGTTATGAATAGTATTAACTAAATTTTAAACTTTATATAATCCTTATAATTTTAGAATCCATATTATGAGTTTCTTAGACATAATGTATGAACAAATTCATTTTCAGTATTGCACTTTTACAAACTTTTAATAGTGAACCCTTTTTAAATCCAATATTTTAAAACTTTATATATTCAATTTGACAAAATAAATTTACTTTTTATAATGGGGACATCAAAAATTTACTATGAAACATACCAAGCTTCCACAGAACGTTTCTCTTTAAATAATGCAATGGCGTCCATTGTACGCAACATCAAGATTCTAACACACCACAACCAATCAAACTAGCCGTTATGAATAGTAATACCTAATTTTTGAAATTTTATAAATTTTATCTTTCGAAATGGACTTCATTTTTGGATTCATGATATCAAAATTAGCTTAGGGTGAAATTTTGGTACTTTTCTGATAAATTTGATATTTTGACGAATAGTGAAAATTACTATATTTTAATTAAAAACAACTTTTTTAATCCAAATAATTAAAAGTGATGAATTATTAATTTCAGTGGTTTTAAAGTATATTTATAATATATTTTTACCATTTAATATAATGTTGGTCATTGGATGTAATTTCATATTTAAACCAGACATAAACAAGTGTCAATCTTTTGATAGTTATTATCTCACAAAAACAAGCTATTTCTTTTGACGACGGGAATTAATTTTTAATTTAATTAATGCAACTGATATGATCTAAATTTGGTAAAATAGTAATTATTTTGGAATTCATAATATCAAATATATCTTATGCACACTTTTTTGTGTTTTTCTGGAAACTTTCATTTTTTTCTGAATAGTGAAACCACTAAGTGGTAGTTAAAAAACAGAATTTTTTATAAAACATAATTTTACTGGTTCTGTGAGTGGAATTTCGAAAAATCAGAGAGACAGGGTTAATATCAAGGAGTAAAATGTGGTTCAATGAGATGAAAATAATTTCTGGTGAATAGTAACTTTTTACTTTTATTTACCACGGTTAAATGTAAATACTGTAATTAAGGGTAAAAATGATATTAATATTACCCTAACACATGACATAACTCTATTGGACAAGTGTATGTCGTCCAAAAACTATCTTAGGAGTAATATATTATCATTTAGGTCCACTTGTATTAGATTAGGACATTTATTAATATTTAATTCAAAAAAGAGTCAAAATCAATGTTTATTTAATAAAACTTTTTTAATATAGGGTTATACATACAATAAATTCGATTTAAAATGTTTATTAGAAATATAGAAATATTTCCAACATAATGGTATTTTATTTATAATTTTTATACATTAACAAATTTAATTTATAAATGACACAATGGTGATGCAGTAATTACTTAATTAATGAAAAATAAGAATAATTGATATTATAAATACCCATATAAATATAATTTGAGCCTTTTAATAAATACCAATAATTTTATAGGTTAATATGACATGTTAGTATTGATTTAATTACATTTTTTTGGAAGTAATCATTCTGTTATGAATTTTAAAAAAAATCAATTATTGAATAGTGTAAAAATTGACATAAAAGAGTTTTTAAAACGAGTATTATATTATTAATTGATATTAAATTCCTAAAAATATAAAGATCATCCAAGAGACTTATATCATGATAGGTGTATCATTAATGGACCACTTGGGGGTCTCTTGGATGTATATAGTAAGTTTATTAACCATATAATATAAAAATACAGACACATTATAAAAGTGAAACTAATTAACTAAGAGTTAATACTTAAAGATATAGTTAATATAATAACCCAATACTATATAAATTCAATTGGTTGAGTTGTTTTCGACCCATCCCCACCTGGAACTTTAAATAATCCACTTTTTAGCCATTAGAAACCGAATATGAATTAATTATAAAATATTATTTTTAGCTTTTCCAAAGATGCCCCTCACCCCTCTTATAAAGGGGAACTCTCCCTTATCACTAATTCACACATTAAAAGCCTTTTGGATCGGCCAAAACATGACCAAATACACTCTAAACATCCATCACTACAACCTGGAGGCCTTAGTTTGATCAGAAATCTAACCTAAGGATCCCTTTTGATCAAATCAAAAAGATGAACCTGAAGAAGAGGTAATGTTTTCACCACCCTTTTTCAAGTTCCTTTTTCTTCAACTTCTTCGATCTTTTTTATTTCTATTCTAAAATAATTACTCCAGTATCGTCTATATACTGTGATGTTATTATAAATATGGTACACCCATATTCAGTATTCTATTGTTCCTTTGAATGGCATGTCACCATACGTGTGTACGTAGGGCTTACCGTCTCCACGTCGTGGTGTAATTGTCATCAATAAATTATTATTTGGATGCGTATAATAATGATGGGTAATTCATGTAAATAAAAAATATAACATGATAATGATTATGTATATATGATATACCATCCAATTATATATTATTTTAATATCAAATGAATGATATTGTCGCTCGTGCATATGTACAGACTACCGTCTCCACGAATGCGATGAGATTAATTCTCCATCGTATCCATTCAAGTCTAATTCTTATTTGATGATTAATAATAGTATCTAAGGACTTTATATAATTATGGATATGATTAAGATACAACCTATCCATGAAAAATACATTTTACGTAACAAATCATATAAAAAAAGAGTATGTTAACACCTGAAACAACGATAAATTTAAGATATTATTAACAAATCAATATTAAAAGAACATATATGATATCATATTAATATATATAATTCTTGTATAATTTAATAACAATTATTTCACCATTATACATGAGGTTAACCTACCCCCAAACAAGGAAAAGTACAAGGTAAGGGTTTATTTCGCAATCTCTTCATTATCTGAGGTTGTTTATACATAATAATCTACTGGGACCTCTTTATCATCCACATCCATGTTTCTTAAAAATGTATTTCAAAAATTATTACTATTTACAGGAATATGGGTTATAGTCATTCATACCATTGTTTGAATTTTTATAAGTGGTTTATAAAGGAATCTTTCCGTCATTTTCCAAAAAAGGTGCTTTTTAACCTTTTCAGCAGAATTAAGGTAAATGTTTTTTAACTTATACAGCGGGTGCGGCTGTTTTCCGCCATTATAAAATCGTAGAAGCTTACCATAAAATCTTATAAGAATATTTTCAAAGAAAATGTTTTATTTTAGGAATATATGAATCTTAAATGATTTCAAAATAGAAAGAGATATTTCTATAAAAAGAGTTTTTATTTCATCTATGTCAACATCCTTTGATGGATTTTACGCTTATTTGAAGTTGATTTATTAGGATACCAACCTTTTATATTGTGTTGAAGGTTTTGTGATATGTTTGACTGTGGATGTGTTATTTTTATAACCTTCATGGTTTATGGATGATGTATTTAAATTTTATATGGTAGTTTTAATACGAATGTTTATGTTATGTTTAAACCTTTTCATATGGGAATGCATTGGACTTAATATGTGACGGGTGGAGCCCGCTATAGCTCCATGATGCAACGTTAGGTCTCATGAGATAAACTAGTGTCTTGGAAAAAGGCCTTGAAAAAATCTTATTTGTATTCTTAGCATAAGACCTTGGCTATGTGGTTATGATAGTCTGGCATTATGCATTCCATCATTATGAAAGTGGTTATTGATATTGTATGTGATTATTCAATTAGTAGAATATCCATGTGAATAATTAAATGGAATTATTTCATTTTATTTTTTCCATACTATGTTGAAGTTCATGTTTAAAAGGATTTTGTTTTAGTTATACATTGACTTAAATGTTTATTCTTATTTATGAAATTTTATGCTATATTGTTATCCTTACTGGGAATTTGAGATCACCACTTTTCTATGTTATATTTTTCCCAGGATGTGAAGAAGTAATTTATGAATGACCTACATGGATAGTATGAGGGGATAAGAGTGTGGACTATGGATAATATATTGTTGTAGTTTCCATTTTATGATGTAATGTAAACTGTATGAATATATCTACTATTTCCAAAGCTACTAAACTAATCGGTCTTTTGAGACTTGATCATTCTTGTGATCATGCGAATGTTATGTAATAATGCACCGACTCTGGGTATCTAGGGTCGGGGCATTACATTTGGTATCAGAGGAAGTTTAGTACAATCTTAGTAATCTAGATTTAGATACACATTGATTAGAGCATGTAGACCTAAGATGAACTTTGAGGATTACAATAGAAGAAATTCATAGAATTTTGGTATTGTAGAGATTTTGTGAGTTTTCTTAGAAATACATCCCTTTCTGGATATGAGCAGGTGGAGGCCGCTCTGGAACAGATGTACCTAGGGGTAAAACCCGAAAACAACACTCTGAGATAGACTCGAATTGGAATTGGTGCACGACAACGGGCCTTGCTGCACTCTTGGATATAAAACACCCGGGGGATTTTCTTAGGATAATTCTCATTTTCTTTACAAACCATTATGAAGGATTTATGAGTATATACTTCCTCAAAGGAGACATTTTTATGATTATGGATTATATCCATAAACTATTGAATTTATTTTATGTGTTTTACATGTTTGGGATTAGGTATTGTTATTCATAAACTAATCTAGTGTATGCCATTGTTTAGAAATGGAAACCAGTAGAAGGTATGAGAACTCCATTAATGCACATGATCCAAAGAGAAATAAGGATCATATCTTTAATGGTCGTAAGCCATACTTTATATAACAAAATATACTCACATGTATTATCATCATATGAAGAAATAATATCATGTGTTGATAAGATAAGTAAATAATTTACTGAGTCCTGTGGCTTTGAAGGGAAGCAATAGAAGAAAATGATGGAAGAGGGAATGATGGATAAAGGGAAGAGGGAAAAGAAGAATTTTCTCATATGTGATTACTGTGGGAAGAAACACCCTGGAACATTTCTAAAAGGAATGGGAGTATGTTAAATGTGTGGAGGAAAACAGCACAAAGTACGTGACTGCAAGGGTAAGAAAATGGTTTCAAAAGTATGAAGCTTCATTTTTAAAGAGTTTGAACACTACGCGAACCTATGTCCCAGTCATCAGACTATGCTGCAAATGATGCTATTGGATAATAATCAAGTGATGATACTACCACAGATAGAGAGGAATGATTAGAGTTCTTATGTTGATTATGTTATTTTAATGTTATATCAACAATGTACTTGTTATAATAATTATGGAGTATATAAGGATTTTACTGTAGTACTATTTCATTAAGAAATTGAGATTGTGTGGAACAATGAAAAGTTACTCAATAACAGGTTAAATTTTTGGAAAATATATGGTTGAGAGAAAGATAAACCATAATATGGTTCTGATACCGAGGTAGTGATTTTAGAATAATACATGTTTGATTTGGATAAATTATATTGGATATTCTTGACTACCTTGAAACTGATTAATGATTTGTATATTCTATCATTTGTTGGGTTTATAACATTTTTGGATTGACGGAGTATATCTATTATTCTTTAAGGAATAAGGGATCATGAATGTAATCAATAAGGTTTTATGGCAATTCAGGATGTTACAATGTTTTAAAAGAATACATGATGAAGGTGTTCACATGTTATTACACAGAAAAAAGGAACTTCATAGTGTTTACCTTCCTTATAAATTTTGTAATAATCTATTTTGGATAGTTCTAGTTTGTATTATTATGGATTGCCATAAAAGGACAACACGGAGGTCGGGCAGCAACCCGCCGCGTTCGGCAAGGCCGCGAGACTTGAACCCACAACCGAAGGGCGACAAGGGGGTATTACCTACCACTGACCCACGTGATTTACAGGATTGAATAATGTCATTTTTGTAATGGTTCTTCTAGATTAATTATAAATTCATTTTTTAACCCAATACGAATAGGATAAATAGAATATTATTTTTAAGTTTTATTATCTTTTAGAGTGAAAGATGATTTTGTGGTAGAACTTAGTTAAAGGATGAGACTCTACTTGTCAAGTATATATTTTTCTTCTTCTCTTATTCAATGAAGAAATTAATTCTTATACTATAGTGAAGGGATATTAAAACAAAAAATGTGTCATCCTAATACCATATGTCTTTCTGAACCGATGGTATTTTAAATCATAAAAGATTGATGAATTTAAGGCCCTAAATTTTACACTTGTTTGTGATTGATGACCTCAATAACAATCTATAAATATTTAGGTTTATCCTCCACATATAAGTCTCTAATTTCCACAAATGTTCTCTGAATAGATATCATAATTTGTTGGTGACCCTTTAATTTCTATTTTCCTCTTATTAAGACTAAATTTTATTAACCCAATTTCCTATGTGGGTTTTCCCACAAAGATATTTTCTATATTCAACCTTTTATTTTTGAAGAACAATTTCAAATTGCGAGGTTGCAATTTATTGAAGTAGGGGAGAATGTAACACCCTAAGATTTCATAGTGTGTTATTTCTTCAAAATAATTCAATAACTTGCACTACACGCAACACCGAGTTCAAGCACACCATGACATACTAAACAAGCCGTTCAAAAGAGGTTATGAATAGTATTAACTAAATTTTAAACTTTATATAATCCTTATAATTTTTTAATCCATATTATGAGTTTCTTAGACATAATGTAAGAACAAATTCATTTTTAGTATTGCAATTTTACAAACTATTAATAGTGAATCCTTTTTAAATCCAATATTTTAAACTTTTATATATTCAATTTGACTAAATAAATTTAATTTTTAGAATGGGGACATTATAAATTTACATTGAAACATTCCAAGCTTCCACGGTACGTTTCCCTTTGAATAATGCAATGGCGTGCATTGTACGCACCTTCGAGATTCTAACACACCACAACCAATCAAACTAGCTGTTATGAATTGTAATACATAATTTTTGAAATTTTATAAATTTTATCGTTCGAAATGGACTTCATTTTTGGATTCATGATATTGAAATTATCTTAGGGTGAAATTTCGATACTTTTTGGATAACATTCATGTTTTGATGAATAGTGATAATCACAAAATTTTAATTAAAAACAAAATTTTTAATCGAAATAATTAATAGTGATTAATTATAAATTTGAGTGGTTTTAAAGTATATTTAGAATATTTTTTTACCATTTAAAACAATGTTGGTCATTGGATGTAATTTCACATTTAAACCAGACATAAACAAGTGTCAATCTTTTGATAGTTATTATCTCTTAAAAACACGATGTTTGTTTTGACGACAGGAATTAATTTTTAATTTAATTAATGCAACTAATATGTTCTGAATTTGATAAAATTGACATCATTTTTTAATTCATAATATCAAATAATGATTATGCCTAATTTTTGGTGTTTTTCTGGAAAATTTCATTTTTTGATGAATAGTTAAACCACTAAGTGGTAGTTAAAAAAATGAATTTTTCCTAAAATATAATTTTACCACTTCTATGAGTGGAATTTTGAAAATCCGAGACACACAGTTAATATCAATTAGTAAAATGTGGTTCAATGAGATGAAAACAATTTTTTGTGAATAGTAACTTTTTAACTTTTATTTACCACGGTTAAAAGTAAATAGGGTAATTAAGGGTAAAAATGATATTAATATTACACTAACACATGTCCTAATTCTATTGGACAAGTGTATATAGACCAATAACAATATTAGGAGTAAAATATTATCATTTAGGTCCACTTGTATTAAATTAGGACATTTATTAATATTTAATTCAATGAAGAGTTAAAAGAGTTAAAATCAATGTTTATTTACAAAAACATTTTTAATATAAGGTTATACATAAGATAAATTCGATTGTAAATATTAATTAGAAATCTATAAATATTTCCAACATAATGGTATTTTGTTATAATTTTTAGAAATTAAATAATTTAATTTATTTATGACACAATGGTGATGTAGTAATTACCTAATTATTGAAAAATTATAATAATTGATATCATAAATACCCAAATAAATGTAATTTGAGCCTTTTAATAAATAAAAATAAATTTATAGGTTAATATGACATGTTATTATTGATTCAATTTACTTTATTTTGATGTAATAATTCTGTTATTAATTTTACAAAAAAAAATTATTGAATAGTGTAAAAATTGACATAAAAGTGTTTTTAAAAAAAATATTATATTATTAATTGATATTAAATTCTTAAAAATATATGGTTCGGTAAACATACCTATATTATGATAGTTTTATCATTAATGGACTACTTGGGGGTCACTTGGATGCATATAGTATGTTTATTATCCATATAATATAAAAATTCAAAGAGACATTGTAAAAGTGAACCTAATTAACTAAGAGTTAATACTTAAAGATAAGGTTAACATAATGACCCAAGCCTGTCAAAATTCTATTGGTTGAGTGGTTTTTGACCCATACCCACCTTAAACTTTAAATAATACACTTTTGAGCCATTATAAACCGACTATGAATTTATTATCAAATAATATTTTTAGCTTTTCCAAAGGTTCCCCTCACCCCTGTTATAAAAGGGCACTCCCCCTTCTCATTAATTCACACATTAAAAGCATTTGGCTCTTCCAAAACATGACCAAATACTCTATAAACATCCCTCAATACAACCTAGAGGCCTTAGTTTGATCAGAATGCTATCCTAAAGAGCCCTTTTGATCAAATCAAAAGGAATAACCCGAAGAAGAGGTAACGTTTTCACCACCATCTTTCAAGTTCTTTTCTTCTTCAACTTCTTCTTTCTTTGTTATTTCTATTCTAAAATAATAAATCCAGTATCTTCTATATAATGTGATGTTATTATAAATATGGTACAACAATATTCAGTATTCTATCGATCCTCGGAATGGCATGTCACCATACGTGTGTACGTACGACTTACCGTCTCCACGTCGTGGTGTAATTGTTTTTTAATAAAATATTATTTGGACGGGTATAATAATGATGTGTAATTCATGTAAATAATAAATATAACATGATAATGATTCATTATATATGATATACCATCCAATTATATATTATTTTAAAATCAAAAGAATGATATTGTCGCTCGTGCGTACGTAAGGACTACCGTCTCCACGAACGAGATGGGATTCATTCTCCATCGTATCCATTCATGTCTAATTATCATTTGATTATTAATAATAGTCTCTAAGGACTTGATATCATTCTGGACATGATTATGATAGAACCTATCCATGACAAACATACATTACGTAACAAAACATATAAAAAAACAAGTATGCTAACACCTGAAACAACGATAATACTAAGATATTATTAACAAATCAATATTAAAAGATCATATATGATATCATATTAACATATATGATTATTTTATAATTTAAATACAGTTATTTCACCATTATACATGAGGTTAACCTACACCCAACCAAGGAAAAGTACAATTTAAGGGTTTATTTCTCAATCTCTTCATATCCGAGGTTGTTTATACGTAATAATCTACTAGGATCTCTTTATCATCCAAATCCATGTTTCATAAAAATGTATTTCAAAACATTTTTACTATTTACATGAATATGGGTTAATGTCATTTATTCCATTTTTTGGATTTTTATAAGTTGTTTATAAAGGAATATTTCTCTTGTTTTCCAAACAAGTTGCTTTTTAACATTTTCAACAGAATTATGGTAAAAATGATTTTTTAACATATACGATGGGTGCGGCTATTTTCTGCCATTATACAATCGTAGAAACTTACCATACAATATTATAATAATATTTTCACATAAAATTTTTCATTTTATGAATATATGACTCTTAAATTATTTCTAAATAGAAAGAGTTATTTTTCTAAAAAGAGTTTTGATGTCATCTATGTCAACATCCTTTGATAGATTTTACGCTTATTTGAAGTTGATTTATTATGATACAAAACTTTTATATTGTATTGAAGTCTTTGTGATATGTTTGACTGTGGATGTGTTATTTTTATACCATTCATAGTTTCTGTATGACATATTTACATTTTGTATGCTAGTATTAATACGAATGTTTATGTTATGTTTAATCCATTTCATATGGGAATGCATTGGACTTAATAGGTGACGGGTGGAGGCTGCAATAGCTCCTTGATGCATCGGTTGGTCTCATGAGACAAACTAGTGTCTTGTCACAAGGCCTTGATAAAATCTTATTTGTAGTCTTGGAACGAGGCATTGGCTATGTGGTTATGATAGTCTCTCATTATGCATTCCATCATTATGAAAGTTGTTATTGATATTGCATGTGATTATTTGATTAGTAGAATATCCATGTGAATAATTAAATGGAATTATTTAATTTTATTTTTTCCATAATTTTTTGATGTTCAAGTTTAAAAGGATTTTGTTTTAGTTATACATTGCCTTAAATTTTTATTTTTATTTATGAATGTTTCCGTTATATTGTTTTCCTTACTGGGCATTTGAGTTCACCCATTTTCTATGTTTTATTTTTCCCAAGATGTGAAGAAGTAATTTATGAATGAACTGTAGGGATAGTATGAGGGGATAAGAGTGTGGACTATGGAGACTATATTGTTGTAGTTTCCATTTTATGAAGTAATGTAAACTTTATGAATATATCTACCGTTTCCAAGGCTACTAAACTAATCGGTCTTTCGAGACTTGATCTTTCTTGTGATTAGGCCATTGTTATGTAATAATGCACCGACTCTGGGTATCTGGAGTTGGGGCATTACATTTTATAATGTGATAGGTGGGATAAAAATTATATATAGATATAATAAATTGTTTAATCTAAAATATTTCATTAAATTGTGATATTAATATCTGAACATGATGTTATATTTTATCCCAATTATGATGTTATGATTTATGAACATATATTGTGCGTGAAAATTATTGTATATTTGTTCATAAAAATGTGTGGTATTAGAAAACTATTTTATCATGTTTCATTAGATGTTATATTAATCATTCCATAATTTTCAAAATTAACCTCAATTCTTATAATGAAAATCATATTCTTTTGTATAATGTTGATTATTATTCTCTCTCATGTACTATTGTTTCCTGTCTCCTACCCCATTTATGTTTTCTTAACATTAATGGTTTTTTATCCAATTCCTTTCATTGATGTATATAATCATGTGAATAAGTTAACTATGTAAAACATTAGATATATTCTAAGGAATATGAAAAATACTTGAAATAGTGTTTATGTATTATGTATAAGTGATGTATGAAGCTAATTTTTCCAGGAAATAAACCTTTCAATCAATAAATATATTATTATTCTCATAGTGATCATAAAAATGAATTAATATTCATGTAATAGAAACATTTCGTCTCTATAGATCATGTACTAAAATTTATCATATCAATTATAGACAACCATATTACCAACAAACACAAAACAATCCTTTACCATGGTAATACCTCAATAAATTATGACACCAACATAGTCTTTATCCTTATTCTAACCCCCACCCACAAAAACTTGTACTAAGGTAAATTATCGTACCATAAAAATTAATTACAACATTAAAATATCAATCCATATATGTAAATCTGTTTCAGAAACGAAAACACTTTTGTAAATGTAGATGAAAAAAATAAATACTACCACTATATCCATCCATATGTATGGTTAAAATAAAAAAAATCGAGAACATGTAAAATCTATTATGATAATATAGTCTATCTAAGATTCCTCAATTTGATATGGATATAGATTATTGAAAATTATCCAATTGAATCTTTTCTCCTCACTTATATTTAGGATGATTGAATCTCCCAACACATGGGATGAATCCCTTACTCCTAAATGGGTTTCTTGAATCATGGATAAATACATAGATAGTGTAACTGATGGAATTTTTTTGATTTAGATAGTTTCCTTGATATAATCATAGTTTCCAACAAAAAGAAACCCAAGAGTTCAAATACCATAATCATATTTATATAAACATCCAAATATACTCTTTGGATTCTAAAATTTGTAAAATTATTGACTATGAAATTGGAATGTTTAATAGGTTAAAAATATACATAATTTATAGAAAATAATTATAATAAACTGATTAATGTTTTATGGTTGATTTAGATTTCTGAACCCATCAAATCAAAATCACTTTATGATTTAAATAAAATTGATAATATATTGGCAGATAATAAGTTTGATTCATGCGTTAATTATTAATACATATAATCCCATGAACATCATTTCAATATAGTGACCCTCAGTAAATTATTATTAAAACACTCACAAACCAATACATGGGCTGGATCTCCATGAAGTATATTTAAATTTAATGTATACTTTATATAATATCTAACTTTTACTAATTCCTCATAGTCTTACTATACTTTCAACACAGATCACACCATATGTAAAAAAATTTGAATCTATTTCCGATATTCCATTTTGATATCTTTTATAATTACATAATTAAAATCTATCATTCATTTTATCCATTTGTTATATTATATATAATATTATATTTTATTTCCTTTCTGTCATGGTTAACTCAATTTAGTGAAAAATATTATAAAAATTTATTACAATCACCATAATTAAATATACTATGATGTAGTTTAGATAAAGTGAATGATTCATCCCATGAGTAACCATAAAATAAATATAGAATACAATTTTCACCATCATTGACCTTTATAAAAATCGAAAAAATATTCAAATTGATTAAAAACTATTTTCTAAAATGATAAGTGAAAATTAATTAAGGAAATGATAATGAAATAAAATTAACAGATAGTTTCCCAAAAATGTTAATTTATTCATTAATAATTCCATTTTTTAATTGGTCTCAATACTACAAAATATTAATTGATTTCATCATGGTTAAATCCAACAATTATATAACAACCCAGTATTGATGTACATATACATTACATCATCTATTATGCATACATAAAAATGTATATCTTCATATTTCAAAACACCATATTAGTTTAGTGCCTATATAAAAATGGAAATGTAAATGATGATGCAAGAGTGAGATGTACTATCTACCACAATGTTATAAATACTGGAACCTCTCTTAGACTTAAATAACTGATATATATATCAGATACTGAGTAAGGGTAGACAAGGGAGATATGTAAGCATAAACATGAGAATAAGGGTACGAGGGTGTGACCATAAAATTAGAATGTTGTACCCTCCATATCAAAGATCAAAAATAGGAATCATAGCACAAATATTATTATTTTATAAAACAAAAATCTAAAGGGAAATAAGATAATAATTCATGAAATCATAACATAGTAATACAATAGTTAATTATGGAATACACAAAGACATGTAATATTGATCCCTATAATTCAATATGTATTGCATGAACTTATTTGGGAGCCACATAGGGACTGTACATACTATAAAGGATACACCACCATCCTCAGTCACATTTTTTCTCATATAAGATATCAATTTCCACCATCTACTCACCTTCATGGGTACTACACCTACTGGGAGGGAAACACCACAATCCATAGTCACATTCCTTTCTTTGTAAGGGATCATGTTTCCCCATATTTACAAAGTGGATCGATATTCCACTTCATCCCATAGTGGATCAATCCCATAATCTTAATTCCCATTATTATCCCAGGTGATATAATTATTTACCCAATTCATTGTAGGGAGATACAGGTCCCACCCATCTCATTAAAAAATTATACAAAAATATACCAAAAAATCTAAAATAATCATATCATAACCCATGAAATTAAATGGGTTTCATAAAAATTTAATCATATCCTAACATGTGGAAAAAGACGGGTTCCGTAATCATTTCATAAAAACATAACCCTTTTAAAATTAGGGAGTTTCATAATCATAAAACCCATCAATGAGAAATGAGTATCATAAATAAATCACGCCATAAAAAATATATTCAAAGAAAGAATATAAATCGAACCATTGAATCATTTCCTATAAATTCATGAGTAACACCAAAAGATATCTTTAAATATTTAATGTAAGTTAGATAGTTCATTTTTAAAAACATTTCATGAGTAAAATATAATTTCTTCTTCAAAAATGATTTTTAAAAAAATTCCTTTGCAATTTTTTTCCGTGAATATAGACAATAAAATAAAAATATTATTCCTTGATATCATATAAAATAAGTTTTGAATCATTTTGAAAACAATTTATTTGGAAATTACTCTTGAGAAAATTTTCAAAAACTATTTATTTGAAAATAATTTAAAAACATATATTGGAAACATAATACCAATAAATCAATTTCAAAAAAACTTTTTCCTTGAAACCTAGCATAAATGGTCATTATTTAAAACATTTTTGAAAAAAAGATTTGGTTTAAGTTCAAGGAAGTTGTCTCAATGAAGGAAAAGTTATACACAACTACTTTACTGATTTGGTACATTTTTAAAACGAAATCTCCTAAAATACTGATATTTAAATGGATATGTAAATAAATATTAAATTAAATATAAAAATCATTGAATATATTCATGGGTAGTATATACATCACAAAAATAAATGAATGGTTAATAAGTTGTTAATATGACATAAAACATTGAGATTAGAAACCCCCATAGATTATGTATTGACTTTCATTGCACTCCTTAAAAACTCATGTATAATAAAAAAAAGTTGTTATAAATTTAACACATAACCTTAGTCTTATATATAATACCATATATGTATTTATATTACCTATTCATTAACCCATCCATTTTTTATGATTTGTTTTAGGTAATATCCTCTTTGTTTTTATTCATGTGTCATAATTTGATATATATATTATCCTAAAATTTAGATCATGATATTAATATAGTGAGAAAAAAGTAAATATCTATTATATTTAGTATATATGTATTTATTAAAATCTTTAAAATATTGAAATATGAAACGGAATGCACCAATTATGGAGAAGGTTGGCCATGTGTATACATGAAGGATATTTAAGTTTAATTATTATATTGAAAGAGGGAATGAAAAATAAATATATTTATATTTTTAAAATATCAATAATGTATAATTATTATGTCATATATATCAAATAATTTCACTAATCCATTCTTTAAAACATTTTATTTAGTGTTTCAAAGAATCACATCACTTTGAGGTGATAGTAGTGTACACTTTCACTAACTAAATTATCATATATACACAAAATTGAAAACCTAATGGCATGTGTTATATAATAATTAAATAAGAATAAATAAATCTTAAATATCATAGATATCATATAAAAATAGATTTTCCATCATAATTCTCAACCATGAGAGGCTGTGATGGAAAAACTAACAACATCATTTCGTGGGGAGGTAGTTCTCAATACACCAAAATCATATGTTCTATTCCTATTAGATGGAACTATGTGTAATTTTAGTTTAAAAACATTTCATAAAAAAATATTAGTATATTGTGGATATTTATGTTATTATGTATTCATAGAAGAAGAATAATTTACGTAGTGGATATTGTAAATAATGGAAATGAACATGAGGAAGGATTTTAACTTTTCATTGTGTAACCCCTTTTGGTTTGCACCAAAGGTCTTCTTTGGTTGCATTTCTACCCAAATTCACTATTCAAGGAGGAAGTGATGGGTTTTATTTTGTGAATTGGGAAGATATTTTATGAACCTATGTGGTTTTAGAGGTTTGAAGATGGAGGAGAGGTGGAATCCTTTTAAAAAAGAGGGTGGGGATACAGAAGTCATTTTTGAAGAAATATTAGGTATACCTATACATTTACATAAAATTTCATAAAAACAAAAAAAATAAATAATGGAAGTTTTAGGGATGAAATATTTCAAGCCAATGGGTTTTGGATAAGTGTTTATGTCATTTTGACCCTTATGTTTTTGGGTTTTCTCTTTGTAAAGCTTAATTTTACCAAAATCGTTGTAATAAATTTTAATCTATTTCACTAATATTTTTTTCCAAAAATTAAAATGATATTATTATAATATAAATAATATAATTATTAAAACTACTTATATATATATATATATATATCTAAATTTCTATCATAGAATTATAAAAATTAACATAAATGATAATCTTGCAGACATTGTAAGAAAGCATATTTTTTAAGTGAGAATGTCCTAATGTTTATTAAGATTTTGTATCAAAAATCAATATAAAAAATCAATTTAATGAAATAAATTGGATTAAAAGATTTATAATTGATATATTTTTATATTAAATCCAACATAAAATATAATTCAACTATATAAATAAATTTTATAAACAAGATGTTTTTAATTAAAATTTAGTATTTTTCAGTATTCATCCAAAAAAAATGTTTATCAAAAAATACAAAAAAAATCACTAAAAATTTTATTTTAAATTTTGAATTCAAAAATACTTTTTATATTATCCGATTCAATTTCATAAATTGTCTAAAATTAATTTAATTATCATTTAAATAATGAAAAAAACAGTACTTCATAAAAAAAATACTATTTTCAATCATATAAAGATTGTACTAAAAATTGTATGTTTTATTATCATTATGTTTTATTCACATAAAATAATTATAAATAATATTTAAAAATTATTTATTAAAATTCATATTACTATATTTAACTTCTATGTAATAATTATCTAGTTAAAATTATTATAATAAGAAAATGATGTTTCCTTCAAAACACTATGTTTCTTGTAACGCAGGCCAAGTTGGTGTTGCTTGAAATGAATGCTTATACTGGTTTATTGTATAATCAATGCTTAACATAGTATATAACACAATTATAGATATCAAGGGATGTTTATTTATTCTAAAAAATTATTCAAAAAAACATGGGGTGTTATATTCTACACTTATTAAAGTGAATTTAGCTATTGAAATTCTTTGTAATAATAATGAAAATACAGATACAACTCCCTCATAATATCTTCAAGTTCCCACGGTGATTCCTATAACTTGAAATTACACCAAAAAACTATAACCATGTGAGTGGTCTTGTTTTTTAGAACATTCACTGCATGATATATAATATCAATTAGTCATTTTTAGTACGAATGTGCCTACTCTAATAGTATGACTTATGAGTTATGTAATTATGAATGGTAATGTATATACTTCCTTAAGAGAGATATATCAAACACATCATGTACTTGATAGAGATTTGGAAGAAGTTCTATGTGATAGGCTACCATTCTAACAAAATCAATAACCTAAGAGGAGTTGATATAGAAAGGGATTAGTTTCCCTTTCTTCCCGAACATCAAAAACATATTCCATGGAGAAATTCATTAAAACAAATTCCCACCAACATCAAATTATATTTCTTTACAATAGTTATTATAATAATGTTTATATAGAAATTGAGCTACGTTGATGTGATTATTAATGGTTTTAACCTTATTTTTCATTTCTTCATCTATCCTAGGTCCCAATTATTATCTTTCTGGAATATCATCCCTGCTAGATGGAGCTCTACATTTCATCCCGAGGAGGTATTCAAAAGGACCCATCTAAATTATTTAGTGAAATCTAATATTGTAAGAAAACTCAACTTGAGGAAGTTTTTGTCCCCAAATACCTTTTAAAACCAATAACCAAGATCTCAACATATCCTCTAGGATGTGAATTGTTCTACAAGACTAACGATCCATATGAGGGTGATAATAATTGATGAATCTCAATTCTGTATCAAGTTCTAGTTGATTGATTTTCCATTACATTATGGAAAACCTCATATTCTAACCAAATTCAATGGAAAGTGGAACTCCATGAAAATTTACCAATTAATTAATTTATATACTAGAAAGGTGATCTATATAGCTATTGTATCTAGTAGTAATGAATTTTTATACCTTAGTAAGGTGATTGACTACCACCCATATATAATTAAACACTTCATAGGTTTTGGGCTATCCAAAAACAAAGTCCATAGTGATGTTCTTATGTTTCTATTCAGTTATGGGTAATGGATTCAACACCCCCTATACAATTTGATTTCTACCTTAACATGATGGTATACCAAGAACTGTGATAAAAACTATGTGATTTCCCTCTTCATACCATACCAGCAAAAATATTCCTTTAAATCTCTATAAATATTCATAACTCTCAGATGAATAGAAAGTGTTGAACAGAGATATTCCAATAACAACTCTTTCTTTAAATAGGGTATGAAAAGAACATGCAAATTATTCTTGATCCTTATAACATCATCCTAATCAAAGATAAACTATGTAACATTTATAACATTATTTTTTTCTCTACGCATTTCTAATGTGCCTAATTAGTCTTTACATAGATAGAGGGTCTAATATTCAATTGAAAAAGATAAGATTTCTCCCCTTCAATTAGGATTCTAATACCCATTCTTTTCAGATAAAAAAATATTGGATATATTTTTATCCACATCATGGACAAGCCATAATGATCCTTCAAACTCAAAGAATCATTCATCTTGTTAACTTTCTTAAAGTTGTAATGTATTGAGCAATCATTTGTTTAGATATAAAAATCTTCTTTGTCCCATGTTCAACTTCTATTATGTGAATATATATTACAAATTTTGATGAGATGTATTTATACCCCAACATTTATCTATTAAGATAATGGCTCCATATGGTTAGTTCAAAAATTACTTCTACTAACTCTAAATCCTGACTTGGGTAATTTTTCTCCTGAATCATCAAATATCACAAGGCATATGAAATAACCATGTTATTTTTCATATGAAAACATACAAATTCCTTTTAGGGTAGATCAATATTGACTCCAAACTTTCTTCACTACAAGCTATTGTAGTCATAGGTATGTTGATCATCATACTCTTTAGATCTATGAAATTTTCCTCACATTCATATGTTCAGAAGAACATGGTACCCTTTTAAGTTAACATGGTCATAAGAATATATATGCATGATAAATTCCTAAAACAATGTTGATAATATCTAGTTAAACCATGAAAACTACAAATCCAAGTCCCCATGGTTGGTTTAATCCATCATTCAATAGAATCTATATTTTATGGTTAACTGCTATACAATCTCATGAGATTATTTTACCAAAAAATGAAACCTTTCCTTTCCTAGATTCACACTTTATAAAATTTTAATACATTTTCTCTTTACTAAATATATATAGTAAAATTATCAAGTAACATTAATTATCTTCCTTTCCCTTTTAATAGATAAAAATATATTCCTTAAGTTCTACCACAAATTGGTCGAGGTAATCTTTAGAGACTATTTTTATCAAGTATATGATGATAGAAAAGTCATTATTAAGACCAAAAGGAATCACTATATTTTAATATTTTCAATACTATGTAGAGAATATCATATTTTTGTATGACCTATTTCTTGATCCTTAAATGATTATATCCAGAAAAAAGGAAAATCATGGAAAATTAATGAGATCTGTGCAATTTTTTAAAGAAGTTTTCAATACGGGGAAGATGATATCTATTCTTGATCTAGATCCTATTCTACATCTAATAATCAATGTAGAGTTTCATTGACCCATATTTAATTTTCAAAAAAATAAAAATGTCACCCCATGGTTATAAACATGTCTTAATGAATCCGATATATTGATTTCCTTGTAGTTTCTTCTTCAATTCATACAACTCAATTGGGTAATTCTACTAGGAGTCTTTAAAATTGGTGTGGAACTAGGTATGTATTATATCAAGAACTCAACCTCATGTTTTGTATGAATACTAGGAAACACTTTAGGTTACACATCCATAAGATCCAAAACAATAATCAAATAATAGATGGTGAGTTTCTCCCCATCTATTTTAGAACAACATGCCTTCTGAATGTAAATGAATACCCATATACGAGATGTAATTTCCATAGGAATTTCATAATTATTTCCCCATTAATATATGGTCATAGATTGGTTTGAAATATCATATTTGACTTACATTACTCATTAATTTATGTGGTCTATATATAGAGAAACCCAATACATTCATATTATGACATAAAATTAAACCAGGGGTGAATGAAAATATTTCCATGAATAATATTCGCACAAACATAAATCAGATTAGAATAATGTAATTTATATGAAATCATCATTCTGTTAGGGGTTTTATGTTTTAATTCCCCATTTAATCATTTTTCTAGAATCAAAATACCCTTAAAAAATATTTAGATATGAAATTGAGTGTAAATCCATAATCAAATATGAAATTAGTTATTCTAGAGGGAAATTTATTTATACCTTTCACCATGTTGTAATTACACCACTAATCATATATTATGATTTCATGAGACATTACCTTTCCCTTAGTATAAGAGGTTGTTGATACTGAATATACTCATCATTCCATGGGTTTAGGAATAGGTTGACATAATTCGTATCCTCCTTAGGCTTAATGCACTGATGTGTGGGTGTGTGGCGGGGTTCTATGTATCATTTTCCCTATTTTAATAATATTCCAATTCTTCTGATATGTGTGATAATCAATTCCCTAATGTCTTTCCCTTTGACATATAAGACAGTTATTAGGCCACATAATACAATTTTCCCCATTCCTTTTTACACACTTGGAGCATAAATGACGGATAATATACTCAACTTCATATTTTTTAGACTTTACATTGAAATTCATATTTCTCTTCTTGTGAAAATCAAAAAATTGATATATAAATCCAACCTATATTTCAACATTGATTTCAAAATGAAATATCTATTCATAGGTACTAATATCTAATATATATAATGATTTTGTGAGACTTGGATTTAAGATACTAAAGAACCTATTGACATTACATTCGGGGTGGATGATAATTCTATAGGGGATACTTATAAGTATTCTGAAATTAACCAAATATCTAATGATTTATTAATCATCATTTTGATTGAACTATTGGAAGTCGTTTTCCATCTTCATATGATAAACATGAGGTATTAACTTATTAAAGAATATGTTCATGAATACATCCCAATGTATGGATTCAATTTCATCTTGCTTTCTCATAGTCTGGATTTGATTCCACCATTGGTCTTCTTCAGCTTCTAACTAATTAATAGACCGAATGAATATATCATGGCCTGATCAATGTAGAATAGATATTTGTTTTTTTTGTACAGATCCTATGTTATAAAATTTTTTTATCAAAACACACGATGAAAGAAGGTGGACGTTCCATCATGAAGGACTCAATAGAACCTTATCCCATCTTTTTCTCATTTAGAAAATCATCTTGATTCATAACTTTAGAAAGATATTTGATCCTAAGATCAATATTATTTATTCTTGGTACAGTATCATTCCAATGCGTGGGGGAAAAATCATTGAATTTCTTATCACATTCAACATTAACTTGGTTCCATCAACTTCTTTCCATTGATAAAAAAAATCCCAGAGTAATACAAAATTTTCAAAATGAGGAACCGCTTAATTAGAAAAAATCACCAATATGATGTCTATATTATGAAACCTTCATTAATATATGATACCCAATGTTTATCCTTGGTTATCTATGTACAAATTATTTTTCAATCCATCATGTTGGATAGTGATGAATTTGTGAATTCCCAAATTATATCACTCGGGTTGTCAAACCAGGTGCACTGTAAGGCCCATTGTTATGTACCTGGTTATGTTCGATACAGGCCAGATGCACTTTGTTGGAGTTTTTACTGATAGGTACATCAATTCTAGAACCACAAACAATTTTAGTATCCTGACAGAGGTGTATTTCAAGGAAACCACTCACTACAACTTTTACGATAATTATAAAAAAAATCTGTACTTTTACGTAAACTTATACATACCCTTATACATTTCCTTAGAGGAATTACTGTGGTTTTTTCATCCTACTTTCCAATGGTTAACTGAAATTTTGATTAGATACCAACTATAGTTACCCACCAATTTTAACATTGAAATTACATCACATTTTCTAAATACATAATATTTTACACAAATAGACACCCAATGACTATATTAGTCTAGTGAATTTGGAATCATGGAAACAAAAAAAACTAGTACATAAGTGAGATACATTATCTCTCAAAATTATCTCCAATAATATCACACTCTTAGACATACATATATAAAATATATTATTATATCCTGGGGAACTATGTAATAAATGGGTGAGATCACATGCTCAGTAAGGGTTAACAAGGGAGGGAAGTAAACATAAAAATGGTCATAAGGGTATGAGAGAATGATTATAACATTAGAATATCCAACCTAATATACCAAAGATCGTAAACATGAATCCTGGAATAAATATATGTAGTTCACATGACATGAATCATAAGGGAAACAAGAGCATAATAGAAGAAATTATAACAAAGAAATAAGAAAAATAATTGTAGAATACACATAGGCATTTAATATCATTCCAAATAAGTCAAGATACATTGTTATAACTAATTAGGGAAACAAAATGGTGATTAAACCAACTGGGGGATAAACACCAATATCCCGAGATAGACACCTTTCCTTATTTGGGATCAGGTTTCCCCATATTCCCATATTTATAGTGACTACACCTACTGGGAGGGACAGACTACCATCCCCATGTTCAGTCCATTACTTGAAAGGGATTGGGTTTCCTCATCATACCATAGTGGATTGGGTTTTCTGATATTCCCATAGCATATTAGGTTTTCTCATATTCCAATAGACGATTATTCCAATTTCTTTGATTCCCGTCATTGTGTCACGAGATATAAATTTTTAACCAATTATTTTTTGGGAGATATAGATCCCACACATCTCAAAATGTAATCATATATACATGTTATAGAAATTCCTAAATAATAACTCATAATAAATTAAATTAAATGTGTAACATAAACATGTAATCACATATTAACATGTAGAAAAGGACAGGTTACAAAATCTTTTCATCCAAGCATAACCCATGAAAAGAAGAAAGTTTCCTAAGCATATAACCTGAGAAAGAGAAACGTGATTCATAAAAACATCATTTCATACAATGATAATCCTTTCAGAGAAATAATTCAATGGTGAATAACTTATAAATATCATAGAAATAAATGTGATATTCAATACCCTCTTACATTATGTCTTGACTCTCATTGTACTCATTAAAAACTCCTTTATAATAAATATAAGCCTATTATACATCTACCACTGAACCATATTCTTATATTTAATAAAATATTAGTCTATATATTACTCACTTATTAACAATTCCATGTTAATGATATGTTTTCAGTAATATCATCTTTTATTTTTTCATGCGTCTTATTTTGTTATATAAACTTATCGTCATATTTATATCATGGTTTATTGAATTTATTCATGATATATATATATATCATTTATATTAATGATATATTTATTTATAATAATTTATGAATGATATAAATTATAATTAGAATAAACCATTCATGGATAAGCTAGAATGCACACACACATAAATAATGGTCCCTTTAATTACCATATCGAAATATTGAAAGGGAATAAAATATATGTATATATGTATAATTCAATTATAGTATAATTATTGTTTAATATATACTTTATATTTTCCCTAAACCCATTCATAATAAATTCAATGTAGTGTGTGAATGAGTCCCATCACTTTGAGGAGGTGGTAGTCCACACTTACCCAAACTAAATTACTATATTTATTGAAAATGTAAATCCTGAACATATGTGTTATATAATAATTTAGTAAGACAAATTATAACATAAATATCATTTATATAATATAAAAATATATTTTTCATCCTTAATTCCCACCATGAAAAATGGTAAAGGAAAACCAAATAACATCATTTCATGAGTTGGTAGTTCGTAACACACAATAATGATATGTTTGTTACACATTAGATGGAAGTGTGTGTAAGTATAGGTCAAACCCTTTTCAAAACAACCTACTAGTATATTTTGTACATTTATTTAATAGTTTATTTATGGAATAATAAAAATTGAGGTATTTTTAATGATAACAAATTAATGTTTCCTGAGAAAGGATGTTACATCATCATTGGGTAACTCCATTTGGATTTCCCAAAGGGCTTCCTTATATTAAATTCTACTGAAAGGGAGGAATCATCGATGATGGGATGGATGATGATAAGTGAAATAGGTTGATCTTGTAGGATAATATGTTGTTTAAGAAGTGTGTTGAAGGGAGGGATGTGGTGTTTATTTATAAAGGAGGGAGGGGACACAATTGCACTTTCTAAAACATGTTTGGTTTATCAACGTTTTTACAAAACAATGTTAACCAAAACCTACCTAACTCCATAATGGAAAGTTTATGGATGAAATATGGTATAATATTGGTGTGGTAAAAGTTTATGTGTCATTTTCCCCTTAATATTATGTTTTAGATCCTTGTTAATAATAATTTCACCCTAATCGTCATAATTAATTTAAATCACTTTCACAAATATGTTTTTTCACTAATTTTGATCATTTTATTAGAAAATAAATAATATAATAATTAAAATGGATTATTATTGTTTTTTGAAATATTTTTTATAGAAGTGGCATAATTAATCTTAATTCTAATCCCACAAATTGGGTGAGAAAGTGTTTTTTATGAGATAATGATTAAATTATCATTACGATTTCATATATAAATTAAATATAAAAAAATAATCTAATGAACTAAATTGGATAAATATATGTATTATTTTTCCATTATTACATTACAAAACATAAAATATATGTTAACTATACAAATAAATTAGATGAAAAAATAGATTTTAATTAAAATTCAATATTTTTCAGTATTCATCCCAAAATGAAGATTCCCAAAAAATCCAAAAAAACCACTCAAATGTAATTTTCGATTTCTAAAGTGAATATTGATATTTATTTTATCAAATTATATTTCAAAATGGTTGAGACATTATTTTTATATTTTTTCACAAATGGACCTAAAAGAAGTACTTTTATAGAAAATAATATTTTCCAACATATAAATACCTTACAAAAAATTATATTCCCCATTATTAATATGATTATTTATATATTAACATTATAAATAATATCTAAAATTAAGTTATTATTATTAAAATTTCTATCATATATTTATAATTTATAACGATCGCATTTAAATAATTATAATAATAAAATAATGTTCCATGGAAACTCATTGTTACGTGTAAAAGAATCCAAGTTAGTATTGCATGTAATGCAATCCTATCTTGGTGTAGCATATAATAAAATTTTTAATTAGTGTATCATTAAATACCCAACATCAAATAAAATTAATTTATTTGAAAAAAATGGTTCACAAAAACTCGTGGTTTTAGAAATTCTACTTAAAACAACTTAAATATTGTGATTGATAAAATAATTTAAGATAAGTATGATGTGTTTTTCATAAAAAACAATGAAAATAGAAAAAAAATTCTTAAAAAATTAAGATTATTAATGATATAAAAATTAATCTCTTAACATCTATCTTTATAACTAATTTATCAAGTAATGTTATAAGAGACAACCCTCATTATTATTTGTAAATAGAAATATTTTTGTATGAATTAATTTAATAGAAAGTATTATATACTCATCCTTATACTTTTTACCTCTAACCTATTAAAATATTATACTCCCATGATCCAAGTGTTAGAAATTATCAACGGATAAATCATTTAAAATTAAAGAGTATGAGGAATAAAAAATTAATGATAAGGAAAATATGAAATTTTAGGAAAATGCATGAATAAATTTAAAACCTTATAACCAAAGTATATAATGTATCAAATAGAGATATCAGGAAAATATAATTTCTCAAAAGAATATAACAATAAATATATAATATGATCTTTACATCATAATACATCTAAAAATTATTATGTAATAAAAAAATTTAACTATAGAGTAGTAGGATGTTTACCATTTTCGGTTTCATATCGACGATTAAAATTATGTAGTCTTTTCCATGATTAATAAATTATGCTGAATTAGTGTATATCTCCCAACCTTGATTAATCACTATATTATGGATTAATCTAAGAAATAAATTTTATTTGAAATATAATAGCTAGTTATGGAGAAATGTGAAAAAATAAGTGTAGATATGTCTTCATTTATCTTCAACACCTTAGCAAGAAAATATTACACATCTTCTCATACCACATAATGGTTCCCATGGTGTGTTATTACTATAATAAAAGTCCACTATGCTCTTGGTTTTTTTCTTCATGTTTACTATAATAAAAAATCATGATAGTGGTTTTTTTAAACTACAATGTTGTGGTTATTTTTTGTTTTCTTCCTTTCCTTTTAATGATATCTATCATTTCAATTGTTTCAAAATACTATAAATTACAGTAGAACAGATAATTGATAGATAATGAACACAATTCACTAAAATATATCAAATTAAAAGATTATTATAAGATTGATATAATAAATTCATATACATTTCTTATCATGACAAAAAAAACATATCATTGATGATTTTGTATAAATCCACTCTTTAATATGTGAAATGTTAGATGAAATCCGGATAACAGTAAAGCTTTATGACTAAAAGATTTCACTCTCCCAAAATTTCTCTACTTAAGAACTCAACTATGAATCATTATTGAAATCAGTATCTAATATCTCTTCCTAATCACATTCATTTTTTACTATTCTGTTAAATATTCAAGATATTTTTATAAATTTTCATTCCTAAAAAGTATTTTTCTCTTATTAGTTTGGATCACATATTTAGATTTAAAATCAATTTTATGACTATGAACTCCATCCAAAATTATTTAATATATCCAAATATATGTACTAGATGTCAAACAACATTATAAATTAAAAATTTGAAATTATTGTTTTGATGTTAAGGGTGAACAGATAATGTTATAAAAAGATAAAAAGGATCAAAATAGAGGCTTAATTTATTACTCAAAATGAATTATTTTCTAATTAATCTAAATAAATTTTTTTTCATTAACAAATTAAATCATTCATCAATAAAATATTCTTTTTTTATATGGTTTGTAAAACAATACATTTAGGTCCATGATAACATTAATCGAATTTTTCCCCAATATATTTTATTCTCTTATTTCATGTAAAATGATAAATGTACCATGAAAACTAATGAAAAATACATTTTATAACCAATATAACATAATAAAATAAAAATTCTTAATATTATTCTATTTTAGAAACAAATTTTTATAGATGTACTATAAATACATTAAACACCCACCTTTAACTTAAATAAAATCATATAGTAGAACCAGATAAATGGGTAGGAAGAAAACATTTTTTTAATATAAAATACATATTTTACTATTCAATATTTTTATGGGATTATTAGAGGTTAAAATGTAATTAATCAAAAAAATATCGAACTGAGAAATTTTAAATAAATAATTTCAAGAATTTTAATGTGATTAAAATTCCTATGTATTCAATGAAATAAATAACTGTGATAATTTTTTTAAATAGACCTCAAATCTATCAGGAAATAACATTTTACAAAAAATGTTTCCTGTGGTTCAGAATACCTTTTATGAATAATAATTTGACATTGGGGAACCACTCATGGAATGAATATAATATACTCATTTACTGAATTCTAATTTTATAAAAATAAATGAAAAAAATAAATTAATTGAATAATAATATCAAATATAAACAAAAAATGAATAAACTATTTCATTTAAATAATTTAAAACCTATATTTATATATTTATTTTCATGATCATTTAATTTTCCACACATCAATATATTATTTTTAAGAAAAATAACTTTTTGATAATTAAATTATAATTATTTAATTCTGCATGTTTTTCAAAAATCCTCCCACATTCATAAATATTAATAGTTTTATAAATTATATCATTTAAAATTTTTAATATTATAATAAGAAATATAATAAAAAATAATATGAATAATAGAATATTAAATTCATTTGTTTTTTATTCAATATATTCCTTTGATCCTTTTTTGAAATTGGTCTTCTAATTCTTGATGAATTGAACTGTTTTCTATAAAGAAAATATTAACATCAAATATAGAATTTATCATATTAATATAAAAAATATTTATTCGTAGGAAATAAAAATGAATCTAATGAAATTAATAATATAAACCCATTTTATTTTCATAATAAAACTTATTAATTATATAAAATTTAATATAACAGATAAAGAAAATAAAATATATATTGAAATTTCCAATGAAATTAATAAATAGTGAATAAAATCCTAAGTTCCATTTTGATAAACCATGGAATCAAACCCATAATCCTCCTCATAATCATCCATATCCCATGTGAGATATTAGGGTAATCATTTTTTCATTTTTTCATGGAATTTAAAAACATGTATAAAATGTTTCATGACAAGTTTCATCAGGATGGGTAGACCGGATAATATTTGGATGATCAAATATAGTAAAAAGATGTTTATAGAAACATAACCTCATATAATTTCCAAGTGTAATGTTTATATATAATGATTTATACTCTCTAGAGAGTAATGTAACACTACATTGAAAATAGCACAATGAAAAATGTCTTACAGAAACAACATTTTCTTGCTCTGATGTAGTCCATACTAATAGTGTGGTTTCGAATGAAGGGTGGGAGAACATACTAAAATATGATAGTGACTACTAAATGGTTAGTATCAACTCTGTAATGAGTTTTATAATAAAATTTATTATAAATAATGGGATCTCAATTGAAAACTATCGTTTCTTTTATTTTTTAGTGCCCACAATAATACCTATTTTATATTGATTTGTTATATAGGTCAAATTAATATCTCATTTCCCAATTTTCATCCATATGTAATCCACATTTATAATATGTACTTCTTCATCATTCTATTTCTCATATTCTACCACATCCATATCTTTCGTAAAAAAAATATAAAATATAATATGACCCTTTTAATTTTTATGTGAGGGGTAATGATTGTAGAGATTGAAATGTGAAATGGGGGGAAAATAATGGATGGAAGGTAATGTTTTTTAGCGTGTTCATTCATGGGGAATTAAATTCAAGAAATAATTTAGTGTTAAAATGGTTATGTATATTTATTTTATAATATATTTTATACCATAGGTGAAACCCAGATGTTGTTAATTAATAAAAATTCCATGTTTTTTCAAGTTATACGAACCATGTAATGTAACCATGATGTTTCTATGGGATGTATTATCAAAATTTAAAGAATGAATTAATGAGATTATATTGTTTTTCAATATATCCATGAATATTTTCTGATGTTCATGACATTTATTTATACATTTTTATGTTAGAACAAAATATTTAAATAAAAATTACATTTTATTATCTCATGATGGTTATGGAAATTTTTTTAAAATAATTGATAAAATAGAATTGTGGTAAAGTGGTTGTTTTATTTTATTTTTATTATTAGTTTATGTTAAAATGTCTATGGTATAAAAATATTCATGATGATCCATCCATGGTTTTAGGAGACAATTTAGTTATGGTCTTTTGTAAAATAGACATTCAAAATGGGTTTTAACACATCATTTTTTGTCCCTGATTTGGGAATCATTGTATATAAAATATAAAAATTAAATTATATATGGTTTGTTTTCTAGAGAATTTTTATATTTCCATGGAATGAGCATAAAATGATATGGAGTTTTTTTAGTTTTTGGTTTTTAAAAAATTAGTTAATAAAATGGTTAAAAGAATTATAATTGGTTTTTAGGAAGGGTTCTCAGTCTGGAATTGTTGAAAAATATGTAGGAGGAAATATTTAGAAGTAGTTGACATTATTTAATGAATATTAATATCAATATTAAAAATGTTGACCAGGATGTTTGCATAATGATATGAATCCCCATGGATTGTTTTTTATAAATTCATTTATAAAGATTCACTATGGTAAGGTTGTTTTTCTCATTGTTTATCCTTATAGACATGATGAGATTCACCACAAATTAACTTTATATGAAACAAAATATGATGTTATATTCTTCTCAACAATATTTATTTTCAATTTCCCATTTGATTTCCTTTTTATAAAACTCCACCACTATCCTATGTATTTAATTTATAGGTGTTGGATGATGTTTTCCTAGTATTTTTTAGAAATAATAAGTACTTTTTTCATAACTAAAAGAAAAAAAACCTTAGTATTCTTAAAAAAATTTGGGATTTATTTAGAGACATACTATGGTTTCCTCCATGTCATTACTTAATTTTAATATTATAGATATATTTATCATGGTATATTGGTTGAACGATAAGGAAAAAATACACCCTTATTATATGTTCTAAAAATATAGATTCAATATTTAACAATTAAACTAGAATAAGGGTTTATGATTGTGACATCCCATCCAAATCATTTGGTCTGGGTTAATGTGCCGCTTGAATTCATGCATGAATCCCCTTTCAAAAGAGGATACCAGCTAGTGGCGAGGGCTTGAGAGGATTTCTGTAGAACATATACACTTGGTAATAGAAAACCGACAGAGGATACAAGGGATATAACAATGAAAATAATATAAAACTGAGGTAAATGAATAATATATTGGACAATAGTATTAAGGAATCTAGTATCAAAACGTCTCTCTAATAATATATCATGTTAGTCAGGAAATAAAATGAATAATAATGGATTCATAAAAGTTTCAGATCATTGCTATTTGAAGTAAAACTACTACGTAACATTCCAAAAAACATATATGACCCATATTTCACTTTATTATCCCCATGAATCATCTAGAAGCTCTAGCTAAACATCCCATAATATGATTAGTTACCATAACTAGATCCCAAATCATGATATTTATATGTGCACTAGGATTCCCATGTAACCGTTGATTATAAAACCTAGTATAAAATTTCCAACATTCATTGAAATAGGTATTCATTATATAAAAGTTTATTCCATGAAGATAATTAATTTTTATGTTATAAAAAATTAATCACACATGTGTACAACGATATTGGGTCCTTTAATACCAGTTATACATGGTTTATCTCTATGCCATAAGAAAAGTCATATGTTTTCATGGCATACTCATCTAGATGATTATATATCCCTCAACCCAATTAATTGATACTCACACCCACTATTAATTTAACATACCATATCAACCCAATTTATAGCACTGGGGAATGCCACACAACAAGAATCAATGCTATCTCTTGTTCTTGTGGAAAATCATCACATAAAATTTCAACCCAATCTCCTGACATTGGGTCAAGACATAACATCACATGTTTACCAAATATTAAGGATCAATGCCAAACCATCACATCATTAATAAACCCTATAAAAATATAATATCTAGTTTGTATTAACCTATAAAATTAATTTAATAGACAATTAATCTAATAATGAAACACATAATTCAATAATTATATATCTCATAGAAATCCCATGGAAAAGACGACTCTTATATCGAACACATATTTACATGAGAATAATGTTAAGAATAAGTATCATAGGGTTACACATGCACAACAAATGTGAATCATATCAATCGTATGTCTCACAAGGCCACACAAACCCCACATGAAAATCATATCATGCATAGGTTTTATAAGGAAACACGAGAACACAATATACAGAACATATCTGGCATAGTTCTTCTAGGGATATACATGCACAACACACAATCATGAAATACACCATTAGTAATTTTAATTATATTATAGTGGATCCATATATCTAGAGAACCAATGTTCTGAGGTGAATAATTTATGTCCGAGTGATGTTTCATTAAAATAATTTCCAATAAGAGTAACTACCATCAAAATCCTATGTCCAAATGAGAAAAAAATACCAATTCAATAAATTTGGTTACTATATCAATCAATAAAAAATTGAATTTTATATCATTCATGGAACTCTATGATCAAATATGGAAATAAATAAAACAAGGTTCTCCTCATGTGAATGAATAAAATTGGGATATAATTGATGAAAATTACAAATTTGGAAGAAAATGATGGATATGAGATTAAAGAGTTGAAAAAGATAGATGGCTAGAGAAAAAACTACCATGTAATTTTCTCGGATTCTAGTAAAAGGATATAAATATTACAAAACTTATATGGGATCCATAATTTATATACATGATCTAAGTTGACACATTCATGGAATGAAAGTGGAGTTCACACCATAAAATCATTAGGCACTAATACATTTAAACCATGATCTATTTCATCATGTTGAAAACCCCAGAGTCGACATCCAAAAAACATCACAGTTCCTCAATGATAAAATTCATGAAACACATTCACTATTTTAATAATATTTCATCACATCAAGCACCTCCAACTCGATTTCCTTTGAACATACCCAAATACCATTCACTCCAAAGAATTTCCATTCATGTCATCAAATTTATTATAGCCATAACATCTAAGCCACATACCCTGAATTATTAAACTCGAGTTTCTAAAAACCAATAAAATGCCTCAATTATGTAATTACACTTTTATGGAAATTTCAATGCTTATTAAGCACACCTTATGAGTGAATATTTTAAAACTATTCCCCTGTAAAAAATTCTCATCCTTTAGTAGAATCTATAGAGACCTATTAAAACAACTTTGGAATTTTCACCCTCACATCTAATTCCCACATAAAAATCTCTTATTGGATATGGTCTTTCTTCTATAGAACCTAATCAAGAGGAACTATATTTCATCACAACACTTTATCACTTTGATCATTGATCAAAATATTTCACTCCACATATGATTATTTTTTTTAAAATTAAAAATACATTAAAAATATAAGATTCATAGTATTAGGCTACTATATTTGGGGAAAAGTCAGATGAAACATATTATTCATTCATTGGTATCATCGAGTATGGTTCAACTGCCATTCCATTGTTCTAATTCATTCAACTATCTCAAATGGTATGAAAAACCATAATGACAATTTCCCCTACCTACAAAATTAATGATGTACTAACCAAGGGTACACCCACAAGAATACTTGTTTACCCAATGAAAAATCCAAAGGCCCACCCCTTGGGTGGGAATATGATTTCTAACTACTTTGATTGCTATGAAACCAATTCTGAATCTACCACCCACCTTCAGATGTCTCCAGCACAATACATGGACCACAAATAAAAGATTCACCCACCTCATACCAAAATAGTGGCCAAAAAATGGTCGACCATAAAAAGAATCAAAGAAAGAAATAAAAATTTATTAATTGAAACTATTATAATAAGAAAGTTAGATTAATGATAAATGGTTATTCCATACTATACTAAGATACATAACACTTGATTAATGCATATGTTCTGTGGTCTAGATCATTCTCCTATAATTTCAATTGGTCTATAAATGATCATACATACTCATCTTCTAATAAATCCTCATTTTCTTCTACAATACATTCCAAAATTGTTATGTAAAAATCATATTTATTTTGAACTATAGTCCAAGGAACTCTATACAGCCTCATAATCTCTAGAAAATATATCATAACTATATCATTAAATGTATGAGTCCCGAGTATCAGTAATAAATGAGACACTATTGTTAGTAAATCAACTGTAGCATAGTTAAAAATTTATCCTTTTTTGTGTCCAGGTAAATACCATGAGGAATACCATCCACAATTCATCCCACTATTATATAGGCACACAGATTGGGTGATGTAACCCACTAGGTATCTCAAGACCACAATCCTCTCATAATCCTGATTATGGGAAGTGAAACCAATAATTCCCTTATTCATACTAGGCCGCCAGGACAATCATATGATATTTTGATAAATCGTTGTTGAATTTGGATACACTACCCACTATAGGCATTAGTGTCCCACATAAACTTATCTCTCATGGAATGAGGAGACAGTACTCTTCCATTAATATATATCACATACCATCCATATAAGGTAAATCTTAAAAAAAGTGTACTCTATTACTAACCAATCACATATCATGAGATGATCTAGACCACACTCGTTACTGGGATTTATTCTCTCTAACAAAGTGGACATGACCACTGAAAAAATATAACTCCTGGATTTACATCACTCCAACCTCCTAGTCTATCATCAAGGTTGTAATATTCTAATCTTATTTTAATGTATTGTCTTGAAATTCATTTGCCATACTACTATTAGAATCTTCTACAATATTACCTTTTTAGGAGAACAAACTATCTTGAATGTATTCATTTTTTAGTACTCTACCAAATTCCTCTAATGGAGAATCATTTCCAACTAGGAGTATATATAAAAATGGCTCTTATAGTAAGTGTTTACAACAAATTTCTCACTAAAGAGGTAATATTTCAAACCACTAAAATTATGCACTATATTATCTAAATACAAGTCATGAATAAGGTAGTTCTACTCATGAGTACACATTTGGCCCAAACTGTAATCAACAAAATTATCATTCTGCATTATGTCATCTCCCAAGCCAATACTAAATGAATCACAATAAATATTTTACCCTATTCTAGGTCATGTAAAAATTATAATCAGTGTTGATTCCAATCTTCTATTCAGCTCTTTGAAAACATCCTTGTGTTTATCCATCCATTCAAACATTATTCTATTCTTTGAATGTGTTTTCAATTTAAAAATAAATTATAAAATTCATTAATATACCATATTTAGTACCCATCATGTTCAAGGAAACTCTTGATCTCAAACATTAACCTAGTATATGGATAAGATATCACTGCCTATGAATTTTCCAGTTCAACTGAAATTCCAACCACCGATATCATATTCATAAGAACATAAACATCCTAAATAAAAAAGAAACATTGATTTATTTTCATAAATTTAATGATTTCAAACTGTACATAAAAAATTATATAAGTTGGATGTAGGAAAAATGAAAAGTGGTTGGAGATTAATTTCCCTTTTAATATATATATATATATATAAACCTAAGATGAAAAACATATTTATAAAAGATTGAGAAAATTAAAGCCTTTTAAATAGATATACAAAATAATAAAAATTTCAACAAAAATAATAGAATAAAATAATTTGAAGAATAAATGGAAAATATATTTAATAAGATAATTGAAAATATAAACATTGTGGGATTCATAAAAAAATGATTAAGAATTATCTGATGGATTAAATATTTTAATACATGAATGAATGAAAGCGTTAAGTAATTGAAATATATAAAGTAAATGAGACCTGATATTGGGTAAGGATATTTTGAAATAGTACCCAAACTCACCGAGATTTGTCCAACCTTAAAAATTAGAGGATTTTATGTATTAGTACTTTGGCGTGGATAGAATCCATGAAACTAAATTAATCAAATTATTTGTAGACTGTAGTAAAATAATATAAATAATAAACACTATTAACATAACAGAAAAGATGTAAAACTCAAAATATTATCCCCTTACCTTTTTATATAAGATGTTAAGAAAACCATGGTCTGTTAATTTAATGGTAGTAAGAAATAAAATTGGAAGAATGTGGTGGATGAAGGACATCCATGCTTAATATCTAATATAACAGTTATCATGATGAAGTACTAAGATAGGTTGATAAAATAATGACATTGATAAAGATATATATTTTGGAACCCAATTTGTTGAGATGAAATAATATATATAAAAATATGAATTTAAGAGAATTATGATTTTTTAAGACCGAAGAACAGTTTATCACATTAGTGATTGGATGGGAAGGTTTTTCTAGAATCAAATTCTTCTAAATTTCGATATATATACATTAAAAATACATCTATAATGTTTTGTATTATCTACAGAGTATTTATTCCAAATACATCCAATTTTGATATATATTATCCCACATTAAATCATTCATAATTTCTACCTTTTATATTTTTAAAGGGATTACTACACCATGGAGGTGAGATTTCTGGAATGATATTGCATTTTGTATTAAGGTAACAATTATTTATTCTTCCAACATTGATGTTTCTCATGTGAATCCTATAGGAAGACATGTGGAGAACTCCTATAACAAAAAAGAATATAGTGTAGAGCATACCATACAAAGAATAACTAATTTTGACTGTTGGAAATGAATATTAACTATTGTAGGACCTTAAAAAATTACACTATAAATCTTTTTGATGAAATATAACTATGATTGGCTGTAGTGGGTCCTTGAATGCTACTAAGTAATGCCAATTTCTGTGTGTTTCAATAGCATTGTTCATAGGGATAAACTATAATATTTAAAATATGTTGTGTTAATAATTGTTTCTCAATAATTCCTTATCAAGAATTCTAATATGACTTTAATCATGCCTCTGCAAAGAGTTTTGTCAAAATTAAATCGTACTAGATATACATTACTTAAGATAAGATAATGCACACATTAAGTATGTTTTTGACCCTTAAAATCAATTAATGGTCATTAGAACAAAAATATCACCCCATTTTATGATCAGTAATACTTTAATAATAATATTATTATTGAATGGTATAAAAATAAACATCTCATATATACATAACATCTTACCGACAATTATTTTTTTAAAAAAACTTCTCCCCAAAAAATAAACATCCACTTTCTGAGAATGACTAAAATATCCCATCATTTATTATTAACATTAACAAGTCATATATGGTATGAGACTAAATATAGATAAATAATCAATTTATTTTTCATCATTGAAGTAATTTTTAATAGATAAAAAATTTATGTTTTTGAAATTAATTTTAGTTAAAAACTAAAATATTTTAGATAGTAAATTATATTTTAAATTAGTTATTAAATTTTAAAATAAAAAAATGATTATTTTGAAAATTATAAATAAATTTTTTAAATAACTATAAAATAATTTAATTTTTAAAACTTATTATAAAAAGTAAAACTTCTTTTTTAAGATAATTTATATACTAACATGATTAATCCTCCCCTCAATTAATGAAATAAAAGAATTTAAAGGGTTCCTAACCAATAAAACTGTCTAATATAATGGAAAGAATTTAAAATAAATATATTGAAAAATAATTTGATTATTATAGTCCTATAATTGTTGTATTAATAAATAATAGTAAATATTATGGGAGGGTTAAACCAAGTGTATAATATTTACCAAACACCATGACATTGATAGGTAAAAGGTTAACAAACCTACCACACTCTTTTCTGGATAAATCATAGTGAACATCTGCACCAAATCAAAATCCACTTGTTTCAATCCGAATATGAATTTTTTCATCAAGTATTATACTCAAATTACATTCCAAATACATGGACTGTTTTTGAAATACTGAATTAAATAAAAATTAAAATTTGAAATCATTTTTTTTAATTAAAAAAGGATTTTAAATAAGAATACCATCTAAAAAATTCCATTAAATTAATAGATAATAATAACAAGGTAATACTTCATAACATACCTCTGATTAAGTAAAATATATCATGTGGAATTTATTATTAAATATATCTACAGGTTAATGGTTTTTGGAAAATATTTCAATAACTATATCAACTTTTTTAAAGTGATCTCATAAAAGCTGTTTTCTCTTGTCAACATTTTTAGTGCGATAGTGTTAGATAGTATTTTTCAAAATAATCCTCAGAAAAGTGTTGTTAATATTTATAGGGAGAATTTGTATGGTTTAATTATGCCTAGAAGAACATGTTTTATCCCTATATCTTGGGAAAAATAACTCTCAGCAAATATATATTCATCTTTAGTTATAAAAGGAACCACTATGTTTTTATTCTTACTACTCCAAGAGATGAGGTGTTTTAATAGTAAATGAAATGTTCCAAGGGTACTATTTCTATAAAGTATATGTCCTCTAAAATTTCCATTGTAAAAAATAATGAAAATAGGTTTCCTTAGCATAAAATAATCTGAAAAATTAATTCATTTAAAATAATGTAAAATTACTTTTGAAGGTCATTAAATGTGTTTCCTTTTGATTGGATTGAAATGAAACACAAAGGAATTCACTAAACATGTTATTTTGATGGATCATAGGACGGTAATGTAGAATTCTAGTCCTACTTTGATAAATCTTGTTGTTGAGATATTATCTAGAATTATCCTATGTTATCTAACATGTTATAATCTTTGTAATTGGTGTCTCCTTAGTTTGATCCATGAAAAGCATCTTTAAATGTCCATTATTGTATTTACATTGGTTTAAAAATGATCCATTAGAATTTTGTAAAATTTGAAAACCAAGGAAGAATGTAATTAATTTTATGAAATTAATTTCAAACTCTTTATACATAAATTTAGAAAATCATTACAATTTCTTTTCTATAGTTGGCCTAAAAATAACATCATCCACCATTAATTGAATGATTAGTAAATTAACTGAATATGTTATGTGAATAATGGTGTAATAGTTTTTTCCCATTTTGGTGTTATTTGATAAAAATATTTATTTTAACATCTCATGCTAAGCCTTATGAGATTGTTTCAACCCATATATAGATTTTGTTAACATTAAAATAAAATTCAATATTTTCAAAATCAGGTGGTTGGTCTATAAAACATTTTCATAATTAAAACTATTTTAAAAATAAAATCATAATTCAATTGAAAAATTAAAATTAGTGGTTAATACCAAAAATATTTTAATGGTTTCAAGTCAAGAAAAATAATAATTTTCCCCCATAATCAATAAATTCTTCTAGAGTATTATCATTCTTAAAAATTAAATCCTTGTAACAAATAATATTTTTAATTTCTCATACGTTGATTCAAAAAAACAACTTGGAAACAATAATTCCATGATTATAATGGAATTCATTGAGATTCTGCACTCCATTTATCAATAAATGGTATAACTCTTATTACATTGAAATAATATAGTTCCCATCGTTAAATGTTTCATCAATGGATTTTTTTCAGATAAAATGGAAATACCAAATGTTCAACCACAATTAATACCAAACTTGTAGAATGAGTTCAAAATTGTAAATCAATGGTAACATTTTTAAAAGGATGGTATATGGACGTAGTCTTTGAATTTAGTAACAGAATGGATAGGTATTTTTTGGAATCATTAATAACATTAAAATATTGTTCTTCTAAAAGGGTCTAAATAGGATGGTCAACATCATCATCACTTTTTGGATTTGATTTTGGACGATTCTCATCAAATGTGATGTGAATAGACACTTTTATGTTCATTTTACTTTTATTTAAAGACTTAGAGGGATTTAATTATGTTAGAGTACCCATTTAATATTCCTTCTTCAAATTTATGGTCACACATTCCTAGATTTACAATGTCATTAAGGATAAATCATTTAAAATTTAATACTCTAAAGAATCAAACATTTATAATTTTTCCATTCCAAAGTTCATAAGGATTTTTTCCTAAGATGAGTCGTATAAGGAAAATGTTATGGATAAATGGATTTTTATTTACCACCATGAAAAAAATTGATGATGAAGGGAAAATTCAATATAGATATTCTTAGAAATTTCATGGAGGGACCCATTTTGTCTTTTGACAACCCTGTTTTTTTGAGGTGTTATAGGGAAAGAAAATATATTTTATATCATTTTACATCATAAAACTCATAAATTTATATTTTTGAAAATCCCCCACCTGGTAAATTCTAAGGGAAAATAGTTTTTAGAAATTTTTGTTTTGAATATTCCTTAAATAATTTATAAAGGGATTATAAGCCACCTTTTAATGTGCTAGGAATAAAACCCCTGTAAATAACATAACGTCACCGATAATTACAAAAGTGTAATTTTTTACCACTAATACTAGAAACATTTTTCCATAAATGATCTTGGTGGGCTAGTTATAGGTATTTTAAATATAAAACTAATTTTGTTCAGTTTTAAATAAGTCTTTTATTTGTTTCAATGTTATAATGGTTCATAAACTATGTTTTTCTATAAGATAAAAGGTTTTTATAATCTCATACTACTTGGTTATATTTGAGTTTGACAAGAGAATAAATATTGAAGAGGCTATAAAACCCTTTCCCAATCCAAGAATCATTATCATGTACACATAAAAACCCAATAATTTGACTTTAAAGAGATTTGACATCTATAATATAGAATTTTAAAAAAATGGTATGTGATAAATAAAGGTTTTAATTTTGAATTAAAAACATTAAATAAATAATTTTTATATATAATTTTATAATAATATCAAATAATTGACTAATAATATGTAAATTATTCCTAAATCCTTTTAAAAATAAAATATTATTAATAATATTTTATATAAAAATTCCAATTATACAAAAACTGGTATTTTTCATTTGGAATCATCTCCAAAATTGACATGTACTTCATTAAAATCATTTAGATGATTGATCTTAAATAGATAAACAAAAATATTACATCATCACACACTATCCAAATACCTTTTTAATACTTGTAATGGATATTTTTTAAACAAATATTAAGAAAAAATAACAATTTGTACTCATTTCTTGGGTAAACATAAGTTTAGAAATAAATATTTTCTAACATACACTTATTTTGAAAAATTTATTACATTTGAAATTAGAAAAGAAATATGAATTAATCTTGGTCTATCAAAATAATCATTTTCATAATATTATTTGTAAAAAGGATGATAAATTTAATTATATTGAATAAAATATTTATTTTTAGAAATTCCCTTTACAAGATTAGTCTTTTTATAATTATTATGAAAACATGATGGTTTTAGAAATCCAAAATTATAATGTTTTTTATTAGGTTTTTGAAAAAAGAAGTAATATTTAATATTTATTCACCTTTGTTGGAAATTAAATCCTATTTTTCAATTCACTATTAAAAAATTTCAAATATAAGAAGATTGAGTTTTATTTAAAGATCATTATATTTTTAAAGAAGATAAAATAACCCATTTTTATGTCCATTTTTAACATTAATAATCTATTCATAAGTTAAATAATATGTATAATAAGTATAATAATATTATGTTGAATGAAAATTATAAGGTTTAATTTTTGATATAAAATAAATTTTATCCTCTAAAAGTGTCATGAGATAATTGATACTTTCATCTCTCGATTCATATGTCAATGTTGATTCCTAACTAGTGATATAAGTTCATTACATTACAAATATCTTACATTAATTATTATCATTTTACTTTTTATTGTCCAGGGGACAATCTTGTTTTATGTGGCCCTTATTTTTCCAACAAAAACAAGTTAACTCGAATAATTGAATTTTATTTTTTGTCTTTATTGTTGATTTTATTATTTTCTTGTAATTTTACATTATCTCTATCACTTTGTCAATTATACAGTCACTCTCAGAAGTGTGTCTAATTTTTTCCTTGAATGAAATTATTATTTTAGTTTATTATACATCATTTTGATCATTTTGAGCTTGTCTCTTCATCATTATCTCATATATCCTGAGGGAATCATGGTGTTCCTCAACCACCATATTTTTTTAATCACTGTCTTCTAGAATTTTCATGACTTTTGGTTCAAAGCTACTTATTATAACCCAAAGTTTTTTCCTAGGAAATGTTTATATAAAAAGACTATCACTAAGCTATTTTAAACAATTAAAAATAATTAAATATAGCAAACAATGTATTGATAGAATCAATTGGATTCATAAAGAAATAATAAAAGTCTATTCTATACACAGAGATAATTTTATACGTAAAATTATTTTTATAGTCATGTGTAAAATTTAATATTTTCTATATTTCATGAACATTTTTACATAAAGAAACTCTTTTTAATTCATTATTATCAAATTAAATTAATTGATTCATAGTGTTTCCATCTAATTCAAAATAAGAAATGTCATTGAGGGTCCATTTTTCATCTATATTAGATAAAATTGTATAACCATTAATAGTAATTATATAAACATGAAATTTAATAGATAGAAGAAATATATTAATTCTATATTTTGAATAAGCATAATTCTACCATAAATATTTGAGCACGACCTAATGATTATACTTCAGTACCACCATGGTTTTTCTAAAAATATCTTTTAAAAATATATCATTATATAATAAATTGATTAATGTTATTGAAAATAAAAAAATGAAGAAAGTTGAATGAAATAAATAAACATTAAGCCCTTTGATATCAAATTTACATCAGACATATGTTAAATAGAAATAGTTGGGCTACAATTTCCATTTAAAAAAATTATTGGAAAAATTTTTTGATTCAATATTCTTTATAAAATAATAAAGAAATTAAAACCATTTTGAAATATAAAAAAATGAATCAATGTATGAATAGAAAAAAAATAGAATAAAAGAAGATGAATAATAATCTAAGAGTGACATGATAAATCGATTTCAAAATAAAATATGTAATATATTCAAAAAATAAATATTATTGAACATTAATTTATGGATTAATTAATTTAATAAAATAATAATTGAATGAGAAAAATAATTGAAACTGACTAAAGAAAATGATCCATGATATTTGGTTAGATATTTTGATAATAGTACCAAAAGGTACCCATATGTCTCTCACCTCAATCACTTGATAATTTAATGCATTTGATTATTGCAATTAATGGTATCAAAGATACTGAAACTATCCATTTATATTTTAGGTTATAGAAATTCACTAGATACAAAAGTTACTACCAGTTTAATGGAAAAGATAGAAATATAAAAAGATTAACCCGTTTCATTTTTAATGGAGTTAGAAAGAAAACCAAGGTCCCTAACATTAATTGAACTATGAAAAACTAAATGCAAAGGTGGAAAAGGGTATTTATAGATTAATCTCTAATATCCAACCAATATGATGAAACACTCAGAGAAATTTAAAATATAATGATGGTGAGAAAGGAATAAAATTTTGAACACACACATGATTGAATGAAAAAAAATTATAAAGAGGGATTTTTAATAGGATGAGAAGATATGATGATAGAATTTTAATTCATCACATTGATGATTCGAAATGAAAGAATATATATTTTCCAAGGTCTACATTGATATCTATTTATATGAAATAAATTGTTTTTTAAACTTCTGAAATCACTTAAGAGTATTTAATATAAAAAATTCTATGATCAATGTACATTGAATAGTATATAATCATTTAGAATAAAATAATTTTTCCCAATGGTAGGGTTCAAAAAACTGTGGATGATATATTTTGGATGTGATGAAATCATTATTTATAATTGAGTATCGAAGGAAAATTTTTCCATTTATCTAAATCATAGTATTTATGACATAGCCACTAATATGTGTAATGGAAAACTACTACCAAGAAAACAACAGTGGTGTAGAAAATACCTTGTGGTGTGGAGATGTCCAACATTGAAGGAATTATTCTTTGACAGTGGTGTTCCCTCCTAAAATTTCCCCATAATTCATATTGAATACGTTTAACTAGGAAAGGCTACGACATTACCATGAAAATTATACCATAATATTATTTCCAACATCTTTTTATTGCATAGGGAATTGGGATACATTGTAATACATTTTCTATTGTGTGACAATAAGTACAATATTATAATTCATGTTTAAGGTGTCTAGTATGACTCTGGTGAGTAATACTCAAAAAGTTTTATAACGATGACATAATTATAGGTATATAGCACTTATGAATTTTTTTTAATAATTTTATGATTTTTTTGGGATTATAAAAATCAATGATCGTTTATAATAACAGTAATATCAATTTTTTCTAGAATGTGACTGAAAGTTTATTGATTACATAATTATGTCTTCAATAAAAAAAAGGATGAAAAATTCCATGTTTGGGTGAAATATCTCATTCATAATATCAATGAATGTATGATCCAAACATTTTAGAGATGTATAGATACTTTAAATTATTATTAAATCATATTTTATACATAAATAATATTATTTAATAGGTGAGGAAGGGATTGGGGACATCTAAGGCTTGTTTGGATCCAAGAGATCCACATTTTTAAAAAACATGAAGAGACGCATGGTTAGCACATAGGTAATTGTAATCATGTGGAAAATTATTGAATGATAATCATTTGATAAACTTTTTGATTGAGGACTCGTGGACATTTGAACTGGTAATGGTTTGTTTCAAAGGTGATTTTTAGGGTATACAGAAGGATTAGAAAATTGTGCAACTAAAAATTTGGGTAGTTGTTCCACTTAGACAATTGTGGTGCACAATTAGAATAAGGTTTTTTAAACCATGTGTAAATATTGTGTACATATTTAAAATATGGGAAATTAAATTTTTTCAAAACCTTTTTTTTATTTCATTCACACCTCTTTAACCTTCGATTTTGTATAGCCATACCCCCATGCTTAGATCTACCCCTTTTCTCCTCCTATATATTTTGGTAAATATTTTTATGGATCATAATTTCTAGTCAGTTCTTCCATTGGATCCACATTATATGTGTTCTATGATCATCTTCATTCTGTTTTCATTTTATTTCAACATATGGAATCCTAAATCCATATGCGTTAATATTAATTTCGTTAATGGTAATAATCATTTCCTCCTATTTATTCTAATATAGAACAATTTTTTGGCAACAAACTGGTGAGGGGTCTATTAACTCTCTTAAGTAGGTGGTATATACATGTTTACCTCAATGTCTTGTTGTTTAAACCTCACACAATTGTGTTACACACTAAAACCATTGTGTAATTCTTCTAAAACAGTTATACCCTAAATTAATTTTTATAAAACATGTTTTGATATTCTATGCTACATTTCGACAGAGTTAGAGATCACTAGCCTCCACATGAACCACCATGTGAGGTATTTCATATGAAATAATATGACTATTTTACCACTTGGGAGTGTTGAACTTTCTATCTATGAGTGGAATCAATGAAAGAATCAAATTTGGATATTAAAGGCTGAATATAACATAAGAAATTTTTATTTGTAATTAAAATGTAATAAAGGTAAATTTTAAATTTAATGGATGATATATTGGAACGTGAATAATAATGTAATTGGCTGGAAAGGTAGCGTGTACACTTACATGGCCCCCGTTTTTGTCACATGTGACTGAATTGATTTAATGTTTGAACGTGATGAATTATTTTTATAAAGGACTAGACAATAAAATTGAAACATTACCCATCATATAAAATTATCAATGATAGATACATCAATATAGATCAATATTGTGTTATGGCACAAACAATTCATATACATTGGATGACTTTTTTTTACCTTGGATCTATATTTCTTGGACCACCATGGATTTATTCGTTGGCCTCTTTCTTGGTCACTATTGTGTACTTTTGGAGGTTCTCCATGGACACTATGTGCACACCTTGACCATGGATTCATGTTCTTCGACCATATATGTCTACATTATAATTATTTTTCTATAAATGAGGTCAGTGGACTCAATTGAGATTACATGGTCTATATCCTTGGGTCATTGACCATGTATGTATGATACAAGATACATCCAATATATGTTGTGATAGATGTTTTAATTTGGTACACAATTACCATTAATTAATATAATTATTTTTACAGAAGCTATGTTGGTTTATCGGTATTGTTTTACATTATCATTTACAAATTTATTACAATTATGCCAGGACACTTCTTCAACATATTTACATTAAGTTGGATTTTTATAAATACCATTTGTGGTGTCCAACAATGTTTATCTCACATCTTATTTGGGCCACCGATTAGTACATATATATACTTCTTGGATCCATGTTATAATATGGGAAAGGTTATAAATTTAGATGATTTAATTTATTTACTTAAAGGGAGTACTGGATTCGTGGAACAAGAATATACTCAAGATATAATTTGAGATATTTTTCTGATATTTATTTAATTATTTATAATAGGTCTTATATTCAATTTCTATGAATCTCTTGTATTCCCCATTTTTTTGTATAACATAAATAAAAGAAAAAATTATTTATATAAAAATGGTTATTATTTATTCAAAATATCCTATTTATTTGGATGATTAGTTCCATTAATCATATTCAATGTTATCTATTTCTAATATGAATTGTTTTATTATATTATTGATATCTACTCTGATCATGGTGGTATAGTCTCTCCCCTATACCATCCCAAACCTTTTCTAATACTCATCAGCCTCTAATGTACATGGAGGTTTTCTTGAGTCTGGATGGCAATCATTTTTGTTTATCAATAATTGAATAGAACTCGGTATAAGACAATTGGATTCACAACATCTATTCCAATTGTTATTACCCTTTTTGGTTGGTAGAGAGAAATGTGTTGAAATTTTTTAATAAGAATGTGTATAGGGGTAGCTAACCCACAAAAAAGTAAAAATACAGGTTTCATTGTATGGTAAATTTGGTTCAATTTTTTTCATATTATAGTTTTTCTTATTTCACCATTTGGTGATACACATGATCTATGGAGTTATATTTATTATTATATATTTTTTATTTTCTCTTTGGTGATACAAAAAGTATGTGTTTTTTCATTCCTCATTATAGGACCGTATGGATTCAAATTTGAGGTATATTACATTTCATATTTACATAATAGTGAGAGTTTCATACAACATGTTGTATTTCCTTAATTTCTGTCCTAAAATTGGGATAATAATACTTGTAGGAAATGGATATGTAGTTGGTTAATTAAAGAGTATTCATCAACATGTATGGTGTTTCTCTATATATCTTCATTGTGGAACCTTAATTAACTAATTATATATATTGATCCACAGACCATTTATCACATGGGAAGAAACATTATTGTTTGTGATTAACTGGAATACAATTTCATTTCAAATAGTTTATGTCCCTCTATAAATTGGGAATAATGATCTATTTAATTGAACAATCAAAATGGATTGGTTATAGTAATTTGACATGCCAATGGAAACATATAAAGTGTGGGAAATTTTAATATGGGGATTATAACTAAACCAATTGGAGCATGGGATACATATAAATATAAACCATAGAATATTGATTTTCATGTGAAATGGATGCCAATAAATGGGGTAGCCTATTTTAACCTAATTGGTGTTTTAATTCTATAACATTCAATGAACACTCCATAATCATGATAACATAATTTGTAATATGAGACATTTTCCATAGCTTGATCTCAGTAGTGGGAAGTAGTGAGTGTCGCTTATGACTTCATGATCTTCTATTATAACATAGACCGAGTTTTAGGATCAAAATGAGGCATGTGATGTATTCATAAGAAGTCTTGTACATATCCTATCAATTTTTCTCTCACCATTTTTGTTATCGATTTCATTTGAATACATTTTGAATTATAGAAATATGACACAACAATAGCCTTGAGTTGTGTGCTAAGAAGTTAGTGACAACCATGCTCCAAAGTTGGTGGGCCATTTCCCACCAATTTTACCACTTGTAATTCCACTAGGAAAACCTCCTTATACTCATGATATAGGTTATGAAACCAAGTTTTACGAGGGTTTCCTATGAAACATGTAGACTGTGTATAGATCTCCATGATTTTCCCTTATCAATGAAGTGTTGACGTAAGAATTTCAAAAGTAGTACCAAAAAATATTTTTGGGTGATGGTGGTACAAAGTTTACAAATTCAATGATAGAGGCCACGTATTTTTTTCGATCATCATTTGAAAAACCCTTAGAAGAGGTTCATGCTTACAAAGTATATGCTTAGTGTGTTGGAAAAGAAATTTATGGATGTTTTGACCTAGGATGTTCAATATTGGGTTATATCCTAGAGGGATTTTCAGATAACATACTTCAACTATTTCATTCCTATGTCATGAAGGGTGATAGATCTATAGAATTTATATTTCTAGAGTATTTGAATCTATAGATTATATACTATTTGGTTAATTTCATGGAACTTCAAAACATTGTTTATACTCTCTTTGGTGACAATATGTGATTCAAAATGTTTTTTGAGGATAGACTTGTATATTCCATCTGATGTCCGGTGAATGTGTTTTTTCTGACATTCATCACTGAGATAGAGTACCATCCCCTCATCACTAATCATAAACATATAGAAACTGATGGTGTGGTTCATTGATGTTTAGTGACTCGATTGGGAATATGTTTTTTCTAGTAGCAGGAAACATCACTTTCATTTTTCTCTTGGAGGCATAAGTAGTTAGGGTGTGTGCCTAGGTAGCCATACAATAAATCATTAGTGTATAAATAAGGGTCATTTCAGTCCCCATTTTTATAGGGCCCCTATTGATTGCAGATCTTGTGAAAGAATGGGTCATCATGAGAGTTTATCTTGGACCATTCCACTGAAATCTTATAGAAGATGATCTACACAAGCTCCACCTTCTAGATTTAGATAAGTGGATTCTCACAATAAAAGAGTTTTAGCACCACAAGGCATGAAAGATAGGGATTTGGACATGAATTGTGGATCTAGGAACCATATTTACAATGCAATCAGAATGGGACTACATTGTGATGTTATAATATATCTTAGAGTTGAAGATCCAGAAATATCTATGCAATGCATCTAATACAGTATAATTAGAGTGTCATGTCCTCTATTATACAATTTATAATTCTGGTTAGATCTAATATAGTATTGATTTATTTGACATACGAACTTTACATTATTACATATCTATTCATTATGTGGAGATTGTTATCCCTGATATTGAGGGATTATTTTCGGATGGTGACACTTTATACTCTGTTAGGAATTTGATTGTAGAGTGTATGTGGATTAAATAAATTTCACAATTATTTAGGTAGATATAATTTCATATGACCCCTCTTCTTTATTGAGATGTCATATTTTGATATCATTATCAATATTGAATGGTTAATCCCATACCATTATCACATTGATTTGTTATTTTTTGAGGATGACCATCACATCACCTAAGGGAATTAATTATATTCATAATGTTGAATATGATGTCTATGTGTATTGAGTTGGAATAGATCATCATGGGTGGGGAGGAATGATAGCCTAGATTTATAGTCTATTTCTCGATGAATATGGAATACAATGTAAATATCATCATCTAGTATCATATTGTTTCATGGAAATCATCCATAATGACCTTATTGGGATACCTTCAAAAAATAGTTAGAATTAATAATTGATCTTGTGCATGGTGTACCACTAGTATCCTCTTTTCCGTAATGGATTGATACTACTTAGTTATTGATGCTCAAGAGACCACTAGAGGATGTGGAATATAATAGGTTTATAAAACCAAGTACGTTAACTTAGGGTTTTCCCATTATGATTTCTATGAATTCGTATTGAAACCATTTTTTTATATTTATTACTTAAAACAAAATTAGATCACTATGAAGTAGTTTTATCATATACATTTTATAGATAGCCTATCTACCCTATTATGAGTAGAAAAGGGATTATCTAAGATAGGTTTGAGGTTATAATATCACTAGGTTCATGTTATTACATAATACATACCTTGAACATGTTTTCACTATACATATGGCTTAAATGAGTACATGGTTATGTTATTTAGTCTCATGAACACACTAGTTGTTTATATTTACCCATTGAATCAAGATTACAAACCATGTTTGGATTATTTACTGGTATCTTTAATTGACAACCTATTGGTTTAACCACATGCTCTATATTAATATTCCAATCATCTTAATACCATCTTGAGTATAATAAGATAAAACCATCTATATTCTATAATAAAATCTCATTTCTAGATTGATAATGTTCAGATTCAAGGTTGCATCATCTTAAAGGTAGGAGTATGATTTTACCCATAGATGGTGAGAGACATAGTTTCTTGGAGAATCCCAAGAAAATATTTTATAGACAGAGTTTCCATGGAATATTTTACCATTGTAGGAATTTTATTTAGGACTTATCATTCCTTTTAGAACATCCCATGGGTTTGAATAAGAATGGAATCAAATTTTTAGATTCTGAAGAATTTGAGAAATCATTATAGGTGATGAAAGGGTTGTTCAATATGATATCTATCTTTATTATTCCACCTCTAAGAATATGTTATGATGTTTTTGTATTCTTGAAGCATCGTTCTAGGGTTTGTTCTGGTGTTGGGTAATTAATTTGTACCATACAGGTCACGTCAGCTAAGACGTCATGAGTGCAACTACCCAAAACAAAATCTTGATTCAGTGAATATGGGTAATGCCGTATGTTGTTAGAGGTTCTATTTATTTTGAAAAAGGTTAATTGTATAAATTGATCAAAAAATCATTAAATACATATTTAACCAATTTTATTTGAATCTATGACATTGATGTTAGTTTGAGTACCTAAAATTGTTTAAACTTTTATAATGATTATAAACCTTGGAAGGGTAATTTAGTGGTAGGTTTTATTTGTAGGAGAATCAATATTAGGAAATTCTGGAGGCCAGTAGTGAATGGTAATTGATAGAATTGTATTTTGAGAAGAAATTAGAGGTCTAAGATTGTCTCTAGAATTCTATCCCTGTGTCATTTTAGTGAAATCTAAAATTCTACGAAAGTATTTAATCTTTTTATCGCAAGAGAATATTACTCTATGATATTGTTTTTGGAGAGGACCCACTACCGATTTGGGTCATTTTTTTGATGAGATATTAAAAATTTATTGGAATTTTTTGTGTCTACATAATTAAAAAAGGAATTGATCTGAGAGTATCAACCATCTACATAAGTAGTGCATCATGGTCTTACCAATATCTATCATGACCCATGCTACTAGTATTTCTATAAATTTATAAAATGGGAGATAAATGGTTTTGTTACTCTGTTCCACTTATCAGATGATACAAGAAAAACACTAGTGACATGTTGTGTTTTTTAGGTATTTCCCATTCGAATGTGGAAATTATATAACATCACTATGTATTTTGTTATAGATATATGTATTCCACCTCGATGATCTGAGGTAGTATAAGTTATACATGATTGACTGACAAAGTACTCCCACTTCTTTCTTATTTGAGAGAATATTTAAGGGGAATTCATGGGAATCTATATGTCAGGGGGTTCATACACCTTATCATTTTTTGAGTACCATAATCACATATAGTGATTTTCACTTTACATTATAGTTTTTCTGGGGTTACAGAAGGGTATTCAAATATAAGTGTTTCTATGAGTATCCTATCACTCTTATATGATTATATGATATATGTTTTAGGGGAAAATATCCACGTTTGTGTCCTTGGTTTTAGAGGTTATTCGAAAAAACACACACATATTGCTGTGTTTTTTTAAATGTAGATTTTATGATACTATAATGAAGGATCCTTATGAGTCCATATATGGTAGGTTGTTCCATTCAACCTATTTCTAGTTAAAGGTAAGATATGTATAACTTCTCAAACCACAACTCATTGAGGACACATCAAAGAAATTGAATCATATTAGGAATTAATTGCCTATATATAATTCTAGGAAGAAGAATTATCCTATTTGTGGATATCGACATCTAGATATTGTGGTAGGATATTGAGTTCTTTTACCTATTTTTAATAGGGTAGGGCATTAACAGATTTAGAGGTAAGGTAATATGGAAACATGGTCCTTTCAAAATATTAGAGTGAATTAAGATGGCAGCCTAACAGAAAGATTTACAATATAGTGACCTATCCATGAATGACATCTTCCATGTATCTTTCCATAAGCATGAATATTTTGACCAAAATAATTATTTTTATCACGTTGAAATTAAAATAGAATCTTACAATTATTTCAAGGATCATCATATACTTATTTTTGATTGGGAGTGAATCCCCTCTGAGGATGGTCAACTCCTATAGTATAGGTCATATGGAATCAGCGACAAGAATATGAAAAGGACATTCAGTGAGAGGCTGATGTATATTCTTAGTTTTCAAAAATATTTAAGATGATGCCTAAGTACCCTTTTAAAGACACCTCGGGGATGATTTATTTAATAGAGGGGGGGGGGGGTTGTAAGATCCTTGCTTTTCAAAGCGATGTGGATTATCTAATTTACTATTTAAAACTATTTTATTTGACTCTTATAAAACTATTTATGATTTATGGATGGGATCATGATAATATATGAGTCTTTGATAGCCTAGATATATGTTGTTTTGAGAAGTAGGATGATGTGTCTATTTAGTAGTAACTGTGTGGCTAAAACACTCATCTCTCAATTAGAGAACAATTTTACAAACCTTGAATGTGTGGCTATATAGAAATTCAGAATGGTGAATGAAGAGATGATCTACATGGGTTATAAATGGTTTTTAAATCCATGTGTCTTACCATGTGATGGGGTTGTTCCAAATGGAGAGTGTCAGTACATGGTGTGTGCATGGTTTGACCAATCACGTGTCCAAACCATTCACACATTAAATGTGAGATAAATTAATTTTTTGAACCTCATATCATTAAATATATCTCTCCCTATTATCCTCATTATTTCCACAATTCCTCCCCCATAGATGGATCTCCGCATCTTCATGTTTTTGGAATTTTGATAACTTCTTCATGAGGGCGTATAATTACTGATCATTCAATGCATTGGGTCTATCCTGATGAGTTTATGGATCCTCATCCTTTACATCTCATTTACTTTTTCAATGTGGAATGATAAATCCAAGAGAGATAATATAGTATATTTTATGTTAATTCATCTTTTTTATCTATTTTATTTCATTCAATCATAATTTGATATCCAATAATGGGCGGGGATTCAACTATATGTCAAAGGAAGGTGTTCTATACCATTTTCCTTTAATGTATTTTGGTTTAGAGCTCATTCTGTAGTTTTACATGTTGGAGTCTCCCTATGTTTCTTCTAAAATATATGATACCCTAAATTAAATGATTTAAAAGATGTTGTGATGATCAATTTCCCCATTTTGACATGGTTAGTGGTTGTTGGACTCAACCCAAACCACCATATGAGATGGGTTAATTTAAATGATTTTGACTATTCCAACCATTGGGTTTGTTGAGATTTTCATACCTTATAGGGAGACATGTATGAATTGAATTAGGATGTTAAGGGTTTAATTCTTATTAGAATATGTTAATTTAAAAGTGAAATTGAATAAATGAATATTTTAAATAAGTTTGATGATCTCTAGGATCAAGATTACTAATGGAATCAGTTTGAAAGGTGTCATGGGCACTAATGTGGCCCCTCTTTTTATCACTTGTGTGTGAATTAATTTATTAAAATTAATGTGTTGAACTAATTTGTTTGTTGAAGGACAAAAACAAGGTCTAATGATCTCATATATAAAATTTCAAACCATGGATACTTTGGTATGGAAATAACATCATAGTATGGCACCGACAACATGGTATGGAACCAATATCACAGTATGGGACTGACATCTTTGATTGGCACTGAAACCATTTTATATTAGTGAGGATTTATATATATTGCGTTCATCAGATTATTAAATTTTACCTATACTAATTGGATAAATTTTTATTGTTTTCATTGGGATTCTCTAAAGTATCTATGGAGTACCATTGGAGATGCTCCCCGTACTCAATTGGTATGGCTCATCCTTTGGCCTAGGGATCATAGCCCAAGCAGGTCAATATTATACTAATTTTTCTATTGATGATCTTCACATAATCTAATAGGATATCTTGGTCTATAGCCTTGGTTGATAGACCATATAGGTATGATTTGTGATACATCAAATGAATTTTGTGACAGTTGCTTTAATTTGGTATTCATTTACTTTTCATTCATATATGAATTTAGACAATTCATGGGAAGGTCAACCATGTTTGTTATAAATTATCTTCTAAAACTTTATTATTATTATACCTATGCACTATTATTGCTTATATTCATGGGATGGATATATAATAGACATTATTTATGGTGACCTACAAATTTTATCTCACAACATGTTTTGGCTTATGATTGGTTCATAGATAATATTCATGGATGAGTTTATGTATGAGGATAAGTGTCTATATTTGGATACCTAATTATCTATATGTAGATTCTGTATAGTAGTAGGGGTAAAATTTTATGATTTTGATGATATTGGAGATAGATATTGGATCATTTGATTATTTTTCATACCATGTTGTATATTCATGTTTCTCTTTATCTTGTGAATTCTCCATTTTTTTGTATATCATAATGGCTTGAAATCATTTTTTATATGACTATTGTTATTATTTAATCTACCTATTTTATTTAGAAATATTATTAGTTCTACTTCCCATGTTAAATTTTATCTATTTCTCTTATATATTCATTTATCATACTATTATGATCTACTCAGATCTTGAGGGTATAGTCTCTTAACCATACCATCACAGAACCTTGTTACTAGTTGATAGCCTATGGCATATAGTGAGGCGTTTATAAAGCCATATACCTCTCAGGTTTAGTTATTAATCAGTAAACTAAATTAACGATTCAATAATAAAAACTACTAGAGGGTTTTTCATCCATGAATAATTAATAATATAATCATACAACCCATATCTGCATATACAATGATGTTTTGGGTATGTAATCTTACCTAACCTAATTCTAGTGGCATCCAAATCATAGATCAATTTTCAAGAACCACTAGAATATAAAAAACATATCATAAAAATAATCAATATTTAGTAATAGGTATCAATGTTTTAGGGAAATATTATTCTAATTTTTATATTAAACATAACCCAAGACTACCATCCATCTTGTTAGAACGCAAAAATTGATAACCCTAAGAGAAATTCATAAATCTCATAATTAACTTCACTTTTAGATCCCTAGTTTTCTCCTTAATAACTTTTATCTTGTTTTCTTCCTTAAGGTATGGTAGAATAGATATCGATCATGAACCAAACATGATTTAAATTTGAAACTAAATCCCCCTATATAGAGGTAAACCTAAAAATATTTCTAGAAATAATTCATCGTATAGGTCTACCATTGGAGGAAAAGTGGAGGGGTCACTATCTGATAAAAAGGATCACACCAGCCAGATACATTATAGTTTGTCCAATATGACATGTATATGATACAACATTACCTGATTCAACATCCATGTTATATATCACCACAAACTTATCTCTCTTAGGGATTTAAATATATTCTTGTTTTAAATAATAGTTGATGTGTTAAAGGTAACTAGTCAAACAAACAGTAAAAAAGATCTTACAGAATCTATAAGTCTATAGAATTTTAAAATCTTTGGCATTCTCATATCCAGTAATTAAGATGGGGTGTTTTAGGAGAATATTAAGATGATCCAAATTATTTCCCAATGGTGTGTCAATATATCGAGATATAAAAGATATTGAACTAGAAACACTAACATAGAGACAATGAGATGGGATATAAATTAATAGAAAGAATCGATATGAAACAAAGAAATAGAGGGTGTATAAGTAATTAGAACTGTACCATGAGTCATTAAGGTCCCTATAGAACATTATCTAACACAGGTTCAGTTATATACAATATCCATGTGTTAGCTCCATGGCCTCACCTGTGAGGATTATGAGTTAACTGATTCCTCGACCCCTATAAATTCTTCACATGAAACTGAAACTCATATCCCCCATCTTGGTTTGACATTACTAAACCTATAAAATAATACTTCAAACAAAACACCTTTACAGTAAATATTTTTCAACATTATAGGTAATTCATGGGAGTGTTAGGATAATAATTCATATATCTCCCCTTCGGTTTGTAATATATCAACCAAAAGAAACATATTATATAAAGGTATCTGAGAACCATGTCTATGCTCTAAATATTATATGCATCTCTAGACCATGTGCATAGATTTATTATCCAAATTTTCCAAATATGAATCCGCAAAATCATTGAAAAATGCATCATTTAATGCATTAAATGATCTTATAAGACTATAAGCATAATCTCACTTCATTCCCTTCTCAAAATTTAGAACTTTATGAATATCCACAAAATAATTCATCAAAAAACATTTCTTGAAATGAAATTAGAACTCTAGATAAAGACCAATCTCAAATTTCCTAGTCTTCTTTTCATCATTGCCACAAAATAAAGAGGAAAAATTGAGAATCTCATTAAATTTTATAGAATAAGAAGATATGAATGTCATCCAATTTTAAACATTCATAGACTCTAGAGAATGATTTATCCTTGGAATATGATGAAATAATTCCCACAAATATATTCATTTAATGGTTTCGCATGTTATTTTCTAATGTACTATTCCTAGATTCGTAAAACACTACGATTTCATAGGTAATACATAGAGCATAAAAGTACCAAGTATCAACATTTTTTCCTCTAGAGTCTCCACCCAATATTATATCATCCCAATTAAGTCTATCCCATCTTAATAATACTATTTAATATGATTCTCTATATGGATAGGGTATAATAGAGCTAAAAGGCAAGAATATAGTCGACCAAAGATCTTGGAGTTCCTCCACCCTGAGTGATAACTAGTTGAAAGAGATTGGGTTAGATTTATTAAATGGAATGAACACTGTGGTAGATATGAGATAATTTCTTGCTACACACTCCTATATAATTGGTGGTGTAATAGGGGATTCCCCATTCAGGGAGAATTATGACTAGTTTCCCTTAGTGGTAACATAAGATGTTTCATATCTATATTTTTTGGAAATGCTGAAAAACTTCATAGAAAATATAAAAAAAGTAAAGATGTTCATTTAGAAATCCACAAGATCACAAAAGGAAAATACAATAAGAGACTCATCCTAAAAGGATATCCACAAAAACATGGTTCAAATTCCATAGAACAATATAAGGTGAATTCCAAGTCTCTTGTACGTATATGTTAGTCACAACCATATATACAAAAAAAATAGTATTTTATTATTTTTGAAATTATGTCTAAGATATAATCTACCACCTAAGAAAAACATCCCAATTATCAATATGAATTTCATTATTTTAATCCTGTCTAATATAAGAGACACAAATATTGTATATGAACCAATGTTCCAAATTATGATTCAAGAGCACACCCAAAATACATTATATCATAATATCACAATCATGTTCATACCCAAGGTGAAATAAATTAACAGAAACAATGATAAAAAAGAACAAAAATCCACATTCCTAGAAACATAAATGTAAACTAAATAGTGTTGGCTAATCATTGACATAGTTCCCTTGATCAAGTATAAACCATCCAGTCTCTTTTCTACCACATCTCAAATTAAGGAAAAAGAATAAAAATTAATTTAATTCGATTCCATTTTATAAAACCCAATCCAAAATCATTATTTTTTTTGGGTGTTCCACATAGCCTATTGTTCACATCCTCGTATGAAAGAGGATGCTGATTAGAATTGAGAGAAAAAGAGTAATTAGGGGAAGACTATACCCTCAGTAACAGAAAACCAAAAGAGGATATAGTAGATGAAATGAAAAAAAATAATATAAATCAATAATCTACCTAATTAAATTATAGAGGATATTTTTTTCAAATACTTTTAATATAAATATGCTATATTAGTCATAAGATACAAATAAAGATAAAGGATCCCAACAAACAACATATAAATGTACTCAAAAATTAAAAACAACTAACTAAAACGTGAAAAACACGTAAGACCTAGAGTCTCCCTTGAAATTGACTCACCCCATCATATATATCCAACTCTACTCCAAAAAATATGGCCCTTGCCCGTAATTTTATCCCTAGTCATTAAATCTTCACACACACCAATATTCTCATATACGATGTGATTATAAATCATTGTAGGACATAACCAAATATACATAACATAAGTTCACAATATAGAAAAGTGTTTTCATGGAAAATAATAAATTCACCTGTATATAGAAAGTAGTCACACATGTGCACACATATGTCCAGTCAATAAAGGCCGACTCATCCTACTTCGACCTTATATAAGAGGAAATGGCATATGTTGTCCCTATATACTCCACTAAAATATAATAATTTTACATTCCTATTAAGGTATATTCATCGTCACTTTTAATGGTCACACTCAAGTCATCCCAATTTCGATCTCAAGGGAAACCACACACCGCATATTGATCCAATCTCAAACCATAAGATAATCCCTCGCAATATCGATTGATCCAATATTATGTATTTGGGGAAATCCATCACATTATCCATAAACCACCACTAAGGGATACAAATCATCATACATCTTAATTTGGTCAATTAATTATAGAGACATAGAAACTACACATGTAACTTAAAACGATATAATATGGTTGTTAATAACCATGTCATGTTAAGAAATATTAATACAACTAACAAACAACTGCATGAATATCATATCATTCATCGGTATAATAGTGATGCACACTCAAAACACATATTAATCGTATCAAGCAATGGTTCCTAGGTTTACACATATGCATGACATGAAAATTCCATTATGCATAGGTCTTATAGTGGTACACATGCAGAACACCCAATCATTCCAAACACACTTATAAATTTGAACAGATTGGTAATGATTCCCTACCTAATGTGTAATGATGATTCAATGCCAATAATCATAACATTTGTCTGGTTTTATTTCATAAAGCCCTGAGAGGATTCTTTGCAGTTAATGGCCCATGTCAAAATGAGAACAAGATTTCATATCTCTAAATAAATTTTTTTTAATCAATAATCTCTGATTATCATAAAAGATCATGCCAAAACACCTACAAATAATAATGGGATAATGAATATAATCATTTTCCCAAAATAATTAATATAATATATGTATACCTGGAAATACATTAAAATTTTTATACATAGGATCAATCACTGATTTTAGAATTGATGAAGGGAGATGAGGAGATCAAAAATAGCATAGGAATATCCTAGTATTTATGTGAACCTATAGAAATATCAGAAATGTAATAGGTTTTTATGATTTTATATATTGTCTTTAATATGACACATTATTAACTTGAATGTGGAGTTTATACTATAAAATCACCCGGAACTAGAACACTCATATGATGACTTTTTTGTTCACATAACAAACCCCTTCTGTATAGCTTCAACTAAATTTAAAAAGATCCTTAATGTTATATTTCTAGAAATACATTAATACCAAGAATTATATATCATTTAACGAAAAAAATTTACCTATTTTTTCTTCAAATATTCATGAATACATTTCAAATATAAAAACATCCATTCGCATTGTTAAATCTTCCAATAGCAAGAAAATTCAATCTAACTGCCTGGAATTTCGAAACTGTATTTCCTGAACACCACCAATATACATAGATAATTTAATTAAAAATTAAATTAATTTATAAAATATTAAAATATAATGTACCTATTGATTTAGTTTGTTATAATTATAACTCTAATTCTCAACACCTCTATGAGAATAGGCTTTGACCACTATAAATGGTCTAGGTGGATGAGACTTCAATTTACCTATAGACTATTAAAAAATTAGTTAAATTGAATTGTTTTTTCCCTAAGAATGAATTATGTTAGGTCCACTAGGTGTAATACCCGGAGAAGGGGGGGGGGGTTAAATCATGATATGATATATTAAAACATTCGTCCATCCAGATCTAGTTTTTTTGTTAGAAAAAACAAAATTCTCTCTTCTTATAGTAGAAATATGAAAGAAGATATGAAATCATGCATATGACACAATGCATTTTACTGGGTTCTCCCTCACTACAAAATGACCAAGGATCCGACAATGGAAATGTGTTGATATACCAAATTCACTATGTATTATTGCCAATAATGTGTACAATGTTTGGGCTAGATCTTATATATGCAGGCTCACTACCTTTATATTGATTAACATCTGCTCACTACATTCCCAGGGGTCACTCCCTATGTTTCTTTCCCTATCTCACTTCTAATGGAAAGGGTCACCATTTTCTCTCTTCCTTTTCTCACTTCTATTGGAAAATAATCCTTGCAATGTTTATCAACTTTTAGGTCAACCACATTTTATAGACATGTAGGTCCCATTCAATTATATAAATTACTACATCCTCAACTATAGGTAGTTGCTTTGTTGAAGTTCCATTTTCAACCATAGATGACGTCCACCTTCCCAGATATGTCAAGGTACTAGAAAATACATTCCTGAACTGATTTGAAGCTTTTGTAAGCTTCCATGTGAAAATCGTGAACCTCTTTCTCCTCAAACGTAATATGTACCTAGTTTAGTATGCAGGACACATTCTTTGTGTACCTCCCCCACTACTATGAATCGCCCTTCGTCTGTGGACTGCCTCCTACATCGAGATTACATACCATTACCACGTACCAATTCCACAAACCTCCTATGAGAAAACCCTCGTGTCCATGAACTATTATTTGTTCTTGGACTGCCTTCTCTTCCGTGTACTAGAGCTCCCCATCTGCGTACCACTTGCAGAATTCTTCCTCTAGCATACCGAAGATTCCTTCTCTGCCTACTGAGACACATCCTTCCATTTATTATACTTCCTTCTCCACATAACATATTCTCATCTTGGGTTAAGAATTTTTTCAAACACCTTCGGAAGAATTTCGTCAACACGAATCACTTTAGCCTTTGCGAAACACTTCAGACATGGAAAACTATTCATTATTCACAAACTTCCATTGGCCTTTTCATAAATCCATGTGAATAATAGTTTCTCGAATAAATTTCATTCTCCATAGTAATCAATGGGATTATCCATTATTATACAGTCAAAGATATCCATTTAATCCTCAAAATCAAGATTTACTGAATATTCAACCCACCACATATTGATACTCAAGCCACGGCGAACCGCAAGACATCAGCGAACTGTGTTCCTGCGTGCTCTGCATACCTCATTTTCTCTATTGTGCTCAATCTCTTCTGACGTCAACACTGAATCCATGTACTTCCCTTCCTTCATCCACGAACCTTTTTCAGTTTCACAAACCACCACCACATACCATTTCTGTCACTCCATGTACCATTCACAGAAAATGGTTTGTGGACCATGCATTTTGTTACCCAGTTCTCCAAATTTTCCATGTTTCACCAATGATCATCATACAATTCACTCCTATGAGGAAATAATTCTTTTTCCAACCTCAAACTCTTGATCTTGAGTCCAATAAATGGGGCAAACACTAGAAAACTACATACCTTAAAAACCTACCATTGGAGAAAACCAACCATACTTATTTGCATTCATTCTGCTTTGCTAAAAAACACAACCACACCCAAAACATACCGAGAGGACATATAGAGGGATTTTCTTACAAAAATCTCACCCTTTGGGGTTTTGACAACTTTACTCACATCAATACAACACATTTTGGTTCCACATTAATAATCCTTCTAACTTCAACCACCATTCACTTCACATGATTAAGATAGTGATCAAGGATTTACTTAACACATACTATAATCCCATACGAGTCATGCTCAGCATGAGAAACAAAAGTATAATGAAAAATTCACCAATGAATGAATTCATTTCTGGCCTCAAGTGTAGAAACCACACAGATACACAAATACCAATGAATTACATTCATCACAAACCTATTACATCGTGATATATAATATTTGATTGATTACATAAAGAATCACCATATTTAATACTGCCCCTAAGTTAAAACTCCGCCAATAGCATCAACTCAACATTATCTCTTCCTATCTTGCAACTCCAATTAGTGGATTCTCCCCGTGTCTTTTCTTCACCCATAAAAAGTCACACTTTCTCCCCCTTTTCACGGAGACCAAAGGGACTTCAAGGTTGTTTAGAATAGGGTAAAGAACACATATAAGCACATTATGAAAAGACACATTAAACCTTGCGGAGAATGGGGCCCACATCCACAATTTTTCATGTGTGGGGATTTGACTAGACCCCTAGAACCAGTCGATGCCTTTCAATAACTTCATTGGATAAGGCCATTATTAAAATATCTAAAACATGTTATTCTCTAGGCACATACTCCAACTTCACATGTACTAGAACCACCTTCTCCTTGATAAAATGATATTTTATATCAATGTGCTTTTTCATTAAAGGATGGACTTGATTTTTCTCTGATTTATTGCACATGAATTATAAAAATGGATTTCGATCAAATATTTCTCTTCAATTTACATATCTTAAAATTGCTTCTTCATCCCCAATAGTTTTTCTTAAGCTTGAGTAGCTGTTATGTGATCATCTTCTACAGTTTTCAAGGGAATTCAATCTTGTTTCTTGCTTAACCAAAAAATACACAACCCTATAAGTTAAAATGGAACTCCTGATGATGATTTTCTATCATCTACTAAACCAACCCAATCTGTATCTATATATCCCAATAACACTGTCTGAGATTTGTAATTATACACTAATCCAAAATCCATTGTTCCCATAATATATCAAAAAATTATCTTTACTGCAATAATGTGACTCTCCATGGTATTGCTTTGATACCTCACTTCTTGGCATGTGGAAAATACAATATCAGGACTTATCACTATCAGGTACAATAGACTTCCAACAATGTGGCTATATTACAGGATATTAAGTGCCTAGCTTTCATCATCTCGTGACCGTTTTAGATTGGTAGAAATCAGTGTCTTCATATCATAGGAATTATCCATTCTATATATCCTCAATACCACCTTGGAATAATTGGATTGAAAAATAAAAGGTTTATTCCTTACATTCATAACATGTAAGCCAAGGAAAAATGTCAACCCACCAATCATTGACAATTCCAACATTATTTTCATGAATTCAGAAAAAAATTCTACATTCTGCTTCATCTGATCCACAAAATATTATATTATCAATATAATCCAGTACCATCATCCTTTGACTGTTTCCATTCTTGAAATACATATTGTAAACAACTCCACCAAGCAGGAAAACCGAGTATCTTTAGAAACTAATAAAGCCATGAATACGTTGACATTAGTGCCTACTTAAAACTATATAAAGCCTTCTTCATCCAAAAAATCTATTCTCGTCTTTAAAAATAATAAAAAATCTAGTTTCTCAATGTGAAATTATTCTTCTAGTACACCATTTAGAAATTATGACTTGGCATCCATCAAGAAAAAATTAAACTCTTGTTTCACACATATGGCCTAGAATAATATAATTTTCTCCATCCTTGCAACAGGTGAAAACATCTCATAAACATCAATTCTTTCTATTTGAGAGTACCCTTTTCACACCAAGAATTCCTTGGATCGAATGAAAACCCCATCTTCATTCATTTTTGATGTGAATGGCCCACTGGGTTCCAATGACATTCTTTTTTTCAAGTCTCAAAACAGTTTACAACATTTAATTATTCTCGATTTGGTCAATCTCTTTATTCATTATTTGAACCGATTTCTCACCTAAAACTACTTTATGAAATCATTTATTCTCAAAGTGTGATATGTATGATGCTTGCTGTAGAGAATTCATCCTCATTGTTTTCAATGGTGCTATTTGATTTACAATTATGTTCATCCTATCAATTTAATCTATTATTGTTGGTCTTTGTGAAGAAACTATTTTGTTCTCATGATCTGATTCTTCCTCTATGTCTTCTTCTGGATCGAGATAATCTCTTTATAATTGTCCTCCTGAGTCTGATCATATATTTTATGAATATTTTTCTCATTAGCCACTATAGTGATATCAGTGCTTTCAACTAATTTTGTATCCTCATGTTGAAATTTTGTTTCCATTCTCTTAAAACACCTTAGAATTCTAATTTTATTCAATTGAAACACTAAAACATGTCAATTCATCTCTAGGCTTCTTTAGATTCCACTTCCCATTGGATCATATCTCTGTCTGACCTGAAACACATGAATCATTAGTTAACATCATTTATTTATATAGGGATAGGGGTTCTTATAGAATATTAATGATAAGGATTGGGGTTGATCCTGATGGGTCAACCATCTTATTTTTCCTTGATGAGCATTGCACTCTACCCTTTCCTACTCCAACTGCCTAGCCAACATCAAATGTTCTGGATATATGACTATGCATTTGTTACCCATGTGCTGATTCTCTTTCTGATATGTAAATTTTGGAGGTTTTTCCTTTCCCACAATTTGGGGTTTAATCCCATTGGCACAAATTTCCTTCTCCTACATTCCACCTATGGGCCACATCCCTTTATTCCATCTCTTAGTAAGAATCCCATTGTTTGAAATCTTACCTTTCGCCTTCCTCTAATGTATGGATTTTCCTCTTCCCTCCTCTACTCTACCTGGAACAAAAGATGAGAATTTTTCAATGCATAATTTATTTGGTTTTATTTTATCTGATATCTGATTCACCACACTATTTTTCTCTAACACTGGTCCTTCCACGGAACATACATTCTTCTTCTCCTAGATTTGTTCATCTTGTTTCCAAGAGAGTTGTTGTGAGTGTAACAGAAGAGGTGATTGATACACTATTCATTCATCTCCTTGTGATTCCCATGTGGCTATAAGTTCATTCATCTACTTAAAAAAATTTCTTCCAGTGTATGAATTTTCATTATACAACACTAGACTCAGGAATCTTCTTTTGGGATCCTCTTCCATTCTCTCTTTCATCTTTATATTTTAATCATTTTTCTGTTGAGATGTTCTTGCATATTCAGTTCTAATTTTGAAATTATGCTCTTGATATCCCTAACACATACTCTTAGGGTGTACCATTATTCCTCAATAATATCATCTGATTAATGCTTTATTTTGAGATACTCATATTTTTGATTTCCAGTGACACTTATTCTTGTTCTCATATTTCGAAAAACATTTATCTCCACAACATAAAATGTATTCCAATTCATCAAAGAAAAATATTGATGTATGTCTATGCATTCCACAGAAATAGAAAATAGGATCATTAATTCTGGTAAATACCTTTTTTAGGTCTTCCTCTAAATCCTACATGATTTTTTCATATCTCTTGAACTTTTCGCAACTATCTTCTTCCCATCCATTGAATTGGATTCATAAAATTCAATACCTGTTTTTCCCATATTGTGTGGTCATTGAGAAGAGAATATATTTTCCTATTTTTCATTAAAGAAAACTTATTTTCTTTTCAATTCATCATCACTTTTTTAAGGATCATTAAATAGTAAGTACACGACATCCTTTATTTTAGGCTTTCCTTTGACATTCTATCTATCCAATTCGTTCTTCACTAATTCCAAATCGTCTTTCAATTGTTGAATCTTCATATCCCTTGATTCAACATAACCATTAAGTTATCTCTTGAGATTATTTCCTCTAGTCATATCATCATCCAATCCACATGTTATATTATCCACCATGTCAATTTCCTCCATTACATTCAAATTTTATTGGGCAATAGAATCAGAAAAGCCTACATTATATTGTTGCTGCCTTTTCTTTTCCTCAAAATGTTCTGATAGCTATATTGCAAGATCATTAATTATGACTTTTAGATTTGCAATTTTTTCTAAGTTCACATTACTTTACTATTCATTAGATTTTATTTTTTCTATATTTAATGAAAACCATTGAAACTATTCACCTTAAGAATCATTCTTCTCCCTATGGTCAGTAGCAACATCAATAAGCCATTGAGTTAAGCCTCTTAGCTTATTGATCTCAATCTTTAGTTCTTGGACCAGGATATCTTTATATTTAATTTTATCCCCAAATTTATAATCCAATTCCTTTGCGTGATAGAGATATTCTTCTTCTTTCCTTCTTAGAGTTTCCTTATCATCAATATTTTCTTCATCACTGGATATGTGAGGTTCATCACTCATTCCTAAAAAATAATTGAGTGAGTATATATGTTCCATGTTTTATTTATCCAAACAATTATTTAGTAAACTGTTATATTCCTTATACTCAGTCACACCTTTTCAGTTGACACTTCCAAAGTGAGTAATACCACCCAAATTATGCATCTTATTTATAGTTCTTATCTATTCCATGGAACACCGATATAAGAGAAGAATAAATCTCTAACTTTAGTAAATGACTAAACCATGTCAGTGCACACAAATCCTGCTAAAAGAAACCTTCCATATGATACCAATTGTTAGGTCCACTAGGTATAATACACTGAAAGAAGTGGGGGGAATCATGGTATGATTGATTAAATGATTCGCCTATACGATTCTTGTTTCATTGTTAGAAAAAACACAATTCTATCTTACTCTCATAGAAATAGAAAATCAAATATGAAATCATGTATAGGACATAAGATTTTTACTTGGTTCACCCTCATTGGGCTACATCCAAGGAGAATACAATGACAATGGGTTGATGTACCAAATTCGCTATGGATCACTACCAATAATGAGTATAATGTTAGGCATAGATCTTTTATGCCCAGGAACACTACATTTACATGGTTTAAGGTCCTCTCACTACATTCCTAAGGGACAATCCATAAGCCTTTTTCTCAGGCTCACTACTAGTGGAAAGAGTCACTATTTTAATCTTCCATTGGTCACTTTTCTTAGAATGGAATCCACACAGAGTTTATCGACATGTTGGTCTAACACATTTGATTGTTATGCAGGTCCCTTAATTTTGTTGAATTCTTGCACCCTCAACTATAGGAAGATACTCTATTGATGTTCCATTTACACTCATAGATGAATCCCACCTTCTTAGATACTTCTAGGTACTAGAATATAATTTCACAACCTAATTGGAAACATTTACCATCTTCTTTGTGAAAATTGTTAACCACCTTCTCCTCTCGCATACATTGTACTGGGTTTCGAATGTTGGAAATGTTCTTCGCGTAACACTTCCACTACTACAAACTTCCCTTCATCCATGGAATAACACTACCTTTGTGATTGTGTACCCCTAACACATACCAATTCCACAAACATCTTCAGTAAAACAACTCCTGTTCGTGAACTGTTATCTGTTTGCAGAGTACCTTCTCTTTCGCAAACAATAGCTCCCATTTTGTGTACCACTTGAGGAATTCTTCCTCTCAAGAACTAGATATTCTTCCTTTGCATATCGATACATCTCCTTCCACATATTAGACAACCTCTTCTGCATACCAGAGTTCATTTATGTCTAATGAATTTCTGAAAACTCATTTGGAGAAATTTCTTCCACGTGAATCACTTCATCCTACACAAACTACATCAACCTTCACAAACTAGTCATCCTTCGCGAACATCCTTCGGCCATTTCCGAATTTCCCATGAAAATTTTTTTTCTAATGAAATTCAATATCAACAATAATCAGTTGGATTAGCCAATATTATATATGTAAAGTTAATCTCTTAATCCACTAAATCACGATTTACTAAATCATTAACCCACCACATACCGATACTCATGCTCCCATGAATCGCAATCCATCTACGAACTGTTTTCGTATCCACATCGCATGGTTCCTTTTTCTTCTACACGGTTGATCTTCTCTGATGTCGACACTCCATATGTGTGCCACCCTACCTTACATCGCAAATCGTTTTTGAGTTCGGGAACCACCGTCGTGTACCGTTTATGCCACTCTGCGTACCATTCTCGGAACATGGTTGCAGCCCATGAATTATGGTTCACTATTCTCCCCCTTTGCTGATTTTCTTGATTGTTCATCATAGAATTTACTCGTATGAAAAACTCCTTCCATTTCCAACCTCAAACTTTTGATTCTGAGGCCCATAAATTTTGAAAACACCAGGAAACTACCACTCCTTAAAAACCTATCTTCAGCAAACACTAACCATACTTATTTGCGGTCATCCAGTTATTTCAAAAAACATAACAACACCCAAAACATACTGAGGGGACATATTGATGTCTTTGTGACCAAAAAATTTCATATGTTAAATTCTACAATCATACCACAAATTACATATTCCTCCAAGTAAATATTTATATTTTTATAAATATCCCACAAAATTTATATAGAATAATAAAATAATATATATATATATAATTACAGTATTTTTATAAATCCATGTTATCATTTTATGCATCCTAGTATGATTTCTTCCCATATTCTAGAGGAAAATGAAACTTATTCCAATAAATTAACCTAAATGGGATATACTGGTGGGTATTTTAATTTCTACTCAATAGAATCATAAATCATCCTCAAGATTGTGACTCAACTTTTCTAGTATGAGTTCATTTTTTGAACAAAATTCATTTTATTTTTATATTTGAAAATTAATCTTTACCAATTATTTATAACTATTAATGGGTTCTTTTATTGCATCAGAATTCATATTTCTCTAGAAATACAGGTTAATGAAGAAAGTACAATGTTTTTTTCAAAAATTGTGATGAGTGATGTTTGAAGAGACTATCAATATGTGTTGATAATATATAATGAGATGATAAATCTGTTTCCATCTGAAATAAATATGTACTTTGAAATGATACCGCATAAAGATATTTTCTAGATATATTCATGTTGTGAAATCTATTTGTGATGATTTTATAGATGGTCTATACTATAAATACTAGTGTATAAATTTAGAGTACAATATAAAATTGTTCATGGTGAAATGGAGTGTCTATCTAATGTGGGATTGAAGAATTAATTTCTAAGGAAGAAAAAGTAAAAAATAAATATTAGAAAAATCATCAAAAACACATTGAGGTTAATTTTCACTAAAATAAAAAAATAATATTTTCTTTAATTATGCCAGGAGTTTATTTTAAGTGTATGAGAATTCCCTATGATGTATTTAAAAGTGTTTGATTAATATTTTAATTTTTGGTGTCTTGAATTATGCATACACGGTAAATTAGTTATGAGTCACTTGACACACTTGAAGATTTCAATGAGAGTGATTTACTGACTATATATATGTCCAATCTATCTTTTAGATGAAAAATTTCCATTGAAATATTGATAGATTCAAGAGAACATATGATTAATCCTGATTGTATATAGATCACTTGATTCTACGTATCTTTCATATGAATCCTACATATGAGTCATCAATATAAATATAATTAATGGATCTATAAGAGTAATTTGTAACTAAATGTACTCATATTTTTAATTATAGAGATAGTTTTTGAGTAATTTCTTAACTCCTTAAGAGTGATTGGTGCGTATTTATAAGTCATTACCACAACATATAAGCCATTTACATAAATAAAAATTTAATATTTCTCAAAAAAAATATTCTAATGAAATTATTTAAATAATATGATTATATATGTGTTTTTCCTAGGATTAAATACCACAGTATGATTATAATTCATATAGAGAACTAGGATCTAAATTGATGTTCATTCTATGATAATTATTGATAAGTTTTCCATACGGCATGATTTATTTTCCATAACATGTATGTATTAATTTATTAACATGTGTAGGAGTAATTTAATAATAATAAATGTAATTAATTTCATTTAAATTTAATGGATAAATATATATTGAATATTTAGGAAACATATGTGAGGATGCTTAGTTCATATTTTCAAAGTGGTTGAATTATGAGATATTTCTTGCTCTATTGATTGGATGGGTTTAAAATTTTTAAAAATTTAAAAAATTATTTAGGAGTTATTCTTTGATTATTACTCTAATGGGAGAAGTATATAAGAAATAGTGGTAGGGATACCTCAAAAAATGTTATAGTTTATATAAAAAATAACCCATCCAAAAAGAGTCTTGAGAACCTAATACTGAATTTGAAAGAAGAGCACTTCCTAGTATCGATTAAGATGTTGACACTAGTCAGAATATTTTCTTGGATTTGGTATTTTCATAGTATTTATTTATAATCCAATGTTAAAATTATCTAAGGAAACATTTAATTACATTTTTTATAAAACAAATTAATGTTAAATTGTCTTATATTACATTTATCAATAATTTTATGAAATCAACGATAAAATTTATTTAAATAATTTTAGCATATTTTTTAATGAAAAATGTTGTTAAAAATATATTTTAAAATCCATATTTTTTTAAAAATTTATTAACAATTTTAAAAAGACTTTAATATAAGCTTTTAATAAAAATTATGTGTAAAGTCCTTTAAAAATGATTTCATAACCGGGTGACATATATTTATTTTTCTTGAAAAGCATCTATCATGATCGACTCAAAACTAATGATGGATCCTGATGAATTGGACTACCTTTAATAACCCTTGATTATCTATTACGGCCAAAATTCATATACTTTTCATTTTATTTCCCTTGAATTATCGATCCTTAATTTTTATTTTATGAGCGTTGATTAATTGTGGTCGACCAACCACCATGATTTAATGTTTTTGATGGTTCAATAATTTAATTCTTTTTTACACTAAATTTTATTTAATCTTGAAACATTCTATATGTTGGTTAGGACATTTATTGAGTTTATTATAAATCAGGAGGTATTTTTCATTTTTATTCACTAAATTTTTTCAATTTTTTTAAAAATAAATTTTATATATTTATTTGTTATCATAATTTTTAGTAAGTTATTATATGTTTTATCATTTAACTATATCTTATGATATCTTTTTGTGTGATATTTATAAAAAATATTTCTAAATAAAATTAATATATTTATGTATAAATGTTGGTATAATTTTTCTTATAAATTTTTGTATAATTTTTGTATAATAATTAGATGGCATTTTATTTTCTATAGTTGTTTTTACGATATTTTGTTTAATTTGTTTTATATTTTTTCATAATTATGGTGCTATTATTCAAAATTGTTGGTAATTTATTTTGTAGGTTTAATTGATTATTATGAAAATTGTTTGTCAGATAAACTATGTAAAATTATATTCTATAATAATTTTTTTGTAATGATAATTGTTTGTTAATTATCATGTGGCTTTTTTTATAAATAAGTTACAAGTTATTCTATATTATTTTTAATTTTTGAAGACAAATTATATATACTGTTTTATGGATAGATTACATATAATTGTTTGTTATTTTTTTCAGATAAATTATATATAATATTTTTTTAAAAAAATTATGTAATTTTTTTTATTATGATCAAATGGTAATCAATAATTCATTATTTGAATTATATATTTTTATGTTTAAAATTTATATGTTTTTTAAATATTTTTAAATATTTTTATGTTTTAATATATTCAAATTTTATATTATGATCTTTGGTATTTAATGTATAAAAGATAGATAGATATATTAAGAACCATCGATGAATATGGAAAATTAGTTGATCATTTATTAGAGTTTTCTAAAATAAATTATAAAAAATGATTCTCATTGAATGCCTAATCCATTTGAATATGAGAAAGATAAATTCCTAGGAAATTATGGAACATATCATTTTCTATAGATGTAGCCATGATTTTAAAAATTATTTCTCACATAGAGAAAGAATATATAATTAATCAGCTAATGTTGATGAAAATTTTCATAAGGTGACAGAGGATCATATTGAATAATTAATTAATGATATATGTGTTCAAACCATCAAAAAAATTAGAAACAATTGAATGATTATACGAATATTATAAGACACCATTACTCTCAGGTTTTAATAAATATATAGTATTATCAGTTGATCAAATATTAGATAACATCAAATAGAAATATTTATCGAGTGATATAATATTCACTAAGTTGATTGATCTTTTAATAGAGTTACGTTAATATTGAAATATACTTCCAGATTCCAATTATCATAAAAAGAAAATATAATTCCCATTTGTATTGGTCTATAAAAATATACATTGTTTCCACAAATATTATGTGTTTTATAGGATGAAATATGAATGTTTGTCCAAATTCATTAAATTTCGGATATAACACTATAATATGGATTAAAAATTGAACTCTGATTCATTATTAAACACTGGAATTAGAACTCCAAAAAATGAAATATGGTAACTTGAAAAAATTCACTCAAATAATTCCTTAAAATAATTATAATAATTCATATTTGATTCATTCACAGTTATTGGAATCAAACCTTCTGTCAAAACTAATTTGGAAGCTTCAAATAATTCCATGTTTTAAGTGGCTATTTTCAAATTCAATTGATGGAAAAATCTTAATATGGAATATATATGAGGTAATATCTGATGGTAGCTTATGTAACTATTATTTTTCACTAATGTGGAAAAGATTTGACAAACAATTTCTTGATTTTTAAGTGATGCTATATTTCCCAAAATGGAACTGTATATATATTCAATGAATCTATATCGATGCCACGGTAGAAAACATAGTTCATGACCTATTTTTTGGTAGTTTATAACCTTTAACCATTGATATATATGATGAAAACACATATTAGGATTATCATAATTATATGTGGACTAATATAGAAGTGATACAATCCTTTTGTGAATCTTACACCACTAATTGATGATTTTAAACATCAATAAGAAACATGTGTTACTATTTTTATGGATAAATCAAAGACTATTTTCTACTGAATAATATGATAATGTTAACTATAAAAGTCTTTACAACATATAAAATCATATATAGAGATAGTGTTAAGGTATATAATTTAGTCCATTTTTCGAAGAAGAGACATGTTATTATCAATTTTCGAATTGATGAAAGAGAGTGTACATGGTAAATAGAATATTTTTTTCAATTTTTTTCCTTATCACAGATTGAAAAATGAATTTTTATATTTTTATGGGAATATAATTATCCCCCAAAAATATTTACAGTGGTAGAATATTACATATTGGGGAACAAAATATATTTCACATTTTGAAAGAAAGGTAGTCTTTTCCATCAAAAAAATTAATAGAAAATGAATAGTGTCTTTTTCTAACTACATTATTAGATATTTTGAGAGATAAAACATAAAATTACCATTATTCATGTTTAAAAAATTATATGTTCAAGTTTGATGTGAACATTCTTTGATATAAAACTAATGTAAAAGTATGGTTAAATGCTATATTAGACATTATTTCCATGAGAATATGTTTAGATTTATCTCCCACTATGATAGGAAACATAACATTTTTACCTATGGCTTGTCACACATTAGGGAAGAGTGAGAAGAATAAAATTTCTTAGTGTTTACATAGAATTAATGGACACTATGGATATTCTTTAAATGTGAGGAATTTTTTTCATTGAATAATTATAAATTAATTTGAATTAAATCTCATGACTGTCATGTACTTATGAAATAATTATCACCACATAGTATATTGTCGACACCTATCAAATAAATTATCATCAAATTATGTAATGGTTTCAAATATATTTTTTCCAAAGTCATTGGTTAAATTTTTTTAGAAGTGTTGGAGAATGAAGCCATCCTAATACTTTTTAAAATGTAAATTTTTTTGCCACCTATATATTTTTTATATAAATTATTATCTACTTACTCATCTGGAATATAAGATAATAATATATGGGCCTCTTAATATACTTTTGATCTATCCTTTTTAAAGGAATATGAAAATTTTAAAGGGATATATTGAAAATCCATCTTGATTTGAGGACTCTATTGTTCAAAAATATGTATCAGAAGAGGTGATTGTGTTTTCTAATGATTATTTTTATGATGTTGAACATATTGGTCTCCCTATATCTTAACATATAATAGGTTATAGTTAAGGTATATAGATTTGATGATTAAAGGTAATGTTAATTCCATGTGATGAAGTGATGTAGCTACATTAATACATTTTAAACAACACAAATGATGTTCAACCATATATATTATCACATATTGATGAATTAATGGTATAATAACTGAAAAACATAAAATATTTTGATGATTGAGAATAAAAAATACATTTCTTCATGGTTTAAAGATAATTTTGTCATAGATAGAACTAAAATAGAAACATTGAAATGGTTTGTAGGGTGCATTCTCTTAGTGTGATCCCATGGTGTAATTTTTATATTAATTGGTAATGCTTTTACATGCTCTATACTGGATTATAAGAGTACCGTCAAAATAGTGGGATATAGGTCAACAATGAAGCACTATATTTTTCATGTAAAAAGGGTAAAACCCAATTTCTGCATCAACAACATATTTTGGAGTTCTTGTTGATATATGGTTAATTTATTATACTATATATTGAGTTAATGGGTTAAGGCATAACTTATTTTATAGTATTATTGTTGTGTATTTTATTGATTACGAGATTAAAAATATTTATTTGAAATGATTCAGTTGCAAAGTGGAACCAATTATCATAGAAAAACATGAAAATGAATTATTTTATGTCATTGATCAATCAATGTCAATTATGTTTCAAGGGAAATGTTTTTATTTGGGTGATAAGGTTGATGAAGAAATTATGGATTTATATGAGGCTTATTAATCTATAATGAAATTTTTTGAAAATAATATCGTCTAAAATGAAAACATTCTCCATGATGTATAAAATGGTCTTGCGGAAGGGATATGGGAAAACACTAATTTACAAAAATTCTTATTCACGTAAATTTCTATATTAATTTGATTTTTAAAATGCACTTGATTAAAATTTATATTTTTTTATTATTTAATGGATGTTTATTTACATATATATATATATATATTGATAATTTAAAATATTTTTTTGTTAAATTTTATTTTCAATAGTTATGGTTAGATAGTATTTTATTAAAAAACCTAACATACATCATTATGTTTTGGTTAAAATTACACAAAAAAATATCTATGATATTGAATTTTATAAATTCTTCTATAATTATACAGAAATAAAAGAAACAATATGAGATAATTGTTCTAAAATAATTTTTATTTTTCATTAACATTTTTAATTTTTATATTTACAAAAATAATTTACTCTCTGAATTTATCATTTCAGGGTAATATTCTAAACAAAGTGACTTAGGGGAATTTTATCCCGGAGGATAGGATAGACATCAAAGCTTGTACTATAGTCTATCTTGAACACTTAGGCCACATAAGAGTACATGAGTCATGTATCAGTATTAATAATGTTTTTTTCATTAACGAATGATATCATGAGGCCTTGAAATAGATTCTTTAAATGTTGATATGAAAAAACAGAAATAGTCCTAGAGAAATAAAACTCAATTTCATATTTAGGAATTGTTTGAAAAATTCACAAGATAATCACAACTTGTGTAGCTTGAACAACTAGTACAACCAGTTTAGCCTACCCAGCATGCCCATCCTACCAACTCAAATCCTCTACCTCCTCATTCAAACCTAACCTTATTGTGTGAGTTGTATGTTTGATATCCCCTTATTTGTTTTGTAGAATACAGAGTTATAAATTATTTTTTGTATTCAATACATCACCATATTATATAATTTTGTTTGTTAAGAATATCCATACATGATATTATTGTCCCAACAAGTCTAATTTCATTTCTTACTAAGGAGGTTATAAGAGTTGGAGATTGTATTGGTCAATTTTTACTTTGGATATCTACCCTTCTTCATCATCTGAAAACCAAGGTATGTGTTTTTATTTATATATGATTTATATTTTATAGAAAATAAATTATATTGTTTTCTACCTTTTACTTTTGATAGTTGTAAAGAGAATATAATGAATTATTAAACAATAAAACAAATATTTAGGATCCCGAAACATTAGGCACTTATGAGACTTCTGATGGCATAAATTAAACATAAGATTTTTCTTTTTCATTTGATAATATTTCTGAGTTTCAAATGATTTATGATATATTTAGAATATAAAATCAATTTTGAATATTAAAAAAATATATCATGGTTTTGGTTAATACTTTTTAGATCAATTTACCTATGCTTCATTTTTTTTAATATAAATTAATTTTGTTCCAATTTTTCATTCATTAAATAAATATGATTTCATGTTAATCACTATATGAATTATTTAATTAGGTATCTACACTTTAATTGTATTCAAAATGAGATCACTCATGTTTACAGTCATATATTTCCAAAATAAATTTCAACTGCTGTCCAATATATGAATAATTCTTCTATGGTAACATATATATATATATATATTATGTTTTCAAATAAAATTATTAACTTCTTGTTTTTTCATTCCTTGATTAGTAAGAAAAATAATATCATTTTGAACTAACATTAATTTTAATTTTATTAATTATGAAATCTATATAATGTAGAGTCATTGGACGTTAGGTGTATTTTTCCTTAATGAATGCACATTATATTGGTTTTTTATATTTATAAAGTGGTGTTCATAAACAATGTATCTACTTATTACAGAAGTATGTTTTTTAGATGTTATTTATTTTTAATTCATATTTTTATAAAAGTTTTTAAGTTGATATATATGAAATAATGGTTATGAAAAAAGATTTATAAATATCACTTGATGATAAAGAATCCAAACACATTCCACTATGTGTAATAAATAATAAATATATTTTTCATTATATGATATATTTTTTGTTATACATATGATGGTATTTATTTTCAAGTTAACATTTTATAACAAAACATTCATTATTAAAAATGAAATGTGGAATTTTGTTATTAGGTTTTATGATTTATGTATAAGATAATCATAACCAGGTCAATGATGAATTTGATAAGGTTAGTTATTTTAATTATTCTCTTTTTTATATAAAAATATTCCATTTTTAAATCTTATATAATTCATTTTTTGTATATTTTCAATGATTTTTCATTATTTACAAATGAAAAACATAACCATATTTATTGTTTTTTAAAAATATTTCTTTATAATTTTTATTATTTAGGTTACCAGGTATTTATCTTTCAATTAATGTTTTCTAAATGAGTATTTATACCGAAGTAATATCACTTTTAGTTTGTATATAGGGTTTTGTTTTATAGTTTTGTTCTATTCAAGAAGATATTTTATTAGGATAAATTAGAAAATATTTTTGAAAATTGTAAAAAAAGTATGGTTTATTATTTTTTATATGTTATTTATTCATAATTATTATTGTTTATAAAAGTTTTCATAGTTGATAAGTGAAAATACTCGTCAGGAAACTAGATTAAAAATGATCTATTGTTGATACATATGCCAAAAAAAATAAACTACATGGAATTGTTGGTAAATATATTTTATATTAGATAATATATTTTATTAATATATATATCTATGCATGTGTTTGATTATATTTTGATAATAATGTTTAATAAATGAAGTTCCATCATCAGAAAAGGAATAGTTGGATGTAGTTATTTTGTATTGAGATTCATGTTCTAGATAATAACCCATGGGACAGTGGCTAAATTTGATATGTTTAGTTATATTAATTTTTTTTCGTTTTATATCAAAATATTATTTTTTATACTTATTATATTTACTGTTATTATAGATTTTCAATAATTTTTATATTGTGTCTGTCTATATAGGTTTCTTGTTTGGAAACTATATTTTATGCATAGTTAAATTTTAAATTATGATGTAGGAATATTTTAATATAGGTTTGAAAATGAGTAATTATAAAATCCATTTTTATTATTGTTTGTATATTCTAATTTTTTTAAGAGGTTTCATATTTTTCAGGTATGTTCCTACTAGTTAATGTTAAATAAATGTGTATTTATACCAATTTTCATCCTCTTTTAGTTGGTATATTGTATTTGATTTTACATGGTTATAAATTTTTTATGTTATTACATTATAATTAGTATGTAAATGTTTAAGAGAATATTTTAACAGGTATGTTTGATTCTTATTTATAATTTCATCATTAAATATTATAATTTTTTATATGGATTTTTATAATTTATATATGAAAATATAGGTCATGTATAATATTTAACATTGATCAGTTGGTGATACAGAATCCCAATAAAATGAACTATATAAAATTATAGGTAAATATAATTTATATTGGATAATATAAGTTCATATATATTTATATATTTTTTTCTTTACTTTAAATTTAATCTTTCCTAACATTAGGCTCATCAAAAAAAAGGAAGAGTGGAATACAATTATTTTATTTTTAGATTAATGTTTTGGATACTCAAAAATTGGATGATTATTGAATTTTATCAGGTTAATTATATTAATTATTTTATGTTTTGTATCAAAATATTCTTTTTTTAACTTTAGTATATTCATTTCTATTATGGATTTTCAATGAGGTCGAGTAACATATAAACTTTGAACTTATACATATTTATTGTATTATCTTTTCGATCCCAAACTGCCACCATAAATTTCAATGGTATACTACCAAATTATAATATTTACTTTGATAGGAGTTTTTAAATTTAATAGATAATTTCCGGTTTATATTATTACGTCAACCAAGATATTTGAACTTCACATATTTAAATTCATCATCTTTGTGTTTAAATTTTATCATCTTCTACTTCTTCATATGATTTCTACATTTAGAGTATGTTCTATGAATATTAAAAATCACTTATTTTTTACACTTTTTCATTACAATGGAATGTTTTTTCATTTACATTTTTTTCCTATTACGTAGATTCTTATAGTGATAACATATTATATTTCTATGTTTTTATCTCATATTCAATAATTTTTAGTTTTTAACCTATTTTTTTCACAATGATCTACTAGGATCTATAAATCAAGAATATTATACCCATCTATAAATTATTTTTCGAGTATTAAATGGATTCACTAATCACATATCATAGAAAAATAATATTAGATCGTTTGTGATTCCTCTTATTTTTTTCACATTATAAAATTTCTTAAATTATTTTTTTTCTATTGTTTTTCAATTTGTACATCCCTTATTGAAATAAAAATTTCCATTACAATATTTTTAATCTATTTAATTAAATTTTATTAATAAGTGGATGATATTATCATTGAATCTATATATCTAGAAATTAATTTTAGTTTAATTATAGGAGGATACATTCATTTAAAATTTTTCTAAGATAAAATAATATATACTGATCAGAATATGATTATAATATAATATCAATAGATTATTTAATGTTGTTTCCTTATAATTTTTTATGCATCTTTTGACTGATTTCACTATTGTGATTTAAGCGGCTGTTGTCTGTTTTGAACTAAAAACAATGTGTTACAGTTTCTGGATATTTCATTTTAAATTTAAGAAAAATGGGACTGAAGATGTGGGAACTGTATGTTTACACATGGAGAGTGCAATATCATTATAGAGTTCTCTAATAAATAGTTTTTTGGACTAGTTAGACAGTAGGCTTATAGAAGACCTCCCCATATGCTAAAGGCTATGGACTAGCAGCAAGGATATTATAAGGTGATAGTTGGGAGACTATTCTAATAGGTTATGATAATAACAATGGTCCATACATATATAACATAGCCGAAGAAGGAAAATAAATTTTGAAAGCATTAATAAAACTCAGTCGAATAATAATAAATAGTTGTAATAATTATAATCCTATAGCATAAGACCATTTTCAAATGATAAGACTGACATAAAAGGTCATAATAAAGATAAACAAGAAATGTCTAGCATGAACGACTATATAAGTGTATACATATAAAAAAAAATATCAAATCGAAGTCCATCTTGATATAATGGAACCATATTGTCAACGACCATCCATCCCAAGTAAAAAGAACATCATCCATCACTATGGTCCTTCTCCAAAACCTGATCCCTTACCAGATCTCAAACACATAAAGTCTACATTCATCCCATGTGGCCCTTGTATGCTGTGACTAAGAACTCATTAGGACACCACCAATGTTAGAGTCTCTAAAATTGGTAATAAAACAGTGTATGAAATATATAAATAAAAAGGATGCACATACTTGTTTAGTAAATAACCCTCTTCCCTAGTGCTCAATAGCAACTAGTCTACATTTACCCACCTCAACCAATTCCAGTACATCTCTTAATAAATTCCCCAAAGATAAATACGACATAAAGGGTTTGTATGCATATATATATATATATAGTGGTTAGGACCCCAATCATTTTTCCTAGCCATTCACTAAATAATACCATACAAGGGAAGCCATAGGTTCCACCTATAAATATATCACCAACTTCACGTTCCATATGACTACTCCCATATCACCGATCTATTATCATACATCCTAATGACATTCTCAAATAATAACTCTCATGTCCCATGAACCTATACACATAAAGAGTATATAGCCTCAATAACCTAATGTCTCGAGGCATGGTGACATTAATTCTATAATAATTGAATCACCATCATCTCAATAGTTTACATCTCGAGGCACAATGATATCCATCCTCCAATAATCCCGGACAACTGGCTTGAAATACAAAAATGAGACCCATCCCTCAATTGATGGTCTCAATACAATCACGTGAAAATTCATCACCACCAACTATGGTATAATATATATATCCCCTCGATGTTAATTTTTGTTCAAAACCACCCCCTATGAAGAAATATCTATGGAGCATTCCACCCAAAACAGGTAGTCAACACTACCTCAACTAATTTCTATCTATGTGGACTTGACACCAATGATGCATCACAAACAATGATGTGAGGAAATCACCAACATATCCTAGGAAACACCATCCAGTACCTTGTGTCCCTTTGACCACATCCCTAAATCATAATCGTCAACACCACCTCATGTATTGTGGCCCATTCCATCATCAGGATGACATTGTCACCGCAATCTCGACCATGTTACCTTAACATTGTAATCATCATCACCCATGTATTTTCGAACACACCCTCATCTTATCGACCACGTCGCCTCAGTCTATTTAATCAATATAACCTCAAACCCTTGGACTATGCCTATCACATTTTGATGGACCATATTAATTTTTATAACAATTTCATTATTTTCAAATAAATAACTATTCAAACGAATAAATTTGTTTAAAATACCTTTACCTGAATTATAATAAATAGTGATACGCTTCGGTATACTTAATAACATCCCATTATATTTATTAATCAATAAAAAAAAATTATTTATCATCTCACTTGGTTAACCCACCATTCCTCAATAGGAACACACCCCCAAACAACTGTAAAAATAATGGGTGATCTAGGAACATCCAACCTTATACTCAAACATGTTTGATCATATGAAATCATCATCTAACAAAGATTAAGTGGGGGAAACTTGGGATTATAGAGAAATACACTTGAAATATAGAAAAATTTATCACATGGATCTATCATAAAATATTTAAGGATTAAAAAAATATGTATTAAGAATATTTATGGACAAAATTATACACTTCCAATAAACTCAACATCATTCAATTCAGAGTCTTGTCAAAGGATGTTGTTCAAATCATAGGTATAGGGATATGAGCACCCAACAGTCTACAAGAGGAGAGATCACATGTGGGTGGAATAAAAATAGGATGAAGATAAAAAATAATAGATAGATTTTTAATTTCTAACTTTTTAAATAGTTTCATGGTTATATTCACGGTCTGGATAACCATGTGCCAACTCTGAACACCCACAACCTAAGTGGTACTATGTCTATAGAATAGAATTCAATATTAGAAACCTATGGGCATACTATGTCTATCCAGTCAAAGGATCTACAACATAAGAGTAGTTTCCCCTTACAAGATGTACAATTAAATCAAATCATTCACCTCTGACTTCACTTCCTATTTTTTTTTCAGGACCCGTTGTACCCAAATCCTATCTGAACCCCTAAGATACTTGATGATCCTTAAATCTAATAAATATTCTGTAGCATTTAAACTCTATGAATTAGTTTCTAAAGATCATGATATGTGTTTTCCTCACCCCCAAACTAAAGAAATCTAAAAAAATTAGAATTTCAACATAGTAAAAAACCTAAGAAGTTATACAGTGTTATAAATCATTGCTAATCTCACATAAATCATGTAATGACTTGATGAATTTTGGTATTGGTCATCATATTTCTAACCAAATGATCTATATTTAGTTTGTATTAATTTTATCCTTATTTATTTAATATACCCATCTACAGTTTATACTCGTTTGGTAGATGTTCCATTAATTTAACATGTAATTGTAGCATTGGTATATGGTATAGTGCATGTTGTGGAAATAATCATATCAGAGCATCATCTTGACGTTTAACCTAGTTATATTTTTCTACCTTTTAATTAATTTTTTTAAATAGATTCATAGTTTTATGAATGTTTTGATACTTGATTTAATTATGTAGTTTTATGTATGGAGGGTTATTATACCTTGAGCTATATAAAATCATGTGTTTTGTTGTCTAATTTAAATTTAATCTAAATGTAGGTTATTTCACTACAAAATTTTGGATTTATTGAATTAACTTTTATATTAGATATAAATGATGTATAATAATCTATTTTATATTTGAGTTGACAGTAGGTTAATCCACAACAAAATCAGTTTTAATCAATCACAATCATGCTCCATCTTCATCCATTTACTCTTATATAATAATTACATTTCATCTGGACATATCATATCACAAGAAACCTAAATTCCTTATTAGAGATTAAATACAAATGTATGGTCACAAACATCTTAATTATGTTTTTTATTCATTTAACTATTTGGGAACACTTTCCCAAATTAGGTCATGGATGAATGGTAATAGTTTCATACTTCACATGGGTCTTCTATATTATTTTTTATCATTTTTTAATGTTGTATTAATGAATTTTATCTAGAGATATATTTTTATCATAATCCTAATTGAATTTTATGGATTGCAAGAAATTGAGGTTGAGTTATACTCATAATATATAGGTCTACTAGAATGAAATAATTTTTTCTCTAGGTATGTGTTTTTTATAATATCTAAATTTGTATTTATACTATTATATCATTATTAATTTATTATAAACATAAAATTATAATTTTCTGTGTAATTTTCCTTTCATGTTCTCCCTATTGTTCTTCTTAGTGGACTGAGTTTACATTTTTTTATCTATTTACAATTCTCCAAAAGCAATTACAAAGATGTATAAACAAAGTTATATCTAATTAATTTTTCATGTAAAATTATGTATGTTTAAATATTAAATTCTCAGGTATGTGGTTTTTTTGTTATAGTTTAAAAAAATTATTTACAATACATTTTATTGATTTAAGAAGTTAAATTTTGTTAGTTTTTACAGGTTTATCTCTATTGTATATTTATATTCTCTTTTAGACATTCTGTTATGTTTTACATGTTTTTAGATAATTTTTTAGCATTTTATTTATTGTTTTTTAACTTTTTTTCCAAATTAATTTTTTATAAAACAATGTGAAATCAAAATTATTAGACATTAGTGATCCTTTTTCTATAAATCAAACATTTAATGTCTTATGAATATTTTTCCATGTGGACATTTAGTTTTGGTTTTCTATAAAATTAAATGCTATAAATATGAATATAACTTTCCCAAGCCTTGATAATTGGGCATTCAACTATAGTTTTATAAAAATATAACATTTATATTTCTATGGAATATTTTCCACATCATTGTTTTTAAAAATCTGATGGGGATAAATATTTTAAACACTTGTTTATAAAAAATATAGTGTTGGAAGACCCCTAAAAATTACTTTTAGATAATGTTCAAATTTTAATTTATTAAAACTAACATCAGTAATATAATTTTTAAATTATCCTCTATAAAAATTGGTTAAAAATCAATGTTAAAAATTCAAAAAACGGACATGGAAATATATTTTTCTATTGGTGAGAGGAAAATAGGCCTATGATATAATTATAGAAGGTGAACATCTGGTATCAAATAAAAGAAGAATAAGAATAAAATGTAAGGATAATGTGTTTGACATGTAGAAGAATGACTTGTCTGATACTTATATGATAGTTGGTAAAATGATCTTTCTGAGTTCCATGTGAGGTTTTAAAATCCAGTTTCAATGATTGAGTTATGCGAGATAAGAAGAACTAGGGGAAAGCATAGAATTTTGTGATATAGTATAAATACCTTCTAGTTGTATGATGGATGGCTGATAAGAACTTATTTTTTAATATTGTTTTTTATATTAATTGATAAAATTTTCCAACATTATGATTTATTTGACTATTTAATTGAATTATTTGTTTTGATATTGAAATTCAAAATTCTATGAAAGTTTTATTTTTCACAATTTAATTGTACCAAATTTCAAATTTCATAACAATTTTTTTGGGAATAATTATGATTTTATATTTTATGTTCACATTATAATCTATTTTTCTATATTATTCATTCGAAAATGCATGATTTATTTCACATTTGTAGTGCATAAAATTAGAATTAATATATTGATGGACTAAATTTGGTAATTTAGAACTTTACTCACTAATAATACCATAAAATATTAATTAATTAATTCATTTTAATGAAGTTTTCAGTGTTGTTAATGGACTATATTTCAAAATTTTAATTTAAAATGATTAGTACCTAGTGTTCATGAGAAATGTTTCAGAAACATTTCTCTGCATAGATAATCTATTGGAAGCATAATGACATGTGTACCCATTTTTACATTTCAAACTCGAACCATGTCACACTATATTTAAATAATATTTTAACTCACTGGGAGTGCGGGAAGAATATTTCGGAATGAGTGGCTATAATATTGCTTTATAAAACATATATATATATATATCATATACTAAAATGTATTTCCTTGTGTAATTATCTCTTCAAATATGGTGCTCCTTTCTACCATTAACTATGTGTTTCTTTTGTTTTGTGCTGGTAAACTCTTGGAATATTCAATAGAAAATATTTAATCATATAATCTCATCCTTTTTTATTTCATTATTTGTGTTATAATCTATAGTTATGGTTGATATTGGGTTTTAACCTTTTAAAATATTTCTTATTTTAATTATCTCGATGATGATAAATCCAGCCATGGGGGGCAGTTAGTTTTCTGGCCCATTTTATTCTTACCAACACAATTAGTTCTTTTCAAAACAATTACTAAATGTAATTTATAAAAATATGGTTAATTAAATGATTTTATAATGTTAATATTACCAAAAACAATTGAACTGTTGACAACAAGGCTGATATTTTTTGAATCATGATAGTGGATCATTAATTGTGAAATATAATCACCTTGGGATCAATTTTAGGTTTCACATATGATCCCAAAACTCTATAAATTATATTTTTAGAGTTTACACTCTATCTTAATTTTCCATTTATCATTAGTTAAATTTCAGACAATAATAAAGCAAGGAGTAATTATGGAAATATATGAAGATAATGTAGGTTTTTTGGTTGTGATGTCTTCCCTAGCGTTTGGGGTTAACATTTGAGGGAGCCATAATTATGTGAATTTCATCTTAAGGGATAATGATTAATGATTAATTATGGTTCTAGTTTGATCGACCCCAATCATTCATTTTGGTGTTTCAAAAGTTATTGTTTTCTCATTTGTTCTGTTTTATTGATTCATCACTTAACCAAAACTCATTTTTATTAAACAACAATTCTTTTCTGAATTAATTTTTTATATTTATATTTTAATAGAAATTCAATTCACTTAATACTAAATATATATTTACTAGGTCATCCATTGTTATTTACATAGTAAAAAATCCAAAATATTTTGAGAGGGTGTGAAACAAGACTCACTAAAATTGCACCATTGCAAGGAAGGAAAGTGTTTTCTTAAATCCCTTTTAGGGAGTGAATCGACCAATTTATTTATAAAATTTAAATTTAAAAGTAAATTTCAATGATGATTAATATTCTATTAGTGAAAAAATTTGAATTTTATAAAAATAAGTTTAAAGGTTTTATAAGTATGATTATAGTTGTGATATGTTTAATGATTTTATTAGATACCATTAGGCTGTTCTTGATCAAAAATATCAAAAATCCATGGCTAATTAACTCATAGTGTTGTCATAGTATTTCCTTGTCTTCCATAAATATATGGGAAAATATCATAATGATCTACCTAGATATGAAGAATACATTAGGGAAGAAGATGGTATATTATAAAATCATTATCTTCCCCAAATCTCAGACTTCCTCCCTATATTCATCCTAGAATAACATTAATAAAATGATGATAAACTAAAACGATTGTAATTATTAATTGGATTAGATGTATTCGATTTTACATTATCATAAAATTTTATTCACTTTCCATATTTTTATTTTTTTAGAATTAAATCATTTAATTTCATTATTATGTGATTATGATGAGGCTAAAGTAACCACAATTAAGGAAAAAATGATGTCGGATTTCATTGGTGAATAAATTCCAATGGATATTAAAGTTTACTTGAGAACCAATAAAAATAAGGTGGATTATGAAGATATGTATTAGTCATATATTATTATTTTTCAAATGAAATTTTAAAAAATTTCAATGCTGTTTTTGTACATAATAATACCATTTTAAACAAACCATTGATGTTCCATATAAACAACGCAAGAGATAGTGGTTGATGAATATTAATAATAAGATCTGAATAATTCTATTGATATTCAATTTTCTCCTCTATATACACATGCATATATACTTTAGTAGGAAAATTTCAAGGTCGAAAGATAGTTGACTTAAATCTATATCCTCCGCCGAATTTTTACTTATTTAATTTTTATATTCTAGCGGTGTGATCATTTTTCAATTTTTTCGAGGGAGTATATTCCTGGTACAAACTTATGGATATCAAGAGAAATAACATGTTATGGCCCCTTCTATAAAAATACCATCTATCTTATGATTGGGGATTTCTAATATAACTGCAAAGATATAGGCAGTTTAAATATCACATCGCTTGTGGAATAATCAATGTTTAACAATAATATTTTACAAATTATTCTATATTTAATTTTTTGTTATTGTGTTATTCTAATTATTATGTTTTATATGGATGTATTTTCGATCATAACTCAAATCCACTACAAGAAAAATGGAGTTGGTTGTATATCACATTATTATTATATTAAATTTTGAAATTAGATGCTAATACATTAACTCTAATGGGTAGTTTCATTTAGGATTGGGGGGATGACATTTTTGGGATATTATTTTGGATTTTTATTTTTGTTTGTTTTTGTTTTAAATGGTTTTTTTGAATAATAAAATAAAATCCAAAGAAATCAAAAAAATGAAGGAATAAACAATTCATTTAATGTTACCATTAGTTCCATAGACAAAATTGAAAATATATGTATTATTTTTCTTATATAATGTTAAAGATGTTATGAAATTCTATATTTTCTCATTGGGGTTCAATTTTAGTGAAATTGATGTTGGTCAATTATATATTTCATTATATATATATAAAGCATTTAATATTGTGACATCCATCATTAATGAAATTTCATTGGAAAATTGTGTCATTCAATCTCTATGAAGTGCTCGTACAAAATCATTAGTTGGGATTTTATCATTCCCAATTAAATGTATACCCATGTTGAGTAATCTTTTTTAATTGTAAAATTGTGTCATTTAATCACTCCAAAAATTAAATACATAATCATGAATTGTGTCATTTAATCCTAATTGACTAATGCTTGCATACCGGATATGAGACTGTTTTAATCCATTAAAATTTAACAAAACCCCAATAAAATAAAAATAAAGATGATAGTGTTGAAATGTATAACATTTGGGGATATATAGGTCAAAAGATTATATTTTTACTTCTTGGAATACATAATTGTGTGGGGCATTAAATTTTATTTCAAAGGATATTAGAAAGGTTTTGTAAAATATAATTAGATAAAATGAATGTTTTATGTGGCCTGAATATACTAGATAAAGGGTGGATATATAATCTTGGAATTATTTTCACACTTACAAAGAGAATCTATAGCACGGTTGACTTATAAAATGTTTCAACCTGATTAATATCATTAATTTTACTAGATTTTATTTATATAAAAATTATGAGACATTTAATTTCTATATTATGAGAATTAATTATTTTTTATGATTCATGCTATGATCATATTTCTATCATGGATTTATAAATTTCAACATGCACCATTTTCTGGATTACATGACATGGGGGATTTTCCAAGTGTCTAAAAAGGTAAATGTGTGGGAGTTTATAATAAGTGTTACTATGGAAAATTATATTTATAATAATTGATATGATTTAACATGATTGAATTTTTTATATTTAATAAAAATTTGTTTTTGGAGATTTAAATAAAATTTTCAACGAAAATTATAATTTTATCCATTTAATTTTACCTTATTACTTTTTCATAACATTTTATTTTTGAATATTTCTCCTTTAAAATGTTATTGTAGTATTTAAAACTAATTTATCTACATTTTTTATTTATACTAAGTTTGATCTATCTCACATTTGACAGCCCTAAAATGGGAATTAATTCACGGATGGAATGAATTTAGAAGAATGTACTCCTACATACTAAATTTTCTATAACATATTAATTATTTCATGGGTTAGGATGAAATATCTATATGTCTTAGTGGACTCAATTTCAAATATTTCATTAAAATGTAGTAAAACTAGGTTATGATGGGTTCTTTGTCAAAAATGTTGATAAACAAGTAGTAGCTTTTGTTGGTAGAATAAAACATGTACCATTTTTGAAATTTTGAACACTAACGCTAACGTACCCTATTTAAATTAAATTTTAACTCATTTGTAGGTATGGTAGAATCATGGGAAATCTATTTCTAAAACATTGGTTTTATAAAACATTTTTATCAGTATGGAAGATGTATGGATTTTTTAAATGAAATATTCTAACATGGATCTCCTTTAACATATATAATTTTTTTATTTTATTTTATTCTTGTAATATCTCTGTATATTACATAAAAATATTTTATTCTTTTTATTTTATTGTTTTCATTTTCTTCTTGATGATGGAACTTATGAGTGTTCATGATTTTGGTTTTTAATCTTTTTAACAGTTTCTTATGTAAATTGTTAACATGATGACAAAAACACTCATGAAAGATTTTTTTTGGCTTTATCATTTAGTTATCACATCAATAAGTTAGTTAGGATCTATATATTCTTGGATATTCATAAAATCATGGTTGATCAAATGATTTTTAAGAGTTGCGATTTCTCAAATAATTGACACATTGGCCGTAAGGCTGGAATTTGGTGACTCGTGAGTGAGACTTGTTAATTTTCAAGTATAATGAACATGTGATCTATTTTTAGTTCTCGAATGAAATACTCAAATTTAAAATATTATCATTCACATATGGGTGGTGCTTATATAATTTTACATTGATCATAAATTATCTTTTGGCCGAAAATCAAACACTGGTGTCATGATTGGAAGGCTTAATGTTAGAATACGATTTGTTGTCATGATTTTTTATATATTATTCATTGTTAAAAAAATTAAGGAACCACAATTTCATTAATTTTATCTTAATTAATAATGATACATTATAAACTTATGATTTGGTTATACCTACCAAAATTATTCATATTAGTGTTTTCAAAGTAACTCTTATTACATTTTTATTTTTTTCATAAATCACTAAACTAAACTCCCATTTTTTTTATCACTTTTTCATATCTGTTGCAACACCCCAAGATTTCATAGTGTGTTATTTCTTCAAAATAATTCAATAACTTTCACTACACGCAACACTGAGTTCAATCACACCATGACTTACAAAAAAAAATCCATTCAAAAGAGGTTATGAATAGTATTATCTAAATTTTAAACTTTATATAATCCTTATAATTTTAGAATCCATATTATGAGTTTCTTAGATATAATGCAAGAACAAATTCATTTTCAGTATTGCACTTTTATCAACTTTTAATAGTGAACCCTTTTTAAATACAATATTTTAAACTTTTTGACTAAATGAGGACATCAAAAATTTAAAATGAAACATCCCAAGCTTCCACGATACACTTTTTTTGAATAATACAGTAACGTGTGTTGTACGCAACCTTGAGTTTTAACACACACCACAACCAATCAAACTAGTCGTTATGAATAGTAATAACTACATTTTAAAATTATATATATTTTATATTTTAAAATGGACTTCATCTTTGGATTAGGAATATCGAATTTAGCCTAAGGTGAAATTTTGGTACAATTCGGATAACTTTCATATTTTGATGAATAGTGAAAATTACTAAATTTTAATAAAAAAAACTTTTTTAATCAAAATAATTAATAGTGATAAATTATGAATTTTAGTGGTTTTAAAGTATATTTAGAATATATTTTTACCATTTAATATAATGTTGGTCATTGGACATAATTTTACAATTAAACCGAACATAAACAAGTGTTAATCTTTTGATAGTTATTATCTCTTAAAAACACGCTTTTTGTTTTGACAGCGGGAATTAATTTTAAATTAATTTCTGCCACTTCTGTGTTTAGAATTTAGGAAAATGGATTCCATATTTGGAATCAGGATGTTCAAATTGTGTAAATAGGTAACTTTTATTTTTAGACATTTTGAATAATTACTGCGGTAAATATTTTATTTACCATGGTTAAGGGTAAATCCGGTAAATAAGGGTTAAAAAAATAATATTATAATAATACTAAATTACTCTAAAACGTGTCTTAACCCTATTGGTTGTTACATGGTAGACCATGTGAATCTTTGGGTCTATTTTGGGACCCCATGGATCCACTTGTAAGTGATAATGACACTTTATTTTAATTAAGTCAAAATGAATACAAAAATGACACAAGCATATATCTTTTAGAAAAACAATTGTTACATAGGGTTATATAAGTTGGCTTTTAGATTATAAATATTAATTAGAAAGCTAAAAGGATTTCCTACATAATGATATTTTATTTATAATTTTTAGACATTAAATAAGTTATTTTATTTATGACACAATGATGATGAAGTAATTACTATAATAGTGAAAAATTAAAATAATTGATATTATAAATACCCAAATAAATATAATATGAAACTTTTAATGAATTAAACTAATTTTCTAGGATAATATGATATATTAGTATTGATTTAATTGACTTTTTTCGAAGTAATAAATCTGTTATGAGTTTCACAAAAATCAACTATTGAATAGTGTCAAAATTGACATAAAAGAGTTCTTAAAACAAATATTATATTATTAATTGGTATTAAATTACTAAAAATCTAAGGTTCGGCCAAGAGACTTATATAATGATATGTTAATCATTAATGTACCACTTGGGGGTCTCTTGGATATATATAGTATGTTTATTAACCATATTATATAAAAATACAAAGAGACATTGTAAAAGTGAAACTAATTAACTTAGAGTTAATACTTAAATATAAGGTTAATATAAGTACCCAAACCTGTCTAAATTCTATTGGTTGAGTGGTTTTCGACCTATACCCACCTTAAACTTTGAATAATCAACTTTGGAGCCATTAGAAACCGAATATTAATTTATTATAAATTAATATTTCTTGCTTTTCCAAAGGTGCCCCTCACCCCTCTTATAAAAGGGCACTCCTCCATCTCATTTCTTCACACCTTAAAAGCCTTTTGGTTCGGCCAAAATCTGCCCAAATACTCTCCCAACATACCTCACTACAACCTAGAGGCCTTAGTTTGATCATAAAGCCAACCTAAAGAGCCCTTGTGATCAAATCAAAAGGAAGAACCCGAAGAAGAGGTAATGATTTCACCACCCTTCTCCAAGTTCATTTCTTCTTCCACTTCTTCTTCCTTTGTTCTTAACATACTAAAATAATAACTCCAGTATCTCACATATACTATGATGTTATTATAAATATGGTACAATCATATTCAATATTCTATCCACCCTTTGAATAACATGTCACCATACGTGCGTACGTACGGCTTACCGTCTCCACGTCGTGGTGTAATTGTTATTCAATATAATATTATTTGGATGTGTATAATAATGATGTGTAACTCATGTAAATAATAAATATAACATGTTAATGATTCTTTATATATGATATACCATCCATTTATATATTATTTTAATATCAAAAGAATGATATTGTCTCTCGTGCGTACGTACGGACTACCGTCTCCACGAACGCGATGAGATTCATTCTCCATCGTATCCATTCAAGTATAATTATCATTTGATGATTTAAAAATGATGTTTAAGGACTGGATATCATTATGGATATGAATAAGATACAACAACCATGGATTATGTAACAAAACATATAAAAGAAAATGAGTAAGTTTACTCCCGAAACAACGATAATTCTAAGATATTATTAACAAATCAATGTTAAAAGATCATATATGATATCATATTAATATATATGATTCTTGTATAATTTAATAACAACTATTTCACCATTATAAAGGAGGTTAAACTACCCCAACCAAGGAAAAGTACAAGGTAAGGGTTATTTCACAATCTCTTCATTATCCGAGGTTGTTTATACGTAATAATCTACGGGGATTTCTTTATCATCCACATCCATGTTTCTTCGAAATGTATTTAAAAACATATTTATTATTTACAAGAATATGAGTTAAATTCATTTATACCCTTGTTTTACTTTTATAAGAGGTTTATAAAGGAATCGTTCCGTCGTTTTCAAAACAAGGTCCTTTTTAACCTTTTCGACAGAATTATGGTAAGAATGTTTTTTTTAACTTATACGGTGGGTGTGGCTATTTTCCGCCGTTATAAAATCTTCAAAGCTTGTTTTACAAGATTATAAGAATATTTTCAAATTAAATGTTTTATTTTATAATTATGTGACTTTTAAATGATTTAAAAAAAATATATATTTCTATCAAGTATATGAAAATCCAGTGCAAATGTATACGTATTTAACGCAAGCTCCAAAATGTTTTTAGAAAACCCGACTCTCGAGTGTGCTAGACAGGAAGGGATTGGGAGTGGACCCATCATGGCCTGTAATTAGTCGAGCAGTCTCAGAACAAGTTATTTTGTTTTCATAAGCTTGCATAATGTTTTCATAAAATCACTGGAGTATATTTGAGTAATTTTAAACGTAAGTATCGTCTAAAAAAATTGCATCGGTAGGTCTCATGAGGAAAACTAGTGTCTTGGCACAAGGCCTTGACAAAATATTATTTGAAGCCTTGGCACGAGGCCTTGGCTATGTGGCTATGATAGTCTGGCATTATGCATTCCAACATTATGAAAGTGGTTATTGATTTTTGCATGTGATTATTCGATTAGTAGAATATCCATGTGAATAAGTAAATGGCATTATTGAATTTTACTTTTTCCATACTATGTTGAAGTTCAAGTTTAAAAGGCTTTTGTTTTAGTAATGCATTGATTTAAATGTTTATTCTTATTTATGAAAGTTTCCGCTATATTGTTATCCTTACTGGGCATTTGAGCTCACCCCTTTTCTATGTTTTATTTTTCCCAGGAAGTGAAGAAGTAAATTATGAATGACCTGCAGGGATATTATGTGGGGATATGAGTGTGGATTATGGAGATATTATGTTATTGTAGTAGTTTTTCATTTTATGATGTAATGTAAAACTTATGAATATATCTAGTGTTTCCAAGGCTACTAAACCAATCGGTCTTTCAAGATTTGATCTTTCTTGTGATCATTCCAATGTTATGTAATAATGCACCGACTCTGGGTAACTGGGGTCGGGGCGTTACAGTTGGTATCAGAGGAAGTTTAGTACAAACCATGGAAGCTAGATTTAGATAATCTCTGATTAGAGCACGTAGACCTAAGATGAACTTTGAGGATTAGTATAGAAAAACTTCCTAGAATTTTGGTATTGTAGAGATTTTGTGAGTTTTCCGAGCAATAAATCCCTGTCTGGATACGAGCAGGTAGAGGCGGCTCTGGCACAGATGTACCTAGGGGTAAATCCCGAAAACACCGCTTTGAGCTAGACTCGAACGGGAACTGGTGCACGACAACGGGCCTTGCTGCACTCTTGGTTACGACACTCCCGGGGGATATGCTTAGGATAACTCTCATTTTCTTTACAAATCATTATGAATGGTTTGTGAGTATATACTTCCTCAAAGAAAACATTTTTATGATTATGGATTATATCCATAAATATTTCAATTAATGTTAAGTGTTTTATAAGTATGGGATTATGTGTTTTGATTCATAAACTGATCTAGTTTATGCCAGGGTATAGAAATGGTGCCCAGTAGAAGGAATGAGAACTCCAGAAATACACATGATTCAAAGAGAAGGAAGGATCATATCTTTCATGGTCTTAAGCTAGAATTTATAAGAGAAATAGTCTCCCATGTATTATCATCATATGAAGAAATAATATCATGTGTTGATAAGATATGTAAAGAGTTTACTGAGTCCTATGGCTTTGAAGGGAAGCAAGAGAAGAAAAGATGGAAGAGAGAAAGATGGATAAAGGGAAGAGGAAAGAGAAGAATTTTCCCATATGTGGTAACTGTGGAAAGAAACACCCTGGAACTTGCCTGAAAGGAATGGGAGTTTGTTATAAGTGTGGAGGAAAGGGGCACAAAGTACGTGACTGCAAGGGTAAGAAAATGGTTTTAAATGTACAATGCTTCATTTGCAAGGAGTTTGGACACTACGCGAACCTATGTCCCAGTCATCAGACTATGCCGCAAATGATGTTATTGGATAATAACCAAGTTATGATACTACCACAGATGAAGAGGAATGATTAGAGTTCTTATGTTGATTATGTCAATTGAGTGTTGTATCAACAATATACTTGTTATAATAATTATGGAGTATATAAGGATTGTACTGCAGTACTATTTCATTAAGGACTTGAGATTATGTGGAACAAAGAAAAGTGACTCAATAGCAGGATAAATTTTTGGAAAATATATGGTTGAGAGAATGATAAATCATAATATAGTTCTGATACTGAGGTAGTGATTTTGGAATAATATGTGATTGTTTTGGATAAATTATATTGGATATTCTTGACTACCTTGGAACTAATTAATGATTTGTATATTCCATCATTGTTGGGGTTTAAAACATTTTTGGATTAATGAAGTATATCCAGCATTCTATATGGAATAGGGGAGCATGAATGTAATCAATAAGGAATATGGTAATTCAAGATGTTTCAGTTTATTAAAAGAATACAAGATGAAGGTATTCATATGCTATTGCGGGGTAAAAAGGATCTATATTATGTTTACCTTCCTTATAAATGTTGGACTGTGAGTTTGGACAGAAGTATTTTGGATAGTTCTAGTATGGATTATTTTGGATTACCATAAAAGGAAAACCCGGAGGTTGGGCGGCAACCCGTCGTGTCCGGGAAGGCTGCGAGACTTGAACCCGCAACTGAAGGGCGACAAGGGTGTATCACCTACCACTGGCCCATGAGATGTCCTGGATTAAATAATGTTGTTTTTTTAAAGATCTGGTAGATGAATTATAAATTCATTTATTTTAGAACCCTGTACGAATAGTATAAATAAATAAAAAATTACATTCTATTATCTTTTAGAGTGAAAGATGAGTTTGAGGTAGAAACTTATTAATGGATAAAACTCTGATTATAAAGTAAGTATATCTCCTTATGATCTTAGCCAATCTCATAAATAAATTCCTCAACATTAATAAAAGAAACTTAGAACAAAAATGTTTCGCTAGATGGTACCTTAAATCATCACTAATTTATGGCTTTGGGATTGTTGGCCTTTTCATAGCCATGTTCTCTACCACTCTCCATCAGATGATTGATGGTTAGATTTCTCCTCCATATCCATATTTTCCTACATGGAACCCTAGTATGTGTTATTTTCGGTAATCTTCATACTTTCCACTCTTTATTTTAAATAGAGGCCTCATTAATTCATTTTTCGATGTGGGATTTCAACTAAGATATTTTGAAACGTCAAAAATGTGTTATCCCAATACCCTATATTTTGTTGAACCGATGGTACTTCAAATCATCATAGATTGATGAGTTTAAGGACCTCAATTTTATACTTTTTGTGATTTATTACCTCAATCACTACCTATAAATATTTACGTTTTTCCTCCAATTATATGTATCTAATTGCCACCAATGTTCTCCTAATCAAGATCATAATTTGGTGGTGACCCTTTCATTTCTCTTTTCCTCATATTAAGACTAAATTTTACTAACCCAATTTCCAATTTGGGTTTTCCCACAAATATATTTTCTATTTTCAACCTTTTATTTTAGAAGAACAATTTCAAATTGCGAGGACACAATTTATTGAAGGAGGGGAGAATGTAACACCCCAAGATTTCATAGTGTGTTATTTATTCAAAATAATTCAATAACTTGCACTACACGCAAAACTGAGTTCAATCACACCATGACTTACAAAAAAAAAAGCCATTCAAAAGAAGTTATGAAAAGTATTATCTAAATTTTAAACTTTATATAATCCTTATAATTTTAGAATCCATATTATGAGTTTCTTAGATATAATGCAAGAACAAATTCATTTTCAGTATTGCACTTTTATCAACTTTTAATAGTGAACCATTTTTAAATACAATATTTTAAACTTTTTGACTAAATGGGGACATCAAAAATTTAAAATGAAACATCCCAAGCTTTCACGGTACACTTTCTTTAAATAATACAGTAGCGTGTGTTGTACGCAACCTTGAGTTTTAACACACACCACAACCAATCAAACTAGCCGTTATGAATAGTAATACCTACTTTTTAAAATTATATATATTTTATATTTTAAAATGGACTTCATCTTTGGATTCGGAATATCGAATTTAGCCTAAGGTGAAATTTTGGTACATTTCGGATAACTTTCATATTCTGATGAATAGTGAAAATTACTAAATTTAAATTAAAAACAACTTTTTTAATCAAAATAATTAATAGTGATAAATTATGAATTTTAGTGGTTTTAAAGTATATTTAGAATATATTTTTACCATTTAATATAATGTTGGTCATTGGACATAATTTTACAATTAAACCGAACATAAACAAGTGTCAATCTTTTGATAGTTATTATCTCTTAAAAACACGCTTTTTGTTTTGACAGCGGGAATTAATTTTAAATTAATTTCTGCCACTTCTGTGTTTAGAATTTAGGAAAATGGATTCCATATTTGGAATCAGGATGTTCAAATTGTGTAAATAGGTAACTTTTATTTTTAGACATTTTGAATAATTACTGCGGTAAATATTTTATTAACCATGGTTAAGGGTAAATCCGGTAAATAAGGGTTAAAAAATAATATTATAATAATACTAAATTACCCTAAAACGTGTCTTAAACCTATTGGTTGTTACATGGTCGACCATGGGAATCTTTGGGTCTATTTTGGGACCCCATGGATCCACTTGTAAGTGATAATGACACTTTATTTTAATTAAGTCAAAATGAATACAAAAATGACACAAGCATATATCTTTTAGCAAAACAATTGTTACATAGGGTTATATTAGTTGGATTTTAGATTATAAATATTCATTAGAAAGCTAAAACGATTTCCTACATAGTGATATTTTATTTATAATTTTTAGACATTAAATAAGTTATTTTATTTATGACACAATGATGATGCAGTAATTACTATAATAGTGAAAAATTAAAATAATTGATATTATAAATACCCAAATAAATATAATATGAAACTTTTAATGAATTAAACTAATTTTATAGGATAATATGATATATTTTGATTGATTTAATTGACTTTTTTAGAAGTAATAAATCTGTTATGATTTTCACAAAAATCAACTATTGAATAGTGTCAAAATTGACATAAAAGAGTTCTTAAAACAAATATTATATTATTAATTGATATTAAATTCCTAAAAATCTAAGGTTCGGCCAAGAGACTTATATCATGATAGGTTCATCATTAATGTACCACTTGGGGGTCTCTTAGATGTATATAGTAAGTTTATTAACCATATTATATAAAAATACAAAGAGACATTGTAAAAGTGAAACTAATTAACTTAGAGTTAATACTTAAAGATAAGGTTAATATAAGTACCCAAACCTGTCTAAATTCTATTGGTTGAGTGGTTTTAGACCTATACCCACCTTAACCTTTGAATAATCAACTTTGGAGCCATTATAAACCGAATATGAATTTATTATAAATTAATATTTCTAGCATTTCAAAAGGTGCTTCTCACCCCTCTTATAAAAGGGCACTCCTCCTTCTCATTTCTTCACACCTTAAAAGCCTTTTGGTTCGGCCAAACTCTGCCAAAATACTCTCCCAACATCCCTCACTACAACCTAGAGGCCTTAGTTTGATCAGAAAGCCAACCTAAGGAGCCCTTTTGATCAAATCAAAAGGAAGAACCCGAAGAAGAGGTAATGATTTCACCACCCTTCTCCAAGTTCATTTCTTCTTCCACTTCTTCTTCCTTTGTTCTTACCATTCTAAAATAATAACTCCAGTATCTCACATATACTGTGATGTTATTATAAATATGGTACAATCATATTCAGTATTCTATCCACCCTTTGAATAACATGTCACCATAGGTGCGTACGTACGGCTTACCGTCTCCACGTCGTGGTGTAATTGTTATTCAATATAATATTATTTGGATGGGTATAATAATGATGTGTAACTCATGTAAATAATAAATATAACATGTTAATGATTCTGTATATATGATATACCATCCATTTATATATTATTTTAATATCAAAAGAATGATATTGTCGCTCGTGCTTACGTACGGACTACCGTCTCCACGGACGCGATGAGATTCATTCTCCATCGTATCCATTCAAGTATAATTATCATTTGATGATTTAAAAATGATGTTTAAGGACTGGATAGCATTCTGGATATGAATAAGATACAACGACCATGGCTTATGTAACAAAACATATAAAATAAAATGAGTAAGTTAACTCCCGAAACAACGATAATTCTAAGATATTGTTAACAAATCAATGTTAAAAGATCATATATGATATCATATTAATATATGTGATTCTTGTATAATTTAATAACAACTATTTCACCATTATACAGGAGGTTAACCTACCCCAACCAAGGAAAAGTACAAGGTAAGGGTTATTTCACAGTCTCTTCATTATCCGAGGTTGTTTATACGTAATAATCTACTGGGATTTATTTATCATCCACATCCATGTTTCTTCGAAATGTATTTAAAAACAAATTTATTATTTACAAGAATATGAGTTAAAGTCATTTATACCCTTGTTTGACTTTTATAAGAGGTTTATAAAAGAATCTTTCCGTCGTTTTCAAAACAAGGTCCTTTTTAACCTTTTCGACAGAATTATGGTAAGATTGTTTTTTTAACTTATACGGCGGGTTTGGCTATTTTCCGCCGTTATAAAATCTTCAAAGCTTCCTTTACAAGATTATAAGAATATTTTCAAATTAAATGTTTTATTTTATAATTATGTGACTTTTAAATGATTTAAAAAAAGATATATTTCTATCAAGTATATGAAAATCCAGTGCAAATGTATACGTATTTAACGCAAGCTCCAAATTTTTTTTAGAAAACCCGACTCTCGAGTGTGCTAGACAGGAAGGGATTGGGAGTGGACCCATCATGGCCTGTAATTAGTCGAGCAGTCTCAGAACAAGTTATTTTGTTGTCATAAGCTTTCATAATGTTTTCATAAAATCACTGGAGTATATTTGAGTAATTTTAAACGTAAGTATCTTCTAAAACAATTGCATCGGTAGGTCTCATGAGACAAACTAGTGTCTTGGCACAAGGCCTTGACAAAATCTTATTTGTAGCCTTGGCACGAGGCCTTGGCTATGTGGTTATGATAGTCTGGCATTATGCATTCCAACATTATGAAAGTGGTTATTGATTTTTTCATGTGATTATTCGATTAGTAGAATATCCATGTGAATAAGAAAATGGCATTATTTCATATTACTTTTGCAATACTATGTTGAATATCAAGTTTAAAAGGATTTTGTTTTATTAATGCATTGCCTTAAATGTTTATTCTTATTTATGAAAGTTTCCGCTATATTGTTATCCTTATTGGGCATTTGAGCTCACCCCTTTTCTATGTTTTATTTTTCCAAGGAAGTGAAGAAGTAAATTATGAATGACCTGCAGGGATATTATGTGGGGATATGAGTGTGGATTATGGAGACATTATGTTATTGTAGTATTTTTTCATTTTATGATGTAATGTAAAACTTATGAATATATCTATTGTTTCCAAGGCTACTAAACCAATCGGTCTTTCGAGATTTGATCTTTCTTGTGATCATGCCAATGTTATGTAATAATGCACCGACTCTGGGTAACTGGGGTCGGGGCGTTACATCTGTTATTGGTTTTTTCTACCTTTTAGTGGGGTTTAATTCACTTTGACCACAAGAAATATGACCTCAGTAAGTCATTGTTCTACCCTTTGTACAGAAAATAACATCTTTCTAAGAGAAAAATCGACAACCCTCATCAATCTCATGATGGATTGTCATGTAAAAATTTATTGAGAAAATTATATGAAACAAATTTCATTAATAGTGGATTATTCCATTGTAGGGGAATGCAATCACCACAAAGAGTGGGCTTTCAATGAAAACCCAAGTAAAAAATTATGCCTTGTTCATTTATTACTTTCATTATTTGAGTAAGGATGAGATATATAATAATAGTGGATTAAGATAATAACATATCATTGTGGTTGATTTTTAAAAAATATAAATTCTAAAAAGAATTATTGATTCACCACCTACACCTCTTAGTGATCTAATCTAAAATTCACAATCTAATTAGTATCAGAGCTAAATTGTTTTCTTTTGAAATGTATATCCTTAACTAGATAATTTATATAATCTTTAAATGGGAAAAAATAAATTACATTTGTTATTATCAACATGGAGGTTTCATACATGACATTAAAGATCATAAAGAAAAAGGATGAACAGAAGTTTCAAATTCTCAAAAGAGAAGAACATGGCAGTACCTAGTGATAAAATTTGTGGAATGTGTTCATCAAAATTAGGGTACTATAATTATTAATATGATTTTATTTCGATATGTTATTATTTTTGATAAGCGAGTCACTAAATAATTAGTACGCTGATGGTAATTATTATTTTAAGATGATTCCTTTTGATTTAAGTGTATATACTCATTATTTTATCAAAATAGTTCAATATTAAAATTCACAGTTGTAGTGGGATGATGAAATCACTAATACATCCATGATATAAAAATTAAAATGATGAAAAATTAATATTATGTATATGAAATACATATATAAATTCATGTTATCCAAAAATAAACGTAAGATTTTGCTGAAGAAAAATTGAAAAAAAACTAAAAAAAGGTTAAAAAATTAATTCTTACCAAAATAATATTCATATAATAAACTAGTCTCAAAAATTAAAAATAATTCAACGATGTGAAATTGGAGATAAATGAAATATTGATTAAGGATTTAAACAATTCATTAGAAGTATATAGAATTTTTTTTGTGAATCGGGTTTATTATTTGATTAATTTATGGGAAGAAATTTTTAAATTAGTATAAAATTATAAAAACACTCCTAATATAGAATACCTTGAAGAAGATATAAAATATAAGAATCTATAATTATAAAAAATTAAAAATAAAAAAAAAAAAAATATTCTTCCACAAAAGTTGACATTCAAATTCATGGCTCTAAGAGTACTCATATTAATGGTTAAAAGATCATGGAAACATCATCTTATTAAGACACATCATGATATAAGAAAATTTTAACCCATAACCTAGTTATTTTATATTGTATTAATGTTTTTTCTAATTCTATGATTTGTACATCACCAAATATTGGTGGAGAACAAAGATGCAAATGTCACCCCAATATTAGGGGATAATGTTAGCACATCCAAAAAATAATATCCCTAAATGGTTCTAATTTTTTTTGTAATTATTAGAAAATAGATAGAGAAGAAATTTTTCTAGAATACAACTCTTATAAAAATAGGGAGACTTGGTAGATACTATTGTAACTATTGGATGTTAAGTCATTTTTCCACATAATATTGGGTGAAATTTAACCTCTAAGTAGCATAGAAGGCATTAATCAATGGAGATAAAAACTATTACAAATAAGGGATATACTATGTAAAAATTGATATCACTTAAAATTAATAATCTATCAATCATAAATAGATTAAATTTCATAGAATAATTATTGTTTTATAGATATGAATATAGTAACATTAAATAATTGTGTTGGTACAAAAACAACAACACAACTATTATTCCAAATAAAAGAGAAGATAATAACCAAATAAATATACAAATGGTGATGAAAATAAATAAAATATCATGGGTAAACATAACATAAGTGGATAAAAATATACTCCTATGATTAAAAATAATTAATTTGAAGAGGTTGTCCCAACGAGGAGAAGATTGTTATTTTGAGTTAGGAGGGACCAAATCATGGACCATTTGAACCTGATTATGAATTTATTGTATGGTGAAATAAATATAATGAAGAAAGGAAATTAAATATAAAATAAAAACAATATGTTTGAAATAGTTTAATTAACACTTAAAAATAATGTGTGGATGTTTCCAATCATTGAAAAACTCATGGCTAAATATTTGTGTGTATGGTTCACAATATCAAGGAACACAACTAACATGTTCTTTATATTTCTTCCAAGATAGTTACCACTATTTATGAATAAAAATATATCAACAAATTTTTTCTATTATCTAATAGTTAATGTGAAAAAATTAGTTTTATATAAAAATAAAAAAAGATTAAAAAAATCCATGCTACATGAGGAAGAACAAAAATGGAAAATTAAAATTGGTGTATATGTGAGAAGTTTTAAACAAAGTTGATATCTGATGAAGAAAATACATGGGGTGACATCCAAGTAATATACCAAACGCTTCTACTATGTTTTTAGCTAGTAACCCACCTTATTATCTATATATTGGGTGTTTTTACTAATATTAAATGAGTTTAAGGGGTAAAACTAAGTAGGAGATGAATGTTTATTGTATAAAATATTAATCAAAGAAGTTAAAAATCATTGAATAAATCATCTTCCCCTGGTTAGGATATGAGGACGTATCTATAGATTGATCTGAGCTGATTATGAGAAGATAATAGGCATGTTATATCACTAAATATAAAATTTATGAGATCCCCTTTAATTATTAATGTTTAGGTATCTCAGTCACTCATTCTTCCCATTATTTATTCATATCATTTTCTTAATTTTGGTCATGTTCTGGTTGATGGGAAAGCTAAGAGATTGTGGTACTTGTCTAAAATACACTTGAATTTTTTTTAAGTGTTTGTTATAAAGAGTGGATGATATATATTTTAGGATAAATATTTTTTAATATCTCCAAAATGAGAAACATGGAATCATATAAAATTATTATTTAATTTATGAACGTACTTGATGTCTTGGTTTAATATATATTTTTTTCTATACTGATCATTCACAAATATAGGTAGTGATGACTAATATAAGACTCATAGAAATAAAATTTGTTGTTTTATCCTTGTCATAGTTGGTTTAAGCTAAGATAGTAAAAAAAATATAGAGAAAAAGTGATTTTAAAAAATTGTAGAAGAGGATATACTAAGATGATTCCCTTAAAATGAGAATTTTTAATTATTATCAATAAGGTGTAGTATAAATATACTTATAATAGACACATATCAGTATATAAGTATGTTATAGTACTGATAAGAACAAAATGATGGAGATTAAAGATCCTATTTAAAATGTTTTATTTATATTTTGTATATTTGGGTGGTGTTATAAGATGTGGTTATCAGTATATGTTGAAAATGTGTAAAGAGATACTTTAGGTTCAACCACCATTAATGAAAATTGTGTTTTTTAGGCTACATCATTATAAATATGGAAATATATATTTAAGTATAATCCTTCATATGTGATGACTTTAAATATATTTTGTTTATTATATACATATTATTATATATATATTATATTAAAAAATATGTCATAGTGAACTGGAGAAGCTAGCTTATTCTGATATAGAATAACTAAATTTTACGGAATAAAAAACTAATATAAAAGAGTATAGATTCCATATAAAGGCCCATGAGGTTTCAAAATATTGAGATTACTAATAAAACGTTTTTAATGATGATATCAGTTGATTTTAAGAGTATTAGAAGTCCCTGATAAGGCTTGAGAATATTTGAATTAATTTTGGAATTTCATCTCACATTACATTTTAGTATGTTCCAAATTTTGTATGATTCACTTTCACTAATGAAAATATCCTTATAATATATTTTTCAGATTTTGTATGAGTCAATTCTAACTCATGAATAGAAATAGATAAATGGACAATAAATACATATGATTCATCGTATCTTTCATCTAGATTATGTATGAGTCATTGGCCTCAATTTATATATCATTTGAGGTCTATATATGTTTCATCTATGTATATGTCATTGAGGAACACATATAATTCATCATTGAGTAAAGGTAATCTATGTATATCAAATTTTTTAAGCTATCTAGTATTATTTTCATGACCCTTTATGTGTAACTAGAGACTCCATATAATTCCTCGACCCATTGTATGAGTCATTTTCAAAGAGATATATTTGAGTCTTCAAATAATAAATTATTCTAATAAAAGAATATAAAATAATTAATGTAAAAAAATTTCATCCTGAAATTAAATATCACAATATGATTATGATAAATTATGATTCAAGTAAGTAATTAAGAATCACATCGATTTTGATATTGAGATAAGTATTGAGAATAATTCACTACAGTGGGAGGGATGTTCCACATTAAAACATCCCGAGTGAATGAACACATAGATGATTAATTCCAAATTAAATAAATCTATAGATTTTGTATAGATTAAATGGATGGAAATATATTCAGTCTTTTGGAAACATAATTGATGATGATAACTATAGTTTTTTTATGTATTTATGTTATCGAAAAAAAACATATTTCAGAGATTTAAAGGCTTTCCAAATTTAAATATAAAAACTCTATAAACATGAGATATTATTTCATTATAAAAATAATAACAGTTGAATAAATTTATGAGTATTAGATAATCCTTCTAAAATTATTTATTATAAATAAAATCTAAAATTAGAATGACATTTATTAGGAACCGAATAATGAACATAAAACAAGAACACATATTTGTATTCTGGAAGAAGAAAGAGGATGAGAAAGAGGATTGTGATCTAATCATAAGAAGGTTCTTAACAATGTTTTTTCAAATTAAATGAAGTTGAATCATTAGATAAAACCTGATCCACACAAATAAAAATGGACAAACGAACACCTACTCGATATTTCTTGAAAGTAACCATTCATGGAATTTGAGAGGAAGTCAAGTTCAATCATGAAGACTTAAATTTTCAAGATAATAGGAACTAATTTGAATATGAGAACTATGTGATGAATTATTGAGACCCTCAATTAGAATATCGATGAACATGTTGGGATGTCATGAATACATGGTGAAAGACTATACCATGTAACTGATTCAATTATTAGTGGATGGAATCATTTTTGGGGAATCTAAAAAATTCAAGAAATAGTTAGGATTACAAGGAATCATATTATAAATCACTATGCCTTGTAGTTTTATTTATTTCAATATTTATGTATGTATGGGTGATATATGAAGTTATTAAATAGATCCTAGATAATCCAAAAAAATTACATCAAAAATATGATTAATTTTAAAAAGGATCATTTCTTAACCCCCACCTCCCATCAGTGATCTTACGCAACCGTAGAACTTCAGCCTTAATAAGAGCTTGTTAATGTTTTTACCTCAGTCACTAAGAACTGAATGAGCGATTTATATCAAATAAAATATATTCATATTAAAATATATAATGATAATTATCTTTATATTAATTATGGTTTAATCATATTTTACCCAATTAGAAACATATCACATATACACAATCATGTATGTGTTTCCAGAAGAGTTGTTGATGTCCCCTTAATATTTAATTTCCAATCATTGAAACGTCACCTTCTAGAATTTTTTTGAGGAATTTTATTTAACGATCTAATATTTCCATTTTGCTGGAATTGATTGTAATCACTTGAAAATTTCCTTGAATATTTTTGGATAGTAACCCCTATTAATATAATTTATAAAATCACTTTCAAAATTATATTTCATCCATGGTGTTGTCTACTAGGTTATGAATGAAAAATTTACTTGATACACATATCCTCATATTTATATACGCATAATATGGGGGTGGATTGTTTTTTTTATAGCCTTCTCCTAATACTCTTCTCCTCATATTGTATTTCATAAGTGGTGTCTTAATAAAGATGTTTCATTAAAAACATAATATGATAAATCTGAAATAAAAATATCCATTTTTGATATTTTATATGAGGTTGGGATGTTTTATTAAACAAATTATAATTTGAATAAACTATGGATGATTATTTAAATCAATATAAAAAAGTTATTCAAAAAGGTTCTCATAATTTATTATAATCTCCTTCGTTTCCTTTACATTCTTTAACATTAATCCAAAAAATGATCAATATTTAATATCTATATGCCATTATTATCTTTAATGATTATTCCAAACTAATATATCCAAATGATCCCTCAATTCAACCATAAATTATCATCATTTTAATTAAAAAAAATAACATATAGTTTCAGGATCTATATAGAATACTACTATAGAGAGTAAAAATTTTGATCTAAACATATCAAAAGAAAATATCACTATAAATAGTTTTTTATCCCATGTAATGCAATAAATTTACGATAAATTTAAAGTACATATTTCATAGAATATTTTTTAAAGGACTTGATCGACCTCCTAATCCAAATCATCTCCAAAAAATAACAAACATTATACATGAGTTTAAAAGTGTTCACTCTTTTGCGAGATATTATGATCAGGGTATCTAATAAATTTATTTCCATTGTAGTTGAGGATTTTATACATTAATCATCAATTATTGATAGAAATTAAATATATAGTTAGTGGGTGAGTTGAAAAGATCAATTATAAAAATACTTCAAAATGCGTTGGTTGAATCACTTGAGTCTATGATAGATTTGAATTCCCCACATTACAGTAGAATTTTAATCAATTTTACAATTTTTTTCTTAAAATTGATAACCATTATTCCATTATTTGAGATATTGTGAAAATGGATGAATCAATTTTAAACCCTAATGTTTCACTATTTTCAAAAAATTAAACAATTATTCAAAACACACTACTTAATTACAATACTAATGTTTTGAAGGCATACCTCAAAAGATATTCTATTTTATAAAAATTCATCTATGTATGTTTCTTAAAATACCATCATTTTTCTAGAAATGATAAATTTCATATACTATAATAAATTTTCCAGAACGTTACACACGATAAATATAATTAAATGATAATTCATGATTCCAAATGGATATTTGAATATTTATATAGACTAGTATGCAAGATCCACTATTATTTAAATATAATTTGAAAAAACCATATAATATTCCATTATTCATTTATGGCTAATGATATAATAATTTGATCCTTGAATGGGAGAACAATGTGGCCCTTCCTTGTTACAACATTTAATTATTAGTAATCCACCGGCAATCTTTATCGCATAACAATTTTTGTTGGTATTAATTCATTATATTAATCTTCAAAGTCATTCCTCCCTTATATAGTATATCATGAATTGGGTATACCCATTCACTATAAAAAAAAGAAGATTAAAATCGTATCACGGAGAACTAAAAGTTCTTTTTTCCAAAATTATATCATCAAGGTTATATGTATCCATTGTGTTTGATTTCTTGATTTTTTCCCTGTCCAAGTAGCACTTTGTCTGTAAATATGATGGGTTTGATTCACCTGATATTATTAATACCCCAAGTTAATAATTTTATGTTTACATTATCACTATTAAGATTTTTTCTATAATTAAATAATCTCTTATATGGTTTTCATATTTCTTAATATTGATCAAATTAATGTATATGTTAATAGATTCAAATCATGTGATGAAATATTGATGATTCATGGGATTCAATCCATGTACGTTTCCCCTAATATGTATCATATTCAACATAGTGTATTATCTTTATATTTTTAATCATAATTTTTATTTACTTCATTTTCATCCACCATATAATATTTGAGTACCAAAATGATTTTCTCTTCCTCTTGTGTAATGTTAAGGTGGATAAATATATCTAATTTGAAAAAATATAATGTAAATACATCTCTATAACACTAAACATTATGAATTTCATGAAATCAATGGATACTTATTCATCACCACATGTGTATATGAATCTTCATTGATTCATATAAATTAATGATTTCTATATGGCTACGGATGAACTCCCATGAATAAAATGAAAATCTGGTTCCTCTATTTCAATAAAAAAAAGTTAAATAGAGAAAATAAATAGTACCACCTTCATGAGATCATATTAAATAGTTCAATAAGGTTATTTAAATGACTGAAGTGTGAGTAAATGTAAAACTCTAGTTGTATTTGGTTCATATTATCTAAAATTACAAAAGATACTCATAAGAATTAAATTCATACCTTCAAAAAAATTACACAATTCCTAACCAAATGTGTATGATCTCATTTTACATGTGATGGTGAAGAATCCATCATCTAAATTTTTTGGATGAATTTAGATATTCGTTATGGAGGTGAACTTCTAACTTAAGTATATTATTCTATGATCATATAACTTCCTTTTATTTGTTAGGATATTCTTCATGATTTTTTTCTAGTATAACATTTGATTGATTTTTTTAGTGAATAATATGTTAATAAATATACATAAAGATTTCAAGGAACTTATTGTAATGAAATAAAATATTTCATTACCTCTCCCTCTTTGATATTTAATGATTTGTATTTTATTCCTCAATATTTAGGAATTCCCCTAGTTTTTTCTCCTAATATTCTATAATGGACTTTTATTATCTTCTCAATTATTCTATTGTATTTTATCATCACACTCCCTTTCCTTTTTCTTTTTCTATACATTTATCGTATCCTTTTTTCCATTACTATATCTCTCACATGTTGCGAAGTATCACATATTTCACCTCATATATGTTATTTTCATTATATTACATGATCTTATAGAGGGTAATCAGTTCGATAACGTTTTACAACATTTCCTAACATGGTTATCAAGATATTAAAGAGTGTATTTCTTTTCAAAATTTATTTTTATAAGTTTTTCATTCATTGATATTAATTTTTAATATAATAAGTTAACATGGACTCAATAAAACCTTTTATACTATGTTATTGTTTTTACTTGAACTACCATGGATAATTATTAAATTGAGTACTATGATGTTGGGATCATTATTAGCAGATTCTTAGTAAATGAGGATGAATGTTATATCTGGGTGGACCAAGGAATATTGGATATTTTTCCATTTCATAATTGATTTATTCTAGTAATTGTTTTATGTGTTGTTAATTATCTACCTCCTATAAAAAATGTGAAATTTTTGGGGGGTTCGGTTATAGTTCATGTAACTATTATATAACTGATAGTTTTATTCCTAAAAAAACTAATTGTACTTGGTAAGAATGTTCCCTTATACGTATCTCATAAGATTTTTAAATTTGAGTGTGAATAAATAGTAGGTGTTATACTAATTAAAATTAGTACATTTTTGTTTACAGGGTTCCAATTTCCGAATCCATGTGAGTAGTTTCATCTAGCTGATATATTAATCTCTTCAATAGATAATTATTATTTTTCTAAATAAAATAATTTTGAGATATTTTAAAATGAAGGAATCCTGAAACATCCCTAAATACTAATTTTAAACCACTATATAGTGAAGCGTAATTCATGTGTTAATACGTAAAGTGTAAAATATTATAAAATATTTACATGTTGTGGTAAATTTGAAATCTATAGTGTGATAAATTTCTAAATTTATACATAAATATATACAATGATTTAAATAATGATTCTCTATATCAATTGAATGAATATTGTATCTAATTCAATCTATTCACCATATTTTATGATTGTAAGTATTTAATGAAGAATATTTTATCCATCATGTTCCATATAATGATGAAACTAGGTGGTAATAGTTTCAGCATTTATTTTCCAAATCCTCAGGTGAAAAAGGGGATTACCATAATATTATGGTATAAATAAAAATAATTATGTTTAAATATATCACATATCTCTATAAAGTTTCTTATATGTATATGAAGGTCTTCATGTTTCATCTAATGGTATAATGATTAATGATTAATTGTGGTTCTAGTTTGATCGACCCCAATCATTCATTTTGGTGTTTCAAAATTAATTTTTTTCTTAATCGTTCTGTTTTATTAAAAATTAACTTCACAAAAACCCATTTTTATTAAACAAATATCCTTTTCTAAATTAATTGTTCATTTTTAGTTTTTAATCGATATTTAATTCACTTAATCCTCATTATATATTTACTAGGTCATCCATTGTTCTTCACTTAGTAAAAAAGCATAAATATTTTGAGAGGGTGTGCAACAAGACTCACTAAATTGTCACCATTGAAATGAAGGAAAGTGTTTTCCTCAACCACCTTTAGGGAGTTCTTCAACTATAACTATTATTTAAAATTTATTTTAAAATCAAATTTTAATGCTGATGAACTCATTGTGATGTGTTTAATGATTTTATTAGATACCTTTCGGATGTTATTGATCACCAATATCAAAAATACATGGCTAATGAATTCATTGTGTTGTCATAGTATTTCCTTGTCTTCCATCAACATGGGGGAAAAGATCATATTGATCTACCTAGATATGATGATTACATTAGGGAAGAAGATGGTACATTATAAAATCCCTATCTTCACCAAATCTCAAACTTCCTCCCTATATCTTTCCTAGAATAACATGAATAAAATGATGATAAAATAAAATGATTGTAATTATTAATGTAATTACATGTAATTGATTTTACATTATCATAAAATTTAATTCACTTCCAATATTTTTAATTTTTAGAATTAAATAATTTAGTTTAATTATTATGTGACTATGATGAGGCTAAAGTATCCACAATTGAGGAATAGATGATGTTGGATTTCATTGGTTAATAAATTACAATGTATATTCAAGTTTACTGGAGAACCAATAAAAATAAGGGGGATTATTAAGATTTTAATTATTCATGTCTAATTATTTTTCAAATGAAAATTTCAAAATTTTCTGTGTTGTTTTTCTACAGAATAAATACATTTTCAATAAACCCTTGATGTTCCAAAAAAAACCACTCAAGAGGTGGTGGTTGATGAATAATAATAATAAGATATCAAGAATTCTATTGAGATTCAACATTCTCCTCTATATACACATGAATATATACATTAGTAGGAAATTTTCAAGGTCGAAAGATAGTTCCACTATTATCTATATCCTCCCCCGAATTTTAACTTATTTAATTTTTATATTCTATCGCAGTGATCATTTTTCAATTTTCTTAGGGTAGTATATTCATGGTAACAAATTATGGATATCAAGAGAAATAACATGTTGTGGACCCTTATATAAAAATACCATCTAACTTTAGATTTAGGATATCTACTATAACTGTAAAGATATAGGCAGTATAAATATCACATATCTTGTGGAATAATCAATGTTTAACAATAATATTTTATAAATTCTTCTTTATTTAATTTTTATTTATTGGGTTATTTTAATTTTTATGTTTCATATGAATGTATTTAGGATCTTAACTCAAATCCACTTGATGTAAAATAAAGATGGTTGTATATCACATTATTATTATATTAAATTTTTAAATTAGATTCTAATACTTTAACTCATATGGGTAGTTTCATTTAGGATTGGTTGGATGACATTTTTGTGATATTATTTCAGATTTTTATTTTTATTTGTTTTTGTTTTAAAAGATTTTTTTCAAAAATAAAATGAAATCCAATGAAATAAAAAAATGAAGGAAAAAAAATTCATTTAATTTTTCCTATTAGTTCCATAGAAAAAATTAAAAATATATGTTTTATTTTTCTTATATAATGGGAAAGATGTTACGAAATTCTATATTTTCTCATCGGGGTTAAATTTTGGTGAAATTGATGTTGGTTAATGATATGTTTGATTGTATATTTATAAAGCATTTGATATTTTGACATCCATCATTTTTGGAATATCATTGGAAAATTGTGTCATTCAATATCTATGAAAATTTCATACAAAATCCTTAGTTGGGATTTTATCATTCCCAATTAAATGTATACCCATGTTGAGTAATATTTTTTCATTGTAAAATTTTGTCATTTAATCAATCCGAAAATTACATACATAATCAGGAATTGTGTCACTTAATCCTAATTGACTAATTCTTGCATAACTGATATCTTATTTTTTTACTCCATTAAAATGTATCAAAACCCAAAAAATGAAAATAAAGACGATAGTGTTGAAATGTAAAACAGTTGGGGATATATAGGTCGGGGGATTATATTTTGACATCTAGTAATGCATAATTGTGTGGGGATTTAAATGTTATTTCGAAGGATATTGGAAAGATTTTGTAAAATATAATTAGATAATAAGAAAAGTTTTACATGGATGGAATATACTAGATGAAGGGTGGATATATAAGCTTGGAATGATTTTCACACTTACAAAGAGAATCTATAGAACGATGGACTTATAAAATGTTTCAACCTGATCAATATCTATACTCTGACAAGATTTTATTTATATAAAAATAATCAGACGTTGAATATCTATATTATGAGAATGAATTATTTTTTATGATTCAAGCTGTGATCATATATCTATCATGGATTTATAAATTTCAACATGCACCGTTTTCTGTATTACAAGACATAGGGGATTTCCCAAGTGTCTAAAAAGGTAAATTTGTGAGAGTTTATAAGACATGATTTAATGAATATTAAATTGATAATAATTTATATGATTTAACATGATTGAATTTTTTTATATTTAATGAAATTTTTTTTGGAGCATTCAATAAAATTTTCAGCGAAAATTATAATTTTATCCATTGAATTTTACCTTATTACTTTTTCATAACATTTTATTTTTTAGTATTTCAACTTTTAAATTTTATGTTAGCAGTTCAAACTAATTTATCTACATTTTTTACTTATACTATGTTTGATCTATCACACATTTGAACGCCCTAAAATTGAAATTAATTCTGGGATGGAATTAATTTAGAACAACGAACCACTTCATAATAACTTTTCTATGACATATTAATTATTTCATGGGTTATTATGAAATATTTATATTTGTTAGTGGACTCAATTTCAATTATTTCATTAAAATGTAGTCAAACTAGGTTATCATGGGTTCTTTGTCAAACATTTGGATAAACACGGATTATCATTTGTTGGTAGAATAAAACATTTACCCTTTTTGAAATTTTGAACACTATAGATAGCGTATGCTATTAAAATCATATTTTAACTCATTGGTAGGGATGGTAGAATCATTGGGAATATATTTCTAACACATTGGTTTTATAAAACATTTTTATCAGCAAGGAAGAAGTACGGATTTTTGAAAAGATATATTCTAACATGGATTTCCTTTCACATATATAATTTTTTTTTTGTAATATCTCTGAATATTACATAAAAATATTTTATTCTTTTTATTTTATCGTTTTCATTCTATTATTGACGATGGAACTTATGAGTGTTCATGATTTCAGGTTTTAATCTTTTTAACAATTTCTTATATAAATTGTTAAGATGATGATAAATACACTCAAGGAAGAGTAGTACTTTTTGGGTCGATCATTTAGTTATCTCATCAATATGTTATTAATGATATATATTCTTTGATATTCATAAAATTGTGGTTGATCAAATGAGTCATAAGAGTTTTGATTTCTCAAATAATTGACACATTGGCCGTGAGGCTGGGATTTGGTGAATCGTGAGAGAGACATTTTAATCTTCAAGTATAATGAACATGTGATTGATTTTTAGTTCTCGAATCAAATACTAAAATTCAAAATATTATCATTCAACTAGGGGTGTGCTTTTATAATTTTCCATTGAACATAAATTATCTTTTAGCTGAAAATCAAACATTGGTGTCATGATTGGAAGTCTTATTGTTAGCTTACGGTTTGTTTTCATGATTTTTTCTATAATATTCATTATTAAACAATTTGGGAACCATAATTTCATTAATTTTATCTTAATTAATAATGATACCTTATAAATGTTTGTTTTGGTTATACCCACCAAAATCATCCATATTAGTGTTTTTAGAGTAACTCTTATCTCATTTTTATTTTTTTCATAAATCAAAAACAAAACGCCCATTTTTTATCGCTTTTTCATCTTTGTTATTGTATTTTTCTACCTTTTATGGGGGTTTAATTCACTTCAAACATATGAAATATGACCTCGGTAAGTCATTATTCTACCCTTTTTACAGAAAATAACATGTTTCTGAGAGAAAAATCCACAACCCTCATCAATCTACTAATGGGATGTCATGTAAAGATTTATTGAGACAATTATATCATACAAATTTCATTAATAGTGGTTGATTCCATTGTAGGGGTATGCAATCGCCACATAGAGTAGGCTTTCAAAGAAAACCCAAGTAAATCATTATGCCATGTTCATTTATTACATTCATTATTTGAGTAAGGTTGAGATATATAATAATATTGGATTAAGATCATAACATATCATTGGGGATGATTTTAAAAAATAGAAATAACAAAAATAATTATTGATTCACCACCTACTCCTCTTAGTGATCTAATATAAAATTCACAATCCAATTAGTATCAGAGATAAACTGTTTTCTTTTGAAATGTACATCCTTAACTAGATAATTAATATAATATTTAGATGGGAAAAAATAAATTACATCTATTATTGTCAACATGGAGGATTCATCCATGACATTAAAGAACATAAAGAAAAAGGATTAAAAGAAGCTGAAAATGCACAAAAGAGAAGAACGTGGTAGTACCTAGTGATAAAACATGTGGTATGTGTTCATCCAAATTAGGTTACTATAATTATTATAATTATTTAATTTCTATATGTGATTATTTATTACAAGTGAATCACTAAATAATTACTATGCTGATGGTAAATATTATTTTAAGATGTTTCTTTTTTATGTATGTGTATATACTCTTTATTTTATCAAAATATTTCAATATTAAAATTCAAAGTTATAGTGGGATGATTAAATCACAGATAGATACATGATATAATAATTAAAATGATGAAAAATTATCATTATGTATATGAAATACATATAGAGAGTCATGTTATCCAAAAAGTAACATAATCTTTTATTGAAGAAAAATTGAAAAAAATTATGAAAAGGTAAAAAAATTAATTCTTATCAAAATAAGATTCATATAATAATCTAGCCACACAAATTAAATAAAAAAATCAAGGATGTGCAATTAGAGATAAATTATATATTGATTAAGGATTTAAATACCTCATTAGAAGTATATAGAAAAATTCATGGAAATATGGTTAATGATTTTATTAATTTATGGGAAGAGATTTTTATATTAGTATAGATTTATAAAAACACTCCTAATATGGAATATCTTGATCAATATATAAATTATAACAATCTATAATTAGTAAAAGAAAAAAAATCCCAAGTTAAAAAAAATATTCTTCCACAAAATATTACATTCAGATTCAAGGATCTAAGAATACTCATATTAGTGGTAATAAGAGCTTGGAAACATCTTCTTATTAATCCGCATCAAGATCTAAGAATATTTTAACCCATAACCTAGTTTTTTTTTTATTTTATTAATGTTGTTTCTAATTTTATGATTTGTACATCACCAAATATGGGTAGAGAACAATGCTGAAAATTTCACCCCAATATTAGGGGATAATGTTAGCACATCCAAAAAATAATATCCCTAAATTGTTCTAAAATTGGTGGAATTCTTAAAAAATAGAAAGCAAATAATTTTGTTTAGACTAAAAATGATATAAAAATAGGTAGTCTTGGTAGAAACTATTGTAACTATTGGATGTTAAGTCATTTTTTCATATAATATTGGATGAAATTTAACCTCTAAAAAACATAAATGGTATTAATAAATGGAGATAAAAACTATTACAAATAGAAGATATACTATGTAAAAATTGATATCACGTAAAATGAATAATCTATCCATCATAAATAGATTAAATTTCATAGAATAATTATTATTTTACATATATGAATATAGTAACATTGAAGAATTGGGTTGGTACAAACAATCAACACAACTATTATTCCAAATAAAAGGGAAGATAATAACCAAAAAATATACAAATGATGATGAAAATAAATAAAATGTTAGGGGTAAACATAAAATATGTGAAGAAAAATATTCTCCTAAGATTACAAATAATTAATTTGAAGAGTTTGTCGCAACAAGGAGAAGATTGTTATTCTGAGTTATGAGGGACCACATCATGGACCATTTGAAGATGACTATGAAAATAATGTTTGGTAAAATAAATATAACTATGAAAGTAAATTAAATATAAAATAATAACAATATTATTGAAATAGTTTAATTAACACATAAAAATAATTTGTGGAAGTTTCCAATCACTGAAGAAATAAAGGCTAAATATTTGTCTGTATGGTTCACAATATCAAGGAACACAATTAACATGTTCTTTATATTTCTTCCAAGATAGTTACCACTATTTATTAATAAAAATAAATCACCAAATTGATTTTTTATCTAATAGTTAAATTGAAAAAATTTGTTTTATATAAAACTAAAAAATGATTTATTAAAATCTTTTCTATATGAGGAAGAACAAAAATGGAAATATAAAATTGGCGTATATGTGAGGATTTTTAAAAAATATTGATATGTGGTGAAGAAAATTCACGGTGTGAGATCCAATTCATATACCAACTACTTCTATTATGTTTCTAACTAGTAAAAACCATATAATCTACATATTGGGTGTTTTTACTAATATTATATGAGTTGAAGGGGTAAATCTAAGTGGTAGATGAATAATTATTATATATAGTATTTATCAAAGAAGTTAAAAATTGTTGAATAAAACATCTTTCCCTGGTTAGGATATGAGTACTTAACCATATATTGATATGATCTGAAGATGAGAAGCTAATAGGTGTTCTATATCATTAAATATAAAATTTATGAGATCCCCTTTAAATCTTAATGTTTAGGTATCTGGGACACTCATTCTTTCTATTATTTATTCATATCATTTTCTTAATTTAGGTCATGTTCTGGTTCATGGGAAAGATAATATATTTTGGTACTTTTCTAAAATGCACTTGAATTATTTTTAAGTGTTTGTTATGAAGAGTGGTAGATGTATATTTTAGGATAAATCATTTTCAATATCTCGAAAATGATAAACATGGAAACATATAAAATCATTATATAGTTTATGAACGTCCTTGACGTCTTGGTTTAATATATATTGTTTTCTATAATGATCATTCACATACAGACATAGTGATGACTAATAGAAGACTCAAAGAAATGAAATTTGTTGTCTCATCCTTCTCATAGTTGGTTTAAGCTAAGATAGTAAAAAATATATAGAGAAAAAGTGATTTGAAAAAATTGTAGAAGGATATATACTAAGATAATTCACTTAAACTGTAGCTTTTATTTATTATCAATAATCTGTAGAATGAATATAGTTAAAATAGACACATATCAGTATATAAGTATCTTATAGTACTGATAAGAACAAAATAAGGGAGATTACAGATCCTATTTAAAAGGTTTTATTTATATGTTTTAGGTTTGGATAGTGTTATAAGATATGGTTATTAGTATATGTTGAAAATGTGTAAAGAGTTACTTTTGGTTCAGCCAGCATTAAGGACAATTGAGTTTTTTATGCTACTTATAAATGAATTTGTAAATACATATTTAGGAATAATCCTCCATATGTGATGATTTTAAAGATATTTTGTTTATTATACAATTATTATGATATATAGATTATATTCAAAAATATGTCATAGTGGACTGGAGAAGCTATCTTATTCTGATATAGAATAACTAAATTTTACGGAATAAAAAACAAACATAAAATTTTGTAGATTCTATATAAAGGCCCGTGAGGTTTCAAGATATTGAGATTAGTAATAAAGGATTTTTAATGATGCTATGAGTTATTTTGAATAGTATGAGAAGTCCCTGAGAGGGCTTGAGAATATTTGAGTTAATTTTGAAATTTCACCTCACTTTAAATTTTAGTCAGTTCCAAATTTTGTATGATTCACTTTCACTGATGAAAATCTCGCTATAAGATATTTTTTCAGATTTTGTATGAGTTGATTCTAACTCATGGATATAAATTGGAAAATGGAAAATAAATATATATGATTTATCATATTTTTCATCTAGATTATGTATGAGTAATTGGTCTCAATTTATGTATCATTTGAGGTCTTTATATGTGTCATCTATGTATATGTCATTGAGTAATCCATATAATTCATATGTGAGTAAAGGTAATCTATGAATATATAATTTTTAAGCTATGTAGTATTCATTTCATGAGATATTATGTGTTAATAAAGACTCCATATAATTACATGACCCAATGTATGAGTCATTTTCAACGAGATATATTTGAGTCTTCAAATAAAATATTATTCTAATAAAAGAATTTAAAATAGATAATGTCAAAAAAATTCATCATAAATTAAATATCACAATATGATTATGATAAAGTATGATTCAAGTAAATAATTAAGAATCACATTGATTTTGATACTGAGATAAGTATTGAGAATAATTCACTATCTTGGGAGGGAAGTTCAACATCAAAATATCCTGAGTGAATGAACACGTAGTTTATTACTTCCAAAATAAATAAATCTATAGATTTTGTATAGATTAAATGGATGGAAATATATTCAGTATTTTGGAAACATAATTATTGACACTAACAATAGTTTTTTATGTGTTCACGTTATCAAAAGAAAACATATTTTTGAGATTTGAAGGGTTTCCAAATTTAAATATAAAAACACAATAAACATGACACATTATTTCATCATAAAAATAATAATAGTTGAATAAATTAATGAGTGGTAGAGAATCCTTCTACAATGATTTACTATAAAAAATCATAAATTATAATGACATATATTGGGAACCGAATAATGAACATAAAATAAGAACAAATATTTATATTGTGGAAGAAGAAAGAGGAGGAGAAAAAGGATTGTGATCTAATCATAGAAGGTTCTTAACAATGTTTTTTCAAAGTAAAATAAGTTGAATCGTTAGATAAAACATGATCTACACAAATAAAAATGGACAAACGAACACCTAGTAGATGTTTCATGAATGGAACGATTCATGGAATGTGAGAGGAAGCCTAATTCAATCATTAAGACTTAAATTTTCAAGATAATAGGAACTAATTTGAATATGAGAACTATGTGATGAATTATTGTGACCCTCTATTTGTATGTCGGGGAACACGATGGGATGTCATGAATACATGGTGAAATACTATACCGTGTAACTGATTCAATTATTAGTGGATGGAATCTTTTTTGGGAAATCTATAAAATTCAAGAATTAATTAGGACTTCAAGGCAACAAATTATAAATCAATATGTCATGTAGTTTTATTTATTTCAATATTTTTGTATGTCTGGGTGATATATGAAGTTATTATATTGATCCTAGGTAATCCAAAATATTACTTTAAAAATATGTTAAATTTTAAAAATGATCATTTATTACCCCCCACCTCCCATCAGTAATCTTACCCAACTATGGAACTTCACCCTTAATAAGATCTTGTTAATGTTTTTACCACAGTCAATAGGTACTGGCTGATGGATTAATATTAAATAAAATATATTAATATTTAAATATATAATGATAATTATCATTATATTATTTATGGTTTAGTCATTTAAACCCAATTAGAATCATATCACATATACACAATCATGTATGTCTTTCCACAAGAGTTGTAGATGTCCCCTTAATATTCATTTCCCAAACATTGAAACACCGCCTTCTAGAATTTTTTTGATAATTTTTATTTTACAATATAATATTTCCATTTTTAGAGCATTGATTGTATTCACTTAAAAATTTCCATGAATATTTTTGGATAGTATCCCCTAATAATATAATTTATAAATTCATTTCCACAATTATATTTTGTCCATGGTGTCATCTACTAGGTAATGAATGGAAAAGTTATATGATACTCATATCCTCATATTTATATACACATAATATGAGGGTCGATTGTTTTTTGATATCCTTCTCATAACACTCTTCTCCTCATATTCTATTTCATATGTTGTGTCTTAATAAAAAGTTTCATTAAAATCATAATAAGATAAATTTGGAATAAAAATATCCATTTTTGATATTTTATATGAGGGTGGAATGTTTTATTAAACATATTATAATTGAAATAAACTATGGATGATTATTTAAATCAATATTAAAAAGTTATTCTTCTAGGTTCTCAAAATTTATTATAATCTCCTTCATTTCATTTTTATTCTTTAATGTAAATTAAAAAATGTTAAATATTTAATATCTATAATCCATTATTATCTTTAATGATGATTACAGACAAATATATCCAAATGTTCCCTCATATCATCCATAAATTATCATCATTTAAATTAAAAAAAAGTTACTTAGAGTTTCATGATCCATATAGAATACTACTGTAGAGAGTAAAAAATTTGATTTAAACATATCAAAAAAAAATAGCACTATAAAGAGTTTTTTATACAATGTACTGCAATAAATATAGGATTTAGAAAAAGTAAATATTTCATAGTATATTTTTTATAGGACATGATCGACCTCCTAATCCAAATCATCTCCAAAAAAATCGCCAACATAATAAATTAGTTTAACAGTGTTCACCCTTTTATGAGATATTATGATCAGGGTATCTAATAAATTTATTTCCACTATAGTTGTGGATTTAATACATTAACAATCAGTTATTTATAGAAATTAAATTGATAGTTAGTCGGTGATTTCAAAAGATCTATTATAAAAATACATCAAAAAAACGAAGGTAGAATCACTTCAGTCTAAGATAGATTTGAATTCCCCATATTACAGTACAATTTTAATCAATTTTACTATTTTTTTCTTAAAATAGATAACCATTATTCCATTATTTGAAATATTGTTAAAATGGATGATTCCATTTTAAACCATAATGTTTCACTATTTTAAATGAAGTAAACAATTATTCAAAACACACTGCTTAATTACAATACCAATGTTGGGAAGGCATACCTCAAAAGATGTTATATTGTATAAATATTCAACTATGTATGTTTTTTAAAATACATTCATTGTTCTCGGAATGATAATTTTCATGGACTATAAGAAATTTTCAAGAACTTTGCACATGATAAATATAATTAAATGATAATTCATGATTCCAAATTGATATTTGATTTTTTATTTAGACGAGACTGCAAGATCCACTATTAGCTGAATATAATGGTGTAAAACCATAGAATATTAAATTATTCATTTATGGTTAATGATATAAGAATTTGATCTTTTAATGGGAGAAGATAGTTTCCCATCCTTGTTACCACATTTAATTATTAGTAATTCACACTCAATATTTATTGCATAACAATTTTTGTTGGTATTAATTTATTATATTCATTATCATAGACATTCCACTCTTATATAGTATACCATGAATTGGGAAGACCCATTCACTATAAAAAACAAAGAAGATTAAAATCATATCACGGAGAACTAAAACTTCTTTTTCCATAACTATTTCATCAAGTTTATATGCATCCATTGTGTTTGATTCCATAATTTTTTCCCTTGTCCAAGTAACACATTATCTCTAAATATGATGGGGTTGATTCACGTGATATTATTTATACCCCAAGTTACTAATTGGTAGTTTAAATTATCACTATTAAGAGTTTTTTCTATAATTAAATAATCTCGTGTATGGTTTTCAAATTTGTTACTAATGAAAAAATCAATGTTCATGTTAATAGATTCAAATCATGTGATGAAATATTGACTATTCATGGGATTAAATCCATGTATGTTTCCCCTAATATGTGTCATATTCACCATAGGGTAGTATCTTAATATTTTTATCAAAATTTATTTTTACTTTATTTTCATCTACCATATAATCTTTGGGTGACAAAATAATTTTCTATTCCACTTGATATAAATTTAAGGTTGATGAATATATATAATTTGGAAAAATATAATGAAAATACATCTCTATAACACTAAACTTAATGAATTTCATGAATTCAATGGATACTTATTTATCACCACATGTGAATATGAATCTTCATTGATTCATATTAATTAATGATTTCCCTATGGCTAGGAATTAACTCCCATGGATAAAATGAAACTCCGGTTCTTCTATTTCAATAATAAAAAAGTTAAATAGAAAAAATAAATAGTACCACCTTCATAAGAACATATTAAATAGATTGATTGGGATATTTAAATGACTAAAGTGTGAGTAAAAGTAAAAATATAGTTGGATTTGGATCATATTATCTGAAATTACAAAACATACACATAAGCATTAAATTGATACCATTAAAAAAATAACACAATTCTTAAACAAATGTGTATTATCTCATTTTACATGAGATGATGAAGAATCCAGCATCTCAATTTTTTGGATGAATTTAGATTTTCATTATGGAGGAGTACTTCTAACTTAAGTATATTACTCTATGACCATATAACTTTCTTTTATTTGTTAGGATATCCATCATGTTTTTTTCTAGTCTAGCATTTGATATATTCTTTTATTGAATAATATATTAATAAATCTTCATAATGATTTCAAGGAACTTATTGTAATGAAATAAAATATATCATTACCTCGCCCTCTTTGATATTAAGGGATGCATATTTTATTCTTCAATATTTATGAATTCCCCTAGTGTTTTCTCCTGATATTCTATAATGGACTTTTATTATTTTCTCTATTATTATATTATATTTTATCATCACACTCCCTTTCCTTTTTGCCTTTATATTCCATTATATTATCCTTTTTTCTATTCCTATATCTCTCACATGTTGCAAATTATCACCTATTTCACTTCATATATTGTTATTTTCATTATATAACATGATCGTGTATAGGGAAATCATTTTGATAATGTTTTACAACAGTTCATAACATGGTAATAAAGATATTAAAGAGTGTATTTTTATTCAAAAGTGGTTTTTATAGGTTTTTAATTCATTGATATGAATTTTTATTATAATAAGTGAACAAAGACTCAGTAGAATCTTTTATACTATGTTAGAATTTTTACTAGAACTACCATGGATAATTATTAAATTGAGTCTTATAAAGATAGGATCCTTAATAAAAATTTCTTAGGAAATGAGGATAATGGTTATATCTAGGGGGAACAATGAATTTTGGATATTTTTCCATTTCATAATTGATTTCTACTAGTTATTTTTTATAGATTGATAAATATTTACCTGCTATAAAAATGAGAAATTTTTGCGGGGTTTGGTTATAGTTCATGTAATTATCAAATAACTGATTTTTTTATTCCAAAAAACACAATGTACATGGTAAGTATGTGCCCTTATACATATCTCATAATATTTTTAAATGTGAGTGATAATAAATAGTAGGTTTTGTACTAATTAAAATTAGACCAACTTTTCTTACAAGGATCCAATTTCGGAATCCATGTGAGTAGATCATCTAGCTGATATATTACTCTCATCAAAGGATAATTTTTTTTTCTAAATAAAATGATTTTAAGATATTTTAAAATAAGTAATCCTGAAACATCAATAAATATTATTTTTAAACCACTATTTGGTGAAGTTTAAATCATGTGTTAATACATAAACTATAAAATATTATAAAATATTTCCATTGTGTGGTAAAATTTAAATCTATAGTGTGATAAATTTATAAATATATACATAAATATATCCAACGATTTAAATAATTATTCTCCATCTCAATTGAAAGAAAATTGTATCTAATTCAACCTATTCACCATCTTTTATGATTGGAAGTATTTAACGAAGAATGTTGTATCCATCATGTCCCAAATAATGCTGAATCTAGGTGGTAATATTTTCAGTATTTATATTCCACATCCTCGGGTGAAAAGGGGATTACCATAATCTTATGGTATACATAAAAAATTATGTTTAAATGTATCACATATCTCTATAAAATTTCATAAATGTACCTGAGGGTCTTCATGTTTCATGCCTCTTAATTATCCCATGTTTTAAACTATTTGACGTATTCATATAATGATATAAAAGTTTTTTACCAGAATATGAGGATAAAATATAAATTAGGTAGCCCATTTATGGATGAAACTTCTATTATATTATGTTTTATTCCCAAAATAGTAATTGTTGTATTTTCTAATGGTCTACACGGGTGAAATTTATAGGTGTACAATCTTGTGCACCATAGTAATTATGACTTAACATTGATTATCATTGTCATACATGAAGGTAAGAATAAATCACTATATTAATGACATTATAATATTTTGAATTATTTCTCTTCCATTGAGTGTTTAACATTCTTTTCATAATCCTATAAGTCTATTAATACCAAAATAACATACCCTTGCATATAAAATGAAAAAAATTTATATAGAAAGAGATAACAAAATTCATGGGTTAATTAGCTATTTATGGGGACCCTTAAGTTCACTAAGATTTTTATGGTAATGGAGGAAAAAACTAAAATTTATCCACAAACATATTTTAAAATGATAGGAAAAATCATTTATAAAATATTTTACTCAAATCAAAACTCAAAATATTATTTCATAGTATATATAATATATATGATCTCTCCCAAGAGGAGAAATAAAATAAAACTAAAAATATTATTTTTACAAAAACTATTACCCTTATCAAAACATTAATATGATTTCAATTGAATATAAAACTAAATTAAATTTCAATTAAATATATTTCACCTAATAAATTGGTATTAAATGGATTTTAAGAGAAGATTTAAGAAAAAATATCTTATTTGTTTAAAAATAAACTAAACTAATTAGTTATAATTTAAATAAATTTAAATCTATTTTTCATGATAAAATCCACCTATTCTACAAAAATTCACATAGTTAGATTTATTATTAAGATCATCCTTATGTTAAAAAGTATAAAATAAAATGATATTTCAAAAATTATGTCCCTCAAACATCTTCAAATTCCACCCCAGACAACTATCATTTTAAAATAATCACTAAGAAATTTTATTATATAAACCTATGAAGAAGATTCCAAATTTATGAAATTAAATTTTGAATAAATTAAATAGAAAAAATTAATTTACCACACAATTACACTTGACATATTATATCTTAAAATAATAGCCACTCATAGAAAAATGTTCTTAATAATAATTGGATTGATTATGATACGGTATAAGACTATAAAGTGTAATAATGACTTAAAACTTACTAAACAAGAAACATAATTAAATAAACATGAATAAATTCAAAAATTAACAACTTTAATATAGAATGGAACAAATAAAATGATATGGAAATTTAAATGTACTCAAACGAACTAAAAATACTAAATCATTATGTTATATATGTCTTAAACTATATAAAACACTCAAACGTATAAATATTAAGAAAACATGGTGTGGTAAAATTTACAATGGAATGATTTTCCTCTTTGGGATAATAGTGGCGATGTCTTCACTAGTTGTATGAAATAATAAGGAATTATTCTTTTTATCTATACTATGATAATTCACCACAGTGACATTTAGTATAAATGAACTTTTTTATTTGACATCAATGATCTTATGGGTGAAAAAAGTGGCCTTATATGTGAATATTTGTCATATTCTATCTAAAACGCTCAAAATTTGATAAACATCATGTCTACATAGGCCACATCATTATTTAAACATTGTATTTTTTCCTCAATCAACAATTTAATATTATCCATGGGGTTTTGTTCTTTTAATTTATGTTCTATGGAATTAATATCACAAAGTCATTTTTTCTCAATATTAACATTTTTTAGTTGTATTCCTTTTATTAAAATGTTATCAAAATACCTCTAATTAATTTAACTACCTATAAATCGAAATATGTAAATTATTTAATATATATTGAACTTAATTGCATAAAAATATAATGAATAAAAAAATATAAAAATGAAATATCATATATAAAAACCCATAGAAATATTGTTTTTGATATACTTCAAAATATATTTGGGAGATCACCTAAAAAATTATAAATAGTTTAAAAAAACATATTCTTAACTCACACAACCACTATTTTTTACCCCGTGGGACTTTATAGAATTTAATTTATTTTTATTTCCTAATATTTCTATGCAAACACCAACAACTAATAAAGCATTATTACTACTAAAGTTACCTAGAGATCTTTTATAATCACTATAAACACATGTATTATTATTGTTGACCTCACCTGTTTTGATAATCTCAATCATGTATTCATATGTGTTGAAAATTCCAATTATGTTTTCATTCTCTATGATATTTTTAAGTATCATTGATCTATACTTTAATTCTTTCACATCTGTGATCAAACCAATAATAATTTGTAAAATAGTCTTTGGAAAATGTTAATCCTCATTTATCCATGTTCATACAAGTTATAAATTAATTCTAACACAATCGGATGTGTTCTGCAAAAAACAGATAAGTAATCTGCCTATAGCTACTGATAAAGAGCTACCAGTAACCAGTCTACCGATAGACTTAGTCTACCGACAGACAGTCACCGATATACTTAACACAGAGCTACCGATGTACTTATAAATGTAAGCTACCGACTTACAGATAGCTACCGATACAAATATAGAGCTACCGGTGTAAGTACAAATAGCTACCGATGGAATAAGAGTCACCGATTGACGAAGCTACTGACTGACTCACAGCTACCGATACAAGCATGAAGCTACTGATGCATGGAGCTACCGATGCATGGCGCTACCGATGCTTGCAGCTACCGACGCATGGAGCTACTTATAAACAAAGTCACCGATACAAGCATCTACCAACCGACGCATAGAGCCACCGATAGAGTCAAAGCAACTAATGACATTGAGCTACCGATGTTCAAGATACCGATGTTCAAGCTACCGATGCTGATTACCTACCGATCACTCGACTCGCTGTTTGAATTTCTTTATTTATCTTTATCTATATAACGGTCATATCATACATTTTAATGATTTTTCATATATCTGATAACGGTTGTCGGATGTCAGGAATCCGTACCTCGTACCTGCAGAAAGGAAATCTTTTATGTCCCCTGTTGCACGTGACATAAATACATGAAGACTCTGCTGAAGAGAAATGTGATAATACACACAGAGACAAGGAAGACATACGATATACTCAAGAAAAGCTCTGTGCATACAAGAAGAACCAATCAAGAACACAGAGAAGCTCATATACAATCAAGACTACTCGAGAAGTGTTCTGTGCATACAAAAGAATATCGAAGAGCTTCATCGACTACATTTTTTCACTCTGTGAACCTGGAGCATACGACACTCTGTTTCTCAAACAGAAACAAGAAGAGGACTCAGACTCACTTCTGATCGAATCCAAAGGAGTCCAGAGCTACACTAAAATCACCAGAACCACTTCTAAACTCTACATCTCTTGTTCTGTGATTTATTACTATACTTTTTGAGCAGTGTGTGTTATCTGATGTATCTAACACATACACTGTCTCCTGTACTTAAACTGGAGGATTTGTAAATCCTTACCAAACCCTTTCATTCTTTCTTTCCCACGAAGAACAGTGGTAGAGGTCGTGTGTGACCTGGACAGCTGGTTGCTGTTGTACTGTTTCCCATGAAGAACAGTGGAAGAGGTCTTGGACCTGGACAGTTGTAAACTGTTGAACCCCGATCCAGGGTGTGGATCATTTTTATATAAACTTTTGAGAGGACTAAGTCTCGGCTTGAGACTGAACCTCTTGGCTACATTGTTGTGCCATCTCTTTCAATGTTTTATTCCACTGCTAACCACTTTAAAACCAATACTGTTTTTAAAGTTACTTTGATAATTAAATTAGCAAGTGTTTATGTTAAGTGTAGATTAGTAAGTTAGTTTCAAAAGATAATCACACACTCCTGTGTTGATTAACTGGGAATTAATCAATCCCTTGATAATCTGACAGAACCTCTACTTTAATATAAATTCACTACAGTTTAATTTATTATTTTATTTGGGGGTCTTTAAGACACTGTTTTTAAATACAGAAATTTTAATTGGTACTCAATTCACCCCCCTCTTGAGTAAACCACTCCGACCAACACTTTGTATCAGAGGATTGAAAATACTTTCTAAAAGTACTCTGCTTTTGAACTGTGATTTTAGTTGTATTTTAAAGTTCTTAAAATTTCTGTTATATCTAAATTTTTATCTCTTTAAAATTTTATCATCATGGACAATAGACTTGAGGGTGCTGTTACTAACCGGCCACCTTTCTTCAATGGAACTAATTATGCTCAGTGGAAACGGAAAATGAAAATTCATCTAGAAAGCATAGGTTTTGATATTTGGACTGCTATTGAATCAGAATACAAAATTCCCACTACTGCTAGATCTACTTGGGATGAACCTACAAAGAATGCTTACAATAACAACTGCAAAGCTATGAATGCCTTGTACTGTGCTCTAAGAGATGAAGAGTTTAATAGAATTTCTGCTTGTAAAACTGCATATGAAATTTGGGATACCTTAGCTGTTTCTCATGAAGGAACAACGAATGATAATGAAATGATATTGAACACTTATACTATCAAGTATGATAATTTTAAAATGAAGCCTGACGAACCCATTTCTGACATGTATCTCAGGTTCAATGAACTTTTCAATACAATGATCTCACTGGGAAAGGATGTCTCATCGAAGGAACAAATTATGAGAATTTTGAGATGTCTACCTGATAGATGGAGAGGCACATCTGTCTCAATCAGAGAATCATGTGACATTGCTGCTCTACCTGTCAAGGAACTAATTGGAAAGCTGATGATGTATGAAGAAGATCTTAATGTGAATAAGGAGGAAGAAAATGAACCTGCAAGAAAGTCTGTCACTTTCAAATCCTCAACTTCAAAGAATAAGGACAAAGAAAAGCTTCAAGCTGTAGTTGAAAGTTCAAGCTATGAAGACAGTGAAAGTGATTCTGACAGTGATGCTGAGATGGCTCACATTGCTAGAAGATTTAAGAAATTTTATAGGAAAAAGAATTTCTTCAGAAAAACAAATTATAAGGGTAAGTATGATCACCAAGGCAAATGGAAAAAGGATTGGAAGAAGAATGATAGATCAGATGATGTTGTCTACTGTGAGTGAAAGAGAAAAGGACACATTAAAGCCGACTCTCCAAAGCTGAAGTATAAAAAGAAATATGAATATAAGGAAAATAAGTTTAAGAAAGCCATGAAGGCTAATTGGAGTGCTTTAGAAGACAGCACAAGTGAAGCTGAATCTTCAGACTCTGAAAGTAATCGAGCCAACATGTGTTTTATGACAATCACTTCTAAGGTAACCTCAGAAACTCCTTCTTCAAATTTATATTATTCTGGAGATGATTCTGAAGGTGATAACATGTCTAAATCTGAACTGTTTGAATATTGTGATATGCTGGAAGAGACATGTAATGAACTTAAGGATAAATACAAAGGTTTAAAGAAACATCATGCTTTATGTTTTAAGCATAAATCTGATCTTGATATAGAAAAGGAGAAGAATGCTCAACTGTTAAAAGAATACACTGAACTGAAACTATCTAATGAGCAACTCATGAAAGACATAGAGAAGTTCACCAATGGAAAAAATACACTAACACAGATGCTAGGAAAGAAAATAGCACCTAAATATACTACTGGTATAGGATACCAACCTGGACAAAGGAAAATTGCCAAAACTAGATTCATTTCTAAATCTGGACATAATGTATGTAATTCTGCAACTTCATATGCTTCAACCAGTTATATACATAGCTATGGATCTAATAAAGTTTATCTTTCAAAGCATATCAATTCTACAAATTATATGAGACCCATTAGACAAATATGGGTACCTAAAGTGTTATTGGCTAACCTTTCTGGACCCAAGAAAATCTGAGTACCAAAATCATATCCCATCTAAATCTGTTTTGTAGGGAACTTGCTTAAAGAGCTCCTGTAAAGAGACCTGGTATTTGGACAGTGGATGTTCAAGACATATGTCAGGAGACTTTTCTTGTTTTAAGAGTTTAATAAAAGTTGATGGAGGCTTTATCACCTTTGGTGATAACTCAAAAGGGAAAATCGTCGGCCTAGGCCAGATTGGTAACACTGATTCAATTTTGATTTCTAAATTTTTATTTGTTGATGGCCTTAAATACAATTTATTAAGTATTTCTCAGTTATGTGATGATGGTTTTCATGTAAAATTTTAAAATGATTCTTGCAAAGTTTTTAATTCTAAGAATGATTTGGTATTTTCTGCCTTAAGAAATGAAAATGTTTATGCTGTTAATCTAAATTCTTTAGCTATGCAGAATATTACTTGTTTGAATGCTTTTCATAAAGAATCTTGGCTATGGAACAGAATATTGGGACATTGCAACATTCACTCACTTATAAAACTCTCTAGAAAAAACCTAGTTAGAGACCTACCTAAATTAGAATTCCCAAATGATAGAGTGTGTAACCCCTGTCAAAAGGGAAAACAACACAAAGTTTCTTTTAAATCAAAGAAAGACGTTTTGACTTCTCAACCACTTGAATTGGTTCACATGGATTTGTTTGGACCATCAAGAGTTTCTAGTTTAAATGGGAAGCACTATGTTTATGTTCTTGTAGATGACTTTTCTAGATATACTTGGGTATATTTTCTAGCTCACAAAAGTGAAGCTTGTTATTACTTTGTTAAATACTCTAAATCTGTAGAGAAACATAGTGGACTTAAGATTAAAACCTTGAGGAGTGATCGTGGTCGTGAGTTTGAAAATCAAGATTTTGAATCTTATTGCTCACACAATGGCTATACTCATAACTTTTCTGCCCCTAGAACACCCCAACAGAATGGTGTAGTAGAAAGAAGAAACCGAACCCTTCAAGAAATTGCTAGAACCATGCTCAATGAATATGACCTGCCTATTTATTTTTGGGCTGAAGCTGTAAATACAGCTTGTTATGTCATTAATAGTGTCTTAATCAGACCTGTTCTTAAGAAAACCCCTTATGAATTGTGGAACAATAGAGAGCCTATGGTTAATTACTTTAATGTTTTTGGTTGCAAAGTATTTATTCTGAATACTAAAGATAACCTGGATATGTTTGCTTCCAAATGTGATGACGGAATTTTTCTGGGTTACTCTATTTCAAGTAAAGCCTATAGAGTATTCAATAAGAAAACTAAATGTGTGGAAGAATCTGTTCACATCAAATTCGATGAAACTGATCCACATGAGCCTAAAACCTCTCTTGAGAATCTTGAAGAAGATTTGTCTATTCTGGACCTTAATGATAAATATAAAGAACCTGTTATCAAAACATCCAGTTATGGACTTTTTCCAGAATCTGCTTCTGTTGAACCCGAACCTATAGATGAACCTGAAATTTCTAGTCCAACCTTTACCAGATCAACGCGGATTCTAAAGAATCATCCTTTAGAAGCTGTTGTTGGTAATCTTGATAGAGGAACACAAACTAGAGATTCTCTAAGAAACCAGGTTGAACATCAAGCTTTTCTTTCACAGCTAGAACCCAAAAATATCAATGATGCTATCAATGATGAATTCTGGGTAATAGCTATGCAGGAAGAATTAAATCAGTTTGAAAGAAACAGAGTCTGGGAATTAGTTGACAGACCTAAGGACACTTTGACAATAGGCACAAAATGGGTTTATAGAAATAAAGTAGATGAATCTGGAAATATAGTTAGAAACAAAGCTAGACTAGTTGCACAAGTATATAGTCAAGAATAAGGTATAGACTATGAGGAGACTTTTGAAACTGTAGCTAGACTAGAAGCCATTAGGATCTTACTTGCATATGCTGCACATCTGGATTTCAAGTTGTATCAAATGGATGTGAAAAGTTCTTTTTTAAATGGTTTTATAATTGAAGATGTTTTTGTAGAACAACCACCTGTATTTACTAACCCCCATTTTCCAAATCAAGTTTTTAAACTTTCTAAAGCTTTGTATGGTTAAAAACACGCTCCAAGAGCTTGGTATGATAGACTTAGTAATTTTCTTATTTCAAAAGGTTTTACTAAAGGGATTGCTGATCCAACTCTTTTCATTAAAAGAATTTCTAAAGAAGTTTTAGTTTTACAAATATATGTTGATGATATTATTTTTGGATCTTCTAAACACTCTTTATGTACTGATTTTTCAAAAAGTATGCAAAATGAATTTGAAATGAGCTTAATGGGAGAACTTAAGTACTTTCTTGTATTTCAAGTATTTCAAAATGAAAATGGTATTATTTTGAATCAAAGTAAATATACAAAGGATCTTTTAAAACGTTTTGGTCTGGATAGTATCAAGGAAAGTGAAAATCTTATGAGTACTACTTGTAAATTGGATGCAGATGAAACTGGGAAACCAGTTGTTCAAACAAATTACAGAGGTATGATTGGTAGTTTACATTATCATACTGCTAGTCGACCTGATATTATGTTTAGTGTGTGTATGTGTTCTAGATTTCAAGCTAATCCAAAAGAATCTCATTTGCTTGCTGTCAAAAGAATTTTTAAATATCTCAAACACACGATTAACTTAGGTTTGTTTTACCAAAAAGGACAATCCTTTGAGTTAATGAGTTATTCAGATGCTGACATTGCTGGTTGTAAGTTAGATAGAAAAAGCACATCAGGAACATGTCATTTGCTTGGAAAATCCTTAGTTTCTTGGTGTAGTAAGAAACAGAACTCATTTGCATTATCTACTGCCGAAGCAAAATATATAGCTACTGGTAGTTGTTGTGCACAAATTCTGTGGATGAAACACACTCTTTTGGACTATGGATATGTTTTTAAACATGTTTCAATCAACTGTGATAACACCAGTGCAATAAACATCTCTAAGAATCCTGTATCTCACTCTAGAACCAAACACATAGATGTAAGACACCATTTCCTAAGAGATCACTATCAAAAAGGTGATATTTCTCTTGAATTTATTGGCACTGAACATCAATTGGCTGATATTTTCACTAAACCTTTAAGTTCGGATAGGCTAAGTTACATAAGACACGAATTGGGAATGTTTAATCACAACCGATGTTGAAAATTCTCACCGATGTGAAATTCTCACCGATGTTGAAAATTCTCACCGATGTGAAATTCTCACCGATGTTGAAAATTCTCACCGATGTGAAATTCTCACCGATGTTGAAAATTCTCACCGATGTGAAATTCTCACCGATGTTGAAAATTCTCACCGATGTGAAATTCTCACCGATGATGAAAATTCTCACCGATGTTGAAAATTCTCACCGATGTGAAATTCTCACTGATGTGAAAATCCTCACCGATGTACAATTCTCACCGATTTGTTTTTATCACCGATGATTAACTCACACCGATGTAATTTTTTAAAACTTCTGTCTGCCGCCAAGAATACGAATCGTTTTATTTTATTTTATTTTACTCTTTTTTAGTCGTTTATTTGGAATTACTAAATGATAAAAACTAAGTCTAAGACACTTCCTACCTCACCGAGCTCAAAACCTCTCACCTTCGAACCTTTGCTCCCAAATCGGCCAAGAACCCTAAACCCACGATGGAAAAAACTAAGCCTCCTATCGTCAGAGATGAAAGTGGAGAAACAAACGCTAAGAAGCAGAAGACACAGCACAAAGCCAGTGTTAGTGAAGTCAGAACTAGATCGGGAAAGCGACAAGTGAATCCCCACTTGCAGAATAGAGACATAGTAATCGAGAAGGAACTGTGCGTGGAATGGCTACTGCCTAGCAAATCATTGGTACTCGAAATTCTGGAGGACCAGAAATTGGTGGATTGTTTCTCGAATAACAATGGCCCATACTACCCGAAGTTAGTAAAACAGTTCTACGAGTTTGTAACCATCGAGAAGGCTGAAAATGAAAATCGGGTAAGCTCGTTTTTAAATGGAAAAGAGATGACTTTTTCTTTAGTAGAGTGGGCTGAGAGTTTGAAAGTACCTTATGCAGGTGTCTCTGGGTATGTATCAAGAGCAATGCCACCAAGCAGTGATATCTTTGATTATGAAACCGCCTTACAAGAGCTGACTGGTAATGGGACTCAAAGGAAAGTGTTTACTGCTGAAATGGATGGAGAGAATCGACTGCTCTTCAAGTTTGATCATCATGTCTTGATACCGAGGCGAGGAGATTTTGCAAATCTGAGATATCAAGATATCTATCTTCTTCATTTGCTAAACATGGTGTAAAAATCAATCTGTGCAGATTGTTAATGCTTCAAATGGAAGACATGATTAGACCAAAGTCAAAGACTAATGCTTTGTTCTTTGCCAAGCTAATTTCAGTAATGATAAAAGTGAAAGGAATAGCTGAATCTCTGGATGAGACAGTTGTAGTCAAGAACAATTTCTACATCACCTAGATTGTATGTAAGTACATGAAAATTAACTGGAACCCATGGAAGGGAGAATGGGTCCGTGATGATCAGAAGATATATGATAGGTTTAATCCTGCGGATCATCCCTTAAGACCAAAGGATATGAGAGATCCGAGTCTGAGACATGATGAAGAGGAACCTGTTTATAGTAGTGAAACAGAAGAAGAAAAAGAAGAAGAAGAAGAAACTTCCATGGATGTTGGAGGAGATCCAGACTTGCCCCCAAGTCCTGTTGCAGATTTGGTTTATTCTTGGAAAGGAAAGGTAGAGGAAATTTTGTCTAGTCATGAGGAAGACCAGTCTGTACCTCACCAAGAAGAAGAGGAAAAAGAGAATGTATCTGAATCGCCTGCTTCTGGTAGTTTAAGTATGAGTCCTTTGATTGGAAGCTCAGATATGCTGACTGCTGAAGTAGAAAGAAATACAGAAGAAGCTGTACCTGTATCAGAAGATCTTCTAGATGCTGCACCGGTGGAACTTGTAGTAGAATATTCTGATGAAGAGAATCCAGCACTGAATACTGTTGTGATACATGAGAATGCACCCATTGAGGGGGAGCATCAATCTGTTCTTGGAAATGTTACAGTAGCTGTTGAGCTTGGAGACTGGGTAGAAGACCCAGGGTTTATAGTCTGTGGATTGGATTATCCGGATTCTAATAATGAGATGACTGTGAATAGACCGAAGACCAATTATGATCTTGCTTCTGAGTTGTTTCCAGATGATGTAGTCATATTTCACGATCTGAATACGCTGAAAGAGGACCTCAAATCCAGTTTTGTTGAAGAAGTGAAGTTAATGGAAACCTCCCTTTCATCCTCAATTAATTCAATAATGACTGATTCTGTAGCCAGTTTGGCCTCAGCAAAGGGATCTGCTGCAGTTGTTTCCTATGATTTTGTCTCTAAATATGATCTTGAATCCATGAAGAATGAGCTGAAAGAATCATTCAGTGCATCAGTTGCTGAGATGAAGCAAAGCTTCTATGAAGAAATGAAAATGTTAGAGAGATCCTTCGAGCATTCTCTGGCTTGTAATTTATCTTCTTTTATGTCTGAGCTTATGGAAGAAGTGAAAGAGTGCAAGACTCAGTCTTCTAGGATCGAAGCAGATCTTGAAGCTCTCAAGACATCAGTTGTTGCTTTGGATTCTTATATGAGCTCCATGTCTCAAACTGACAAGGACCTAGCTTATGGGAAGAGTGTAGTAATCCAGTTTGTCTCGGTGTTTGAAAGTTTCAAAACCTCAGTGATGGATCATGTTCAATTACAAGACTCTCAAGTTCAAAGCCTAATCAGTGGTTTGTCTAAGAGTTTTAAAGAAACTGTTTCCTTCTCTCTTGGCCCTCTCACATCCAAACTATCAGTTGATCTGAATCAAGTTCGAGCAATGTTGAAAGAGGAGATTGGTTCTATTTCAACCAGTGGATTTGTGGACTCATCAGAGCCGAGTCGAGTGGTGCTTTCTACAAGAGATTCTGCGAGAGAAATAATGAAGATTGTTAAAGATTATATGAGAGAAGCCTCTGCCTCTCAGGAAGCCATAAAGAACAAAGTGGATCACTACTTCACCAGAATTTTCACCAAGCATCAACTCGATCACCACTTCAAAATGATGTTGGAAAATATGAAGCTACCCCCAGTAACTCAAGCTTTTAGAGAACAAGTGAGCAAACTAAGAGAATTGACTCCTGCCTTGGAGAAATTCATGGAGAACAAAGATGATTTCATCTCTGCTATGGAAAGAGGAGGAGGAATTATTATGGATTTTAGAAATCTACTGCTGCCCTTCTTTCATGTTGATGCCAGACCAGTCATCATACCTCCTGCTTTGCCTGCTTCTGCCTCAGCTGCTTCTACAGTCCAGCTGACTCCTGCTCAAGCTATTCTAAGCCTCACACCAATGATCACACAAAGATCTACAACCTACAGGCCTGACTCTGTGTCAGTGGCCCAACCTCCTTTAATCTTTTCTGGCATTCCCAATCCTTCACCTGAATCCTCACCACCCGAACCTTCTACTGATCCCAAAGGCAAATCTCACGTGGAAGTGGTGGAATGATCCAGTGGACATGATTTTTGATAGGAATTCATTTTTATTCTGTTTCTGTACTTTTTGACTACTCTAATATAGAAGACCTCCTTTTACTTCTCATGTTTTATTTGTCTCCTATATATATATATGAATTCCCACTTTTTGATTATCACAAAGGGGGAGAACCATTTTATGGGAGAATAATAAGGGGGAGAACAAACTGAGAGAATGAAAAATATTTTCAATGGAGAAAAATAAGGAATAAGGGGAGACACATTACCCTTTTTTCATTTTTACCTCGGATACCTTATGTCTATTTAGTACCTTATGATTGTTACCTCTGATAACTTATGTCGGTATCATACTATTTCTATTATCTCTGATGCTATTTTCTCTGAGAAAATTATTTTCAATATTATACTCTTTACTATTATATTTTCACTATGTTAAATGCCCATATCATAAATTGTGATTATCAAAAAGGGGGAGATTGTTGACCTCACCTGTTTTGATAATCTCAATCATGTATTCATAGGTGTTGAAAATCCCAATTATGTTTTCATTCTCTATGATATTTTTAAGTATCATTGATCTATACTTTAATTCTTTCACATCTGTGATCAAACCAATAATAATTTGTAAAATAGTCTTTGGAAAATGTTAATCCTCATTTATCCATGTTCATACAAGTTATAAATTAATTCTAACACAATCGGATGTGGTTTCCATAAAACAGATAAGTAATCTGCCTATAGCTACTGATAAAGAGCTACCGGTAACCAGTCTACCGATAGACTTAGTCTACCGACAGACAGTCACCGATATACTTAACACAGAGCTACCAATGTACTTATAAATGTAAGCTACCGACTTACAGATAGCTACTGATACAAATATAGAGCTACCGGTGTAAGTATAAAAAGCTACCGATGGAATAAGAGTCACCGATGGACGAAGCTACTCACAGACTCACAGCTACCGATACAAGCATGAAGCAACCGATGCATGGAGCTACAGATGCATGGAGCTATCGACGCATGCAGCTACCGACGCATGGAGCTACTGATAAACAAAGTCACTGATACAAGCATGTAACAACCGACGCATAGAGCCACCGATAGAGTCAAAGAAACTAATGACATTGAGCTACCGATGTTCAAGCTACTGATGTTCAAGCTACCGATGCTGATTACCTACCGATCACTCGACTCACTGTTTTATTTTCTTTATTTATCTTTATCTATCTAACGGTCATATCATACATTTTAATGATTTGACATATATCTGATAAAGGTTGTCGGATGTCAGGAATCCGTACCTCGTACCTGCAGAAAGGAAATCTTTTATGTCCCCTGTTGCACGTGACATAAATACATGAAGACTCTTCTAAAGAGAAATGTGATGATACACACAGAGACAAAGAAGACATACGATATACTCAATAAAATCTCTGTGCATACAAGAAGAACCAATCAAGAACACAGAGAAGCTCATATACAATCAAGACTACTCGAGAAGTGTTCTGTGCATACAAAATAATATCGAAGAGCTTCATCGACTACATTTTTTCACTCTGTGAACCTGGAGCATACGACACTCTGTTTCTCAAACAGAAACGAGAAGAGGACTTAGACTCACTTCTGATCGAATCCAAAGGAGTCCAGAGCTACACTGAAATCACCAGAACCACTTCTAAACTCTACATCTCTTGTCCTGTGATTTATTACTATACTTTTCGAGCAGTGTGTGTTATCTGCTGTATCTAACACATACACTGTCTCCTGTACTTTAACTGGAGGATTTGTAAATCCTTACCAAACTCTTTCATTCTTTCTTACCCACGAAGAACAGTGGTAGAGGTCGTGTGTGACCTGGACAGCTGGTTGCTGTTGTACTGTTTCCCACGAAGAACAGTGGTAGAGGTCTTGGACCTAGACAGTTGTAAACTGTTGAACCCCGATCCAGGGTGTGGATAATTTTTATATAAACTTTTGAGAGGACTAAGTCTCGGCTTGAGACTGAACCTCTTGGTTACATTGTTGTGACATCTCTTTCAAAGTTTTATTCCACTGCTAACCACTTTAAAACCAATACTATTTTTAAAGTTACTTTGATAATTAAATTAGCATGTGTTTATGTTATGTGTAGATTAGTAAGTTAGTTTCAAAAGATAATCACACACTCCTGTGTTGATTAACTGGGAATTAATCAATCCTTGAGAATCTGACAGAACCTCTACTTTAATATAAATTCACTACAGTTTAATTTATTATTTTATTTGGGGTTCTTTAAGACACTGTTTTTAAATACAGAAATTTTAATTGGTACTCAATTCACCCCCCTCTTGAGTAAACCACTCCGACCAACAATTATATCTACATCCACTAACTATATAATATATAGGTATACATAATAATATAATATTTTTCCCCAAGAATTATGTAATAATGAGACACAAATCATGTTAATTATATATATCAAATTCCCAAGATATCAATTATATGATTATAGACCGACTAGGTTAATGAACACAAAACATGTAATTTACATAGATGGAAGAGTACCTCCCATGAACATTATACAAATATTGGATTATATTACTTTATACTCACATAGTTATGACCATAAAATTATTCAATCTATCTCATTTAATGGAAAAAATTATTCGTTCTAGATAACAAGAATAATTCCATTTGGGCTATACCTGAATTGATGGTAAATATATATACTCAACCACACCCTAATTAGAATAGTATCAAGGATATCAAAAAAAATGCTACCAAATTACAGTAGTGATCATAATTTGTGTCATTTAAACCATAGTTAATTAATAATATATACGAAACATACATCTTTATTATACTAAATATATTATCTAATACTCCATATGGTATACATAGTGGATTATCTAGAATATAGAACTCTGTTTACGTCTCACAGAAAAAATTATATATAAAAATATATAACCCAACATATAATAATTTTAATTTTGTATTTCAACCTGTAATACTCTATGATGAAGATTTATTAGGTTTACCTAAATGGTTTTCTATGAGTGGTTAGTTATCTTTTTTCTTTGAGAATTTATGTGGGAAAAATTATTGAGTCATTAATATGTGACTATATTTTCTATAACATGTTATATTTAATATATATAGAATCTGTTACTAATTTTAACAAAACTATACTTTAGTTATAGTTTAATTATATCTCAAATTATGGAACTCTAGAGGGGACAGATGTTTGTTATAAATTTAATAGTTTGTTAAAACTATTACATCACTCTATAATTCTTGTTATACATCTATTTGAATATCGAATAAATACTCTTACTAAAATATTTTTTGTGTAACAACTTTAAATAAATCTTTTTTGATGAATGGTTATATTAGGATTCATGAAATTCAATTTTAAATATTTTAAAATAATTTCAAACTTAATTACTTAAAACCCAATGTTATAATTTTTGTGAATTTTAATTTCTTAAATACATATAACAATTTATATGTTTATCAATATCAGCTTAAAAAATTAAAATATAAAATTTACTTTGAGATTATTTGGTAGAATATTTTATATATAAGTCATTAGGACAAGATAATCCATTAATAACATCTTGAAAACTATTCTAGGATATAATGTGACCTTTTATTTTAATTTAATTAGTAAAATGATTTATTTATGACAATATGAACTTCTATAAAATTAAACACAATATAACTAGTATCTTAGAAAAAAATATTCTATAAAATATATTTTTAACTCAAAACCCCTGTTTGGAGATAAAACTTAATTCCTTTACAGAAATATTTTAAAATTAAACATTTTACGACAATATATTATATTGTATTTTATTTAATTCCGGTAATCTTTTAAAAACAATATTTTATATTATAAAAACATATCATTTATTGGGATGTGAACTTTTTAACTCATATTTCATAAAATAATATTGATTAAAAAACTTTTATCCAATGTAAAACTATTTTCATCATTATATTTTTCATACTATTCGATAAAAAAAGATGAATCATAATTCATGTGTGTAAATTCTAAGATATTATTTTATCCATAACAACCAATATTAAAAAACAATTCTAATCACAAATTGTAAATGAGATAAAATTAATAATACTTTATTTGAGACTTATATAGGATTTTATTTAATACATGGTAGTCTAAATGCATAAATAGAATCTTTTTCACTTCAATTGAGTAAAAAACACAAAAAATCATTAATAATTTCAATAATTTTAAAGTCATAAACATTTAATTTTTTTAATTATATAATTTTATTAATATAACCTAAAAATTTAAGGAATTGATTTCCTTGACATTAATAAATGATATGGTATCTTCACAAATTTTCATTCACCAATTCACATATTTTGGGAAATTTAATTTCCATTGTTAAATTTTACCATAATTGAAAAGCCTCCCCTTTTTATTGAAACCTAATTTATTCTATAATAACCCAAGAGGACTATTAGATATTATAATACTTATCATCTTCGATTTATAATTCTATAGTATCAATACAACACTGGATCCTAGACATCAAACATTATACTCACTTATCATCAACATATTGTGGGGGATGGGTAAAAGTTTATCAAAAATATCCAAATTATTTATTCTTTTCAATAATTATTGATGAATTATGTTCATAATAAAATCAATAAATAAATGAAACCATTGTCACACAAAATCATTATCATACTTGGTTAAATTGAATAAATGATAAATGATTGATATTACATGAATCATTTATCACACAAATAATTCGTTTAAAAAAATTAAAAAATCAATATTATGATTCCCTTAAGAAATAATATTCATTTGTTAGGAAAGTTAAATAGTTGGATTATCATGAAATAGTTTCTCTGAAAAATATAATATTCTTTATTGTTTACGAATGTTACTTGAATTTCTAAATCAGTCTTATAAATTTCTTAAATGAATAAAAATATTATCTATAATTGATTTCAATGTCTAATATGACAGTATTGCTCTATTGTCTCTACTAAAATGTTATTATAATATGTTTATCATATTACAGAATAACTGAATATGTATTTATTTTAAATATTATCCCAAAAAATGTTGAAATTTTTTTGTTACATAGATTCCATTAGCAAGAGAAGATCTGTTTTACAATATGATGTATCCTAGTAAAGCTCATAACATAAGAAATGAATCTATCTGAAAGATAATTATATCAATCATATCACATATGAATCATAGATTTTTGAGAAGGTAACTCTTTACGCAATCTCTCATATTGATTTATCACAAATATATTCATATAAAATCCTAATCATTGTTGTTTTATAACAATCTATATCCCAATCTTAGCCGATTAATAATCAGCTAATCATTAAGTTTTCAGATATCATTTTTTCCTTATACCAGATAGTCCCTATGAACTGATCATTGACATGACTTACATATTTTAATGATCGATTTCTTAACAAGAGTTCATATTCTAATGATTCTAACACATAATATTTAAATATTCTTTATAAATTTCACCATCATTTCTCATGAAAATATCTCATTTTGTTCTACTTAAAATCTTTTATGTAATGATTTACATGGTATTTAATATAAAATAATTCATATTGAAAATATTTGATATGCATGAAAATTATAAAATGAAATAAATATAAAATTATTTATATAAGTACATTATATAAACTAAATAATATGTTTTACATTTTATTTAACCCATGATAAATTTTACCATCACTCTTTTGGAATGGATTAAATAAACATCCATATAAAGAAATTGATATAAAAAGTTCATATAATTATTTATGAATATTTCAGAAATAAATATAAACACTTTTTTATTTATCATTATTTCTTAATCTATGAACACTTTATATATTTACATTTTATATAAAACATCAAACCTTGATCAGATCCACCTAAAATATTTTTGCGTGTTTTTAAGAACCCCATTGAATTTTTTAGACCAAAAAGACAAATCAGCTAGGTTTATCACAAAATAAATGGCATAGTTTTTCTTGGGTGAAAGCTATTTGAAATGAAAAAAAATATCTGTCAATTGATTTCTCAGTTTTGTTTCTGAATTGTTTTTCAAAATGTATATTTTTAAACCCATAGGGTCATTTTATGCTACTACATCAAATTTCTACTCAGAAAATAATATTACAATACTATATTAGGTTGTTGGTTCGATAAACCATGATAATTTAATATTATTAGTGACATTCTATTTTGGAAATACATCTATGAATACTTTTCATAAACCCATATATAGTTTTAAAATTTTCATAAAACCACAATTTTTCTCTTACAGCTATAATTGTGTTATTAAAAACTCAAGAACCTTGACTCTATTTAAAATAAATACCATGGTGTTGGAAAATCATATTTCCTTATTTTATTCATATATTGATAAAATATCTAGAAGATATTGGTATTGAACCTAATAATAATGAAGTTTTTTATGGGGTATAACTCTTTTCCAAAAATAATAAAAAAAATCATCCCAAACCAATTATTTTTGAAGATCGGCCCATATTTTTTAATTAAATAAAATAAATCATTAATTTCTATATTTTCCTATAACAATCTTGTTTATCCGCGATTATTATATACGAGATTAATAGGCATCATTGAGAAGAATATAATAGACTACTTTATCTTAAGGAATCCATGGTATTACTAAATCACAAAACACATGAGAATGATATCATCTTTAGTACGATCTTCTATAAAAATTTTAAAACTATGGAAAAAGAAATAGAGAAGTAAAGCTTTATATATTATAATTTTTTACGGATCAAATAATAGTATCAAACACACCAGTAATCCTAAAGCATAATCCTATTTATATGCCGATCATAAGACACTCCTTTGATTCCAAATTTTTATCAAAACACTTTAATATTAAATTAAAATGCATCATAAAATTTTATTATGTTAAATATTTATTCAAATATCATATAATTTTTAGGATCAATTGGGTAATGTTTTATCAATTAATTTGATGTTCAAATTACAGAAACCATTTTCACTTGATTCCTCTACAAAAAATCATCTGTAATACTTTGATAAATAGGATGAATTATTTTTCATCACATAATATATATGAAACCATGTAATAAACTGAGACATTTTAACCCTCAATATATTACAGACTAGTCCAATAAAATTCAATATTTGGTTTATACCCCCCAAATAGTTTTTTCACATTTAGTTCTTATTCAAGTAATATATATTTTAAATATCATATTTTAAAAAAATCCTATTCAAGTTTCCCATTCAATAATAAAACTATTCATGGTTCAACCTAATCTATACCACTATAAACCATAAAATATAATAAAATGAAATGACATAAAATAAAACAAACCAATTCATAAATAGAAATACGAAACCAAATAATAAGGAATATCTTATGTTATATCAAATAGTAAATAAATACGTCATAATTATTATTTCACCAATAACATATTGAATAAAACCACAAAAAAACATTATTCCATCTATGGTAGGTCATGATCCCATGTTAGGGTTACACATTATAATATATATTTAATGAATCAACTAAACTATTATTTTCTATTTATATACCCATTCAATATATTTCCCATGGATTTTCAAAAATACTATTGTGGGCTGTGATGATATTTCCAATTTCATTTATCAATAACATTTCTAAATCCTAATATGATATTGTAAAATTTAACCATGGAAACCTCATAGCCTAAGATATATGGGTGTAATCCATCCTTACATTTAGTCATTACAAAAAATATATCTTAACACACTTACTATATACACATGGTATTACATCATCCAAAAGATACAATCATATGCTAATCAAGTGATGCCATGGAAAATATTTCATATATAATGATAGAGTCTAGTGTGACCTATGGAATGCATATAAATATAACAGGGTCCACTAATTAGTGGAATTTATAAATAATAAATATTGGGTACACTACAAACTTGTTATTATAAGAAAACCATAATAGGTATATAACATGAAAATAAAATCTCATAACAAGTTTATGGAATTTTAAAATGAAGTGATATGCATAAAAAATAAAATATAAATGCATGATATATCATATTAAACTCATGAAATATCATATATAACATGCATAAGGAGGGATAATCAATATGGATGATGATATGAAAACATTGATAAAAAATAAAAATAATATATAGAGTCAGCAATATTCAATCATGAGCCTTTACAAAGTACTATATCTACAACTCTATTAGGTTACTCCCTCTCTATGTTAATCACATATATAAAGGGGAATAGAATAAATTATAAGATAGAAATTATATTTTTTTCAAGATAATAGATGTGTATGTGTAGGGTGTGAGTGCAAACCAATATAGGAATCTACCATAGGAACCCATAAAATATTCAATAATATATTTAGTGACTGTATTCTGAATATTTTATGAAAATAATTAACACGTAACATATAATATACCTATAATCATGTCGAGACATTATGTGAATTCTCAAATACCACGTCACTCAATTGTTCTTACTTTTATATGTTTTAGAGAATTATTCTTGTCTATAATAATTTATACCAATATGGTGATCAAATTTTCAGGGTGGTCCGACTATCCTTACATTAGAACCCTTATAATGGGAGATGAATTGAATATAACTACCTTCTAGGATAACACATTTTTGGTATTGTGATAAATGACCTTGCTTCCTTAGCATAATAATTGATCAATGAAAAATTACATTGTGGTCCAATAAAAACCTCAATCAGGGATCTATAATTTAGGGTCACCCATAAAAAATAATAGAGGGAAGGTTTCACAATATCGGCCTTCAAATTCCATATAATATGAATAAATTTAACAAAACACACTATATATTCGATGAAATGTTGGATAAAACCAGAAAAAATTTATAATAGTAAAGACCATTGTCAACTTCATGCTTTCTGCATTAGGATAGTCATGGTAACAAAATTGGTAAAACACATGGACTGCACAAAAAATTAAATTTTCTCATCAAGTATGTAAAACAACTAGTTCTTCATATATTTTGACCCATTATACACTAGATTTTTTTCCCAAAACCAAACAAAGACCATCACACATAGTCCCTTAGGACCTAAGCCATATCCAAATGTTTCATTACCAATCAAAATATAATCATATATGTGGTTATTATTAGATTTATAGAATTTAACTCAAAACAAAAAATTCAATAACCATATCAGTATACCCTTTTCTACATCCTTATATCACAAACCCACTAATGGTTCCCCTATGGTGATACCTTTATAGATCATCAATATATCTAACAACTATACGTAGGACTTACCATTGAGATGTATCATGTCATAGAATACATATTTAATTAAATTTGGTACCGAATTACCCAATAATTCCATAAAGGATGATTTTAAAAACATTATGGTGATCATTTTGTTGAAAAAATATCTAAACAATATTATATACCCCGTTAAATTGTCCTTAATATCCCATATATAGTATCCTAAATTTTAAGTCACTCCTTGAGACCTTTTTACTGTCTACCTCATTCTTTTAATAAAATTCATCCCTCATGATGTTATTTAAATGATTCTGAAATTAAAAATCCCACTAAAGAACATCTACATTAATCCAAATTGTTTTTCACAACTTTTATACTCTTTCAGTCTCTATTCAGAGAACCCTAACCCTAACAGCCATAATCACATACCATAAATCAAATAAAATATGAAAATATATTACTTAACATAGAAGGGTCCATTAACATCAATATATAAAATTTTATCGCCTCCAATATTTATGGTTTATATTATTTTCTGAAAACAATTCAATGAATTTTACAAATGGGTCAAAATTAGGGATTTCCACATGAACATATGAATGTTGGATGAAATAGGGAACCTAAACATATGTATTACCATATCCTCAGATGGAGAAGTCTATTACCATAAATTATTCATTTATAAAATTATTGGTGGAGTGTTGATAATGAGAGGAATATTAGAAAGATAGAGACTGATGAAAGGGAGAGATCCCCTACATGGCTAGCTAGTGGAAATGAGGATTGGTGGGGAAATTTTAATTAACAATGGCCCTATAATCACATTAAATGCCCCAAAATATTGTAAAGTATAATGTATACCATTATATTCGTTTTATAATTCAAAAAAAAATTCTAGAAATTGATTCCCAATGGATTTCTAAGAGGCTTATGTGAAATAGAAGTGTCTAAATTTCCAATTCAAAACACAAACATATTTTAGTAGCACTACAACAACATTTCAGTGAGGTTCGTTGTAACCAAATAAAGTGTATTAACAAACTAAAAATTATAAAATCACTTTGGGTCTTATTATCCCACTCACATTTCATCAAAACTCCTTAATAAATCTATAAAAATTTATAATCACTACTGGAAAAGGAACCTATACCCACAGTTCAAAACTGTAGGAATAGAAACCAAAAACCTGGTTATAAGATATACCCATATTTTTAGGAACTCTAGGGAGATTAATCATATTAATATATGTAAGATATACCCATGGTTTTAAAATTCTATACCAACAGTTTCAAAACAATTATAATAGGTGTGTGCCACCATGCATATGAGTTTTAAAAAATCACTGCTAGAGAGATTCGATCCCTGGGATACAAGTATACATTTAATGGATCTTACAACTACTCCAAATTTTCTTATAGGTATATAATTATATATTTAATTATATATATTTATGTTTACGATGACTATATTTGGAAAAAATGGTAATAGGTGTTCCTGCAGATTTTTTTCCCATAAAAATATGTTTCCCAACATAATGATAGAAAGCTATACCCATTGTTTTGAAAAAATGTGGGTATATTCATGTCCTCTACACATGTTTTTTTGTATAAATATAGTTATAGATCTTGAAAAAATATCTATACATGTGGTTTTTGAAAACCATGAGTAATGGTTATACCAATACACAAGGTTTTTGCAAGAACAATGTGTATAAGTCTAGAAAAACACTCTATACCCATGATTTTTGAAAATCCATGGGTAGAGGAGATAATTTACAACCCATACCAATGTTTTTTCAAACCCAGGGTTATAGGTTCTCGTCCAATACCTATACGCACGTTTGTAGAAAAACTATAGCTATAGGGCTATTTTCTGGTAGTAAAATGGCTTCCCCTTAGCTAAAATACCAAAATTAAAATTCACACTAACTCAAATTTATTAAATTCATCACTATCCCATAAATTCAAAAACACATGAGGGAAAAAGTCATTATACAAAAACCACTATACAAGCTCTTGTATCCAAGAATAATATTATTGAATAAATTAAATTTTTATTCATTAACTAAATTTAAATAACACCTCATATTCCCAATTTCAAACAATAAATAGACCTTCTATCTATAAACCCAGTGTTTATATAAAGTATGTACCCTAAAATCTTCTCACCCTAATTCATAAGATGCATCCACTTTTTCAATATGGTCAATATTATAAAAATTCCACCTTACACCACTAACCATGTGGAAAAATAGTTTTTTGTTCCTTCACAACATTATATTTCTTGGAAATTTCTCTAATCTCATACACTATAGTGACAATTTAATATTTTTATCACATTGATAAAATGACATATACTTCATGAAATCACCTAACTATGCACACCTATGTTTTAACATGACTGAAAAATTAGTGCAATTAATTGACTCTCAATTTTATAATCTTAACATTAAACTATCTCTATCACTATTAGAGTACTAAAATTACTCTAAATGACATTAATCATTATTTACATCATATTATTTACCACCTAATATAACCGTACATGAAATAATCGATTGATGATAGTGTTTCATTTACTTAGGATCTATATTTAATTCAACTTCTTTCACTCTGTATACTAGGGAATTCCTCAATCACTCCACACCAGTTTCACATAAAAGACACCCTTTAGGATCACTAAAATGCACCATGAGTGAGGTTTATACAACTATGTGATTGATTGGATGATATTATCCATAGGACTATCCAATTTTTATTCCATACTCATTAATCAAACTAAAATCCATTTTTAGCTAAGTATTGTCCCTTATGAGACATTCATGTATTATACAAAAATACTCATCCGCACCTCATAAAAGGTTAAAATGATATCATGGTGCTTTAGGACACAATGTTATGCTATCACCCAAGATAGATCATTAGAACACTCTTGTATTGTAAAAAATATATCAATCAATAAACATAATTATGGTCTTTCCACTATATTAGTTCCTTCCATTTTAGACTATACCTTGTCCCATGAGATGTTCCATAATTCTCATTGATATCCCTTCCCCCCATTAATAAATTTACTCTTTTAATTTACTGTTAATAAATTTATACTAGCTTACACATCATCCTTTCACAAATTTTTTTGGTTATCTCACCTCATTTCAATACATATAGTGGTTACAACTCATCCACCACATGAGTTGACATAATGAACTTCTTTAAGAACCTGATAAACCCTGGGTCATTACATAACAATTCAATAGATATTTTACCCCCCTCATTAGAATCATATCAAGTTGGATATATTATTTAGACATAGTATATTAAAATGAATTTTATATAATCTATAGGGAAATCATGGAGTCCCAATTTCCTACGTAACTACATTTCAACTCTCATGTCCGTGAGTCCCACTCGAATCTTATAGACCCAACACACGCACTAGATTAATTAAATCCATGCATTGGAAGGTATCTTATACTATTGTCATGTATTTCCAATCACCCTCACAGTCTTAAAATAGAGTTCAATTGTGTACATTTACTTTTTACCACATGGAAGAATAGAAATTTGATATCTATTATCACAATGTTTCTTGATATTCATTGATTTCTATCCAATTTTCCATGACTAGTATCCATTCCTCAACAATCAAACTATAAAACATAACTCATTATTCCATGATCAATTCCAAATTAGTCCGGAGATTTATTTCCTAATAAATTGACCATGTATTCCATTCATATCAATCACATCCCATTAAATAATAGGAAAATTTTCATTCTTATTATATTTATTGAATTACCCATAGTGAGAGAAAATTCATGATCACACATTTTCCATGCTTTTTTAAATGTCTGAACCATCTACCAATGCTCAATTTATCATAGGTTATAAATTTTATATGAATCCTATAATTATTGACATTATCTCACCCCCTATAATGGGAATTGATAAAAAAACTAGTTCCCATAATGAACAATCATCGATGATTGCCCAACATGTTTAGGTTTTAACATTATCCTTTTAACAAACCATGACTCATATCAATATTCATTCTTGAATAACTCTATGATAACTTCCCAAAAAACTAGTATAGGAATCAAACTGATCCAATAATAAAATTATGACCATATATCATATTTTTATGATTTCTATACTCATTAAACAAAGAGAATCCCCAAATCATTTCTGCTACTATATAGAATGAGATTGAACTTAAAAATCAAATAATTTAAATATCCATTCACTACACATGAATAAAATATTTCTACTAATATATACACTTTATATCTATTCCTATTCTAACCCACCATTTGGTATTTATGATACAACATACACTTAGATACTCTATTATAATCAAATATTTAACACGATGAAATAAATAATTATTTCTATAAATATTTATCATTCCCTTAATAAGATACTTTTGGAATCTATAAATAATTTATTTCTAATGTTTCAATTAATATTAACCACTTATATTTTTTATTATGTGTCAATGATCCTTTTTCAAAACCATTTTCCAAAAACCATTTTTAAAAAATCATTTTTCCATTAACACAAATTCAACCAGTTATCATATAAATAAATGTTACATATATGATTAATACACATATTCTGCTTTCCACCGTGGGTATGGAGAGAAATAAATATTATAAAACCAAAAAATTATACTTTAATAAACAAATAAACTTTTACTATGAAAATAAATTACCAAAATATTACATCCCTAGTAACTTGTATCTTTTACTATGAAATACTTATTGAAGAAAAATATTGGTATCTATTATATTTTCTAAACACATCAATTGAAATCTACATTTCATTGAAATTATAAGAAAATAATTCAGTTAAAATTACATCACATCATTTCTGAATGCCTTATTATGGGTTTTCTAATAATAGAATGAGATCTACATTATCTTATGCATGTCTTCATATATGTCTGATGATTCCGAATATCGGTGATCCTCTATAATAATCATATGGGAGACTATACCCTAATATAACATGAATAAAATAATATATAATTAATTTAACATTAATAAAAATAATATCATAATATTCATAAGGAATTTTATTATGTAGCTTTAACCATGATAAATAATATATACCAACAATAAAAATTAAATAAATAACTCTTGTAAAATCATATTTAGAGGGATTTAACACTAGTTAGATCATATATATAGGTATAAGAAAATAATTAAAAATAAATAAATGGTGACTTCACTACCCAATCACAATCCTTCCTCCTTAACCCCATCAAGATATTAATGTTTGATCTCCTCTAAAATGGTCACTAGACTAACTGATATGATTTCCATTAATTGGGAACTTCTACTGAGGTTTCTAGGAATGGTAAAAGTATAAATAAATTTGGGAATCACCAACGGGTCCCTTAGAATATTTTTTAATATATTAAGGGATTTTATTCACAAATAAGTAAAAAAAATAATTATTAGTATTATCACAACATTCCAATAATCAAGTTGATACCACATGTTCTATCGAATACAATAGGAAACTTCACCTAACCAATATCAAGAAATAAAAAATAATCAAACAAGTATTAATAAATTCCCACAAATATGTAACCCTAGTTTCTATATCCCTAAAACATCCTTAGGATAATATTAAAAAATAGATATGGAAAAAATCAAAAAATATAGAGATATCTTATAGGGGGAACACTGAGACAAAACATTGAGTCCTAATCAGATAAGTTTATTATGTGAAAAACTATGAGAGGGTTCCATGACATCATGGTCGGGACCATAGAATCTACGGACGTCGAAGGAGGAACACATTTCAAGGTACTTGGAGATTGACACTCAAGTCCCATAGTATCTAAATCAACAAGAAAATATTATATGGTTAGTACTTTTATACCTTGGTGAACCCCCGAAAACATAACAATAGTTGTGATCACCAAAACCTCTATACCCACTACTTTGAAATAGCTTGTATAACCAAACATAACAAAAACTTGGCATGCATAACCAATTCATATCACTTTTTAGATACCTAATATATCCAAGTCAAACACTATCATATCCCTTTATACTTGGCTCATTAATCTAGTATGTGACATAATATATTCAAAATACGTCCCCTAAATAAATTATTTTTCTGTCTATACTCTACTAAATAAGTTGTTACCTCATAAATTATGATAATAAAAACCAATCAAATATCTCATCATACCCAAGGATGGCTACCTAACTCAACCATTTTGAAAAAACATTATATCCCAATATAACATTACAAACCAAACATAAATCACCTCCATGGTGATTAAAACATTCATGTTATATAACAAATCCAAATCATTCACCAATCAGGTTGGATATCAAATCCCCAAAAGTAACCCACCAACCTTATTTTAGGTATAAATCCCTCCAAATAATATTATGTTATAAAAGGATTTATCCTAAATTTTTATGCCATAATTCCCCTAAATTATCTATTAAATTTGAACTAGAGTTCTATGAACCGAAAACCCTCACTTAGTCTCTAACAGTGTACATATGGTGAAATCATATTCAAACATAAATATGCATAACTACTCTATGTATTAATTCTCATTGGGTAACACCAAGGATTAAAAATATTATCATGACTAATTTAGTAACCAAGTCACCATTAATCCATTTAGTTTATATTCTAAAGAATATGTATGGTAAACCTTTTACCAATCCAATAACTGAAAGTAAAATATTAAATAACCCCTTATCACTCTCCCAAAAATCCCATCCTAGGATGCTCATAGTTTATCCCACTTATGATGACTCATTTGGGTACTTTATTACTTATCTAGCATAGATTATTAATTGTGAAATCGTCATTAAGTGATCCTAAATGCACCAATCCTTTTTTATATGATTTAATTGACCCTAATTGTCTTTACCCAATTTATCACAAATTTCTACACCATTTCACCCTTTATTAGTTTAACTCTTGCCTAAATTTCCATGAACATATAAGATATTATAAAAAAAATATTTCATAATAGGTAACATACCACCCACATCAACATATTCCCAGTTATCCCCTTTGTAATATATTCTCAATTTATCCATGTTCCCCATAAATTGTGGAATTTGAAAAAATAATACAATTTAGGAATTTCTCCTTAAAAAATACATGATAATTGAAATTATAATAAACCATTGTTCATACAATATCCTCATTTATATGACCCCCTATCATATACACTTAATTGATAATTAAAGAGATATAGTACTGAGAGGGAGGAAAATATTTTTTGATACTTAGAGAAAAGAGGGGAAGTGAGTCCCCTGTTAATAAAATAGAGGAAAAGAAGAAACATGGTGGATAAACCAATAAAATATTCCATAGAATGAATAATATTTTCTAAATTTTATATGTTGTTTTTTTCCACCACCTGATACCCAATAGACACAAAAAAGAATGTGATTTTCATGGTCTAATCATCCTAAAGAGTTCTGTTCTGGAAGGAACTATGTGACATCTAGAATTCCTCCCTGTGTGTTATAGGGTTATGAATATGTGTGACAGCATATTTATATTGTGGGGAGTAAATAACTTTTATCACATCGTAATAAATTATTTTAAAAAATTAAAACAAAAATTAGTGGTTTATAAATATAATATATACATTAGATAGAAAATACTACCAGAATAAAATGGCATGATATAAAAAATTTGAACCATTTAAAATTTTAATATTGTGAAAAATAAAACAAACTTATTTACTGAAATTTCAATTAATATGTGTTATCCATAATTATAATGTATTGGGGATATTAATAAAATATTGTTCTAAGGATCTACTTGGTCAAATATTCCATTTATAGTTATGGATTTAGCTCAAGTAATAATAAAATATATATTTACATTGTATGAATTCCAAATTATGATGTTGGGATACCCATCAAGGTGAATAAAAATTGTGTGATTAATTTAATTAGTTTTCCAACACTTATTGTTTCCCTAAATAAATATTTCATATATGGCTGTCATGAAAATATTTTCATGAAGTAAAATAACGATTAACATAAAAAATAACATCATCTATTCATATGAATCCATAATAATGAGGTAAAATTTCTTATATTTCTTGTTTTTTAATTGGATGACAATTCCATGATATGATCACAACATTATGGTGAATGAGTTATCAAAAATATACAACTATAGGTTAATATTTTATCTGTATGTAATAAAAATGAGGGTTATTAAGTTTACACTTTAATATTAAAAAAGGTAAAATGATGCATCACCATGATAATATCAAGGGAAAATGATTTATAACTAATTTACATACTAGTGTGAGAAATGTGTCATTGTATAATAAGAAATATTGATTAATGTATCACTGAATATTAATCTTTGGTGAATAATAGAGAGATGTTAAATATTAGTAATCTTCAATCTACAAATATATCTAGACTAATTTAGGTTAAACACGTGTATCTTCATATGAATATATTATAGAAACCATTACTAGTTGAATGATTTGGGGAAGAGTAAATGGTTTTCTTTTAAAAAATTATTGTATATTAAATCTAACTAATTGAATTTGTTAATGTTCTCAATCTTTTAAACATTTTATGATAGCCTCACCTCATGTGAAAAAAAAAATTTATGAAGTATATAAGCACAATAATTTTTAATTTTTTTTTTGAAAATACTATAACATTAAATATTTTTCATAACCTCCAATATAGATTCTCTACTATCATCAAAAATTTTTTCCAACCAAGGAATGCCCAGTCCTATCAGCAATGCATCTGTTGTGTTTTCTTCAAAAATGTCCTCCCAACATAGAATCCATTGTGTCCCCATGGATTATATAATATAATATAAGATACATAAAATATTTAACAATAACGATTCAATAAATAATGACATGAAAATTTTAATAAAATTTCATTTACCAGAGTAGATCGATCAGTAGGTATGCACCTGTCTAGAATTCATAAAAACCAGTGAAAACCAAAAGGGATTACTATAATTGTTCTAAAAACCACTTAGATATTGAATGATATGAGTCCTCCACCACATTTTGAATACTAAATAGATATTTTTTATTTCCAATGAATGATCTCTTGTATTTAGCATCATTTATCTCTATGATAATTTTAGTTATCCGGATATCAAAAATTATCATAAATCTCTCCATTATTGAACATCAAAATTTCAAAATGAGGAACTTATAAATATTGAAATAAAAAATTAATTATTGGTTTATTGGTTTTAGGGTATCATTTCATATTTAATATCCCATAATTTTATGAAGGATTTTTTTATTATATATGATTTGGGAAATATAAACGACCATAATATCTTCATTAAACAAATACATCCATAACTGAATGAAATTTCATATTGTTATTTTGACTTATACTAGAATATTAATCCTTATTAAAAACTATATTTCTTTTTCTTTTTCTCATATTAAATCCATTTAAATTTAAATAACCATTAATACTTGAAACAATTCATTTATAGCTGATATAATTACATATTACATCCATTGTGATATAGAATCATTAAACAAATACATCTTCTTTCATCCTTATAAATCTTATTAAATCATGATGATACTTATTATGATATATATTTTATTGAATTAAAAAATAACCTGACATCGATTGAATCATTATAGTTTGTTCTGCTTCATTGTTTATCTCTAATATTTACCAAAATCTCCCAAAATTATATCCCTTATGTAATTAGGGTGTTCATTGAAATTCCATTATGTTAATAAGTTATACCATTATGTAGGTAGTTTGGTTTATACATTATCCTTGTGAAATAATGAAGAAACGTAAAATATATAGTAAAATTCATGTAGTTCGTTAACCTCTCAACACATCACACAAATCTTCCCATATTCTATCAAGTGGTCAACCATTTAGTCAGGTGGTCGGTCATCATACTATGTGAACATACCGATACATGGTTGAAAGAATTTCTATAAATTTTTTCATGTGGTCATTTTTTGCAATGTGAGGATTATGATCATTCTACCTACATTGTAAAGTTTATATTTATCCTCATAATATACTTCAAAGAGTCATTTCTTATTCATTTTGATCATTTCATTATTTCAGATAGTGCATCATAGCATTCTCATAATCATGGAATGATCATGAGGTCTTCCATAAGATCATGGTAGGCAAGGCATACAAATGCCTAGGAGATTTTAAGGGTTTCATGACATAGAAAATGAGTCCCATATGAAAAATAATGTGATTTGATTAAAATTCATGGTGTGAACACATTATTTCAATATAATTTAGAAGAGATAGTTTTCCACCTATTAAATACTGTCCCACATCAAAATTTAACATTATGTACACTTCATAACATATATTTAGTCTTTATCGTTTATCAAGAATATTTTTAAATGTGTTTTGGTTCTCACCACATGGACTCCCTTTCCACCTTTCATGTGAGTGGATGAGAACCTCTATACACTGTGCACCGAGTCATGATCCTAAATGCCTTTGTTTGAACCCTCAGTGTGCTCTTCCCTTTGTATGCACATCCTCATAGCCTCTTGGTATAGATATATCTGGACGTGCAAGATTTTCTAGTAACCATAAGTGATTATGGTTGAACTGGTTCACATTAATAACCAAATATGAATAGTGATTTAATGAACTCAACAACCTAACAATTGGAAAAATGAACTTAAATTATGTTATACTCATAAATATTAATTCATTTCAAATTCATCTAGTATATTAAAAATATCCTTTCAAACTTCATATCAATTATTTGAGAAAAACATTTCAACACTTCATGTTTTTATATTCTAAAAATCTACTATTTCATAACAACATTAACACATGTATTTGTTATGAAGATATATTAAAAACCCAACTGATTTGATTTTGAAGATATATCAATAACAGTCACCAAAGAAAAATAAGCTCGTTTTTTTAGTTCTATAACCCATATTGGTGTTATTCCATATTGATAAAAAAAATTAATTTAATTGAAAAATATTCTACCCTTGGGTGTTTTCTATGAACCCCATGAAAAGATTATGTAAATTTTTGATCTCGTATTTTGTCACCCTTTCGATAATGAAATGAATTAGATAAATTTAGGGGTCTACATAACACTAATTCTTCCTTTAATAACTCTCACACACTCCCCTATTTTCAACATCGAATAATTGTCATTATTTTATTTATATAAGGACTACATAAAATATGATTCATAAAAAAGTTCCTAAAATTAATTTATAATAAATCAATGTGGGAAATAATGATGTAGAAAATTAGATATAAACAACCATGGTTTTCTATACATTCACTAACATTAGATATCATACTATGAAAATAAAAATATGCTCATTTCAATTATTGTATAAAATAAATTTTAGTAATAAACCATGTAACCTTCATATATCTCAAAAAACCATAAAAGTAGTTCATATACATTTTATTTAACTCCCCACTTTTCTTATGCTTTTAATAATTAATAATCCCCATTCATAAGTTTAATTAATGTAATCATAACAAGGGTTGTATGTTATATATAGATACCTCAAACCAGATTTTTTATGGTGATTTATAGGACATAGAAACATACATGTTATGATATTTTATTATCCTTATTCCATAAGTCTTTTCCCTTATAAGTGATGGATTTATATTCCATTATTTATGGTAGTTTGGAAACTCTCTAATGGTTCATTTTTTATTGATTTACACGATATGAAAACATCATGAATCTATTTCAAATTCCTATATGTTATTTCCAAAAAAAAAATTTAATAGGGAATAAGTAAGGGTCTCCTTGATTATTTATTATTAATATATCATATGATAGTTTAATCTCCTCTATATATTCTTCATCCATATAATATTTTGATAAGAAGTGCTCTCTTAATTGATAACAGACATCATAGATTCACAATTTATTTTTATTTCAATTTCACATTCTTCATGTGAAGTTTTCCTCATTTTCATAAGTATATACAAAACATCAATACCCTCTGATATCATAATCATCTTTAACATCCCTTCATGATACGGTATGATAGGAATTCAATGTTTTCTATTAGGCCTATTTTTATCACATATTCCCTACTAATTTGGATTTTCAATTCATTATATGTGGATGAATCCTCATGAGTATTGACCATATCTTCTTGAACAACTTTAATTCCATTAACATAAATATTATATTTACTTTTTTAATTTATTTAGTATTATCTTGTTAGTGAGGAAACATAATCAACTAATGTTTCTTTGATAACTCTTATTCTTTGGAATTCTCATATGACTTCTTGATTGGCATAACAATGCATGATTTGTTTCAATTTCAATAAGAATTTTCTTTCCTTTTAACCATAATGAATTTATTATTGAAATATAGTCATGAACTACGTGGATTTAAAACAATCTTGTCTACATCTTTTATACCATTACCCTAAATTTAAAAAATGATTTTGGGTGGTCAAATTTGGTGTGTTATTGGTCATAGATTATTTTCTCATAGTTCATATACTTATTTTCCCACCAATTCCCCCACCCTTCCAACTTTACACATCCCTGTAAATGAAATATTAAACGAAAATTAATATTATTTTTATATCTACATTCTAGAATACTGACAAAATAATTTGAATTAAGACATTCTATTTTGCTTAAAATATATGTCATGTATTTTGATTGAGCAATATTAACAAAAATTATGCCTTCTTTTTCATCCGATGTTGTAATATTTTTAACTTCCGTTTTTCATTTCATAGAAAAGTGTATCTCAACAATATTTTTGTTCTGTCCATATACATGATTGTTATTGATAAATAAAAAATTAGTTATAGTTGATCTTGTTTGAGATTTATAAGCACTAGACATTACCATATCCATATAACCTTTTATCTCTCCAGCTTGGGAGTATTGGGTAATAAGAAACGATTTTAGAATGTATTAGAATTAAATAATAGTACATACAATAACATGTGGTATACATAATATTGAGATTAAAATGAACTAGGAAACACTATGATGATATTATTATTAAAATAAAATTGTTATAACATATTAGTTAGTTGGCGAGTATGAATCAGAGTCCACAAATTATGAAATATGTTTAAAAAATCCTTAAAATATAATGATTAATGTCTAGGATATATTGAAAAATTATGAATGAAAATTCTAACCATAGTGGATATATTTTTTTGAAAATATGTTTTCATGTGAAATGTTCTTTTAAGAATTGTAAATAATTATAATTAATATAAATAAATTATTTTAATGAAATTTAGATATTTAATAAAATAAATTAACATTAATTTAATATTGGTTAATATTTAAAGAATAATTTCACTTCCAATATACATTTGCTTCAAAAATGGTTTCCAATTTATTTTTCACATTGATATTATGATAAATTTTTACAATATATAAATATTATTTTCCAATAAATGGACATAATTTTTGAAATAATTAAGTAAAAACTATAATTAATGTATGTTTTTCTATTTTATGAAAAGGGTAATTTTTTGACGAATAGTGAAAAATACAGATTTTGCAAAAACTGTGATTTAATTAAATTTACCAAATGTAATATCAATGTTAAATTCTATTCAATATTTTATTTAAATTTACTTATGATTTTTTTATCAAACTGAAAATATTTAATTCAATTGAGATCACCCATATGAATTATTTTTTATAAAACAGTTATTATGATCAAAAAAAATTCTGTTTAAAAAAATCATTGAATTTCACATAGATATATTAAAGATATTTTTTTTGAATTATAAAAATTTATTCCTGAGAAATGGATTTTGTATTTTTAATCAAGATATTATAATTATGTAATAAGGTTCTGTTTTATTATTCTTAATAAATAGTAATGATGGTAAAAAACTTCATCACAATAAATTTTAAATGGGTAAAATGGTCTCAAAATCGATCCATGAAATTCCCTTATCTCTTTGTTTCAACTTAAGTATCCATTATTTAATAAAATAACATTCTTTTCCACTTTCAATTGATTGAATCCTTATATTTTTTTAATTTAAAAATAATTAAATTGATTCACACTCTCCGACATATTATGTTATCATGATATGGATATAAAAAACATTACATATATATATAAATCAATATTCTAAATATTATGAGAAATAAGTTATATTGTTGTAGTAATTTAATTTCAGTTGTTATTTATTGTATAATTTCACTGAATTCTTACACAATGTCAACATAACGCTTTTTCAAGAAGTAAGAAAAGAAATGTAAATTATTATTATATCATTAAATGTAATACATTTTCAAAGAATTATGGTGGTCTGTGAATTTATAAAATAATAATAACTTATATGTGATGGTGGAGGAGTAAATATTGTATTTCCATTATTTTCATAATATTATTAAGGTCAAATTTTGTGAGTAGTCTTTAAAATTAACATAATTGGTATTTAATGTTAATTTTTTTAAAATAATTAGAAAATAAAAAAAATCATACAATAGATCATTTAGGTTTTAATTTATAGATTCTATCATTAATGTTCTATGTATTTTTCACTTGTAAATTTTTATACTACATTCATGACCCTTAGAAACAGAAAATTGTGTTAACATTGTTAGGGTTAAAAGGGATAATGAGGGAGTTAAACTATAATATAAGGGTCAAATGGCACATACATTTATCAAAATTTTACTAGTTATATAAATTGTAAACATAAACTCATTATATTAGATTATATGTCACGTTGGAGGTATTTGGTTTGGGGTAGGAACATATTTTAAAAAAATATTTCATATATTTACATGTTTTCACCTGCCTCACTTATTAAAGGAAACCTTCCCCCATCTATTCCTCAAATCTCATGAGACATTTATCTCATCCAATACCAACCCAAAATCCTATGTAAAATTCCTCCTCATGTCCTACATTTTTGTTCTTACAAAAATATCAACCCATAAGTCATAATTGTTTTACCAAAGTAGGATTTATAACAATTAGGTATTACATTAAAAAAATTGTATTCATGCTAATTTATAAATCCAACTCATTAAAAATTTAATAACCATTATTACATTATAACATAAGTATCTTCCACATAAATAAATTTTTATTATTTATGGAACCAACATTTTTAAACTCATTTTCCATTTTATTAGAAATGAAATCATCCATCATTCTTACATTTTGATTACAAACTCTATAAAGTGATATGGTTTATTTTTCTAAATCACCTAAAAAGGATTATTATTATAATGTATTTAATGAATATATAACTTTTTATTACTTAATTATGATTTTTAAAGATAAAATATTAGTTACCTTCTTACCATTCAATCTATTAGAAAATTAGAACATCATTCGTGTATATGTGTGGAATACAGCCCCCATGAAGTGATGTAATTAATTTTTCCTTATAACTTCATTTTATGATGATAATATTTTATTTAATGTATAAACATGATAATTGTTTGATTACTAATGATCTTGTAGATAATATAACAATGATAAATTTTCCCTTTTTTTGACCAACCAATGTTTTTTTGGGAATATGAACTTAACATCAACAAAACATCTATCGTAAACTTAAATGATTTCGTAACTAAATAAGTAAAGGTTATAAATGAAATAAATGAAATAATTATAAATTAGATATGATGTAAATTTTTCTAGGTTAGGTATAAAACCAATAAAATTCTATTACTAAGGATTTATTGAACAAAATGAGTCAAAACATGAGGTAAGATATTTCATTTCACAATTTCATTTCTGTGACACTTATGCCATTTTCACCTCATGGTTTATTTATTTAGTTTTTAAAATACCATAAGAATTTAATTTATTCCCAATTTTATATATTTAAAGTGTTATTTATATCGTTTTAATGATTTCTTTTTTTCCTTTTTTTCATAAAAGTTACCAAAGTGGTAAATTATTTTTTGCTAAAATAATTTTTTATTGCATTCCTTTCATATTTTTTCCTCAATGTATTTGTTCTTATAATATTTTTCTATAATGTTATTTTTTATGGTTAATGACTTTTAAATGGATAATATAAATTAATTTTTACAATATTTAAAATGGTTTTGTAGTTGTATTGTTCATACTATTTTCCATATTGGTTTCTTTTATACATTTTTATGAATATAAAATATAATTTTTTTAATATATAGAGAATCATATGAATTTATAACCATCACGGTACATATTTTTTAAAATTATTAATCTCTATGTTTTTATTATTTTCCAAAATAAATTCAATTACCATTCATTTGGGTTATTTGTTATTTTTAATATATCTAAAATAAAAAATTATTTTTCTAAACATTTTTATGCGAAAATGGATTGTGATTAGATATTGGGTACAAAACTGTTGTTCTAGGGTGTTATTATGAAAACATATAATAAAATTAATGTTTTACACATGGTATTAAACCATGAAATTATATAGGATAATTGGTGAGGCCAATATTTCTCATGATAATGGGTGATCTTGTTATTTCTATCAAATTCATTGGATAATGATTAGTCTTAAAAAGTGAAAAATAAGGTAGAAAACCAGGAACGTTATGCTGATGGAATTATTAGATCCTCAATTCCTTTTCACATGGAGTTATAGAAATTTTACATGGGTTATAAATATGATTCTCTATGATACCTATTATATGCTTTGAATGGGTCTTAATGAAAATAATTTTATTTCATAAGGTAAATAAAATTTGAGAATATTTAAAGGTGACTATATTGTTTTCTATTGAAGTTTTTTCAAAATGATTTCAAGGGTTTTATATTATTGATAATGGGATTTAAATATTTTCTTTGAGATAGGTTATATTTTCTCATGTGGGTATTTTTATTTCCTTGCTCAACTATTTCTTATTAAAATGAAAAATTGTCATGTTTTTTTGTTTTTCATTGGATTAATGTGATTTTATTTTTTGTATCCCATATTGATCATTTTTTATGACCTCAAATTTTTAAATAATTTCAGTATTTATAAAGCAAGAGCATGAACTATTGTGAATTATAGATCTAGATAAATGATATTTTCCTTTTATAAAATATGTGTGTCATGAATGGATGAGGAGTTCCATGACAAGAACCTATTTTTATTTAAAAAATGGATATTAGGATTTAGTGTTCCCTATAAAATTTAATTTATTAAAAAATTCCCTAAGACATTGAACCTAAAATATCCAAGAAATATAATAAATTAAAACCCTTTTTATAAATCATGTACTCCTGGGTTATTTATATTATAGGTTGTTATAGTTAGTATCAAAGGTATATTCATAGATATCATTAGAAGTTAGGATTATTTTTATGAAGATATTTTAACAATATCAAGTACAATCATAGATTAATATGAATATGTTTGATTTCATTTTTACAACCATAGATACACCTTTTTTCTATATTATAATGTTTTTATGATATGTAAGGGGTTTGTTTGTAACACTTAGAGGAAAATAAATATTTTTATTTCGAGGTATTTTAATAAAAATATTATTTTAGGAAGAATGATTTAAAATTTGGTTGAAATAAATCAAAACACATTGATAACCATTAGGTTTAATATGGTCTTTGATGTGGATTTCTATATTATTATTTATGATTAATGGTTTATTACATTTTGGGAACATATTTTTTATCTTATAACTTAACAAGGTATTGATAAGTAAATTAAGGATTAAGTAATTAAATTATTTGTTAATATCTATACGATTTTAGTGAATATATATATATATATATATTGTAAATTGAAATATATTTTTCTAGAAATAATGGTTGAATGACCTTTTATAATTATTTATGATTTTACTATGGCTTTATAGGAACTTTAGTTATTTATAAAAAATATTATAATATTTCGGTGAATATATGATTAGAGAATATATATTTCTGGTATGTGGTTTTTCTATGATTTATATTATCTAGAGATAAATATTATATTGGTTTTGGATGAATATGTGATCATATAATTCTAATCATTTGGTTTCAATTTTGGTTTAGAATATTTTGATGTTTTCTATGATAGATTTTTTGTAGAATGATTTATGATGAACATTAGGTGTTATTTTTTGTGTATTTGGATATTAATATAGTATTTTGTCATTTGGATATTATTCTAAATTTTTATAACCATTTTGATTTGGGATAACGTATGTTGATATGAGTAATTACATGTTATTATTTCATCTACCTTATGCTCCTTTATAAGTTTATTTTATTTCATTAGGAATGAAAAATTCATCTTAATATTCATTTCAAGGAAATAGAATTGAAGTTGAAACTACATGTAATACAAGAAAATGGAATAAATTATGAATTTTAGGTGGAAGAAATAAATTAAATATTTGTTCAAAAATTCCCGATCTATGTGTAAAATAATTCATCAAGAGGAAGATAAAAAAATCGAGTTTCATAACTCAAAAATTAATGTATTATTTTTAAATATCTTTCATAAGTACAAGTCGCATAATTGTAAATACATGGTTCAAGAAATAAATAATGAATTATATGTTTCTATTTATTAATAATGACATTGAAGTTATTTTTGAATTGATATTTTATTGATGTGGATTAAAAGATAATTCTTGACACTTATGTTTCTTTCATTCCAGTCCCCCAAATTTGTTTTGAGAATGTTTTAAAACCTTTCTATAGGGAATGAGAAAAAGATCAAGAAATTATATTTAATGGGGTAGAATGTAACACCCCAAAATTGTAAATGTATTTCATCTTTATAATTTATGTTCTATAGAAAGTGGTATATGCAGTATCATGCTTAAAATGAACATTGAAATACTATTTATAGATATTATTATAAAAACATTACTCTTATAACATTATAATTGGGTTTGTTGGAATTAAAAAGAGTAACACCATTATGAAATATATGTAGAAATGCTTTCATAAAAAACCTAGTGATTAATTTTTATGAAATAAGAACTCAATTAAAGAAAAAATTACATGATTAAAGTATATATTTTAAAAAAATAACATTTTATTTGTGCATTGTGTATTTAACACAATATATTAAATTAATCTCTATTAAAGTATTAATTTAATTTATTATATAAATCAACAATAAAATTATTTTACATAATGTTGGTTACTATATGGTGAATGAGTGTAAATTCATTTTAAATATCAAAAATAAATTTTCATCAATAATAAGTTTTTTTCATTTTATGTATAGTTATTATGATTAATTATTTACAATATTATAAAGATTATTTTTTCAAATGGATATAATGTTTTAAAATTTTAAGTCAAATTAATATTAAGATAATGATTTGGTATATTTTTAATGTGAGATTTTTGGATGAATAGAAAAAAATAAAAATTTTGTAAAAACTATATTTTCAATATTTTTAATAAAACTAATTTCAATGTTCCATTTTTTGGGCATTTATTTTAATGTCTAATAAGATTAATATTATTAATAAAATTAAAATTAGTCTTATGAGAATCAATGATTTTCATGATATTGGTATGAAATCATTTTTTCCTCAAATCTGGTATTTCTCTAGTTTCTTTTTTTCATTGCATTCCACTCTCTAATATTTAAACTAATTTTCACTATTAATACAAATTGATTACAAAAAATTGGATGATTATAAAATTATTAAATATGGTTCTTTATTTATTATTCATAATCAATAGTAACCATGATAAAATTTTATCATCGTGGTAAAGGGTAAATTGGGTAAATTGGGTAAATTAGGTTATAACTACTATATAAGGTCTTCAAATCAATCCAAAACATTCCTTTATTTCATTATATGAGTTTAATTATAACGTAAACATCCTATATTGTATAATATGTTTTTTTAAAGATACTTTCATTTAATTTCATCCTTTGTAATTTATTTAAGGTAAGAGTAATTAAAAAGTGTGACTCTCTCCACGTTATTCTATTATAACTATATAGATATAGATTATAATTATGTATAATTGAATATAGGTGAAAAATTTGACTTTAAATATAATTTTTTAATGAAATAATGATTTTTTTTATTTTTATTGATTATATAATTAACATGAATCCTTACACAATGATGACCCCGCACTTGAGAAAGTGCTAGAAAAAGAAAGTAAAGTATATTTTAATAATATAATGTAATATGTTTACAAATAATTATTTCTATAAAAATTAGTTTTCTCTGATTATAGTGTATATTTTATTGGTAACATTTTTATATTGTAATTCTATTTTTGTATTGATATTTTTAATGTGTAATTTCATGAATAGTCATGAAAATGGTCTTTAATTGTATTTAATGTTTAATATTTTTTTAAGTAATTATATAATCCTATAATTCATTTCATAACAAAATTAGATGATAAATTTTTGTGGATATCAAAAATGTTTCATTTATGTACCAGTTTCAATTTTGAAAATTAATCTAATGACCCCTAGTGACTAAAACATTTACTACCATAGTTAATTTTAATAGGGTAAAAATGGGGTTTAATATAAGATATAATGTTTAAAATGAATCACAAACTACTATAAATTTATATAGATAAATTTAACTTGTCCATTTATTCTTTTAATCATAAATATCTAACTTTTTGACCATTTTTAAGTGGTTTTAAACATATTATATTTTAATATTTATTGAATTCATAAGATTTCCACCCACCATATTTATATAATGGAACCGATTATCTACTATTACTCATTGTTCTTGAGCCATTTTTCTCATAAAGTCCCCACCCAAACCCCTTAAAATATTTCTTCCTAGTGATTGGGAGGTTATTTATTTACCAAAAAACAAATATATATGCCTTAAGTGGTAATCCAAATTCAGTCTTTAAATGGATTCATATAACTCTTAATAATGTGTTTTCAAAATTATTTCTTCTTCCAAATCCATAAAATATTATATAATCCTGATTATATGATAAAATATGTATCCTATATATATTTAATGTTTACTATGATTCTAGTAAGCCTTTTTAGTCTCATTTTCCATCCTTTGATAAATGAAAACCTCGCTCATGCATATGTGTAGACTACCACCTTCATGGAGTGATGCGTTTCATTTTTCATCGCCTCTAAACAATTATATTTATTATTAATGACTCAATTAATATATAGTATATTCATGATATAATTATATATTTTAATGAAATGTAATTATATACTCTCTTACCCTTCAATCCATTGGAAAATGCTAACATTGTTCATAGACATTGTGGATTACCACCTCTACAAAGCGATGTGATTTGTTTTTCATGTCCACCATTCATTGATGGTTATAAAATTAGTTTTTATGTATAAAAATTATAATTAATTAATTATTAATATTCTATAGATTATGGAATAACTACACCTTTAACCATTGTCAACCTACCTAATTTTTTTTAGTCATACGAATAAAATGTCCTCAAAACATGTGGCATAAACTTAATTGAAATATTAAATAAATTAGTCTCTGTAAAAAATCAATTAGATGGATTAATTATAATTTAATTTCAATCAAAAATATTCTTTATTATGTAAAAATAATAATATAATATTGTCACTCAGGATTTATAAAATATATGAAATTATTTAGAACTCGGGTTAAGGGATTTTTTGTCTCGATTTATTTTCATTGAGACTTATTATGTTTCCAAAACATGTTTTATTTTCTATAAAAATGGAATAAAATATGAATATTTTTTATCAATAATTTAGTAAAATTATTGTTGTTTTTAAATCAAATCAATTTTCTCTTCTTCATTTTTTATCTTCCAAATGATACCAAAGTGTTGAAATATTTTTCATTAAGACCATTTTTAATGTATTCTTTTAAAATCTATATCATCGATGTTTGTGTTCTTATAAGTAATTTCTATATATTTTTTAATATTTCATAAAATATTTTTATGAAATAATATCAACTACTTTTGACTTTATTTAAAAAAATTTAAAAAGGAATATTTTTAACAGTTTCATTATGGGTCAATTTTTTACTATTTATCAACTTGAAAGAAATTTTTTAATATATATGGAATGAGAGGAATTTTTCTCAGTTAAGTCCTTTATTTTTTATAAAGTATAATATTTATCTTTTCATGGTTTTCTATTGTCAATTAAATTCCATTTATTTTGTAAAATTATTAATTTTTAATAATTTCCCAATGAAAATGGTTATTTGTTATCATTTTTTCATAAATATAAATTCAATTGATATTGGGTTATAGTGATTTATTCAGTTGTTTTTTAATTGAAAAATATAATAAAAATGATTTTTTATTCAAGATATGTAGCTTTGGAATTACATATGATGACGGGTGAGCCCAATATATATCATGATGATCGGTGAGACTATTACAGATCTTTAGTAAATTAGGTAATGATTAGAAATAAATAGTGAAAACAAATGAGATAATTTGGTAGATTACTCCTATTGAATTATAGAAGCCTAATTTATTCCACATGCAGTTTAAATATGAGGGAACATGGCTTATTAATATGAAAGAATATGAAAACTATTTTATTCATGGAAAGGGGTTTTTATAAAAAAATTCATTTAATATATTATGAGATGTTTGTGAACATTTAATAGTGAATTGTTTATTAAGGAATGAAATGTATTTGTATTGATTTCATGGTTTTCATGTTATTTATAATCAGTTGTAGAGGATTTATTAGAGAAATAATTGAATTTATCATCTGGATATGTTTTACATATATGTTGAAATTTTTATTGTAAAAAATGTAAACATGAACATGTTTTTTAATATTTTTCTTGGGATACTATGATTCATATCTTTTCATATCCCTTGGTGAGTTTTTTTCTCACCCCTTATTTTAAAAATATTTATCACAAGGCCTTAGGATGAGTAGGATATATTATTAAGTCTATCCCTAAATAATGAAAATTGTCCTTGAAAAAAGAAATAGTGTCATGAATGAAAAATTATTGTAAACATAACAAACTGTTTTTTAGGAAAAAATTAGAATATTGTGTGTGTGTGTTCTAAATTAAATGTAATTCATTTTCTATTTTTTTAAAAATATAAGCCAAAAATATCCTAGAATATATCAAATTAGAAATATTATTATAAATCATATAATCTTGGGTTTTTATGTTAGAGGGAATTATATATTCACCATTAACCTCTATTTATTTGTTTATGTCTTTTCTAGGCTTGTTCAATGCATGGTGATCTATGACACATTTAGATTGTGTCTTGGAAAAAAAATCTTTCAAATTCAAATTTTTATAAAAATAACTCGTCATATCCTCCTGGATATATATCATTAATATGTGGTTCTTTGTATCATAAAAAGACAATTATTCATTGTGGATTACCTCTTTATTTTTCTTTAGTCACATTTCTTTTCTCCTTCAACAGCTTCTTATTTTGTTTCTTGAGTCATGTAATCTTATCTAAGTAATATTCAAAATTACATTTATGGACCCACTCAATATCAGTCCTTTCTTTTAGATTATCATCACTACATGATAAATCAAATCCTTTCTCAACATGAGAAAATAATTTAACCTCCTCATCTGAAAATAAGATAAAGATTTCATATTTCTTCATTATCACCAATCTTTTCCTTTTATAAATCATTTTTTTTCTTCATATTTTCACCCTTTTATAGTTTTGATAATTATATTTCTACAATAATATTATAGATTCTTGAAACATGTTATTTGGAAGATGGTTTACAATAATGATAATATCATCCTAATTATTACATCTTACAAATTTCATTCCTTCACATTACATTGTCAATAAATAAATCCCAAAGGTAGGATAACAACTATTTGGGTAATGCCATCATCACCTTTATCATCTCTATCATCTAAATAACTTAATTCAGCTTGTTTTTCATTAATTTTCCCTTTTCTGTTGAATTAAGATATCATTACATCATTGAATTTCTTTTGCAAGGAAGAATACATTCTCATTTAATAATCTATGAGAATGTAATAATGTTTTCCAAATATAATATGTTCCCTCTCCGCCAAATTTGATTCCAAGGGAACAATTATGTGTTCCAAATTTCTCATAATAATTCATCACAATGGTTTAATCCTATAGTTTCACCCCAAATCCTTGAATTTTACTAACTATTGAATTCACCTTATTGAAATAATCAAATATATTCTCATCATCATCCCTTTTTATGTATTCAATAAAGATCCGCTATAATTGTAACTTGTAATTCTATTTTTTTATGTTCCCTTCAATGTTGAACCTCAATTTTCCAAAAATTTCATTAGTTGTCTAGAGAACAATAAACTTTTTATAGAAATAATTTGAAAAAGTTGTCTAGAGGGAATAATATATTGTTCTATCCCTCCCTATATTTGAACCAACCCATTCTCCAATATCCCAATTTTTTTACTTACTTTATTACATTTTCATAAGATACAAGTGATTACATCACTAAGGATCAAACATTTTGTTAGTTTTAAGAACTATAAAAGAACATGATTCCCATATTATATTGGAAGTATAAAATACATAGCATAAGAAACATTCTCTCATACATTATATTATTCATAATATCATTATTCATATATTGGATAATAGAAAACCAATAAAGGGTGATATGAGAATAAAAGTAAGTGGTCCGTACAATGGAATATATTATGAATAAATACGGAATAATTAATATTAAAAGTTAAATAACATAAAATTCATGACATTTAGTCAACAACGTGAGGATGAAATGAATACATGGATTACATCAATGCAATAATATAGTAGATAATAAGAACAAAATTCTCTGTGAAAGAAATGCTTAATGTTATACATCATGATCTCAAATATCATTATATTTTGACTATCGAGTATTTATTCCAAAATTTTTTAATATATGGTAGTTATATAACAAAAACACATTTAATAAGTTTGTCCACCAGGCTTCTCTAATGAGACATGTCGATGAATCAATGTGTTTTTTATAACATGGATTCACCACCTATCATTGTATTCCCATTTAATGCCTCATATATGGAGTGATAAATTTAACTCATAAACAATATTCTTTATCAAAAATGTTTCACTTATAGAATATAATACGGAATACCAATAGTTCATAGTCAATCAAATAATGTACAGAGTAAAGAATTATTTTTTCAAATGGTATATAGATTAGGAAATATCCATATCTTGGAAATAAGTAATCTGGATACGTTATATAAATGTAATTTCAAATAAAAAATTATCACAATAAAGTGAATTTTGAATGAAAAATCTAATCACCACAAAATTAATAAGAGATAAATGGCATCCACAAATAAATAAAAAATATACATTTTCATATAAAATTATGTCTTTTGGATGATAAAATAATATAATTTCTTTTGGATGAAGAAATAAAATGGATATGAAAAACTAAAATAATAATTCATTAAAAATATTCCATTATAAAACAATTAGAAACATATAAAATAATCATAGAGGCAGAAAATAATTATTTGGGCAGGAATTTTCGTTAACATTGTATATATTAAAAACAATTCTTTGGGAAATATTAAAAGAAATTCAGTAATAAAACTATAATAAAAATTTATAAATACTCTTAAAAACCATATAAAAATTATATTATATATTTTAATTCCATGAAAATAAAAATTGAGTAAATAAAAAGGAACTTTTGAAAATTTTAAAAAATACAGACATAAGAGAAAAACATACCGAATCAAATAAGAAATAAGAATAATTTATAATATTAAATTTTTATAATTATATTAATTTAATTTTCATCAAAATATCTCATATTTGGAATTATAATAATTTATAATATCTAATAAGGTAAAATTAATTTTATAAAAAAAATTACTGTAAAAATAGTAAATATTTATTACCACGGTTAAGGTAAAAGTGGATTTCCTGGGGGATATTTTTAGATGATAAGTATTGAAAATGACCTACCAAATTTTAATAGAAGATTTTTTTGGAAATATTTATTTCTTATATCCTCTTGGTTGTATAATTTCTCATCTACAGAGATATTTTCACGATAAGAAAAGGGTAAGATAGAATCTTTTCAAAAAAATTATGTGTGTCTGACCCACCTCACTAATAAAAGGACACCCACTCAACACTCTTCCTAACACCTTCAATGCCTTTTGGATTATATAAGAACTACCCAGATCAATTAAAAAATTCCCTTCCCTAATCATATTTGACATATCATTGGCATAAATCTAACCTAGGATGGATATATGGAAATCCTAAAGTGCATATACGAAGAAAATTTATTGTTCTGAAAATATATCCTTTATTTTATTTATTTCTTCGCCTACATAAATTATTATGTAACCATATTGTTATAATAATGATATTATATTCAATATAATTTTATGATCATATAATAAGCGTACGATCTACAACCATCTCAACTTCCATCAAATGGGTTACAAAACCATTGGTAGTGTGTACGGGTGACTACTGCCTCGTGACCCGATGTCATCTGTTCTCTGCAAACACATTTGAAGGTAGGGTTTGATGACATATAATAGTTTTATATATGGTATTTATAACTTTTTATACCCCGTATCCATTATATCATGTATATACTTTTACTATCAACTCCATAGGGGATTCGATAAAGTCACTTATGTGTATATAGGACTGCTGCCTTGTGAAGTGTTGTGATTCATCTTTCCCTAATGATTTAAATGGAATGTAATAAGTTTCATGTTAATTAATATAAGTGATATATCTGACATAATTATGATATTAATTACATATTTATAATTTTTAAGGATAATATATATAATTTTATTTCCTGTCATTTTACTCACTTTATAAGGATAATGTCATTCATGTATGTGCAGACTACCGCCTTCAGGAAACAATGTAACACTATTTTAATCACCAAACCCCATGGATTATATAAAAATGTATATAATATGGTACATATTATATTATTATATACAATGAAATATTATAAATTACTTACCTTCTTACCCTAATGAGTGCTGAAAAATAGAAATGTTACTCTTGTGTACGTATGACCTACCGTCTCCATGACGTAACATACATCATTTTTCTTAACCAAATTTCATGATTGGATTTAAAATAATTATTGACACATATATATGATAAATACATAAGGATTATAATTTCTATAATGATATTAATATATACATTACATAAGAACTAGATAGTTCATGACAAAACATCCATGAGAAAAAAAGGCAATTGATACATGAAATAATGATAATAATGAATTATTCTTAATGGAAGGGTGATAATATATTATAAAGGAATCATATATGATATTATAAATAATTATATGTTTTTTTAAATTAAAATATTTTCAAAACCAATATGCAGGAGGTTAAATTATTTTATGTCAAATGGAAGCGTGAGGTAAGAGATTTTTTCAATCAATTTCAATTCATTGGGTTAGACTTCAATAGTGTTTCTATGATTCCATTTATAATGATTTTTAATACCTTATATTTTTATTTCAACATATTTTATATTGATTTATAGTTCTAGCACATAATTAATCCATATATTAATTCTCACTTCAATGTTGTGATCATTGTTGAGGTTTACTTCACAATATCATTCTAACCTAGATTATTTATTCTTGAATTTTAGTTAATGGAAAATATTTGATAATATCATAATAAACCCATGTTATTTTTGTAACACCAAAAGTTTCCACAGTATGTTTCTTTTAATAAATTTCAACATCATGAGTTACACACATCATCTAGTTCGAGCACACAAGGCTTATCAAACTACCCGTTTAAAAAGTAGTTTTGAATATTATTAACCACATTTTGAAATTTTCATAAATTTAATACATTTTACTTTTTAGAACATGCTTTCTTTTTGAATTTAGAATATCAAATTCACCCTAGAGTGAATTTATAGTACTTTTCTTACAACATTAAATTTTTATGAATATTGGAAACCCCTTCTATTCTGGGAGATATTTCTTTTTCAATTAAATATTTATTTTAATATTAATTTATTTTAGAGTCACAATAGATAAATAATATATATATAAGACCATTTTTGGTCATTGGAGTCATTTTTATTATAGAATTAGATATAATAAAAATTAATGAACATTCGAACATCTCTTTTACCCGCCTTCTAATCACATATGCGGTTTAACATTAAACATATATTTACAACTTTTGGTAATTTATTTTTGAAAAACAAACATATATGGTTGTAAAGATTATGAAAATTGTGGTTCAATAGGATCAGAATATTTTTTTACTGAATAGACACTTTTGAATTTCATTTACCACGATTAAAGGTAAATAAGGAAATTATAGGTAAAAAATATTATTTAACAATCCTAACACTTTTCCTAACCATATTGAAAAAGTCATGAATAACCATGAAATCCATGGCCCAAACATTTGGAATTTTTAATCCACCTGAGAGTGATTATGAGATTAATAACATTTAATTTAAAGTAAAAATAAAAATACTATAAACATGTCTCTTTTTAAAAATTACAATTTTAATATCGGGTTATATATGTAATATATTCGACTCTAAAAACTCATTAGAAATAAATAATGATTACCTAAATCATGATAACTTATTCATAATTTTTTTATATTAAATAATTTAATATAATTTTAAGAAAATGATGGTGTAATTGATTTATTAATGAGTAAATCAAAGAAATGATATTAATAATATTAAAATAAATATAATATTACTTAATTAATAATATCCATTAATTTTATAGATAACATATACTTTTTTGTAAAATATTTGAAGGGTTTTCTAAAATTTATCATATTATTTTGATATCATTAAAAATGTAAATATATAATAGTAACAAAAATCACATAAATGGTATTTTAAAATAAATACTATTTTATTAAATGATATAAAAGTAAAAAAAAATTAAGGTTCATCAAAATATCTTTTAAAGTGTTAAATATGTAAAAAATGATGCAATTGGAATTCTGTTTGGAATGTAATAGTAACTATATTAACCCTATAGTATAAAAATATATGTTCGGACAATAAAAGTTAAATTATTAACTATGGGATAAATCCAAATGATAAGGTAAATTTTTGACCAAAACATATCTAATTTTGTGTGATTATTTCTACCCATACTCATCTTATAATTGAAATAAATCTCTTTGGAGCTTTTTTAAACAAAAATTCATTTTATATAATAAATTAATATTTTATGATTTTACAAAAGTACCCCTCGCCCACTGATAAAATGGAACCTATCCTTATCTATAATTGACACCTATAAATACTTTTGACTCAGCTAAACCCAACACACTTCTCCTTCCAAATTACCCCACATCATCCAAGATTCCTTAGTTTTTCATGAAAACAAACCTAATGTGTCCTACTATTTAAATCAAAATGATATACCTGAAAAAGAGGTATTAGTTTTGTCAACCTTTTCAATGATTTATTCTTATTCTACATTATATTTTGATGTTTTTTCCATAAAAAAGTAATAAATATAGAATATAATATATTCTGATATGTTTTTGAGATTATGGGACAACCATATTCGTCCTTTTACCCATCCTACGAAAAACAATATCATCAAGCATGCATACGTATGGCTTACCGCCTCAACGCCATGGTGTAAACTATTTTAAATGTGTACTTTAATTCTATGGGTATGAATATTAACATAAAAGATTTAAATAATAAATATAAAATAATATTGTATCATTATAATACATATTTTATCCAATTATCCACCCCATACCAATACGGAATGATATCGTCACTCATGCATACGTATAGATTACTCTTCCACAGCACGATGAGATTCATATTCCACATTCACCATTTAATGATGATTATATAAATATATATTGTTAATAATTATTAAATATATTAAATAATAATTCTACTAGAATAATATATTTATATAAATGTACATATATTTCATTCATATACATTCATTTAATATGATACGAAAATAGAAACAACGTTCATCCGTACATACGACCTTCCATCTCCATGAATGGTGTATCCCATTTAAAATATCAATATATTTTATATTTATATTATAAGTATATATGATATATAAATCATTTTATACATTTTTATTTAAGTAAATAATGATATAAATAAAACAATCAGAATAACAGGTCAAAACACGTAAGATAAAGACAGTTATTTTTTCACGAAATATTTCATTAACATGGAAATTATTTATTAATGAGTAATATAATGAAATAAAGGAATCATATATGATATCATAAATGTTATTCTGATTCTAGTATAATTTAATAATATTTTTAAAATCATTATAACAATGTTTCCAACACATATGGTGAGTATGAGACTTAAGGAAAGGGGATTTCGTCTCACTTTTAATTTTTGTGACATATAAGCCTTATTCAACACATATTTCTTATTCATGGTGTATGTAAATACCATATTCTATTTCACATCATGTATACATTTATCATCATGGTATTTAAATATTCATTTTAAGATATCAGACTTATGATTAATACATTCAGTGGGTTATTGGGATGCTTTGATTGTATAAATAATTAATCCTTTCTCCATTGTAATATTCATCATATAAATTTAAATAACTATTTATATGGATATTAAATTATTATAAAATAAATTTTATGTATATTTTTGAGTTCATTCAAATGTTTTCAAAAAGGAATCTTTTTAAAGCCTAATGTATGAGACTCTTTAACTAAAACATCATTTAAAATGTTTTAAAATTTAGTTCTTTTAAATATTTTTCATTAATATGCATGTTTTCAAAATGTTAATAATGATTTATTTATATGAATATGATTGTTTTAAAATATCAATGCCTTTAAAAATATTATATCTGTTATGGAAACCTTTGATCAAAAAATATCTTTTATAATGAATTCTTGTTTTATGTACGTGGCTTTTGAATAAATGATTTCAAATAAAAAATGGTATTTATCATAAGATATTTTATGGACATTATTAGATCATTTTCACCTATTTCAACATCCATTTTTTTATTTTAAATCCTTTTTTGTATAGAAGGTTTTATGGTATGTTTAACTATACATGTGATATTTTGATACCCTGTATGGTTTGTGGTTAAAGTATTTACATTTCATATGCTAATTTTAATATGAATGTTTATGTTATGATTTATAACTTTCATAATTGGAATTACTTTGACTTATTAAGTGTTAGGTGGGGCCTGCTAAAGCCCCTCGATGCATCAATAGCTCTCATGGGATAGACAAAGGTCTTGGTCGAGGACCTGATGGTATGGTTATGATGTCTATAATTTTTTATTCTGTCATTGTATAATTAGTTACTGATATTGCGTGGGATTGTTTGACTCGTTTAATATCCATATGAATGATTAAAATAATCTTATCTGATATATTCTTTCAATATTAATCTAATGATTATTTTTAAAAGGCCTTTGTTTCAGTTTTTTACCTTTCCTTAAAAGGTTATGCTTATTTATGATCGGTTATACTATATTGAATATCCTTACTAATCTTCTAAGCTCACCCCATTCTTATTTTTTATTTTCCCAGGATTCCATGAAGAGTGTTATAACAGATTTTCCTGGTTATTATAGGTGAATAATTGGATTCCAAAAGATTTATCTACAATGCATTTTATGTTTTAAATTTTAATTAAAAGTTCATGTAAATAATCTATTTTTCAAGACTATTAAACAAATAGGTTATTTGGGGTTTTATTACTTATAATCATGCCAATGTATTAAAATAATTCACTAGATCATGGAATTTAGATTTGGGGAATTATAATTTTATTCTTCAATGTTTATTCATAATATTTTCAATTAATAGTACAAATTTTCATCTCTTGGGTAGTTAAATTAATTGAGAAATATTTTAATAAAATAAGACATCATTTCTCTCTTTAAACTAAAATCCTTTTTATTCAGAAACCATGTTTTGTAAAAAAACTTCAAAACAAAAATAATTTTTTTTTCAAAATGATAAAAAAAATAATATTTTACCCTTTTTTCCTATTACAATATTATTTGGATGGAATATTAATGTCATTTAAAAAAGAATGACTATTTGGATTTTACAAATAATGTTAAAAGAATCATTGTTTTAATATGTACAACATCAATTGAATGTCAAATATTATTTACAAATAATGTTATTTTCCAAAAATTTATGTTTTAAAAATTGAAATTCAAAATTATAATCAGTTTTTTTTTTCTCAAAATGTTTTTAATAATGTTTTAATTGTATTTTCATTCATCAAAATCAAAAACCCTTATTGTTACTTATGCTATTATTGGGATATTTTCTAATGACACCATTCCCATTTTTTCTCTAGATGGATAAATATTGTTTCAAATAGATTCTTTCAAACCCATTTCTTTTCATAGGATAATCATGTTTCAAGGAAATTGTTTTAGAACCTATATCATTACAACATGTTAATAATTTTTCAAAATGATTCACACTAAACATTTTTATTTAATATTTTTTATTAAAATTATAAATATAATAACTATTGTTTCTATGAATTTTTGATGAATTGAAATATCTAGGTACATTATTCATGTCGTAGTCCTAGGACATCATATATAACAAAGAGACCCATGTAAGATCCTGATATTTAGTGATGATGAATCCTTATTGAATTTATTTTTTGGTTTAATCTCAATTTTATGTTAAAAAAATATAATGAATTCTTGAAGAGTTTTGGAAGTGTTTTGGTGGTGCAGGTCGCAAAACGAGGAGAAAAGTTGAAAATAGTTCATAGCACACGATTGGCGCGTGGTTAGTGTAAACCATGTGCCTGGTCCAATAAACCATGAGGTTTTGTGACCATTTCTGATAGAGATCTAGTGCATGGTTACCAAAATTCTTCCCAAACCGTTCGGGTTCCCCCATGAAACTATGTGGCCAAGATCATATTTGATCGAGGGTGGTTCACGGTAGCACACGGTATTAAAACCGTGTTGCACTAAAAAATTGTAAATTTTTAATTATTACTCTTTGAAAATATTTCCTAATTCCACTATATTCCCTCCCGTTTGACCTCTTCCACCATATGTTTCAAACCAGCAGCCCCTACCTCCTCCAGTTATGTTTTTCTTTGATTCATGGGAGTTTAGATCAAATTTTTGTGTGAATCAATGATCCTAGTGAGTCTAAAACTTCTCTTTGCTCGATTTTCTTGATTAGGGATTGTATAATCCATCATCTTCATCTTAATCACATAAACCACCACATGTATAATGTATGTTAGGGTTGATCATTAGAAAGGGTTTTACCTTGAATCAAATGTTGAGATTATGTAATTGTTCATCAACATACATGAGTTATGTGGCCTTTAATCTTCTTCTCAAAGTCTTGTTGTTATATAAGTGTATGTAGTTATGACTATGTGTTTCATTGTTGATTTTCATCATCATTGATTATAAAGAAAATTTTGGGACTTCTATTAAGGTGAAAAATAGTTCATAGACATAATTGGGTTTGTGGAGGATGTGATACCAAAGCTAGGGCTACCAATGGGGTAAGCTGAACCCATGTAAATGGTAAAAAAATTGTAAACCTTGTAATAGGAGTAATAGGAGAAATATTGAGTAATACAAATGTAATTGATATGTGGGTATGGTTAATGTGTTGATTGAAGCATATAAAAGTGGTATTTTCCAAATTCTTAAGAGCTTCGAAATATATTGGTGGTATGTTATTGGATTTTTTAAAGATCATAGTTTCATTAATGAAAATGATGTTTGATGGTGATAATTTTTTTGAAATGATGTGTTGACCTAAAATTGACTTCAAAAATGGGGTTTTATAAAGATATTTCAAAATATGTTTGAAAGAAGGGGGAGGTCCCTTTATTTATGAAATTGATTTACTAGTTGTATTGGTTGGTTGAAATGACAATTAAATCCTATGGGGATGTTCTAGTTTTCAAGTGGAAGGCCCATGTTTTAAATGGAGGATTCAAGATGTTTTCAAGTAGTATTTTTAATTGTGTTGTATACCATAATGTGGTCATACAGTTACATTAGGACCTTAATCCTATTATTTATCAATTGGCTATGGAGATAGGACCCCTGAGAATTATGTTGGCATGATAATATAGTTTTGGTGTGAACAAAATGATTAGTGTTCATAGTTGATGAAATTACATAAAAGGGAATTTGGAATAATAAAATATATGTTTAAATTGATATTTTTTGTGTTGGAAAATTTTTAATGGTTTGTAAATGATATTATTGTTAGTGAGGTTAATTTATTACAAAGAATAAGGGAATTCCGGAGTCATGTAAAAAGGTTAATGTGGAATGTCATGAAAATGGAAATTTGTTAAAGGTAAATCGAATGATAATGAATTTATATTTTTTAATAATGGATTTTGAATGCTATGTTATTGTTTTTATATGGTTTTTGATGTGGTATGTGTTTTTATTGATTAAATAATAATGTTTAAATGTTTTTTGGTGGGATAAAAGACTGATGCTCCTCCCACATGTCGGGCTTGACTGACGCTCTAACTCCTTTTAGGAATACCCGAGTTAGGGAGTTGGACTGATGCTCTAGGGCCCTAATGGGATTATATTATGAAACTACTTGGAATTAGGGTCCAACGTAGGTGTCATGTAATGAAGGGATTTGATTTCAGACTAAGGATCTATGTTTACCAAAAAAAATTCTTTGTGTGGGTTGGGATTTCAGACTAAAGCACTATGCATCCCAAAGACATGGGCATCCCCTAATTACTGAACCAAGCCTATGAGGTGTTTCAATAATTATGATTATTAAATTATTCTTTATTAGTAGTATATATAACCCCTTATTCTTGATAAATGACAAGCACATGCCATTTTCTAAATAATATATATACCTAACCATAGATCATGTGATAAAGATGAATTTAGTAATGAAGATACCATAAGTGAAGAAATGAAAATAATGATGAAAATGAATTGATTGAATATTATAGCTAATGGTTATGTAATGAGTTGTGAATTGTTAAAACTTTTGGGGAAAAATGTGTCAGTGGGACCTTGTACCTTGCATAAGACTCATATTGTGACATGATTAGGTTTTTTTGGTTCCGTTGAAAAAACTTAATGGGTAAAATTAATAATAGATTATTTATTAAATGTTATACTCATTGATTTTTTTATTTATTGTACAATACACCATCACTAAATTTTTTATTGACTATCTATTTCTTTTGACGCTGTTGGTGGTGGGATACAGATTATTATTCACACACTACTCGTGATTCCATGACAGTTGGGTACCAGAGAAGATACTACTGTTTTGAAGTATAGGTTCAGGACAAGAAACGTGTTTTGGTTGTGTATGGGATAATGGGTTGGAGCATGGATATCAGGACAGGGTTAGGATAGGGATCTCAGTCTAGAGTGTATTTAATGTTTTTATATTAGTTTAAATTGTATGACTCCATGATATGTAGTGTTTTAATTATATATTGTTATAGCATGTGTACATTGAAACATGCTATCTTTTTTTGAATGATTTCCATTTTAATCCTACAGGTTATTTTATCTATTGATGTTACCTCAATTTTGGTTTCACTCTAATAAGAGGATATAGTCTCCTAATAGTTATATTAAGGCATGCTCTTATAGTTGGAAACCACTATCATATGGGGAGGCATGCGTATATGAATTTCTGAGTTCAGATCCAAGTATCACTGAGAGGGGGAGGGGGCGAATCAGTGATATATTAATCATTTCAAGTTTCCTTCTTTTTGAAACCACCATCACCTCCTGTTAAAGAGTTTATTCTTAGAAGAACACAAACAACCACATAAACAAAATATTTACAAGGTTCACAACTCTACAAGAGTAGATCCGTCCTTGGTATGGTACGAAAATAATCTAGTACCAAGAAATCCACTAGAAAACAATCCTTTGAAGTGGAATACAATGAGTAGGATATACCCTTACACTTGTGTATCACCTTGAAAACAATACAAAAGTGTGTTTGCTCCCTCTTAGCACAAATAGGGTAATTTAATGATTATTTTCTTTATAATGAACATTCACAAATAAAATCTTTCAAAACAATTCTTCACTTTCCTACCCAGGAGTTGGTAAGAACATCCTGGTGCAAACAGGTTGTGCGCCACTCCTTGCTTGTGAACCTCCCTGATTTCACGCCACCTGTTTGTGTGCCACTCAACTTGTGCGCCACGTACATTCCACTCCATGCTTGTGTGCCTCTCTGCTTGTGCACCACCATGCTTGCGTGCCACCTGCTTACGCGCCACTCATCTTGTGTGCCTACCTACTTGTGTGCCACTAACTACATGTGCACCACTATTGTATGTAGATCACAACTTGCGCACCAGTTTTGGATAATACACAACACAATTCTTGAAGACACCAACCTAGTTTCACGCCTCTGAAAACTTGTGTACCACTACCGCTTTCATGACACTCTTCTTGTGCTCCACTCTACTTGCGCGCCACCCTACTTGTGCACCATATAAATAACCCTCACCTAGTGCGCCACATTAGCTTGTATGACACTCTCTACTACTACTTGTGAGATCAGAGCTCAAATTTTTTCTTCTGTTTTGAGCATAGAAAAATGAGTTTTCTAGTTGTCTATTTATAGACATTTTAGTGACTCACATACCACATATACTTGCGCGCCGCTCCAGCACTTGCATGCCACTCCAGCACTTGCGAACCGCTCCAGCACTTGCGCATAATTACATCACTAGAGCTAAAATTTCTTTACTTTTTTATATTGTGATATGATGATATTGAAATATTACTTGCACAAAACATACACTTGCATTCCACAAATACTTGCACGCCACACTTGCACCCCACTTTTGACTTGGGGACTGCTTTCTTTCTTTTTCCAAAAATACTTCTTTAATCTCCCTATCCTCCATAAGGTTTTCATCTCAAGTTATCCAAACATATGATATTTGTGAAATACAAATCAGAAAAGCATCGTCATAGTTATAATGTAATGTAAGGAAACCTACCTATCTTCCAGCAGCATCATTCCTTCCAATCAAAATTGTATATGACTCGCATCATCATTTCTACTGCATTCCATCGTAAGGCTTGCATCACAAGTTCTCCTGACATATGATATTGGTGAAATACATATCATAAAAGCATCATATGGTTTACAAGTCCTTTACAAATGGAATTTATTTAACTTCTTTGACAACAAAAAACAACACTCTGTAGCAACAAACCCTTCTTACTTTTTTATCCATCCAACATGGTCCCAACAATATCCCCATTTGGATTTTGTTGTTAACCAAGATTCCTAAATCACTAAATTTTTTAACCTTAGGAAATTGATTTCTAATCAACAATTCAAATCCTATGTGAGATAAGTCATTTTATTAAAAATAATTGTTGACAACCAAATCCTTTTTGTCGAAAAGCAGTGACTATGTAATCCAAAAGCAGTGACTATGAAATCTAATGATTGTATCTCCTTATAATTTTTCTGAACTTATTTCAAGATACTATGTTAGTATTCATCAGTTCTTCAATTTTCCTGGAAAAAACATTGTTTCCTCCAACCACTCCAAACAAAATGTTAGAATAGTTCACACACATACATACTCGATTCACAGCTTTCCAAAAACTCCCCTTTATGCATGCATCTATAAGGATAAATTTATGAAACAATTCTCCCACTTGACAACACTATCCAATGGAAATATGAGAGTGTGTAAAAAAACACAAACCATAACCATGATGATAATGAGGTTGGACAACCATGTGCAACCTTAATTTTGAAAATGGTTCCTTCAGTAAAGATTTTGTGAATATATCAGCCACTTGTTCAAATGTAGGAACGTACTGCAGCCTCAATTCATTCTTCTCCACCTACTATTTGATGAAGTGGTACATTATATCAATGTTTTTTGAACAATAATTTCTTATGAGATTTCTTGTATGATTGATAGCACTCTGATTATCACAACCCAAGAGCAATGGTAACTTTACTTCAATAAGTAGATCATCCATGTGAGTCTTTATCCACATTAGTTGAGTTGCGGATAGAGTAGCAGCAACATACTCAGCTTCAGCTGTGCTAAGAGTTACTGAATTCTATTTCTTCTTATGCCAACAAAGACAAATTTTCCCCTAAAAGAAAACTCCACCAGATGTGGAACATTCATTATCAACATTTCCTGCCCAATCAGCATCCGAATACCGGAATATATCAATATTTCCATAGACTCCATACCTGATTCCAACTTTTTTTATCACTTTGATATATCATAGAATTATTTTTCAAGCAATCAAATGTGATTCTTTATGAGCACTCTGAAATCTTTCACAAAAAGTGAGAGTATAGATGATGTTGGGTCTTGAGGTAGTCAAATACAACAGACATTAAATATGCATTTGAAACTCTTTCGGATCAACTTCCTCAGCTTCTCCATCATTAGAAAACATGGTTCCCACTGAAATTGCTGTGCTAACAGGTTTCAAATTTTCCATTCCAAACTTCTTCAGACGTTCCATAGCATTCTTTTCATGAGTTAGAAAAACGTGATTCTTCTTCTATGAAATTTGTAGCCCAAGAAAGTACTTCATTTCTCCCTACATGGACATCTCAAGTAACTTCTTGATCTACTCAGAAATTTTTTCACATGATATATCATCATTTCCATAAAATATAATATCATTGACATAAACAATAATGATCAGTGAAAACTATTATATTCCTTGATGTAGAGATTTCTATCAACTCTCCCTTTCATAAAGTTCATCTTCTTTAATCATGTATCTAATTTAGAATACCATGCTCTTAAAGACTGTTTTAGCCCATACAAAGCCTTCTTCAACCTGCACAAATAACTTTCATCCATTCCAATAACAAATCCACATGGTTTATCAATCTAGACCTCATAGTCAAGGTCACCATTCAAGAATTCATATTTTACATCCATTTTAATGATTTTGTAACCTCGTTGTGCAGTAATAGAAAGAAAGATTCTGATTGTTTCCAATCTTCCCATCGGAGAAAAAGGATTCATCAAAATCAATGCCTTCAATTTTTGAATACCTATTTCAAACCAATATTTATTTTTTTCTTATTACTTAACCTTCTTCATTCATCCTGTTCCGAAAAGCCCACTTTGTACCAATAATGTTCTTTTTTCCGGCTTGGGTACAAGTTCCCAAGTATCATTCTTCTCTATTTGATCAAGATCTTCATTAATATCATGAAACCATTTTTTATACTCAAATGCATCATTTACATCATTTGGTTTATCATTCAAATAAAGAGAATTATGTGTTATAGCATTCGTTTCTCTTCTAGTTTCAAGCCTCTGATTTTTATCTCCAATAAAATTCTGAGCCTCCACTTGTTTCCTCAAGCTAGGATGAGTTGTTCGAACATCATCATAATCACTAGAGATTTCTGAGTTGGATTCCTCTTCATCTGTAGGATTAAAACATTCAGCGCATTATCAGAATAATTAACAAAATCGTCTCTATCTTGCTCAACATCCATATCAATATATGACTACTTTTCATTCTTAACATTTTCAACAACTTTTACATCAGAAGAATCAATAATTCTTCATGTTTCATTATTGATACATATATATCCTCTTATTTATGGGGCATAACCAAGAAAAATTCCATCATCTCTTCTTTGCTCAATCATTCCATGGTTTTCACCTTTCTTCTTTATAATGAATGGACTTCCAAAAATTCTTAACTATTTCAGACTTGATGTTTTTCCAAAGATCATTTCGTACATAGTCATATCAGAGTTTGGTCTAAAGAAACATCAGTTCTGAAAATACACAGTAGTGATCATGGCTTTCCACCAATATTAATGAGAAAGACTATGCTTAAGAAACATATTTCTCCCCAGTTTGACCAAACATTGATTATTTCTTTCAGCAAACCCATTTTGTTGAGGTGTGTATGGTGAACTGAACTCATTCCGAATTCCATGCTTCTCATGATTACATTTGAACACTTCATTATTATAATCACCACCATTACCAGTTCTCAACTTATTGACTGAATACTCACATTTTTTTTTCTTTCCTCCTGAAACTCTTAAACAATTTTAAAGCATCTGACTTATGTCTCATGTACATAACACAAGTAATGCGAGTAAAGTCTTCAATGAATGTAATGAAGTACATATCTCTATTTTTTGATTTCCATCTCATTGTTCCACATATTTCAGAATGGATAAGTTCTAGGGGATGTTTTGAACAAATTTTAAGTCTCTTATGAATAGAGTTTTTAATCGTCCCTTTTTCACAGAAAGTACAGCACCAATCTCTTCTACATTATAAAACAGACATATCTCGGACACTGTATCATGTTGATAACTCACACATGTTTCTCTGACACATATGTCCCAGACTTTTATTCCATATCTGATTTTCATACACCATTCCCATGTATCATGAATTTTGCACTTCAACAACTTAGAACAAGTATTCTATTGTATGTTGGCCTCTTGTAACTATACTTCCACCATTTTCATATTTCAAAACGAACCCATATTTTCTGAATATAAATTTTTCCCCTCAACACAGATTTATTAAACACTCATAAGATTATGTTTCAACCCATCAACATATAATTTTTTCTTAGATTTCATTTTTTCTTTTCCGATGATGGATGATCCAACATCTTTGATTCTCAGAGATTCATCATTTCCAAATGTAATTGTTCCTTCTTTGAATCCTTTCAAATTCTTAAGCAACATTATGTCTCATGTCATATGATAAGAACACCCACTATCAAGAATCCATGGATGTTCTCCATTTGTAGCTTTTAAAGCATTTTTTACAAAAAATTCTTTTTTTTCATCCCTTTCCTTCACTTTCTATTGTGCTTCCTCCAATTTACTAGCCATTTCAATGTGTTCTGTCAAGAAAACCATGCACTCTTACTTTTTGGACTTATCAGATCTATCCCTTTTATCTTTTAAAAACTCAAACATTTTAGAATTGTTAGGAATCTTTTTTTCTCTGGTAACACACTAAGGTATCCCTTGGAAATATGCCTAGGTCGACCACATCTCTCACAAATAGTTTCTTGTGGTAGGAACATATTCTCAACCTTCACACTAGTCTTCTCTTATATATTCTGAAAAATATTTGGAGACATTCTATTTTGAACAGATTGACTCCTCCTTAATCCTTATCCTTCAATACTTGTGTAATATTTGTAATTTTGTTGGTTGAACAAACATATATTTCCCATGTGTTTGAATCCACCACAATACCAGCAGTAACCATTGAAAGAATATTTTCCTCTGAAACTTCATTACTAACCAGAGTTGTGAACAGGCTTCTCAACAACATTGCGAATAGAACTATGCTGACCATAAACCTTCACATTTTCATTTGTGACTCCCTTTCTCATTTTAGATTTAACATCACTAGAAGTATTATAAGTCTTTCTTGACTCATCATTTTGATGAACTTATTATTTTTTATCATTGCTGAATTTGACCACATACATTGTCTTTCCATCCTTGTTCTTATTAGAACCAGTTCTGTCTTTCATTTCGACCCTTGAAGGTAACTTTTGTGGATCCTTTTTCGGTTCATTCTTATTGTAACATTCACCAACTTCTGAGATAGAATTTTTGAAACTGATATTCATTTATTTAGCTTTAAAAAGATTATATTGGAAAAGTTCCAACTCTTCTTCTTTTTCCTTTATCTTCACTTCAATATGATTATTACGTTTCATTGTATTCTCAAGAGAATTTTTCAGATCATTAATCTCCATTTCCATCTTTATTTTATCATCAGTAAAACCATATTTATTGTTTAATGTGGAATTTTCATTTACCAGGGTGTTGTTTTCCTTCTCAAGACTTCTAATGTTCCTCATGAATTCTTTCAACTCTTCTTTCAGATGATATTCAAGTTGAGTTTCTTCTTCTTCTGAACTGTTTCTCTTGTACTCTTCATTATTCTCTGTAGAAATAAAGGTATTCACTCTAGTTTTTTTAGAAAATGATTTCTTGGTTTCATCTTCGATGTCTTCTTCATCTTTATCTTTAGATAAAAAAATTCTTCTTTTTGATTTGAAGAACTTTTTATCTTTCCCCTTTGAAAAATATTTTTCTTTGTCATCTTCTTTCTTCCACAACCTTCCTGGTATTCTATTATCATAATCACTATCTTCTTCTTTATTATTTTGAGGACAGTTAGCTGCAATGAAACCAAAGGGTCCACACTTAAAAACATTCATGGGATGTTTACTTTTGTATTTTCATGTACATCATATCACATTCTTTGAAAACATGGATAAAATTTCATCAAAAGTTTTACATACCTCATCTTCAGAATCGGGTTCACCAGCAACGTCTTTAATAAGTGTCTTCTTTGAATTCTCTCTCTTTGTAGACTTGAATGACATTTCTCTACGATCTTTTGTTTTTTCCTCCATAGTCTTCTCGTTTATCATATCATAAGTAATGAGAGTGTAATGAAAATCATCCAATGATAATGTTTCAGGGTATATATCTTCTAATGAAGAAACTTTAGTATCAAACTTTTCAGGCAGAATTCTCTAGATCTTTTCGACAACTGTGTAATCCTCTAATGATTCACCAAGAAATATTATTGTAGTGGAAATATCATTTATCTTGGTAATGAAAACCCCAACAGATTCAGATTCTCCCATTTTCATGTCTTCATACATCAGTCACCAAATTTGTAGGTTAACCTTCTTCACTTTTGTATTTCCTTCATATATGTACTTTAGTTTGTCCTAGATTCCTTTGTCTGTCGAAATACCATTAAATCATAAAAATTAACTCTTAGAAAGAGATGAGAGTAATGCATTTTTATCTCTTCCATCAATCTCAAGTTTCTTCTTATCGACAAGAGTACGAGGAACATTGTCATCAATAGCATGAAATCCATCTGTTGTAGTTTCAAGAACAACATCACAAAGATACATAAGTTAAGGCATCATTCATTTCTTACAGATGTGATAGTTCTTTCCATCAAAAATTAGAATCACCTTGCGATTCACACACATTAGATTCTCCATCACAACTTCTCTTCAACCACTTAAGCAATGAATAAATGAAAGAAACCTGCACTCTAATATCAATTGATGTTCTTGGTCAGGATCTAAGTATCACGGAGAGGTGGAGTGGGTGAATCAGTGATATATTTTTCTTTTTATGTTTATTTCTTTTTGTAACAACCTTCACCTCCTCTAATAGAGTTTCTTCCCTTATGAACACACACAACCACATGAACAGATTATTTACAAGGTTCACTAATCAACAATAGTAGCTACATTCATGGAATGTTACGGAAACAATCCAGTACCACACAATCTAGTATAAAACAATAATTTGATGCAGAATACAATGAGTAGGATATACCCTTACACACTTTTATCACATTGAAAACAATTCAATAGTGCATGTGCTCCCTTTTATCACAAATAGGGTAATGTAATGATACTGTGATTCCAAATGAACTTTCACAAATCAAAACTTTCAAAAAAAATCTTCACTTTCCTACCCAGAAGCTGGTAAGAACCTCCTGGTGAAAACAGTTTGCATGCCACTCCCTACTTGCGTGCCTCCATGCTAGCGTGCCTCCTGTTTGCGCGCCACTTGTGCGCCACACCTTGCTTTCGCGCCGCCCTGCTTGTGTGCCACCCAGCTTGCGAGCCACCTACTTGCGTGCCACTCAGCTTGCACTCCTACCTACCTGTACGCCACAAAATACTTGTGCACCAATATTGTGCATAGCTCACAACTTGTGCACCACTTTTGGGTTATACACAAAAAACTTCTTGAATAAACCTCACTGGTTGCGCACATCTAACAACTTGTGCAAAACTTCTTCTTTTGTGCCACTCTTCTTGTAGACTACTCTACTTTCACGCTACCGTACTTGTGGGACTTATAAATGACCCTCAATTTTTGTGCCACCTTTTCTTTCACGCCACTCTCTAATACTTTCGCGATCAGAGATCAAATTTCTTCTTAATTGTTGTGTGAAGAAAAATGAGTAGTCTAGTCATCTATTGATAGGCATTTTGGTTAATTGCGCACCACATACACTTGTGCGCCTCTCCATCACTTGTGCACCACTCCAGAACTTGTGCGTAATTACTTCACTAGTGCAACAATTTCTTTCCATTTTCATATTTTGATATGTAGTTATTGAAATATGACTTGCTCGCAACATACACTTGCGCGCCACATATACTTGCACACCACACTTCCACGCCACTTATGACTTGCGCGCCACTTTCTTTCTTTTTCGAGAAACACTTCATTACTCTCCCTATCCTTCATAAGGATTGTATCATAATTTCTCCAAACTTTTGATATTTGTGAAATACAAATCTGAAAAGCATCATTACAGTTACAATGGAAGGTACTGAAAGTTACCAATCTTCTAGCAGCATCATTATTTCCAATCAATATTGTATATGAATGGCCTCATCATTTCTCCCCCTTTTCCATCATAAAGATTGCATCAGAAGTTATCCTAACTTATGATATTTGTGAAATACATATCTTAAAAGCATCATCTGGTTTACAATTACATTACCAAGTAAATTGATTAAACTTCTTTGACAAAAAAAACAACACTCTGTAACAACAAACTCTTCTTACTTCCTTATCCATCCAACCTGGTCCCAAAACTATATTCAAGTGAAGAAACATCTCAGGAAACCAGTTAGAGTGGATTCTATGATGGGGATGATATAATGTGGTATTATATATGGTATTCCGTTGTATTTCTATTTTTTTATTATAGAAATGATACTAGGATCATTTTAACAATTGGTAATGAGCTCATAACTCGATTTCTGCAACCCCGCGTACAAGGTAAAACCCAAGATTCTAAGGGTGGGAAATATTGTTTTGTTTTGTTCTTTTACATCTGGATTATATTTCCACCTTGATTGGTGTACATGGAGGTGATGTTATTGATTTATGGGGTTTTATCTCTTGGAATAATGATATAAGTGATGGTGTGTGAGTTCATTTATCATGATATGAACATAAGATAGATTGGTCAATCATATGTGGCCTATGAATAACTTGTGAGATACATGATGATGATCCAAATGGGTGTAAAAAGTGAGATTGAATAAAATAACGGGTGTTGAAAAAATTATTTAAAAATTGGTTTTGAGAAATATATATCCCTGAGTTTGTAAAGGGGAAATGTTTTGAAATATGATTTTTAATAAAATTGATATTTTGGAAATTATGGTCTAACAAAAAGGTTTTTGAAAGTGTAAATACATGGGTTTTGAGAATGAAATTTTTTGAAAATCTAAATGGAGTTTCAAAATGCTATATCCTAATTAATAACCGATTTAAGAGAATAATGGAACATTTTGGGACACCAGGGGTGGCTATCTCCCGTGTCAGTTATTGACCTTGTATGGAGGTGGTTTGGGCCGTGAGAGTTTCATTGTTTGAGGCCTCATGTAACAATATGTGAGATCATATTGAGTGTGGTGAATCATTAAATGGAGTGTTTCTTGTTATTTCAATGTTTGGGATGTGGCCTTGATGTTGTGAAGCGAATTTTATTAATCGGAATTTGGAGACCCTTACAAGTTATGAACTTTGGGAGTTGGTATCATTTGAATTATTTTGAAAGATCTTTCAGAGAGGTAGATTGGGGTTTAAATGATTTTGGGTGCGTCTTACAAATTTATATGTTTTATTCCTTGGTAGTTTCATACAGAGAGTGTTTTGTAGTTCAAGATCAACCTAGAGGGCTTTTTGGAAATTTAAATGGGTTTGGGAGATTCAACATGAGTGGTGGATTTGAGTTGAAAATATTTTAAAATAAATGTTGGCCTCAAGGGAGATAAACCCAGACCTGTCGATGCATTGGAATGTAAATAATGTGAGGTTTCTTTAGAGGAGAAATTGACACATGGCGACTTCCATCGGGTTATGGTAAAGGTACATAGTTGTGACTTGGACTCACCTCAAGAAAGAAATTGGGATATCATGTTGGTTTTTTGGGTAGTTGTGAAGGGAAGGATCTTCGGGAGACATGGACCTATGGTATTGATGGAGTTAGATATGGAATGAAAATTAGTTTGGATGTATTGAGTGTTTTATGGCTTGTGGGAACTAGAGTTGGGTTTTGTGTTTAGTTAAAGTAGATTCCAAGACCATTATGAATCTAACGTGTATCAAGTGGTGGGAATGTGTTAGAGAATATTAATTCCATTTGAATATGTTCCCATCTGAGTTGTATATATGTAATCACATTTCCATATAATCAATGGGGATAGGTCCTAATAGTATGATAAAATGGTTGATTTTAGATTACTGAAGTGAATTGTTTTGTATCTATTGTGGTCAGTGGAACAATGCAAGAAATATAATTTTGGGTGTTTATAATCTTTTAAAAAGGAATATTGGTTAAAGATTGCTAGGTAATGGTTTTTGAGGTTGTGGTGAGGTTGGATGGGAATTCCTTTCGATCTATGGTGATATAGTGTGGATGAGCCATTATTAGGAATGGAATCCTAACACCTTCGGAAGATAGAGGAATACTCTTGGTGTGAGGTGTTGGTGGTTTTGGATAGTTTTTGGGGGTGACCATAAATGATTTCGTTGCATACATTTCACTAGTTATGAAAATACCCAATATCTTGACATTATCCTAGGTGAGTAGAGAATAATCTAGATTTACGGCTAGAAACATGAGTGTTTTTTCATTAGATGTGTGACATCCTAGAGTATACAAACAAGGAGAGTTATGTATGAAGGATCCATATGATGGGAAAATACACCATCATCAAATTTTGTAAGTTGTCTATAGAATGGTCCAGAGGTCAAATAATTCCATTGGTGTTGTTCTCAGGATCAGGGAACATGTGGGGAGTGATGTTCGTATTGCTGTTTCATTAGGATATGGAAGACTACACTGAGTTTTTAGGTTCAGCCTATGTTTGGGAATGAGCTATAGAAGTCAAAATTGGATGAGGAAACTAGTTAAAATATTACCCCTAAGTAGTGGAGTGTTGTGTTATTCTTGAATGTATGGAAGAAATTTGGAACTAGATATGGAGGAATAATGATGCCAATGAAGAACCAGTGAGGTGCATGTTTGGGTTCCTTGTATAAAATTTAGGTTTTCTTTAGATGTGATGGTTAATCTAGTCGAATGATATATTTGCGTTCAAGATAGTTCTAAAAGAAATCAGAGTGATTGGGTTGAAGAGGTGTTGTGGGGCGTTTTAACACTAGAAATAGTTTAAAGAGTAGTAAATTTCATAAGGACATAGTTTTATTGGACACCAGTGATGACATCAGTAGGTGTGTGTAGTTGCTTTTTCTATTTTTTAACTTGGAAGTGGGATCAGGTCTAGGGAATGTGAAACATTTCAATAGTGGAAGTTTGGAACCAATGGAGTGATTCAACCGAGGATGACTCAACATAGTTTGGAAAAAATGAACAGATATGGTGGTTTGTGTGAAACTTTTAATAAACATTGGAAGGATAAGTTCACTTTTGTAATGGAAATTGGGTCTAAGGAACATCTGAGTTACCCATAAATGAGTATGTACAATGTAGGTGTCCAATCCATGTGGTTATGAAGGGAAGACATAATAACAACATTTGATGGTGTTCTCATGGATATTTTCGATTAACTTATAGTTCAGGTAGGATGTGAGGTTTTTTAAAAATCGTGGTAATTTCTATGGCAATGTCAGGCTTGGATCACCGTGAGCGCTCTGAAAGAGTCTGGGTAAGATGGGGCCAAGTGATTTGGGCCCTGAGTTTTGTAGAGTATCAGAGTAAGAGTGTTTTGGTTGTCTCTCCTAGGGTAATTTTATTCCTTGTCAATAAATTTTTTCTTGTGTGTAAGTTTCAAACATAGTCCATTCTTATGTTCTTTTGTTAATAATTATTGGTTAATGTGGATACATGGATTTGGTGCATTCATTCCTGATTGTGAATCCCAATGAAGAGAAATTTTTTCGAGGTAGGAATGTTTCTTTGATCTATTTGTTTTGGGATGGATATTTTTTGGGGAAAACATGGAAAATATTATTAGATAGTTTATCCAGTGATCTAGACTTATTTTCTTAATGTCTGGTAAGTTTTTGGAAGTTCGGCTCGAGGACGACTCATTATATGGTGGGGAGGTTGTAAGATCATCGTCATTAGGGATAGTTATTACATGTTAAACAAATTGGATAAACTCTCCTGTATTATAAATGATATCTTTCCTGAATTCTTTATAAGTTTTGGAAGTTTTATGGGTGTATAGGACATGAAAATTTAAGAAAAGTGGCCTAATGTGCATAGTGCAGTGTTAGTACCCGATTAGTGTAAACCGTGCACCTAGCCAAAGATACCATGATACCTGGTGTCCATTTTAGATTGAGATACAGTGGATAATTACCACATGGTTTTCCAAACCATGCAGGTTCCCCCGAAGAAACTATGTGGAATAGATCAACTTTTATAGAGGGATCCACATGGTTGGTTTACATTTTGTAAACTAAGAAACCAAACTATGCCGCACATAGAAGGTTTGAATGTCCTATTTTTCAGTTATGAGATTATTTCCTTTTTCAATTATTTTTGTTCCCATATAACTCCCTATACCTTATGTGATGAACCAGTATCCATATTCTCATCTATGTATGGTTCTCCTTTATTTCATGAGAATTTAGAGCATGTTTCGGTGTGAATCAATAATCCAAGTGAGTCAAACGTTTCTCCCTATTCCATTTTCTATATTAGTGATTGTACAGTCCCTCATCTTCTTCTGAATCCCTAAAAAACTCACTTTTATATTGTATTTTCATATGGATCTTTTTTTAGGGTTAGTGATTTAATCAATGATTTTTATTTTGCAAGCATTCCTCAAGAGACATGTGGAATGGGTTCTTTAATCATTTTCCCATAGTCATGTTGTTATATATTTGTATGTGGTTGCGCCTATTTGTTTCCTTGTTATTTCTTTCATTATTGAGAGAGCCAATACATTCTTATAATTACATCAAATTACACTATATTAAGATTAAAAAGATGTGTCATATACACATTCCCACCATCTTATATCAGAGATAATTTATATACTTGAGATGCTATCATCTGATTAAAATGTGTTTTCACATCCAACTCAACATATAATCATTAGGTGGTGTTTTTATTTCCCAATAAAATTCATCAGATATAAAATATTGAGTAGTACTATAATCAAATAATATATTTTTACTTCTAGAGATGGTAAAAAGTATACATTTCCCCACATATCTTAAATATTTCACTTAAGAGGTAGTAATTTCATATGATTTTCTATCATCATTAGGAATATTATATGGTTATTTTCCTAGGATCTTACAGAACAATATTGAATAATGCTCCACCAATTTAATGATGAAGCACTATATATCATTGCTTTTTCCACCTCCTAGTATTCATTAAATAGATGACCCTTATATCTATACATAAAACAAACTCCAGTTACTTTCATGAATTTTCTAGGATTTTAATTTCCAAAACATTTACATGATATCAATTACTACATTCCATTTTTATTCATTCATATTTATCCTTTTTTATGGTCCTCAGCAAACATCATTTTCTCTTGATTTCCCTTGAAGATATAGGATCAATAAAATTCATTCAATGTATTAATGGAACATAATACTATATCATCATATAATGAAAATGTTTTAAAAAATAGTTCCCTTTAGAGACATAGATTAATATCATCAAATAAATTGTTAATATTGATTTTAATATTACATAAATAGTCTGAATCCAAAAAGGATATTATTTTAATGTTATCCTCGGAATCAGAAACACTCAATTATACATTCTTCATTAAATTATCGTAATTTCAACACAGTATTCTTGAGGGAAGTATTTACTGAAAAATATCACTTTCAAGGTTCTCTATTCCATTATTTATATTTATTTAATCTCATTAGTGCTTTAGATTAAGGAAAACTTTTTATCAGTATATCATTTAAAAAGATACACTTCCAGAGTATCATTCCCACTTTCATTACATCCCAAATACACTAATATCATTTCGAGGGACCTGTTCCATTTTTCAGCTATTAATAGTTTAGTAGTTACGTTAAATTATGGATTTTTTTGTCGCATAATGTGATTTATCGTAGTTTAAAAATGATGTGGAACAACATCGTACTATATGCAAGCAATTTTATAGGTCATAGTCAATGTGAGAGTCCATGATAAGATCGTGATCTCTTTAGTTTCAAGACTACATGTATTTTATTTCTAATGAGGGAAATCCTTAAATTGAATATCGGTATTGAATACATTTATTCCTTTATTTCATCACTAAATAATGTCACATGCAGAGTAAGGTCATAATTATTGTGAATATTGATCCATTAAATAAAAATCATTATAATGATAAAAGTGCTCAAAATAATATATAATATTTTTTATCATGTTTTCTATTTTTATTTATAATCTAGTACCCAATGTTTCTACAATACTAAAACTTGTTTCATTTAAAAATACCCAAACTCCATTAATTTATAGTTTCTAAATAATTTATTACATGGGAGTAGGATATAAGGGATCACATCACTGAGTATTGATCAATTTAGTATTAACAAACGACCAGATAAATCCTTGAGTCCCACAGTACATTGGAAATAATACATACATAGCATAATAAACATTCATTCATCCTTTATATTATTTATAATATATTTATTCATATCATGAGGAAAGGAAAACTAATAATGGTTGATCCTAAATTCTCTGTAAAGGTTACAAGTAATAGAGGATATCATTATTAAATAACAAATAAACAATATGGACAGGTAAATAAGAGATAATACATTCCATTCTATCAATAACATGAGTGTGAATTGAATGTTCGGATCATTTCAATACTATAATATCATTTATAATAACAAATATGATCTCAATGAACGAAAATATTGATTTTTTATGTCATGATCTTAGACATCATGATATATTTTCCATCATTCCCTTATTTCATGATTGTTTAATTTGATGGGTAGGCACACACAAAATACAAATTTAAAAAATGTGGAAAACTATTCTTTATATCATACTTATTGATGCATCAGTGGTATATATATATATATATAACTATGCACCCCCATTACTACATGTACAATGAATTCCTCATAGATTAAATGATCAATTCAATATATAAACTATATAAATTATCAAGAAGTGTCTCTATTGAAAAAATAATATTTAATATCGATATTTCCCCCAAAATAATTTAATTTTCAATGTATACACATGTTTTAGAAATGGTATATGTTTTAGGAAAAAATTTATCCATGAAAAAAGATTATGGATATTTAAGGGAAAATTTAACACCCAATGAAAAATGACCAGAAGAATGTAAATGTTTTAAAATAATGTTAATAACTATAAAATTAATAATATATAAAAATATCATAAATTTATCAGATTTATAAGTTTTTTTAATAAAATATTATCCAATGAAGAATAAAATTAAATCGAAGAAAAAAATATGATTTCAATAAGGAGTTTTCTTTTTAAAACAATATAAAATTTATAAAAGATTTAAAATTTCATAAAATAGTTATTGGGGTGGGAATTTTTTTCAATGTCATTTATATTCAAAAAACACCTCAATTCCTTTTCAATGAATGTAAAAAATGAATCATTTATAAAAACATAAAATTATTTCATTAAAACCTATTAAAAATATCAGGATAATAATAAATTTCTTTAATAAATCTTTGTATAAGATAAAAAGTAATTTTTTAGAAGAACATTGAAAAAATATGGACATAGAGAAAAATATAATCGATCAAAAAATAAATATGATATGTATTTTTTAAAAACATTTATTTTGTTGAATTATATTCCTAATAGAAAAAAAGATTGAAAAATATATAGTGACTCCTTAAATATCTGGATTATATGAAAATATATGGAATTTATGAAGGATATATTTTATGTTTCCTATAATGAAAATAAGAGAATCCTCAAAAAATGAGATTTTAATGAAAACATACATATTTAGAAACATATAAATTATAACCCCATGAAATAGTAAACATTAATTGAAAAATTACTTATCATGAATGAATATGTATTCTATAAAATATATAAAAATTCTAGTATACAGATCAATTAAAAATAATGACATTCACAATGCCAAATATGTTTCAATATCATGTAAATCCTAACAAAATATATCACACAAAGATTTTCATTTTAATATTTTGTTTCGGACTATCTTCTAATTATTTGTCTTTTTTATCAATTTTTTAGTGTTCATGAATTAAATTTGGTGTTTGGGGTGTTCTGGATTTAAGTATTTTGTATTTGATGTTTTAGGCCGTATTTGGACCTATTCATTGTTAGTGTAAAGGTATAGGTAATAAATTTCTTGTTAGATAGTTTCTGAAACCACTATTGTCACTTCTCTATTGGGAGTGTTTGATGGATGGTGAATCCTCTTGATTTAAAAGATTTTTAGAATGAAATGGTAATTTTTTTGGCTTTTCCCCAGGTCACATGATTAGGGTGATTGGTTAGTTTAACCATGCATCCTATGTATGCATGGGTCTTATGGTTATGTTTCACAGTTTATCTAACAATGCAACTTAACTGTGCAGACATAGAAGCACTAGATGGTGTTGAATGTCACCGTTTGGGCACTGTTTCACAAACCATGTGATCTAACCAATAATTTGACTCATAAAAGGGGTATATTAAAAAATTTCTACTTCTTTTCGAGTGTCATTTCTACCATTTGATACCCCAGTCTAAACTCACCAACTTGGACTCATCATGTGGTAGTTTTTCGCTCCTCCAAGACAGCCTATGTGGGATTCATGATGGTTTATTACTGATTCTTCACTAGGATTAAAAGGTTGGGCTCCTGTTTCTTTCTCCTTTGGTTTTCATTAATTTACCCTTTTTCCAAAACCATAGTTTCCATATTTGTATGATTCATATTACTAGGGAGTTGTGATGTTGGAGGATTTCCTTATTAGGGTTCCTTTTAGAATTTTTTTCTTTCGAAAACCTTCGTGGATTAGTTTTTGGATGGAATTGTTCAAGAACATGTGATTTGAAGTAGGATTCTGTTTGAACATGCCTTTATCAATTATGAATCATTGGTTTCTTGAACTACACACCTTATTTAAATGCACAATATTGATGTGTGTTATTTTAAATATTTTTTGTATAAAAAGTGGTGATTCTAATCCTTTTCATGTACTAAATGGATTTGATTGCTAAATGTTTCCCACCAAGTGTTTGATAAAATCACCAGTCAGATATTGCATGAAATTTATTAATGTATAAAACATGTTTTGGATTTTTATAATTTTTGTGACATGTTAAATAAATATTTTTCTTTCGTGAAAGTATTTTAGTGTTGTTTTGAGTTTAAAAGATGTGTTTATTTTGATCGGGAAAGTGGTTTGGCAAGTGACGGTTGGTTGTGGCCTATTGGGAATTTTAATGAAGAGGGATTAGGTTTTTAAATGTTATGTAAGTTACTTAAAACAATTTTTTTATATATGATTTTGAAATAGATTGCTCTGTTTTTTACCTTTTTGGGAAGGATGTTTTATTTTATCTAAATGTGTGGGTTTTGTGATTTGTGCTGGAGGCATGTTTGATAATTTTATGAAATTATTGAGAATTGTTTTCCTGAAAAGCCTCCTTGGAAAATCTGATGACCTTATATATATTGAATGGGTGGGAATTAGTTGTTATGGACTACACTTGACCCATTTACTTATAAAAAAATAGAAGATCCTCATTATAGTCAACATAGAGATCTATTGATATATAGCATGAGATTATTCCTTGGATTGAAGTAGTGTGATGTCTGATGTGCGAATTATTATATCTGATTTTGGTGCATGTGAGTTGATGCTGGGTTTTTATCAATTGTTAAACCCCTCATATATAATTTTGATATAGAGAACATGGAAGTTATATTGAATTCTTTGATAATGATTGAAGCACTAGTTAGGATACACACAAGCAAGTGGCCCATAGTTTGTGTATGTTTTGTTTTATTACAATGGGATTATTCCACTTTTTTTACAATTTGTGATGTTTCTGAGTGTGTTGGGTGATATATGTCATTGAGTGAGGCATTCTTTCTATATGAGTCAATGTGAATTAGTGTCTTCTGTATTTTTCACTAGATCCTAGGTTTCACCCATGTCTATTAGAATTTAGGAAGCTATATTGATGATTGACATATATTATTGATTAGTAACTATTGTATGAATATTCTTCTATTGCCCTAATATTTGACTATTATATTGTTTTCTTCTATGTAATATTTCATTGAAATGTTATGGGTTGGAATTCAATGGTTTATTGAAAGATGATTTAACGTGAATAGTTTTTATACTTCATTGTTTCTTTTTGAAGTGAAAATACCACTTTCCCTTTGAAAATGTAAACGTTTCTTTCTTTGAAAAAGTAATATGGTTCCAAATAGTAAAAAGAGAAATGGAAATTGTTTGGTTTTTAATTGAAAAAATGTTTGGAAAGTTATACGTTTATATATTTAATTTCAAAAATAATGTTGATTTTTCTTTTATTTTAATGGATGTGCATTGGTAAAATATTTTCTTCTGTACAACTACAAAGTTTTAGTACTCATGCCTATAATTATTTATTGTTTTTAGATTATAGTGATGGTCTTAGTTTGATTTAAATCATCTTAGGTGATGGTTTGTTTTCATATTATAGAGTGACCCTATGGGTGACATGTAGATGTGTGTTCATCAGGTACAGTTTGATTTTAGTTTTATAGTTTGTTAATATTTATATTTTTTTAAAAGATTTGCATTATGGACATTTGTATATTTATTGGGATGCCCTGTTTTTTTCCTATATTAATTTAATTTATTTATTTTTGGTTAAAACATTCCTTCCTATTTCTCTATTGGTGCATGGCACTATTTTCTATCCTATGGGGATCGGGAATACCCTTTTGGCTATGTTGCAGATCAGATCGGGTGACCAGTTCGGGGTCGACCTAGTGTGGTTCATGAAAAAATGGTCTTAGATCTATGTTCCTAGAGAGGACATAGATTTCAAACAACCCTTTTATTATTTGTAACATCAAGGTAGAAAGTGTATGACTATTGGAGCATGGGTGCAAGTTTGGGGGTGTGAATAGAGAACAAATTCATGATCGAACATTTTATAGCCATGATAATATGGGTTTCATTTGGATTCTTTGGTTCTTGTGGATTTATTGTGTTTGGTTTATGAATAGGAGTTATAAAAGGGATCTTAGTGAGCTCACAGGGTCTGAAATTCTATGTGGAGTTGTGTATATATTTATTGATGACTCTCTCTGACTATCTAGTGTTTGTCATATGGCCACAAAACATATTGTCAAGTACCCCATCCACACCATTCCACTCCTATGGTATGTTTTAGGTCTTCCTTTATTCATAAATTTTTTTGGAATTTTTTTTTTGGAATTGTGAAAACATTATTTTAGTGTTGATGGTTGGGGTTTTGGGAAGCGGAAAAAGAATTTTCAGAATCAACATTGAAGAAGGATTTAGAAAAACAGATTTTTGAAAATTGACCATTTATAGTTAAATGGAAATGGTTTAATTGTATTGAATATTTATAATAAAAACCAACAGTCTGTTGAGATATTATTTTGGTAATTAAAAATCAATTTTTAAGGAATATTTGGAAGATTGTTTTGAATGAGAAAGAATTGTTTATTAAACAAATTGTTTTCGAAGGAATTGGTTTGTTGAGATGTAGAATATGTTTTCAATGGTATGGGATTGGATTTTCAGTGGAGTGAAATAGATTTATGTGTGATGTTTGAAAATGGATTTTGATCAGTGGTTTTTTATCTTTTTAATAGTGTTTGGAATATTAAAATTTTATGTTTATCAAAAGTTTCAAATTATTGGGGGGAGTGTTTATTTTGGAAAATGGGAATGTTCTATTTTTACCTTTTATATTCACATGTGTCTTCACATGTAAGAATAATTGTGGAATGAGGATGGATGATTATTTGGGTGAATGAGTTCTTGGGGTGGCACAAGGATGTTCATGTGTGAGGATCCATGTAGTAGCATTGATGAGTGTGCAAATCCACAATGTTTTTTTCCATCAAAAATAATTTTAAGAGGAAAATTTTGTTTTATGGAAAACGAATTTTTTGTGATGTGTTTTATCATGATTTAGATGTGTTGTTTATGTTGTGTTCTATATTTCAAATCTTGTTGGTGATTCAACTTTGTAGTGGTATTTAGAGGGATTATATTATTTATTTTTGGAATCAATGAGTTTGTTTAGACTAAGCTATTGGTTATATTGTTTCCTAGTGACCGCTCCTATAATGATTCGATAGGTATTCGTGGTACATGGATGGGTGGTTCGCAATTTTCAAACCCTCTTATCGATTAGACTAAGGATTTATTAATTGAGTTTCAGATGTTTAATCCACCTTTATTTTATAGTCATGAATATCCTCTCGATGTGGTGGAGTGGATGAGGAATATTGAATGAAAAATAAAGATTCCTTGAGTTTCATGAGTCAATAAATGTGATGTTTTCGTTATTCATTATTAAAGGATTGACCTGGAAGTTGTGTAATTTGGTCCCTTAAAACATCGAGGAGATCTTACCAAGGAATTATTTAACGTATCGTTCATCTAATAATATTTCATGGAGATAAAGAAGGTGGGAAAGGGGATGAATATGTAATATTTGAATCAAATAAGTGGATTAGTGTTGGAGTGCATCCATCAACACAAGGATCATTTCCCTTACCATCGAGTGAATGTTGTGGTTGAATCTATGATGGATCAGTGTTTTGAGCATCGTCATTATTTTGATCTACACATGAAAGAGTCATAGTTAAATCTGACTTATTTTTTTGATCTGTTGAGGAAATGAGTTCTTGATGATGTTTTCCTAGAGGGAGTTCTTGAGGTTGTCTTCCCCTATTCAGTTCCTTGAAGTGATTACCAGATTTCTAGAATGGAATTGAGAAACAGACTTGAAGCTGTTGGTGTTGGTCAAGGGATTAAAAATCCTTTGGATCTATTATCACCTTCTTCTAGGTATGGGATACCAATGTGACATTAGTGTATCCAGATGGATCATAAAAATTTATCATGTTTGAATGCTGTGAAGACCACTCATTCTGGTGTAAAACTAGGTCACTAATAGTGGTTTTTTCAGGGGTGTTCCAAGAAGTGACATAGAGCGATATTGAATGTGTAGTTCACTAATATGGGCTCATTTTTATGTCCCATACTATGTATAATTCTTTTTTAATGGTTGTATCTATTGGAGTTATTTAGTGTTTCATTTTCTTAAAATTGAAAAAGATAGTGTTGTTTTTCTCCCTATTAATATCACTTTCAATGGAATCATGTATATAAATTATGAATTATTGTTAGTGGTTATTAGATTATGATTTTGAGTCTATGTATGCTTCATACATCAGGGCTCTAGCCATAATCCCCAGATTGAAGATCTTGTATAGTAAAAAATCTCTAGGGTGTGAGGGACATTTTTCTGAAATATATCTTCAGAAATATAATTGATACAGTTTAAGGATACATGTGTTAGATCTTTTTTTCCAATTATAGTAGAGGTTTTTAATTGGTATATAGGTTTTCATGTTGTCTTGAGAATGTTGGCTACTAATTGTGAGAATACCCACTGCGATGATCATTGTGATTTCTCCAATGATAAATCAATGCAAGTTGTTTTCTAATGGTGGGGAGTCTATTTCGGTATCCCATGATGAAGGATCAGTTTGGTTTTTCATGTGGTCATGTATAAAATGGTTTCTTTTTTATGTTATCTAAAAACTAATTTCATTTGGTTTTGGGAAAATATTTGCTTATTTTCTTAGTTTCCAATGGTTTTGTGGTGGTTATAGATTGAGTTTTCACATTGTTTTTTGGAAAATGATTTGAGTTCCTTGATTTGTTTCCGAAAAGAGGGGTGAGTTTCATTTAGACGTGGTTGAGGTTTTCATCATTTATGAGGTATAATAACATTGTTATGGAATCCTTATTCATTGATCGGTCAATAAGAAGATTTTGCGACTTTCTAGGGAATATATTTTTTATTGTGGGGAGAAGATCCACAACCTTATTTTCATTTTCATCCATTTTTTTGGAAAAAACATTATTTCTTGGTTTTTCTATCATATTTATGTTTTTCTAGAATAACATTAGGTGTATCTACTGATTTTTTTTTATTTTGAGTCGGGGATGTTTTGGGTGGTTTTTGGCCTTGTACATCACTATTGTGAAGGTATGGTGAGGAAATGGATTGCTTTTTAGTTTTTGAAAACCCTATTTTTACTTCTCTAATGGGTGTGTTTGTTGGATGGTTTATCATTTTGAGATAAAATAGTTTTGAGGTGAAAAGTGTAGAGTCTCTAGGATTTTTTCTAGATCACATAGTTAAAGTGAATGGTTTGATTTACTATTATCCTATGAGTGCTTGTGTAGCAAAGTTAGGTCATATGGTTTAAGAAAACATGTATCATAAGTGTGCAGCCTGTGGAATACTAGAAAATGTTTAATTTCACAGTTTTTGAACAGTTTACTATACTGTGTGTGATAACTATGTAACCCACTCTGTAAAGAGTATTTTTCATATTTTCTCTTTTTTTAAGGGGGTTTTCTTCCCATGGACATACAACTCAAAACCCCTAATCTGGATGCCTCTTAGGGTGGTATTTGGATCCTCCAAGCCCATCCAAGTTGTATTCATTTTGGTTTCATGGTGATTCTTAATCAGGATTGAAATTTTACAGTTCATATGTCTTTATCCTTTGGTTTTATTCCATTTTCCCTTTTTCCCTAAATATAGTGGCCATGATTGACCACAGTGGATAACATGGGTGGTGTGAAGATTGAAGGTTTTCATTCGTACTATTTCATGTAGATGTTCTTACTTCTCAGAAAATTTATATAGTTGTTTCATCTTTTCATTGTTTAAGAACATATCTTTTGAGGTTTGTTTTCCTTTTCAATTTTCTTTATAATTTATGATTAATTTTTTTCCTACTCTTCGCAACATCCTTGTATAATATATATTGATGTGGGATATTTGAAATATTTTTTTACTATGTTGTGATATCCTATTTAATTTTGTGATAAATGGAATTGTTTGTTAAATATTCTACACCAAGTGTTCGAAAAAATTCCCAGTTTCTTTAGAAATTAATTTCAGATGTATAAAGCATGGTTTATATTTTTTATCAAATTTTTTTCCTGTAATAATGATTTAAGTTTTTTGATATAGTTTATATGTGTATTATAGATTAATAGAATTGTGTATTTGGATTTTTAGAGTGGTTTGGAATGTGGCACTTGATTATTTCCCGTTTATAATTTTGATGAAAATTGACATTTCTTATAAACGTGGTTTGGATGATATAATGTATTTTTTTTATAAATGATATTTAAATGTATAGTTGTGTGTTTGCACAATTTTGGAATGGTGGTGTTGTTTCATTTAAATGTTAATGTTTTGTGAAGTGTGTTTGAGGCCCATTTGTCACTTTTATGATAGTAGCCAAAATTTTTATCATGTAAAAAATCATTATATAATATTCCTACCAAATTTATACTAAATTAGTTATAATTCATCACTATACACCCCTTGTGAAACATTTACATTGAGTAGAATCAGTGCACCTTAGTGTGGACTCTAATTGATCTATTTATTTATGGAAAGAGATTGATACTTGGAGTTACTTGAGGTGATTAATGTTGTTTGAACTGCTATATATGACAAGTGTGCATGTCATTTGATGCTTGGTTTCCATCGTTTGGTACAACAATATTTTTTACTCTTTATATGGATAACCTACCATATGAATTTTATTTTCTTAGAAGGATTCCTTCACTTTATATGTTACACACAACCTTGTTACCATCATAGAGGGATATATTTTTTCATTTCTATGGGATTATGCCCCTTAGTCTATACAATATGATTCGTGGCCAACTATTTTGGTCTATATAATTTCATCAAGTGAAGCATTTTTTCGGTATGAGTTAGCTTGTATTAGTTTGTTCTGTATTTTTCACAAGCCATTAGGATTCACCCACGTATATTCAAACATATATGCTGATAGTGATGATATAAATTTATTTATTATTGGACACTATGATTTTCTTATTCTCTATTTCCCTTATATGTGACTATTGTGGTCTATTCTTGTATAGAAAATTTCATTCATAATAGATGGGTTGGATTTAAACGGTTTATGGAACAATATTTTAAAGTGAAAAGTTTGAATACCCTCTTGTTCAATTTTTAAATAAAAGCTTCAATTTCCCTTTGAAAATTTAAATGGTACTTTCTTGAAAAAAAGAATATGGATTCAAATGGTGAAAAGAGAAATGGACATTGTTTGGTTTTTAATTAGAAACATGTGTAGAAAATCTTGCATTAAAATGTTTTATTTGAAACATTAGGTTGATGTTTCGTTTATTTTAAAAGAAGTTCATGGGGAATATATTTTTTCGAGCACACCAACTAAGTTTTAATACACATTCCTAGAGTTATTTCTATTTCTTAGATTGTAGTGAATATATCAGATTTATATCAATAGTTATGGGGTGATGGTTTGTTTTGGTATTGCAGAGTGACACTTGTGGTCACATGACGATGTGTGGTTATTAGGTGTTGTTTTAGTTTTGTTGTATAATATTGGTGTATTTTCAATTTTGTTATAAAAGCTGTTCACTTTGGATATTTATATATTTATTGTGATACATTTTTCTAGTTTTCAATTCATTTATTTATATTGGGAGAAATAATTACCTCATGTTTCTATGTTTATTCTCAAAACTAGATTTCAGCCTGTTAGGATTAGGAATGACCTTCAATCCAAGTGGAATATCTTCTCATGTGACCAGTTTAAGGTCGACCCAGGTTGGTTCGAGACAAAAAACCAAACATGAAGTTCAACATTCCTTGTAAGTGATTTTGAACTCATGTATAATAAATTTTGATTAATTAAAATAGTTAATATTAAAATAAAACTTTTCATAATAACATATATTACTTTTTCATAACTTCTTATCAACAGTTTTTACAATATTTTAATACTATCATTATTTCAGGTGTTTACTACTTCATTTGTACAAGAAATTTCATTTAATAATTAAGCTCCATATACCTTGACTAAGGTATTTTCACCTCTGATAATTTATTCATTATATAATTATCATATATATTCAATATATATATAGATTCTTCCATAAAAGGTAAAGATAGAAAAATTAATTAAATCATTCATGGAGAAGGTAAGATGTACGTATGCATGACCGTTGTTTTCAATTTTAAATAGACAAAAGAATGAATAAAATATAATTTTTACCTTTATAAAGTCATTATTATATTATATATGTTTATTAAATCAATCCATATTACCATAAATTTAAATCATAAATGAAGAACAAATCACATAAAATTATAAGGGTGGAAGTCCACATGTCCAAATTAACCACATTATCTTCATTCCAACATATTAGAAGGTAAGGAGGTAAATATGATATTATAAGTACTGTAGAATAATTTTGTCATATTTAACATATATATTCATTATTTAAATCTTTATAACCATCTAAATAATTTTTTGAGGACAACCTAATTACACCACTATATGGAGACGACAATCCTTACAAATGCACGAGTGATTATTCCACTTTTTATAAGATAGAAAAGTGACTGGAAATGGTAAATATAGAATCATAAAATCATATTAGCATATTGATGATATGTAACTCAATTTTTTAGTGTTTTTTCAACAGTTTAATAAATTTATATAAATAAATAAATTTAATATAATCAATAAATATGATTACCTCTTCGTTGATAGACTTCATTTGAATTACTTATTAAATAATATTAGGATGGTATTTACGAATGAAATGAACATTTATTTAATAAATGTGGAAGTGGATAAAAACATTTGGATGGTTTTAGTCATGCTAGATAGAAAATTATTTTAATATTGAAGGTGTTTCCTTTTATAAGTGAAGGTAGTTGTACTCTTGTAATTTATCAAAAATATTAAAATATCATAAATTCACATTCATGTTATAATTTTTCCATATTGAGATGAATTAAAATATAAGGAGTGTATTTTTCTACTATAATCATCCAATATAATTTATATTGGTTTATATATAATTTTAAACTGTATATTTGTTATTAACCAATACATTTACCATTTTTAACCGTTTCCCAAGCGATAAGGATTTCAATATTAAAGGGTTGTAATTATATATATAAGGTGTAAATTTCTTGTAAATGGGAAATGGATGGATGTTTAAACCATATCCTATCACCCTTAACTGATTCTATCATTTTTATGATTTTTAATTAACTTTGTAAAATATTATATTCATAAAATATCCTTAATCTGATTTTTATAATTTTTCATAAAATTATACTTTGAATCCATCAATAAAAAATTGTTATTATAATATAAAAATTTAATAATTCAATAATATATTTTATTTATCAATAAAATTCATGGGTGGGAATTACCCACAATAAAAATGTTACATTTAGTGTTTTTAAAATCATATACATGATTATTAAACTATATGCACAAGCACTGTGTTGGTGTTGTGTATGATTTTAAAATAATTATTTAATTACTATAAATTAAAAATAAAAAACATGGAAAAATGATTAATATCTCAAATAATCCATTAGAATAAAACTTATCATGTTTTTATCTATAGGTAAAAAATATTTCGAGATATTAACAACATGATTGTGACATTTTGGAATTTTCTTAAATTAAAATAATATAAAAGTCATTTTCAAATAAAAATATCATCAAAATGACATATATTCGAAGTGAGTATTTTTATGTTCTAATTAATCTCATCCAATGAAATAAATTAATTGTTTACACAAATTTTAAATTCATTATTACATTATTTTAATTGTATTTGCGCGATTTTCCCTTTACTGAATTGATAAATTTTACCACAATCACCATTAATAATGCCTAACAATAAAAGGGATACATTTAATAAATTTTGACATTCTAATTAAAAATTACTAATCCTTGTTATCCAATTAAATTCATATATGTTGTAGAAAATAAGATATAATTAATCCTAAAAAATTAGATGAAAATATATTTTCTAGAAATTGTTTTTAACCAAAAAAATGACCAACATAAAAAATTTGTTAAATAATGATCCTAATATAAATAGAATAGGTCTTATATAAAATTAATACTATATCCAAAATATAAAGAGACTTATAATTAAGTTATTTAATGAAAATAAATGATAGTTTGATAAAAAATCATTATTTTAACTATTCACTAAAAAATATGTGTTTTTTAACCAAATCTAAATATTTTAACTGAAGAATATAATAACGTGTTGAAAAAAGTGATATAATATTCAGATAAAATTATTTTAAAATTTTCATGCTTCACTTAAACTTTGTATTTTTCATGAAACCATCTATCAATGAAAATAAAATTATTTATGGAGAGAGATATGATTATTTCTCGGTGTGTTACAATATTCTTATTTTTAGCAAGAATAATAACAAAACCATCATTAATATGTTTAAAACCTATATTATTAGTGTATATGACTTATATTTTGAGTGAAAATAGATTCATTGGAATCGTATTCCTCTAATAATGGTTATTTTTACCATAAAAATTTGGTACTTCTTGGTTGTTCATAGAATCTTGATTCACCATCTCTGAAAATGAAAACATCATTATATCTTTTATGGGAAAATTTCTTTGATTCCACTTTTAAAACCCCATTCAAGTTGAAATAATATGGGAGGCATGAATTAATGGAATTATTTTTTTATAAATTTTTATCATTTGAATCCCTATATTTTTACAACTAAATGATTTTTATCTATGTCAATATTTTCTCACATCCTCCCCTCTTTTGTAGTAATAAAATAAAATATGTCATCCCAAAGTATATGGAAGTGTATTTATAAAGGTCATACTCATTTATATATTTTTCTTAAACCCATTATATATTATATACTATCCTGAAAAATATTAACCAAGGATAGTATATTCCAATCGATACATATTCCACTCTGTTGTATACCTTAATTTAATCCCTATATAGAATACATTTTGTTCCCATGGATTCAAGAATCCACCAAAAGAGACATCACTTATTAAAAAAATTATTCAATAATGAATGGAATAAACCCCAAGACAGTTTTTCTTATCCATTAACATATGTATTAGTAGGTATATATGTTTATAGAAATCATGAATATTAAAAACAACTAATTGTTATTAGAACTGATGGTTTAGAACTCAATCAGATCTTCAGAGTTCTCAAACATCTTTTTAAAACTCAGACTATTTTTCATCTTCTTACTCAAATTATATATACTATATAAATATATATATATATATATTTAATAATTATATTAATAAGGATCTTATAATTATGGAAACTCACTCAATTCATTAACATTTGTATCTCAAAATATTCCCCATATATATTTATATTCACAGAAATATAATGTAAATTTTATTTTTTTATTTATGGATATTATGTCTTATTTAATGTCATATATTTCTTGTTATAGTATCCTATAATATCATATCATAGAATTATAATTGATCTTGATAAATTCCATGAGAATTTTCTTCAATAATTGAAGGACACTAGATGAAAACATATAAAATTATCCCAAACACAACATCCTAAATTGAACCTAAATTTCTATTATCTTCATCCAATAATGTTTTATTTATATTAAAATAATTATGTAAGCATGAAACCATCCATTTACAAGTTATATTATTGTAATTAACATTATTTGTGACATAAAATTATTCTCTATGTACATCCTATATAATATTATTAAATATTTATGGATCATGAGGGTTTTTATTTGGATATATATTTTATTTGAAGAACAAAACACTTATAATTTACTACATCATTAGAATATTCCATCCTTTGATTTTCATCCCTATTCATTGTGGAAATATACTATAAGAATATTACTTATTTAAATAGGTAATGTTTTTAGTTATTCTTACATTAATATGTTATACCTTTACCTAGATAGAGTGGTTTACAAATGACCCATAGAAATTCAAGAATTTCACTCACATATACAGTAGAGTAAACAATTTAAATATCCATGCATTGTTCTTGAACATCACAAACATTCTTCTCCATTAATTCCATGTGTTCTATCAGTCATTCATGTGATCAGTCATCATGTGGTTTTTTATCCAAACATGAAAAAATCCTACCATGTGGTAGATAAATTTTTTATGTTGTTGGTAATGTGGTCAGTTAACCTACCATGAAGAGTACAGTCACTCTACCTATAATGTGAAGGCCTCAGTTAGTCATTAATTATACCCCATAAAAGATTTTATTCTTCATATTGTGCTTCACATGATGACATATGGTGATTCTCAGTATAATCTTGTGCTTTACATGATCATGAAATCTTAAAATTTGACATCTATGTCATGGAATACTCTAACACTTGATCCTTATAGGGATTCAAGTGGTAGAAGATGATTCATGATGGTAATAAGATTTTTTTAAAAAAATAGAGGAGGTGGACATGTAATTTTCATTCCATTTGACAGAGTAATAACTTATTATATAAATGTTAGTCACCCCAAAAAATAAAATATGTTTTATGATTCTTAATATATATTAATTATCTATTATTTGGTTATAATAAATCTAATAAGGTGTCGGTACTCACATAGTAGCCTCTCATGCTCCCTCACATGTGAGAGGTTGAGAACCTCTATTGTTTATACATAAACCTACACTATTGTATACATGTACATAAACCCTATATATTTTCCAAAAATACAATGATATCCTACTTAGTAATTGTCCTAGAAATCTGTGAATAAGTGGAATATTGTTGCTACATCATGTGAATGTAGTAAAGATTTTCCCATTATTGGCCCAAGTTAGTCAATTCTATTATAAAATCATCAGCCAAACACATAGAAGAATGAAAATAAAATATTCCATATTCCATATTGAAAAATTAATCCTTCTCAACGTATATCATAGAACCTAAAAACGTCTTTTACACCCTTCTAAATTGTTATTTTACAACAATATTTTCTCACATCACATTTTCTATGTTGTAACTAGTGATCTATTCAAAAACACAATTAGAAAATTTTTCAGAAATTAATAATAGTTTAACAACTAGCCGATTTAATTTTGAGGATGTATATATAAAAATACTTCTAGAATAATCAACTCTTTATTATTTTTTCTAAATTCCTCAAGATTTATTTACATAATACCTTATTAAAAAAACAATTCCAATAGGATAAATAATTTTCCACTAGATATATCCTTATACATTAAATATATACTCATACAATTACTTTATCCAATACATCATGTTTTCTAACATGTGTAATGATAAATAACTTAAAAAATTATTTAAATTATCTCAGTTGTTGAAATTTCATTATAATATTATGTAAATTGTTTTAATATCTTGTATAAATTGGTTTTTATAATAAAAAAATTCGTTATAATAGTTCACATCAAATCACAATACCAATATTCACAAAATTTAAATTGTTATTAATACTATTTAGTTTTATGGAAACGTGGAATTAATTATTTATTAGATTTCATTATATATAATTTTCAACAAAAAAATACTAAATATAAGTTACTAATAGTAATGAAAGTAATATATATGAGTTAGAAATTATAAGAATAATTTTCACAAAAAATTATCCCTAGAATTCCGTTAAAATTATATTATATTAGAAACATAATGAAAATAATCGTGGGAATTTTATATTATATTATTACATATTATAATAATAATATAATACTTTGGGATAATTATAACTTATTAAAAAATAAACTAAAATTATAAATAATTCATTATGAACCATTATACTCAATTATTCTCTCCTTGATCTACTAACATATCTTTTACAATAAACCAATGATTGATCTTCAATGAGATAACATCATATTTTGAACAGGTAAAATTTATATATGTTTGGGTGTGGGAATTTATTAATATTTTATTTCAGTTCAAAAAAAATTGAAAATTCTTTATTTATTTTTTATATTAATGTATTTTTGGATTTTATCATGGATATTTAAAAGTTATTTTCAATTATTTTTAAAATTTATTTTCTTTCTAATGAAAAAAATTCTAATTGATGATGATAAAAGTAATGTTTTATTTTTTTTATAATACAAGAAATAAGGAATATCAAAAAAATTAAATAAATTTCTAAAATTATTTATTATGAAAAATTAACTACACATGAAAACTCACATATAAACTTTATGATTTTGAAATTAAAAAATTTATCAAATATAACATTCTATAGATATATAGATTTTTTTTAAAACATAAAATTAATTTTTATACTCTATTGAATTTCTGAACACTAATCCAAAATTCATACAGTACTATTATACTCATAAATTATTGAAATAAAATGAAATAAATAAATCATTTAATTTTTTGAATTTTAATAATTTTATATTTTTTAAAACTATTTAAAAAATATAATAAATTTCGTTATAAATTTTAGTAAATGAATGACCCTATTAGATTTTATATGAAATAAATTTTTCTAAGTATTCCAGATTAAATTTATATAATATGAATATAGAAATTTTGGAATTAAACTTCTAACTTGTCATAATAATAAATACTGTGAAAATAAACTAATGACATAAATTTAATTATAATTTTAATAGAAAATTATAGAAGCATTATGATATTTATAGAATATTAGAGGGATCTCTCAGACTCTGGATCCCTAACTCAAAATCCTCTGCCCATTTTGATTCATAATTCCACAGTCTTGACATTCATTTACCTGATTTGAAATGATATAACCATTTATTAGGTTTCTTTTAATCGTTTATTATTTTTTGTTTTCTAAATAATTATTTATCTATTATTTGATAAATAATTTTTTAGTGTAAAATAAATAATATATAATAACTATGTATTTAATTTTAATTAATTAATAGTTTTATTTTTTATATGTTTATTATTGATACATTAATTTAAAATTATGCTAATATTTGATAACATTATTTCTATAAATAGTTTTGGTGTTAATGAGATATAAAGAAATTGTTTGGAAGAATTTTAAATTAATTTATAGAAATAAATATTCATATGATATTTAAATTATAAATAATTTTAAATTTTAAATGTGATGTAAAAAAATAAATAAGAATACACTTTTTAAAATATAAAATTAATTATGAATAAATTTGTATTAATTTTGATATTGGTTTATAAATTTTTAAAATTTAAAATAAATATTGTCTATGTATTTTAAATGGTAATATTGTGTTTAATTGTTTTATTTTGATAAATTTATTTAAATTTTATTGTATTGATTCATGTTAAATTAATCTAGGAATAAATAAATTGTTTCTTTAGGGAGATAAAATGTGTGATTAATTTACTAAAATTATATTTATATAAAAATAGGAATGTTATTTAGGGACAAATTAACATGCTTTCAGATGTTGACTTTATTTTTTATAGTATTGGATCCACTGTGGTCTTACTTTATTATGTTTTGATTTTATTAAATTGAAAAATCAATTTAAATGTTTTATATGGAAATAATTTTTAAATTTTTATTAATTAGTATTTACCTCTATAATAGATTACCATATTAAGAATGTTAGTTATATATTGAGATTAAATTTAGGGTTTCCTTTTCTATTAGATTTTGGAATAGATTTTAAATTTTTTAGATTTTAAATAACATTGAGAATTTATATAAAATACTTTTATTTTCATGAAATAATCTATTTGAACTAGGATTACCATTTAAGTCTGTCATTTTAGAAGTTTTTTCAACATTATTTTTATCATCCCCTAATTCTTATGAAGGCTGCAAGTAAGGGAAGAAGACATTGTTGAAGAAAGTTTTTCATTAATCACACAATTATATTTATCATAAAATAGGTATGGTCTTTTGAACTAAACATTATAATGTGATTATTCTACAACATTTAAATCCATATTTCTCCTTATTATTTCTTAGTCAGTATAATGTCATTAAATTTATATATATGATGTTTAAAAGTTAATAAAAATGATGTAATTTGAATAAAAATATTCAATCTTCATATTTATGTTATTATTAATGATAATAAAGATAATCTAAAACAACATAGAAATATTTGAAGGCTGTAAAATATAAACATTTATGTTATGTAGTAAACGTTTCTATAATACATTTATTAAAAAACATTTCTAGATTTTTTTCAAAAATAAACTATGATGAATGATTCCAGGATTCTCTAAGGCCATATTCTTTATTCTAAATTTTTTATTTTTCTCTAACGTTCAAAATCAAATCTATAATTTATTGTTGTGAAATTTACCCATTATATTTACACGGGGAAATTATTATCTTGATGAAATATGTCTACTGACATTGTAATTTTCAAAATTCAACTTGTAGTTCATTATGTATAAAACCATTTATTCCATAATTTCTATGTTTTGAGTATTTTTTTTAGATTTTATCAATAATTATTTAAATAAATCTTGTGAGAATATATTTATCAAACCTATTATCTTGATTAGATTAATATAAGAAAACATGTTTATTTTCGATTGAGCTGGTGAGTTACCTGGAATTGTTTTAAATTGTTTTTGAAAAACTAGTAGTGACCATGTTTGTCTTCAAAAAGGCTAATATTTTTTAATTTTTTTCTGAAGATTAATGTTTTATATAAACCAGAAATTCTTTAAGTAAAAAATATATATTACTTTAAAAATATATTAAATAATATTCGTATATTAAAAAATATATGAAAACAATCTTGGAAAATTTAGCCAGGTGGGTGGGAATAGAGATTTGATTGGAATTAAGGTTGTGGTTCATCAATATAGAAATAAAAAAAGGAAAAAAATTAATAATTGGTGGATTCCATCCAACACCCAACGACTATAATATTACTAATGTAATATTCCCAATATAATATATTTTTTATAATTTATATATAGTTTGGATTTATTTAAATATTATTTGATAAAAAAATCCTTATGATATCATATTCAAAATGAATTTGTAGAAATCTGTTGAAGACATCAAATGGTATATGTCGAGACCAATTTTTGATAGGTAATTCCATACCCTAGTATGGTCCTTAAGAACAACATTAAAATTTTCTATTTATTTTTTTAAAACTCACAATATTTACATATTGATTGAAAGGAAAAATTAATATTCTTTTTTACTTATTTTATGAACGAATTTTAAATTTTATAAGAAATCGACTAAAAATTAATTTTTATAAATATATATCTTTTAGAACCAAATGTTTTTGACAACATTACTCCTGAGAATTATAAGTGTATTGTTATATTCTCTATTCAGATTAAACATAATGAAATCTTCAAATAAATTATTTAGATCCCATAAGATAACTAATTTTTTTAAAAAAATATATAGAATTGTTGTTATAATTAAAAATAACTATTAATAAATTTCATATCATTATTCAATGGTAATATTGTGTTGACTTAATCTTGTTAAAATTATTATCATAGGTATTTTATTCCATATGAAGATGTGATTAATTAAATGATAAAATAAATTAATTTGTTTAGGGATTTTAAATATTAACTAAGACTTGGTCAATCAAATTGAGAGAATAAGAGTGGAAAATATTATGGAAATTATTTATTGATATATTTTTACCTAAAGATTTTATTAAAATTAATATAAATTAAGATAATTAATTATGAGTAACTAATGATAAATTGTATGTATGAGAGAAGATATGTACTTCAATGGATAATGTTTATATTGTAACTATTCATTTTCTGGAGTGGACTTCGTAATACCTTATTATTTTATAATACATTTATTTAAAAATAAATTTAGTTTCACTGATATCTTATGATACATGAAACCCCATGTCTAAGTAAAACTTAATATTGAATACCATTATAAACTAACTGTCAAATTGAAGAACTGAATAAGACTAAAAAACTTCAAAAAAATATCATTAATATTTTTATATAAATAAAATAAATTGATAAATAAGTTATTTTTTATAAAGTTATTATATTCTTTAAAAAACACGATTCTATCAAAAATGGTTTTCATTGATTTTTATAAAAAAATAAAGCAATAAATTTTCACCAATTGTATAGAATATAATTGAAAAAATAAAATTTATTTTGGAATTCATATTTTCATAATTATATTATAGTTAATTTCTAATAATTTTCTAAAATGATTTCTTTTCGTTGAATTTTGAACGTACTAATTTTTTTCAAAAAGGGTCTTTTTGTTAAAAAAAATCAATCTTTAATTAAAATAAATATTTAAAAGTAAGATTAATTAATTTATACTATGAATTACAAAACTAATTTATTTTTAATTAAATTCATGTAGAATTTGGTATAAAAACATTTATACATTGGAAAGAATTTTCTTCCTAGAGAATTGTATTTTAATCACTTTTGCGGGTTCAATTTTAAATTATCTTTTTCTAATTATATGAATTTAATCTTGAAAATGTTATTCCGAATTTTTAATCAGGTTGATAAAATTTGGTAAATATGTTTCTACTATTTTTTTCCTAATGAATAGTATCTTTATTAAATATATTACAGCTCGGAAAGAGGTTAAACGAGTAAAATAATGTTAAAACATTATTATAAGGCATTACAATTTACCGGAAAATTTACCTAAAAATTTGGTATCTTTAAATTTCATTCAAAAGGATAAAAAGAATATATGTCTGATTATAAATTTTTTTTCTATTAATAAATTATTAATCAATGAAATTTATTTTTAATATTTAGTGTTGGAATAATTTCTTTAAAAAGTTACAGAACTCAGACACAATACGTATACAATTAATTAAATATAAAAGTAAATTATTTTTTAAATATTATACCTAACACGATCTAAAATATTAATTGAGTAAGATGAATTATTAAGATACATATAACATGTTAGGGATTTTATAAATATTGTTTTTGGAATTTGATAACTATATTGAGGAGAAAAATGTCAATGTTAATCAATTGTTCAAAAAAAATGTCAGTAATGATGTTTTGTAATAAAAATTAATTTGTTAATTGATTGAAAATTTATAAAAATCTTATCATTGTCCATGGGAATGAAAGATGTTTAAAATTATAATACATGTTCCATTTAAGGATTAAACTCTTTTTTATTTTATCATTATTAACCCTAAAATTATATAATGCATTAATATTATTGTAATAGTCAAAAGGATTAGTAAGAGTGACAACTAAGATATAACAGTTATACCATAAAATAAACTTTTCTAAATATTATTTAATGAGAGGAGATAGAATTATACTTATCCTATATTATAAATATTTCAATTTTCATCAATATTATTATTAAATTAATTTATATTAATTTAATAAATTAATTAATTCCAAGGGATCCCCTCCCCTAACTTATAAAAATAACATATTCTCCTTCATAAGTCAAAATATCACAGACTACTATGTATGAAAATCACGACCCTAATATCACCCTAGGTTCGTTTACCAAATAATATACCATTTGTTCTTTCGAGAAAACAATCTCTTCAATGATTATAGTGTAATCCAAAATAGGATTCTCAATGAAGATGTACTACTCTTAACAGAGCATTTTCAATTTTATTTATCATTATACCTCATCTAAATCCATGGTATCCGTTATGAAATAATGATTTCAGTTTATTCAATATACTTAATTGTTATTATGATGATGTAAAAACCATTATTCACTTTCTTTTTACCTATGGAAGGTGAAAACCCTGATCGTGCGTACGTATGACTTCCCATCTCCATGTAATAGTGTAATTCATTTTTCATCACCACATTACATGGATAGTTATAATAATGTATTTAAAAAATAAATTTTATATTATTTTTATTATTTTGATTATGTAAAGGTAAATTATTAATTACCTTTATTTTATTCCATATATTGAAATGGTAACAATATTCACACATACATATGACTAACCATCTCCATTAATATTGTAATTTATTTTTCAGTAACTGAATTTTATGGATAACTACACATATATAGTAAATATATATAATATTTATATCATGTTAAACATTATATTATTCATGGAATGATGATCAATGTACAGTTATTGGAACTACATAATCGAAACATCCATGAGAAAAACAACAATTAACATCCAAAATGAACGAATTTAATAAATAATTATTTTTTAATAGTTTTTTTAATTTTATAAGTTGATCTTATGTGGTATTATAATTATTTGAATTTTTTTGGTATATTATTAAAATAATTTCCAATTTAATATAAATGAGTATATAGCACTTTCAGAAAAATCATAACATGAGGTAATGTATTAATGGAATAATCTCACTGTTTATATGGATTGTTTGTGATTAATATTATAAGGATGAAATTTTATGACATATATCTCACAATATAATGAATTATACGATCCTATTTTTCTTTTTGGTGATTCCATATTTTCTATTGTTTTCCATGTAGTTATGTTGTAATAACACCCACTCTAGTAACTCAAACTCATGTTTGCTTAATTATATTATCATAAGACACAAGGAATCCCATCGTCAAGGACCAAATACTTCAGTAGTATTCTCAAACAAGATACATACTTCAGTCTTACAATACATCCGTGAAAATAATAATATAATAATTTTCTCAATAAATCATTATTCCCTTTAAAATATCCTTACATGTCCTTCTAAGTACACTCTCTGGATTATTTGGAAAGGAAACAAGATTAGGGTGACATCAAATGATCATAATGGGTAAAATAGGCATTAAAAATTTAAATTCATTAGAGATAAAAAGAATCACATAATGATATGATAACTTAATAAGTTTCCATGAGTGAATCATTAAATAACACATACCCAACAATGTGTGTATCATTTATCATGAAACCTAGAATAAGGCATTAACAAAGGAAAGAGTTATAAGAATAAATAATCATGAGACATGTGATATCAATTTTCATCAAATGAAACATTATAACCCTATTTAAAGCATAAAAAACTTCTTGGTATCTTGGGATATCATCTACATAGAACACATATATAACCCTTACAAATAGAATTTCCATACAGTTGTCTTCCAATATAATTCACCTGAGAACATAATCATTATCTAGTGAATTGGAGTACTATCTTATTGCATTTGTTAGTTTAACTATATCTAGCTTATTTAGTAAAATCTTGATCCAACCATTGAATAAGAAATGTCCAATAACCAAACTATGAATAACAAACATATAGCTTTATTTTTATCATAAAACTATTAAAAATTATTACCCCTTTTACTACATTATTAGCTTATTTAAAAGAAATGAGTTCCAAAATAATATCATTAAAACATGATTAACCCATAAAAAATAAATGGGTTCTATAAAAATCTATTTGAAATAATATTAATCCTTCCAAAGGGAGAATTAGAATTATCTCATTACAAATTATCTTCTATGGATCATAAGTAATAATAAGCGATATTGAAATTGATGAATGTGAATACCATTAAAATATCATTAATTTCATTTAGTGGAATATAACATTTTCATTGTGAAAAATCACTTTTCAGAAAATTAAATTTTCATATATATTTAAAATATTATTTTTATTTAAAAAACCCTTGAAACATATAAAGGGAACTATAAAAATAATTTAAATAATTCTTGAGTAAAATATCATTTCTATTTAAAAAACGCTTTTTGAACTATTTTTAAAATTTTTTTCTTTAAAAATTATGTTTATAACTAATAAGTGAATATTCAAATCAAATACCGATCATGGTGATGGAATAATTATGGTATACGGTACATGTTAAAACAATGATTCCATTCACATTTTTTGTAAAATAAAATTAAATATTGTATGGAAAATAAAATTAATATTCCATTCCGAAAAATATAAATAGTCGTCATTTTTAAAAAATGACATTAATAAATCAATCTTTAAAGTCTAAAAGAATTTCTGAAAACATATTAAAATTTTTGGAATTTGAGGAAAATAGTTTTCCGAACAATGTGAGAAAAGAACATAGATTTAAAAAAAATTAATAATAAAGGGGAGTAAAATGGTACTATAACATGAAAATATAATTAAAAATAATGGTAGAATAAAATACAAAATGTTTTATTAAGGAATTGAAAAATAATTCAATACAATTGAGATTCGAGAGTAAAAAATATTGATTAGATTGATATTCTGAAATAACCCCTTACAAATGATATAAAGTTGAAATAGGAATTAATCATGGAAGTTACTATGTGTATCAAAATTACATAAATATAAAATAGGTGTATATATTACATAACAAAATCAAAAGATATTTCACACATAATCCTAGAATATAATAGAAGATGAAGGTGTCAAATAACCTAATGAAAATAAAAGGAGTTATAAAATTATTTAACAATTGGTAAATTATATGTCATATCCAAATGGTTTAATTATTTCAAATTGAAACATAAAATACCATAAATTATAAATTATTTGGGATATTACATGTCAAATGGTAAATATATTCACCATATAAAATAAATTAGTGCCTAACATAAAAATGTGCCTCAATGAAAGGAAATCGAGATAGAATCACATCTAAAGATCATATACATGAAATGGGGATAAATAATATCATTATATGTATTACATTTAAATAGTTATAAAATAATAAAAGTTCATTAGAAACATAATATTATCATGATTTAATCAATTATAAATAAGTTTAACCTAATGAGTGGATATTGAGTTAATAAGTCCATTAAGCCGTATATCTTTTCTATGGAATGTGATTTATGCTCTTGAATAGTGGTTTTAAACATTTTAATAACTTATTAAATAAACATATTAATATTCATAATAATATATATGATCCTTTTATGACAAATTATTAGTTATTCATGTATAACTATTCATTATTTTTCATGTTCCAGGTGTTAAGCGCCATGATTTCTCATTCGTGCTTTGTTACAAATGTTACGGATCTCTTACATATTATAAATTTATATAATATAAATAATAATAATAATAATGATAGAATTATTATATTTATTCATCACTTATACTTTTAAAACCGATCATGAAATATGGTTATGAAATATTAAATATTTTATGATCATGAAGACAGTAGGTCTTACGTACGCATTAGTAACATTTCCACTTTTTCGACAGTCATTAATGAAAGGTGATAAGCATTGTTTTTTCATTACAATATGATCATATTTACCATATTACTTGCTTGAATATAATTATATATATTATTTATCTAGTATGCAGATGAATATATAATCTCATCGCTTTATAAATATGGTGGCCCAAAAATACACAAATGATGTTATCATTTTTCATTGTAATAATTAAAATGATATATTATCCATGACGAATGAAATTATTTAAATAATATAATAATTATTTCATCTATATGAAATATATTCATTTTTAATATTTATTTTCTTTCATGTAAAGCATTATTGAAAATTGAATAACTTCTCTTTGTTAGATCGTAGTCTGTCACACACACGAGTGAGGTTATCGTATACCAAATAGAATGGAAATTAAAAAAATTTAATGTAAGATATAATGACTAATAATGATTATTTATATTATAAATATAATATAGATAATTTATATTCATTATAATAATTGATAAAGATAGGTAGTAATGGAAAAACAATTGACATCAATTCGTGGGGAGGTAGTCTATTATACAATCAAATGATGACTTTTTAACCCATTTGATGGAAGTGGAGATGGTTATAGGTCATTATATGTTATAAAAAATCTAATTATAAGGAATATAATGATTTTATTATATTATAATGGTTTGATAATATTTTAAGGAGGGGAAATAAAATATAATAAAAATGGTCGCTAAATAACGTTACCTTTTCTTCTTGTTTCCCCCTAAGTTTGAACCTAAATCTTTATAAGGATTGGTTTATACAAAAAACTATGGCTTATTTGATTTTATGATGGATTTATGTATGTTATTGGGTAAGTTATTATCCAAGACAAAAGGGATTAAACGTTTTAAGAAGAGAGGAGAGGGGAAGCCTTTGATAAATGGAGTGACACACATGTAATTTTTTAGAAGAACCATTTCCTCTAATGTTTCTTATGCAAAAAGGATAAAATAATGGAACATTCTTGATATGAGAAAGTATAAGTTGATAAAATGGACATAAAATAGTTTATATCCATCTCTAAATGTAATTTTAACCCTTATCATCTAAGTCTATCCCTCAGTAAATCCATATTTACCTTAACAATGCTAATTAATTTTTATTATATTCACAATAAATATTGATAAAAATTAATCAAAATTTATTATAAAATTTAAATTAATATTCTTCAAAATATGGAAAAACTTTTTCCAAAATAAATTCAAATTATCAGAAAATTTTAATTTAATTTTAGCCCCATAAATGTAATGAGAATGCAGGTTTTCATAAAGAAAAAGGTCAACAATTTACAATGTTTTTAAAAAAAATTAAATATTAAAAATATTTCAATGACCTAAATAGGATTAATAGATATATAATTGAAATAATTTTACTTTACATTAAATAAAAAAATTTAACTTTTTAAATAATTTAAAAAAACAAATCAGTTTTCAATTAAAATTCTACATTTTCAATATTCATTGAGAAATGAAATATTTCAGGAAAATGACAAAAGTAACACTAATATATTATTTATATATAAATATTAAAAAGTAATTATATTATATAAAATAACATTCCTTATAAAATTTAAATTTAAATTTTGTGCGTGAAGCACGACAAAATTGTTTTTAGTAAAAATACATTTGTCTCAACAAATATTTCTTTTTGAATTATTTGATTATTATTTCATTTATAATCAATATATAAAAATAATATTAATTATTATGTTATTATTATTCATACACAAAAATTTAATGGTTATTATATAATGGTATACTATATTATAATTCATTTAAACTTGGGGTTCTGTGTTCTGTAAATTATTGAAGAGATTAAATTTATAAAAACAAATATATGATAAAATCTCAATGAGTGACATTAATATATAAGATTATTGTTTTATTTTTTCTACTATTTATAACATAATGTTCTCTTTTTTTAATATTATGGTGTTACATCCTCCCTTCAACTTTCATAAATTGCGTCATCACAATTTCAGAATTATCCCAGTAATCAAAAGATGTTAATGCTAAGATACTTTAGTTCTAGACCCACATCGTAAAAATGATTAATAAAACATCATCTTGATAAAATTTAAAGGGAATTATAATGTTCATATATAGTGACATATACTAGGTTTTAAAATATGAGAAAATTGTAGAGATGTGGAAATTTTGACATTTAAGAAAACAATAAATAATTATATCGAGTGATTGAGGTCATCAATTATGAGCCGGTGAGTAATCAATGGAAATATAAGCACCTTTAAAAATAAATACTTGATGATTTAAAAAACCATATGATTAATTAGATGTGAATTTTATAGGATATATTTTTTTATTATCATTTTCCAAATATGGGGTAACTATTTTAGAATCAACAAATATATGGAAAATACTTACTTGATACATTTCTGTGAATAATTTGATATTTTGGTTATTCTTTGAAAAAATATAAATACTTAAATACTCCATGATATTAATATACAAAAATTTGTTCTTTATGACTAATGTAATAAAATTAACTTTTAACCAATCTTAGAAGCTATAAAAGATTGACCACTTCTTCCATTTATCACTATATATTTTCCAAAACTAATGTGGTTATCAAAATTTATCAAATATAATAAATAAATTTCTTAAAATAAAAATAAAAACAACTATTTCATCTGTAATATTTTTTTTCAAAACAATACACTAAAAAAATGACATGTTATCGAATACATTTCATAAGCTAGTGGAAGGTTATGAACTCTTGTCATAGTAGTATCATGGGTTTAAACCCAATAACTATTCTGAATGAAATCGGTTTTCTCCAATATTGAAGGATGAAATTTCCCTAAACTATATCATTATAAGACATAAAAGTTTCTAAAAAAATATGGTTGACATACATTAAACAAAATTTATTAATAAATTCCCTTTTTTATATACTGTATAATAATTTTATTAAACCATTATTAAATTTTTTTTATGATCATATCAAATATAAAGATTTTAAATATCTTTAAACTTATATCTAAGAAATGTGAAGTCATTTTTCCATAAGTAAATTTTCTACTCAAACATATACTTTTCATAAATTTTTTCCCAAATATCCTTAATATTGGTATAATTCCATCACATATAACATAAAATTGGGTTTAAAATAATTTGAACTTATAATAAATAATAAACTATTTATCCAAGTATGGTTTCCATAACTCCTAAATTAATAAAGATATATATGCTTTTAAAATTTAACAGAATAATTAAATGTTTCGTTATTCTTATAAAAAAAATAAGTGGTTAAAATACTTCTATAATTTGTTTATGAATCCAAATAAATAAATAAACTATCTTATTTCAAAAAAACATCATCCATGGTCTAGTGGTAATTATTTAGAAGAGGTAATTGACACAAATTATTCCCATGTTATCATTATTTTATACAACCAACTATATGGTTTACTTCCAATATAATTTATTATAGAACATAAGCATCACCCAATTCCTTGGAGTGCTATCTTAGGGCACCCATCACTTAATATATATCATTCTAACCCAAAAATATCTGGGGATAAATACCTTATAATCAATTTCCAAAAATAAAACCATGAATAATGTATATATTTCTTTTAATTAATTATAAATCTCATAAAAACCATTATCACATTTACAACATGATTAAACTATAGAAATTAAATGGGTTCCATAAAAAACTCATTGAAGCATAATTATCCACTTAAAGCAAAATGGTTTCCATAATAGGATCTTTCAGAAAATATTAATCCATCCAGATAAATAATGATGATGGTATCATTATGATATATCCTTGTGTAATCATAAGTAATAACAATTGTTACTAAAGTTGATTAATGCAAAATCCATGAAAATATCATTAACAAAATTTGGATGAAAATAAAATTATAATTTTTAAATTTTTTTAAAAGTAACAAAATATTGAAAAAACTCTTTTATTGAAATATCCTTGGAAAAATATAAAGGAAAATTCAAAACCCATTAAAAACTTTTTTGAGAAAATTATCTTTAAATTGTTTAAATAAAATTTTATAATAGTTATAAAATCTATTTATTTTAAAATAACCTGGAAAGAATATAGATGAATATTCAATGAATATAATTGTCATGATGATTAAAGAATTTAGTTAATGTTATATATGTTAAAAAATGATAAATTTTATATTTTTTGAAAAAATATAAATGATTTTTTTTAAAATGATAGAAAGATTAATTTTAATACTAGTTTTAAAATTTCAAACAAGTATAAAAATTTGTAATAGATACTTTTGAAAAGGATTAAAATTTTTAAAACATTTTAAAAAAGCCCAGTTTTGGATGAGATTGATTTTCCTAAAGAAGAGAGAAATGATGTAATAGTATCTTGTAAACATATTTAAAACAATTTTATATACCAAATAATGGGATGGAATATGGTACAATTAATTAGAAACATCATGAATAATGAAATTAAAAAAACATAAATGGGTTTATTTTCTAATGTTAAAATAATTTCCTTCAACTATGATTCATGAAGAAAAATTTTGACTAGAATGAGATTCTGAAATAAACCCTTATAATTGTCACAAAGCCTATGTGATAATTCATGAATGAGTATATTATTTTTATTAACATTAAATAAACATAAAATAAGTGGAAATACAATGTGATATAATCAAATTTCATTATAGACATAATATTACAATATCGAAGATGACGAAAATGTAACACATCCCACTAAGACATAAATTGAGTTATGAAATTATTTACCACCTAGTAACATTTTAGAAAAATATCCTTGGCTTGAATAATTAAAAATAAAACTCAAAATACCATGAAAAATATTTATTCAAGATATAACATGTATGAGGTGTAGTGTATAAAAAATAGAAATAAAAATCGTTCATAACATTAAATGGTGACACAATGAAAGTAAATTGAGTCAAAATACTTGACGAGTCATATCATTAATGTTGGGTTTGAGGGAATGATTATCTGTGTCAAATGTAAATACACATAAAAAAGTTAAAATAAAAAATAGAATAATCAAATTTAATTACACACATAATATTATCATGACATAATCAGTAAAGTCTAAGTTAAAACTAATCAATGGAAATTGAGTTAATATATAACTTGCATCATGGTTCTTTTTGTAGGAATGTAATTTATCCTCATATATTTTATGCTTAAACATTTTATTAGCCTATTAAAAACAATGATTAATATTTATAATAAAATATATTATCCTTTTATAACATATTATCTTCCATTTTTTGATAATTGTTCAATTTTTTCATCGTTTTGGGTGTTAATTAAATTGTTTTATCATTTTTTCTCTTTCTCGAAGGATATCATTATTGTGTATATTATATATTAAAATCATCTCTATAATAATAATCATGATAAAATTATCATATTTATAAATCAATTATAAATTTAAAACCAATCATTAAATATTGTTATGAAAAATGACGTTTGTTACAATCACAGAGACGTTAGGCCACAAATATGCATAAATAACATTAATATTTTTCAATGATCATTATGAAAAGGTGGTATGTAATTATTTATCTATATATACTTCAAATAATTTCATATATACCATATAATATCTTCAAATATACTTAAATATATTATCCATGTTTTGTGGTGATGAAAATAGAATCACATCACTTTGTGATGGCAGTACTCCACATGTACACGAACGCTGTAATAATTTTCAATGTAAGAATAAAATTGATATAATATCATTTCATAATGACAATTATTTCATTAATATCATTATTATTTCATTTATATCACATATATTAGTTATATTTATCTTTATTACCTTCTGTGTAATGTGTTAATGAAAAATGAGTCACATAGCTTCATGAGGTAGGACTTCTCTATACACATGAGCAACATTATTATATTTTATAATGACTTGAAATTAGAAATTTATATATGATAAAATTACTATATTGGTATAATTATTTTATAAATATCAGTTATATACACATAATATTCATTATAATACCCAAATGTTTGATGTGGTCATGGAAAAATGAATGATATCGGTTCACGAGGTGGTAGTATTTCATACACACGAATGATGAATTCCTAACCAATTTGACTGAAGTGGATATGGTTATAGTTCATTCCCACATTATAAAATCATCTCCATATATTTATGATACATATTTTTTATGTCATCAAGGTTTAATAAGAATTTAAATAGGTGGAAAAGGTATAAAAAATCAATGAAGAGAATTACCTCTTCTCCAGGTATCCTCCTTAGGTTAGCATCAAAATCATTCCTAGGATGTTTTATACCAAAATATTATTTAAGATGTATTGGATGTAATTTTTTATATTATTTTTGTAGGTTATGTCCTGTAAAAATTGGTTATATATGTAGATAATATAGAATAAGGGGTGGAATTTTATAATTGAGTTTAGTGGCACACTTATAATTTTGGAAAAGAATGAATTCCACCCACAATGTTTTCATAGAACATGGATCCAATAATTATCCATTATCAATATGATAAGAGATAAGGTAAAAATATTTCCATAAAATATATTTTATCAATGAATATATGTTATTTTAACCCATATATTTTTAGTTTGACACCATTAAATTTATTTTTACCCTAACAATGATACATAATTATCACTCTATTCACTATTGATTTTGGTTAAATTTTAATTTTAATTTATTAATATAAGAATTCTGATTCCAAAAATGTAATCCATTTTCCCATATTCCATTCACAGAAGTGTAAAATTTTAATTTAAAATTTTTCTCGTAGATGTGATGTGAAAGATTGATTTCAAATAGAAAAATTCCAAATGTTTACAATGTTTTTGTATCAAACTACAATATTTAAAATATTCCAAAGAAATAAATTGAATTAATATATATATATATATATATAATTGAAGTAATTTAAATTTATAACCAATTCATGATATAATTTACCTTTATAAGTAATTATAATGAAATGGAATTTTTAATTAAAATTCTGTACCTTTTCACAATTCATGGATAAGTGAAATATTTTATAAATCCAAAATATTCATCCAAACATTATTTTTATATTTTATTTTTATATATGAATTTACTTTTATCAAATAAATTCACTAACATTGGTAAAAATTATTTTTAAATTATGTACATGAAGATAGAAAAATCTGTCTTATAATAAAAATATAGTTTTTCAGAATTTTATTCATTTAGTTGATTCTTGTTTTATATATAATAAATAAATAAAAATATATTAATTAATTAGATAGTAATATTCATACTTGAAAAAATAATTTTCATTTTATAATGTTACACTATATTATGATTCTTTTTTACTAAGGGATTCATGTTCAACAGGATATCAATGTGATTAAATTTATAAAAAGAAATATATTGTAATATCTTGGGGTCTTACATTGTTTTCTAATATAAAAATTCCATTTCATTTATAGTGTCATAAATAATTTTCTTATTTTAAAATTTTAGGGTGTTACATAAGTACTCGAGATACTGAAATAATATTTTTAATGAAAAGAGAATATACATCTCCTTTTATTAAAAAATACGTTTTCATCCATATTTTTATTTTGTAGAATTCTTTTCACTAATATATTTATTATCCTTACATTATTATTTTAAATGATTTTTAACAATAATTTAATTTTAAAAAAATTAGTTAAAACTACTCTTTTTGTTGGATTTTTAATAATGTGTGTATGACGTTTTTTCCAAATATGTAAAAGGGGTATTTGTTTTAACATACACAGAATCTGCTAAAGTTGACCCTATTATGACCACTCCTTGTTATGGAGCTTCTTATATAAGTTTTCATTAATTTTTTCCAATAATTTTTTTCATAATATTTCATTAAATTTTATTTATTAAATTATACATTAATATGAAAATGTTATTTTCCTCAACAAATATTCCAAATATCATTTAAAGTAATTTTATTTCTAAAAAGACATCTTTTGATGTTATTTATGAATTATTAGGGAAATTATCCAATGATGACAAGATTTATATGGAACTTGTTTATTTTTTCACAGGTAATACTATAATGAAATATTGAAATGTTTATGAAATGATTTTCCTTTCTTTGGGTTAGATATGATGTATTTTCTATAATCCTATAACATAAATATATATAATTTTCATTGTGTGACTAATGGTCTTGGATTAACATAACCCTCCATTTCATTTGGTGATGATGCATATCTCTTGTTGTAATTAGTATGGGAATGAGTAGTGAATTGAATTTAGTATGGGACTTTATCCACTATGATGGTCTACAGAGTGAACTGTGACTAAAGATATGATATAATAGGGAGTAAAATTAATCCACTAGGCTATAATATGTAATGATCATTGAATAAATAATTTATTTTATAGGATTTTATATATATATTAAAGACTTAGGTCTTATGCTAATGGTATGCTCTCTTGGATTATGTTCCTCTATTATTTTAGGATTCATATCAAATGTACTTCAAATGTTTATGCCATGATTCAAGATTCTAATCTATTTACGGTTGGTTGTCATTTTAAAATTTTAATCTCATGTTTCCATACCATTAATAATATGTTATTATTAAGTGATTCATGAAATCTCCCTTATTTAAAATTATTGAGCATTTGATATATCCATTTATTATTTTTCTCTTCTTAAAGATATGAATAATGATATTATGTATGATATTTCTACCACTGTTGATAGTTGTAAAAAACTAAGTGGAAGAGAATATAGATATTTTATAAACATGTTATTTATGTATATAAGCTTCCAAAGGCATTGGATGGATACGATTATATAATGTATTGTTATTTTTTTATTTAATATTAATCTAAAAAGATTTCATATTTTTTTATGAAATTTTTGGGTCATTAGAGACTTGGTTTTGATGTTTTGATTTGTTGATAATTCTTATATAAATATATTATATCAACATTGAGAACTATCAATGTGAATCATAATTTATATTAGATTAATATTAGTGATAAAATAATATTATTATGATATTGAATTATTATATTTGAAATATTTTTTATAATTACTTTATGAAATATTTTTTTATTAAGTTGATAAGGAATGGGGTCATGCACAATAACAATCAATGCAATGGATTTCAATAGATATGTTATTTTGATAAATAAAATTACATGTAGTTGAATTTTATATTAATATTATTGTGACATAGGGAAATGGATAATTAAATAAATGACCATGAATTTTTAATGAATTTTCATTATCCATGTGAATAGAAATCGATGAATAATGATTTAATGATGTTGTGGATAGTTACATGGAATGTTTCATGTGATTAATAGATAGATCTTTCTTTGGGTTTATTGACGGTTTTGTTACTAATCAAATTTAAATATGTCATGTAGTCAAATAAATGGTGGATATTGATTTTAATGGTCTCTTGTGTAGATTACATTCATATGCACCCACAGTGAGAATAATACTAATTGAGAAATCTAAAAACATAATCATTTCACCCCTAATAAAAATATTTATAGGATGAAAATGATATACATGTGAATAAATTATTATTCTCCCCACAACCTTGGGTTATATGTTACTAATGATGCACTTGAGTTTTCTATCTTAATCTCACCCATTAATATTGATTTAGAGATAGATGATAATTTCCCGATTTTCTGGAACTTAGTCTATAAAATCCAACCTGGGAAATCATGCCCTAGTACCTGAGTTGGGCTTCTACAAGATATGAATAATGATCACAGTCATCCTAGGATAGAAAATGTTCCATAAGAATCAACATAACTCAATGGAAATTATTTTCACTAACATAATATAAATATGAATGAAATATTCCTAATGTGAATTTTATATGATATTTCAATGTATTGTATAAAACATCCATAAGAAAGAAATAAAAAACTAACATATAACCAAATAATAATTAATAACACATTATAAAAATATTAAATAAAAATAATAAATAATTAACACAACCAAGCTATCTAGAATCATTTCTAACCAATATATATTTATAAACTAAAATTGTCCCAAAATATAAAGGAAGGAATATGTTGATGTGGCCAGATACATTAGATACATCATAAAAAATAGCAAAAATATAATTCTAAAATATAACGACCAATACACTCATGAAAAGTAATCTAACACCACTTTACGCCACTAATATACACAAATAAAGGCTATGGATCTCCTTCTATAAAATATAATACCATTATTTCACTTGCATCAAACAAACAAATGCATATATACCATAAAAAGAATATGTATGGTGTGAGTAGAATTTTCTAGTATTATTTCACTAAATAATCAATGCCGAGACCTTAAGATTTTAACTATTACATTTTATTTAAAAAAGTATCAATTTTTCTAGAATAAAATAAAATTAGTTGGTCTTTAAATTATTTACAAATTAACATGAACTATATGCATGATAATGTGGAAGTATGATGATTATTTGTACGGTAAATTATTTAAAATATATGACTAGTATCATGTAAAAGTAACCAACTAATTTTTTTTTCATTTAGAGTGAATGATATATCAATTATTAAAACAAGTTATGAATTTATTTTATTAAAAATGAATTAAAATGAAATAATATAATTCAATTAAAAAACTCTTTGATGATATAATGAACTTAATCTTATAAAAATGATTCAATTAAGACATTATGGATATTAAAAAACATTAATGGTTTTAAAGAGTTACATTTATAGTTTTAATATGTTCTTGATTAATAATTAAGTTCATTTAAAGAATTAATCATCCTTTCAATGTAACACATTAATCAAATGATACAAAAATATAATATTATTATGATTTTTTATAATCTTTAAATTTTAAAATATAAATTAATGAAATGAAATGATAATAAAATTAATTGATACAACCATAAACATTGATTACATATAGAAATTGTTGTAAGGGACTAAGAACTATGTTCTATATAGAACTAGTACCCTTATAATAAGAAAAAATTTGTTTGTAAATACCAAAAAATCATCTTTCCCGAGTCCCATCATATTGTGAAATGAGGAAAATAATAGGTTTAATCTATTTGATGTAAGATACATGACTCATTTTCATTATATTATAGTATGAGGACCAATTCATTCTATTTAATGCAATAATGATCAACTAGGAACAATTTATGTTCAAGTGTCAGTCCCTTAAATGTCTAATCATGTAATATGAATTATCCATGGTTTTAGTATAAACAAATTTCGACCCATATAGGGGTAATAAAATTAGGATCCATTAAGTGCATTTTCCTCCTAATAATGTCATGTTAATTTTCCTAGGATCACTCATGAGAACCAAAGGATTCCAATTACATATAAATGACGGTGAAAAATATATTCAATAAAGTAATATTAATAAATTAACAAATATATAAATAATTAAAAAATAATAACTTATCCTTGCCATTGAGAACCCTTTATAGATATGATTTATTATTAATAACATTAATGAAGTTATATATATATAATCCCTCATGGGGCACACTAATGATATAATATATCATAATTGAAACCACATTTCTCCAATGTTATCTTTAATTGTGTACCATAAAATTCATGTATAAATCCAATATTATTAATAATCTATATAATAATTTAAATAAAACTAAATCATTATATGACACAATAAAAAATATATAAACTTTACATATTAATAATTTTTTAAAAAATATGGGAAGAATAAATGAAAATATAACTTTTCATACAGAATAAGTCTACTTCAATGAAACCCAACATATCCATCATCGTTAAAAACATCAATAAAATCATTATATTAAATCTTTATATATCATAAGTGTCTAACGCATGAATACAATATAGTTATTTTAAAATGAATCCAGGATTAATTTTTTAAAAAAACCTTTTGTGTATTTGTTTTATTGAATAGATATATATAAAAAATTAAGGTAAAAATTATATTTGATGGAAAAATAAGATTAAAGAAACAAAAACTCATTTAAAACAGTTTTTGTAATTAATAGCATATACATTTCAATTTAAAACATTTTTTAGAATACCCAATTACTCATGGTTCCCTAACTTATGGTAAATACGTAATTTTTGTTATTTATAATGAAAAATTCATTGAAAAATAGTTTTCATACACCATAATAGATAATGAATGTTCATTATTGGGTCATTTAAAATCTAAAATTGACAAAAAACATGAAAAAAATTATAAAACTAAGAACACTAGTTTCCTTGGCCAAAGGGGATGCTTGAACAATAATAATGATGGAATAAAGAGATTATATGTGAATTAATATAGGGGTCTTGATGAACTTATGTGGATGAATCACTTAATTTAATATACTTCCACTATGGAGAATGAAATGATAGGAGGGGATTCAGTAATGGAGAGACCCTAGAGGATTCATTATAAATTTAGTGATAAATGAATGAATTTTGGATTGAATAAAAATCCCAAAAACGAAAAATCACAGTAGTTTAAAATGGTTCATGGGGAGAGATCACATCCCTCCTACTCATGTAACTCTCCATATCAAATTGTGAAACACCTCTTTTCACAATTAATTTTCATGGTTTCCCATATTGGTTTCAAATCCACCAAAACCATAGTACTATTTATGGGGAGAGATCACATCTCTCATACTCATGTAACTATCTATATCAAATTGTGAAACACCTTTTTTCACTATCAGTTTCCATGGTTTTCCATATTGGTTTCAACACTATCCAAACAAGCTGATAAACGCCTCAAAAAGTATAAATGTGTTATCAAAAAATCAAACTATAATCCAAAAAAATTAGATAAAAAATTAAATTCCTAAAAACTATGTCACGGTTATCACAATTATCCCCCATATAAAGCAATATGTCCTCATAAAGTAACATGAATATCCATTGAAATAAATTAGTTTTTATAAAACAAACAATAAAATGTTTGAAGACATCAAATATGGAATAATATAATCATTCACTAAAATTCCATATGCATGTGGGGAATCTCCCTATAGTTTTGATATTCTAATTCTCAAATGAGAAAAATATTACTTAAATGGGAAGTTGAACAATGAAAAATCATTAATGGCATCATATTGTACACAAATAAATTAATAAACACACAAAAAAATAGAATAATCAATATCACTTAATCTGAACTAATCATATGAAAAAGATTATGGTTATAAAAGTAAATATTCCCAATCATATCAAACATATGAAAAACAATGAATAAAAAATAAACATTAGATAATAGATCATGTTCATTTATTATTAGAAGATCAACGCCATAAAAATCTATATAAAAAATATTACCACTCAAACCAATTTCAAACAACCAAAATAATAGTATAATATTATATTAATAAAAGGAAACACAAAACTGGAAAATTATTACTTAAACTAATATTGATATTAAAATTTTATTACACCCCATTACACATTTCAGGTACTCCCTTATTTATAATTTGATTATTATCATTGTTTGGGTGTGTTTATGGGATTCTCAAGGGGGAGATATTTTACTAGGGAAAAGGACCGAATATTCAAGGATGTAATTTTATATGAATTAATAGAGTCTGAGTATAAATGTATCAATTACTTATTAGTGTTCTCCCCAAATAAGAATACTCTTATAGTTGGGTCATAAAGTTTTTATACATAAAACATATATTTTTTTAAGTCTACTTTGTGATTACAAGTTTTGAAAATGCATTACATTCCATGTAATGTTCATTAGGTATATGTGATGAAATATGTTCAGGTAATGTAGGGTTTACATTCCATGTAATAGGTTCATATCTTATGCTATAAAAAAATATGTTTTAAAAAAAACACGATGAGTTTTTCAGTGTACTTGAGATTCATAGATTACACGATGTGTAATTGAATTAATGGTCATAAAATCCTCACAATTTTGGCTTCTAGGGTCCTTCACGTATTATTTTTCATTCATTAATTTGTATCCATTCAACAACTAGACCTACAATCTCTCACGTGCTATTTTGAAGAACTTGACCCTACGAAATCATTTCATATAGTGACTGATTTTTTTAGGGTTATTGTGTGTTTCCTAGTGTAATAATTCCTTCTACTTATTTGTTTTCTATGGTTGGGGATTATATTTTGTTTAGATTTGTGGTTGGATAGTGTTTTCTATCGATCAATTTCACTTTTATATAATTTATTATTCTTTTAAGTCCATTTTCATGGGTTTCAATCACTGTTGTTAATGGTAGCTAGGGTTATACATGTTTTAGGTTGGTTTTTATATACGCTGGGTTAATGAAATTAAATTATTATTTTTCTTGTTAAATTAATTTTTCCTGTTCATTTATTTAAAGTGATATGTGTTTTAAAATTATTTATTAGAAATGATTTTTTATTCCAATATTGGATTTTCTATGAAAATAGACTCTAGATGTGGAAGTTTCTTTTCAATCACAAAAAAGGATTGCAATGGAATTGAAAATCTTAATGATATTGTGAGCATTGATTTTAAAATTTATTTTGATATTTGGTACTTAGAATACTTGGGAGTTTGAAAAAACATATATAGGTAGCATTAGTTTGTGTGGCACCATTAGGTGGTATTTTTTGGATATTTGTGGACTGTGGATGGACACTACATTGGTGGTGTCAAATATAATTCATCTTTAGATTCTCTAGTTTCTAGTATGTATTTATATAATGTTTAGGGACCAATGTGAGGTTATTGTTCATTTACGTTTATTTATCACATAGTAGTTCTTATAATCGATTGTTTCTCTCAAAACCTATAAAATGTTATATAACAATGATTTACATGATATGTTATTTCTAGGATACATGTTTACATTCATACCTATTGATGTATGGATATTATTAGTATTTATATCAATTCTACATTTCATATTTATACCTTTAGAATATTAATTTCATTTATGAAAAACTAAAGATAAAATGATTTAAAAATGAATTTTATTTATGAAAATTATTTTTAAAACAATTTTGGTTTTAAATCCTAGAAATGTTGAATTATTATTATTAGAACACTCATATATTCAATTTTGGTTTCCAACTAGGATTTCTGGTCACAACCTATTTCTTCCTTTGGAAGGTTTTTGATGATGTATTATAGGATATAGGTAATGGGTAGGGAATATAATAGAATATTGACTTCTATTTTAATTTTATCCTTTGGTTCATGTTTGTTTAGATGTGCAAATTTTTGACATGGAGACTTAATGGTATTTATTTATTAATAATTTTTTGTTTAGATGGTTTTTATTAGATTTTATGGATTTTTTATATATATAATTATTTTGATAGTACTCTTGTTGTATTTCATTTTTCCTTATATTACTGAATTTTACTATTTTCTTGCATCACCTCACCAAATGATGGTCGGATCGTGTATATGTTTTGGAAAACTTGGTTGGTGTGTAAAAAATTATTATTAGAGGGTAAGGCTTATCATTATGTGTGTTAACACTGGCTATGTTGGGTTTGTTTACTTTGGTATATAGTAGTTAGAACCGTTGGAATTCAGATAATAGGTGCAAAAAATGGACCTACCAAGCTCGCTTATGTGAATGAACTAGAGTAACCATTGCAGTTCATGGACATTTACTAGGTTTGATAATGGGGTTTGGGGTTATTTTAATGAGATATATGTGATGTTTAATTAAATTGACCTATTCCTTTTTATAAATTAATTTATTGGATATAATTATTAAATTGCATTAAATTCTTGTTGATTTAAAATCATTGATTTGAATTATAAAAGTGTTCCTAGTATTATTTAAATGTTATAATGATCTAATAGGTGATTTTATTAATTCTATTATATAATTCCTCAAAGGGTTACTCTTCCAAATATAAGATATTATGTTGTGATATAGGTCCCGCAGGAAAGTATTCCAGTGGAAACTTGTTTGCAAGAAGTTCATATGCACATTTTCATACTCTGGTTCTAGTGGGTGTCCAAAACCTAGGATGTGGGTTGGATCATGGATCCATGATTACTAATCAATATCCACCTTTCATTTTTAGAAACAAGGTACCATATTAATATTAGGATTAACTTGATCATATTGAGTGTATTTCCAATTTCATTAATACTCCTTAATACTCAATGGTGCAGTTTTCCACATATGTCCATGAGGGGAAATTATGGAAATGGTAGGACTTGATTTTGCATGGGGATTTTCAGGAGGACCGTTATGGTATTATTTCAAGAAAATTTTTAACCAAAATTTTTACATTGAGATGTTAAAAGTGGAAAAGAATCAAGAAGTTTCTAAATTTTGAGAAGGGTGAGCATATCATTCTGGAGAATTCTACTTGTTTGTTTGAGTTGGTTAATCCAGACCCAAATCTTGTCACTGATTTTTTTAGTGAATTAGAGGTTTGAGTTCAGAATAATCCCTGATATTATATAGATGTGGATTCTCATTTTCTTACTATCCTTTCTGGGTATAGTAGAAAAATCATCATTAGAAGAGTAATAAACAACTAGGAAGGCATGTTTGGGTGGAGATTAATTTGTTTTAGTTATTAACAAAAGTGTATCTTCTAGCCAGAAGAGGAAGCACAAGGGTGGTAATATTTCTTCAGGAATAGTTCCAGGGGCCTTGACATGGGAGAAAAATCTTGTTTTCTATCAATATGGGTGATCTGTTCATACAAATATTAATTGTAAAAAGGCTCTAAGGACTCTACATCATTATGGTTTATTAGGACATATGAAGACTTTTTGTGAATAGATTTCTCATATAATAATGGAAGGATCTACTCTCTTTTATGGTTTTTATGTTCTGACCAATTCTTCATATGTTAGTAAGTCAAATCCTTAGGTTATTGGGGGTGTTTAATGGGCTATGATTGGATGTATTTATGTGACTGATTATCTACAATAGGAATCTAGAGCAAGAACAACTAATGTTTGAGGAATGGTGTTTATTTCATCTTCTATGGTGATAGATTTATTTGATACATGGGATACTATATGTTTTATATCATCATTGTCATTTTGTGTGTTGGGATTACATTTATATTGTATTTCATACTTATTAGATTTTTTCATGCGTTTGGGAAAGATGTATGAACAAGGGTTCAAGCGATCCCCATTCTACGTAATGAATACTAACATTGAGGTAAAACAAGACTTCAAGGTGATGGATTTTCTCATCTTTGACTTGATTATTAGTATATATTGGATTATCAATGTTATGGCCAAGATACTATTTTATCGCAAATGGGTAAAATTCTTATCTACTGATGGGGAAACTCATGTCTTCCAGGGAGAGTCAGACTTTAGATCAGGAAGGGAACTGTATATTCTTCCTTATGATAGAGCAATATCATGTAAGTGAATAGCGTTTTTTTCTTAATGTAGTTGACCCTTGTTTGGGTAGTTGTCTCCCTACAGTGTTGAGTGCATACCCCCAGTAATTTGTGGATGAATTTTTGATTCAGAACCCTGGATATTGGTTGAGTTTACCATAAAACTTCCTCATAGAATGAAGTATTTTTTATGTAATCCTATCGAATGTAACCCACAGAGTTGGTGGAATGTAAGGTATATCTAAAATAAAAAGATAATTAAGGATTTACTCATACCAGCATGTCACCATGGACTTTATTTTTCATCTTTTCTAATAAGGAAGATAAGATTCATAGACATTAAAATTACTAATGGATGTTAAATTTTGAGACCATTAGGATAAAATTTTCATTACATAGGATTGATGATCTTTTTAAAAATCTTAGAGGGGAATTTTGGTTTTTAAATATGGACATTAGGTAAGGGTACCACTAGTTGAGGTTTTGAGAATATCATATAACTAAGATAACATTTATGAGACATTAATTACTTTTTGATGTTTTGGTTATTCCATTTGGTTTAAATAATTATCCTATAGTATTCATATATTTGTGGAACCAGTTTTTTCATCATTTCTAAAATCTTTTATTATTGTGTTCATTTTTTATATATTTTTTTACTTTGATCACACCGTGATTCACTATTTCATTTTCACCCTTACACCATTGTGCTAAACTTGATTAATATTGAAAGTTATAAAAATCATAACCCATTGAATTCCATGTTTGAATCATTTATTTTGTATTAATCACTATTAAAAAGATCAATGTTACTTGTATTAATGATTACATTGTAGGTGGTTGTGATTTGGAGGACCCATGATGATGTCCAAGAAAAATGCTCCAAACTGCGAAAGAACCATGCACACTAGTGGACACATCTGTGCACATATCCTGAATCATGCATCCAAATGGGTTGATATTATGTATTCCTATCCAAAATTAATTGGGATAAATTTCATATAAAGGCATGAGAGGCTTCTTTGTCCATCTGTTGGCCCAACCGACTTGATCAGTTCAGCACACCGAATCTGCACGAAGTCAAAAGTGGTGTGATGTGATCTATCCATATATCATGAAACACTTTTCAAAAGGGTAACAAACATTCAGTGTAGACATGAAATAGGTGGGGATAAAACTTTTTTATTTTATTCAAAGTTATATAAACCGTTTTAGAAGTCGAAACCCATGTGACATGTGGTTTTAAGAAATATGTGTGCTCAAAACCACCTTCCCATTTTCTTATAAAATGACACATTGGGATCCTCATTTATAAGTTCGGCCAGGAGGAAAATATATGTTATTTTGGAGACCCAAAATATTCCTCTCATCATACAAGTAGTTCTAGAGGCCCCAATTATCATAGGGGGGTCATGGATGAAGGCATGGATTTACCAGAGCTTCCTTATCATCCCGATGTCTAGATAAGTGGTGGACGGTCATTTTGAGGGAGACACACACACTTGGGAGGGAGTTACAACACTTTTTCTTCTACAGTTTTGTGTTATTTTTGTGATAAATATTTCACTTATATCTTTTATTGACATTATTATCCTCTAATTTTATTTCTATTGTTAAAATTAAGTGAAACACTTTTTATTTCAACATCGATTGGGTTGATATTTCAAGTGAGAATCATGGGTTGTTTTGATTGTACAAAACAAGACTCCAATTTATCTCAAACATGTATATAATATTAGTATGCGTTGGTAAACATTCCTTTCAATTAATGATACTCAACCCATGACAACATGATTGTTGTGTCAAGGGGTGGTACTTTGATCATCGTTTAAGAGGCATGAGGGATGTTAAGATCATGACAACCATCAACCAAAGGATTCCATTAAACCAAGTGTATTTTTCAGAATGATGAAGTCACCCTGATGTGTAGTAAACATGAAATTATATCCCTATTTGATAATTATAAAAAACCACTTTTATTTATCAACTGTTAAACTCTTTAAATCAAGTCATTTTCTTTAAACTGTTTAAAAACCACCCCTATTTTAATAAATCTAATTAAAAATGCACAAAAAACCCAAAAAACCCTTAAGAGATGACCTATGGTCTACCTGAGACTATAAATAAACCCTAAAAACGTAATCAATTTGACATGTAAACACAGACCAGAAAAATTTTGGCACTGTTTCTGGGGATCGAACCCAGGTCATCAGCATGAAAGGTGGATATACTGACCTCTATACTACTCCGACTAATTATTCCTTTTAACAAAAACTTATATGAGTTGTAAGGAAATATTTCTAGGCTTCCCCTATAACTAAACAATTTTTAAAGAACCTTATTATCCATCCAACCTTGTGTGGAAGGAAAACCATTCTTATAGGTAAGGGGGTATTCAATCCAAACTCAACAACAATGGAACCAATAGGTTCAAACTAGTCATCCCCCACCACCACCTAGAAATCCCCAACCACCCCAAAGTCCATTTCAACAAAACCCACCAAAACCAGATCCTAACCTAGATGTTATTATGAAACAAATGGCTTCCATCAATGTCCAATTCCCAAAAACCACTTAGGAATCCATACAAGACCACAAAACCCAATTTGGCTAACTAGCTAACTCGGTGGGGGAAATTCCATGACATAGGTTGGGTAAACTACCCCCCTCAAACAGTAGTTAACCCTAGAGATAAATGAAATATTTTTTCCATCACCCTTGGGAGTTTGAAACAACTTAAAACTTAAATTAACACTCCATTAGATACGTCCAGTCCTCAGGATTCCACCATCCCAACTGTTGAAAATGGTCCAAGAGAAGAAAATCATTATCCTGAGAGGATCCCTTCCATATGAAAGAGTGTTTATGTCATTTAGTATCCTCTCCAAATCATTACTCTTCTATTTTTCCAAAGGGCCACCCATCCATGAAAACAAAACAAAACAAAACTTGATAAGTAAATGTTGAAAACATTCAAAAAAGTGCATGTTAATATTTTTTTGATTGATGTCGTCAAGAAAATTCCATGATAGGATAAGTTTCTAAAGGAGATGTGTACACACTAAAGTAGACATAGAGGTAATGAGAAGTTTATATTGGCGAGGAAATCCTCAACATTTACTGAACCATCACTGCCTACCAAATTCACTGATCCTGGATCCTTCTCGATTCCATGCACCATATGGGAGTATTCATTTTCCAATTCTATGCTTGATTCAGGTGCTTTTATAAATTTTATGCCTCACTCTATTTACTCTTCGTTTCATGTTAGGGAAATAAATCCCACTGTAATGGTTTTTCAACTATCGAACCAGAGTACTTCACAACCTTCTGTTGTGTTAGAGGATGTTCTTGTGAGGTTGTAAATTTTAATTTATCTAACTGATTTTTTATTTGCTAAAAATAGAAGATGATAGTTTTAATAGACATTACCCAATTATATTTTCGAGACCCATCTTGAAAACCACAAAAACCATAATTAATGACCATATTGGTACATTATATATGGAATTTTGTGACGACATAGTCCATTTCAACATCATTTATTCCATAAAGCACCCCTCAGAAGAACATTCCTCTCTCTATTAATTCATTTGATGTACTCCCTCCTCTTGAAAACACTTCTTATTATTCCCCTGATCCCCTTTATTAGTTTTCATCCTTGATTGAAATTCATGGTAATAAATCATGCATTTATTTTTATAGTGTTCTAGATAAATGTAATGCATGTTTGTTAATTGATGATTTCTTAAACCCTAATGATCCAATGTAACATCCCATGTAAGTAATGAATAATATATATTTTTATCTATGTCTATTAGTTAATTATATAGTGTTTTAGAGGCTTAAAATGAGAATAAATCCAATCTTAAGCATGGAATACAGTAATATTTTTAAAAGATTATTTTACTTCCTTTTGATGGAAAACCATTTTTAAATATATCTTTTGGAAATTTTATAAGCTATTTTTGTCAAAATAAACTATTCTTTATGATTGGAACTTCAAAATTTACTTTGTGTGACTTTTTGGTATTTTTCCGATAAAGTTCATTTTTAATGAATAGTGAAAAATGTTGTATTTTAATTCAAAACCGCTTTTTAATCTAATTTATTTATATGATTAGATTATCTTTTTAATTGGTTTTGAACTGAAATTAGAATATGTTTTTACCATTTAATCCAATGTTGGTAATTGGAATCAATTTTACTTTGAAATTGGACTTAAACTGGTGTCAATCTTTTGATACTTATTGTTTCATAAAAACACGCTATTTGTCATGACAACAGGAATTAATTATTAAATTAATTAATGTAACTTATATGATTTGAATTTTTTAAAATAGACATTATTTTTGAATTCAGAATATCAAATATAGCTTAGGGTGAAGTTTTGGTATATTTATGAAAAACTTCTATTTTTGATGAATAGTGAAACCACTAAATGGTAGTTAAAGAAACTGATTTTTCGTTTAAATGAAACTTTTCCACTTCTATGATTGGATTTTCAAAAATCCTACATACATGGTTGTCATTAAGAAGTAAAATGTGGTTCAATGAGGTTAAAATAATTTTTTTGGTGAATAGTAACTTTTATGTTCTTAATCGCGATTAGAGGTAATTAGTGCAATTTAAAGAAAAAATGATATTATAAAATAAAATAAAATACCTAGACACATGTCCTACCCTTATTGGATGTGTCATGGGTGACCAAGACAATCAATGGGTCAACTTGGGGACCCCATGTAGCCCCTTTTAAGGAAAATGGCATTAATATCTTTTTATTTAATGTTAAAATTAAAATAACACAAACATGAGTTGTTTTACTTAATAAATTTATAAATGGGGTTATAAAAGTCATATTTTTGACTATAAATATTCATTAGAAAGATAAAACGATTTCCTACAGAATGATATTTTTTTTATAATTTTTAGACATTAAATAAATTAAATTATATATGACATCATGATGATGCAGCGATTACCTCATTAATAAAGGATTTAAATAAAATGAAAAGATAATGTAATATCTATGACCTACACATGTCCAAAACCTATTGGATGGGTGGATTTCGAACCCTTATCACCTTACCCCCGAATTATATCAATGTGGGACCTTTTTCATCAGATACTTGTTTTAAAATAAAGTAACATTTCATTAATTTCCAAGAGTCCCCCTCCTCTCCTCTTATAAAAGGCCCCCACCTCTACCTCCTTACCCACACTTCCAAAGCCTTTGGCTCAGCCAACCCCTGCCCATTTTGTCTCTCCAATTCCCTATATTACTCCTTGAAGGCTCAATTTGGGAAGAAGAATTCCCAAGGAAGCCTTTGATCTCAAACCTAAGGGAGTTACCCGATTTTAAGGTAATGTCTTCACTTGTGTTGTTTTTGTTTCATTTTGGTTCTCCAATCCCCTAAAATCTTTTTATTCATTTCTTTTATAACAACACCAGTATATTCCATATACTAGGATGTTTTCATAAGAAGGAATCGAGCTACACTTACACACACCTACATATAATGGTTAAATAACATACTGTTTCCGTGGATGGCGAATTTCTGCCTCTCAAAACGATGATTGTTCAAAATTATTTTAACACCTTCAAATGTGGCCATTAAGATGAATCTATATTTATGTATGATATATAATATGTTTATGTTTTCCTTTAGCTTCTGTATTTTTCATTTTGGGCATACCATTATGGTTTCCATTATGGGTAAACGTGATATCTTCATTTAAGGAAGTGCGGAATACCGCCCCCTCAAAGTGATTTGATTCGTTAATTCCATATGTGGGACATATAAAGGATGGAGTTATGATATTATATATGATATTGCACTAGAATTATAATATACCTTTATATAATTATGATCCAATTTCATAAAATACGTCATAGAAATGGAAGCAGCGTTCATGCGTACGTACGGCTTACCGTCTCCATGAACGATAAATTTCATTTCTTACCTATAAATGTTATGTAATATTATAAATGAATCCATGTACTGGATATATATGATCTATATGATATCTACATCACGAATACCATTCTGGATATAACGGATACATGAACAACTTGTAATTATAATGGGTTTATTTTTGACTCAAGTACCAATGATCGTTAAAACGACCATTATTAACTTAAATAAGTACATAGTGTTAATGAAATGGAAATAAGTGATATAAAAGGAATAATGAAATTGAAAAGGTTATTAAAAAAGTAGAAATTAACTCAAGTTTATTATTCAGGAGATTAAAGAACGACCGAGTCAAGTCGGACCCGAGGTATGGGACTTTGTCTCAATCTCCTTTCATTGTGGCATATTTTGTTTTATACACAACCTCCTTTTATACAGTGTATAAACCCCTTTGACTTTTACGTTTATTAAAAAGGAATCTTTTTTTATATGAAGCGTTTAATAAATGACAAAAGGTAATGTTTTTTTGTCATACGTATGCGGTGACAACGACTTCTCCACCGTCGTGACCATTATTTGAGTTTCAGCTTCCTCTACAAGCCATACCGTTTTTTTAAAAGAATAATAAATTCCATGTTTTACTTTTAGTTTATTTTGGTATTGATAATGGTTTTCATAATGTTTTTATTATATCAATGTGTTTTATTGATATCTTGTGATTGAACTGTGGAAATGTTATGTTTCCTTTATGTATGTTTTATGTGATACGATTATGTTATGGTTCTTGGGAATTATTATGAAGATGGGTGGTTCCGTGATAAACTAAGGGCAGGTGAGCCCGATATAGCTCTCCAATGCATTGGGTAACGTGAAGGAGTGAAACGTTAAGGTTTCTCCGAAGATATTTAGGGAATATACTATGATGGGTATTCCAAACGCAACCAAGAGGGTTACTCCCTACGTATGAATGTTATGAATGCCTCAAGTTGCCTTTATGGCTTATGATTTCTTTGAATAATTCATGATTTGACGAGGTATGTTAAAGTGATTTATGTTTTATGGGTAAAGTATGATTTAATTATTATGTATATATGTACTCATGTTTCCTTTCCATATTTTTATATCCCTTACAGAGATTTTTATGCTCATCCCAAGTTTTTGAAATGTTTTTCATAGGTCAAGGGAAAGAGACATGATATTATAGTGTCAAGGAAGTGTAAAGGAAGTGTCCAAGTTTTATTTTAAATATGTTTTTTTTGATGGGAAAAATTAATACTATCTTTATGTAACCACTTTGTTTAAATGTGGAATGTAATGCATGTTTTATGGCCTAATTCTCTAAAACTATAAACGAGAAATGATCCGGAATGTGTATTCTTGTAATAACTCAAGATTAAGTAAGGTTTAAGGTTGGGGCCTTATAGTTGGTATCAAAGGGAGGATTAGATAACTTTAGGAGTTATAATTCTATTAAATTATTATCCAAAAATATTTTTGTTTTTGAAATGATATTGCATTTGAAGATTACCATGTTGCTTCATCTAAGACATGTTTGTTCAGAATGGTTTTCCACAGAGGAAACAGGGAAGCAGTTCTAAGAAGGTATAAAGAAGGAAATAACCTTCCGAATCAGCATCCTGAGATGGTCAGAATTGGAATTGAACAGTTTGTTGTAGTAATGGCACAGTTGACTCAAGCAATAAATGGTGGTGGTATCCATGAACGAGATCAGCCAGATCCACCGCAGAGGAACATGTCAGTGGTGGAAACATTTATGAGGCAACATCCCCCATCATTCAGAGGATCATATGACCCTGTGTTAGCTGAAGGGTGGATTAAAGCACTGGAGATGATTTTCGATGTCATTGGGTGTTCAGACAATCAGAATTATAGTCTTGCTATTTACTGTTTGGAGGGTGAGTCAGATCAATGGTGGACGATGGTTAAAAATATCAGGGACGCTGATGAGATTGATTCTCTTGACTGGGATAAATTAAAAGGTATGTTTCTTGAGAAGTATTTTCCTAAGGCTGTTCGACTTAGGATGGAAAAAAAATTCCTGGAATTGAGGCAAAAGGAAGACTCATTTTCTGCCTATGAAGAGATGTTCACTCGATTGGAAAGGTATGCTCCAAATTTTATCCGATACATTGATAGTAAAATCAATCGTTTTTACTTAGGAATAAAAACAAATATCGAAGGGTATTAGCTTCTCGTGAGTTTAATAGTTATGAAAATCTTGTTCTATGTGCTGAGAATGTGGAAATGGAGTTTTCCTATGATCAAGTGTTCTATAACAACTAGCAGAAGAAGAGACTGAGGTGGCAGGAGAAAGGGAAGTATTCTTCAAAAAAGTCTGATGGTAAGAAAACTAAGTTTCGAGATTGTGATAAATGTGGTAAAAGGAATGCTGGGGAATGACTTCTGAATTTTGGAAAGTGCTACCTATGTGGTAAGATGGGACACAAGGCTCGTGATTTCACTGAAAAAGATCATGGTGATGGTTAGTCCAAATTTTATTTATAGATAGTGAAATGTTTTATGTATAATGAGATGGGTCACTATGCAAACGAGTGTCCGAAAAAGAGCATGAGTGATGAGAAGCAGTTAGACTTCAAGTAGAAAGGGGTGCTGAAATCTTTTGCAACTACTTCAGCAGATGTGGGGCCATCAAATGAAGTTGTATCAGATACTTTGTTTGTTTTTTCAGATTATGCCAGTGTGTTGTTTGATTTGGGGTTCACAGATTCTTTCTTCTTTGAAACCTTTTCTAGTAAAATGGGAATACCATCTCAAGAAATGACTCCTGAACTTGTGGTAAAAACACCTGGGGGAAATGTTACAGCAAAAAGAATTTATAAGAATCTTTTTATCCTTATCTTTGGAAAGAACCTACTTGCGAACCGTATTGTTTTACCTCTAGTAGAGTTTGAGGTTATCCTGGGTATGGATTGGATCTCTATTTACCATGCTAAGATTGACTGTATAACTAAAGAAGTTTCTTTTCTAGAAGACTTTCAGTTGGTGTAAAAAAATGAACCCTTACTGTTGATAACTTAACAAGAGGCCGAGAAACTTTTAAAAGATGGAAATGAATGTTACCTTTCACACATTGTTGAAAAAAGGGAACAGTTCAGATTAATGATGTGCCAGTGGTAAATGAGTATCCTGATATTTTTATTGATGAGTTGCCTAGAATAATACCTGACCAGGATGTTGAATTTACTGTTGACTTAGTTCCTGATGCTAATCCAATTTCAAAACTCCATTCTCGAATGGCTCAAATTGAACTTTTAGAGTTGAAGGAGCAATTGCAAGATTTATGAGAGAAAGGTTTCATGCGACCTAGAAAATCACCATGGGGTGATCCTATTTTATTTGTTAAAAAGAAAGATGGTTCTATGAGACTTTGCAATGATTATGGATCTTTGAATAACATCAATGATAAGAAAAAATATCATTTGCCTCATATCGATGATTTGTTTGATTAGCTCCAGGGAGCTCAGTTTTTTTTTCAAAGATTGACCTGAGATCGGGTTACCATCAACTAAAGGTAAAGGAAGCAGATGTTCCGAAGACATCGTTTCGTATAAGATATGGCCATTATGAACTTGTAGTAATTCCTTTTGGGCTGACCAATGCACCTGTTGTATTCATGGAATTAATGAATAGAATTTTCCATGAGTTCTTGGATAAGTTTGTGGTGGTTTTCATTGATGATATTTTGGTGTTTTATAAAAGTAAAGAGGATCATGAAATACATTTAAGGGTTATTTTGCAAACCTTAAAAAAAGTAATTGTATGGGAAATTCAGCAAGTGTGAGTTTTGGTTGCAACAAATTTCTTTCCTTGGTCACATTGTTTCTAAAGATGGGATAACCGTTGATCCTGCAAAAACAAAGGTCGTTGAAGAATGTCCAAGACCCACAAATGTAACAGAGATTCGTAGTTTCCTTGGTTTAGAAGGCTATTACCGAAGGTTTGTTAGAAATTTTTCATAGTTATCTAGTCCAATGACTAAGCTAACTCTGAAGGGTGTTATTTTTATCTGGACAAAAGAATATGATGATTGTTTTCATGAATTGAAAAGAAGATTGGTGAATGATCCAGTTTTGGCACTACCTTCCAGGAATGGGGAGTTTGTTATCTACAGTGATACTTCATTGAAAGGACTTGGTTGTGTACTAATGCAGAATGTTCATGTAATTTCATATGCTTCACGACATTTGAAAACTCATGAGGTAAATTACCCTACACATGATTTGGAATTAGCTATTGTTGTTTTCGCTTTAAAAATTTGAAGGCATCATTTGTATTGATTAAAGTGTGAAATATATACCGATCACAAAAGATTAATGTATATATTCACTCAGAAAGAATTGAACAAGATACAGAGTAGATGGCTAGAATTAATCAAAGATTATGATTGTACAATTCATTACCATCCGGGAAAAGCAAATAAAGTGGATGATGCTTTGAGTCGAAAAAGTAATGCTTCATTAGCAGTGTTGCGTTTGGAACATGATCCTTTGCTTAAGGATTTGATGAACTTTGGAATAGATGTTGTTGGTGCAGGATGTTCTTCTATTTTGTTTCAGGTATCAGTGAAATCTTCTCTATCAGACAGAATCAAGCAAGAACAGAAGCAAGACAGTGAGTTGCAGAAAAAGGTAGAGCTGGTTCAGAAAGGTATGTTTCCTGAATTCAAAATTGATAATGATTGCGTTTTGAGATTTGGGAAGATATTGTCTGTGCCTTGAGATTCACTTTTGAAGAGAGAGTTGTTATGTGAAGCTAATAGTTCTCCATTTTCAGTTCATCCTGGCAGTACTAAGATGTACAATGATCTGCAGGAGTATTACTGGTGGGATGGAATGAAAAGAGATATTTCTGATTTTACTGGGAAGTGTTTGACATGTAAACAGCTTAAAACGGAGCGGTAGTTACTGAAAGGGATGCTTCAGCCATTACCAGTGCCAGAGTGGAAATGGGAGAATATATCCATGGACTTCGTTGTGGGATTGCTAAAGACCCCTCGGGGTAATAATGCAATCTGGGTTATTGTTGATCGCTTGACTAAATCTGCTCATTTCCTTTCTATACGAGATACTTTTTCCCAAGATCAACTTTCCCATTTGTATCTTAACGAGATAGCTAGGTTACTTGGAGTTCCCCTCTCCATTGTATCTGACCGTGATCCAAGGTTCACTTATAACTTTTGGAAAGGCCTTCAGAAGTCGTTGGGTCCTGAATTAAATTTTATTACAGCTTTTCATCCTCAATCAGATGGGCAGTTAGAACGAATAATTCAGACATTGGAAGATATGCTACATTATTTATCTATGGATTATCAGGGAAGTTGGGACCAACATCTTTCTTTGGTTGAATTTTCATATAATAACAGTTTTCATTCCAGTATACTGATGGAACCATTTGAGGCGTTATATGGGAAGCGGTGTCGAACTCTAGCTTTTTGGGATGAAGTGGGTGAAAGAAAGCTGATGGGACCAGAATTGGTAGAAGAGTTTCCAGAAAATGTTCATCTGATACAAAAACACATGAGAACAGCTCAGATTAGACAGAAGAGTTATGCGGACAATAGGAGGAAGGATCTATCTTTTGAGGTAGGTGATCATGTTTTTTTCAAAGTCTCACCATGGAAAAGTGTGATGCGATTTGGTATGAAAGGAAAGCTGAGTCCAAGGTTCATTGGACCATATAAAATTCTGGAGAGAGTTGGATCAGTTACATACCGGGTGGCTTTACCTCTGAGTTTATCTCAGGTATACAATGTTTTTCATGTTTGGATGTTGAGAAAGTACATTCTTGATCCATCTCATGTTTTGAGTCCAGAGGTAGTTCAGCTGGAAGAGAACCTATCTTATGAGGAACAACCAGTCCAGATTCATGACAACAGGGAGCAAGTGTTACGGAATATGGTGATTAATCAGGTAAAGGATTTGTGGAAAAACCACATTATGGAAGAGGCAACATGGGAATCTGAAAATGCAATGAAGGATAAGTACCCCCATTTATTCGATAAGTAAATAAATTGCGGGGAAAAAATTTTCTAAAGGGGGAAGGATGTAACATCCCAAGTAATTAATGAATAATTGATATTTTTATCTATGTCTATTTGTGAAATAGATAGTGTTTTAGAGGCTTAAAATGAGAATAAATCCAATATTAAGCATGGAATACACTAATATTTTTAAAAGATTGTTTTACTGCCTTTTGATGGAAAACCATTTTTAAATCTATATTTTGACAATTTTATAAGCTATTTTTGTCAAAATAAACTTATTCTTTATTATTGGGACATCAAAATTTACTTTGTGTGAATTTTTGGTATTTTTCCGATAAAGTTCATTTTTAATGAATAGTGAAAAATGTTGTCATTAAATTCAAAACCACTTTTTAATATAATTTATTTATATGATTGAATTATCTTTTGAATTGGTTTTGAAGTTAAATTAGAATATATTTTTACCATTTAATCCAATGGTGGTCATTGAATTAATTTCACTTTGAAATTGGAATTAAACTGGTGTCAATCTTTTGATACTTATTGTTTTACAAAAACACGCTATTTGTCATGACAATGGGAATTAATTATTAAATTAATTAATGTAACTTATATGATTTTAATTTTGTAAAATAGACATCATTTTTGTATTCATAATATCAAATATAGCTTAGGGTGATGTTTTGGTATTTTTCTGAAAAACTTAAATTTTTAATGAATAGTGAAACCACTAAGTGGTAGTTAAAGAAACTGATTTTCCGTTTAAATGAAACATTGCCACTTATGTGATTTGATTTTCAAAATTCCTACATACATGGTTGTCATTAAGAAGTAAAATGTGGTTTAATGAGATTAAAATAATTTTTTTGTGAATAGTAACTTTTATGTACTTAATCGCGATTAGAGGTAATTAGTGCAATTTAAAGAAAAAAGATATTATAATAAAATGAAAATACCTATTCACATGTCCTACCATTATTGGATGTGTCATGGCCGACCAAGACAATCCATGGGTCAAATTGGGGACCCCATGGAGCCACATTGGTAGGAAAATGACATTAATATCTTTTGATTTAATGTTAAAATTAAAATGACAGAAACATGAGTTGTTTTATTAAAAAAATATTTAAATGGGGTAATACAAGTCAGCCTTTTGACTATAAATATTTATTAGAAATATAAAACTATTTTCTACTTCATGATATTTTTTTTATAATTTTTAGACATTAAATAAATTAAATTATTTATGACATCATGATGATGCACCGATTACCTCATTAATAAAAGATTTAAATAAAATGAAAATATGATGTAAAATCTATGACCTACACATGTCCAAAACCTTTTGGATGGGTGGATTTCGAGTTCGTATCACCTTAACATCGAATTATATCAATTTGGGACCTTTTTAATCCGAAAGGAATTTTAAAATAAAGTAACATTTCTTTACATTCCAAGAGTGCCCCTCCTCTCCTCTTATAAAAGGCCCCCACCTCTACCTCCATACCCACACTTCCAAAGCCTTTGGCTCGGGAAACCCCTGCCCATTTTGTCTCTCCACATCCCTCTCTTACTCCTTGAAGCCTCACACTGGGAAGAAGTATTCCCAAGGAAGCCTTTGAGCTCAAACCAAAGGGAGTTACCCAATTTTAAGGTAATGTCTTCACTTGTGTTCTTTTGTTTTATTTTTCTTCTCCAACCTGCTAAACTCTTTTTATTCATTTATTTTGTAACAACACCAGTATCTTCCATATAATAAGATGTTGTTATAAGAAGGATTCTTTCTACACTAACAGACACCTATATCTAATGGTTAAAGAACATACTGTTTCCGTGGATGGCGAATTTCTGCCTCCAGAAACGATGATTGTTCAAAATTATTTTAACACCTTCAAAGGTGGCCATTAAGATGAAACTATTTTTATATATGATATATAATATGATTATTGTTTCCATAAGCTTCTTTATTTTTAATTTTGGGCATACCTTTATGGTTTCCATTATGGGTAAATGTGATATCTTCATTTAAGGAAGTGCGGACTACCGCCCCCTCAAAGTGATTTGATTCGTTAATACCATATGTGGGACGTATAAATGACGGATTTATGATATTATATATGATATTTCACTGGAATTATAATATACATTTATATCATTATGATCCCATTTAATAAAATATGAAATAGAAAGGGAAGGAGCGTTCATGCGTACGTAAGGCTTACGGTCTCCATGAACGGTGCATTTCATTTCTTACCTCTAAATGTTATGTAATCTTATAAATGCATGCATTTACTGGATATATATGATATATATGATATCTACATCATGAATACCATTCTGGATATAATGGATACATGAAAAACTTGTATTTATAAAGAGTTTATATTTTACTCAAGTACCAGTGATCGTTAAAACGACCGTTATTAACTTAAATAATTACATAGTGTTCATGACATGGAAATAAGTGATATAAAAGGAATAATGAACTTGAAAAATGTTCTTAAACAAGTAGAAATTGACTCAAGTTAATTAATCAGGAGATTAAAGAATGACCGAGTCAAGTCGAACCCGAGATATGGGACTTCATCTCAATCTCCTTTCATTGAGGCATATTTAGTTTTATACACAACCTTCTTTTATACGGTGTATAAACCCCTATGACTTTTATGTTTATTCAAAAGGAATCTTTTTTATATTAAGAGTTTACTAAATGACAAAAGGTAATGTTTTTTTTGTCGTACGTATGCGGCGACAACGACTTCTCCGCCGCTGTGACCATTATTTTAGTTTCGGATTCCTCTACAAGCCATACAATTTTTTTAAAAGAATAATAACTACCCTGTTTTACTTTTCTTTTATTTTGGTATTGAAAATGGTTTTCATTATGTTTCTATTATATCAATATGTTTTATTGATATCTTGTTATTGAAATGAGGAAATGTAATGTTTCCTTTATGTATGTTTCATGTGATACGATTATGTTATGGTTCTTGGGCATTATTATGAAGACGGGTGGTTCTGTGATAAACTAAGTGCGGGTGAGCCTGATATAGCTCTCCAATTCATTGGGTAACGCAAAGGAGTGAAACGTTAAGGTTTCTCTGAAGAGATTTAGGGAATATACTTTGATGGGTATTCCAAACGTAACCAAGAGGGTTACTCCCTATGTAAGAATGTTATTAATGCCTCAAGTTACCATGATGTCTTATGATTTCTTTGATTTATTCATGATTTGGTGAGGTATGTTAAAGTGCTTATGTTTTATGGGTAAAGTATGATTTCATTCTAATGTATATATGTACTCATGTTTCGTTTCCATATTTTTATATCCCTTACTAAGCTTTTTATGCTCATCCCATGTTTTTGAAATGTTTTTCACAGGTCAAGGGAAAGGTACATGATATGATAGTGTCAAGGAAGAATCCTTGTTTTATTTTAAATAAGTTTCCGTTGATGGGAAAAATGAATATTATCTTTATGTAACCACTTTGTTTAAATGTGGAATGTAATGCATGTTTTATGGTTTAATTCTATAAAACTCTAAACTAGAAAAGATCCTCAATGTGTAATCTTGTAATAACTCAAGATTACGTAAGGTTTAAGGCTGGGGCCTTATATCCAATAACCATAGATGATACTTCTATGCTTGTAAAATCTCATTCCTCATATAAGGATGATAGCATTGAGTAATTAGATAGGGTCAGTGACCTATCTCATTCACACACAATCCCATCAATCCAGAATACACCTGAATTGGAAATAAAACATCTACGTAAAGAATTGAAATATTAAAATCTTGGGAATGGAAATAAGATAATGATCCTCAATGCTAGTTCACTCCCTCATAAGAATTAATTACAACTGCATGAACTTTTGAGGGAGTAAAAACAAGAATTGGGATGGACACATGCTAACATTACTTGTTTTATCCCATCAGTTTTCACACATCATATTTTATTAAATAGTGAGTCTAAATAAGTAAGGTAGGAACAACATCGATTGAACCCAAACCATATAGAATTTTTGAAAAGGGATTTAACAAAATTATTTTCTGCTATAATTATTTAACCCATCTCTAACACCAAATGGGTTTGTCATGTTCACGTAGTTCTTAAAAAGTTGTCCTTATAGTAATCAAAAATGAAAATAATAAATTGGTTCCCTCTCGTGTGCAGAATAATTGGTTTGTTTTCATAGAATATCACCGACTAATCCAATACATTAGGAAGGACCATTTCCCTTTTCTATTCATTAACAAAATTCTAGAGAGAATAATGGGTTAGTCCCACTACTTTTTCCTTGATGGTTATTCTGGATACTTTTAAATACATATTTCTCCTGAGGACCAGGAAAAGACGACCTTCACTTGCCCCATTGGCACATTTTCCTACAAAAGGATTCCATTTAGTCGGTGCAATTCTCTAAGTACTATCTAGCGATGTACGATTAGTATTTTTTTGGATTACTTGGAGAGTTACATGGAAGTATACATGGATGATTACACTGTTAATGGATCTTATTTTGATGAATCTTTGAGTAGTCTTGCTTAATTCCTACATCGTTGTATTGAAAAGAATATCGTATTAAATATGGATAAATGCCATTTCATGGTGCGATATGGTATAGTTTTGGGACATCTCATTTATGTGAATGGTATCCAAGTAGATAAATAAAAAGGGGATATAATTTCTTCCCTACCATTCCCCTAAAATGTATGGGATGTGCAATCCTTCCTAGTTCATGTTGTATTTTACTGTCATTTCATTCATGAATTTAGTAAAATTTCAATCCCCCTTTCCTGATTAATCCACAAAGAAAATGATTTTTTTTAATAATGTGACAAATATTTTAATAAGTTAAAATGGAGACTCATGTCACCCCCAGTAATTCAATCACCTATGTGGGATTTACCATTTATGCTCATGTGTGACACCTCAAACTATACAGTTGGGGAAGTCCTATCATAAAGGGCCTATCGAGCTCCACATGTCATTTCCTATGCCTCACATACGTTAGACCCTGCCCAAGAAAACTACTCCACAACTGAATAATAATTCATTTCCCTTATTTTTGAATTTTAAAAACTCATGTCATACCTTTTAGTTTCCAAAGACTTTGTGTTCTCAGACCACAAAACCCTCTGATATCTCCTTAAAAAACTAAAAGCCAAACCACGTCTCATTCTATGGATTCTCCTCCTTCTGTAATTCAATTTAGAAATTTTACATAAAAATGTGGCATGGATTGTGGTGGCTGAAAATATCAATTGGATTCACCCATCCTCAGACATTGACTCATCCCCCTATATTCCCATAAATTACATGTTTCCTAATAAGCAATTGTACCTAGTGTAAGATGTCATTCCTTCGTGTGTTAAAATTTTAAATCTTTTGGTAGCATCATGAATTCCAACTTATTTCAATAAAAAACAGGTTGACCGTCTATAACACGAGTATCATTGGTATATTTGGGTTGAACCCTACATTTGGCATTCATATAGTGATCAAGTCTTCAGGAGCTGTGTTTAAGATAATGAGTTTCAGTCTATCCCAAGATTCTTCCACACTCTTTCTTGTGGGGGCCACTTTGGTCTCCAACAGACTACTCGCATTGTCCTTGATTCTGGTCTCTTTTCCAACAATTTTTCAGGATGCCCATGAATTTTGGAAATATTGTCCTCATTGTCAAAGAATAAGGATTTTATCTAAAATAAGTGAAATTCCAAAAAAACTGTTGCTTTTTCATGACTTTTGTTTATGTTTATGGAATGGAATTTATGGGACCATTTCCTAATTCATTTTGAAACATGTACATTTTTTTGGTAGTTGATTTTGTGTCAAATTTGGTAGAGGCCAAGATAAAAGGACTAATAATTCTATGGTAGTTGTAGAATTGTTGAGAACCCAAATCTACTGTAGGTTTGTCTTACCATGATTCGTCATCAGTGACCAGAGTAATCATTTTTTCAACCAAACAATGTAGTAACTTTATCATCTTTATGGGGTCAGTCATCAAGTGTCTAATTATTATCACCCATATATTAATGGTAAAACTGAGGGGTAAATAGATAGGTAAAACGTATTCATTAAAAAATGGTTTAACATAACAGAAATGATTGGAGTCTTAGACATGATGATTCATTATGGGATTACCATACTACATTCAAAACCCCTATTAGAATGTCAACATATAAGCTATTGTTTTGAAAGAGTTGTCACCACTCTATTGATATTGATAAAAGGGCCTAATAAGCCTTAAAAAATGATATTATAATATTTCTGGTGCAGGTGCTCAATGGAAGTTGCAGATTTAAGAGCTGGAGGAAATGAGAGGAGATGTATTTGATAACACCAAGATTTATAAAGAGCGAACCAAGCTTTCCCATAACCGTCTTATACTACATATCCAATTCCAAACTGGGAAAAAGATCCTCTTTTAAAATACAAGGCTAAATTTAAATCCAAATAAGCTTCCTTATAGCTGGTTTTTCCCATACATGTTACTAATTTCTTCTATTTGATGTTATCCAGGTTACCAATGATGAAACCAAGAAAACATTCAATGTTAATGGAAAGCGGCTAAAGAACTTCCCTAAATCCATTATGGAGTCCCCTCTAGAGAAACTCCATATTCAAGAAGCAATCTATGAAATAAACTCACCAGGTTGCATCCTTCCTTCCCACATTCTCTTTAATTACAATGAGTAAATAGCACACTTTAGGTGTGGGTGATGAGTATAATTCTGGGTAAGTTTTGAATTTCAACAATCATTCTTATTTTTCTCTTTTTAACTTCCTAAATTGTATTGTAACATTCCCCCCTTCCCTCCCCTAACCATTGTGATGGAATATCATTTTTATTATGGCCACTTTATCATAGAAAATGATGCCCATTTAATCAGATAATTCATTGAGAATGCATGTGGAATTTCCTTATTTAATTTTGTTTTATCATTCAAAAAACAATTATGAGGAAATGTCTATTTCAGTAAGAATTCAATACTATGATGTGTATTTCATTTAAAATTTTGTTCTTTTTTGACAATATAAATGGTTGTATCATTTTGAAACCATTGAGAAGAATGGTGCCATTTTTTGAATAGTTTAAGGAAAAATTGTGTCACATAATCTCCCAACATATTTTTTCAGGCAACCATGAAATGTGAAAATTTCTTACATATGGGAAGTTAAATATATATTAGGACGATTTTTCTCTACTTTCCAAACTCATTTTTTAATACATTCCTTCTGTATCCTGTTTATTTCATTACTATACTAGATTGACCAATGTGTGTGTACCTATTAACTAAATACTGTTTTCCCTCAAAAAAACCAAAAACCATTTGTATATTGGGATGGTCAAAACCCACCATTACTTGACTTTTGATCTTTTTATAACTGTTACAATTAGTGTTTTGAGAAGATTAAACATGGGTTTGGAGACGAGTGTGTGATTTGTTGCAAGTGAATATTTTGAAAAACTATTAAATGAGAGGAGTGATAAAATGTACCAAATATGGGGATATTTAGGCTAGGATCATATGGTTTGACTTCGAGGAATGCTTAAGTGAGTGGGTCATGAAATTTTATTGCAAAGGATATGGGGCATGTTCAACAGAAAAGATCATGTAAGTAGATAATTATTAATATAACATATATTTACTCGATAAAAAGTTTAATGAATAGGACGAAATTGTTGTCACACACACATGTGTAGAATTAGTGACATGATTAACTTTTGAATTATTTTCTTTTATTTGTATTATTCATCTCTTGGAATTTTATTTGGATACAAATTTTGAGATGTCTTTTTCCTTGATCACGGATAATAAATCCTCAATTTAATTTTGGCTTTGATCACATTTCTATCAAGAATTAAATTTTCATTGAATGTTATATCATTATAAGGATTGAAATATTTACATTCATAATTATTTGAATTATGATATTTCCCAGGAGTGAAAATGTTTAGGTGCGGTGGTGTGATCACACCATTATTCACTGTTTTATTTTCAATTTCACACCACTATGAAAAAACATGTTTTGTATTGAAAGATAAAAAAATAATAACAAATTTTATTTCTTGATTAAATCATTTATTTTTTTATCACTTTTAAAAATTTCAATGTTACTTGTTTTGATGATTCCATTGAAAGATGAGGTGATTTGGAGGACCCATGATGATTTACAAGAAAAATGGGCCAAACTACGCAAGATCCAGGAACATCAATGGAAAAATCTGTGCCCTACTACTAAACCATTAATCCAAGTGAATTGAAATTTTGTTTTCTGGTCCAAAATCCATTTAGGTACATTTCATAATAATGAAACCAATAATCATTCAGCCATCAGGTGGACCAACTAACTAGATCTGTCTAGATCACTGAATCTGCATGAATTCAAAGTGGTGTGTTGTGATCTGTCCATATCTCATGATATAATAGTGTATGGAGGTCGAAACCCATGTGAAAAATGGTTTCATGAAATTTTTGTTCTCAAAAACACCTTCCCATTTTCTTATATAATGGCACATTAGGATCCCTATATCTATGTTCGGCATGGAGGCAAAGCTCAAGTATTGTGGAGACCCAAATTATTACTCTCATCATCCATGGAGTTATGGAGTCCCCTATCCTCATAGGGAGATCAAGGATGATGGCGAAGATCCACCCAAGCTTCATCCTCTTCCCGATGTCAAGCTAAATGATGGACGAACATTTCGAGCAGGCGATACACTCTTGGGAGGGAGTTCCATAACTTGTTCTTCTATAGGATTTTGATAATTTCTGTGCAAAGTATTTAACTTATTTATTTTCTTCAAAGTATTTTCCTTTTATTTCATTTATATACTTATAATTAAGTAAAGCACATTTTATTTCATCACTGATTGGGTTGAGATTTCATGTGGGAATCTTTGGTTGTTCCGATCGGACAAGATAAGAGTCCTATTTATCTCACAAATACATAATATTTCAGAATGCTTTTGTATAATTTATTTTCTATTAATTTTAACCAAACCATGACAACATGACTGTTCTGTCAGGGGGGGTACTTTGAGCAGCGATTAAGAGGAAACAAAGATGTTTAGATCGTGACCTCCCTCACCCAAAGGATTCCGTTGAACCATGAGAATATTTAAGAATGATGAACTCACAAAGATGTGTAGTGAACATGAAATGATCACATCATATAATATTTATAAAATACCAATTTTATTTATCCACTATTAAACTCATTAAATGAAGTCATTTTATTTAAACTGTTTTAAACCCACCCCCTAGTTTAGAATTTCTTATTAAAAATGCACACTCTAAACCCACCAAGTCTCATTTATAGACAACCTAGGGTCTTTCCTAGACTATAAATCAACATTAAATACATAATTAATTTGACTTGTCATGACATCACAGTCATACTCCACGTCAAGGGAGGAGCACATGCACCATTTTGATATCGTTCTTATAACCATGAAGGATAATCATCTATATGGTAATATTTTGAAATGTGAATTCTAGATTTAGGAAGTGAAATTTATGGGACATGTCATATCTAAGAGATGATTTTTAGTTGACCCTAAAATAATATGTTCAATGATTTCCATAGAGGGGCCCATAAATTTGTTTGAGATCAAAATCTTCTTGGTTTTGAATTGTAACTATAGATGGTTTGTTCATGATTTCTCTAACTTGCATATAAGATAAAAAATTTAACTCATAAGTGTGTATGGTTTGAATGGAATGAAAATTTTCAGAGATATTTTGTGGAGCTGATCATGAGGTTAGCTTCAACTCTAGTTTTTATTCATTCATAACTAGGTTTCAGGTACACCATTTTATATGATGCTTCATGTAAGGGTTTGGGTTGTGTATTGATGCATGGTAAATATGTGGTGTCCCAAGAATCATTCTAGTTGTGGTCTCATGGAATGAACTACCCACCCAAGAGCAGTATTTGGAAGAAATCATGAATTCCCTCAACTTATGGTGTCAATATCTCTTTGGGTAGTTGTTTATAGTGTGTTCAAATCATAAGAGCATGGAATATATTATTACACAAAGGAATATGAACATGAGACAGAGATATTGGGTAGAGTATATTAATAATTATGATATTGATATTTTATACACCCCTGGGAGTATAAATATGGTTTTAGATACTTTGACCGGAAAATTATCGACACAAGCCATGAATGTATCCATTGTGAAGTGGTCTCTGATGAGTTCTTCTTTTTTGTTGAGATGATATTGGGATTTAAAGATGTTGTGGGAAAGGTGTTCTTTCCATTAATGAATGTTGACTCATTATTTTATGTTTGAGTACTTATTTAGAAGGTGGAAGACACTGATTTAAAATGCTATAGTGGAGTCATTCATAGTGGGTAGACCATAGGTGAGTGCTCTCAGTCTCCTAGTGATACATTGTTCTTTTTGGGTAGGATGGTTGTTCTGTTTTACCTAAGGTAAGAGTTTTTAGATAGTGGAAACTGGTCTTGTTGGATTGTGCACTATAGGGATACCTATATGTATCATTACATGAGATATTGGAATTGATACATGGAAGGAGGTTATCTATTGCATATTTTGTATCACATTATATTACTTATCAAGGAATTACAGTTGAAAAAATAAGACCATCGAGTATGTTGTATCCTTTACCCATTTTTTTATTGAAGTGGGATGTGATTTCCTGGGATTTCATCACTAGTTTTCTTTTTAATGCTAGTGGGAAGAATGAAATTTGTGTAATCATTAACAAACTCATGAAACTAGGACCTTCCCTCACTATCAAGGATATGGTGGCGGTGAATCATCTTGGTGTCCTTCATGTTATAGAGATTTTGAGGATTCATGGGGTTCCCTCTATAGTAGTATCTTATTGGTACTCGAGGTTCACATCAAGGTTCTTGAAAGGTTTACAAGAGGTGATGGGGTCCAATATTATATTGACCATGGAATATTATCCATGGAAGGATGGATAAATAGACACAATTATCCATGATTTTTAGGATATGATTCGGGATTTTTGCAATTGTTTTTTTGGATCATTGGAAATTATTTTTGAACTTGTTGAGTTTCCATATAACAATATGATTCATGACTATGTTAGGATGGAACCCTTTGAGGTTTTTATGGGCATCCATGGAGATCTCCATTATGCTAGGTAGAGTTGGGGCTACGATCCTTGTTTGAGCCGAGTCTCACCCAAGATATGTTGAAGACGGTTCAGTTAATATAGATGATATTGATCACAACCCATAGTCAAAAAAAATATTATGTGGACTATCTTCATTTAGCAATGGAGTTTTAGTTTGGGAATCAATGTTTCATTGAGTTTAATATCACTTATGGCATCATCAGTTAGGTAAGATGGATAATTTGGCACTGGGGATTGTGAACCCTTTTGAGATCATCAGAGGAATGGAGAAGGTTTCCAATCAGTTGGAATTACTATCTCATTTGAAATATATCCACGATGTTTTTCTTGTTTCCCATCTTAGGTGGTATATACATGATCCTTACCATGTGATTGGATGAGAAGATGTTGATCTTGAGACAGTCACCACCTTGGTTGATCATCCAATTCCGATTATGGATCGTCATGAGAAGGTAATGTGTGGTAAAATGATTCATCTGGTCTGGGTACATTGGTAGTAAGGATGGGATAGATATGAGACATCAGATACTGAAATGTTAATGTGGCCGCAATGGTCTTTAATTTTTTGTGAGTGCAGGAATTTTAGGGCTTTCTTGGGGAAGAAATAATTTATAGTGGGGATATTGTAACTCCCAGTTGAACTTTTTAGGTACTCCCTTGTTTATGCTTTGTTTATAATCTGTGTTTGGGTGAATTTGCAGGAATCTCAGGGCTGGAGAGTCTTTTCTCGGGAAAATGACACTATTTTAAAGGGATTTATGTTTTTTTAATTTATGGGGTCTGGGTATAAATTTATCAAAGACTTACTACAGTTCTTCCCATTTGTAAGTAATACTTGGATTGTGTTATTTCAGTTATTCTGCTTAAAAACATCATTTTCTATATTCTTTTATGAGATTAAACAAACATGAAAAGGAATTAAATGCTTAATATTGACATATATGTAGATTATATGAAACATGTTTCTGGAATGAAAGGATTTCATGTATTGTAATAGGTTTACATCATGTACTATAAAAAATTAGTTTTTTAATAAAAATGTGATTGATTTTGGGGTGTACTTGAGCATTATGGATTACACGATGTGTAATGGGATTACATGATCTCTAATGGGATTACACAATCTCTAATGGGATTACAAATTTTATAATCATTGTGATTTGGGATTTGAGGGTGCTACATGGATGATTTGTCATTAATTCATTTGCATCCCATCTCCCTCTAAACCTATAATCCCTCAGGGGAAATTTTGTAAACTATCAACACATTCAGATCGTTTCATTCAGAAATTTCACATTTTTATGTCTATAGTGATATTACATTTCTAAAAAGTCCTTTTGGTCTATTCTTTTATTTCTTAATTGATGTATTTTTGTATGAAAGGTTTATCACATAGTTTTTTATATTGATAAATTTTAGTTTCTTGGTGTGCATTGTCCTTCAATTTTTGTTCTCATAGTTTCTAATCATAGTTTTCAAATGTATCTTTCCTTAAACTAGTTTGAGGTATGTGTTTCTATACACTGGGTAAATGAAATGAATTATATTTGTACTTGGTATATTCATATTTATTGTACATTAATTTTATGAAATGTGTGTTTTATCAATTTTATGGGAATAAAAAATGATTTTAAAAATGTGTTTTCATTAGATATAAAACTTCTGGAATTGAATATGGGTTTTAAAACAAAAAATAATATTGGATTTGATTTTAGAATGTTTGATGAAATTTTAGTCATGGTTTTAAAATTTTATTTTTACAATCATCCCATTGAGAATCTTAGGTTTGTTGGGAAACATGCATGCGTAGCCTTAGTGCATGTGACACCGAAATGAGAAAACCGTTAGGTTTATAATGTATTTTATAATGACTCAATATTGGTTTGATCAAATTGTTTCCTTGTTTATGCTCTTGAGTGATATAATATATTTTCCCAAAGTCTAGGGCCCAAAATGGGGTTCTTTTTTATTTACATTTATTTTAACATTACTATTTTTCCTGGATTATTTATCACATGTTTTATATGATGTTGTCTCTCATTGCATCCCATGATAGGTTATTTCATGGATATGTGTTGTTTACATACCTCTTGAGGCATTGATATGCTTCTTATTTATATCACTTCTACTTTTAATATTTGAACCCTAGTAATATAAAAGTAATTTATGAAAAAATAAAAGAGAAATTTATCTTTAAAGGAATTGGGTTTTTTAAAATTCATTCTAAAACTATTTTATAAGATAGAACTATTGTGTTCATTTTATTATAGAATTTATAGATTATATGGTGGATTTCTATTGGGATTTTTTTCTCACACCCTACTTTTTCTATTTGTAGATTGTTGATGTTGTTTTACATGATACAATTGAAGGGAAGCGAAACTTGTTGTATTTCATCTTTTACATTGGTAATTTCCTTGGGTTTGGGTTAGTTTAGAGGTGTGTATTGGTAACATAGGGACACGACAGTAATGCTTGATTCATAATTTTGTGTTCTTAAAATTTATATTGGATGCTATAGATTTTGTTATACATTCTTCTTCCATAAGTACCGAAGGTATCAGTGTAGATAGAAAGAATGTGGACTATGGAATTTAAAAATTTTAGTACCAGGATGACTAGACTTATCATCTTTGACAATCACTGCCCTGGAATGGTCTGATGATCTCATAGAAATTAAAAAGAGAAAAAATTAAAATACAAAAAATATTTTTTTCCGACCTGAATATGTGATTGACATCTATTTCCCACTAGTAATCAATTATCTACGTATCCAAATAAGAATCCATATAGATATTTCTCATGTTCTTTAAAATTCTACAAGAGCATTGATTATTGAAATTCATGTGCTATATTAGAGATCTGATAACGTCTTCGATGCCTCGATAATTGCCACAGTGACATGCTTGCAATGCGTGAGGGAGAACCCAATCTGATTAGAAGGATCCAGAATAAATATATATGGATAGAGTAAGAGGAGAGAGAGGCTCTAGAATTATTTTAGTAAACATTATTTTCAATGATCCTCTCTCACCTAATGATAATGGATTTTCAAATACCCAGAAAGGGTTCCCCGACCCTCATATATTTAGCGACCATTACATAAATAATTATAATGAACTCTAATGAATCAAAAAAATTATTTATATTACCACATACATATAATATTTATTTAATATAATAATGATAAATATGTGTCAGTTAATTCGACTCGTAATTCCAAATATTATTAAATGAATATTGGACATATAAATAATATTAATTTTATTAATATTATTCCTTTTAGTTAGAAAACATTTAAATACTCTTAATAAATAAATTCAACCCAATTATTCTTAACATGAATTATTTATTGACTTAGTTATTGATGATTGATAACATTGACAAATCTCAAACCCTATAGTAAGGCCCATCATGTCTAATAAACTTATTCAACCCAAAATGGATGATTCATTAATACACTATTTTGTGTGACCCTCTAGGGAATTATATCACTATTAGTGAATAATATTCATAGACGATGAGTGGAGTTTAGAAACCCATCACGACCCCTAATAACATACAGATAGTCATATCAATGAAAACCAACCTATAGATACAAAATATGCACTACAATAAATTTTCCTTTAAAAATATCATAATGCAGGGTACACACTTGTGTATTTTCCCTTTCGTGCTTTACTATTCATTGATCTAACTGGACATATTTATTCTTGACTTCCTTATCCAAGTTCAAATGAAGGTTATAATATCTTGATTGACCATGATTGAGATAGATTACATCCTCTACCAATATGTGATAAATCCATTCATGACCATTCAACTAATGACAAAGCACTAAGGATAAACCCAAGACAAGATACCTCACCAGGATTTCATTATCGTGTTTTTTTCCTTACATCAAATTCCACGATAAAATGGAACACAGTGGTAATGATATAATGTCAAAAGAATTGTACACATGTTCATATATAATTACATCTAATGAAATATGAATCAAGTGGTGTTATTATGGGTGGGTATTTCAAAATGAACTCACTACTAAATATCACAACGTGAGAAATTCTTGAGAAGAAGTCTCAATGCATTAGATTCCCCGTAATCTAATAATCATACATCATCTGTTTCCAGTCAGAATGATATACCTAGACCATATGAAAAAATTTTAAGATTAATTTTAAATTATCTTTTAGTTCTCATTATGGATTGGGATCTTCTATGACCTTTTAATTCAATAATTAATCTATGGAAATAATAATTAAATAGTGGATGTAGAAATGTCTACACTAAAGTGTTAACATAAAATCATGAAAAACAAATGTTATAAATGATATGGTAATCAGAAGTACTTTTTAAGATGGGTCTAGGTCACCCACTGTTGAGACACTCTTAGTTGGAATATATACATCTTTCTAACCATCCTCATTATCTCTCACATGATTAATATATTGTTTCTATTGTGTAATGGATTTAGATTCTTGGCCTACCTCATTTTTCTCAATGGATATTCGGTTATTTACAACCTCACCACATTGAGTAAATATTCTCAAGATATATAAACCCTGAGTGTATTCCATTTTTCATCAATAAAAACATTACATCGTGGTAATTATATGTAATATATTTATAATAGCGATAAAATATTTAATACTAGGCATGTTCAATGTATTGAAATAAGTAATCTTATTTGTTAACTACTTCATAGTTTCCTCAAAAGTTGCAACATACTCTTTATTTATAGGTATGGTTATGACTAGCTCGTATGAGCTTGTCTCCCTCTTCACCTTATCCTAACTATGATATTTAATCATACAGATCCAAGGAATACTAGTTTGTGTCCCCTAAAAACCAGTATCCTTCCTCTCTATATTCCAGGTATATATTTATTTTACTCTCTTAGGTAATATTGGATTGTTTTGAATTCTTCACTTGCAGTTCTCATACATATATCTAATATTTTCCTGGCATATGTTTACCTTGGTAGTAGAAATTCTGGTATGTATCATGTCTTGTGTGATTGTTCCATCACAGAAGTGTATGGTATTTAATATAGCACATTAAACTCCTCTTATTACAATGATTTTCTATATGAAGGGATTTATTTCTTTTGACATTATTAACAATTCAAACTCGAATTATTCCAAAAAAATTCAATGCCATGTTAGTAAATTAATGATGGTATTAGTCTACGAAACCATTAGATATACTTCTGTAGGTCATGTTCCCAAGAACAATGTTTGATACCTTAAAGAAATAACTAGAGTGTTACAATCATCATTATATTTACTAACTACAAGACAAGTAGTGGTTTTATATATGTTACCAAAAAATATTCATTGGAAACAATGGTACTACCACTAACCACTGGTAGACACCATGAAAAGATTCATTCCAAAAAAATATTATATTATCTTGTTTTTTACATTAATATTAATATAGATTTCATAAACTTTTAACACTATTTCCATTATATGATTTCACTATACTTTTCTGGTTGTGTCAAATATACACCTTCTATGATTTGTGTTTGTGACATCAAATTCATAACAAAATGATCATAGATATTATCCATGATTAGTAAAATTCTAATGGATTTATGCAAAACAACATAGTTCAACAAATCAAGACCTATTGGTACCATACATGTACCACCCATGAATCATCTCACTAGAATAACCTGTGCAATAATTAATATAATAACCCCATTTTCACTTTGAAACATGGAATCAATTATTGAATTTTATTTTACCCCATCAATCGTAGGTGATTTTCATATAATTACTACATGTAGGATTTAATATTCTTAATGAATAATGTATCACCGACCATGGTGAATATAAATCCATTGAAATGGTTTTAGCCATCCTACAGTGTATGTATCTATGGAATAATCCTCTTCCATGAGAAATTGTGGAACTTGTTCCTATGCGAACCACTTGTGCATTTCAAGAATTAACACAACCCAAGTCGATATTTCTCCCACTTTCTCAAATAGATATGTCCACACATATATATAAATATAGTCAAAAACAAGATAAAATATTTCTATTATAGGAATTTTAGTAATATCCTAAGAATCATTTAGGATAATTACGCTAGATGCATAAGAAGTTTTTTTATGTGGATGTGTTTATATCCTAACAAACACTTGGAATCTAAACACATGTTCTTAGGAAATTATAGATTTCCATCATATCAGGAGTTATGTGGTTTCTATTTTTTTCTACTTTTGGCATTAGATTATGGGATTTCATCATTACGTGTCATCCATGCCTTGAAATGTAATGTATGTTTCTATAATGCATATATTAAAAGGTATTACCCTTTTAGGTACACTACAACTCATATGTATATAAAGAAATTTGTGTTTAGAAATATCTCCACACTACATTTTTTTTGATAAATGTTAATATATGATACTTCTCATATATCCTCCTTATTAAAAACAATTTCATGATTTGGGTAAGGTAATGTGAGTTTATGAATTACTCTATATTACATTATATCGATCGATGAATGATCGGTCAAGGAATTCTTCAGCCAATCTTCCCAAAGAAACTAATATCTTCTTACCATGAAAATACAATAAATAAATATCATGTTCTATAACCATTTAAATTAATCATATGAAGTATATTTTCTATAATCTTACTTGATTAATAGATTAATTTCTATAGCTAAACTAATTCAGAAATATTTGTTACATACCATTATTAATTAACTTAACATTTTCCAAAAAAATATGTATATTCATCAATAATACCTACAGTTTTTAGATATACATAGTCTAAATTCAATTATGTCCATATACATGATGTCCTATTTTAGATTTACTTGAAAAATATTAATATTTAAAGAACTATCTAAATAAATAATTTATTTTATATTCATCATTTAAGGCCTATGATTGAAGTATCAACGAACTATTCATTGAGTACAAGACACCAAAAAACCATTCATTTCTAAACGTGGAATAATGTATCCTTATTTCCAATGGAAATATGAGATGATTATTCTCGTTATACTCACTTATTTTTTTGACATAAATCATTAACATGACTATAAGAAGTTTTTTGTTTCCCACCGCTATCTTTGGAATCACCATTTCACAATGGCGTTGATAATAAACATTAATTATTGTAATGTTTATTTTACTTAATTGGTTACATTAATTTTATACAAACATTTAATAAGTATATTTCATTTAATTCACAATTATTTTATCATAAACATTTCTTGAAATTCATGAATATACAGTGAAGAAGTAATTAATTTCTATTTGAATTCAGTTCATTGCAACTAAAATTCCATAGATTTATTTCATTATATGTCTAGAAAATAACCTCATGTTTAACACCTATCCAATTATTATATGGTGTGAATATGACATTGATGTTTTTATTCTCATTGAATTTTCAACTTTTATTCTAACTTCATTTCCAAAAGAATTAATTATTAATCTCTCTTAAATATTCTTATTATTTGGAAAAAATTCCCAAAATTAATAAATCATCTATTCCATCTTATTCATTTTTTAATATTAAATGAAACTGAAATAAATGGGTGAAAATATGAAATGGTGGGATTTTATGAATGGTCGAGGACCTTCTTTCCTAATTTCACAGAAAAAGTGTAAAATCATCCATTTATATATCGCTTCACTTTGGACGCACACCTGTCATGGGGCGTGACAAAACTCTATTTTATTTACCTAAGTATAGTATAGCAGTTGATCCTAGGTAGTCTCTCGAAGAGGAGTGCACACAAAACAAGGTTGTCACTTTTTGTTGGTTTTCTTTAAAAGATTGGTTTTAACAAATTTGAATGACTATGAGAGAAACAAACAACATAAATTGATTGATTTTAACAAATTATAAAGCCGCTAATCGGATTAGGTTTGGCTAGACTTAGTGTTGTGCCATCATGGTTTCCAAATTTTATCTCTTATTCTTCCTTAAACTGGTAAGAGAGATGTGATGATAATTTTCCTTTCTAAAACCTTAGATTGGTCTATACTCCTTCCAATGTGTTTAGGGTTGTAGAAGGTCTCTTGATTAATTAGATAAATCCCAGACCTGGAATTTTTGTTCCCTAATAAACCAAGATTTCGACATATAATCCTACACACGTGCTTGGCAACCGTCGAGCAATCACCACCCAACCCTAATCATGTTCCACCGTATACAGATTAGAATTGGGTGGAGGGAGATGTGATCATCTACCAAAGCAATTTATAATTTCAGAATAAAAACCTTAACACAACCACATTCAGAATTTAATACTGAATTATGAATTGGAACCGGAATAAGAAAGAAGAACACATTTTATTCATTTCAAGCACAAAACTCAAGAACAAATTCGTCCATCCTCCCCTCTTTCCGATCACTCAAATCAAACTACCCCTCCATGGATGGGGTAAGCGAGATAATGTGGGAGAGGGGAGACATTTTAAAATAAATGAAATAAAAGAAAAATCTGAGATGTTCTTCTCCTTGGTGCCCCAGAAGGAATGGGGTGGAGAATGGGATATGTTGAGGAGGAGGAGCTCTCCTCCTTTTATAGCCAGATTTCTGTTCTCCGAATGTTGTCACGTTTTGGACCCAATAAATGACATATTCACGCATTGATCCCTTCTTAAATGTTGTTCATAATTGTCTTGAACGTGTACCCTAAAAATTCCAGGGGATTTGGACAGGTATTCCGAGAGTTATGACCCTTTTACTCTGATCATTTATTCTGTCCAGTCAGAATCTCGAAAACGTCAAACCCCGGATTATGCAGCTTTAATGGACCCTCAGACGGACGCATCCTGTAGTTCTTCCTTCATAAAAGATTCTCCAAAACGCCTTGCGCGTCCACCCACCGAATTTGGAAAGAGTTGGGCCCACAATGGATGAGTTATGGATCCCACACCAAAACTTGGCAGAACTGGAAACAGTTTTCTTGAGCCAACATGTGAGCTTCTTTTGAGCTTCCATATGGCCGATTCAGCTTTTAGTAAAAAAATAGTAAATGAATCCCTGGATGTGTAGAATCTGGAAAAGAAATAATTTTGCAATTTGTATCAATGTAGATAATGTTATGGCCAAAATAAGAAAATCAGTTAAAACTGTTAAAAATCCAAAATGGCCAATTTTTACTATTCAGCTCAAAATAACACCAAAATCATAAAAATGAAACAATTCATCTTAGAGGAACACTTTTGTGAGTATAAAACAATGATATTCAATATAAATTAATTGAAAATATTTGTTCTATCAATTCCCCCACACTTAAACTATGTTTGTCCTCAAGCATAAAATCTCAACAAGGAATTCAAAGGACACCAATGCCACCAATATTTAAATTTCAAATGGAATAAAATCAAATGATTATCAATGTCCAATAAAATTTTTCAGTTCCACAAAAATATCAATTTAATTTCCCATTTTTCAGAGAAACAATCAATTCATGCATTTTACTTTTCCCCTTTGAAAAATAATGAAGCTTCTCCTTTCATTCATTCAAGCTTCTCAATTTATTATTATTAAACATGCCAAATCATGACCTACCTCACTTTTGAATATTTTCTATCATCACTCATGATACAATTAATAGTGGAGTTATGCTCATATCATGAAAATATGCCCCTTATCCATAGGCTTGTAAAGTAACTACATTCTCCACTTTGTAAAGACAAAACACACATAAAATCTTGAGGGCTTCCAATAAAGGTTCAAATGACTCTGTGGCTTAGGGTTGGTGGGTGAATGATTTAAATAATTTAAGGCCAGAAGTAGGAGGTTTTACTCTTAAGTACAATGCATGATTAATCAAGTGAAAACGCAAGATGAACCTCACTCAAATCCCCTTGAAATGTGAATCACAACACCACTCCCATTTCAATGACATGGGTCATGAGTCAATATATGATTACAAAGAATGATATCGTCCATGTTCTCCCTATTTTTTTTGTAAAGATCCGGAATGGCACAACTTTATTTTCATTTTTTTGTATAAAGCTCCAGAAAGGCACAACTTTATTTTGAATTTTTTTCTTTTTTTTCTTTTTTTTATGGAGAACCGGATGAAATGAAAGAATCATAATGAAATGATGAATCATGCCCAATTTTCTAATAATACATTTCCCAAAATGATGACGCACACATTACAACACCCAAAAATGATACTTATCCCAAGGAATGCACACGAATGGCCCTTCCCCCACACTCAAACTTGAAATAACCATGCAAAAATACTAAAAGTGCGGGTAGGTAAGGAAAAATTGGATTGTAATGTGGATTAAACCTATAAGGAAATTAATGGAATCTAATGGCTTACGAAGGATAAATGTAAAGGTGGGTCTTAGGATAAAATGTGGCAAGCTAAAGATATGCCTCATTCATTTTAAATGTAGTTTTGTACAGTCATAGCTTTGACAAGTTTCAATACAAGTTCTAGCAGGTGGCACATTCCAAGATCACTCAAGAAATATGCTCAAGATAAAATAGGAAATATTTGGTCTAGAAATCCCCCCAGGAATGAGAATATGATATTGGAAAATCACTTATGTCAGGATTAATATTAACAAATTAATTCACATGAATTTCAGATATTCAAAGAATGAAAAATGGAAGGGAAATTTCATTCACATGAATCAATTAATTCCCTTAAATAATGAGTCCTTATTTCAATATCCTTGCATCACTTTAATCATCCAATTATCCATTTGAATCATTCAATCTCATTAACATTGAAATCTAAAACATAGAATCACTGGATTTCTATGAAAATCATGTCTGCTAGAGAAGTCAAGTAAAACACGAATTCAAGCTTCGGCATGCATTTTTTTATTAATTCTTTAAAAGAATAAAAATATAGGGAATAAATTCGGATAATATAGAATTGAAACTCATACTCCCCTCTCAAATGGATCCTTTTCATCATGACGTATAATCCCACGACACCCTCTTCATTAATGGACTTAAAAAAATGAAAACAATTGATAATGCATGCCCGTTCAATCATGCAGGTAAATGAAGAAGAAGACAAGTGGAAAATGGGGGAAAATGCGGGTTGCCTCCCGGTAGCGCCTTTGTTTAATGTCGTTGGCTCGACAAAACATTTTTTTTTTGAAAAATCTCCTGGACTACAAGATTTCCTCCCCCACACTTAATTGATGCAGTGTCCTCAATGCATGTAAATGGAATTTTTTATTTATGTTTCAAAAAGTTGGAGTTACTTCATTTAATCAATTGTAAAGGAATGATGCAACCTTGTAGGTGTTCATTTGTATTCAGGGTGAAGGAGTGTGATCTCCTCCACTGGTTCTTGAGGTAGGGTCCCGTGGAACTTCTTCAGCCTCTGCCCATTTATAGTGAATGGGTTTCCTCCTCCTTCCTTTTAAATCTGCACAGCACCAAAGGGATATACATGAATACAAGTAAAGGGACCTTCCCATCTCGAACAAAGTTTACTTGGCATAAGCTTAAGTCTGGATTTGAATAGTAACACGTGATCTCCAGGGTTGAAGGTTCTTGGTTGAATTATCATGTCATGGGCCATCCATGTTCTCTCTTTATAGATCATTGAGTTTTCAAAAGATTCCCTTCTAATTTCCTCTAACTCCTGTAACTGCAATCTTCTTTCTTTCCCAGCTTTCTCAAGGTCCAGATTCATCTCTCTCACCGCCCAGTAGGCTCTATGCTCCAACTCCACAGGAAGGTGGCAACTCTTTCCATAGATCAATCTATAGGGACTCATTCCTATCGGTTTTTTGTAGGCCGTTCTGTATGCCCATAATGTATCATCTAACTTTTGGCTCTAGTCCTTCCGGTTGGGTTTAATAGTCTTCTCCAGAATGGCTTTGATTTCTCTATTAGATACTTCTGCTTGGCCATTTGTTTGGGGATGGTATGGGGTAGATGTTCTATAATGCACCCCATACTTCTTCTGCAATACTTCCATTTTCCTGTTTCAGAAATGAGTTCCCTAATCACTGATGATTGCTCGTGGCACGCCAAACCTACAGAAAATGTTAGCCCTAACAAAATCACAAACAACTTTTGCATCATCAGTTCTGGTTGCTTTTGCTTCCACCCATTTTGAAACATAGTCTACAGCCAAAAGAATATATGAATTTCCAAATGACATTGTGAATGGTCCCATGAAATCTACGCCCCAAACTTCAAAAATTTCACATAAGGTTATTGGTTGTTGTGTCATTTCATGTCGTTTGGATATGCTACTAGAAAATTGGCATTTTTCACATCTTTTACAAAATTTATATGCATCCTTGAATAAGGTGGGCTAGTAGATTCCAGATTCTAAAACATTTCGGGCAGTCCTCTGAGGTCCAAAGTTGCCTACACATGATAATTTATGTCAAAATTCAAACACTGATTCAATTTCACTTCATAGCAAGCATCTTCTTATGATTTGATCATTACAAATTTTCCACAGAAACAGATCTTCCAAAATGTAAAATCTTGATTTAGATTTAAGCTTATGTTGTTGATGTGAGATTAGATGAGAGGGTACCTGAGATGTTACCAAATAGCTGACAATGTTGGCATACCATGGTACTTCACTGTTGATGATGTAGAGTTGTTCTCTAGGAAGCTCATCATTAAGTGGGTTCTGCTTTGGTATTTCTGTTTCAGCAGTGTGGGGTAGTCGACTCAAATGATCAGCCACTTTATTTTCAGTCCCCTTCTTATCTTTGATTTCCAAATTGAACTCTTGTAAGAGTAGCATCCATCTCACCAACCGTTGTTTAGCATCCGCCTTTTTCATTAATTACCTAAGAGCTGCACGATCAGAAAAAACAACAACTTTAGTGCCCAGAAGATATGATCAGAATTTATCTAGTGCAAAAATGACTACAAGGAACTCCTTCTCTGTGGTTGTGTAATTTATTTGTGTTTCATCCAAGGTCCTTGATGCGTAGGAGATTACATGAGGCTTTCTGTCAATTCTCTGTGATAGAGCGGCTCCCACTGCTTGGTTGGATGCATCACAAAGTATCTCGAAAGGGTAATCCCAATTGGGAGGCTGAATTATTGGTGGTGTTATCATCCTTTCCTTTAATTCATCAAATGATTCCCTACATGAAAAATAAAAATTAAAGTTAGCATCCTTTAGAAGTAATCTTGAGAGAGGGAGAGAAATCTTACTGAAATCCTTGATGAATCTTCTGTAAAATCCTGCATGCCCTAAAAAGGATCTAACATGTTTGACACAAGTTGGATATGGCAAGGAATTTATTACATCAACTTTTGATTTATCAACCTCAATCCCATTTTGTGAAATTTTATGCCCCAACACTATCCCTTTTTCAACTATGAAATGACATTTTTCAAAATTTAAGACAAGGTTCTTTTCAATGCATGTTTTCAAAACTTTTTTCAAATTTCCCAAGCAATGATCAAATGAATTTCCAAAAACTGTGAAATCATCAAGAAACACCTCCAAGCAATCCTCAATTTGGTCCGAGAAAATACTCACCATACACCGTTGAAATGTACCAGGGGCATTGCATAGCCCAAAAGGCATCCTTTTATAGGCGAATGTTATAAAAGGGCAGGAGAAGGTTGTCTTCTCCTGGTATTCTAGTGCAATTGGTACCTGAAAATATCCTGAGAATCCATCTAAAAAACAGTAATGAGTATTTCCAGCTAACCTTTCAAGCATCTGATCAATGAATGGAATTGGAAAGTGATTTTTCTTGGTAACTAGATTTAGCTTCCTGTAATCTATACACACTCTCCAGCTATTTTGTATTCTCATGGGGATCAGTACATTTCTATCATTTGTAACAGTGGTCAGGCCAGTTTTCTTGGGGACTACATGAATTGGGTTGACCCATTGAGAATCAGAGATTGGGTAAATGATATCAGCTGCTAATAATTTCTCAATCTCTTTCTTAACGACCTCCATGATTGTGGGATTGAGTCTTCTTTGATGTTGTCTAACTGGACGAGATTCACATTCTAAAAATATCCTGTGAGAGCATAACATAGGGTTGATTCCAGGAATATCACCTAAACTCCATCCTACAGCATTTACATTCCTTTTTTTAGAAGGTAAATCAATGTTTGTTCTTGTGAATGGGATAGGTTATTAGCAATGATTACTGGCAATTTCTCTCCTTCCATTAGGTATGCATACTTCAAGTCACATGGCAGAGGCTTCAGCTCTAAACATGGGGGTTGTTCAAGGGATGATATTTCATTTATGTTTCCTACTTCTAATGTTGAATTCTCGGGAATAATATTACTTCCTTATAACAAATCATCGAAAAAATCATATTTTACCTCATCCTCCAACATGATATCAGAATTTTCAGATTCTTGGGAGTTATAAAATTCAAATGAAGAGTTTTCTCCCAAGGATAAAAAGTCATGAAGCATAACGGAGTCTTCAAATGGTTCTATACCTTCATCATGGGAGATTGCATAAAGTTAGTGATTGCTGGATGTGTGTTTCATCGTATCAAGAATATTGAAGTGTACCGTACTATCTCCGAGCTCCATGGTGAGTGTTTCTTCGTGCACGTTGATGATTGTCCTTGCTGTTTTCAAGAATGGTCTCCCTAGGATGATGGGAGATTGGGATGGTGCTCGGTCTTCCTCTATGGTAAGGACATAAAAGTCTGCTGGAAAGATTAATCCTCTCACTCCTACAAGTACATCTTCAACAACTCCAGCTGGGAAAACGGTGGATCTGTTTGATTATTGTACCACCAACCGAGTAGATTTTAGTTCTACGATCTGCAAAGATGAAAACACAGAGTGAGGCATCACATTTATCGAAGTTCCAAGATCACATAGTGCATCAGTAAAATTTAATGAACCGATAGTGTAGGGAATAGAGAAAGTCCCTGGATCTTGACATTTTTGCGGTATCGGTGGTGTGATCAATGCTGAGACACTTCTTCCTAAGTTGATTCTTTCATATCCATCCAGCCTCTTTCTTTTAGTACATAGCTCCTTCAGAAATTTTGCATATTTAGGAATTTTCCTGATTGCATCCAGTAGTGGAATATTAATCTCAACTTTTCGAAATGTTTCTTGAATTTCTCGTTGAAGTAGTTCTTCTTCGCCCTTCTTTGACTCAACCAATGCTGATGGGAATGGTGCTGGAATATCATTTTTCTCCCTTTGTTGTTTCTTCAATGGTGTTTCTAGTCTTTCTTTCTTGAACCCTATTATTTCTAATTTGTTGTTGACTCCATATTTTGGATGGACAGGATGAGCTTCAGCAGGTTCCCTAGATTCATCCTCCTCATATTGTTCTGGTGGTTTGAGATCCTTCCCGCTTCGGGTTGTGATTGCACTAACATTCTCCTTTGGATTGAGAATTGTTTGTGTAGGAAGCTTACCTTGGTTCTTGGTGAAAGCATCCATAATGCTTGCAAATTGATCAGCTAGCTTGTCCATCTTATCTTCTATTCCTGGAACTCTTGTCTTCAGTTGTTGGTCTTCATTTGTCGGTGCACTTGTGGATGGTTGCTCATAATTCTTCCGCTGGAAAGGTGGTGGTTGAAATGTTTTTTGTTGTTAGAAGGGCTTCTGATAAGGTTGTTGGAATGCTATCGGGTTCTGATATTGCTGCTGAAAAGGTGCTTTGGCTTGGTTCTGTTGAAACCCAACCCTGGTTGGGTTTGCGGTTGGTATTGCCTTTTTTGATAGGTTGCAACACAACATTCTATCCCCTGCACTTCTGGACATTGATCAGTGTAATGAGAATTAGAAGAGCATAAACCACATACCTGATTCGGTCCTTGTAGTTCATTCACATGGTTCATAGCTATTTGTCGCACCAACCTGGTGAGTTCACCCATTTCATTCCTAATTAAATATACTGAATCAGATGTTCTAAACCTCATGGATCCCTCTGGGGATCGTACCTCGAGTGCCAAACTGCTGTGAATTTTGTACAATCTTTTCAATCAGAATTCGTATATCTGCATGTGATTTATCAATGAGGGCTCCTCCTAACGAGGCATCAAGTAGATTCATGTCATTGTCAAGCAATCCTTGGTAGAATCACACAAGGAATTGGTCCTCTTCTATTTCTTGGTGTGGACACCTTGCACAAAGCTTCTTGAAACATTCCCAGTATTCGTAGAGTGTTTCTCCAGTTGATTGATGGATGACATAAATCTCATTCTTTATTGCAGTGCTCCTAGATATTGGGAAGAATCTTTGAAGAAAGAATTTTTTTAGATCTTCCCAGTCACTGATCTCCCCCGGTTGTAGATTGTACAACCATTCCTTTTCTGCTCCCTCTAGTGAGAAGGGGAAAGCCCTCCACTTCACATGCTCTTCCGCGAATGCTCAAGGTTTGAAGCTGGAGCAGACATAGGTGAATTCTTGAATATGTCGATTTGGGTCTTCACCTGCAAGACCATGAAATTTAGGAAGCACTTAGATCATGTTAATTCGCAATTCAAAATCATTTTCTATGGAAGGAATTGCATGTTGATAATTTTGATTGACAAATTGAGGTGCACAGATGTCACATAGGGTTCGGTTGGGATTTACAACCATTATTAACGGTTCAAAGTCTCCACTCAAGGTATCACTTGAATCAGTGAGATTGATTTCTTCGAAATCTTTTGGATGATTTTGATTTCTCAATTTGGTTATTGTGCGCTCAATTTCTGGATCGAATTATAATAAATTGCTATTTGAAATAAGGGTCATTCAAAAGAGATTTTTTTAAAAAGATTTGAGGAACTGCCTCCCCGGAAACAGCGCCAAGTTTGACACACACCTGTCGTTGGGCGTGGCAAAACAATATTTTATTTACCTAAGTATAGTATAGCAGTTGATCCTAGGTAGTCTCCTAAAGAGGAGTGCAGACAAAACAAGGTTGTCACTTTTTGTTGGTTTTCTTAACAAGATTGGTTTTAACAAATTTGAATGACTATGAGAGAAACAAACAACATAAATTGATTGATTTTAACAAATTATAAAGATGGTGATCGGATTAGGTTCGTCTAGACTTAGTGTTGTGACATCATGGTTTCCAAATTTTATCTCTTCTTCTTCCTTAAACTGGTAAGAGAGATGTGATGAGAATTTTCCTTTCCTAAACCATAGATTGGTCTATCCTCTTTCCAATGTGTTTACGGTTGAAGAAGGTCTCTTGATTAATTAGAACAATCCCAGACCTGGAATTTTTGTTCCCTAATAAACCAAGATTTCCACATACAATCCTACGCATGTGCTTGACAACCGTCGAGCAATCACCACCCAACCCTAATCATGTTCCACCGTATACAGATTAGAATTGGGTGGAGGGAGATGTGATCATCGACCAAAGAAATTTATAATTTCAGAATAAAAACCTTAACACAACCACATTCGGAATTTAATACTGAATTATGAATTGGAACCAGAATAAGAAAGAAGAACACATTTTATTCATTTCAAGCACAAAACTCAAGAACAACACATAGGTCCAGCCTCCCCTCTTTCTGATCACTCAAATGAAACTACCCCTCCATGGTTGGGGGAAGAAAGATAATGCGGGAGTGGAGAGAAATTTTAAAATAAATGAAATAGAAGAAAAATCTCAGAAGTTCTTCTCCTTTGTGCCCCTGAAGGAATGGGGTGGAGAATGGGATATGTTGAGGAGGAGGAGCTCTCCTCCTTTTATAGCCAGATTTTTGTCCTCCGAATGTTGTCGCATTTTGGACCCAATAAATGACCTATTCACGCGTGGAGGCCTTCTTAAATGTTGTTCATCATGGTCTTGGCCGTTTCCCCAAAAAATCCCAGCGGATTTGGACAGGTTTTCCGAGATTTATGACCCTTTTACTCTGATCATTTATTCTGTCCAGTCAGAATCTCCAAAACGTCAAACCCCGGATTAGGAAGCTTTAATGGACCCTCAAACGGACGAATACCGTGGTGCTTCCTTCATAAAAAATTCTCCAAAACGCCTTGCACATCCACCCACTGAATTTGAAAAGTGTAGGGCCCACAATGTATGAGTTATGGATCCCACACCAAAACTAGGCAGAACTGGAAACCGTTTTCTTGTGCCAACTTTTGAGCTTCATTTGAGATTCCATATGGCCGATTCAGCTTTTAATCCAAAAATAGTAAATAAATCCCTTGATGGGTAGAATCTGGAAAAGAAAGAATTTTTCAATTTGGATCAATGTAGATAATGTTATGGCCAAAATACAGAAAAACGTTAAAACTGTTAAAAATCCAAAATGGCCAATTTTTACTATTCAGCTCAAAATAACACCAAAATCATAAAAATGAAACAATTCATCTTAGAGGAACACTTTTGTGAGTATAAAAAAATGATATTAAATATAAATTAATTGAAAATATTTTCTCTATCAACTCCCCCGTACTTAAACAATTCTTGTCCTCAAGTATAAAATTTCAACAAGGAATTCCAAGGACACCACTGTCACCAATATTTAAATTTCAAATGGAATAAAATCAAATGATTATCAATGTCCAATCAAATTTTCTAGTTCCACAAAAATATCAATTTAATTTCCCATTTTTCAAAGAAACAATCAATTCATGCATTTTACTTTTCCCCTTTGAAAAATAATGAAGCTTCTCCTTTCATTCATTCAAGCTTCTCAATTTATTATTATTAAACATGCCAAATCATGACATACCTCACTTTTGAATACTTTCTCTCATCACTCATGATACAATTAATAGTGGAGTTATGCTCATATCATGAGAACATGATCCTTATCCATAGGCTTGTAATGTAACTACTTTCTCCACTTTGTAAAGACAAAGCACACATAAAATCATGAGGACTTGCAATAAAGGTCCAAATGACTCTGTGGCTTAGGGTTGGTGGGTAAATGATTGAAATAATTTAAGGCCAGAAGTAAGAGGTTTTACTCTTAAGTACAATGCATGATTAATCAAGTGAAAACACAATATGAACCTCACTCAAATCCCCTTGAAATGTGAATCACAACACCACTCCCCTTTCAATGACATGGGTCATGAGTCAATAAATGATTACGAAGAATGGTATCATCCAAGTTCTCCCTATTTTTTTGTAAAGATCCAGAAAGGCACAACTTTATTTTCTTTTTTTTTTGTATAAAGATCCAGAAAGGCACATCTTTATTTTCTTTTTTTTGTAAAGCTCCAGAAAGGCACAACTTTATTTTGAATTTTTTTCTTTTTTTTCTTTTTTTATGGAGAACCGGATGAAATGAAAGAAGCATAATGAAATGATGACTCATGCCCAATTTTCTAATAATACATTGCCCAAAACGATGACGCACACATTAACCCATCCAAAAATGGTTCGTATCCCAAGGAACGCACACGAAGGCCCTTCCCCCACACTCAAACATGAAATAACCATGCAAAAATACTAAAAGTGCGGGTAGGTAAGGAAAAATTGGATTGTAATGTGGATTAAACCTATAAGGAAATTCATGGAATCTAAGGGCTTACGAAGGATAAATGTAAATGTGGGTCTTAGGATAAAATGTGGCTAGACAAAGATATGCCTCAATCATTTTAATTGTGGTTTTGTACAGTCATAGATTTGACAAGTTTCAATACAAGTTCTAGTAGGTGGCATGTCCCAAGATCACTCAAGAAATATGCCCAAGATAAAATAGGAAAAATTTGGTCTAGAAATCCTCTCAGGAATGATAATATGATATTGGACAATCACTTATGGCATGATTAATAATAACAAATTAATTCACATGAATTCCAGAAATTCAATTAATGAAAAATGGAAGGGAAATTTCATTTACATTAATCAATTAATTCCCTTAAATCATGAGTCTTTATTTCAATATCCTTGCTTCACATTAATCATCCAATTATCCATTTGAATCATTCAATCTCATTAACATTGAAATCTAAAACATAGAATCACTGGATTTCTATGAAAATCATGTCTCCTAGGGAGTCAAGTAAAACACGAATTCAAGCGTGGGCATGCATTTTTTTATTAATTCTATAAAAGACTAAAAATGTAGGGAATAAAGTCGGATAATATAGAATTGAAACTCATACTCCCCTCTCAAATGGATCCTTTTCTTCACGATGTATAATCCCAAAACACCCTATTCATTAATGGACCTAAAAAATGAATACAATTGATAGTGTAGGCTCGTTCAATCATGCAGGTAAATGAAGAAGAAGACAAGTGGAAGATGGGGGAAAATGCGGGTTGCCTACCGGTAGCGCCTTTGTTTAATGTCATTGGCTCGACAAAAAAAAAAAATTCTTTTCTTTTTTTTTGAAAAATATCGTGGACTACAATATTTCCTCTCCCACACTTAATTGATGCAGTGTCCTCAATGCATGTAAATGGAATTTTTTATTTATGTTTCAAAAAAGTTGGAGTTACTGCATTTAATTAATTGTAACGGAATGATGCAACCTTATTGGTGTTCATTTGTATTCAGGGTGAAGGAGTGTGATCTCCTCCACTGGTTCTTGAGGTACCGTCCCATGGAACTTCTTCAGCCTCTGCCCATTTATAGTGAATGGGTTTCCTCCTCCTTCGTTTTGAATCTGCACAGCACCAAAGGGATATACATGAATAACAGTAAAGGGACCTTCCCATCTGGAACGAAGTTTACCTGGCATAAGCTTAAGTCTGGATTTGGATAGTAACACATGATCTCCAGGGTTTAAGGTTCTTGGTTGAATTATCTTGTAATGGGCCATCCTTGTTCTCTCTTTATAGATCATTGTGTTTTCAAAGGATTCCCTTCTAATTTCCTCTAACTCCTGCAACTGCAATCTTCTTTCTTTCCCAGCTTTCTCAAGGTCCATATTCATCTCTCTCACCGCCCAGTAGGCTCTATTCTCTAACTCCACAGGAAGGTGGAAACTCTTTCCATAGATCAATCTATAGGGACTCATTCCTATCGGTGTTTTGTAGGTCGTTATGTATGCCCATAATGTATCATCTAACTTTTATCTCCAGTCCTTCCGGTTGGGTTTAACTGCCTTCTCCAGAATGGCTTTGATTTCTCTATTAGAGACTTCTTCTTGGCCATTTGTTTGGGGATGGTATGGGGTAGATGTTCTATGATTCACCCCATAATTCTTTAGCAATTCTTCCATTTTCCTGTTGTAGAAATGAGTTCCCTGATCACTGATGATTGCTCGTGGCACGCCAAACCTACAAAAAATTTTATCCCTAACAAAATCACAAACAACTTTTGCATCATCAGTTCTGGTTGCTTTTGCTTCCACCCATTTTGAAACATAGTCTACAGCCAAAAGAATATATGAATTTCCAAATGAAATTGGGAATGTTCCCATGAAATCTATGCCCCAAACTTCAAAAATTTCACAAAAGGTTATTGGTTTTTGTGGCATTTCATGTCATTTGGATATGTTACCAGAAAATTGGCATTTTTCACATCTTTTACAAAATTCATATGCATCCTTGAATAAGGTGGGCTAGTAGAGCCCAGATTCTAAAACTTTTCGGGAAGTCCTCTGAGGTCCAAAGAGGCCTCCACATGATAATTTATGACAAAATTCAAACACTGATTCAATTTCACTTCTTGGCAAGCATCTTCTTTTGATTTAATCATTACAAATTTTCCACAGAAACAGATCTTCCCAAATGTAAAATCGTGATTCAGATTTAAGCTTATGTTGTTGATGAGAGCATAAATGATAGGGTACCTGAGATGTTACCAAATAGCTGACAATGTTGGCATACCATGGTACTTTACTGTTGATGATGTAGAGTTGTTCTCCATGAAGCTCATCATTAAGTGGGTTCTACTTTGGTTTTTTTTTTCAACGGTGTGGGGTAATCGACTCAGATGATCAGCCACTTGATTTTCAGTCCCCTTCTTATCTTTGATTTCCAAATTGAACTCTTGTAAGAGTAGCATCCATCTCACCAACCGTAGTTTAGCATCTGCCTTTTTCATTAAGTACCTAAGAGCTGCATGATCAGAAAAAACAACAACTTTAGTGCCCAGAAGATATGATCGGAATTTATCTAGTGCAAAAACGACTGCAAGGAACTCCTTCTCTGTGGTTGTGTAATTTATTTGTGTTTCATCCTAGGTCCTTGATGTGTAGGAGATGACTTGAGGCTTTTTGTCAATTCTCTGTGATAGAGCGGCTCCCACTTCTTGGTTGGATGCATCACAAAGTATCTCAAAAGGGTTATCCCAATTTGGAGGAAGCATTATTGGTTGTGTTATCAGCCTTAACTTTAATTCATCAAATGATTCCCTACATGCACAATCAAAATTAAAGTTAGCATCCTTTAGAAGTATTCTTGAGAGAGGGAGAGAAATCTTACTGAAATCCTTGATGAATCTTCTGTAAAATCATGCATGCCCTAAAAAGGATCTAACATGTTTGACACATTTTGGATATGGCAAGGAATTTATTACATCAACTTTTGATTTATCAAACTCAATCCCATTTTCTGAAATTATGTGCCCCAACACTATCCCTTTTTCAACCATGAAATTACATTTTTCAAAATTTAAGACAAGGTTATTTTCAATGCATGTTTTCAAAACTTTTTCCAAATTTCCCAAGCAATGATCAAATGAATTTCAAAAAACTGTGAAATCATTAAGAAAAACCTCCAAGCAATCCTCAATTTGGTCTGAGAAAATACTCACCATACACCGTTGAAATGTACCTGGGGCATTGCATAGCCCGAAAGGCATCCTTTTGTAGGCGAATGTTCTAAAAGGGAAGGTGAAGGTTGTCTTCTCCTGGTCTTCTGGTGCAATTGGCACCTAAAAATATCCTGAAAATCCATCTAAAAAACAGTAATGAGTATTTCCAGCTAACCTTTCAAGTATCTAATCAATGAATGGAATAGGAAAGTGATCTTTTCTGGTAACATGATTTAGCTTCCTGTAATCTATACACACTCTCCAGCTGTTTTGTATTCTCATGGGGATCAGTTCATTTCTTTCATTTGTAACAGTGGTCAGGCCAGTTTTCTTGGGAACTACATGAATTGGGCTGACCCATTGAGAATCAGAGATTGGGTAAATGATATCAGCTGCTAATAATTTCTCAATCTCTTTCTTAACGACCTCCATGATTTTGGGATTGAGTCTTCTTTTGAGGTTGTCTAACTTTCCTAGATTCACTTTCTAAAAATATCATGTGTGAGCAGACCTTAGGGTTGATTCCAGGAATACCACCTAAACTCCATCCTACAGCTTTTACATTCCTTTTGAGAAGGTCAATCAATGTTTTTTCTTGTGAATGGGATAGGTTATTGGCAATGATTACTGGCAATTTCTCTCCTTCCATTAGGTAAGAATACTTCAAGTCACATGGAAAAGGCTTCAACTCTAAACATGGGGGTTGTTCAAGGGATGATATTGCATTTAGGTTTCCTAATTCTAATGTTGAATTCTCGGGAATAATATTACTTCCTTTTAACAAATCATCGAAAAAATCAGATTTTACCTCATCCTCCAAAATTATATCAGAATTTTCAGATTCATGGGAGTTATAAAATTCAAATGAAGAGTGTTCTCCCAAATATAAAAAGTCATGAAGAATACCTGAGTCTTCAATTGGTTCTATACCTTCATCATGGGAGATTGCATAATGTGAGTGATTGCTGGATGGGTGTTTCATCGTATCAAGAATATTGAAGTGTACCATACTATCTCCGAGCTCCATGGTGAGTGTTCCTTCATGCACGTTGATGATTGTCCTTGCTGTATTCAAGAATGGTCTCCCTAGGATGATGGGAGATTGGGATGGTGCTCGGTCTTCCTCCATGGTAAGGACATAAAAGTCTGCTGGAAAGATTAATCCTTTCACTCCTACAAGTACATCTTCAACAACTCCAGCTGGGAAAATGGTGGATCTGTTTGCTAATTGTACCACCACCCAAGTAGATTATAGTTCTCCGATCTGTAAAGATGAAAACACAGAGTGAGGCATCACATTTATCAAAGCTCTAAGATCACATAGTGCATCAGTAAAATTTAATGAACCGATAGTGCAGGGAATAGAGAAAGTTCCTGGATCTTGACATTTTTGTGGTATCGGTGGTGTGATCAATGCTGAGACGCTTCTTCCTAAGTTGATTCTTTCATTTCCATACAGCCTCTTTCTTTTAGTATATAGCTCCTTAAGAAATTTTGCATATTTTGGAATTTTCTTGATTGCATCCAGTAGTGGAATGTTAATGTCAACTTTTCGAAATGTTTCCTGAATTTCCCGTTGAAGTCGTTCTTCTTCGCCCTTCCTTGACTCAACCAATGCTGATGGGAATGATGCTGGAATATCCTTTTTCTCTCTTTATTGTTTCTGCAATGGTGTTTCTAGTCTTTATTTCTTGAACCTTGTTCTTTCTAATTTGTTGTTGACTCCATATTTTGGATGGACAGGATGAGCTTCAGCAGGTTCCCTAGATTCATCCTCCTCATATTGTTCTGGTGGTTTGAGCTCCTTCCCGCTTCGGGTTGTGATTCCACTAACATTCTCCTTTGGATTGAGAATTGTTTGTGCAGGAAGCTTACCTTGGTTCTTGGTGAAAGCATCCATAATGCTTGCAAATTGATCAGCTAGCTAGTCCATCTTATCTTCTATTCCTGCAACTCTTGTCTTCAGTTTTTGGTCTTCATTTTTCGGTGCACTTGTGTATGGTTTCTCATAATTCTTCCGTTGGAAAGGTGGTGGTTGAAAAGTTTTTTGTTTTTGGAAGGGCTTCTGATAAGGTTGTTGGAATGCTATCGAGTTCTGATATTGCTGCTGAAAAGGTGCTCTGGCTTGGTTCTATTGAAACCCATACCCCGGTTGGGTTTGCGGTTGGTATTGCCTTTGTTGATAGGCTGTATCACTACTTTCTGTCCCCTGCACTTCTGGACATTGATCAGTGTAATGAGAATTAGAAGAAAATAAACCACATACCTGATTGGGTGCTTGTTGTTCCTTCACATGGTTCACAGCTATTTGTCGGACCAACCTGGTGAGTTCACCCATTTCATTCCTAATTAAATCTACTGAATCAGATGTTCTTACCTCATGGATCCCTCTGGTGATCATACCTCGAGTGCCAAACTGCTGTGAATTTTGTACAATCTTTTCAATCAGAATTCGTATATCTGCAGGTGATTTGTCAATGAGGGCTGCTCTCGACGAGGCATCAAGTAGATTCCTATCATTGTCAAGCAATCCTTGGTAGAGGCACACAAGGAATTGGTCCTCTTCTATTTCTTGGTGTGGACAACATGCACAAAGCTTCTTGAAACGTTCCCAGTATTCATAGAGTGTTTCTCCAGTTGATTGATGGATGACATAAATTTCCTTCTTTATTGCAGTGCTCCTAGATGTTGGGAAAAATCTTTGTAGAAACCATTTTTTTAGATCTTCTCAGTCACCGATCTCCCACGGTTGTAGATTGTACAGCTATTCCTTTGCTGCTCCCTCATATGAGAAGGGGAAAGCCCTCCACTTCACATGCTCTTCCGCGACTGCTCGAGGTTTGAAGCTGGAGCAGACATAGGTGAATTCTTGAATATGTCGATTTGGGTCTTCACCTGCAAGACCATGAAATTTAAGAAGCACTTGGATCATGTTAATTCTCAATTCAAAATCATTTTTTTATGGCAGGAATTGCAAGTTGATAATTTTGATTGACAAATTGAGGTGTACAGATGTCACATAGGGTTCGGTTGGGATTTACAGCCATTATTAAAGGTTCAAAGTCACCACTCAAGGCATCACTTGAATCAGTGAGATTGATTTCTTTGAAATATTTTGGATGATTTTGATTTCTCAATTTGGTTTTTGTGCGCTCAATTTCTGGATCGAATTCTAATAAATTGCTATTTGAACTACGGGTCATTTAAAAGAGATTTTTTTTAAAAAGATTTGAGGAACTGCCTCCCCGGCAACGGCACCATGTTTGATGCACACCTGTCGTGGGGTGTGGCAAAACAATATTTTATTTACCTAAGTATAGTATAGCAGTTGATCCTAGGTAGTCTCCTGAAGAGGAGTGCACACAAAACAAGGTTGTCAGTTTTTGTTGGTTTTCTTAAAAAGATTGATTTTAACAAATTTGAATTACTATGAGAGAAACAAACAACATAAATTGATTGATTTTAAAAAATTATAAAGAGGGTGATCGGATTAGGTTCGGCTAGACTTAGTGTTGTGCCATCATGGTTTCCAAATTTTATCTCTTCTTCTTCCTTAAACTGGTAAGAGATATGTGATGAGAATTTTCCTTTCTAAAACCATAGATTGTTCTATCCTCCTTCCAATGTGTTTAGGGTTGTAGAAGGTCTCTTGATTAATTAGAGAAATCCCAGACCTGGAATTGTTGTTCCCTAATAAACCAAGATTTTAACATACAATCATAAACACGTGCTTGACAACCGTAGAGTAATCACCACCCAACCCTAATCATGTTCCACTGTATACAGATTAGAATTGGGTGGAGGGAGATGTGATCATTGACCAAAGAAATTTATAATTTCAGAATAAAAACCTTAACACAACCACATTCGGAATTTAATAATGAATTATGAATTGGATCCAGAATAAGAAAGAAGAACACATTTTATCCATTTCAAGCACAAAACTCAAGAACACCACATAGGTCCAGCCTCCCCTCTTTCCGATCACTCAAATGAAACTACCCCTCCATGGATGGGGTAATAGAGATAAAGCAGAAGAGGAGAGACATTTTAAAATAACTAAAATAAAATAAAAATCTTAGAAGTTCTTCTCCTTGGTGCCCTGGAAGGAATGGGGTGGAGAATGGGATATGTTGAGGAGGAGGAGCTCTCCTCCTTTTATAGCCATATTTCTTTCCTCCGAATGTTGTCACGTTTTGGACCCAATAAATGACCTATTTACGCGTTGAGCCCTTCTTCAATGTTGTTCATCATTTTCGTGTCTGTGTCCCCTAAAAATCCCAGCAGATTTGGACAGGGATTCGGAGAGTTATGACCCTTTTACTCTGATCATTTATTCTGTCCAGTCAGAATCTCCAAAACATCAATCCCCGGATTAGGATGCTTTAATGGACCCTCAAACGGACGAATACCGCAGTGCTTCCTTCATAAAAGATTCCCCAAAACTCTTTCCGCGTCCACCAACTGAATTTGGAAAGCGTAGGGCCCATAATGGATGAGTTATGGAAACCACACCAAAACTAGGAAGAACTGGAAACAGTTTTCTTGAGCCAAATTTTGAGCTTCTTTTGAGCTTCCATATGGCCGATTCAACTTTTAATCCAAAAATTGAAAATGAAGCCCTGGATGGGTAGAATCGTGAAAAGAAAGAATTTTGCAATTTGGATCAATGTATATAATGTTATGGCCAAAATACAGAAATTAGTTAAAACTGTTAAAAATCCAAAATGGCCAATTTATACTATTCATCTCAAAATAACACCAAAATCATAAAAATGAAACAATTCATCTCAGAGACACACTATTGTGAGTATAAAACAATGATATTAAATATAAATTAATTGAAAATATTTTCTCTATCAATTCCCCCATACTTAAACTATGCTTGTCCTCAAGCATAAAATCTCAACAAGGAATTCAAAGGACACCAATGTCACCAATATTTAAATTTCAAATGGAATAAAATCAAATGATTATCAATGTCCAATAAAATTTTCCAGTTCCACAAAAATATCAATTTAATTTCCCATTTTTCAAAGAAACAATCAATTCATGCATTTTACTTTTCCCCTTTGAAAAATAATGAAGATTCTCCTTTCATTCATTCAAACTTCTCAATTTATTATTATTAAACATGCCAAATCATGACCTACCTCACTTTTGAATATTTTCTCTCATCACTCATGATACAATTAATAGTAGAGTTATGCTCATATCATGAGAACATGCTCCTTATCCATAGGCTTGTAAAGTAACTACTTTCCCCACTTTGTAAAGACAAAACACACATAAAATCATGAGGACTTGCAATAAAGGATCAAATGACTCTGTGGCTTAGGGTTGATGGGTAAATGATTGAAATTATTTCGGGCCAGAAGTAGGAGGTTTTACTCTTAAGTACAATGCATGATTAATCAAGTGAAAACACAAGATGAACCTCACACAAATCCCCTTGAAATGTGAATCACAACACCACTCCCCTTTCAATGACATGGGTCAGGAGTCAATAAATGATTACAAAGAATGATATCATCCAAGTTCTCCCTATTTTTTTGTAAAGATCCAGAAAGGCAAAACTTTATTTTCTTTTTTTTTTGTATAAAGCTCCAGAAAGGCACATCTTTATTTTCTTTTTTTTTTGAAAAGATCCAGAAATGCACAACTTTATTTTGAATTTTTTGCTTATTTTTTCTTTTTTTATGGAGAACCGGATGAAATGAAAGAAGCATAATGAAATGATGACTCATGACAAATTTTCTAATAATACATTGCCCAAAATGATGACGCACACATTACACCACCCAAAAATGATACGTATCCCAAGGAACACACACGAAAGGCCCTTCCCCCACACTCAAACTTGAAATAACCATGCAAAAATACTTAAAGTGTGGGTAGGTAAGGAAAAATTGGATTGTAATGTGGATTAAACCTATAAGGAAATTCATGGAATCTAAGGGCTTACGAAGGATAAATGTAAAGGTTGGTCTTAGGACAAAATGTGGCTAGACAAAGATATGCCTCAATCATTTTAAATGTGCTTTTGTACAGTCATAGCTTTGACAAGTTTCAATACAAGTTCTAGCAGGTGGCACGTCCCAAGATCACTCAAGAAATATGCTCAAGATAAAATAGGAAATATTTGGTCTAGAAATCCTCTCAGGAATGAGAATATGATATTGGAAAATCACTTATGGCATGATTAATAATAACAAATTAATTCACATGAATTTCAGATATTCAAAGAATGAAAAATGGAAGGGAAATTTCATTCACATGAATCAATTAATTCCCTTAAATCATGAGTCCTTATTTCAATATACTTGCTTCACATTAATCATCCAATTATCCATTTGAATCATTCAATATCATTAACATTGGAATCTAAAACATAGAATCACTGGATTTCTATGAAAATCATGTCTCCTAGAGAAGTCAAGTAAAATACGAATCCAAGCGTGGGCATGCATTTTTTATTAATTCTTTAAAAGACTAAAAATGTAGGGAATAAAGTCAGATAATATAGAATTGAAACTCATACTCCCCTCTCAAATGGATCCTTTTCTTCACGACGTATAATCCCACAAAACCCTCTTCATTAATGGACCTAAAAAAATGAAAATAATTGATAGTGCAGGCCCGTTCAATCATGCAGGTAAATGAAGAAGAAGACAAGTGGAAAATGTGGGAAAATGCGTGTTGCCTCCCGGTAGTGCCTTTGTTTAATCTTGTTGGCTCGACAAAACAAAAAAAAAATTATTTTTTTTTGAAAAATCTCCTGGACTACAAGATTTCCTCCCCCACACTTAATTGATGCAGTGTCCTCAATGCATGTAAATGGAATTTTTTATTTATGTTTCAAAAAGTTGGAGTTACTGCATTTAATCAATTGTAAAGGAATGATGCAACCTTGTAGGTGGTCATTTGTAATCAGGGTGAAGGAGTGTGATCTCCTCCACTGGTTCTTGAGGTACGGTCCCATGGAACTTCTTCAGCCTCTGCCCATTTATAGTGAATGGGTTTCCTCCTCCTTCCTTTTGAATCTGCATAGCACCAAAGGGATATACATGAATAACAGTAAAGGGACCTTCCCATCTAGAACGAAATTACCTGGCATAAGCTTAAGTATGGATTTGAATAGTAACACGTGATCTCCAGGGTTGAAGGTTCTTGGTTGAATTATCTTGTTATGGGCCATCCTTGTTCTCTCTTTATAGATAATTGAGTTTTCAAAAGATTCCCTTCTAATTTCCTCTAACTCCTGCAACTGCAATCTTATTTCTTTCCCAGCTTTCTCAAGGTCCTGATTCATCTCTCTCACCGCCCAGTAGGCTCTATGCTCCAAATCCACAGGAAGGTGGAAACTCTTTCCATAGTTCAATCTATAGGGACTCATTCCTATCGGTGTTTTGTAGGCCATTCTATATGCCCATAATGTATCATCTAACTTTTGGCTCCAGTCCTTACGGTTGGGTTTAACAGTATTCTCCAGAATGGCTTTGATTTCTCTATTAGAGACTTCTTCTTGGCCATTTGTTTGGGGATGGTATGGGGTAGATGTTCTATGATGCACCTTATACTACTTCAGCAATGCTTCCATTTTCCTGTTGCAGAAATGAGTTCCCTGATCACAGATGATTGCTCGTGGCACGCCAAACCCACAAGGAATGTTAGCCCTAACAAAATCACAAACAACTTTTGCATCATCAGTTCTGGTTGCATTTTCTTCAACCCATTTTGAAACATAGTCTACAGCCAAAAGAATATATGAATTTCCAAATGACATTGGGAATGGTCCCATGAAATCTATGCCCCAAACTTCAAAAATTTCACAAAAGTTTATTGGTTTTTGTGGCATTTCATGTCGTTTGGATATGTTACCAGAAAATTGGCATTTATCACATCTTTTACAAAATTAATATGCATCCTTGAATAAGGTGGGCCAGTAGAGTCCAGATTCTAAAACTTTTCGGGAAGTCCTCTGAGGTCCAAAGAGGCCTCCACATGATAATTTATGACAAAATTCAAACACTGATTCAATTTCACTTCTTGGCAAGCATCTTCTTATGATTTGATAATTAAAAATTTTCCACAGAAACAGATCTTCCCAAATGTAAAATCTTGATTCAGATTTAAGCTTATGTTGTTGATGAGAGATTCGATGAGAGGGTACCTGAGATGTTACCAAATAGCTGACAATGTTGGCATACCATGGTACTTCACTGTTGATGATGTAGAGTTGTTCTCCAGGAAGCTCATCATTATGTGGGTTCTGCTTTGGTATTTCTATTTCAGCGGTGTGGGGTAGTCGACTCAGATGATCAGCCACTTGATTTTCAGTCCCCTTCTTATCTTTGATTTCCAAATTGAACTCTTTTAAGAGTAGAATCCATCTCACCAACCGTGGTTTAGCATCTTCCTTTTTCATTAAGTACCAAAGAGCTGCATGATCAGAAAAAACAACAACTTTAGTGCCCATAAGATATGATCAGAATTTATCTAGTGCAAAAACGACTGCAAGGAACTCCTTCTCTATGGATGTGTAATTTATTTGTGTTTCATCCAAGGTCCTTGATGCGTAGGAGATGACTTGAGGCTTGCTGTCAATTCTCTGTGATAGAGCGGCTCCCACTTCTTGGTTGGATGCATCACATAATATCTCGAAAGTGTAATCCCAATTGGGAGGCTACATTATTGGTGGTGTTATCAGTCTTTCCTTTAATTCATCAAATGATTCCCTACATGCACAATCAAAATTAAAGTTATCATCCTTTAGAAGTAATCTTGAGAGAGGGAGAGAAATCTCACTGAAATCCTTGATGAATCTTCTGTAAAATCCTGCATGCCCTAAAAAGGATCTAACATGTTTGACACAAGTTGGATATGGGAAGGAATTTATTACATTAACTTTTGATTTATCAACCTCAATCCCATTTTGTGAAATTATGTTCCCCAACACTATCCCTTTTTCAACCATGAAATGACATTTTTCAAAATTAAAGACAAGGTTCTTTTCAATGCATGTTTTCAAAACTTTTTCCAAATTTCCCAAGCAATGATCAAATGAATTTCGAAAAACTGTGAAATCATCAAGAAACACCTCCACGAAATCCTCAATGTTGTCCAAGAAAATACTCACCATACACCGTTGAAATGTACCTGGGGCATTTCATAGCTCAAAAGGCATCCTTTTGTAGGCGAATGTTCCAAAAGGGAAGGTGAAGGTTGTCTTCTCCTGGTCTTATGGTGCATTTGGTACCTGAAAATATCCTGAGAATCCATCTAAAAAATAGTAATGAGTATTTCCAGCTAACCTTTCAAGCATCTGATCAATGAATGGAATAGGGAAGTGATCTTTTCTGGTAACTTGATTTAGCTTCCTGTAATCTATACACACTCTCCAGCTGTTTTGTATTCTCATGGGGATCAGTTCATTTCTTTCATTTGTAACAGTGGTCAGGCCAGTTTTCTTGGGGACTACATGAATTGGGCTGACCCATTGAGAATCAGAGATTGGGTAAATGATATCAGCTGCTAATATTTTCTCAATCTCTTTCCTAACGACCTCCATGATTGTGGGATTGAGTCTTCTTTGAGGTTGTCTAACTGGCCGTGATTCACTTTCTAAAAATATCCTGTGAGAGCATACCTTAGGGATGATTCTAGGAATATCACCAAAACTCCATCCTACAGCTTTTACATTCCTTTTGAGAAGGTCAATCAATGTTTGTTCTTGTTAATGGGATAGGTTATTGGCAATGATTACTGGAAATTTCTCTCCTTCCATTAGGTAAGCATACATCAAGTCACATGGAAAAGGCTTCAGCTCTAAACATGGGGGTTGTTCAAGGGATGATATTGCATTTAGGTTTCCTGCTTCTAATGTTGAATTCTCGGGAATAATATTACTTCCTTTTAACAAATCATCGAAAAAATCAGATTTTACCTCATCCTCCAACATGATATCAGAATTTTCAGATTCATGGGAGTTATAAAATTCAAATGAAGAGTGTTCTCCCAAAGATAAAAAGTCATGAAGCATACCTGAGTCTTCAATTGGTTTTATACCTTCATCATGGGAGATTGCATAAAGTGAGTGATTGTTGGATGGGTGTTTCATCATATCAAGAATATTGAAGTGTACCGTACTATCTCCGAGCTCCATTGTGAGTGTTCCTTCATTCACATTGATGAGTATCCTTGCTGTTTTCAAGAATGGTCTCCCTAGGATGATGGGAGATTGGGATGGTGCTCGGTCTTCCTCCATGGTAAGGATATAAAAGTCTGCTGGAAAGATTAATCCTCTCACTCCTACAAGTACATCTTCAACAACTCCAGCTGGGAAAACGGTGGATCTGTTTGCTAATTGTACCACCACCCGAGTTGATTATAGTTCTCTGATCTGCAAAGATGAAAACACAGAGTGAAGCATCACATTTATCGAAGCTCCAAGATCACATAGTGCATTAGTAAAATTTAATGAACCGATAGTGCAGGGAATAGAGAAAGTCCCTGGATCTTGACATTTTTGCGGTATTGGTGGAGTGATCAATGCTGAGACGCTTCTTCCTAAGTTGATTATTTCATTTCCATCCTGCCTCTTTCTTTTAGTACATAGCTCCTTCAGGAATTTTTCATATTTAGGAATTTGCCTGATTGCATCCTGTAGTGGAATGTTAATCTCAACTTTTTAAAATGTCTCCTGAATTTCCCATTGAAGTCGTTCTTCTTCGCCCTTCTTTGACTCAACCAATGCTGATGGGAATGGTGCTGGAATATCCTTTTTCACCCATTGTTGTTTCTGCAATGGTGTTTCTAGTCTTTCTTCCTTGAACCTTGTTCTTTCTAATTTGTTGTTGACTCCATATTTTGGTTGGACAGGATGAGCTTCAGCAGGTTCCCTAGATTCATCCTCCTCATATTTTTCTGGTGGATTGATCTCCTTCCCGCTTCGGGTTTTGATTGCACTAAAATTCTCCTTTGGATTGAGAATTTTTTGTGCCGGAAGCTTACCTTGGTTCTTGGTGAAAGCATCCATAATGCTTGCAAATTGATCAGCTAGCTTGTCCATCTTATCTTCTATTCCTGCAACTCTTGTCTTCAGTTTTTGGTCTTCATTTTTCGGTGCACTTGTGGATGGTTTCTCATAATTCTTCCGCTGGAATGGTGGTGGTTGAAAAGTTTGTTGTTTTAGGAAGGGATTCTGATAAGGTTGTTGGAATGCTATCGGGTTCTGATATTGCTTCTGAAAAGGTGCTCTGGCTTGGTTCTGTTGAAACCCATACCCTGGTTCGGTTTGCGGTTGGTATTGCCTTTGTTGATAGGCTACAGCACAACTTTCTGTCCCCTACACTTCTAGACATTGATCAGTGTAATGAGAATTAGAAGAGCATAAACCACATACCTGATTCGATCCGTGTTGTTCCTTCACATGGTTCACAGCTATTTGTCGCACCAACCTGGTGAGTTCACCCATTTCATTCTTAATTAAATCTACTGAATCAGATGTTCTTACCTCATGGATCCCTCTGGTGATCGTACCTCGAGTGCCAAACTGCTGTTAATTTTGTGCAATCTTTTCAATCAGAATTCGTATATCTGCAGGTGATTTATCAATGAGGGCTCCTCCCAACGATGCATCTAGTAGATTCCTGTCATTGTCAAGAAATCCTTGGTAGAAGCACACAAGTAATTGGTCCCCTTCTATTTCTTGGTGTGGACAACTTGCACAAAGCTTCTTGAAACATTCCCAGTATTCGTAGAGTGTTTCTCCAGATGATTGATGGATGACATAAATCTCCTTATTTATTGCAGTGATCCTAGATGTTGGGAAGAATATTTGTAGAAAGCATTTTTTTAGATCTTCTCAGTCACTGATCTCCCCCGGTTGTAGATTGTACAACCATTCCTTTGCTTCTCCCTCTAATGAGAAGGGGAAAGCCCTCCACTTCACATGCTCTTCTGCGACTGCTCGAGGTTTGAAGCTGGAGCAGACATAGGTGAATTCTTGAATATGTCGATTTGGGTCTTCACCTGCAAGACCATGAAATTTAGGAAGCACTTGGATCATGTTAATTCACAATTCAAAATCATTTTCTATAGAAGGAATTGCAAGTTGATAATTTTGATTGACAAATTGAGGTGCACAGATGTCACGTAGGGTTCGGTTGGGATTTACAGCCAGTATTAAAGGTTCAAAGTATCCACTCAAGGTATCACTTGAATCAGTGAGATTGATTTCTTTGAAATCTTTTGGATGATTTTGATTTCTCAATTTGGTTATTGTGCGATCAATTTCTGGATCGAATTCTAATAAATTTCTATTTGAACTACGGGTCATTCAAAAGAGTTTTTTTAAAAGATTTGAGGCACTGCCTCCCCGGCAACGACGCCAAGTTTGACGCACACCTGTCGTGGGGCGTGGCAAAACAATATTTTATTTACCTAAGTATAGTATAGCAGTTGATCCTAGGAAGTCTCCAGAAGAGGAGTGCACAAAAAACAAGGTTGTCACTTTTTGATGGTTTTCTTAAAAAGATTGGTTTTAACAAATTTGAATGACTATGAGAGAAACAAACAAAATAAATTTATTGATTTTAACAAATTATAAATACATTTATCGTATTAGGTTCGGCTAGACTTAGTGTTGTGCCATAATGGTTTCCAAATTTTATCTCTTCTTCTTCCTTAAACTGATAAGAGAGATGTGATGAGAATTTTCCTTTCTAAAACCATAGATTGGTCTATCCTCCTTGCAATGTGTTTAGGTTGGTAGAAGTTCTCTTGATTAATTAGAAAATCCCAGACCTGGAATTGTTGTTCCCTAATAAACCAAGAGTTTGACATACAATCCTACACACGTGCTTGACAACCGTCGAGCAATCACCACCCAACCCTAATCATGTTCCACCGTATACAGATTAGAATTGGGTGGAGAAGATGTGATCATCGACCAAAGAAAGTTATTATTTAAGAATAATAACCTTAACACAACCACATTTAGAATTTAATACTGAATTATGAATTGGAACCAGAATAAGAAAGAAGAACACATTTTATTCATTTCAAGCATAAAACTCAAGAACAACGCATAGGTCCAGCCTCCCCTCTTTCCGATCAATCAAATGAAACTACCCCTCCATGGATGGGGTAAGTGAGATAATGCGGGAGAGGAGATACATTTTAAAATAAATGAAATAAAAGAAAAATCTGAGAAGTTATTTTCCTTGGTACCCCAGAAGGAATGGGGTGGAGAATGGGATATGTTGAGGAGGAGGAGCTCTCCTCCTTTTATAGCCAGATTTATGTCCTCCGAAGGTTGTCACGTTTTGGACCCAATAAATGACTTATTCACGCATTGAGACCTTCTTCAATGTTTTTCATCATTGTCTTGGCCGTGTCTCGTAAATATCCCAGCGGATTTGGACAGGTATTCCGAGAGTTATGATCTTTTTACTCTGATCATTTATTCTGTCCAGTCAGAATCTCCAAAACGTCAAACCCCAGATTAGGAAGCTTTAATGGACCCGCAAACGGACGAATCCCGCGGTTCATCCTTCATAAAAGATTCTCCAAAACGCCTTGCGCGTCCACCCACCGAATTTGGAAAGATTTGGGCCTACAATGGATGAGTTATGGATCCGACACCAAAACTAGGCAGAACTGGAAACAGTTTTATTGAGACAAATTGTGAGCTTCTTTTGAGCTTACATATGGCCGATTCAGCTTTTAGTCCAAAAATATTAAATGAAGCCCTAGATGTATAGAATCTGTAAAAGAAAGAATTTTACTATTTGGACTAATGTAGATAATGTTATGGCCAAAATACAGAAATAAGTTTAAACTATTAAAAATCCAAAATGGCCAATTTTTACTATTTAGCTCAAAATAACACCAAAATCATAAAAATGAAACAATTCATCTTAGAGGAACACTTTTGTGAGTATAAAACAATGATATTCAATATAAATTAATTGAAAATATTTTCTCTATCAACTTTATCCCCACAAACATCTTTTAGATGAGAGTACATTAGAAATCATCTATGTCCTAATGTTCTAACCGTATCTAACATTAGACATTGATGAACACATTATGAAATAACCCTCACAGGATTCCAAAATTTGTCTCCTGTGATAATTTTTACACCCTTTCTTCTGAAGGTAGTTAAACACGTATATTGGACACTAGCACCTTGAATTTCCAAAAGAGTCATATTGTGTGCAAGTGCATGTACTACACATGTAAACTCATTCTACTCTGGATGTATAATTATTCCATCATTAACATTGTGTATTTTTTCTACTTCATTCCATTTTCATCAAATTCAAATCAAGTAGATTGTACTTTTATCTTCATTACTGATTTAGAAATTATTGATAAATAATATAATTAAATGTCTCTATCTATTTCATTGAATTATAGGAACCCTATATATAATAATCTGAATACTCTATCACATAAGTATTCTCGTAAAAAGGAATGTTGAACATCCCATATAATATACATGCTATGTCAGTGCAACTACTCAGAGATATCACAGTTGTATTTTCATTGGAAAATTTAATTAACTGGTGTATCCTTGATTTGTTGAGGGAAGTCACTACTTTTGTGAATTGTTACATTGATTCCCTTAATGATTTTCCTTTTAAGTACTAACAAGTTAGCTATGGAAAATTCATACTACAATCATTACATAATCCAACCCATAATTCTCATAAGGAATCCCCATTTGTATGTGTAACCCTTATCTATAGATAACCATGCACCCAGAACACCTCATTGTTTTCAAATTTTAAAGATGGAAGGCATTTTATGACTTAATATATATATATATATATATAAGGGTTTTTTATTAATATTTTCCTTGAATAATTTAATCCATCTATTATTCTATTCAATCTATTTTTCGGCATTCACAAATAAACATTAATAGAAAACATTTATCACTTCATTATGCATTTTCACTTTTTTAATATTTTATGTATTATCCCACATTTAAGAACATTTATAAAATAAAAAATAAAATGCCGAAAAGAAACAAAATACCCAACTAGTCTTTAGTATCTAATATATGTTCATCCTAATAATCAAAATGGGTAAAAAAAGACCTCGGGGAAACATACCAGAGTCATATCTTGACTCTTGATGTAGCTTCTCTCTTGTCCAATATATCCACTGCTCATTTAGAGTACCCCCTCATCATGGTGGGGTCCATGTAGAATATCATCATCATTATGGAATAATAATACTTCCACATAGATGGTGGTAACTAGGGGAAATATAAATAAACAATTGAGGTTCATGTATGTCCTTATACATGTTTAATGAAATATAATTGAAGATGCTCATATCATCAAAAATAATTAAATATTTACAATAATCACACAGATTTAAATAGTTAATTATATAAATCTGACATGAAATGGTTGGTGCTCAAGACCAATAAGTGGGTAAGATAATTAAAGCATGAAAAAATCAATAAATTAAATTTTGATAGTATTTTAATTAAACTAAATTAATTGTTTAAATTCAAATAATTTAATTCAATTCGATCTGGTAATTAATTTAATTTTATTTACATAAATTAAATTAATTTTACCTAGTTAATAAAATTATTTCATAACAAAAAATTATTGGATAATTAATTTCGATTATATTTATTGAATCGAGGCCTTCAAATCGACGATGGCCCAATGCAGGTCTTGCTGAACCCATGAAGAAAATCTTTGGCAGGAAAAAAAACATGATGGGACATTCTGGGAAAGGTTGGCTAGCTCAGACCCATTCTAGGTCAATAATATTCTCTCAGTACAAGTAAAAGAAATGTTCAGTTTAACTTTACACATGTTAGGGTTTATCTCTCTCTAATGGAGTCAACAGGCTATATTGTGGATGACTATGATGAAGAAAGGGATGAAACATGGATACTGGACTCGAATGCAGATAGGGTACCCAGCAAGGGGTGTTCTCTCTATGGTCAGTAGTAGGTTTTAGAAGTGGCACAGATGGAGCCACGACTTCCTAGGGGCGGTGTGGGGAGGGTTCACTCTGACATGGGCAAACCATAGATCTAAGGCATGGAGGATCCATATGGGATGAAATAATATATGTATGATACTTCTCCAAAGAGTAATTGCATCCAGTGGTAATGATTCATGTGTAAAAAAAGACACTATCACTGATATGAGGGAGGAGGGTTCCATCATTGAGGTGCGGTTGTATGGAATTAGCCTGAAGTGGGTCGGCGGCGCTGGTAAGTCAGACTGTGTGGGTGAACCTTCTCGTGAGTGGGATGTCACGTGCGGTGTGTTATTGTATAGGAGTCTATTGGTGGAGGCGGGTGAAAGCACTTCTGGGGGTTCTTCAGGATCAAAGGTAGATGGCTAGAGGTGGTGGTGTAGGTCAGTTCTATCCTGAATGGAAGGATGATGCTGCTCACTTAGGTGAACAATGGTTGACTGGCGGTGTATGAGGTAATAGTTATAGTCTCTATCAGGTGGTGTTGGTTCTATTTCGGTGAAAGGGGGAGATAGCATGTTGGCATGGTAGGGATGGTGACCACTTGAAAAACAATTTTTGGTCCCAAACCTCCCCTCTATTTTTATTTTAAAGGTTTCTTTCTTTGATTTTACCAAATTAGGGCTTCCTTTTTTCATGTTGTGTTTTAGTCTGCCCCCAAATCTCTTTTTGGCAACATTTTAAAATTTTACACAATTATGACAATAGAATAATGTAATAATAATTATCAATATTATAATAAAATTATTATTATTATTATTATTATTATTATATTTGTAAAATCACAGTCACCATAAAAAACTGTTTTGGCCAAAGGGAAATACCTGAAACTGGGGTGATCTCTAGAAACTATCAAAACCAAAAAATAAATTGTTAAATATATAAATATATAACCACATTCATTGAAATTTATTACTTGAGAATAACCATGACCAGTATATAAAAATTTTATTGATTGGTCATAACATGGAATTCTGACCATGGATCAAATCGTAGTCAAATATGTTGTGACCAAAATCTCACCTCTATTTAATTTTTAGAAAACTATATTTTTTCTAGGGTTATAGATACTATAAAAAATCATTATTATGCTTACTGGAAAAATTAAGGTAGCATCAGAAGTTGGTAGACTGAGGATTTTAAAATTTTCTTCGACAAGAAAATGAGACTTGTTTTCTTCGATGATCCATGCCCTTGTATAGTCCATGGATCACTTTTAAATTAAATAAAGAAAAAAATAAAATAAAAAACTTAACTTTTATAATCTTATGTTGAGATTGATAGATACTTGTCGCCAGTGATCACTGGTCAAATGATCCAAAATTTAATCCCTCATGATCTTCCACAAACAATTTGAAAATAAATAAGAGGTCTATCGTCATCTTATGGGTGCAAACCTGAAGATCCGGTAATGCCTTAGATGGTCTAAAGATCACCACATCAATATAAGTGTGATGCATAAGGGAGAAATCAATACTATATCCTGGATTTAGAATTATTCTCCCTAGAAAGAGGGATATTAGAGAGAATATCTATATATCTTGTAGTGAATTATCATTGTGTGAGATCCTCTCTCACCTATTTATAGTGGACAATCAAATGCCCAAAAAGAGTTCTCAGACCCCCATATATTTAACATCCACTAAATAAATAATTTTGAAGAATTATTTAATAAATATAACATAATTTATCACATAAGTTTAATATATATTATAAATATTATGTTACAATGCTGAGTAATTTAAGTTGATTTTTAATTCCCGCTAATATTGAACGAACCATGAATGTTGATAAAAAAATTCATTCAGTCAATATTATTCCTCAAATTTACTTATATTATAATTAATTTTAATAAAATAATTCAATCCAAATATTCTCTTCATAAAAAATAATTTATTTATTTATTTATTAGAGTTCAATCACTAGGACTACACATGAAGTCCATGGGGGACCACCATTTCCAATATAAAAATTCAACTAAATATGGCTTATTCTGGAATATTGTATTGTGTGTGACCCTCCCGGTCCTTATCTCAACAGAATTGAAAAATATTCATAGACCAAGATCTGAGAATAGCATCCCAATAAGGTTCCTAAAGAGATAAAGATCAATCGTAGAAATGAAAACCAACCTAAAACATGTATAATGTAATATGATCTCATTTTCATTAAAAATATCCTAAATCAGGGGGCACACTTATGTCGTCGTCCATTATTGATTTATTGTTTGTAGATCTAACTGGTGGATTTGGACTCGACTGCATTTTCTAAAGACTTATGAAGAAACAACCATTCAGATCAACCAGGCCCGAGATATGTTACGAGCTCATCCTAGAAGTGACAAATCCATTCTTAACTATTCCACCAATTTTATACCACCAATGACACACCCAACACAGGAAACATGCCACGTTTTTATTAGCATGGTTTCTGAATTGCATCGATATATGTGATCAAATTGAACACATTATTAATGATTTCAATTAATGAGACCAATACACGTGTCAGTATATAAAAACATTTGATGAAACCTAAAACATGTGGTGTTTCTATTAGGAGGTCCCTTTTCATGATCACCCTACTAAATATCACTAAGTGTGAACTTCATGAGAATAAGTCTAATTGGTTTTGACCCCAATTGCCTGATATTCATACATCAAATTTTTCCAATCATAATAATGTATTTATAACAAATGAAATTTATTTACAATTAATGTCATAATATTTATAGGCTCTCATTATAACCTTGGGTCAATTATAGCCATTTGATGCCACAATTTATCATTGAAAATTATAATTAAATATAAGTTGTATAAATGTAAAAACTAAAATTATAAGATAATATCATGCATAAATATTTGAACCATGGTATGGTAATCTAATGTATAGTTCAAGTTGGGTCTAGGGAACCCACTAATAAAAACATTACTCTAGTTTTATGTCTTGTTTCCTTATATTCTAGAACTTTCTAGTTGTCTTACTTCACCCCACCGTGTGACAGTTAGCATGGGTGTATGGTTTGATTGACCATGATAATTATTTACACTTTTCCACTTTTTAAATAAAAAATTAATCCTGAAAATATCCCCATTTATAAAATTTGATGATAAAAAAGGGGTAAAACACAAAAAACATGACTAAAACATCCTAAAATAATTAAACCCATGAATATGTTTTATATGTTTTGAATATATAATTAATTGGAAATATCCTTGATTTAAATTCATCTAGGAATGATATAATTTTAAATAATGAAAACCGATATTTGAAAATAGTTTTGAAAATATATTATTATATGGGGTATAATTTGAGAAACTCTTGTTAAATTTAAAATTAATTGTATATATGAATTAATATATAAAATGTATAAAATTATTAGTTTAAAATAAATCAACCATATTTAAAACTATATCCCAAGGGAGTGTATCCTTCATTTTAAACACTTTTTTTAAAAAAAATTACACTAATAATGTTTCCACTCCAAAACCATTAGATATTTAAAGACCCAACATTCATTTAAATGTACTAAATATGTTAATAAAAATCACTTTATGGTTATTTATAAATAAAATAATAGAATATAAACAAACATATGTATAAAAAACACCAAAATTTATATATTTTTTAGATATATGTAAATGAATATAATCGATAAAATTAATTGTAAACTCATTTGAATTTAGGTTTCACTGATAAATGTCATTTAGGTATTACTATTTAATTGTTTTAATATTGGTTAATTTGATGAAACATTAACTCAATTTTATACCATCCCAATATAGATAAATTATATTACTAGGAAAACCATTATCCACACTCAATAATTTCATAAACAATGTACACATGGAAATCCCATTTGAATAATAAATATTATATAAAACCCATTTAAGGATTTCAATAAATGTACACAAATTAATTCAGGATTAAGGGAAAACATTTACATTTATTTACAACCCTTTACCTAAAAAATAGAATCATAATTATACTTATTTAAGTCATTTTTTCATTATATTTAAAGTCATGATAACATAAATTTTCCATTTTAATTAAAATTTCATGACATTACATTCATAAAACAATCAATGATTAAATTCATTTGATTATAATATTATAAAACTATATTTACGAATCCATCATTAAGCCCATTTTTTTCAAACACATTTCTTTTAAAAAATATACATCCAAAACTCAAAATATCAATATTTTTATAATAAATCATTTGTAATTGTTTTTTAACCATTAATAAAATGAAAAAAAAATCACAACTACTATTAAATCAACCAAATAATTCAATTGATCTATAAATCGTAAAACAAATATTTAAAATATAATACATAATTATGTAAGTATACCTCAAACAATAATTTAATTCAATAACATGAAAATTTCTATAAAATAGAAAAATAATAATAAATAAACTGAATTAAAACTAAAACTATGTAGAAATTCTCTATAGAAATAAAAAAAATTTCCAATAAAGTTATATAAAATAATATAAAATCACTCGGGAAACAGTTTCAAACAAAACCCATATAGGTCATCTTATATGTTCCTGTAAAATTTTTATTCATAGTTCATAACTCATGAACAATGTCCATGTAACATTAGAAATTCTCTTAAACCAAATCTATATAATACACATCCTCAATATCCCATGGTAACTCATGTCTCAACATGAAATGTTTTTGTTAAGGGTCCTAATCATGACCTGCCTCTTGAGATTTATTGATTTTATCACTTGTCCACCAAAATTCCCATGTAGCACAGACCAAAACTGGGATCTAATACTATTTTTTAGCAAACCGTCCCATTATACCAAACTTCAATACCTATGATGTCCCTCCTTAGGGATTTATGAACATTATAGTCACGATGGATTTGTAAATAGTTCCATATGAACCAATATAAATCATTAAGAAATATTTCACTTCATATAATATAAAATAACTGAATGATTTCAACCAATATCCTTTTATAACCACTTCATGTATCAAATATGTCTTGCCAACGAAATATATAGTTTTTAAATGAATTTGTAACCAACTAAAGAATAAAACAAAAAAAAATTTAAACTGGGAAACATAAATAATCAAATTATCCATGCTATATAATTTATTATATAATAATTATACCTAAACCAAAATTATACCAATTTAAAAAAATGAAAAATGAAATTAACTTATGTGGGTAGCTAAATTCAACACATCCTAGGACATGACAATAATATAATACAAAAATATAACATATCATGTCCTCATAAAAAATTAGAAAACTAAACATGCCAATAACAACATACCAAAAATAGATGTTATGGATCACATTCTAAAATAAATACTTCTAGTCTACCAACCGTATCAAATATAAAAAGGCCTAGTTACCTTCAAAGGTGTATATATTGTATGGGATAATATTACTAGGATAATTACACTAAATACTCCATGCATAACCTCTAGAAACTAAACAATTATGTTCTCCTTTGAAAAAAATATAAATTACCATTTTTCTCATTTATATAATGAAAATAACTCGAGTTTCTCATTACAATTTTTTTAAACAAATCCTTGAATCTTGGAATTGAATAATGTTATTATTGATTATGGATATTAAAATAAATTGTTCATAATTATAGAAATGTATCATAGAAAATTCCAAGATTAAATGATAACTTTATTGTGAATGATATATCTTTGATTAATTCTAGTTATATATTTTGTATACATATAAAAATAGTATGGGGCACAAGATTTTTCGTTTCATATCAACTTTTAGGAGATAATAATTCCAGACATATGAATTTTTTTCTATTCAATCATTATGACCAAGTGAAAAATATTTCTGAATTTAGATAAGGGAGATGATAATGTCCATTGCAGCTTGATTAAGGAGGTTTATTTTATAGAAATCATCATAATTTCAACGTAAAATTTTAAAAAATAGAAAAACAATATTTTTATAAATTGTTTCTATATATAATAATTTATAAATTCGAATTAATAAAAAATAAATGAAAATAATATTAAATGAGACCACTGAAGACATTAAATAAAAAATGTTCTAATAGGAAGGGCGGGGGGACTAATGATATGGTATAAATTAGGCCCTCTTACATAGAATATAGAGATTTATCTATTTATATGAATCCACTAGGAAGAGTCACATTAGGAACTACGATTAGGCCTATAAAATTAATAATATTTATTATGTAACCCACTTGAAACAATTTCATTATATTTTACCTTGAGTCCCCTATTGGTATAGTAAAAAAATATTGATTCACTATAAATAATTTCATTATATACTACTATTAGTACCATGAATGGATAATCAAGTGAAATACATTAGATAGGGATTTATTATAATCTAATGTGGGCAGATGGTGGGCTAATCTAATCATCATCTATAAGGTCGATCATCCGTATAATTTTGCTATGGAACTTATCCTAGTTATCCACCATTGAAATCAAGGATTATCAAAAATATAAAATTCAGTGTGACATAAAATACTATAAACGTCATTACAATAACAACAATTAACAAAATAAATCAGAAAATAATAACATACCAATATCTATAAACATACCCATTTAAAAACTACCCATTATAATTTATATCAATGAAATAATAACAACATTATTTATTATTTCAAATATTAATTTCTCATGATCTCACATATTACCATTAAAACCACATTTTTTATAAATGATATATCATGGTATATCATGAAATAGATACATGAAACAAACCATAATAACCATCTACATAACATTACAAATAAAAATTAATCTTTGTAAATCAAATTAAAGAATACATATAATGGAAACTATTTAAATTCATGGGATAAATTAATAATAATATAATGTTTCTGATGGAATTATTCAACTTCAATGCTTTAAAACATATCCTTGACCCATAATAAATCCAATAAATACTTAACATTCAATCATTATAAATCATAAAAATATAACCCTAGAAAACTTGTTTAATTATTTCAAGATAAGAAATGGTTGACATATTTATAGACAACTTAATTTAATTGGAATCATGTAATGAGATATTTTAAATTTATATTTTTAAATTTTCCTTAATTAAAAAATATATGAAGAAAACAAATAATAAGTCATTATCCATTACATTATCAATTTATACAATATATACATAAAATGTTAACATGATCTATAAAACACAATAACTCAACGCTCTAAATCTTAAGGTAAATGATTGAAGCTCCGTCGCTAAAAATAATTAATTCATTGAAATATGGTGTTTTCCAACTATAAAAGTTGACTAAGACTCCATTGTTGCAACTATAAAAATGTCAAATAACTAAATAAAAATATATAAAAAATAAACCATATAAACAACAGTGATGGGGAATCTTGAACAAGAAGGATGTGGGAAGAAGGAGATGATAAGGGAAGAAATGAAGACGATTAGATGAACCATCTTGGCGGAATCAATCAGTTTGATGGCGTTTGGCGATTATGAATGGAAGGAGAGGAGGGGAATCACCTATTTTAAACACATATAATCTTACTCACAAAGTGCGGATTAAATAATATTCCTTATTTTCAATATCTGGATAATGAAATTTTATATATTTTGGGGATTAAAATGATTCACAGGAACTATTATTGGTCATAGTCCTCATTTACCCAACTGGTGAGACTCACTATTTCATATTGGGGATCACCCATTTTCACTCTTCATTTTCATGGTCTTCTATATGGGATTTCATCATTAAATTATATAGAAGAACCCACACACCAAAAAAATATACGTTTTTATAGTAAACTCTATCTAAAATGTATATCGAATATATTAAAAATTAAAGATAAAATGACATTGTGAGTTTCACAATTCTCTCAACCAAATAAATTCCCACCCTCAAAATGACTTATATACTTACCATATAAGATAATACACTATATATAAATTATAACTTGTTATACATGATGAAATAAAATTCAACATAATATAACTATTCCTTAAAATTTGATTTACAGTTGAGGTTTCTCCGAACCATTTGGACATTTCCTTATTAAAAAAAACCAAAATAGCACTCAAATGAGTTACTAAACACTAAAAACTCAATAAAAATTCGAATTATATAGAAATAAATTAATGATTACATAATAACATAGAATAATAAATAACAAATAATCCAAACACATCATATTAATCAACTAATTTTTATAAGTTTAAATCATTCTTAACATATAATACATTCAAAAATACAATGAAAATAAATGGATTATAGATTATACGGCATATTTCAATGAGAACCCAAAAATACTTTTCCAAAAATTCAACATGTTATTTTTGAAACCAAATGTGGAATTATTCATAACATATTATTTTAAACCCCAAATCATATAGGTCACATTATAATATAAGAATCAACAAAACATTAAATTCTAATCCTAATAAAATGTTTGAACTAAAACAAATTTTACACAACTAATAATAATTGAATAAAAGTTTATTCAAAATAAAAATTAAATATAAAATCAAAAAATTACAAATTCAACATATTTTCAAATTCCATTTCAAAACCATTAATCCCAAAAATAAAATTTTTAATACAAATATTTCAAATAAAATAACATCAAACCATTCCCTCGAAGTAGAGTAATAAAAACATTATATAAATCATTAAAATTAAAAATTAATTTGATATGATTCAAAAAATATGTTACATTATAAATACATTTCTTTTGAATACACCCATGAAACATATAAGTTTTAATAATGAGATTTGTTTTATGAAATAAATTTATGAAATAAATTCTTATAAAAATATATTTTGAAGTAATAAAGTTAAATTGATTGGGTGTATGTATAAAAACCACATACAATATATTAGGTGAAATGAATAATAACATGAGATAAATTAACCATTTTTAATATATAATTACTAGGGTTTTTATCCCTACATTAAAATATTAAATATGTTTTGACACCACATCACAAAAGATGATAAAAAAAGATTTAGATATTTATGCACCCATTTTTTCATAAAAAGGAAATCCAAAAGAAAATAACCATTACTTTATATTTTTTAAAACTAACGTATTTATGAAAACAATTCTGGACAAAAATAACTTTTAAATGTCCATATCATAATTCAATACCTATATACATTCCTTCTTTTATCCAAACAGTAAAAAAATATAAAAATAAAACAAAAAAACCTAAATATATATTTTTATATTTGATAAGAATAGAAAATGAATTTTTAAAATGAATCATTCACCCTTTACCAAATACTGAACCACTATAATAAGACATTTATATAAGTCTATAAAAAATCTTTAATTATGATTAAATTAAAAGAATATGTGCTTAATTTTATAGTCCCTTAACTCATATATAATAGCTAATTATAACAACAAATGTTGACACACTATATATTCTATAACCATGTACACTAAACAATCCTCATCACATAATAATGGTTTTAATTGAAAAATCTCTTATCAAAGTAAACACAAAAACCCATATATTTATTAGATTTTATAAAAAAGTTATATATACTGCACCGAATAATATATAGATATCATACTATTTGAAATTCATTGTTTTATTATAATTAAAACAATGTAAAAATGAATGATTCATTTTAAATAGAATTATAATATTTCAAATTTATAATAAATCTAATATAATATTAGTTGAACCATAAATTTATAAAACCCCATTTATTAATCTTTCATTAATCCCTAAATTTTATAGAAAATTTATTCACGAAATAATCAATTTAAAATATAAATATTAATATGATTAAACACTAATATGTAAAAGATAATTTTTTAAAAAAATTACATAATTGAAAAATATACACACCCACTCATCAATAAAACTATAAAATCAATCACCATGAATGTATTAAACAATAAACATGGGATTAAAATTAAGAAACATATCAATAAAAACATAAATTAAATTCAAGAACATAAAAATAAATTTAAAAAATAAAAAAATACACAATAATAAGTAATTCCAAATAAAAAAATATTAAAAACCTTAATTTAGAGCTTCAATTACTCATATTAATCTTGATAAATAATTTAAAATACCTGAAGAAAATATTTAAAAAAACATATAATGATTTTTCAAAATAGTGGTGTAATATTTAAATGCACTTTTCTGAACCATCCATATCGGAATGTTATGTAGGCCTACATTAAAGGTGAAAGTTATCCTTACCTCATGCCTCTAACATGCCACTAGCTTAGAAACTATAATTGAGGGTGAAGGTATTACACTAATAATTTATAGAACCGTATAAATAATCCATTTAACAACTCTACAAAAATGATAACAACTAATATACTATGAAATATAAAAATGAAAATAGATTTTATTCGAAAAATTAAAACAATAGCGGTAATCCAAAAATATTTACACTTTAGTATCTCTAATATCTTAACTTGTAATGTCAAATAAATATATGAAAAATACAAAATTCATATACTAATTATTCAATGAATAAAATAATAATGGAAAAAATCCCCAACTAAACACAATTTACTCCCCATTCCACTCACCATAAACTAGTTAGATATGATTCTTTAAAAAATACATTATAGAGCTATATAATACTAGGCTCACCCATCACATAATGAAAATAATAATTATATTCCCCATAAGATTGTAAAACTTTATTCATATCATCATATAATAACCTGTATATATGATATTGCTGAGATAAAAATTTTAAAATCATAATCATAATCCATTAAGAGAAATAATAAATATGGTAAAATTTTATTATACCCTAGTGAATCAAAATAATAATATAATTAGTTTCTTATAGATAAAAATACCATTAAAATATCACTATTACGACACTTGGAAATTAAAGTTTTCATTTTGAAATCACATATTAAAAACTAAAATATTCTAAAATATTAATTTAAAAATTATTTGATAAGAAACATGTAATATTACAATGGAAAACTAAAATATCATATTGTTCATGATATTTGGGAAATTGTTTCATGTTGTGTAAATTAAAAAATTATTTCATATATTTTATAAATGTTCAAAACTACCTCATTCATAAAATTATAAGAAGAATCCATTTAAAAAAATTATATAAATTAAAACATGTGTAAAATGAATATAAAAAATCTTTTATGAATATTAAAAATATTATTGAAATATTTTTAAAGAAAATATTGACTTTCATGAAAATACACCAGACCAAAGAGAGATATAATTTTCATTTTCCATTAAAATTTTCTTTCAGTCTATTGAGTACTGAAATTGGGGAAATGAAAGAAAAAGTGTAACATATATAAGTATACAAAAGAGTATAAAATATATATATTATTATATATATATATATATCCTATAATTTTATAATCATAATTTTTTAAGCACAAACAATCCGAGTAAAAATTTATATTTCAACTTAATAGCCTAACCGCTTTGGTAATATTGGGATTATAACCCCCATTAAATAAATAAAATTAAATTAAACATTAAATAACATTAATATAAATATATTTATGATATATCATATCATATTGTAAGCATATACACCACATGAAATAAATAATTTTTTAAAAAAGCATATGTCCTAGAGAAATAAATGTGAGATGAGAAACTATTAGGTCAAGTCAATCTTGCTTTGTAAGCACTCTAACCTCATATATAATAAATTTAAATTTATTATATGTATATAAAATGAATAAAATACCTATAATACAATACATGGTTTAAATATAAAATTTAATCACCCTTTCATTAATAATATTTCATTATCATTATCACTTCTAGCATTAACTATTCTGTTTTTCAGGTATGTTTTGGATTTACAATTATGATATATAAAATATAATAATAGTTCCTTCGTAAATTTTTTTTATAATGATATAAATAAAATATATCTTCATTATATATATATATCTATCAATTCATATAAATAATTGATGAAATATTAATTACATTACTACATTGGGACTGTAGTCCATACATACACATGCATGCAATTTTCATATTTCGACGGATAAAAAAGAATGGTAAATAATAGATCCCCTTTTCAGAATCATAATTAAATAATTGATATCCTATATTTACATTTAATATATGATAATAAAAACCATGAAATAAGGTGGTGGAAAATGTATTGTACTTCTTTGTGGGGGTGGTATTCCCCACATATGCAAAAGCAATACTTTCATCTTATATTTTTTAGAGAACAGGTGGTAAATGGTATTAAAATAATTAAAATAAAATACTAGTATAGTTTTTATGCTCAATTAATAATTTTATGATTGTTACATCAAGTTTAGGATAATTAAAGATGAAATAAAAGTGATGTATCTTGGTTAAGATTTACACATTTTTTCGTGAGACTTCCCTTAACGTACACAATAAGCCTTAAGGGACTGGTCTTAGGAAAAGAATATATTCTATTGGACGTATGTGTTTTATATATAATTGTTTTAGGTTATTTATATTTGGATATATAGTGATCAAATGTTTTTAATATTAGGGTAGAATCAGAAAAATTTTATAAGTGGGGGGTGGGACACACATGGAATTCGTTAAAAGATTTCAATTATATAAGGTCACATTCATGGTAAAGTGGATCAAAGTGGACTACTGTTATATTTATTATAATAAAAGGTTTAAATATTTTTAAAAATAAAAAAAATTAATAGTTAGAATTCATACATTTATATCTTGATTTAACCCACCCCCTCTATAAACTCATTTTAACCTTAACCATGGTAAACCACTTTTTATGTTTTTATTATTCAAAAAAACAAAAATGTATGTTATCCCAATAAAATTATTTTATTTATGATGATTCAAAATATTGAGTCTATTTGAACATATTTAAAATTTATAATTTGAAAAATTTATTTTTAAATAATCATGGAAATTTTAACAACTACCTATTTAGAGAAATTTATTTTTACGTAGATAACATAATTTACATGCTTACTTTTCCTTGTCAACAACATAAAATGAATACTAAAATATAATATTAATTATTTTATATATTAATTTCATTAAAAAAATTAATTAGTAGAGTTTATATTAAATTATTAATATAAAATCATATTGCGTGCATAAAAACCATTATTTGAAATATGTGTTTAGAAGCCTAATAAAAAGCATACACTAATATATTTTATAATAACTATTAATATATAAATATTTATATTTTTTATAACTAATGAATTATATGTTTTTTAGTATCTAATTTAAAACATAATTGCGATTTCTCATGAATAGAAATTAATATTTTTTACTGAATTGGAATTTTTTTAATATTCAATAAAAAAAATGTCTTTTAGATAAATTACTAAAAATTCACCATAAGACTATACTTTCATGATGAACTAAAAAAATGATATTCATATAATTTGATAAAAGTTTTATAAAATGGTAGAAATTAATTATAATGTTTAGGAGAAAAATTAAATAAAACCCATAATTGATGACAAAAATTTGAATCATAAAATTTCATTATAAAAAATTATGTACCAGTTTATTTTATATTTATCAATAAATATTCATTATATAAAACTATTGTATATTTTTTTCATAATTTTTTATTATATATATACAAACAAATTTAATTTCTATGTTATAAAGTATTATATTATTACATTTCTTCTAGACTTGGCACTACTTGTAAATAAAACCATTGAATATACCGTTCTTATTTCAAAGTAAATATATATATATAATATTATAGTGTTACATTCCACCGCCATTAAAGTAAATTTTTAACTCAAGATTTCATCATTGTTAAATAAATAAATCATTATATGTATACTTTTTCAAATCCTTAGGTTTCCATGTATCTTCCAAAAATTTGTGATTCCTATAAAGAATTTTATCTAGATGATTATTCATGTTCCATATAAATTTAAATCCATGAAACTACATTTTTAATTTTTGTTCATTAGAGGATAAATAATCAACTTGTGGTGAAACCAATGAGTTTAGTACATGTAAATTATTAGGTATATAATTTTTCATAAGAGATATATGGAAGACATTCTGATCTTGACTGATGTTCTGTGGTCATGTGAAGCTATAAACAACAATCCCATCTACATAAATATCTCAAAATGAAAGATATGCATTATTATAAATTTAACTTCATTCCAAATCTCATAACCTTTTTCTAGGGATTTAATTTTTGGAACACATTCACAGTAACATTTAATTCTATATCTCTCTAATTACTGTAAATAAAAGGATTCTCTTGACATTGAGAAATATTGATGTGATGCAGAATGGATCTCGACCTTACATCCATTTCCATAGATAGAACATGCATAGTTAGTTTTCTATCACCATTATTATCCCATTTAGTTGGAGTTATATAATAATTAATATTAATTTCCTCTAAAGGATCAATCTGATTACTTGAGATATAGCTATTATTATAATAAAATTTAACTTAAGGAAGGTGTTTATCCCAACCAATTTTAAAATATAATGAAACATATCTTAACATATCCTTTAGGTTTTTAATGTTCCTTTTAGACTAGATATTTTTATTAGGATGGTAATCCTTACTAAAACATAACTACAATTATAAATCTTACAAAATACTTCTATAATACATTGAGATAAACCTCATATATATTTTCAAGATATAATAAAATTTTTTACTCCGTGAAAAAATACAAATCCATTAATATATAAATTGTAATGAAAATTAACAAAGAAATATTCTCTGATAGAAACTAATTATGGTAACTTTGTAAGAAAATCAATGGTAACTCAAATAATATTTTTTGCCATTAGGCATTTTGGGGAGTTTGAATATGGAACTAAGATTATTTTTACCCACATACATTATGGAATAGGTAATGGTTATAACATCCCCTTAAAAGTTTGTCTCTCAACCATAACATTCTGACATACAGGGCACCAAGATACAAACTCTACAATATCTCTCTTCATGTAGTCCCAATATAAATAGTCATTCATATCAATATAAATATTTTTACTTCTTGTATGAATAGAGAATTATGAGATATGAAAATATTCCAATAAAAAATTCATCAAGTATTCTATTTACTAGAAACATACTTTGTTTTTGATCCTTATTATTCCATATCAATCAATTTTTATCATGGTAACATTTCACATCATAACATCCTCATTTGACACCACATTAATCATCACATGGATAGATGGATAAACACTTACTTTAGAAAGATATTATTTCTCCATACCCTTCCAAATGTGAAGGTACATCCTTGAAAATAACTTAATTTTATATCTTTTTATATCCTAATGATATATAATCTAACATGACCCTTTAAACTCTAATAATTAGCCACCTTGATTTCTTTTCAATGATGCTCATATATTGAGAATACATAATCTTTAATAAATTTCTATCTTCTTCACTAGTTCATATTCATTTCTTTATATCTGAATATATTCTTTTAACATTTATAACCCGTATATATGTGATACATTTCATCATAAATACAACAAATCCATGTATTTAATATAAATATTACAAATGTTAACTCCAAATCATGATTCATGTAATATTTCTCAATAATATTCAAATTTTATGAGAGATAAGATTTGACTATATCATTCTGTATAAAAAAACAACCCAACCGCTTCCATAAAGAATCTCTATTAATAAAAAAACCCCAAACCACCATTGGGTAGTGTGAGAAAAAGCACACTGATGAATCTTCTCATCTATTCCCTAAATTTTTATTCAAATTTATTATTCCAATGGAACTTTTCTTCCTTTTATGTCAGCATGGTAAGTTGATTAGATAATCATGATTGATCCTTCACAGAATTCCAATAATATCTATCCAATCCAGGAAGAGTATGGATCATAATTGTATTGGTTATACATGGTAAATTTTAATTAAATTATATCTTTCTTAGATCCATAGACACACCATTACTTGACATTATGTAAACTAAAAATGATTCATTTTATAGAAAAAATTCACACATGGTGAATTATTCATATAGATTCTATTTCCCTAGGTTATTCAATACAAATCACAAGTGATCATCATGCACTTACTTATTCATGGAATATTTAATAATATAATCTATGAAGATTGCCAAAAAAAATTACAACGTAATATATAAAGTCTATATTCCATAAATTCATGATGATAGTGGGGGTATTATCATGACCTAATGGAATCACTATAAATTCAATTTTCCTATACCTCCAATAAGGGTTCTATTGGGTATTTATTCACTTATAACCAATAAATTATAGTATCTAGAGATAAAAAGAATCTTGAATAATTATTGATCCCTCCAAATTAATAAAAAAATCAGTTATATAGGAAAGATAATACTTTCTGTTGATCATAAACATATTTTGTTCCAAAAAATAATTCATAGACACATTGATCGATATTTCTTCTTAAAAAAATAATAGGTGAAGCCCAACGTGACACACTTGTTTAGATAAATACCTTATCAAGATTCTCTTAGAGCTTCGTTTTCAATTCCAATTGCACAATCAGAGATATTATATGTAGAGACTTTGATATAGGTGTAGCACTATGTACTGATTGTATTAGAAACTCAACTTCATATTTCAATGGGAGTCTAGAAAATTATTTTTGAGAGAAATGAAGAATCTCCCTTAAAATTTGGATATCCTCGATGTTGATTTCTCCCAAACCATCTGAGATAAACACCCCATTTGAATATAAATCTAAAAGGATGTAACATAATTATTATCCATAAGAATATCCTATTTATCCTCACACTGATATACTAGCATTAGTATGTTCATAATATCATGTTTTTTTCTCCTCCTCAGATATAGATATCCTATTTATATAAATAAATTTGAACCATTACAAAAATTTCATCAAATTAAACTAGAGGAATAAAATGATTTTTTGGAAGCATATTCCCATAAATATTATTTTGGGAAGATTCATAGACTTGATATATGATGATCATAACATTAGGAGTTGTTACAAATTATTCAACATCCAATCCATGAGGATTTGAATTAAAAGTTTTCTATATTTCATGGTATAAATGAATTCTATGGTCAAATAGGGTATATAGTAATTTTCTCATTTATGCAACCTCCACTATTTTATCATTCAATATTCAATACCTTTGAAACCAAAAAGGATAACATGAACATCAAAAATCATTAATTAGTGCGATAAATCTTAAAAAAAAATCATATATTGGATTTATAAATCATTACACTTTCTTTTCAATATATGACACATTCTATTTAACCAGAGTCATACTTGGTTACCATCATTTCAAATCCTTTATAATGGTTTAGAAATAAAATTTTATTTAACACAGAAATATCCCCTATGAGTGTCACACCTGGTTCACATTAATGACCAATTCAAAATTCCCTATAATTATGGAAATGATATATTCTACCATATATTTTCAGGGTTATTAACCTTAGATGAATGTGTACCCAATCAATGTCTTCGAGATGTATCCAAATAGGGATGAATTTTGTGGAAGATCACAGAAACACTATATTAAGAAATAATTAGAATTGTATCCTAGACATATGTTTATACTAAGGGTTCTCAGTAGGATTTATTCAACCTATTTACAAAAATAAAAAATCCTTTATTTGATACCGACTATATAGACCCAAACATTAAATATAATAACATTAAATCTAAATAGATGAATATTCATTACTTATCAATATGATACATTCCAAAATAAATAAATATTTATTTTCTTTTGAAATATGGATACATAAAAAATGAAATGAATTAATCAAAATCATCTCCCACATATTTCTTCACAACTAGATCTATTATTATGAAAACCATACATAAAATATTTCTTCTTAACACGGGGAAAATATACACAATAAAGGGTGAGATCAAATGACCAGTAAGGGTAAACATTATATTTTTTAATAAATGATCATAAATGAGGATAATATATTCATATTGGTATGATATCACGATTGAAACAAAAGAAAATCGTAACAAATCATTCAAGTATCTCTTATCTTGAATCATAGAATTAGTCTCTTTTATAATAGAAGAGGCTAGTCATAAGAGTAAAGAATCATCAACAATCAATCATATTCTATAATAAAATAAAATATGAATAAGGAATAAGTTTTAAACATAAACATAAGAATATAAAATTATTTTCATAGTCTAGGTTAACTACAAATAGTAACATAGATTATTATCTTTATGCCACATTCCATAATTTCTTTTGTCAAGTTTCACACCAAACATTAGATTATTGGATAAAGTTATTTACTAAACGGGGTTCACTCCCATTTCCATTCCTTTTTATCTATTGAGATGTCAATATTAATCGACTGCGTTAAAGGACTATATTATTCAAGGAATTTCTATCAAATAATGGAAACCAAAATTTTTTATACCATATGACCATAAAACAATAATCATATCATCATATCATAATCCCTAGAAAAGGTATGGGTTTCATAAAAAATCATTCATAAAAATAATAAAACATCTGAAAAAAAATAAATCTGGTAAAATTGGATCATAAACCTAATAAATAACAACAAACAACATATTATGTGGTTATATAATAAAATATCATTAAAAGATCACTAGAAAATCTATGAAATAATTGACTCATTTCATGTTGAAATAACTATTTTAAAATCTATGAAATTAAAAATATTAAGGCAGAATTTTTACATGAAATGAAGAAAGGAAAATTATTATGTGTGATTCAAATAAAATATATTCTTTATGGTGGGGAAATTCAATCATACCATTGGTCTTAAAAAAAAATTCCTTTCACATTTTTGCTAAAAATTATAATATAAATCCTTCAAAAATCACAATAAATTAATAATATTTTTTTAGAAATTTAGAGATGAGTGAAAATGAATATAATAATAAATTTGGGGATTTAAAAAAAAAATTGAATTTTTTTTAATGAAAATATGGATATGGAATAAACTATTTTTAACCAGAGATAGAGATGATATCAGTTTTCTATAAAAACATTTTGCTAGTATCATGAGTACTTAAAGTGGGGTGAATGAATTTAAAAATTTATTCCCCATAAACTAATATTTTATAATAAAATAAATATTATTTTGGAGATATATATCATATAATTTAATCCTCAATAAAATATTATTCTTAAACAATCGTTGTAAAAATGATATTTTAAGGTAAACACCTTACCGCTTTAGTAACTTTTGAATCATAACATACATGAAAGGTATAAATTCAGATAAAATATTAAATAACATGAATAAAAATTGATTCAAGATATGTCTTATAAATGTTCTATTATGTACTGTATATGAAGAAAAATTATTGTGAATATGTCATATGTCTCATAAAAATGGATGTGTGATAAGAAACCCTTACATCAACTACGTCTTTGATCTTATGCTTACTAAACTCCTTTATAATATATTTAAATTTATTATAAATATATAAAATAACCTTAATAATAACTATAATAAAATACAATTTTTAATTATAAAATCATATCACCCGGTCACTAACATGCATTCATTTTTATCATCATTTCGGATGTCAACTGGTTTGTTTTCCCGTTTTTTTGTTCGATTATTATGGTCCATGCACTTATATCATGTTTCCATCATCTATGGAGATTTATTCATCATATAAATATAATATATATTCATTATATACATATTTATAACCATAAATATAACATGGTTATTAAAAATGAAATACATCACTACGCGGAGACAATATACTCTACGTACATACACATGATGTTTCCATTTATTGATGGATTAAATGAAATACGAGTAAATAATAATTCGCCATTATAGAAAAATTATTATATAAAAAATATCATATATATATATATATAACATTAAATAATTCATTATAACCATTAATGAAATATTGCGGTGAAATATTAGTTGTACTACTCTGTGGAGGCAGTAGTCCACACTTACGCCTCAGTGATAATTTCACTTATTTTTTGATAGAGAATAGCTGGTAAACGGTTGTAACAACCACATAATAATTTATAGGTATATTTATAATTAGGTATTAAATTTTTTGATGGATACAAAAAAATTTAGATGATGTAGTGGATAAAATAAAATTGATGGAGTCCAGTTAAGATTTATAAATCTTTTCGGAGAAACATTCTTTTTCTTCCACATAAAATCATAAAAACTTTCTCATAGGAGAATGAAAGAAGGAATATGATGAAGTTATGAAATATTTTAAGGCTCTAGTTTAGTAATTTTATAACATATAGATCTCAAATTATATGAATAAGGGATGATAATAGGATCTTTTTTATAAGTGAGGGGAGGGACACAAAAGTAATTTCTACAAAATATTTTATTGATATATGGTCCCTTTATATGGAATGTGGATCCATATTGCCATGTAATTTAGTTTCATATAACATATATCTGAAAAATCATTAAAAATAATTATATTATTTTTTGTCTAATTCTATATTTTATCTACTTGTTTAACACCCCTTAGTCAACCAGTTTTAACCTTGATCATCGTAACATAATAATAATGTTTTCACTATTCAATAAAGAAAACTTATTTTACCATGATATATTTTATTAATTTTTATTATTTAAAATATGGAATCCATATTATCAGATTTAAATTCAATAACTTGTAGAATTTAATTTTAAATAAGTATGCAAAATATAATGAAAACTCATTCTAGAAAATTGCATTTTACTTTATAAAACATAATTGACATAAAATTATTTCCATGAAAATACTATAAAATGAATTTTAAAAAATATTTTTTAATATACAATATATATATTTCAATAAATAAATAGTAAATAGATATTATTTTATTTTATTGTTATAATAAGACATTATAAGCCAAAAATCAGTTTTTAGTAAAATGTGTTTTTAAGCCCAAAAAATGAACATATACTATTATAAATCTTAATTTACACTCTTATATAATTAATTATTTTATTTATAATTAAATGATAATTATGTTTAATTAAGGGAAATATTAAAATATAAAATGAAATTCATGTGAAAATAAGTGATAGTTTTAATAGAAAATAATATTTTTCAGAATTTATTGCAAAATACATATTATTACATAAATATTAATAATTTAACATAATGTAATATTTTTATTTTTATTTAAAAATTGATATTATTTTATATAAATAATATTTCAAAATATCTCGAAAATAATTATAATGTTTATCCACAAAATTAAATATAAAATATTTAAACAATAAAAGCATAAAATGACATTACTGATAATTATGTACATATTTTTTGTGAATTAATCAAAAAAATTGATTTTTTTAAAACTTCATAGTTAATTTTTGTAATTTTGTTATTAATATTTACTCCTTAAAATTTAATTACTATGAAATAATGCATATTTTTCTTATAGTTTATTTTGAGTCAAGGTTGCGTGTAATGAAAACATCAAATACATAAATTTATTTTAAATGAACAATATATATAATCATAGGGCATTATAATTATTCTCTTTCATTCAACCTCTTTATCATTTTATTGTTCCTGATGAACATTTTAAAAAATCACCAGCCCACCTCATGTGTATTAATAATACGATAGAATCACAAAATATTTATAATATTTGATAAAACCCTACCCATTTATGAGGTTGGTTTAATGAGATAACCTATGAATTATCCACTATAAAATTACTAAAAATTACAATGGTCACTTGAGTAAAACAATATAATTGTTTTATATGTACCATAATCCTAAATACTCAGCTAAAACTAGGTATACGCCATAATAGTCAATCCACTAGTTTTTTCTGATTATACTCATTTGCCACTAACTCTTTTTTTGAGGTTGGTTATAGTACAAAGTCACCTTATATTCACATTGATAAGTTATAGACCCCATTCACCCTTATGAAATTTTATTGCACTCCCAAGTCATGATTTCTTCCTGTTTTGATCAATTGATTGGTTGAACTCCGTAGTTTCTATGTTTCTTCAACACCTCTTGTAAATTGATCTCACACCATGTGTAGGCTGGATCAAAAGTTCATTCTTGTGCCCAATCTGAAATAAAAATGAAAATTCTTATGGTCTAAAAAGAACGCATGGTGTTGAATGATCTTTTCATCCTCACATCACAGAATACTAAGGCATAATAGAATTTATATCCTATAACATTTTTCTGGATTCAATAACTTCTCTATCACCTCGATGCTATGGTGTATAATTTCTCTGAATCTCTTATAAACTCTCACACCCCAGATTCAATTCATTAAGCTATAAAGAATTACTTTTGTGAAATCAAAACACACATAGACAAATTATTTTTATTATTATATATAATTTAGACAACTTTTTCATATGCATTCTCTACCCATATATAATAAAAAACGATTAATTATCTGATTTATAACAAGGGTTTAACATTATTACATTAATAGTAATTTTTTCATTATAATTTTAGGAAATTAGGTAAAACAATTATATAAGAACGTTCAAACACATAGACAATATACATTTTCTCTAAAAATAACTTTCATTTTACACCATTATTTCATTGAGGATACTTTTGATTCATTTAAGATGATATGTTGTTGTATAAATCATGAATTTACTAAAACATACACTTGTACCAATATCCTGTGAATTAAATTTTAAAATTTTATATGATTAATACAATTTATAGTAAGGGATATAAAAAATAAAATAGTTCAATTAGTCTATAGAGAAACTTAAAATCCAATGAGGAAATTTACCATCTCAAAATACAACTTTTATCACATATATAAAAAACACACTATTTAGAATCAATATTTTCTCAAATAAAACCCTTGAAAAACAATTATGAAGAAAAAGAAATAAAAAACATTAATAAACCTGAGGAATATGGGAACTCATGAAATTTTTCCTTTTAAAAATAAACATTTCAAATTTATACATTCCTTTACTCATTAAATTAAAAGGTTTCCAAATAAACATTTTATCATGAAAAATATAGTTAATATAAATATTAATTATTATATCCCATTTTTTAATCATGTTTAACCAATGTCAGAATAGTTAAATCCCATTTAATTCAATAAGAGTTATAATCCTAGATATCTCCCCTATTTTCACCAATAAAGACTACACCATTACACAATGATTTTTTTTGGGATTTAGAGGAAAATACTCTCATATAATGGACATTGAGTCATAAGAATATGTGTTTACACATCATTTCCATGGTGATATATAATTCCCAAGATTATTTTTTTAAACCCAAATAGTTAAAAACATTCACTTGTCAATATAAAACCTTATAAATGGAATTTCATCCCATAAGAACTTATCTCCATTTATCTAATAAAAATTATAAGAAGTATAGTTTTATTTTGAGAAAATTTAAAAAAATAAAATTCCCAGAATAATGGGAGTAGTATCTCCTCTAAAAACCCATGGAAACATTTAATGAATGTTTGATAATTAATAATTAAATAAAAACTAAATCATAAACTCCTGGGGGTATACATTAAAACCTTATTCATTAATCACTTTTATAAAATGTGTAAAAATTAATACATATTGAGTAAATTTATATGATACATTATCAAAAAATTATCAATAATAGTTCAGGGTGAATTTCTTATATTTTTCTATTACAATTTTCGTGAATAGTGAAATACGATAATTTACTGTATATATACATTATAAGATAAATGCAGTGTTCCTTAAGTCGTGAATGATTTTAGAACCATTGTTTAGAGATCATATACACTAGTTACAATTATTTATTCAGAATATTAACCATTATTGATATTATTGATCCAAAATAACAAACAACATAATTAAATAATCAAAAAACACTACTCTCATACACTATAAATCCCTCCAATGAACGTCTCTTATCCTCACACCATTAATGCATTAAAGATTACTTATATTAAACCCATTTCTGCAAAAAACTTTCCCTAAGGTTATTGTATTTTTTTTCATAAGACAATTCCAATGTTCATTAAGGTTGTTCTCATAGAGAAGAATTCAACAGGTAAATAATTTTTTGTTCCCTTTCAATTTCTATTAATACCATTTCATCTTATTATATCATAACCTTTTCTCTAAAAACAGGAATGATAACTCTAGTATATTATATTAGATGCAATTTTATTTTTTTAATGGAATACACATTACAAAACCCCTTATCCTCCCTATTTTATTCTGAAATTTAAATCATCATTGGTGATGTGCCTATTTACCGCCATCATGGATGATGTGACTTCATTTTATATTATCAACATCAAATATAATAAAAAATAAAAAATTATAGTTAATAAATATTTTATTATACATATTAAGAGTTATTTCATGTTCTAGAACCCATATATATGCATGAAAATAATTAATAACACAAAACTTTTTCGGGATGATCGAAAAACAACCAAAATATTCTAAATAGTTATCATAAATGATCTATCAAATTAATCCAGCTAATATCTAAAAAATATATAATATCATTAAATATTATATATGATAATTAATAAAATAATACTTCAATTCCAAAAATCCATTTCCATTTTACATGATCTTTCATAAATATATATATATATATGCAAGTGTAAGAATCATGAAAACCAAGGAAACAAACACTGCTGAAAATCAAAATTGAATCTTATAACTCATCCAAAAGTCCATAATTAAACATAATAAAATTATAATAAATTAAATAAACATTTAATAAGTTCTTAATTAAATTATTAATGAATTTTATTTCATTATCCAGGATATTAAGTACTTTTGGAGAACCTTTTCAGACATAAGGTATGGGTTTTTTCATATCACATTTATTTTTTTGAGATATTCATTATTCACCAGTATATCTCATTTCTGCTTTATGTGTACATCTATTTAATATATCTTATCAAAAATCTATTTGTATTCATTGTATTCAATGTTTAATTTTATGATTTTTAACTTTATGGTCTATATGTTTTGATTGATTACAAAGTCATAGGGGATTCTCCCGAATCCTCTATTTTTTCATTCGGGTTACGATTTCCCTCACATTACCCTAATGTAATTATTATTATTTTATATAATTCTTATATATTCTGTATATATTTTTCAACTCTTTTATCCAGTTCATTTCATTTTTATTTGATCAGAAATACATGATTTTATAAGGTTCTATTCTCAATTCATCCCGACAAGGAAGCCCGATTTAAGGGAACTTCCCAGTTTTTTACCCATTCACAAGTGTACTCCATATCATGTATTAAGGAACAATTATTTTTAAAATATCACTCATTTTATCATGAATAAATATCATTATTCATTTCCAATTTTATATAAATATTAGTCTTTTTTTATTTTGAAGACTCCTTAGTATTTTCCCTTAAACATCACTAAAGAAACTCATTTTTAAAGTTTCTTATTTGTTATTTTACATTATTTCACATTATTTGGAATTAATTTATTCTTAATATAAAATTTTTATATCTTTCTCTTTTCATTTATAGTATATATTGGTTTCCAATGTGAATTTTATGATAAATACTAGTTATTTTTTTAGAAGAACTATTCTTTTCAACGAAAAATGGGTTTTCTCTAAAGAATTTCCCAATGAATTTTTTAGAGTACTTTCATCTATCGTTGTGATTGAAATATTTAAATTTTTTTTGGGACACTCAATTTAAATGAGCCTTTTTATTCTTAGAATGAAGAATGCATATTACTTCTTAAGTAATGGGCACTACCAGCTATATCTCCCCAGTGAAACTATAAGTCTGATGAGACAAAATTCATTCGGTGGAAAACCCTTAATTTTTGCTTCCATGAAGTTTTAAATTTTTAAGAGGATAGATCCTTACACAAATCATAAGGTATTCTACCCATATACCTCAAATTTCATGAGGATTTATCTTGATAGTAACTATATTGAGGATAGATCATGGTAGTAAATACATCCAACATTATGCATTCTATTAGTATTATTATTATAGGTGATCATTTGATATGTTAAAACATCCATAGTTAAAGTTTCATTCTCATGGAATTATTTATATGGAATTTATTTTTCATCTTTTTTTCTTGTGTTTTAGGATATTCACCTTTCCTCATTGTTGATGTTTATAATAGCATCTATTGTATTACTTACCCTTACTGAGCATCTCATCTCACCCCATTCTTATGTTATATTTCTCTATATCATCTGATGATTTATATTATGAATGAATTTATGGAATGATCTAGGAGTTTTGGATGTTTCCAATGAATATTAAACGTTATTTTTCCGTTCAATTTTTAATGTAAGACTAATGTATATACCACATCTTTTAAAACTGCTAAACTATTTAGTCATTTGTGATGTGAACAATATTTCATAGTACCAATGTAAAAATTTAAGGCACCCGATCTGGGCTACTGGGGTTTGGGTCTTGAAATTTTTTATCATATAAACTTTAATAGAAGCCTTAGAATCTGGATTTATAAAATATATATTAGAGAACACCCTATGAAAGACTTTGAGGATTATCATATAAGAACATTCAAAAAATTTGTAAGGTAAAGATAATGTGGGTATTCCTAGTAATAATTAAGATTCTGAATACAACATGTTGATGTGGTTCTAGAACATATGTTCCTATGGGTAATATCTTTGAAAAGATGTCTGGAGCCTAACTCAGTGTAACCTAGTACATGACAACGGGTTTAACTACACACTTGGTTTTACACTCCAGGGATATATTCTTAAGATATTGAAAATTTTCTTTACAGGACATTATGAATTTTTAAATGTAATAATGTCCCCAAAGAAATCATATTTATGATTATGAGATTGGCTATGCATAAATTTACAATTTATTTTAAATTTTCATATAGTTATAATATTTTGAATTTAAATTCTTAATATATTTTATAAAATCCCATTGATTCAAAATGGTGCCTAATGAAAGGAATTGAAGCTCTATCAAGATGTGTATCCCATGTAGGGATTTCCCTCATATGCAAGATAAATATGTTATAGGTAGAGCTACAACAGGTAAAAAAAGGCTTATAAATATATTGTGATTGTTTATATAGTTAATGAAAAGTAAACATACCTATATAGAGTAGACTGATTCGTAACATAGTGGAACTTTGTTAGACAACTTCATGAGACAACAACCTCCAATATTCAATGGGACTACAAATCCATTTGTACATGAATAATGTATATTTTCCTTATAAAATATATTTGATTCTATGTGAATAAATATAAGGGAGAAGGTTGTCGTGGCAGTTTATCACCTCTCCAATGATGCTTATCAATGGGGTTCATTTACTCAAAACATAATGGCGGGTTAAGAAATAGAAAACAAGGAATGGAAGGAATTCAAGGAACTTTTCTTGAAAACTATTTCCCTCGTGAAAAGAAAGAAAATATTGAGAGAAAATATCTAAGTCTGGGAAAAATGGTTGATGAAAATGTTCCTATGTATGAATAAAACCTTTCATGGTTAAATAGGCATGGTTTGGAATGCATATGTAACCTAAGGAGTAAGGTCTATCATTTGTTTTATGGGTTAAATCCACTCATATGGAGGGTACAAGTCTCCTAAATGTTTTCATCGTAAAAGATATAGTTTGATGTGATATCACGATCCATGAATAATTTATTAGTTATAATGATTTTAAAGGAATGTATGAAAATAAGAGGACATAAGATAAAATTATGGATATAGTGAATAAGGTAAAGAAGGAATTTACCACATGTGATAATTGTGGGAATAATCGCCATGGGAAGTGATTAAAAAGATTGGGTGTATTTTATAAGTGTAGTGAAAAGGGTCACCCTAGAGAAAATGAAAATAATAGAAATAAAAGGGTGATATTCAGTGTCTCTACCTTATTGAAATGGGTTAAAATGAAAATAAATATCTAAAGAATCAATGAAATATACCTCATAAGAATAAAATGAATCATGTTCAAAATTATGTTGTTACTAAATTAGAAGGTAAATATTATAGTATTTTGTTTCTTATTATGAGTATTTTTTTTTAAGAGTATTTAATCAGTAATTGTTTGGTTATAAGAATGATTAAATATACAATAATTTTACTTCAATACTTCTTATTTGTGGTATTGGAAGCATGAGATGAATACAACCTGTAATCCATGGAAGAGATTCTTTTGTATGATGATCTTTTTGAAAACACATAATTTTGGAAAGATAACACTAAATATATGACTGATGTTGAGGTAATAATAAATTAATTTTTATAGGATAATAATGGTAAACATGTAGTTTTTTAGTGAACTAATGGTTTATGTATTCCGGAATTAGTAGATATTTGGATTTAAGGACAACATAAGATTTTACACTTGGAAGAATTACTGTTTCCTAAAATTTTAAATGACATTATGGTATTAAAATAGTTCTATATAACCATAAGAGATACATTATTTGGGGAAATGTTATATTAGGTTTAGTTTTAAAAACTTAGATCCCTTTTTGTACCTTGAATTTGGAAAAATGTATTTGGGATGAATCTTAAGGATTGATTGGATTAAGATTAACATTGATAATACTAATTTAGGTTAAAGTATGATTTATTGGATACCTTATTCTTATAATTTTGGTTTTAGTAAATATTTAATTCTTAAATGATTGATTGGTGGATATTATGGTTCCTAATAGAACTTCATGAGTAAAAATTTTCATTTGATCTTTCATTTCTAAGTGTATGGGATGAAATAAACATAGATCGAAACACAAAAAAATGATTAGATTATGCTTATGATCTAGAAAGGAATAAAGTATGTTCATTTTATCAATTAATTTTATCGATATTATAAAAATCCTTAAACTCTAGGAAAAGGATTTTAGAACAAAAATGTTATCCATTTTATTTTTTATCTGAGAAATCAATCTCTTTTAATCGATCATAATTTTTACGATATCATGATGATAACCATTCTTATAAAAATATTCTATACCACTCCCAATCAGAACATGATAGTTATATTTTCTCTTATATGTCCATGTTTTCACATTCCACTAATTATTTTATACATAAAATCCATGTTTTGTGGTGACCCTCTGAATTTCTTTTCCCTCTTAATAATTGAATATTTTATTAATCCATTTTTTTGATGAGGCTTTTCCACCCAAGAATTTTCACGAATCATCCTCTAATATTAGAAGTAAAATTTCAAATTTATATTATAAAATTTATTGAAGAAAGGGATAATGAAACACCACAATATTTTAAGGTATGTCTCCTTTTAAAATTAGTTTCTTTGACAACGTAAGTTTGACACAGTACCAAGATTCAATGAACAATGATATATAATTAAATTCCATTATTTCAAAACAATTGTTATAACCAAGTAGTAAATTATAGGCAATGAATCATATCAACCAAATTAAGAAATTTATATATTATATATTTAGTCGATTTTTTTGATATTCATCCAAATGATTTTATAGGCGTAAGATAAGATTGAATCCAACATTACGCATTAAAAGTTTATATTTTTTAATGGTAGTTTTAACTCCATTTAATGGAATGCTTGTTTTAAAAATACATTTTGATAATATAAATTATTTTTAATAAAATAAACATCATTTTAAAGGTAAAATATTAACATTAACTCAAGGTTAAATTTCAGTATATTTCTAAAAATATGTATTTTTTGTTAATAATGAAAATTGTCGTCTTTTATCAAACTATCAATTTAATTATATTTAAATTCTATTTATGATTTTAATATTAAACTCATCAAATAAATTATAATGAATTAGGTATCTTATAAATGGTAATATGATATAATTATATCATAGTATATATAAATAGATGATTTAGAAATTATTAATTATGTATTGATATTTTCATAAAACCTAAATGTTTATTTCCAATATTATAATTAATATAATGTTTCAAAAGAGAATTTATGTTCATTAAATTCATTAAAAAATAAATATTTATTTTTTTATGATTATAATGTAATATAATGTGACCTTAAATAATATTTCAAAGTGTTATAAAATCAGTTATGATTTTAAAATTGGTAATTTCTATGTAAATAATTATTTTAATTAAAAATTAATTTTTTAACATTTTGACAACTATATTAAAAAAATAGAGTAAATTGTTTAATTATACATGTCAAAAAATGGTTAGGGATAATTTTTAGGATTTTTTTAAAATAGTAAAAAAAATTAGGAATAGTGAAATTCATTAATTTATGGTATATATAAATTTTAAAATAAATACACAATTCCTTGAGTCATGAATGATTTAAGAACCATTGGTTCGAAATAACATGTTCTAGTTACTATATTTAGTCATATTATTCATCCCTATTGATAGTATATATCCAAATAATAAACAAATAAATTCAATAATAATAAAAACACTCCACTCCTCCAGAATATATACAACCTCTCACCAACTATTCTACTCACACCTACAAAGCCATCAGTATTACTTATATCATTCCCATTCCACTCCCAAATATATCACCCACATTTTTTCATTTTTGTATCACCAAAATACCATTTCAATGTTCCATAAGTATGTTCTTATTTAGAATAATTCAATATGAAAATCTTTCTTCGTTCTCTTTCAATTTCATTTAATTTATTTTCTGTATTTATATCATTATCTCTTCAATAAATAAAGTCAAGGATACTACAGTATTTTATTTAAAATGTAATTTTTTTATGTTAATCAAATATCCATTATCAAACCACTTCTCCTCCCTATTCAATTCTAAAAATGAAAACATTTTCATTGATGTGTCGATTTACCGTCACCATGGACAATGCGACTTCATTTCCCATTACTGCATTCAAATATAGTTATATAAAACTAATTATGGTTAAAAAATATTATATATTATATATTTTAATATATTTAGAGGTCTAGTAATAGTCTATATAGATGATATTAATGAATAATACAATACTAGTTCATAATAATCAATAAACTAATAAAATAATCTAAATGACTTTCATTATAGGTCTATCTAATGAATCACCATCATATATAGATTATATATATAAGACAATTAAATATTAATAAATTTCATTAATAACATATACATTCAATTCTTAATATCCTTTTCGATTGTACATGACGTTTTATACATACATACAAGTGAACCAATCATAAAAACCAAGTTAATAAACACTTCGAAACGTCAAAATTGAAACTTACAACTCATTTAAAAATCCATAAATGAACTTAATAAAATTATAAAAAATTTAAATTACATGTTTAATAGGTTTTCAATTAATGTATTCATTAATATTTTCATTATACATGACATTATGTACAAGTACAGAACACTTTCTGACATAAGGTTAGAGTTTTCTCATTTCACTTTTAATTCTATGTGATATGCCTTATTCACAACCATTTATTGTGTGTGGTATATGTGTACTTAAATTTTATGGGTCAAATATATAATATCTTGTCTTAATGGTATTTAATAATTAATTTTATGATTATTAACATTATTGGGTATATGATTTTATTGATTACATATGGTAAGGGATTCTCCCTAAACAACCATTTTTTGATTCTTTTTACACATTCTATCTATTTACCCTAATGTAATTCTTCTATATATTTTTATAATTCCTCTAAATTATATATATATTTTCCAAAATCATGTAATTAGATCATTTTCACAAATTTTATGGGATATATCTGATTTTATAAGGTTCCCAACTCAATTCCTCATGATAAGCCTGTCAGATTTTATAGAACTATAATGTTTCTTACCCATTTCCATGTGTTATCCATATCATATTTCAATAAATCATTATTTTAATAAATAAATAATTTTATAATGAATAATTATCATTTTTTATTTCTGGTTTTATAAAAAAATTATGCCTTTCTCTGTTTTAATGACTACTTAGTATTTTTCCCTTAAACCGCACTAAAGTTAATTATTACAAATGTTTCTTAAATGCTCTTTTAAATAATTTACCATCATTTGGAAATTATTTATATTGTGACCCAACATTTTATATATAACATTACATTATTTTAAGCATAATTATACATCAGATTAGAAGCCAAGGATCGTTATGTATAGTGTCTTGGAAGACTGGGTACATAAAACTTAAAACATGCAGCTAAAAATTTCCTTTGTTTAATCTCTATAAAGATCTTCTAACTTCCATTGAGACCTTACATCTGTATAGGGTACCTTCGGAAACACATGAAAAATGGGATGATCTAAAAATCCAAGAAAGGGAATAAATATATGGATACCTCTAAAGCACATGAGTTAAGAGGCAAGATATAATAATAAAAAAGTATGTAACATGTGATTTAATATCATATAATCATGGGATCATATAAACCACGAATCATATAAATTTGGTAGAGTCATAAGTCATTTCTTCAGTATGGGTCAAGGCTAACCACCAATCTTGTTTCCCATTTTTGTACGGGTCAATTCTAATCACCAATACCATTTCGCATCGCATCTCATAAGACATAAATTAACCCAATTCAATGGAGCACTATATGGGTGCACCCATATCAAAATTTCCGTGAATAATCTTGCCACATAAATATTTCTTCATCATCAATAATCATATATAATCAACCATACAGAAACATAAGGATACCCACATAAATTATTAGGTACTACAACCATGACATAAATCATAACCAATGTGTGTATCATAAAAGTGTCCATGAATGAGGGGAATTATACATGGAAATTCAGTAGTAATATATCATGGTTTTCATGTAAAAAATCAGTGACAACTTGTTTGAAATGTATTTGGGATATTTTAGCATTAAAACATTTATTGCGGTTTTAAGGAAAATACTATAGATCTTTTAAAATAGAAAAGGGAAAAATATATTATATAAAACCATAATTTAACGAAAAATTTTATCATAAAAAAATAATGATTTTACAAATACAATGGTTTATTAAAACATTATATAGAGGGAACTTGATATCGGTTAAGAATTCGGGATGTCCCCTTTAATCAAGATTGCTTATCGGGGGGTATCGAGGTTGGAATCACTAAAAAAATATATTCCCAAAAGATAATAAGGGATAGATCATGTAAAAAAAAATTAATCTTATAAAAATTATGTAGAAGTTGTACATAAAAATAAAAGACAACTTCATTTGGGTAAAAATAATGATAGAGATCTCTGATGGAGTAAAGGCGGTTCAGGTAGAATTTATTACAGATTATTAGCATGGTATCGGGTGTACCAAAAAGTAATTTGTTGAGATAGAATGGGGTTTAAAATAACTTATAAATAATTATGGTAGAATGGAGAAGGTGATACATAATACCCCATCATTAGGGACCACACAGAAATTGGAATTACATAGAAGAAAATTTTGAAATAAATGTGAAATGGAGAGGATCCATTACATTAAATACATTGGTGTTCTCCACTTGTTATTAATGACCTAAATAAAATAATTTAGGATTATTAAGTCATAAGATAAGAACCTCTTTTATATGTAATTTTTTTATTATATACCTTTTTAGTTCATTTAAGATATTTTTGATTTGTTATAATGTTCACTTTCACTGTTCGGGCTCATTTGTTTGGTTGATTTTAATAACCACTTCACTTATATTTATGTTAGGATAAATATGTCAGATGAAATTGGTTGTCTAAAATTAGTGCTATAATATATTAGTAAACAAATAGTATATTACATGGTTTTAAATTTACTTTGGTTATTTATAGTGAATTCAAACTATTATATACAACTAAAGTGACAACCGTTTATGTTAATTGGTGGGTTTGATTACAAAGAACATGTTTTGATTCATAACTTAATACCAATTGAACAAAAACATTACAGAATCAAAATAGGATATATTACATATATTTAATCTAGTTAAACCATAAACAAATGGTTTCATGAACATATTTTAATATGATAATAGAAATTGAAAAACAGTTGTCCTTGAAGGTGATAAATTAGCTCATCTCAAATGATGCTTTCATTTCTTTCAAATAAAATGAGGGAAAATGATAGAATATAATGAAATATACCATCAGCATAAAAAAATTCCAATAAATTTATGTTACTTGAATTATAATACTATTTGGGTGAAGGTAGGTGATGAAAGAAGCAAAAAGAAAAGAACATAAAAGAAAACAATGAATTGGAAATAGGAATTTTCCTCTTCAATCATCCTTCATTGAGAACCTCTAAGGGGGAGAGGATTCAGTATTTTTAAGAGGATAAGGGATTTTGGATGTTTCAGAGGAGCTTGGGGGAGATTTGGGCAGAATATTGGCACGTAACAAGGCTTGAGAGAAGTGACGAGAAGATGTAAGAATGGGTGGTATATATAGTGGAGGGGAGGAGGGTTTTCATAATTTTTTAATCATTAGTTAATTATTTCATCACAAGACCATTAATAGTAAGTATTCCCTGACCAAAAACGGTAATAAATGCATGTTACATAAAACCAATTGGTCATACATCAGTATATCATCATCAATTACTCAATTAATCCATTATTTTTCATTAATTGGTAATTTTCAGATTTTGCTCTTCATAAAAAATTCTAGTATATCGGAAAAATATTCAAAATTCATTCCAACCATTTTTCAACATGTATTATCCAAAAATGAAGTCCATTTTAAAAAAATAATTTTCTAAATATTATTAATTTAATATTTAATTAAAATCATAATTTATTATTAAAATCTAGTATTAAAACATTCATTTATTTATTGTAATTTACATGTACGTCATAATTTCACATCAATATTATTTTAATACTATCAAAGGTAAGGATTCAATTCATTAGGGTATATTTCTCTTCATAAGGTTATATTACTATTCATAAGGGTAGGTGATTATTCACCAAAAATTAGGTTTTTCTTATCGAACTCCAAATAACGTACTGGTCACAACTGTGTATGTCAGATTTTTTAAATTCCAAACATAGATGTTACAAACCTACGTATAAAGGTCACTTAGAACTTAGTAGTTCATTATGTTTGTTTCATTGGATTGTATGACATACTTATCACAAGGGAGTTTTTATTGAAAAACATTGGGTTGTTACATTCTTCTCCCTTATGAAATTTCCCCATCGAAATTTTGTTTTACACCCTAAACTATAAACATGTGAGGGTACTTCTCTTTCATTGCCTCCAATGGTTCCCACATAGCTTCATCCACATTTTGGCTCCTCCGCAACACTTTGACAATGTGGGTTTTCTTTTTGTGTAGAACCTTATCTCTTCGGTCCAGAATCTTCACTGGCTTCTCCTCATAAGAGATATCATCTTCCAGGTGCACCACCTTTGAGTTCACTACATGTGAGGGATCAGGTATGTACTTCCTCAGCAGTGATATGTGAAACACATCATGAGGTCGATCAATATTTGGTGGAAGTGAAATATGATATTCCACATCCCCTAGGTGGTCAAGGATTTTGAAGGGGTTAATGTACATTGGGCGTAGATTCCTTTTCTCTAAAAACTGCTTGACTCTATTCCTCGGTGATATACGAAGGAAGACTTTTTCTCTATTGTGGAACTCCAAGTCCCTTCTAATGTTTTCACCATAGCTCTTTCAAAAACTCTGAGCAGATTATATGTTTTTCTAGATGATACAAACCTTCTCCAACATATCTTTCACAAGATTGGGTCCAAGTAACTTCAGTTCTCCAAATTCACCCCAACATATTGGAGTTCTACGTAATTTTATATATAGAGCTTCTGTCGGATCAATACGAATACTCAAGTGGAATCTATTTTTGTATGGGAACTCAACGAATGGGAGATGCTGATCCCATCCACCTTTGAATTACAGAGATTAGTCTCTTATCATATCTTCAAGAATCTGAATAGTCCTTTCAAATTGGCCATCAATTTGGGGATGATAGGCCTTGATGAAATCTAATTCAGCACTCCGAGCATGTTGAAGACTCCTCCTAAATTTATATGTGAACCTTGGATCACAATCAAATACAAATTACTATGGAACACCATGCAGTCTCACCCCATACTTCACATATATTTTTGTAAGTTGTTCCACTAAGAGTTATTCCCAAATAGCAATAAAATGGGAAGTCTGGGGGAGTCGGTCAACCCCAACCCATATAACATTATTTCACCTCGACATCTTCTGGAGACCCGTGACAAAGTCCATAGTGTCATTCTCCCATTTCCTCATCAGTATAGACAATGGTTGCATCATTTCATTGGAATTTTTTCACTCCACATTAACTTGCTGAAATAAAAAGCACCTTGATATATATTATTAAACAAAATTCTTCATGTTATCCCACTAGAAGTGTTCTCGGAGATCACAGTACCTCATATTACTCCCAGAATGTGTAGAGAATGTTGAGATGTGTGCATTGTCTAATATCTCCTTCTTTATCTTGGGTGATGAAGGCACACAAATCTGTGATCCAAACCAAATCACCCCATCATCGTTGATATGGAACTCTTGCAGCTTCCCTTACAGGGCTGAATTCACCCTCTTTTGTCACTCCCCATCATACCTTGGTTCTTCTTTAATCTTCTCTTTAATGGATGGTTTCACAATCATTTGGGTAAGGTAAGATGTATCCTCTACCCTTATGATTTCCAAATAAAACCTTTTCATATCCAATATGATAGGGACTTTCTCAATCCATAACATAGATAATGTATAAGGATCTTTTATAGTTAGAGCATCAGCTACCATGTTTTCCATTATAAGATGATATTGAATAGAGCAATCATAATCCTTGATTAGCTCTAACCATATCGAATGATACAAGAAGTGCTCCTTTTGTGTAAATATATATATTAGGATCTTGTAGACGGTGTGTATGTCACACATTTGAGCATAAATGTAGTGCATCCATATCTTCATGGAAAAAATCATGCCTTCGAACACTAGACCATGTGTCGGGTAGTTCTTCTCATGGATCTTCAACTACTGTGAGGAATATGCTATAAAATTATCATTTTTCATGAGTACACAACCCAATCATTTATTCGAAGAATCGTTGTATATCACAAAACATTCTCTACATTTCGGTAATGTGAGTATAAGTGTAGTAACCGACATTCTCTTTATCTCCTTGAAACATTCCTCACATTCTTCCATCTAGACAAAGATTACCCCCATCCAGGTCAGCTTGGTCATTGGGTTTGAAAATCCAGAAATGTTCTTAAAAAATATTTGATAATGCCCAGCTAGACCCAAAATGCTACAGATCTACATTATAGATGTTATACTGGGTGACACATCAATTACCTTCTTCGTGTAAGGGTCCCCAAGTATTCCTTTGTTGTTGATAACATGCCCTAATAATGATACTTCCCCCATACAAAACTCACATTTACTATACTGTGAATACAACTTCTCCATTCACAATGTATTTAACACAATATTCAAATTTTCCTCATGTTCCTCATTTCTCTTGGAGTATATCAAAATATCATCAATAAAGACTACCAAAAATTTGTCGAGGTAATCACTAATGACTCTATTCATTATATCCTTGAAAATTGTTGTAGAATTAGAGAGTCCGAAGGGCATCACTATAAACTCATATTGTTCATTCCTCGTTCGAAAGGCAGTCTTGGGAATATCTTCCATCCTCAACTTTAATTGGTGATATCCTGACCGATGGTACACATTAAATAAATAATTGACCCCCCAAATCTGATCGAACAAATCATATATCTGTGGTAGGGGAAACTTGTTCATTATCACGATTTTATTGATCTCTTGATAATCAATAAAATGGCACGTTGATCCATCCTTCTTCTTGAAGAAGAGGACTGGGACATTCCAAGGTGAGGAAGTTAGGCATATAAAACAATTCTCCATATTCTATTTTAACTTCTATTGCAGTTCTTCCAACTCCACGGTGGCCATTCTGTATGGTGTCTTTGATATAGAAAAGATCTAGGAATAAGTTTAATTGAGAACTGAGGCTCTCGGTCGGAAGGAAAACTCGTCAACTCCTCCAGGAATAAATCTATGTGATCCCTCATGATAGGCATGTCTTCGTGCATGATTCTCTCCTTTATATCAGTCATTTGAGCATGAAATGCTTGATCATAAGGCAACAATATCCACACATGAGATGAAGACTCCAAAGAAGACTTATTTAAATCCTTCCACTTGTAAAAAATTGGGGGATGCTTCGAGATGTGAATATTAATCACCTTTTACGGATATTAGTTGCCAGCCCTGTACAAAGAGAGCCAATCCATGCCCAAGATTGAATCTAATTCCACTAAAATAAGTTTGACGAGATTTTCTGGGTGGTTCAGTCCACAAATTCTAACCGGGGAGGAGTAAAAACCATGGATGCAATGATTTCCCCATTCACTATGCTCACAAATAACATTTCCTTTAAATTTTAAGGTGTTGTTTAAATAGTTCTACTAAAATTGCAAGATATGAAAGAATGTATAGAACATGAATCAAATAGTATGATCTCTTTTTGTGAATGAATATCTATTGTACCAGTCACCACATCAATGTCTTGCTCCACCCCAGCAATAGTGATAGACTAAGCCCTTCCTAGATGCCTTGGAGGTTGTTGTTGATTGCCTCTGACAATCCTCAGCTAGGGGAAATTGTTTTCTTAATGCCCATGCTCCGTACAGTTGTAACACTACAAAGACAGGAAGAGTGTTGACTTGATCCTTCCTTTATTCTTCAACATTAGCAGGATTTTTCATATCCCTTTTCCAGTTCGTGGCCAAATGTCCAAACAATCCACATTTGAATAAATTATTGTTTCCCTTCAGATAAAAACAAATATTCTTCTTCGCATAATTTTTTCAAGGGTAAATGTCAGGATTCCTTCCATCATGGTATTTGTTTGATGAACCTCCCATGTTGTTCTCTATTTTCCTCTTATTTTCACTTGGCCCACGATGCCACTGAGAGTCTCTAATCCCAATTTCAACATTGAGGGCACATCAGAAAATATCCTCAAAACCATCAAAGACTCGAATCTGTATCGCTTTTCTTATAGTCATATTTAGTCCGATAAATAAGCGATCCACATTGCATTCGGTGTTCATGAAAATCAAAAACCGTACATTGAAGGCCTTGTAATGTTTACTTCATAATCCCTGATGGACTCATCTTCCTTCTTCTTGAGTCCAAGGAACTCTCTTTCCATCTTGAGATGAAGAGTTAGAAGAAAATATTTGTTGAAAAACATCCCCTTGAAATCCTTCCCATCCTAGAAATAAAATTCTTCTTGAAAATATGTATTCTTGATCATTTTCCACCACTAATCTGCTTCCCCATCAAAATGATAGACTTCCAGTACAACTATCTCTTCTTTTGAGCACTAGAGGATATAGAATATCTTTTCAATGGAGTTAATCCATTGTTCTGCAAGGAGGGGATAAAAAGATCCTCTAAACCATAGAGGCATTTTCCACATGAAGCATTCTATAAAAGCTTTCTCTTTCCTTGGAGGAGGAGGGTATTCCTCACGATTCATGTTATTATTCATAACTCCAGCCAACTGACCTAGTACTGTCTTACTGTTTTGAGAACCCTCTCCCATCATATCAGGCATATCATTAAGGAAATCATCACATTTACTATAAAATTGATTTTTAGAGCATGTTATTCTCTTTCTCTCCATTAACATAGAAAAATATCGTATAATTAGAGGTCTTGAATAATTTTCTATTGGTCATAAAAAGGAAACTTTGAACATAAAAGGATGTACTTATAAATAATAAGTAAATCCTTTCTTGTGATTCAATTTTTTTAAATCTAGGTAATCCTCGATCTATTACTTGACTTATATTCTTATGGGCGTTTTGTCCCTTAATAATGGTTTGTATTATGCTCATGAATCTACCAAATCATATCCCCCAATAGTGTCACAACCAAGAGTGCGGCAATGACTGTTGTTGTGTACCATGATATCATGGGTCAAGCCCAAAACTCCCTTTTAGAGTTTTCACTCATAGGTACATCTATGCCAGAGCCTCCTCTACCTGCTAGTATCTAGACAATGAAGTATTTGTTTGACAAACCACATAATCTATAATAACCAAAATTCAGTGATATTTTATTATTAATTGTCTCATCCTTAAGGTTCTCCCTGAGGTTGTCTATTCCTAATCTCCAAAAATAACTTCACCATCCTCTGATACCAACTATAGTGACCCAATCCATTTATATACAACATTACATGATATTAAGAATAATTTTACATCTAATTACAAGCCACGGATCGTTAGGTCTATTTACATGGAAGACTAGGTACAAAAAACATTAAACATGAGGCTAAAAAAATATTTCCTTATTTAATCTTTAGAAAGAGGTCTTAAAATCCATTGAGCCATTACATCTGCATATGGTACCTTGGGGAAACATTAACAAAGGGATGTGCTAAAAATTCCAGTAAGGGAATGAACATAAGGATACATCTAATGAAAATGGGTTTTAAGGCATGAACTAATGATAACAAAGTATGGAACTTGCGAAATCATATCATAAGATAATGGGATCATATAAACATGAAATCATATAATTTTTGAAAAATCATAAGACATTTATTGAGTATGGTTCAAGTCTTATCGCCAATATCGATTCACATTTTAGAACGGGTCAAGGCTAATCGCTAATCCCATTTCACATCACATCTTTTGAGACATAACATTACCCAATGAATTGGAGAACTATCTAGGTGCTGACATCTCAACATTTTTATGAATATTATGGAAACATAAAAAATCTTCCCTCACCAATAATCATACATAATCAACTATACATAAAAATAAGGGTACCCATTGAAAGAATTAGGTACTACAACCATGACATAAATCTTAACCAATGGGAATAACATGAAAGTCTCATTGAATGGAAGTTATTATACCTCATAATTCAATAAGAATATATCATGGTACAAGATTTCAAAAATGTTTTACCTCATGTATTAAATGTATTTTGAAATTTTAGCATTAACACATTTTGTGCGGTTTTAAGGAAAATACTATAGAGCATTTAAAATAGAAATGGTTAAAATATTTTATATAAAACCAGAAGCGAACCAAGTTAGTTTTTAGAATAAAAATAATTATTTTAAATAGAAAATGGTGGTCAAAACTGAAGATATAGTGCTCACGAAATCGGGTAAGAATTGTTGAAGCTCCCTTAAAACATGATTGAATATCATGTGGTATCGAGGTGGGAATCACTAAAAACAAGTATATCCACAAAAGAGAATGAGGGATGAATCATTGAACATGAGTTTGGAACATATAAGAATTATTTATAAGTTTTAAATATAATGAAAAGAAAACTTCATATGGGTAAAAAGAATGATTGAGAAACACGAAGGGGTAAACACGGTTCTGGTAGAATTCATTACGGATTATTGGTATAGTATCAGGTGTACCTAAAAGAGATTTGTTGCGAGAGAATGGAGTTTATAATAACCTATAAATTATTATGGAAATATGGGAAGGTGGGAAATAATACCCCATCATTAGGGATAACACATAAAATGGAATAACAATGTGGATAATCATGAAATAAAAGTGAAATGGGGACTATCCCTTACCTTACATCTGGTGGTGTTATCCACATGTTATTAAATAACTGAATAATCAAATTAATCATATTAGTTCATAAGTTAAAACGATCTTATATATTTAATTAGTTTATTATGAACATTTTTAGATATTTCATGGTATTTTTTATTAGTTATAAGGTTCAATTTCATTGTTTCGTCTCATTTGTTTAATTAATTTTAATGACCGGTTCACTTATATTTATGTTTGGATGAAAAAGCAAGATGAATGTGGTTGTACAGAATTGAAGTTATATTGTATTTTTGAAGATCTAAGATATTACATGGTTTTAAATTTATCTAGTTTCTTATAGTGATGTCTAACTCTTATATAAAACCAAAGTGACAACTGTTTTTGTTAATTGGTTGGTTTGATTACAAAGAACATGTTTTGATTTATAACTTAATAAAATTTTTGAAAAAAAGATTAAGGAATCAAAATAAGATATATTACATATATATAATCTGGTTCAACCATAAAAAATGGATTCATTACTCGATTAAATGATGATAATTGAAATTGATAAATTGCTGTCCGTGAATGTGCTAAATTAGCACATCTGAAACGGTTCTTTAATTCATTTAAAATAAAGTGTAGGGAAAGGATATAAGATTATTAAATATCCCATTAGTATAAAACCATTTCAGTTCATGAATGTTACTATAGTTATCATACTATTTGAGTGAAGGGAGGTGAGGAAAGAAAATAAAGAAAATAACATAAAAGAAAAAAAGGTATTGGAAAGAGGAATTTACCGCTTGAAAATTCCTCCTTTGAGAACCTTTTAGGGGGAAAGGTAATGATATTTTGAAGAGGATATGGGATTTTGGACGTGGGGGAGGATATTGGAGAGAGATTTGGTTAGAATATTGGCATGGCATAGGGATTGAGAGGGGTGAACAGAATTGGTAAGAATTGGTGGTATTTATAGTGGAGGGGAGGACGGTTTTCAAAACAATTTAACTATTAGTTTATTATTTCATCACAATACAATGAATAGTAAATATTCCATGACCAATAGTAGTAATAAATGCATGTGAATTCGATACAATTGGGATTACATTAGCAGATCATCATCAATGACTCAATTAGTCCATTATTTAGCATTAATTATGAATTATCCGATTTTACGATTAATAAAAAAATTCCAATATTTCAGAAAAATCCAAAATATTCACTGTAACCATTTTTAAACGTGTAGAATCCAAAAATTAAGTATATTTTTTAAAAATAATTTTCTATTTATGATTAATTTAATATTTACTTAAAATCATAATTTATTATTAAAAACCAGTTTTTAAACATTCATTTACTTTTTCTAAAATACAGGTACATCATAATTTTACTAGAATATTTTTTAAATACTATAATAGGAAAGGTTGGGATTCATTCGGGTATATAATTACTCATAAGGTTATGATACTATTCATAATTTTAGGTTATTATTCACCAAAAATTATGTTTTTCTTATTGAACTCCAAATAACTTACTAGTCACAACCGTGTATGTTAGATTTTTAAAATTCTAAACACAGAAGTGACAAACCTATGCTTGAAGGACACTTGGAACATAGTAGTTCATTATATTGTGTTTTCATTGAATTTTATTACATATTTATAAGAAGGGGATATCCATTGAAAAACATTGGGTCATTAAAATTTATGCTTCAAATACAATTACTTTTCCATTATCTTTTCTTTCATGGTATATAAATGTTATCAATCAGATTTTTATATCAAATATAAGTTATTTTTCAAAAATATCTCTTCTTTTCGAAGAGAAATTTTTTCTCTATCAATGATTTCTTAAGTATTTTATTAGAGTAAATTCATATATTATTATGATTAAAATATTTCAAATTCATATGGGACACATTGATTAAAATCTATCATTTTATTCAACGTATGTGGAATGCATTTGATTTATTATGTGATGGGTGGGGCATGCTATAGCCCATCGATGTACCGGTAGGTATCATGTAATAAAATCAGTTGGATAAAACCCCTTTCACATTAGTTTCAAAGAAGTTTTAAATTATTAAGAACACTGATATTGACAAAAATCATATGGGTTTCTTCTAAAACACATAGAAATAAATGAGGATATATCTTGAAAGTAAATATCATGAGGATGGATCATGATACTACATACATCCAACATTATGCATTCAATTAGTATTATTATTCTATATAATTTTTGGATTAGTTTGATCATCCATGTTGAAATTTTCATTCTAAATTGATAATTTATAGGACATATATTATTCCTCTTTTATTCCTTCCATATTACATTCAATATTATGTTTTAATGGCATGTTTTTCTAGTAGTTCCCCTTGCCTCATTTTTTATGTTCATAATAGTTTCTGATTTATTACATACCCTTACTAAGAATTTAAGCTCTCTTTTTTCTTATGTTTTATTTTTTCCCAGGATGTAATATGTATATTATGAATGACATATAGGGATAATCTAGGATTTGTGGATGTTTCCAATTGAGTATCTAAGTTGTTTTCCTTTTAACTTGGAATATAAAATGTTTGTGTGTATAATGTTATCCTAAACTATTAAACTACTCGGTCCTTTAGGATGGATACACTTGTTAATAGTACAAATTTAATGAATTAAGGCACCTGATCCCAACTACTAAGAATAGGGTCTTTATAATTAATTTAAATAATATGAAAATTGTGTAAAAATATTTGAAATGAATACTTTTAGAAAAAAAATTCACTAAAAATCACATTCAAAAATTGTAATTTTTTAATAAAATTATCTTTAAAGGGGAAAACATTGATGTATTTTTGACCACTATAATCTTAGTAAATTAATAATAAAATAAATTCTTATTAAATTATGTATATTACACATAAGAAAAAATTATGTGTAAAGTGATTTATTCCTAATTGAATGAACTTCAGTTGGAAATTACCTAACCTCAAGCCCAGATTCATTTGGTTCGTATATATACACTCGTAGGTAATAAATGTATTTTATTTTTAAATTTTATTAAAAAAATGTTTCATGTTCATTCCATTATCATTATCCACATTATTTAATTTTATTAACATGTTTTATTTAGTCACTATAATTTTTATATTCTTGTTGGTTATTTTGGGGTTTTTTGGTTTAATGCCTCAAAAAAATGGTAAATTAAATATTGTCAAAATTATTACTCTGTCATCAAGTAAAAATTCTTAAACAAGTTATATTTATCGTATTTTTATATTATTATTTTTTTTAAAGAAAACTATGTAATGTGTTCATGAAAAATGAACTACATGTTTTTAGGGAGAATGAAATTCTATATATACATATTAAAAATGTTATCATTTTTCTAATGGGTGGAAAATAAATAATGTTGATATTAATTTTAATTTCTAGAATAATACATATTCTATACATGTCAAAAAAATTCAATAATTACCTCCTTATAATCTACCATATATGGTTGCTTTGAAAATGGGTGATACGATAATAATAAGAACATTTTCAAATGTAGAAGATATTGAAGTTATTATTTTAAATGGGTAATGAATATTTTAATATGGTATAAGTTGAATTTAAACATGAAACACTTGATTATGAATTTTTCATATTCTTTGGAATATATCCTTTGGAAAATACCTTAAACATTTTATCATTAGTCTTTTGGTGAGACCATGTCCTCTTGGATGTGGGTGTATATTCAGTTATATAATAAAATACATAGGTTTACCATGAACATTAATATTTTTGAGATAAGATTATAAGGCTTTTTATTCAGTTATATAATAAAAATTGATATAATAGTTTATTCCCTTGAAATATTTGTATTACTATAATTAACATGATTTACACATTTATCATGTGACAAATTTTTACCACAGTTACTATTCATAATGAACGAAATGATGTTGAACTCATTAACAAATTTATAATTATATATTAAAAATATTTATTTCATTTTTATAGGTTTAATTTTTAGAATATGAATAAATTAATTTTAATATAAGTTTCCAAAATGCAACCAAAAAATGTTTTTAGAGAAATGATTTTTTAATAGAAACATGAACTTATACCCCAAAATATAATGTTGATTCCAATGGAAGTATTTATATTCTTTTATAAAAAATATATATTAACATACATTTAAAACAAGTACAAAATACAATGGAACTTAATTATTACATTATTTACGGAAGAGAAATGACAATTTTGCTGAAATTAGAATTTTTCACGATTCATTAAAAAATCAATCTTTTCTGAAAAATCCAATATATTAACCCTATAATATATTTATATATTTTAAATTCCATAAATAAATATTTTTTATAAAATTAATATTATAAAATCTAGAAATTTTACTTTTATATAAAACCAAGCAATACATGGAAAAACAATTAAAATTAATAAAATTATTCATTTCTGGATTTGAAAAATATATAAAGACATTTATGATTATGAATATATAAAATTAATATTAATATATCATAATATTGGTTTAATTTTTGGATTACCTTTGTTTTTATAAACTCCCCCTTAAGAAATGGTCTCCATGTAATTTTATTCTTTTCTTATAATAGTAAAGGTATTTTCCCCTTATAGAATTTCCGGATTCACATTTTTATTCCTCAATCATGTCATTCTTCCATATAACATTTACCTATAGAATCACATTATTTATTAGTACATTATAAATTTAATTTAAAATCCATATTTACTTTTTCTCATTAGAAGGAATCTTCTCTTACTATACCTCCTTAGAGAGATACATCAGGTATGTATTTCCTTAGTAATGAAATATGAAAAAAAATCATTATCCTAAGATGAACATGGAGGTAAGGATTTCTGGAATGAAAATGATCCCAATTTTTTTATTATGTAATATGGAATAATAGTACATGAACATTAACATCCATTTATTAAAAATTTAAAAACTATGTTAAATATCGATACTTAAGAAAAACATAATATCTTTCCTCTAATCAATGATATTTTTTCAAGAGATGTGAAAAACACTTCTACCCTCTACGAGATATCCTCAAGTGTGGTTGAATAATATTTTCTTTATCTATCATTTTAACTACCTATTCTAGTCACAAAAACTTATTTTCATTAACTCCATCCCCACATTGTGATTTCTAACACTGCATTACATATAATTCCTCAAATGGTAGCATCTATATAGTACAATAAAAAATAGTATTATAAGTATAATAAAACAATGAAATATATTAACCCTAACATTCCTTTTAATCTAAAGAGAATGCTCAGAGCATATACACCACTGTCTAAATAATTAACTTTGGTTTCCTATTGGATGGAGTATGAAATCTTTTATTAAAATTCAATTTAGTACCCGAAAAAATTATAACTCATTTCTAAAAAAATTAAGTAAATCGAAGAGAACAATTAGAAATGAAAAATAGATGCATGTAATGTAATATGTATATCACATTAATATAATTCCTAGAAGGTTTTCCAAAATTAAATGCATCTTATATAGTATGAAAATTAACTAATTTAGTCAAATTATGGTCAATAAACCAAAACACATTTCTAACTTGAGAAGTCTTTAATAATCCTAATATAAGATAAATTCATATGTTTTGATATTATTATTTAGGCATTGAAAAATGATGAACAATCAACTTCAGTAGTTTTTATCAACTGTAACCATTTTAAAAATCAAAACCTTCTCGGTAAAATCATCAATATCATTTTTCATGCCAATGCAAAAATACTATTTATAATGGTATCTATACATCGTAGTACTACCAAGATGAATTCAAAATTGGATTCCATAAGCTTCAATCAATAATTCCTTTTTCACTTAAGATTAAATTGTCACACACAACCCTTTTCAAAACCATTAGACACCTTATTCATCAATATTAGGTAATTTTCATTTCCTAACCAATTATTCATTTTCTTGAAATCCATGTATTATTTATAAAATTTCTTAATTCTATATTTCAAGTGTGACTATACCTATACCTGGACCAAAAGAGAGGAACTTCATGCATGGATAATTTCTTGTTAAAAATTCAATAAATAATTAACCAAAGGATCATCTTCCAAATGTAACATGTTATATGACATATTATCTTTTTAGCATAACTAATTTTTTATTTATTTCTTTTCTAGAATGATATTGAATCATAGAATAATAATCCTTTAGTAGTTCCAATAATAATTTATACCACATGTTCAACTCTTTCTTAGTAAATATAACACTAATCATCTATGTCTTGTATATATTTCACATTATACCAAATATATAATATTCATTCAGTCATTATTTAAAAAACTACCATTAAAAGATCAATATCTTGCATAAGGAAATTCTATTACGGATTTTATATTAATGTTAAGCATAAGTAATTTTCTGATCTTCTTGTATTAATTGAAAACCAAGTTTATTCAAAAAATATTAGTATAAATGAAAATTGCATTATTTATTATTTCCATGGATAACATAGGTGAATTAACCAATATTATTTTTAATTAATAAAATCATTCATCACATTCCATTTTACTGAGTAGTTTAAATCCTTTTTCATTTAATATAGTTTCTAGGCTAGATACAAGTGACTTTTTCTTTAAAACCTTCATTATTATCCCACAATTCTAAAAAATCATTGTACCTCAAAGAAAATTGAAGGACTATTCTTTTATTTCATTACATTATTTTTAAAAGGATCAACATGTTTTCCATAATTGGAAATAATATTCATTGAGAAAATATTTTTCATCCCAAATTCACATATTTATAAATTTCAATTCAAAATAATTTATTATAATGTCTAAAAAAATCATTAGGTGATTCTGATGTTTTCATAAATTTTACAGTGAACTAAAATATCATTAATGAATCCCTGAAATGATTTATTCAATTTATCATGTAAAACATTATTCATATGATCCATAAATACATAAGGTGAATATTTTTACATATATAGCATAACCAAAAACTCATATTGATCAAACCTTATATAAGAAAATATAAATTGAATGTATTCCACCTTCACATTTATCTAGTGATAACCAAGACTACGAATAATCTTGAAAAACAATTGAGTACCCTAGTTCTTTTCAAACAACCCATTCATATGAGGGAATAAATATTTTTTTCATAATTTTAATGTTATAAAGTTCTCTATAATCAATAAAACTCATTGAATAATCCTTATCTAAAATAAACATAATAACCCTAACAATAATATATAGGGTGGTGGATAATCTAATAAAAAAAATACTATAACATATATTTTTTTAATTATTATAACTCAATTTTATCCATTCGATAAAAGGGTTTTGAAATTAGACTAGCATCCGGAACAACGTAAATAGTAAACTCAACCACTCCATCAGTAATAAAACAAATATAATCATTACAAATTTTATCTATGCACACATTCTCTAATAGTGAATCACTAATTTAAAGTGTTACTTTTTTTCCAAAAAAAATTGCTGCCTAATTTTCACTGTCGTCGTTAATCAATTTATCTTATTATTGATATGTTAAAAAAGTTAGAACTCATTATTATATATGAATTAAAAGTCACTTTGGTAATTAAATAGTACTTATTTATAATTACAAAATATCATAGGTTGATATATAAAAATCCAACCCATACTCATAAAAACATAAAACACAACAATGTGGAACGCCCCATGGATTATAAGAAATATGATTCCATAGATAATAACATGAATGTTCCTACAAGTTATTCTTTACATAATTATATATTTAATAGTTCTTAACAAAATTCATGATATCATTTCATGGGATTTTATTTCCATTCTATATTAAAATTTCCCTTAAATAATAGAATATGTGGATCTTGAATCAAATAATGTGGTGAAATAATCTAAATAAAAAAAATATACCTCTCACCACTTCATTTTATGGCTGGACATCAATAATAGTAGTAGAAAAAGTATCTCACACATATTTTTCTTTATTCTTAAAGATTTCCACATTTTTTACAAACTAAAAACATGCACCAGCATAATAACCCACCATGTAGCAACTAAAACATATAACTCTTGAATGGTTATTCATATATAATAGTAATATAGGGGAGGTTTTGGTTCTTTTTAGTACATAATATTTTATAAATTTTAGTGCTCTAGTGATTAACATAATATAATATAGTTATTGATTGATCTGTGGGGGATTTTGGTATATCAAAATGGCATTTTTTATTCACTAGGTTATATGTGTGTATAGCTTTCCATGGATGGAGATAATATGTAGGGTGGGGGCTTAAATAAGTTTTTAATATTTATAATTATCTTGACATTATTCATTTTATGAACAAATGGATTTTGGGGGTTTGAATCCATTAATTATTCTTTATGATTGTGATGATTTTGATGATGTGGCTTGTAGTTAAGGTGGTGATATATGTTGTGGAGGGGAGATTTTGTACATGGTGACACTTGAAAAAATGTGAGCCCCTAAATTTGAATCGATACAAAAATATAATATTATGGAATATATGTGTTGAGGTTTATAGAGTTTTAATATATAGAGACTATAAAAAATAACAATCCCAAGGTGTAGTTGACTACCGAACTACTATGTTCATGTATGTATGGATTTTTTTCCAAAGTTGGTGGTTTGTCCAATGGAGAGTTCATGAGGGTGGAAGCCAAATAATTTTTAGATTTTTAATGGATTGATAGTTTCCCAATAAATAAAGATTATTTTGACAGCCTTAGGGTAATTTTAGTTTAATATTATTTAAATAATCAATTAGAAGATTGAATATGGAACTATTTATGTTTTCTTATACGGAATGTGTTTTTTTTTTCTATAATACATGTAGTTGAATTACACTAGTGGCTAACCTTGGCCGATAGATAGTTTCATTTAATGTTGTATTTACATCATTAATGGATTAATAATCATTTTAAATTTACATTAACATAATATTTATAGGTTGTAACCAAAATAGTATATATATGATCACCCCTATATTATATATACTATTTTGAAATCTTTTAGATAGTGGAGGTATTTGTGTTAGGTGACCTCAGATATATATATGAGATACTTTTTAGTAGAATCATGTTTTATTATAATATTAATTTTATATATAGGATATGATATCGATTTTGGTTATATTCCTATATATAGATTTGTTTTGTGTATAGAATGAAATGAATTTGGTATACCTAATTCATGTGTTGTGGATGAGAAATGAAACTATATTATTATGGATTATATTTTTCATTAATAAAAAAGTTTAATACCTTTTATATAAGTATCATAATATACACTAATTGTTAGTCTACACCTCCTATCCTATTGATGCCATGATTCATGGGTACACTCAAACCTTTTATTTATCATGTGGAGTCCCAATAGGGTGAGGTCAAAACAATCTATTATTATATATAATTTTTTTGATGGGTTTTATATTAATCATGAGTTAGGATTTCCTAGGTGGTTCTGTAGAAATACTACAGGAACCCAAAATTTTATGTAAATAAGAGAAACCAACTTTACATTGAAGGCCACTGGTGGTCAGAGAAAAAAATCTATAAACATATGGATTAGTATTAAGAAAATTGTATACTGAATTAGGGGTACATTAATAGTAATGGATTATTTAATCGTATATTTTCTAGTCATTATGATGTGTTTTATGAGTAATAGGTAATAGTTTATGTGATGTTGAATTATGTAATAATATAGATAAATAATTCTAATATATATTATTGGTTTTAAGTTGGTTTATATTTGTAAAGTTAGTAAATTTTCGTAATGACAGTATGATGCTCTACAAAATTTGGTGAAACAAACACTTGGGGACGTACTCTAGAGGATAAACATAGAATAATTATGTTATTAAATGATATTATGGAATTAGTGTATATGTCACTGAAAAATGAAGTGTATACCTCTATTCATGAGACTAAACACTATTTGGAATATGTGGTGATGTAATACTAGTTGATGTAGATTGGTGGTGTCAATCATATTCATTTTGTGGTGAATTTTATTTGATGATCAATATATTTATGCTATATTTTGTGCTTGGGAGATCATGGTTTATTTATGTTCTCATTAATATAGTTTCATGAGATATTCATAAAAGATTTTATATAAGAGGAACTTAAAAATATTTGTTAATATAAACTGTATGGGATTTAAGAGATCTTATATTTGGTAGATTTTCTAGAATTACCAATTAGATTCATCAGTTTTGTTATTTATTTATTAATGTTAAGATGATAGAGAATTAATTATATAGATATTAGAGATTGGATATCTAGATATAGTTTTGGAACATTTTTCTCTGTACATTATAGGGACGTTATACAAGGTAAAGATTATGGGTGTTTCTTTAATATGAAAACATCATTCCATAAACGTTATTAGTGAATAAATTCTAAGAGTTTAAAAGATTTAGATGTTGTTAATTTTTAAATAATTAAAAAAGTAATTTAAATTTAAGAATCTATATCCAATGTGATCCTATTTCAAATTTATTATTATTACAAAACCCAAGCATAGAGAATATGGAATTATATATTTCAATTATATAATTAGATGGTATGTATAAAGTATAATAAATAATATTTATGATTTCTAAACTATAATTGGGTATATAGTGTGAAATTTTAAAGGACATGACATCAATTTCATCAAACTCATAATCTAAATTATACACTGAAGAAGAAGGAAGGTATCATGTTGGGTACCCCAATATATGATGGAGTATTGATAGAATATTATAAATGGTCATATTCTCTAAAATGAATGATAGTTTACTATATAATAGGTGCTAGTAGGATAATAGTTACCCATGATGGAATAGTTGGTAAGTGAAAACCATTAGAAATATTATTTTAGAGGTTTTTTGACCAGAGGTGGTTTGAGGTTTGATTTACATTTTCTTCACTCTTAAATTTATTTTAACTTATAATGGTTATTCATGTTGGTTTATTTTTATGTGAAATGATATGTGGTTATAAAATTCAGTGAATAAGATTCATAGAAAATTATAGTTTACTACTCCATTGGTAGGTGAGATAATTTTTAGGTGTGATTTTGTTATCTAGATATTGGAAGAGATCCGTTTTAAAAAATGCAGCCAATTATAGATGAAAAAATAATATTTTTTCCTAGTATAGATAATTTATAATATGTATGGTATTTTTTTATCTCTAGAACATTATACTGATTCATTCAAATTTAAATAGTTATTGTTTTGTGTTTCACTGGAAAATAGATTTCCCCATGATGTAGATATGGATTGAGAAATATATTAATAAATATCAATTTGTGAATTTAATACCTTATCAATACTATTTAGTAATATATGAAATCTATATAAGTATATAGAAATATTTTAATATTTATAGAGAGAAATTTTAAATCATATCTCTAAGGTGAGATATTAACATTAGGATTGTGTTATATCTGGGTGAATGATCTACTACTATATTAGTTTTCCACATCGAACAATTAGATATTTGGGAATAGAATAATAATAATTATGTATTATTTTATCATGTTTTTATTCAATATAGTGTATGTTAATGGATCATATATATATTATTCACAAATAATATTGACATAAGCACAATGATTTGCATATGTTACTTTTGATTTATTTAGGGGAAGAAGAATAATTTAAATTAATTGGATCATGATCTTTTTATGTAGTTGAAATGTATGAGTTAGTATTTTATGATTTCTTTATAATCTCGATATAAAATTTATATTCATAAATATATAAAATTTTAAAAAAAAATTCATTTTCATTATAAAAAATTCATCTCTTTAGTGAAACTATTTGTATTAATGAATAAATTATTTATTTCTATGGGGCTTATGAATATGGAGTTTTCTCATATATTAATGATTATTTTTATTTATATAAAATATTTCTTAGTTTATTCTATTACAGAATGATGATCATATTGAACATATCAACAATATTACGGCTTTTCTTAGGGAATATATTTTTTTTTGAATATATATAAATATCAATTTTGGAAAATTGTGGTAATTTTTCAATAGAATGTTATTCTAGGCCCCTGAGTAATAGTTTGTAAAAAAATATAAAGGAGGATTTTATGTAGAATCCATAATATAAATTTTTAAAGTGGATGCTTTTATATGATTTAATGGTTATTATTATAATCTCATATGTGGATTTACCCTATTTGAGAAATTGTTACTCAAAAAAATTAGGAAATAGATTGATTTAAATTGGAATAGTGTATCACAATGTTATTTTAATTTAGTGACTGTTTGAGTTAATTGACTATATTGGGGTGGAATTATTTATATGAATTACAATAATGAATATCATGAGTGGTTTGGATTTTTCATGGTATAAGAGTGGGAATTCATTAATTATGCTTATAGACATTTTCATCCTCCTGAGTAATATTATTCTACAAAAAATTTAAATCTTGCATCAATAATGTATATACATCTATATTAGAGGTATTAGTCTAATTATTTCATGATTATGAATTTGAAATTACATATACCACTTGGAAGGTAGTGTGGTAGTTTATGCATTTAATCATAACTAAATCTAATATACTTTTCTCTATGTCAGTAGGAAATTTAACCTGATGTGGTTTTTGGGACTCTACACATTTCTTATTAGTGGATTAAGAGGGAATCAGGTAAACATTAGAAAATAATGGAATTTTATTTAGTATAAAACATGGAAGAGTCTCTTTTTGGAGACCATGGGGTGGTTTTTTAGAGGTATCATATTTTTATGCCTGATATGTTTAATGGTTAGATTAAGGATAATTTCATGTGTTTCTCAATGATAGGTCATATATTCCATAATTTATAAATGAGGCCGTTTTGTGTGAAATTTACAGTACATCAATGGTAGTTCATTATTCTATTAAAAATATGTATCATGTTTCCAAGATAAATTTTTCCAATCCTTGGACAAAGATATTAGTGGTAAATTTTATATCTATATGTCTTTGGTTCCAACATGTGAATTCCATAAGATATAATAAAAAAGGATTTTTGTATCACCTTTAGATGTTTTTATATCAAAATAAATTGATATTTTAATGTTTTTTTACAATGTTACAAAATATACATCAAAAATTAGATTTTATGTTAAACATTTTAAATAGATTAAAAAATATATACATTTATTACCAATTTTGGATGTTAGTGTATAGTTGAACAAAAAAGTATATGATAAAAGTTTGAAAGAATCAACTAGTTATAAAAATTCAATTTTTAAATGATGTTATTAACTATCCATAATGTATCTGTAAAGTAATAAATTTTTTTTTACCAAGTCGAACCTTTTCACTTCATTTGATGGCTATAATTTTGGAAAAATAAATTAGATAATTCTAATAATATATATTATTTTTTGAAAGATAAATATATATTTTTAAGGATTGTATCATTTTCATAGGGTATATTTTGAAAATAATAGCAGTTTTCATTCTTCAAATGGTACAGAACCATATAGAGATTTTCATAGTTTGCAATGTTTTTTAAAATAATATTGGTTCAAGGTTATTGATTTGGATATAATTGGGTTAAATATGGACTAATATGTGATAGATCATGTGTATGATATTTGAGATTACAAGAGTATATCTCATAGATAATATAAATGAAATGAAAATTTGATAATGAGGCAAATGGACCTTTTTTAATAATTTTTATTTATAAGATCATTATATGCATGGATAAAAATAATATAGAAAGATATGTAAGTTTTAATCTCCGTTTAATAGGAATTTTTTGATTTAAAATAAATTTCTAAAGGTTTCATATCAATTATAACTACCTACATTGTGAAATATGATTCATTATGTGTTTCATGTGTCCAAAATTTAGATGTAATATCATGATCCTTCTAATTTTATTGACTTGGGTGATAAAAATATTAATGAGGGTATAATGTTTCTATAAATATACCTTTTATTGAGTATCTATTGAAAATTAAGGATTATATATAGAATTTAATATACAGAATTGTTATTCCCTTAATACCAGTTCTATAGAAACACGGAAGTGTATGTAAAATAAATTCAAAAAGAATATTACCTAAAAAAATAAAATCCTAAATTTTCATTAATTTTTTATTTTATTATTTTATATAATTTTATTTCAATGATAAAATTTTATGTTTTTGAAATATTGATAACTTATTTTCCTCTTTATGACTATGGTAGAATATTGTAATACCCTTTGGGAACCGACCAATGGGAAATTCAAGATTTAATTCAAATTCTCAATTAATAGGGGGACAATTTTATAGCATTACAAATAATGGAGTTATTAAGACTTAATATCATCAATATAAATATATTTGAAACATAATGGGGTATGATGGTGGTTAATAGCAATGAAAGGATATTAAAAGTATGTTATGATGGTAATCCCTTAGTCTACTTCCACTGGACAGCCTCTAGTAGCCCCCGGCCTAACTACTGGGGCTCCTAGTGTCCTCAGTTCCATTAGAGGTTTAAACATGTAGTCGGTGACCCATTATCATCTAGAAAGTTGGGTATTTAGGTGGAATAATAATTACCCCCTTTAATTTTTAAAAGGTTAATCCCTCCCACTTCCACTTTACATTCATAGACCATGGGTAAAATAACATCCTCCCACCCACAAACCTTCATGTCCTTGGGTTGTTTCTCAATTTTTACTAAAACATTTATGGTGTGATATATTCATTATCCATATGCAATTCATCCCCCTTCTTTTAATTTATGTTCATTAATATCTATCTGGTGATTTTATGTATATTCCATGGAATTCTAGTGAAATTAGAAGAGTGTGACAGGGAATTGGTTTTTCAAATGATGGGGATTTACTAAGCGGCCTTCAAGATACTATTGTTTTTTTTATTCAATTGTGGTTCATTTTCTAGTGAGTCTTTTATTTTTTATGAATATTTTAGTTCAATTAAAAAAAATTAAATTTAAATGTTTAATTAAATAAAATTTGATTATATTTAATTAATATGAGTATTTTGTCATTAGATACAGCCTCACATGGGTTGGTGATGGCTAGATAATCTACGGTGAGATTTTATGATGCTGGCTAGTAAGTTGATAGGCTTTTTAAAAATGTAAGGGTATATTCAATAAGGTAGGTGGTCTATGTACATACCCTTTGACATTTATTCTTTTTTATGTATATATATCTATAGGATCTTTGTTTATTTTTATACCCTTTAAATTAATTAATTATATTCTTAAATAAAATTAATACTTTTAATTTAAAACAAATTAAATGAATGACTAAAACAAATTAACTTTTCAACTTTCGGTTTAATGCACTGTGTAGACCACAACCTTCTATGATGGTAGTGGCTGTAATTTAAAAATGGTAATTTATAACACAAGGACCACTTGGAGGTGTGTTGGTTAAAATGAAATGATTATATTATAGTGTCCCTTAGCTTACATACAAATAGTAACCTCACTATACAGTTTTATTGCGACATAAAGTGAATGTCCTAATATTTGTCCATGTGTGAGCCCTAGGAAAATCATAAATCCATTATGTTGGGTGAGTTGATTATGGTTATGGTTATCATTACCGTTGAGACATTTTTAGCCATAGTGGAGAGACCTTATGAATTTTGGAATCAGGTTCAGTGAGTGGACAACCAAGGTATATCAATGACATAGTGATCATCCATTTTTCGTGTCCTATGTATGTGATTCTTGTGGGTCGTATCCTTTGGGATCATAAATATGTGAAATAATTAATCCCTTTGTTGAGGAATATGATACCCCCATAATGGTGGGTTTTGACCCTAGTGTGATTTATTGTAAAGGAAACACTATATAGGCGTCCTTTCATATTTGATGGTATATGTAACCTTAGAAGGTACCTCAATGACAGACCAACCCTAAGTAGGTGAGTACTATATTTTGTAGATAATGTATCATGTTTTACATTATAACATATACAAAACATGTAATCCCATGGTGTTATGAAGAGTAGTTATGTGGTTTGAAATTCTTCAAATCCTTTATTTTTATTTATACCTTCATGTATTTATTATTTTCTATAGCAATAGATTCTAAAACAGGCTTACAAAGAACTAGCATATGAGCCTAATTCAATGTTAAAGTGATTCCAAGATGGAGATAAGTGCTTCTTATGATTAAAAGTTTGATCCACATATAATACTAGTGTGATGTGACTGATGAGATAATGTCACCAAGTATTCCTTTTTGTGCATCTTTGGATTTGACTTTTAATCCATTTAAGAATTCATGAGACACTAGGATTCGACCATTTGTTTATATGGGATGTTGTGTAAACCAAGGGTCCCTTAGATTTTAATCATTTCTATAATCTATGTGTTAAATCAAAAGTATTTTGATCACTATTATTATTCTAAGATTACTAGATCACCCCAAATATCCGTCCCAAAAGTCCTGATGACATTACATGTACCTGAGGTGGATGCATTAGATTTGTGGAATCTATCTCATTGGAAGGGTGGTAAGGAGATTATTTTTATGATATGGTTTTTTGGGATCCATGGGAATCAAATTCAATCCATTCATTATATTTTCGGTTTGTAGAGATACCAATGATTCTTAATATCTAGCTAATGAGACATTCATGATGAGTTTTTGGTCGTTTGAACCTATGTTTTGAAGATACCTTGGTTACCCTATAGGATCTGGTATTTTTATTGGGGAATGTTCATCACGATGTTCTAATAGAAAATTCAAATTTAGATGGAGTAGGTCTAGTCGATATGGTTCATAGAAGTATGGATAGAAAATAGTATGGTATTGGGTACATGGAATGACATGGTCCATGTGACGTTCTCAGAAAAATTCTATCATCAATTCAGAGCATGAATTATTAGTTGATTGTTTATTGTTTTCTAGTATATTAATTTTTTACCACGTCACATTAAAATATTGCTAAATTAAAATTATTGTACAAGACAACATTGGTGGTTCGCTACTGATTTATGTACTTGCAAGAAAGGTATGCCACCACTACACTTAGGTAACTGATTGGACCTCACTGGTTATAGGTTCTGGTTGGTTCAATGTATGAGATATCATTATTTAGGTGGAGTATCATGTGTGTGACTATGATATTTTAGATGTGTCCAAGAGTAGTGAGCATGACCTTATGGGTATTTTATTTCAGTATGTACATTTTATATATAACTAAATTAGTGTATGATTTGTCATGTATTCTTGTTTTCTAACCTTTCAATGTGAGTTTAGTATTCAGTATAATTCATTTTTTATTATTAGACATTATTTTTTTTATAAACACTGTAATTTGAATGATACATTGTTATTTTCTATGATTTTACACACATATATTGGGGTGTAAACATACCATCGATCATCCTTTGACCATTTATGCCTGAAATAATCCTCTGGTATACAACAAGGTACAACATAGGTTTTTTAGAAATCCATATTAGTGAATTGGTTCAAGTTGACATGAGATCAGGACATTAAAAATATTTTTTAGAATGAAATCTTTTTACAAATATATGAATTATATAGTTTGTGAAATTAAATGGATTTAACTTTATAAAATATTGAGGATGTTTTCCAAGAATGATAAAATTATAATTATTCAGGAAAAAAATGAAATTTTTTAGTGTATTGTTGTACTTGATAAGTGATTATTATGCCTGGGTGGATTTTTAGAAGGTTGTAATATATATTAATAGTCTGGTGTTAGAGGAATTAAATTAATTTATTCGCTCATTCATGCATTTATATTAATAAATTACATTAATAATATAAATAATTTGATTATTTTTGAATATTTTTACATGGATTTTTTAGATAATAAGGAAGGATGGATATATTATTAGCCTAGAAAATTCTAAATAAGTCCATTCAGAAAATGTACAAGTGTTTTTGTACTAATAATTTCAATGAAGGTTATATATATTTTTTATAAATTGTTTCATTATGTTTTAAATGTTAATAAACCATTGATTGTAGAACCTTTATAGTTATATCATTACACTTGGAATATATTCTCTCATTTTTTATTTACACATCATAGAGTTCCCCTATGAATACATGTTTCACAGTGTTAGACCCTCTTGAGGATAATGTTTTATTTTCTGTAAATACATGTTATGTATGTCAACTGATATGGATCATATTCATGAAACATGACATGTGTTTGAGCTATGGAAATGATCTCTATAATATTTTGGATATAGTTTTATGTGAAAATACTATATAGATCTTTGACAAATGGAGGATATAATTTTGGAAGATATCATGAATAAAGGATGAATTAAATAAAACAATATAGAATCCAACAATGTTGCATTAATCTTGAAGGACACTGTGAAGATTCTATTGATAATGACTTGAATTGATTGAGTAGTTTTTTGTTTCATCAAAGAAGCATGGGATTCATTCAAAGAATGTCTACAATATGTAGCTAAAACTAAGAAAATAAAAAATTCCTTAAATGCATGCCTTTGATCTAGATTATAAGGCTTTATCTTAAGTATAGTTGTTTCATCATATTTTATTGGAATTATGATCGAAATAATTTAAAATTATCTTACGGACTTGATCTAAGGAAAGAAATTTATAGATGTATTATCATAAATCATTATGATGGATCATAGGACTTCATAATTTATTATGTTCCATCATATATATTATAATTTTTTTATAATACTTAAAACTATTGTGTATCATTGAAAATATTCATGAGGATGAAAATTAATGTTACTATATTTAATTTTTGGAAGTATGAAATCATATTTATTTTTCCTTTTTTTTATATTCTTCATGGATTAAATATCATGATCAAATACAAGATCATGATTATATGAGATAATATATGAACCATCCAATTGAAAAGAATCTGGTGTTGAGTAATCCATATTGTATGTTATTGAAGCCATGTCACCAGGATTTCATAGAAGTATCAATTAAACATAAAAATTTAAAAGGAATATGTTTTTTGGAATCTTAATATTTTGGAGAGTATCCTGATAATTAAAATATCAGATGAAAAATGAAGTTGAGTCAACAACCAAAATTTTTTGATGAATTTAACTAAATCCTTGACTCAAATATTATGAGATTAAAAGACTCATTCATATCCACTAAGAGTCACCAAAATTTTAGTAATAGAATATGAAAACTATATTCATTAAAATATTTCTTGAAGAAAAATATATAGAAATGAAGAAAATTAATATTTTTTAATATTTTATGTTAAAAGAACTATGGTTCAGTCATCTCAATTTAGGATGTATAATACGGAATAGTTGTGGGAGATTACTTTTTATAGAATAGAAATAAGATAATCATCTGGAGTATGTATGGATTCTCATACTTTTACAAGTGATCTTTTTTAAGAAGTTGTTGTTATTCATATTCTTATAAGATTATAACTTGTTGATTCCTACAGTTGTATGATTTCATGGTTATACCCTTTATTGAGATTCTTTTGATAATAAGAGGGTGACTATGCATGTGGGATGAAAACCACATGTCACTAGTGATGTTTTCATCCAAAATGAGTTCAACCTAATTAAAAACATGTTTTTACTTTTTTTTATACATTATTGGGTATCTTGGGGGAGACATTCTAAAAACAATTGAGAGAGTAATTATGTTGAAATTTATATAATCATTCATTGTCTCCACCCCCTCCCCCTCCCCTAGTGTATATCGACCTTCATTTAATCCAAAAATGTGTATCATTGTTTAAGACTTATCTAATTTTCTCTTATGTACTTTATATATATCTTCAAAATTCTATTAATATTAAAGGAATCCGAATATTTTATAGAAATTGTTTTCTCATTTGGAAATATATAAAAGTTCCTGATAATGTTTCCCAAGAGTATGATGTTTATCATTCCATTCAATATATATTCACTATAACAGATGAAAATATATTGTTGTAACTAACTAATCAAACAAACATTCAAAATGATGAGAATGATAGGGATTATATATAATATTTATATGTATAAAAATATCTTTAAGAGTTCATTATTTTCTCGAGTGTTAATGTGATTTCAGATAATATTCAAGTAATTTATAATGTAAAATGATAAAATAAAAAAACTACAAATTAGTTGAAAACATTTCAAAGAAGTCAAAATACCAAAAAAATAATATTTTTATGAATTATTTAATAGGGTAAATCTAAAGTGAGAACAATTTTTGGGTTCATAGAAACTCATTATGTCTAAATAGGTTTTATAATGTTGATAATAGTCCTACCAATAAATTTGATGCTAATAACTTTTCACTTGAAGATAGGTTTCATAATAACATTACCATTGATGAAATTCATATCAATAATAACAATTATGAAACGGTAATTGGAAATAGTATTTAGGGAAATAATAGTTAACAAAAGGTAAAAAAATATATCTTTAGAAGGTATATTAATTGAATATAAGTATGTCTAATCTAATAAATAATAGAATGTGGAAGATTGTACTAGGACTCTTTTACACCTATTATGAAACTAAATAATAGGCTTATGAAGAAAATTTTAAAGACAACATCCATTCAATTTTTTTTAGAAATGGTATTTTTTTCCATTGCTTTTCCAACTATGCTATGAAAATTGAATATAATGATAATGAAGATGTTACCAAGATAACCATAAATTTGGAATATTATTTAAAATCTTATTCAGGGAGAATGAAAATGTTCCCACCAATTTTATATTGATGTAACTTGATAAAATTTGGAGAAGGTGTTTAAAATAGTGAAGATAATGGTTATGAATAAGAAGAATCTAAATAAGTCTCCCAAAGAGTGTTCATCGTATAAGAATGAGATGATGTAGCATGCCCAAACTTCTAAAAAGGCAAATTTTATTTGATAGCGTGTCTGACACATGACACCAAATTTAGAAGTGAGAGTAACCTCTCAAGGCATTATTTTATAATAAATATTTTAAATAAATTTTAAATATTCTATAACATTAAATGAATGCAATACCGATTTACCTTACATCACACATAACAAACAATTTCCTTGATAGCTTCCATTGTAGTAAGACTGAGTTTTATTAAAAAATAATGTGTTATTAAAATTTATTATTTAATATAAAAAAATATAACCTAGAAATTAAAATGGAGGTTATGAATAGTATTAACTAAATTATGATAATATATATCATATATCCAATCAAATGATTTTATATTGATCCAATATATTTTACAGTCATAAGATAATTACAAACCCAATTTTACCCATAAAAACCTATATGTTTTAAAGGAAATTTTTCCAATTGTTAATGAAAAACCTATTATAAATTCCATTTATGGAAAATTTATACATTTAATATGAAAATTTAATGGTCATTTTTTAAATCCATAAATCACAATTATTGTGGGGTTAATTTTTGGTATTTTTACGTAAAGATTAATTTTTTTTAATGAATAGTGATTAACAGTAAATTTTAAGTCAAAACACCTTTTTCATAAATATTATTTGAAAGGTAAAATTATAATTATAATTGGTTATAAAGATTAATTATATCAATTATACATAAATTAATCTAATTTATGTCATTATAATCAATTTCACATTGAAATTAGATTTAATAACTTAGCAAAATTTTAAACATTTAATGTTTAAAACCCCACATTCTCATTCTCACCATGGGATTAATTTTAAATTAATTTCTAAAATTTATATTATTGGAATTTTTAAAAGTTGATTCAATATTTTTAACAATCATAATTTATAATTTATAAATACATATTCTCAGTTTTTGACTAAATATTTTAGTGAAATTAATTGAAACTAATTACAGCAATTAAGAGAAAAAATAGATTAAAAAGGAACTAAACCTCAATCACAAAGGCCAAGATGACCTATAAACATTTCCAAAATAAATATTATGTTAACATTTATACACTATACTCCCTTTTATTTTATTTAATTTATTATTGGATCCACTTGACAATTGAAAACACATGGGTGGAATTCCCTTTTAAAAAATTTACAAGAATGAAAATCCTCCATTATAAAATGGCAGTCTTCTTTTAATAATATTCACACCTATAGTATCATTTTATCTTCCAAAAACTGATAATATAATCACAAACATCCCACTCATCATCCTAACAGACACACTTCGGTTGTGAGGAAAACCAAATTAGTATTTTGGTATAAACCAGGAGTTACCCAAATAAGAAGTAACATTCTTCTATGATCAAGTTTGTTTCTTTAAATTCTCCACCACTTAAATTACTTTCATATAAGGATTAAATAATAACATCAGTATATTAAGTTTAATTATAATTTTTTATTCTAATATTAAATCCTATGATTTCACACACATCTATTAAAATGGGATACAAAATCATCATTCGTGTGTACGGTGGACTACCGCCTTGTGAACCGATGTGATACGTTATTCCATTTACCACTTTTCAAAGTACAGGATATTGAGGTATTTATAATTTATATATAATATATATGAAATTTATTATGTATTTATTATTATTTAATTTTCATATAAATCAAACCTTCATTATTCTCATTTTGAGGGAATTTGATAACATCATTTGTTGAAGTGACGATACCGCCTTCTCAAATTGATGTCACTTCTTCACACTATACATGAAATGAATTAAGGTTGACTTTAAAAAAAATATGTGAAATATAATTATTTAATTTTATAATTTTATTATAATATACATACATATCAATTACTTTTTATAATTTTAAAAATGAATAAGAAATGGAAGTAGTGCTCATGCGTATGTATGGTCTACCATCTCCATTAACGGTGAATTTCGATTAATATCCCAAAATATATTGGATTATTATAAATAAATATATTCTAGATATATATGATAATTAAATCATGTTTTATGTTATAGATTTTATTATATCATGATCTATGTAATAAGAAGAAAAAAAATAAGTCAAAACATAATAGAAAAAATAGGCGATTACCACTTTTAATAGTAAAAATAATGAAATATAGGAAACAAATGTGTAATTAAATATTTGAAGAAGATAATTTATGATATTTAAAAAAAATATTTTTTATAAGTTATTAACAATTTATAAAATCTTATACTTTAGGTTAATGGAAGTTCACTACAAAGGAAACCAAAGGTAATTGATTCTTATCTGAACTTTTTTTCCCATGAGTCATACTCCACTTTCACCACTTATTTACCTTGGGATGTTTATATAATTACCGTATTTTATTTTATATCATTGATTAGTGTAGATTCAGGGTTTTTAGAGATTAATTAGGTTTTACTTCTTTCATGGGGATTATGATTTTAAAGTTACCAAGGGGTATGCTACTTCATCTCAATTTCCATTCTTTGAGGCATAAATTATTATTGTGCACCTAATTTCATACATATGGTGTAAATAATACGAATTTGATATATAATAATATTAATACATTATTATTCATGGTATAATTAGTTTCAATTTAAATTATTTCATTTAATGGTATTTTAATATAAAATTACCAAGTAGTAAAGAAATTTCAAAATCCCAGTCATTTTCATTGCATTATATTACTTTCTTATTGTCTTTATAATTATATGATTATTTGTACAATGTATATGCATATATATATATATATTTATGTGTTTACACTTATTATATTTTTATTTATCGTTGATACACATACATAATTCATTTATTAGTTATCACATAAACCATATTACAATTTTAATAATTTATTTCACAATGTCATTCTAACGAGGATTGTTTATTCATGAAATTACATTGAAAGAATTTATAAGATAATTGTTCAATTATCCATTAATTTTCTTATCCTTAGTTTATTTATTAACTTTTCATGTAATACTAACATTATTATACTCTATGGTACACAAAACGTTTCAAAAACAATTTATGAAAACAGAACATCATTTCAATTTTTAGTAATACAGAATATTTTCTTATCAAAAATGTATTTATAAAATTTAAAAATTTATTTTAAAATATACAATATGATTTTTGAAATAAATTTTTACCCATTTACTCTTTTATAGAAATTTTCAAATTATCATAATTATAAATTTTTAATTAATTCACTTTTCTAACCTTTTACCTTGTAAAGGGAATCAACTTTTAACCTTGTACCACTAGTACTTAATTATATATTTTCATTTCATTGAATATTACTTTGAAACTTGAAAATGATAGTATTTAAAGATTTTTTGTAAAAGTTATATATAAATAAAAGGATTACAATTTTTTTTCAAAATAAAAAGGTTATTTTCGTCAAAAATATTTTGAAAATATATTTTTATAGTATTTATATTCATCAATGACAATAAACCTTTATTTTTATCATCACATGGTATATTTTGTATTGATACCATCCTTATTCTTCCTCGGATGGTTTATGATTTCTTTGATCAAGGAAAGTATTGAAATTAACTACCTTGATTCATTTAATGACACATGAAATATTCAACATCTAGTTATCATTAAACATTGAAATTCCCATTAATTAACATATTATTTGTCACAAGTATAGTTATTTCTTAAATTGTATTAAATTTTCATAAACGGTGTTTGCTGTGATAGTTATATTACTATCTAGTGAAATAATTATAAATTTTTATTCTTTATTCAATACAGAAATTATATAAGGCCTGTTATTTATTAACTAAATTTGTTACTCAATGCGAGGAAAACTTTATACAAGTAGTTGTGGCTAAAGCCCAGTATTTTTATAGACACTTGATGCATCGACAGGTTCTCATGAGAAAAATTATTTTTCCAAATTAAATGTGTTTTACATGTAGTTTTAAACGATATTTTGAAATGTATGGACGATATAGGTTTTCATTTTCCTCCATAATAACATCAAATAATTATTCATTTTGATTATTTTGATTTATTATTTTTTATCCATGATATGTTCAATTTGGAAAATGTATATGGATGAATTTCATTCACAGTTGATTGAATAACTGTCATGTGTTTTCAATTTCTCACCTTCTACATTTTATATGCCATATCCATTTATTTATATTGCATGTGTGTTCTTTTGTTACCTTTCCTTTTTTATTATTCTCACAGATTAATTATTACATTTGTTGTACATAACCTTATTGAGATTTGAGATTAGTCTTAATTTGTTTTCTTACCTCAGGATTCCCAAAAGTATACTAAGAAAGATATAAAAGGATACACAAATGGGAAAAACATTATCCTAAAAATAAAAAATATTATTTCCTTTCTTTTTTATTCATTTGTAATAAAAGACTCATTTATGTATCTAGTTTACCAATAATACTAAATAGTTCAGTCTGTTTTGATATGATTTACATGTATCTTAATCCGATGTAATTGTAGCATTGAACCATCTCTATGATTTCCAGGGATGTCTCTCTATGATTTTTCTCATTGAAAGTTTAGTATAAAACATGTGAACTAGAGTTTATAAAACTTTGATTAGTGAATATATCATTAAGACAACCATTGAGGATTAGTATTGAATACCATATTTCAGCATTAACTTAAGAGTTATGGATACTATTATAGGATTATGAGATTAAGATTTATAATATAATTATTATATTAAACATCACTTTTGAGGTTTTATATTATGGAATCCAATTAAGAATAAAGATATTTTGGAAGAAATTTCGAGAAACATAACTCAGTAGTTTATTACATGTTTTACTATAAAAGTTATTTGACAAATAATAACTTTAAATTTTAGAGAATTGTTATTAAACGTATTAATACCCTTTAGTGAAATAATATTACTAAATGACATTGTAATAATAGTCAAATTAGATTATTATTATTTAACAAAATAAATGTTATATTAAAACCATATTAAAAAGGTTATTACATTATTAAATTTAAAGGATATTCATCATATTTATTTTTGAAATTATATTAATATGATTTTAGAAAAAGAAAACATATATTTCTGGTGACATCTTATCATGTTTGTAAATCCCACGAGACATAAACCCATGACCAATGGATGGTATGGGTTTATTTACAACCACCAACCTAGAATTGTCATTAAAATTTCATTATTTTTAGTCATAAATATCGATGAATAAATATTAATTATTCACTTATTGTGTTACATTATTGGATTATTGATTAATGTATTAACCATATTGGGTTTGGATTATATTTAGATAAAATGGAAATAAATACCACTCTTTTTTGAACTTTATGATCCATTAAATTTCTATTTTAGTGCATTAAACATCAAAGTTATTTTTTTATATACATTTATTGTTATAATTGAAATTTATCAATGAAAAAAATGATTGAAATTATTTTTATATAAATTTGTAATGTATATTTTCTTATAATCATAGGATGTATAATAATTACTCATTTTTGGGACCACGTTGTCTATAAAGATTGTATTTATTGACAAAAATGGTCAATTCATGTCAAAATGAAGAATTATAAAAAGATTGACTCAAAAGCTGATAGATATTGGATGAAATGAGGATTCCTGAAGAATTTGTATTCAATCATAACATTGGATGTCATTCTTCGGAAATTCTCCATGAAGTAAAATTAGATGATTTATGAACTAATAAAAAAGATAAAAGAACATGGGTCAAAGTTGGTACATTGTTTAGAAAAATACGGAATGGTGAATTATCATCCATCTAAGGATGACTGAAAAAGAAATTGTGGAAAGTGAATTTCTATATGTGATCATGAAATCCTAATGAATTATGTGATTTTCAAAAGGAGGGTATGAAGAGAAGAGTGTGCATTTGGATGGGTTGGTAACACATCATAGATGCACTCATATTTATAAATTAAGAACACCCTAACCAAGGGAAAAAAATCATAGATAGGTGGTCATGCATGGTATTGACATTCGAAATGACCTTGCATGATATTGGAGTTGAGGTGATACCAATCATATTTAGTTAATATTGGAATGAAAAATGATTCTGCATGATTGGGAAGTTAGTATAATTTCCTCAGCAAACCATTTGATGATTTTTATATTCATATTTCACAATGATCATAAGTTGGTTAGAGAACTTTTGATTCAATAATTATGAAGGAAAGGGGAAGAAAACATATGGTCAATCAGTAAGGTTGGTCTTGAGGAAGTAGGTGTCTAAGATGGTGTAGTTTTGATGGGTATTTCAAATTTTTTGTGTCCAAAATTTATAGTTGGGATAGCATGGTGGAATGTGGAATTCCATGAAAATCTCATTAAAATATTTCAATGTAATGAATTCAGGGAATATAGATTTCAAGAAGTATATTGTGTGAATACTTAAAAAATGCAGATGGTGTTATTCATGATTGTGATGAGCTCTGCGAATGGCCGATGAAATGTGTATTGTAGGTTAAAATTGTGGTGGTGAAGGCGAAGAGAATTGAGGCAACGCTATAGAAGGAAATCATTGCGGTGGTGCAAAGGATTTGATGGAATGTTTCGTGATTATGATGAGTTTTGAGAATCTAGAAAATATCCATAGTGCTTTGCAAAATAGAGCGAATTCCTGCAGAAAATTTGAAGCTCTGCGATTTGGTGCTAACGTGCTATTGAACTAGATGGAAGGTTCTAGATTCGGTGGGAAATACCTATAAATAGGTCCCTACCCCATTGAGAAAATTAGAGAGAATTAATTAGAATTTTAGAGATCATTAATTGAAAATAAGCTTCATGATGTAAGTTCGTCGATGAAGGAAATATGCTTCATGATGATAGGATGTTCCAAAAAGGCTCAGTGAGCTTAGGATATATGTGATATTTGTGAAGGCTATTTTCTTTGCAGTGATTGTGGGTTCCACAAAGAAATACAAGATCTGTAAGGCTAGATCTATGCAATGTAGCAAGCTCTACGAAGTATTAAGATTGGTGAAGTAGTGAGCTCTTTGAAGTTGTGAGCTCTACAAAGTAGTGTGCTCTGTGAAGGAGCTTTGCAAAAAAAATTGAAAACATTAATTTTGAATACCTCTTGTAGGTGACCAGGTGCTTTGAAAGACACTACAACACTATTCCATATCAATGTGTGTCCAATATGAATCATGTTTTCCCACGTAGAGACAGTTTATTAATTAGGGAAGAATGTATGTAGTGATTCCAAGTGAAATGTTTCATAGTTTTTGAATAATAACATTGGTATATGTGATTCTAGAAAAATAAAGATAAAGGTTAGTGCATTCAAATATTGCACTAAAGGAGGACAAGAAAGAAGAAGTGTAGTGCAATTGGTTTTTCACTTAAAAGAATTAAGAGAATTACTTTCCTACTGCTTGGTATGTAATCTAGGGAAGGGATCTAAAATAAATTAAGAGAAAACCCTACCTTTTAAATAAGGAAAAAGACTGTCACATTAAAAAGTATAAAGAACCAGAAATATGCTACAAGTGGGAAGATATTATATCCTTCCCCCCTCTATGTGTAGGTATCCACACTGACTAGTGGGTTTTTTTCATTGTTAACCACTTTCAATGCATATCACATTATAGTGTGTAATCCATACCCTGGTCATAACCATACATGGAAAGACCTATCTAACCACATTAGGGATTGAACCAAGTAGTAATATCTTGTGCATATTTTTACAACTTTCTATTATTATACGTGATAGGGAAAAGAGAATAATAGAATTAAGATCCTAATTCGTCATGAAGTACATGGATAAATAGTCTGAATTAGATTAAAAAGTCCATAACAATAATTCACCACCCCCCCACCATCAGTGTTATGTATATACCAAACTGGTCCTCTCACTCAACATAAGAAAAATGATCAAAATTGTTTTCCCTAATACAATAATTTTCTTCAAACTTTTGGTCTCCTAAATCATCACAGATTAATGAATTTTAGGCCCTATACATTACATTTATCATTCACTTGTTTTTGATTGATGAGATAAATCAATCCTTATAAATATTTTTTCTTTTCATCAATGTCCATATGTTGACTTTTCACTAATGTTTTTTTATAAAATCCAAGTTATATGTTAGTCAATATGACATTTGTACACCCATTATCTCTTTTATAGAGGATGTTTTAAAAACCCTTCCCATGATTTGAGATTTCAACCTAGGAAATATCAAAAAATATTTTTCTTATATCATTATTAAATTTTAAGGATGAAATTTATTTAATATGGGGAGAATGTAACACACTAAAAATTCAAAAAGAGTAACTCTTATTTGATAGCATGTATGATACACAACCCTAAATGTAGAAAAGATTATAACCACTCCAGACATTATGTTATATCCAATATTTCAAATAAATTTAATATAATTTATTTTTTAAAATTCTTGCAAGATGTATTTACCTTTAATCAAACACAAAAAAAACATTCTTTGATAACTTTTTCTACACGTAAGAAAGAGTTTTACCAAACAAAAATATATTATTAAAAATTTATTATTTAATATAATAAGATATAACCTAGATGTTAAATTGTCAGTTATAATATAATTATCTAAATTATGATTTTTATATATTATATATATAATCAATTTTTTTTACATTAATCCAATATATTTAAATGTTATTAAATAAGAACATTACCAATTTTACACATTATAATTTATATTTTCCTTAAAGAAATTTTAATTCTTTTTAATGTGGAAACAATTTTTAATAAACAATTTGGAAAATTTTTACATTTAGAATGAAAAAATAAAATTCATTACTTAAATTTAAGCATAAAAATTAGGGCAGGGTGATTTTTTTGGTATTTTACCCTTTTTTTAGGAATAGTGTAAAATACTACATTTTAATTAAAAACAGCTTTTCATCTAAATTTTTTAATGTTAAATTATATTTTTGATTAGTTTTAAAGTTTAATTGTCTCAATTATACAAACGTTAATCCAATTTAGTAAATTTTAATTAATTTCATAATAAAATTATATATAAAAACATAGTAATCTTTTAAACATTTTTACTTAAAAATCTACTTTTTCATTCCATTTACAGGATTATTATTAAAATTATTTCTCCAACTTTTGTGATTGGAATTTGGAAGAATAGATTCCATGTTTGTAATTATAGTAAATTATAAATTATAATAATGTTAAATTATTTTTTGACCAAAAATATTACTGAATGTAATAAATATTAATTACAACAATTTAGAGAAAATTTAGCTTAACATGGGAATAAACATTAATCTTATGGGCTAGATGACCTTGAATATTGTCAAAAATAAATTTTATGTTCGTATTTGTACCCTATCATACCTTTTATAAATTGATTACTTTAATGTGTCCACTCGTTGATAGAGTTTTTGTCCTAGTACCAATCGATTGAACACCGATTACATGGATAATTAATGTATTTAAATATTAAACATATATTAAATAATTTTCATTGTTCTCTATGACTATGATGTAATAATTTCCTTGAGTATTTTTTGGTATGATATGGTCATGGAAGTTCCATTCTATAATGAGAACCTTTAAATTGTATATCAATATTCTTAAAATAGTTCTATGGTTGGATTACATAATAAGGAGGGAAACATATCATGTAGACCGTTAGGTGAGAGTAATCATAAGAAGATGTGACATCCTCTAATGAAGTTCTCACATGGTAATATCCAAGATAGGATATTATGAGAATAGACCCACCAGAATGAATTCTTCATGTATTGTTGTCATTAGATATTTCTATCTACGAGCATTATGCAATGATCCTTAGAATTTATGATTATCAATAATATGTGTCATGACTTGAAAAATTTAATTTTCTAAAAAAACCATCACACAGATAGTTAGCGGTAAGTAGGGTACATTGGATGCAACATGAGTGACATGATATTACTAGATAAGTCGGGGAAAGATTTTCCCCTTCCATTTATGGAAGTTGATATCTCTTCACATTGAGTAAATAAAACTATCACGTGAAATTTCATGTCCGTGGTGTGATGATGAGTTTATTTCTTGTAGTCAAACAATGACATATCAAACATAATGGTCGATGAAACTATCATGAAACCTACATGATGAGATATTCAGAAAATGGGATTATATAACATATTTATAATTTCTATAGGGATGTCATTGTTGTGACTTGACGTTCATTATCATGGGTTCCTTGACCCGTTGCTAGGTATTACTCTTGGAAAATTTCCATGCCCACCTAATGCCAACAAGAAATAATCTTAGAGGGTCAAACCCTATATTTTATTATGGTCTCTGTTTTATTTTATTTTAATGTAATTAATGATATAAGTAGTATTCACAAGACCGTGGAATAATTTTATTCAACTTAAGATGATCAAATAAATTAAATAATATTTATTTATTTATTTTATTGAACATTTAATAAATATTTATTAACTAGTTTATAAATAAAATATATATTTAAGGGAATAATTTATTTATTTATTTATTTGGGAGTTCAATAAATGTAAGTGGGGTTCAAGCGGACCAACGCCGATCCGGGAGTAAAATAATTATTTGCAAGATGTTAAATAATTATAACCACTAACTATATAAAATAATAATGAAACTATTAATATTTTGTGAAGTGGAATTTTAATCATAATTACTTTTTGAGAAAGTTAGTGCACCATAAATTATGACATGGTATTATTATTATGAACATGGTTTTTCTCTATGTTCTTGAATGTATTTAACTGTTTTTATGAAATGAAATATTTTAACTAATGTTCCATGCAGTCGAATAGGCATGTACGTCTATAGTGCCATTGATAATACACCATACGCTTGGTGAATTTATAACTATTGAGATAAACAATTTCTATCTCGAGTCCTATTCTTGCCCCTCTCTAGAATGAGTGATAACCTTCAAGGCCGAAGAAGAAATGATCACGAACGACCGACACATGATACTCACTTCTCCGTGCTAGCTCCCATAGAATAAGGGGTTTTGATCATACTCCATTAGAGCACATGTGGATCACCACTATAGGTATTCTAGTTTGGATCCTCGCAAGAACAACGAGATAATATGTTAGGGTCACTCAGAATGATCAACATCATCAGTGAAGAAAATAATGAAGATCCAGGTATTATTTTATGAAATTAATTAAATTAATTATGAAATTGATGTGAATGATTTTATCTAAAGGTTTCATGACACATTCTTCTCTACCTAAAAATCTGATTCTATTCTGTGGAGACTGGAATTCATCATCGTATTGATCTCGAAATAATCATTTCTCATGGTTAAAATTAAATTTGGGAGTTAGCCCAGTCGTGCTTCTGCTGCTCCTAGATCCTATAAGTGGTATCATAGTGGTTAAATAAATTTTTATAATTATTTAAAAATATAGTTTTTGAGTTATGCATTTAATAATTTCGTTGCTTCAATTCAAGTTAATTATTATGAAAATCTAAATATCAAGATCTATTCTCCATATTTCATTTCCCCTTCACCTTACAGAAACTATTTTTTCTTTTAATTTTGACTAATATAAAATAGGGGATATAATTTGGAGGTTCCAAATCTTCTTGGTCATACAACACAAGAACAAATGGCCTATATTTTGGAGTATATGTAGTGTAGTAAAAATTCAATGCATCAAACCGGTTCGTGTGTTAATGTCTTTCTATGTCATAAATGACTCCATGTGTTGACCCATAATATGTGGCACATCGCTTCCAGAGTACACGTTATGTATTCCACTAGACAAAGATTGTAGTCCCTTCGGGTTTGGGTTAGACTGTGTACCCCATACATGGATTTCTCGGTTGAAAATCATGTAAAGAAGATACAAAATACCGTGTGGCCCAGTAAAAAAGCCATGTACTTTGAAGATTTCTGAAGTACATATACAAAACATGTCCCTTAGAGTATACATCAATTGAATAGTTAATTATATTACATACTATGTAGTTTGAACTTCATGTCGTGTACTCATCCAAATTTTAGAGATTTATTAAAATTTATTAATTTATTATACCAACCCTTGAGACGTGTACCATGGTGTGGGTGTAATGTTGAGGAACGACATGTAATAGGTTTTTTATATATGTGTGTTTAATTTAACATATGTGTAATGTTCATTTCTACTCATTAGGTAGTTATGAACAAGAATTCACCAAGTTTCCTCAAAGGTATATGTTTCATTCAAAGATGATTTAAAATGATTTTATTTAAGAAAATGGTGGATTAGAATATCACGGAAATTCAAAAAAGGGTTTAAGATAAAATGATTGATTAATTATAGATAAGTAATTAATTCAATTGGGATTTATCTTAAACAACAATGATTAAGGAATTGAATGATATTTTTATTTATGTGTAAATATCATTTCATGTATGGATGATCATGAGCTAGACCATGACCTTTGTATGTGGATGGTTTCTTTTAATTTCATTATTTTAATTAATTTTTTCGGCCTATGATCCTTCTCCTAATTAATATGTAAGGCCCACATTCCCATGGTTTTTTAATGTAAGTCCCCTTTTACCCCTCACCTATGTGTGAGTTAAAAAAAGGAATATGTTATAGTGGAGTCCATTTATTTTAGAGTCAAAACAAAATCAATCCCCGGAGATACAGAGGTGGACAGGTGGAAATCTATAAACAAAAACCCAAAAGGTTTAAGGTGTTTCTCCCCTATGTCAGGGTTATTTTATCAGCCTCTAGATATACTAACCATTAAAAAAGTTCATAATCCCTCCATTTTATTTATTTTATTTATTTTAGATGCATTGTTTGTCATTATATATATGTATTTATGATCACAAAATTAGTGAATTAAACAAGAATGCACGATGGAAATAAAATAAACTAGTCTTATGCGTAAATATTATCCTTATATGGTTAGTGAATTAAGTATTTTCTACATAATATTAACAAGTATGTGATAATTATAATAATAAATTCAGGTATAAGAGATAAAAATCCCTCGAATAAAATATTAAGTTAGACATAACCATCCTCTACATGATTAAGGACAAAACAAAATTAGACTATGTGTTTGACCAACCTTTTTTGGACCACATACTTTTATGCAGGAATTCCTAATAAAAGTATTTGTGTAGACTTAACAATATTACATCCAGAGGAGTATCCCTTGCTAGGCTTGAGGTAATATTGTGGGAAAGAGTTATTCAAATCGAAATTCATGATTTCATTATTGGGTTGTCCACTCAATAGTTCAAGGAGTAGCAACCCGCAGTTAGAAAACACCTGCCAACCTATGTACCTTCAAGTACATGACCAACCCTTGTTGGGGTTTTGAGAAGGGGAATATTGATTCTTTCCACTAGAAATTCATGGAAACTTTACATTCTGATTTCAATGGGTAGGGCCATAGGGATTTGACAAAATTGTGGGATACTTAATTAATTATTTCTCAAAATAATGTAATCAAGAAACTACTAATGATATGATATTTTAATTATAGAGTAAAAAAATGGAAAGTTCATCAACAACACTATCCTTGAGATCAAATCTAGATAAAGAAAACATCCTCAATGGCATTGACTTCAAGGAATGGTTTAGACACCTTCGGGTTATCCTACACAATGAACGAATGTCTTACATGTTGGAGTCATCATTACCTAATCTACCAACCAAAGTTGCAAGTGATGAGGATTTATTGTTCTTTATGAAACCTATGATTGATGCAGTTGAATATTAATTTTTGATATTATCATGAATGTCTAGTGAGATCATGAAGCCTCACGAAAACATGGATATGTATAGCAAGCCCATGCACCTCCTTATTCTTTAATAGGATAGAGCAAGAAATGTTTGTTTTGAGATCTCCAAGATACTATTTTAGAGTAAAATTGGAGATGGTTCCCTGGATGGGCCTCATCTAGTTAAGATCATTGTCTACATTGGGTGTCTAGAGGTTATTGGGTTCAAACTCCTTGAATAATTGGACACCGACCTCATTCTCGCATCACTCCTTTAAAACATCTCTATAAATATTGTTAATTTTAACATGGACAACATTAAAAAGTCACTATCTGATCATCATATCCCCATTCACCAAATGGAAAAAGATATGAAGCTTGTAAATCCTTATTTCATTATGGTGAATAAGAGTAAATTGAAGTTAACAATTTTTAATCCCAAATCTTTTTCACAGCCTTCCAGGAAAAACAAAATCAAAGGGGAGGTAAGGGAACAAGAGGTTGTCTGTTTTTCAGGTGGAAGGAAAGGCCACATGAAGAAGAATTACACCCAACCTAAGATGTAAGGGTAAGATTTAGGTGAATCTATTATCGAATGCAATCTATATATTTCATAAAATTGGATTTTATATACATATTTTTGTGCTCAAATATATATAAAAATATAGGAATTATGTAGATTTAGGAAGATTGGATGAGGAGAGGTAGACATGCGAACATACAACAAACCTAGAATTGATGTTGCAATGTTCGGGGACTACCACATCATGTTGCCAACTAGAATGATCTCGGTGTTAAAGGGTTTCCATTATGTTTTGTCTGTTACTACAAACATTATTTCATTATCTAGTTGAGATTCTGAAGATTATGTTTTCATGATTGGAAACCAATGTTACATCTTTTACCAACATTTCAATATTTTTGTAGGGAACATTTATAAAATGATCATTACGTGTTGTATTACACAAAAAAAAAGTAATGGAAATCGATAACAATGATACTACACATGACACATACCACACCCAACATTGGCAGCACCATCTAGGTTATGTAAATGAGAAACTCATGAAAATTTTAGATCTAGATGGATATTAACATTCATTAAAACTAAATCCAATTGGAGTATGTCATGCATATTTTACAGGAAAAATTACCAAATCCCCATTTAGTGGGAAAGGTGAAAGGTTTAAAGAACTTATTTAATTATTTTATATCGATGTGTGTAGACCATTTCCAGTTGAATAAAGGGGAAGGAACTCATACTTCATACCTTATACTGATGATATTAGTTGAGATAGATATATCTACTTAATGAGGTATAAGTCATATTCTTTTGATAAGTTCAGAGAATACAAGAATGAATTTGAGAACTATCGTGGTAAAAAGATTAAGAAACTTCACACAGAACGAGGTGAAGAATATCTTAATCCAGACTAAATTGATTACTTATAGGAGTTTGGGATCATATCCCAACTCACTCCTCCTTACACACCCCAATGGAATGATGTGACCGAAAAGAGGAAATGCACCCTTTTAGACATGGTGAGATCAATGATGATACATACGAGTCTTCCATTATCCTTTTGGGGATATGTGTCAAAAACATTGGTGTAGATACTAAACCAAGAACCAACTAAATCGATAAATGTTATTCTATCTGAGTTCTTGAGTTGAAATAAATCTATTTTATCGAATTTACATTTGTGTGGAAGCGATGTGTCTTTTAAGGCCTCTACATGTAACAATATTTCACCACAAGTCACAAAGTGTACCTTTATAGTTTACCCCAATGAAACAAGGGGATATTACATATACCACCCCTAAGAAAAAAAGGGGTTTAGAGGAAAGGCATGCTATATTACTTTAGAGGGAGGACATCTCCAAAAGCGATCGTGGGAGAAATATAGAGATCGAGGAATTTGAGGCTCAAGGTATACAAGAGATAGTATAGTAGAAGATTCCATAAAGCCCCATAGAAGAAAGAATAGTTCTAGAGACACAAGAATTGTGTGGGAGAGAACAATAGAGGATAGAGAATAATAATGGTACGGTTTTCTGGTTACTGAGGATGGTGACTCATTATTAGTTGAAAATAATGATCCTATAATCTATAGGGAAGGTGTAAGTGCCACAGATGTTTCCAAGTGGAAAGAATCCACGAATTCTGAAATGAATTTGATGTACCAAAACAATGTTTAGATTTTGGTAGATCCCCTAATTGATGTAAAACATATTGGTTTCAAATGGGTATTCAAAATGAAACTAGACATAGAAGAAAAAGTTATTACCTATAAGGCACGACATGTTGCAAAACGCTTCAAATAGCATCAAGGAATTGACTATGATGAAACATTTTACACCAGTTTCAATGCTAAAATAAATTAGAATTATATTGTCCATTTCCTCTTACCATGGCTATGAGATTAGAAAAATGGATGTCGGAACGACCTTCTTTAACGGGAACCTTCCAAAAGATGTCTACATGACAAAACCAAAATGATTTATGACTCCAAAAGATTACAATAAGGTATGAAAGATGCAAAAATTCATTTATGGGTTAAATCACGCATCTTGTTCATGGAACATTCATTTTGATAAAGCCATTAAAAAATTTGGTTTTATCAAGAATGAATGTGATCCTTGTGTCTTAAAACAGTTTAGTGGGACTGCAGTCATTTTCTTAATAGTTTATGTTGATGATATATTACTAATTGGAAATGAGAAACCAGTATTACAGTCTGTTAATGCATTGATGAATCAATTCTTCTCCATGATGGAATTGAGTGAGGTAACATATATTATTGAGATCATGATCCATAATGATAGATCCCATAGATTGATGGGCCTGAGTGTAATAACATGCATTGATAAGATACTGAAGAGGTTCAATATGAAACAATCCAAGATGGGATTGTTTCCAACATCACATGGAATTCATCATTCCATGAAAGTGTGTCCTCAAACACATGAGGGAAGAATGATAATTGAAAGGAACCCATACAAATCAATGATTGGGTCAGTCATGTATGACATGCTATGTACATGGATGAATGTCACCTAATCATTAAGTTTGGTAGGTATACATCAAGATGACCCAGGAGACTACCATAGGATGGAATTCAAGTCTATAATAATGTATCTAAGGCATACTAAGTATACGTTCCTAGTTTATTAAGTAGATGAGTAACTAGTTATCAGAGGATACACATATGCTAGTTTCCATACTGATCAAGATGATATAGAGTCACAAACGGTATTCATCTTTACTTTGAATAGAGGTGAAATGAGCTGGAATAGCTCAAAGTAAAGTGTGGTTGCAGATTCATTAGCAGATTTTGAGTATATCATTGCTTCTGAGGTATATAAGGAAAGAAGTTTGGATGAGAAGCTTCATCTAGGAGATGGATGTGATACCCAGTAGTAATGATCCTTTCAAATTGTTCAATTATAATACTGTATCTCTTGTAGAAGAGCCAACACCACATCAGAATACGAAGCATATAATTTGGAAGTATCATCTCTTGTGGGACTTTTTATAGAGAGTAGAAGTTGTAGTGAGTAGTATTTCCTCATAAGGCATCGTGGTGGACCCCTTTACTGAATCCTTGACTCAATAGAAACATGATCCCCATGTGAGGTCTAGAAGACTAAAAGTTATCATGTTGGATTTTCTAAGAGTTGGTATCCTAGAACAATCTGGTTGTACATTAATTGCATGGACAATTAATGTAATTAAATTTTAAACATCATATAACATATTGTTCATTGTTCTGCAAGACTATGATGTGATAATGGCATAGAGTATTTTTTTGATTTGATTAGGTAATGGTAGTTCCCCGATATAATTAGAACCATAAAATTATATAATATTATTCTTAAATATAGTTATATGGTTGATTGAAATACATTAAAGGATTCATAGAAAACAGACAGTCGGGTGTGAGTACTCTTAAAAAGATGAGTCTTCCTCCAATGATATTGTCACATGGTAATCTCCAAGATTAGAGATTATGAGAATAGACCCACTGGTAGGAATTCCCCATGTTTTGGTGTCACCAGATATTTCTATCTGTGAGAGTTTTTAATGATACCTAGAATTTATGATCATCATTAATATGTGTCACAACATGAACACTTTGATTTACTAATTAAAACCATCACATAGATAGTTGGCAGAATGTAGGGTGCGTTGGGTGCATCACAAGTGACATGATATTATTGGATAAGTTGAAGAAGGATTTATCCCTTCCATTTGTGGTAGTTTATATCACATCCCATTGATTGATATAGAACCATCACGTGAAATTCCATGTACATGGTGTAAGGACGTGTTTATTTTTGGTAGTCAAAGAATGATGTATCAAGCATAAAGGTTGAAAACCCTATCATGAAACCTTATTTATGAGATATTGAGACAATGGGATTATATAAAATAGTGAGAATTGTATGTGGATGTCATTTCTGTCACTTAATGTTTTTTCTCTTGGGTTCCTTGACTCGTTTCTAGATATTACTCTTGGACATTAGGAAATATCACCTACTAGCAATGACAAAAAAATCTGAGAGTGTCAAACACTATGAGTTTTTTATGGTCTCAGTTAAATTCTATTTGAATTTAATTAATGAAATAAATATTATTCTAAATACTGTAGAATAATTTTATTCAATTTAAGTTGATCACTTAAATCAAAAAAAATATTATTTATTTTATTTAAAATTTAATAAATATTCATTTACTTGTTTGTAAATAAAGTATTTGTCTAAAAGAATAAATTTTTTATTTACTTATTTTGGTGTTCAATAAACGGTAGTAGAGTTTGAGTGGACCAAGGCAATTCCATTAGTAAAATAATTATTTTCAAGATGGTAAATAATCATTACTTGGTACAAGATAATATAACAATTACACTGATAATATTTTCTAACACGGAATATTATTCATAATTCAGTTTTGTGAACGTTGGTGCCCCATAAATTATGAAATGGTATTATTATTAGAATGGGGTTTATCTAAATTCAAGAATTTATTTAGTTACTCTTATGAAATTAAATATAGTAACTAAACTTACGTGCATACAAATAGACATGTATATCTATTGTTCCGTTCAGAACACATTGCACGCTTGATGGATTGAGTATTTTCGAGCTAAAAATTTTCTCTCTATAATCCCCTTTACATCCCTCTCTGAATGAGAAAAATCATTCCAGGTAACAGAACTAGATATTAAGAATGATCGACACAAGACACTCGCATCACTGTACAATCACACGATGAACGAGTGGTGTCGATCGGAGTCCATCAGAGCATATAAGGATCACCGTTAAAGGGATCCTAGTTTGGATCCTCCCATGATCAATGATCTAATCTGAAAAAGTCATTACAAATGATCAACATCATTAATGATGAAAATACCAAAGATCGAGGTATTATTTTTTTATTAAATTTAATTATATTAATTATAAACATAACGTGAAAGGTCCTCCTAAATTGTTTTAGTCCTCCTCCTTCTTTTTATAAATCTTTTATTTTATTCCATAGAGAACAACATTAATCATCACATTGATCCTAGAATAATCATTGATTGTAGAAAAAATTAATGTTGGGTGTTGGGCCAACTACGCTCCCATTGTTCCTGGAACCTACACTTGTCTTGGTAAGAAGGTGTGTGTAATTCTCTTTTCAAAATTTTATAGTAATGTCACTCCTCCTCTACTATAAAAGGGAATTCCACCCACCTACATATTCAAACCTCTCTAGACATTTTTCTCATATTACCGTTGATAAAATAATCTCCCAAAATCTGCATACTAATCCTAGAATCCCTATTTTGAGAATAAATCCATCCAAAGAATTATTTTGGTATAAACCCAATGGATTGACTTCAATAAGAGATAACAATCTTTAATGAACACTTTTTTTCATTTAATTATCCACCCCATAAATTGTTTTCATATTAGATTATATAATAAAATTATTATCTTTAATTTACTTATAATCTGTAATTATAATAGTTTGACCCACACTTTCACACACATCCATCAAAATAGGAAATTTAATCGTCGTTCATGTGTACGGTGGACTACTGCATCATAAACTGATGTCGTTTATTCCTCCCATTAACACATTTAATGGTTTGAGAAAATTTTGGATTATAGTTTACATATGGTATATATTAATATTTTTATAACATTATTATTCTTTAATTTTAATATTATACATACCTTCATGCTTTTCATTTTGTGGGAATATGATAACATCGTTTTTAGATGTGTGGACCACCACCTCCTCAAAGAGATGTTATTCGTTCACAATAGACAAGAAATGAATCATGGATGAATTTAAAAAACCTATGTGAAATATGTTAAAAAATATTATATTGTAATTTTACTACACATATAAATCATTTACATTTCATTCTTTTAAATACAATAGAGAAATGAAAGTAGCGTTCATGAATACGTACAACCTACCATCTCCATGAATGGCGCATGTCATTTCTTATCATAAAATAATATGGGTTATTTTAAATATATATATACTACATATATATGATAATTATATAATGGTTTAAATTATTAATATAATGATATCATGATAAACATAAGAAGAAGAAAAATAACAAGTTAGAACTTAATCGAAAAACTAAGAAATTAATAACTGATATAGTGAAAATAATGAAATATTTTTTAAAAATAGGTAACAATATATTATTAAAAGATAATATTTGATATTATAAATATGAAAATGGTAATGTTAATATTTATTAAAATTTTCAAAACCCTTATACATGAGGATTAAGTATGTTCACCCAAAAAATGCATGGTAAGGCATTCTTGTCTCACATTTTTCATTTCGTGACGCATAAACCATTTTCACCACTTATTTTTTGTGGTGTATATAATACCCCTATTTAATTTTGTAACATGTATAATTTTTTCTTATTGGTATTTAACATTTCATTTTAATTTATTTATTTCATGGAGATTATGATTTCAAAGTTACCAAGTTGCAAGGGACATTGTCTCAATTTCCATTCATTGAGGAATACTTTATTTTTGTGCACCTAATATATTATATATGGGGTTATTATAACAATATTGAAAAAAAATATCATGAATAATTCAATTTACATGGTATTTTTAGTTTCAATTTGAAATATTTAATTTAAGGGGTTTTGAACATAAAATCACCAAGTTGTAAAGAGATATTATAACCTAATTCCTTTTCATATGGTTATATTACTTCCTCATTGTCATTAATACTATATGATTATGTGTATAAGTACATTTAATATAAATTTATTAACTTAATATTCTTATATGTAGATCAAAATTTGATATATATAATCAATTGATTGATTAATTCTCACATCAACGTTTTTTCAACTTTAATGGTTTATTTCTCAATATAATTCTAATCAAGATTATTTGTTATTGAAATTAAATTAACTGAAATTATCATTTCATTTTTAAATAAATCCTTTATTTTCTTCTCCTATGGTCATTTAGGACCTTTTAATGTAATAATACCATTCTCCCACTCTTTGTCACTCAAAATATTTTCGATCTTTTTTTAAGGAAAAACTTAATTCATTTCCCTCTTTAGTTAGAGAACCTAATTTATTCTAAAAAATTATATTCAAAAATGTTTTAAAAAAAATCAAACATCCATAATTATTTATTCAATAATGTTTTACCATTTTAGTATTTTACTAATTATTTCAGAGCAATCTTCATGTTTCTTCACTAACAAATAACATTTCTGACATTTTTACCTTGCAAAAGGGATGTTTTTAATAAAATGTATAGCATGTACAGAACTTCCAATTGTTGTTTCATGGAAGAGTATATATAAATGTTAATTGGTTTTTTTTATTAATTTTTTTCATATTTATTTTAAAAAAATATATTAATGACTTCTTCATAATGATAATGAAGTCTATGATAAATAATATGTATATTTTCCACAAGATTATTTATCATGGATATGATTATTTCCTAATATATATTACATTTTTTTATATAAGGTGTTTTAATTAATAGTTATTAAATTAACTAGGGAAATATTGATAAATCTATATTCCTTATTCAATGATGATATTGGATAAGGAATACATATTATTAATTAAAACGATTACCCGATATAAGAATGCATTGGAGATGTAATGAAATATGGGGATCAGTCTTTATATAGCCTCTTGATGCATCGATTGGTTCCTATGATACAAATTATTTTTTAAAATGAACCATGTTTTACCGGTATTTTAAACCATATTGTCAAAGGTTTTGATGGTATTGGTTTTTATATGCCTATGGAATGACATCCAATAATTAATCATATTCTTCAATTTGTTTCAGTATTTATTATCCATGAGATATTAACTATAAAATTATCTATGGATTCATTTAATTCACAATTTATTTCTTAAAGTGAATGGGTTTTTAGTTTCATACCTTACCATATTGTTTATGCCTTATCTAGTTATTTATATGGAATGTGTGTTTAGTTATTATCTTTCTATGTTGATTATTATCATTGATTCATTATTTATTCTACATTAAATACCCTTATTGAGTATTGAATATCAGCATAATTTTATTTCCTTTCTCATTTTTGTATCTGGTATACTAAGGCTAAAAAACGGTTCGATCCTTTAGGACACAATTTACTTATATTTTATTCCAATTTAATCGTATAACAATTTTTGCTATGATATTTTTGGCTTCTAGTAGCTAAAAATGAAGTAAAACTATCAAAATATGACCTTTAATACAATTCTTTTTAACTTAAAAAAGTGAAAATCCTTATGAATGTTATTTCAAAGTAAAAATAAAATTAGTTTGAAATAAATAAGAAATTTCATATAATAAAAGACTCCATGAAAAAGTTATTAGATAATAAAATTCAACTATATTTTAAAAATTGAATTCTTATCAAAGAAATTAATATGATGAAGTATAAAATTTCCAAAATGTAAGAACAATTAAACAAATTACAACTGCCATCATCATTAGGGAATGAATAATCTATTCAGTAAGTAGAATATAACTGCTAATACTCAAGAGACCCAAAGTCTATAGTTAAAATACATTATTAGTACATAATTTAAGAGTTTTATGAAGATCCTACTTTACATATTTCTTACATTACACATGATAATATACAATTCAATATAAAAAATCCAAGAGAATGTTATTATCTCTTGTAGAATGTCCTTGAAAATTATGCATATTTATCTTCTTGGATTCTTGGCGAAAGGAAAAAACAAAGGATGATCTAATATGGTCAGTAAGGAGTAGTTTATAGTGGATGTTTTTATACCATAATCATGGAAGAAATACATTATATAAAAAAAATGATCAAAATAATGTCATAGCCATATGAATCAGAGGGCATATTTTACCCATGATAATAAATAAAAAACTTTTATAATAATGTCTGATATCCCAATAATTTAGTATATAAATTTGAAAAATATAATCATGACATCTAGGAACTCTTATATTATATCATATTGAAACATGAAAGGAATATTCCAATACCATTTATATTTTTTCTCATGAGACCTATTGGTTCATATATTATATATTTATATTGGGCCCCAACTATTGATAATTCATTTTAATTCATTCTTCATACGAGTTAACAGGACATTTCATAACATTCCCTAAATAATTATTACCTAATAAGGGAAAAATATATCAATTCTTATCCATATGATAAAAATGTAGAAAATAAAAAATGTACCATTTCAATAAAATTATGTTTCCATTTAGTAGAATATCTACAAAAAATATTAAAACTATGGTGTATTCTCAATGTAATTGTAAGTACTATTTTTAATTAAATAAAATTTCGGTTATATAGAGGGTACATTAAAAGTTATAGGTTATCAATAGAATATATTAATTAAGTTTTTTAGTCCTAATTTGTAATAAATAAATGACATGGTATGAAAATCCTTTATTATGGTTTGTAAATCATGTTTGAATTATCAATAGAATATCTCCTATGAGTGTCTCTCTAGGTGTGGAGTCACAGACCAACTGATCATGCACCAAGTGACGATTGAGTTAATAGTGAACCTGCCTTTTTCAAGTTAGTTACCCCTACTCACATATGTACTATAACCACATCTTATTTCCATTATATATAAAATTATGTAAATGCTACGAAAAAAATTACACATTTTATTTTAAAAAAATTATGATTTATTGAAATTATAATGGTTTTGGTCGATTCTCAATAAAAATGCCTTGATAAATAAAATTTCAAATAAACAATTAGACTAAATGAATAATTTGAGCATAATGATATAAAATATCAAAAGTTTATTAATTATACCAAACAATATATATCACAGTGAATGATATAATCATCTCTCAAAGAAATAAAATTTAAGGAAAAGAATGTATAACATCAATTCCACTTAAATGTATGTTCTCAAACATCCTATATAATAAAAATAACACTCTTAATCACCTATTTAAAAACCCCATTCACACTTATAATCTTTTTCAAACTTCATTTATAAATTTTCTCTATATTGTTATTAATTATTTATTATTTGTTTCTTATATCTGGTGTGAGTAATATTTATTATTTTGAACTAGTGTCTTAATAGTATTTTTGTTCTTTATTGCTTACCCAAAGTAAAAGTTTCAGTAAAAACCCTGGCTCATATAGAATAACTTTTTTTGAATATAGAATTTAATAGTTAAATTGATTATTAATCTATAATGAAATATGTATTATTTATAGAATTTAAGAAATCTATACTAATAGATAATAACCTAACCATTGGCATAATAATGTTATTGTTCAGAATAGTAATTTATATATTAAAATAATACACTCTCCTATCAAATTATAAATATAATTTAGATATATGATAAATGAAAATAGGATATATTTATATCATGTATTATGTAAATAAATGTTTTAAAATCATTAATTAAGTGTTGGTATTTTTCTGAAATATAAATGTCTATTTACAATTTTATAATTAATATAACGATTTTAAGAAATTTTTTTTCATAAAATAGATTCATAAATTAATATGTTTTATTATTTTGAGTATAATATAATTATATGAGGCCTTAATTAATTATTTAAATTTTCATAAAATTAGTAATAATATTTAAAACTGTGCTTTTCAAAAATAAATGATGGTTTTAATTATAATTTTGAGTTCCCATATTTAAAAAAAATATTTAAAAAATGGAATAATTTTTTAAAAAATGCACATCCAAAATGGTTGGGATGATGTTTTGGGATTTTTATGAAATAGCTGAATTCTTAATGAATAGTGAAATACTGTAATTTACAATATTAAACATTATAATTAAATAAAATAATTATTATTTCATGGATGATGTATGTGTTAAGTAATAAGCCACTATTTCACACAAAAATGCTCATGGTACTTTAATTTGTCATCAGAGTCAAAAATATTGATTGTCTTGAGCCAAAATAATAAACATATGAATAAAATAATCAAAAACACCTCTCTAATCCCCCTTTAAATACAACGCATTGTCTACACACCTCAAAAGACTTTTTTTTCTAGTTTAGATTCTTCCCAGTTCTCTTCCCAAGTCTAATTAACACATCCAATATTTGTTTCTCAAAAAAAGACTAAAACCAAGTGCCTTAATGAGGTTCTAAATGAGATGATATTCATGAGGGAAAATCATCCATTCATTATCTTCTAAATTCATTCATTCATTATTTATTTATAAATTATCGTAAACTCTCCAATCCAAATATTAATGATAACTATAGTATCATATATATTCTAATTTTTTTTAATGGAATACCCATTATAAAACATATTTTCTTCTCCTCTTATTCTAAAAAAATGAAAACATCGTTTGAGACGTGTCGATTAACTGCCTATATATAAGAGGATTTATAATTTTAATTAATACCTTAAAGGTTGTTTATAAAACCATTATTATGGTTTAAACATATTATAATATTTATATTACAAAAAATTTTATTTTTTAAAGTAATTTATGGAAATAATATTAAATTAAATGAAACTGGTTTGTGATGGATGAAAAACACACCAAAAACCAACCAAAAATTTTTCATTAATGTTTTATCCATTAAATCATCACCATATCATAAAAATGATACATGGGATCATTTAAAATTATGAAATTATATTAATTCAACACACATCCACTTTTGAGTTTTCTTTCTATTTTACAAGAACTCCCATAATTGAATTAAGGGAACAAACCTTAAAATAATGAAACAAATGCTCCGAGAATAACAATTAGGATATTTATAACTCTTCTAAATGGACATAAATGAACATAATAAAATGGTAATGAAAAATTATTTGAGGAATGTTTTTAATTATATGAATAATGAATCTAATTTTATTATCTAAGACATTATTTACATGTGATGAAAACATTCAAACATAAGCTAAGGGGTTACTTAACCCAATTCCCTTTTTAGGTTACCCTTCAACTTAATTGTTTATGACATAAAATGATTATTTGTGATATTACTTTTTATTATATTAAGTATTATTATGGGTCTTTATATTGAATACAAATATTCCATTCATTTTATTAGTACTCACTTCATTGATATGATATTATTAAGGGACTTCCCTTTAAAAATCTTATTCCATGTTTTTTTTTGAAATGTTTTTTAAAATATATTCCATGAATGGAATTTCCCAGATTCATGATATTTTAATACTTTGTAGATTACTTTACAATTTTACAATTTTATATTAAAATATTATGTTATAATTTATGATTTCCCTACTTAAAAAATGGAAATTGATATCAAAAATGGAAATTTTATTTTGCTCCTGAATATTTCTATTATGTGAGATTTATGTATTCTTGATTATATAATGGTCCATGGGAATTTTTATGATGAAAGGTTCTTGTGATAAAATTTGGGTTGCTGAAATTGTTATAGTTCTACAATTATTTTGTTTATGAGATGGAGTTAAACATTTATTTTAGTCTTAATTGATAATGGGAATATATTGTGATGGTTATTCGAGGCGTAATTGGGATGGTTACTCCTTCTGTATCTTGGAGAGCTAATTTATATATAAACGTGATATGAAAATGATTCCATAAGTTAACTTTTATGATTTATATATTCTTGATATTGTTTTATAAGAAACTTTTTGTTTTATAAGTTAATATAAAATTGATATATTTTATGCATAAAAGTTATAAATTTGTGGGAAAAAATAAATCTTGGAATAATAGATTACTTACTCCTTCCTATTTCCCTTACTATGAATTTTTTAATCCTATGTTTTCAAATGTTTTTCATTGGATTTTTAGATGGGTAATGTAATATTATAATTGAAGTTTAATGTTTTGACGTTTTATTATGGAAATAAATCAGGATTTTTTAAAAGATTCATATTATGAAAAAATGGATATTGAGTATAAATATCTACTTTGAAATATATGAGTTTCTATATAAAATTTTATGAGAAAATTATATAAAAAAACTAAACATAAAATATTTTTTGGAATGTATGACTGCAAATTCTAGTTGAATTAACTAGTTTATTTGATTTTTAAGATTAGGACCTTATAGTTGGTTTCATAACATGGTTTAGATAACATTAAATGTTAGGATAATTTTAATAGAATACCCATAAATTATATTTACTCTATCATTATATTTTATTTATATATAATTTAAAAATTACCATGATTATTAGTTAAGATATGTCTATTTAGAATGATTTTCTGATGAAGAAATAGAGAATCCAAAGTAAGAAGGCACCGAGAGGATAATATCCTTCCATATCTATGGCCTGGAATGTTAGGAATTTGAGCCTAGAATTTTTTTATTGTAATGGAATAGTTGAACCTAGCTATAATGGGTGGTGGAAACCATCCATTATATTTTTTATATCATCCTCAATGGAATATTTCTAAGGTGTAAAATTTTATGAGAAACACCTTCATGAACATATTGGCTCTTATTACTTAATAATATCTAGATGGTAGATTAAATCCCTAGAAAAAAATTTAGATGTCAATGGGAATTCAAACCATCAAATGTTTTGTATTTTTGATTACAATTTTTAATTTTACGTTGAATATTGGTGGTAAATGGTCAAGAATAACCGAGATGGTGAGGAGATTGATGCATAAGAATGGGATGAATTCAAAACTACTTTCCTTGATAAATATTTTCCTATAGAAATTTTACATAGGATATAAAATACTATTCTTATAATTGAGATTTTAGAAGGATTTAAAGGATTCATAAAAAGAAAAATTTACTCGATTGAAAGGTAAGACCAAATTTTATCTGGGATCTTGGTAGTAAATTAAAATTTTTTTACTCAATTTTGAAGCCATTATATTGATAGATAATAGATTCTCCTAAATTGAAATGTTAGAAAAAACTTTTTAGATGTGATAAGAATGTTGAAATTACGTTTTTTGACGACCATGTGTACATTGAAAACCATCAAAAATAGTGGTTGAGGTTGTAGGAAAAAGGAAAAAATGTATCAATGAAGTTTGATAGTATGAATGTTATGGTTTTTCGTTGTGATAATTGTTGTAATAACACACTATAGATTTCCTTTTGAATTTTAGTAAATTTTTTTGATGGGAAATGTTACGGAAAATGGCTCTTAATTTCAATGAAAAATATCACGGTGGTGGTAATAATGATTTTGATATACACATAGAAAAGTATTTTAAATGTGATATGATTGTTTATTATGAAAATGAGTGTCTGAAGAGGTTCTTGCATGATGGGAGACTGTCAGGATATGAGAAAAAAAGTAGGAGAGGAATCCTTTAAAAATACATTGGTATATTTTGGGTCATCAAATGAAGTGGTATTAGGTATATTGTTTGTTTATTTAAAGTATTCTAATGTATTGTTTGATACATAGTCTAGACATCCATTCATATTTGAGAAATTTTTGGGAAAATTGAAAATTCAGCCTCAAAAAATGAAGTGAGAACTTGTGTTAAAAACACATGGGCAAAATATTAATGCCCAACTATAAAAATATTCATGTAGATATATGTGGAATGAATTTACCTAGAAAAATTATTTTATTTCCCTAGGTATAAATTCATATTATTCATGGTATGGATTGACATTATTTTTACCAATATAATATGGATTACAGAGCTAATGAATTAGTTTTTCATAAAGAATATTAGTTTATATAAATGAATGGAAACATATAATTGAAAAGATATCTATAAGATGAGAAATGGTTAAAATATAGAAATGAATTTCATCTTTTACATATTGTTAAAAACCATTGAATTATTTATATTAATGATTTTTGAGTGATAAATGAGTATCTAGATATTTTTCTATATGAGTTTCTTAGAACTATACTTGATCTAGAGGTTGAGTCTACTATTTATATATCCCCTAATGATAAACCTATTTCAAAACCCCCTTATAAAAGTTTTTATGAAAAACTTCTATGAATGAAAAAGAAGATACAACAGTTTCTAGAAAAGGGTTTTATTCATCTGAGTGATTTACCTTGTAGTGCACTGGTTTTGTATGATTAAATGAAATATGGTTATATTAGGCATTTTATTTATTCAAAATAAATAACTAAAATTAATATTATTAATAATTATCATCTGTCTCATATCAATGACATTTTTGATCTGATAAAGGGAGATCATTATTTTTCTAAGATTGAATTAAGTTATTGGTACCATCAACTGAAGGTAAAGAAGGATGACATTTGGAAAAACATTATTCTGTATTAGATAAAGAAATTATATGTTTGTTTTTATGACCTTTGGTTTGAAAAATTAACCTTTTTTATTTATAAATTTTTTTAATTGAATATTCAGATAATATTTGGATAAGTTTTGTTTTGTTTTTATTGATGATATTTTCCCCCATAAATTTATGAGGGTCATGAAAAACATCTAAGGATTGTTTCTAAAAACCTAAAAATAAATAAATTATAAGTTAAATTTAGAAAATGTGATTTTTTATTAAAAAATCTTTTCATAGGAACATTGAAAATAAGTATGTTATTATAGATGATCCTATCAAAACTAAAGTTGTAAATGAATATTAAATTCCTAAAAAATTTACTAAGATTCATATTTTTCTTGGATTATTATTCTATTATTAAATGATTGTTTAGAAAATTTCATGGTTATATATAACGCAAATTAACAGGACATGAAAACAGGTAAAAGTTATTTAGATAGAATAATGTGATGTTTTGTTAAGAATATAAAATAATCTTGGTGAATGCTCTAGTTTTGGACCTTCCTTATAGAAATAGAATGTTTTTCTTCTATAGTGTTTCTCATTTGAAGGGACATAGTTTCATTCTAATACTGAATCATCATTTAATTTCTTATGCTTTAGGGAAACTGAAAACCTTATCATTTAAAGTATCCCATCCATGATTTAGTATTATAAGATATGGTTTTCTCTTTAGAAATTGGGATACATCATCTATATGGATAAATGATTGGAACATATATTAATTTTAAAAGTCGTAGTATATTTTCCCTTGGAAGGAATTGATCATAAGGAAGAGATGATGGCAGGAACTGATAAAATATTATTATTTCCAGATTATTTTCCATTATAGAAAAGAAAAAAAGTGGTTGATGCCTTTAACTAAAATATAATGCAACATTAACCATGTAATGTTTGGAACATTATCCATTGGTTAATGATTTAATGAATTTTGGTGTGGAAGTTGATGCTGTTAGAAATTGCTCTATTTTTTTCGGGTGTCCATGCAATGGTATTAATCATACATAATTAAAAAAGGGTAAAAGTAAGACTAGGAGTTACAAAAAAATGGTTGAATTGGTTTAAAAGGGAATGTTTCTTGAATTTATAATTGATAAATATTATGGTTTAAGATTTGGTAAGAGTTTATGTGCACGTTTTGATTCACATTTGAAGAAATTATTATTGAGTGAAGCTTATAGTTCACCATTTTGATTTTATCCTGGAAGCACAATGATATAAAAACATCTTCAGATGTATTAATGGTGGGATAGAATCTAAAGTGATATAGATGACATTATCATTATTTTTTGATAGACCATTAGTTAAAATCATAATTAATACTACCAAATGAGATGCTTCAACATTTTTAATGATAGATTGGAAACGAGAAAATATATAAATTTATTTTATAGTAGGATTAACCAAAACATATTGAGAAAACAATGTAATTTGGGTTACTATTCATTGATTGAATAAATATTTACATTGTAATCCTATTCAAGATACAATTATTTTAGGTTATATTTCTTAGTTGTACCTCAAAGAGATAGTAAGGTTACAAGGAGTTCCGCTCTCTAATGTATATAATCATGATCCCACATTTAATTATAACTTTTTGAGAGGAATTCATAAGTCATTGGGTATTGAATTAATTTTCATTACTACCTTTCAGCATTCATCGCATTAAATATCAGAGTTATAAATTCAGACATTGGAGGATATAATTTGGGAATTTTCAATGGATTATCATGGAATTTGGGATAAGAGTAATTATTATTATTTTTCTTATAATAATGGTTTTAAATCTTTTATATGTATGGTTCCTTTTTATAACAGTATGTAAAGCACTGAAAAACTCCAGAATTTTATGATGAAGTATATGAAGGAAATTTTATGAAATCATAATTGATAGAGGTAATGGTAGAGAAAGATCAAATGACTCTGTTACACTTGTGGACATCTCAAGGACATTATAAAATTTATGTGGATATCCATTGGAAGGAACTTTCATTCAATGTAGGTGATCATAACATTCCCAAATTTTATCCATGGAAAAGTAATATGTGTTTTGGTATGAAGGAGAAGCTAATTCCATGGTTCATTAGACATTATGAATTCCCAGATAAAGTTGGACTAATATCCTATTGAGTAGATTCATCTTAAAGTTTGTCCTATATAGAAAATGTTTTTCATGATTTGATGTTACGAAGGTATGGATCGAATTCATCACATGTTTTGTGTTCTAAAAAAGTTCAAATGAATGTCAAAATTTATTATAAGGAGAAACCTATTTAGATTTCAGACTGTAGGTAACAAGTGTATAAAAATAAGGTAATTCATTGGGTTTAGGATTTTTGGACAAAACACAATGTTGAAGAAGAAACATCAGAATCTGAAAATTCTATGTGGGAAAGGTATCCTCCCTTGATTAATAAGTGAATAAAATTGTGACGACATAATTTCTAGGATGGCAGACAATGTTACAAAAAATACATAGAGAATATGTTTTTATCATTATAAAATTAAATAGTAAAATACATTATAAATATATATTGAAATAATTGGTATTTATTAAAATTAAGGAATATATATTAAAAGAATGGTAACGTGACCATTAGAATAGTAATGATACCATTTGGAATAATAATATTGCTATTATTTAAATAACCTCACATATTAATATATAAATAAAATTTAGTTATCTCATAAATGAAAATATAATATATTTATATTATTTAATATTTAAATATTTTTTTAAAGAAAAATTAAACTTTTTTGGTATTTTTTGGAAGCCTTAATGGTTTTTTACAATTTTATGATCATTATAATGATTTAAAATAAATTTTTTTTCATTAAACATATTCATAAATAAATATTTTGTTTTACTATTAATATTAAATAATATTATGAGACCTTACTTAATTTTTCAAAATGTCATAAGATCGGTAATAATATTAGGATCGGTATTTTTCAAATAAACGATTATTTTAATTAAAAATTAAACAGCTCATATTCAAGAAATTATTTCTAAGAAATTGAGTCCATTTTCAAAATATACACATAGAATAATGGTTGGGGAGAATTTTTGGTAACTTCATGAAATAGTATAATTTTTAGGGAGTTGTAAAATACTGTAATTTATAGTATTTTTCAATATAAATAAATAAATGAATCATTTAGCCATGGATGAAGTAAGGCTGATATATGAACTCATTTGTTCCAAATAAAATTATATAGTTACTATATTTAGTCACAAAAATCACCACTATTGATATTCGTGATCCAAAAATAATAAACAACTGATTAAAAAATTCAAAACACCCCTCTCCTACCCCAATAAATACCACCACTCACCACCCCTCTCCACATATCTACAACTCCTGGTAGTTTTTCTAATTTCATCCCATTTTCCATTAAAATTATCTTTCCCATTTAAAGCACGTAATTTTCTCATCAAAATACCAAAACCATGGTCATTAAAGAAGTTCTCAGGCATACAATATTCAAGAGGTGAAATCCTCTATTATTTCCCTTTTAAATTCCTTATCTCTTTGTTTAATTATACCTTATCCTCAACAACCCTATTAAAACTATAATTATAACTTCATTATCACATATATACTGTGATTTTAATTTTTTAATAGAATTTCCATCATTAAACATCTTCTCTTCTATCTTTTTCGAAATATTGAAAAACATCGTTCGTAACATGTCGATACAATGCCTTTGTGGATGTCGATTTTAAATCTCCGGTTACCCCCTTCCAGGAAGGTCATAAAACCATTATTATTTCTATTTCTTATTTAAATATGTATATTGAAAATTTGAAATGTTATGTAACTAATTTATAGAAATAATATTAAATAATGAAAAACTAGTTTGTGTTCCTTTAAAAACATGCCAAAAGCAAACCAAACATTTGTCATTAATTTTTTATCTAATGAATCATCTTCATATTAGAAAAAAAATAGTATTTGGGATAATTTAAAATTATGGAATTATATAAATACCATTTCATTCTACTTATGGATTTCTTCTTCAATTTGACAAGAACTCCCATAGTTATACTCATGGTAACCTATCTTAAAGGCATGAAACTAACCTTCTTAGAAAAATGATTCTGTTATTTATAACTCATTGAAATAGACATAACATAATTCAATAAAATGGTAATAAATAAAATATATCTATAATTGGTTCTTAATTATGTAATTATATTACATGATTTGATTATCCATGACATTATTTACAAGTTAATAATGCTTTCAGACATAAGGTAATGGAATTCTTAACAAAATTTACATTCTTTGGGTTAACCTTCTACTTCATTGATTATATCATTATAATATAATTTTTGAAATTAATCTTGATTGTTTTAAGTTTTATTATGTGTATTTAGATTTAATAGACATATTACATTAATTTTATTAATTCTCACTTCAATGGTATAATATTTGTAAGGTACATTCCTTTAAAAATATTCTTTAATGGTTTTTTATAAAAGGTTTTCTCACATATACAGATTTAACATAAAATACCACTTTTATGAATCTTTAATTTTTTTAATATTCTTTACAATTTTACAATTTTATTTTCAAAATAAATGTTCTCATTTATGAGTGTGAAACATGTAAAAATTGAAAAGTGATCTGAAAAACAGAAAAGTTAATTTTTTCGTGAATGTTTCATTTAAGAAAGATTTATGTATTATTATTTTGTTATTGTCACTAGAATTTATATTGATGGTTGGTGTTTCCATGATAAACTTAGGGGATTTTATTTCATTATAGCTCAAAAATTCATTGGGTAAACGGATATATTTAACATCTTTGTTTTTAATTAATAGATTATTTGAATATATTGTGATGCTTATTCCAAGCATAACTTGGATGATTACTCGTAATGTATCTAGATGAGATTATTTATTTTTTTCTCTGAAATGAAAATGATTACACAATTTACCTTTGATGATGTATTTATCATTTACTTAGATTTAGAGTAAAATTATGGTTCTATAATGTAAGATAAAGTGCTTATGTTTTATGTATAAAAGATCTACCTTTTTGAAAATTCTTTCCTTCATGGTCAACCTATCTCTTTCTTACATTCTCTATCCCTTACTGATATTTTTTTCTCATACCACTTTTTAATATATTTTTCATAGGGTTTTTAGAATGGGTAAAAAGAGATAATAATTCTTCTTAAATATTGTGAAGTTTTTTTATTTTAAGATATTATGAATTAATTAAAATTTTAAAAAATTTAGAAAATTTGGATATTAAGTAAAAGTGTCTACTTTGTAATATATGATTTTTTATGTTTTAGTTTATAACCTAACTCTATAAAAATCAAAACTAAAAAGATATATGGGAATGTATGATTGTAAAATATAATTGATTTAAGTAGATTATGTAATTTTTATGGTTGGTTCGTTACAGTAACAATCTAGGTAGTTTCAATATTTAATAAATTTTTAGGCCTTATTATTTTTCATGAATTTTATTTTATATGGTTATATTCATCATAGAAATATTAAGTAATTTTTCAATCAAAAGGGAAAAAGTTGTCTTCTAATTAAACTAGTTTACCTATATTATATGAATTTATTTCAAATAATAGTTTTTATATTTTATAATATTAATCTGAAAAAAATGAACCGAAATTTTGAAAACATCATATTAATATTATCTTAGGGTGAAATGTATATATTTTTCTCAAAAGATTGATTTTTTCTATGAATGTGTTAAAATATAAATTTTGTAACACTTTTATTTCATTTAATTATGTTATGTAATTTAAAATTCTCATATAACATAATGTAACACAAGCCTTGTTTTTTATAAATAATATAATTAATTATATATAAATCACTATAATTTATAATTTTGTTATAAATACATTTTTATCATAAAACGCATATTAGTACGAAAATGTTTTCATTTCATTTTTATTTTAGTATTAAAGTAATTTATAATATTTCTGTAAATGGAATGATGAAAAATGGATTCCATATTTGGAATCATGAGGGTATAATTTTGTAAAAATTTCCTTTTTATTTTTGTTCATTATAAATAGTAACCATAGTAAATATCTGTCACCTTGGTATAGGTAAAGAAGATTAATAAGGATAAAATAAATGTTATAAGGCGTAAGAATATCTCAAAAAATTATCTTTCCATGAATGGATAATGGTATCCCTAACATTAAAATTAAATATTTTGTAGTATGAAATTTAATTCAAATTTATTTGGTAATGACATTAATATAATTTTAAATAAACAATAAGAACAAAATGTCACTCTCTTTGATTTAAAATCTCAATTTGTTTTCAGAGGGATATAATGTGATATGGTTTTTTATAAATTTTTTATATAAAATAAAAATGATTTTTTATCATGTTCATTTAGTTTTACTTTATAGTGATGATGTAGTTACCTTAAATTTTTACTCGACACTAACACGATTCTTGTTTTAATAGTAAAAAATCAAGAAAATGATTTATAGAAACAATAAATGTAATATTATTTTTGTGATTTATAGTGTTACTAGAATTTTATAGATATATATAACTTATTAGGAATGTTTTAAATGAATATATTGAAATTTAATTGGTATCTTGATGACTTTAATGACAAATAAATTGTATAATTCCAAAGATGAAATTAATGATATTTTATAAAGAAGAATATTTTATTTAATGATTTAAAATTCATGAAAATAATTTATCTGACTAAGAGAATCATATATGATTTTTAATATTAGTGATGATCCATTTATTGGCCAGTTTGTAATTGTGAGAAACTTTCTTGGATCATGTAGTGTAAAAAACATTAATACCATTTTAATCATCAAAAGGGTTAAAAGGGAGTGAGAACAAATAGTTAAGGATAAAACCATCACGTAAACATATCCAAATATTATTAAATCATATGATTCATTCACATAATCACCATATATTTTAAATATCCCTATTTGATTCCATTTTTGCATGAAAATTAATTTATAATAATTTAATGGTTTATTTAATTTAAAGAGTTCCCCACCCCTCACATATAAATGGAACATCCTCTCCTATTATCTTGACACCTTTTGACCACTCTAGATAATTCAAGTCCTACCCAAATCACTCGATAATTTTAATATCTATGTTATAAAGGCCATTTTATCACTATGAGATCCAATATATGTCGATTAAAGATTATTCCAAATAGGATGTCTGGGGAGACGATATAAGTTCAAAGTGACCTATTTCCATGTGGTTCATGTTCCACCTTCGTTAAAAATTATTTAACAGTTTATAAATAATATCATTATTATGTAATATGTACAAAACATTTATTATGATTATATTAAAACCATTTTAACCACATTTACTAAACTACTAGAAAAGAAAATATTATTCATGTGTACGTGTAGATTAACACCTCCAAGATGTGATTGTATCATTTTTTATCACCACATCTCAAGGGTGGTTTTTATAATGGATTTTATTAATATGTCTGATATTGATAAAATATTACAATTATCTAAAGACATTATATCATAATCATTCCTTCCATTCTTTCTACTAAAAAATTTTAACATTGTTTGTGTCTATGTGTGGAGTACACCTCCATAATGTGAAGTGATTCATTTTTCATAGACATATAACATAGATGATATATATATTGTAACATCGTAGACCCGGGTGCCATGAAACTGGTGCCCCGAACCCGGTTCTCCACGTGACCTCAAACACATTTCCCCAAACACCAGAGGCTTCCAACTAGCAGCAAGGGCCCCGGTCGGATAGTGGGGAAACTATGCCCTCATTTGTCAAAGTGTAGCGTAGTGGAATGGGTAAAACATGTAGCAACAGTGGAAGTAGTAAACCATACACAACTGAAACAAAGAGCTGCAGTAGATATAACCAACAAGAATACATGTGACGATGTTACATGCCTCTATTCTAAAAAAATAGCCAGAACATGTTACACAATCAATACGACACAACTAAAATACAAGTATAGAAACCAAAATAAAACAGCCCAGGGAATCGCAAGCCAATGCACGGTCTCGTGCTCTCCTACACCTCAGCAGTAATCAAGTACCTGTATAAGGACCCTTTCCCTTATCTAAACCTGCAGAAACATAATCTGTTTGGGCCGAAAAGCATGGCCCATACCAGGTGTGAGAAATAAATTCCCAGTAGGCACCCACAGAAGGCTCGTGCTCAATTGTGTGTAGACATGAAACGATAGTGTACAATAATAAAATGCAACAAAGTAAGAAGTAATGAAAGTAACTAACTTAACCAATTAAATTTCCATTTTACCATCCATTTAATTATTTAATTTAAAATAAAACCACAGTGAATATTCTAAGTAATTATCCAAATGTCCACAGACACGTAAACTACCACCCTCTGGTAAAGAGAATCCAACATAGTAATTTGACCACAGGCACACGAATATTGCCCACAGGCGTAAATAGTGTCGCCCACAGGAACAGAATCATCTGCCCACCGGCACGTAAGAAGTTTCCCACAGGCTAGGTAGTACAATCCCCACAGGATAATCAAAACATTGCCCTCATGCTAACAGGTAGTCGGGCCATGCCCTACATGTAAATATGCAGTAAACAAGAAATTCCTCTTGAGGAAATTCTACAATTACTACTTTAAAGGCATACCCTCAGGTATCCTGGCTAAACGGCTAAACAATGGAACACACCCCCAGGGTGGTTACAGATCCAAGAAATGATCCCAACAAGCATTTTAATATGACATTTAAATCACCTATTCAAATCAAGGTATTTAAATTGGCTATGGCCTCAGCCACATGACACCCAACATGGGTTCGTGGCATGAAAACGCACAAAACACACAACAGTTGAAAATAACCACCAAGCCACCTACCTTATACGCCAACGAAAATTATACGCGAACGTCGATTCCAGAAACGCCCAAGAATGGCGTAGATCAGAGGTAAAAGATAACCCGTTAAAACCCAAATAACTCTCTTTAGGAGTAGAATTGGAATGTATTCAGGGATATGGAAGACCTTACCCATGCGGTTCCAATGAGATCGCCCGGGGCAGAAACGGATTCCAGACGAACACTCGGCGGATCTTCAAAGGTTCGGTCGTCCCCTCCCGCTCCTTCATCCGGTTATAAGCCTCCCATGTGAACAGAGGAGGCTACTACCCATTTTAAGAAGAAAAAAAGTACACGGCGTGTACTTCCAAGTACATGGTGTGTACTCCATTCGTTTAACTGTTTCTCTAGCATCACCGCCATACTGTTCACCCGTCGACATGAGTACACGACATTTACATCCAAGTACATGGCATGTACTATCACCTAGCGGGCGGCTGCTCCACCGACTAATTTTTTTGGGCTGCCGACTGACTACATGGCGTGTAATGGACCACTACACGACACGTAGTCGGTTCCTACACCATTTTTTGCCGACATGGCTACATGCCCTGTGTACTCATCCCACGCGGCCAAAAGTACACAGCATGTGGAAAAATTACACAGCGTGTAGTTCCAAAATTTAGGATTTTCCCCATTTTCCATATTTTCTCAAAAACACTTAATGAACAGAGTAAAGAAGAAGCCTGTACCCCAAAAGTAAGAACCAGGTTCTTACAAACTTCCCCCCTTAAAGAAATTCATCCCCGAATTTCCCTTCCATGGGTGCCAAAGATAAAGCCGAGAACAACTCCAGCCACTGAGTATGTACGTCGGTCTCCCGCTCTCAGGTTTCGTTCTGCTCTCGGCCATGCTGCCATATCACCTGTACGAGAGGAACTGACTAACCTCGGAGAACCGTTGTGCTCCTATCAATGATATGATTCAGATGCTCCTCAAATAACACATCTGCTTCGAGCTCAACCTCCTCAGGCTGAAAAACATGAGACAGGTCTGAATGATAGCAACACAACTAAGATACGTGGAAGACTTCATGCATGGATCGGTACTGGTATGGTTACCACAACCGATAGGCAACCAGACTGACTCTCTCCAGAATCTCAAATGACCCCACATACCGCAGGGAATGTTTACCCTGTCTCTTGATCCACTTGTGTCCAAGCCTCGGTGAAACACGTAGAAAATCCTGATCCCCGACCATGAACTACAATGGTCGTCTACGGCGATCAGCATAAGACTATTGATGAGACTGTGCGGTAGCCATCTGCTTCTGAATCAACTGGACCTGCTCTGAAGTATCCTGCATGAGACGTGGTCCCAGTATAGCTGCCTCACCTACCTCTAACCAGTACAAAGGTGATCGGTATGGCCTACCATATAATGCCTCGTATGGTGTCATCTCAATAGTCTCCTGGAATCTATTGTTATAGGAAAACTCGACTAAGGTTATATGCTTCTCCCAAGAGCCCTCAAAGTCTAGGACGCATGCACGCAGCATGTCCTCAAGAACCTTTATCGTACGATCTAACTGGACATCTGTCTGAGGGTGGTATGTTGTGCTCAGAAGAACCTGTGTACCCTTTGCCCCCAGAAAACACTGCCAGAAACGAGACGTAAAGCGGGAATCCCTATCCTAAATGATAGAACGAGGGACCCCATGAAGACGTATGATCTCTCGGATATACAACTTCTCGAGATCGTCAACACCGAATGTCTCCTTGATCAGAAAAAAGTGATCTACATTCAGGAGTCTATCTACAACAACCCATATAGAATCAATTCTATGAGGTGACCTAGAAATTCCAATCACAAAATCCATCGCGACATCATCCCATTTCCACTCTAGAATGGGTAACTATTGTAACATCATAGCTGGTCTCTGATTCTCCACCATCACTTGCTGACAGGTGGAACACCTCGTAACAAAACTAGTTATCTCTCTCTTCAAACCAGGCCACCAGTACTAACGTCTCAAGTCTCGGTACATCTTGGTAACCCCAGGATGAATTTCCCAAGATGAAGCATGAAACTCCCACATCATCTCCCCACATATATCCCATAGAACCCATACTCGTCTATGGAAACACAATACCTCATCATCAGCTATCGTCCAACTAGGAGGAGGGTCCTTATTTTCCACTGACTCCCGTAGAACTAGGGCTTCTGGATCAGATAGCTACCTCATCCTTACTCTATCCAGGAGGTTAGAAGTCACAACTAAAGATGAAAGATAAGTCTGCCCCTGAATGTCATGCACCTCCAGATGCATCTCAGAGAACAATGCCATGAGCTTCCACTCACCACTGGCCTCACGCACTGCATGTATCTGAGTCTTCCTCCTCAGTGCATCAACTATTGCATTACCTTTACCTGGTTAATAGGCAAGCTAAAAATCGAAGTACTGTAGGTACTCAACCAACCTTCTATGCCTCAGATTCAAGTCATGTTGAGTAAAGATATACTTGAAACCTTTTTGGCTGGTGAAAACCAAAAAATATTATCCCAATAGATAATGTCTCCAATGGCGCAACGCATGCACAACTGCAGCCAACTCGAGATCATGCATCGCGTAATTCCTCTCATGTGTCCTCAACTACCGGGACTCGTACGCAACAACTTGATCGCCCTGCATCAACACTCCACCCAGCTTGATACTTGATGCATCACAGTAAACTGTATAGCTCTTCCCCATCTCTGGGAGTATGAGGATCGGTACTAATGTCAACCTTCCCTTCAGGTTCTGAAAATCTGTCTCGCAAGCTTCTGACCAAATGAACTTCACACCCTTCTTAGTCAGAACTGTCAACAGTGCTGCTAAGCAGGAGAAGTCTTGTATAAAGCGTCTGTAGTAACCAGCCAGCCCTAAGAAACTATATTTCTCAAACACATTCTTAGGCTTTTCCCAAGAAACTAATACTCTCACCTTCTCTGGGTCTACTGAAACTCATGCCTATGAGATTATATGACCTAGAATGTGAATCTGGTCTATACAAAAGTGGATCTTTGCGAGCTTAGCATATATCTGATGCTCCCTTAGTGTACTCAATACGATCTCATGGTGGGTGGCATGGTCGTATTGGGTGTGATAGTACACCAAGATGTCGTCCACGAATACTACCTCAAAAGAATCAAGATATGGATGGAACACACGATTCATTAGAGCCATGAAAATTGCTCGCACGTTCGTGAGTCCAAGTGGCATAAACGTGTACTCATATAGACCATACCAACTCCTGAATGCAGTGAGAGGTATATGAGATGGTCTCATGTGGAGATGATTATATCCTGATCTCAGGTCAATCTTTGGGAACACTAGTTCTCCACGAATCTGATCAAAAATAACATCAATCCTCGGCAAGGGATATCGGTTCTTAACCATCAATTGGTTCTTCATCCGATAATCCACACAAAGTCTAAGGTTATCAGCCACCTTCTTTGCAAAAAGGACCGGAGAACCCCAAGGATATGTACTGGGTCAGATAAAACCCATTGCATGTAACTCCTCTAACTACCTCTTGAGCTCCTTCAACTAAGGAGTAGCCATCCTATAAAGAGGAATGGACACCGATGCTGCTCCTGGAACAAGCTCTATAGAGAAATCCACCTCTCTCTCCGGATGTAGACCCAAAAAGTCTTCCAGGAAGACATCCCTGAAACGATCAACCACTGGAGGGAAATCCGTCTAATATGTCCCCTGATCATCCAGATATAAACTCGCAATCTGGGTCTTGACTCCACCTCGCCCATGATGCTCTGGTCCAGCTCGACTCGCCTGAACATCCCATTCACCTTTGTATAGAAATTCTCCGCACTCTGGTGACGTGAAACGCACCCTATGACGATAGCAATCTACAAAGGCTTTATAGGGAACCAACCATTCCATCCCGAGAATGGTGTCACAGCTCATCATATCTAAGCCATAGAGGTCCCAAAGGAAGTGAAACCCACCAACCTCAAGGGTTCACTCCTTACACTGATGCACACCAGCCTTTCTAGTCCCCAATGGAGTGTCTAGTGTCATGATATCAGAAGATGAAGAAACACAGAGCCCAAGGCTCTCCACAATGGGTACAGATATAAAACTATGTGTAGCACCCATATCAAAAGGTACTGAAGATAAGACCGAAGCTACAAAAATAGTACCTCTGACTGTAGAAGGTCCAGGATCCTGCTCCGGCTGGGTCTGTTGCACTGCATATACTTGCCCAGTGCCACGACCCTGTGACATAGCCTGACTACCCTAAGTTGTCCCACCCTACTGCCTATGAGATCCTGGTGTCTGGCTACCACAGCCATGAACACTATCTCTGCCTGCACGCCCTGGCGTATTCTTGTTCCCAGACGAGTAAGAACCCACTATTCCTTCTCCTACACACAGAGTCTGCACATAACCCCTCTCGCTAGACACTGGTGGAAGCACCCTACAAAAGCAATGCAGATGTCCCATCTTGCCGCAAGCACGACACTCCATAGGGTATCGTGGACACTGTGGCCTATTGTACCCCTCTCTACAACACAGGTAGCACATAACCTTTCCACCTAAAGCATTCTTATGACTAGTACTACCACACTGAGAGAAGTCCATCTGTCTCTTCCTATTGCCCGTAGAAATAGTACCAGTAACTGGTGCGGAACCACCCTGGCCCACACCACTAGATTTTTGAAGGTTCCTCTCTGTGATAAGTGCCTAGTTCACAATAGCGTGTACAATAGGCAACCTGAAAACATTCACCAATGCTCGGATGTCATACCGAAGACCATCGTCAAAACGTCTGGCTCTCAACGTCTCATCACCCACCAACACGGGTGAAAAGCGCCGAAGCTCAATGAAACGAGCAGAATATTCCATCACTGGCATACTGCCTTGCTACAAATTCATGAACTCTCAAGCTCTATCTGCCCTCAACGTCTTTGGGAAGAAGAAGTCATAGAATACTGCCTAAAAATCCTCCCCCTCCATGTCTCTGTGATGCTATTACTGGGTGGTAACATCCCACCACCTTTTGGTGGAATCACGCAGCATATATGTCATGAGCTTGACCCTCCGCCCTGGAGGCATCTCAAGATGCTCGAAAATAGTCTGCATCGATCCTAGCCAAGACTCCCCAGCCTATGATCCTCCATCCCCTGAAAAAGTAGGTGGATGCTGGTTCTAGAAGATATGTGTCAACTCGGCCATCGATATGGTAGCCTGCGGTGCTCCCTGAAAGGTCTTCATGAACCGTATAAAGCCTTCAAGAAACTGCGCCTCCATGCCTGCATCTGGTATAGCAGCATGAGCCGCATCTGGCTCTTCTGGAGGATCCCCTCGTAGCCCATGTCCCACCATCTCCAGATTATAATCGCAGCCGCTCTCTTGGCGAACAACTCGCGGTCGTCTAGGCAGCATGACTCTACAAGGTCTAAATCACGCCTTAGTTCCAAGACTATTAAGGCTGAAATGAAGGAACCACAAAGGGAAAAGAGGAAGAATGCATTCCAAAATTTTCAAAACAAGACTACACGGCGAGTATACTGACTACACGGCATGTATACGGACTAAACAGCGTGTACATGGCTTCCCTTCCCCTGCCCGGTTCCTTCGACACGGCTAAGCCATACGACTCCCGTTCAACAAAAATTACATGGCGTGTATAATATCTACATGTCATGTATGGTGTTATTTTCCAAATTCCCGTGTTGTCTGTGACACGGCCGACTACTCGGCTTATAACTACACTGCGTGTTACACCCGCACACGGCATGTACACCACCATGATTCCCAGCTACACGGTTTTTTCTATACAGTATTTCCTCGGACAAGACAACACATCATGTCCCCTAGGTACACGGTGTGTTGAAGGAGAGGTGACACCAGCCCATGTTGTTAGTTACACGGTCGAGTCCCTGGGGAACACTACACAGCGTGTTCATAATTGATCCACAAAATTCTGACACGTGAGGGCCCACACTCCCCATGAATCAAAGTTTGACATCTTATATGTTTTATAACTAATAAACAGTCAATGATCCACTAAATTTCGGTCGTTGGTGGCACTTACTCCCCAAAATCCAATGTTTGGCATCCATTCTTTAACCAGGATAACATAAAAGTACCCTATCAAATAGCAGGTATTTTTTCAGAGTAGCTATCACAAGAACATGCTTTTCTATCACAACAACTATCACAACAACATGCAATTTCTAATGCACCTACATGGCATGGAAACTATGCATGGCATGTGATTTCTAGAATGTGCTTATGTGATACATGAGATGGAATAACCTCATTTCATCAGGTTGTAACTAAATAGAACCCACAAAGAAAATATAAATAGCGCAATCTAAGTGTGTCACCCAACGGTGAAATCCAATCTACTGTAAAATTTGAAAAATCAGAAGAATTGCAAAGTACGAGGTAGAGTGGCTTGGCCCTGTACACGGGTTAGCTATGCATGAGCATAACTTATTACCAACTAGCATTCATCATATCCTTGACTACGGCTCCAATTAGTAATCCAATGAAATGAACCTCCTCTGATACCACTTTGTAACGTCCCGGACCCGGGTGCCATGCAACGGGTTCCCTGAACCCAGTTCACCATGTGACCTCAAGTGCATTTCCCCAAACGCCAGAGGCTGACGACTAGCAACGATGGCCCAGGTCTGAGAGTGGGGAAACTATTCCCTCATTTATCAATGTTTAGCATAGCGGAATGAATAAAACATGTAGGAACAGCGGATGTAGTAAAACAGACACAGCAGAAATAAACAATTGCAGTAGATATAACTAACAAGAATACACGTGATGATGGAACATGCCTCTATTCTAAGAAATACATCTATAACATGTTACAGGATCAATAAGACACAACTAAAATACAAGTACATAAAGAAAAACAGAACCGCCCACAGCATCGCGAGCCAATGCTCGGTCCCATTCTCTCCTACACCCTCTATAGAAATAAATTACCTCTGTAAGGACCCTTCCCCTTATCTACAACTGTAGAAACGTAATCTGTTTGCACAGAAAAAGCATGGCCCAAACAGGGTTGGAGAAAAAAATTCCCAATAGGCACCCATCGAAGGCCCATGCTCAACTGTGTGTAAACATGCAATGATAGTGTACAGTAATAAAATGCCACAAAGTAAGCAGTACTGAATATAACTAACTTAACCAATTAAATTTCCATTTTATCATCCATTTTATTATATAATTTAAAATACCAACACTATGAATATTCTAAGTAAATAGCCAAATATCCACAGACACATAAACTCCCACCCTCGGGTAAAGAGAAACCAACACAGGAATTTTCCTACAGGCACACGGATTTTTCCCGCTAGCGTAAATAGTGTCAGTCACAGGCATAGAATCATCTGCCCACAGGCACGGAAGAAGTTGCCCACATTCTTGGTAGTACAATGCCCACAGGATAATCACAACACTTCACTCAGGCTATTAGGTAACCGGGACATTCCCAACATGAAAACATGATGTAGACAAGCAATTCCTCCTGAGGAAATTCTATAATTACTACTTTAAAGGCATACCCTTGGGTATCCTAGCCCAACAGCTAATCAGTGGAACACACCCCCGGGGTGGTTCCGGATCTAAGAAATGATCTCAACCAGCATTTTAATATCACATTTAAATCACCTATTAAACAGTATGTATTTAAAATGGCTATATCCTCATCCACATGACACCCAACATGGGTTTGTGGCACGAAAACGCACAAAACACACGACAGTTGGAAATAACCACCAAGACACCTACCTTATACAGCAACGAATGTTATACACGATCATCGATTCCAGAAACACCCACGACCGGCATAGATCTGAGGTAAAAGATAACCTGTTTAAACCCAAATAACTCTCGTTAGGAGAACTAGTAACTAGTATCCAAAGAGATGGAAGCCCTTACCCGTGCGGTTCCAAAGAGATCGTCCGGGGCAGAAATAGATTCCATATGAACACTCGTCAGATCTTCAAAGGTTCGACCATCCCCTACCACTCCTTTCTTCAGTTCTAAGCCTTCCCTTTGAAAAGTGGAGGCTACTGTCCATTTTAAACGGATAAAAATTATACAGAGTGTACTTCCAAGTAAACGGTGTGTACTCCCTTCATTTAAATGTTCCTTTGGCAGCACCGCCATACTGTTCACCCGTTGACATGAGTACACAACATGTACTCTTGAGTACACGGCGTGTACTTTCGCCCAGCTAGCAGGTGATCCACCTCCTTACTGTTTCTACCTGCCGACTGACTACACAACATGAAATGAACCACTACATGGAATGTAGTTGGTTCCTACACCCTTTTTCACTGACATGGCTACATGCCCTGTGTACTTATCCCACACGGCCCAAAGTACACACCTTGTAGAAAAAGTACACGACATGTAGTTCCAAAATTTAGGATTTTCCCCATTTTCCATTCCTTCTCAAAAACACTTATGGAAAAGATAAAAGAAGAAACATGTACCTCAAAAGTAAGAACTGAGTTCTTACATATAAGAATATATAAGGATATTGTTTCATATATTTGATATAATATTTTTTTTGGAATGAAAAAATGAGACTTTCCACCAGTTTTCTCATGTACGTTAAAAAATGGAAACGTTTCTCATGTGTTTGTATAGAATAATGTCTCTATGTAGCAACACAATTAATTTTTTATTAATATAATTTCATGGTCAGTTTAAAAAATATAGATAATTTAAAAGAAAAATATATTTATTTTATGGTTATTATTCTTGATATAGTTGAATAATGAACTCTTTCACCATGTTGGTCCTTCAGATTTTTTTCGGGATTAGGAACTAAACATGATCCAAACCTGGAAACTAAACATTACTAGTGATGTAAATAAATAAAACATAGTCATAATTGATTTAAAAAGGACTATAATAATTGAATTAAAATGATAATGTACCATAATAAATTATAAAATTAATATAATTTTATTATATTGGATGAAAAAGAAAATACATGGCTCTAAATGAATTGTAAAGGCCATTTTATATCTTTTTTGAAATTATTTTAATGTTCTTCAAAAGGAAACTTTCAATGTATTTTTTATAGAATGTTTTGGTTTTCTGGAAAAAATTAAAAATGAATAGTATATTCCTACGTATACATTATCAATGGATTTTCCCACTATTTAAACTAATATTTGATATTTTTAATCATTTAGAATTTTATATGTTTTATTCATAAAAATTTCATTATTCAATTATTCCTCAATATTCTAGTTCTGGAAATTTGGTTTAAATTAAAGGGATATATCAATATCCAAAACTAATTTGATTATGGGTTTAAAATCATATTTTCATATTATTTGGATGATAAAAATGAGAAATTTTATATTTTTATAACATTTCATGGTCCAGGTAGGTTTTTTATGAAAAATGTGTGACTATTTTAGAATCATAATGAGGGGTGAGCCTGATATATCTCTCCAATGCATTTGGTAATTATTTTGTTTCATGATGAATTGTGTTTGTATCCAATAATATAGGATATTCTATTTTTCAGTTTTCTTTTAAGTGTTTTTGTGAGGGTTCTATGAGGATGATTATGAGTATTCCATTTAATGAGTTTACATGGAAATATCTTGATTTCATATAGTAATATGTTTGGTTTAATGTAAATTTTATTCCCTTTATGGGTAAAAATGTATTTTTTTTTTAAAAAAAATTCATGGGTTTAAATTTTTTATATGTAACACCCAGGATTATGATTTACCATTTTTTATAATGGGGTTTTTGAAAAAGTCAGGGTATTAAAAAATATTCCATGCATAAGTAAAATATTATTTGAGATAATATTTATAATCTCATTGTTTTTTAAAAAGACTTATGAGTTTTTTCAACTTTTTATTTTTCCTTTACTGAGATTCTTGTGCTCACCCTACTTATTCATAAGCATTTCACAAGGCATAATGATGTGTACGAACCTATATTTAGTCAATTTGAAAGTCAATAAAATAAAATATATCATATTTTAAATTTTTATATTGTGTAAATAATGGATAATGGGTATATGTGTCTAAATTATAATTCATTGGTCTATTACATAATATTTATGTCCTAATTCTTTATAAAACTAAACCAAAAAGTCCCTTGAAATGAAATAAATTGAATTATTGTATACAAATTCTATTTAAATATTGTTTATGCTTAGTCTATATAGTTTGTATCTTATGGAAGTTTAGAATCTTTGGAAGTTATAATAATTTAATATGCTTCCCTTAATAAATTATTATTTATTGGAATCCGAATATGTAATTTTAATATTAAAATATTACATCATTGAAATATTATTTGCTCAAAATGTTTTTAAAATGAGGAAATAGGGAATATGGTGTAGGAGGTCACCAACATAAAATAAATCCTTGCAAATTCATAACTATAAAGGCTTAAAATATAATAGAGAAGTTCATTTTTGTGAGAAATGTCTTGGTATATGATAAAAAGGGTGGAAGTATCCATGTCATATAGATATCATGTCCTTTATAGATAAACATTTCTATAGTATATTATTGCATGAAACAAATCTGTTCATTATTTAGGGAATCATCTAAACTTTTAAGAGATGAAGTATTTTATAAATCCTTAGAGATGATATTCAATTTCATTGGTTGTTTAGATCATAAAATTATAACACTTGATATATTTAGTTTTGATGTTAAACAATAAAAATGGTGGTATATTTGTACTAAAACAATACTAATCGAATAAGTTGATGCCTTGTAATGGGATAGATTAAAAAATATTTTACTGGAGTAATATTCTCTAAATACTATTCAACATATAATGGGAAAAAAATATTCAAATTAGAAAAGAATAAGAATGTTTTATTGTCCACATATGAAGAGAACGTCACCCAATTGGAAGAGTACATTCCAAATTTTATCTAGGATTTTGATAGTAAAACTAATATATTTTTCTCAATATAGAAGAAAATATATTGACCAGAATTGGTTTTCTATGAATTAAAATTTTATCTTAAAATGGTTTCATGTGCCAAAAATTTTGAAATTTAGTTGTATAAAAATCATGTATTTCAGGAAAATAATTTAAAGAGGTCTAGATCGAAGTAAATGATTACGTATCCATTAATGAAATATGAAGGTAATAAAATTAGTTTCCATCTAATGATAAGTGTGGTTAAAATATCCATGGATAATGTCATTTTAAATATTGTAAGTGATTATGACTTGGAACATTTGGACATGTTTCATGTGACATTAAATAAAATTATTATAGAATTAATGAAAATTTAATGGTGTGATTCTTATAATTGTAATAAGATGGTTCATTATGAATGAGGTTTTACAAAGATAGTATTTAATGATATAAATCATCTAGATCACAAATTGAATTTTTTGGATAAATATTTTTTCTCTAATTCAGTAGATTTTGGACCATCCAATGATGTGGTGTCAGGTACATTACAAATTTATACATATTATGATAATATATTATTTGATTCTGTGTCTATACATTATTTCATTTATTGTGGATTTTCTAATAAATTAGAAATTTAGCTTAAATAAATAAAGCCATATTTGTGGTAATAATGCATGAGGAAAGAATTTATGGAAAAAATTATATAAAGATTCATGTTGTTGTCTATGTAAAATAATTACCTATAAACATTTTTGTATTTCCCTTTCTAGAGTTTAATGTTATTTTTAACATATATTTGATTTTAGATTAACATTCCATAGAAAATAATAGATCCAAAGAGTATTTTTTTAGAATGTGTTTCAATTTGTAAACAAGAGTGAATTTATTCTTTTAGTAATATATCAAGAAGTTAAGAAACTATTTAAATATTAAAAAAAATTATATCTTACACTTATAGTGGAGAAGTGATATAATTTTAAAATTTGTGATATACTAATAGTGAATAAATATATAGATGTATTTCCTAATTATTTTTATGGTATTGTACTTGATTACGTGATTTAATTTACAATTGACTAGTTCTTGATGATAAGATAATATCAAATAAATCATTATAGATTTTCTCAAATAGAGCTTATGGAATTGAAAAATGGGTAACAATATGTTCTTATTCTATTTTATATTTATCATAAACTAAATGAGAATAATTATGAAATTTTAAAAATAGAATTACATACTAGTAATTGGCATAATTAGTTTGTGTTTTTTTATTTTAGGTTAAAAAATCAACCATCTCTATTTTTGGACCCTATTAATAGAGTATCACAGTAGTTCTTGGATATGTTTTTAGTTTTGTTTAATGATTATATCATAATATATTTTAAAATATATGATTGTCTTACGCTTCATTTTAGGGTTTTTTTAAACATTTAAATAAAATAGGTTATATAGAATGATTAGTAAATTTGAATTCTGGTTGAGATAGATCTCCATCCTTAGACACACTGTATTTAATGATAAAAAACTATTGATACCTCTAACTCTAAAGTGGTTAATGAACATATAATACCTAAAAATGTTATTAAGATTCACAGTTTTCCTATATTTTTCGGAATGATTGATTAGGTTTTTGAAAAATTAATTCATGGGTATCTAACCCACAGACCTTGTTAACATGAAAATGAGGTTAAGTCATTGGTACATAGGAATTTGATAAATGTTTCTATGAATTGAAAATAAGATTAGTGAATGATGTTGCTTTTTCCATACCATCCAGAAATAGTGAAAATTTTATCTTCAATGATGGTTTACTAAAAGGGATTGGATATGTTTCAATATAGTGGGATTCAATAATTTCTTATTCCTCATGTCAAATAAAACCCAGTGAGAAAAAGTATCCTACACATGACCCTAAAATGGGGGATATAGGGTTTTTTTTAATATTTAGAGACATCAATTATATAGAGTAATGTGTGAAAGATATACTGATCATAAATATTTTAACTATATATTTAGTCAGAAAGAGTTAAAGATGTGATAGAGGAAATTGAAGGAATTTTTAAGGGATCATGAATTCACAATTAATTTATATCTTGGAAAATAAAACATTATACGTAATGCTAATATTTGGAAAGATAATTGTACATTAACCATGCTATGTTTGGAACATGTCCATTGGGTTAATGATTTGATGAATTCTCTGATAGAAATTGATCGTGTAGAAACTCCCGATATTTTATTTCAAATGTTATTAAAATCATCTAAGTCAAAAATGAATTATGAATGTAATGAAAGAGGATCATGATTTACTATGAAAGGTTAATTATATTAATACAGAAAAATTTCTATAATTTAATGTTGATGAAGAAGGTGTTATTTTATTTTAAATGATATCATGTGTGTCTATTTATTTCTTTATTAAGATATAATTTTATGCAGATGCTCATAGTTACCTATTTTATATTTATATTTAAATCACTAATATTTATTGATACCTTCATAAGTATTACTGGTGGTATGTCATAAAGGGGGATATTACTTAATTAAAATATGAAATAATCTAATTTTCAAATGGTTAAATAAAAATAAAAACTACAAAAGGGGATACTTCATCCTTTTATAATGCTGAGGTGGAAATGGAAAAATATATCAATTTATTTCTTGGTGGGATATCAAAAGACAACTCTCTGTAAAAAAAATGTGATTTGGGTTATTGTTTATCATTTAAATAAATCTATACATCTCCATGCTAGTAACGGTATTATGTCTTTAAATTAGCTTAATTAAATATATATTAAGGAGATGATAAGGATATCTTGAGTTCCTTCCTCCATTATATTGAATATAATCCTAGGTTTAGACACATTTTTGGGAAAATTATTCATAAGCCACAGGGTAATAAATTAAATTTCAAAATGGATTTACATCCTCAATCTGATGGATAGATAGGGAAAATTATTTCTAGTTTGGATGAAATTATTTGACGTTTCAAGATGGTTTACTAGGGATATACGGATCAACATATTTCATTAGTTGAATTTTATTATAGAAATATTTTTTAGTATATTATATAAATGGAAGCTTTAGAGGAATTACATGGAATTTGTTGTTAGGTAATAGATTGTTGGGATGAATTCGGGAAAATATGGTTATTGGGACAATAATTTTTAGAATAAACTGTCGATAAGTTGAATAATATGCATCAATATTTGATGGAAACACAAAGTATGTATGAATTTTATGAAAAATATCAGATGAAATATCTTTCATTCAAGGTATGCGATCACGTTTTCCTTAATGTATATCCAAGGAAAAATGTTATGAGTTTTTGTAAGAGTGAAAGTTAGTACTATGGTTCATTTTGAATATATGAAATTACTAAGAATAATAGAATTGTTTATTATTATTTCTCCTTACCTTATATTTTATCCTAGTTACATATTGTGTTTACTTTTTCATTGTTAGGAAAATATGCATCGTGGGTATCTCATGTTTTATGCCCTAAAGTAGTTCAGTTCGATGAAAACCTTTCTTATGAGAAGATCTAAGTATAAATTTTTTACCATAGATATTATGTCTTCTATAATATGGTACATTCTAAAATTGAGGTTTTGGGGAAACCCCATATTATTGACATTGAATCATGGGAATATTAAAAGTAAATGAGAGAAAGATATCCCCACTTATTTAACAAGTGAATAAATTGGTGAGGATGTAATTAGAAAAATGGTGAAATAATATAACAATACAGGTAATTTTAATAATAATTAAATTCATTCCATATTGATATTTATGTTTTTTAGTCATTCTCTTTATAATAATATAATTTTTTTTCAATAAGAAAATAAATTGTTTTATTCTTGTAAAATACATTTTATTATATAATGGGATTTTATTTAAATTATTTTCTATTAAAATTTTCTATTTCAATTTGATAATTTTAAGGTCTAGTTTGAAATCATCACATCAAAATTATCATATGGTGTAATTTTGGTACTTTTTAAAGAGTTTTATTTTCCATTGAATAGTAAAAAATATTATTTTTAGCTAAAATAACAGTCATTTAATTATAAAAAGTAATTTAAATATATTTTATCTCTTTAGGTATCAGAATTATAATTTTATTATTAATAATATAATTGACTACATATGAATCATCATTATACATGATTTTATTATATGTACATTTTTGGGCTTAAAACACAGTTTTAAATTAATTTTTATTCATTTTTTACATATTAGTCGTAAGTTATTTTCATAAAATTATAGAAATTAAAAATATAAAAAATATATTATATATTTTTAACCATGATGTTATAATTTGGTAAATAGGTCCCTTTATTTTTACTCCTTATGAATAGTGACCATAGTAAATATTGTTTACCTCGATAAGGGAAAATCTAGAAATTATGATAAAAAAGAATGTGGTAATGCCTAAAAATCTCCATAAAACGTTTTTCTAATGGATAATATTTTTTTCCATGACCCACAAGAGTTTTAAAATGTGTAAATTTATTTCAAATTTGGTTTTATAATGACATTAATATAATTTTAAATAAATAATAAGTACAAATTATAACTCTCTTGGTTTCAATATCTATAATTTTTTACTATGGATAAAAACTGAATATGGTATATTATAAATGGATATTATAAAGATGAATATTATTTTATCATATATTTTTTTAAAATTTGTATTTATGTAATAATTACCTTAAATTCTTACACAACACCGATATAGTGTTTATGTTAGCAATAATAAATAAAGTAATTAATTTTTAAAATCTCTAAAAGAATTTTTTTTGGGTTCTTTATAGTTTCGCATAAATTTTACTGATATATATATATATATATATTATTAGTTATGTGGTAAAATATTATATTCAAAATCAATTGATAACTTCATGAGTTGAAAGTCAAATTCAATGAATAGTTCTAATATGACATTAATGATATTTTATAATAAACACTAATTTATTAATTGAATTAAATTTCATGAAAGTAATTTATTTAAAATTTGTAATGGGTTATATTTTATAATATAAATAATGTTCTATTTATGGGACACAATTCCTTTTATTGTAGCTTGTGTGCATCCTATAGTAGAAAAAACGATGATATTGAGGTAGTCGTTAAAAAGGGTAAATTGGGGGTCAATCCTAAGAGATAAGAGTGAAGAAAAGAACCAAAACGAATAAAAAATTTATTGGATGACCGGGTTTAGAATAATAATCCTACACTATATAAAATATATCTATTTTTTAGAATTTTTTTGTGATAACTAATTTATATTAATTTAATTCTTCATGTGATTCCAAGAGTGTCCCTCTCCTCACTTATAAAAGGGTACATAAAATCATCTCTTACTAACCACTTTTTAGGACTCAAATCCTACAAATCCATTCCCAAATATCTTCCCAAATTCACAAAACATTTCCTAGAGTAGTTGGTTTTACCAAAACAACAATTCTAGGAGACTTAAGGTTTAACTAAAATAGGTTGTCTGAGGAGAATTTGTAAATACTAATGAACCTAAATCAAGTTTATTTATTTTTACACCTACATTAAATATTAATTAACAATGTTAAAATATTAAAATAGGTATATTCCATGAAATAATAAGTTAGTATGATTATGTTTCATCCAATTTTGATCTCTGTTTCTCTCCAATTGGAAATGAAAACATGACTTGTGAATACTTGTGGATTATCACCTCCACGAAGTGATGTGTATAATTTTTTATCACCCCTTCACAAGGATGATAATTATGATTTATTTAATTAATATATATAATATGAATTATATAATTAAAATTATCTAAATATAGTAACTCTTTCACTTTTTAACGTTTTAATCTATTGATAAATCCTAACGTTATTCTGGTGTACATATAGACTACCTTCTCCGTGAGGTAATGTAATTCATTTCTCAACACTGCCTCAAATGGAAGATATATACAAGTGCATGTAAAGATATTATATGATATTTATGGTATACTACTATTTCTATAATGAAAAAATTATACTTAACATCTTTCTGTAATGTTTTTTTTGGAAAATGGAAACATGACTCAAGTTCACATACGGACTACAATATCAAATTTGTAACATAATTAATTTTTCAATTCTATATTTCATTGTTATATTTAATATATTTTCTTATTTATAAATTGATTATTTTATTATTATTATACTTCTATATGTAATTAAATAATGACTTTTGTCACCATTTTCATCTTACCAATGTTGTTTAGGGATTATGAACTGAGTTCCCTCAAAACATCCGACAAAAACATAATGGATGATGTAAATAAATAAAAAATGATCCTAAATGATATAAAATGGAAAATAATAATATTATTATCTTGAAAATTGTTTTTAATCATGTATGTAATGAACATAAATTTATTATTCCGGAAGATAAAGAATATATGTGATATGTCGGACATGAAGTAAGGGATGCATTAACTAAAAACCTCATTTCAAAATGTTTTCATATATATATTTCAATCATATTATTAAATGTCCATATTTTGTGGAATTGTTTTTATAGATATATATAAATTATAAAGGAAATCTTATGAAACTTTTTACATTCATTCAATGGTTTTCAAAAGGAAAATTTTAATATATTTCATAATGTAAATATTGACTTTATTTAAAAAGGCTAAAATAAATACTCTATTTTAACATATTCTAAATAAATAGATTTCTCGACGATATGAACCAATATATTATATTTGGATTATTTTATAATATTACACGTTTTCATAAAATAAATATCCTATTTCACTTTTTTTGGGATATTTTACTATTTAAAATATAGTTTTCAATGAATGGGATATATCGATATCCAGTAATGTTTTGATTATGGGCTTAAAATGATATTTATAATTAGTTTAGTGATGAAAATTCAATGTTTTATAAGTTATCTACATATAATGGTCCTTGAACATTACTTACATATGATGGCTCAACTCGATATAGATTTAATGATAGGTGATCCCAATAAATATCTCCAATCCATTTGGAAATGATTATGTTCTTTGGAAAATCATGTTGGTTGATAGTCAAGATAGTTATTCAGCATTATATTATTTTTTAAATGGTTCTATGAAGATGATATCAAAATTCACCTAGACAACTTTTCAATTCTTGTTAATAAATTTTCATGGAAATATAATGATTTTATAAGGTATGAGATTTTTCTTAAAGGAAATATTATTTCCATTAATTGTGAAAAAGTACAATTTTGTAAAAAAAATATTCTTGGGTTCTCAGGTTTTTTAATAAAACCTGATGATTATTTTTATTTCTATATATGTTATTATTATGTGTTTAAAAAATCCTTCTGCAGAAAATCTTATTTCATGTTTAAATAATGATTATTTGAGCTCAATATTTATGATCGCCTGCCTGTCAAATAGACTAGCCAGTTTCTTTCATCTTTTTATATGTACCTTATTGAGATTTTTTTACTGGTATAATATTTTAAAACATTTATCATATGGTATAAGTATATGTTTGAACAAATAATAAGTATTTTTGAAGGATATTAAGATATTTTCATGAAAATGAAACATGTTTTATGTTAAATGTTTTTTTACAACTTTTGACTGGATTGACCTCTTATAGGGGGTGAATTTGTGGTTTTGTTTTTAATATTTAGTTATTTTGAATTAATAATCTTGATCATTTTAAGGTTCAAGGTCTACGTAGTGATATCCCAGAGTATCACTTAATATTTATAAATAATTAGGGGGGAACAACACATTTTTATTTACATGCATCAGTACAGAGACCTACTCCTTGTCATATAGGTTAGAATCCCAATCACGAATTATTCATTAAAATATTTTCAATTATTATAATGGATGAAGAATATGTTGTATATAATACTATATTGTATATCATCCTGTTATTCCTTATTCTACACCCCAAAGACTAACTATTTTTCATAGGTGGGTTAAAACCCCAATTTTATTCTTTTATACTTCTTCTAGAATGGTTAGACAATCCAACCTTATTGCTCTTTAGTAATTATTTCTAATCCCCAGTCAAAATCTCATTTTTCTTAAATTTTAATCGTCGACATGTAGAGTGATATTGTATTCTCCTAGTTAATTATATAACACTTAAAATGGATCTTCCTCCACATCCATACATGATATGTTTCTCTTGTTTAAAAGTTCAATATCTTCAACATCATCTTTGAATAAGCTTTTTGGTCTTGAAACTCATTTATACTAGACCAAAAATGATTTAATTCATCTCAATTTTCTTTATGCCTAAATCTAACATGATACAATTTTCACTATATTTTAGATTTAATCTCATCAATTTATGATCTTCAGTAAATGATATAATCATCCTTGATTGATAAAATATCTCTTTAAAGAATTATTCCTTCAGTTTGATGAAGTCCCAACCTCAAAAAAATGTGTTCATGTTATGAACACAAATTATTCCTAATATTTTAGGCACAATGGACTTGAAAACTCATAATGGTCTATCTTAGTGTTCTTATAATATTCCATTCATGCATAAAATAATTCATTGTGTATGGATATGGCACATCACCAATGATAATTCTCAATTTTTTATCTGCCTTCTATATTTAATTATTTAATACCAAAATTTATAAAGAACCCATTTATCTTTTCATATTATTTTAATCCATGTAATTCAGTTATTTCAATGATAAAATATAGGGTGTGTGGAAGTCATGTATTTGAAGAAGCATTCACAGTTTCTTCTAAATGTTCATTGTGTAATTGTTTAAGGGATTCACATAATAGGACAATGTGATCCTATATGGTATCCTTCAAAAAGAAAATGTATCCTAAGGGTTTCTATTCCCTGTAAAAAATTGAATGTGGTCTTCGTAATCCACATCATTTCTAAAATTTTATCCTTGACGTATGGTTTTTGCATGAATAAATTTCACAAATCTTTTTTATTCTTCATCAAATAAAGGTATACAAAATGGGTTCTTCGTCTTTTTCACGAGATAAGGATAGTTTCCAGGTAATCATTTCATTCTCATAACATAACTATGGAGGAATAAGTTAAAATATAACTTTATGTGAATTAATCACATGGAATCTCTATTTTAGAGATCTCCCAATATACCAGACAATATTTACACATAATCTATACCATGAATATATTTGTATAGGATGAATCTCACCAAATATCTGTTGATATTCAAGTCAAGTTATGTAAGATTTAGAAATCCAAAATTTCTTGAGATTAAATTGAATATTAAAAGTCTTGATTAATTTACTTTATAGACTACCTAAGAGGGTAAAGAATTTATGAGATCACATTGCATGATCATATAACCATTAGATGTTTCACATGATATGATTCATCCTATGTGATACATAAATAAAAATTTGATTTAAAATTGTCAATGTATTCATGAAAAGGAAGTTGTAAATTATATATGATTTATGTGATGGAAACTTATGTTATTATTTATATGAAGACATCATGAGATAACAAGTTCACATATCTAGATCATGTGACAACACAATTATCCTTGTGATTGTTGGCAGTTTACTTGATGGTAATACAAGATAAATCATGTGCATCTTGGATTTTACAAGGGAGAAACAAGTACATAGAGTGATCATATACATTAATGAAAAATATTCCATCAATGAAGTTCAGTAGAACTTGTGAGTATCATTATCTTTGCATGCTCACTTGAAGTCAAAAGTTGTTTCAATTGTCACTTTTCTCAAGCATGATGAAATACTTTGACATAACCAAAATAATATCGAGCGGACGAGTTTGAAAAGGAATTGTTATAAATAATTGTATAGATGAGATTAATTTGATCAAGATTCTAGTGTTGTGTTCCTATAATTCTAATAGATGAATAGATTATTGTGTGGTTTTAATTCCATATCAAACATTTGTGCTATATTTGGGCACTTACTAACAGTCTTTTTGCCACCAGTTTCTCAAGAAAACAGTGGGGTTATACACCAGAAACCCAATGTACACACTACATGGAGAGAGCTAAAACACTCACCTCAGATTTTCCCCACCCTAGACGCCTTACATGAACTATGTTCTCTCTCTCATATGCCTTACCTCATCACATTAAATGGTGCATACTATTAAGGAAATCTCTACCTTGTGGTTGAGATTCCTCACATGTGAATGGTTGATCGAGCTAGTCCCTATAGGTATGCAGGGTTGGTCCATTTTTCATATAATACCCATTATAAAATATAAAGTTATCATATAATAACTCAAAATTACTTCATTCAATCTTCATGTATACCTCATGTAATAATTCATCAATAATCATCATCTAGAAAAATAAATACAATTTATTGTGTCTTTCTGTAATACCTCCTCTTAAACGATGATTCTAAATTAAAATAAATAATATTTACATATCCTTCACTTCTTCTTCATTGTTGAAAACATTATGTCATCATTAATGAAAATTTTCAGATTCCATTTGAGTATATGGTCAATTCCAAAATCATAAGAGTAATAAGGAGAACTCTTCAAACATGTTATCTAATTGCATTAAATAAATCCGTAGCAATTCTATATGATACACAACATCATGAAAATTTTCAAGGAGAATTACTTAAGAATGAAATATTGTCCCAATAAATTAATCCCTAAAAATTCTCCAACCATAAGAATCTCCTCATTTATATCTTCCATATATATTAGCTTTATGATATAATAAAAACAATGAAAAAAATCAATCTTCAATCATGCACTTATTCTCTTCATTCTCCCCCTTTGTATTTTTATCAACACTTATCTACTTTATAATATCTGTATTCCCACTTTATTGATGACAAATTCAATGGGAATGTAGGGGTGTTCTCATATATTCATTATTATAAACAATATATTCTTGTGCCTTTTAATATCAATTATTTGAATGCTTCTATGATATGGTGAAATTATATTGTTATATTATCAATAAACCTATAGTTAATCTATTATACACCTACATTCTCTAATATAGTGCAAACATAAAAGATATTTAACAATGTTTTTTACGCTTTTCAAAACATCCTTGAATTAGAAATCATGAATATAAATTATCAATTCTATTTTAGGGGATTTGAGTAATCAATTTTATCAGTAAGAATCTTAGTACTACACATAATTCAACAAAAACATCACAATTTTTAGGTAAAAAATATTTATTTATCCCTATTTTTCAATAAAATCTTCCTCATGATAATATTTATCAATTTATTTAGAGTAGAGATTTGGGAGGGATTTTAATACATTATATTCAATTTTATAATGTTGTTCAAATTTTCCACATTCACTATATAATTAAAATTTCATATAATTGACTAGAAAATGACCCCCCCAATGGATTTTTCATCTCATTTAATTTCCTTCTTGCCAATAAAAAATAATATATATATATAAATATATAATAGAATAATTATTTGAAATATGAATTTTTCAGGAGTATCATTTAGGCTGAGATCATTCACATAACTTTTTCCATTTTTTCTCCCATCATCATTATGGGAATATTTATTTAGACTCATATATCTATTTTGAATCTCAGTTTCTTGATTTTCTAATTCATTTACTTGAACTTCGTATTTATTTTAAATAAAATTTTCTATTGTAGTAATTTGAGAACATAATGTGTCATGTTCTTTGATTTTATTTTTAATTAGTTACAACTATTCAATAAGGCATGTAAAGAATTTCATAGTAGTATGTCCAGAATTCTTTCACCTTTCATGCAAGACAGTAGACACCTTTTCTTTTGTATCCACATTCATTCCTTCTCCTTTAGAATTTTTTTAGCTTCTATTAATTTTTTATCCCATTTATATTTATCTATACCAATATGTTTCCACTCTTTCATGGAATACTTTTTCTTCTCAGACTCATCATATAACATACCACTATTTTTATTTTATAAATTATTCCCTTTCACAGTATTGTAAATGTATTCATGAAGAAATTTCATGCATTTCTAAGCTGTGTAACCCTTATACATACATTTTTTAAAAATTGATTTTATGAATTAAATATGTTCTGAATTGGAATCTTGATTATATTTTTTATCACACTATTCATTCTATGAGAACTTTTTCTCATATATTCACTATGAAACCCTCTTGATTAATGCTTGTTTTTTGGAAAGAGAATTATATTCCAAAAATGTATTTTTGGTTCCCATATCCTTCAAAGCTCTAGGAAATACCACTAAACCTATGTGTAAATTGTCAACCCATCGAGGCCCTCCTGGTTAGTGGTATGTAACGTTTGAAACTGGATTCCCACATCCAATAGGATAGGGGATGGAAACCTATGTTGTGTAGGAATATCTCATTCATGGAAGGCCTTTTCCTAAGGTACCTATACATACATAAACATATCTAAATACCAAAAAATTATTGAAATGTAAAACACAATTGATACCATAATTCATGCATAACATTTTCCCACATCAAAGTATGTGAATGTTTTGGAAATCATAAAGGGATAAATAAAACACAATAAAATTATAAAAATATTCCATCCCACTAAAAAGGGGAAAACTAACAAACACAATACCTAGAATAAAACATGGCCTTTCCAAAATAATTATTATTCGCCTACACCTAGACCTCCAAGGTATCCATAAAAATTCATGTCAACTAAATGACAAATGACTCATCTGGGAATATACCATGCAGTCCTGAGTATGAATACACCCAGTATGACACCTTGACATCACAGAACATAAACCATCAAGAGAGTATTCCTCCCATTAACACAATGATAATTCAATTAGAACATTATACACAACAATAATTACAAAACCTTGATATACTAATTACTGACTGTAAGTATTGAAGAGGTATCAACCGTAGTTCTAGAGAATGGATTATTATCAAGGCTTTGAGGTAAAGATCATCATAGATATATCTCTCCATAAGACATGCTATCACTGATGGTGCTCATCTAGGAGGTCATTATCATTAGGTCTTTACATGAATAAGTACATAGTGAAACTCCAAATAGATAGATACAAAGGTATGGTTCACACCCAAGACTCTTAGGGGATACTGTAAAAAAATTAGAATAACATTCTAATTATAATATGAGACAACCATGTCTGTTTGTCATGACGAATCCTCATACATCACTTTTGGAAAGAGAGACAATAGAGGATCACACTTTGGGCCTCATGGGGGGGGGTCATAAAAACTCTACCTAATACTACTCCCATATAGGGGATCACAATCGTATTATTAGGACATAATTAATTATTATACCATAAAATATATAAAAAATGTAAATAAATAAACTAATATTATCCAGAACTGATAAGATGATGGGCCTCAACATGACTTAAAAAATTACACCATGTGTAATGGGAGCACACAATGTGTCTTTTGTACCATGAGTCCTCTCATATCTCTATGAATCACATGTAATGTATATATCCACATACACGGAATGTTCATTCATAACAAATGGCATGTATTTGTATGATGGAATGCAATGTGGAAAAAAATTAATCTTGTCTTCTTTTGTTAATTATTATGTACATTAGGTAATGTTCATGTATTGTAGTAATGACAATGTACAAATCCTTTCCCAAGAATAAGGTCATTCCCCTGTACATTAGTCATTCCTCTATATCTGGACATGTCCATACTTGTTTACCCCTAGGATAAAAAATGAACCACTAGACATGGGATAAATTTTTTGAGAAATGTGTCACATATAATGTGATAATTTTATTTGGGTGTAAACCCTATCACCACATAAGTACTTACAAACTATGTGTTCATCCATAGTACAAACCATATTTGTTGGGATTTTCACAAAACCTACCATTTTCCCATGTGACCTTTCCCTAAACCTCGACCACCACTGATCATTCCCTAATAGTCACCATTGAACCCAAACCTAAGGTTGACTCTCCTCAATCCATTACTGGTAACTTGAAATCATCCATCGATTTTCCCAAAAGGAATCTCTCATCGCACTCCCATGCCGATGAATAAAAAATCATAGTCATTAATCTCCAAATCAAACTCTAAATCCTCGATTATCATCACCCACTTCTATTTAATCATTGAAAACAGAATTTGGAATTTGGAATTGATTTGTCCCACCAATGAAAAAATAAACATTGATTAATTTCTGGGTATTCATCAAACCATGGGAAAACGAGGAATGGAAATGATAAATGTTCGTAGAATTGGGGGAGAAAAAAGTATAACAAAAATGTGAGGAACAAAGCTAAAAAAATTCAGGATGGACTCAATTTTATTTCATATATTGATGAATTGAAAGGAATAAAAAGTCATAATAAATTAATATCCATTATTTCCACTCTAGGAAGATAGAAATATAATCGTAAAATCATTCATCAACTCAAAATTAAAACTATTGGAGAAGTGATTTGTTCAATTCAAGATAATAAAAATATAATAATATCCAAAAAAATCATTGTACATTTATTTTGGACCAATCATTAGTGAATAATATTTTTCTTTTTTATCTTTTTTTATATCCACAAACTCTTTTGGAAAAGACAAAAATTTGTAAATCACTCTTGATCCCTAGTCTCTTTTTAATCATTTGGCACTCCTCCTTGCTCCTTTCTCTCAATCACTAGGTTTATATGGATAACCCTAGGTATTTTCCATAAATATGTTTTTATGGATATTTGGATGTTGATTTTATATGACAATTAAATAAATTTATTTAATTTAATTAATTATTATTCCACCCACGATGACACTCAAGATTAAAACCTAATGTGTACAATTATTATGTCACATCTAGGGTAAAAAATATGCTCATGATTAAACAGCTTCACCAATTTTCCACTATAAATATCTTTTTGGGATTTAATAATTTATCATAGAAAAACTACTTTTTTCATGGTACAATTTATTTAATATTTTTATTATATCAATATAGAGCCTATTTTTGGCTCATAATCTCTTAGTGACATGGTGAAAGGCTCCAAAAATATTCCATAAATACATCAATATCTAACAAGTTGGAAATAAAGACATCTAATTCTAACCAAAATTTGTTTTTTTATCCAAAATAGAAAATAACATTACCAAAAGGTTAAGGTACTAGGACCACATCCAGTTCTCTCAATCTCAGGAATTCTCTTGAAGATTAATATGCTTCTACAAGACACACACCAATGGTATCTATCAACCATGATAGATCTTATCATGTTGATCCTATATCTCTTCTAGGTAATCCAAAAACGTAGATCTATCCTTGATTTCCAACTCTCCCCATTTGTTAAAATGTGACGATTCGTTCAGATACCTACTCATTAATAACATGTATAAGATTACCTACACTTGATCTGACTATTGTGTTAAGCCTAAGAGGTATTCCACCTCACCAACCTAATGCATTATTTGGATATGGATGATAAACAACAGATATAACTTTTCACACCAACTAAATCTATGAAATCTACATCAAGGTGGTACTTCCCATAACATATGGTATCCCTCTTAAAAATATAATTTCCTATGTCATTGGTCTGTATAAGACTTCAAATAGCACTGGGAAATCTCCATCTACCCCTATATGGTCTTCACATTATCTATCTTCACTAACAAAAAATCTAGGAACATGAGTTTTAAATCACATGGATTATTCCAATGAAGTTTTGAACTAAGGGGTCACCCAATTAATGCCTCAAATGATTTCATTGAATAGTATAATGATTTTTGATTTTGTATGAAAACTCAACCAATGGTAGGTGATCCTCCTAATATACCTTTAAAGACCAGCATCAAAGCTTGAGACATATCCTCCAGAACATGAATGGTCTGCTCAGTCTGGATGTAAGTTTGGGGGTGGAATAACATTGTTAAAAAACTATGTCTTAGAGGCCTCCTTCAATCCTCTTCATGATCATGACTTGAAGTGAGCACCATGTTCAGGCATGATCATCAAAGGAAATCAATGAATATGGACTATGCACTTCACGTAAAATCATATCAATCTCTTTATTAAACACTTATCATAGATAGGTAGGATGTTAGAAGAATTGGTGAGTTAATATATGATCACCTAGATGGAAACATTTCCTTTATATGATTATGGGAGACTTATCAATATGTCCTCAAAGATAAAATTCCTATTACAATTCCATCTGGGAAGCTCGGTCTCGGCCTATTGTCATTTCCGACATCAACAGTAAAACTGGAAAACATGCTAAAAATTCCTTGTCCACCAAATCCTAATGCTAAAGGATTTTTGTACATCCACACCTCTCCTAGGTGTGTATCTATGTGAATGAAACCTCCATATAAGATCCTCCCATTTCATGATTAGTGTCATCATCCATCCTCGAAGGAGGATGACTTACTCCCCACCTCTAGAAAACCCATCAAGAACACGAAAAGATGATATCGTTTCAAAACATACCATGAAATAAATTTTCCAATATTGTTCCTCCATATATCGGAAATAAAGTGGAGGTGTAACAACTATCAATAGAAGATAAATTACCCCTTCATTTTCCACTAAATATAGCTTCAATTAGGCTAATTTTTCTGATAGCTCGTTTAATAATTCTGATCCAAATCTTCTACTGATATAATCTATCACCATATTCCCCTTCCTATAAGTATAGACTATCTTAGATACATAATCCTAGACGGACTCTATCCATCACCTCTATCTAATTTTAAGATCCATATGAAAAAATATTTACATCAGAATTTTATAGTAAAATAGATGATGATCTACTTATGCGTAATGTATTGTTGCCACATATTTTGGGTAATGAGAACCACTTCCAGCTCTAGATATTTTGTTGTGTAGTTAATCTCATGTGGTCCCAACTAGTAGTGTCCTTGGGCAATCAATTTCTATCTCTAAAATAGAAAAAAACTAAATATGGTCCCAATGGAATCACTGAACACTACAGACTAAAGACCTTCATTTGGAATCCTCTTGACGGGGTAACTCATCAACCGCTACTATAACTCCTGAAAATCCTGTTGGAACATCTCTGTCTATCCTAAAGGCCACCCCTTAAATGTTATAGTGTTCATGGGTGTTGATATCATATGGAATTATATAATGAATACCATATTATATATTTCTAGCCTAAATAATCTATGTACCTCAGTCACACTCTTGAGTGGCTCCCAAGCTACTACTGCCTCAACTGTAACTAGGTCCACCATGACTCCCACATATAGGATAAAATATCCTAGGAAGAGGACCTATTATATCCATAATTTAAACACAAATAGATTTATGTATGTTTTATTGTGTTAAAGACCATACTCATATGAGTCATGTGCTCCTCTTCAAACACCATGTACTCCAATATTTCTTTGACGAAAACAATCGTGAACAAATCTAAGAAGTTTTCAAATATCTAGTGAATGAGTCCCATGAACACATCATGGGAGTTAATTAAACCCAAATATATCACCATATACTCAATGTTACTATAGAACCATCATAATGTTAGCTTCCACATATCCTCCTCATGAACTCAAAGTAGAGATAACCTTTCACGTGGTCAATCATCAAGAACCATATCATTTATCTCAAATGGTAATGAAGTCTTCATTGCTCAGTAGTGGATTCATATTATTCAAAATCACCTAGTTCTAGAGATAGTAATTTAAAAAAATAATCATCATACTATACGACAACATGGTGTAAAAAACTATGTCTTCCATAGGGGAAGCATCATGTCTGACAAGACCCTTCATATGTAACTCCTCCAACTGCTCTCTTAGATAATGAAAGTAGACATATGTTATATTGGTATTGATATTAGGTTTATCCCTAGGTGAAATAATTCATTGAAATTTTTTTATAATTGGGTATAAAATTCTAATCCATTTTTAAGAAAGACTACCTCATACTCTACCACCATTGTAGGGAACTGAAAGCTCAAAACATCCAGTACAAAATGGGTGACACTAGAATTCTATGGGGTAATAAGATTAATATACCTTCTAAAAAGAACATCCTACTATTACATAACTTATTTTTCTCCAATTAAAGGTATCATTTTCTAATAAATGTGGATACACTGTATCCTCCATCAAATATTTCTTATCTATGCATGCATAGGAAATAGGTAGTTCATACTGATGATAATGTTTTATAGTATCATCATGGTTATAAAAATATTCCCTGGGATATAACCTCCTCCCTAAGTTAGGATAATATATTGGAATAAATTATTATACACTCAATATCCTCTAATAAAATTACCCAACTATAATGGTTTGATTCGTCAACTTCACCAAGAAGATCTAGGTTTCAGACAAAAGATGTAGTGATGAAACAATGTCTTGTACCCATGTCTATCAATAAAAAAAGTATAATAGACCCATATCATCTTGTATACTCTAGGACATAATATTACAACACCTGTAGTATCCCACACCCCAATCCACCCGCTCTTTGTACCTAGAATAGACTACATAGGGGTGTTGGTGTTGGAATCATATTAATGCACCATCCACCTCCTTCTACCCTCATATCTCTTTGTTCGCATTCACCTACCTGAAGGCATACCTACACAAACTGCTACATTTACCTTGTTGTTCCATCAACCATATTTCTATCTAATTCATGATGGGTTGGAAAGTCCCACATCGTATTTCCACATGCATCACAAGAATGACAAGTCTACTCCATCGATGTGATATGTTTTCCATAATGTCCTTATGAATGAAATAGTCTCCAGTGTTGTAACCAATGTAACAAGCCTGATGTTAACAATTTTTTCTCTGGTTAGACTCTATATGATCAATGAATGTGAAGATCAAAATACACGCTAACCATTTAATTTCATCATCCAATACCAACAGTTCCATCCACTAATTAGTCTGACATGACGCCTCCACCTAAATCTGTAGAGTTGGGTATTCAGACTGATCATTGTGTGGAAGCCCCATCTACTGTCTTTATGAAAGGAAAGACTTATAATTTCTAGGACCATTCTTGGATTCCACATCACTTAATGGTTAATACTCTCAACTCTCATATGGAATCATCATTTTTTTCATCATGGAAACATCTTATAAGAAGACAATATGTATCACGGTGAAAGAGTATATCTAAGTAGTTTACTTAAGTAACACATAAAAACCACACTCCATTACTATAAAATCTTTGTAACTATTTTTTCCTAAAACTATTTACTATATATACCAATAATAAAGTTATAACAGTACTTGTGAGTGGATAAATCATCCACCACACTATCACCACAGACCCTAGCCATAGAGGCCAACTCCAAAAACTATATCTATATTTCCCTAGTTACCAAACCAGTCTCACAACAATAAAATATATAAAACTTGGTCTTAATATGAAACTCCACTGATACCACTCTATCCTGACTCAATCTATTAGGGCCATCCTAGCTGGCTATAAGATGAATGTTCCACCCCAAACCCACCACCAATACATCAGGGGATGGATATCATCGCTATGTAGGCATGTCACATATATGGGAGGCCTTAGCCTATGGTATTTGTATACATGAACAGATATACTAGTGCACAAAAAATATTTAAAGAAAATGCATAACTCATATCACAATGAATACCTAACTTCTATCCCACATTACTGTATGGAAAATTACTAGAATGCATAATGGTCCAAATACAATCCCAATAAACTGAAAAAAGATTCCAATATTCTAAGAAGGAGTATATTGTTGTTAAACAAAAATATATGGCATGAACCATGGTATATTTATCCCAAAAATGTTTCACCTAGTTCTTTTCCTCCATGGAATCCATAAAAATTTGTGTCAACTTCTAAAGAAACGACTTCTGTGTGAAGAGCATCTGGAGGGGAGAATATAGAAATACCTTGTATGAATCCCAAAAATTTGCATACAAAATCATCAATAGAGTAGTAGTCTCATCATTGAAAATATTTTTCAATCATATGACATGACATGATAATAATATCAGAACTAGATATACTCATAACAGACGCCAAGTATCCAAGAGGCCTTATCTATACACGAGCCACAGATTTCTTGGAGATCTCGCTCCATGATCCATGCTATCACTATTGGACTTATCAAAGAGGTCATTAATTTTTGGTCTCTCTATGATGATGTTATCAATAAAACACTATGGAGATTGATACACAAAAAATGGAATTATAACCCTTTCTCATGGGGTACACTACCTAAAAAATCTTGAATAACCCACTGTGTAAGGGATTCTACACCCGTGTGTGATGGTCGTAGTGATTCTAAAACCACACTTAGTGAATGAGAGATAATATGGGATTACACCCTGGTCACAATAAAGTGATTCATCAAAAAATCAATCGAATACTAATCACACAGTGGAGATCAAGATATTATGCTTAGGATGTAATTCCTCACTATATCCTTGTAGAGATAGACCAAAAGAAATAACACAATTGATATTGGTATATATTTAAAAGACTAAGATCCTCAACATGAAAATGAAATAGTACATATAATGTACTAGGAGTACATGGAATGTCTTTCCTACCTCAGTTCTTCCCGTGTCTCATTGTTTCACATTCCATGACTTCTTCTACATACACAAAATGTTCATTCATAATACAAGGTGTGTAGAGGTCATCCCATGCTTGGCATGATACCATCCCATGCCCCTATACATATACACATTCTCATGTTCTTCGGACTATGACCGAGTATTGTGGTTTTTCCTGTGTACCTAATAATGGATGAGTAGTGATCCATGCATGTGTATTCTAGTTTTGCAGATGTTATTGGACATGTCTAGGAAAGTGTACCCCTAGGGTATGATGGATCCACAATCCATGGATCACCTATAATATGGAACGTGTCACCAAGTGTGTGATAGGTTTCTCTACATGTAAACCATACCAATATAATAGGGGATACATGGATTGTGTTCTTCTATATTTCATGTTGTTTAGTTGGGATTTTCATAAAACCTAGTAGTTCCTCATGTGTCTTCACCATGAAACTCATTATCCACCAATTTAAACATAATAGTCACCATGAACTCTTTTTTTGAATAAAACCCTTATTTAATTGATCACAATCATCAGTCTATTGTCTTTCACAATGTTCTCGTGTGCACACCTTTGTCTCAATCCCATGGTTTATATAGCTAACCCTCAGGATTTACCAAAACCATGGTTTTAATGTGGAGACTAGGTTTAGGCACTAATATAATGAAAAAATAAATATATTTAATATATTTAATTTTCTATTAATCCCACAATGGACCTCAACACTTACACCTGACACATACAAATAATATGTGATTTATTGGGTAAAACTCACACTTTGGATTCAATGGTGGTCTTAGTTTCCCCACACGATACTCTGTGATAATGATTCTCCATTATCAAAAAATGATCATGTACAGATGATATATTTTATTTAAGATTTTTATTATATCTATATCGAGCCTCTCTAAGCCCTAAAAATCTCACAATGACTCAATTTTAAGCTCCAAAAATATTCCTTAAATTATTTTAAATCCTTATATTGATAAAAAATATTCACAACACTACATGTTCCACCTTCATATGTATTTTATCATGATATTTTTTGGTGATGTAATTCAACATACAAAACCATATTTTTCATAGGGGGTAGAGATTTATTGACATATTTTTTTATCATATCAGTAATGAAAATTTCATATCACTTTTATTCGAGGTAATATATTTTTTAATATATTTTTTCAATTTTTCACATCCCAAGGATGACTTACCACCTCATTTTTTTACATTCCACATTATTTTCTATAAATTTTTCTTCAAATTACCATTTATTTAAGGATTAGTACATACCCGCACTCACTGTAACTGTGATAAATTTTGTTACTATACTCATAGAAATATTAAAACCCTTCAATTAGATTCTTCATAAAAAGATTCAGTTTCTGTGGATTTTCTTATTTGGTGTAGGTAATCTCTTATCTTTAGTCCACCCATAAATATATGCCTTATATTACTTTGACAAATTTTCATGATATGTCAATATTCCAATACAATGTTCCCAAACATATATCAACACAAACCAGAACTTACGAATATATTTCTATTAGTATTAATTGTAGTCTATCTAGATTTCACATATTGTGAAAATTTCTATTTTTGAGTGGAACCACCACACTTCTGGACACTTCTTAGGGAAAAATATTGACATAAATTTTCTAATTTACCCTTGATATTGCTTAATAATCAGTATTTTTCACCATACATTTTTCACATAGTTGAGATTGAAAATAGTATCAATAATTGGAACATAATTTATACATAAGTTACTTTTTTTGGTTATGGGATACCTTCATTATTGGTGTATATTTCTATTTGGTTAGATAATGATCTCTGGCTATTCTTGAAGTCTTGATTCTCATTATCGTATTATGTGGTAGTATATTTTTTTTATTAATTTGGGATGTCCTTGATTTTGGTGATTTCTAATTCATTGATTTCACCACCATATTTAAGCACATTATATTTAGGGTTTTATTCCCATCCTCTACTAATGTCACTATACCTTCCTCATATTCATTTTTCATATTTAATTTTTCATTATTTACTTTTCATTATTTTAGTATAGAATCTCAAATATATTTTTTCCATTTGTTTTATCCTCTAATTAATTATCTTTTAAAATGATAGAAAATTTTTAAATATTTTCAAATTCAGGGATTGATTATACAAAAATAATTTCAAATAAATATTTCTCATAAAATGTTCTTTGAATTATTCAGTAGCATTTGAAGATATTTCACTAAAAAGATAATTTGTTTCATCGTTTCTTTCATAATTTATGTGTTATTGTTTGATATTACAACCCTTTTATATAATTATTATCCCATATAAATATTCTTATATGATAACTATAATTTATGTAGAATCCTATGTTTTTTACTTGGTGGTTCTCCTGGGTATTTTTGAAATCTTTGAAATTTGATAGGTAAAACGAATTTATAATTGAATTTTGAAACGTATTTATTTCCTATATTTGAGGCTATAATACATGTTTATAATTAAAGGAATTAATTAAATTAAATTAAAATTTATACATAAAATTTGTTAAAAGTAATATAAGTTCCAAAATAATAATAATGAAATGTTTTAACAAATAATAATATTAATAATATAATAGTTATAATGACGATGACGATGATTATTATTTTTATTATATTGTAATTATGTATTTAATTTTACACATCTAGAAATCCAGAGGGAGACCAAACTCCTCCCTTCTCCCTCATGAGGTATGACGCCCTGCATCCACATCCCATGAAACGCGATGCTAACCCCCACATATGGATCCACATTCGACCGCTAGTTTTCATTCGTTCCATCAAATTTTTCATTTCATTCTTCTAGGTATGAATCTATATACTATATCCTCTCATATTCAAGTGATTTTTCATACTCTCGGTAACACTGTGCAGTTTGGCGGAATTCCCTTGGGTTTGGGAAGACATGATTTTAGTTCCCATTGGTTTTAGGGATGTCGAAATGAACTCTTGGGACCCATTGGTCCATGTTACGACAACCACTGTTGACGATCGGGTGGTTCATCTTGATTTGGTTCGCCACCATCCATTTTTAGGTAAGGGTTAATACTACTAAAGTTTTTTTCAAACCCATTAAATTAGGGGCTTATAGTTTATATGAGTCCCTAGATATTTATTAGTTGTGAATTGGTGATCTACACACTAATTTTGGGTTTCATGAATTGTTTTAGGGTGTTGAGATCGATTCCAAGTGTGCTCATGTATTTATATTAAAGTATGTGTGCACACGTGGACTAATTCTTGAGTTAGACAGTGTAAAATGTCAAGTTTTGTCATGGTCTTCATGAGGAAGGTTCTTAAACATTGATTTAATTAAAAAATTGAAAAAGTTTTTGAATTACTTCTCTTTATAACATTTACTTCAAATTCTAGAATAAATTGACTATTGTGTTAAAATATTTGTTGGAATAAAAAATCATGTTTTTTTAATAAACACACATCCATCATAACTATGATGTCTTCAGGCTAAAAATATAGTCATTAGATAGATTTATTTTATTAGATTTATGATATGTGTTTTTCCAATCCTTTCATAGTTATAGGATGTTGTTTAAATTATAGTAATGTGGTTTTCATAGCTCGGAGATGTATTGACTCCTTTATATGTTGACGAATGACAATAAAATAGTTCTATTGAAACTACATGGGATAAATGGGTGGGTATAACAATGTGATTTTATTTGAATGTTGGTGGTGTACTTTATAAATTCCCTCATATATGCATGTTTTAGGATTTATCTATATTTTTAGTAATGAAGACACATGATTGATGTAATTAATTAGGTAAATTAATTATTTTTTAATGTTTTGAACTTGTGGGTTATAGGGATTTTGGAATAGGATAATTAATTTTGGTGATTAATTATGTTTTTTGAGTTGTGTTTCTGAATGGTAAATAAGGACATGTAATTGGTAAATTAATTATCTATGTAAATTATTGAGAAACTTTGATAATTAAATGTTGAGATAATTATCATGTGGTCCTTTGTGATTAAGAAGAATTAATTGGATAATTAATTACTAAATGATGATATTTTTATGAGTTATTTGATTGAATAATTAATTAACAAGAAACTGATGTAGTTAATTAGTTTCTAATGTAATTAATAGAGTTGATTAATAGATAAATTAATTAATTAATGGTATTTTGGATGTTATGCATAGTATTCTGAACCAATGGGATTTGGGATGCAAGACATGGCATTCTGCACTAATAATAATTTGTAAATGAATGGGATTTGGTGTGTTATACATGGTGTTATGCACAAATAGAATTTAGGGTGTTTGACATGGAGTTATACACAATAAATATATATAAATTAATTTTCTTTTTTGTGTTAGAAATGGAATTATACAATGATGATATTTTGGGTGTTAGACAAGATGTTCTGCACCAATGGGATTTGGGGTGTCAGACATGTCGCTCTACACAAATATTAATAAATAGATAAATTGTATTTTGGGTGTTATACATGACATTCTACAAAAATAATAATAAATGAATGAATGGGATTTTGTGGTGTTAGACATGAAATTCTACACCAAGGATAAGCATATATAATATTTGAATTGAATGATTAACTTGAATTAAACCTGATTCTATTTAGTTAAGGAAATAATATTAAATAATGTTATAACAATTTTATCTATGCATTATAAATATACATGGTTCCAGTTCAATCTTTTATTTCTTCAATGAGCTCAAGTAGTTATTGTCATTAGTTGTCCCTTAGGATCCTAGACGAGATTTTTTTTATTTATTCAATTCTATTATTACTTCTCTATACTTGTTCAATGTTTATTAATTATTCACTTGTTAGTTTAGGGATGACAATGGCGGTGAGAGGATACATAGATTTATATCTCTCACCTTAATTGGGTAGCCATTTCACGTGTGTACCCAAGTAGACATTCTTATTAGAAGACCTTTGGACTAAGCATGTTTGTTGAATTGATTGTACATAGGAGTTATCAGAAAAGGACAGAGTCGGAGATTTAGATTCTCATGAAAATAACCATGGGGCACTTCTATCATTTCATTATTTTTTACTATATTGTAAATTATTTTTTTATTTATTTTAGATATACATCATCATATGGAATGCACACATTGTAATACTAGCATTATCCATATTCTATAACTAATTGTTACAATTTTATTCTTCTGTTTCAGTTAATGCTTTGTACTTCTTCGACTGATTTCTAGGTTTTACTATCTTTAACTGATTTGTACTCTAAAAACGATAGTATAGTCTCCCCACTACTTCATTTACACCTCCACTCCTAGTCGATAGCCTCTGGCATACAAGAAGGCCTGATTACGGCAATGTTACGATCGGTCTGGATACCAGTTTAGTTGTATCTCCTTTCAAGATGTTAAAATTTTTCATCCTAAAAACTATTGGTACATCTGAAAATATGATTTTAGAAACCATTTGGAACACTCTTTATGTGTTATTTTAATTTATAAAGAAGATCCATGAGTGATACATGATCATAAAAACATAAGAAGGATTCATTTGAGGTTTCAAAATCAAGATAATTACTTAAACATATACCACTTTGATTATCATGATATAGTTGTTCATTTTATTTTACTATAAGACTCATTTTTAGAATCCTTTTGTTTCATTTGTTTCTATTATTCCATGCCTTGGATGAAATCACCTTATTAGTATCCTCAATAGTAACTTCCCTTTCCTTTCTCAGTGTTAGCTTGTCACGACCAGTCCCCCGGGGCCCGTGTCGTGACTACACCATGCCCACTTTGCATAGGATAGGGGATAGAGACTAGCACTGATGGCATAATACCTATAATTGGGAAGGCATTGCCATTATAACCTGTAACACTCAAAACCAATCACACAACAAGATACGAACTCATGTAAACTGAATTGTAAAAAGAGTGAGTACAATAAGTAAAAAGGGTCCAGAAGATAAGCCCAAATGGAAAGTACAAGGAAAATTGGAAAGTACAAGACTGCTACAAGTAAAAGTTACTAGAACATCTCCTGTGATCACCTTCCAAGGATCCTACCTGAAGGGTTGGTACAGCTCTTGATCGGTTGTCTCTACGGTACACCTCGTCTAGGTCCACCTCTGAGCTACCACCAGTCCTGGTACACTCATCCTTAGTCAGGGTTTTCCGTCCTCTGCATCCAACACAACATGGTGTGGGCATAGCCTGTATAGGGTTTATTATAACAATACTCTGTAGGGACCTCGATACCCTCATAGTCTCAAAAAATCTACCAATGATAAACTATAAAGTATGAAATCAACAGAAAAACTACATAGGTATATTCCCATTCATATACGTAAGTTATAAAGTAATCCATCTAAATCATAAAGTAACAAAGAGGTTCAGAATCTTCTCACACTATAAATTTCTTTAGGTACATAAGTATAGAGGATTATATGTAACCAAAAATTCATCTACCTTCATTAAGAGGCTCTGCTGATAACCTGTATAGAATCTCTAGGAGATGACCCGCACATGATCAATGGGAGCTGACCCACACAGGATCGCTCGGATTTGACCAACACATGATTGCTATGAGATGACCCACACAAGATCTCTAGAGCTGACCCACACAGCATCACCCGGAGCTGACCCACACATGATCTCTAGGAGCTAATTCAAAAATGTTCACTAGAGCTGACCCACACATGATCACTAAGATCTTACCCACACATGTTTTCTAGGAGATGACCCTCACAGGATCACTAGGAGCTGACCTTTATAGGAAATCTAGGAGCACTCTTCTCGTCATATCCAACTACAGGTTTCCGCACTAGGATTTCTCGTCTCTAGGAGAGTCCCCTACCAAAGCCATTTTCCGATTATCCAACTGCTATGATGTCACAAAAAAATGTATCTTCATGGTTTGTCAAATCATAGGGGTCTCTATACAATAGACAGTGCATCAATCGGATGCCTGGTCTGTGAGTTATAAGGCTTTTAGTCCTGAGGGCCTAGTTGGATTCATGCCCGATCCAACCCGACTGTCCCCCAACTTTATCCAAAACACCAGTGGGGAGACCAAAGGGACCGTCTCACTTCAGGGTTTCTAGAATTCTTGATGGTTTGTCAAATGAATGTTTGGTTCCAATGTTATGTCCAAAAGAGCATAAATGGGCCGCAGTGGTTCCAGGTCTGGTCTGACCCAGTCGATCCGACCCGGCTTGGGTCGACCCGGTCTGGTTCGACCCGGCTTGGGTCGACCCGGTCGGGGTCGACCCAGCCGGACCCATTGTGTTTGGCGCAACCCGCTGGGCTGTCGGACCAGTTGGCTTTAGCCCGGACCGTTGGTTCTGTCTCATCCCACTAGATCCATCCTAGAAGGCCGCGAGGGCCGCAGGGGTTCCGCAGGGGTGACGCGAGGGTGCGAGGCTGTAGGGCGGCTTTGCCGGAGCGACGGCTCAGGCGGTGGCTCAGTCGTGGATGGTGAGGGAGGCTCGGTCAGGGAGGCCATGTGGGGAGGCTCTGATGTAGACAACGGTGGTGGCTCATCCTTGGACAGCGGGGTCAGCTCAGGGGGCAGCATGGCTGGGGACGGCAGCGGTGACTCTGGCGGTGAGGCCGCGGACGGCGGTGCGTCGTGTCATCGCCGGTGGCCGGTTGGCATTATTCCTTGGAGATATTTCTCCCAAAATCCCCAATTCTCTCCCCTTTGAAAAGCCTTTTCCCCAATTCCACCAAAATGAAATTGAAGTCCATTATAACATATTTTGTTAGAACAATTTCAAATTTGATTAATTAATTAATTGATGGGTGGCATAATAAATTGCAGGGAGTGTTGGCATAATTATGTGGAGAGCTGAAGAGGATTCCCCCCACCTAATAGGAAGATCACAGGGATTCAATCCTCGGGTGGTCCTTACAACCATAACCTCTCATGGGAGGTTAGTTTGGGTGGTTCCCACCATGATAACCTCTCATGGGAGGTTTAGTTCGGCTGGTCCCTACTTCTCAACATCCACATGAGGGATGTTTTAACAAATAAAATAAAATGTTACACAAATTCTATTTTATTTTATTCTTTTCACGAAAATCCCAATTTCAATCTTTCACTCTCGACCCACTTCGGTCGAGGTGAAGGTCTCCTTAAGTGAATACCAATGCAGTGAGTTCAATGGTGTGGTTAGATTCCAATTTCGAGCACGGGTTCAACAGTTAGAAAAAACCGCCCACAAGTTTGTTGAATGTACCCGAAATGAAGTTCATAAATTCATTACGGGCACTCTGGGCCTCAAAATCATGCGCCGTTAATTTTCAAATACTTTTAAAATTCCCATTTTATTAGAAAAATACATTGAAAATAGGGGTATTTACATATACGGATGTTTGGTGCCAATGTTTTGTCCAAAAGAGCGTAAAGGGGTCGTAGTGGGTCTGGGTCCAGTCTGACCCGGTCGGACCAACCCAGCCCGACCCGGCCTGAGCCCTCCTAGTCTGGGTTAACCCGGCCCGACTCGTTGGGTCTGACCCGACCTACTGGGTGGACCAGCCTGTTGGGTTCGGCACGTCCCACTAGGTCCGGCCCGGCAGACCGCGAGGGCCACAGGGGTGCCTTGATGGCGCGATGCCATGGGGCAGCTCGGCCGGAGCAGCGGCTCGGGTGGCGGCTCGTCCGTGGACAGTGGTGTTTTCCGGAGAAGCGAGGCCTTCCATGGTAGCACGACTGCAGATGGTGGTGGCAGCTCGAGTGCTGGCTCGACCGAGGACGGCGGCGGCAGCTTGGGTTACGACTTGGTCGTGGATCGCAGTGCCGGGTCGGGTTACGAGGCCACGGACGGCGAGGCATCTTTCCTTCACTAATGGTTGGTTTAGCCATCCTCTCTCTTTGTTCGTCGTCATGGTGTAATCCACTTTCTTCCATCGTGAAGAACACAATAAGTCTGAACAACAGAGGGGCCATGCCATGTTTGTTTGGCCTGCACCCTCCGCGTTAGAGTGGTAGCAAGCGGTTGAAGAAAAAAATTAGGAGTCAAGAATAACAAACTCATTAATTGAATACGAATCGTGGATCAGCTCATTTTCGTTGATCCATGTCCACCATGCTTTCCAAGAATGAGGTAATTAAACTAAAGATTTCAAGAATTTAACAATAACCCCATACCATGGATTTTTCGTTGATGTTGGCGAGAGAATAGGTTGATGTTTTCGACATTCGTCTCGTCCGCCACACACCTCCAATCCCGGGCTCGTGCATCGGTTCATCATAGTCGAAGATGTTCCATGTTTGAGGGTGTCTTGAGGAAGAAGTATAAGTCGGCGTTCTTTATTGGAGAGTTATTCTTTGTGGAATAAGTATAATCCTCCAAGGGTAGTCCTCTCACAATTCCACCCAAAAATGAAAGATATTCCATTATAATTATCTTCAGAAGAAATTATGTTGGCACACTCACAAAAGTTGGAAAAATTAATGTCCTGTGTTGGCATCATTAATGTGGAGGAATCTCAAGAGGCTCCTCCACATTAAAGAGGGAGTTGAGAAGTTTCTCCCTCATTAATAGGGGAGTTTAATAGGTTTAAGCCTCAGGTGGTCCCCAACACCATAACCTCTTATGGGAGGTTAGGCTCGGGTGATCCTCACCACCGTAACCTATCATGGGAGGTTGATTTAGGTGATCCCCACCTATGAAACTTCAACATGGGAGTTTCTAAACAAAATAAAATAAAATTTTACAAACATTATTTTATTTTATTCTTTTCAAAAAAACAAAAAGTTAACTTGAACCCTCTAACAACTACCATTGAGGTGTATGTATTCTTAAGAGAATATCAGCACTGTGAGTTCAATGGTTCCCTCAGATTTCAATTCCGAGAACCGGTTCAAAAGTTAGAAAAACTTTCTCCCATGTTTATTGAATATACCTGAAACAAGATCATAAATTAATTCTGGGCACACTGAGCCTCAGAATCACATGCCATTAGTTTTTGAGGACTCATAAAATTCCCTTTTAATTAAAAAAATTACATTGAAATTTCAGGTCTTTAAATTGCTAACTCATTTCTTGACGTATGCGCATCATGAAATCCCACTTAATTATTTACATAAAACTTATGTTATCTTAAAAAATATAGAACCCTTAGAATGATTATATACTAAGAGAGGGTGAATCGATGGTTTACATTTCAAATTTTCTTTCATTTGAAATGAACATCATGAACTTGTTAAGTCTCTCAATCCACTCAATCATATTTCACAATATTACATACTATGTAGTAATAATTAGAGAGAGCAGAAAACTTCTTTATTTACATGGTTTGATAAAAATACAAACTCTTTACCATGTTGGTTATACTTCCCAACATTAATTCACCTCTAAAATTTTATCAATAATTATAATAGTTATCCAAAAAATATGATATACACCCTAGTAGTCTATCCTTCAGTTCATCTCGGTTATATTACAAATTAACCAACTCTTCTATATTAGATGGTTAGATGCCCCAATAGTCTTATATTCTCTTTATTATAGACTAGTTGGACACCCCAAAATCAATACTCTTCAATAACTAGTTAGATACCCATGTTACAACATCCTTCTTCTTCTTCTAATTTTTTTCACTGTATATGAATATCTATATCTTCTAGTTGTTTGTTGTGAAACATGTAAAATAGATCTTAATCCTTTTTATATAACATAATGATCAAAATATCTTCATAGAATAATATTTTTGGCCATGAAACACATTTACACTAGATCATTAATTATTTGGTTCTTTTAGGTTTATTGAATTATCATATTTGGAAGACATCTCGTATATCTATATTCTAGATTTTGTGTCTTCAACTTCCAATCATCATTGAATGATCCAATCTTCATCAGTTAATCAAAATTCTCATGAAATAATTGTCCCTTCTTTCTAATGAAGTTCTAACTTAATAAAAATTATGAAAGTGGTTTACAAAAAATCATGAATAATATTTGATTCAAGAATATAATTTTGAAATTATGAATTCTTAATCTTCTATTCCTCAAAATAATTCATTCATGCATGAAATAAGACATTATTCATGAATATTTCACATCCCCAATGATAATTTTCAAACCTTTTTGTCCCTAGTCAATTCAATTATTTAATTATAATTTGTATCAACCAACCATATATCTTTTCCTTGGTTTTTCTTCCATTTTATGGAAGTATTTCAATTTTGAAATGTAGGATGGATGAAATGAATGTATTCCGTGAATGATTAACAGTTTCTTCTATATTAACATGCTATCTTCATGTAAGGGATTCTCAAAAAAGGATCATGCAATCATTTACTAACTCTTTTATGGAAATAAGGTATCCCTATTATTTTTCCATCAAATTAAAAAAAATTATGTTGTCTTATTCTACTTCCTATAACATTGCTATCATTTACATATAGGATTTAAATGAATGAATTAAGTAAGACTTTTATCTTCTTCAATAAAAAATGTTATGGATTTCCAATTCTTCATCTTCTTCAAAAGTAATTGATAACTTATGGGTACTCGTTTCCTTTAGTTCACATAACCAAGGAAGTTCACAGGATATCCTTCCATGGAATGAATGAATCATGCGGATGATTTGTTTCGAGAGCTCTCTCAATATAGTAGCTAATAGCTAAAAATTAATGTAACCTTGCCTCTTTTTGTATAGGTGGTATCTCACCACCTCTACTTTGATATTCATGGAAACTCACGGATTGTTTCATAATCCTAAGGACCTCAAGATCATACTGAATGCTAATAATCCCAGTGATTTGTACTTCATGCACCTCTAGTGAAGATACATGTTTTATGAGATCAGTTCACACGATCACATCATACGATCATTTGATACTCAAATGATTCATGGTATCATCTTTATTCACATGTTATTCCTTGATGTAAAATTTATAGACAATAACCGATGTTTTCATTTGATGGTATCATTAAATGAAAATATCTTCACATGCAGGAAATTTTTTGTTATTTTTTATTTGAACAACATCATGTGATTGCATGATCATTTCACTTGATCCTAAGACACCTCAGTTCTTCATATTATTTTCTCCTGTCCCTGTGTTGGATTAATGTGATCACTCATTCTAAACATGTATTTTTCTTTCCTAAGCCATGTACTGCAATCGATCTCAATCATGCAATAAAAATATTGAATACATAGTGTTGGGATAATCTTGTGAGTCTCATTCTCTTTACATTAGCACCAGAGAAAGCTAGTTTTCTTGATTTTCTCTACTCTCTTTCTCAGAAAAAAAAATTTGGAACAACTATAAAACCATGAGATATTCATGGTTGAAGTAGAAGGTGGATCATTAAATAGATGACTAAGATTAATTTGATCAAGTTTACTAAATTATGTCAATATAATTTTAATGGTGGAACAATGTAATGCATGGTTTTAATCCCACATCATACATGTGATCTATCTCATTGTGTTTAATAAAATTATTTATTCCATCAGCTGCTCAAGTAGATAGTGGGGTTCATCACTCGAAAAAAAAGACCACACCTCATGGGGTGGGCTGAAAATATGTCCCCCCATGAGTGCCACTATGTTCAACCTGCAAGAGTTATGTCCCCTCACTAAAAGGCCTACACTCTACCCATGATTCCAAATAGAATTCAAGGTATGGCTCTCCCTTGTGGTTGAGATTTAACCTATATGAATGTTTGATTGATCTGGCCCATTGTGGGTTTCATGGTTGGCCTATTTTTTGTATAAGTCCCAATATAAAATTCTTAAGAAAATTCTAGTTATAGTATATGGTCTTAATTCATATTCAAACATCCTTTATGAAATTATTCATCAATAATAATCATCATAAATAATGCTATTTTTCACAGCCTTAAGTAATGTATATTCTTCAATAGAATTTCCTAATGAAAAATGTATCATTTTCAGGGTGTCCACTTCTTCAATGTTGAAAAAATATGTCCTTTAAATCACAATTAGAATAGGTATTTTAAAAATAATATCAATTACACGATCATTAGAGATACATAGAGAATTTCACAAGCATTTCATCTAATGAAATTTAATGAATCCATATCAATTTTCCAAGAATCACCACTTCATCCACAATTACAAGGAAAATTTCTCAGGTGTGAAAACAAGTTCCAGTACACGAATCCTTCATAATTCTATAAGAATTATCATCTCCTCATTTATGAGTTTTATATTTATTAAATTTATGATAGAATGAAAAAAAATACATCTATCGTTATTTAATATTGAACTTATTATCTAAATTTTTATATTTCGTAAAAAATTGATATTGGTTATAAGTGTCCGACTTATATGTTATGTATTCCTGATGTAAGAGTTATGGCCTATTTCTTTAAAAATATAAACTGGAATGATCATTGAAAAGAAAGAATATGAATTCATATTTAAAGATTTAATTTATAAAATTTTAATTCCATGACCTTATAGTTAAATGTTCTAATATAAAGTAAGGTACCCGAATAGAAAAATTAATATTATTAATAATGATATTATCTCATTCCATTGGGTTGGTTTTTATGTTATGTGAAAGTGCGAATACTGTTGAATTATTTCATTAATTCAAGGAATAATAGAAAATATTTTATTAATAATTAATGTAAATAATATAAAACATCCAAACCCACTAAAATATAATTATTTTTAAAAACTTATAAAAATTTTAGTATTTTATTTCCCATAGTAAAATCTGGTATATTCTATATAGAAATGTTCAATAATGTGGAAAGACCAACCCAAACAGGGACAAACCAAAATTAATGAATTATTGTGATTATAAATAATATATTTATTATAGGTTAATAATGTTATTATTTAGATTCTTGTAATGTGGTGAGTAATATTAAAAAATGTTTTAATAAATTATAAAGAAAATAAATGAAAAACAAAATATGTTACATCATGGAGGTGGTAGTTCGTACAACAAAATATTAACTTTTTTATTTCCTAACGAATGAGAGGTAATTATGGTATGTGAAAATTTTACATTTCAAAATAATATATTTTTTAAAGATTTAATATTTATTTTTTAATCCCATTATAAATACCAATCATGATGGGTATTAAGAAACCCAAATTAGTATGATTTATGGAGGCAGTTGTCAGCTAAGATGCATAAACAATGAGTTTGATTTTGCATAAGGGATGGGGAGGAATAAGTAATGGCTGTTACATTAATATAAAAGTACATAATAATTATAATTATACTAATTTATTCATATCAGTATGGATATAAGAGTTTAAGATGTTGATTAGTAAGAATAGAGGTTTAAGAAGAATGTAATACTTTCATCATCAGCTTCAGTTTTATCTTAGAAATATCTTTGGAAATGGAGGCCCAAACACAACTAATAGAGACCTATGGGAAATTGAAGAGGATAAGGTTTTTTGGGGAACAATGTGGAAGATTATAAAGAATATAGTAATAAGTGTAGTATAAAGTGGAGGTAATGTATCCCATTTATAAGGGATGAAATGTGAAATTTTGTTAAAACCCTTTACTTTTCAATGATTTCCTTACATGATTCGTGGTTGGATGACTCCAATAGTTCAAAATAATATATATTTTAATGTGTTTGGGTTTAAAAATCCTTAAAAAATAATTTTAACACATGTTTTAAAGATGTTTTAAACATGTTTTAAACATGTTTTAGTTATTTACCATTATATTTTTACATTTTTTCATTTTGGTTTATACCTTGGAAACATGTTCTTAACATTGTAATTTGTAAATTATTAAAAAATAAGGAAACCCATATTACCAAATTGGGTGTTATGAACCAAATATAGCCTCTATTTTATCCAATTTAATTTATAAAGGTTGGAAAATCATATTTTAAATTAAAATATATAATATATTGGAAAATATTTTTTTTGAGAAAAAATTACACTGTATAAATTATGTTCCCCTAATCATATTTTATATTTATTACTAACTAAATGATAATTAATATATTTATATAATTTCATAAAAATAATATTAAAATAAATATGTTTATGTTATTTAATTATTTTATTGGTTAAAGGTATATATGGTTATTAATATTTATTTTGAGAAAAATAGCATTCCCATTATAGAATGAATTCAATTTAATCATAGAAATATTTTTTAAAGTATAAAATTTTAATTAAATTTTTATATAATATGAATATGTATATATCAAATTTTAAATTCATTTCTTCTATATTCCTTTCATATAAGTGACAAAAACTAAATTTTAATATGGGTATATAAAAAGTGTTTTAGAGTGAAATATTATTTCTATTTCAAAAATTATCATCATGAGTTTTATAAATAAAAAATTAAAATTTTTAATAATTTTTTTACTTTATAAATATATTTAAATTATATATAAAATAACTCAAATACTTTTAAACTATTCTTGTATTATTATAATACCATAAATGTTATGGTTATAGAAAATCAGTATTTTTACAATTTACCTTAAAATCAATAAATTGAAAAATATATCAAAACACTGATCTTTCATAATTATGATTACATTATTTAAAAAATGAATTTTATTTAGTAAAATAAAAATAAAATAAAAAACCATCATTTAAATATATTTATATTTTTCATTGTGAAATAGTTTTGGGATGATGTATTTTCTTGTTATAGTGGTGTCTTGGGTATTACCTTCCCCATACTAAATAATTTAACCCCAGAAATTGGATACATGTTTGCTACTAAAATAATATTTATATTCCATCATTATATATTCTTTAGGACCCTATGTTTCCTCCTCTAGTTTAATTATTTCATCAATGGACTTTTACAAACTAAGTCTTCTTTTTTCCATGGTACTTGCTCTCCAATGTCATAATCATTATAAACTCTGCATTAATAGATAGGTTTGATTGTAAATTTATTCCCTCATATGATATTATATGCACTGATCTTCCATGTATTTCCTCAATAATTAATCAAGTAAAATTCCATTCAGCGTAAAATGTCTAGGTGTAATAGCCAATTAGTAATCAATTACTCTATTTCTCTTTATAATTTCAAATTTCCAAGTTTACATGGGGATTAACATAAGTTTTTTTTTTGAAATCATATAAACCCATTCCATGTGAAAACTTTTAAGTATTCATGATTCCCAACATTAAATATCAATTCATTCCTTCTATTATTAATGTAACTCTTTCTTATACTTGTTACTTCTTTGGTATAATTTTAAATCATTCATAAACATTGTAAGTACTCAGTTCTTACATTTGAGGTAGAAGATTCTTCTTTTTCCTTTCCCTAAAGTGCTTTTGAGAAAATAAGGAAAATGGGGAAAAATCTAAAATTTTGTGGGTACGTGCCATGTAATTTTCCCCAGTCCATGTACTTTGGCGGTGTGGGATGAGCACACAGGATGTGTAGGCCTATCGGTGATAAATGGTTAAATAACTGACTACACCTCGTGTACTTAGTATTTAAACGCCGTGTAATCGGTATGTAGGTGAATATTAAGGTGGTGGAGGCATCCACCAGTAGAGTGACATTACATGTTGTGTAATCGGGAATACACACTGTGTACTCATGTCAACTAATGAACAATGCTGCGGTGGAAGGAAGTCGCCAAAGGAATATTTTAATAAATGAAACGTACACACCGTGTACGTGAGAGTACACACCGTGTAGTTTTTATTTTTCACTTAAAATGGTCAGTAGCCACCACATTTGGCAGAGGAGGCAGTGGGTTACTTTGGAGAGCAGAAGAGACGTCCGGACCTTAGAAGATCTTCAGACCGCTCACCGAGAACCCGATTCTTAAGCCATCGGTCTCCTTTGAACCACACATGTATGCTCTTCCTTCTCCGAGAGCAGTTCTTACCAATTATTTTCCGAATTAAAGTTATTTTAGGTTGAATGTAGGAACATTTATCCTAGAGCTATGTCATTCACAGATTATTCAAGAGGCTTCATTCACGTATATCAATCAGGGGTGATCGAGGTAGGTGGTATGATGTTCATTCCAACTGTTGGGTTGATTTTTGTGTAACGTTGTGCTACGAACAGATTTTTGGGGTATTGTATGGATGAGGCCTTTGCTGATAAGATATCTTAAATTGTATATATAATTTAATGATAAATTAAAACTGCTGTTTGGGATCACTGCTTGGATCTAGGGCCACCCCATGGGTGAATTCTTCTGTTTAGCCGTTTGGCCCGGATACCTGAGGGTATACCGTGATTATTACCTATTTAATGGTTTATTGGGAAAAAGTTTTCTATAAAAATGCTTATTATGAATTGGGTTAGGCCCGGTTACTTGTACATGAGGGCATGACTATATTAACCAGAGGGCATGGTGATAATTATCTAGAGGGCAAGACTATATTTTCCTTAGGGCATGGTGATATTTAGTCTGAGGGAATGATTGTATTAGCCTGAGGGCATGGTTACATTTATCCTGAGTGAATGGTTTGGATTAGCCTGATGGAATAGTTCTGATTAGCTCTGAATTAAATTATGTTTAATTTTTGAAATAATATTTAAATGGAAATGTAACTGGTGGTGATAGTTACTTTTAGTACTTACTAGTTTACCTCATTTTACTATTGCACAATGTTGATGCACATTTTCACTATCCGTTGGGCATGGGCCCTTGGTTGGTGCCTACTGGGATTTATTTCTCACACCCTATTTTTGTCATGTCTTCGGCCCAAATAGATTATATTCTTGCAGGTGTCGATAGGGGGAAGGTTCGTTATACATGTACATGATTGTTGCAGAGGATTAGGAGATCATGAGACCAATCTTAGGCTTGCAATGCTGCTAAGTTCCGGTTGCACTGTTCTATTTTGATTTTCTATACTTGTACATTGAGTTGTATTGTATTGTTTTGTAGTGTATCCTTTTTTGGATGATTTCATAGAAATAGTGGCATGTTGCATCATTATATATAACTATTGGTTATCTTTTACTGCAGTTGTTAATTTCTAATTCATGTAATTTACTACATCCGCTTTTGTATGTTGTATATATTTTCTATTGCGCTACACATTAAAAAATGAGGTAATAGTTACCCCACTATCTTACATGGGCCCTCGCTGCTAGTCGGAAATGTTTGGAGTTAGGGAAAATGCGCTTGAGAAAATGTAACCAACCGGGTTTGGGGAAACTGTGGTGTGGGTTCTGGATTTGGGACGTTACAAAGTGGAATCAGAGGGGTTCATTTATCTTGACATACTATTTTGTGCATATAGCCAAGGATAGGATGTAAATAGTTATTTGGTAATAATCTATGCCCGGGAGTAGCTGACCTGTGTACAGGGAAAAATCCAAACTACCTCGTGAATTGAAATTTTTCTGATTTTGTAAATTTGACAGTTGATTTGATTTTCACTATTGGGTGATGCACTTGTCCTGCACTGTTTATATTTTATACATGGGTTCTATTTAGTTGCAACTCGATGATATGATGGTATTCCATCTCATGAATCATTTAGGCGTATGGTAGAAATCACATGTCATGCAAAGTTTACATCCCACGTAGGTGCATTAGAAATTTCATGTTGTTGTGGTAGTTTTTGTTCATGAAAATAATGATGGTGTGATAGCTACTCTAATAAATACCTACAATTTGATAGGGTATTTTTGTGTGAGATTTTGATTGAATGAATGCCAAACATTGATTTTTGGGGAGTATGGGTCCTCAATAACTGGAATTTGGTGGATCATTGACGAGTTTACTTTGTTATAACATGTATAAGATGACATGCTTTGATTCGTGGGGAGTATGAGCCCTCATCGATCGGAATTTGGAACTTAGGTGTTTGTTTCAAAGTTGTCTGGGTTCTAGATTAGTTTCTGAATCGTACTATCCTGAAAACCAAGGATACATGCCGTGTAGTTCTATGGACACACGTCGTGTCGTCTTCTGTTTGGGAAGAAATGAAATAAAAAATTTATTACACGTAGTGTACCCTAAGTACATGTCGTGTAGTCTCTAACCGTGTCACATGACGTGTGGGCAGATACCTGAAATAGGGATTTTTTTTGGGAACACGCCGTGTATGGTTTGTACACGTTGTGTAGTGTTGACCTGGTGTCTTCCAGGGTAACTAAAAATACGAATGGTGAAACCTTAATCCATACATTCCATGTATTCCTTGAACATGTTGTGTAGTCTGACCCTGGTACCTGGCCTTGTCACTAACAGCATGGGTCTGTATGGGGTTTCATTGTACATGTCGTGTATTATGGGAACACATCGTGTTGTGTGGCCTAGGTACACTGGCCGTGTCATGAACAACACAGGATGGTGAATGCTTGTAGAGTATATTCCATATACCTGTGGGACACACCGGGTATGTAGAGACCTGAATCTTGACGTACATTTACATTACATTACATTTGCAGAATACTTAGTACATAACAAAAACACACATACAAGGATCGTAATAGTTTAGTGTCTTTGGAAACTCGGATTATAATCTTCTAATCCTGGTGAAAGATCTTCAACATCTCCCATAAAGATCTTCCCTTTTTTATACCTAAAACCTTTCTTTATATCCTGGGGAAAAGTAAACATAAAAGGCTGAGCTCAAATTCTCAGTAAGGGTAAACAAAAGAAATATCAATCACATCATATTCATAAGAACATAACATTTTGGAAATCTTAACCTGCAAAAGAGAGCATAATTTCATAACATGGGATAAATCATGGCAGTGAAATGTAATCACAATAATCATAACTTAAAACATGAATCTTTGTGGAATACACACATAATCATAGAGAATCATTTCTTGTTAGTCAAGACTCATTCCCAAGACTATCTTAGTGGACAAAGTCCCTTTCTGAACCGAGTCACCCTCGTTTCAGTCCTGTTTCACTGAACCGGTATAACCTACAGTTCCATCCATGTCTATCTCATGAGATATAAAATCTTTACCCAATGAATTGGAGGGAGATATAGGTCCCACACATCTCATAATGATACCATTCTTATGTGTGCCACAAAATCATAAACCATACATCATTCCATAACCCATGTAATAAAAATGGGAATCTTAAACATCATGACATCATAAAAAAATTCATATACGATAAAGGAATTCATAAAAATAATTCCATCACAACATAATCAAATCAATTTAATAATAGGGATAAAAATAGAACCCTTTATTATCTTAGATGGAAAATAATTTTTATAAAACAGTTGAACTTCATTCTTGAGGAAAATATCCTTTCTACTTCAAAAACATTTTTCCTTTCTTAACATGTCATACAATTTTAAACTAAAATAAGTTGATTAAAAATAAACGTGGAAAATTGAAAAGTAATCTTCTTGGAAATAATGTTTTAAAAATCCATTCATGCCGTATAAGTTAAAAAAACATTCTTCTTGTACTTTTGTCGGAAAAGTCAAAAAAGTACCTCGTACGAAAAACGAAAAAAGATTCCTTTCATATCTTTTACTAAAAACTCACCGAAGGGTAAAAATGGATTGTAACAATTGTTGGTGGATGGAAATAATATTAAATATTGATGAAACATGGATGTGGATGATAAAATACACCCCAGTAAATACTTATGAATAAACAATCTCGGATAAAAATGAGATTGTGATATTTCCCTTACCTTATGTCCGATTTGCTTCGTAAGTGTCCAAACCTCCTGTATAATGATATAAATAATGTCATTTACTTATTACATAATAATATTCATTGTTATGATATCATATATGGTTCACTTATGGCGTTATATTACCCATTCTTTTGTAAATTCCATGTTAAAGAGCATTTTGGGTAAAATTGTTTCATTTATCGTAGGTGTTTGGACTTGTTTTTCTTGACATTATTATTACTTATATCATGATTTACTTACTTTCAGAATATAAAATATGATTTATATATCATATATATTCAGTATATATATATATAATAGACAGATAAATGAAATGAAACACACCGTTCATGGAGACGGTAGTCCGTATGTACGCATGAACGTTGTTTTCATTTACTTATTGTCTTGAATGGAAGTAAGTAGATGACATATATATATACATAAATCCAGTATATTTACCATGTCATATATTTAATTATTACTTATTATATATACTTTATAATCATTCATGAATGGTTAAAGTGGAGAATGAATCTCATCGCGTCGTGGAGACGGTAGTCCGTACGTACGCATGAGCAATGATATCATTCTCATGATCGTCGGACTGTATTGGAGTGTATTTATACTATTTCAGAATCAATATCACTTTATAATAGTCATATATAGTCATTATTTACACCATTATACCCATCCAAGTAAGGTGGTAGTGGAAAATTGATTACACCACGGCGTGGAGACGGTATTCCGTACGTACGCACATGCGGTGATTTATTTTTCTGTAGGATGGATAGATTGTGAAATAGGGTTGTTTCATACTTATAATAACATATCTATATATGAGTGATACTGATGTTATTACTTCATAATGAAACAATTAAAGAAGAAGAAGTGGAAGAAGAAATAAAGATGAAAGAATCGGTAACGGACATTACCTCTTCTTTGAAGTGCTTCTTTGACACCTTCTTTTTGGGCACTAAAATTGTTAATTGAGGAAGACCAGAACCTCTAGGATGTTTCTAGGGATGTGGATAAGATAATTTGGCAGGGGTTGGCCGAGCTTGAAGGCTCAATGTTGTGTGAGGAAGAGAGGGAGGAGGTGCCCTTTTATAAGGGAGGAGAGGGGCACCTTTGGAAGAACTAAAAATATTATTTTATTATAAAGTCAAGTTCGGTTTTAAATAGCACAAAATTGATTTATTTCTAGGCTAAGGTTGGTATGGGTCGAAATCCCCTCATCCAATATAATTTAGACAAGTTTAGGTTCCTATTTTAACCTTATCATTTAGATTTAACATTAAGTTTAATAATTTTACTTTTATCGTGTCTTCTTGTGTTCTTACACTATAAGGTTAGTAAACATACTATAAGAAACCAAAAGTACCCCAAATTGTTTATTATTAATATATATAACCTTATCTAAGTCATTTGGCCGAACCTTATATTTTTAGGAATAACATAACAATTAATAATATAATATTTGTTTTAAAAACTATATTATGTCAATTTCTACATTATTTAGTAATTGATTTTTGTGAAAATCATAATAGAATTATAAGTTCAAAAAAAGTTAATTAAATCAATAATAACATGTCATATTAACTTATAAAATTAGTGTAATTCATAAAAAGTCTCAAATTATATTTATTTGAGTATTTATAACATCAATTATGTCAATATTTCATTAATAAGATAATTATTGCATCATCGTTGTGTCATAAATAAATTAACTTATTTAATGTCTAAAAATTACAAATAAAATACCATTATGTAGGAAATAATTTTATCTTTCTAATGAATATTTATAGTTGAATTTATCTTATGTATAACCCTATATTAAAAATGTTTTATTAAATAAACTTTGATTTTAACTCTTTTAACCCTTCTTTGAATTAAATAATAATAAATGTCCTAATCTAATCCATGTGGGCCTAAATGGTCATATTTTATTCCTAAGATTGTTTTTGATCGAATTAAACTTATCCAATAGAATTTGGACATGTTTTAGGGTAATAATAATATAATTTGTACCCTTAATTACCCTATTTACTTTTAACCGTGGTAAATAAAAGTAAAAAGTTACTATTCACCAAAAATTATTTTCAACTCATTGAACCACATTTTACATACTGACATCAACCGTGTCTCTCGGATTTTTGAAATTCCACTCACAGAAGCAGTAAAATTAAGTTTTATGAACAATTTAGTTTTTTTAACTACCACTTAGTGGTTTCACTATTCATCAAAAATTAAAAGTTTTCAAAAAAATACCAAAAATTAGGCCTAAGCTATATTTGATATTATGAACTCAAAAATGATTTCTATTTTACCAAATTCAAAACATATCATTTGCATTAATTAATTTAAAAATTAATTCCTGTCGTCAAAACAAAAGGCGTGTTTTTAAGATATAATAACTATCAAAACATTGACACTTGTTTATAACTGGTTTAAATGTGAAATTACATCCAATGACCAAAATTGTATTAAATTGTAAAAATATATTCTAAATATACTTTAAAACCATTCAAATTAATAATTTATCACTATTAATTATTTCTATTGAAAAAGTTGTTTTTAATTAAAATTTAGTAATTTTCACTATTCATCAAAATATGAATGTTATCCGAAAATCACCAAAATTTCACCCTAAACTAATTTCGATATTCCAAATCCAAAAATGAAGTCCATTTTAAAAAAATAAAATTTACAAAATTCCAAACAGTGGTTATTACTATTCATAATGGCTAGTTTTAATAATATCTTAATAGCATATCGTTGTTTAGCGATACTTGGTGTTGCGTACAACACATGCTATCGTGGAAGGTCGCGATTGCGTGTAATTCAAGCCAGGTCAGAGATGTGTGTTTTAAAGCTCCTTTTGGTGTAGAGTATAAGACAAGACATTAATGACATTAAAAAGAATATTTTTCATAAAATCTCGGGGTGTTACATTCTACCCCCCTTAAAATGAATTTCGCCCTCAAAATTCGTCGGGGTTATAAATGGTTTACTATTCGAAAGTTTCTTTAATCGAAACCCACATCGTAAAAAGGAATACCAAACCCAATCTTTAAAAACAAAAGTATGAAATGTAACGGTTACCCAAATAAACTAATCATTGGGTTTCCACATAGGTGAAAATATGGATATGGAAGAGAAATCTAACCATCATGTTCAAATGGAGAGTGGTAGAGAACATGGCTATGGAAAAGCTAGCAATCACAAATCCATAAATTTGTGACGATCTAAGGTACCATCTAATTAATCAGATATAAGAGCACTAGGACAACATTTTTTGTTTTCAAGATCGTTTCCCTAATGTTGAAGAATTTGAATTTGAATAAATACTTACTTTATTTTGGTACAATCTCACTGTTGTTCGTGCCTTGAACAATTTCCACTTCATCTCTTAAATAAATGAAGTTGAATTTTTTTATTCGTGAAGTCTTAGTATGATAGGTCATTCCATCTGTCTCAAACAAAAGGTTAGAAAAAGTTATTAAATATACATAAGTCATTCTTTAGTGAGATTAATCATTTATGGTTCCTAAAATAGACTTATACTTCATATAGAATACCTCTTAATAAAATAAAACTTGTTTCTACTAAACATGGACTTCTTGTAGGCCAGTGGTAGGCGATAATTGCCAGTCACACTTCGGTTGTGGGTTCGATTCCCACGGCCTTGTCCGACACGATGGGCTGTCGCCCGTCCTGCAGGTTGTCCTTTTTTTAAAACTATATTACGATAACATCCCATCAATAATATCGAAAAACTTCTATCCTTAAACAATACTATCTTATGTCCGACATAATCCATTCCAATCTTTAGGCTTATCCATAATACTGCAGTCCACTCTCATAATATAGTGAAAACAATTACCAGAGATTTAATACCATTGTTGATCCCCATATATCATAAGATATGTCTTGTTGGTCACATTCCAATCATGTGAATACCTCAATCATGTATTCTCTTGAAAAATGAATACTAATTAAACCTTAGTGAAAACATGAATGATGTCAAAAGTTAACTCTTTCCACATACCAAAATCCAAAAATTCTATATACTCAAACCATGATATCACTTAGTCCTTATATCAATCATGAGCTCATGAATACTGTCAAACATTTCATCCACTTTCCAAAAAATATCTGAATAACATTTCATTGTTATTAATACCATTAATCATAAACTTTCAAAACTTAAGGAAAGACAACAGTGTAACAATCCTTAGATGTCTTTTTATTCTATAGTACAACATTACACTTGATAAACATGTAATCATTCCACTACCTTATTAAACCATTGACCGAGCATCAACAATTCTTTCATCTCACATATCATTTGTAGTCTTTTCATCATCATCAACAAAAATACTACACATACGACCATACTGATTCTCTTCATGAGACATTCCCTTAGGGCATTGGTTTGCATAATGCCCGTACATTCCACATTTAAAACATTTAACCATTGTTGATGTCATAGCAATACCATTAACCTCATCCATGGTTTTAACTGAAACTTTTTCATTGCACTTACTGGCTTTGTGTCCTTCTATTCCACACCCAAAGTATCTTCCAGTTCCTTTGAAACATTCTCCTTGATGCCTCTTTCCACATGATTTACATAGGGGAAATTGAACTTTCTTTCCTCTATGATCATCATGAAACTCCATCTTTCTCTTATTAGCCGAGTCAGGAAACTTACCAAATTTTACTTTATTGATCATATTATGAGATTGATGATTCGTCATAATAATGATTCTTGGACTTCCAAACCCCATTTCATTTGATTGCTTATGAAGAATATCATTCCATTGTCCTTCATATCCTCCATTATCGTGAATCATCTTGTTTCTCGCCATTTTCTAAAACCCAAAAAGAATAGTGTGAGATGCAAAAATCATAATAAAGGGGGAGTAACTTCAATATCTAACATCTTAGGTTAAATTCTAAGATTGTTACCGTAGTGCTAGGACTATATGCTATATGTATACCTATCCTTAGGGACATCCGTAGACATACCTTAGAAATACCTCTAGGGATCTCACTAACATTTTTGCGTCCTAGTTTCCAAAGGTTGACTAAACCTTTCCTCTGATACCAACTGTAGGGACTCGAAGCTTGACGTACATTGACATTACATTAAATTTGCAGAATACATAGTACATAACAAAAACACACAGAGAAGGATCGTAATAGTTTAGTGTCTTTGGAAACTCTGAGTATAATCTTCTAATCCTGGTGAAAGATCTTCAACATCTCCCATAAAGATCTTCCCTTTTTTTTATATCTAAAACCATTCATTATATCTTGGGGAAAAGTAAATATAAAAGGGTGAGCTCAAATTCTCAGTAAGGGTAAACAAAAGAAATATCAATCACATCATATTCATAAGAACATAACATTTTGGAAATCTTAACCAACAAAAGAGAGCATAATTTCATAACATGGGATAAATCATGGTAGTGAAATGGAATCACAATAATTATAACTTATAACATGAAACTTTGTGGCATACACACATAATCATAGAGAATCATTTCTTGTTAGTCAAGACTCATTTCCAAGACTATCTTAGTGGAAAAAGTCCCTTTCTGAACCGAGTCACCCTCGTTTCAGTCCTGTTTCACTGAACCGGTATAACCTACCATTCCGGCCATGTCTATCTCATGAGATATAAAATCTTTACCCAATGAATTGGAGGGAGATATAGGTCCCACCCATCTCATAATGATACCATTCTTATGTGTGCCACAAAATCATAAATCATACATCATTGCATAACCCATGTAATAATAATGGGAATCTTAAACATCATGACATCATAAAAAAATTCATATACGATAATGGAATTAATAAAAATAATTCCATCACAACATAATCAAATCAATGTAATAATAGGGATAAAACCAGAACCCTTTATTATCTTAGATGGAAAATAATTTTGATAAAACACTTGAACTTCATTCTTGAGGAAAATATCATTTCTACTTCAAAAACATTTTTCCTTTCTTAACATGTCATACAATTTTAAACTAAAAGAAGTTGATTAAAAATAAACTTGGAAAATTGTAAAGGAATCTTCCTGGAAATAATGTTTTAAAAATCCATTCATGCCGTATAAGTTAAAAAAACATTCTTCTCGTACTTTTGTCAGAAAAGTCAAAAAAGTACCTCGTACGAAAAATGAAAAAAGATTCCTTTCATATCTTTTACTAAAAACTCACCGAAGTGTAAAAATGGATTTTAACAATTGTTGGTGGATGGAAATAATTATAATATTGATGAAACATGGATGTGGATGATTAAATACACCCCAGTAAATACTTACGAATAAACAATTTCAGATAAAAATGAGATTGTGATATTTCCCTTACCTTAGGTCTGATTTGCTTCGTATGTGTCCGAACCTCCTGTATAATGATTTAAATAATTTCATTTAATTATTACAGAATCATATTAATTGTTATGATATCATATATGGTTCACTTATGACTTTATATTACCCGTTCTTTTGTAAATTCCATGTTGAAGAGCGTTTTGGTTAAAATTGTTTCATTTATCATAGGTGTTTGGACTTGTTTTTCTTGACATTATTATTACTTATATCATGATTTACATACTTACATAATATAAAATATGATTTATATATAATATATATTCATTATATATATATATAATAGATAGATAAATGAAATGAAACACACCGTTCATGGAGACGGTTGTCCGTACGTACGCATGAACGCTGTTTTCCTTTCCTTATTGTCTTGAATGGAAGTAAGTAGATGACATATATATATACATAAATCCAGTAGATTTACAATGTCATATATTTCATGATTACTTATTATATATACTTTATAATCATTCATGAATGGTTAAAGTGGAGAATGAATCTCATCGCGTCGTGGAGACGGTAGTCCGTACGTACGCACGAGCGATGATATCGTTCTCATGATTGTGGGACTGTATTGGAGTGTATGTATACTATTTCAGAATCAATATCACTTTATAATAGTCATATATAGTCATTATTTACACCATTATACCCATCCAAGTAAGGTGGTGGTGGAAAATAGATTACACCACGGCGTGGAGACGGTATTCCGTACGTACGCACATGTGGTGATTTCTTTTTTTGTAGGATGGATAGATGGTGAAATAGGGTTGTTTCATACTTATAATAACATATCTGTATATGAGTGATACTTATGTTATTACTTAATAATGAAACAACTAAATAAGAAGAAGTGGAAGAAGAAATAAAGATGAAAGAATTGGTAACAGACATTACCTCTTCTTTGAAGTGCTTCTTTGAGACCTTCTTTTAGGGCACTAAAATTGGACTTTGAGGAAGACCAGAACCTCTAGGATGTTTCTAGGGAAGTGGAGAAGATAATTTGGCAGGTTTTGGCCGAGATTGAAGGCTCAATGTTGTGTGAGGAAGAGAGGGAGGAGGTGCCCTTTTATAAGGGAGGAGAGGGGCACCTTTGGAATAACAAAAAATATTATTTTATTATAAAGTCACGTTCGGTTTTAAATAGCTCCAAATTGATTTATTTAGAGGATAAGGTGGGGATGGGTCGAAATCCTCTCATCCAATATAATTTAGGCAAGTTTAGGTTCCTATTTTAACCTTATCATTTAGATTTAACATTAAGTTTAATAATTTTACTTTTACCGTGTCTTCTTGTGTTCTTACACAATAAGGTTAATAAACTTACAATAAGAAGCCAAATGAACCCCAAATTATTTATTATTAATATATATAACCTTATCTAAGTCATTTGGCCAAACCTTAGATTTCTATGAATAACATACCAATTAATAATATAATATTTGTTTTAAAAACTATTTTATGTCAATTTTGACATTATTTAGTAATTGATTTTTGTGAAAATCCTAACAGAATGATAAGTTAGAACAATGTTAATTAAATCAATACTAACATGTCATATTAACTTAGAAAATTAGTTGAATTCATAAAATGTATCAAATTATATTTATTTGAGTATTTATAACATCAATTATGTCAATATTTCATTAATAAGATAATTACTGCATCATCGTTGTGTCATAAATACATTAAATTATATAATGTCTAAAAATTACAAATAAAATACCATTATGTAGGAAATAGTTTTAGATTTCTAATGAATATTTATAGTCGAATTTATCTTATGTATAACCCTATATTAAAAATGTTTTATTAATTAAACTTTGATTTTAACTCTTTTAACTCTTCTTTGAATTAAATAATAATAAATGTCCTAATCTAATCCAAGTGGGCCTAAATGGTCATATTTTATTCCTAAGCTTGTTTTTGGTCGAATTACACTTATCCAATAGAATTTGGACATGTGTTAGGGTAATAAAAATATAATTTGTCCCCTTAATTACCCTATTTACTTTTAACCGTGGTATATAAAAGTAAAAAGTTACTATTCACCAAAAATTATTTTCATATCATTGAACCACATTTTACATATTGACATCAACCATGTCTCTCGGATTTTTGAAATTCCACTCACAGAAGTGGTAAAATTATGTTTTATGAACAATTCAGTTTTTTTAACTACCACTTAGTGGTTTCACTATTCATCAAAAATTGAAACTTTTCAGAAAAATACAAAAAATTAGCCCTAAGATATATTTGATATTATGAAATCAAAAATGATTTCTATTTTACCAAATTCAAAACATATCAGTTGAATTAATTAATTCAAAAATTTATTCCCGTCATCAAAACAAAAGGCGTGTTTTTAAAAGATAATAACTATCAAAAGATTGACACTTTTTTGTAACTGGATTAAATGTGAAATTACATCCAATGACCAACATTGTATTAAATTGTAAAAATATATTCTAAATATACTTTAAAACCACACAAATTAATAATTTTTCACTATTAATTATTTCGATTGAAAAAGTTGTTTTTAATTAAAATTTATTAATTTTAACTATTCATCAAAATATGAATGTTATCCGAAAATCACCAAAATTTCACCCTAAGATAATTTCGATATTCTAAATCCATAAATGAAGTCCATTTTGATAAATAAAATTTACAAAATTTCAAAAGGTGGTTATTACTATTAATAATGGCTAGTTTTAATAATATCTTAATAGCATATCGTTGTTTAGCGAAACTTGATGTTGCGTACAACACACGCTATCGTGGATGGTCACGATTGCGTGTAATTCAAGCCAAGTCAGAGGTGTGTTGTGAAAGCGCCTTTTGGTGTAGCGTATAACACAAGACATTAATGAAATTAAAAAGAATATTTTTCATAAATTCTCGGGGTGTTACAGTGTAGGCTGGTTTTAGTAGAGTCGTGTGGACTAGCCATGTTGAAGGACTCGGGAAGGGAAGAAGGATTCAAGTACACGTCGTGTTGTTAGGAATACACACCTTGTATTTGGGGTGTTACATGGCTAGTTTAAGCTGGAGTACATTCCCATGTGGATGGCTTGTGAGAACACGTCGTGTAGTATTTATACACACCATGTAGTCATGTTTTGTAAATCATGAATGCTTTCATTCCCATGTTCCCTTCTTTCTCTCCTAGTTTGTAGTCATTAATAATCGTGATCTAAAGTGTGTTTTTGACCTTGTAGGGTCATGCCGCCAAGAATACCACTAGTTGTTCAACAAAAGAGCAGAAACAATTAAACTGTTGTGATGGTAGTCCATTGGCTACTAGTGGATCCTCGAGTAGTGCTAGATATGGCCCCAGCCGTTATATTGGATGCAGGTGTAGATGCGCAGTTTCGTGAAGGATTTATGTGGTTCATGCATACCTTCCAGGGAGCACCGCCAGTTCCCACATCTATGGAAGAGATCACACGTATTTTTCAGCAGCATCATCTGCCTACGTTTTCATGGGATGGCGGAACATAGGACGCGGAGTCCTTGCTGGGGTCTATAAAGACTATTTATGAGTATCTGGAGATGCCTCCAAGGTAGAGGGTCAGGCTCGCTACATATATGATGTGAAATTCGGCCAAGATGTGGTGTGAAGTTATCACCCAGTCTGAGCATCACCGATAAATGGTGTGGGAATATTTTCAGACAGTCTTCTATTACTTCTTCTTTCTGAAGAGTCTAAGGGAAGATCGAGCTCGATAGTTCATTAATCTGCATCAGGGCTCCATGTCAGTGATTGATTATTCTAGCTGATTCAACGAGATTTAGTGTTTTTCACCCGTTGTTGTTGGAGATAAGGCGTTGATGGGTCGATGCATTGAGGATGGTCTTAGATATAACATCTGAGAACTGGTAAATGTTTTTAGGTTTCCTAATGTATATATTATTGTGAACTAGCCAATGATTTTTGAGCGGATCCTGTGGGAAGCTATAGGTGTGGGCCAGGGTGGTTTGACACCAGTTTCTGGTACTATTTCCATTGGCAAGAAGAAAATGAAAATAGATTTCTCTCATGGTGGGAGTATTAGCCCGAGGAACCCTTCATTTGGCCCATTAATATGCTATGAGTGTGGTAGAGAGGGGCACCAGAGACCTCAGTGTCCCCATGACCCAGTGGAGTTCCGAGCTTGCAGCAAGATGGGACATCTACAGCGTTTCTGTGGGTCGCTTTTACCAATGGTTAGTGAGATAGGTTCAGTGCAGACTCTGCATGCGGGAGCAGGACAAACAGCTTCTTACCAGTCGGGTAATTGGAATGCTTCAGGGCGTGCATGCCGAGAAGGTGGTCATGGATGTGCTAGCCAGACACCAGGATCTTAGTGGCAGTGGGGCAGGATAGCTCATGGTTGCTAGGCTATGTCGGAGGGTCACGGCACTGGGTAGACATATGCAGTGCAACAGTCCCAACAGGAGCAGGATCTCAGACCTTCCAATGTCAGAGTTACTATTCTAGTTCCTTCTATTTTATCTTCTTCACTTTTCAATACTACTACTACAGATAGTTTTATATTTGTGGCTATTGTGGATATACTTGGTCTCTCTGTTTCTTTTTCTTCTGTTATCATGATGCCAAACACACCATTGGGAGTGAGGACGGTAGGTGTGCATCAGTGCAAGGAGTTCCCCCTTGAGGTTGGTGGGTGTCACATTCTATGGGTCCTCTATGTCTTAGAGATGATAGATTATGATTTCATTCCCGGGAAGGACTGGTTGGTTTCCATTCGAGCCTTTGTAGACTGCTATCTTCGCAGCGAGAGTTTCACTTCCCTAGAGGGTGGAGAGTTCCTATACAAGGGAAAATGGGATGTCCAAGTGAGCCGAGCTGGACTAAAGCATCGTGGGTGAGGTGGAGTCACAACCCAGATTGTGTGTTTATTCTGGATGATCAGGGAACTTGTCAAAATGGTTTACCTCCTGTGGTTTATCGTTTCAGGGATGTCTTCCCGGATGAATTTTTAGGTCTATGTCTGGAGCGTGACGTCGATTTCTCTATTGATATTGTGCCAGGAGAGGCATCAGTGTTCATTCCTCCTTATAGGATGGCTGCCCCTGAGTTACAGGAGATCACATGGAATTTAGAGGAGTTGAATTCAAAGGGTTTCATCTAAACCAGTACTTCTCCTTGGGGTTCTCCATTCCTTATTGCGAAGAAGAAAGACATTACCCTTCTACTCTGTGTGGACTATCGAATGTTGAACTAGTTGACAGTCAAGAACCGATATCACCTACAATGGATTGATGATCTTTTTTATCAACTTCGAGGAGCACGAGTGTTCTCGAATATTGACATGAGATCTGGATTCATCTATTGTGCGTGATACCATCAGACATACTGCTTACAACCTTTCGGAGCAGATATGGTCTCTATGAGTACTTGGTCATGCCATTTGGACTCACAAACGCGCCATCAGTTTTCATGGCTCTATTGAATCATCTGTTCCACCGATTTTTGGATTCTTTTGAGGTTGTCTTTATCGATGATATCTTTGTGTCCTCTCTCACTCGACACGACCATGCACCCATCTTGATATCATACTGAGTACTCTGACAGAGCATAAGATATATGCCAAGCTTTCAAAGTACCACTTTTGGATGGACCATATTCACTTCCTGGGTAATATTATATCAGAGGAAGGAGTTTCCGTAGACCTAGAGAAGGTGAGATCAGTGCTTTCTTGGGAGAAGCCTATGAAATTGTTTGATATATGGAGTTTCTTGGGGCTGGATGGTTACAAAAGGCGTTTTATATAGGACTTATCCCGCTTTGTAGCACCGTTGACGAGCTTCACTAAGATGGGTGTGAAGTTCATTTGGTCAGAAACATGTGAGACAACCTTTCAGGAGCTGAAGGAAAGGTTGATATTAGCACTAGTCCTAATACTTCCAGACCAATGGATGAGCTATACAGTTTACTGTGATGAATCGGGTATTGGGATCGGTGCAGTGTTGATGTAGGGTGATCGAGTATTTGTGTGTGGTTCTCGGCAGTTCAGTCCACATCAGATAAATTATCCGACTCCTGATCTCATGTTGGCTGCAGTTGTTCATGCATTGCGTAGTTGGAGACATTATCTCTTGGAAGAGAATTTTGTGGTGTTCATGGACAAAAAGTCTCAAGTACATCTTTACCCAGTGTGACATGAATCTGGGACAGCGATGGTGGATTGAGTACCTTCATTCCATCGACATTGAGCATGCCTATAAACCTGGTAAGGGTATTGCGGTAGCTGATGCACTGAGCAGAAAGACTCAGACATAGGAATTGTAGGAGGCCAGTAGTGAGTGGAAGCTTATGGCCTTCGTCTTGAGATTCCTTTGGAGGTGTAAGATAGTTAAGGGAATACCTATATTTGATCCTTAGCTGTGAGTTCTACCATTCTGGATAGAGTGAGGATGAAACAGCTATCAAACTCAGAAGGCCTGGTTCTACGGGAGTCAGTGGCAAATGAGGACCCTCCTCCTAGTTGGATAATAGGAAATGATAAGGTACTATGTATCCATGGATGAGTGTGGGTTCTAGGGGATATACATGAGGTGCTGATGCGGGGGTTTCATGCTTCATCTTGGGCAGTGCATCCCTGAGTTACCAAAATGTAACGTGACATGAGACGTCAGTATTGGTGGTCAGGTATGAAGAGGGAAGTAACTAGTTTTTTTACGAGATGTTCCACCTGTCAGTAGATGAAGGCGTATAATCAGTGGCTAGATGGACTATTACAACAGTTACCCATCCCAAAGTGGAAATGGGATGATGTCGCGATAGATTTCGTGACCAGGTTGCCGAGGTCACCTTGAGGAAATAATGTTGTGTGGGTTATTGTGGATAGACGTACAAAGGTAGCTCACTTTTTTCCGATCCAGGATACCTACAGTGTCAATAAACACAGGATGTTGTATATCATAGGGATATACATCTTTATGGGGTTCCTCGTTCTATCATTTCAGATAAGAACACTGTCATTACATATCGTTTCTAGAAGAGTTTTTTGAGGGAACTGGTTACACAGGTGCTTCTGAGCACATCTTACCACCCTCAGATTGATGGCCAGTCAGAGCGTACGATACAGGTCTAGAGGACATGTTGCATGCATGTGTCTTGATCTTTGGGGGTTATTGGGCGAAGCATATACCCCTGGAAAAGTTTTCCAATAATAATAGTATTCATAAAACAATTGAGATGGCACCTTATGAGGCCTTATTTGGTAAGCAATGCCGATCAGCATAGTGCTGTATAGAGGTATGTGAGGCAGCTTTACTGGCACCATGTCTCATGCAGGAGACATCTGAGCATGTCCAGTTGATTCAGAAGCTGATGACTACTGCATAGTCTCCTTATAAAACTTATTCTGATCACCGCAGATGACCAAGGGAGTTCGTGGTCAGGTATCAGGTTTTCTAGCGTGCCTCACCGAGGATGGGACACAGTAAAATCAGGAGACAGGGTGAACTTTCACCGAGGTATGTGGGGTCGTTTTAGATTTTGGAGAGTCGGTCAGTTGCCTACCAGTTGGAGTTACCACAGAGGTACCTGTCCATTCCCAACGTCTTCCATGTATCTCAGCTGCGCCACTATCATTCATACCCATCTCACATTTTTTAGCCTGAGGAGGACGAGCTTCAGGTCGATGCATCCTTTGAGAAGCATCTGATTTGTATTGTTGATAGGAGAATGATGGTTCTCCGAGGCCAGTCAGTTCCTCTCATGCAGGTGCTATGGTAGCATAGCCGAGTGTAGGATGAAACCTGGGAGCAGGAGATCGACATACATTCTTAGTGGCCAGAGTTGTTCAAAATTGTATCTTCACCACCCTTATAAAGGAAATTTGGGGACAAATTGCTTTAAGGGGGGAAGTTTGTAAAAACATGGTTCTTATTTTTGAGGTACGAGTTTCTTCTTTTCCCTTTACCTTAAGTATTTTTTAGAAAATAAGGAAAATGAGCTAAAATCCCAGATTTTGTGGGTACAAACCATGTCCTTTTCCACATGCCATGTACTTGGACCATGTGGGATGAGTACACAGGATGTATAGGCCTGTTAGTGATGAAGGTTGTAAGAAACTGACTACACACCGTGTACGTATTTTTTACACGTCGTGTAATTAGTCAACATGTGAATAGTAAGGCAGTGGAGGAAGCCCCCAGCAGAGTGACAGTACACGCTGGGTAATTAGTAATACATGTTGTGTACTCATGTCGAAGGATGAACAATGTCATGGTTGAAAGAATCCGTCAGAGGAATAGTTTAAAAATGAAATCTACATGCCGTGTAGGTGATAGTACGTGCGATGTAGTTATTGTTTTTCTCTAAAACAGGCAGCCGCCTCCCAATATGGTTGAGGAGACAGTGGGTTCATTTGGAGTATGGGAGAGATGGCCGAAACTTGGAAGATCTCCTGACCACACACTGGGAACCAGATTCCTACATCGTCGATCTCCATTGAACCGCATGGGTAAGCTCTTCCTTCTCCTAGAGCCTTTCATACCAATTCCCTTGCGATGTAATGTTATTTGAGGTTGACTGTGGTAAATTTTATCCCATATCTACGTCATTAACAAACGATTCGGGAGGCTTCAGTTGCATATATCGATTAGGGGAGATCGAGGTAGGTGGTCTGGTGTTCGTTCCAACTGTTGGGTTGAATTTTGTGTATCATTGTGCTATGAACCCATGTTTGGTGTATCATATGGCTGAGGCCTTTGCTGATAAGATATCTAAAATTGTATAGATAGTCTAATGATAAATTAAAACTGCTGTTTGTGATCCCTGCTTGGATCCAAGGCCACCCCGTGGGTGTGTTCCTCTGTTTAGCCGATTGGCCTTGATACCCGAGGGTATACCGTGATTATTACCTGTTTAAAGTTTTCTTGAGAGTAAATTTGGAACAAAATTTCCTGTTATTCATTGGGCTCGGCCCGGTTACTTACACCTAAGGGCGTGACTATATTATCCTTAGGGCATGGTGATATTTAGCCTAAGGTCATGACTGTATTAGCCTGAGGGTGTGGTTTCATTTATACTAAGGTCAGGGTTATGATAATCTTGAGGGCATGGTCTTGATTAGCTCAGAATTAAATTATGTTGAATTTTTAAAAGAATATTAAATTGCCAATGTAACTGGTGGTGATATTTACATTGAGTACTTAATAGTTTACTGCATTTTATTATTGCACACTGTTGTTTCACATTTTCACTGATAGTTGGGCACAGGCATTTGGGGGTTTTCTACTGGGATTTATTTCTCACACCCAATTTGGGTCATGTCGACAGCACAAAAAGACTACATTACTACTTGTTTAGACCGGGGCAAGAGTCCCTATACAGGTACATGATTGTTATTGAGGAGTATGAGAGCATGGGACCGAGCTTAGGCTTGCGATGCTGCTGAGTTCCTATTTCACTGTTCTGTTTTGTTTTGTTATACTTGTACTTTGAGTTGTATTGTATTGTATTGCAGTGTATCCTATTTTGGCTGATTTCAAAGATATATTGAGATGCTGCATCATTATATATAAATATTGGTTATCTTTTACAGTAGTTGTTAATTTCTAGTTTCAATTGTTTACTACTTCCGATGTTGTATGTTGTATATCTTTTATGATGCACTACACTTTGACAAAAAAGGTCATAGTTTCCCCACTATTAGACCTCGGACCACACTGTTATTCGGAAGCCTATAGTGTTTGGGTAAATGTTCTTGAGGTCATGTGACCAACTGAGTTTGGGGCACCCATGGTGTGGGTTCCGAACATGGGATGTTACAAACTCTCTATTGTCACCTCCACAAGCCTTAGTCCCACTATCTTTATTTCTCCAACGTCATCACAAAAAAATAAGAGTATGAAACCTCTTTTTTAAAAAGTATTCATATGGTTACATATAGATTCTAAAATGGAAATTTTTATTTTAGTAAAACGTTACCAGAGTATACACTAATACCATTCTCTTGGGAAGTTAGGATAACATTATCTCAATATGTATTTTAGTGTCTATATAATTGTTTCTGACTTCACTTAATTTTTGGTATTATATTTTCCCATTAAATGTATATATATGTTTTAAAACTGATTTACACTCATAAAAAATTTTGATACAAAAATAATGACATGGTGAGATATAATTTATTGAGGTACCCTGTTTCTCAAAGTTTCATTAATATAGATCCCGGAAAGGTGGTTAAGGGCTAGGTATTCAATTTCTCCTATGAAATGTACAAACATGGAATGTTGATCAATGATTTCCCATGTAGAATCCTTAAACATTAGAGTATATTGATGTTCAATGATAAATTCTATTATAATATTTTCCCACATCGATGTATTTATGGGAATAAGTTCCCTTAATACCATAGAATGTTACCCTTAATCCATTACTTGTTATCACACTAGGCATCTATACATATAGTCTACAATTTCACAGCTCTTAATATCGTACCAGAAATGTTATCTTAAGTCCATATACATATTTATTCATCTATTATTTTTAGCGACATGTATTTATATGATTTTTGAAATATATTCCTCTACAGTTATGGTATGGGTGGAACACACATCATCTTTCCAAACATCAATACTAACTTCTTATAGGTAAATCATAACAATTACCTATCATTTTCTTCTTTAATACTCCTTTTTATATCTTTTTCATCCTACTAGGAATCCTCTAAATTTTCTAGTAAATTTTTTTTAGTAATTTTTAGTAAAATTAATGACATCTCTTTATGGAAAAAATAAAAATATGAATCATTATTATATCTTAGAATATAAAATCCATCATAATACTAATCATTGGAATAGATATATGATCTCTATTACTCAATGCATAATTCACCTTTTATATCTTCCCAAGGTGATAATGATTTAAAAAATACTATTCCTTAATTAAATTCAATCATCTTCTTTTCCTTATGTTGTTCTCTTTCTGATAGAAATAATACATTAAACTTTTTTGGTTCATTCATATGTCACATATTTTTTTATAGGGTTTGTTCTTCCATTTATTCAATAAATATATTATATATTAAAAATAAATGTTATAAGTTTGATAATTTTATCCATAAATATTAAATTTCATGGATGCACAACCAACGAATCGATTAGTATGCTTAAAGACACAACCCATTCCTTTCATCAATTCATCATTATATATTAAAAATGTTTCCATTCTTGATAAAAAATTCAATATTGGTTCATTAATAAAAATCCTATTTATCTCTTAAAACCATTCATTAAATTATCTATACCATGTTAATTAAAACATATACTTCTAAACTTTTTTGAAATGTTGATTGTTCAAGAAAAATGATGAACCAAACACTAATACTGAACTCATAAACCAAAGAAACTACATATCCCAATTATAATCATTGGTGAGGCCATTATTTGACTACCATTTTTTATGTAATATCAATAGATAATAAATATTTCTATATTATATAGCCAAGAAAAGAAACATCATATAGATAAAATTAACACTTATTAAATTCCCCAAATAATTATTTTTCTTCGATGATAACATGATTAATTTTCAAATGGTTCTCATTCACTGCATATATTTTAGAGCATATCAAGATATAATCAATGAAATCCCTTATGATGTTATCAATACAATCCAATAATAATCAATTTATCCAATAAATAAAAATAAAATGTGTATTAGTCAATAAAAAGGGAATTACTGTAAAGTTATAATGTCCAAACCTTATATGAGATGTTTTCTACAGTATATATTTCATATTTACCCATACTTAATGATAACTAGAGTGATGTTTTATAGTTGATAGTATTTTTATCCAATATTTTTAAAAAATAAATAATCAATATGTGGTATTGGATACCCATTATTTATATTAATGGAATTCATCTCCATATAATCGATGGACAACTTCATAGAGACATTCTTATTCAATAATAAAACTAGAACTCCCCATGGTGAAACACTAGAGGTATAATAATCCATTATTACATAAATACTATTGTTTTTTATTCAACTATACTGACTCCACTGGCACCATTCTATAGGTACATTTATATATGGTTCTTTCATTAAAAAGGAGTTCAATGTAGAACTCAACTCCTTGCATTTGTGGATGACAGTGTTATTCCTCAACAAATACATGGATTTATTTTTTGTATAATGGGTACATAATATATCATTTTGATTTCATTATCATCCATAGATACTGTATTACCTTCTTATGCTCCCTTTATTTCATTAATATGAGTTGATGATGGTAGGTCTAGAATATACTATTGATATGAAGTCTATCCCATTAAAATAAGGGATTCTATACCACCATCAAAATATTTAATATTGTTCCCTAAAAAATAAATTCTTGTATTATAAATTTAGATCAAATCCATATAATGGATTAATTTAATGTCAGTCATACCTATAACATTTATGTTTTACACTAAGTAATGTCTATTAATCTTAATAGAAACTACTTAGTAAATCTTTTTTCCAAAAGAATCCCATTATAGGACTTTCACTAAATACTCATTTCTCAATGTATTATGGGAATATTAATTTTTATTAAAAAAACGTTCATGTTATAATGGTGTTTGTAGATCCATAATTAAATAACAGTTTCACTATGTTTTAGATCAACATCAATGTACCTTAAATCATGTCATTTTTGAATTTAACATTTGTTTTAGTGATTATATAAGAACATCCCATTTCCGTCAACCTTTTATGAGTTATATTTACTTGAAATTTTGGTAATTTGTTAATATAATTCCCCATATTCTTAAGATAAATAATTTAACATAAAAAAATTCAACCTTATCCATGTATTGGTGATATTGATTGCCTTTTCTCTAGACTCTAAATAGACTCTTGTTCACTTTAATGAATTACAGGTGTGTTAATTTCCATAGTTTTTATATATGGTACATTCTACTCCTCATTTCTTACCCATTGACATACATTTTATTATATAGTTCTAAATTGACATATTCATCTCCAAAACTTCCTTTGAAGAAAAAAGTATTAGAGAACTTATTTTATTTCTTCATCACACTTTATATTATATCCTCATATGGTTAAAATTTAAGATATTCTAACTCCCTCCAAAGTATTGGGTTTATTCCATCTATGAAATTTTAAATATTTCTCTTCATTCAACTTACATTATCAGAATCATATATAAATAACCTTGTAAAATTATCCCCATACTCAATAATCTTTTCCTCCCCTTTCTATTTGAAATTGAGGAATTTTCTTTTCCATTACATCCATTTTCTCATGAGGAATGTATTATTCAAATAATATATCCTTAAAATACTATAATTTGATGTTTTATATCTTAATTTCAAATTTAGTGTTTTGAATTAGTGAACAATATTGATCCACATCTCCCATTAGATGATATAATTCCAATGGTAATTCTTCCCATTCACTACTTTCCAAAGAGAGATATATATTTTCTATGTACCAAATGCAATATTAATCTACTAATGGATTTATAATTTCTTTGAATATTGGAGGTATTTATCACATAATGTGGTACAATATAGTTATAAGCAATTTTTCATTAGTTTATAGATCTATGTAGTAAATGTAATTTATCATAATCTAGGTCACATTCCCTGATATGGTCATAATAAAATTGGTAAGGAGGAACATCCCCATAATCACTATGGGTGTTGACATAGATAATATTCTTTCTGTTTGTCATCATCTCTAAAAATGAAATAAACAAAATTAGTACAAGTTTTGTAATTGAATAAAAACCCATTCGTATATAAATCTCTATGAAAAGATTATTAAAATATTAATAGTTTTCTAATTAATATTTATATCTGACTTGGTTCATCTATATCTAGTCCTTGTGGATTATACTAAACATTCTATGATATTAACTAAAATAACCTAGACTCTGGAAACCTAGAGCCGATAGTTATATTAAATAATTATCAAATAATATAATATTTATTAAATGATTCAAAACATTACTACTATTGGAAGTCTAGAGACCAATATTTTTTTACATAACACTTTCGAATATATTTTAAAATATAAAAACTCCAAGTTAAACTTATTATCTAATCATTAATTTCCTTGAATATTACACTTATTTATCTTCCTGGTTTCTAGGGTAATGTAAAACAAATTAAGGGTGATATTATATTCTCAGTAATGAGTGAAATATAGTAGAATATATTATATCATAAACATAGAATAAAATGTATGGAAGAAATAAATGATCAAAATAATTCTATAATCTAATAAAATTGAAGTAATATTATTAAAATGAAAAAAAATTGTTTAAAATAATTACTAACCTCAATCTAATGTAATGGTTAATTCTAGATAACATAATAGTATTTCCAATTATTTATCCCAACACATCACACATAAATAGGAAATCCATTTGTCAATATTTTTGATAGTTTTTCTCATGAGACCTATTGTTGCCTCGATAGTCTATCTTCATCAAACCCTACCCATCACAATTTATGTCCAATGCATTCATCATTTGAGTTAACAAGACATTTCATAATATTCTCTAAGGAACATATTACATTATCGCAGAAAAATATTAAAATGGTTATCCTTAAGATTGAAATAAAAAAAACATTTTCCCATTCAATGTAATAACAGGTCTATCTTTGGGAATACCCTAATATATACATATATAAATGATGGGGTATTTTCATTGAATTATGAAGTATCATTTTTAATGAAATTAAGGTTATGTGGTGGAAACATACATTTAAAATGTTGAGATATCAATAGAAGGTATTAATTTACTTTTATAGTTTTAAATTTTTTGAAAGGAAAGTAACGGTCTAAAAATCCATTATTAAGGTTCATAATGACTATTTGACTTATCCAAATCACATCACCCAAGAATGCATCTCTAGTTTTTCAGTCTTATTACCACTCTTCACGTACCGAGTAAAGGTTGTGTTGATACTAAACTATAGTTTTTAGGTTTATTACACCTAGTCATATCTTTGAATAAGATACCGCCAAGTTATAGTGTCCATATGGGGATGTAATTTCTATGAAAACCACACACACTTTACATTCTAAAATTTATGATTTTTCATATTATGAATCCTTATTTAATATATCAATATAAATCTAATGAAGGATATAATATAAAATCAAAAACTAAATATCCTGAATAATGGTATAATCATAATAGAAAATATCATTGTTGTATTAAGAACATCATAAAATAGAAAAAAAAATTTAAAACAGTTCATGTATTAAGAAATTTTAATTTGAGATAGTGTGTTCTTACCTTTAGTCATTCTTTTCTGATTATTCTCTAACCTCCATTATAATAAAAAGAAAATTATTTGTCAATAACTTCAGATTCTAATTCATACTTATATCATTTTTCATATTGACTTATAATTATTCTCTACCTTTATATTAAATTGTTATTTTATATTTTCTATATCGAGTGTGAGTAATATTTATCATTTTTAAATTTTTTTATATTAGTGGTTTTATTATTTATTCTTCTACAAAATTTAAAACAATTCATAGACAAATTTTTTATTTAGGAATGATAACATGTATTGATATATAAATTTCATACCTCAATCCATTATTCTTTAGTTATGTTTTGTGAATGTGGGATCAATGATGTCTACTTTTGGAAATTTTAATGATCGAATATAATATTTTAATAATAAGTTAAATACATAATATACCATTTATAGAATAATTAAAAAATAATTATATTTTTTTTATTGTAATTTAATTAATATTCAGGCCCCCATATTAGTCTATGGTAGTGTTTTTTTATCATTTTTCAAGAAGGCCATTAGACTAACCAAAACACGAACATACTATATTAAATGGTTGATATTTATTATAAATCAGATCCTTTTTAACATAATTTAATTATTATTGGATAATATTGATGTTATTATGATACAATTATAGTGGTGTGTCATATTTAAAAAATTAAAAATAAATAATAGTGAAACTAAATGAGAAAAATAGCATTACATCTTAGACACGATAGTCCTTACAATGCAGGATAATATTTTATTTTATAGAGTATGATTTGGAATTATGGTATATGATCATTTTCAATTTTAGAATCAAATATATATTCTAAATATCATATTTATTCATCAATAACATCATTAAATATGACCACGCGAATTATTATGAAAAATAGATGATGTCGATTCAGAGTGGTAGTTGTCTCTACGCACACACTAATGATTGTTTGGTTTACTTTAAATAGACGGAGAGGATAAATATTGGTATTTTAATTAATATAATAACATATTATTATAATAATGATACTTATTTGATTTTATTTATATTGATATAATATGTTTTTAAGTGTAATATTAAGATTAAAATATTAATAAATGTGTAATACTTATGTCATGAGCTTATGTTTTCTCTTAGAAATTTATTTGGAAATGTAGACCCTAAGAAAAATAATAATTAGTAGCAGACAAGGATAGTGGTAGAGGGTAGTAAAGAAAAATTGTAATTTTTCATGAAAAATTTAGAATTAGAATATTTTGTATAAAGTGGGAGAATTATTCCCATTTTATAAGGGAATAAAATGACACTTTTGTAGATACATCATTCATCTTATAAGCGAAGAAAACAACACCTTTGTTAATACCCCTTAAAATTCATTGAGATGCATAAAATATTAAATTTTAGATTACTCTATATGTTTGGGAGAGTAGAGTTTAGTGTGTCTTCGAATTATGAAATCCTCAAACAAGAATTTCCACACATTTTTTATACATGTTTTTCATTATTTATCGTTTTATTTTTACATTTTTTCCATTCAATTTTTACCTTGAGAATATTTTTTTCTAAATTATATTTTATTAACAACATTTAGGTAACCCATTTTAGAATCTTTGTGTTCTATAAACCTAAATTTATCCCCTAATTAATAAAATTATGTTTCTAAATATGATAAAATTAACCTTTAAATAAAGCAATATAGTATATAGAAAATATTTTTTTTTTGAAAAAAATGATGTTTTCACAGTTAAGTGTTCTAAACCAAATTGAATATTGATAAATAAATATATTAGTTTTAATATAATTATATATATGTATAAAAATTGTAATATGAAATATTTCTATAAGTGATTAATTTATTTGATAGATAAATATTACATAATGCTAATAAAAAATTTCTTTGATAAAAAAATAGTTTACCATTATCAAAGTAGTAAACATTAATCCTATTAATTGTCTTCAAAAAAATCATATTTTACTTATTACATAATATATAAATATTCATCTCAAATATGAAATCAGTTTTTTAATATAATTTTCATATAAGAGATAATAATTATTTTTTAATATAAACACATAAAACTTTAGGGTGAAATAATACATATGTTTCTAAAATGATAAAAGGGCGTTTTATAAATAATGAATTAAAATTCATATTGGTTTATTTAAATTTATAATTCTATATATATTATCAAAAACAAAAATATTTATTCTATTATTGTATTGTGATATTTTCATAAATGAGATAGTTCAGGAAAAATCAATATTTTTTTATTTTTTTTGCAAAAAATAATCTGTTTTAGAGAAATTGAATAATGTATCTTAGGATAATTATAACACTCCATACATTAGTAAATAAATTCAATATATAATGTAATTATTGAAACATTGAGTCTCTATGAAAAAAGCTTTACTATTTAAAGGAGATCGTCATAACCTAGCTATTAAACCAAATTTTTGGATTCTATGAATTAAATTTACAAAAAACATACATGTTTTCAATTATTATTATATTTAGAGTCTGATAGAATCAACATTATTTTTTTAGTGAATTTTAATATGACACTTTGGAATAGTAATATTACCCTTTTTAATAGTAATAAGCCTATTAGTAGGGACAATATGATCATAGTATAATAAATAAATATTTTAAAAATTACTAAGTATTGGTATATTTGTATGTCCAAAATATTTAATTACAATTATAAGAATAATTTAATAATTTAACTAAAAATTTATTTTCATAAAATAAATTCACAAATTAATATTATACTGTCTTATGGTTATAAGATAAATTTATGAGACCTTGATTATTTTTTCAAGGTGTTATAAAATCGGTTATAGTTTTAAAATGCATATTTTTCAAATAAATTAGGAATTTAATAAAATAAAAGTTAAATTTCTCATATTTAAAAAGTTATTATAGAAAAATGGATTTCATTTTTGAATTCTAAATGTTTAAGGAAATTTAGTGTGAATTTGTGTGATTTTTTTGGAATACATGATTTCTTAGTGAATAGTAAAATATGATAATTTAAGAGATAAGATAAATACATAAATTATTGAAGCATGGATAATTTTCTTCTGAGATAAAAACAGTTGGTTAAAAAATACATGCACTAATTATTATATTTATTCACAAGAACCAACACTATTTATTATCTTGATAAAAATAAAAAAATAATGATTAAAATAATGGTACGCCTCCCCCTCCACCATTATAAATACCACCCCCACCCCATCTTCTTTAAACACATCCCAATATTTGATCATTGTAAAAATTCTACCAAATAATCTTTAAAACCTTCTTCACCACATCTAAGACCTACTGGTACAACCTAAAGTCCCAAACCAAGGTTTTTAAGAAGGATCTCAACGAGAAGAGATACAGAGGTAAAAATCACCTTTCTTTTTCTTTTATTTTCATTTCAATTATTTAACTATTCATATAATATCTTCACCTCTCCATTTTAAAGAGACATAAAAAATAAAATATATTATATATATAATATTTTTATCATGTTTATGTAAACATTAATCCTCATACTTCCTCTCATATCCCTTTTATTCTAAAAATTAAAACACTATCTTTGATGTGTTGATTTACTGACATCGTAGATGATGAGATTTCAATTTCTATTATATCTTTAATTGATTTTCATAAAATCGTTTAAATTATTTAAAATGATTAAAATTTGTGTTATATATCCTTTTTTATGTTCTATAATTAACATATATACCTAGTATAAATTCATAATTAAACTAGTTCATGATTATTGAAGAACCGTTAAAACGATCTAAACGAATATAATTAATGTTATATCTACTGAGTCATCATCATATCTAAAAAAATATTTATGTCTTCATTAAATATTATGGAAACATATCAATACCATTTTTCTCTGCTTCTGTACTTTCATTTCCATTCGATAAGAAAATCTTTTACGAACCAACTATAGAAAGCATGTAATGAACGCACTCGAAACAATTGAAATAACAAAATAATATCAATAAATAGGTGGAATGGTGTTATAAAACGATCATATAAAGTGTTATAAAACATAATATGTTTCTTTAAAATATTAATAACACTTTCTAAACAATTATACAGTATGTTTACACACATTTTATGGTCGAATAACTAGAGGTAAGGGAATTCATAACCATATTTCCATTCTCTGGGTTAACCTTTTACTTCATTGATTTTTTCAGGCTAATATTAACAGTGATGTTAAAGTTTAATATATAATGTTGTATAATGTGGATTTATAGTGATTATACATATTCCTTTTAATTTATTAGTTCTCAGTTCCATGATATGCTATATGTGAAAGGACCCTCTTTAAAAAACATCTTTTAAATTTCTATTTTTAAAAAAAATTACAACAATGTTTTTATGCAAGTGTTAATGTTTCATGCTTTTGTAATAGTTCATATAAATTATTTATGATGAATTATTATAAATATATCTCTGTAAAATTAATTGTTTATATTTATTTTAGAGTTCATACATTTTATTACTCCAAGTGTAACTTTGATGGTTACACCATAAGGAAGTCACTAGGGATACATTGTATTGTAGATATGAGGGTTACAAATCATATGGTAGATGTGAGGGTTTATATAGTAAATCATTAATTCCCCAAGTTACCTATATTGTTTATTTATGTTTTTAATGTTTTATTGAATAATAATGTTTTCATTTAGTATCTATATGATACTAATCAAGTGAGAAGTATGTATTTGTTCAAAAGATTTCATATTTTTATAAGTATTCATGTACTAATGTTTTCCCTCCTTAATTAAATATACCTTCTTGAGTTTTTTGTTCTCATACCAAAATTAAAAAAAAAATCCATTGTGTTTAGGTATGGGTAAGAGAAAAATAGAATCCAAGATGAATGTTGTGATCATTTTTATTGCAAGGATTTCATGTTTTTATTTAAAACATCTATATTATAGATTAAATTGATATTGATTTTGTAGTACCCAATTTTTATGCTTTTGGGTTGATATGTATAAATTGTTAACAAAAATTATAAAACTATAAACCAAAAAGATATTAGAGACTATAAATAATATAATTCTAAATGAATTTACTATATTATGTAATGATTAATGTAGGGTCATTATAGTTTGTATCAGAGCATAGTTCAGATAAATATTGATGATAATATGATGTTAATATAATACCATAAATTGTTTTTACATTATTTTTAGGTTGAAATGATATATAATTTTAGTATTTCCATAGTGCATCATCTAAAATATGTCTATTTAGAGTTGTTTTCTACAAAATAAATATGGAAGATGAAGATAAAAGGGACCAAGAGGCTCATATATTTCAGAATCCACAACCCAGAATGGTAGGGATTGAAACCATAATTTTTTTGATTGAAATGGATTAGTTGATTAATTATATAAATTGTGGTGGAATCCATGAAATATAACAACCATAGATAACACAATGAAACATGACGATAGGGGATCATTTTATGAGGAAAAATCCTCCCCCTTTTAGTGGATATTCTGACCAAGTTATGGATTAAGGGTGTATTAAATCCCTTGAAAATATATTCAAATTCATGTGGTGTTTATTTTATCAAAAGGTTAGTCATTCAATTAATTATTTTGAAGGTGAATCTGATCAGTAGTGGTCAATGATTATGAATACTAGGGATACCGATGAGATAAATGCCTTGGACTGGGATGAATTTCAGAATGATTTCCATGAAAAATATTTTCTTATGGTGGTTATACTTTTTATATAAAATAAATTCCATGAATTGTAACAAAAGGTGGAAGATTCAGTGGTCATGTATGATGTAAACCTCACAAGACTAGAACAATTTGACACAAATATTATTTGCAATAATGAGGGTAAAATCAATTTTTTTGACATAGGATTAAAGATAATATATTGAATGCCATTGGATTCTCAAGAATTCACAAGTTATGATAATCTTGTCTGGTGTGTTGGGAGGGTACAAATGGTTTTTTTATGATGATCATTTGTAATTTGAAAAAAATGCAGAAGAAGTGGTATAGATGTAAACCGATGAGTTATATTCAACCAAATAAACATGAACGTAAGGAAATCTAGTTTCTAGTTTGTAGGATGTGTGGCAAAAATTACCATGGGTAATGCATTAAAAAATCATGGAATTTTTTTTGAAGTGTTATGTTTAGACATATGGACCAATTTTTTAATTAAAATGAACATAAGATCAACTTTTAAAAGAAAACTATAAAATGCTTCAAATATGGTAACATGGGTCATTATACAAAATTCCTACACAAAGAAATATCTGAATGTTGGGAAGCAGTAAAATTATAAGCAGAAAAGAACAGTGAGATCTTTTTCAACTAAATCAGAAAATGTTGGACAATCCAATGAAGTGGTATCTAGTACATTAATTGACTACTCATAGTTTTCAAATGTCTTGTTTGATATGGGGTCTATAGATTCTGTTATTTTTGAATAATTTCTTAGTAAATTAGAAATTTCACTTCATGAAATGAGACAAGAACTTATGGTTAAAATTATAGCAGAGAGATATTGGAGGAAAAACGAATTATAATATTCTTCATGTTGTTGTATGTGGAAATACATTACCTAAAAGCCTTTCTGTTTTACCCCTAGTAGAGTTTGATGTTATTTTGAGAATGGATTGGTTATTTGTTTACCTTTCTATGATTTATTATATATCTAAATAAGTTTTTTAAGAATGATTTTCAGTTTTTATATAAGAATGAACTCACACAATCGATAACATATCATGAAATGATAAACTATTAAAAGATGGAAGTGAAAGTTATCTAACTCATATTATTGAAAAAGAGGTAGCTCTTTAGATTATTGATGTTCCTGAGGTAAACGAAAGCCTGAATATTTTTTCTAATGAGTTTCTTAGTGTTATTCTTGATCGGGGAGTTGAATTTACAATTGGCATAGTACGTTCTACTAATCCAATTTCAAAACCCTCCTTAAATAATGGTTCTGGTGGATCATTAATTGAATATTCACTTTTCAGAAATTCTTGATAAAGGAATAATTCATCATAGAACTTCACAATAGGGCGATCATATTTTTTTGTTAATAATTACATGGTTCCATAAGGGTTGGAATTTATAATAGTGTTTTGAATAACAATACTATTAAGAATACGTTTCAGTTGTCTCATATCTATGACTTGTTTGATCAGCTTCAAGGAGGTCAGAATCTCTCTAATATTGACATGAGATCCAGGTACCATCAATAAAAGGTAATTTAATGTAAATTTCTGAAAACATCTTTTTGTACTATGTATGGGAATGAATAGTTTCTTTTTATGCCCTTTGGTTTGAAAATTTACCCTTGTGTGTTCATAGATCTTACAAATATAATATTATGAAAATATTTGGATATGGTTTTTATTGTTTTTATTAATAATATTTTGGTCTTTTATAAAATTTGTGATCATCATAAAAAACATGTAATGATTTTCTTGAAAAGTCTCAAAAAAATGTTGTATGAAAAATTTAGAAAATCTGAATTTTGGATTCAATAGATTTCATTTCATGGAAAAATTGTAAATAAGGAGGGTACAATAGTTGGTCCTTCCAAAAAAAGTGGTTCATGAATGCTCAAGACCTACAAATGTTACAAAGATTCATAGTTTTCCTAGGTTAGTTGGTTATTACTAACAGTTGGTTGAAATAATTTCATGGTTTCTGAGCCCACTAACTACACTAACATGAAAATGGGTTAAATTTATCTAGATAGAAGAATGTGATGACTGTTTTTGGGAAATAAAGAAGATATTGCTGAATTATCATGTTTGGGGTCTACATTCCAAGAATAGGGATTTCATTATCTATGGTGATGCTTCATTTAGGGGACTTGGTTTTGTTCTGATGTACAATTATAAGGTAGTTACATATGATTCAAGACTACTAAAATCACAGAAGTTAAATTATCCCACTAATGATTTGGTATTTTAAGTTGTGGTTTTCAATTTTAAAATTTGTAGGAATCATTTATATGAAGCCAAATGTGAAATATATACTGACCATAAATGTTAAATGTATATTTTTACTCAGAACTAATTGTACACGAGGCAGAGAGGATGGCTTGAACTGATAAAGGATAATGATTTCATGATAAATTTCCTTCTTGGAAAATAAAAAAAGTGGTGGATGCCATCAGTGGAAAACATCATGCATCTTTGACATTTTTTTTGTTGAACAAGACCCTTTGATTAAAGATTTGATGAATTTTGTCTTGGAATGTTTTTATACCAAAAATTCCTCTATTTTTTCAGGTGTCATTGTATTAATTTCTATAAAACAAAATTAAGAATATATATGGAATAATTTGTGTATGGAAAATAGTAGAATGGGTTAAGAGGGGTATGTTGGAAGAATTTAACATTAATAAAGATTTTGTTTTAAAGAATTGGAAATAGATTGTTTGTGCCTTATGATTCACATCTAAAGAAATAATTGTTTCATAAAGCTCATAATTCTCTATTTTCTGTTCATTGTGGTTGTTTTAAGATGTATAGAGTACTTTGAGAGTATTACATGTGGGATGTAATGAAATGATATATTGTCTATTTTACCACCAAACATTTGACTTCTTAATAGGTTAAAGGAGAGTGACAGCTACCAAATTGGATGCTTCATCCATTTCTAGTTCTACAGTGGAAATGATAATATATATCCATGGATTTTGTGGTGGGACAACCAATGTATTCTCGAGGTAACAATGTGATTTGGTTTATTGATAACTGAATGACTAAGTCTTCACATTTCCTTCCAATTCAATATATTGTTTCCGTTGATCATTTTTCTTGATGATACCTCAAAGATATTTTTAGGTTACTTAGAGTCCCTATTTACATTGTATCTAACTATGATCCTATGTTACTTTATAACTTTTATAAAGGCCTTCAAAAGTGATTGGGCACAGAATTATATTTCATCACTGCTTTTTATACTCAATATAACGGACTTACAGAGATAGAATTTATAACACCGGAGGATATGTTTTGAGCTTATTCAATGGACTACTAGAAATGTTAGTATCATCATATTTCACTTATTGAGTTTTATTATAATAATAGTTTTCATTATTGTATACATATAGAACCTTTTAAGTCATTATATTCAAATAAGTGTCAAACACTAGTTTTTTGGGATGAATTCAAGGAAAGAATGTTTAGAGGACTACAATTACTAAAATAAATGGCTGATAAAGTGATGATGATAAATCAATAATGAAGGATAGATCAATGAAAGTAGAAAATTTATATAGATACCAGGATTTAATACTTTTCTTTTGAGGTAAATGATCATGTTTTACTTAAAATATCTCCTTGGAAAAGTGTTATGTGTTATAGAAAGAATTAAATGCTATGTCCATGGTTCATTGGATCTTTTGAAACCCTAGAGAAAGTTGCACCAGTTTCCTAACGAGTATCCTTCATTTGAGTTTATCTTAGGTACATGATTTGTTTTTTTATGATTTGATATTGAGAATATATGTTCCAAATTCATCTCATTTTATGATCCCAGAAGTAGTTCAGTTGGAAGAGAACCTTTATTACGAAGAGAAACTAGTTCTTAATCTTGATCGTAGAGAGAATTTATTATAGAATATTGTCATTCACAGGGTTTAAGTTCCATGGATAAACAATAGGGTTATAGAATAAACATAGGAATTTGAAAATGTAATGAGGGAAAGGTACCCTCACTTGTTTGATAAGTAAATAAAAAAATGCTAGGATGAAATTTTTAGAAGGTGGGGAGAATATAAGACCCCAATCATTTACAAATAAATTTAATATAAAATTTAAAGCTTGAAACACATGGTATCTGTGAAAAAAACATTTTTATTTAAAGTATATTGTTATAACCTAGATGTTAAACATATTTTTATACATCTATGAACTAAATTTTAAAAAACATACATACCCCGTTGTGATCTGTAAAATATTTACTATTTGATAAGATCAACTTAAATTTTTACTGAATAATTACTTAACCTTTTTGTAATAGTAATATTACATTTATGAAAAGTGATATGACCAAATGAATAATAACATCACCAATAAAATTATTAATACATTATAGGTATCTTCTATGTAAAAATATTATAATAATATAATTAAATAAATATTTTAAATATTAATAATTACGTTTCGGTATTTTTCTACCTCATAAATAATTAATTAAAATTCTATGATTAGTATAAAAATTTAAATGAAAAATTATTTTCATAAAATAGATTCATAAATTTATATTTTATATTCCTATCGTTATAAGATAATTTTAAGAGACCTTGATTACTTTTTAATGTTTTTATAATATAATTTTAGTTAATTATTTTCTAAAATAGAAGTTCATTTTTGAATTCTACACATTGATAAATGGTCGAGGGGATTTTTTCTGATTTTTTTGAAAAACATTAATTTTTGGTGAATAGTGAAATAAGAATATTTAAGAAATAATCTAAATACATGAAATATTGTGACATATATGATGTTATGTAGAGGTAAGAACCAATAGATCTAACAAAAATTCACTAATTATGGTATTATGTCACAATAACTAACACTAATTATTATCTTGAGCAAAATAATAAAATAATGATTAAAATAATGGAACCCACTCCTCCACTATAAATATCATCCATTAGACCCTCTTCTCCTGAAATATCTCAATAATTTATAATTGTCCAAAATATACCCAATCCACTTACTATTCTTTTTCCCCATGTCCAAGACATCCTAGTCTTACAAGAAGAACCAAACCAAGGGCCTTAAGGGGAATATCTTGGAGAAGAGATTAAGAGGTAACAATCCTTTTTCTTTTTCTCTTGTTTTTTTTCAATTCTTTTTCTTTTCTTATACTCTCATCACCTACCATTATCCAAGAGGCATAAAAACAGCAGTATCTTATATATACTCAAATTTAATCTATTTTATGGAAAATTCATCATCATACATCTTCTCCTCTCCCTTTTAATATGAAAATAAAAATACTATCTATGATGTGTCGATTTACGAACACTATGGAAGAAGTGTTTTGAACTTCTATTACGTCCTTAATGGCTGGTCATAAAACTATGTTAAAAGTTAAAATATAATGAAAATTTTATGATATAACCTATTTTAGGTTCTGAAATTATCATATATCCATAATATTAAATTATATAATGAGACTACTTCGTGATTATCAGAGAATCGCCTAATGATCTAAACAAATATCATTAATGTTTTATCTAATAATTCAACATTATATCTATAAGAAACATTCATTATGGTGTCCTTTAATATTTTTAAGACATACTAATACCATTTCATTCAGCTTATTGAGTTTTCTTCCATTCGATAAGAATATCCTTTATGAACCGACCATGAGAACAATGTAAAGAAAGCACCAAAAACAATAGGAATAATAAAATATTATTAATAAATGGGTAGAAATCTTATATTAAATTATCATATAAGCTATTATAAAAATGAAAATTTTACTTTAAAATAGTAATATCTCTCTTTTAACGGTTATACAAGAGTTTTAAACACATTTTATGTAAGACAAACTAGGGTAGGATAATTCATAACCCAATTTCCATTCTTTGGGTTAACCTACTACTTCATTGATTTTATGATGCTATGATTATCTTTGATTTTCATTTTTATTATACAATATTGTATTATGTGGATTTATATTTATTATAAACATTCCTTTCATTTTATTAATTATAACTTCAATGATTTTGTATATGTAGAGGACTTCTCTTTAGAAATCCTCTTTTAAATTTCTATTAGTACAAAATTAAAAATCTATATTTTTATGCAAGTGTTCATGTATTATTATTATGTTATAGTAATTGCACACTTTTTTTTTGATGAAGGGTGTCACCAATATCTTCCTCCAATGAATTTGGTATTTTTATGTTGGAGGTCAGTTGTATGGTTACTCCCAATGTAACAGGGATGGTAAAACCATAAGGTAGTCATGAGGGTTATATTGTAAGGTATCCATGAGGGTAAAAATCAAAAGATTTCCATCTAGGTTACAATATTAAGTAAGTAATTCCAAAATTTACCTATATGGTTTATTTAGGTGTTTTTATATTTTATGAAAATCATTTGTTTTCAAAATGTAATTATATGATTCTTATCTCTTAAGAAGTCTGTATTTGTGTAAATTAATTCATATGTTTATAAGTATTCATGTACTAATAGTTTCTCTCAATATTATTACATACCTTACCAATATTTTTGTGAATATCCAAATATTTAAATTTTTTACAAAGTGTTTAAAGATGGTTAGGTGAAAAGGAGAAGCCAAGATGAATATTGTGATGTTTTTTACTGAAAATACTTCATGTTTTTATATAATTTTTTTTGAATTATTGAAGAAATTTATACTATTTTAGTAGTACAAAATTTTTATTCTTTTGGGTTGATATGAATGGATTATTTAATATCATTTTAAAACTATAAATTTAATGGATTTTTAGTAATTTAATGACTATAATATGTTTAATTAGGATGAGATCAATAAGGGGACACTACATATGTTAATTTTTATTTTATCATGAAATAGTTGAATATATTTCAAATTTTTGGAAATAATCACAATCAAATATATATTGGAAAATACTAAATTGGTTTTTCAGTTCAATTAAATATTGAAATATATAAAAACCTTTGATCATGGTTATTTCAGGTGTATCTGACATGAAAATTTATATTAAAAACGTAAAAATATATATATATTTTTTAAGGAGTTTTTAAATTTTTAAATTATATCCCAATAAAGTTTAAAAGGAATAGAAGAACAGAAAATGGAAAAAATCAATATATTCTTTACATGGTTTTTCCTATTAATGATCTAATTCATAATTTAATGAGTGTATCACAACTTTATGATTCTAGGAATGACATATTATTAAGGATAAATTGTTTAAATTTAAAAAATATTGGATAATTTTCTAAACAGTTTTGAGAAACCTAAAAAACTCTTTCTATGATGGTGAAGTTAATGTATGATATTACATAAGTATAGAAGAATAAAATGAGTTGGTTTACTTAAGGCATTGACCCATTTTCCAAAATAATATGAAGAGACTAATTCATGAATAAGTGATTAAGAAATTTCCCCTACAAAAGGAATACACTTACACTATTTTTAAAAATTGAAAAAAAGGAAAAGGTGGTGAAAAAAAATCATAAGGTAATTGAGATTAAATCCTAAAATAATATTGAATTGATTTCATCTATCAATTATATTAATTATAATAAGAATTAAAAAAATATGAAAAGGTATTTTATCACATTCATATAAAATTTAACATGGATAGAATATATTTCATTCATTTCACACAAATAATAGTCCTTGAAAAGATTCAAGAGCTTTAGAAGACATATAGAAAATCAAACAAATATGTATATAATGATATTGATGTTTGAAAAAAGATATATTCATGAAAACAGACATATCACTAAATGTATTAATAAACATAGTATAAAACCTGAAATTAAAGATTCATAAACTCATCAATAAAACTGAGTGGATGAAAGGAATAATTGGAGTCTTCTTGGAATGTATTGAACTATAATAGAAGAGCATCATACATCAATGTATTATTTGGTTCATTTCATCAAAACTGATGTAATAATTATAATTCGGTGTCTCATAATACCAAACTATGACATGACTCCTTATGTGATTTTGGATAAAAGGAAGGAAAAATTTTAACATTTAAATGTGTTTAGAAGTCCATGTTTTATGTGGAAAAAGTATGGATGTATAGGGAAGAAAGATTATAATGATAAAGAGGTAGTATTTTTTAGGAACCCACCTAATGGAAAATCATATATGTGTTACCAAAGAATTATGAAAGAATCATTTATGGGGATGATGTCAATGTTTTTCAAAATGAAGTAGGGACTAGGAAAAACCCATTGTCGGTGATGAGGATTATGTTTTCATTTGAGAATATGTTGAAGAAAATATTGAAACCATAAAGATTCACACTAGATATAATGATTATCCATTTTCAAATAATGATGAATGTGTGAAGCTTAAAGATACAAATGAAATATTATGAAAACATGATGATTTTGAAAAACATTAGTGGGGATCAGAATCAAGGAGTATAGAAAAGAGGGAAGATCATAGTAACTTTAAATACTTGTATTTTATTTGTAATTAAACCAGATATAGTTGAGGAATATTTTAAATATATGTTATGGGTTTAGTTCATGATACAATAATTGGACGATATTAAAATAAATGATACTTGGGAACTTTTTCTTAGACTAAAGGAAACTGATGTAATTTTCTATCAATGATTTTTATAAATAAAAAATATGATAATGGTAAAGAGGCTTGAAAACAATCAAGGCCAGTATTCAAGGGGTACTCAGAAATTAAATGTGTTTGTTTGTTTAAAACCTTTTCCCTAGTAGATATACATGATCCATTAAAATATTACATTCCATAATAGTACAAAGAATGTTAAAAATATTTCATGTAGTTGTTAAATCAGCATTTTCAAATGGAAAACATAATTTATATATGTGCATGGAATAATCTAAATATTTTATGTAACACCCCAAGATTTCATAATATGTAATCTCATTAATGTAATTCAATAGCCTGCGTTACACGCAACACTAAGTTCGAGCACAACACAACTTATTAAACTAACCATTCAAAATAGTGGTTATGAATAGTATTAATGGAATTTTGAATCTTATATACTCTATATAATTTATATATCCATATTATGTGTTTCAATGACATAATACAAGAAAAAAATCATTTTTCAGATAAAATAAGTATTTTTCAAAAAAAAATGAAATTTTACTGCCTTTTAATGGAAAACCATTTTAAAAAAAAATATTTGACAATTTTATATATTCAATTTAATTAAATAAAATTATTCTTTAGAATCAATACATAAAAATTTAGTTTGGCTAAATTTTGGTACTTTTCTGATAACTTTCATATTTTGATTAATAGTGGACATTACTAAATTTTTATTAAAAACAACTTTTTTAATCAAAATAAATAATAGTGATAAATTATGAATTTCAATGGTTTGGAAGTATAACTAGATTATATTTTTATCATTTAATACAATTTAGGTCAATACAGTTAATTTCACATTTAACGTTTATATAAACACATGTCAATCTTTTAATAGTTTTTAGTTTTAAAAACCCGGTTTTTGGTTTTCAGAATGGGAATTAATTTTAAATAAATAATTGAAACGTATATTATTTTAATTTTGTAAAATAGACCTCATTTTTGAATTCAGAATATTGAAATTAGAATGGGTTTAATTTTTATGAAAACTTTCAATATATTATGAATAGTGAAAAAAACTTCGTTATTGGTTAAAACCATCTTTTTATTTAATTAAATTGTTATTTTATTTTAATTTATTATAGGTAAAAATAGATATATAATACCTATATATGTTCATCATAATCCATGGGAGTCATTTTATAATAACTTAGTATATAAAATTTTATCAATCTTTTTAACGTTCTTTTTAAACACATTCTAGGAGAATTTGAAAATTTGATTAATAATTATTTTTACCACTTTTGTGAGTTGAATTTCCAAAATCTGAGAGAAACAGTTGAAATCAGTATGAAAAATATGGCTCAACAAGATGAAAATAATTTTTGGTGAACAGTAAATTTTGAGTTTAATTTACCATGGTTAAAAGTAAATAGGGTAATTAGGGGTAAAATGATATTATTATTACTCTAAATCATGTCCTAATTCTATTGGATAAGTATAATGCAACCATAAAAAACATTAGGAATAAAATATTATTCTTTTTGGTTCACTTGGAATATATTATGACATTTATTATTATTATATTTAAAAAAGCGTTAAAATAGTTAAATTCAATGTTTAAAAACTAAACCATATTTAATATAGGGTTATACATAATATAAATTCTACTATAAATATTCATTACAAAGAAAAAAAATATTTCCTACATAATTATTTTTTATTTAAAATTTTTATCCATTAAATTATTTAATTTATTTATGACACAATGATGACGCAGTAATTACTTTAATAATTAAATATTAAACTAATTGATATTATAAATATCCAAATAAATGTAATTTGAGAGTTTTGATGAATTAAACTAATTTTATAGGTTACCATGACTTTTTAGGATTGAACATATGAATTTAGTTCTACGTAATAATATTTTTAGGACTTTAAGAAAAAAACATTTAATAAATAATGTCACAATTGAAATAATTGAGTTTTTAAAACAAATACTCTATTATTGGTTGAAATAATATTCCAAAAAATATAAGGTTCATAGAAAGGGATTAAATAATATTATATATTTCATTAATTAACCACTGTTCTCTTGGATGTTTAGAGTAATTTTATTAACCATATGGTGTAAGAATACAAGAAGACACTATAAAAGTTAAACTAGTTAACTAAGATTTAAATCTAATAGATAAGGTTACAATGGTAACCTAAACTTGTCTAAAACCTATTAGATGGGATTATATCAACCCATAACCACATAATTATCGAAATAAATTCATTTTTAGCCATTATAAACCGAATATAATTGTATAATAAATTAATATTTTAATCTTTTCCTAAAGTGACTCACACACCTCTTATAAAAGGGAACTTCCCCTTCTCTTAATTTCACACCTCCAAAGCCTTTTTCCACAGCCATCCCCTACCCAGATATCCTCCCAGATTTCCTCCATTCATAATAGAGTCCTTCCTTTGGTCATAAATCCAACATAAAAGACCTTTTGATCCAATCAAAAGGAAGAACCCGAGGAAGAGGAAAATATTTCATCACCTCTTTCAAGTTCTTTTCTTCTCCACTTCCTCTAGCTTTGTTGTTCCCAATGTAAAATAATAATTCCAGTATCTTCTATATATTTTGATGTTTTTATAAAACTGGTATAACCATATTCATTTTTCTAACCATTCTATATATGACAATGTCACCAAACGTGTATACGTATGGATTACTGTCTCCACGTCGTGGTGTAGTTTTTATTCAAACACTTCATTATTTGGATTGGTATAATAATGAGTATAACTGATGTAAATAATAAATATAATATGTTACTGATTCTGTATATATAATATACCATCCAATTACATATGATTTCTCCATCAATATAATGATACTTTCGCTCATGCGTACGTACGGATTACAGTCTCCACGACACGATGAGATTCATTTCCACATTGACCATTCAACGATGATTATAGAATATATATAATTAATATGTATGTAATATATGACATAATAATTCTACTGGATATATATATATATATATGTACATGTATTTATCCTATTCACATAGTTCCGTTCAATATGATATAAAAACGGAAACAACGCTTAAGCGTACGTACAATCTACCGTCTCCATAAACGGTGTATTTTATTTCATATATACATGTCTATTAAACATATTTATATTCTAAATATATATGATATATAAATAATTTTATATATTATGGAAGTATTTAAATCATTATCTATGTGATACAATCAATAGTAACAAGTAAAAACATGTAAGATAAAGAAAGTGATTATTACCGAAATGTCAATTTAAAATGGAAATTATTATTAAATGGGTAGTATAACATCAGAAAATAATCATATAGGATATCATAAATATTAATATGGTTCTGGTACAATTTAATAACATACTATAGTCTTTATAAACGAGGTTAAACATACCCTCGGCTAAAGGAAAGTTCAAGGTAAGGTGTAATTTTACAATCTCTTTATTATCTGAGGTTGTTTTTACATAAGTATCTATTGGGACATACTTATTAACAATGTCCATGTTTCATGAAAGAGTTTTCAAATGGATTTTTTAAAGAGATTTTTTTACTAAAACACCATTTTAAATGTTTTAAATATTTATTCTTCTAAATCATTCTCATTAATGTCCATGTATTCAAAATGTTTTTTAAGGATTTATATATTTTGGAATGAATGTTTTTAAAATGTTAATTTCTTTAAAAAGTAAAAAAGTGGTATGAGAAAATTTGATTACAAAATTTCATTAAATTTATTCCTTTCAAAATTGTGTTACTTTAAAATGCTTTCATGAAAAAGGGATATTTCGCTCTGAGAGTTTTACAAATCATTTTCATCTATGTCAACATCATTTGACAGATTTTAAACTTGTTTGAAGTTCATTTATTATGATACAGATCTATAGTATTGTATAGAAGGTTTCATGATATGTTTGACTGCTGATGTGTTATTTTTATACCATTTATAGTTTATGGATAAATTTTTTACATTTTGTATGCTATTTTTAATATGAAAGTTTATGTTTTGTTTAAAACTTTTCATAAGATGAATGCATTGTACTTAGTAAGTGACAGGTGGAGCCCGCAATAGCTCATCGATGCATCAGTGGGTCTCATGAGACAAACTAGTGTCTTGGCACAAGGCCCAGACAAAATTTTATCTGTAGTATTGGAACATGACCTTGACTATGTGGTTATGAAGTCTGGAATTATTCATTCCATCATTATAAATGTGGTTATTTATATTGCATGTGGTTAATCAAATAGTAGAATATCCATGTGAATAAGTAAATATAATTATTTTATTGTATCTATGCCATATTATGATGAAGATTATGTTTATAAGGATTTTATTTTAGTCTTATACATTGCATTAAATTTTTATGTTTATTTTTGAATGTTTCCACTATATTGTTATCCATACTGAGCATCTGAGCTCACCCCTTTCTACGTTTTAATTTTCGTAGGATTCCACGAAGTTTATTATGACTGATAATAAGAGATAAGCTAGGGAATTTATGGAACTCTATTAGAATAATTTATGTCAGGTTTTATCATTTAATGTGTAATGTGTCATTCATGAATGTAATCAATTTTCCAAGATTGCTAAACTGATCGGCCTTTCTGAAATTGATTTCTTGTAATCAAGAAAATGTATTAAAATAATGCACCAACTCTTGGATTCTAGGGTATGGGCATTACTGTTGGTATCAGAAAAAGTTTAGAAACAACCTTGGAATATAGATTTAGAAAATATCTGATTAGAGAACACTACCATAATATAGACATTGGGAATTAGTATATAAGAACTTCCTAGAATTTTGGAACATTAGAGATTTTTTGAGTTTTCCTAGAAATACATCCCTGTCTAGATACGAGCAGGTAGAGGCAGATCTGGCACAAAAATACCAAGGGGTAAAACCTGAAAAACACCGCTTTGAGCTAGACCTGAATGGGAACTGGTGCATGACAACGGGCCTTTCTACACTCTTGGTTATGACACACCCAGGGGATATTCTTTGGAAAATTCTCACTTTCGTTACAAACCACTATTTGGAGTTTATGAGTATATATTTTTCAATGAAAACATTTTTATCATTATGGATTATATCTATGAACTCTTCAATTTATGATAAATATTTTAAAAGTTTGTAATTATCCATTGAGATTTATAAACTAACCTAGTGTATACCATTATTTATAAATGGCACCCATTAGATAGAATAATACATCCAACAATATGTATGATCCAATGAGTAAGAAGGATCATATCATTCATGGTTTTAAGCCAACATATAGAAAGGAAATAGTCTCCACATTTTATCATGATATGAAGAAATCTTATCAAGTGTTAATAAGATATGTAAATACTTTTTTTGAGTCTTATGGCTTTGAAGGGAAGCCATAGAAGAATAGTATTGTAGGGAGAATGACGGATAAAGGGAATAAGGGAAAAATGATTTTCTAGTATGTGATAACTGTGGAATGATTCACCTTGGTAAATGATTGAAGGGAATGGGAGTTTGTTATATGTGTGGAGAAAAAAGACACCAAGTACGTGATTAAAAGGGTGAGTAAAAGGTTTCTAATGTACAATGATTCATCTACAAAGAGATGAGACACTATGAAAATCAATGACCAAATCTTCAAAGTATGCCCCAAATGATGGTATTAGATAATAATTACATTATGATACTACCAAAGATAAAGAGAAATTATTAAAAGTTATTATTTTTTATTAAAGTATTCTATCATTTGAGTATTTTATTAAATATGTACATGTTATAAGAATTATGGTGTATATTGGAATTTTGTTGTAGTACTATTTCATTAAGGACTTGAGATTGTGTGGAACCAATAAAAGTGACTCAATGGTATGTTAAACTTTTTCGAAAATAAATGGTTGAAGGAAATACAAAACTTTAATATGGTCTTGATACCGAGGTGTTGATTTTGGAATAACAGATGATTGATTTGGATAAATAATGATGGATATTATTGACATCCTTGGAACTGGTTAATGGTTTGTTTATTCCATCATTGTTGGAGTTAACAACATTGTTGGATAAAAGGAGTATATCCAGTATTATATAAGAAATAAGGGTGCATGAATATAAAAAATATGGTTATATGATAATTCATGGTGTTACCAAGTTTTAAAAGTATATATAAAGAAGTTATTCACATGTTATTTCATTGAAAAAAGGATCTTCATTGTGTTTACCCTAAAAATTATGGACTGTGAGTTTGGACAAAATTATATTGGATAAGTCTAAAGGATGGAATAGATTATGTTTGACATTGGATACTAGTGATAATGATAAATCATTTTTGAGTTTATTTTTGTATTTTCAAAAAAAGGACAACTCGGAGGTTGGGCGACAACCTATCGTGTCAGGCAAGGCCGCGAGACATAAACACACAACCGAAGGGAGGCAAGGGTGGATCACATACCACTGGATTACATGATGTCCTTTTTTTAATAATATATTTTTTAAATAGTCTAACAAATTAATTACAAATTTATTATCTTTGGGACCCTATGAGATTGAGATAAATAAAATATTTTTCTATCTTTTGAGTGAATGATGAGTTTGTGGTAGAAATTAGTTGAAGGATCAAACTCTACATTTCAAATATATTTCTTCCCTATTATTCTATGAATAAATTAATTCTCAAACATTAGGGAAGGGATCTTAAAATGAAAAATATGTCATCCTAATACCTTATGTTTTGTTGAACTAACAATATATTAAATCATCATAGATTGACTGCTTTGAAGACACCAATTTTACCCTTGTTTGTGATTGATGTCCCCAATAACTCCCTATAAATATTTAAATTTCCCTCCAATTATGTGTCTTTAATTTCCACAAATTTTCTCATAATCGAGATCATAATTTGGTGGTGACCTTTTCATTTCCATTTCTATCCTATAGAGAGTAATTTTTATTAAAACAATTTCTGATGTGGGTTTTCCACAAAGGTATTTTTTCAATTTTTAAACATTTATTTTCAAAGAATAATTTCAAATTAGGAGGAAGAAATTTATTGAAGGAGGGTAGAATGTAACACCCCAATATTTCATAGTACGTTATCTCATTAAAGTAATTTAATAGCTTGGGCTGCACGCAACACCGAGTTCGAGTGCACCACATCATATTAAACAGACCCTTCAAAAAGTGGTTATGAATAGTATAAACTGAATTTTGATTCTTATATACTCTAAATAAATTTAACATCCATATTATGTGTTTAAAATACATAATATGAGAAGAAATTCATTTTTTCGGATAAAATACGTATTTTTCTAAAAATGCATTTCTACCACCTTTAAATGATGAACCCTTTTTAGAACCAATATTTGAAAATATAATATGTTAAATTTAATGAAATTAAATTATTAATTGGAATTGGGACATGAAAATTTGGTTTGGATAAATTTTTTGGTACTTTTCTGATAAATTTCAAATTTTTATGAATAGTGAAATTTACTAAATTTTAATTAAAAACTACTTTTCTAATAGAAATAATTAGTAGTGATTAATTATTCATTTCAATGGTTTGTAATTAAAATTATATTATTTTTTTTCATTTAATACAATGTAGGAAATTATATGTAATTTCACATTTAAATTTGACATAAACACATGTCAATCTTTTGATAGTTTTCACTTTTTAAAAACCTGGTTTTTGGTTTTGACAATGTGAATTAATTTTAAATTAATAAATTCAAATTATATGAATTGAATTTGATAAAATACAAATCATTTTTGAATTCATAATATTGTAATTATATTATTGTGAATTGTTTGTATTTTTTAGAAATAATTCGATTTTTTTATCAATAGTGAGAAAAACACTACATTATTGGTTAAAAATGACTTTTTATTAAAATAAATTGTTATTTTATTTTAATTTATTTTATTTAAAAATAGATACATATTAATAATATATATTTAAATAAATTCATTGGAGTCATTTTATAATATTTTTATATATATATAATTTTATCTAACTTTTTATCTTTCTTTTTATCCACCTTCTTGGTGCATTTGCAAATTTACATAAAACATAATTTTACTGCTTTTGTGAGTTGAATTTACAAACATCTAGAGACATGGTTGACATCACTAAGGAAAATTTGTTTCAATAAGATGGATATATTTACTGGTGAATAGTAACATTTGACTTTTATTTACCACCGTTAAAAGAAAATAGGTTAATTAAAGGTAAAAATGATGTTATTATTGCCCAAAAAAAAGTTTTAATTCTATTGGATAAGTATGATTAGAAAAAGACACAACATTAGGAATAAAATATGACACCTTTTGGTCCACTTGGATTAGATTATGACATTTATTATTATTGTATTTAAAGAAGAGTAAAAAGAGTTAAATTGGAAGTTTAATAACTATACGATTTTAAATATAGGGTTATACATAATATAAATTCGAATAAAAATATTCATTAGAAATATAAAACTATTTCCTACATAATGATATTTTATTTATAATTTTTAGACATTAAATAATTTAATTTATTTATGACTCAATGATGTAGCAGTAATTACCTTAATAATGAAATATTAAAATAATTGATATTATAATTATAAAAATATATGTAACATGAGAAATTTGATGAATTATACTAATTTAATAGGTTAAAAGGACTTTTTATCATTGAACATATGAATTTATTTTGAAGTAATAAATTTTTTTGGACTTTAGAAATTATCATTTAATAAATAAGGTCAAAATTGACATAATTTAGTTTTTAAAACAAATACAATATTATCGGTTGATATATTATTCAAAAAAATTATGGTTAGGCCAAAGGGATTAAATAATACTATATATGTCATTAATAAACCACTTTAATTTCTCTTGAATGGTTAGAGTTTGTTAATTAACCATAGAGTGTAAGAATATAAGAAGACATGGTAATAGTTTAACTATTTAACTAAGAGTTAAATCTAAATAATAAGGATAAAATGGTAACCACAACATTTCAAAAACCTAATGTTTGGGATTATTTTTACCCATAACAACAAAATGATCAAAATAAATTCATTTTGAGCTATTATAAACCTAATATTATTGTATAATAATTTAATATTTTAATCTTTTCCAAAAGTGACCCTCACCCCTCTTATAAAAGGGAAATTCCCCTTCTCTAATTTCACACATCCAAAGCCTTTTCACTTGGCCAACCACTTCCCAAATATCCTCAGAAATTCCTTACTTCATCCTAGAGGCCTTTCTTTTGTCTTAAATCCAACCTAAAGAGCCCTTTTGATCAAATCAAAAGGAAGAACCCGACGAAATGGTAAGTATTTCATCACCTCTTCCAAGTTCTTTTCTTCTTCCACATCCTCTTTCTTTGTTTTTTTCCATTCAAAAATAATAAATCCATTATCTTATATATCCTGTGATGTTATTATAAAAATTTAACAACCATATTCATTGTTCTATCCGTCCTATAAATGACAATGTCACCATATGTGTGTACGTACGGATTGTCGTCTCCACGTCGTGGTGTAGTTTGTTATTCAAACAATTCATTATTTGGATGGGTATAATAATGAGTATAACTGATGTAAATAATAAATATAACATTTTAATGATTATTTATATATAATATATCATCCAATTACATACTATTTCTCCATCAATATAATGATATTGTCGCTCGTGCGTACGTACGGATTACCGTCTCCACAACGCGATGAGATTCATTTCCACGTTAACAATTGAACGATGATTATAAATTATATATCATTAATAAGTATGTAATATATGACATAATAATGATACTTGAGATATAAGTATATATATTTCTATGCTTACATATATCTTGTTCACTTATTTCTATTCAATATGATATGAATATGGAAACATCATTTATGCGTACGTACGACCTACCGTCTATATAAATGGTGTTTTCCATTTCATATATACACATATATTATAAAAATTTAATATTATATATATATATATGATATTTAAATCATGATTTATATTTTATAAGTATTTAAATAACAATCTAAGTGATACAATCAAGAGGAATAAGTTGAAACACGTACGATAAAAAATTCGATTATTACCGGAAATGTTAATTTAAGAGGGAAATTATTATAAAATGGGTAGAATAAGGTCATAAATGAATCATGTATGATATCATAAATATTAATATGGTTATTTTATAATTTAATAATAGACTACTGCCATTATATAAGAGGTTAAACATACCCTTGACTAACGGAAAGTGCAAGGTAAGAGTTAATTTCACAATCTCTTTATTATCCGGGGTTGTTTTTACGTAAGTATCCACTAGAACATATTTGTTATCCATGTCCATGTCTCATGAAACAATTTTCAAAATGTAATATTTTAAGGGAATTTTTTAATAAAACATAATTTTAAATGTTTTAAATATTTATTTTTTTAAATCATTCTCATTAATTTCTATGTTTTCAAAATTATTTTTTAAGGATTTATCTATATGGACATGAATGTTTTTAAAATGTTAATTCCTTTAAAATGTTTCAAAGTTTTATGGGACAATTTTATTAAAAAATGTCTTTAAATGTTTTCCTTTCTAAATTCTGTGACTTTTAAATGTTTTCCTGAAAAAGGTATATTTCTCTCAGAGTGTTTTACAAATCATTTTCATCTATGTCAACATCCTTTAATGGATTTTAAACTTGTTTGAAGATTATTTATTATAATTAAAATAGTCCATATTGTATTGATGGTTTTTGGATATGTTTGAATATAGATGTGTTATTTTTATAACATTCATAGTTTATGGATACATTATTGAAATTTAGGGTAGTTTTATTATGAATGTTTATGTTATGTTTAAACCTTTTCATATGAGGAATGCATTGGACTTAGTAAGTTATGGGTGTAGCCCTCTATATGTCCTTGATGCATTAGTAGGTCTCATGAGACAAACTAGTGTCTTGGAACAAGGCCTTTAAAAAATCTTATTTGTAGTCTTCGAATAAGGCCTTGACTATGTGGTTATGATGTCTAGAATTATGCATTCCATCATTATGAAAGAGGCTATTGATATTTCATGTGATTATTCAACTAGTATAATATCCATGTGAATATGTAAATGGAATTATTTTATTGTATCTTTGTCATATTATTCTAATGATTAATTTCAAAATTCTTTTGTGTTTGTCTTATACAGTTACTTTAATTTTTATGTTTATTTATTAATGTTTCCGCAATATTTTTATCCTCACTATGAATATGAGCTCATCCATTTCTATTTTTTTTAATTTTCCCAGGATTCCAAGAAGTGTATTATGATTGATAAGAAGGGTTAAGATAAGGGATTAATGGCATCATAAAAGGATCATTTATGTTGTGTTTTATTTTATAAAGTGTAATGAAATTTTCATGTATATAATCTAATTTCCAAGACTCCTAAAACGATCAGTCTTTCAAGACTTGATTCCTTGTAATCATGCCAATGTATTAAAATAATGCACTAACTCTAGGCTTCTGGGGTTGGGGCATTACATTTTATGCTAGATTCAAAAACATGTAGTGTTTTTATGCTAATGAAATCCATCTAGAATTTGAATCAATATCTAAGTTCATAGTCATTTAATCATCATTATTGTCAAAAAGGATTTACATGTCTAAAATGGCATTCTTATGATACTGTATAAGAAAACAATTACAACACCACATCACTCTTTATGATTGTGTATGTTGATAATAAAATATTTTCTAGAAATTATGATATCTTTTGTGAGAAGTATTCAAGGAAAATGAATGGAATGTTTGATATTATAGTTTAGAGATAAATTAAATGATTCTTTGGTTAAGAGATATCTTAAATATTGAGTGAAAATTTCTATTTTGTAAAAACAATAAGAAAGGATATTTTTACGAAGTATGACCTTTTGGAATATATGAGAGTTTCAAAACTAATTACGTGGGGATAGAGTTGATCACTGATGATTAAGGGAACACTATTAATTAGAATTATTTTAGAAGTTTTTTTTGGAATTATTATGTTCTTACGCAAATAAAGACCTTACATAATATATGTTCTCACCCTTTTTGTTGGGTATCATTCATTCCAAAGTGAACAAACCTTTTGGAAACAAATAAGATCTATTGATTCATCTTAAATATATTCAACAATGTGATTATTAATAGAATTATAGGTGAATTAAATCATATATATTTTATGGATGATGACTGGATAAGGGTAGTTAGTGATTGGAAATACACATCTGGATGTGTATTTTTTTTATAAAAATCATTATTTCTTAAAATTAAAAGAATAAAATATTTGTCTAACCTAGATAAAATGAGTTTTAATATATGTTTTCATCACAAACAACTACACAGATGATATTGATCATGATAAATTGGAAATACATTAGTGTTGATGAAGGTTATCTTATTATTATGGGTTTTAAAATTTATGTTTTGGTTAAGGTATAAAAAATCATGTGAAACCCCCAATCCCAATCCCATCTTGAATAATTACAATTTATTAACAGAGAATGATTTTAGAGAGTATTTTAACACTAAAATATTTTCTCTATAAATATCATATTAGTGATTTTCTAACCAATAATCACCCAACTAAATAGTTCAAGAAGCTAAGACTGAAAATGAAGATGCAACATACCCACAAACATTGAGGTATTTTTTTTATTTCAGTCTAATATTATTTCATTCATACATTTTTGAGATGATTTTTTCTATAGAGGATAAATGTATCCTCCTCATTTGTGATCCATTTTTATTTTTCAAATGAGTTGTGTTGAAAAGAATTTAGAAAATACTTCTTGTTATTGATGTGTACAAATATTCATATAACATGGTTGACTAGAGTTTTATTGTGTGTAGTATAGATGACTGATTTTGTAATTCATATTTTCTACAAATTTATATATAATGTAAAAATTGATATTCATAATTCATGATTGGTTTTGATATATACATTTTAACCATAATAATTATTCACATTGGTTTTATTGTTAAAAATGGTGTGTGTAGCTTGAGGTATTGATAAAAAATAAAATATATGAGATTTTTTAACCCACCTGAGGTTGGTGTTGTATTTTATTTAAATACATTTCAGGTATTTGTAACACCCTCAAAAATTCTAAAATAGTAATTTTTATTCAATAGTGTGTATGACACACAACCCAAAACATACACAGAAATATAACCTCTCGGGACTCTGGTATATTTAATATTTTAAATAAATTTAAAATATTATATTACTTTAATTGAATGAAATAATGAGTTATATTTTGTTTCAAAATACAAAACTTTCTTCAATAGCTTCTGTTTCCCGTATGACCGAGTATTACTGAAAAACAATATATTATTAAAACATTATTATTTAATATAATACGATTTAACCTATACATTAAACTATAATGTTCTAAATAGTATTATCTATGTTACAAGAATATATATATTGTATATCTGATCATATGTTATTAAATTAATTCAATATAATTTAAAGTCATAAAATAAGTTCAAAGTTAATATTACACCTAAAACCTTATATTTGTTAAGGCAATTTTACCGCCAATTTATAGTTAATCAATTTTAAATAATTTTTTTTGGAATTTTATATATTTTATAAGAAAAAAATAATTTTTTATATTTAAACAGAAAAAATATCTTTTTTATATTTTTATTTATTTTTCTGCGGGATTTCATTTTTCGATGAATAGTGAAAAATAATAAATTTTTATTTAAAACTTCTTATTTTATAATTATTTATTGTATCAAAAAATATTTTTAATTGTTTAAAGTTCAATTAGATAATGTTTACATCAATTAATCCCATTTATTTCATTCTAATCAATTTATCTTTTCAATTGGATATCAAAACCATGCAATTTGTTGAACATTTTTACATTAAAATCCCACTTTGTCATCCCATCTTTGGGATTAAATTTAAATAAATTTCTACCAATTATATTATTTTAATTTGGAAAAATTGATTCCATATTTTGATTCATCATAATTTATAATTTATAATAAGGTTAAAAAAATATAAAAAATTTGGTGAATGTAATTATTATTACATACACTGATTAAGGTAAAATTAATCTTAACAATGAACTAATATTTAAACATAGTGGCCAAAATAACCTAGAGAAATTTCAAAAATCCATTTTATAATAATATTTTTACCCTAGAATACCTTTTATATAATTTACAATATTGTTGGATCCATGTGAATATGGAAAAACAAGAGTGGAATTCCCTTTACCAAAATTTAAAAGAACTCTACTTCTCCTCAACTATAAAAATGTGATCACCCCTCACACTTATTCACACCACTCGGTAACTTTTCCACACCCAAATTAATTCTCAAAAAACTCCTAACATAACTCACCTCTACCTATATTCCTAAATATTTTCATAAATCAATCCTAGAATACATTTTGTATAAACAAAAAGTAGTTACAAGATTAAGGGGTAACATACTTTAATGATCAACTTTGTTTCTTTTACTTTTACACCCCATAAATTTGTATTATATGATGATTTTATAACAACCTAAATATCATTAATTTATTTTGATTTTTTATAGTATTTGTACATATAATTTAACAAACATTTACTAAAAGGGATACAATATCATTGTTCATGTTTACGATGGACTACTACCACATGAACCTAGGTCGTTCATTCTTGATTTTAAATTTTTTTTGTGGTTATAAATAATGATGAATTTATGATATATGTATATATATATATTGTATCTAATATTTATGATTTATTTATTCTTCTTTAATTCTTATATATCTCATTTCTTTACTATTTTCATTTTATGGTAATACGATAACGTCATTTATGGGCGTGTGGACCACTTCCTACACAAAGCGATGTGATTTATTCACACTATAAATGGAATGTGTAAAATGGGATTTGAATTAAAATATTTGAAATATTTGAAATTTATATTATAATATAATTATAACATACATATATATCCTTTTATTTTCATTCTTTTAAATACAATAATGAAATGGATGTAGTGTTCATGCGTACGTACAACATATTGTCTTCGTGAATAGGGCATTCCATTTACAATCTCCAAAAATTATGGATTAATAAAATATATATATAATTAATATATATCATAATTTAATAATTTTTTACATTATTTATATGATGAAATCATGGTCTATGTAATAAGAAAAAACACGTCAAAACATACTTCAAAAAATATACAATTAACACCTAAAATAGTGAAAATAATTAAATATTGTTAACAATTGGAAAAAATTATAATATTAGAATATATTATATGATCGCATAAAAATATTATTATTTTTCAATAATTTAGAAACCTGTTTAAACCCCATATACAAGATTTTAAATAATGTTCACCCAAAATCGAATGCAAGGTAAGGGATTCTTATCACACATTCTTTTTTGTGAGGTGTAAGCCATTTTTACCACATAATTCTTTTATGTTGTGTATATAATACCATTTTTGATATATTATATAATGAATAATATTATATTCATGTTTATTAATATTTTTAAATTTACCTCTTCTTGTGGGCTTATTATTCAAAAGTTGCAAATTTGTAAGGGACATCAACTCAATTTCCATTCATTGAGACGCACTTTATTTTTGGGAACCTAATTTTATACTCCTGGTGTACATACTAGCAAAATGAAATGTAATATATTGAATACCTCGTTATTAATTTTATTTTGAGTTTCAATTTTATTTATTTTATTTAAGTGGATTTTAATTAAAATCTACAAAGTGGAATAGAATTTCATAACTCAATTTCCATTCATTGATTAATATTACTTCTTCATTATCATTAATATTTATAGAATATGTGGGTAATCATTTTTACTATATATGGTTTTATTTAAACATTTTTATGGGAACTAAAATTTTACACTCATAATATATTCATTTATGGATACTAACTTTAATGTTTTAGTCTTTTCAAGGGATAACATCACAATCCAATTTTATTCAGGATTGTCTACACTTGATTTTCCATTCGAATAAATTATTTGATTAATTTTCATTAAACCTTTTTTTTCTCCACCATTAGTTATTATTGACTATTTTCAAGTAATCATATCATTTTTGCACTCTTTGTTACTCAATATGTTTTAAGAAAACTCGACTTCATTTCTCTCTTTAGTCAAGGAAATATTTTTCTTCTAAAAATATTATTTCTTTAAAAAAATTAAAATATATCCTTTTAAAAATGATTGTCAAATGAATTTCCACATTTTCAAAAAAATATTTTTTTAGTACTAATTTTTAAATATTATTATTTTAAAAAAATTAACATTATAGGATTTTTTTCATGAAGAATGTTTTTAAAATATATTGTAATATAATTTCCCTAATCAATGAAAGATACACTTTTTTTTACTTCTCTTGGGATGTATTTTATTTAAAAAATACATATTCTTCCTCTTAATTTAATTCTATTTATTTGACAAAGGATAATCTTTCAATTCAATTATTTGATTCTTTTGTTATGTCCCATTCTAATATTAAATCCCATATGATCATTGAATTTTTAATTTCACCTAAATATCCTTATTACTTATCATGGATATATTTATTGTATAAACTATATACCATTTCTATATATGGTGTTTACTTTGAATGTTATATGATTTTTAGTGGAAATATTGTTAAATCATTATAATTTATTTAACATGTCTATTTGATAAAACATATTATTTATTATTAAAATTGATTTATGGATATAAATAATGATTCAGAAAGGAAGTGATGGGTGGGGCCTACAATTTATATATTCCTAAGATGCATTGACATGTTCTCATAAGGAAAATTGGTTGTGCAAATTAAATAGTATTCTACCTGTACTCTTAAATCATCTGTTGAAAGATATATTTGGTGTAGGTTTTCATGTTCCTCTGATATGATGTCTAATAATTAGCAATTACCTTAATTTTTATTTGTTATTAATTATCCATGATATTTTCACTATGAAAAATATTATGAATGGATTTTTTCTCGGTATATTTATTAAATGGAATGTGCTTCAAATTTCTCACCATACCATATTGTTTATGAATTATACAGATATTTAAATGTAATTTGTTTTTTTATTCATATTTCCATATTGTTTATGCCTTTCCATCTCAGTTTATTGATTATATCACATGTGATATCAGTTCTTACCTTTATATATTAACTATGTTTATGGATTCATTATTTTTTTCGATGTACTAACCATTACTAATCATATGAGTTCACCATTATTATTTTCCATTTCCCCAATATCCCCTAAATAGTTCTATGAATGATATGAATGTATTCTTTAGGTGATATAATCTTATTATCCACAAAAGAAAAAAACTATTTCTATAAAATGTGTTTTCATTTTCAATACCATACTCATCTATGTATCTATCTAACCAGGAATAATAATCTTTTAGATCCTTTAGGATGTTATTTACTTGTATCATATGCCAATGTAATTTTTTAATGACACTAGCTCCGATCATTGAGATATTTGGACACTAATGTATGTTTTAGTGCTAGTTTAGTATAAAGTTTTGGGTATAGATTCAATAAAACATAAATTACGGTACATAACAATAAGATAGAATTAGAGTATCAGTATAGGAGACTAATATTTACTTTTAGTAAGGTGAATAATATGTGGGACTCCCTTGAAATACATCCTTTACTGGATACTAAAAGTTTATGTTTTTCTGGAGCATATATACTTAGGGGTAACAATTCTAAAAAGGTGTGTTGGGCCTAACTCAATCATAACCTAGCATACGAGAATGGCCCTTATTGTACACGTAGTTTTAAACCCCCAGGCTATATTCCTAGGATACTTAACACTCTCTTTACAAACTATTTTGAAGTATTTTAAGAGATAATGAGAATAAATTTCCAAGGTTAAACATAATGTTTCGTAGATTGATAATAAAGTGTTAAATTTAGATATACTAAAAATGATTATATAGTTCTTCAAATATGATAATTTATTCTCACTCTAGGGTTTTTGGTTTTAGTAAATTCCCACTCATAAAGGATAAAAATTAGAGTAAGGAAGGGCCTATGTGGAAATAAATGGATGAAGTAATTATATTTTGGGAGTGTATTGAGAACCTCATTTAAAATGATATTTAATGATTAAATTTTAAGTATGTCCACCATATTTATTTTTTAAATTATATTAATATGGTTTTATAAATATTAAAACCAATAAGGTGGTGGGGCATGAACCCATGACGGAATTATGATAAAGATTTCAAGCCTACCACTGGCATATGCTATGTATGAGTTAATGTGAAATTATTTTTAGTTTAGTAACTATATAAACAAATATTAATGATAACATAGTGGTGTTACTTATTAGGTTCAGATATTAATATATTAACCATATTGTCATTAGATATTATTTATAGACAAATGTAAATAAATTTAACTCTTTTATGGGCCTTACGATCTATTAAACGTGTATTTTTAGTGCTTATGGTATCAAATTTAAATTTTGGATATCCATTTATTGATATAATTGATTAATCTGAAATTGCCCAATGAAAAAAAAGGATGAAGTAGTTTTTATAGATATTTTTCAAGTAATTACATTTCCTTATATTCTTAGTTTTTAAAATTATTACTCTAGATTAGAAATAAGATCAAAAAAAATGTAAATCTAATAAATTAATTTTAGTTAAACCGATAGTATTCTAAATCATCACAAATTTCGGAAATTATGACCCTCAACATTCAAGTAAACATTCACTAGTTTGTGATTTATGATATCAATAATAACCTATAAATATATACTATTTTACTCCATGTATGTATCTACACTTTCCTCTAATGTTTTTTATGTGGAAACCTAGTTATATATTAGTCCATATGACCTTTGTACTCCCCATTATCGTTTCTCTAGAGGATGTTTTATGAACCATTATCATGATGTGGGATTAAGAATTATGAAATTTCGAACAACATATTACCAACACAGAGTTAAATTCACAATTACTTAATTTATTTAAAGTGGGTATAATGTAACACCCCAAATATTCTAAAAGAGAAACGTTTATTCGATAACATGTTTTACACAAAACACCAAAAATAGAAAGGAATATAACCTCTTGAGACTTTATTGTACATTTAAATTTTATATAAATTTGTAATATATTATAGCTTCCAATTCAAGTAGTACTGGTTTATCTAGAATCACATTACACAATTAAGTTCTTTCGTATGTTGTGTTGTGTGTAAGAGTGATATTTACCGAACAACAATTTATTATTAAAAAATTATTAATTAATGTAATAATAAATTATCACAATATTAAATTAATATGATATTAATATTATTATCTAAACTAATAGAATATATATTATATATCCAATTAGTTTTTATACATTCATTAAATATATTTAATAGTCACAAAATAAGATCAACCTAAATATTATTCACAAAAACATACATTTTTTAAAGTCAATTTTGACGCCATTTAATTGTGAATCTATTTTAAATACAATTTTTTTAAAATATACATATTTAATATGAAGAAAAACATTATTTTTTAATATTAAATCTAAAAATTATATTAGGGTAATTTTTTTTTTCATTGATGTTTCCATTTTTTAGAAATACTAAAAAATACCAAATTTTTATTCCAAACTGTCTTTTTATCGACATACTTTTTTGAGTAAAATTACATTTTATTTGAATTTAAAATTAATTTAGATAAATTTTATATCAATTAATTCAAATTAGGGAAATGGAATCAATTTCATATTTGAATTGGATATAAAAAACTTTGGAAACTTTTAAGAATTTTTACATTAAAACCTTAGTTTGTTGTCCTGTTTGTGTGATTAAATTTAAATTACTTTATGTCACATCAAATAATTATTAAATTTCTGTAATTATAATAAATTATAAAGTTTAATAATGTAAGCATTGTTTTTGACAAAAAATATTAGTGAATTTAATTAAAATTAATTACTATGAGTAAGGTATAATTTATCTTAACAAGGGACTAAAACATAAACATAAGAGACAAAATGACCTATAAACATTTCTAAAGCCATTGTATGTTTTTATATTTACCATAGAATACTTTTTATTTTTTTATACAATTATTCGAGCCACTTGACATAGGAAAAAAGTGGATGAAAATACCTTTTCAAAAATATACAAGAATGCCTCTCCTCCTCCGTTATAAAAACACATTCACCCCTACCACTAATTCAAAACTCTCTTTCACTTTGTCACACAAAAAATCCTCTTAAATTATCACCCAAAATCCGTCCCCTCAACATAGAAGCCCCATAGTTTCCATAAATCTATCCTTGTTAGTCTTTTGGTATAAACCAAAATGACTTACCCGAATAAAAGGATACTTTCTTCAATGATCACCTTGGTTTAATTTACTTATTCACCCATCAAATTATTTATATATATTGTTTATATAATAAACTTATTATCTTAAATATACCAATATGATGTTATTATAATATTTATACCTACACTTTCACACACATCCATCAAATTGGATATTCAACCATCATTCATGTGTACGGCGGACTACGCCTCGTGAACCGATATCGTGCATTCTTCCATTTAAAACCTTTCGTGGTTAGATATAATGAAGTATTTCAAGATTATATATAATATATATAATATTAATGATTTATTTTTTCTTACATAATTATTATATAAGTAAAATTTTCATGCCTTCAATTTTATGGTAATAGGATAATATCATTTCTAGACATGTGGACTACCGCCTTCTCAATGCAATGCGAATCTTCTACACTATTCTTGGAATGAATAAAGGATTATTTTAAATAAAATATTTAAAATATATGTCATAGAAATTATATTTTAATTGTAATATACATATATATCATTTCATTTCCATTATTTTAAATTCCATAAGTAAATGGAACTTGCGTTTATGCGTACGTACGACCTACCATCATCATGAACGGGGAATTTGATATCTTATATATAAATATTATGATTTATTTTACATAAACATATACTGAATATATATGATAATTAAATAATGTTTTACATTATATATATTTTAAAATCATGATTTTAGTAAAACAAATATAAATAATGAGTTAAAATATACACGAAAAACTAGGCAATTTACACCCAAAATAGCGAATATAATGAATGATTGTAAACAAAAGGGTAATATGATATTATAAGAAGATAATATAAGATATTATAAATATTATTATGGTTATTTTATAATTTATTAAAAAAATTAACTCTCATAAAATGATTCAAAATAACTTTCAACAAAAAGGAAATGTAAGGTAAGCGATTATTGTCTCACTTTCTTTTCCATTAGTCGTACACCATTTTAACTACTTACTTATTTTTTGGGTTGAATATACTAAAACTTTTGATATATTATATCATTAAATGTTTTATATTATATTATTTAATATTTATTTTAAATTTTTCCCTTTCATGGTGCTAATGATTCAAATGTTACTAAGTAGTAAAGAGCTTTATCTCAATTTCAATTATTTCATACGTACTTTGTTATTATTCATCTAATATATTATACAAGGAGCACATACAGACACTTTGACATGTAATATCATTAATAAATAATTATTCAATGTATTTTGAGTTTCAATTTGACTTATTTCATTTAATTAGATTTGAATTAAACGCTACCAAGTGGGAAATAATTTTATAACTATGTTTCTTTTTATTGAGTTATATTACTTCTTATTTATCATTAATATTATATTATTACATGGGTAATCACATTTTAATATCTATTTTTTATTTTTTCCTCTCTTATGTCAATTTATAGTTGACACACATAATCTATTCATTGATTGATTCTCACATTGATGTTATAGTATTTTCAAGGGTTTACTTTATGATCCAATTTTATTCGAGATTGTTTACACATAAGTTTCATTTCATGTAAATTATTTGATTAATTTTGATTAAAATATTTTAATTTTATCCACCTTGGATTATTCATGATATTTTTTTAGTAATAGTGACATTTGCATACACTTTGGTACTTAAAATGTTTTCTAAAATGTTCTCTAAAAAACCCTACATGAATTCTCTATTTAGTAGGAGAACCTGTTTTCTTCTAAAAACATTATTTTCTAAAAATGATTTAATTTTTTAAAACATTTCAAAATGATTTATCAAATTAATTTCCACCCTTTATATTTTTTGGGGATTTAAAATATTTTTTCAAAGAAAATTATTTAAAAAAATTGAAATGAAAATGATATTTCCATCTAGAATGTATTTAAGAGATATTCTTATATAATTTCATTTCAAAAACAAAAAAACCTTTATTTTCACTCCAAATTTAATATGTTTTATTGGAACCATCCCTATTTTTCCTCAAGATTTCATTTTAAATTTTGATAAGGATTGAATTTAGATTCACATCCTTTATTCCTTTGTTGATTCCACTTAAAATATTCAATTCCCTATTATCATTGAAAAGTGAATTTCCCCTAAACATCCATATTATTTATTATGGATATGTTTATTCCCTAATCCATATAAAATTTCAATATATGTGTTTTTCATTTATAATTATTTGAATTTTATTTGGAGAAATTGATAAACCAGTATTCTTTATTCAATATAGATATTTGATAAGGTATATTGATTCTTAATTAAATCATTTACCTGGAAGGAGGAATTTATTGGAAAGGTGGTGATTGGTAGGGCCCCATACTTTATATTTCCCATCAATGTATCAATACGATCTCATGAAAGAAATTAGTTTCTTAAATTGAATAGGTTTCTATTTTTTGTTTTAAAACATCTAATGAAAGGTCTTGATAGTATAGGTTTTCATGTGCCTCATACATGATGCCAAATAATTATGCATTTCCTTCATTTTGATAAAGTATTTTTTATCCTTTATATTTTCTCTATGATAGAGTCTATGGATTCATTTCATTTTAATTTTCTTGATCAAATGGAATGTTTATCTATCTTCTCACTTTTCCATACTATTCAGTCCCTATCCGGTTATTTAAATGTCATGTGTTTTCAGTTATTTATCTTATCATTTTGTTTACATATTTCCTTCTCAGTTTACTGATTATATGACATGTCTTTTTAGTAATTTATTTTCATATTAACTGTAATTACTCATTCATTATTTCTTCTGTAATTCATATCTTTACTAAGAATTTTAGCACACCATTATTATGATTCATTTCACCCTGATTCCTTGATGACTTCTAAAAAGGATATGCAAGGATTAATGAGGTTGAATAATGTTATTATCTATGAAATTAAATATTTATGACTTTATTTTTGTATTAATTTTTAATAAAAGACTCATGTATGTATTTTGTTATCAAAACAACAAATTTTTTGGTCTTTTTAGAAAAAATTAACTTATATATTATTGCAATTTAATGGAAGCATGACATTGGCTCGATGATTTCTACGGTCGGTTCACTAGAGTATATATATTGATAGTTCTAGTATTCATGATATAAGACATGTTATAAAGCAACAGAATCACTATTTATAAATGTTTGTAAGGACATTGATGTGTAGGTACTATATACAGCTTTAAAAACTTCAAAATATAATGTTGAATTCTGTCCTGAATGAATAGTGGATGAGTTCAAGCAATTGAAAACCTATAAAATGTGTGTAGAGCTTATAAAATTCTATAAATATTACTTTGACGGTGTTTTTATGTTTTTGAGAAGTGTTGGAGTTTCTTTAATAATCACCATAAATCATTCAAGTAAGATTTTTAAATTGGAGATAAAACAGGACAAATGGAAATGTCCATGAACTTAAGCCTTTGATACTGGTCATAAGGCTTCATCATAGGTCTTCAGGTATTATCCGGAGTCACTAGATTTATGACCATAAAATATTAATATGATCATAAAGCTTTATGATGAGTCAGGGAAATTTAAAATTCATTATTGTATGTCTTTAAGATGGATCATAACACTTCATCATGAGTTATTATGTACCATAGAATACCTTTGAAGCTAATCATAACAATTCAAAACAATTATAATTTTAAAGAAATTTATTTTGGGTGAAAAATTAGAGTTTCGCAATTTTATTAATTGATGTGCTGAATAATTTAGATGATACTATTTATGATTTTCTCTAGAGATGAAATGTCATTATCAAATATATGATCATGATCCTATCAAGGATTAAGGTTCAACCATCCAAAGGAAAATAATATGGTGTTGAATGTTCCATGTCACATAGAATCCACATCACCATGCTTATGTTAAAAAATCTAATGAACTAAACAAGATAAAATAATTTGTATAAGTGAATGATTTAAAAGGATACGAATATTAAAATAAATATAATTTTTAATGAAAGAAGCCAAAATATTATTCATCTTTTCTTTTGTGAATAATTTTAATAACTCTTTGACTCAAAAATTATATGTTTGTATGATTCATTTAGTGCTGCATAGAAGCATGGATATTTATATAATAATATATTTAAATTATATTAACATAGGATTCAATAATGATAAATAGTGATAAATGAAGAAAGAAATTATTTTTGATAATTCCATGTGAGAAAAACTAAGATTCCATGAGTCATCAATGTATGCACCTAAGAGCTAGAGTGAATATAGTGTTTTTTATTTTTACTAAATTAAAAGAATTATTGAAACCCCTTTGGAATTTTACCCCTATTGTCAGTTAGTTCATATGGATCTATTTTATATTTAATATTGAATGAAAATGAATTTATGTATGTAAATAAGTAAAAAATAACAGAATATATTTTCAAATATTAGATTAAAGACCCAATCCTTCTATTGATGGGTTATTCACTCTAATCAAGGATTCAATACTATAATCAATGTCATGAATTACAAGTGGAAGAGATCAAAGTCTAACAGATCATATCTCAAAAAGTGTCACAATAGTCACATGCATATTACTCAAAATAATTATATTACTAGCTTTATAGAAGAATTATTTAATATATTTACATTTTATTCAATGATTTCACTATAGTTTTCTTTTATACCCTATGTTTTATACGTTTTATGTATTCCCACCATGTAATAAAGTGTTTCTTTTATATCCTTCACGAAATTAGATCCCCGTTTCACATTAAAATATATTTGTATCAATATAATATAGCCCCATATTATCACCATAGGATTCTCAAATTCAAAAATACATTCATCATAAAGGAATGAAACTCAATTCCTAGACATAGCTCAGCTTCACATGTCTTCAAAAACAACTCATTGGGATTTCTTTATATTTTATCACATTCAAAATGGTCTCAAAATGATTAATTTTTTCATTACAATCTTCAATATAGGATGTATTTATTCCTCGTTCTATATCATCAATAGTTATTTATATTTTTCGTACCATCAAAGTTGTCACACCTGGTTTTCTAGGTCTTGGTTGTGATTTGAATCATTTGTAATATTGTTCCTTTTCCAGGGTTCTAGGTGTGATGAGTGTTGAGTTCTGAAGTTACATCACTATCTAATCAACCTACCATGATTGAACCCTATCTTGTTTGGGAGTTTTGGCTAAAATAAGTATTTTTTTCAAATAAATAGTGTTGTTCATGGTTTGTGAGCATAGTTTACTATATCGTGTAGCCTAACAGTCTGTCCTTCCCACAATGAAAAAATGTGATTTTCAATGTTTTCCCCTTTGTTGTTTTCAGATCCAAATGCACACAAACTCTTTCCCCTAGTTTTTTAAGACCTAATGAGCCTCTGAATGGATTCAAACCCATTCCACCTCTTCTAATGGTGTAGATATAATAGAAGATAAATAGTATGCTAGTTTCCAAGGTGAGTTTATCTTCACCTTTCTCATAACTTTTACTTGTTTTCTCATATTGTCTTAGTTTTATCTTCTCCTTTAGTGATTATCAACATTTTTTTATATTATACATTGATTTTGTATGAGTGTTTTGTTTGTTTAGGGATATTTTTCATAGATATATTATTTATAAATCCTTGTGGATGGTTTTCGGGGATGCGATTCCATTACACCATGGTTTCGAGGTAGGTTTCCAATTACGCTTTACTTTATCATTTTTATTTCATGTTTTTCATTTTTTTCTATACATATATGATTTCTATGTTCTATTGTGAAATAGTTGGTTTAATTTTATTGTGTCCAAATACTAGTTTATGCCTTGTTTTCTGAAAAATAGAGCTATTTTGGAATAAATATGTACTCCCCTTATTTTATAAGTTATTCTGTGAGATTTTACACCTAGTCTATGGTATTTTAAAATTGTTTTTTAGAATGAATAAATTTATGGAATGAAATTGGTTGTTTATTCTTTGTCAAGTGCTTTAAATAAATTGTTTGTTAAAAAGTGCATTCCATGTGTTCGGTAAATAGCCCGATAGGATTTTATGTGTAAAGTCTGGTTTAAAAAGATTGGTTGGGTTTTGTAATCATATTAGAAGTGTGAGAAATTAAATTTGGGATCCTTATGTGGGTTCAAAGCTGGTTTTTATTTTTTTAAATAAGGTGTATTGGTTCTTACGGTGTTTGGGCATGTTTTTCCAATGGAAATCCCATTGGAAACTTTTATAAAAATGGTTGTATATTGGTTTTGAAATCTTAATAATTTTATGGTGGTTCCCAATCTATTGAATCTAAAACTATTTTTTTCACCACTTTTCAGAAAGTGGAATTTTGGGTATGAAAAATGTTGGTTTATTTAAATTATTAATGTCTTCTTTGTCAATTTTTATTAAAAAATAATTTAATGTGTCTTCTATGTTGGTCTATTCTATGTTATTTTATAATTCATGAAATTGATTTATTAAATGTTTTTCGGGATTCCAAATCAGTTATTTATAGAATTGTTGGGTTTTTTCCATAAAAGATCAATTTTAAAGGGATTTTATTTGAAAATCCTTGTTATACTTCTTGAAATTGTTTTATGAAAATTTCATGTGGTTTATTGAAATATGTAAAGGGTGTGAACATTTTTTGGGTACTTTTTTGTGTGTCTATGATTTAGAAGTGGTAATTTCATGTCAAAATGGTATATTATAACATGTGTATGTTTATTGGTAATAAAGGGAGTAGCCCAGGTATCTAGGTAGATAGGCTAGGACTATTATGCTAGCGATCCATAGTGGTATCGTAACTATTTCTCTTATAAATTTGATGATGACATCACAAGATAATCTTTGATGATGTTGGGGACCAATAAGGCATTGGTGTTTTCCCTCCTATTAGATCCTAAAATAGTTGTTTATTTATTATGGGGACCACTGGGAAATTTGGTTTTACCTTCCTAGTGGGTCCGGTACATGATGGTTATTGGATATGGTTACTTTTACATTGAGATAATAAGTTCATAGAGTCCCACATTTATCTAGTTCAAAGGGTTGTTTGCCAAGACTAGTGCTCATTGACTATTTTGTACCCACAGTTGATATACATTTTATTTGGTCACTAAATTTAGAAGCATGTGTTTTTTCATTAGAATTTTTCATTCTTTAATGTTTACCCCTTACGAATTGTTTCCATCAAAATTAGCATCCTCTTAAAAAATCTTCCTCCCATTTCCTTTTTTTGAAAACATTGATGCATGTTGACTTATTATTTTTATACCATGTAATCTTATATGGAATAAATACTTTTATATACTATATTTCAAACATGAAAATGTATTTTACACTAATTTAAAAGTAAGTGAATTGGGAATATATTTTCGGGATTGCCTTTAGAGTATTAATACTCACGCCTATAGTACTGTTCTATTTTTGTCCTTTTGTAAGGTGTAGCTTGAGTTTTATCTCCTTAAAAGATGAGTGATTGTTGTGTTAGAGATTTTCTAGTAGAGTCACATGGAGTTTGATGGTTATTAGGTTTGTTCGGCTAGTTTTGTTGTACAGTTGATCCATTCAATTTTTAGTATAAATTATGTTCATAAAAACATTTATATAAATTTATTTTGGAATGTTTGTTTCATTCACCAATTTTTTTAATTTTTAATAGTGGGTAAAATAATTACCTTGTAACACTTCTGATTCCCTCCGGGCTTGTTTCTATCTTAGGAGAATCAAGAACGCCTCTTGGGATTGTTACTGAGTGACCCAAGTGACCGGTTTACGGTCAAATGATGATGGTTCGAGAAAAATGGTATTAGAGACAGGTTTTCTCTTAGTGGACCTTGATTTTTAGAGCACTATTTTTTTTGGATTTTATCAAGGTAAATGGAATATGATTTTTGGGACATTATGGGTAGGTATGAGAAGCGTTTTTTGAACTCTTTCTCGTTCTGATCCTCAAGTGTCTATGAGAAGTCCAGTGTAATTAGTTTCTTTTGTTCTTAGTGATTTTATAGTGATTGTGATAAGATAAAGGGAGTTTTACTAATGTCCTTCATGATATTCATTGTCTTAGAAATCCATTTGGATGTGGGGAATGGTCTTATGACGTCTATCCATGTTGTTGGTGTGTTTTAAATATGTCTACAAACAATATGGTAAATCCACCCACCGATACTAGTTCCCTTTTGTGGGTCCCCTGGACCTTTCAGGAATTATGAATTTTGTTTTGAAAATCCATGTGTTAGAATTGTGGAAGCGGTTTTTCAATACTTAATATAATAATTTTTTTTGGAAAGGTCGGTTTTTGTGAAACAAATTTTGGGGAGGGGAAAATGATTTAATGTAATTGAATTTCCTTAATCCAACCTTATGATTTGTTGAAATAAAATAATTGGAAATCATGGAATATTTAAAATATATTTTGAAATGTTTTTTTAAATGGGTTGTGATAGGATATTGAAAAGTGTTTGAATCTGATGAATTGGTTTTTGAAATTGGGTTTCAGTTGTTGGTGTTTTCTTAAAATGGGTCTTGGTCTGTATGGCCATCGGATAATGAAAAAAGACCTGGCTGAATTTTTGGAAATTGGAAATTTATTTTTTTGGAAGAGCTTGTTTTTTTTTTGAATGTTGTTAAGAATAAGAAGAGGTAGGTTTTTATGAAAATGGTTCTTCAGGAAGTGTGGCTTTTTTAAGATCGTGAAATGGTTTTTTAATTTGTGGTTAGTGTTCCTTTGGAAGGTACAAGATTTTTTGGAATGATGTTTTTTTGTTTTAGCCTTTGGTATTTTTATGGGTGCTCAGATTCATAGTTTTATGGATGTATGGATGGATGGATGGTATGAAATGGTGGTTGGGTGCCTGGGGTGGCACAAAAATATGCATTTTATTGATACTTAACAAAACACCATTGGTGAATTTCAAAATCCACAAGTTAAATAGTTTTTCAAAAAAAATTGAGTTGAAAAATTATATCATTTGTCTATAACCCAATAGTTATGTGGTTGGTTTTTCCTATGTCTTAAAGTGTTTTTTATTTTGTAACCTTTATTGTTATTAAAAATTCATACTATTGTTGTGTTTGGAGATTGGATCTTTTTAATGGATCAGTTTTGGAGAAATTTTTTATGGGTTTCTATAGATATGTTAGATTTTGTGATGTGATAATGGACAGTTCTCTATTGGGAATACTTCTTGTTGATCAACTAATGGATTATGTTCAAATGATAAATCCACCTCTTTGGATGATTCCTCAAAATTCGTGTTGGAAATGAGGTTTTTTTGGGCATGAATTAAAATTTTATCCTATTATGGTGATTCTTGAGATTATAGAGGTTGTGTTCAGTGATGTTTGGTGTGTTTCACTATGTTCCTTGTTCATTACACTACTCATTCATAGAAATTTTTAATGGTGGAGTGTATACCAATTTATATGTTGGGTAATGGTGTTTTGTTTGACATAAGGAATTTCAAGAGTTTTATATCTTTATCTCCTGACTATGGAACAACTGATGCATCAAACATCATGTACCTTTCCATAGGCCTCAGAGTGAATCTTTTCTCGCAGTCAGGAAATTGACAAAAGTATGGGGAGATCGACAAAGCTCCTACCTCCACTATTTTGGTGGTTTAGTTTTTATGATTTTTTTGCAGTTTTCATCACTATTATTTTCCACTTTATTCAAAGATCAGGGTGGACTTACCCCTCTATCATTTTTTCAGGGTTATTCCTTCTTGCTTGTGGGTTTCTGATTTATGCCCCTGTGTGGACCGACTATGTGAATTGGGTGTCATATTGGTCTTACCAATACATAAGTGGAGAGTGTTGGAATGGTTTAAGTGGTGGTTTCATTGGTATAATTATTGGGGCCCCTTCCATCCCCACCCTAATGGGTGGGGGTTTTTTCCGTAAAGAATGTGTTGTCCAATTGTTGTCCTCTCCGTTTGGGGGTGGGTGGCTTAAAGGTTTATGTTGTTTCCCCCATAGCTTGTGTAGGTAGTTTTTTGTGGTCGAGTTTTGATAGGAATGTGTGGCAGAGTCCTGATTCTAGTTAATGTTTAATTCTTCTTTGGTCGTTTCTAGTTAGTTCTTAATGGTGGGGAGACCCACCATGGGCCTCATAAATCGTTATTTTAAGAAATTTTCACATGTTAATTGTTCTCTAAAGGTTGGGAGTCTATTCAAGCCTCCCCATGAATCATTGGATTTCATGTGTAATATTTTTTTGGGTGATTGTTTGTTCCAAGAGGTGAAGGCCCAACAATAATGTATTTGGTGTCGTTGTAGTGGTGGATTAATCCTTAAATTGAATCTTGAGAAGTTTTATCGAGTTTTCGTCTTATTATGGGAAAGAGGCTCAAGATCCAATAATGGTGGATTAGAGGTCCTTGGATTGAGAGGCAATATCATGTTGATAAAAGACCCTTAGGTGTTAATTTTTCATCTGAAATGTGTTATGGATTGTTGAGGTCATAATGAATTAACGGTGTAGGGAATTGTGACACCCATTTTTTCATGTCTTGGTTGTGATCTGGTTCGTTGGGAATATCAATCCTTTTCCTGGGTTTCAGGTGTGATGAGTGTTGAGTTTTTACGTGCCATAAATCATTAATCATACCACTATGGTTGAACCTAATCTAATTTGGGATTTTTTGGAGAAAATGTGGATTTTTGGAAAGAAATGTGGTTGTCCATGGTTTGGGTGCATGTTTTACTAAACCGTGTGGCCTAACTTTGCAGCCTGCCAAGAATAAAAAAATGAATTTTCCAAGTTTTATCCTCATTTTTAGACCTAAATTCACCCAAACCCCTTCCACAAGTAATTCTATACCTAAGGAGCCTATCCATGTCTTACCAAGCCATTCCCCTCCTCCAAGGATGTATATCTAATGGAAGATGACGAGTTGGATAGTTTCCTAGGCAAGTTTCTCTTCTCCCTTATCCTAGATCTTTCTTCTATTAACATATTCCCTTGGTTATCTATTCTCCCCTGGTCATGATATGACTAGTTTTATGTTATCCCATTATTTTTATGGGTTTTTGTTTCATTTAGGATCAGTATTCATCGATTTAGGGTTCATGAATCCTCGTTGAAGGTTTTCGGGTGTGCACTTCTATGCTGCTATTTTTTCGAGGTAGGTTTCCCATTTGATTTGACATTATCATTCAAGTTTCATATTTTTAAATTTTTTCAAACCTTACCAATATTTTATAAGCTATTTTGAAACCTTTGGTTGAATTATTTTTGTACAAATAATGGTTTATTCTTCGTTTTGAAAAAAATAGAGTTGTTTTGGTATAAATGTGTGCCCAACATGTTTTATAAATTGTTCTATGATTTTTTTCACCTATTATGTTGTATTTTTTACATGGATCAATATCTTTAATAAATTAATGGCATGAAATATAGGGATTTCTCTTTTTTAAGTGCTCAAAAAAATTGTTTTTTAAAAATTTCATGCCATGTGTTCGGTAAATTTCCTGGTTGGATATTATGTGTTAACATTGGATTAAAATGATTGGTTTGGTTTTATAAACAAATTATAAGTAGTTCAAACAATTTTTTTGGGATTATTATGTGGTCTTGAAAATGGTTTTGGTTTTTTAAATAGTGTATTGTTTTTAAGGTATTTTGGCATGTGATTCTAATGGAAGACCCCTTTTAAGGTTTTATAAAACCTGTTATGTATTGGTTGTACAATATGAATATTTTTAAGGTGGATACCAATACTTGGAATCCTAAAATTGTTTTTTTGAACCTATTTATAGAAATTTTAAATTGTAGTTTGATAAAATTAGGTTTTGTAAAATTCTAAATAGCTCGTTTTGCATTTTTTTTAAATGGTTTACATATGTGTTCCATGTTGTACCATTTGGTGTTATTATATGATTCAATAAATTGATTTATTAAATGGTTTTGCGTCTAACAAATCTAATTTGGTATGGTATTGGTGGGTTTTTGGAATTAAAATATAATTTTTGAATTGATTTTATGTTCGAAAATTGTTATACATCTTGAATTTTTTTTTATGAAAATTTCATGTGGTTTATTGAAAAACATAAAGGGTGTGAAAAGTGTTTGGGTACTATTTTGTGTGTGTATGATTTAGTATTGGAAAATTAATGTGAAAATAGTATATTATAACATTTGGAACTTTATTGAGAACAAATAAGGAAGGTTGGGTATCTTAGAGGATGAACTAGGAGTAGTATGCTAGTGATATATAGTAGTATCATCCACGTTTCACCTAGAATGTTTGATGATGACAACACTAACTAGAATTTGATGATGTTAGGAATCAGTAGTCCATTGGGGTTTCCCATATTATTGTATCATGCATGATATTGTTATTTATTATGGGTACCAATAGTCCATTTTGTATTCCCATGCCAGTGTCTGATGAACGATAAAGTTATTGTGGACAGTTACATTTACACCGAGATACGATATTCCTAGAGCCCCGCAGTTATCTAGTGCCTAGGAGTATTTTCCATGACTAGTTTTCATTTAATATTTTGTACTAAACATTGGAATACGGTGTGTTTGGTTAGTTAATTCAGAAGTATGTGGGGTTTCTTTAAATGTGTTCATTCTTTGAAGTTTCCCCCATTAATAATTGTTTCCATCTAATGTTAAATCCTTTCAAAAATTGTTGCTACCATTTTTTGTTTGTAAAAACATTCAAGTATGTTATCTTATAATTTTTATAACATGGAATCTTTTTGGGAAAACATAATTTTATATATTTTATGTCAAATATTATAATGTAAGTTTCTTTTTTTAAATTAAGTGCATTGGGAATATATTATTAGGCTAGCATACTGAGTTTTAATACTCACGCCGATTGTTCTTTTCTTTTTTAGACCTTGTAAAGGCCAGATATTGAGTTTTAATACCTTGAGAGTTGTGTGATCATTGTGTTACAAAGTGACCAGTGGGGTCACATGGTGTTAGCTAGTTGTTAGGTTTGTTCGCCTTGTTTTTTTCATCAGTTCTACCATTCAGTTTTTTGTTCAAATAATGTTCAGTTACACGTTTAAATAAATTTATATTGGGTTTTCTGTTTCATTTGTCTATTTTTTGATGATTATATTTCAGTTAAATTGTTTCCCTATCACTCTTCTAATTCCCTTGACACTTTTCGTCATCACAAGAGGATCAGAAACTCCTCTCAAGACTTGTCTTGAAGTGTCCAAGGTAACCAGTTCAGGGTTTCCCAGGGCTGGTTCATGACAATACCTCTCAGATTATCTAATCTTGAATATAAAACTACATTTTTTGCTTCTTATTTTCTATATATCTATCTTTGATCTTCACATACACTAATGTTCATGATGAGATCATTAAGTTTTCTATTTCCATTAAAAATATATATATTATAAATCAAGCTAAAATTTTTATTTGTCAGTGTTTGTTGGGAGTCACCTCATATTTCCGGGAATGAAAATGCTACGGAAATTGTGTCCCAAAAAATATATATACACTGGTGGATCTGATAAATTCTTGAAATCTAATTTTTTTATTTTTAATGGTTATCCTCATATAACATATGTCCCTACCCTTGTCTTATTCGTTTTATTTTTTACTTTTCTTAGATAAAAATATATTTATATAATTTCACTGGCTAGCCCATCCTCTTCATTATCAAATTCATTCACTCAAGTAAACCCATGGATTAGATAAAAATCAACACAATATAAAATATATAGAAAATATATATTCCATTGAACTTGTCTAATTTTGAATTTATAACATCACATGAACATTCATACATATTACAGTTGAATTCATTCACATCTATAATTTATCAACTAATCACCAATCTCACACAAACATCCAAACATTAAGAAAATATTGGCTTTGATGAAGAGGTACCCTATGATGTATTTTCATCTGCATTATTCATGAAAACCCTATAAATCCATTAAATCCTTTAAGAAATACATGCATTATCTATCATCCCTCTATCTTACTCATACCATTAATTAATAATCACTTCTCTAAGACTCATGGTGTTTTGTTTCTTGAATGAACAACACAAGCATAATTAAATTTTAATTTCCAAGGAATTTTATTAATTAAGGAATATTTTTTTTCCATTATCACTGATCTTCTCTTTCCATGGATGAATATCATATTCTATTTCTCATCATGATTAAATCATTTATAATTCCAAATGTTTTTTTATAATATTATAGAATTACTTTTCTTATCATAAAAAATTAATTTTTTCTTCAAAATAATAAAATATATAAATCATATATTTTCACCCAAGTTGAATGGTAAATTCAGTTATGTGAATTTAAATTTTCCACATATATATTCATCTATTTGTACAATTCCCTTAAATAGTGATTCTCATATTAAAATTTGGATCCATGGTTCTATGGTGAAATTTTTTCTATGTGAGTCTTCATTCGTATACATGGAGATGAATTTGGTGGTGTATTAAAATTTGGATATGTGAATTTAAGAAGTTCCATGAGTATCAATTATATGTGGAATTCATCTATATCGCATTATTTTTCTACAAGGATATCTATTCATGTATATAGATATAAATTTGGATACCCTTAAAAATATTCAGATGGAAATTTTTATATGTAGGACAATCATCAATATTAATGAACCTGTATCAATTTAACTTCACATCAAAAAGAAATATCATATGTGGGGAATTTCAAAATATAGATTGGGTTATAATTGAATTTCCCCACACTAGACTAAAAACTATATCAATCTCAAGAAATTATAAAAATTTCAAGTCACCCATGTGAATTCGTGGACATTATCATGCCCCCTAAATTAATTCCCAATCACATTCATAGTATAAAAAAACTCATCTCTTTGATTTATTCATTGATCAGAACAACACTTTGGATTTTTGATAACCCAAACCATATTTTCAATTTTCATCAATGTTTTCCATCTTTGTTTCTCAAAACTATATATAGTATAACACAAGGATGACCTTTTCCAAACTCAGGGGTATTCAAAATCCAATTTGGTATCCTTCTAAACCATTATTATAATATCTATTATAAACCTTCAATAAAGCCACCACTCTTGAAATAACTTTTCTAGATAATACTAGAACCCCTCCTTCAAAACATGCCATATTCTTATATGAAGTTTATCCCATAAATCATATAATTTTATTAGATTCCAACTTGAATATGTCCATCAAGGTATACAAGGGTAGACTACTCATTATTCTTTTACCTTAGTGTGTAGAAAACACCTCTTCTCCTATTTTCCATAGATATTAAATTCATCACCCTCATCTATGAGTTTATTATATTGACCTGGAGAATTTAAATCATTACGACCAAAAACCATTGGATACATTAACCTCCCCTTTATTTTATTTTTCAAAACCTAATAAACTTCATTAGTAAATGTAATTTCTATTCTTCCAATTGAAAATAAATAAACTTAATTGTTCTCAAGCTAAATGTATGTTCTCTCATCCGTCAGAATTAAAAACATCATATCCCCAATTAATTTTTTCTACCACTTAAAATTTATTCCACTTTTGATATGATTCCAATGGAAATATGATACCTATTAAAATAATAGTTTAGATGAAAAATTATTCCAATAGAAATACATGGGGAGGATATTCCTCAAAATCCTCTCCCTCTAATGATATCTATATAACAACATTTTCCCAAAATAGATTCTACACATATTGATCATGAAATGTACCACTAAATAAAAGGTGGAAGTTCAATATACCAATTTAGATTTATAAATCTTGATTTCAAATGTTAATAAAATTTCTTTTACATGCCTTGGTATTCTTTACCGTAGCATAAAAACTATCTATTAGTTACATAAGAAAATGAATTCATCATGAATCACTGCTCACTAATAAAAAGTGATTTAATGAAATAAATAATATCATAAGCATCGACTAAATTTATTTTCATCACATTTATATTATAAATATTTCTTAAACTAGTGAAATATATACATAGGTAGGATGTTCCTTTGAATAAAAAGATAGACATGGAAAATTAGGTTACCTATATTCTGAACATTATTTGATACTTGATTATTTTATTCTTGTTTTGGGGGTTGCATAAATAAGTTAACAAAAAATTTCACAAACCTTCACACACATGAAAAAATAAATGAAAAGACCTAAAGTTACATGTCTTCCCTATTTTATTAAACTGAAACTCCACATTACTGATTATAATGATAAGATATTATAAAAAATTAGAAGACTTGTTTTTAAAAATCAAACATCAAAATTTGATAGGTCTGTTTGATTTAGAGATGTTAAAAGTATAATAAATTTTTGGTATCTATCACATATTTATTTTACATTCCCATGGGATTCTCACTATATATCATCACTATCAATTCCCATCACATAAAAATAATCAATTAACTCTAAAATAACATGGATCTTTAAATGTCATTTAATTGTAGCACTTGGGAAAATACTTCTTAATCAGCCAAGTGTCAACTTTTAGGAACTATAAAATTCTTATTATACCACTTCATTTCATCATATTTAGGTTTCTAGGTATTTTCACCTTTATGAATCTTGGTTTTAATTAATTTATTAGAATTATTCTAAACTAGAATGGGAATAATTTCATGATCCACACAATCACTTTCAATTATTGACTCTTACTATAAAAATCTTTCACATTCTTATTGATCGGGCCATAAGAACAAAATATCTTTTGAATCATGCACCTCATTTATATTTTTTGATTTTTTCTTCATTCAAGCAATATTTTTATAATTAAAATACACTAGTACCTTTATTTTTTAATTCTTGATCTCATTTGACTAGGAAACCATGTTATACATCTGCAAAAACTATGACCTACCGATTAGCATCTTCCACTCACTTCTTCATTAGACTTTAATTTTAACTTATGCGGTAGCATCACTACTTCTCAACTATGAGTGTCTACAAACATGAAAATAATAACTTAACTCAATTATAATAATCTTTTCTTGTTGTATCTTGATTACAATAATTTAATTTAATCATCGTGGTTTACTTAAAAGTTTCCAGGATGTAACCATTTTCCACAATATAAGAATATTTTCCTATATAAAATGTCATCTTTTAGTATTATTTTCAGAGGAGTTCCAAATGTATTATTTTTCTCTTTTCTCCTATTGGACTGAAAATCCTTCTCAATATTATTTGACTTCTATGGAGCTGGAATATTTCCCAAGGCAGACATACTTGTTTTTTCACCTTCTTTTGAGACTTCTGTAATTATTTTTTCTCTTTGATAAAAGTATAAAACCTTGAAATATTATTACCAAAATTCACTATAATGGTATCCAATTATCTTCTTAAAAATAAAAAAATTTCATCAAACATTAAAATATGATTTTAATTGAAAACACTTCATTTTCTATTAGATCTGATTCATTTTGGAGAATTTATTTATATCTATAGTCTATATCTTCCCTGATTTAGGACTCATATGATTTCCAAATATTGACATATTATTCCAACATTATATTTCCCTATTCACCAATCTATATTAGTTATATTATTCTAAATTTTGTTTCTGAGTAGTGAAATCAAAATTTTTCACTTTTTTTGAAACATAAATTTTGGGACTCATATAATTCCAACAATGTTATACTGGTGTGTTTCCAAATATTTTTTATCTTCCATATTTGTATACAATATCTATTTTCCATCATATCCAGGAATAACATATTGAGTGTAATAAAATGTTACTAGATAGTTTGATACATTTTTCCATTCCTAGAGGTGGATTCGTCTCAATAGGATCTCCAACTCCCTTTTCCACACTTTTTTGTCTTCTTTACTTGAATAATATTCTTAAAAAAACATATTAAACTATTTTTATATAAATGTTGGGAAGTTCCATATTTTTCTTTTTTCCATATCATTCATTTTAATTCACATCTCTAGAAACAATAGGCTGAGAGTTCTCTTTTTTAGTATTCATTAATATTTACTTATCACCCAAATCAAGATTAATTTTATATAATAATTATTTATTTATCATTATTTTTTACTCTAGATAACATTTCATCTCTTTAACTATCTTTTATTTCACATCCATCTCAGTCTCTTTGGCATTTATTAATATCATATGACACTTTCCCATTATATGGAATACCTAAATGAGGGAAACATTCATTAATTTCATCTCATAAACTAAACATTAAAACTCTTATTAAATGATTGGAAAATTATCATAGGCAAGTGAGGTTAATTATACCTTTGGTTTAACTAGTTTTTAGTTGGTGTTATGTCATTAAACTTATAGAGACAATTTCATTCTCTATGGAATAATCATTCTCGAATACCTATGATTTTTTCTCAAATAGATCTATAAAATCACATACTATATATATAAAACTGTGTCACTGAGGAAAATATTTTTGAAACCATTGAATTGAGAGAAATATTCAAAAATCATTATAATCAATCCACTATCTCCACATATTCAACAAGATTTACCATAATAATATAAATAAGTAAATTTAACAGATGAACTATTAAAATTTTGACTGCCTTTAGCTAATATTATTTCCATTTGATTATTCAAAAAAGACTTATTTTCCTTTTTCTTCATCCATTTTTAATGTTATTGAGATGTGACTTCTATCTATGTTTCAACTGGAATGAAATATAAATTATCTATATACGATATGTAAATAACTATTAATCACTACTGGAAATGGGAGTTTTCCCAACAGTTGTTTACCAATGGTTCAAAGAACCCGTTGGTATATTCTGTCTTTTCCAACAGTTTATATAAACCGTTGGGAAATACCTTTTAGAAGATACTTTTCCCAAGAGTTTTATGAAACCGTTGGGAAAAGTGGTGAAAATTTAGTCTTTTTCAACGGTTTTATAAAACCATTGGGAAAAGGTGGGAAAAACTTATTTTCCCAACGATTTTATGAAACCGTTGGGAAAAAAACCCCAAATACCACAATGCTAGCAGCAGCCTCCCCACGATTCAAAAGCGGATCCAGAGCCTTCCGTTCGTCTCCAGAAGCTCTCCAAAAGCGATTGATCAACAGAATCACTTTCCAATCCCCACATCTTTATTCGGATCACCAACCACCAGGTTAGATTCCTATATTTTAGTTCCACATATTATAAAGAATATACTTCTATGAATGATTTCCTAATTCAAAAATTTTAGGGTTTCTGTAAAAATATATGATTGTTCCATGAATTGTGTAGTCAAATCCCTATATCGGTGTATGTCCAATTAATGTTTTCATTACACATTTACATTTATAAGGGCGCGATGTCTCTTTATTGTGTTCTAATTTTGAAGATTCATAGTTTTGGTTGTGCGGTGGTTTTGGTTGTGCGGTGGTTTTTGATGTGCAATATTTTTGTTGTGATATGTGGTTGTTTTGGTGAGATGGTTGGTCGATGTAACATGGCGTCGATGGTTATTGTGAGATGGTGAGTTATTGTGTGGTGGTTTTATTAGTTTCCTAATTATCTATGGAATAAATTATGCTGTTAAAACAAAAAAAAAGATATTAAATAAATGAGATGGAATAGAAATGGATGTTTGGTAAATAGATTTAATTAATTTATCATTAAATGATTGGACAATGCAAGTGTGAATGGAGTGGCTTATAAATGAAAGTGAGAAATGTTATGCATCTTGTGTGGTGGTGTGGTTTATGTGTTTTATGGTAATTGTAAAGTGTGTGATTATGTAGTTAATTTGAACCCATAGGTTGAGTATTTTGTGTTATCTATATATCATGTATTATTAGGTTATTTCTACACATTCCCAACCAGAGCTGGAAAAACTTACCAACGATCAAAGGTTTTGAGTTATGGGTTTTTTTTCTAATATCTATGATGGTGGTTATATGGTTGGATAGCTACCATGTATTCCCTACTCTTCCTTCAAAAGTGATTGACCATGTGTTTTTAGGCAATATGCGATGTGATTGTCCCGGTGTCTTCAGGTAAGATGTACTATGATTTCCATTGTGTTTCCGGTGTGGTGTGATGTGATAAGGCTATAATAAGATGTGGCATGTGTTTGGGTTCATGTAGGGTAGGAGGATGGAACAAGGTTGATGTTATTCATGTTCCTGATACCCTAATAATATGGTTATGGTATGAGGCATGTTGTGATGTGATATAACACATTAATTTCATGTTGGTTATACATTTTTTCAATAACACATTTGTATGTTTTTTTCACATGTGTAGTTGATACCTTGACTATTTTCTTCCTTTATCGTTTACTTAAATGTATTTTCTATTAAAGTTCAATCCTATTGAATTGTTTATGACAAAATGACTTATATAAATTATTTTTACAGAATGTACAGAATTTGGATGTATGAAGATGATCAGATCTCAAGCGATTTTCAAAACAATTTGGAGAGCTTTATAGATTTTTCATTTCACAATGCGTCAGATAGTGGTCGCATACACTTCCCATGTTCCAATTGTATTGTTAGACCTTGGTTGAGCTGTGAATAAGTCATCTACCACATAACCAAAAATGGTTTTCAAGCAAACTACTTTGTGTGGTATAACAATGGGGAGAAAATGAAATCCCAAATTGGTGATGATCGAAATGAAAGGACTGGAATAGAGAATTTGTTAGATGATCGGTTTTCGTTTATTCTTCATCAGGAAAAAGAAAGTATTTCGACTCAAGAAGACATTGATATGCGGACAGCTGATGCATCTAGTGAAAATAATGATATTGATAGGGTGAAAAAATTGAATGATGCTTCCACAAATCCAGTATATCGACAATGAGATAAAATGAAAATGCTGGAATTTTTAATCCGATTGTTTCATGGGAAAACTACGTATGGAATTCTTAATACAACAATCGATTACATTCTTACCCTCTTGAAGGATTTAATTCCAGATGATGCAGATATTCCCTCAAACCACTATATGGCATGGAAGTTAGTTGAGGAACTTGGATTTTGAAGAAACAAAATTCATTCTTACCCGAAAGATTGCGGTTTATTCTGGGAAGAAACCGCTGAATGAAATGATTGTATAAAATGTGGCACATCCCTCTGGAAGACAAAATCTGATAGAACACCATCCCGTGTTCCACAAAAAGTAATGTGGCACTTTCCATTGATCCCCAGACTTCAGAATCTTTTTATATCTAATGACATATCAACAAAAATGAGATGGCATGATACCGATAGAAAGAAGACTAATGATGAGTTGGTTCTTCCTTTAGATGTATTTTTATGGCAGATATTTGATGCTCGACATCTTGATTTTGTAGGTGACATGCGTAATGTGAGGCTGGGACTTTCATGCGACGGTTTTAAACCGTTTGGGTATATGCTTACTTCGCACAGCACATGGCCAGCTTTTATACACATTTATAATCTTCCCACATGGTTGTGTATGAAAAAACCTTTCACTTTCATTAGTATACTCATATCTGGTCCTTCTAATCCCGGCACTGATATTGATGTATACATGCAACCTTTAATAAAAGAGTTGAAGCTTCTTTGGGATGTGGGTGTGCGCACATACGATGCATGTTCAAAAGACATATTTCAGATGCGTGATGTGCTTATGTGGACGATCAATGATTTTCCGGCTTATGCAATGATGTCTGGATGGAGCACGAACGGAAAACATTCATGTCCAGTTTGTATGAAGAATACACGATCTAGAAGACTGAAACATCGTTGTAGTTTCAGTTTTATGGGACATCGATGATTCTTGCCAAAGGATCATCCATATAGAATGAATCGTCGAAGATTTGATAATACCATAGATACAGATGATCCACCTCAGTGTATGTCTGGAACTGACGTGCTTAATTAATTGAAAGATTTCAGTTTTTCATTCAGGAAGGGTCAAATGAAATCTGGAAACACAAAGAATGTTTCCACTGAAACCTGTTATAATTGGAGGAAGAAGAGTATCTTTTTTGATTTGCCTTATTGGTCAACCAATTTGTTACATCATTTCTTAGACGTAATTCATATTGAAAATAATATATGTGAAATGTTGCTTTCAGTTCTTCTAAATGTCAAGGGGAAGAAAAAATATGATTTACGATCTCGACATGACTTGGTGGATTGGGGCATCAGACCAGAATTGCATCCTGTATGTATTAGAGAAAATAAATGGCAACTTCCATGTGCTTCTTATGGGATGAAACATGCGAATGAAAAACAATTTCTGGATGTATTAGAGACTATTAGAGTTCCTGATGGCTATTCAAGCAACATATCTAAACGGGTCAATAGAATAGAGTTGAAGCTAAAATATTTTATGACTCATGATTATCACGTTCTACTGTATGAGTTTCTTCCAATAGCAATACATCATCTTTTGTCCAATAATGTAAGGGTGGTTGTTATTCGGTAGTGCCATTTTTTAGAGATCTTTGTGCTAAAAAGTTGTCCATGTCTTTCTTGAAAAAAATGTTGACAGATGCCCCATTAATTTTGTGTGAGTTGGAGAAAATATTTCCTCCATCATTTTTCACATGCATGATGCATCTGACGATCCATATTCCCACTGAAATACTTCTCGAAGGACCTATTTATTTTCGTTGGATGTATCCAACTGAAAAAAAATATTTTCACATTAATGTGTTATGTCCGAAATAGAAATCATCCCGAAGGTTCTATCGTGAACAGTTACTTGGCTCAAGAATGTATGGATTTCTGCTCGATGTTTTTTTCTGATCTTACTACATGATTGAATAGACCAATGAGAAATGAAGAAGAATAGTATGAGAAAATTGAACCCAGTTTTCCATCACTTCCTAAAATAAGAGAAATTCCTGGATCATATACATTGACGACATTAAGCCATTAAGAGCTGGAGATGGCACATCGAACAGTTTTTTTCAACTGTGATTTGTTCGATGACTATATCAGGTAACTAAATTGATTATGTATATCTTACATATATATCTGTTAAACTATTAATATTTTTTATTTACAGGGAACATAAAACAATGATAAATAGGAAGCATCATTCTTTATCTTAGAGAAGGAGAGAAACTTTTCCTAGCAAAGAGTTTTCTGCTGGGTTAAAATTGAAGCTATAAAAAATATTAATATTTAAAATAATTATATAAATATTTAATTAATATTAATAGTCATTTATATTTCAGGTATTGAGTTTGTCTGCTGACTTTGTTTCTGAGGAAATAAGAGATTTGGCTTTTAGTCCTAATATCGTGGTTCGTGACTGTAAATCAATTGTTATCAATGGGTACAAATTTATTGTCACTGAATGAGAAAAAAACAATGAGAACACAACGTGATGTTGTTATGGTTACTTCCACAACACATTGTTATGCCAGTGCGTCAGATAGTAGACCGCGATTTGAAAATGTGGGTTATTATGGAGTTGTTGAGAAAATAATAATATTGGATTATTACTCTCATCGACGAGTCACAATGATGAAATTCCATTGGTTTGATTCGATGACGAGACATGGCCCATTTATTGATGATTGTGGAATTCGAGTAATTAATATGAATCGCACTCTAGCTACCGAAGAACCATATGTGTTGGCATCAATGGCTAAACAAGTTTTTTATGTCAAAGACAAACTTCGACCTGAATTTGGTGTCATAGTTGAAGTAATTCCAAGACATATTTTTGATGATGGTGATGATGGAATTGGCACTGTACCTAGTGCCATTGGAACCAATCCATTTATTTCTTTTGATGACTCAAATATCTCAGTTTTCAGAGTTGATTGTGAACCTTAAGTTGTGGTTGAAAATATATAGAATCACTCATCCATGTTCTCAATTATTTTGTTTTACCTTGAGTTGGGTTGTTAAGGTTGGTAATATTTAAATTGATTTAGTACTGATCACAAATATGTTTTAGCTGACTTGACTGTTATGTGAATTTTCAATGTTTATTGGTTGCAGTTTTATTTGAATTACATTTTCTAATTTGAAATTGAACTATATTCAAACATATTCAAACATATTTATAACTTGGTGAACATTAGAACTTGTAGGAATTATTAAATCCATTCAAGCTCTTCTAAAACAATTGATAGCTGACTTGACCGTTATGTGAATTTTCAATGTTAATTGGTTGTAGTTTTATTTGAATTGCATTTTATAATTTGTAATTGAACTGTATTCAAACATAATCAAAAAATATTTCTAACTTGGTAAACATTACAACTTGTATGATTTATTAAATCCATTCAAGCTCTTCTAAACCAATTTATAGCTTAATTGACCATTATGTGAATTTTCAATGTTTATTGGTTGCAATTTTATTTGAATTTCATTTTTTGGGTTACACATTAGTTTTCATTTTCTAATTAAATACATATTTGTTTTCAAAAGTAGGAAATGAAGCCAATTAAAGAGAGACGAAGGAAAAAAAATATGGAGAACAATCGTCGAATGACGGAGATGGTCATTCCACCATTCGTGCCTACAGTGAGTACTTTATTTGAAATTGATATATTTATTAATATATAATGTCATGTGATTAATTTTTTTGTAAACATTTTTGTAGGATCCACATATACGTTGATAGTTATTCGACGAGGAGCCTAGTACTGGTCCTAGTACTAAGGTCGGTGGTACGAGGAGGGTTCGTACCAGAGGTGGACGAGCAGCTGTACGTACCCAACTAGACCATGTCCCTCCCACTGATATGTCATCCTTCCCACATTCTGATCCCGGTGTGTCGTTAGAGACACACGGGATATTTAGGCCTCCCATGTTTTCGCTTCCTTCTGCATCTTCTGGCCCATCATTTTCAAATCCCATGATGATTCCCACTCCTCAGTCAGCATCTGGTCAGACAGATGTCCCATATTATTTTCCTTCTACTTCTGTCTCTCCAAGTTTCTATATTCCATCGTCTTCGACTCCTGTTCCACCACAGGGTGTTCCATCATTTTTTTTGGATCCAGCGACACTCAGCGATCAGACCGGAATAGGTATATTTATAGAACCATAACAAATTTTTATAGAAATATTTATTTTCATTATAACATGTTCTGATAAAATATTTGTTTTTCTTTCATGATAGATACATCTACTGACAGGAGGCGTGGGCGGGGGCGTACACGAATGCGTTTGGTGTGGAACCGTCGCACACTGGTTATAGTGGATTATAATGAATACAACCAAATGGTTGAGAAAACAGGGCAGCAATGTCAGAGTTTTTTGGCGATGCTTGCCAAATACTCCAAAATCATTCCCGTCAGTATGCTGTCGTGGAGACATTTGCCGCATGAGGTCAAGGATAGAGCTTGGGTAGAGATATGGGTAAAAAAATCTGTTCTATTTAATGCCATGAATTATTTTTGTATTTATATTAATTAATATTTTGATTTCATCTTCGATTTAATTTTCCTGATGGTGAGGGTGCATGATCAGAATGTCTAAAAGATTTAGGCAAGCTTTGGATATCCTACAAGCATGAGTTGTATATGGGTTGGCGTGCTAGAGTTGGAACTGAGTTATATGTGGTACCAGTTGTGGATGATTGTCCTTTAGGGCAGTATCATCAGATTATTACTCATTGGACGAGTACCCAGTTTAAGGTATTAATAACATTTGAGGAATTTAAATAATAACTCTCATGTTTTTCATTAATACTATCTGTTTCATTGTTGAATTTTATTTAGGAGTCATTTGGAAAAAATTAAAAAGAACATTGATGAAAAAAATACCTCTACACACTGGGACGCACTACGATGCATGATCATGAGAGGAAGTAGGTATAACAATTGTTTATAAGTTTTCTTGATGACTTACACTTTCTTTTGTTTCTTCAATAATTTAATATTTTACTAACGTTTTCGTATAACTTTAGTTTTCAATGTCATTGTAGATGCAAATACAAAATATTGAAGGATGTGTGCCTCGAGCAAAACTTTTTTTCTCGAGTAGACGAAAAAATGATGGAAGTGCCGTCAACAAAGCGACTCAGCAGCAGATTGTAAGTTTTAATCTGTTTAATTTATTTTTTAATATCTATTTTGTAACTTAATGATATATTTATATTTTTAACAGGCTTCTTTAGAGGCCCTCAATGCCCAAGAACCAAACAATTTTGGGCCAACAGATCACTTATATCAGGTGTTGGGAGAGGAGCATTCTGGCAGAGTACGCTGCCGACCAAGGAGAGCCCCGATGAGGTATTGGCCCTCCTCAGGTATGAGCTGTAGTGCCGCCGAGCTGTAGAAAATTAGGGCATAGGAAGAACAGGCTGAGAAAAGGGCCACAGAGACGGCAGAATAGTCTACTAGGGAAAACAATGCATTTATGAAATTTATTGAAGTTCTACGTCCTACACTTCCAGTAGAGGCCAGCCCAACTTTTGATGGGTATATGTCATCGATACGTTCTATATATGGTGCACCAGGTGGAAGTTCTAGTGGTGGTCATAAAGATGTATAGCTTGACGATGATGATGGCAAGGAGTCTGACGCGGAAGAGGAGGGAGAGGAGGAGGGCGAGGCGGGTGGCGAGGGCGAGGAGGAGGGCGAGGACGAGGAGGAGGGCGAGGGTGAGGACGATGATGGGGATGAGGATGAGGGTGATGATGATGATGGTGATGATGGTGATGGTGATGTGGGACAAGTTGATCCATTACATTTTTGACTGATATTACTAAGATTTGATATTTAATCTATTCTAGTTATTGGTTTTATCTAGACTCGTAGTATTGTATTGGAGTTGAGTTATTTTTATATATTATCTATTTTTAAGGATGTTGTTGTATTTTAGTGGTTGTGTGTTTTGGAACCCCCCCTCCTTCCTGGACCCTGGACAACCCCCCAACCTCCTACCTGGACCCGGGACAGCCCCGCCGGACAGCCCCCAAGACAGCAACCCCACCCTCCTCCCTGGACCCCGGACAACCCCCCAGACAGCCCCCCAGATAGCCCCCCGGACAGCCCCCCACCCTCTTCCTTGGACCCCGGACAACCCCCCGAACAACCCTGGACAACCCCCGGACAGCCCCCTGAATAGCCCCCCAGACAGCCTCCCCCACCCTCCTCCCTGGACCCCAGACAACCCCCCGAACATCCCCCCAGACAGCCCCCGGACAACCACCCAGACAGCCCCCCCACCCTCCTCCTTGGACCTCGAACAACCCCCCGAACAACCCCCCGGACAGCCCCCCCACCCTCCTCCTTGGACCCCAGACAGCCCCCTGGACAGCCCCCCCCCCCCCACCCTCTTCCTTGGTCCCCGAACAACCCCCCGTACAGAGGATTCTCATAAAATGGACAACATTTTATGTACATACGTAAAACTGACCAAACACATTCGTATTGTGTCGATACATTAGCACAACGATCCATGGGTCATTTGTGATGTGTACGAGTCAACCCTGCCTCAATCCGAGGTGCGGTGTGGCCGCCACCACTCAAAGTGTCTGTCCTCTGTTTCAGAAGGACGTCATTTGAAGTGAAATACATTAACTGGCATACGGAAAACTGAACAAACGCTTTCAGATTGTGTCGATACTTTAGCACAACGATCCATGGGTCATATGTGATGTGTAAAAGACAACCCCGCCTCAATCCGAGGCACGGTGTGGCTGCCACCACTCAAAGTGTCTGTCTTTGGCTTAAAATGGACAACAATTTAAGTACATACAAAAAACTGACCAAATGCCTTCGGTTTCCACTAAAAATTTAAGACAACGATCCATGGGTCATATGTGATGTGTACGAGTCAACCCCGCCTCAATCTGAGGCATAGTGTGGCCGCCACAACTCAAAGTGTCTATCTTCTATTTCAAAAGGACGTCATTTGAAGTGAAATACATCAACTGGCATATGGAAAACCGACCAAACGTATTCGTATTGTGTTGATAATTTATCACAATGATACATGGGTCATATGTGATGTGTACGAGTCAACCCCGCCTCAATCCGAGGTGCGGTGTGGCCGGCACCACTCAATTTGTCTGCCTTTTGATTCATAAGTACGTCATTTTAATTGAAAAACATCAACTGGCATACGGAAAACCAACCAAACGCATTCAGATTATGTCGATACATTAGCACAACGATCCATGGGTCATATGTGACGTGTATGAGTCAACCCCGCCTCAATTCGAGGTGCGGTGTGGCCGCCACCACTCAAAGGGTTTGTCTTCTGTTTTAAAAGGACGTCATTTGAAGTGAAAAACATCAAATGGCATACGGAAAACCAACCAAACGCATTTGGATTGTGTCAATACTTTAGCACAATGATCCATGGGTCATATGGGATGTGTACGAATCATCCCCGCCTCAATCTGAGGCGCGGTGTGGCCGTCACCACTCAAAGTTTCTGTCTTTTGCTTAAAATGGACAACAATTTATGTACATACGTAAAACAGACCAAACGCATTCGGTTTCCATTGAAACTTTAGGAGAACGATCCATGGGTCATATGTGACGTGTACGAGTCAACGCTGCCTCAATCCGAGGCGCGGTGTGGCCGGCACCACACAAAGTGTCTGCCTTTTGTTTCAAAAGTACGTCATTTTAATTGAAAAACATCAACTAACATACGGAAAACCTACCAAACGCATTCGGATTGTGTCGATACATTAGAACAATGATCCATGGGTCATATGTGACGTGTACAAGTCAACCCCGCCTCAATCCGAGGCGCGGTGTGGCCGCCACCACTCAAAGTGTCTGTCATCTGTTTCAAAAGGACGTCATTTGAAGTGAAATACATCAACTGGCATACGGAAAACAGACCAAACGCATTCAGATTGTGTCGATACATTAGAAAAACGATTCATGGGTCATATGTGACGTTTATGAGTCAACCCTGCCTCAATCCGAGGCACGGTGTGGTCGCCACCACTCAAAATGTTTGTCCATTGCTTAAATGGACAACAATTTAAGTACATATAGAAAACTAACCAAACGCATTAGGTTTCTATTGATACCTTAGGAGAACAATCCATGGGTCATATGTGGTGTGTAGGAGTGAACCCCGCCTCTATCCGAGGTGCGGTGTGGCCGCCACCACTCGAAGTATTTGTCTTTTGTTTCAAAAGGACGTCATTTGAAGTGACATACATCAACTGGCATACAGAAAACCGACCAAACGCATTCGGATTGTGTCGATACTTTAGCACAATGATCCATGGGTCATATGTGACGTGTACGAGTCAACCCCGCTTCAATCTGAGGTGTGGTGTGGCCTCCACCACTCAAAGTGACTGTCTTTTGCTTAAAATGGACAACAATTTAAGTACATACGAAAAACCGACCAAACGCATTCGGTTTCCATTGAAACATTAGGAGAACGATCCATGGGTAATATGTGACATGTAAAAGTCAACCCCACCTCAATCCGAGGCGCGATGTGGCCACCACCACTCAAAGTGTCTGTCTTCTGTTTCCAAAGGACGCCATTTGAAGTTAAATACATCAACTGGAATACGGAAAACAGACCAAACACATTCGGATTGTGTCGATACTTTATCACAATGATCCATGGGTCATATGTGATGTTTACGAGTCAACCCCACCTCAATATGAGGCGCGTTGTGGCCGGCACCACTCAAAGTGTCTGCCTTTTGTTTCAAAAGTACGTCATTTTAATTGAAAAACATCAACTGGCATTCGGAAAACCGACCAAACGCATTCGGATTGTGTCGATACATTAGAACAATGATCCATGGGTCATATGTGACGTGTACGAGTCAACCCCGCCTCAATCCGAGGCGCAGTGTGGCCGCCACCACTCAAAGTGTATGTCTTCTGTTTCAAAAGGACGTCATTTGAAGTGAAAAACATCAATTGGCATACGGAAAATAGACCAAATGCATTCAGATTGTGTCGACACATTAACACAATGATCCATGGTTCATATGTGATCTGTACGAGCTAACCCCGCCTCAATCTGAGGAGCGGTGTGGCCGCCACCACTCAAAGTGTCTGTCTTTTCCTTAAAATGGACAACAATTTAAGTACATACGGAAAACCGACCGAACACATTATTTTTCCATTGAAACATTAGGAGAATGATCCATGGGTCATATATGGCGTGTACAAGTCAACGCCTCCTCAGTCCGAGGCGCGGTGTAGCCAGTGCCACTCAAAGTGTCTGCCTTTTGTTTCAAAAGTACATCATTTTAATTGAAATACATCAACTGACATACGGAAAACCTATCAAATGCATTCAGATTGTGTCGACACATTAGCACAATGATCCATGGGTCATATGTGACATGTAAAAGTCAACCCCGCCTCAATCCGAGGCGCGGTGTGGCCGCCACTACTCAAAGTGTCTGTCTTCTGTTTCAAAAGGACGTCATTTGAAGTGAAATACAGCAACTGGCATATGGAAAACTGAACAAACGCATTCGGATTGTGTCAATACATTATCACAACGATCCATGGGTTATATGTGATGTGTACCAATCAACCCCGCCTCAATCCGTGGCGCGGTGTGGCCGCCACCACTCATAGTGTTTGTCTTTTTCTTAAAATGGACAAAAATTTAAGTACATACGTAAAACTTACCAAATGCATTAGATTTCCATTGAAACTTTAGGAGAACGATCCATGGGTCATATGTGACATGTAGGAGTCAACCTCGCCTCAATCCGAGGTGCGGTGTGGCCGCCACCACTCAAAGTGTCTGTCTTCTGTTTCAAAAGGACGTCATTTGAAGTGAAATACATCAACTGGCATACGGAAAACCGACCAAACGCATTCGGATTGTGTTGGTACTTTAGCACAACGATCCATGGGTCATATGTGATGTGTATAAGTCAAACCCGCCTCAATCCGAGGCGTGGTGTGGCCGCCACAACTCAAAGTGTCTGACTTTTGCTTAAAATGGACAACAATTTAAGTACATACGGAAAACCGACCAAACGCATTCAGATTGTGTCGATACATTAGCACAACGATCCATGGGTCATATGTGATGTGTACGAGTCAACCCAGCATCAATCTGATGCGTGGTGTGGCCGTCACCACTCAAAGTGTAAGCCTTCTATTTCAAAAGGACGTCATTTGAAGTGAAAAACATTAATTCGCATACGGAAAACATACCAAATACATTCGGATTGTTTCGATACATTAGCACAATGATCCATGGTTCATATGTGATGTGTAAGATTCAACCTCGCCTCAATCTGAGGCGCGTTGTGGCCGCCACCACTCAAAGTGTCTGTCTTTTCCTTAAAATGGACAACAATTTAAGTAGATATGGAAAACCGACCAAACACATTAGGTTTCCATTGAAATATTAGGAGAATGATCCATGGGTCATATGTGACGTGTACAAGTCAACGCCACCTCAATCCGAGGCGCGGTGTAACCGATACCACTCAAAGTGTCTGCCTTTTGTTTCAAAAGTACATCATTGTAATTGAAAAACATCAAATGACATACAGAAAACCTACAAATGCATTCATATTGTGTCGACACATTAGCAAAACGATCCATGGGTCATATGTGATGTGTACAAGTCAACCCCGCCTCAATCCGAGACGCAGTGTGGCCGCCACCACTCAATGTATCTGTCTTCTGTTTCAAAAGGACTTCATTTGAAGTGAAATACAAAAACTAGCAAACGGAAAACCGACAAAACGCATTCGGATTTTGTCGATAAATTAGAACAAAGATCCATGGGTTATATGTGATGTGTACCAGTCAACCCCGCCTCAATCCGTGGCACAGTGTGGCCGCCACCACTCAAAATGTCTGTCTTTTGCTTAAAATGGACAAGAATTTAAGTATATACGGAAAACCGACTAAACGCATTCGGTTTCCATTGAAACATTTGGAGAATGATCCATGGGTCATATTTGACGTGTAGGAGTCAACCCCGACTCAATCTGAGGCGCGGTGTGGCCGCCACCACTCCAAGTGTCTGTCTTCTGTTTCAAAAGGACGTCATTTGAAGTGAAATACATCAACTGGCATACGAAAAACTGACCAAACGCATTCGGATTGTGTCGATACTTTAGCACAACAATACATAGGTCATATGTGATATGTAAAAGTCAACCACGCCTCAATCTGAGGTGCGGTGTGGCCGCCACCACTCAAAGTGTCTGACGTTTTCTTAAAATGGACAACAATTTACATACATACGGAAAACTGACCAAACGCATTCGGATTGTGTCGATACTTTATCACAACGATCCATGGGTCATATGTGACGTGTACGAGTAAACCCCACCTCAATCAGAGGTTCGGTGTGGCCGACACCACTCAAAGTGTCTACCTTTTGATTCAAACGTACGTCATTTTAATTGAAAAACATCAACTGGTATACGGAAAACCGACCAAACACATTTGGATTGTGTCGAGACATTTTCACAACGATCCATGGGTCATATGTGATGTGTATGAGTCAACCCCTCTTCAATTCGAGGCTCGGTGTGGCCGCCACCACTTAATGTGTATGTCTTCTATTTCAAAAGGACGTCATTTGAAGTGAAAAAACATCAACTAGCATACGGAAAACCGACCAAATGCATTCGGATTGTGTCGATACATTAGCACAATGATCCCTCGGTCATATGTGATGTGTATGAGTCAACCCCCGCTTCAATCCGAGGCGCAGTGTGGCCACCGCCACTCAAAGAGTCTGTCTTTTTCTTAAAATGGACAACAATTTATGTACATACAGAAAACCGACCAAACGCATTCGGTTTCCATTGACACTTTAGGAGAACGATCCATGGGTCATATGTGATGTGTACGAGTCAATACCGCCTCAATCCGAGGCGCAGTGTGGCTGGCACCACTCAAATTGTCTGCCTTTTGTTTCAAAAGTACATCATTTTAATTGAAAAAACATCAACTGACATACGAAAAACCTACCAAACGCATTCATATTGTGTCGATACTTTAGAACAACGATCCATGGGTCATATGTGACGTGTACAAGTCAACCCCACCTCAATCTGAGGCGCGGTGTGGACGGTAGCTCACCAGGTGTATGTATTATGTTTAAAATTGACATTATTTCAAGTAAAAATATATGGTATACAAAAAACCGATCAAATTATGAATTGACTTCCGGATTCAGCATATAATTGTCATCTAAATTATAATTACGTTATGAATTCAAATTTAATTATGGATGTGTATAGTTCCACCATTATATGTTAAATGTGTATTAATTTGTTCTCTATATGTAATTGTTAGTTGGTTATTACTGGTACAATAATTGTATATTGATGTGTTAGTTTATTGCAGGTACACTAATTGGATTGAAAATGAGAGGGAACCTAAAAAATGAGACCTGGTGGGAAAATTGGATATCTGCTGGGTAAATTGCAGAGCTACTGTGCAATTTTCCTAGCAGAGGCTCTGCCAACGGTTTTGAACAGTTGGCATAGAATGTGTAGGCCTTTTCCCAACGGTTCTAAACCATTGGGAAAGAGAATATATTGGGTTTTTCCCAACGGTTTTGATAACCGTTGGGAAAGAGGATATATTTGGTTTTTCCCAACGGTTTGGTAAACCATTGGGAAAAACATCATAAATTTGTGCACTATTTCTCAAAGGTTCTTGAAAACCGTTGGGATAGGGTAATATTTCAGCACCCTATCCCAACGGTTCACTGTAAACTGTTGGGAAAAACATTTCCCAACGGCTTATTTCCCTACAGGTTGCAGAACTATTGGTATAACATATACCAATGGTTCTGCAGCCTTTCCCAACGGTTCTAAACCATTGGGAAATCCTGCATTTCCAGTAGTGAATATATATACTTCCTTAATCTAATAAAATAAAGTGATTATTAAAAATAGATCCAACCAGAGGGAACCTCTCTTTGATACAACCAAATATCCCAAGTGGGTTAAATGTAGAATTTTTTTAGGGATGGTGAATAACTTGTTTCTTATTTTTAAAAAATTCCTAAAATTATTGAAATCATTTTTGTAATTTTACCACTTTTATTGGTTAATTCAAATGGATCTATTTTATATTGAACAAAGAAACAAACTCTATGCATAAAAGTAAAGCAGTAAAAAGTCACACAAAATTTTTACAAGGATCACTAGAAATACATAATAATTTTCATGAATGGTTGTCTACCATAATCTAGGGCTATAATCTATAATAAATGTCACCAATGAGAAGTGGTGCAGATGAGAGACAAATAGATTTTTTATTCTCCAAAGTCACCCCATCCACCTGATTCCTCTTTAAAGGACGTCTCTTTCCTTATTTCCAATTAACATCTCTCAAAGAGTCAAACAGTATCCACTTAGTCACGTAGTGTTATTTCTCCATTACCTGAGTCAAGCATGTTATATAGATTCTTATCATATGTATAATAGTTTTTATCATCTATTCCTTGGAATTTGATCTTGATTCAATACAAGGATCTCTCTATATCAAAAAAATATATCACATTCTTCTCCAAACTAGATATTCAAATTCCATAGTGTATTCAACCAAATGGCATGAAATATGGTTCCATGTCACATATAATCTTTACCAATCCTCAAAGAACATTTATCTAGATTTATAAAAAACAAAAATACATTCAAACTGATCTCATAATGAGGATATACTTGTTATTATTTTTTATAGGATGAAATATATCCCATTTCTTCAACTTTGAGTTTTGTTAAGATATCACCAAGAATGAAATGTATCCAATTCTATATTCTTGAATATATATATATATACATAAATACATTATTATTTTACTATATCTCTCCCCTTTAACTTCATATCCACTCATGTTCATGAGTGGATAATTTATTTCCCTCTTTGTTTCCCAATTACAGTAAATGTGATATCTTGGGGAAAGGGAATCAATATAAATTTTTTGGGTATTATATCACATTTCCAAGAATGGAAATGTTATATAAAATGGGAGAAATCATAATATATCAAAAGTATCTCCCCTTAATTATTATGATTTATGTTTTCTTTTTCAATAGATTTACTCATTTAAATAAATTCCCTAACCTAATATTATTCATTCTTATTTTACATGAATCATACAAAAATATATTTAGATAATTTCACAAGTATTATCAGCTTCTTCTTCATCAAATTATTTCACTCATGTAAATTAGACATTAGATAAACATCAAAACTACATAAAATATTAAGAAAACATATACATTAAGTCCTAGGTATATTGTGAATTATGTTTTTCAAATTAATTTAATCTTTTTGAAATTTTAAATTACATATAACACCGTGATTACCTTTCATTACATGAAACACAATTTTAATCTTGTGTTATATACAACAATGATTTTAAAATAAAATTGACATATTTTGAAAATATAATAATTTAATATGATAATAATCACCTAGCCATGAGAATAGAGTATACGAATAAGATTAACTAAATTATGAAAGTATATTTTTACTACATGTATATAAAATTATTTATTTTGTGAAAAAATAATAAAAAAGAAAACAAATCTTAGAAAATCAAATTAATCTATTTTTTAAAAAAACATCATTATGAAAAAAATACATTTTACCTCAATTAATTAAACAAACCAAATTTTTTAATTATTGTAATGATATATATATATATAATCAACAAAATTTTTTACATTTATCTTTTTTTTTTCAAGAAAATAAATAAAAATAAATCTAATTTTATGCTTAAGAAATATTAATTTTCCAAAAAGATGTTTTGTCATCTTATTGCATAATTATTTTAAAACTAATTTTGGAAACATTTTGAAATTTTATTTTAAAAAAATTTATTTCATTTTTAAAATAATAATGTCAAAATTATATTAGGGTGAATTTTTATAATTTTTTAAGAGGGAAATTTTTTGATAAAAGTGAGAAATACCTATTTTTATTCAGAATTATCATTTCATTTAAACGTTTTAAAATAGATTATTTTAAAATGATTTTAAAAGTAAATTTATTTATATAATATTTCTTTTAGTCTAATTTATGACATTAGAGTCATTTTAATTTTAATTTTTCATATAAAAACTTTTTAACTTTTGAATATTTTCAATTTGAGAAACTGCATTCTCATCACCTTTATTGGATTTATTGAAATGTAAAATTTTTGTCGTTTGTAAATGGAATTAAGATAAATGGATTATATATTTGGAATCATAAAAAAAATTATCTAATAAGGACAACTTAATTATTTAAAATAATATATACTAAAAATTTTAAAAACTGTTTTTCGCATTTAAAATAAAACATTGTTTATTAGGGGTTAAAAAATATATTTGTTTAAAAGGACAAAAAACATTTACAAAACCCATTATCTAGCCAAATATTGACCTTATATCCTCTTCAATTGATAATAATCAATTTTGGATCCTTTTTAATCTGAAATACATGGCCAAACATTTTTCTTATCAAAACATTTATGTGTTCCACTCAATCCAAAAAGACAAATCATCCACCTCTCATCTCATATTCACACATTAAACCCCATTGGTTCATCCATGAACTACCAAAATAACTTCCTTAATTACCAAATAACATACTAAAATCATTATTTTGGTTAGAAATCCATCCTAATAATCCATTTTGAGAAAACAAAATGAAGTAATCAGAAAAAGAGGTTATGTATATAATGAAACATTATATTTTATTTCTTCCTCCACCTCCTTAAATTATAATTAAATCATTCTAATATGATAAATTTAGTATAATAAATATAAATATACAATATTATATTAATTTTATAACATAAATTCATTTCCACTTCCATAAAACCAGTTATGAAATCATCAATCATGTGTGACAGACTACTACCTCAGGAATCGATGTTATTCGTTTTCCATCACCACCTTTCACGGATGGATATAATTATTGATTTAAATTTGATATATTATTTTAATGATTTTAATATTCATCTGTAATCATGATATCACATATTACTTATTAATTTGAATTCTGTTGGAATATGCTAGCATCGTTCGTGTGTTTGGTGGACTACCGCCATGTGAAGTGATGTGATTTGTTCACAGATTACATTAAAGGTAATAATGATGGTTTTAATTAACATATGTGATATAAATTAAATTAAATATTTAATTTAATGGTAATATATTATTTAAAATTATTTCTTTCAACCCATCAATAAAATGCAAATATCATTCATGTATACGTACAGTCTATTGTCCCTATGAATAGTGTATTAAAATTTATAACTATAATTTTATATATTAATATAAATACATATTTTCTAAATATATTTTTGATATTTATATCATGGTTATAATAATTTATATTATCTAACCATTATCAAATTAATATTACAGAAAATAACAAATTAAGGGATACATAAAAATGAAGTGGATATTACCTAAAACCTGATTTTAACAATGAGTTGCTAATGAACATATAATAAATAATCATAAGTAAATAGTATATGGTTTGATATACATATATATTCTTATATAATATATGTATAATATATATATATATTTATTTTACACGATGTTCAAACATGTACAAATGAATTCGAGACTTCTGGTAAAGATTTTCATCTCACTTTTATTTTCTATGAGACACATGTCATAGTCACACTGGTTTTCTTTTATACTGTGTATACAATAACCATGAATATATTTTATAATGAATCTTATAAAAATTATAGAGATCCATATATCTATATGAGGTTTACTTTTTTTGGGTTTTATGTTGCATATGTTACCAAAGTAGTAAAGTATTTCTATCTCAAATGACTATCCTTGATAAATGTGATATTTTATGCACCTATAACATTTTTTGAGGTTTATATACCACACCATTGACATTTAAAATAATGAATTTATTTATACTTGTTATATTTTATGATAAATTTAATTCTTTTAATTTTCTGTTATTATAATTAAATTTTATTTAAGTGGTTAATATTTTATGCTACAATCTCATCATTTATTGGAATTATTTTGGATTATGTTTTAGAAGATAAATCTTATGATCCATATATCAAGAAGATCATGACCTTTATTATCTTATAGTTATGTCCTTAAAATACATTTTATTCATTAATTTTTTTCTCTTTATGTACTGAAGAGTTAAAAATAATGTTTTTTAGAAAATTCATCTTTATTTCTCTCTTCAGTCGAAAACTAGTTTTCATCCAAAATAGAATTTTCTAGAAATGTTTTCATAAATTATTTTAAAATTTTTTAAATTATTTAATAAATATATTACCCATTTTTTACTTTTTAAATAAATTAAATGTATCTTACTTTTTTCCAAATAATTCCCATTAGTCATTTAATGATAATGTGAATAAAATATTTGCTTTAATGTTTACAACATCAACGAAATTTTCCCCCATCATGGCCCTTATTATATTAGATGATTCACTCATTATTATTCAATGAAATATTCAATGAAAAGTAATTTGAAAATGTTTTATGTTTTAAAAAAAGTGTCATAACATAAAGCATATATTCCTCAATAAATACATTAAATAATTTTTATGCTATCCTTTATATGTTTCATGGTTTTTTCAATAAAAAATATTCAGAAAAAAAAATTATGTATTATAATGTTTTTATTCAAATTAGAAATTAATTTTCCTAAATTATTGTTTTATAAGATTTTTGAAGCTCTTATTTTATGTTTTAAAGGTTATTTTTAATGAATATTATTTTAAAAATATTTATGTGTTAAAAATTACATTACAATTAGAAAGGATATTTTTCTAAATAAATTTTTTACGTGAATTCTAAATCTTCCTTTATAATTTTAAAATTTTATATTCATTAAAAATTACTTTCATTGTTTTTTATGATTTTTTTATAAAAAATTGATTTTAAAAGAAAACTTATTCACCTCATGAAATGTTTTATGTGTCTTTTCAAAAACATTTTCCATCAAAGTTGAAATCCTTTAATGTTAATTATTATTTAATAAGAATATGATCCATGGATACTATACTTAATCCGTTTACGGATGGATTATATTTACAGTGATAATATTTTTATGAACCATATTTATCTTCCATGATTCATACCATGATAAAATTATTGTGAATCCCTATTCTTTTTCCAAAGGCTATCGTATGAGAAAATGATTAAATGATTATGAAACCTCTCTATTTTAAGAAGGTTACGATATTATAAAATTTGTATGAAAACCATTTTATTTCTTGGTCTATGATATTATGGATGATTTATTATCTTTTCACACACATAGGTATGATTTTAATAATGTGAAAGGTTCCACCTATATCTCCATCCAATTCACTTAGTAAAAATGTACATCTCATTAGATATATAGGAATGAAACTTGAAGTGAACCTGATTTATTATAGGAATTTGACTGATATGATGATATTTGGAGTGAACCATGTCTATAAAGATGGTTTGGGGAATGAACACATTCCAATATGATAGACTTGGAAATAATAATTTAAAAAAATTGAAATGATTTTATATGAATATGTCTAATCCAAAAAATTATTTCTTATTCCAATGTTAAGAACTAGTGGCTCATTTTCATTATGATTCATGTCTAATAAACTTCAAATATTTATTTGATGACTCAAAATTTTGATCTTTGATATACATTGTATGTTTTCAAATATAATTATTATGTTCTCATACCCTTTATGCTCACTTTATGTTTATGTATTTCACTTATTTACCCTTAATGAGCGTATAAGAGAACCCTTTCTTTTATTTCACTTCCTTAGGTTATGATGACATGTTTTAAGTTGGGTATGTTTGTGAATATTACTAAATGGGATGATATTTTTTGGAGATTCAGAAGATCATTCATGAAATAATAATACTTTGTACCAAGTATCTAAATATGATAAATTATAATGGTCCTCATATGTGTGTTTGTGTAATGTAATGAATATTCATCTAAAAAGATGTAATAAGGGACATGGAGCATTTCATGGTATTGTGACAACCCACTGTTATGTATCTCCATGCTTAGAATGATCAAGGTTAAAATCAAGGAATGGAGAAAAGACAAATTCAGCACATTGGATGATGAAATTGAGGGGCTTGAATGTCACCATCATGCCATTCAGGCAGAGACTACTAGATCAGATTTCTCGGGAGACATGACTTTTGATACTGAATTGTCTCTCAAGCTGAATAAAATTCTAAATCATAGGTATATCACTAACAAAGATAATTTTAAAGTTAGATGTCTTGATGAAGGGGGTAGAAACATATAATTCTTCAATGCTCTACAAAGTGATCGTAATGTGAATAAGCATATATACTTTCTTATGGTTGGTGATACATTTCTAGAGAGTAGACAAGAGATTTTTGATCACACTGTTGCTTATTATAAGAATATTTTTGACGGACTAGCTTGGATATAATGGATTAGAGACAACATCATCCCTAATCAAATTACTGAGGAGGAAAACAGTCTACTCAAAACACTACTAATGGATCCTAAGATACAGGATGCAGTGTTTGGCCTAAAAAAAGACAGCTCGCCTGGGCCAGATGGTTTCACAAATTTATTCTTTCAATGTTACTAGGATTTCATTCAAAATAAGGTATGTATGTTTGTGAAGCACTTTTTCAAGGCGGACACTTCACTCCAGGATTTAATTCCTAGTTTATCGCACGCATTCTAAAATTGGAGCATGAAAGATTAATTTTTCAATTTATGTTAGTTCCCTTGGTGAATACCATGCACAAAATTATTACAATGCTTTTGGATAAGAGGCTTTCTTGAGTTGCTAAAAAATATGTATCCAATAACCAGTTTGGATTTATCAAAGGCAGAAATATTCAAGACTATATCCCCATTTCTCCGGAATCAATAAATCTCTTTAGGAGAGAAACTAGGAGAGGAAATATATCCATTAAAATTGACATTTGAAAATCATTTGATACGATGATATGGGGATTCATTAGACAAATCGTGTAGTGATTTTGATTCAGTTTTGTGTTTATTAAATAGATTTTTTACTTTGATGGAGTCTACTCATATATCAGTCCTAGTAAATGTGTCAACAAAGGGCTACTTCACCAAATCATGGGGTGTGAGATAGGGGAATCCCCTCTCTGCTATTATGCTCACTTTTTCTAAGGATTATTTGAGCATAATTCAAACTGAGATGGTGGGAAATGGGAAACTCACTACTATCAATGTGGATAGTGGTATATTTTCACCTTCTCACTTTTTAATTCTGATGACATTGTTTTCATCAAATAGGCAGATAGGAAAAATATTATTCACCTGAAGGAGACCATTCTTCAAAAAGAATAGGTTTCAGGGAAAGAAATCAGTTGGAGTGAGTCTTTTATCTACTTTGGAAAGAATAGTCCGTTTTCAAGAAAGACTCATCTCATCAGCAATCTAGGTCTTAGAGAAGGTCCTCTTCCATTAATATACCTTAGGGTTCCATTGTTTTAGTGTAAACCTAAGGTTTCACACTTCTCAATAGCCCATTACAAAATCACAAAACTCTTGCCTCTTGGAATGGAACATCACTTTCAATGGAAAGACGTGTGTTCCTTGTTCAGCAAATTGTTATCTCACAACTGGTGAACTCTCTCATGGTGTACATGTGGCTTGCCTCAGTTATTAAGAATGTCAACTCTTTTTTTGAAATTTTTTTTATGGAGTGGAAACTTGATGGAAAGGAAATTTATTAAAATTAAATGGAGAAAATGATGCATGCCTACCATACATGGAGGTCTGTGCATTAAAAATAATAGTTGTTTCAATAAAGTGCTACAGGACAAATTTATGTGGCATCTCATTCACAATACATCTGACTCCATGGCATTCCTTAACTGCAGAATTTTTTCATGGATCACAGCCATAAAATTGGGTTATATGGACTCTTTATTTGGTCTGGTCTATGTTCTGTATTTCATACTATGATGAGTAACTCTCGATGGGTGTTTAATGCTAACTCCTCCCTCCATTTTTGAAACTCCATGTGGACTGGCATGCCTCTGGATGAAAGGTTAACAGATACAAAACAATATTTGGATAGTAACATCACTATTAAATGGCAGCTAGGGAATTTTTATGGACTCCTGGATTATATTATTTCCATTTTTTATGGTTACTATTTTATTGAGCATGAAGACCTGCTGTTATGGGAAGGGTCCTCGTCTGGTCTTTTGGACTCAAAAAGCTTCTACCATCACTTGATGTAGGGGTCATACAACTTGATTGGAACTTGGAATCGAAGCTAGTCGTTTCAATCATGGTTCACAATTATTTGGAGACTCTTTCATAAAAAATGACCAGTGGATGATAACCATTAAAGGTTCGGTATTTCCTCTTGCTTAAAATGTTTGTTATGTCATTGACATCGTAAAGATGTAAACCATATGTTCAGGCCTAGTAACACTGCTACCTCCATATTCTCTACCTCTTTGTTTTTTGAATTCCTCATACTTGATCCATTCTTGATTTTTTAGACCTGCTATCTAGAACTCGGAACTTGAAGTAACTTAATGCTCTCCTACGCATTGCGTGTGCTGAAGTAATACATGTTATATGGAAAGGCCGCAATAGTTGCATTCACAGACAGAACTAATTTTATAAATTCCATTCTTTTGATATTGTCACTAGGGCTATAAAAGAAGAAGTATTCAAGAGTAAATAATTCTATAGAAACCCCGTTATGTATTTAAATATCCTTCGGAGATAAAAAGTTGCAACAATTTCTCCAAATCTCAGAGGCATGATAGAGGTATTCGGGTTAGTAGTATTCATTGGATGGTTGAAATGCAACATGGATGGTGCTTCTAGAAGAAATCCAGGACCTTCTGGCTTTAGGGTTATCTTTAGGGACTACCAGGGCGAGTGGTGGAATGCAGTTATGGCTAAGGTGGTTATGACATCGCACTCGAAGCTGAAATGATGGTGGCTATTAAAGCAGTGTATACTATTCACCAGTAAGGTTGGAGCAATATATGGCTTGAATGTCACTTAGTGGTGGTTGTGTAGGACAAAATAGAAGGTCTGAAATATCTCTCATGGAAACTAGAAGGTAAATGGATCAATTTCATTGAAAGGATCTCCTCTTTGAATCATATCGTCACACACAACTTCTAGAAATAGAATTACATTGCTGATGCACTGTCCAACAAAGGCTTCTTTGAAGTGAATTTCCCAAATCTCAACAGACTAACTAAAGAAATGGTTCCTCTTATCATATGGGACAAATGTAAAATTCCCACTTTCCATATTGTTTAACTTTTTTCTTTTTGTTCAATATAAGAGCCTTTGTTATCACTTTTATCAATAATTATAAAAAGATGTAATATCTATGTAATGACCTGCAAATTCCCAAATATTATTTTTTAAATAAATGGGAATTTTACGAGTCCACGAAAATTGATGGTGCGTGATTCTAAGGCCCTGAGTTCCCAAAATAAATTTCTGAACTTTTTTCGGGTACATTCAGAAATCAAGCGAGTGGGATTTCACTATATTTTCAACCTGTGCTCGGAACTGAAATCCAAGAGAACCATTGAACTCACATTACCAGTTTTCTCTTAAGGATTCTTTCACCTCAACGATAGATAGTCGATGGAGAATTTTAATTTTTGGGATTTGCATTTAAGAATAAAATAATATTAAAATTATGTGACATTTTATTTTTATTTACAACACCCATGTCGGTGTTGGGTGGTGGGATATAGTGGAACTAGACCTCCATGTGGAATTTGGGTAGTGGGGACCACCCGAACCGAACATCCCATGAGAGGTTATGGTGGTGGGTACCACCGGAGCCCTAAACCTCTTGAACTCCCCTTATTAAAGAGAAAACCCTCTCAGCCCCCCTCATAAATGTGGAGGAGCCACTTGACTTCCTCCACGTTAATTGTGCCAACACACCAACCATTAATAAGCCAACCTTGTTAATTGATTGGGCTAATATAAATTTGTTCCAACCTTCTAAATAGAGAGCACAATCTATTATCCTTGGCATCTTTGGTGGAATTGGGAGGAAGGAGATCATGAGAGAAATAATATTCTCCAACGGAGAACTTCACATCCCAGCGGAGAATGCCCTGCCAACACAGTACGCCGACCTCGACTTTGAGCTTCTTCTCTAGACTACTTCCAGTGTGGTATGTCTTTATCTATTACGAATTGACGTTCATACTTTCTTCTGGTTCCAAAGTCAAAAAACAACTGAGGTACAGGTTTATTTCTAATTGATTATCACTTCCCATGTCCAACCCTTTTAATTCATTAATTGGATGGGGAGTAGAGATTGATGAGGGTTGTGGGAAATAATGTTTTAAAATGTATTCCTTACACTTTCATGATTTGTTATTTGTGAACTGCTTTCTGTCACTCTAAACGCAGAGGGTGAAGGCCAAACAAACATGGCATGACCCCTACATAGTTCTTTATTGATGTGTTCTTGGAAATTGTGGAAGGTGATAAAGGTAATGGTGCCACCACCTACGGCCTCTGTGACCTTTCCTCCCCACGGTGCTTCACCCACCCGGCCGAACCGGCCTTGTGCCAAGCTGAGCCACCTGCGGCCAGACCGAACCGTCATGCCACCCCCTTACAAACCCCCCTTGCCACGCCACCACCAAGCTGAGCCTCCACATCGCAGTCTTGTCGAACCATCATTTCATGCCGCCACACCGCTGTCCTGCCTTACCGCTGCAGCACCCAGGGCAGAACACCCCCTCGTCATGCTGCCATTGTGTCGTGCCGATGCGCTACCGGCGTCTGCCGTGCAGAGCCACTGCTCCGCCGCCCGCGGAGTCGCAGTGCAATATTGGTCGAGCCGAGCCAGTTCCATCGTCGTACCCTCATCGTTGACCTATGAGCCGCCCGAGCATCCCTCATTGCGTCCTTGCAAGCTACCTCGAGCCGAGGTGGCCCGCGGTCGAGGTTTTCCATGGGCGAGCCCCCCTCATGGCACCCTCTATGGCCAAGCTGCCTTCGCGGCCCCTCGTAGCCGTCGGGCCGAACCCAATGGTTTGGACCACCTAGCAAGCTAGGCAGGACCCAGTGGGTTGGGCAGGGTTGAACCAACCCATGTCGGCCCAGGCCGGGTCGAGCCGGGTCGGACCAGACCCGAGACCACTACGGCCCAGTTACTTTCTTTTCGCCATAGCATTGGCACCGGACGTCCGTATAATAAACCTTCGGCGATTCATGAACTCTTGGAGAAAGATTTCTCCTTTGAGTGGTTCCCCACTATTTTTTGGATTAAGAAGGGTAATGATCAGGTAGGATTGAGCACGAATCCAACTGGGCCCCCGAGACTAAAAGGTTAATAACTCACAGACCAGGCATCTGATAGACGCGCCGTCTGTTACGTTGACACCCATATAATTTGACGGACCATTGAGACACTTATTTGTGGGACATTGTTGCAGTTATAGTATCTACCAATAACTTTTGGAGTGGATACTCCTGAAGATGATCGAGCATAGTGTGGGAGCCTAGTGGCTGTCAGCGACTTGACGACTGATGACCATTTCAACTCCAAGTGAGTCGACTGGCCTTGTTGTGAGTGCCTTTGTGGCGCGACAGACCCATGGTGGGGAGTGCCTTGATGACGTAGCAGACCCACAGAACTCGATAGGAGGAGTAACTCAGTAGGCCATGAGGGCGAGCACCTCTATGTGACGTGGTAGACCCACGGTGGGGAGTGCCTCTGTGTGATCCGACAGACCCACGATACTAGATAGGAAGAGTACCTCACCAGTCCAATGTTAGTGGTATGTGCCTCTGTGTGATGTGGTAGGCCCACTATCGTCGATAGAGGATGAGTTCTCCAGCACCCTAGGTGTTTGACATTATGATTGGGAATGTTACTTAACACTAACCCTAGAATAAATCCTAGTGTGATCTAAGTTAGTGTTTCATTGTTTTCCTCATGATTCAGATGGATTACATGATAAATTAGGCATATGTATGGGAATATTCCTAATTACTGTTATCTGTTGTTTTCAAACATTGTGGTTTATCCTTGTTGGTTTTCATTAGACCTTAAGGGTCTCAGGGTCGCTAATGAGTATCGTTATACTCAGGTCGGCATGGGTAATGCCCACACATTGTTGTGTTTGGTGCAGATGACAGACAGAACTGACTAAGGACAAGAGTACCAGGACTGGAAGATACCCAGAGGTGGATCTTGTGACAATTCAGTTCATGGAGGAGACAGACGGACGAAGGGTGCTGAGGAGGCGATCTATACCTACCTTTCAGGTAGGAACCTCAAGGGATGACCCAGTTGCTGTTTTCTGTTTTCATCAGTTGTACTTGTACTTTATGTTTATTGTACTTTACTGTTGGGCTTATATTCTGACCCCCTTTTTCTTTCAGCACACATTTATTATAAAGTTTTACCTGGTGTTTTTGTATCCATCTGTGTGCTTTCTTATGTGTGTGTTTTCAGATTACAAAGACAATGCCTCCCTATTTTTAGGGAATTATGCATTTGGTGCTATTAGCCATCCCCTAGCCTAGGGAATGTGGGATGGGGTTAGTCACGACATGGGCCTCAGGGGAAAGGTCGGGAGAAATTGGTATCAGAGGTGGTACCCAACATTAAGTGTGGTGCACTGCTTGGGTTGATATGTAGGGCCCACAGCAAGGAGGTTGTTCTCTTAAGGGGTAGTGATTATAAAACCCCCAAATGATAAAGGGTTAAATGACTAAATGATATGACTCATGTCAACAAGGTGCACCTTTCTTTTTGGGAGCCTACCTTATTAGAAATCCAGAGTTAAGCATGCTTGGCCTAGAGTAGTAATCCGGAACTGTGACCTTCTGGGATGTTTCCCAGGGTGTGGGTGAGTGAGGAAAAAGCACACTGGAAAGGACATGTGTTGTCATGTGGGAACTGTTATTAGTTAAATGAATCGTTCATGCACATGGGTGGGCCCTAGGATGGGGACCACATGTCTGTGGGGTAATTGGTGGTACCAGGAGGGTCAGTACATGATGCCATGTAATGGCAGGGTGTTTGTGCTATCACTAGGACCGAGTTTTCACAATTGGTATAATATGATTCGGTTCTACCGCAGAACTAGGACTCTGATCATTTCTGTGAAGCAATAGGGTTAAGTGTAGTGAGTGTGGTTTTTAGTTCAGGGATTCGAGTGTTGGTGCGGTGGCAAAAGTATCCATACACCAGGACCCTGAGTTCTCATTTCTGACTCAGTGTACGATAAAATAGATTGCGTGTGTGTTTTAAAAAGTTTTCTTCATGATATTTTGAGTCATCTCTCTAGGAATAACATTCATCTCCCCAGGTATAACCTTTTGATTTTGGCACACCAGTTTCTTTTTAGGATGCATCCACACAGACAGCCAACTAGAGTTCTGAGAGTTGTCTGCAATGATAGCCCACCGAGCGACGAAGCATCGGTTCAAGGCCCTTTTCCAGTAGAGGCACCAGTGGAGGAACCAACGGTACCACTCCCCCTTGGTCCACCGATGCCAGCATCCCCAGCAGCAGACTGTGCACACCACTTGAGCACGTTGCACAACTTCCAGCACCAGAGGACACCAACGTTTTGAGCAGAGATGGACCCACAGGCAGCTGAGGATTGGCTGGAGGCCATGGTAAATGTTTTCTGACTGGTAGGGACACCAGCAGACCTCATGGTGATCGTTGCCTCTATCCTTCTACAGGAAGTAGCAGGCAGATGGTGGAGCTTGATGCTCTAGGTTCATGACGAGGTGATGCTTCTATGGGAAGTCTTCGAAATCATGTTTTAGGCAGAGTTTTTCCCCGAGACTCTCCACAAAGTACACATTTAAGAGTTAATTGATCTGCATTAGGGCAGCATGAGTGTAGCTCAGTACTCAGCGAGGTTCACTTACCACACACGTTACTCCACGGATATGGTGCGGGACCCATTCCTCAGCGCTCGGACCTTCAAGAAGGGACTCAAGTAGGATATCATGGATTCAGTGATCTCACTCAGCATCCCGACACAGGCGGGGGTGTTAGAGAGAGCCCTCATGGTGGATAATTTCCTTGCTGAGTGGTCACAAACAGTGAATTATACTACTATTCCTCAAGTAGAAGTATTCTGCTAATAGCAGCAGACAGATGTCGTAGAGGTCTAAGAGGACCAAAGATACAGGTGGACAACCGCATGACTCCAGATCCGTTGTGCAGGGCACCATAAGCTGTGCAAGTCATTTCAGGTGCGGGTAGTGTTATGCATGTGGCAGGCAGGGTGACATGGCTCATGACTGCCCGACCCGCCATTCGAATGATCAGTAGTCGACCGAAGGAACACCGAGTAAGAGATAGAGGTTCGACCGAGGAGGTCCGCATAGAGAGAATAGATGTGGAAGAGTTGCTGGTCTTGCTGCTGGCAGTGGGAAAAGATTTGAGATGTTAATGCCACCACCACCAGGAGGTACACCCCAACTACGGGGAGTAGGTGGATAGGGGAGAGATCTGATCCAAGAAGCTGTGGCCTACGATCACGTCGCTCGAGAGATAATACGAGCTTCAATATGTGTCTAATCCACCTTAGTTGTAGTAGATATAGAGACAAGTGTCGTATATTCATTTATTTCCACTGCCCTTGTTCAGAGCTCGGAGATTCTTACGGAGCCGTTGGCTCAATACTTACAGCTAGAGACTCCTATGGGAGAGGATTCGATGATTACGAACAGGGGGAAGCAGTGCAAGCTTACTCTAGGAGGTGACAGTTTTGGCTGCGGTCTCCTAGATGTCGCATCGAGGCCTTACGGCATCATCTAGGGTATGGACTAGTTATCTACAGTCCATGCTCAGAAAGACTATATTAGGCGAAAAGTGTGGTGTGTGTGCATGGATGGGACCAAGTTTACCTTCATCGGCGAGATGGGAGCCTTTGCAGCACAGGATGGACTTACACGGAAGAGGTTGCAATGGATTAATCATCATTGGAATAGCCTTACCCTCAGAGTTGTTGATGTAGAGAGTCCAAGCTATCCTGTAGTGGTGGACCAGTACCTGGATGTTTTCACTGATGATGTTCTGGGTCTACCTCCTCGTAGAGAGGTGGAATTTTCCATTGACTTGTACCCTGGGACGACACCGATATCTACACTGGCATATCGGATGGCTCCCGAGGAGCTTCGTGAGCTGCGGGTACAACTAGATGACATATAGGGAAAGTGATTCATCCTGCCCAGTGTTTATCCTTAGGCAGCCCTGATTCTATTCACCGAGAATGTGGATGGAAGATTGAGGCTTTGTGTTGACTATTGGTGCATGAACTAGGTGACTGTGAAGAATTAGTACCCACTCCTAAAGATTGACAACCTCTTTGATCAGATGAATGGAGCACAGTGGTTTTCAATGATTGACCATAGATCAGGAAATCACTAACTCAGAGTACAAGACAATGATGTTCACAAGAAGTCCTTCAGGTGTCGGTACGACCATTACGAGTTCTTGGTTATTCCATTCAGCATAACTAACACTTCATCATTATTCATGGGACCCGTGAACAAGATCTTTCACCCACACCTTGATTGCCTTATAGTGGCCTTCATTGATGACATTCTAATCTAATCGACTGCTGAGGAGGAGAATGCCTATCACTTGAAGGAAGTACTGGACACACTCCGACTCCACACGCTTTATGGTAAGAACTTTATGTGATAGTTCTGGATCTGAGAGGTTCACTTTACTGGACACATCATATCGGAGGTTGGATTTGCAGTAGATCCAGTGAATATTGAGGAGGTACTTTCTTGGGAGCCACCCAGGAGTGTGACAGAGGTTCGGAGATTCATGGGTTTGGCCGGATACTACTGGAGATTTGTGCCAGATTTCCCTATAGTTGTAGAACCACTATCAGCCTTAACGTAGAAGGGGAAACCGTTCGTTTGGTCTGAGAAATGCAAGCATAGTTTTAAGGAGTTGAGGCAGAGGCTGACTAGTGCCCCCATCTCGAGGCTTCTAGAGGAAGGCGCTGGGTACGTAGTCTATTGCGGCACATCAGGGACCGGACTCAGATGTGTCATGAAGCAAGATCGAGAAGTGATCACATTTGGTTCTTGAAAAGTAAAACAGAACTAGCAGGACCATGCTACCCATGACCTGGAGTTTCCAGTAGTGGTCTTCTCCTTGAAGATGTGGTGAAACTATCTGATGGGAGAATTTTTTACCATGTACTCTGATCACCGAAGTCTCTGGTATATCATCTCCCAGAATGAACTGAACCTGAGAGTGTGACATTGGATTGAGTTCCTCTAGGACTATGACTCTGACATAGTCTATACTCAAGGGAAGGGGAACGTTGTAGCATATGCACTTAAGAGGAGGTCAGGTATACAGCTGTTAGTCGAGTCGGTGGAGAAGCTGACCGCTTTGAGGATATCCATCGTGGAACAAGATGGAGAAGCTTTACTTCTACCTCTTACAGTCACTCCCCCACTTCTTCTGCGAGTTAGGGAGGCACAACATGGGGACATTGACTGCGATACACGATTTGCTCAGATATCCACAGGATAGGAAACTGATTGATTTTCACAAGGTGTGGAGCACGTCATCCTCTTCTGAGGACGTACCATGGTAGTCGTGGCACGTCAGGAGGAAGTATTAATGGAGTTACACACATCCCCTCTAGTGGTACAACCAGGATTGGTGAAAAAGTACCAGGATCTCTGATGACACCACTGGTGGTTTGGAATGAAGAAATAAGTTGCATAGTTTTTTTCTCGATGCCTCACCTGTCAGCAAGTGAATGTAGAGCATCAGGTACTAGTGGGCTTGGTTTAGCCTTTAGAGGTCCCAGAGTATAAGTGGGATTGGATATCCATGGACTTAATGACAAGACTTCTACATACATCCAGGGGACTTGACTCGATTTGGGTGATCATCAACCGACTCACCAAGTCGGCCCAGTTCCTACCGATCTGAGAGTATGTTTCATTATAGATCGTGGGACACCTTTATCTGTAGGATATTCTGTGGCTACAAGGAGTACCTTCAATGATTATCTATGATCGTGAATCATATTTTACTTCCCAGCAATTGAAGGGGTTGCAGGAGGCTTTCAAGACACAGCTTCTTTTGATCAATGCATTCTATCCTAAGACGGATGGTCAGATTGAGCAGACCATTCAGACCCTTGAGGAAATGATGTGTGCTTGTGTCCTCGACTTCGGTCGCAGCTGGGAGGATATCTTACCATTGGTGGAGTTTTCATACAACAACATCTATCCCTCCACCATTAGGAAGGATCCTTTTGAGGTGTTATATGGGCAACCATTCAGATCACCATTGTGCTGGACTGACCTAGGAGAGTCAGTAATTGTGGTACCAAAGGCAGTTCAAGCTACCATAGAGAAGGTGCAGATCATCTAGAAGCGGATTAAGACTACAAAAAGTAGGCAGAAGTCGTATGCTGACAAGAGACAGAGACCTCGGGAGTTCGAGTATGGCGACCACGTATTTCTATGTGTCTCACCCCGACGAGGTCTATGGAGATTTGGCCGAGGTGGAATGTTATCTCCGAGTTTCATCAGACCTTTTCAGGTTCTCAGCAGAGTTGGCGAGGTGGCATACTGGTTATCTCTTCTACCTCAGTTGCACCGAGTGCATGACATCTTCCACGTATCCCAGCTGAAGAGATATGTGCACGACCCTTCTCACATCATCGACCATAGTGATCTGGACATTGATGATGGGGTGACTTTTACAGAGGTTCTAGTAGAGATTGATGATAGACCGGAGCGGGTACTTTGTGGACAGTCAATACCTCTGGTGTGTGTTCGCTGGCAGCATGAGAACCTCCAGGATAGCACATTGGAGTGGGAGGTTCAAATGTGTGGTCAGTACCGCCACTTTTTTCCTTAGTTTGAGTTGTGGCCTATAGGGATGTAATTACTGAGCTGGGGTGAATGTAAAGAACCATAAATTTACATATAATTTTTTATATATAATTGGGAATTTTACATGTCCGCAAAATTTAACGGCCTAAGCTTCCGAGGCAAAGAGTCCCCGAAATGAATTTTTGTACTTTTTTTCGGTATGTTCAATAAACGTGCGAGCGGGTTTTGCCTATCTTTTGAATCGGTGCTCTGAATTGAAATATGAGGGCACTATTGAACTTGCAGTGCTAGTTTTTGATTAAGGAGACTTTCACCTCTACGACAGATGGTCATGGGTGAAATTTATTTTTTGGGTTTTTCTTGTATCAATAATATAAAAAAATTGTGTGACATTTATTTTAATTTATAACACCCATGTTGGTGTTGGGAGGGGTAGTCCAACAGAACTAAATAACCATGTGGAAGTTGAGATGTGGGGACCACCCAAACCAAAGCTCCCATGAGATGTTATGGTGGGGGGGGGGCCACCCGACTCGAAAACTTCTAGAACTCCCCTCATTATAGAGAAAAACCTATCAACCCCTCTCATTAATTTGGTGTATCCTCTTGACTTCCTCCACATTAATTGTGCCAATGCAGATACCTTTAATATTCTAACCTAGTTAATTGATTATGATAATTTTAATTTATGCAAATGAACTAAATAGAGAGCCTAATCTTTTATCCCTGGCATTTTTGGTTGAATTGGGAGGATGGAGATATTGGGAGAAATAATGTTCTCCAATGAAGAACATCACCTCCAAATAAAGAACGCTCGGTCAGTGAAGAATGCCAGACTCGACATCGAGCTTCTTCCTCACTACTTCTTCCGACGTGGGACATCTTTATCTATGACGAATCGATGTCCATACTTTATTCACATACCAGTGTTAATGAACAACCGAGGTAAGGGTTTATTTATAATTAATTATCACTTCCCATGTTCTCCCCTTCTAATTTTTTAGTGGGAATGGGAACAGATATTGATGAAGGTTGTTGGAAATGATGTTTTAAAATGACTTCCTTACACGTTCATTCTTCGTTCTTTGTGAACCTCTATCTATCACTCTAAATGCGAAGGGTGTGGGCCAAACAAACATGGTCTGAACCCTCTTCCATTTTTCATTGATGTGTTCTTAAAAATGGAGGAAGGCGATGAAGTCAATGACACTACCACCCATGGCCTCCATGAACTGCGCCTCCCCACAATAATTTTCCCTCCCGACCGAACCTTCCCTACCCTCGGCCGGGCCGACCGCATCCGGACTGAGAAATTGCTCCACCCTGGGATGAACCCCCAGTAATGCGCTAATTCCGAGATGAGCCGCCGTGCTGCCCCCATGTCGATCCATCATGCCAAGACGTCGCTACACCGCCGCACTGCCTCGGGCAGAACCCCCCCCCCCCCTTCGTCGTGTCGCCACCGCGACAAGCCACCTTGCCGGCACCGTTTTCCGTGTCGAGCCACACCGTCGTCTGTGCCGCTCCAAGCCTCTGTCGTTGCCATGCCCTCATCGTGACCCTCTGAGCTGCCCAATCCACCATCTTCGTGGCCTTTCGAGCCACCCTGAGGCGAGCCCTCCTGAGCCGAGCAGGCCCACGCCCGAGCTGTTCACGCGGTCAACTAACCATTGGGCCACCCTCCGGGGCCAAGCTGCCTCCATGACATCTCGTGTCCATCGGGAGAGCTTGGCTGGGTCGACCCAAACTAGGTTGGCCCAAGCCGGGTCGAGCTGAGTCGGTCTGACCTGGTCGGACCAGACCTGGGCCCACTACGAAACAATTACTTTCTTTTGGCCATAACATTGGCACCAGACGTCCGTCTAATGATCCATCAACGGCACCAGATATCTTGGAGCGAGACGGTCCCATTGAGTGATACCACATTGTGCTTTGGATTAAGATTGATAACAGTCAGGTTGGATCAAGCACAAATCAAACTGGTCCCCCAAGACTAAAAGGATAATAACACACAGACCGGGTGTCTGATTGACGTGTCGTCTGTAAAATTGAGACCCTTATGACATTACAAGACTCTGAGATGCTTCTTCATGGGAATTCATGGTAGTGATATTATCGATCAGTAACATGTTGAGTGGATCTTCTCAAAGGCGAGCGAGTGTAGCGGGGGAACCTAGTGGCTGACTGAGACTTGATGGTTGCTGACCATTTCTGCTCAATGTGACTCAAATGGCCTAGTGGGGAGCGCCTTTTTGACATGGAAGACCCTTGGTGGGGAGAGCCTTTGTGATGTAACAGACCAACAGTACTCGACAAGAGGAGTACCATAGTAGGCAATGAGGGGTAGTGCCTCCGTGTGACCTGGCAGACCCATGGTGGGAGAGCCTATGTGTGACACGACAAACCCACAATACATGATTGGAGGAGTACCTCAGCAGTCCAAGGATAGCGGGAAGCACCTCTGTGTGATGTAGAAAACCCACTGTACTTGATAGAGGAGGAGTTCTCCAGCAGCCGAGGTGTTCGATGTTGTGACATGGAATGTTACTTAACACTACCCCTAGAATAAATTCTGGTTTGAGCTGAGTCAGTGTTTCTATGTTTTCTTCATGATTGTGAAGGATTACTTGATAACTAAGGTATATGTAAGGGTGTATACCTAAGTAGTTTTATATGATGTTTTCATAATTTATGGTTTATCCATGGTGGTTTTTGTGAGACCTTGATGGTCTCAAGGTCCCTAATGAGCATCGTTATACTTTCCTCTACATGGGCTATGCCCGAACTTCATTGTGTTTGGGGCAGATGATGGACAACGCTGACTGAGGATGAGAGTACCAAGATTGAACGGTACCTAGACGTGGACCTTACAACGAGTCATACACAGAGGAGACATATAGACAATGAGTTATGAGGAGGCGATATGTACCTACCCTTAAGGTAGGATATTCAGAGGATGACCCAGTTGTGGTTTTCCTTTTTCTTCAGTTGTACTTAATCTTTCATTTTCTTGTACTTTACTCTGACTCTTGTATTCCAGCCCCCTTTTACATTCAGAACTCTTTTGTTATACAGTTTTACTTGGTGTTTTGTATCTAGATTTGTGCATGCTCATGTGTGTGTTTTCAGATTATAAAAGCTATTCCTTCTCAGTTTTAGGGAATTACGCCTTTTGTGTGAGTCGCCAGCCCCTCGCCTATAGAAGGCGGGCTTGCGGTAGTCACGACATGGGCCCTGGGGGATGGGTTGTGAAAATCCATATATGAAAATAATGGGTCACTATATATGTGTTATGGAACTCATATATTTTTGGCATAAAATCATCACAAAAAAATTTATATGGATTAGAAATGAATCCATACAATCCTTTAGCAGCTCATCTCTTATTCAATTTCACTCAAAAAACCTAATATCATAATGATAAATTCTTCTATGAAGTGTTAGGATATGATGATTTTTCATCTATGTTTTTACTTAAAACCCAAAACACTTATTTAATATCACAGTAATTAAATATATTGATTCACCTCATTCAATATTTCTCGAAATGGTCACAAATCAAGGCATCATAAATGTTCGAAAGCTTTTGATTTTAAATTCATAAAAAGGCATCATCATATGTTTGTTCTCTATGAATATTATTTTTTATGAAAAATATATTTTTCATTTAAATTTATATTCCATTTATATAGATGATGATTACATTATCTCAATCCTCAAGCATATACCATGCAGCATTCAAGTTGTTTTTAATTTTAATTATTTGATAGAAAACATCTCATGTCTTCAAAAACACATTTTTTGTTCAGTATAAACAAATCGATAAATCTAAAATTTACATCCTCTATGTGAGGTAAATTTTTCAATATGAATTTTTAGATGGAACACAAGTATTTTTGTATATAAATAATTCCCTTCCATTGGGCTTTGCATATCAAAATTTGGAAACATGGTGCCATTGTTTCATTTTACCAATTCAAGTCTTCATTCTCATACATGGATCTAAATTTGGTTACACTATAGAATTTAGCTACATGATATTCATATAAACCACAATAATCTATTATATGTTTAATATGGATACATCACTTCACATATCTATGTGAAGCTCCATTCATATATGTGGATCTAAATGTTGCAAACATGGAAAATTTGGGCTACAAAAATTTGTGTGTATGGGAGAATCATCTACATCCCTAAAATCACATAAGTGGATCTATGGTTACAAAAATATCATCATATGAATTGATTTTTGATACATTAATTTTTTTACTATGGAATTAACCCATGCTAGATTTCATGTATGTACAATCTAGACTTGGCCATTATTATTGATTTCTCTCCATATAGAACCAATGCCTCTCCAATTTATCACTATATGATATCAATTGAGTTGAAAGATAATTTTTGATAATTTTTACCCATAATTTGAGAAGACACAACAAACATCCATTAATAATTACTTACTTTTTTACTTCCCATGTTTTAGGAATGTCTTTTGGGAAATTCATTTTTTATACGTAGATATATGTATTTATTGAATAGATATTTTGTAATAGAACACACATGTATCTGGCAGTTGATTAAAATATTAATTATAAAAAGATTTATAAAATTCCAAAATTATAAATATAATGAAATCCCTAAGAAGATGTTGTAAGTAGACTATCAAAAAATATTCATCAAACAGAGGAAAATATGCTTTCCAGATGAAAATTTATTAAATACAATGGTTGATGAAATATAATTTCACTGGACTTAAAATAATTATTCTATATGATGGAATATGAATACACTAAAATGTTGTAGAAACTTCTATGTGTTGAGAAAAAATGCAGACCATAATTCTTTCATGTAAAGAAGGTGTTTTTTCAAGGTCATTTTAACCACCTATGTGATTTTTGTACACAATTTATTGGTAATTTTCATATAAATAGAATAATCATTCAATAGAGAGGAAGATTTTTCATCGCGGATGATCTAAGAGTTTCTATGAATATTTTTTAATTATTATGAAATATTTGTAAGAGCTTCTATCTCATTTTATAAATACTTTTATTTCTTGTTATTATACAATTATATTTATTATGTTCAAGTGATTAAGGAAAAATATATGTTATTAAATTATTATCACTAATTTCATAAATTATCAAAACAATTGAATGTCTGACACCATTAATTTATAGGAAAATATATATCTAATTAATATACATCTGGAGGTTAATAAAATTAGTTGTTTTCTATTTTGGAAATTTAGAAAATCGAAATCCTTGTAAACCACCCATACTTATTGGTGATGAATTTGAGTATTGGAAAGATTATGTGAGGACATTATTTATAAATAAAAAAATATAAAAAATTCACTTTGAAATGAAATTATATAATTCAAGAACAAGAAGTTTCATCTTTTTTTAAATGAAAATCACGAATATAAATTGAATTTTCATGTTAGAAATACTTTATTTTGATCTTTACCTATGAACATCTATAGTTATCTTTCTTCTCATAAGGTAGCTAGCAGTATTTGGAAAAATCTTGAGGTTACAAACTTTGTAACATAAAAATATATTGAAACCAAAAGAGATATTTTGAGAGCTCATTATCTGGACATTGATTTTATACTAACAGAACCTATTTCAAAAATGAATTGGAGATTTGTGAAATTTTAAATAGTTTATAATCTTTGGAAGGTAATCATATGAAAAATTAAATTGTTGTAGAAAATATCATTGGTATTATCCCAAGTGAATGTTAATATAAAACAACATACCTATATGATACTAAGTACTTAACTATGTTTTTTTGGATGATATTATTGGAACTCTCATGCAATATGACTGTAGATTGAAAATAGATTCTATAAGATTAAAAAAGAAAATAGAGTCTCTTTTTCTTCAAAGAAAATTTTTTGTATGAAATTTAAATCATCCAATATTGTTTTGAAATATTAAAATAATAAGAAAGATAAATTAAATATAAAATTTAGTTCCTCTAAAAGAAGTAAAAATGAACTAGATAATGTTTCATGGATAACGAACATCATATTTATAAGGAAGGATTTTTTTGATACAAATATAAGAAAAAACATTAATAATGAATTTACAGAAATATTCTTCTATGATATTATTCTATGAGTGTAACAAACAAATCCATATCAGTCTATACTATCCAAGACATCTAACAAATAAAAAAATTATTATTTTTTTATAAGTTCTATTAGAATAATTGGACGAAATGTATGAAAGTTGCAGACACCTAGAGTTCAATTGCAGCTAATTGTTATTCAGAGAATTATTATGATTATGGTTATAATAATTAGAATGTTATTGGATTTTAGGCTAGGATTATGATGAAAATTGAATGATTCATTGAAATAGTATCTACTAAAAACCTTTCAAAATTAACATTAAATGAAAATTATCTTAATTTTGAGGATAATTTTAATTATGATTCATATAAATAAGAAAAACAAAATTCATTTGATGAAGAATATATTTACCACTTTTTAAGAAGGTAAAAAAATTTAAGAGTTTATAGAAAAAAACCTCAATATTTGGAAAAAGTGTAAATATGATAAGGTAAATCGTTCCAAGAAAATTTTAATATTACAAAACCTCCCAATGAAGAAACTGACCTTAAAAAATAATAGGATATAAATTATTTTTCAAATTTTACTAATGAGGATAATGATTTAGTTGTTACATTACATTATGAAATTCTAAGTCTCAAAAGGATACTATCAAAATTTACATTCTATAATGTAGAATTTTGAAAAAATTTAAAAAAAAATTAGACCTCATGTAATTATTTCTTGGCTTTGTTTTACAAACCCAAAACCACATTCCCAAATTAATTATTCTATACTAATAAATTAACCTTTCATACTAAGTTTCTATGTAATGGAAATTAAAAATAAATCATTATATAGATAAAATTTTATTGTATTTTATAGTGATCTTTATTTTTTCAAAAGAATTAATAGTTTTAAAGCATAAATATTGGATAAATTTGTATTCCTAATGTATTATTAGCTAAAAATGACATAAAATAGTAAATATTTGTTCTAAATAATAACTTATTCTATTTTTAGGAAACTAAGAAGGAACTGACAAAGAAACATAGGAAATAGAAAGTGGTTATACAAATCATATGATTGTAATTACGAAAATTTTCTAGAAGATGAAAAATTTGTAAGGGGGGAAAGTCGATTTCAGTAATAATGATCAAGTGGAAGAATATGGTAATGTTAATATTGTAATTATTAGATATCTATGATGTTTAAATGTATTTTAGGTTGTGGGTATTAAGAAAAATCTTGTAATCATAATTCAATTATGTGATGAGGGTTACTTTGTGAAATTAAGTAGTTATACATGTACTATTCAAGATTTTAAATTTAAATTAATTCTTTATGTCAACATGATTGTGAACTTTTACGAAGATAACTTAAAAGAATGAAATACCCAACATCTACCTTACCATTGTGAAATTAAAGATCAATCTTGGATGTGTAAAATATGGTTAAGAAAATGTTATGTTAAAACATTTCCTAAAATATCAACTTAAAGACTTGTAAGAGATATACTAGAGTAAAAAATTTATTCTTCAGAATTTTGTGATCTTTGACAATAAGGAAAGAAATATTAGCCAATGTTTAAATAAAATATTGATGATTAAATTTCTGGTTCTTCTCTATTAGTAAAAATGGATTTCTTTATTCCAACAAAAAATTGAATTTTTGATGTAAAAAACTATATTAATGATTTAGTTGATGAATACACTAGATAAACATGGTTTGTTTTCATGAAAACAATCAAAATTGATTTATTGTTTTGAAAGACTTATAAACCGTGTAAAAATGATAAAATCCTACCTTTAGTACCTATCAAATAGAGAATGGTGTAGGGTTCTTAAATTCTGAATTTTAAAATTTTCAACAAAAAATGCATAATGCATAACTTCTAAACTCCTATAAATCCCCTGAAAAATTGTGTAGTTGAGAGAATAAATATATTTCTTCAATAAATTACTAGAACATGATTTAGTGAATACTCAGTTGATGACAATTTTTTGGTGGAAGAATTAATACTGATTTTTATACTATAAATTGAGTTGTGCATAGGCCTTTAATTAATAAAACTTTTTATGAATTGATGATTTGGATAAAACATAAACTTTCTTAATTCGCAGATTTTTTATACAAAGTAATCATTTATAATAGTACAAAACATGCATAAATTTTATCAAATATTTCATGAAGAGGTTTTTATTTGATATTCTACAAATAGTAATGATTATAAATTTTATAATAAAAATACATGTACTTTTTAAGAAACTATTCGTATAAAATATAATGAAACAGTTCCTTTTCTTCCCAACAACATGCAGCCACATAATTGAATTTTTTTTAAAAATTATTTTCAAACCATGTTTGAAAACTCTTCTTATGATATAATAACTAAATATATATTTATGAATTATTTGATAAAAAATAAATTGAATTGGTTGTTGAAAAATAGGATATTAAATATCAATGAAATTAAACAATCTCAAAGAATCATTCTAGTGATAAAACCAATTGGTGATATAGATAAATTAGTTAAAACTATAATTTCATTAAAAATGACTGTAAAATATTTTTATTTTTATCAAAATTCATAACCAAAAATTTTGATAAGGATTTACGTGATTCATATTTAATAAAATAAATGTAGGAAGAACTAATTGAGTTTCAGAATAATCTTTTACTAATTTTGTTGAACATCCTATTAATATTTATATAAATAGGGTAAAATTAGTTTCTTTAATGAAATGTGGTAAAAATGTAATTATAGTTATAAATGGAGATAAATTTTTATTTAATGGGTTATAATCAAGAATAATGTGTGGACTTTGAAAAAATGATGCTCGAGTAACTATACATGAATGTATTCCTATACACCTAGATTTATCAACTCTTTAAAATTTCAAAAAATGTCATATGGATGTGAAGTTTTATTTTCTTAATAGACATGTAAAGGAGGAATTTAATATTTAAAAAACACCAAATTTTGAAAACATAAACATTTTGGATCATGTTTTTAGACATATTAAGGAACATTATAGATCTAAATAATCCACTAGATCTGGGTATCATAGATTAACTAGATTTTTGTTACAAAATATTATTAAGGGATCTATGGATACAACACATTTTTTAGTATTATTTTTAAACTTATCATCATAGATTTATTTTATTTTAAATAATATATATTTTTTCTAATAAAAATATATTAATTATTCATTTTCAAATATTATGAAGGTTGAGTTTGAAATGAGCATGATGGTTGAATTATATTTTTTTCCTTGGTTTTAAAATTTCTCAAAAACTAAATGGGACTTTTATATCTCAATAAATCTATATAAAATATCTTCTTAAAATGTTTTGATATGAAATTAACAAATGTATTAGTACATATATTGGAACCTTAAAAAGTATTGATATCGATGAATCTAAAAAACTAGTTCATCAAAAAAATTTCATAGTAAGGATAGGTAGTATACTTTATCTTATATCTAGTCAAATAGATTTATTTTTTTTGTATGCTTATATATAAGATATTAATAACACCCAATATTTTCGCATCATAAATATATAAAATTAATTATTTTTATCTTAAGATAACTATGGACATTTGTCTATTTTATAATTCTATAAATGATATTAATTTATAAAAATTGTGATGCTTATTATTCTAGTTGAAAAGTGGTTAGAAAACATACAGGTGGAAGTTTGTATTTATTGGTTGATGGTATAGATTCTTGGTCTTTTAAGATTGAAAATTTTGTATCACCTTACACTACTCAAGAATAAAATGTGGTATCAAAATGTTTATGTGATCAACTATTATGTATGCAACACACACTCAATGATTTGGTATGAGTATTAAATAAATTCATATTTTTTATGAAAAATGTTCATCAACATTAAGTAAAAAAATCGAGAACATCTATCAATATCTATTAAGAAAGATATAAGACAAAATTTTTGGATCACATATAAAACTATGATATTATTTTATAATTCATTAGAACACAAGAAGAACATTATAAAATTTTTAAAAACCCTAAACTTTTGATAAATTTTAATATATTAAATAGAAATAAAAAATTTGATTAACATAAAATCATTCTTCATATCTGCTTAAGGTTTATCAATCTTCTAATAGTAAAAGACATCCCGAAATGGGGTTGAGGAAAATATTTTTACACAGAAGTTACCTGATAAGTTGGACTATTTCTTGAATTCTAGGGAAGATACATAATTGCATCCATCTAATGAGAAAGTATGAAAAGTGTTATATCATTATCCTAATGTGATATTAGTGTCTATATATAAAAAACTATCTTATCACAAGTATATAAGAAAATTATCCTATCAAAAATCTAGATATTTATGTTTCGTATTTTTTTGTAACATGATAAAGTTAAATCAAAAAAAATATCATCATTGATAATAACAAGTGAGGAAACCTTAAATGGATGATTTTTTTTGTTTCCATACATTATAAATATATTCATGGTAAAATTATATAAAACATCATGAAAATTAAATATTGAAAATTTAAATTAGAATTGTTAAGAAAAAATATTATTTAAAAAAGGATTCCAACCTTTACAAAATTAAAAATAAAAAACATGTCATATGAGTTATTTTTCTCTTATGACTAAAAAATAGTAAATGAACCATTGTAAACCATGGTTTGGATAATATAATTAAGAGAACTTGTCTATAAAATAACATAATTAAAAAAATCTTTGATAAGAGGTGAAAAAAATTATATTGAATAAAAATATGTACAAGATCATGAAGCTAATAAGTTCTTAAATAGTATTAAGAATATACATACAAATGTGTCAATTACAACACAAGGAGAACATCTCTAAATTTCTCTAATATACATTATAATAAATTTACTATCTCATTTATTTCCACTAGAAGGACAAAACTCTAAATTTTAAAATTTCCCTCTGTTTTATAAGAAGGTAAAATGGAAATCAAATTTTTGTTTAAAAGTATCAGTATAAAGATGTTGGTGATGTTTTAAAAGTTCCTAATAAGTATGTAAAAGATATTAAAAGAAGAGAAAAATAAATTGTAAATGAGGTTGAAAAATGTATATATAAGTTGAATAATAATGTTATTAAATGTACTTTTATTCAATTTTAGCTCATCCTAACAAATATAACAACTTTGAGGTTTTAGATTGATATAAATCTTTTGAGGAAGAAGAAAATTGAAATTCGTAAACTAAGGATTAAGAACAATCTAAATATAATAAATAAGATCTTGTAGTATAATTTCCTTATAAAATAACTAAAGAAAAGATGTTTGAATTTGGTTCTTCTGGACCACCTTATCCATCTATTCCCGAAATTTAGTCTGATTCAACTTACACTACTCCTTAGACATGTTCACAAGGAATTAAAATGACATTTAATTACTTTAATAGTGTTTTGAAGAAAAATTATGAAACTATTTATTTCTTCACTAATATTTATGATTGATGACAATATATACAAGGAATAATTGATATATTTGGAATTTCCAATCATTTAAAACAAATTCAAAAAATCATCATTCAACATTAATATAATTCTAATTATATCAAAGGAAAATAAAACGAATAATGGAGAAGTTTGAAACATATTTTTTATAAGGTCAAACCTACTAAAGGTTATATATATTGACCCAAACATAACATACATATACATTACTTCAATTTTTTTTGAATGTTACATACATTTCGAAAAACATGGCCAAATTCTATATTAGCTTGGTGCATTTGGAAAATTTGAAGAAAACATCTAGTTTATTGAATGATCCTAAATGTTTTGCACAATGATATTCACCATTATTATTAATAAATAAATATTTCTTAATGACCTGGGGAAAATAATCATATGAAATGGGAGATCAGATATTTTATGTAAGGATAAACAAGGTATTTAATGATAATAACATTATCGTAATACATAAGTATATATACAAGACATTTTAAAATAATATAATGTCTATCAAGGATCAGGATATCGAGTCATAGAATAAATCATATAAGATTACAAAGAATCAAATAACATGTTCCCTGAAAGAATAACATAATACATGAAATTGTGGAATATATATAGTAATATAAAAGGATTTTTATACTAGTCAAGTCTTATTTATAATATCATCATAGAGGACAAATTCCTTTACTGAACTAACTTCACTCCAAGTTGTAACCATGTATTACTGAACTAGGTTTACTCTAGTTCATGTCCAATATTATTGAAATGAGTATACTCTTGTTCCATTCCTATATTAATAAACCTATTTTACTCATATTATAGCCATGTATTACCAAAACAGGTTCTCTGTCCATTTTTGACCTGTCTATTTTTTGAGAAATAATTCTTTGACCAATGTAGTCGTGTGAGATATAGGTACCACTCATAACCTAATGAAAACCATACATATATTTTCCACAGGAATATAAATCATTAATAAACAAAAACTAACCATATAAATAATAAGGGTTTTAAACATAAATATTAACCATGATAAAGGAGAAGAAACATTAAATAATGTCATCATAAATAGAAAATGATTTTCAATGATCATTTGAAATAATTCTTGAGGAAAATATCCTTTTCGCTTGGAAAAATAATATTTAAATATAAAAAAATTTAGAAAACATTTTTATTTAAAATATACTTGAAAATCTATAATGGAATATTCAAAAATTATTTTATACATCTTTTAAATCATTTTCAATTAAAATTTCTTAAAATATAATTTAAAACTCTTTTCAAACATTTATTATAAACCATTGATTTGATGGAACACAGATTTCTAGAAAAAAAAGATAGAATAAAAATAGATGAAACCTATAATATCAGGGAAATAATTATATTCATGATAAAACATGTCAAAAGTTACTTATACACAGATTTTAATAGAATTGGTGCGTAACATAACTTGTGTCTCTTAGAAGGAAAATTGATGCAAAATTCCCTTACTGATTTGGTAACCCTTGAACCGTAAACCCCATAAAAGATATATCATAAAATGGATATTTTAATGACCATAAATTTAAGTTTAGGGTTATTATATTACATTAATTTTCATTATATAAACTTCATGGAATAAACTAGTGGGAACTATGGAATAAGTCTCTCAGAAATAAAAATGAGACTTGAAATCTCCTTACCGTAGGTACGATTTCTTTCGTACGTGTCTGAACCTCACTTATAATGGTTTAAATAATGTTATTAATTTATAAAAAATAATTATTAGTATTTATTATATCATATATGATCCTTTTATATCATCTTATAACCCATTTGTTAATAATATTTCTTTATTACCCTTCTTTTAGGTGTAAACAACTTTATTTTCATATGCATGTTTTGTTGTATAAGTCCTGGCTATTGTGTTTAGGATATAGTTCTATCATATACAGAATTATATTAAGGTAATAGATATAATATTTATTCATTATATACATTTATATAATTATTCTGGTATTTTTTTCATGGAAACTGAATCGCATCACGTTGTGGACAGAGTAGATCGTACGTATGCGAGAGCAACGATATCATTACCTTAATAATGCAATGGTATGGAATTGGATGGTATATTAATTTTTGGTAATGTAAAAATATATTTTTATTATAATATTTATCTATTATTTTTATTAATAAACCTTTAAAAATAATGTGGTGAGGAAAATTATATTACACCACGATGTGGATATGTTAAGTCGTAAGTACGCATACAGAATGATTTTCTTTCGTAGGATAAATAAAATGTGGAATATGGTTCTTCCATAATTATAATAATTTTTATGAATATATTCTGTACTATATTTATTAATTTATTATAAAAACAACATAGTAATAGTATGTATAAGAAGAAAAAATCATGAAATAGACGGTAAGGACGATTACCTCTTCTTCGGTGGAATTCCATTAAATCTCCTATTAGGGACACTATGGTTCTTCTTTTGAGAATACCAAAACAACTTTAATGTGTCTAGGGATATTTAGATGATAACTATTCATGATATGGTCAACCATGAAGTGTCCAGGTGATGTGAAGAAGTAAAGGATAAATTTCCCTTTTATATTTTAGGTGATGGACACTTTTGGAATTTCAAAACATATTATTTTATAGTATATTAATATAAATAAAAATACATCAAAAGGAACCAAAATTAGAATATAATATGATGTAATATTTTAATCTAATCAATTAATAGATTGTATAAAAGTTTTTTTATTATTTTAAACCTTATCATTTTGACTAACCCTTAGTTAACTTATTTAATTTAACTACGGTAATAAATTTTCAAAAATTAGAAAGTAGTAATTTTTAATTATGTAATGTAAATTGGACCATAAATGAAAAATTAATGATATTATATAACACACTATAATTACATGGTATTTTTTAAAATGTTTTTTTATTTTTAAATAATTTAGTAAGAGATTATTTTGATAAAATATCATTAGCGTCAACATTGAAACTATTCATTAATGGGGATTGTAAGAAAATAAAGAGAACCATTTAGATTCATGAAAAATAATAAATATATCCCTATGATTTCATTGTCATATATATAATTCTTCTATGAAATTAATTATATCATGTTATATTCATTTTAATATTTTTAATAACATTTATTTGATATTTACATTAATAACACAATCATCACATCAACATTGTGTAATTATTTTATTTACTTATTTATTCACTAAAAATTAAAATTAAAATACAATGATAAAGATAAATATAATATATTTAAGAATAAAACTTATATAAAAATATATATTTTGGGTAAAACTATGTTAAAACTCCAATAGTATTAAAACAGGAATGTGACATTGTAAATATTTAATTAATAAAATATTTTAATTATCAAAATCACATATATGTAGAGAAAAAGTAATAAATATTTATATAATTATAATATGTTTATTAATTAATAATCAATATTTATATTTGTTCATAAAATACATTTTTTCCATTTGACACATAAAGGTTATTTAAGACATTAAAAGTGTTGTATTGGGACATTCATTGATTTAAATATTATATAAGTAATTTTTCTTGAAAATTGTCGATTAAACAATGTAATTATGATCCTTAGGTTTCAAGTGATAAAATATATTCATCCAATGAAATTTTTCAATGTGTTAGGGTTATATTATAGTCCTTATCTTTTTATTTTTTTCCTAGATTACCCAATTTACCATTTACAATGGTAACAAAATATACAAAGGTTACTGTTCATATTGGAAAAAAATAAAAGGGAAATATTCAATAAATTTACGCCTTATGATTCCATATTTGGAATCCATTTTTAAAATATCAACTCATGAAATTTTCATGATTTAATTTAAAATAAAACAAGTAAAACCCTAAGAAGTATATTGTTTCTAAAAAACACCCTTTTAGAACATAAAATGTATTTATAATAAATTCATATGTAAAATCCTTTGAAAACACCATAATTGGATTATTTTTAACATAAATGGACTAATTTAAAATTAAAACTAACCCAAAACATAATTTTACATTGTAATTACTTAAAAATAATATATAGTTTTCCATAAAAATCAGTATTCTCACCATTCATCAAAAGATGAAAATTTTCGGAACAAATAAAACACAAACATCCACCCTAAGATAAAATTGAAATGATTATTCAAAAAAAGAAGTTTTTTTTTCACATAGTTTTTATAAAAGATTCAAATTTTATTTTTAAAACAAGCCTATCATTAAAACGTTTCAAGACTACCTTTTAGAAAAATACAGCTTTTATGCATAAAAGGGGTTTGTTCTTATTTTATATATATAAAACAAATCTGATGAATTTAAATATAATTAATTGAATATATAAAATTAAAATTTCATTATTTTCATTCACTAATAGTGATTAATTTAATTTACTATGTTAAAATTCCCTTTTGTTAATAATAATAGTTTTTCATTAGAATAAATCATTTTATCTTCAATTGGTTTTTATACACATTTATAACTAATTGGTCACCAAAAAATCATATTTCAATAATTAATTTATTCTTATTTTAACTATTTATTCTAGAGTCTAGTTTTTTATTGTCTTGTTTAAATAATATCAATAATAAAATGTTGTCTTATATAGACACAATATTTCGGGTAATGCAAGCTAAGATGGTGGTGTTTGTAATGAAAGTCATCAAGGACATTAAATTATTTTTAAAAATATATTTCATAAAAAGATTAGGTTGATACATTCTACCGCATTAAAATGAAATTATCCCTCAAAATTTGACAATAAAATACAAAAAATGAGGATAACTAAATCGCATCATACCCTTAAGTTCCCACATAGCTTCATTAATCATGAGGTTTCTCAACAAAACATTAACTTGGATAGTGGTATTATTTCATTGAACATTATATCGATGATCTATAATCTCTATAGGTTTATCTTCATGAGAAAGATCATTCTCCATGAGTATTAACTCTGAGTTTAGTATATGTGAAGGATCTGGTGTGTACTTCCTCATAAGAGAAACATGGAACACATTATGAACTTGAGAGAGATTTTTTGGAAGTTCAAATGGATAGGCTACCATTATAATATGATCTTGTATTTAAAAAGTAAATTATTTCCTTGAAATTTTAAATTACACATAGAAAATAAAAGTTGGATGTTTTAGAATTTAATTTTGGGAAACCCAAAAAGTATAAATGGTCAATAAAACAACTTTTTCAAAGAGGGAAGTTAAAAGGTGAATATAACAATATAATAAGGATTTATATTAGGATAACATTTTCAGAAGGTGAAAACATAAACCTAAAAGGGAATTCAACATTTCAAGTTCAGATGGAGAGTGATGGAGAACATTTCCATTATAATGTTAGACATCATTAAATGATAAATATGTGATGATCTAATGTAAATTTTGATTCATCATAACTGGGGGAAGTAGGATAACATTTGTGTTTCATGGTAGTTTTTATAGAGTTTATGATTATTCACAAGAAGATATATTACATAAATTAATTCTATATTTTAAGTATAATCATATCCACCAGTTCTGCCTGTATCAATTTCTTCTTCATCTCTTAACACAATAAATGAGGTTAAATTGTAATGCTTTAAGAACTAGTGGAACATAAGATCTATAATTATTTGATAAGTTATTCTTTTGGACTCTAGAAGAGATAATTAAAATGTTAGCACTTGTTATCAAATATGTATAAATCATCATTTGGTTAAGTAAAACAATAATCTCAAAAACTTTATAAAAAGTAAAAAGTAAAAAATTTCATAAATGGTTACCCTTCCACACAATGTAATAGATCAAAAATAAAAAAAAATTGGAAATATGGTTACAAAGATTCCAAAATTAAACTTATCATTAATACCTAAAAAAATTGATGTATATCTTATCTGTTATACACCAAATAATTTAAGACCATTGTCATTAATTCTCTTGATACATGGAAATAACCTGAATTACCATAAAACATTAGTGAAAATACTCATATTTAGAAACATTAAATCATTCCCAATTCCATAAATCTAAAAAATCTATAAAATTATTCCATGATATCATAAACCACATTGTAATAAGTCAAAATTTCATCAATACTAACCCATTAATTTTAACATGATCAAAAATATATTTATATCATTATTATTTCAACATAATACACATATTAAGGGTTATATTTCCTTCAATATTTTGTTCTCCCCAAATAACACCATATGACCTCAATCACTATTCATGGTAACTAATATGATTAAAGATATACATTCAATTACTTACGTGAAAACTACTGTGAAAACTTCTTTATAATTTTCATTTTTCCATAATTCCATACAATTATTTCTATAATATTATTCTTGATTTCCAATACATACAAACCCAATCATTTCACCGTCTTCTTAAACTATTAACCATACTTATTCATTTTATTCATTAATATTTCTCTTATCTAATATGTCATTTTCAAATTATTCATCACCATTTTTATAACCATTACCCATACAATCTTTCTAATTCTCTTCATGAGCACTCCCCCAATAACATTGATTTGTATAATTCCCATACATTAAAAATTTAAAACTTTTAATTATTATGTCTTAGGTATACCATATATGACATGCATTAACTAAACCTTTTCCAATGAAATTACTTTCTTTGTGTCCTTGTTTTCTAAACCCATAGCATCCTCTAGTAACTTTGAAACGGTCTCCATAATTCCACTTCCCAACGGATTTACATGAGTAAAATTGAATTTTCTTTCCTCTATGTTCACCCTGAAAATCCATCATTCTCTTGTTATATGGGTTTGAAAACTCACAAAAGTAGATATTATTAATCATATTATGAGATTTTTTAATAGATATAACAACATGATTTTACCTTCTAAATCCTATTTATTTTGGAATCTCATGAGTAAGATCATTTCATTACCCTTAATATTCACTATTTACATTAATCCTCCAAGTTCCAAACATTTTCTAAAAACCAAAAAGAATAGAGTGAGAAGCAATAATCATATTGGGAAAACCAAATAATCAAGAAGGATTACTTAAAAAATTTCAATATATAAATCTTTAGGTTTAGATTATATAATTCTTGATCATTACCAAATCTCTGGGATTGTAACCTATTCTTAAACGTAGGGTTCTTAAAAAGGTTTTCTCATTATTTTTTCCAATGCTTATCAAAACCATTTCACTAATACTAAAAAAATGGTCTATTATTACCATACATAAAAAATATATCATTTTTGCGGAATATTTAATATAATACAAAAACAAACATTCAAATACCATATTAGTTTAGTGACTTTGGAAATGTGGAACACAATGCTCTAGTCAGGTAAAATATCTTTAATGTTTCCCACAAAGATCTTCCCCATAAGTATTGCCACCTGAAATCCTTCATTACAACCTGGGGAAAGGGATAATACGAAATGGTTGAGCTTAGATTATATATAATGGTAGAAAAATGATATATCATTCTTAACATAATCATACAACATTTGTAAATAAAAAAATATAAAAATCATATCAAGTATATCACTTATCGTGATATAATGTAATGGAATAAATAATATAGGTTTATAAAAAATAAAAGAACAAATTCCATGAAAGGATATCATAATATATGAAATTATTATATTCACATAAGCATAAAAATCATTTTTATACTAGTCAAGGATCATTTCTAAGATCATCATAGTAGAAAAAGTCTTTTATGGAATTGTGTTCTCTCCACATTCCATCGAGGTATTACTAACCTGATTTCACTCCCTATTCCAGTCTTGTCTATCTCATGAGATATAAATCATTCCCAATGCATTAAAGGGAGATATTGGTCCCACCCATCACATTATTAAAACCATAAATATGTGTTTTAGAAGAACTAAATCATTTATAAGAATAAACTACCCATATAAATAGTAAGGATATTATCCTTGAATCAAATCCCAATTAAATAATAATATATTTTTTTAACTTAAATGGAAAATTATTTCGAAAAATCATTTGAAATAATTCCTGAGGAAAATGTCCTTTCGACATTGACAAACATATTTTAAAAAATAATGCATTTAAAAAAAAAATTTATTTAAAATATACATGAAAAATAATAAATAATATTTAAAAACTATTTCCAATATCTTTTAAATCCCTTTTCCATAAAAATGATTAAATATCATTTAAGACAATTTTGAAAGATTTTTTAAAAAACATTGATTCCAAGGAACAAAAATTTTCGACCAAAAATTGAATAAAATTAAATGAAACATATAATAACATAAAAATATTTATATTCATGATACTACATGTATGTTGTTTTTATACACGCCTTTTAAAATAATTTAGTTTCATTATATAACATGTGTCTCAAAGAATGTAAATGAGAAATGATTCCCTTACCGATTTGGTAACATTTGAACAATAAACCCCCTGAAGGATAGACCATAAAATGGATATATAAATACCCATATATTTAAGGATAAATATAAAATATTAAATTCATGTTAATTATATACACCACACAAAATAAACAAGTTGTGAATTTAGTATAAGTCTCGTAGAAATAAAAGTGAGACTAGAAACCGCTTTACCTAAGGTTTGATTTCTTTTATACGTGTACTAACCTCTTATATAATGTTTTAAAGAATTTTATTAATTTATATAATAAAAAGATTAATAATTTCAGTGTCATATATTTTCCAGTTATATCATCTTATCACTCATCTGTTGATAATATTTCATTGTCATGCTTCATTCAGGTGTTCACTCTTTCATTTTCTTATGCATGTTTTGTTTTAAAAGTACTAGTACTTATGCATAGTATTTTCTTACATCATATAATTAAATATATTAATGTAATATATATCATATTTAATCATTATATAAAATTATTTAATCATTATTTAATGGTATGCATGAAAAATGTATCACATAACATCGTGGAAATGGTAGGCGTGCAGAGGAACGAAGATATCATTCCATTAGTGGAGAAATGATATGGAAGTGGATGGAATATTATTTTTTCATAATTATTATAATGTATTCATTATAATATATATCTATTAATTCAATAATTATACACATCCAAGTAAATTGGTGATCAAAAAAAGATTACACCACAATGTGGAGATGGAAAGTCGTACATACAAACGCGTGGTTCTTTTGTTTTTCATAGGATGGATAAAATGTGGAATATAGTTGTTAAAAAATTAAAATAACATCTAAAAATATAATTGAAACTAGAATTATTTCTTTACAATGGAACTACAAATTAATATAAAGTATTTTAAGAAATCATATTGAAAGAGATGATAAAGAAAATTACTATTCTTTGGTGAACATCTATTAGATATCCTATTAGAGACATTATGGCTTGTATTTTGTGTAGATATAACCTATATAAGGTGTCTAAAGACGTTTCAAAGATAAATATTTATGGTATTTTCATTCATTAAATCTCAATGTGATGTGAAGAAGTAAGGTAAGAAGTTCCCATTTATAATTGAGGTGAGGGTCAGTTTTAGAGTTTCAAAACATATTAATTTATAAAAATCCAATATCAATCAAAATACCACCCAAGTGTCATGGATTATAATATAAGGTTAGATAATATTGTAATATCATAAAAAAAATTATTTTAGACTACATTTTTATTCTTTAAACTTTATAATTAGGATTAAACCTTAGATAGACTATTTTAATTTTAACTATGTTAAAAAAAAGTCAATATTAAAAGATTGTAATGTTTACTTAAATGATTTAAATTGGACTATAAATGAAACTTTTATGGAATTATATTCTATATCATAATTATTTTGTATTTTTAAATATGTTTTATGATTTTTTAATATTCTTATACAGTATTATATTGATAAAATATCATTATTGTCATTTTTTTATACTATTCATTACTTTGACTCTTAAAAATATCAAGAAAAAAGGTTAACATGGAAATAAATATTTTATTATATACCAAATAATTCATGGTATCTATTTAAATCATTTTTCACACTAATTATCTCAAATATTATTATTATTAATGTTTTGAATATCATTTATTTGATATTCTCGTCAAATTAAATAATTATTGCATCATCATTGTGTAATTATTTAATTCGGTAATTTATTCACTTAAAAATAAAAAAATATAATAACACGATGAATATAAACATTTTATATTTCATAATAATACTGATATTTTAAATTATATATTATTGGTAACCATATATTGAAAATTATAAAGTACTTAAGACATTAATATGACATTTATAAATTTTTATTAAATAGAATATCCTATATATTGAAATCTAATCTAGCTGGCACAAAAAGTCAAATAAAAACATAAATACAAAAAATTTGTTTATTAGGTTAAAAATTCCCATTTTTTTATTAATAACATTTCTTTTTCTCATGGGGAATCATTAGGGACATTGAAGAAAAATAAAGTGATATTTTATGAATTTCTTTGATTTAAATTTTATATAAATAACTTTTATAGAAAACCTTCCATTAAACAACTGAATTGATATCATTAGGAGTTTAATGTCGAAATATATTCACCCAAAAAGAATTTTCCAGGTGTTATATTTATTTAATAGTCCATGTGATTTTATTTCTAACCTAAATTACATAATTTATCATTTAACGTGGTAATAAACTTTACCATGGCTACTATTAATAATGCCCAAAAATTAAAGAGTCCTAATCAATAAATTTGAAAAGTAAAAATAAAGAATTTTCCTCAGTTATATAAATTGAAAACATATATTTTTTTAAAATTTAATTTAAATTAAACCTGGTTAAACACCAGGAAAACACTTTATAAAAAAATCACTTTTAAAAATTAAAATTATTTTATAAACAATTCATTTATAAAATAATTTAAAAAACCATAATTAAATTAATTCATATTAAAATTAACTAATATAAATGTAAAGCTAGTACAAAACCTTATTTTACCTTGTAATTACATTAAAAGAAATTAAAATTTTAAATAGAAATCAATATTATTATCATTCATTAAAAGAAGAAAATGTTCAGGAAAAAAACCCAAAAAATAACCTTAATATAATCTGAAAAATATTATTTCAAACAATGATTTTATTTTTTTACATAATATTTATAAAACATTCAAGTTTTAGTTTTAATACAAATCCACCATTAAATGGAGGAAAACATGCCTTTTATAAAAAATGCATTTTTTATGCTTAAAAATTGATTTGTTCTTATTTTATGCCTATAGAACTTATTAGATGATCTTGAAAATATTTATTTGAAAATTTAACATATAAAAATAATTATTATGATTCAATAATATTGATTAACTTGATTTAATATGATAAAATTTCTTTATAGGAATAAAAATATTTTTTCATAAAATGCATCCTTATATTTTGAATAGTTTTTTATCTTCAATTATAATAAATTTGTCACCTATGGATTCATATTTTAATAATTTTGATAATCCATTTTATACCCTTTATTCCAATTGTTGGGTTATAATTTTTGTATTTAAATGATTTCAATAAAAATGACGTTTTATAGAAACTTAGTGTTGCATGTAACACAAGCTAAGACAATATGGTAGGAAATGCTATGTATTTAAGAAATAATTTTTAAAAACATATTTCAAGAATATATAGAGGTGTTATATGATAACAATTTTATGATTAGAAAATCATTTGGATGATAAATTCATTAAAATTAATCTGGAATCATAGAAGATATATGAGTTCTGATGTTAATGAATTTGAAAGTGATATTGATAATATCAAATCACTTCCTATGGACCATGATCTTGAAATTATAGAATGAATTAATAATATTCAAATCTTAGAAGATTTAATATCTAACTTGAACAATTGGAACTTTCTGTTTAATTTTTCCAATAAGAATTGTTGAATCTCAAGCAAGATAGCATGAAGATTCAAACTCTTGAAGATGGAGTTGAAAATTACAAATCATTATTCGACAAGTGATGATAAATATAAGGAATACATAAAGATATTGATGTTTTTTTAAATAAACTCTAAATGAAATGATAACTTTATGAACTCTAGAAAAATATTTTTCTAATAATGTAATATGATGTTTTGATGAATATTTTCAAATTAATTCCCTTCCTTGCTTATTTTGGACGGTTGTTTTATATATTATTATTTCATGAATATACTTTCATATTTATTTATGGATGATTTCTTATCAAAATATTTAAATTAATAATATTTCATTCACCTTTCTAAAACATTTCAGGTATACTTTCTATCTTACAACAATATATTTGAAAATAAAAAAGGGTGAGAAAAGTTAGAAAATCAAATACATCAATCAAATATTTAAAATAAATATTATATAATAATAAGGGATAAATAATGAAAGTTAGGAAGAAAATGGAATAGGTTAAAAGGAAAATAATATAACAGTAAGTGGGTGTAAGTATTTTCTAAGTATTAAACATTAGATTTTCTCTTTGGAAGCTATGTTTTTTTTTCATTCCGAAAAGTGGGATTTTTTGAGTTTAATGTTTCATTTCTATAATTTATAACCTTATTTTTTGAAATCATAACTCACCTCCATTAATAATTTATTTACTTTTATACTCCACTAGTTTTTGAATGTTCTTATAGGAAAGTTAGTTTTTTCATATGTAGAAATATATGTTTATCGGATTGAATATTTTTTATAATTGGATTCACCTATAATAAAATAATGATTTAAATAATGACCTATATAATATTTATAAAATTCAAGATGTATAGATATCATAAAATCTATAATACTATGTTATAACTATTCCAAAAAATGATCTTTTATCGATGAAGGTAGATGTGATTTCTAGGAAAAAAATTAAAATCCAACGGAGGAAGAAATATCATTTCCCTGTATTTACAATTATTATTCAATCAGATGAAATCCGAATATAATTTAATAATGAAGAAAATTACAAGAATCATATGAACATTTGGATCAAAATCCATTCAATTAAATAATTATTTTTCCTTAGGTTATTACAAACACCTCTAGGATTTATGAATATGACCATTGGGGGTTTTTTGATAAAAAGAATCTTTATTCATAGAGGATGGATATTTTTTATTACATACAATCTAAGAGTTGTTTTTAATCTTTCTGTAACATATTTATAAATTTATTGATTGATTAACTGTAATTATTAATTATTTTTACATAATACATATTCTGTGTGAGGAGCTTTGTAAATTCCGTATTTTTCCTATATTTTTAATTACATTTATGATTTGGTGAGAATGATGGATTCTGGGGATAAGATGGAAGAATATCTAGCTATATATCTAATTTAGGGTTCATGTAGATTGAGAAAAAGATATCTTTAGATATTTTTATGAAGGGATTCTTTACCTACAGAAGGAAGACCATTACGATTTTTTAAACAATTGATACCTATTTTTTGGTTTATTGACTTTATAAATGATAAAGGTTAATTAATTGATCATTATCATAAATGATCTATAATTTTATCTCAATATTTAATAATTTTAAATATTAATTATTTTTACAAGTTTCTATTTCTATAATACATGTTCTTAATGAAATTTTTATATTCTAATCAATTTTTCACTGTGATTTTATAAAGTATATGAAATTTTTTTTGTCTGACCACTTTCAATTAATGGAAAAAAACATATCTTATTAACATAAATAAGGAGTTTAAAAAATTATTAGTTTTATTATATAATGTATAATTCAACCCTCCCTTCAATTGTAGTGTTTCTATTTACTATTATGATTCTATATTCTCAATCACTAATAAAAACAAAACCCTTGTTGGGAAATAATGAATCATATCAAGAAATTCAAATTTATTTCTAGTGAATTATTCTACACTCAAAAAACGAGCCTCTTTGAGTACATCAATTTTTTTCACTAAACTTTTCATTTCAAACTATATTAACCATAATTTCTATCCCCTTCCATTAGTTTCAATATATTTTTTAGTAGACCAATGTAGTAGCACAGAAGTAGATCTCTTACCGACTCATGGGACTTAAAGAAAAATCAATTATACTTTTAATCAATGATTATTAAAAATATTAGAACTATTTACAATAATTATAACTAATTCTACAACATGTGTACATTATTAGTAATTAAACTCCTCATCAGGATCGAATCATTTTATTTCATGAATTTCATCTCATCAATATTCTGATGTAATTGGCATCACACATTATTCAATCTAGCTGGGCATTCAAGGTAAGGCTTATCTTCATTCTTCTTTAACCATGGTGCATAGGTAGTAGCTCATATTATATTATGGGTGGATACCCAGTCCATCACTATCATATTTAAAATTTATTCATTGATAATGGTAATTGAAAATAAATACATCCAAACACATTCGAGTACTTTATGAACTAAGAGGCATCCATTTCAATGATTAATTTAATTTTAAAATAGTCGTATGAAATTTCTATGCTGGAAAATAAAAACGAACATAATATATAGTAATTTTGGAATCTAATACTTTTTTTAGTTATTATTCTTCATAAGGTTTTATTTGTTATAAATGTATGATTTCAGCTATTTTGTGCCATAAGTAGTATGAGGTCAAATTTATACCATTCAATTTATTTCCAATTGATAATAAGAAGGGGAATATACACATTCTATAATAAAAACTGTCACTAGGGATGTATTCATCTACAAGGATGTAAACCTCATTAAAAATCATGTTGTTTAATTCTTAGTTTTTGTATTGTTGAGTATCTTGAGTGATAATGGTGATGAATTATCAAAAGTGAGGAAAATATTTTATATTCCAATACACACCAAACCCCCCTCTCCACACCAAGAATTGTGTATCACCCTTCATGTGATCCAAAACAAGAATGATAAAAATAAATATGATTGTGGAAGGGGATTAGATAAATAATGAAATATAATTAGAATTAGTGACTATCAAAGAATTGAGTTAGATGATACAATATTCTAATCTATGCATTCTTATTGAATTTTTAGGATCTTTTTATTATTTCTTGGGTCAACAATTCAAGATAATTTGAGATAAATATTTTTTTATTTTAATTAAATGTACCATATAATGAAATATTTATTGGATTTAGTATTATTAAATGAATTATATTATATGTTAAAGGTTTCAAGAAATATAAATTGAAATATTAGTTGATAAATATGATAATAAAAAATATAAAATACATATGAAATTTGGTGGTGTTTGGGAGTATATTTCGAATATTTAAAATCATTTATAGAAAATATAATAATTTTAAATATGATGATATTTGTATTATGATTAATTTTGTGGTTTGTCTTTTTATGATTGATATATGAATATTTTTTCACTTCTAGCAATGATTCAGAGAATGAAATTATAACACAATCATGAAAATATCATATGTTCCTAGATCATTGATTTTATGAAATTTGTAATGGGTCCTACCAATTTTTTGTGAGGGACATTTGATCGATTTGAAAATAACATAAAATAAATGGAATACCATTGGATGCAATGAAATTGGGTTTTATGGGGATTTTAATGTGTAAAATATCAGCCTTTCTATATTGAAGTGAAGATGTATATTCATTTAAAAATTTTAAATTGATGTTAATGATTTCTACATGGGATGTGAGACATGAGAATATATTAATTAAATATCCATCATGGTTCATTCTACTCAATTTTTTCATCAACGTTTATTTTTGTGAATGGTGGAGATAATTGGATGAGTTCATAGTGGTGAAGACATATAAATTTCTTATAAGAACTTATATAAATGTCCATTTTACGTAAATTAATTTGTAAATTTTAATGGGTCTAGTAGATGGTGAGATAGAGATGATAGGTTTTCTCTATATGATATAGTTAATAATAAGGTCATGGAACATATAAGTTCATTGGAAAAGAGGAATGTTGGTTATCTGAGGATTATATCCCCAGGATCCTATATGAGGTATTACTCAGGGGGATCATGTCATGTATACATGGTATTATTCAATAATACCATCACATTTACAGTTTTCCTATTTTGAATATAAAATAGATGATGTATTTATAAATAAATTTATTATTTTAATAATGATGATGATCTCTGTGATGATGAGAGTTATGGTAGTGGTCATACAGGTTATGGTGGAATGATTCACCAAGGTTGGACACACAAAAACAAAATGAGTCACAATGGGTGGAAAAAACTCTGACCATCTTGTTATAGTATATATTTTATGTGGTTGGGAGTAAAAATACAAGTCTACACCTTGGAATAATAGGAATCTTTGTGGGTATAAAGTTTTCAAATAGAAGCATTGATGAGTAAGGGTATTTATTTGTAGATGATGTGGGTTGTGGTGGGGAGGCTCCCCAAGGGTGTCCAACTAGTAATTGCGAGATTCTATAAGGGTGGAACACACCTAACCATTATATATTATAGTTATGTCATTAGAGGATTTATGTTTTAAGGTATTGAAATACACTCGAGATTAGTGGTTTGACCTCGGTGAGGTTTTTGTGATTTTATATATAAGGTTTGTTGGATATAACAAAAATATTATATTTTTATTGGCGGTTGATGTTAAAGGATATATGGTTAATTTTAAACATTAATTTTATTCATTCATTGAAGATTTAATATGATTCATTCCCAAATACATAAGTGTCATGAATTGGATAATACAAAATAAATTTATATTCTCATCCTTAATTTGTATATATTACTTTTCAATACGTTTGAATAAAGATAGTGTTGGTGTTGGGTGATCTTAGATTTGGACATGAGGCATTTAATGGTGTATGTTTTTGAACATATATTTTACAAAAAGTATATAGGGGATGATGGACGTGGGTTTGTGTTGAAACTTGTTTCCTATCTACGTATGACTTGACATGAATTTGATATAAATAATTTTGTTATTATGGTTGGAAGATAGAATAAAAATATTAATTTCAATATATATTTAATACTAATACATTTAATTCCTTTAGTGTAAGAATGATGACATATTCTTGGTGTTTTCCTTGACAAACCCCTCCAGAATTATTAATTATAATTATTTTTATTTAAATCAAGTAAAAAATTTGATCTATATCATTATATCAGGAAATTTAATTTGTAGGATTATTTATCTATATAATTTTACTAGAAGTATTTTTCCAAAAAACATAATTTTAATATTATAATACAATGATGTCACGTATATTAATTTGTGTTCAATATATATATATATAACTCTATAAATTTAATGGTTTTTTTGTAAAGTGTATATGTATACACTGGATTTATCATTTATTAATATAAATGAAAAATCATATTATCATAAAAATGGATATTCAATGTGTGAGATATTTATATTCATCTATAAAAGAACCATTTTATCATTCTTCCCTTGAAAAACACCTTGGTTTCCTTAAAAACATTTATTTGTATCATATACATATAAGTAAACATTTTATCATTACATATAGAGATCTCAACATACAAATATTATATTTAGTAATCACATAAGGATGTTATAGAAAGAAAAGTAAAGATGTTATTTATCATGTACACTTTCAACAGGGTCTTTTCAAAATCATTACCATGATTTTTTTGGTAATAATTTACCACCAATGTCACCATAGATAAAACAATAGAGGTTGGTTGATAAAATTAAAAACATTATATTCAAACATGGATTCCATATGGTATTCCATGGTTTTCCTCTATTTCAAAAAATTAGAACACTTAAAAGCCACTTGATAAGAAATAGATCATCATTAATGAATGTAATTTTATCATAATTATAATTTATAAATATATAACTCTAAATCCTCAATGAATTTTACATAATCATTTAGTTTCATGTCTTACTTTCATATGTTAAATTTACTGAAACCCTTATGACGTTGAATCATGTTCCATTAAAGGACCAATTAAATTTTTTTAATATACCATCAATATATTCAATCTCCATTACACAATTTCTTAATACATATATTATTTCCCAAGAAATATATGATATCTATTGGAAAATAATTATTTTTCTCATTGACTATTGAATTAAAAACTTATTATTCATATTAATTTTTTTAAAAAATTTAAATTACACATTTAATGTGATATTTTTTTCAAATAGTGTGTTTCATATATTCTATACAACCTAGAATTTTTCAAAAATAAAATTTTATATGTTTCAAATCCCATGTCAAAAATTCTTTCATATTATTTTATTTGTATGGAATTAAAGATAATTTGAAAACAATATTTCGATGATCAATAATCTATAAATAAATAGACATTTTATAATGAATAATTATTGATCAAAACATATACAACATGTAATAATTTTTCATTTTAAATATAGAACATTATTAAGATGTACATAGTTTATGGATTTGGGATATAATTATAGATTATCATACATAGCCAGTAACTTTTTAAGAGAAAGTGTCTTTTTTTTACTTTTTAATTTAATGATTTATTTTAAACCATTTTTATATGATAAGATCCATTATCACATATTTAGTATCAAGGAATAATAAGAACATTATTGTGAAATTTATTTAAATTTTCTTTTATAGAGATTTTTTATCATTAATTTATTAATTTCTATGTCAAAATTTTATTTCTGTATTTTTAATGTTTATGATGATTCATAAAACCTAAATTATTAATTTATGTTCATTAGTCGTAGTCCAGATGCAGATAATTCTGAAAGCAAGGGGTGAATTTTTTTTGAATTTGATAGTGGAATAGGATATATAATATTATCCGAGTCCATAAATTAAGGATAGTAAAACTTTAAAAAATGGTAGATTTTTAGAAGTATTGGAATATTTAAGATTAATAAAAGTTTTTGAAAGTGTTCTGAATTTTAGATTAATATTTTTGACAATTGGGGGGATTCTTAATGGTAATAACATTTTTTTTATGTTTCCTAGGTATATTTATGAAATTGTTGCCTAGAAGATATGGTTTATTTATAAGAATCATTCTTTTTCTTTTGATGAGATTTTTTAATAAGAGAATAATATATCAGAAATATTTTAACAACACATAAAAGCTATTTTGACATGGCTGAGGGATGTATAAGGGCATGTGCATATAAACTATCTAGAAAATCATTATATTTAAGATTATCACACATTTTGATGTTTTATACATCATGTGATCATCATCAATTTAATATTTTTTCATGAATTTTATGTACTATGAGCATTAAATTCAATGTAAAAGTTGGAAACATCACTGAAGATCATGAGACATTTCAATGAATTATAAAATATCACTACCAAAAAGAACAAAAAATTACCCCATCCATGCACATGAAGAGCCCATCTACATAAATAATGAAGCCTTCTGGATCCCATTATTTTCTGTTCAAATTTATATTCCCTTTTATTTTATGGGTTTTTCAAAAGTGTTAGGGTTCACTAATTAGAAATCTTCATTGATAGTAAATTGAAATTTTCTATTTTACTTTATCTGTAAGTTCATTATGTTTTAATAATAAAAGTGTTCTCTATTTGTCTATGTCTCTCTCTTAACATTTTAAATCATTTTTACTCATAAATTTGACATCTAATCTAAATGACTGTAATTTACTATCCCTTGATTTCTTCTAATATACTATTCTCCCTGCATTATCTTAATAATCAGCCATACAAAAGAGCTATTATTATTAAGTGATGAACTAGTGTTATTTCATAACAGCAATGTCAGTTATGGAGTAGTCTTGATCAAGGTCCTCTCAAGATTTCTAACTATGAAGGGGGTGGATGTATATTGTTCTTAGAGATTTCAATATTCATGGTATATTCTCAATGATGGTATATGTGGATGATCACACATGAGATTGATTATGGTCATAGGGAATGTTTAAAACTATAAATGAGGAAATGGAACTTCACAAAGTATAATTCTAATAAGAGTATCTAATTGTTTATTTACATTATTCTATATACATTTTTATCTATATGTTTTTTATCTACTCACATAATAATTTCTCATCCCTTATTTTCTATTTCATAAATAATTTTCCAAATATAAAAAAATAATGTTTTCAGAATAGTGAGTTATTAACTTTGAAGGGAATTTAAATATATATTAACCTTGTTAAACATTATGCTACTGAAAGAAAATATATTTTCAATTTTCATAACACCTTACAATGGGTACTTCAAAATTTATCACCATCATTGTTGATTTTTCCAATTTATCACTTATTCATTGAACTTTGTAAATATATTTCATTGGTTTTCTTAAAAAATATTAAAATAAAAATTCTATGATAAATTTTCAAGGATAACTATATTGTGGATAAAAAATTACTCTTAGGTGAAGTAAAAAGTGGTTTATGATGAGTAATATGCCAAATTGTAAAATATAAATGTAAATTTGGAATAAATCAAGATGTAATTAAAATATTTTTTTACAATATTCCTTGCACATAATGAACAATTAATATTATCTCAAGAACTAGAAAAAGTGGTAGTAGATATTTAACAACATATTTATCATATAGAATGAGATAAAATGGTTTCGATGGAAATTTTTTGGAATCAATCATTAAACATATCTCATCCATTTCAAAAAAACATTCTTAAAAGAAGAAATTGAAGATGGGGCACAAATGGGAGATCAATACTGTTTTTGATTCATACTACATTATATATTTTGAATAAAACCTTTAACATTGTTCTATTATATTTACAAATTAATTACCAATAGATCTGTATCACTCTATAGCCATGAGAGAAGAAGAAACTATGGATGCTGTGAATTAGATTATATGGGGTAAATTGACTACTTACATTAATGTATGACAATACAACTATAAGAGGCACACACCATAAAATAATGTAACATCCCAAGCCTGTATGCCACTAAACAGTGCTCTGTGTCTGGTGGGTCAAAAGGCCTCAAGCGCTTCTACCCAATTGCCAAAGGCCTACGACTAGTAGTGAGGGCATATTTTTGTTAGTGGGGATACTATGCCCTCATAACTGGAGTATACAATGTGAAAAACAAAATCATAAAAGTAGAAAAAGTTGTTAAAGTTAGAATAGAACTGATAAATATGCAAGACATGAATATTTAACATTGCTAGAAGTCTGTTGTATACAATGATTCAAATGATACATGTATCTAGAAGACAACCAAAATCGTAATATCGATGTATATTGAAATACACGTATCAAAAAATTATAAAATACCAAAAAATTGTATCAATAGAATTGTAAGCCCCAACTTGGTCCAATGCTGCACTGCTCTAAAGAAAAAATCAAGAACCTATGTTGGGTGGTATTCCCCTATCGACACCTCCAACCATATAATCTGTTTAGGTCCCTAACAGATTCCCAAATAGGGTGTGAGATAACATCCTAGTAGGAAAGCACCCAATATCTATACAATTACATGGTTTTCAATATAACTAGATAAAGAGGTAAGCATACAAGCTGGAATCAAAAGTAAATTTTTCATGGCATGTAAGCTACTACAAGAAAATGATACTAAAAAGACTCTTGAGGATCCCTTAAAAATAAGTTTCACGATTCTAATATGTAAGGTACAATAAAAAAGAATACACAACACGATCTCACCAAACTTCCATACACATCCTATCTGAATGTCCTTTTCAAATAATGAAACCATATCAAAAACCCACATCCTTATCGTACAACCATGCATGTCATAATTCTTGTCTTTGTTCCATATATTGAAGTGAAACACAACACAATGACCCCTCCATAATAACTATAGTTTTAGATAATGAAGGGTCAGATCTAAGGTATTGAAGACTGATGCATCCTTATTAAGTCCCAGGATCATCTTGACGCAAACACGATATATGATCTGGCCAGAGTATTAGGATCATGTCATACTATACATGTCTTACATGAGTCCAATAAGATTAATCGAAGGGGTAGCAAGGCTCGACACATCCCACAGATTCATCACCTAATGGTGGCATACTCAACCCTAAGGAATCCAATACTATGTTCACAATCCATGGAGATTTATCCAGGGAATCTATACCACAATTCATCGATTTCATATCATTTAACATTCAACACAATATGAGTCTACCCACTCATATATAAACATTCACATTCAATTGATACAATGACTATACCCAATAATTAGTAATATTGAACGTCCAATTACATCCCAAGAGTATACCCACTGATGTAATACCAACTGTAACACCCCATGATTTCGTAGTACGTTAGTTCTTCAAAGTAATTCAATAACATTAACTACACACAACACTGAGTTCAATCGCACCACAACTTACCAAACTAGCTGTTCAAAAGCAGTTATGAATAGTATTAACTGAAATTTGAACTTTATATAATACTTATAATTTTAGAATCCATATTATGAGTTTTCAGACATAATGTAAGAACAAATACATTTTTTTCAGATAAAAGAATTATTTTTCAAAATATGAAATTTTACCACCTTTTATTGGTGAAACCTTTTTAAATACAATATTTGAAACTTTTTTATATTCAAATTGACAAAATAATATTATTCTTCAGAATTTGGACATAAAAATTTAGTTTAAATAAATTTTATGTATTTTTCTGATAACTTTCATATTTGGGTAAATAGTGAAAAATAATATATTTTAACTGAAAAAAACTTTTTTAATCAAAATTATTTATCGTTTTAAATTATACATTTTAATGGTTTGGAAGTATAAATAGATTATATTTTTTCCATTTAATCCAATTCAAGTCATTTTAAGTAATTTTACTTTGAAATTTGAAAAAAAACAAGTGTCAATCTTTTGATAGTTATATAAAATCATTTTTTCACATTTTTTAAAAGCTGGTTTATGAGTTTCGATTACCCAACAAAAAATAACCAACAATCAAGTGAAAAATACACATCATCGTAGCTAGACTCATCACCGAACCCCATGTAGGATCCATTAACTTCAATGGCTGATTTCCAGTCTGTAGATCTTCAGAAGATAGCACTTTGAACCCAACTCCTAAGATGCTCCAGAACAGGTTTCTCTGGTGAAACCATTTCAACTACACTACCCTTTTTAAAAATTCTATTTTTTGTTTTGACAACAGAAATTAATTTTAAATTAATAAATGCAATTTATATGTTTTTAATTTGGTAAAATTGATTTCATTTTTGAATTTGGAATATCAAAATAAGCTTAGGGTGAATGTTTGGTATATTTCTGAAAACCTTCAAATTTTGATAAATAATAAAAAAAATTGCGTTATTGGTTAAAACCGAATTTTTATTTAAATTAATTTTAGGTCAAAATAGATACATAATTTCTATATATGTTAAATTTAATTAATTGTATTCAATTTATAATAAAATTAGATATAAAAAAATTTATAGAAATGTTCACCGACTTTTACCCACTTCATAGGAGAATTTTCGAATTCAAATAAAACATTATTTTACTGCTTCTATGAGTGGAAATTCAAAAATCAAAGAGGCATGATTGATATCAGTAAGTAAAACGTGGTTCAATAAGATAAAATTATTTTTTTGTGAATAATAACTTTTTACTTTTATTTACCATTGTTAAATGTAAATAGGGTAATTAAGGGTAAGAATATATTATTATTACCGTAACACATTTCCTAACTCTATTAGATAAGAGTAATTCGACCAAAAACTACTTTAGGAATTAATTATGACCCTTTTGGTCTACTTATATTAGATTAAGTCATTTATTATTACTTTATTTAAAGAAGAGTTAAAAGAGATAAAATCAATGTTTAATAACTAAACCATTTTTAATATAGGGTTATACATAAGATAAATTCGACTATAAATATTAATTATAATGATAAAAATATTTCCTACATAATTTTATTTTATTCATAATTTTTAGAGATTAAATAATTCAATTTACTAATGAAACAATGGTGATGGAGTAATTACTTGTTTAATGAAAGAATCAAATAAATGGTATTAAAAATATTAAAATATAAATAATTTAAAACTTTTTATGACATCCACGAAATTTCAAGGTGAATATGACATGTTAGGATTGATTAAATATATTTTGTATGAAGTAATAATGTTGTTATTTTAACAAAAAACAAATACCAAATAGTGTCAAAGTTTACATAAAATAATTTTTTTTAAAAATATTATATTATTAGTTGATATAATGGTCCTAAAAATCTATGGTTCGGCCAAAAGTCTTATATAATAATATATATGACATTAAGGAACCCATTAGGGTTCTATTGTCAGTATATAGTATGTTTATTAACCATATAGTGTAAGAATACAAGAAGATATGGTAAAATTTAAATTATTTAACTTAGAGTGAAATCTAAAAGATAATGTTAAAATGGTAACCTAAACATGTCTAAAACATATTGGTTGAGTGGATTTTGATACATCCCCACCCTAAACATTGTATAAGTTACATTGGAGACATTATAAACCGAATATAAATTTATTATGAACTAGTATTTTATGTTTTTCCAAAGGTGCCCCTCACCCCTCTTATAAAAGGGCACTTCCCCTTCTCTCAAATTCAAACCTCCAAAGCCATTTGGCTCGGCCAAACCCTACCCAAATTTTCTCCCAACTATCCTAAATAAATCCTAGAGGCATTAATTTTGTCATAAATCCCCCTAAAGATCCCTTTTTGATCAAATAAAAATGAAGAACCCGAAGAAGAGGTAATGATTTCACCACCCTCTTTCAAATTCCCTTATTCTTCCACTTACTCTTTCTTTATTGTTTCCATTATAAAAGAATAACTCTAGTATATTATATATACTGTGATTTTATTATTTATATTGAACAACTATATTAATTATTCTGTCCATCTTTTGAATGATGATGTCACCACGCTTGCGTACGTACGACTTACCATCTCCACCACGTGATGATATTCATTTCCGCGATCACCATTCATCGATGATTATAAAAATATATATTAATAATAAGTATGTAATATATGAAATAATAATGCTACTAGATATATATATATATATATATATATATATTTACTTACATATATTTTATTCACTTAGTTCCGTTCAATACGATATGAAAATGAAAACAGCGTTTATCCGTACATACGGACTACCGTCTCCATAAACGGTGTTTTCCATTTCATATATATGTCTTTTATACATCTTAATATTCTAGATATATCTGACATATAAATCATGTTTTATATTCTGGAAGTATTTAAATATTGATCTTATTGATACAATCAAGAGTAACAAGTTAAAACATGTATGATAAAGAAATCGATTATTACCCAAAATGTTAATTTAACATGAAAATTATTAATAAATGACTATTATAAAGTCAAAATTCATTAATGTATGATATCATAAATATTAATATGGTTCTGGTATAATCTAATAACATAAAATTGTTTTTATACAAGAGGTTAAACGCACCCTCGACGAAATTAATGTGCAATGTAAGGGGTTTTATATCTCACTTTTAATTCCGTGAGATTTCTATTGTTCACCACTTATTTATTTCATGTGGTGTATTATTTACTGCCATTTGATATATATTATCATGATTATATTTATATTTATGATATTTTGTGATTCATTTTGTGGTTATTGACTATTTATCATATGACTTGATTGATTACAACGAGGTAAGGGGATTTCATCTTACTCCTTATTCCTGTGAGATTCATTCCATATTGCCACTATTAACTTTTGTGTGGTGTATATACTGCAAATAATTGTATTATTTGTGTAATACAATTTAATTTATATGTATTTACATATTAATTGTGTGATACTTATTTCATGGGGTGTATGTTTCTTAAGTTACCAAATTGGTAAGGGTTAATTCCCAAATCTCATTATTATCCGAGATTGTTTATGTGTATATATTTACTGGGCCATTTTTATCATCCATGTACACTATTCATAAAAATGAGTTCAAAATGAATATTTTGTGTATTTTTTAAAGGTAATATTTATCAAGATCATAATTTTAAATGTTTTAAAGATATATATTTCTAAATATTTTTAATAAATGTCCATGTTTTCAAAATGATTTAAGGATTTATTTATATGGACATGAATATTTTGAAATGATAATTATTTTCAAATGTTTCAAAGTGGTATGGGTCACTTTGATTCAAAAATCACTTTTAAATTAGTTCCTTTATAAATTTGTAACTTTTAAATGATTTTAGAAAAAGGATATTTCTCTCAAAAAAATTTACTCATCATTTTCAACTATCTCAGCATCCTTTACTGGATATTATTTTAGATTGAGGTTGATTTATTATAATATAATCATCCATATTGTATTGAATGAGTTATGATATGTTTCACTATGGATGTTATATTTTTATACCATTCATGGTTTATGGTTATTGTATTGACATTTTTCTTTATAGTTTTAATACGAATGTTTATGCTATGTTTCAACTATTCATATGAGGAATGCAACAGACTTAGTAAGTGATGGGTGGAGCCCGTTATAGCTCCTCGATGCATCGATAGGTCTCATGAGACAAACTGGTGTCTTGGCACAAGGCCTTTGACAAAAACATTATTTGTAGTCTTGGCATGTGTCCTTGACTATGTGGTAGTGATGTCCGGCGTTAGGCATTCCCTCATTATGAAATTAGTTATTACATGTGATTATTCTACTAGTAGAATATCCATGTGCATGTTGATATAGTAATGTTTGATTTATTTTTTCCATATTATGTTCAATATTATGTTTAAAAATAATTTTGTTTTAGTCTTATACATTTTATTAAATGTTTATGCTTATTTATTAATGTTTATTTTATATTGTTATCCTTACTAAGAATCTGAGCTCACCCCTTTCTATGATTTAGTTTTTTGAGGATTCAAAGAAATATATTATGATTGATAAGTAGGGTTAAGATATGGGATCAATGGGGTTCTCAAAGGATAATTTATGTTGTGTTTTATTTTCTAAATCGTAATGTAACATCCATATATGTAATCTATTTTACAAGACTGCTAAACGAATCAGTCTTTTGGGATATGATTCCTTGTAATCATGCCAATTAATTAAGATAATGCACTGGATCTGGGTAACTGGGATATGGGAACTACAACAACTCATGATGATAATATCTATTGATTTTACCCAATAATTATTAATAATCCACAAAACATGTAATTTAATGATTTTATCCACTCATTTAACACAGAATTATTATTAATCCTAACCGCTCTATTCAATTCATATTTTGACCAATTCAATTACAATATGTTCTCACATGGTAATAAAAAACACATCTTATAACCATTTCATTCAACTCAATTCATTTATTTAAGGTTTTTTATAATACAGTAATCTCAAAATACACCCCTTGGTTGGTTTAACATGACTTAACTAATGAAAATTTCATAGACACACCCCATGGGTGTCCTTTGGTTGGTACAAAACCACAAAATCATAATAATGGAACATAAAGACATCCCTAATTGGTTCTATTTCATTTAATTCTATTAGCTAGTTCCATTATAGGTTCACTTTGGAATGGCCAGTGGGTAACATAATGGATGAGATCTCTATAAAGAACTAAAAATAAAAATAAATGTATATACCTCATTCCTTGTCATGGTAGTGGAGTTCTCATCTGGTATCAGGTTCAAATTTGACTCATATTGGGAGAAATCTGAAGAACATACGAAGAAGAAAATATTATATCAAATTGGATTGAACCTAAATAGTGTAATAGATATCTAGAAGAGTTGAGAATGGAATAAAAATAATGTATATATTAAAAATACTGATTTGATGATACAAATTATGCTTGAATTGGTGATCAAATAGAGAAGAATCATCATATCCAAGTGTAACCAATGTAGAGGGCTCTCAAAATATCCATTTGTTGTGCATATCAATAAAAACATATTTTAAGGTTATAGAAATTATTTTAATATCACTAAAAATAATGAAAAATACCAAATTATAGGGGTTAAATGGTTTAGGTTCATGGTTTTATATAAGAGGTGGGGTACCCAGATGATCTCCCCACATAGTTTCACTAACCATGAGGAAATCATGCACAAACCCTCTATCCATATCTATAAACAAATTGCATACCTAGTTTTACGGTCATGGGGCACATTCTTCATGTTTTCTACAAACCATGTATCCTCTATCACCCATCTATCAAACCACACATGGTTTGGTCAAATAGTGTATCCTACACCATACGTGTTTTAATAACCATGATCCGGACTTAAATCACCCAAAAATTGTTCCTAGCCTCTGAAAAAGACATGGTCAACCCTAAAACATCATTGATCATGTTGGGTACTCACATTAGGCCATTTTTAAGCATTTAAAATGAATAATAAAGGATATGTACCACACACAAAAACCCGAGTTCTTAAAAATAATATATTAAAATGAAGCCAATGTAGGGACATAATATTGTCCTAAAATCATTTCTATCTAATTTTATTTAAATTTTTTCATGAAATAACTCTTAGTATAATGAATATTATAATTTATCTAGTTAAAATATTTCTTTGTAGAGTGGTAATGAAAAATAAAATGAGCATATAGTTGACCACATAGAGAAATTTGAACCCTTTTAACATTTGTTAAATGAATTTCATAAAGAGTATATATTGTATTTTCGTAAACAGAAAAGGTAACTGGTATCCTTAATTAAGGGGAAGGTTCAAATTTGCGTTTTTCATGGGTTAAATTTATTCAATATGATTTTGTTAATTATTTCTCCTTGATTAAACATTTTGAACCACTATTAATAATGTATCCACTAGAAGAGGAAAAATCCACATGTGTAGAAAAAAGAGTGCACCCATACTTTCTTATACCCCAACTATACAAGTTGTATCTCATATCATTAGGGATTGACTTATAATATAATAATCAAGGGGTTCATTATAGTCATTTCAAATTAATGTGAACTAAAAGAACATTGATGTGGAATTTCACTTCAAATAAAATTATTCTGCCATGTGAATGGAGAAAATAGTAATAACTACCTCATTTGGGTAAGTCAAAATCAAGTTCCTACATATAGTTTGATCCATTAATTATCTATTTTTATTCCCTTTTCAATATATTTTTATCTTTATTTCAATAAAATTTCTTATTTTTTTTATAAAATTTTTATTGCAGGCATCATCAAATATTTTAACTCAAGGATCCCCTTAAAAACAATAATACAACTTTTATTTCTATTTTACATTTGTTTATTCATAACATAATATTTCATTCTCATGCTTGAACATTAAGTGTGGTGTTAGATATGTGTGGATGTATTTCATCATCGGATTTCATCATTCATAAATAGGAATCTATATGTAATATTATTTCTATTTTTTATTTTTTATTTTTTATTCTTTAATATCTTGATTTTAACAAATCACAATCAAAAAATTCAAATTATCATGGAATTTTGATTAAAACCTTGATTTTATTATTTAAGGTGTAACACCATAAAATTATAATAGAATAATATTATATTCGATAGCATATGAAACATGAAACCCCAAACATAGAAGAAAATATAATAGCTTGAAGGATTAAAATATATTTATTTTAAAATAACTCAAATCACTAAAATGTATTTAATTACATGAAATAATGTGTTTGAATTTCACTACATGAAATAATTATTTTCTTAAATAGAATTCATTACACATAAGGTTGAGTTTACCAAATAATAATATACATTTAATATTATTATTTAATTTGAAATTTACTGCCTAACCATTGGAGTTGTGGGTATGAATGTGATTAAATAAATTGTGAAGATATATTTTTTTGACACTTTTATAATTTATATATTTATTAGTAAAAAAATAATTATTATTGAAAACAAAAAAATTATGAAAAATAGTATTTTTTCTAAATGAATGATTAAAATTGATTTGAACACATTATTTAAAATTAATTTTTACCACTTTTATATATTTTTTTGAAAAAAACATTTAATGTTTTAAATAATAATTTAAAAATTCACTTATTGTTATTTTTCGATGTTTTTCAAAAATATTTCTTTATTCAATTAATAGTGAAAAATACTAAATTTGAATTGAAAACAATTTTTTCATTTACATAAATTATATTGTTAAAATATTTTTTAAATTGTTTTATATTAATATTAGTAAAATTATAAATCAAATAATATTATATATGTAATTGGATTAATTTTCCTAATGAATTTTGATATAAAAATGTTCTGAACGTTTTGAAATTTTCTCTTTGAAAACCTACTTTTTCATCGTGTCTGCAGTATTAATTTAAATTTAAACTGTTACAATTATGTGAATTGAATTTTTTAATATGGATTCTATATTTGAAATCATAATAATTTCTAATTTATAATATGTTCAACTTAATTTTCCACATGAATTAATTGGAAAAAAATTACAAATTAGTTAATGTGGTTCACATAAAAGTGGATTTACTCTGAGTTAGACTCTGAAGATAAGGGTTTAAAATAATCTTCCAACTTTTCTAACACACATTTTAGGGACATAAACAGACCTTATATCTTATAGGTTCTAAAATGAACCATTTTTTAGGCTTTTGGTACGATAAAATGTGTGTATTATATAATATTTTCATAAAATTTAAAGTGTGTCACTCACCCCACTTATAAAAGGCCCCCCACTCTTATCTCTTCTTGTCACAATAATCCCCATTTGGTTCAACCAAGAACTAATAAAAAAATTAAAAATATCACTCCAATCATCTAGTAAGTCTTATATTTGGTATAATTCCAACTTATGTAGGCTTTTTTGTGCAAACCTAAGAGCAAACCTGAAGGAGAGGTAATGTTCCTCAATAAGTGTTTTAATTTTGTTTCTTCCTCCACCTCTTTAAATTCTTATTAAAACATTATTATATGATAAACATAGTATATTACATATAATGATATGTTTTGTTTATTTGTATGACCTAAAACCATCCCCTATAACATCAAATGGGTTACCAAAACATTGTCCCTATGGATGGAAGACTACCGCCTCACGAACCGATGTCCTTCGTTTTTTCCATTACCGCCTTTATGATGGGGTATGATAATTGATATAAAGTATATAAATGATATTTATAACCAATCTATACCTATGAGTCATTATATCATATATATACCTTTTTAATTTTCATTTTGTATAGGATACGATTATTTAAACTATGTGTATAGTGGGCTATTACCTCACGAAGCAATGTTATTCTTCTTTCACTAAAAATTTCCTAAAAGTTGATAAGGACATTGTTAATGATTAAATGTGAAATAAATGAAATTATTATGATAATTATTAAATATTTATCACTCTGAAATTCAAATTTATATCATTTTCATTATTACCTTCTCACTCAAGTAAAGAAAAACAATGTTCATGTATGTGTGGACTACTGCCTTCACTAAATGATGTGACTCTCTTTTCACCACTACGCCACGTGGATGACACACACACACACACACACACACATATATATATATATATCAGTGTCTGTGTGTGTTCGTGTTTATATAATGAATTAATATGTAATTGATGATATACTTTTCATTCTATAATGTTAATAAATTAATTACACCCTTTCGATAGTGATCATTGAAAATGGAAACACTACTCATATGTACGTTTGACCTACCATCTCCATTATTGTAGCATAGTCCATTTTTCATAACTATATTTCATGATTGGTATTAGATGTATTATAGATTTACTAATATTATAATTATTACACAATCATTATTCTGGATATGTTGTAATTAAATAATATGCAAAAAACCAGAACATTCCTCAAAAGGCAAGAGTGAAAAAACTGGGCAATTAACACCTAGAATAATGAGAATAAAGAAATATTATTAACTAATGGGTGATAAGATGATATAAAAGGATAATATATGATATTATAAATAATTATATGGTTGTATAATAAGGTTATAACTTATCTAAAACCACTATACCAGATTTCAATGTTTGTTAAACCAAAAATAAGCAAGAGGTTATGGATATCATCTCAATTTCATTAAATAAGGCACATTTCCATGTTATTAACATAATTTATTTTATTTGATTTATATAATAAATATTTTACATATAATATCATGAAAAATAAATTATTCTTCGTATTTTATGTTTTAATTTGAATTATTTCATCTAAGGGGATTTGAGTTAAAAGTTACCAAGTGGTAAAGAATTATATAACTCAATTTCATTTCATTAGGTTATACAGCTATTTTATTGTCTTTAAATTGTAAGATTATATGTCTATTTACTTTTTAATATCTATTATAGTATTTTCAATAGATTTATTTTTATTTACTGTTCATATACATAATCTATTCATTTAATAATTGACACTTCAACATTATAATCATTTTTAGTGTTTTTTCACAATATAATTTTATTCATGATTTCTTATTCTTTATATTTAGTTGATGGAAGTTATTTGATCATTGTCAAATAAAACTTTTTAGTTTTCTTATATTACTTTAATTCATGAAATTTTCAAGTAATATTACAATTTTTATTCTCCTTGGTACTAAAAATAATTGAGAAATACTTTTTAATGAAATTCGGATTCATTTATCTCTTTAGATGGATATATTTTTTCTTCCAAAACCCTGTTTTCTAAAAAAATTCAAGAATGTTTTTCACCTTTCCAAATTTATTTATTGAATAATTATTTACCCCTTTTTTATATTTTAAAATAAAATTTTAAAGCAATATTATTATCATTTACTAAAAAGTTCACTTTTTAACCTTATTATAGTGAAAAATTAATGTTCTTTTTAACTTGTAAGCCGTATACAAATTTACCCTCCAAAATGACCATCATTTCCTTGAATATTAAATTTAAAGTTTAAAAGGTTGTTTTTAAATAAATTTTTTTCTAAATATTCTAGAAAATACATATTTTTGAAATTTATTTTCAAATAAAAAAGATTTTCAAAATGTTTTACGTTTTAAAAAGTGATTTTCGAACTGAAAAGTATATTATTCTCAAAAAAATTAAAATTTATTTTTATAGTGTTTATATTTATCAATGAAAACCCCATTAATTTTAAATATGAAATCCTATAGATTTTTGTTTATTGATAAAATACTTATTCTCCCTCTAGATGGTTTGTGATAATTTTGATGAAGGGTAGTATTGGCATTCACAAACATCATTCATTTGTTGTATTTAATAACTTTACCTTGAGATTTTAACATTCCCATGGCCATTGGACATTAAATACACCCTAAATATCCATATTATTTATTAAATATATGTTTATTGATTAAATCATAAATAACTTCTACATGCAATTTTCTATTTTGAATTTCAGTTGTTTATCTAGGGAAATATTGATAAATATATATTCCTTGCTAAATATGGATATTTTATGATAAGTCACAATATTTTTTAATTATTCATATTATTAAATATATGAGGAATTCTTTGGACATAAGATAAATGGGTGGGGGCCATTTCTACATAGCCCCTTGATGTATCGGTTGTCTCATTTGATGAATTGGTTGTACATCCTCAGTTAAATGGGTTTATACTCATCCGTTTTGAACTATATTCTGTATACATCCTGATGGTTGATTTATAATGATCATAGAAAACCTAAAGTACAATAATTAATGTTTTTCTTAAACAAGAATTTTTTTATTATTATCCATGATAGATTCACTTTGATATTATATCTAGAAGCATTTCATTCTTACTTTACTGCATAAATGGAATGTGGTTTCTGATATTTACATTGGAATATTGATTATACCTTATCCAATTATGATAGTCATGTTATTAATTAAATGGAATGTGTTTTCAGTTATTTACCATTTCATATGGACTATTATAAGTGAAACATTCGAATTGATAATATCTCAAGATGAAATTACTTCTAATTTTTTTGATTACCTTTCCTACATTTAAATTAATCAACCATTTCATGCTAGATATTATTATTTATTCCGGATTTATTCCATTATACTAAACCCTTACATGTCATTTGATCTGACCCTTATTTAATTTACTTTCCCTATGAATCCATGAAGTTTACTATTAATTATATGCACTGATATTCTAGATAGAATAAAGTTATTTTTGGAAAAAATATGTTGTAATATATGAATTAAAATGTAATGTAAGACTCAACTGTGCATCTAGTTTAAAATTGCTACAAAACAATTTAGACTTTTAGGATGTGATTCCTTAAAACATATTCTAATGTAATAAAGCATACATAAGATTCAGGAAACTAGGGTTAGGGTCTCACTAGTTAGTATTAGAGGGATTATTTTAGAAACCATGGAAACTATATTGAGTATAACAGATATTATATAACATAACCCTATCATAGAAATTGAGGATATGTGTTTAAGAATATTCTAATGATTTGGAAAGGTATATATTATTATTTTTTCCCATATAATACATACCTATATGGATTATATATGGGGATGTGGTTCTGTAATAGATATACCTAGGGGTAATAAATCAACAAAGTGTATATTGGGATTGAATTGATCACTAACTGGTGCAAGAAAACAGGCTTCACTATGCACCTAGTTTGACAATCTCGATGGATATGTTTTGGATAATTCAAATTTTTTATAAATCATTATGAAGGGTGTGAATATATTATAATAATGAATGAACTAGGTCAAAACTAAGGGGACTAATATTTAAAAAAATTCATAATGTATACATCTTATAATTTATTATATGGTTTCTCCACTATGATTATTGTTTCTCACACTATTATTTTTGGTTTTAGACAACAAATGGAACTTGATGGAGTCATAGTTACATCAAATATGAATCAAAATTTGATTAAAATGAGAAAAAAAATGTGATGATAATATGAGTGAAAGATATCATGATTATTTCTAATTATTTATACCAAAATATTATTAACTACATATACGTTAACCAACTCACGGTCTCACCAAAAAAATAAAAGGATGGACCTTTCTAAGAAATCATGTGGTAGAGACCATGGATGAAGGATGTAATGATTTACATCATATCCTAAATGTAAAAAGATACACTCAAAAAAGTTTCTCAAGGGAATAATAAAATCATTTATGTGTGGAAAATATTGGAATAAGGTAATAAATTGTTGATTAAAAATTAAGTGTATAGTGGATGGAAAAAATCTCATCCTAGGGATACATTTTAGTTCATTGTCTTAAATATAGAGACCCTGAGTATTATCTGAGTCAATTACCACGTCTAAAGAATAAACTATAGACCAAGTAAGGACCTTTGTGGAAATAAAATAGATGAATTATTTAGGTATTGGGGTTCAATAATAAAATTGTAGAATTATTTTTTTACCAATGTTATATTTTTCATAAGATATATAAAATATATAAATATTCTATTAAATAATAGTAGAATATTTGTAATTATTAACATAAGAGTTATAGATAACATCATGTGTTTATTATTTTAAGATTGGTCATTAGTTAACAATATTAAACACACCTTTTAGGTTTTATGTGATTGGGGTCTACCATGATTAAGGATATTTTGGGAAAAATTTATGCCAATACAACAAGTTGAGTTGTAGTGAAAAAGTTATAGGCAGAATAATCCCATTAAATTTAATAGAAATATTATTATTAGTATTTATTACCATTAGTATTGATGTGATGATTAAAGATATTGTGATAATAGTCAATAAGATTACTAGACATTATAAAAAAAATTAGATGTATTAAATACCTTACTAAAAGGTTATTTAAGGATTAAACATATTTTAAGGATTTATATAATATTTATTGGGTAACATTATAGTCATTATATTTATATAGCTTAGAAAAATAACAACCTATATACGGGGAGATATCCATTCTCATCTAGAAAGATCTTGGGGCATGAAACCATGACCAAAGGATGATAAGGTCATAGTGCATATGGCTAGTCTACGTGATGTCCTACTTAATATTTAATTGTTTTTAGTTAAATGATTTGAAAAATAAATATCAATGATAAACAAGTGATGTTACATTTTATATTTATAGATTAATTTATTATAGTGGGTAACTTTCACTAACCGTGTTGGTTTTCGAAAATATTTACTGACAGATGAAAAGACATACCACCCTTTTAAGGATCTTCTGTTCAGATAAAAGTATGTTTTTATGATTCTTCCCCTAAAATTAATTTTTAGACATTAATTTATTATATTTAAAAATGAATTGGAAATTGATCATAGAATAACCAAAGGAATAAATTATTCTTAGGGTAAAGATTTGTATAATGTAATTATAATTCATTATATTCTAATATTGTAAAATAATTCTTAATCTTCAGGAATTGGATCTTGAGGGAAAAATGTAATCATATAACATTCATAAATGATCAATCGTATGGTATTTTCAATAAAAGAAATTATGGTTTTGATGCCATTAAAATTAAATTAATCATTCTATTACTTATGATCAGTGACTTAAATCACTCTCTATAATTATTTAAACTTTTCATCCATGTCCATATCCACACATTCTACCAATGATCTCCTATATAGATACCTATTTATGTGTTATTAAATATGACATTGTTAATTCCATTCATCTAATATTAAGAGGATGGTTTTTTAACTCTTTTTACAATGTGGAAATTCAAAATTTGAATTTTTTAAAATCAAATCCTTGACTTTTAATATCATGTTTTAATTGTGAGTATCCAATTTATATATGATGTGTAGAATGTAAGACCCCAAAATTTTGATAAAGAAGATTTTATTTGATAGTGTATGTGACTTGAAACACCAAAGTTAAAACAAAATATAACACCATAAGACTATATAATATATCTATTTTTAAATAAATAAATATTCTCTAATAACATTCATTTCCTGAAACAATGAGTTTATCTTAAATTAAACACAAAAATGAGTTCAGACAAAAACGTTTATTACATGCATGACAAGTAATTATTGATCAATAATGTACTATATATATTAACTTGATCATTTGGTGTTACTATTCCGGGATTATAGATTAATTTATTATATTGTATAACTAGTGTTATCCATTTTATTGTTGGTAAATATTTATAGAGTTATGGAAATAAATTTCATTATTTAATGGATCTTATGATCTTTTAATATTTAATTTTAGTCTTTCGGGAATGAAAAAATCATCTTGAATAATAATTTATTTGACTAAGGGATGCTGCTGAAATTTATCGAAGGAAAACCAAAGCATTAAACATTGTTTATGAAAGAAAAAGATATAAAGTAAGTATATTTTTGGGTGATCCGTATATTGATATAAAAATAATCCCTCAACATCCAGAGAATAATATTTAAATAAAAATATTATACTTTTACCATCATTTTTTATAATTCAATGGTCTTTTCACCTATCATAGCTTTACGGTTTTTTGTTCAATAAATTTATCCTAACCATGTTTTCTATCACTCTCTATTATTCCTTGGGTGTTAGTTTTCTCCACCAAATCCATATTTTCACTTTTCAATAATGTTATCCAATTTGGAAACCCATTTTTTGTTTATTCTGAATTTACTTTTTATATCTTTTTATCAATTTTTAAGAGGGTGTTTTATTAACCATTTTTTCAAAGTGTTATTTCTATAATGGAATTTTCAAATATGAAACCGTTGATTATAAAAGTAAAATTAAAATATATATGAAGAAATTTATAAAGGTTAGAGAATGTAATAACCTAGGATGTTTAAATAAAAATAGTATGTTTAATAGAGTATACGGCACAAAACACTGAGATTAAATAGTCCAAGAAATATATTATTATTGTCGTATTAACTTTATAAGGTAGAAATAAAATTGGTGTGTATAATTAATTATTATAATTAAATATTATTAAAGGTAATATATTGGGATAACATTCCAAAATAAGTGATTATTATAGTTTTTTATTGTGAAAGAGGCTATATTATGTTTGACTAAGTGGGAATACATGTTTAGGGTGTATCTAAACACAATACCCTTCAATTGAGTAAGAATTTTTCTTCTTTAAGTTTATTATAATAAGATAGGTACAATATGTCCTACGTTTTTATTTTATTTTATTTACGATTTTTTTATAGGGATTTATATTTTTTTCACATAAACCCATTTTATAATGATTCCTACATCATAGATTTTGAATTCTGTATGGGTTATCATCTCAAAATTCATTCTTTGAATCATGTTTCATATAATTAACTTATTATTTTACATATTTTTTATACTTATTATTTAGAATATTTTATAAATATTCCCATTTATTCCTAGTAATTATTTTTCTTTTTTATTTTTTCTCTTTGAGAGGGTGATGAATCAAATGTTACCAAATTATTAAGGGTTTTCTCATCTCAATTATATTTCATTAAATAATATTTCATATTCACCACTTATATTACATTTTAGGGAGTATATAACTCTCTCTGGATAATATCAATTAATGTTTTCTTTAAATTAATTTTTTTTCATATTCCATCACATATCATCCTTTTCTAGGTAATTCTATTCAAGTCATACTAAAGACATACATGATTATTATAACTCAAATTATTTTCATTTAGTTCTAAGTTTTCTTCTTGAAACTCACTATTTTATATTCCCTCTGTTATCCATTTCCTATTCCATATGATATTCCACATTCTCTGCCTCATAAAAGTGACTTATTTTTTCAAATATTTGTCTTTTATGAGTTTATTACTGTCCATGAATCATGTTATTATGAATAATTTTCTTCTCCAAAACATCACTTTCTCTTCCACTACACTATTCTTTTATGCCACATTTTTCCATTCATTATTTATAAAAAAATATGTTGTATCACATGTGATCTTCATATTTATGCTTGAAACACATTATATATATTTTTTAAAATATTTTTATGATATGGGTTTCAATAATTGTATTTTTAAAATACTAAAATATTACTTTTCACGTTGGGAATTTTATCATCTACACTAAATTTTCAGCAAAAATCATTCAGTCACTTCTGAGGATCCATTATTAGGATTTCATTTAAATTGGTTTTAAAAAATGGTTTTTATGTTACCTTTTTTAATGTGTTTTTTGGAAGTGACCCCTATTTTCTTGATAAATCTAAATATGTTTTATGAAATATATTCTTATTTTTTAACTCCAATTGTACTACATAAGTAAAATAATATATATCCTATATAATTTTGTTTCATAAATCACCATCTTAACTATCATATTTTATATCTATTTTTTGGGTGACTGTACTTTAGGTATCAACGAATCCAATTCAGGAAGGATTTTTATATCGCACAAATTCAAAATGTTATAAAAACAATTTTATTTCCAATTATAAGGCCCCAACCATAGACCTTACTTAATCTTGCATTATTACAAGATTGCACATTGAGGATCTTATCAGGTTTAGAGTTTTAGAGAATTAGATCATACAACATGCATTACATTTCACATTTAAACAAAGTGGTCACATAAAAGATAGTATTAGTTTATCCCATCAATGGAAACATATTTATAATAAAACATGGATTCTTTCTTGACACTTCCATGACACTATAATCATATCATGTACCATTCCCTTGACCGGTGAAAAACATTTCAAAAACTTGGAATGAGCATAAAAATCTCAGTAAGGGTTATAAAAATTATGGAAAGGAAACATGATTACATATATACATAATAATTAAATCATACTTTACCCAAAAAACATAAGCACTTTAACATACCTCATAAAATCATGAATAAATCATAGAAATTATAAGACATAAAGGTAACTTGAGGCATTCATAACATTATTACATATGGAGTAACCCTCTTGGTTACATTTGGAATACCCATCACATTATATTCCATAAATCTCTTTGAAGAAACCTTAATGTTTAACCCCCTTAGCGTTACCCAATGCATTGGAGAGCTATATCGGGCTCACCTACCCTTAGTTTACCACGTAACCACCCATCTTCATAAAAAATTCCCATGAACCATAACTTAATCATAGCACCTAACTTAAGCATAAAGGAAATATAACATTTCCACATTGCAATAACATTATAACATTTTAGGATAATTAATCCATTCTAAAAACCATTTTCAAAATCATTTAAAACATTTAATAAAGAGATTTTGTAATCAAAGTGTCCCATACCCCCATTGAAGCTTTTAAAATTCTAAACCATTAATATCCATATAAATAAATCCTTAATTTTTTTTTTGAAATCATGGATATTAATGAGAAATATTTATAAAAATAAGTCATTAAAACATTAAAAATGATATTTTAGTTAAAGAGTTTTTAACAAAATGAGAGACACATGAATACCATAATTGATGAATAAAATTTAATAAAAATATCATGAGAATAAATGGATTCATAATATAATATTCCCAGGGATAGTATATACACCTTATAAGAGTGAATTGGTGCATAACAACAATGAAGACTCAATAGAAATGTAAAATGAGATGAAATATCTTATAAAGAATGTATCCTTAAATTAAAGATAAAACAATCTCATAATTATGTGTGAAAAATATAAATACACCCAATATAAGTGGATAATAAGTGTAAAACAATCAAAGGTCATTCACACATATTAAAAGGATGACATATTCAATAACTACATGTTGAACCCAAAGAAATCTAAATTGGGTTAAGAAGTTCCCTTGGTAAAATTCGACAGCCTAACGACGTCACTTTAAAATTCATAAAATTAGTTTATGAGAGAGAAAATGGAATTTCATCACTTGGACATAAAATTTACATCTATAAGGATATAAAATAACATATCCCAACATAAATATATGTAAATTAAAATACATAACAAAATAAGTCTTTTAAAAAGAGGAGGGTGGAAGGTTCCCTTACCAATTTGGGTAACTTTCGAAACGTACACCTCATGAAAGAAGGACTATACAAAATTGATGTAAATACTCATAAACTAATGTATTTTACACAAAGAGTAGAATAATGTACAGTAAATACACCACTCAAAAAGTAATATTGGCAAATGTAGCATCAATCTCATGAAAACACAAAGTGAGATAAAAAGCCCCTTACGAAATTTCTGCAGCCTAACGTCGCCAATTAAAACTTCCAAAATCGATTAATGAGATAAAATAGGGGCTCTCATCATATGAACATATAAATTACTGTAAGGGTAATATAAAATAACATCCCAATCATAAGAAATATGAGATTAAAAGGAATGACATAAAAGAGTGTACTTAAAAAGAAAGAGAGTGGTAGGATCCCTTACCTCGGGTCCGACGTGACTCGATCGTTCTTTAAACTCCTGAATAATAAACTTGAGTTAATTTTTACTTGATTAAGAACCTTTTTCAAGTTCATTATTCCTTTTTTATCACTTACTACCATGCTATGAACACTATGTAATTATTTAAGTTAATAATGGTTGTTTTATAGATCATTGCTACTTGAGTCAAAAATAAACTCTATATAATTACAAGTTGCTCATGTGGTAAAATATATATTATATCCAGAATTAAATTTATTATTTATATATCATATATATCATATATATACATTATATACATGCATTTATAATATTACATAACATTTAGAGGTAAGAAATGAAATGCACCGTTCATGGAGACGGTAAGTCGTGCGTACGCATGAACGCTACTTCCATTCCTTTTCCATATTTGATGGAATTAAAACATAATGATACATAGTAGTATTATAATTCTAGTATGGTATAATATATAATATCATTAAATATATCCTTTATACGTACAACATATGGTATTAACGAATCAAATCACTTTGAGGGGGCGGTAGTCCGCACTTCCTAAAATGAAGATATCGCGTTTAACCATAATGGAAACCATAAAGGTATTCCATAAATGAAAAATAAAGAAGCTTAAGTAAAACATAAACATATTATATATCATATATAAATATATTGACATCTTAATGTCCACCTTTGAGGGTGTTAAAATAATATTGAACAATCATCGTTTCGTGAGGCAGAAATTCACCATCCACAGAAACAGTATGTTCTTTAACCATTAGATGTAGGTGTCTGTAAGTGTAGCTCGAATACTTCTTATAAAAACATCCTAGTATAATGAAGATACTGGAGTTGTTACAAAATAAATGAATAAAAAGAGATTATGGGGTTGGAGAAGCAAAATAAAACAAAAGAACACAAGTGAATACATTACCTTAAAATTGGGTATCTCTCTATGATTTGAGCTCAAAGGATTCCTTGGGAATACTTATGCCCAATGTGAGGATTATAGCAATAATAGAGGGATTTAGAGAGACAAAATGATCAGGTTTTGGCCGAGCCAAATGCATGAGAGGTGGGGGTATGGTGGTAGGGGTGGGGGGCTTTTATAAGAGGAGAGGAGGGGCACTCTTGGAAAGTTACAAAATGTTACTTTATTTTCAAATGCGTTTCACATTATAAAGGTCTCACATTGATGTATTTCTAGGATAAGGTGGTAAGGGTTCGAAATATACTCATCCAATAGGTCTTTGAAAAGTTTAAGTTATAGTTTTAACATTGTATTATCATTTTATTTAAATCCTTTATTAATGAGGTAATAACTGCATCAACATGATGTCATAAATAATTTAATTTATTTAATTTATAAAAATTATAAAAAAAATTATCATGATTTATTAAATCTTTTTATATTTTTAATAAATATTTATAGTCAAAAATATGACTTGTATAACCCCATTTAAATTTTTTTTTCGTAAAACAACTCATGCTTGTGACATTTTTATTTTAACTTTAAATAAAAAGTTATTTATGTAATTTTCCAACCAAAGTTGCTCCATGGAGTCCCCAAGTTGACCCATGGATTTTCATGGTCGGCCATGACACATCCAATGAGGGTAGTACATGTGTCTAGGTCACTCCATATTATTAAAACATTATTTTTACCATAAATTACACTAATTACCTCTAATCGCGATTAAAAATTAAAAGATACTATTCACCAAAAAATTATTTTAGTCCCATTGAACCACATTTTACATTCTAATGGAAACCATGTATGTCAGATTTTTGAAATTCAAATCACAGAAGTGGTAACGTTTTATTTAAACGAAAAATCAGTTTTTAAACTACCACTTAGTGGTTTCACTATTCATCAAAAATTGATGTTTTCCGGAAAAATACCAAAAATTCACCCTAAGATATATTTGATATTATGAATTCAACAATGATTTCTATTTTAAAAAATTCAAAACTTATATGCTGCATTAATTAATTTAATAATTAATTCCCGCTATCAAAACAAATAGCGTGTTTTTAAGAAACAATATCTATTAAAATATTGACACTAGTTTAAGTCCAATTTCAAAATGAAATTAATTCCAATGACCAACATTAGATTAAATGGTAAAAATATATTTTAAATACACTATAATATAAATTAAAAATATAATCTATACATATAAATAAATCAGATTAAAAGGAGGTTTTGAATTAAAATGGAACATTTTCAATAAAAATGATCTTTATCGGAAAAATAACAAAATTTTACACAAAGTAAATTTTGATGTCTAGATTCTAAAGAAGGATTTTATTTTGTCAAATACAACATATGAAATTGTAAAAAGTATATTTAAAAAGGGTTCTCCATCAAAAGGCATTTATTCGACCTTTTAATGAATATTAAAAGATTTATGCTTAAAAATTGGATTCATTTTTATTTTAAGTCTCCATCATTTATTGGACAAAAGTTAAAATATTTTACAAACATATATATTCATTTTGTAGTTAGTTCCATTCATTCCCTCCATTACAACGTCTAGGCATTAACTACCTTTTGAAATAATATTATTTTATTATTAGAGTGCAACGTAAGATTTCAAAGAAACTCGTTGTTGCGTATTGGGTATGCCCTCGAGCATAGCATTCCCTTTAAAGTAATATCAATTTTTTTTTCAAAAATATGGATAAATATGAAAATGTCATATTCTTTATTTACCAGGGGTGTTACATCCTTCCCCCCTTTTGGGAATTGCGTCCTCACAATTTTAAAATTGGCCTTGGAAGCTTCATTGAAAATCCCACATCGGAACAAGGGTCAGTAAAACTATCACATTAAAAGAATGGGAGTGAAGTAAAAATGTCACCCGAGTTAACCCATACTAGGATTCAAAGTATAAAAATATGGATATGGGGAAAAAAAGGGTCATTTTTTGATGGAGAGTGATAGTAAACATGTCTATGAGAAAGCTAACAACAAGAAAATCACAAACCTGTGATGGGTTAAACGGTATTTGATTTCCCAGTTTGAAAAATTAATAGACAACATTTTTGTTTTAAGTTACTTCTCTTTGAGGAATTTATTTATGAGCATAACTAAAACATAAGGAAGAATACTTAATTGTCATGTTGACTTTCAACTTTTACTAGATTTCTTACATGAACTCATGTTTTCTATAAGTGACGAGTATTTAGGATGACTTGTTCACATTAAGAGAGCTATAATCAACTTCTAGAGAATCACATAATCCAAAAAAAAGAACTATATACATCCCATGTCTTTAGACATTAACCAAAACTAAACCCAAAAAGGTAAGTATGAGATCAGGTAATACCCAAAACGGATAATCCTTTATAAAAAAATATATTCTTAATCTCCAAAATTTGTCAAACAAAACCCAAAATTCAACAAAGACTATTCAATAAACATCTATCCATAAAATTCTAAAAAGTAAACCAAACTAAGATTAAAATCCAATTCTTTGAAGGATTTAATCACATAGTCTCCAAAGATAAATTTTAACATTCTTCTCCAAAATAACATCAGTTACTCTTACAGTATCATACTGAAAATTAATTAACCTAATCACATATCTTCCATGATAAGCTAATCATTTCCATTGATAAAAAAATCAACTTAATCTTAATTCATAAAATCATCTAACTAAAAAGAATTATTCAAACTAACCAGGGACTTCACGTAGTCCAGTGGTAGGTGATAAATACCAGTTTCACTTTGGTTGTGGGTTCGATTCCCACAGCTTCATCCGACGTGACGGGTTGTCACACGGTCTGCATTTTGTCCCTTTTCAAAAACTGTATAATTTTATAACATTCTTCAAAAAGAGATAAATTCATCAAAAATAACCCTAACATATTTTAACCACAAAGGTTATCTGATAACTTCCATTTTGCAACCAAAAATGTATTAACCAGTAATTGCATCAAATTCAAGGATCATATTAACCCAAATGGTTCTTTCTAACTATATCCACAAAAGAAAAGATAATTATTCCTTGAATAAAATTTTCATATATCAAACATTAGGGTTACTATAAAAAGTCTTCTAATGTAACCACATCATCAAAAGAGACTTAATACATCTAAGAATTTCACCATCCTAAAATCTACCATAACTCTTGAATCCCTTATATGATGACTTCTTACTCATTCAACATTCTTCAGGATCCATTATCCATTCCTTTTCAACTTATTCTGAAATACTTCTTTCTTAAAAACAAAATCATGAATGTCACGACCCGTCCTCGGGGCCTGTGTCGTGACTACCCCAAGCCTGCCTTCCATAAGCCAGGGGCTGGCGACTAGCACCAAAGGCGTAAATCCCGATAACTGGGAAGGCATTGCCTTTATAAAAGTAACCAAAACACCACAGAGTACAAGCGGAAGCAAAACACTAAGTATAAAAGAAAGTGCTGAAAAGTAAATGGGCCAGAATACAAACCCAAATTAAAGTACGACTACAACTGAACAAGTAAAACAGAAAAAGACAACAACTGGAAGAACGGAAACGGCTCCTGGGTCGTCCTCATCGGATCCTACCTGAAGGGTAGGTACAGATGGCGCAACTCCTGGATCGTCCACCACGGATCCTACCTGAAGGGTAGGTACAGATAGCCTCCACAACGCTCTCGCCCGTCAACCTCCTCTGAGTGTCGTCTCGCCGTGAATTCCAACTCCAGATACTGACTCGTCTTGTAGTCCACCTCCGGGTACCGTCCAGTCTTCGAACACTCGGCCTTCGTCAGCACTGTCTGTCGTCTGCAACCAATACAACAAGGTGCGGGCATAGACCGTGTAGGGGTGAGTATAAAGATACTCAGTAGGGACCCCGAGACCCTCAAGGTCTCACTAAAACCAACATGGATATCCACAAAGAAGATCTCAACAGATAACCTCTACTTAGGTATATTCCCATACATATATCTAAGTTATCATGTAACCCATCTCAATCATGAGGAAACAAAAAGATCATGAAATCAACGGATAACCACTACCCAGGTATATTCCCATACATATACCTAAGTTATCAAGTGACCCATCTCAATCAAGATGTAAACACAAAAGACAAAAGTCTCAGCTCAAACCAGGATTTTCATTATCGAAACCGTAACTGCTGAAGAGCTCCATCTCTGAAGTGTGCAGTGTTCCTGTCACGACTCCGAGGTACTGCTCACTAACCTAAGACTGCTGAGGTACTACTCCTGTCGAGTACCGCAGGTTAGCCACCCAAACACAATAGTGCTTCCTGTCAGGGTATGTCACCCAAACACAGTAGTGCACACCCCCTAGTAGCCTACTGAGGTACTATCCGGACGAGTACCGCGAGTCTGCATTGTCACACAGGTAGTGCTCTGTCCTCCATGGGTCTGCACCTCACAAAGAAGTGCTCCGTCCACGAGGCTAGTCGACTCACTCCAAGTCGAGTCGGTCAAGCAGTCGTTAGGTCTCAGTCGGCTACACGGTCTCCGTACTCCGCACGCTCGTCTCTAGGAGGGTCCGCACCTCGAGCTACAAGTTGATACTCCATGTATCTCAAAGTCCCACGAAGAAGTATCTCAAAGTACTGCCTCTTCATAGGGGTCTCAACGCAACAGACGGCCCATCAATCCGACGCCCGACCTGTGAGTTATTAGCCTTTCCATCCCAAGGGCCCGGTTGGTTTCGTGAGTGAACCAACATGGACATATTTCAATTTTACCCAAAACTCTCATAGGGTATACTCATAGGGACCGTTTCTCAACGTGATCACCAACGCCGCTGACAGTTCATCAAACGGACGTCCAGTCTGAAAGATAACAGCTTTTATGTTCCAAGAGCCCAGTTGGATTTCGGGTACAATCCAACCCAGACACTATCCAACAGCAACAAAAACTCGGGCGAAGTATGCCAAAAGTTCCGCCTCATCAAGAAAAATTCAACGAGATAGAAGGTGCGTCAATCGTACGCCCGGTCTGTGAGTTATTGGCTTTTTCGTTCCAGGGCCCCGGTTGGTTTCGTGAGCGAACCAACCCGACCACACTCCGACAACATCCAAACCTTGAGCGGAGTAATTCAGAAGATCCGTCTCACATAGAGGAATCCAACAAAGTCGATGGCGTGTCATTCGGACGTCCAGAGATCACGTTACGAGCGTTTCTGCTCCGAGGGCCCGGTTGGTTTCGTATCCGAACCAACCCGTCCGAACCCAAAGTATTCCGAAACGTTGAGTGTGATATACCGAAATGACGATTTCGTTCCAAGGATCGCTACGCATCTAACGGTGCGTCGATCGGAGGTCTGTAGCCCATGATATTGGAAAAAAACCAAAGAGGGTCTGAAAACGGGGGGTCTGAGCCCAGACTGACCCGGCTGGACCCGGCCCGGCCCGGCCAGCCGCGGCTCGGCCAGCGCGGCCGAGCGGAAGCCGCGGGAGGGGTGCGCGACTCCCCCACCCTCGCCGCTGATTGAAGCTGGCGGCAAACCGCCGCCGCCAGCCTTCCGGCGGCGCTCCGGTGGTCCGTTTCTCCTGCCATCTTTGCCAACGGTCCTCCCGGGACCCAAACTTCACTGCGAAGGGATTCAAACGCCATAGCGGCCTGCTTCGTCGTCATCCATCGATCCGCACATCGATAAACAAGCTGCGGAGGGTTGTCGGGCCGTGTTTGTTCAGCCCGCGCCCTCCGCGTTCCGTGTTATCAATTGGAAAATAATAACACGTGATTTTAATCATTGACGAGGGTATAATTTATCCAAAATAAATTATACGAACACCATGCAATCCTAAACCCACGCTCGAGAGTTTAAAATTTGAATGTGCGGTGTGACGATGTCGTGCATTCTTTCCGCTCGATTCCGTGTGGTGCGATGGCACCGCGTCAATTTCGTTCGATCCGCAACAACAAGAAAAACAAAAAGGGAGGGGACGGCCGTGTTTGTGTGGTCCAGCCTCCTCCCGTTAACTGATATCATGCGGTCCAAATATCGCAGATAAAAGACGGAAGAGAAACACGTAAGGAAAAACACATAAACCCCCTACCTCGTGCGAGCTTTAATAGAGGTTCGTCAAACGAGGATTCGTCGCGGAAAGAGACTTCGCGGAAGAACCTTCGCGGTAAAAGGCGTCGCGTAGTCAGTCTCTGAGGTCTCGGCGTTCTTTGATGGAGTTCGATGTGTTCTTCGCGTTCTTCGTGTTCTTCGACGAAGAAGATGAAGAACTCAAGATTTCCTTAGCTTTTCTCCCCAAACCTTTCAAGCAACAAAGGTTCCAACCCCAAAATAAAATAAGCTTACCTCTTATTTTATTAACATAACCAATATTTGAATTTCAAGTGTTTAAAATTCAAATAACCACACATAACTCACTTAATTAATAACATAAGTTATTAAACATAAGTTGTCAAATATTAAATGTGATTTGAGGGGGGTTAAAGAATGTGAAGAGTTATGGAAGGTTAGGGAAGGTGAAGGGGTAGGGTTAGTGTGGGCCCCACCACCTTCATAACCTCCCTTGGGAAGTTGGGTAGTAACCCAAATTCCACCCAAAGCCTAATCAAATTAGTTAAAATAAAAATTGTAGAATAATTATAAAATAAACATCCACAATTTTTAGCATCAACTCTCGTGAAAACGCAACTCCAGAACATGTGTTCCTAAGAAATTACCGGTGCTGCAGTTCCATCAGTGCCCTCAAAATTCGATTTCGAGCACCGATTCAAAAGATAGGAATTTCCACTCGTTCGTTCACTAAACAAACCCGAGCTAAACTTCGGAAAATGATTCCGAGCACACCTGGCCTCGGAATTAGGCACCGTCAGAAACTGCGTTCTTGTAAAACTCAAAAGAAAATAAAGAAAAAAAAATTCCTTGAAATTTTAGGGTCTTTACATTACTCCCACTTCAGGGCTTTACGTCCCCATAAAGGTTCAACACAAACAACGGTCACAAATGATGTATTGAGCATGCACCTGAGCCTTCCGCTCCCATATGCTCACCTTGAGGTTCCCGTACTGCCAGATAAAGTGCACTCGAGGAATCGATCTTCCTCGTAGGATTCGCTCCTGTCGATCCTCGATCCCCACTGGAACCTCTGTGAAAGACACCCCATTGCCATCATCCAGCTTCTCATGGTCGATGATATGCGAAGGGTCGAGCAAGTATCTCCTTAGTTGAGATATGTGGAAGTCGTCGTGCACCTGGTGCAACTGCGGTGGATGGGTCAAGAGGTAAACCACCACACCTACCCAGCTGAGGACCTAGAAAGGTCCATTAAACCTTGGATATAACTTGCCGCCTTGGCCACATCTCTGTAAACCTCGTCGATGTGAGACCCGTATAAAGACATGATCGTCATCCTTGAACTCTAGAGGCCTCCAAGTCCTATCAGCATAAGGCTTCTGTCGGCCCTATGCTGTTCTCATCCACTCTTGGATGACGTGGACCTTCTCTAGTCTCACAAGAACTGTTATGATTTCTTATTTGCCGATAAGAGAAATCTGGTATCATCCCCTGGATGAACCACATTCATTGCCTAATACGGTCAATCCTGACATGAATGATGCATTGATTCCATGGATGATGTCGTAAGGCCGCGACGTAACTACCAAGAGATCCAACAGTCACTCTCTCCTCCAAGGGTCAAGTCACACTGTCGGAATCAGTGTGAGGTCACTAGGTCTCCCCCAGTAGAAATCTCGAAAGTGAGGGTCATGTCAACTGTTTTAACCGGGACCACTCAGTATCAACCAAACAAAAGGACAGGAAAGAAAAAATCACAATGATAAGTGTCTTTTTATTATTGCAGGTCATAGTACAAAGACACGAAGCAACTACAGACAAACATCAACAAAACTAGAAGCAATGGGATCAATATCCTCCAGGTCTGGAGCTAGTCTCGCTCCTATCCATCTGCTTCCGGAGCTCTATGACTATAGGCATCAGCTGCCTGAAGTTGAGCTCTCCCATGTCCTCCTGTCCTATGGGGTCAGGGTGGGCCTCCTAGTGGTGGGGGTGGCAACACCCCGAAGCGTCGTCCACCTCCAGCTGCACGACCAGATCCTCTTCCATGGTCGCCTGCTCCTTGCGGTATGCCCTGATAGAACCTCTGCCTCTGGCTGGGAGGTTCTTCATTTAACTGTTGGTCATCTGCATGGTGGGTCGGACAGTCACGTTCCATGTGACCAATTCCGCCGCATGAGTAACAATGTCCACTCTCGGCATGTCTGGCTCTGAATCCACCATGGTTTCCCTGCACAACTGAACATGAGTCGTGCAGTCAGCCACCGGTAGGTCTGGTCCTCTTGGACCTCTGCGTCATCTGTCTACTGCCTGCTGCAGAAGACTCTACCGCATGCTAGATAGTGTTGGGTCCTGCTTCTCGAGACTGCTCAGTAAGGAAACTATCCACTAAGAGGCCTCTCTCCAACACCCCTGTCTGCGTCGAAATGCTGTGAGAAACAACAGAAGCTCTAATATCATGCCTGAGCCCCTGCTTGAAGGTTCGGGCCCTGTTGAATGGGTCCCATACCAGATCTGTGTAGTTGTACGAGAGTTCTGTGAACCTCGCTGAATACTGTTCCACTGTCATGCTGTCATGCCACAGCTGAAGTAGCTCCTGTATATACACCACTCGAAGGGTGGCTGGTACAAAATCTACCCGGAATAGGCTCTCGAAGTCTTACAAAAGAAGTTTCACCTCGTCGTGCATCTGGAGCATCAGGCTCCACCATCTTCCTGCAGCTGCCTGAAGAAGGCTGGCAGCAAGGATCACCATGAAGTCTACCGGTGTCCCCACTAGCCTAAAGACTCTCACCACAGGCTCCTGCCAATCCTCAGCCACCTGCGGGTCCGTCTCTCCCTGGAACCTCGGTGGGCTCTAGCGCTGGAACTCGTGTAGTGCGCTCAAGCGACGTGCACCCTCTGATGCTAGGGCTGGTGGCATCGGTGGACCAACGGTTGGTAGTACCGCTGGTGCCTCCGCTGGTGCCTCAACTGGAATAGATCCCTGTACTGAGGCCACGTTGCTCGACGGGCTATCAGTACGAACAACTCTCGGGGCTCTAGCTGGTCGTCTGCGGGGAGGCATCCTGAAAGAAACAACGTGACACGGTCAAACGATTATACCTGGTGAGCAGACCTTGTTTGAGATGATATTTAAATAAAACTTCTGGAAACACACATGCAATCAGTGTTTTCATGCACAAAGTCGGAAATCAGTTGTCAGGGTCCTGGTGTATGGATACGTCAGCCGCCCGCACCAACACTGGACTCCCTAAACTGAAAACTACACTTGGTACTCTTAACACTATTGCTTCATAGAAAGAAAATATCAAAGTTACAAGTTCTGTGGTAGAACCGACTCCTCTAATACAAATTTGTCATGAACCATCCTCGGGGCCCATACCGTGACTACCCAAACCCGCCTTCCATAGGCCAGGGGCTAGCAACTAGCACTAAATGCGTAAATCCTGAAAACTGGGAAGGCATTGCCTTTATAAAAGTAAAAAAAACACCACAGAGTACAAGCGGAAGAAAAACACTAAGTACAAAAGAAAGTGCTAAAAAGTAAATGGGCCAAAATATAAACTCAAATGAAAGTACAGCTACAATTGAACAAGTACAATAGAAAAAGACAACAACTGGAAGAACGGGAGTGGCTCCTAGGTCTTCCTCCTCGGATCCTACCTGAAGGGTAGGTACAGATGACGCAGCTCTTGGATCGTCCACCACGGATCCTACCTGAAGGGTAGGTACAAATAGCCTCCACAACTCTCTCTCCCTTCGACCTCCTCTGAATGTCATCTCGCCATGAAGTCCACCTCCAGATACTGTCTCGTCATGTAGTCCACCTCCGGGTACCGTCCAGTCTTCGAACACTCAGTTTCCGTCAGCACTGTCTGTCATCTGCAACCAACACAACAATGTGAGGGCATAGCCCGTGCAGGGGTGAGTATAACAATACTCTGTAGGGACCCCGAGACCCTCATGGTCTCACTAAAACCAACAAGGATATCCAAAAAGAAGATCTCAAAGATATCCTCTACTTAGGTATATGCCCATACATATATCTAAGTTATCAAATAACCCATCTCAATCATGAGGAAACACAAAGATCATGAAATCAATGGATAACCACTACCCAGGTATACGCCCATACATATAACTAAGTTATCAAGTGTCCCATCTCAATCAAGAGGTAAACACAAAGGTCAAAAGTCTCAGCTCAAACCAGGATTTTCATTATCGAAACCGTAACTACTGAAGAGCTTCGTCTCTAAAGTGTGCAGTGGTCCTATCACGACTCTGAGGTACTTCTCACTAACCTAAGACTGCTAAGGTACTCCTGCTATCGAGTACCGTGGGAAAGTCATCCAAACACATTAGTGCTTCCCACCGGGGTATGTCACCCAAACACAGTAGTGCACACCCCCTAGTAGCCTGCTGAGGTACTCTCCGGACGATTACCGCGGGTCTGCACTGTCACACAGGTAGTGCTCCATCCGCCATGGGTCTGCACCTCACAAAGAAGTGCTCCGTCCACTGGGATAGTCCAGTCACTCCTAGTCAAGTCGGTCAAATAGTCGTCAGGTCTTAGTCGGCTACACGGTCTCCGTACTCCGCACGCTCGTCTCTAGGATGGTCAGCTCCTCAAGCTACAGGTCGATACTCCAAGTATCTCAAAGTCCCACTAAGAATTATCTCAAAGTACCGCCTCGTCATAGGGGTCTCAACGCAAGAGACGGCCCGTCAATCGGACGCCCGGTCTGTGAGTTATTAGCCTTTCCGTCCCAAGGGCCCGGTTGGTTTCGTGAGCAAACCAACCCGGCCGTATTTCAACTATACCCTGAACTCTCAAAGTGTAAACTCAGAGAAACTGTTTCTCAACATGATCACCAATGCCGCTGACGGTTCGTCAAACGGACGTCCAGTCTGAAAGATAACAGCTTTTCTGTTCCAAGGGCCCGGTTGGATTTCGGGTACAATCTGTCCTGACCACTATCCAACAGAAACCAAAACTCGGGGGAAGTATGCCAAAAGTTCCGTCTCATCAGGAGGAATTCAACGAGACAGACGGCGCGTCAGTCGGACGCCCGGACTGTGAGTTATTGGCTTTTTCATTCCAGGGCCCCTGTTGGTTTTGTGAGCGAACCAACTCATCCACACTCCAACGACATCCAAACCTCGAGCGGAGTAATCCAAAAGATCCGTCTCACTTGTAGGAATCCAACAAAGTCGACGGCACATCATTCGGACGTCCGGAGCTTAATTTACAAGATTTTCCGCTCTGAGGGCCCGGTTGGTTTCGTATCCGAACCAACCCGGCCGAACCCAAAGTATTCCAAAAGCTTGAGTGCGATATTCCGAAACGACCGTTTCTTTCCAAGGAAGAGGGTCCGAAAACAGGGGGTCTGGGCCCGGACCGACCCAGCCAGACCCCCCCTGGGGCGGCCCGATCGGGCCCGACCCGGATACACCCGGCCCGGCCCGGCCGGCGCGACCGAGTGGAAGCTGCGGGCGGGGTGCGCGGCTCCCCCACCCTCGCCGCTGATTGAAGCCGGCGGCAAACAGCCGCCGCGCCGGTGGGGTGCGCCGCCACCACCATCTGCGGACCACCGGACGTGCTCCAGTGGTCCGTTTCTCCAGCCGTCTTCGCCAACGCTCCTCCTGAGACCCGACCTTTACTGTGAAGGGATTCAAATGCCATAGCGCCCTGATGTGTCATCATCCGTCGATCCGCACATCGATAAACAAGCTGTAGATGGTTTTCGAGTCGTGTTTGTTCGGCCTGCACCCTCCGCATTCGGAGTTATCAATTGGAAAATAATAACACATGATTTTAATCATTGACGAGGGTATAATTTATCCAAAATAAATTATATGAACACCTTTCAATCAAAAAACCATGCATGAGAGTTTAAAATTTGAATGTGTGGCGTGACGATGTCATGCATTCTTGCCGCTCGATTCCGCGCGGTGCGATGACACCGCGTCAATTTCATTTGATCCGCAACAACAAGAAAAACAAAAAGGGAGGGGGACGGCTGTGTTTGTATGGTCTGGCCTCCTCCCGTTAACTGATATCATGCGGTCCAAATATCACGGATAAAAGACGGAAGAGAAACACGTAAGGAAAAACACATAAACCCCCTACCTCGTGCGAGCTTGAACAAAGGTTCGTCGAATGAGGATTCATCGCGGAAAGATACGTCGGGGTAAAAGGTGTCACGTAGTCGGTCTCTGAGGACTTGGCGTTCTTTGATAGAGTTCGATGCGTTCTTCGCGTTCTTCGTGTTCTTCAATGAAGAAGATGAAGAACTCTAGCTTTCCGTAGCTTTTCTCTCCAAACCATTCAAGCAACAAAGGTTCCAACCCCAAAATAAAATAAGCTTACCTCTTATTTTATTAACATAACCAATATTTGAATTTCAAGTGTTTAAAATTCAAATAACCACACTTAACTCACTTAATTAATAACATAAGTTATTAAACTTAAGTTTTCAAATATTAAATGTGAGTTGAGGGGGGTTAAAGAATGTGAAGAGTTATGGAAGGTTAGGGAAGGTGATGGGGTAGGGTTCGTGTGGGCCCCACCACCTTCATAACCTCCCATGGGAAGTTGGGTAGTAAACCAACATACACCCAAATCCTAATCCACTTAGTTAAAATAAAAATTGTAGAATAATTATAAAGTAAACTTCCACAATTTTTGTCATCAACTCTCGGGAAAACGCAACTCTGGAACAGGTGTTCCTAAGCAATTATCGATGCTGTGGTTCCATCGGTGCCCTCAGAATTCAATTCCGAGCACTGATTCAAAATATAGGAATTCCCACTCATTCGTTCACTGAATGTACCCGAGCTAAACTTTGTAAAATGATTTCGGGCACACCGGGCCTCGGAATATGGCGCTGTAAGAAACTGCGTTCTTGTAAAATTCCAAAGAAAATTAAGAAAAAAATTTCCTTGAAATTTCCGGGTCTTTACAATGAATAATATCCTAATATTCCAATAATATGAAAACATATGTTAAGAAATAATACATACCTTTCATTCTTCATTTTTAGTTTCTTCATCTTCAATCAGGATGGCATTAGGTATTGGTAAATGAATAATTGTACGATCATGGTGACCCCATTCCCAGAACTTCTTCGTAGGACATGTATTTGCATAATGACCATGCACACCACATTTAAGACATTCAATTGATCCTTCAGAAAGAACTTCTTTCCCTTTCCTAGAGTCAACTAGATGCTTCCTTTTTCCATGGCAGGTTCTTGCTTTATGACCTTCATTTCCACATCTATTGCATCTTTCTATCCCTTTGAATCATTTTCCTATGTGTTTCTTTCCACATATTTGACACATAGGTTTTTGAACATACTTACCTTTATGATTATTACCTGAACTTCTGTAGGGATTTGTTTCTCGCATATATGATGCCTTATAAAAATCACTAAGGTTCAGGTGGTCAATCATGACTCTAGATAGTTGGTTGAGGATAACCACAAGATTTCTCATTGCATCTCCCATGTCATTCAGTTGTTCTTTCATAAAATCGTCACAGTTTTCTTCAAATCCACTGTTACTTTGGTGCCTACTAGATCCATCCATTTACTAAAACCAAAAAGGTCAGTGTCAGTATATCAGTAAAATCATCAAATAAAAAAGAGGAAGATAAACACCAGGATATACTTATCCAAGTTATCTCAAACTCATTCTAACTTAAAAAACGATGACTCCATCTAATATACTAACCATTGTCGTTATACACAACTTGTCACTTTTTCTTAAACAACACTCTAACATCTAATGTTGTCTAAACCGACCTCTGATACCAACTATAAGGCCGCAACCTTAAACCATACTTAATCTTGAATTATTACAAGATTACACATTGATGATCTTTTCAGGTTTAGAGTTTTAGATAATTAGATCATAAAACATGTATTACATTCCACTTTTAAACAGAGTGGATACATAAAAGATATTATTCATCTATCCCATCAATAGAAACATATTTAAAATAAGACATGGATTCTTTCTTCACACTTTCTTGACACAATCATCATATCATGTACCATTCCCTTGACCTGTGAAAAACATTTCAAAAACTTGGAATGAGCATAAAAAGCACAGTAAGGGTTATAAAAACTATGGAAAGGAAACATGAGTACATATATACATAAGAATTAAATCATACTTTACCCATAAAACATAATCACATTAACATACCTCATTAATTCCTGAATAAATCATAGAAATCATAAGACATAAAGGTAACTTGATGCATTAATAACATTCTTACGTAGGGAGTAACCCTCTTGGTTACATTTATATTACCCATAACAGTATCTTCCCTAAATCTCTTCGGAGAAACCTTAACGTTTAACCCCTTCGCGTTACCCAATGCATTGGAGATCTATATCGGGCTCACCAACCCTTAGTTTATCAGGGAACCACCCATCTTCATAAACATTCCCAAGAACCATAACATAATCATAGAACCTAACTTAAGCATAAAGGAAAGATAACATTCCCATATTGCAATAACAATATAACATTTTAAGATAATGAATCCTTTCTAAAAACCATTTTCAAAATCATTTAAAACATTTAATAAAGAGATTTTGAAAAAAAAGTCTCTCATACCACATTTAAGCTTTTAACATTTTAAAAAATTAATATCCATATAAATAAATCCTTAATACCATTTTGAAAACATGGATATTAATGATAAATATTTATAAGAATAAATCATTAAAACATTTACAACAATATATTAGTTAAAGGGTTTTTAAAAAAATGAGAGACACTTGAATAACATAATTGTGGAATAACATTTAATCAAACTATCATGAGAATAAATGGATTCATGATATAATATTCCAAGGGACAGTATATACACCATATAAGAGTGAATTGGTGCATAACAACAATGAAGTCTCAATAGAAATGTAAAATGAGATAAATCCCTTATAAAGAATATATCCTTAAATTAAAGATAAAACAATCTCATAATTATGTGTGACAAATATAAAAACACCCAATATTAGTGGATATAAAGTGTAAGACAATCAAAGTTCATTCACACGTATTCAAAGGATGACATATTCCATAACTACATATTGAACCCAAAGAAATCGAAATTGGGTTAAGAAGTTCCCTTGGTAAAATTTGACAGCCTAACGGTGTCACTTTATAATTCATAAAATTAGTTGATGAGAGAGAAAATGGTATCTCATCACTTGGAAATAAAATTTAAATCTATAAGGATATAGAATAACATATACCAACATAAAAATATTTAAATTGAAAGACAAAACAAAAGAAGTCTTTTAAAAAGAGGAGGGCGAAAGGTTCCCTTACCGATTTGGGAAACATTCGAAACGTACACCCCATGAAAGAAGGACTATAAAACATTGATGTAAATACTCATAAAAGAAATAATTTTACACAAAGTTTAGAATAATGGACAGTACATACACCACTCAAATTGAATTATTGGAAAATGTAGCATGAATCTCATGAAAACACAAAGTCAGATAAAAAGACACTTAGGAAATTTCGGCAGCCTAACGGCGCCAATTAAAACTTCCAAAATGGATTGATGAGAGAAAATAGGGTCTCTCATCATATGAACATATAAATTAAAATAAGATTAATATAAAATAACATCCCAATCATAAGAAGTATGAGATTAAAAGGAATGACATAATAGAGTGTACTTAAAAAGAAAAAGAGGGGTTGGATCCCTTACCTCGGGTCCGACTTGACTCGATCGTTCTTTAACCTCCTGAATAATAAACTTGGGTTAATTTATACTTTCATAAGAACCTATTTTAAGTTCATTATTCTTTTTATATCACTTACTACCATGCTATGAACACTATGTAATTATTTAAGTTAATAATGGTCGTTTTGTAGATCATTGCTACTTTCGTCAAAAATAAACTCTTTATAATTACAAGTTGTTCATGTCGTAAAATATATATTATATGAAGAATTATATTCATTATTTAGATATCATATATGTCATATATATCCATTATATACATGCATTTATAATATTATATAACATTTAGAGATAAGAAATGAAATGCACCGTTCCTGGAGACGGTAAGCCGTACGTACGCATGAATGCTACATCCATTTATATTTATTATTTAATGGAATTAAAACATAATGATACATAATAGTATTATAATTCCAGTATGGTATCATATATAATATCATTAAATCTATACTTCATATGTACCACATATGGTATTAACAAATCAAATCACTTTGAGGGGGCGGTAGTCCGCACTTCCTAAAATGAAGATATCACGTTTAACCATAATGGAAACCATAAAGGTATGACATAAATGAAAAATACAGAAGCTTAAGTAAAATATAAACATATTAAATATCATATATAAATATAGTGATATCTTAATGGCCACTTTTGAGGGTGTTAAAAGAATATTGAACAATCATCCTTTCGTGAGGCAGCAATTCACCATCCACAGAAACAGTATGTTCTTTAACCATTACATGTAGATGTGTGTAAGTTTAGCTCGAATAATTCATATAAAAACATCCTATTATATTTAATATACTGTAGTTGTTACAAAAAAAATGAATAAAAAGATTTTATGGGGTTGGAGAAGCAAAATAAAACAAAAGAACACAAGTGAAGACATTACCTTAAAATTGGGCATCTCTCTTTAATTTGAGCTCAAAGGATTCCATTAGAAGACTTATTCCCAAAGTGAGGCTTCTAGGAGTAATTGAGGGATGTGGAGAGACAAAATTAGCAGGGTTTGGATGATCCAAAGGCTTGAGAGGTGTGGGTAAGGTGGTAGGGGTGGGGGCCATTTATAAGAGGAGAGGAGGGGAACTCTTGGAAAGTTACAAAATGTTACTTTATTTTCAAATGAGTTTCGGATTTTAAAGGTCCCACATTGATGTATTTATATGATAATGTGGTAAGGGTTAGATATATACTCATCCCATAGGACTTTGAAAAGTTTATGTTATTGTTTTAACATTATCTTTTCATTTTTTTAAATCCTTTATTAATGAGGTATTCGCTGCATCATCATGATGTCATAAAAAATTTAATTTATTTAATGTCTAAAAATTATAAAAAAATATCATGATGTAGGAAATATTTTTATATTTATAATAAATATTGATAGTCTAAAATATGACTTGTATAACCCTATTTAGAAATTGTATTAGTAAAACAACTCATGCTTGTGACATTTTTATTTTAACTTTAAATAAAAAGTTATTTATGTCTTTTTCCAACCAAAGTGGCTCCATGGGGTCCCCAGGTTGACCCATGTATTTTCTTGGTCGGAAATGACACATCCAATGAGGGTAGTACATGTGTCTAGGTCACTTCATATTATTAAAACTTTATTTTTACCTTAAATTACACTAATTACCTCTAATCGTGATTAAAAACTTCAAAGTTAGTATTCACCAAAAAAATTATTTTAATCCCATTGAACCAAATTTTACATCCTAATGATAACCATGTATGTCGGATTTTTGAAATTCAAATCACAGAAGTGGTAATGTTTCATTTAAACGAAAAATAAAATTTTAAACTACCACTTAGTGGTTTCACTATTCATCAAAAAATGATGTTTTTCAGAAAATACCAAAAATTCACACTAAGATATATTTGATATTCTGAATTAAAAAATGATGTCTATTTTACAAAATTGAAAACATATATGTTGCATTAATTAATTTAATAATTAATTCCCACTGTCAAAACAAATAGCATATTTTTAAGAAACAATATCTATTAAAAGATTGACACTAGTTTAAGTCCAATTTCAAAGTGAAATTAATTCCAATGAACACCAATAGATTAAATAGTAAAAATATATTCTAAATAAAATTTAATCTAAATTAAAAATATAATCTATCCTTATAAATAAGTCAGATTAAAATGAGGTTTTGAATTAAAATGCAACATTTTCAACAAAAATTATCTTTATCGGAAAAATAACCAAATTTTACACAAAGTAAATTTTGATGTCCAGATTCTAAAGAAGGATTTTATTTTGTCAAATACAACATATAAAATTGTCAAAAGTATATTTAAAAAGCATTCTCCATCAAAAGGTGGTCAATCGACCTTTTAAAGAATATTAGAAGATTTATGCTTAAAAATTGGATTCATTAGCATTTTAAGCCTATGATATTTATTGGATAAAAGTAAAAATATTTGACAAACATATGTAATCATTTTGTAGTTAGTTCCATTTATTCCCGCCATTACAACCTCTAGGCATTAACTACCTTTTAAAATAATATTATTTTATTATTAGAGTGCAACCTAAGATTTCAAAGAAACTCATTGTTGCGTATTGGGTATGCCCTCGAGCATAGCATTCCCTTTAAAATAATATTAATATTATATTAAAAAAGTATGGATAAATATGAAAATTTCATATTATTTATTTACCTGGGGTGTTACACCAATGGTTATTCATGATATGAAATATGATTTTTTTCTTATTGAAAATAAATATAATGATATTTATGGTTGGGGTAATATATATCCATCTAATCTATTGAGTATGGCTTTAACTTGCAATAATTATGTAATATGTGTATAAGATTGTGATTAGTTTTTTTTTCATAACCACATGAGTGGGTTCGACTATGATTATTTATTTTCAAGACTTTATAAGGAAATCAAAATAATCATATTTGTTTACAACTTTATAAGCCTACATGACATAGATTATCTTTTTTTCACAAATGTATATGTGGACATGAAAGTAGTTATATTTATTCAAAGATTCAATTGTGGATATGACCCCAATTATCATTTTTCGCAACCTTATTTGTGGACATGACCATGATTAGACTTTTTCACAATATTATATATGGTCTTTATGGAATTTATATTGCTTCAAAACCATATGTAGTGACATAATTGTAATATTTTTGTTTATAATGACATGATTAATTCGTAAGATTATACTTATGCCACATTTATATTTTATATTTCAATGATTGACCCCCCCTGGTTCATTCTTATTTTCTCAATTCTATTCACTCATATTCCTTGTTATATGTTATTTCATTTGATATTACATGTCCTATTATCTTAAAATATGGAAAAATCTTATGAATCCTTGAACATTATGACAAAATATTTCTCCTATTATCATGTATATTAATTTTTATGATCTAACCCTTGATAGCATGATGAAAATTTTCCCCCTTACTGATCATTTTAACATGACTCTTTCTTATTTTTTATACTAATAAATTTAGGAAGATGATTATAACCGATGTGATAGCTAGAACGGGATCCAGAATTGTGATATTATGGAAAAATGTTCACTAATGTTGTAGTATATGTTTTCAGTGTTACATATGAGGTAATTATATAATAATAATTTTTCATGTATATTAATATTTATGAATTAGATAGTGGTTTTATAATAATGGGGATTCTATTTTTGATATATTATTTGATACACAACAATGGGCTTCTTTGAAATCTAACGTTGCACACAACACTGAATTATAAAGAAAAAGCAATTCAATAATATTATTATAATTTTAAATGGTCATTAATTCCATTCCATTGTATTGGTGGGAATGAATATAACTAAATACATATGATTATACATGTTTTTTAAAAGATTTTACATTTATCCAAAATATTTTGGAGGATTAAAATGAGAACTAATCCAATTTGAAGCACAACTACTCTAAAATGGCAATTTACAACCTTTTGATGGCGAACCCACTTTAAATCATGTTTTTTTCATTATTAAATGTTCCATTTTACAAAATAAATTTTTAATTTAGAATAGAAACATAAAATTTAACTATGGATAAATTTTTTGTTTTTTTGATAATGTTCATATTTAGTGAATACTGAAAAATACTTCATTTTAAGTCAAAACCGCCTTTTCGCCTAATATATTTATATAGATAAGAGATCATTGTAATATATTTAATGTTTAATTTTTTTTATCATTTAATCAAATTTTTTCCATTATTTTTAATTTAACATTTAAATTAGACACAAACACATGTCAAGCTTTTGATAGTTTTTACTTCTTACAAAAGTGCTTCCTTATTTTGAAAATGAGAATTAATTTTAAATTAATTTCTCCCCATTATATGTTTTGAATTTGGAGGAATGAATTCCATATTTGGAATCATAAGGTATAATTGTGTGAATATTTACCTTTTACTTTTGAACATTATGAATATTAACTTCAGTAATTATTTTTTTTACCATGGTTATAGGGTAAATCAGGTAATTAAGGGTGAAATAATATTACAATAATAGTAAACTATCCTACCACATGTACTAATACTGGCCTACCTGGGGCATCCTTCTGTTTATTTTAGGACCCCATGGAGACACTTGGGTGTGATTAGAACCATTTATAATAATCAATTTAATGTAAAGATTAATATAACACAAAAATATATCTTTTTACTAAAACAATTTTATGGCGAGGTTATATAATTGATCACTTTGACCATAAATTTTCCATATAAATCTGAAAAAACATTCCATATCATGGTATTTTATTCAAAATTTATAGACATTAAATAAATAAATTTATTTATAAAACCATTATTTAGTATAGATAACCTTATTAATGAATGATTAAAATAAATGATATTAAAAATACTAAAATAAATAAAATTTGAATATTTTGATGAAGTCCACGAATTTTATCGATGTCTATGACATAATATATTTTATTTAATTCAGTTCTTTCTAAGAAATCATGTTTTTATTCATTTGACAAAAATTAAAATACAAGATAGTGTCAAAATTCATATTACTGAGTTTATAAAAAAATTATTAAATGATAGAATAATTCTAAAACGTTAATATTATCCCAAATGACTTATATAATGTTTCAAATGACAGTATTTATCCACTTGAAAGTCCATTGTCATTTTATTGTAATATAATAACCATATATTATGAAAATACAAGAATACATGTTAAGGGTTAATTTTTTTAACTAAAGGTTAAATCTAATAGATATGGTTAATTTTATGACATAAACATGTATAAAACCTATTGGTTGAGATTATATCTATGACAACCCTGATCATTTATTACACAATTAAACATAATTTATTACATAAAATTCATTTGATACAACATAGAAGATCTAGAGGTCTAGTTTCTTTGGGGCTTAAGATCATTACATAACAACTTAAAAAATGAAATACAACATCTTTATTGAAAACTTACTTTACCTGAATACTACACTCCATCTTACTAAGCATTGCATGGGATAACATGAGGACATGCATAAGAAAAAAGGGTGAGGGATAAAGCCTAGTAAGGGAATAATCATGGAATAACCTAATAAATACAATACATGTTGGAAAATAGGCATATCAATTGAACACAAGAGTAGCATAAACATAAAGCCATGATAAATCATGATAATCAGAAAATTGAAATGTGGAAACAACACTTAACATAGAGTTAGCATGAGTCAAGGCTCATTGAACATGGATCATGAGTAAACCCTCATTGCACAAGAAGCACGATTAAACCCTTGTTGCACTAGAATTATCATGAGTAAACACCCTTTTCAAATGATGTATCATGATACTATACTTTACCCAATGCATTGGAGCGCTACCAGGGTGCACCGTTCTTAAACATTTCATTTCTTGCATAAGTGTGCCACATGGATCATAAAACATTGAATAATTCACCATAATCAATTATTCCATGATAAACAAATGCTGAATACATCCATGAAACTATTTCAACAATATGTAAATTTTCATAAAGGTGAATACCATTAATATATAAATGGGCATTGTATTCACCACACGATGACTTTGGCTTGGAAAAGTGCGGTGCTATTTCTCCAGCATAACGGTGTAACATAAGAACTCATAAAAATGGTTGATGAGAGAGAAAGGGGGTCTCATCATTTTTTATGACATAGAAAGTAAGGGATTCATATATATACATGTCCCAAAAAATTTAATGGAGGTTAGATTCATTATACAAAAGAATTGCTTGATTGTAAATGAGGAGAGAGAAATATCATTCGAAATTTCAGCATACTAACAGTTGTACATGGGAGGAATTTGATGAGAATGAAAGGGGTCACCCATCATTCAATAATAAATAGGATAGTATGGGGAGGTTTGAAACCATACCTCAACATTTATAATCGAAATTAAAAGGGCATAACAACTTATGGAATATTGGACAAAAATGAGAAACGAAGAAAACACTTACTTGGAAGTGTGCTTCAAAAGCCTTAAGAGAGACTTGAGAGAAGCTTCATGGGAGCATTGGAACCGTAGTAATATTATAGAGAGAGGAGGTTAGAGGTTGGACAAACTCCAATGCCTTTGAGTGAGGAGGAAGTTGGAGCTTAGGTGGGATTATATAGGAAAGGTGAGGGAATTCATAATATTTTGGTTTGGGAAACCTCACATTAAACTAATCTAAACCACAAACCAGCCCATGGATTTTACAAATTTTTCTGTAAAAGGGATTTGGAAAACAATATTTCATAATTCCAAATTCCAAAATTCATAAAATAATGGGGCAGCTTATGTGGAGGTGAGTTGCACTCTCAAGGAAAACAATTTAAAAAGACAAAATGTTTAATAAGTTTTGAAGGGTCCACTAAAGCTCTGTAAAATGAATCAATCAAACCCAAAATCCCATTATTTATTGGTAAAACATATATTGGACGAACATAAAGTTTATAGTATTTTATTACATCACTATTGGTTCACTATGATGTCACAAAACAAATTATAGATTTAAATGCTATTTAATTTTTACTCAAAAATTTACTGTCTAAGAAAATTATGAAAAATTCACCATTGGATTATTTATATGTCTTGAGTCCAAAAATAATATTAATTTTCTCTAAATAATTTTCTTAATATGTTAATTTTCAATTTTAAAATAAAAACTGGCATTTATCGAAAATTCATTGGTTTTGACAAAAATGGATTTCAAACAATTATAAAAATAAAATTTATATTCAAAAAATTATACAATCATTTATATTTAATAAAAATTAATTTAGTAATAATAATAAAAATAATTTATTAAAATATTATTTAATTCCAAAATCTTTTAATTCATCAAAATATATTTCTTAGTTGAACATTGACTAAAAATACTATTTGTGCTTTAAAAACTATTTACAAGGTAAAAATAATAAAATGAATGTATATTCATTATTATATAAAAGATTAACGTAAAAAACCATAGTGCTAAGGTCTTGTTACATAACCCCTTATAACACCTGCATAAGACCAAAGAGTAAGGTTTGCGCTGGAGAAAGACTCTTGGGGTGGCTTGGATATCATTGCTTAGGTGGTAATCTCTATCAACTTCCACATCTCTTGTAGGCGGTCCCGATAGAGCTTAACATATTAAAGATCTACATGGGCTTGGTCAAGAGAAAAACCCAAAGATGAAACCTCATTTCCGAGCTGTGAAAAATGGGTTTGTATGGGGCACGTTTATTGGATGAGTCCATCACTTCCTTTGTCTGAGAAATTGGATTTGTTAAATCCCTATATTTATACTAATCATGTGATCACTGTTCAATGGATGAATTATCAATGGTAACAATTATTAACAGTATTTTAAAAATCCAAAAACATAAAACCAATGAATTTGACATTTTATAAAAATATTTTACATAAAGATACATTTAATTTGATCAAGAGGGATTTCCATTAATGAAAGTATGGGTCATTACAATCATCCCCCCTTAAGAAATTTCACCATAAAATTTTCCTTTTCCCACACTAAACTGGATTTGGGTAACTCTGCTTCCTCATTTCCTCGGATTCCCCTATCTCTTCGTGAAACAAGTGGTTTCTCCACAACACCTTGATGAAACGCATTGTCTTACTTCGTAGAACTTTTTCTCTTTGATCTAAGATCTTCACTGGTGCCTCCACATAAAAAAGATCATCCTCTAAATGTACCACTCTAAAAAGAGTACATATGATGGGTCTGGTATGTTCTTCCTAAAGAGGTATACATGAAAGACATCATGTACTTTTTCCATGGTAGGTGGAAGTGCTAGTCGATTGGCCATAGCCCTGACATGATCAAGAATCTCAAAGGGGTCGATTTACCTTTGACTGAACTTCCCATTCTTTCCAAACCTCATGAACTTCTTCCACGGAGATATGTGTACAAATACCTTGTCTCCAACTTTAAACTCAAGGTCCTATCAAATGTTATCTTCATAACTCTTTTTTCGACTCTGGGATGCCTTGATATTCTACTGAATGGTTTTCACCTTCTCAACCATTTATTCCACCATTTCTGGTCTAAGCAGCTTATGCTCACCAACCTCATCCCAACGTGCTGGTGTTCTTCACCTTTTCCCATAAAGGGCTTTATATGGTTCCATTTGGATTCTCATGTGAAAGCAACTATTATAAGAGAACCTAACTAGAGGAAGATGTTGATCCCATCCTCCTTTAATGTCCATTGATCACGTTCTCATAATGTCCTTAAGTGTTTGGATATTCAGCTCATATTGGAAATCAGTTTGAGGATGATATGCCATACTTAAGTTCAGTTAAGTATTTAGAGCATGTTGAAGACTGTTCGATAACTTAGAGGTGAATCGTGGATATCAATCAAACACAAAATATTGTAGTACCCCATGCATACATACCACTTCCATGATATATATATGTGCCAGTTGATCGAATGATAAATCCTCCTGAATAGCAATGAAGTGTGTAGCCTTTGTAAGACAATCCACAACAACCTAGATTTCATTATTTCCTTTGTATTTCTTCGGATTTCCTGTGACAAATTCTATAGTGATATTCTCCCATTTCCATTTTGTTATGGGCAATGGTTGCATCAACCCCTTAGACTTCTGCCTCTCTACTTTAACTTACTGACACACCAAGCACTTTGATGTATAGTCACTGATCTCCTTCTTCATATCATCCCACCTATAACTCCCTCAGATATCTCAATACATCTTTTTGTTTCCTGTTTGAATAGAGAAATTTGAACAATGTGCATCATCCAAATGTTTCTTCTTCAGCTCCGGACTTTATGGAACACATAGTATTTTCCCAAATCTCACAATTCCTTCTTAATTAAAATTAACTCTAGGGATTTTCCTTTTCTAGTAGCTTCCACTATTTCTTGAATTCCCACATCAACCTTTTGATCATCCTTTAACCTTTCCAAAAGTGACAGTTGAGCAATAATTTTTGAAAGGATTGATGATGTTCACTTATTTATGATTCCCATGTCTATATTCATCAAATAAATGAAGATTGTATCCTTTTAAATTATCATCAATGATATAATCTCGGGGTCCTTTCTACTTAGTGAATCTGCCACAATGTTGGCTTTCCTAGGGTGGTAATGGATTGGGATGTCATAGTCTTTGATCTGCTCTAACTGTATTTGTTGGATCATGTTCAACACCCTCTATGTGATTATATACATGAGGCTTTTTTGGTCTGTATATATTTCACACTTATCCCCAATGAGATAATGCCGCAAAGTTTTTAAAGCAAAGATCACTGCAACCTACTCGAGGTCATGTGTTGGAGCTTTCTGTACATGAACATTCAATTTCCGTGAAGCATAGAAAATGACTTTGTCATTTTCATCAACACACATCTTGGGACCTTCTTCAAAGAATCACTAAATACAACCAAATGTTTCCACTTTTGGGTAAAGTGAGCAAGGGCTCAGTGATAAGCCTCCATTTCAACTCCTTGAAGCTTTTTTCACATTCATCAATCAAAGAAAAATTTGCTCTCTTTCGAGTTAGTGTGGTGTGAGTATTGGACAATCTTCAAAAATTTCTCTCAAATTGTCGATAATATCCATCTGAACCTAGGAAGCTATGGATATATGTTACCGATGGTGTCCATGGACATCCCTCAATTTCATCTATTTGGGAGGGATCCAAAGATATCCCATTTCTTTTCATGATATGGCCCAAGAAAGAGACCTCATTCAACTAGAACTTACACTTGATGTACTTTGCATAAAGATTCTCCTTCCACAAGGTCTCTAGTACAGTTCTCATATGCTCCTCAAGATCCTCCTTGGTTTTGGAGTATATCATTATTTCATCTATAAATACTACCCCAAATTTGTCTAGGTAATATCTAAAGACTCAATTCATCAAGTCCATGAATATTTCAAGAGCAATAGCGAGTCCGAAAGCCAATAGTAAGAATTCATAGTTCTAGTATCTTGTAGGAAAAGCAGTCTAGGGGATATATTCCATCTTCACCCTTACTTAATAATATCCCAACTGCAAATCCACCTTGGAGAAGTATTTTCTTTCATGCAGATGATCAAAAAAGTAATAAATTAGTGCAAAATGATAGTAGTTCTTTATCATGATTTTGTTGAGATCACAAGAATCGATGCAAAGGTTCATTTACCCATCCTTCTTCTTGATAAAGAGGACTGGTGCACCCCATGGTGAAGCTCTTGGGTGTATAAACCCTTTATCAAGAATCTCTTATAGTTGTTTCTTTAGCACCTCAAGCTACACAACAGCCATTCTATATGGAGTCTTGGATATTGGAAATTCCCAAGGTATAAGATCCATTGAGAATTCAACATCTCTTCTAGGATGAAGGCTAGACAATTCCTTAGGAAAAAATTCATAGAATTCCCTCACAATATGTATGTATTCTAGGATGGTTTCCTCCTTAGACTCAATCATCTAAGCTAGATATGCATGGTCATAGGGAAGTAATATCCACACTTGAGATAATCGAGCTAATGAATATTCAACTTCCTCATTGCACTTCTAAGGAATTGGGGGTCGATTCTCTACATTGAGAGTGATTTCCCTCTCATGGAAATTTATGTTGCCTCTATATAAATAAAGCCAATCCATGCCAATAATTGCATCAAATTTCACCAAAGGGAGTATGACGAGGTTCATCAAGAAGTTCAATCAATAGATTTTGATAGGGGAGGAGTTATATTCATGGGATGAAATGATTTCCCAATTTTCTATACTCACTGAAATATTTAATTCTATGATTTGTGGTGGTGATGGGATTGTTCTACTAAACATTAGAGATATAAAAAAATGCATAGACCCTTAATCAAAAAGTATGTTCACTATTCTTGAATGAAGAACTAGGGTACCTTTCACCACATCGTTGTCAGGGTTCACTTTGGTAATAGTGATTGAAAAGGTTCACCCTTTCTACCTAAGAGGTTGTTGGTTGCCTCCAAAAACCCTTGGCTTAGGGAAAGGATTTCCAAGATGACCTGGTTCGTTGTAGTTTTAGCAATGAACAATGTGTTGCGGTTCGAACAGAGCGTTCATCTCCTATGTTGCAGCTGCGGGTTTTTCTTGTCGGCAGTTAACAACTAGGTGCCCTTCTCTTCCATACCTAAAGCATTTCCCATTCCCTTCAAGCAATTTACAGGGTGGTTCTTTCCGCACCTTTGGAATGTGGGGTGCTGAATCTTTTTAGAACTGCTGGATTTATCCATTGGACCACCAGCATTGAATTCCTCATTATGCTTCATATCCCCATGATATCCCTGAGATTCTTCGACCTCCATTTCGACCTTGAGGGAACATCAGAAAATTTCCTCATAGCTGTCGAAGTAATGGATCGCCAGCCCTTTCCAAAGGCTAGGTTTCATCCCCCCAAAGAAGCGGGCATCCTTACATTTAGGGGTAACAACAAAGATGTAGGTGTATCGTCAAAACCTAGTGAAGTTTTCCTCGTATTTTCTGACATATTCGTCCTCTTTTTTCTTGAGGTCAAGGAAGTCCCCTTCCATCTTACGTCAGAGGGTGCATGGAAAATATTTATCTAAAAACATTTTCTGGAAATCCTACCATTCTAATGAATCGATCTAATCCTCAGGTATCATATTTTGGATCAATTTCCTCCCTTGATTAGTTTCACCCTCTATAAGATAATCATCCACGAGAACCTTCTCTTGTTCAGATCATTGAAGGATGGAGAATATCTTTTCAATGGATTCTATCCATTGTTCAACAATTGAGGGATCATATGATCCATTAAAAGTAGGAGGCCATTACTTATGAAGCTCTCAATAGTGACTTGTTATTTATTAGGGTGGGTTGAACGATACTCTTCCGCTGTGTTTCTATTCAAATCTTGAGTTATATAAGAGAGAAGTATGACAACGTTTGTGATTCCCGCTCCCATAGGATTGGGAATCTCATTAGTACAGTCATCACCTTGATCTTCACATCGGTTGTTTTCCCTACTCCTCCAATTATCGGACATTGGACGGAATTAAAGGAAAGTTAGTGGCAACACATAAAGGTTAATCCAAGGTAAAAACTGATGATTTATAAATAACTTTTATTTCATTAACATAAGAATCTATTTCATTCAGTCTATGTTGTCCATGATCTATTTTCTAACATATATTCTTAGGGAATTTTTTTAGTCCCTTAATAATGGTTCATACTAAGTTTGTGAGTTTACAAAAGAATATCACGCGAGGGTGTAGTAACCCAGAGTGCAGTAAGGCTCGTTTTTGTAAACTAGTTCTCCTTAGATTCTATCTCAAAGCGTTGTTTTTTGGTTTCACCCCTAAGGTACATCTGTGATAGAGTCGCCTCTACCTACTTTTATCTAGACAGTGATATATTTTCATGATATACCACTTACACAATACTCACCAAAACTTAAGGATGTTTTTTTATACTTAGTATTGTCTCTAAGGCATTACTAGGTTTTTCTAATCCTAATGCCTAAAATAACTAAGCATCCCTCTGATACCAACTATGAAAACCCTGATCTTTTATTACACAATGAAACCAAATTTATTAGATAAAATTCATTAGATACAACATAGAAGATCAAGAGGTATAGTTGGTTTGGGGTTTAGGATCATTACATAAAAACTAAAAACATGAAATACAACATTTTTAATGAAAAATTTCTTTACATAACTACAACATTCCCTCGTACTTTGCATTGCATGGGATAACCTGAGAACATGCATAAGAAAAGGGTGAGATATAATGCCTATTAAGGGAATAATCATTGAATAACATGAGGAATACAATACATGTTAGACAATAGGTATATAAATATATCACAATAGAAGCATAAACATAAAGTCATGATAATTCATGATAATGATAACATGGAAATGTGGAAACAACACATAACATGGAATTAGCATGAGCTTGAGCTGATTGCACATGGAGCCTGAGTAAACCCTCATTTCATATGAAACATGAGTAAAACCATGTAGCACTTGAATTAGAATTATAAAACACATATTACACATGACATATCATGATACTATACTTTAACCAATCCATCGGAGTGCTACCAGGGTGCACCCTTCTGAAACATTTCATTTCATTCATAAGTGTACCATATGGATCATAAAACATTTAATAATTCAACATAATACATGATAATTGAATGTGTAATACATACATGAAACTATTTAAACAATAATTAATTGTTAATAATGGTGAATACCTTTGATTAAGATATTGGCATGGTATTCAGTACACAATGACTTTGTCTTGGAAAAGATTAGTGCAATTTCGCCAGCATAACGGTGTGACAAAAGAACTCATAAAAATGGTGGATGAAAGATAAAGGGTTGTCTCATCATATTTAAATGGCATGGAAAGTAAGGGGGTCATATAGATACATATCCCAACAAATTTAATGAAATTTATATTCATGATACAAAATAATTTCTAGAATGTAAATGAGGAAAGAGAAATTTCTTTTAGAAATTTGGCATAGTAACGGGTGTACATGGGGGGGCATTTAATGAAAGAGAAAGGGGTCTCCCATAATTCAAACATAAAGAGGGAAGTATGTGGGGGTTATAAACTATACCCCAAAATTTATAATCAAAATTAAAATGGTAATAACAACTTAGAGAATATTGGACAAAAATGATAATGGAAGAAAACCCTTATTTTGATGTGTGCTTCCAAAGGTTTGAGAGATTCTTGAGAAAGGATTCATGGGAACTTGGGGCACCTTGAGAGGATTCTAGGGAAAGGATGGAAGGGTTTTGACAAACACTAAAGACTTTGTGTGAGGAGGAAGTGGGAGCTTGAGTGGGTTTATATATGAATGGTGAGGTAATTCTGTATTATTTAGGTTTTGGACACCTCACATTAAACTAATCCAAACCACAAACCAGACCATGGTTTTTGAACATGTTTTTTGGAAAAAAGAATTGGAAATAAATATTTTATATGTCCAAAGTCTGAACATCTTAAAATAATGGGGTTTCTTATGTAAAGGTTATCACACTCCCAAAGAAAACAATTTAAAAAGGAAAAATGTTTAATAAGTATTGAAGGGTCCGCTAAAGCTTTGTAAAATAAATAAAACAAACCCAAAATTAAATTATTGAAAAGGAAAAACATATATTTGTCAAACATAATGTTTATAGTATTTTATTACATCACTATTGGGTCATTATGATGTCATAAACCCATTATATATTTAAACGATATTTAATTTTTACCCAAAAATTTGACTGTCTCAGAAAGTTATGAAAAATTAACCATTGGATAATTAAGACATCCTGATTCCAAAAATAATATTAATTTTATCTGAATAATTTCTTAAATATTATAATTTTCATTTTTATAATAAAAAAAGACATTTATCAAAAATTCATGGATTTTGACAAAAATGGATTTCAAACCATTATAAAAATTACAATTGCATTATTAAAATTATATGATAATTTATATTTGAAAAAAAATAATTTAATAATAATAAAAATATTTTATTAAATTTTTATTTAATTCAAAAATCCATTAATTAATCAAAATAGATTTCTTATTTGAACATTAACTAAAAATAATATTTGTGCTTTAAAAACTACTTACAAGGTAACAATAATAAAATGAAAGTATATTCATTGTTATATACAAAAATAATGTACATAAACATAGTGCTATGGTCTTGTTACATAACCCCTTATAACACCCGCATATGACCAAATAGTAAGGTGTGTGATGGTAACTGACTCTTGGGTGGCTCGGATAACGTTTCTTGGGTGGTAATCTCTATCAACTGCCACTTCTCTTTTAGGTGTTCCTGCTCGAGCTTAACATATTCATTCATGGGTTGGGCTTGGTCAAGTGCGAATCCCAAAGACGCAACCTCCTTTACGAGCTCTGACAAATGGTATTTGTATGGGGCACGTCTACTGGATGAGGTCATCGCTTCCTTGGTCTGAGTAAATTGGATTTTTAAAGACCTATATTGATACTAGTCATGTGATCAATGTTCAACAGATATATTAGCAATTGTCACAATTCATAACAGTATTTTAAAATCAAAAAACATAAAACAAAAGAAGTAGACATTTTAAATAAATATTTTACAAAAATAGACATTTAATTAGATCAAGAGTGATTTCCATTAATGATAGTTTGTGTCCTTACAATATCTACCCATTAGCATCTTACCCTTTAAATATATCACTTTGGAACTATTTTATTTTGAATGTCATTTTATATTAGAATAATATTTCAAGACATTCTTAAAGTACCCTCCTCCGTCTTATAAAAAGTCACCACATATACCCACTTACTCACACCTATTAAGCCTTCTGGCTCACCCAATCTCTATTAAAATAAGCACCCAACATCCTTATATACATCATAAAATATGCTCCCTATTTAGAGGCAACGTCTTCTCCAAATCTCCTTTCTTATATTTTCCATTTTCACTACCCATGATCTTATTATTATTTGATTACATAACAACACCAGTATCCTATATATACTATAATTTTGTTATTATATTTATTTTAACTACACTTACACACACCTCCATCTAATGGATACAAACATATTGTTTCTGTGTACTGTGATCTACTGCCTCATGAAATGAAGATTGATAAATTTTCTCCTACCACCTCTCATTATGGTCATTATGATGGAACTATAATTATATATCATATATATTATATTTTTATTCTCACTATTCTTATGTAATTTATCTTACAACATACCTTTAGGCACTCCATAATTTCTAAATATTATAATTTCATTAGAGGAAGTGTGGAATACCACCCCTTCCAACTGATATGACTCATTTATGCCATACATGGAATGTATTAAGGATGGAGTTATTGAAATTATCTAACATATAGAACATATATATATATGTTTTACTGGAATTATAATATCAATTTTTATCAGTTATTTTTCATATTAAATTATGACAATGAAATGAAAGCAGAGTTCATGCATACGTACGGCCTACTATCTCCATGAACGGCGCATTTCATTTATCATCTATAAATAGTATGGATTATTAAAAATACACACACATATATATATATATATGATCATTATGTTTTATTTCACATTAATATCACTATGGATAAGGATTAATTTTAACTACATGGATAATTTAAAAAATAACAATCTTGTTTTTACTCAGGTATTGAACATCTACAAAATGACTGATATGAACTTAAATAATTATGATGAAGTTATAACATGATAATATGTTATATAAAATGAATAATAAATAGAGAAAGGTTATAAAACAAATATAAATTAACCGAGATTTATTATTTAGGACTGTAAGGAACGCATGAGACAAGGCGAACTTGAGGAAAAAGAACATCTTAACACAATTTAATTCTTTTGGTTTATCTTCTACTTCTTTCTTATGGCATGATATTATTATGTGAGAAATTGATTTTGATATATTATATTTTATTTATAATTATTTTATATTTATTTTTAATGAATACACATAATTGATATATTTGTGTAACAAAATGATCATTTTAAGGGAATTTCAAAACTCAATTTCATCTCATTTGGCCTTTACACATACTTCCTATATTATATTATAAAACGAATATGTGTGAAAATACTATGATTTTGTTTCATTAAATATACACTTATATTGACTATATCTATATTTTTCTTACATATTTATTTCATTGATTTATCCTTAATCAAAGGGCACGATCTTGGTAATGTATTTCGTCTCAATTTACATTCCATTGAGACTTATTGTTGTTTTACACAAATTCACTTTTATATGGTGTATATACTACATTTTGAAATATTATATCATGAATATTTTTATTAACATGATAAAATAAATTTTGTTTAATTTTGTTCTTTAATTATTTTTATTCAAGTATTTTCTCCAGTGGTATGGGACACATTAACTAAAACATCCGTTTAAATGTTGTAGAGATTTAATCTTCAAATATTTTTCATTAATGAACATGTTTTAAAAATCATTTTGTGGAATTATAAATATGGATATGAGTGTTTTAATGCTTAAATTCCTTTTTAATGTTTCTGATTGGAATGAGACACTTTGAATAAAAAATATATTTTTTTTTAAATTTTTAAATGAATTGATTATGTCAATATTAAGAAATGATATCATGTGTTCGCATTGTCGAAATGTTATTTTTTGATGGTGATTGTTTTATGTGTTATGATTATGTTCTGGTACATGTATATTTGATGGGTGGTTACGTGATAAACCAAACGATGGATGGTTCCATGATAAACCAAGGATGGTTGGTTATGTTAAAACCTCCAATGAAATGGGTATGGAAGTCAGCCATATGGATATTCCACTTATAAGAATGATTTCTGGAAGTAAACTGTATTGTTATTCCATTTAAGTATGATTATGTCTGAAGTTTACATTTTATATGTTATGTGTGATTTTTATGGGTTTAATGTAATCTTTTGAGTATAAAAATGGTAAAAAATTGTGTTTATATTTAGTGAAGTACATTTACTACTTCATAAAAGAGAAAATTATTATATTATGATAATGTATTCTTGGTGGACATGTTTATTTCAAGACTAATATTTTTTCATTCTTATGTATCCCTTACTGAGATTTTTATTCTCAATCCATGATTTAAATGTTTATTACATGATTTAAATAAGAATAGAGTCATGGATGGGATCATGGAAAAGTTATGATGTTTAGGTGGGAAACCAAATTGTGCCTTATTAAAAGATTTTATTTTATGATAAAGATTGTTAGTGAGTAGAAGTTTCTACTTTTTAATATTTGAGATGTTATGTAATATTTATGGCCAAATTTTCAAAAGTTCTAAACCTAAAAATATCATTAGTGTGAAAGAAAGTAAAATTATTGACTTGACTCAAAATTAAGTTATTTTTTAGGTATGGGCCTTACAGTTGGTATCATATGTTAGTTTAGAAAACATTAAAGGTCGGGGTGTTATTTGATTGCAAGGTAAAAGTTATAGGTAACAATAATGGTTAGATTATTACAGTTATTTTAGATATGTTGACTGAGTTTAATATAACATGTGTATGTATAACCTAGTGCATATCTTCCTTATAAGATAGTATATGATGATTTTATTGATATACCCACACTTACCATTTTGGTTTTAGTAAAATGATTGATCTTGTAGGCACCAAACATACAGTGGGTGTGAATGAAACTATGGTGGTTCTCTAATTAAGTGACTGGATGAAATGGGAGATAAATCATAGCTCTAGTGATTATTATGAAGCCATTATATGGAGTTAGGATTAAACACCTTAACCTTGGTGATTTCTCTAATGCATCACGTACATACGAGAGAAATAAATCCCTATGGACGTACAGGTATTAATCATAAAGGTTAGTTTATTCAAAAACTTATGTGTTAAGTATGTGGAAGGAATAAAATGGGAACATGTTTTAATAGGACAATAAGATGTTATAGATGAGGAAATTAAGGCCATAAAGCAATAACCTATTATATAAAAAAGGAAGCATTAAGTTGAGTCCGTAAAAATAAATAATTTCATTATGATGAATCAATTGAATGTTTTAAATGTGGATAGATTGGTCATTTTGAAAAAATATTTACAATGAATAAGGTATGAGAATGGTAACAGTATGACCATAAAAATATGTGCTTACCAATACATAATTAAATCCCAATTGAAGATGAGGAATCTGAAAATGATCTATGAAAGGTATGAATTATTTTATAGCTTATGTTTTGACATTATTGAATCTTAAGATATTATTTATGATTTTGTTTGTAGGAAATACGTATTAAGAAATAAGATGTAAAAACATGGTTAAGGGATCATGATGAATGTAGTATGATTAATATGTCTACATTTTAGAAATTAGAGAGTTATGTTAGATATATATGATATTAAATGTTTAAAACTATTAATTCTATTTTTTTGATTGTAATACTTGGGAGAATTTTCTCTATTATCTGTAACCCGGAATTTTGTTATGTGAAAATACTATTTGATGTTGAATTACCTTTTTTTCTGTAAATAATTATAAAAATATGAATTAAGGTTTATATGATCCTAGATTTTAAGGTAATTATGGGTTATTAAATTTTTAGATGAAAAATGAAAGGAATGAGATAAACTTGATGTTAAATTATGTTATGGTTATTTTGATGATTTTAACTCATTTTGGGAATGTTTTACCAATTATATAGTTTTAGAAAATGGACAACTCAAGGGAAGGGTGACAACTCGTCATATTGGACAAGGTCATGGGGATTGAAATCACAAATGAGGTGCGATAAGGATTTATCACCTACCACTGGCCTACGTGAAGACCATAGTTAATATTACTTTTACTTTTTAGTTTAACGAGACTATGGAATCAGAATAAGATGATTTTGGGAACTTATCTTTTATCCAATTAATATACTTTGTATTGGAAAATGGTTATGATATTTAGTGATAGACAATATTTGGGGAGATGTTGTCTATTTTAGGAAATTTATATGATAAAGGTAAATAGAATACTTTGGAATTTTAATTAAGGATGTAAGGGTTGAATTTTATTTTAGAAATAAACTGTTATTTTAATTGTCATATTATGGAGATTTGGGTTATTTATGTTAATGATTATCCTATCATAGATAATATGTGATTAGGTTAATTAATTTTGGTTTAAGATATTAAGAGGTATTTAAGAGATAATTGTTTAAATTTATCTTCAAATATTATGTGATTAAATCCATCTAAATTTTGGGTTTCAATCTTAGTTTCGATTATTTTGAGGAATTTTAGGGAAATAAATTTAAGTTTAATGGTGTTTTTTAACATTGGGTATTACTTTTTAATTTTGTAGAATAAAATTGGTCTTTCTTATTATAAAGGAATACTATTTTTTGAATTAACTTCTCAAGTACTAACCAATTTTGTTTTGGTTAATGTTTCAACACCATAGAAATAAAAAAGTAAATATTTTTTAGATTATGTGATTTTCTATATATTAATTAAAGTGCATTAGGTTTGAATAAATCATCTTCAACACTCATTGAGTGAAGAAAATGATGAATTTATGTTGGAAATTGACTAAAGGATGAAAACCTACTTGTCTGGTAAGTATAAGTACTTCTGTTATTAGTTAATGGTGTAAATGAATTCTACAAATCTGGGGAAATGATCCTGAAACCAAAATTATATTCTAGTAGATTCTTTTATGATAAATCAAATGTTCAATCAGATTATCATAGATATATATCTTTGGGAATGTTAACTTTTTTCTCTTTGTGATTTCTATCACACTTCATCATAACATGACACTTAATTTTTCTTCTATATGAATTTTTTCCTACATGTAATCTTACTATGTCTTATCATGGGTTACCTTTGTACTTGAAATTAATTGTTTTAAAGTGGAGGTTTTATTAACTCTTTTTTTGATGTGGAATTTTAGTGAAATTAACAAGCCCAATTTAAAATTGTGAGGACACATTTTCCAAAGTGGGGGGAGGGTGTAATATCCCTAGTAATAATAGAATAATAATATTTTATATATATTAATATTTATTAATTAGATAATATTATTACCATAATGGGTATGTTATATTTGATATCTTATTCGACACACAAAAATGGGTTTCTCTAAAATCATACATTACACCCAACATTGAATTATACCGGAAAATAATACAATATTATTATTATTATTTTAAACGATAGTTAATTCTTAGGAACTGTATTGGTGAGAATGAACAGAAATGAATACAATATTATTATACTTTTTTAAATGTTTTTATATTTATCTAATTAATTATGGATATTTAAAATTGGAATTAATCTAATTTTAAGAACAAATACTCTAAAATGTCATTTTCCACCTTTTGATGGAGAATACATTTTAATTCCAGTTTTTTAAATTTTTAAATGTTCCATTTTAAAAACTAAAATTATTATTAAGAAGCGGGACGTCAAATTTAACTATTGATTAATTTTTGGAGTTTTTCTAATAAAGTGAATTTTTTAGTGAATAGTAAAAAATACTGCATTTTATGTCAAAACTGCATTTTCATCTAATATATTTATATAGATAGGATATCAGTTTAATTGGTTTTAATGTGTAATTTTATTATTAATTTTTTTATTTAATCCAATTTTGGCCATTTTAAGTAATTTAACTTTTAAATTGGACAAAAACATGTGTCAATGTTTTGATAGTTTCTACTTCTTAAAAACCTATTTTCTGGTTTTAACCAGGAGAATTAATTTTAAATTAGTTTCTTCCAATTATGTGTTTTTAATTTATAAAAATGGTTTCCATATTTGGGATCATAATGTCAAAATTTTATGAATAAGTACCTATTAATTTTTTACATTGTGCATAGTAACATCAGAAATTATTTTTATTTACCATGGTTAGGGGATAAATCATGTAAATAAGGGTAAAAATAATATTATAATAATATAAAACTACCCTAACATGTGTCCTAATCCTATTTTATGAAATATTTCAAACCATGGGAATCCATGGGTCGATTTGAAGACCCCATGGAGTCACTTGGGTGTGATAATGAACTTTTATAACAATTAATTTAATGTAAAGAGTAATATAACACAAAAAAATGTCATTTTACTAAAAAAATTATTGGTGGTGTTATATAATTTATCAATTAACTATAAATATTAATTATAAATATGAAAATATTTCTCATATAATTTTATTTTATTTATAATTTTTAGACATTATATAAATAAATTTCTTTACAAAATAATGATGAAGTTGTGATTACCTTATTAATGAATGATTTATATAAATGATATTATAAATATAAAAAATAATTAAAAAAATTATATTTTGATACCATACACATATTTTATGTATGTGTATGACATATTATCTTTGAAATAATTCTTTTGGATTGAAAGAATTATGTTTTTATGACATAAAAAAATACAAAATACCTTTAAAATTGACATAAATTGGTTTTTAAGATAAATATTATTATATTAAATGATATAATAATATTAAAAATTTATTATTTTACAAAATTTCTTATATACTGTTGAAAAATTTATTAATATTCTACTTTTCGTTTTTTGGAATTTTATTGTAAATATAGTAACCATAAATTATGAAAATACAAGAAGATATGATACAAGTAAATGTTTTTAACTAAAGGTTAAAGCTACGAGATATGGGTAATTTTATGTTCTAAACTTTTCTGAAACCTATTTTTTGAAAGTATATCTACCCATTATCATGTTATTTTCCAAATATATCATTTTTAAACTATTATAATTTGAAAATAATTTTATAATAAATTAATATTTCAAGACATTTTTATAGTGCCCCTCCTCCCTCTTATAAAATTCCACCATATATACCCATTTACTTACACCTATCAAGCCCCTTTTCCCTCCAAACATCTGCTCAAATATAGTGCCAATATCCATCCATTACTCATAGAATCCTTACATTGGGTAAAAGGAAATTCAATAAATCCTTTTAGCTCAAATCTAAATAAGTTACCAGATTTAGAGGTGACATCTTCTCTCAAGTTCCCTTCTTGTATTTTACTTTTTCACTCCCTATGATCTTATTATTATTTGATTACCTAACAAAACCAATATCATAAATATGATATGATGTTTTTAAGATAATTATTTGAACTGAACTTATAAACTCCTCCATCTAATGGATAGAAACATATCGTATCTATGTATGGCGAACAACTTCCTTAAGAAATGATGATTGTTCAGTTTTCTCTACCACCTCTCATTGTGGCCATTATGATGGAACTATAATTATATATAAAATATAAAATATATTATTTTTTCATTATTCTTATGTTATATTAATTTACCACATATTATTATGATTTCTAAAATGTGTAAATTTGATAATTTCATTTGAGGAAGTGCTGACTACTACCCACTCAAAGTGATATGACACATTCATTCCATACATATAATGTAAAAAGGATGATGTTAATGAACTTATGTAACATATTATATATATTTATATATTATATATACTATAATTAAAACATAACTATCTGTTATTTTTTCCATTCTTTTATAATAATAAATAAATAAAAGTAGTGTTCAATCGTATGTACGACATACCGTCTTCCTGAATGGTGCATTTCATTTCTCATATCAAAATATTATGGATAATTATAAATATATATATATATATATATATATGATATTTATGAGTTATTTAAATCATGGATATCATTATGGGGATTATGTAATTATAATTAAATAGAAAATTTACATAATAACATGTTCATTTTTTACTCCAATATCGATCATCAACAAATCATCTGATATTAACATAAGTAATTATGTAATTGTTATAACATGATAATAAGTAATGTAAATCGAATAATAAACATTAAAAATATTCTGACACAAATAAAAATTAACCTAAGTAATTTATTCATGAATATAAATAATGAACAAGAAAAGTCAGACTCAAGGTAAGGGAACATCTTAACCCAATTTACATTATTTGAGTTGATCTTTAATTCTTGATTATGTCTTTTTATGATTATGTGAGAAATGAATTTTGATATCTTATCTTTTATATACACTTGATATGTGTGTATTTAAAGTTAAAACACATAATTAATCTATTGATGTATGAAAATTATCTTTATGAAGGTATCTCCAAACTCAATTTCTACCAACTGGGTTTTATGCATACTTCATTGATTATATTATTCCACGAATATGTGTGAATGTCCTATGATTTCTGTACATTGAATATCCAATTATATTGAGAGTATTTATATTTGAAACACATAATTATGTCATTAATTTATCATTAATCTAAGGATATGATCTTGGTAAGGGATTTCATCTCAATTTACATTCTATTGAGACTTATTTCTATTATACCACAATTCAATTTTATATGGTGTATATACTAACCTTTGATATATTATATCATGAATATTCTTATTATGATGACATTATATGTTTTGTTTAATTTTATTTTTTAATTATTTTTATTCAATTATTTTCTCCTGTGGTAAGGGACTCTTTAAGTAAAACATCAATTTAAATTATTTAGAGATATAATATTATAAATATTTCTCGTTAATGTCCATGTTTTAAAAATGGTTTGAAGGAATAATTTATTTGGAAATGAGTGTTTTAAAGAGTAAATTTCTTTCAAATTTTTCTTATTAGCATGGGACACTTGGAATCAAAAATATTCTTTTTGAATTTTTTAAATGAATTGATTATATCAATATCTTGAAATGATATCTTGTGATTGCAAGGTGGAATTTTTATTTTTACTTTATACTTGTTGTATTTGTTATGATTATGTTGTGGTTCGTGGACATTTTATGGGTGGTTATGTGATAAAAAAATAATGTGTGCTTTCGTGATAATCAAAGGGTGGGTGTTTATGTTATAACCTCCAATGAATTGGGTATGGGAGTTGGTTGTATGACAATTCCATTTGTATGAATGATTTTTGGAAGTCGACTGTAAGGTTATTCCATTTAAGTATGATTATGTCCCATGTTTACCTTTAATATTTCATGTATTATTTATATGGGTTTAGGGTAATCTTTTTATTACAAAAATTTTAAACAATGAACTTATATTCAGTAAAGTGTATTTACTTCTTCTTAAAGGTGAAAAGTATTAATATATGATAAAGTATTAATGGTTGACACGTTGTTTCAAGACTAATATTTTTCATTCTTATGTATCCCTTACTTATATTTTTATGTTCATCCCATGTTTTGAAATTTTTTTCATAGGATTTAAAGAATAATAGATTCATGGATAGGATCATTGAAATGTTTTGATATATAAGTGTGAAACGAAACCATACCTTGTTAAATGTTTTTGTTTCATAAAAAAATGGATAGTGAGTAGAAGTTTCCACTTTGTAATATTTGCGATGTTATTTCAAATTTATGTCCTAATTTTATAAATATATAAACCTGAAAATATTATCAATTTGAAATAAAGTCGAATTTTTTACTTTACTCATGATTAAGTAATATTTATGGTCAAGGACTAACAGCCAGTTTATCAAATCTCCAAAGATACAAAACCTTACTTTTTTGGGATTATAATATTATTATGAGATATAATGTTTATTTGATATGAAATATATGCAATTTTATATCTGATCATCTCACTTGGTATAAAAAAAGTTATAAAGTAATGATATTTCTTCACCCAATCCAGGAGTGTGGCTCTAGGGAACTTCAGTTGGAATCAAAGTTGGGTATAGTTATTATTAAGGGTTTGATTATTTATAATTGGGGATTATGATGAGGGAAAATTATTTAAAACCATAGGGATAGGTCTTTGTACTGGTTGACATCCTGAAATTTTTCCAATGTAATGAATATATGGAATCCTAATAATGAAATCCCTTTCTTGATACAAACATGTGGATTTGGGCTCTAGAATAGATTCACCAAGGTGTAATAACCCCAAAAAAGGAATGTTTATTATTATCTTGACCTTCCCTCAGTGTAAAACAAGTGGTCCAAGACTGAATCTCTTATAAGATACCTTTGGTTTATTCAAACACACTTTTCAAACCATTATGATGATTTTGAAAATAATTTGGGTGTGCGAGAGAAAAATAACCAGGTAAAAGAAACTACTCGTAGAATGACCACCTATAAAATTGGAGTTATAGGTTAATCTAATTGTATCAAAGTTTAACCAAAGGTATCATAGTTTTAAATGTATGTGTCCTTAGAAGAAGATTTATTAGGATTAATTCCCCATGTTAATATGATATTATACTTTATTTTTGGGGGATATTATCATAACCATTTTTTAGTATTATAATTTAAATAGTATCATTTAAATGAATATGTTGAGGGTATTAATTGAGAAACTCATAAGACACATTTTTAGCTAGGGTAGAATATTTTAAAACTGTTAGATTCCAATTATAATTGAAAATATGAGTTCTATATTCTTACACATGATAGTGAGTTGTAAATTATATCTACAGTCATGAATATATTATAGATACCCTTATCTAATTTCATTATTTATTTTCAATAAAATTTTCTGGGATGCAATTTATTTAAGGGGGTAGAATGTAACACTGAGAGATTTTTTAATATATTTTCCCTTAGTAACAAAATTTGTGGAATATATTTTTCTATATGAATAAAAACTGAAGAAAACCATAATAAATTTTTTAAGATAATATTATAAGTATAATAAATAACCAGAATAATGTTGTTGTTAATTTGGATGGTATAAATAGAAGTAACCACAAAATGAAATCATTGTAGAAGATAGGAATATAAAAACATGTAATTATTAATCTAATAAATAATATATTATTAATTATATAATGGGTAATTTTTATAAAATTAACATTCAATGATATAATATAACTACATTATAAATTTTGAATTTAATAAAAAAGTATTGATGGAATTTAGTAAAAATTTATTAATAAATTAACCAATCAGGATGAATTAGTCATAAGATAATTTAAGATCTATTATTTGAACAATTGACTTTTACTATAAATTATACATTTTCAAATCATAATAAACTAAATTTATCATTAAAAAGGGATTATTTTACAAGTTATAAAGTTTGAAAAAATATATGAGCGCTCGTTCCAAATTCGAAATTAATATGAAATTAAATTTAGAATAGTTAAATATTTTTAAAGATCACATTTCTTTATTAATTTTTTCTTACGCATATAAATTATGATTTGATTTATAACATAAATTTCTAATAAACATAGACTTATTTTGATGAAATAGATGTCATAAAGTGATTCATAGTAATAATATTATCTTAGAATTAATTTTTTGTATTTCTTGAAATTACAGGTTTTTAGGCGAATAAAAAAAATTATTGTTTTTACAATTAAATTGTCATTTATGAAATCAATATCATATAATCCTAAAAAAAATCCCTTCATCCTATGGTAACCCCCAAGAAGTCATTTAAAAATTAGATAAAATTCCACCGAAGCATGTCCCTAGTAGGCCACAGGTTGGTGACTAGCACTGAGTCTATATATGTCATGAACAAGGGAGGAATTAACCTTAATATAGAGTTAATGAGAAATATATAAGAAGGAAACCCATCAAAAAACATAAAATGAATGTTTATATGATGAAATACAAATACAAAATATTCTGTCATACAACTAAATATCTTAAATGAAAAATTCTACAATACCAAAATATTCCTCAGTTGTGGTAAAGAATACCAAAAACATTGATAGGTTCTCAAATATTCCTCCAATATATTAACATATTTTCAAATCACTAAAGAATTCCTAAGGTCCTAAAAACAATTTATATATATTTTGGGTGAGCATAACATGTATACTCTTTATGTCCTTCCTTGAAAACACTTGTGAAAAATGTGAAAGATTAATACTAAAGACTAATGAATAATTAAATTAAACCAACTCATCACCTAAATAGGTAATACAATTACACCACCCTCACCATGGCACACTGATAAAATTTATTTTTCACTTTTTAAACATTTATCAATAATTTTATCTCCCAACTACTAAAATATAGTAGCAACCATCGTTTTATCCAAATGAGACTATATTTTAGGATCTTCTTTGTCATTTTTATAATTACTAATATTTAATAAAAATAATATTTATAGTAGATTTATAAGGGTCAAATTAATTTAAACTAACTTCTTAACAAAAAATATGATGTAAATAGAATAATAAAAGCGGTATATTGAAAGGTGGAGAGATTTTAAAAAAGAATGAGTGGACTTCCCTATTTAATCAACTATTTCATGAATTTTTCCTTGATTTTAAATAATTAATTCCATAAATTTTCATGAACCATAGTACAAAATATCAAAACTGTGTGTCTTATTAAGTTTGAGATGTCATGGTTGTCAACTATGATCTCAGTTTTAACCTTATTTCAATAATATCCCATAAAATTATTAACAATAACCAAACACTTTAATTGAGTTGAACCACTATGATCAAAATTTCCAATCAAGTGTTGAGAAGCTTCAACAATGAGAATTGAACAACAAACCCCTAACTGGATTGAACTAACAATCCACACCTGATGAAAAATACATGCCTATTGGAAATGTGTCAATCAAATAATGGGTGAAAAATGGAACTATATGTTTGAAAAATAATTATCAAACATCAATCAATTATCTAAACTTTGAAATTTTGGAAATTATTTACATATTGAAAGAAAATATAATACCTAATAAAAGAATCCTGACAAGGAATCGCAATGTTTGGACCTCGAAAAAATAACAACTCATTTTCATAGAATTCAAATGGTATTTGATCTTCATCTCCATCATTTGGAATAGATCTTTCTTGAGCTCACTAAAATATATCCTAGAAACTATCTCTATCACACTTTTTTGGGGTTATGAAATGTGTTTTTTTCTCCAAATCTATCTTTTACTATCTCCCTAAACTATATTCCCTTTAATTTAATTCCACTGCCTAATTTAATTTCCATATAGCATCACAGCCTCCCATCACCACATACATTCTATGAAAGGCATGTGAAATAATTATTTCCCAATCCTGTAGTCCCTATCCCTGCCACATTAAAAATATCTATCTTTGTTAATCATATTCTGACAACTATACTAAAAATTAATCAATTCATCTATCACAATGACTACTCCTACATGACATCATAATTTTCTCATCATCCATCACTATACAAAAGAAAAATATAATTTTAATTTCCAAAATCTTTATTTTGTTTTGGTCTCACACATCCACATTCTCAACTATTTTTATCTCATTTCATCCAAACATTCAATTAATCATGTATGTTGAAAAAATATCCATTATCGTCCTCATCATTGCCACAAACATACAGAAGGGTACCTAGCCTGAATCAACAACATGCCTGGTAGTTATGATAATGGAGAAAATTGAGGATTCTATAAGCATAAAAATAAAAAAAAACCCTAAAAAATAAAAATTCATATTCAAACATTCTTGGGCCCTCATACCATCTTGGAATCGATTTCCACTTTGATCCATAATTCATCAATCTCGAGCCTCCTCCTGAATGGCCTGAATCCCTTTTTTTCATGCCCAGAAGCATCAATGGTGACTCAATATCATCCTTATTGGATCTTAATGCAACATCGAATATCCAAAACCAATCATATTGAATGAAGATCTAGTGTCAAAATTTCAAAAATGTTTCATCCTCGCATAATAAATTAGACCTCTCATAGGAAATGAACAAAAAGGAAACGATTAGTTATTTATTTGGTTCCCTCTACTCAAATCTAAAGGAGGGGTAAGTCCACATCAATATCAGTTAGTTTCTTTAGTAGATTGCAAGATACATCTTCTCCATCGATGGTAAGTTCTCTTTAATCAACATCAATCGTTTCTCGAAAATGAGCTGGCGAGGTCTGATTTCAATGGCTCAACTCAAATTCCTAATGAACATGAAATGTCTGATTTCTTTCTAGATCCTCATTGATAGTAAAAGGATCTAGGGTTCTTCTTTCTCCGAACAGATCCATCCTCGGAAGTGGAAGGTTCTTTAATCTCAGTTCATCAATGGGTATCGAATCGATCATCTTTGTCGAAGACCATCACAGATCTTATACATCATAATGTCTCCATTTAAAATTTTTAAGCCTTCAACCTAACGCTTATAATCATTTTCAAATTCTTGTATCTAAAACATGTTTGATTTATAAAACTGGTTCTTTTTCATCATGTTCATTCGGCTTCTTCAGTGGTCTTTAATTCATAGATGAATTAGTATCCCTTAATTTAGCATTTATTTTAGCCAATTTCGCTCGATTAAACACATCACATTCGTTATTTTCTTGATTTTTCAAACACCAAATATGAATCATGTTATTTTCAAGACATTATTTTTATGTTATGATCATGATCAGATCAACATTTTATCTTCTAATAATTTGTTCATAAACTAGTCGTAGTGGCTCCATGCAAATATTGTTCTAATTCGTGTTGGTTTCCTTGATATATCCCATAAGATAGTTATCCTCTATGAATTTCACATACCCGAACTGAACTTATTTTATGTTTCCACATTGGGTCATATAATTAAAAAAATAAATTTTCATACTTGACATTCTGTTATGTACCAACCATAAAGATTAATTATTTCGCACAACTTTAAATTATTTTATGCAACAATGCTACAGAAATTATATTACTGGATAATTACTTGATGTTGTGGTGGTGTCCTACATGTCCAAAATATCTTAATTCCAACAGTGATGATAAATATTAAAAATCAATTTTGAAAATTAAAATAAATACATAAATAAAAACTACAATAAATTAATACTATAATTTTAATAATTAAAAAAAAGAAGTTGTTAAAACATTAAACTAAATCACTAAAAACCTAATTTTTTAAATAAAATTGGAATAGATATAATTAAATACAATTACATTAAAGAATAAATTATAAGATATAAAATTATATTTTAAAATGAATGTAGAAAATGAGATAAACAAAAATAAACAAAGTTCACATAAACAATGTTTACACGATAAAATAAACATTTTCGTCCATTTATCTTTTGTGTGTTCAATGCTGATAATAAGATGAAAATAAATAAATTAAATTAAAAATTGTGAAAAGAATACAATATATTAAAAATTAATGTCAATTTTAATGAAATACATTATTTATTAATTAATTATAAAAACAAATGAATAATAATATTTAAAATAACATATATCTATTTTTAAAATATAATTAAGCATGATGTCATTATTTTAACAGTTTTATTATTTAAAAAATAAACTATGAATAAAGTAAATTTTATATTTAAAACATTTTTTTAACAGTGAAAATGTAATTATTTTAAACAAATTATGTGGAAAAATTGTATCAAAATACAACTATATTAATTCCCTCATACCAAGGTCAGTTGTTCCCTCAAAAAATCAATTAATAAAATTCATAGGATTGAAATAAATATTATGGTTAAAATACTGGATAACAACACAAAAAAAATTTCGTAATTATTTTACCCCTTTGATTTTTATCAAGTAGGGAAAATGATTACCCTAAAAAATTAACTATATATAGTGTAAAAATTATTCTACTTTTTCAAAAAAATAATTGATCCTGAAATTTTAAATTTATATTAAAATAATTTCAATTTAAATTTAACGGAATGTTCAAAATTCTATTTACCTTTAAGAGAACTAACACACAAAGATTAACAATCAAGTAATTTATAAACTCTTTTGGGATGAGTGGGATTAATAAATTACAAGAAGAATACATTACTCATTCGACTGCTTAATGAATAAAATAAAAAGTTCAATCTAGATTGGGATTTTCATTTCATAATTCATTTTAATGATTATATTTCATGTTTAAATCAATATTAAAAGATTTAATTGAAATGTTAATTTTAAAACATTCCCATAATTACTAGATAATGTAAATAGACATTCCAGTGGGTAGTGAAAAATGAATTACATTACTAAATAAAAGGAGTTTTAAATGATTATACTTATTATTGTGGAAAAACGTCATTCAACCGTTATAAAAAATTTGAAACCCTTGAAAATGAATTAGTAAAACTTAAAAAACAATCAAATTTGAAAACATTTGGGGCTTTTGATGGAATCACATTGTGGTACAGTTTAACATATTTATATATCATCCCTCCCAAACTAAAGATCAAAATTGTCTTCAACATTGGACCAAAGGTGGAAAAAACTGGAAAATTCAATTTTAAAGTTCAAACCAAATTGTAATATAATGGATTAAAATCATTCCTAAAAGGTTTTCAAGAATTCTCAATGAATTTTTTCCATATAAAAAATAAATAAAAACACACAACCTGCATAATATTAAAATTTTTTTATTACCACTTTAAATATAAACTCAGGCATATAATATGTATAATGGTGCATATTCAATGAAACGTGATGGAAAATTTCGAGCTAAAGAATGAGATAATTCAGTACTAAAACACATGCCAAAATAATTGGTGTAACTATAATAACTAGAACATTTCAGCGCCATATTCATCATGAAAAAATTATTTAAAATTTTAATTTTCTAAAACAATTAAAGACCAAATTAACCACATAAAATAGATGTTAAAACCATGAAGTGGTTATAATAATTTAAAAATGAATAACTCGGTGATATAAGCTTTATTCTCCTTTTCATAGATTCAAATACACCCCATTCATTCATTGACAAACCTCCTCTGGTAAACATGAATGATCAAAAAAATAAAAACATATTAACATTAGATAAAATAAAACTTTAGCTTCAGAAAAACGAAACAAGGGTTAGAATTGAGGTTGTTGGTCTATGTTTCATTAGCTTTTAGCTTCGCTTAAAGAATTAATTTCATAAATCATCTGCTCTAATAAAGAAAGTGTAGCCCCATTATTATTCCACTAGTGAAAAATCTAACTCTATAGTTAGTGTAAAACCTTACTTTACACTTTATTTCACTCAAGTAAAATTATAAAAATAGAATTAGTTTATTAGAATTAGAAAAAAAATGAAATTAAATGGAAAATAATGAAGCGATGAGAAATATTGAGTTAAAACCCTACAATATATGCAACTTTTTTCGATTTCCATAGCTATACAGCTTTCTATTCATCCTCAATTCATCAGTGGATGGGACTTATTTGGTAAGAACAACCACATCATTACATTCCCACATCTCTCCAGCTTCACTACTCTTATGTTAAGGATCCCTAAGATAAAATATGATGCATTCATCACCTTTAGTATGTGTTGAAATATATCAAATCAATGTGGGTAAATAAAATAAAGGGTTCCTGACTCTACTTATCCAAGGGAAAATTTCTATAAACTCCATCTAATTCTTCATGGGATATACATAGAATATAGAAAATTATATACTATTCTTTCAATTAAATGGACAACTTATCAATTTCAAAAATATAAATTTTCATTCTTAGATACTACCTCTATACCCATCTTTAACTTCATCTCATAATATTTTGGATGCTCAAAACCATATTCCACAAACACTTCCAACTCTTCCTTAACCATTGAATAAGTTACCATGTCTCTAGTGTAAAAAAAAGAGGATCCAATTAATATATTAGATTCATAGTGATCTAACAAAATTAAGGTCAAAATGATCAAAATTCCGTTGAATCAAATCATTTGTCATCCCATGTTCATCCTCTATGGCCATGGAAAAATAAATCAAACGAGGAAGTGAATATTCATAGATTATGGTCTCAACATATTTGATATCCTTATTGTAATTTGGAAAGTGAATTTATCCAAAAATAAATTCGGGGGAAATGTGTGAGAATTCCTTAAGTTATTCAGCTAAAGCTTCCAAAACATATGTATATTAATATTATTTATGTTATTTCAAACCGACATAAAATTTAGTCTCATTTATAGTCATGAACATCCTCTATGTGTTGTAGGAAATTATCCAATATTAGCCTCTATGATTGGGTCAACATCCATTTTTTCTTACTGTTTATTAATAAAATATAATTTTTTTGTGATACTCTTTGGAAGAATCCCTGGTAATGGATCTCTTTGATGAAATTATTTTTCGTCATTTTAACCATTATAAATTTATTTGTCTTATAACTAATTTAATATAGTAGTAACCAGGTTTGTATCCCAATGAGACTTCATTTAGAAAGATTCATTATCATTATTTTTATTATTATTATTTAATCAGATGAAATGAATCTAAACTAATTTATAACTGACAAAAGATTTAAATAAAAGAAAATATGCAACATAGTAGAAGGTGGAGACAAGTCATAAAAGAATAGGTGGCCTTACCCAGTGTATATACTATCTTATCCAATCATTCATTCATTGAAACAATTCATTACATATATTTTCAAAACCAATAGTCAAAATTCTCTTAAATGTTTGTCTTATTAAGATAGATAAGTCATGGTCATCAACTATAATCTTAGTTTTTGACTCGTTTAAAAAAACTCCAATCACTGTATTCATGAATCACCAAACACTTTGAAAATTTCAAATTACATTCTTCCCATTTCTCAATCAATAGTTTAGAATATTCAAAATTGTGAATTGAACATAAAGCTCGAAACCATAATGACCAAACAATTTGCACCTGAAGATAAATTTATGGTTATGGATAATGTATCAATCCAATAAGGAGATATAAAATAGAATAAAATGATGGAAAACAATTATAATACATAAATAATTTTTCTAAATATTTTAATTCATGAAATTTCTAATAGATTGAATGAAAATATAAAATATTATAATAGAATCCCCATAAAGTATTATATGTTTCGGAAACAGGAAAATAAGAATCTCATTCCCGAAGAACACAATCAGAATTCGATATTCATCTCTATTCTTGGAAATAGATCTTCTTCATGCTCATTGAAAGATATCCTGAATCTACTTTTTATCACTCCACTTCAGATTCCTGATATGTGTCATACTTGTTGCTCAACTCGTCGCTAATATATCCCTAATCAAAAATACCTCTCATTGAATGCCTTTTCCTAATTTATTTTCTTTCTTGTGTAACAGCCTCCCATTAATAAGTTCATTCTATGAATGAAACATGAAATAATAAAGTATTTTTTCTTCGGTAATTGTCTAATACACATTAGAAATATTTTTCACTTCATCATATTCTCACACATGTATTAACAAATTAATAAATTCATTTGACACCACAATTGATCCTGTATGAAAATATCATTTTACCATCATCCATCACCACCAAAAAAAATATAATTCTTGTTTTTTGAGTATTTTTTTTGTTTTGGAACCACACATCCACATTCTCTGATTGGATACACTTTTCAATGCATTGCATTTAAACTTTCAATCGATTATGTATAGTAAGAAACAACTTATGGTCGTCATTTTCTACCTCTAAAACATATAAAATGAAACATGTCCTGAGTTAATAGCATTCCTATGAGCCATGATGATGGAGAAAATTGAGTTTTCTACAACCCTACAAAAAATAAAAAACCTATCACACAAAACAATTTCATATTCAAACACACATGAGTCCACATCCAATCTCCCCATTTAATTCATCTATGATCCATGATTTAACAATCTCAAGCATCCTCAAATTTGAAATCCTATTATCTTCTCAGAAGATATTAGAAGGAATTGCTTCAAAATCTCAATAATAATAAATTTTACCAGTTAGATCATCAAAAATATCCTTTTAAAGTATTAATCAACAAAATTTTCAAACTGAAAAAATAAACAAAATCAGAAATCCCTTTTTTGAAGTTCCCTATAGATTCAATGGAGACTCAATGTCATCTTACCTTATCAAATAATATTGAAACACTGGATATATAAAATCCTGAATATTAGGCTCATGTCTGGTGTCTAACCTTTATAAACGGGTATTCCTCAATAAATAAGTCAGATATTGTACAAGAAATGAACAAAAAGAAAAATCCCATTTCTTTTTTTGGCACACTCGGCTTAGATCCAATGGAGGGGATGGAAAAGTCCAAGCATGAAAGGTTATTCAACTGCACAAAAGGGCCTTCTTCCTTGTTGATGGAAAGGTATAATTAATCTAATTCCAATGTTTTACTAAAATGAACATGTGAGGAATGATTTCAATTGATCGACTCGAAATCCTTCTACTAATAAAGGGAAGGTTCCTAGTTCAAACTAGTGAGCTTGTGAGGCAAGCCAGTCTCCCTAAAAATTCTTGATATCAGAAGAGTAATTAGTTCCAATATTATCCATATTCATCAGACTTATCCTACATCCTCATCAATTGTATTGGTATCTGGGGTTCTTCTTTCTCTAAATAGATCCAACCTCATTATTAGTGTGTTCTTAGATCTTGTTTTATTAGTGGGTATCCACTCGATATTCTTTTCCAAAGTCCAACACATATCTGATTCATCCTTTTATCTCAATTTAAAATTGGTAAATCTTCAACCAAATGATAATCTTCATATTTATATTCTCTTTTCTCATACTTTTTTCCTTCGTAAAAGTGGTTTTTTATCTTCTAGTTCATTCGGGTTCTCCCTCAATATACAATTCAATGTCGGATTGGTATCCATATATTTAACATAAATTTTTGTTGGGTTTTGTTGACTATACTTATCACCTTTGGTATTTTCATTATTTTTCGAGCACCAAATATGAAACTTTTTTTATTTTCAACACATGAATTCTTCATTGTGGTTGCATTTGGCTCAAAATTCTTTATTCTTGGCGTCTAATCCAAAACTTGTCATAGTGGCTTCAAGTCTATATGATTCTAATTCCCATTGTTTTTCTTTATTTATATGGTATTATCATTATCTTTACTATCATTCACATACCCAAACTAAAATTATCGTACAATTCCACTACAAGTCATAAAATGAGTGACATAATTTATCTCACTCGAAACTATGTTACCTAACAACTCAAAAATTAATTGTGTCACACTACTTCACATTTTTTTAAGCAACACTACTTCAGAAATTATCATACTAGACCGTTATCTCACATTGTGGGGGTGCACTACATAGTCATTATATATATATATATACCTATAATGTAGATAAATAATAAAAATAAATTTTTCATTTTTAAATAAATACAAATAAAAAAACTAAAATAATGTAACACTATAAATAAAAACTCAAAAAACCAAAGATGTTAAAACAAATAAATCAAATAAAAACTAAAACATTAAAAACATAATTTTTTACAAAAATAAGAAAATAAATAATAAAATATAATAGAAATAAAGGATAAATTATAAGATTTAAAATTGTTAAATTAAATGAAAGTTGAATATAATATGAAACAAATAAAAAAAGTTGACAAAAACAATATTTACACATTAAATTAAACATTATTGTCCATTTATATTTTGTACATGTTCTACTGACACAAAAATAAAAATAAATAAATAAAATTAAATCAATTGTTAAAATAAAAAAATATATTATAATAAAAATCAATTTCAATACAATATATGATTGATTAATTTATTATAAAAATAAATAGATGGTAATAAATAAAAGATATTAAATCTAGTGCTAAAATATAATTATTTATAAAATAATTGATTTAATATTTTTATTATGTTAACAAAAATCTAAGACCAAAGTAAATTCATTAATATAATATTATTTCTGAAAAATTTATTTATTTTAAAGAAAATAGTTGCAAAAAATAAATCAAAATAAATCCTCATCACACACTCACGAAGTAACCAATATAAGTAAATTATTCTAGGTGAAAATTATATGCATAACTGAAGTTACCCCACTTTCACTTTTTGATTTTTTTTATCGCTCACAATCAACAATGCCACACATCTTCTCCCCATACCACCTATTAATCACCATGCATCACATATAAACATATCTCATCCATTATATATCTTTTATATCCTAGCACATTCTAGTCATCATCATAATGATGTATTAACCATTTATTATTTAAGGAATCCACCACATCTTATATACATGAAATATAAGTCATGCTATGAGAACCTATGGAATTGCATCAGTATGAAACTGCAATACCAATAGTTGAAATAAAAGTGTGTTCTATAACCACAATATTGTAAATGTTTCACATAAATATATAATAAAATTGATATCCCTCACAACATTGGTAAAAATACACCTTGTACCATACTTCATTATATCCTAGGATATGAATATATATAAACTACATCCACATGAAAATTTGGAGAGAGGGATATCTCAACCATTTGTTTCCTCATCATCATGCATGTTGGATAAAACACACCTATAATATTTTTGTGTTTCTTTCCCAATTTATTTAGGCTGTGAATAGTACGAAATAAAAAATTTAAAATATATCATACAACTTAAGGAAACATTCCATCTTTATACTAATCTATATCTATCATCACATAAGTTACTTCGTTGAAACTACTATGGAATGGACATCAAATTGGAACATATGTTTCAAGTTTAACATTCATCATTGATCTTCCAATAATTAAATAATATTATTTCAAATTCTATTCCTTGATTAATACATTATTCTTATAAGAAATGTACCTTCAGATTGATACTTTTATGATTAGTCTAAAGTATATCATCATCATATAGAATCACCAAGAACCATCCCCATTCATTTATTAATTCACTTACCATTTGATTGATTATTGGTACTCTGTAGATCATCCTAATCTATACCAAATATTAAAGAACATGTTGTTCATAGAGAGAAATAATGAAAAGAAATTAATAACCTTGAAAAATAATTTACAAAACCTATCTATTAAAATAAGTCACAGTGAATATATCAAAGAACAATATCAAGATTCAACTCAACATGACTTCCTTGATATCATTCCAGACACCATTACATATAATAATTTAAATCTCCCCACCATCAGTATAAACTATCACCATAGCCCCATGTGATTCCCACCTATTAGTCATAAATTAATTTAATCACTCTAATTAATCAATAAGAACACCAATCTAAACATGATTTTAATAATCATTGATAATGAATATATATTAAATGTATTTCACATACATATTTTTGGGGGAAATAAGAACAAAAAATCAGGGCATTCAAGCCTCCTGCTATCAAATATCGACTCATTTAACCCCAAACTTTTATCATTATCAAATGATAATTTTAATTCCACCTAAAAGTAATTAGTTCTCTATTCATAAATTTTCAACATCATGTTACGTAAGGGGAGTATATAATATAATAAATTTTAAAATAATAAACTAGGTCTATAAATTATTTATATAGTGCATAAATTTCTTTGATGAGTAGAAATTAATTATCATGCATATTCAATAAAATTATTAGATTATTTGAGATATATGTTTTTGAACTTTTTCATCAAATAAAATCACACCCAAAACAACATCCATAATAGCCAAGAATAAATCACTCTATTATGTAAATTCCAAGAGAAAAAATCCAGAATTTGCTAAATCACAAGATATCATAATATCTGACCATTAATATAATCTCCATAAAACAATATCAGTTATCTATAATAAACTATGATTCTCCTATTTCAATACTTTTATTCTAAGTCGTGAAATAATAACAATTACCCAGAAAAATGAGAGATAATCTTCTTTTATTATGATAAATTCCATATTATTATCTAAGAATAATTTACTGCAAGTGATTATATATTTTTCATTTCATTGATAATTTCTAGATTACAGAAGCTACGGATTTAAACTATAACGTTTTAATTACTTCCATTACTGTCATTTGATAATTATAATTTCAATATTAATAATATCCAACTATAAATGATTTTCCAAAATATTGTATATTATCTTGGTAACATGTGATTATTATATTAGAATTATTATCTAAATTGCATGTGATAATCATTTATATTATTCCTTTATTTATAATGGTAATTAACCTACAACATGGCATATTATTTTTTATTCCTTTTTAATTTATAGGTTAACCAGGAATTTTTCTACGTGTATTTTTTCAATATTTTATTATTTCTTAAAGATAATAACCTACACTATGCTATAGAATCAAAAGAATTGTTAAATTACACCATACCAATTTGGAAGAGAGGAAAATTAATCCCCTACTTAGAAGACAATTCAAATCATAATAAACCAGAAATAGAAGAGGGTTGGTTTAACATTGCATTGAAACTCAATGGAATTGTCTTAGAATATTAAAAAATGGTTACAAGACTCTAAGGGTAATGTTTGGGTCATACTAACTTGAGGGAATGAAATCAAAATGAATGAGGGGAAAGTATATTAATTTTACAATGATAGATATGATTCCATTGAGTATTTCCCAAAACCCAGTAAAAATTATTTTTTAATTAAATTAAAATTTTCATTCAATTTAGTTCACCATACATAACTCATTCATTACCTCCAATATAAAAAAATTCAAATATATAACCCATATTCATCATCACAGATTTAAAAACATTCTATATTATCTATTATTTAGATATTTTATATTAAAATGTAGTTTCACATAATCTTGGAGAAAACCAAGATTCTTATATATAAATAGTTGATCTACTTTGAAGGATGACCATGTAGAATGATTGTATTGATCAAACATATAAAGTAGACATGGTGCCATACAAATTGGTTGCATAAAAGATAAAATGGATTGCTTGAATGGAATATCGACTTCATGAAGGAATAAACAGATTTATGAAGGAATGATAAATTGTGATTGATGAACAATATAAAAATAAATAAACCATAAGGTATCTAATGCATGAAAAAATAGTAACCATGAAGGATCAATGTCATAAACCAAAATTTTTCATCTTTAACAAAAGGATTGACTTCCTGAATAATGATATTATGCATAATAACAAAGGTAAAAGACACTTAGGCAACCTCATGATGCCTTTATTCCTTGAGAAAGGATAAAGGTATGGTTCTAGATACCTATGACCATATATTAGATACCTCTCAAACAATTATCATCCTCTAAAGTTTAAAACATAACCTAGAATAAGGGAAAGGGTCCTAGACACCCACCTTGTAAGATACTTCTCAAGGATTTACTTAAATCAATAACTGAACCATGCATCAAAGGAACAACTCTCATAAACATGAAACATCATCAATAAAGGAATATTGTTGATCTCATATATCAAAATATGGTTATACACGTTTTCTATGAATATTGTAATCAAAAAAAGCATATCAACAAGGATGATAAACTTCTTAGTAACATGGGATATTTCGTGCTCATTTGTGACTCCCATCCCCTAGTGATATCTTACAAGACACCTTCATTATAAAACACCACTGCATGGTGATCTAATAGCACATTATATAGGATATCTATTGTGAAAATATTATGTGGACATTGACCTATAGTCATATCTATAAAAGAAATTAAGGGCTCATAAACCTCTATAAATAATATTTAAGGTTAATTAATTAATACAATTTAACATATATCTCATTATATATAGAATTTAAACATAGTCATAGATTATCAGGATGTATGATCCTTTCATATACCTCTACCCAGAATGTTTCAAGACTTTTATATAAATGATAAAAAATCCTAAAGGACCATTTATTGGATCACACGAGGTCAAAATATCCCATGTCCAAATTGGTCTCATTTATTTATAGCACATACCATTACCAACTAAAAATGATACCCAATAAACCTATACATCATAACTATTTCTTATCTATAAAATCCATCATATTATTCAACAACTAACTCAGATACCACTCTATCATGACTCTCTCCCCAAAAATGAACCTCTCCTAGATTAAAAAATGAATAAAGGGAAATGATGGCCCCAAGAGCCTTCCACCAATAGGCCACGGGTTGGTGACCAGCACTAAGGGTATATAAATCACATACATATGAGGCATTATTCTCAAAATAGATTTCAGGTGTATGAGATAAGAATTAAAACCATAGAATAACTCTAAATTCATAAATAAGAAGCAATCCTATGTCATAATGTAATATCATCAAACAGAAAAAGGTACTATAATATCAAAATAATATTTGGCATTAAACATTGACACCAAAAAATTTGACATATATTCAATAAATCGTCTAAGATATTAAAAAATGACCCCAATGGCCAAATTACTCTTTTCATATTGATAAATATTATATATATAAATAGTATTATAGAAACATGTATTTCCAGTAGGATCATAAAAATATGTCATTTGAAAAATTTAAAAGAATCATACCAAATCATAGTGAATAAATATATGAATCTAACTCATCACAAGAATAGATGGTTTTATTTTACCTTCCTCACCATGGATCAGTCACCAAATAACTCAAATAAGTAAATAATTATATTTGAAATTTATATACATAAATGAATGTACCATGATTCTTCTTCTCCACTTGTTTACCATGGTCCTACCATAAGGTAAAACATATTTTTTCTTATCCCTCATTTGATTCATCTTGTACCATGTGAATTTATATCTTATCATTTATTTATCCATTAAATCCATAAACATCCCCATAATCATCATACCCATGTTGTAAACATGTATTATTTTTAAAACCCATCATAACCAATATATATTTATTTTACCTTAATCCATCACAACCCTTGCAAGTATACCAATAGGAAATCACAATCACTATAGGTAGAATAAAATTATGTGGTATAAAATCAATACATTATAGGCCACACAAAACTTTATTGTCAACTGAGATATATCATTTCATAGGTAGGAATAAATCTAATACCATAATCCATTGTAGCCATGGATACAAATGTACATGAAATAAATATAAAGGGAGAGTAGGGGTGGGAGAAGTTAACCTTCCATTTCCTCTCCACCTTGGATGTTGGAGATGACCCCCACCCTAACACCAAAAATTTGGTTTTTCATTTGACCTATTTACTAAGGTAGTAATGTATATGAAATATTCAAATATAAAACATATCATGAATGACCGAACTAATGGAAACTACATATCCTTAAACTCATTTATTGTTCCCCTTTCATAAGACATGATATTTCCATGGTAAAGGGCTAGATCTAAAATAGGCTCCCACTAATCAAGTTCAATATTAATAATCAATCCTCCATTAATCAATCAATATTATTAGAAATTATTTTCTTGGGTTTATAATTTTTTCTTAAGATTATTGTTTATTCGATATCAGACATTTATACTAGTTCTCATGTATGTCATCACCATCTAAAATCCACAAGAACCCTCATGGTTATTTTATTAATTAATTTACTATTTCATTATTACCTGTTACTCTAGGACTCATTTATACCCAACACTAATAATAAATCACTTTTCATGAAATCATCCAAATTATGTCATGAATTGGATACAATAAAAATTAATATTTGGAAATTTTCAATTAAACCCCCTTAGAATATAGCAATGAGAAATACCATGTCTCAACACTTCTTTAAAACCCTAGTATCATTCATGAAACCAAATCACATGATATTTTATTTTTTCCGTCCCCAGTATGAACGATTTCTATATCCTAGAGAAATTGTTGCTCATTACACAAAAATATATCCAAGAACACCAATTCATCAATTAGAACACTAATCACAATAAGGATATAATTATCCCATATATTGAATATATATTAAAAAAGTCTCACAAAATTTCACTGGAATCTATGTTCACAACCTCAATTCATTCAATCCTCCTACAAACAAATATGGGATTTCTAAGCACCAAACATTCATCTTTAGTAACCAAGAATTTAAATTGCACCTTGAATATATCGGTCAATTATATATAGGTTTTCTACATCCAGAATCCTAGAGTATGTAACATAGTAAATCTATGTATCTATATATAATAGGCTATAAGAATTATTTTTATACTAAATCAAATTTATAAATAATAGAAATTAATTATCATGACTCTAGCATTAAATTATATAAATTTTCTTCCTTTATGTTGTTTATACATTTCATTAAATTAAAGCATAGAAAAAGACAAAAATTTTAGAAAAAAAGAAAGAACATTATCTAGTAAATTTTAGGAGACAAGATCTAGAATATAAAATAAAAAATGCAATATTAAGCCATCACTTATTCTTCATAATATGAAATATCAATTTTCAATGACAAATAATAATTCTACCACTTCAATTCTTTTATTCTGATTCATGAAATGATAGTAATGACTCTACAACCTATTTTGGATTTATATTTTATTATGATTAATACAATATTATTATCTAATAATAATATACTATAAGTGATAATCTATTTTTTCTCGTATCTATAATATCCATTTTATTAATGATTCTGATTAAAATTATGTCTTCATAAATACTTCAATTCCTAACATTTGAAAATAATAATAACAATATTAATAACGATCCAAGGCATGTGATTTCCTATAATATCCAATATTTTCAAAGTAGCATGTTATTCCTAAAATATCTGTTTATTTTAATCTTCATAGAAAAATATTTATATTTTATGCCTTAATTTATATATTATAAAATAAGGATAATTAATATCAACAATTCAATGTCATGTTTTTCTTTCATTATAATTTTGAAATTACCAAGTAATTATTCTACAATTGATATTACTAGATTTTTATCTATCTTAAATTAAATCACAAACATTCACCCAAAGGAAAAAAAATCATGAATAAACCACATATTATATAATTAGAAGAAAGGTAAATGAATCCCCTACTTAGAAGAAGCTTAAAATCATACTTCACATATAAATAATTAGAGAAGGGTTTGAAAGGAGGCTAGAATATTAATGGATAAGTCTTATAGGATTATAAAATAGTTTCAATACACCAATGTTCGTGGATGGGTAATCTAGAAATGAGGGAAATAATGAAAATTTATAATGATAAAAATATTATTTTATAATGATAGATATGATTCTAACAGGTATTTCCAACAAAACTGTCCAAATCCTTTATCTTAATCATAATAAGTTTCATTTATAGATTATTAACCTTGTTTGACCCACCCAAAACTATAATAATAGTCAATTCAAATATAGAACCCATATTTATTATTATATATTTAAATACCATCACTATATGGCTTTATTTTAATATTTTGTATTAAAAAATTTTTATTATTCTAGAATAAAATTTGAATCTTCTACATAGACATGTGATTGACTGTGAAGACTAAAAATAAGGATAAAATGAAATGATATAACTCATAATGTTGACAAGGGACCAAAATGATCATCCACATGAAGGAAACAACAGACCACTTTCGATCGACCAAATGATAGAATGATAAACAGTGACCAATCGAACATATAAACAATTGATCAAACATAAGGGATCTAATAAAATAACTAACGATAGATCATGAAATATAAATCACATAAAGAAACAACATACTGCCTCAATAAAAGAATTTACATCATGAACAAAGGGATCAACCACATGAGTAAATAGAAAAGACCCCTGAGCACCATCCGGATACCTTCATGCCTCAAGACATCAAAAAGGGAAGGTTTTAGAAATATAGGACCATAAAATCATGAGAAAATATTTTTTGACACCTTTTCCCAACCATAAATATATTTATTAAGTAAAATTATATATTTAAAATGTTATGTTGCATTTATAGACCCTTGATTGGTATTTTTCGAACATAATTAATATTTTTTATGAAAACTATTTTTTTGCATTATATGATATTATTTTAGAAATAATTTTCATCAATTATATAAATATACTTTTATGAACTAATTTTCATATTTTTAATATACATATCGAAATTATCCAATATGGGTAATTTTATTTTCATACATAAAATTAATTCAGCCGAGTAAAATAAAATAATAGTAAAATATAAAACTAAAGAAAATGGACTAAAATTACTCAATGGATATATAGAAAAATAAGGTTAGGGGATTTCTCAACCAAATTATTTTAAAAAAATGATATTTTATAAGATTACCATAATGTTTGATAGTGTATATGACACGCAACACTAAACTTAAATGAACTATAAAGTATTATTAGTCAAATTCGACTATGAAAACATAATAGTTGAATTAGTGTGTATGAATATGAATAACTATAATATAAAATTTATATATATAATGTTATTTAATAAATATAAATTTTGTAATAAATTTTATAGAAAAAACCATGAAGTTTTAGTAATTTTATATCACGCTTCAAAAATAAATTTCACTTAAAAATCATCTTTATTATTTTTGTGATAAAATATTATATTTAATTTTTTCCGATTTTAGAAAAAATATTTTATTAAATTAACATAATTCTTGAAAATATTATTTCATAATTTTCTATGTAATCATTATTTAAGTTGTTTTCTGAAAAGAAAAATATTCTAGTGAATAGTGAAAAATATTGATTTTTTGTGAAAGATATATTTTTGTTTCCATAATGAAAAATGTTCCAATTTATTTTAAAATTAATTAGACGTAAAATTAATTCTATTATCTTTTTATGAATAAAATTAATTTAATTTTAATTAACTTTATTTTTCAATTTTCTATAAATATATTTTTATACATAAAATGCATTATTTATGAAAAGCGGTTTTTCATTATGCTTTTGGTTTAATCATAAATTAGTGTCTATTGATTATAGAGATTGAATATTGAGAATTAGATAACATATTTTGAATCATGGGTTTAATGTTAGGAAAATATATCATATCTATAGTTTTCTATAATGAGTAGTAATTGTAGTAAATTTTTCTCATCACGGTAAAGAGTAAAACTAGATAACCTATGACAAAACTAAGTGATGAAGTCACCATTTTTATTTTCTTTATGATTTTATTAATTTAATTATAGATTTATATCTTTAGCATGAATATTTAATTTTTAAGGGGTACTTGTCTAGTAAAATAACCTATATAATATTTAAAACACAGGAAAATACAAAATCTCACCCATATAAATTTAAATATATCTTTTGGGTTCATATATAGATAAAAAAGGTTGTGAATGAATTTTAATGGTTATTTTCAGAATAATGAAATTATTTTAGTGGTTGAAATTTATTTCTAATTTCATGTTATTATATAACAACCATAAATACTTACCAAATGCTCACATGGTATTTCATCAATTAATTGAAAAATAAAATAAAGGATTTTTAGAATGTTAAAAGTAATATAATTTGGCTGAGTTATATTATCACATGAATTTTATAGATGAATATAACATATTATAAATGTATTAAAGGGTTATTTTTTTAATTCCTTGTTATTCAATATGACATTAAAGTCAAATTATATAAATAGTTTCCAAAATGATGTTAACGATATTTTATTAAAATAATATTTTATTAAATTATTAAGAAATCATAAAAATTATAGATTAGGATAAAGGGATATTATATGTTATAAAAATTTATTCCTATTAAATTAATGGAATAATTTTCATCTTATATGGAAAATTATAACCTTTAAATAGTTAAAAATATGAAATTATGGTCATGTTTAAATAATGTTATCTAAGGGGTTAACCCAAAACGTAATCTCTCAAATAAAACATTAACCTGTAAAAAATTAATTTTTTTATTATATTTAAACCATATCATACCAAATATTCAAATATAGGGTCATGTGGGACCATTTTTATTTAGAATGAATTTATTATATTTTAATATTTTAAGAAATTCCAACAGTGCACCTCCATTCACATATAAATAGACATCCCTTCCCTCTCTTCATTACACCACATTGAAAAAACTATATTGAAAAATCATGGACCATAGATCTTAAAAACCTAATTTTCCATGTTCAACATTTTTTGGTATTCTTAAAAGATCAAGCCCATGTTTCCTAGGAAAAGGATCTAATGGTGGTATCCTAAAGAAGAGGATATCATCTTACGCTGCCTCTTTCAATTTATTTATACTTATACCTCCTCTAAATATGATGAATTTATCATAAATTAAAAAAAATTAAGCATCCTAAATGTATTTAATTTTTTTTATTCTTATTAAACCACCATTATCTACCCTCTTTTCTATCAAATGTGATGTAAAATTATCACTCATGTGTACATACTTCATACCTTCTCCACATGTCGATACAAGTTATTTTTTCACCATCATGTATGGATGGGTATTATAATGGTTTAAAATGTTATATGTGATATTTATGAAATAATAATTCTTCTAGAATTATAATATCATATCTAACTTCTTACCTTATAACCCTTTGGAAAATTATAACATCACTTCTACGTAGGTATAGACTACCACCTCCATGAATTGATGTGATTATTTTTTTCAAATTACATGGATGGTATTAAGGATATATTTAATGACTATATATGATATATATGAAACAATAATTATTTTTTAAATGTGAATTAATATTTAACTTTTTTTTCATTCCATTTTTAGAAAAGAGTAAATAGTGTTATTTCATACGTAAGGCCTACCGTCTCTATGAATGGTGTAATTTATATTTCTTACTCTAAATTTTATTGATATATATATAATCTATATATATATATATTATTTATATCATTATTCACATTATAGATATAATGTAACCAAGTCCAAACCCACAAAACCATATCATTTGTTAAAATTGAACTAGTTATCACCAAAATTGGAGATTTCAATAAATATTATATATTAAATGAGTGATAAAAGGTCATATGTAAATAATATATAGAATTATATATATTATTAGTGTCCTTTAATAGATGTATAACCACCATATAATTATTATATAGTAAATTTGAGGACCTACATAGGAACAAAGACCTAGGTTAAGGGATCTTTGTCTCAAGTTGTCTTATTTAGGAAATATATTAGGTTATACAACTTACTTATTTTATGAGGTTTCTATAATACCCCTTGGTATTTATATCATGAATATATTTATATTCAAGGTATTTCATGTTTCATTTGAATTTATTTCATTAATGGGGGTTATGATTCGAATGTTTCCATAGTGGCGAGGTTTTATTTCACAATCTCATCATTAATCAGGAATGCTTTTGCTTAAATATCCATTGGGAGAAATATTACATAATTTTTTCATATAAAATATTTTTTTTTCATATAGTCATTTTTATAAATTATAAATTATCCTTTTATCTTACTCTTCTTATGTACAAAATATACAAACAATGTTTTAAGGGAAAAGTAAGATTTGTTTTCTACTCAGTCAGTACTTTTTCTTCTATATCCATATTTTCCTCAAAAATATTAAAATAATGTTACTAATTTTCAATAATGATTTTCTAGAAACATTATTACCCATGTTTGAATTTTAAAAAACTATTTAAAAGCAATCTTCTTATCATTTATGAAATTAGGTACTTTTTTATTTTTAAACAAGAGTATAAAAGGATTATTTTTTAAACTTATAAAGAATGATAGGAATTTCATGTCATTATGAATGTTGAATTATTTAAATATTTCATTAAAATTTAACATGGGTATTTTTTAATAAAATATTTTTCCTAATATACTAAAAATTAATATTTTTTAAAATTTATTTTGAAAGTAAAAAAGGTAATTTCCCAAAATATTTTTTATGAAATTGTTACTGTATTTATGTTTATCAATGACATCAACGATTCAGATTAATTATTCACTACTGGGATATTTTGTATTGATAACACCCTTATCCTTTCTCAATATGGTTTATTATTAGTTTGACTATGGAAATTTTTGATACCATGAATGCAACTTTATCTAATATGGATAGTTAGTAATTTTGAGGAATGTTGATTAATTTATATTTTTTTATTATTATGATGAATATATAAGACATATTAAGTTAATATTGGGGATTGAAATTATATATCCCATAAATGTATCAATAGGTATCCTAATAAAAATGTTTTGGGTATTTCTCTAAGTCCATACACATTTATGTAGAAGTCTTTGCATGAGGCCTTTATGATATTTTCAGATATCATTGTACAAGGAATAAATGGTGAGTTTTAGATGTCTGGAATTATTCAATCCAATATTATGAAAATAGTTATTTTTTTTGATAATATTGTTTTAATAGTTATGATATCAATGGAAAAGATTTATTATCATTAAATATTTATATGGAATACTTGGATCATTATTATTAATTCTATATTATCTATAGTTATCATTTTATTTATTAAATATAATTTGTTTTTAGTCATTTACATTTCATTATTGATTATGAATTATTTATTCAAGATAGCTTCTGATGTATATAACCCTTATTGGGTATCTATTCTCACCCCTTTTTCCTTCCCCGTGACACCAAAAACTGTAATATGATTGGTATGAAAGGATATTATATACAGAATAATGATGTTCTTAAAGAAAATACTATGTTTTTTATGTTTTAAAATGTATATTATAATATTAAATTTTGTATCTAGTTTACCATGAATTCTAACCTGTTTAGTCATTCATGATATGATTCCTTAAATGTAGTGCCAACATAATAAAGTAATCATCGACTTTGGGCTACCAGTTTCTAGGTATTTACAATTAGTATCTGAGGAAAATAAGTAGAATCCTTGGGAGCCATATTTATAAATAAAATACATTAGGGAAAATGACCTTATGACTAATATTTACTATAATTATAATTTTAGGATAATAGCTTAATATTTTGGTAAGGAATATATTTTTTTATTTTACTAGCATGACATAAATGTATAGATAAAACCAGTGGATTTGGTTTTGGAATAGATTCATATATGGGTTAGAACCCTGAAAAGAGTGTCAAATATATGACAACTATCAATATAGTGCACAATTATTGTTCCCATAAGATAAACCAGCTTCTAAATTTTGTGTGGTTGTTCTTGGGATAATTTTTATTTTCTTTAAGAACCATTGTAAAAGATTTTAATAGATGATTACCATGAATAACCTAGGATAAACAAAATTATTCCTCAATTAAAAATAAGTTTTCATGATTTATATATCCTATAAAAAATTTCCATGATTATGTAGTTCAATACTATGATTATTTTTTCCGTACTATTAATTTTAGTTTCAGTTAATGGATATAACTATAGGGAACCATGTTAAGGCTTAAAATGATGGAAAATGTGGTCATTATGAGATATCAAATGGGATGATAACTAGAGTAAAATATATTTTGATTATTCCTAATCAGTCATCATGATATATTATTAACACATTTTACGTTAAACAACTCTAAATTTCACCAAATATGATAAGGATATAGTTTTTTGAGAGTTCATGTAGTGGGGTCTATAGAGGAAAAAGAATCAATTTATTTTATGTCAAAAATTTAGAAAGATGAACCCTGAGAAATTTCTCAAAAGGGGAAGATGTTTGGTTTGTGTCAATAAATGTCATAGATAATTTAATTAACATTTAGATAAATCACTTCTATTTTTGGAACATGGTAATTATCCAAGTCAATGACCAAATCTAAGGGTGAACTCCTAGATTAAGGAATGATGTATGACATTTAAATGATTGAAGTGAGATAATTTAAGTGTTTAGGTAGTGGTATTTGATAATTATATTTTATTAGAATAATATTAATTTTTTTTGGGTTATAAGAATCACAAATCATTCGTGGATTGTTTTGTAGTAGTTTTTCTTTAAATATTTAAAATCATATATTCAATGATATTAATAACCTAGAAAATTGGTTTAATGAAAATGTGATATTTCATGTAAAAACACATGATTGAGGTAAATATATCCATTAATATTTGCATAATGTAGATTAATATTTCTTGGAAGAGATAAATATTTGTTTTTTATTGAAAATGTAAATTGGGTAAAATTGGTGACCTTGAAACTAATAATTGGATTGATGGTATCTATGATGAATATTGAAACATTTTTAGATTTATTGAATATATTTGATAATAATATATTTTATTTATGGAATTTTTAGAGAGTAAAAAAATTAAGAATGAATTCTTTAATTACGGTTTTTTGTTGATTCAGGATATTACCATATTTTATAGAATATATGATCAAAGTATTAACATATTTAGTATCTGACATTAATAGATATGTTATGTTTTTTACTTAAGACGGTTTTGGAAATATAGTGACCTTACTATTAATTATTCATTTTGTATTTTCAATTTGGTTAGACATATTTTGGAAGTGCCATCAGGATAATTATTTATGGAATGGATTATGTTGATCTTTGGTTGATACTGATGAGGTTTTAGATAATAATTTATAATATTGGATAACTTGTATTAACTATTTTTGTTTTTATAAAAATTTACAGGTATTTTGAAAATATTTTAATTCTTTTATGGATGTTATGATCTGTAAAAAGTGAATTTTAGTTCATAATTGATGGAAAATTCAACTTCAGATTCATTTCTCAGAGTAAGGGATGAAGTGGAAATTGATCGAAGGACAAACAAATAATGAAAAAATTATTATGAAATTCAAAGATATCAAGTAATAAGTTTTTAATGGTTTTCTCTATATTGATAGTAATATAATACATTAATATAAATAAAATGATATTTTAAAAATTATAAATTTACATTCATTTATAATGAATAAATGGTATTTCCATCCATTATAGATGTATGGTTTTTTATCCTTAACTTTCTCCTAAAAATGTTATCTATCACTCTTTATTAGTCCTTGGGTATTAGTTTTCTCCGCCATATCCATATTTTCACATCCCAATAGTGTTATCTTATTTCAAGACCATATTTATTTTAATCAAAATGAACTTCTTATTTTCATTTACATATTTTTTTAGGAGATGGTTTTATTATCTAGTTTTACAATGTGGGGTTTTGAAAATGGTGTTTTCATATATCAAAACCTTCATTATGGAGCACAAGTTTAAATTGAGACTATAAAGTTTATTAAAGGTGGGATATAGTAACACCCTAATATTTAAAAATAACAAAATTATGTATAATATCATATACGACATTTAACATAGATCGTAAATGAACATATTAATATTAGTATTTAAATTTGAACATTATAAACTAGCAATTGAATTGGGGGGTATAATTAATGATTATAATTAAATTTTATAAAAGGCTATAAATAGAAATAAGGATCTAGTAATATTTTATTAATATTATTTTTTATATTATGAAATAGGTACGAATGTGTTCAACTAAGAGAGAATACAAATAAAGGGTGTCTCTAAACTCAATTAAATTCAATTGAGTAATCATGTTTCTGCTTTAACTTATTTACAATAAGTTATCTAAGTTATGCACTATAATTGTATTTTGTTTTGTTTTTTGATTTTTTATAGAGATCTATACTTTTTCACATAAATCCCAATTGAAATGTTTCATTATTCATGAATTATAAACACTATATGGGTTTTCATTTCAAAATCCCATCTTTGAGATATCTTTTGTATTATGCACCTATTTTTTATATAGTGTATGTAATATTTTTTAAAATATTTTATAATGAATATATTTTATTCATGGTAGTTAATTTCAACTTCTGTTTTATCTCTTTCAATGGTTTATAAATCAATGGTTACCAATCCTTAAGTTTTTTCGCATTTCAATTTTATTTCCTTGAGGGATATGACATATTCATATCTTTTTTGTATTTTTGGTGTATAAAATTCCCTATAAATTATTTTTATCAATATTTTTTTAAAACTAATGGTATTTTCATTTTCCATCACAGGTTATATTATTCTAGGTTATTAGATTCATCTTCTAATGAGGAAATATAGGTTTTTTCTAACTGAAATTATTTTATTTGAGTTCTAAGGTTTCCTCTGGAACCTCTCACTTTTATATTCCCATTATTATTCCATTTTATATTTCATTTGATATTACATATTGTATCTCTTAGGAGTGTGAAATTTTTTATTCCAATAATATCCTTTGATGATGATATTTCTATTAAAGTATCATGTTGTTAAGAATAATTTATATCCCCTTAAACGTTTCTCTCTCTCTTCTATTCTCATGTTTTTTTATCCCATGATTGTTTTCATTTATTATTTCAAAACCAAAATATATATTAACTCATGTGATGTTCATATTTGTCTTTACCAATTTCAATATGGATTTTTTTAAATTATTTTTATGAAGTGATTGTCAATAAAAGTCATTCAAAAATACTAAAAAAATTAATTTAAAACATTGTAATATCATCATCACCCCAAATTTACTTTGGAAATCCATTCAAAACTTTTGAAATATCATTTATTAGGATGTATTTTAAATTTGTTTAAAAAATTGTTTTCATGTATCCTATTTAAAATTTATTTTTGGAAGTGACACATAATTTCATGAGAAAGATAAAAATGTTTTATGAAATCCATTTTTATTATTTCACTATCATTTTATTAAATATCTCAAAAAGATTTATATATTATAGAGTAATCCATATTAAATCATACTATTAACTCTTTTATGTAATACTCATTTTGGGGTGATTCTAATTTTGTTATCAATCAATCAAATTCTTGAATAATTTTCATATAGACCCATTCCAAAATGTTACGAAACTAATTTCCATTCCCAGGGTAATTCATGATGTAATATTTGATTGATTTCATAATGAAATTTATGGGTGGGGTCAAATATATCCCTCTAATGTGTTGGCTAATGATTTAAATACAGTGCCCAAATTATGTTATGCGTGTATATTAAATTGATTAGATTTATCATGACTTCTTTAGTGTAAATTACTATGATTAGCTTTGTAAAAAACATTATGTATAGACATGACCATAATTACCTTTTTTACTACTTTATTTTTATATACGGTTGTGTTTATCATTTTTCATAAATTTATATATAAACAACATTGAAATTATCTTTATTCAAAACATTATGTGTAGATATGACCAAAATTATCATTATTTCCATATTTGTCTATGGAAGTGATAGTGATTGGATTAGTTCATAACATTTTTTATAGGGATGATGGAATTTTTATTTTCTCACAATAATATGAATAAACAATATTGATATATCATTGTTTTTAATGAGATAATTTCCAATGATTATTCTTATGCCACATTTCTATATTATTTGTAAAAGATTAAGACTCATGGATTTTGATTATTGTCACATGTTTCTTCACTCTTATTTCATGGTAGGTATTTGTTTATTTGAGATTACATATCCTCTAATCTTGACTTATTGATAACTATTATTAATCCATGATCTTTATAATAATATATTTCTATTATGATCAAGTTTCTTCATGTTTATGATCTAACCCTTGATATCGTAATGAAATTATTTTCCTTTACTGATCATTTGAGAACTTGTATTTCTTATTTTTTTTATTACTCAATTTATGATGATTATTATAACCTATTTGATACCTAGAAGGGTATCTATAATGGTGGGATTATGGAAAACATTTCACTGTTGTTGTAAAATAATTTTTCTATTAATCTAATCTACAATGTAACTAAACCATTAGTTATTGGGATTGTGGGGTTATTATGAGATGAAATATTTACTTAATTGGATATATATATAAGTTTATCTTGAATCATATAAATTGTTATCAAATAGAGTTATAGAGTATTGTGTTTTCATCACTGAACCAGGGAGTGTGGATCTTGGGCACCACAGTTGGTATCAAATAAGGGTTTAGTTGTTTTAGGGATTATTTTATCTATTATTGGGGATTTTAATGGGTTAAATTTATTTAAAATTTAAGGATAAATATATGGGTTTATTAACATCTAGTAATTTTTGAAAAGTAATTATGGTTTTGTATTCCAGTAATGGAATTATTATCTGGATACAAACAAGTGGAAGTGTTATTTAGAAAAAATTCCACAAATTGTAATAACCATATAAAATCTTGTTGATTGTAAAATTAATATTCACTCGGTGCAAAACAAGTGGGCGTGACTATACATCAGGTTTGAAACTCCTTTGGTATATGATTTGGTTCATTCAAACACACTTTTCAAGATGAAGAGATTATTCTATCTCTCATTTCTTTTTATATTAATGTATCACTACATTTAGTGGATCCTCAGGTTACTGTATAAGAGTTGAATATATCATTTGGGAAGGGTAAATGTGAGATTAATATTGACAACAGAGTGGAAATACCAATGGGATAAAATTATTTTCATCCGTATACATAGAGGAAAGAAACTACAGATACAAAAACTCAAACTAATGATGTCCCAATATAATCAAATGAACTTACAGATGACATGATGGATGTGACTGGAAGGATGTCAAGAATACGACTAGACATGAAATGAATGGGGGAATAAAACCCAATCTCATGTCATAATGAGGATTCTTTTTTGAAACATCCAAGGAGTAGCCAACCATGGCACTGAAGTTATTAGTTCATGGATATAAACATTACATAATATTGAGATAATTTAATAATATTACATTGAATCACATCGATGTTATTTATATGTTTATATATTTAAATAATTAGGTCATAAATCATATCTAAAAACTAAAATATTACAAAGTAGACACTTCTACTTAGTATCAATTTTTTTCCTAAATAAACTTTTAAAAAAGAAACATGGTTTCACTTCATGTGTCAGCATTATAAATTTTCTATGATATTATCCTTGACTCTATTCTCAATAAAAATCCTGTGAAAAACATTTCAAAACCTTTTATGAGGATTAATAGATAAATAGGGATACACTAAGAATGAAAAGATTTTAGTATTGAAAAAACAAATAAACCATACATACTTTATCATAATGTAATACTTTTCAACTTTATGAAGTATTAAATACACTTCACTAAATATAACCTTGTTACTTACCATTTTTCTAATCAAAAGATCACCATAAACTAATATAAATCACACATAACAAATAATAGTAACATAGGACATAGTCATACTTAAATTGAATAACAATATGTTCCACTTCCACACATATAACTCTAACAAATGGAATTGTTATATGACTGACTTCTATACCCACTCCATTGGAGGTTATAACATAACCACTCTTACATGGTTTATCACGGAACTACCCATCATTAGTTTATCATGTAACAACTCATATTTGGATTTTCACATTACCATACCTCAAATGTCTAAGTACAATTATATAATCAACCCACAGAAAATATTTCCAATGTCCACATTTCACTCATAATATTTCATTTTCAATCATAAGAAATCATTTCAAGATATTTAAATATGCAACCCATTTGTAATACTATTAAATACATTTAATAAATAAACATTGAATCAAAGTTCCCCATAATATTTTTAAACTTTTCAAATAATTTAACATTTGAAAAAATTCTTATAAATATAAATAAATAATAAATACCATTTGAAAACATGTACATGAAATTGAATGTTTTATAAAAATAAAACATTAAAATATATAAAATGATGTTTCAGTTAAAGTGTCCCTTTCCACTTGAGAAAAACTTGTATAAATATAATTATGGTATAATATTAATCAAAACATCAAATATTATGAGAGTATGATATTTCATGATAAAATGTTTCAAATGATTTTATATACATCGTAAAGGATAATAAAGGTGCATAACATCAAAATATGCCTCAATTAAAGGAGATTGAGACAAACTCCCATACATCGAGTCTGACTTGTCTCTTTCATTATATATATTCCTAAATAACAAACTTAGATTAATTTCTACTTTCTTCATAACTTTTTTCAATTCTATTATTCATTATATATTACTTATCACACTCTTATATAAAACAGTCAATTATTTGAGTTCATATCAGATGTTTTGTCGATGTTCGGTTCTTGAGAAAAAAATGAACTTATTTTGATGTAAATTGTCTATGTGGAAAAAATTATATAATATTAATAATAATATTAAATATTTAAATATCATATATATCCAGAATATTTTTATTTATAATAATCCATAATATTTTGAGATAAGAAATGAAATGCAACGTTCATGGAGATGGTAGTCCGTGCGTATGCATGAATGCTATATTCATTTCATTGTAGTATTAAAAGAATGAGAAAAATTCTAATTATGTATATTATGATTTCAGTATAATATCTAAGTTATATAGGTCTCATATATTTAATTAGACTGTCATTTATACGTTCGATGTATTTCGGGAATGAGTCACATCGCTTTGAGGGGGTGGTAGTCCACACTTCTTCAAACGAAATTATTTTATTTACACAACCTAGAACGAATAATGTTATGTTATAAATAAAATTATTAGAATCTTAGAAACAATATAATTATAATATATATAATTTTTTAAAATATTTTCCATCATATTCACCACCATGATTGGTGGTAGAGGAAAAATCAACAATCATCGTTTCGTGAGGTAGTAGTTCTACGTACACAAGAATAATATGTTCATATCCATTAGATTGATATGTTTGTAATTGTATATAAAAAACTATCACTACAAAATCCTATTATATTTTGGATACTAGTTTTCTTATTTCATCATATAATAAAAATATTATAGAGTGTGGATAATGGAAGTGAAACTAAAAAACATGAGATAAGGTGTTACCTTGTAATCGAGTATCATCATTTTATTTGTACCAAAAGGCTTCCATGAGATTTAGTATAACAAATTTAAGGATTCTAGGAGATAAAAATGGATTTTGAAAGATTATTTGATCATATTTTTCGTGATCTATGTGTTTATTTGTTTGAGGAACTAGGTAGAGGTGGTGGCCTTTTATAAGAGAGAGGAGGGTCACTTTAGAAAAGTCTTGAAATATTAAATTATTATAAATTTATTTTAGATTCATATTAGATTAGAATTGAATTGTTTCTAGGAAACGATGAGTTTGGGTCTAAATCCTCTCAACCAATTAATTTTAAACTTGTTTTGATTATAAAATTAACCTTGTCTTTTGGATTTAACCCTTAGTTAAATAATTTTACTCTTACCTTATATTCTTGTATTTTTACACTACATGGTTAATATAGTTACCATGAAATGAAAAAATAACCTAAAGTGTATCATTGATGAAATTTTTAATACCATATATGTTAGTTTTCAGATCCATAGTTTTTTATGACTATTATATCATTTACTAAAATAGTATTTGTTTTAAATTATCAGTCATGTCAATTTTTTTATTATTCTATATTTTCATTTTATAAAATATAAAACTAACATGATAAATTCAAGAAAAAACATAAAATAAGTCAATAATATGTCTATAGAATCAATAAAAGTATTTTACATCATTAATTATGTTGAATTACATTTATTTTAATATTTAAAATATCATTTATTAGATATCTGGATTAATTAAGCAAATAATGCATCATAATTGTATCATCAATAAATTTAATTGTTTAATGTATAAAAATTATAAATAAATACTAATTATGTAGGTAATACATTTATCTTTATAATTACTTTTTATAGTCTAATATATCACTTACATAACATAAATTTAAAATTTCCTTAGTAATAAAATCCAACTTGAAGATAATTTTTCATTTACTTCAAATTAAATGTTATAAGTGTCATTATCACAACCAAGTGGCTTCCAAAGGCCAAAGTTTCAAACCAAGGGATTTCATGGTTGTTTAAATCTCATCCAATAATATTAGGACAATTTTTAGGGTAGTTTTATATTATTATAATATTATTTTTACCCTTATTTACTTGATTTACCCTTTAAATATGGTAAATAAAATAGTAAAGTTACAGTTTATGAAAAAAAATTGATCTATTAAACCACATATTCCATAATTATTACAACCATGTATGTTGATTTTTGAAAATTCAATTAACAGAATTGAAAATTTTAAATATAATCCAAATCCTCTTGACAGGTCGAAAAAGGAGTTTTTAAAAAGAAAAACAACTTCAAAAGATTGACATGTGTTTATATTCAATTTAAATGTATAATTTTATTCAATGAACAATCTTGGATTAAATTATAAAAACATAATCTAATTAAACATTAAATCCAATTAAAATGATAATAAATGTATATAAATAATTTAGATAAAAGGCAGGTTGGAATTGAAATAATTATTTTTCACTATTCAATAAAATGAATTTTATTAGGAAACTGCCAAAATTCTACCATAGAATATTTTGATATACCACATCCAAAGAATAAGTTTATTTATTAAAATATAATATATAAAATTATCAAAAACTAGATATAAAAAGGGTTCCCCATCAAAAGGTGGTAAAATACCATTTTAAAAAATATTACAATCAATTATGCATTAAATTGGATTCATTTACATTTTAAGCCACTAAATTTTATTAGATGAAAGTAAAAAAGACATTTAAGAAAGATGTGTAAACATAAAATATTTACTTCTATCCATTCCCTCCTGTGCAATGACAATGCATTAACTACGATTTAAAATAATAATATTGTTGTTGTATTTCTATTCGGTATAACTTAGTGTTGTGTGAAACGTAACATTTCGAAGAAACACGTTGTTACGTGTCAAGTATGCTATCAGTGATAGCAGCCCCATTAAGGTTAAAACAGTAACAGATTCATATATATTAATAGATATGAAAAATCATTATTCTATTATTACCTAGGATGTTACATCCTTCCCCCCTTTTGGAAATTGCGTCCTTACAATTTTAAAATCGGGCATTGTAATTTAATTGAAATCCCACATCGGAAAAAGATTCAATAATACATCCACATTAAATTAAAGGAAGATAAGTATGAAAATTTATCGATATAACAAATAATAGGGTCCTATGTAGGAAAATATTGATTTGAAATAGAAAACTAAATATAAATTACTGATGGAGAGTGATATAAAATATGACGAGGATAAAGATAACAATAAAAAACCATAAATATGTAATTGGTTAAAAGGACATTGATTTACCATTATGTAAAGAAATCAGATTTTTGTTTTTTTAGGATCCATTTCATCTATGTGATGAATTATATGTCTACTCAGAATAAGATCATAAGGCCATATACTTACTTAACAAGTAGAGTCTCTTAAATTATTCAATTCCCACCACAAACTCATGTTTTCACCAAATGATGAGTATTAATTATGACTTTTTCATAGCTAAAGCACAATAATAAAATTCTAGATAATCAAATTATCTAAAAATTATTTACTATCAATTTCATTGTTCATTAAAAAGTAAACAAAATAATAATTTTTAGTACAAGATCATATAATTACACAAAAAACAATAATACTTTATAAGGATAAGGACTACTTCAAATATATAAAATTCAATAGTAATACCAAAAGTTCCTCATTGAAAATTCATCAAATAATTATCATAACAATTAATCAAAATAATCCAAATTAATACTAAAACCAAAAATTATAATGATTCCATTAAATAATCTTTCCAGATAAGTTTTAATAGATATCTTCAAATTACATCAACCACTCTTAATGTCTTTTACCAAAAAGTAATCAATCAAAACACATGTTCTACATAATATGTTTTTCATTCCCATAAATAAACTAATTCCCATAAGTCTATAATTTAAACCATACATTCTTCAATAAAATATAGTTAAACCATTAATCCTTAATTAAAATACCATGTTATTCTTTTTCACTTAATCGTATAATGGTCCCAAAGTAAAGAACGTCTTCCAAAATAACATTTATCACTTAATCCACAAATCATTTTCCAATACTCACAATATCGATTTGATAAAAAGTAAGTTCCGAAAATAAAATTCTATTTATTCCTCAATACCATTTAATTTAAAAGAAATGGTATTACTAACCAGGGCCTTAACATATGATAGTGGGGGAGATATTCCCTTTTCACCCTTTGGTTGTGGGTTCGATCCCCACAGCCTTTCCAGACAAGACTGGGTGACACCCATCCTACAGGTTTTCCCTTTTATAAAACTATATAATTCATATATCATTCCCATAATTATATAAAATCTTAAAAAATAACCATAAAATACTTTTAATAACATGTTTACCTTAGACTTTTTGGTTTTCATCCCAAAATGTAAAAACACATAATTACCTCAAAATCAAGGATCATATAAACCCTAAATGATAGTTATAATTATGTCCACAAAATAAAAAATAATTATTTCTCAAATAATTTTTTTAAATATCATAATTTAGGGTTACACATACTAAAAAAATCATCAAAAGTAACCTCATTATCAAAAGGTCATTATTACTTTTAAACTTTTCAGCATCCTAAATTCTACCAAAACTCTTGAATATTGTATGTTTATACTTTATAATCATTCAACATCCTTTATGATCCTTTAACCATTTTTTTCACATCTTATTCTGTAATATTTTATTCCTATAAAAATTCATGAATCTTGTATTAAATTCAATAATGTGAAAACATAAGCTATGAAATAATTCATCCATATCATTGGTCATTTTTAGTTTCCTCATCTTCAATTTGATGGTAAATATTTATTGGTAAACATATATTTGTACATTCCTGCTTATCTAATTCACATAAAATCTTTGTAGGACATCTATTTTCATAATTGCCATACTCTCCACATTTGAAACATTCAATTGATAACATATAAAGAACTTCATTCCCTTTCCTAGAGTCCACTGAAATCTTCCTTTTTCCTTTGTAGGTTATTACTTTATAACCTTTATTGCCGCATCTACAACACCGTATCATCCTTTTAAAATAATTCTCCAGGTGTTTGTTTCCACATCCTTGACACATATTTCATTGAATATAATTACCATTAGGATCATTATTACCTATAATTCTATAAGAATGTATCTCTCTCATATATGATGCATCAAAAAATTAACCAAGGTTTTGGTGGTTAATCAAAACTCCAAATGAATGATTTAAAATAACCCAGAGATTTCTCATTGCAGCTCCCATTTTATTTGGTATCTTAATCAATGAACCACCACATTTTCCATCACATCTATTGTTTCTTTGGTTCTATCTAGATCCATCCATTAATTAAAAACAAAATGGGATAGTATTAGTATATAAAAAACTAATCATATACTATCATATGAGTAAAATATATACTATGATATACTTATTCAAGTTATCTCACACTCATTCAATTTAACTAAAACAACTATGTCACTTTTTAATATCCTAACCAATATTTTTATTTATAACTTATCACTTATGCTTACTTAATATACTAACCTATAAAATTATCTTACCAGCCTTTGATACCAAATATAATTCATGAGACTTAAATGTTACTTAATCTTGATATAAGTCTATAATTTGACTTTGAATTACATTGAAGATCATTTTAGGTTTAGAGATTTAGGGAATTAGATCATAACTCATACATAAAAAATAAAATATTAAAAAGTAGGCACTTAAAATCACTATCCATTTATTCATAAAAAAAATATTTTAAATTAGAAACATGGGTTTTATTTTATTTTAAACATCATAACTATTCCATGATCCCATCCTTGACTCTATTCTCCTTTAAAATCCCGAGAACAACATTTAAAAACATAGGATGAGCATAAGAAGCTATGTAATGGATACACAATGAAGTAAAAACAATTAGCCTTTCAAAAACATGTAAACCATGAATACATTATCATAATGTAATACTATTCACCTTTATGAAGTATAAAAGACACTTCATTGAATATCCATCATTGATTACCATTTCTATATTCAAAGGATCATCTTAAACCTAATGAAATCAAACATAACATATAAAAGTACTTGGGAAAAAATAATACATAAATGAAATAATAATATGGTCTACTTTTACACATATTACTCTTATAAATGTAATAGTCATATAGATGACTTACATACCCAATGCATTGGACGTTATAATGTAACCCCTCATCCATGGTTTATCAAGGAACCACACGTCTTTGGTTTGTCATGTAACCACCCATCCATTGATTAACACATAACCACCAGTCAAATATCTTAGTACAATTATATAATTATCACAAATAAAATATAGAAAATATCAATATTTCACTCAAAATAACCATTTTCAATCACAAGATATAATTTCATGATATTGAAATTTTCAACCGATTTCTAAAACCATTTAAAACATAAAAAAAAGAGACAATGAATCAAAGGGTCCCATACAACTTTGAATCCTTTAAAATAAATTAACACTTTAAAACATTCATGTTCATATAAATAAGTTATAAAAACCATTTGAATACATGGACATGAAATAGAAGGTTTTATAAAAATAAATTTTTAAAACATTTAAAATGAGGTTTTCATTAAAGAGTCACTAGCCACTTGAGAAACAACTGAATAAAAATCATTAAGGTATAACATTTGTCAAAATGTTAAATATCATGAGAATATATTATTTCATGATATAATGTTTCAAATTGTTTTCTATATACACCATATATGATAATAAATGTGCCAAACATCATGGTATACCTCAATGATATTGAGATTGAGATGATGTCCCTTACCACAACTCTGACTTGTCTCGTTCATTATTTTTCTTAATGAAAAGTTAAATTAAATAAATTTATACTTTATATAGAAATTTTTTTTGTTTATTATTAATTTTATATCACTTATTAACATGTTATAAAAAGTATTCAATTAATTGGGTTTATATCAGACATTTTGTCGATGTTTAATACTTAAGTTAAAAATGAAATTTTTATGATGTAAATTGTCTATATAGTCAAAAGTAAATCAATAAAGAATATAATTCATGATTTAAATATCATATATATCCATTACATATGTATTTATAATAATCTATAATATTAGGAGACAATAAAGGAAATTCACAGTTAATGGAGATGGATGGTCGTACGTACGCACGAACGATATATTCATTTTTTGTTTTATTAATAAAAATACTGAATGATAAATATGTATATTATGATTATAATATAATATATATTTTATATATGTCTCATAGGTTTAATAATAAATCACTTATCCTTTCCATGTATAGCGGGAATGAGTCATATCGCTTTGAGGGGCGGTAGTCCACACTACCTCAAACGAAATTATCATATTTACACAACATGGAAAGCATAAAGGTATATTCTAAATAAAAATTACAGAATAATAGAAACAATATAATTATAATATTTATCATATATAATTATATTTCTATCATAATGTCCACCATGGTTTGTGGTAGGAGTAAATTAAACATTCATCGTTTCGTGAGGTTGTAGTTTGTCGTACAGAGAAAAAGTATGATCATATCCATTAGATGGTGGTGTGTGTAAGTGTTGTTAAAAATATTATCAAAATAACATCCTATTATATTGAGGTCACTGGGGTTGTTAAATAATCATAGAATAATAAGAGTATAGGGAGTGGTTAGTGTAAATGAAACTAAAAAACATGAGAGAAGGTGTTACCTCTTAGTTGGGTAAATTCTTTTTGTTTATACCCAAAAAGATTCCTTGAGTTAACATATGCACAAGGTTTGTCTTATATGAATAATGGAGAGATTTTTGGAGATTATTTTTTTAAGATTTTTGTTGATTCAAGTGTATTGAGATGTCTGACGAACTTGGGAGAGTTGGTGGCCTTGTATAATAGGAAGGGTGAATGTCTTTAAATATTAATTTATTATAAATTTATTTTCGGTTATAATAGCTCCAAGGTGATTTACTTCGAGGATAAGATGAGTATGGGTCTAAATCCTATCAGTAAATGAATTGTAGATATGTTTAGGTCACAATCCTATCCTTATATTTTGGCATTAACCCTTAGTTAAATTATTTAACACTTACCATGGCTTCTTGTATTTTTACTCTATAGGGTTAATATAGTTTCTATGAAAGAATAAGAGGACAAAAATTAAATCATTAATAAAATTCTTAATACTATAAAAGTTATTTTTATGAACGTTTTTTTTGTTATGACTATTATATCATTTAATAATATATAATTTATGTTAAAATATATTTTATGTCAATTTTAATACTATTCAATATATTCATTTTAATAAATATAAAACTAATCAGATAACATCAAACCAATAAACATCATATATGTCAATAAAATGTTTAATGTATCTATAAAATTAGTTGATATCATTAACTAATCCAAATTAAATTTATTTTAATATTTATAATATCAATTATTAGGTATCTCAATAAAAAAACAATTACCGCATCATTATCATGTCATCAATTAATTTAATTATTTAATTTATAAATATTAAAAATAAAATAACATGATGTATTTAATATTTTTATATTTATAATTAATATTTATAGTCTAAGATACCACTTATATAACATCATTTTAAAAATGTTTTTGTAATATAAGTCATGTTTATGATAATTTTCATTTACATTAAAATAAATATTATTAGTGTCATTATCACACCCTTGGGGCTTCCAAAGGCCAAAGGATCATTCCAAGGGTTTTCTAGGTCAGTAATATGACATCCAATAAGATTATAAAAAAAATTTGGTAGTTTTATATTATTATAATATTAATTTTACCATTATTTACCTAATTTACCCTTTAATCATGGTAATTAAAATCGTAAAATTATTATTCCACAAATTTTATTTTGATCTAATTAATCAAAACTTCCCATAATGATAAAAAAAATTGTATGTTAGTTTCTGAAAATTCAATTCACAGATGTCGCAAAATTAAATGTAACACAAATCCTATTGATAGATCGAGAAAATGGTTTTTTAAATAGTAAAAAGCATCAAAAGATTGACATGTGTTTATAACCAATTTAAATATATAATTACCTCCAATGACCAAAATTTGTTTAAATGATAAAAATATAATCTAATTAAACTTTATAAACAATAAAAATGTTAATCATACTTTATAAATAATTTATACGGAATGGTAGTTGGGAATTAAAATATTGTATTTTTCATTATACATTAAAAAATGAATATTATCTGAAAAATACCAAATTTTAACTGAAGTAAATTTTGATGTCCTACTTCCAAATAATAATTTTACTTTTTCAAATAGAACTTTTAAAAGTTTAAAAACTATATTTAAAAAGGTTGCACCATTAAAAGGTGGTACAACTACCTTTTAAAAAATATTAGAGTATTTTATGCATAAAATTGGATTTATTCTCTTTTTAAGACTCTATGATTTATTAGACTAATGTAAAAACATTTAACAAATATTTTTAAACATAATATAGTTAGTTATGTTCATTCTTACCAATACAATGGCTAGAATTTATCTACCATTTAAAATAATAAAATTATTAATGTATTTTTTTTGGGTATAACTCAGTGTTTTGTGCAACGTAAGACTTCGAATAAACCCTTTTCTACATTTCGATTAAGCTATCAAAGATAGAATCCACATTATGTGAATACCAATATCTAATTCATATATATATATTAATATATATAAAGAATTATTACTCTATAATTACCTTGTATTTTTTAAAAGGTTCCCTCAGGCTCCTTGGAGGTAGGTACAAACATGATTTTTTTATCTTTCTAAACTAATACTTAATGATCCAACCCATGAAACTATTTTACGCATAAGTTGCAACATGTTCTAGAGACTGCAGGTGTTGTCTCCAATATTGAAAAAATATGGCTATGAGCTCACAGTAGGGTCAAACAATTGGCCATCGTTCATGATGATAATTACATTCTCTCATGTAGCTTCTTTGTGTTTAGTCAGAATTTCTTTGGTTAGATTATTTTTTATTTCAATAGATATATTGATATTAAGAAAATATTGATTCAAATTAAGGGGCTTTCAAGGTTTATAATGGATCTATAGACTGTTAAGGGATACATTAATTCAATTCTACACACGTATAAGAAGTTGGGACCATTTGTTAGTACCATATCCATCAATGAATTCAATGCATGTGTGGAGGAAATATGTTTAATTGAAATCAATCTCATTAGGTCCAAATACAACTTGTATTGGAGATATCCCACTAGGATGAGAGAAATCATAATTGATCGAGATTTTATCAATGATGCCTCACTTGGTACCTATAAATCAAGATCATGTGTCACGTTGGCAAACCATCATTTTGATCATTATCCCATCATGGTTCTCTATCATGACAAAAAGAGGAGCCAGCCTATACCATTCATATTTAAAATTTCTTGGTATTCCCTACCTAAGTGTTCAAATGTTTTTCAGAATTCATGGGCCCTGAATGAGTGTAATTCTAATCCCCTGGTTGTCATCCCAAAACCTAGAGCTCATAAGGTAACATTGAATGATTGAATCCAAGTTAAATTTATCATGCTTGAAGCAGAAATTTATTCCATTGAAGGATATATCCATGATATCCATGAATCAATTAATAAAATAAACTTCTCTGAAAACACTTCCCAAAAATTTGAAATGTCTATTAAGCTCCAAAATCTTATCAAACTCTAGGACAACATCAAAAGATACATTTTCAATGTTAGGTGGCTCAATTATGTGGATAGAATCACAAAGTTCATAAATGTACTATAATGGGTTAGAAAGAAAAATAGTCCCCTCCCTCTTTTAAAATATATATACTACATTATAGAGAAAATTCAAGAGCTATCCAATAAATTTTTCTCTTTTTACAACAATATTTTTAATGGCACCCCAAGGAATGTTGTTCTTTGGTGAAAATCATTACTAAATTAATAAATGTGGAGGAAAACTATCTTCTCACCTCTGTTTTATGGGATTTTGATCTTATGGATGTAATCATTATCCACAATAATGAAACTTCATCAGCACCAGATGGGTTGAAAATCTTCATCTTTCAATCGTACTAGGAGGTATTATAAAATGACATGTTCAAGCTTATGAATTTTTTTTTCAAGGTTGGGTCCATTACTCAAGGATTCAATGCTCAATTTATTACCTTGATTCCAAAGGTGGAGAATGATAGTGATATAATCCAATTTACACCTCTGTCCCTAGTCAAAGAAATCACAAAATCATTACAATGATTATCACTAATAGAATTTCTCGGGTATCCGGAAAAATTAAATCATAGAAAGAATTTGGATTTTTAAAAGCAAGGAGCATTTAAAATTACTTACTCACTACCTAAGTGTGTGTTGATCTCCTATGAATGTCTAACCTATGATGAAATATTTTGATAAAGATTTGAATTAAAAAAATCTTGTGACACTATCAAATGGGCTTTCATAGGTTATGTACTTCAAAAAAATTATTCAATTTAAGGGCTATACTTTGGGACATAGCACTACTTGAATGATAAAATATATTGATTCTTGTGAATGGTAACATTAAACGCTCTAGGGGTGAGATAGGGGGACCCTCTATCATTGATTATCTTCATAATGGTGTAATATTAACTTAACAAAAAATTGCTCCACATGGTGGAAAGGGGTGAAATGGAAACCAATTGGGTGGCTAGAGGTATATCTGCACCTCCCATCTATATTTTTCTGATGTAAAATTTATTTTTCATTATGGATATAGAATAAATTTTATCAATTTGAAGAATTTTCTTCATCACAATGAAATTCTTTCAGGCCACGAAACCAACTGGAGTATGTCATTCATTTACATTGGGAATAATATCTTAGTAGAAAAAAAGAGCTATCTCCTTAATGAAATTCGAATAAGGGAAGAATCACTCCATTTCATATACCATGGTGTCCCCATGTACTGTGGAAGACCTTTTTCCTCTTATTTTTAAAATCCCTTGAGTTTTATTAGAAAAACATTAGCCTCTTGGGAAGTTAAATCACTCTCAATTGTAGGATGAATTTGTCTCAGAACGCATGTGGGGATCTCAAAGTTGGCTAAATCATTCTTGGTTTCTTTATGTCCAATCTCCATTTTCAAAACAATTATCTCCATGACGAGAAATTTGATATGGAGTAGAATCATACTCAAAATGGTACATGTCAAAGCCCCTTGGATATAATGTCTCATGAAAAATGATCATGGAGGTCCTAGAATCTAGAACATCGAACTCTTCAACCAATAATTACAATCCAAGATCATTAGGTGCCTTTTCAATATCAAATCATCCTGACAAAATTCCTCAGAGAAACTTTTCTTCCAAGAAACATTGATGGGAAATTGAGTTATCAAGATCTCTCCATTTTACCGGTTTTAAGATCTGCCTTTCAGAAAATACACATCAACTCTCATTGGTTAGTTAATATGAATTCTACTCTAAATGTTTGAAACTGAAATTGTAATGGAACCCCCCCCCCCTAATTGATCCGATCAAACCCTCAGAATATACACTTGATGTCAACATGTTGACTAAGGATTAAATGGAAAATCTAGACAATATTTTTAATAAGATTGCATCAATGGTTTCCATTTGTGAGTTCATAAATTAAGAATACATGCTGATCTGTGAACCATATCAAATTGGTTTACATAACTCAAATACATTCTTTAATATATTTTTTCAAGTGTATAAAAAATGTATTGGGAGTATGAATAAGAAAATACTTCTACCATCCCCTTCCACACTACATTGGAGGATATCTCTCAACAAAGTTCCAGTGGACAGTAATCTTTAAAGGGGTTCAATTTATTTATTCTCTAAGTGTGTCTTATGCCACCGGAATTCGGAATATTCAATCAATTTTTTTTTCGCATATCTCATCCTCATCCTTACTGAAAATTTTACTTGATATTTTCAAGAAGAAACTTTCTCCAACTGACTCGCTTCTCAATTTATTTATCTACTCTACTTGACATACAGCTCTCCAAACAGATTACACTTCTTCTCAGGTAGCTTCTGTTGAACTACTTTATGTGTTTTCAAGAGGTAGGAATGAGGTTATCCATGACCAAAATAGGTTCCTTATTCAGATTTTTTGTACTGGATTATTAATGCTCTATAGTGGGCCAATGCACAGCATTACCAATGTAGCAGGAACTCAATCAAAGACATTATGATCCTAAGGTGCTTGAATCTGGATGGTAACTATCCACAAACTCGTGGAACTCTTGAAGTGTTTTGGCTCGCTCTACACTCTTTTTGGATAACTGTAACACAAATGGAGCATCGAGAGGAAACTCAGGGCCTTCAAGATATGGGGATATTTTAAGAGATAAAAGTGAGGGTGTTTTGGAGTATTATCATGGTCCATGTGGGCATGTCACTACTCTGGAGGTGAAGATGGTGGGCCTAATAAAAGTGATTGAATTCGTATGTAAGAGGATATGGAACAAAATTTGGTTTGAATGTGACTACAAATTAATTTTCAAGGCATCAAGATGGGGCAAGTTCACCTATCATGGAAGATGATTGATACATGGATTAATTTTATTAACAAGCTATTATCAATGCGATACATCATCATTCATACCTTTCTAGACTCCAACTATCCTTCTGACTGTATTTCAAATAATGGTGTGGATGAAGAGGGGTTCTTCTGCTCTAACGTTAACCCTTATGACATGATCCCCACATTATTTTGGAAAAAATGTAAAATGAATTTCTTCAAAATCATATAACCATTCTTTGTTTTAATAAAGGATCCTTTATGATCAATTTTCTAAAAAATATATTTTCCATTTTTTAATCATATAAATCATTAACCCTTTAAGGTTAATCCAATCATTCCCCAATTCTCATTCTTAATAAAATCATGATCACATTAGTCAACAAGTTACAAAACTCATAAAATGGCCAATTTCATAATCTAAATACCTGGTCAATTTAAAAATAACATTACTCCTTTAATTAATTTAATAATTAATTAATCATATTCAATATATGATTCCAAAACATTGGAATTGCTATTTCACAATTATATACTACAGATGCTGAAAAGTGCTCAAGTGCTGACGAAGGTTTCCAAACAAAAAAGTGATGTCATATTCAGGCCTAGGGACCCCGTACGGTGGGCCCAGAGGGTCATTGAGAAATAAATTCCTAGGTGCATGAAGAAAACGTGTCTTCTGCAGAAAGTTCTAGGTTTCGTGAAGAGGCCTCTACCCGGGCATGAAATAATTTCACGTCATGCCCTGCGCAGTTGACATTTTGCGCCACCTACTTCGGTGTGAAATTATTTCACACTGAGCGGTTTTCCACGCCCCTGAGAACCTATAAATAGAAGGCGAACCCCTTCCATTTCTGGGATGAAGAATCTGATCTGGCTCTCTTTCAAGAAATCTATCTTTTGTGCACACAATATGGCCTTCGGGTATGGCTCTTTTCATGACAAGTAGCCCCGGGCTCCACCTTCACATGAGATCCCCATGGATTGGACTGAATTCCAATCCCTTCGGGGTATGACCCATGTGTGAAATCCCTTCCATTGAATGCAGGCCAGCCAAATTGTGTGCAATTACTTCCATTGCGGACACCCCCTTACAATTGTGCACCAATCCCTCCAAATTGCATGCACCCCTGTCCTTGAACGCGACCTCCCCTACTTGCGCGAAATTCATACTCCTTGCGTGCAATTATTCTAGTCGCGCAGAAAAACATGGCCCCAATTACGTGCAAGCATCACCGATTATTCACCAGCCCAGTGTTTTTCACGCAGGTCTATTATTTTGCGCACAAGCATCAATGGTTGTGCGTAATTACCCAGGATACCCAACCTCGGTGCTCCCTAGGCGCCTCCTTTTGTGGGATCCCAATATTCTTCTTATGGATGCCATTCATGGGTCACGCCCCAGGCATTCACATCATTCACGATTTTCTTATGCAACCTTTTAGGCTCGTAAGATGTAAATTCAAAATCCCTTTGATGATACCGCCCATTGTATTTCTTTGCCTCATGATTCTTCGCATAGGCACGCTAACAGCTATTGCTTCTTCGTATAGCCATGCTAACGTGGCCCCCTTTATGTTTCGCTCTACGACTACCCCTTTCTATGGAATTGTTGATACCTTCCCTCCCACAAGGAGCACAGGGTACCAGTTATCTATGTCCTAGGGGTGCGGTGCAAACCCACCACATCTGAGATCCAGAACACTAAACTAGCAAGCACCATCGTCCTCAGCACATGACATTAAACTGTGACCTCGACCCATGCCTCTCACACAGGGTCCCCACACCTTGGACATTCTCCACTCCCGCTCGTCTCCATGGAGATGGGATCACCCCTCACATGGTATGATATCCTCTTTATTGGAGTGGCATTTTTCTGTAGGAAAGGGCAGCCACCATGTTGTAAGCCCCTAGATTTTCTTCCAGGGGGCAGGATATCTGATCCTCCATTCATCTTCGGACCCCAAGGCTAGTGGATAGCGTGATAGAGAACGGGCATCCTCCTTTCTTCAGTCCCAAATCCATATCCTGCTGCGCATTATCTCCTCGGGCGTCCATCCTAGAGTAAGCCCCAACATCTTGGGCCACCCTTGAGTGTAAGCACCTCCCCACTTCCCGTGGATACACTTTTCATGACGTGGTCATCAGGTCTCTGCTACCTCTTGTTTCTCACAACAAAAATGACTCTCATGAACTTAGAGTGAGCACCAACCATGAAAATCCCCGGGCCGACTCTCAGTGTAATCCCAAATCCATCCTGAACTGTGGGGAATTTGATCCATGCCATGGCATGGTACGTAGGAAGCCTCTACGAGGTTCAAGCCCCAACCACCTTGGGCCGCCTGAGAGTGTAACCCCCAATCCAACACCTTGGGCCGCCTCAGAGTGTAAGCCTCAATCCATCCCAAACTACGGGGACTTTCATCCATTTCAAGGCATGGTATGTATGAAGGCTCCATGAGGTTCAAGCACCACAACCTTGGGTCGCCTCAGAGTGTAAGCCCCAAAACCCACCCGGACCCTAGGTCCCTATTCAAGTTGGTTCACCGACCCAAACTCCTTGTGCCACCTCAGAGCGTAAGCCCCAATCCATCCCGAACTATGGGGACATTGATCTATGTCAATGCATGGTAAATAGGAAGCCTCTACGATGTTCAACCCCCACTACCCTGGGCCACCTCAGAGGGTAATCTCCAATCCATCCCGAACTACAGGGACTTTGATCCACGTCAAGGCATGGTAAGTAGGAAGCCTCCACGAGGTTCAAGAACCACCACCATGGGCCCCCTTAGAGTGTAAGACCCAATCAATCCGGAACTACGGGGACTTAGATACATGTCAACACGTGGTACGTCGGAATCCTCCCTGAGGTTCAAGCCCGACCACCTTGGGTTGCCTCAGAGTGTAAGCCCCAATCCATCCCGAACTACAGGGACTTTAATCCATGTACCGGAATGGTACATAGAGAGCCTCCATGAGGTTCAAGCCCCACCACCTTGGGCTGCCATAGAGAATAAGCCCCAATCCATCCTGAACTGTGGAGACTTTGATTCAGGTCAAGTCATGGTACATAGGAAGCCTCCATGAGGCTCAATCGCAACACTCGGTCATTCCAACACCCTTCACGTCAGTTCATCCCTATGCCGCATTACGTTAAACTATATTCTCCATATGAACTATGAGGTCATCGATTCCCCGCCACGAGGATATGTAGGAAGCCTCTACGAGGTTCAAGACTCATCACTCATGTCTCATCCTGACCTCTCCCTGGAGCCTATGTGTCTTAGGAAGCTCATTACCTTACCCGAAGGTTCCACTTCCATTGAGTCCCATCCATTCATCCATTCTCAAGGGGCACCTCCTTAGGTGTCCCATCATTTCATTAAAATACGCGGACTTTTATTTCATGCCACAGGGATTTTTAGGAAGTCTCTTCGAGGCCCAATCCCAAACCCATCATCTATACTGATTCTTACTCAGGTCGCCACATCTCGATGCAATCATGCCACAAAATTCCACACCCCCTACACAGCATTCAAGAATCCACCCACATGCTGGCCCCAATATCGGTGGTCCTTCCAGGGGGTTCCTCAATATGATACACTCTAATCAGTGTTCTAATCTGTCTGATTTGCATCTGCTAGACGTTAATCGTGTGGAATACGCTGTGTTAAACATGGGAAACTGGGGAAAACCTTTGTTACATGACCATGGAATAGGATTCCCTGCATCCGATGTGGTATGTCTCAGGCTTCCACGCCCTCGATAATCCCTATAATAAGGTACAGAAGAATAACATGCCAATCCCCCAGCGTCCAGACACACTTGCGGTGCCCAACATGACTACTACACTAACCGAAGGTTGCTGCACTGACTGAACCCCTTGGAATGTACAGACAGAAGCAATGTAATTAACCGATTTCCATGAGGATATGGTGTCGGGAATAGTATCACAAACTACGTCTGAAATCTATGAGGTAGACCCGTTCTAGGTTAAAAGTTCCGAGGAGGAATCCACAGAATGAAGAACTGACATCCCATCATCCCGTTTTGATCAAGGATCAGATGTCCCTGAATAAGGAGAATATGTTTCCCACCTTTGGAAAGCGGGAATGTAGGGCAACAGTTGCGCGTCCTCTGCGTGACAGATGTGCGTGCCCCAGCAAATGCGTCAAAAACAAATACCAACAACTATAAAAAATACTATGGTATTTTCAATTAACACCACCCACCTTCATATCGTGGACAAGAGTTCTCCATCGATAAATCCCCGAAATTGAAACAGAACATTGAATTACACAATGAAGAACATGATATTAAATCCAAACCTAGATCCAATATCAAAATAAGGTTAGATATATCATAAACTAGACCTAGACCCTTTTCAATGGGTAATAAAACACCTCCCTTTTCCTTGAAAGAGATACAAGAGAGAGAGAAAATCAGATAGGAATTGATTTCTATTTGGGGAGGTGTAGATCCATCAAATGGGCCTTTTATTCATCAAGAACAATGTTAGAAGAACCTTTTAATACATCTGGGATTGTTTAAAATAATAGTAAATAGTATTTGGTAAAGTAGGGGTGATTTTGAGTGAAATTCAGGGGGTTTAGGAATTTTAGAATTAATTGTTGATGGATTAAAACCTATGTGATTAGTTTTCTGTACTGGGGAACATGGTTTTCCAAATAGTGTGACCTCATTATGAGCCTCTCTTAGGGGGTGAACTATTTGTACTAAGAAGAAGCATATATTCCAAACCTTGAACCTAACATTAAATCCCCCTCTATATAGGGTTGTACGGTGTGTTGGGTGTGGGTGCATGGTTTTGCGAGACCGTGCGCCAACCATGTGCTACACCATCCTCCTCCAAAATTATCAAACTTCACCAAAAAACCCAGAACCAAAACCTAGGCATGTTATAACAAAACAAAGGTAAAATAGTACCTATAAATAGGCATGAGACATCTCAAGAAAAGTTCATGATCTTTCAATTTCCTCACCTTATAACAACTCATCCTCAATCTTTGCTCCTATGAATATCTATGATTCTGATGTAAAATGATCGGGCCACTGAGTTCACATATCTGATTCTCTCTCCCATGTTTTCTAATAAACAAAACCATATATCAACAATTATTAAACTATTGGACCAGTATTTCCCCAATAGACATTCTCACTATGGTCCCACAAACGTATCAGATTCTCCACAAAGGACGCATCTGTCTCAAGATCAAAATCGTCCACATCAATCACATGGTAAGGGTTGGGGTGATACAGTCTTAGGTATGACACATGAAAAACTTTTTTCATAGCATTCTACATCTATGGAAGATATAATAGGTATTCCACCATATTGATTCTCTATAAAACCTCAGAAGGCCTAAAAAACATTAGAACTAGGTTTCCCTACATCCGAATACAGTTTTGACCAAGTTTAGGGGATTCTCAAAGTAACACATGATCACCCACGGTAGAATAAAGGGGTCATTGAAGTCTATTAGAATTTAACTTTTTTATCCTCTGATTCATATCCATATTTTTTTGAATCACTTAATCCTGATCAAATGTCTCTTGAATGAGACTCTGCCCCAAAAACACTAATTCACCTACCTTCATCTAGCATAGAGGTGATATGCATGGACTACTATAAATATCCATATATATTTCAATCTGAACAGATTCTTGATAAATATAATTATAGGATACTCCACAATCACTAGGTGCCTCTCCCAAGACCCACCAATGCTATGAATGTGTACCCATAATATATCCTCCAAAACATGTATAGTACATTCCTACTACCCATCTTTCCATGGGTAAAAATCCATACTCAACGATACCTACGTACCAAGCGCCTTGTATAACCATTTCTAGAATTATGAGGTAAAACATGAGTCTTGGTCCAAAAATATACTCTATGGAACTCCATGTAGACAGACTATATCCTAAATGTATAATTCACCCAACTCATCCACCGATAAAGTATCTCATATCAGTAATAAATGCGCTACATTCATCAATGGGTCCACAACCACCCAAATAGTGTCATTATTCTATGGGTTCCTCGATATTCCCCCCCCCAAAAATCTATAGTAACATCGTCCCACTTCCATTATAGTATGGGAAATGTTTGTTGTAAACCCTCAGGTCATTGATTCCCATCATTCCCTTATTGACAGGTGATGTGTCGTGTCACAAAACCTGTAATAACCTTTTTCATGACCAGAAACCGATAATATCAATGTAGGTCATTATACATTGTGGTCAAACCTAGATTTACCAACAACATTGAAGATTGAAAATAATACATTAGCACCCCTCAAAAAAACATTGTTACACTATATGGAACCTGACAAAGATTGTATCATCATCGTTTATAGTCCAATCATAAAGGGACTCCCCACATTCAAGGATTTCCCTTTGGCCCAAACACATCGGATAATCATATTTTCTTTCCCTAATAAGACTCAAAAGAGTATACCCCATGGAAACTGATATGAGACTCATCTACTCCTGGCCCTATTCAACAAAAACATGCTTTTCACCTAGACAATTGATCGCCATCCACTAGGATTTGAATCTGAAACAACCTAATTCTGAGTTTTCCTTCTCAAAATGTGAACAATAATTTTTTCATTCATGAGTGTATATGCTATCTCAAAATCAAATGACTACATATAATCAACCCATCTCTTCTTCCTATGATTAAAATTCCATTGAGAAAATATATAATTTAATGTATTGTGGTAATTACACACTATATTCATTTCACCAAAAATATAGTCCCACAAACACTTCTAGTTATAAACCACCACAGCTAACCCACGATCATGTGTAAGGTAATTACATTAATGTGTCCTCGACATCCATGAGTCATATTCCACAACTTGATCACCATGCAACATCACTACTGGAATCCCAACTATTGAAAAATTGAAACCACTGCACAAATCACCCCTAGCATGAGTAGGATTTAGATAAATTGTGTAATCAAGTGGTTCTTCAATAATTGGAAATCATTATCACATGATCTAGACCATTCAAACATAATTCTATTATTGGTGAAGCCCAAAAGTTTTGCATCCAACAGAGTAAAGTCCGGAATGGTCCTCTGATAACATCCCACTAAGCCCCGAAATCTACGAATATCAAAATCATTCCTGGGATTACCCCAAGAAAAAATTGCCTAAACATTATTTGGGTCTACTGACGCACCTCCCTCTAAGATGATATGACCAATGAAATGTACCTGATCAATCTAGAATTGGAATTTAGATATCTTGGTTTATATCCAATGCTCTCTCAATGAAATAAAGATATTGTCAATAGGTTGGGCATGATCATCATGAGTATTAGAGTACACCAATATTTCATCCACAAACACTACAACAAACTAATCTAGGCATGGGTCGAAGATTTAGTTCATTAGGGCCATAAATACTACCAGATTAATTTTCATCCCAAATGGAATCATGATGAACTTATATATTCTATACATTCATATGAAATAATTCTAAGGTATATCAGATTTTTTAAATCTCAATATATGATACCCAATACTCATTTCTTTTTTAGAGAATATAAAAGCTCCCCTAAACTGGTCTAATCGATTTTTGATACACAGAAGATGATACATGTTCTTCACCATCATCTAGGTCAACATCTGATAATCAACACATAAGAGAAAAGTCACATAATCTTTATTTGGAAACAATGTTTGGGAAACCTAAGGCAACGTAATTCAATGGATAAACCCCTTATCCATCGACTCTTAATGTTGATTAGTAAGCTCTGGATGATTTTTGTGTGCCATTATATAAGGTAGAATATAATATGGTTCATCCCCCAGCATGAGATCAATTTTAAATTTCACATATCTCTTACTTAGAAGACTTAAAATTCGAGAAGAAATATATTTTGGAACATTTCTTCTCAAGGTAGAAAGGAATCATGCTTTACACCCCTATCATCTAGTAACAGAATTTCAATGTGGGAAATAATCTCCTCCAGTTGTTGATGAACAAGCCCAACTTAGCCTTCCTAGATAACCCACTCTCCATGGTATACATAATCATAACCCATAAGAGATTTTATAGACACTCTCATTTAGTAAAAATATATGGGGGATCGGTATGTTACTATCCATTCTATAAAAAAATGAAGTTGAAGACTAACATATCAAGAATATATAGATCACATAGAAAAAGATACTCCAGACCCACGAGAGAACACCCCATGAAAAAACATATATCTTTTGAATGTACCCCCAAAGGTGTATCAACAATCATAACCCCACTAAAAACTCAAATACCATATTAAACCTATTTACATGTTGTGGTGAAATAAAATAATGAGAGAATCCTATATCAAACATGGCACTTGCAAGCGTATAAGTTACAAGAATAGAAGCTCTAAATATTGTTGCTCCACCGTCACAATCCACTAGTGTAGGTTGAACTACATGCAACTATCTTGAACCTATTTCTTGTGCTGAACTATGAGTCCCCTAAGTTGCAACACTTGGTTGAAATGGGTGTTCTTTCCTAGAATCACCTCACCACTACATCAACCACCATGACCAGTACAAAGCCAACTGCCTGATTAATATAGTGTTAATGATCCTCTACCTGAACTCTGATTCTTCTTAGATCCATCATCATTACCAATATTTCATGGGTTCTTGCATAACTATTATAAATGCCCCATACTGCCTCAAGATTATCATTCTATCGATGGCCAGCTGAATTATCGGTGAAATTGACCCATCCTATCGCACTGGGGGACGATCACTCGAGTATGATTATGAAGAACAGATCATTACCCATGGATTATCTTCCTTCCACTACTCTATTAAATATTATCATAGAAAAACTTCCTCCTCTAAGAATTCATATTTCCTAGTTGTCTAAAAGAAACCACCTTTCCTCCACGGGAAGTATCCTTTTGGTTCCCCTCAAATATGAGAACCTGATCGAGTTACTTTGGAAATAAATTTAACCAAAATATATTAACCTGGGACTTAATCATAGGTTTAGGACCATCTTAAAAATTTACTATCATGGATATCTCGTCCCCTACAAACACTAGAGAAAATAATTGTATGTCATTAATGTGAACGTCGTAGTCTATCACAGACCTACTCCCCTAGGCCAACCTCATAAACACTACTACCCTATCAGGTCTTGCTATCCCTAGATAAAATATCTCTTGGAAATTCTAATGGAATTCCATATATACTATGTTTTCTAGCTACTCACTCTGAGATTGAAAATCCCACCATTGTTTCACTAATCTTCATAGAATATAAGCTTCTGATTTAACTTTCTTCTCAGAAGGATTTTCTAAGTGGTCAATAATCATATGGATAGATTCAATCAAGAACTCATTTACCTCAGGTCCCAATCATTGGTAAATGTTGGAGGGTTTTGAAAATGTTACTCCCTTGTCAATCCATACAGACTATTCACAACCCTCCTTGGGTCTATTTCCATAAACTCCATAAATCAAGAAAATTTCTCACAAAACTGCTCTCTAGATTCCCCATTTAGATCTATCAAAGCTTCAGGTTCTACTACTAGAGGCACATTTCAACCCATGTCCCCCAATCATCCTGACCACAAGTGTCATCATGGAGGAATATATCTATAATTCCAAACACACATCTTTGGACACATAGCACATCATTTACCCAATTTTAGTGAATCAGATAAATCCTTAACAATTCATCCTATATACCCTGCCACAATGTAAAAACCGAGGTTCCATCACTACCTTAAACCATCTTACTTTTAGGCCATGGTTAATAATAGTTAAACACATTCTCATACAAAATTTTCCCATTAAAACCCCATTTTCCATTTTTCATCATTTTTCAATTCCCAATTTCACATCAGGTTCCTTTTCATTAAAATATTAACAAGCAAGAAAAATACATTCATATAAAAAACTCAAACCCAGACCTTCTTTTCCCATGAGTTCCTAAAATGATGCACGTCACAATAAATTATGAGTGTCTATAATGATGCATGTAATCCCAACTCTCATTTAATACCGATCCACAATTAAAATCTCATAAAACCATGGAAAGTAATAACATCACAAAATAAGTTCATCACTTGACGTGAAATAACCTTGAAATATAAAAACACACTTAAATAACAACAATCCCTCCTTTGGTACTTAGATTTTACCCCCAAGCTAGTAGGTCACATAACGTCAAGCATGCCTCCCCATATATGAGAGGCTGCCGACTAGTAATGATGGTCTAAAATATAACATGTGGAGACTATACCCTTGTTATCAAAGTATAAAAACAGTATAATTAAACCAAAATATAACCATAACCAAAATAATACCAGTTTCACAGGATGACCAAAATAGTAAAACAATATTCAAACCAGAACATTAAATATTTCATTCCATAAATGTTCCAAGTGTCTATATTCAAAACCCAAAATAAATACATAGTGACGTCTCCCAAGAGATTCCTAACATCATATTATGTTCTTGCATCCATGAACCATCCCAAATCATACATATATCATATATATCTCTCCCATATCCTTCCTGTAAAACATGATGTCTAATTGGGTACCGATCTGGCTGTCTTAGTGTGGAGTAAGTAAAACTCAGTAGGTCGCCACTAATTGTGTCAAAATAAAAATGCAGTCAATAATAGTGTATAAATATGTATAAAGAATAAATTACAACTAATAGAGTAAATAGTTATCATATTAAATTATTCTTTAAATAACCCTAGAATTTTGTCTAGGTTCACATTGACACCCCAACCATCAATACCTGCTTCATCCCCTATCGGAGTCTAAAATATCCCTTGGATATATCACATAGAGAATAAAAATTCATTATATCACAGGGGTTTTAATTTATCAATTTGTTTCAATTACATATCACGACCACTTGGAACCATAATCCTATACTAACATCATGAGATTATAATTTTAGGTCTAGTACCTCGTGGGTATTTGAAACATCAGTATCTATCCCATTAATCATTTATCAGACAATCTGATATGGATATTTGGAGTATCAATATATCTCCCACACCCATATATGAAATAATCACATATGGGTATTTAGGGCATCTATATGTGTCCCCCAATTACATATCAATCAATCACATATATCACATTTAAAAGCGTTAACCCCTATAATCCCTCTCATCAATATTTCACGACATGGTAATACTTTGTTTATCAATATAATCATGTAAAAACACTTTAAATCACATGGAATAATATGAACAATTCACCATTAAACCATTATTTAATATTTAATCATATAACTCATTGACACCTCAATGTTGTGCCAACCATTCCCCAATTCCCATTATCATTGAAATCATGATCACACTTATCAACCTATTACAGAAAACATTAAGTTATTAATTTAATAATCCCAAAATTCTATTAACTTCATAATCACATCATTCTATTAATTAATTCACTAATTATTTTATCCAATTCATGTTGTGATTTACAAACATGGAAATTTCAATTTCACAATTCAATACACATAATTATAATCAAGAAAACAGTATTTCAAATTTATTACACCCACCTCAAGATCATTGATGAGCATTCTCTAACTAGAAATCCCCCAAATTGAAGATGAATGTTCAATTTCTCAACGAAGAAGGAGATATTGAATCAAAAACGAGATCAGTGGTAAAAAAGATGTTAGATATTTAATAACGTAGATCTAAACCCATGAAAATGGGTAATAAAACCCTACTATTTTCCTAGAAGGATAGATATGAGAGAGAGGAATTCAAACAGGAATATATTTCTTACCTGGAGATGTGAAGATCCTTCAAACGGATCTTTGATTTTTCAAGAACAGTATTCCGAGATCCCTAGAATCGAATCAGAAGCCTCTAAAATCATAGGAAATCATCCTTGGTAAAATCGATGAATGAGGGTGAAATATTAGGGGTTCAAGAGTTTTAAAATAAATTTTCTAGGGATTAGTACTTTCATGCACAGTTTCATAGGTGGGGGTGTACAGTTTCTCAAACTGTGCACCTCCTTCAGGGGTCACACGATTACTAAAAATAGGGAACATGGTTTTCTAAAATCTACACAAACAGTACAATCCTTAACTATCGAGGGGAAAATGTTTTACTAGGGGTAGGTTCATGGTTTGTGAAAACCATGTTCCATCCGTGCACTACCATTTCATCCTTTAAGAATATCAAATTTCACCTGAAGAAACCTAAAAACCCAATCAATGTTATACCCAAACAAGGAAAAAATAGTACCTAAAAACAAGAATAAGAAATATTCAAAAGATTTCGAGATATTACATATTTGATTGAATTTATTTAAAGGGGTCGAATATGACACCATGAGATTTTAGGATATATTTTTCTTTAATTATATAATATTTTGAAAAAAAATTCCATATGAAATAAAAATTGAAGCAAACTAGGATAAAAAATTTTAAGATAAGATTATAAGTAGAAAATATATTTGGTATAATTTTATTGTTAAATTGGTTTGTATAAATATACATAACCATATGATAAAATATATATTGAATGTATGAAAATAAAAACATGTAATTATTAATCAAATAAATTTTAAATTATAAAATAAATATATAGTATTTCTATAAATTTAACTTTAATTAATTTAATTAAACTAAATAATAAATGATTTATTAAACACAATAGTATTTATGGAAGTTAATTAATATCTATTAAACAAATTAATCAACCATAAATAAATAGTCATATGATCATTTAAGATCTATTACTGGATCAATTATATTTTTCTATATACAATATGTTTTTTAATCATAATAAATTAAATTTATCATTATTAAAGTACTATTTTAAAAGTTATAAAGTATGAAAAAATATAGGTACACTCATTTCAAATTAGTAATTAATATTAAATTATATATTAAGGACACATAAATATTTTAAAAGAGCATGTTTCATTCCAAATAAATTCTTTATAATATAAATTATTATTTGAATTAAAAATTAAATTGCTAATAATTGGAGAAATATTTTGGAAAAATAGACATCATAATTGGATTTATCATAAAAATATTATCTTAGAATTATTTTTTTGTGTTTTTCTAAATTGATTAATTTTAGGTGAATAAAAAAAATATTATTTTTAAAATTACGAAGACTATTATTAAAACATTTCGATATAATAATATCATTAGTCCCTCCCTCTAAAGGTACCCTTATAAGGCTGGCATTGAATAAATGGAGAAAATGATTGTCAAATACTACCTCAACAAGGCCAGGGGTTGGTCACCGTCACCGATGGTATATAAGTCATTGACAAGGGATGCATTAACCTCAAAGAAGATTTAAGGAGGAAGAGATAACAAAGAAAACCACCGGACAATTATAAATTAGTATATTAGAACTAATATAAATACATAATGTAATGTCATAAAACTAAACATCTTGAATAAAAATTAATAAAATTTGAAAATCATTCTTGAAAATGGTCTCGAACACCATGAACATTGATAGATGATCAAAGAAAAATCCAAGATAGTAACATTTATCCCAATCACTAACCATATCCTAGTGTCACAAAGAACAATTTATATATATGTAAGGTGAGAATAGCAAGTATATTATTTAAGATCCTTTGTTAACCCTCCAATGAAAATTATAGAGAATCACACTAAAGATCAAAGAATAATTAAATGAAAAAAACTCATCACCTAAATTGGTAATATAGTTTTCTCGTCCTCGCTATAGAATTTTCACTAAGAAACCCATAGATAAAAATCCTTTTAGGTGAATATTATATACATAAATGAAGTTTCATCACTTCCACTTCTCCTCTAGTTTTTCACTCATAAGACACAAAGACATGTATCATCTTCTCATCCCTACTATGAATAATCTTGTATCACATGAATACATATCTCAACCATTATATATCCCATATAACCCAGAACATCTTGGTCACCATCATTAATATGTAATAGTGATTTAGTATATCATGAAAAAACCACAGCCTAGTAAATTCTTTATAATTCAAGCAATCATAACCCATGAAATTGTATCGGTAGTAAGTTGCAATCAATATAGTTGAAATGAATGAGTTTTTTATAAACGCAAGCTACTACAAATTTAATATAAAAATATATAAAAAATGAGATCCCTCCCTTCTCAAGTAAGAAATAACCTTGTACTATATTCCTTTAAATCTTGGGATACTCCTAAATATAAACAGTGTCTACATGGAAATTGAGAGAGAGGGGTATCTCTGAAATTTGATTCCTTGTCATCTTGGATGTTGGATAAAACTCTCCCTAAGATGTATGAGTGTTATTTTCTTACTAACAGAGGAGGTGATGAGTATAAAATAATTAAATAATAAAATATATCTTAAAAATTAGAGAAAAAAATCTAACTTTAGACTCATCTAAAGAAATCATTTCATAAGAAACCTTGTTGACACTACTAAAGACTAGATATCAAATTGGAACAATATAATAATGTTCAAATATTATCATTGATCTTACATTAATTAAATATTATTATTCTAAATTATTTTACTATATTTATACATTAATCTTATAATAAAAGTTCCTTCAGAACCATTGTTTTCTTGATTAGATTCTATTATATCATCATAATATAAAATCCCCAAGAACCATCCATGATAATTTATTAATTCATTTACCATTTAATTATATTTATGTACTCTATCACTCATCCTAATCTCTAAAAAATATTAAAACACATGTTATGTATAGATATAAAGAACACAAATCTATTAAGAACCTAAAAAAATAAACTGTTACAATTATCCATCAGAATAAACAATATGAATATATTAAAGATCTATTATAGCTATTAGCTCATCATGACCTCCTTGATATCATTCCTGAAACAATTATTTAATGTATTTTATGCCCTTACACCATTGTTCTAAACTATCGTCATACACCCAATAGAATCTAGCCTATATTTAAAAATTAATACAACTAATGCAATTCATCAATAATAACACTAATCTCAATAGGCCTCTAATAATATAGAAGATTTCATGCATATTAGATGTATTTTACACTCTGGATTTACGGGGAAAATAAGACAAAAAATCAGAGGCATTTGGGCCTCCAAAAATTAATAATTAGATTATTCAATCCCAAAAATTTTTAACAAATAAACAAACATTTTAATTTTATCTAGAATTAACTAGTTTATTATGAATATATTCACATCATGAAGTAACATATATGTAGTAGCTAATAAGATAAAAAAATAAATAATAAACTATCTATAAAAATTATTTATATAATGCATCAATTTCAATGATGAACAATAATTATTTACCATACATATTACATTAAATTATTTAATTATTCTATCTTTATGTTTTTGATCTGCTTCATGAATCAAAATCATTCCGACAACAACATCTAACATAGAAAAGATGAAATAATTCTATTTAGTAAATTTCAATGTAAAACATTTAAAATATTTTAATCACATGTTATCAAAATATCAAACCATTCATATAATCTCCATAAAAAGAAATATAAATTTTATATAAAAAAAATATTATTTTCATATTTCAATCCTTTTATTCTGATCCATGAAATAATATCGATGTTCCTACAATATCAGATATAGTCTTATTTTATTGTGATTAATACAATATTTATATATAAGAAAAAATGTTTTGTATTTGATAATATATTTTTTCTTTCTTTGATAATTTCTATATTAAAAAATCCATTGACTGAAATTATAACATGTTAATTATTTAAATTCTCATCATTTTTGAATAATAATTACAAAAATTAAATATGTCCAACTATAAGTGATTTTATAAAATATCATAAATTATCTCAGTAACATGTGATTCTCAAATTATCCCTATTATCTAAACTACATATGATAATATTTATATATTATTACATTATTCCCACATTAAAAAATATAGATAATTAATTTATTGCATGAAATATTATTTTTTCATTCTTTTCAATTTATATTTCACCTAATAATTATTATTAATGTAATTTTTATATATTTTTATATATATAAAAGTTAATCACTACCTCTCACCCAGAGAAACTAAATCATCATTAAATTATACCTTACAAAATTAGAATATTGGTAAATAAATACCATATTTGGAAGATGATTAAAATCACACTACACCAAAAACAATGTTTAGGGGGGTTATAAAAAGTATGTGAACTCAAAAGATGTTTCTTAGACAGTTTCAAAGAAGTTACAAGACTCGAAGTGTAATGGTTGGTTCATCTAGAATCTACGAAAAGAAATCAAAATGAATGAGGGGAATGAACAATCATTTTACAATGACAGATATGATTCCATTAAGTGTTTCCAAAAATCCTAGACAAAACTCCCTTTTTAACACAATATCATTTTTTTTTAAATTTTATTCACCATATGTAAACCATTTAGAACATCTAATATAACAACTAGACAAAAATAAAACCAATTTTCCACATTACATATTTAAAATAAATTCATATATGCCTTTATTTCATTATATTATGATAAAAAAGACATTCACATCATTATGGGAAAATGTTTTTTATATACAAGTAGGTGATATAATTTTAAGATAGACCACATGGAGCCAATGAATTGATCAACCCCATGAATTAGAAAAGAGACCATACAAATTGACTGTATAAAGGAAACAATTGATTGCTTGAATAGAAGATTTACCGCATAAAGGAACGATCAAACACATGGCAGAATGATAGAATAAGAATGATCAATTATAAGGCATAAACTACATGACCAAATTCTTTACCATTAAGAATAGATGACATGAAAAAACAAGTGACTACAAGAATAAAAGGTTTGACGTAATGAACAAAGGTTTTATTCAAAAGAACCAAGGTGAAATACCCTCAGGCTCCATCTCAACACCTCCAATCCTTGATTAAACATAAAGGGAGGGTTCTAAAATGTCGTACCATATATCATAAACCTCTCAAGAAATAATGATACTAGTAAATTTAAAATAAAACTTTGATGAAGAGAATTGGGTAAAATCACCAACCTCATAAGATACCACAAAATGATTTCATTAAATCAATAACACAACCACACATCGAAGAAATAATGCACATAAATATGAAATATCATCAATCAAAGAAGAGAATCCATCTCATATATCACAATAAGTTTAAACACATCATATTAGAAGATTGGAACAAAAATAATCATATTTGAAAAGAATATCAATTATTGTGTAACTTATGATATTTATTAGACATTTATTACTCCCAACACCTAGTAATATACTCTAAGAAACTTTTATTATAGACCTCCATTATAAGACGATCTACATGAAAAATTCTATTGGATGTATTTAGCACAAATCAAATGGGGAAGTAATCATTGTTCCATATCAAAAAAATAAAATACATTAGGGGCTGTTAAACCTCTATAAACAACATTTAAAGTTAATTAACTAATCTAATTTTACCAATTTCCCATTATCTACTGAATTATAATATAGGAAAATATAGTCATGATGTATGATCCTTACCTATATGTCTTCCCGATAAGTTGTGTTACTTCCTTTATCATGTTAAATATACTTGAAGCCCCTTTTTTGGATCATATGTGGTCCTAGAATCCCATTTCCTAGTTAGTGTCTTTTATTTATTGCATGTATCAAGAAAAAAAATATTTTTTCCCCTAAAAAATCATGAATCCTAACCATTTTAAATCTTCAAAATTTATCTTATCCCTCAACCACAATCTCTAATACCACTCTATCATGACCTAGTATCCTTAAAGGTACCCCTCTTTGTTCAAAAATGAATAATGGGTGTGATGAACCAAGAAGCCTGTCAATAATAGGCCATGTATTGGTGACCAATATAGAGGGTATATAAATCAAATGCATCGGATGAATTATTCTAAAAATAGATTTAAGGAGTAATAGATAAAATGGTAGACCACTGAACAACTCTAAATTAATATAGAATAAGCAATACCAAGACATTATGTAATATCATAAAACTAAAAAAACTAAAATAAAAAGTATTATAATATCAAAATAATATTCAGTGGTGAACATTAACACCAAAAAACAATGATAGCTACTCTGTAATTACTCTAAGATAGAAACATCTACCCCAAACACTAACCTACTCTTATAGTATTTAAAAATGGATTACAAATACATAGTATTATAAAAATCTGTATTCACTGAATGATCCTCAAGAAAATAACTTTTGAAAAAATGTAAAATAAGCATTCCAAATCCTAGTGAATAAATAAATGAAACTAACTCATCACCTGAATAGGGAATTAAATTTTCTCATCCTCACTATGGATCACTAACTAAGTAACACAAATAAGTAAATCATTCTATGATAAATGTATATACAAAAATTAATATTCCATGAGTCAACTTCTCTACTAGTTTTTCACTCCCACACCCTAATGTCAGACATCTTTTCCTCGTCCTTCCTATGAATCATCCTACTCCATGTTCATATATATATATATATATATCTTATCGATTATTTTTCCTATAATTCCAGAATAATCTTAATCATCATTATACCCAAGTAGAGAACATGTATTATTTATGATATCCACCACATCCAATGTACACTTCTGATACATCAAGCTATCAAATCCCTTGCTTGTACACCAGAAGAAAATCCCAATCATTATAGATATAATAAAACTATGTGTTATAACCTCAATAAATTATATACCACACATAAATTTATATTGAATATGAGATCCATCACATCTCAAGTAAGAATGCAACCAATAACATAAGTCATTATATCTTGGGATATGCCAACACATAAAATGCATCCAAAGGGAGAGTTGGGGAGTGATAATTCATAGATAAATTTCCTCACCATTTGTGAAGTTGGAGAACCCCCCCCCCCAAAAAAATATAATTCATTTCATTTTTACAATTGACAAATATGGTAAATAATATGAAATTTTTAAATATAAAATAATTCATGCTTGACCAGACTAAGGGAAATAACTTAGCCTTAAATTCATATGCATCTATATTTTTATAAGACATGTTATTTCCTATGTTAAGGATTATAGATGAAATTGGAGCCCATAAATTAAGCTCCATATATATAATTAATACTAAATTAATTAAATATTATTATTTTAAATTTTTTTCCTAGAATAATAATTTAATCTTCTATGTTTAGTGTATTGGACCCTATAATTTACAAATTATACCCATGTATGTCATCAATATATAAAATCTCTATGAAACAACACTGTTATTTTATTAATTAATTTAATATTTCATTATAACCCAATACTCTAGGAATCATCTTAACTGATTGAATATAATTAATCACTTTTCATGCATAGAGAAAAATTAATTTATTAAATGGAAATGAGGTCATGTAATTTTTTGAAATGTTTCATCAAAAGAAAACTCTAAGAATATATCGATGAGTAATAAAATGTCTCAACATTTCCTAAACACCCTAATATATTTCATGACACTATTTCACATAATATGTTATATATATCTATCACTAGAATAAACAGAAAAAATAGCCTAGAGAAATTCATGCATATTTATCATAAATCGATCCTTGAACAACAATTCATCAATAAGAACACTAACCACTATAAGGCTTTAGTTATCTTAGAAAATGAATATATATTAAATTTATTTTACTCACCCAATTTATGGTGAAAATAAGGTCACAACATCAAGTTGTTCAATCCTAATATAAATAAATATGGTCTCACTCAGCCACAAATATTTATCCTTATTAAACAAAAATCTTAACACCACTTTGAGATTATCGGTTCAATTTTTATATGATTTCCACATCAAGAAAAATATAGGATGTATTAAAGTAAATCTAAAAATCAATGACAAATATGTTTTAAGAATTATTCCTATAATGAATCAACATTATAAATAATACTAATTAATTATCATGAATATTACATTAAATTATAGAACTATTCTTTATTTATAATTTTTATCCATTTAAAGTAATTAAATTCTTTAAAAGTAGCATCAAACATAAATAAGAAGAAATAACTCTATCTATTAAATATAAAGAGACGAGATCTAGAATATCATAAAAAACATGAGATCACAACATTCCAATCCTTAATTCATTCTACATAGTACAAAATATCAATTATCAATGACATGTGATAATTCTACAACTTCAATCCTTTTATTCAAATTCATTAAATGAGAGCAACGACACTACAATAAGTGATACAATAATATTTAATTTTTATTGATAATATATTAATATTTATGAATAATATAATATTGGTGAAAATATATTTTCTCTCCCCCTATAATATTCATATTATAAAGTGTACTAATTAAAATTGAATCTTTCTAAATATATCAATTCCCAACATTTGAAAAAAATAATGATAAGTTTAATAATGTTTCAATACATGTTATTTTCTATAGTATCGATCATTATATAAGGATCATGTGATTCCAATATTATCAATGTTATTTAAACTCTATGTGATAATATTTACTTATTATTCCCTAATTTATATAATATAAAATATAGCTAATTTTTTCAAAGCTTGAAATATTATTTTTTCATCATAATTTCTAAATTAGCTAGTAATTATTCTTTATGTGACAATCCTATATTTTTATCTTTTTTAAAATTAATCATATACATTCACCCTTATAAGATAAATAAATATTAAATCAAACTTTAGACTATTTGAATATAGGTAAATAATCCCTTATATGGAAGAATATTAAAATCGTGTTTTTCTAAGAACAATAGAGTGGGTGGTTTCATGCTACATAGAAAATAAAAAGATGAGGATCATATGATCTTAAAGGGGTTCCAAGATAGTAATGGTGATTTTTGGGTCATCCGAAATCGATTGAAAGAAAGATAAATGAAAAAGGGGAAAACTCTCATTTGTTAATGTTAGACGTGATTCATTCAGATATTTCTAAAAACACTATCAAAATTTACTATTTTATTCAATTTAAGTTTAGTTTCTAGTTAATTTACCTCATGTGACCCACTATAAATAGAATATTCATAAATTAAAAGATATAAACCATATTCATCATTATATATTTTAAAACAATTAATATAAGCTTTATGTTAATATTTTACATTAAAAATGTGTTTCCCATCATTCTAGAATAAACTGGGAATAATCTAAATAAGAAGGTGATCGATCGTAAAGACCGACCGTATAGAAAAAATGTAAAGATAGACCACATGAAATAGATAAGTGACCCCAATTATTGGCCATATGAAGGAAATAATCACCTTCATGGAGGGGTGATGGACCACATGATGGAATAATCGACCATATAAAAGAATTACCAAAAAATGACCAATTGACCACTTGAACAATAGATTGACTATTAGGGATTGCTATATGAACTACCAGTAGACCATGAAGGATGAATAAAATAAAATAACAAGAAACCATATGAATAAATGGACATACTACATGAACAAATGTCTCAGATGCATAAAAAATAGAAGAGACCCATGAGAACCCTCTCTATACCTGCACGCCTCAAGAAAATAAAAAAGGGAAGTTTTTAGATATTAATAACTATAAAAATCATGAAATTAAAATTTACTAAACCTTCTTCCAAAATATATATGTATTTAGTCAGTATAATAATATATATAAAAAGAATAATATAAAAAACTATGGTTGACATTTTTAGAATATAAATGATATTTTTACAATTTTTTCCATTATACAATTATATTTTAGAATGAATTTTGATCAATTTATAAAAACAATATTATAAAAAAGGTTTTCATATGTGTAATATAAATATCATAATTATCTAATATGTGTAATTTTGTTTTCAGACATAAAAATAAGTCACTACAGTAAAAGTAAATAATGGTAACAGATTTAACTAAGGGGAAAGGGCCTAAATTAACTCAATGTATATCTCAAAAATAGATAGATAATGGTTTTATCAAACCAAGTCTTGTAAAACCGTAATATTTTAAATGATTAACGTTCATTTTAATAGCTTATATGACATGCAACACGGAAATAAAACAAACCATGATTTATTATTATTCAAATTTGACTATTAAAACATAACATTGAATTGATGTGTATCAATAGGAATTACAAAATTGGTGTATATATATATATTTCCTACACAATAAAATTTTATTTCTTAATTCCTTCGAAATATGATTTGAACTTTTAGTGTAGTTATATTATACTTAAAAATATATATTTCCTTCAAAAATGATTTTTATTTTCTTGGTAAATATTATATTTATGTTTTCCCATTTTAGAAAATTTAATTAAAAAAATTAAAAAAATTCTTTAAAATATAGTATCATAATTATTTAAGGGTGAATTCTATGAGATTTATTTGAAATACAAATTTTCTTCTGAATAGTGAAAATTATCGGTTTTAGTGAAAAATATATTATTGTTTTAAGAATATAAAAAATATAGTTACTATTTCAAAATGTTTTAAAAGTAACATTACATCCCCTATATTATAAAAATACAATTAATTTCATTTTAATCAATGTTATGGTTGAATTTTTTATAAATACATTTTTATACATATAAATTCATTTTAAAAAAAATGTCATTATGTTATGGGTTTTTATCATAAATCAATTTCATTAAATTCTAAATATTGAATATTGAAAATGGATACCATAATTGGGAATATAGCGTTCATATTTGTAAAATATATCCCTACTATATATGGTCATTATTAATAGTAATCATAGTAAATTTGTGTTAAAATGATAAAGGGTAAATCTGGTTAACCAAGGATTAAATTAAGTTTAAATGTCGAAATTTATCATCTTAATTCTAGTTTCATGAATTTATTTTAACCATTATTACCTTATTCAAAAAAATTAAATTTTTTAAGGGATACTTGTCTATGAAAATGACCTATAAAATATCTAAATCAATGAAAAATAAAAAATAACATTCACTTAATTTTAAATATCTCTTGTCTGTTCAAATATATATATAAGAAATATGGGAATGAATATTAGTGGTTATTTATTCATTAATGAAATTATTTTAGTTATATAAATTTATTTCTAATTTTTAGTGATTATATAAAAACCATAAATTCTTACAAAATCAATACACAATATTACTTCAATTAATAGGAAAAAATTAAATTAATTTAAAAATATTAAAAGAAATATATTTCTAGTGAGTTATAAAGTTGCCTAAATTTTATAGATTAGTATAACATATTAATGATATATTAAAGGTTTATATTCTAATTCCATCTATTTTTTATGTCTTTAATGTCAAATTAAATGAATAGTTCCAAAAATGACATTAATGATGTTCTATGAAAATAAATTTTTATTAAATTATTTAACAAGCTTAAAATACATAAATAGTATGTGGGAATAATATATGGTCAAATAATTCATCTTTTGTCCATTTTATATATAATTTTTTCCTTATAATTAAACATAAAACAATTTAAGAGTGAAAAATGTGTTACCATGGTTAGGGTTAAAATAGGTTAACTAAGGTGTTAAACAAAAATATAAGGTCTAAAATACCACATAATCCTATAGAAGTTTATTATTTGGTGATACATAAATCATATAATACCATATATTCAATAAAATTTTCATGTGGAAGTATTTTTCCATGATAATTACTTTATTATCTTTTATTATTTATGTAATTACAAGGGTGCACCTCTATTCGCTTATAAAAGGACACCCCTTCCCTCTCTTATTTAAACCACTTTAAAATACCTAGACTAGGAAATACATAACAATATTTATTTTAAACATCATTATCCATGTTATATTGTTTTTTTCTCCCCGAAAGACCAACCATAGGTTCTATAAGAAAGGATCTAATGGTGGTCTCCAAAAGATGTGATAATTGTCTTACCCTACCTTTTATAATTTATTTCTTCTTATAACTCCTATAAGTATTAGTTATTTATCCTAAAATAAAAACATAAGTTTCATAAATAAACTGAAGTTTTATTATTATTTCCATTATACAACCATCATACATCCTCTTTTCTATCAAATAGAGAGTAAAAGTATCACTCAAGTGAACACACAATTTATCGTCTCCACATAGTAATATAATTCATTTTTTCCACCATCATGTGTAGCTGGAATTTCTTATGTTTTTAAAATTTATATATGGTATTTTGACATAATAAAGATACTTTAATTATAATATCATAAATAAATTCTTACATTCCAGTCCATTGAAAAATGATAACATCGCTGATGTGTATCTATGGACTACCACCTTCACGAAGTGAGGTGATTCATTTTTTCATGTTACAAATATAGTAATAAATATATATTTAATGAATATATATGAAATATATGAAATAATAATTCTTCTTTAAAGGTGAATTGTTATTTATCTTTCTTTATTTCCATCAATAGAAAGGGAAAACAGTGTTATTGTATAGGTACTGCCCACTATCTCCAAGAATGATTTAATTCATATTTTTATCTTTATCATTTATGGATAACTATAAATATATTAATATATATATTATATAATATATATGGAATTTATATCATTATTAAAATTATGGATTTCATGTGACCATGAACAAAACTACAAAACCAAAACATAGTTGAATATCAAATGAGTTGTCAGTCGAAATAGTGATTTTAATTAAGATTTATTACAAAACTAGTGATAAATGATTATATGTAAAAATATATGGAATGATCTATATTATTATGGTTCTTTAATAGATTTATAATAAATATATATTTATTATAAAGTATATCTTATCACATATTAAGGAAGGAAAACCTAAGGTAAGTGTTCTTTATCTCAAATTGTCTTCTTTTGGATATATATTATATTATAAACCTTTCATATATTATTATGTGTATATATATTCCATTTTATATATGATATCATGATATATTTATATTCAAGGTATATAATGTTTCATTTGAATTTATTTCATTCATGGGGGTTATGATTTGAATGTTTCTTAAGTGGTAAGGTTTAATTTCACAGTCTCATCATTAATCAGGATTGTTTATGATTAATCCTTTGCTAGAAAATTAATGGATCATTCAATCATTAACCAATTATTTGTTTTTGTAATATTTATTTCAAGATATTACAAGTCATCATCTTATTTTACCTTTTTTAAGTACTCATCATACCAAACAAATGTTTTTAATGAAACCAAACATTGTTTTTTACGTGGTTTGGAATTTTTTCTTCCATACCCTTATTTTCCATTAAAAAATGTGGAATATATTTTCTATTAAATAATGATTTCTTCAATACATTTTTAATCTTGTTTTAATTTTACAAAATTTTTTAATAAGAATATTCTTAAAATTTTCCAAATGATGTAGTTTTTGGATATTCATACAAAAGTATGAAAGGATTATTTTTTATCTTATATGGCATGAATGAAATTTCATGTCATTATGAATGATCAATGATTTGATGATTACATTGAAATTTTCCATGGTTCTTTTCTGTGAAAACAATTTTCCTAATATTTAACTAATGCTTATTTTTAAAAATACAATTTCAATGTAAAAATTATATCTTTTTCTCCAGAATGTTTTTAAAAATTTTTTATGGTATTTATGTTCATCAGTGACATCAACACTTCGTTTTAAATATTCTCCACTGGGTATATGTTGTAATGATACCATCCTTATACTTTATCAAGATGTTTTATATTCAATTTTACTGGGGAAATTATTGATATTTTTATTCTAGTTATTCTAATATGTATAGTTATTAATTTTTAAGGCATGTTGATAAGTAATATTTTTTATTTATATAATGATTATATTAAACATCTTAAGTTATAAGTGGGGATTTTAATTAGATATCCCAAAAATGTATCATTATCAATGATTAGAAAATATAGATTTGGATTTTCTCATAGACATTACCAATTTATGTAGATGTCTTGAAATGAGGCCCTGATTATATTCTTAGATGTCTTGGAACAGGTAATAGATGGTATATTTTAGATTCCAAGAATTATAAATTCCATAACTAGGCAAACAATTATTTATTTCCCTATGATTATTTCAATAGTTATGATATCCATGGATAATTTTTATGCTCATGTTAATTTGTATGGTATAATTTGATAATATTTTATTCCTGCTATATAATTCATAGTGATCAAGTTATTGATTAAATGGAATGTTTTTATCTATTTACCTTTCCATATTGATTATAAATTATTTACTCAATATATATTTTGGTGTACATAACCCTTACTGAGTATCTGAGCTCACCATTTTTTCTCTTCCTTTCCCCATTACACCAAAAAGTGTACTATATTGATATAAAAGGATATTATATATAGAATATTGATTTTCTCAAATAAAATAGTATTTTGTTTTTATCATTATATATATATATGATATTAAATTTTGTATCTAGTTTACCCATACTACTAAACTATTTAGTCCATTAGGATATGATTCCTTGATTCAAACTCAAATATAATAAAGTAACCACTAACATTGGGATACTAGGGTTGATGTATTTACAGTTGGAATCTAAGGAAAATTAGTAAAAAAATTGGGAAATAGACTTAGGAAAACATAGTTTATAGAAGATAACTCTATGTATGACATTGAGTACAAGTATTAGTATATGATAACATCTTAACATTTTTGTTAGGAAGATATTTTGTGGTCATTAGACTAATAAGTTCATGTCTATATAAAATAAGTGGATGTGGTTTTGGAAAAGATTCATCAATAGTTATTAAACCTAAAAGGAGTTGGTTTAATATATATCAACCTTCATTCTAGTGAAAATTGATTTTACACTTATTGTACTCCTAGTTTTACAATCCTAGTTTATATTTTTAGGATAATTCACAATTCCTTTATCATCAATTATGAAGGATTTGAATAGATGAGGACTATGAATGACCTAGGTTAAACCACAGTTGTCTTATGTTGGAAATATGGTTTCTAAATTTTGATATACTATAAATAAAATTAATTATTAATTAATTCACCACTATGATTATTGTTACTCATATTTTTTTTATAACAGTCAATGGTTGGAAACAGAGTGAAAAGTGATAATGATGAATACAAGGGGAATTATAGTGACTATGAGAAACCAAATGGGATGGTGACTGAATTGAAAGATATTGTGAATATTGTAAATTAGTTATCATGATATATTATTAAAAACATTCTAATTAACAAACTCTAAATATCAACAAAGATGATAAGACATAGTTCTATGGGATCTCAAGTTGTGGGGGCCATGGATAAAATAAGGTTCAATTTCATTCATGTAAATCATTTGGAATGAAACACCATAGGTAATGTCTAAAAGGGGAAGATGTTTTTTGTGTGAAAAAAGATTATATAGCAATGGATTACCAAGTTGTTCAATCTATTATGTGTGGTGAACATTGGAATTATCCAATTCAATGCCTTGATATATGGGTTAACTCATTGATCAAGGAATTAATGCTGACATATCAACAATTGACATAAAAGGATTTACATGTTTATGTATTGGTATTTTATAATTAGATTGTTGAGGAGTAAGATTAATGATTTCTTTTGTTATACTAATTACAAATATTTTCTATTAGTATTTTTCATTCAAGGATTAGAAAGAATATATTGAATGGAATTGATGGCCTAGAAAATTTGCATAATAGTAAGGTGATGTTTCATGAAAATATAAATGATTGAAGGAAAGATAACCGTTAATATATTCAAGATGTTGGGATAATAGTGTTTAGTTGAGATAAAGAGATAGTTACTATTTATAATATAAATTGATTAATATTGGTGACCATGGAACAGATTAGTGGTTTGAAGGTATCTTTGCTGAAGTTTACAGTATTTTTGGATTGGTGGTAGAGATTGAATTATCTCATATTTTATTTATATAATATAGATTGGGTTAATTTTTTCAAAGAATATATGTTTTCATTACAGTTTTATAGTGATTTGGGTTATTCATATACTTTAAGAGAATATATGATTAAGGTATTTATATAATTATATTGGGACATTAAATTCTAATTTATGTTTTTTGGTTTAGTAGATTTTGGAAATTTTGAGACCTTCTTTCCAAATTTTTGTTTGTGTTATGATTTTGGTTAGAAATTTTTTAGATGTTATTTAGGGTTTAATATTTATGGAATAGATTAATTTTATCTTTGGTTATTAATATTGAGATTTTATATATTAATGAATTATATTGGATAACTTCTGCTCGATATATTGGTTATAGTAAAAATTTAGAGATACAAAAAAATATTTTTTATTTTATGAATCTTATAATCCATTAAAATTAAATTTTACCACTTCACTCATGAAAAATAAATCTTGAATATATATTTCTTTGAGTAAGGGAGGAAGAGGAAATTGATTTAATCACAATGAAGTGTTGAAATGATACTAATGAAATAAAATGATATCAGGTATGTTTATTTTATTTTGTTCAACATATTTCTAGAGAAATAATCCCTCAACATCAGGAATACAATATTTAAACTAGAATTTTATATTTTTACCTTTATTTATAATGAATCAATGGTCTTTTCACAAATTATAAATTTATGGTTTTTTTTATAAACTTTCCCCTAACTGTGTACCCTATCACTCTATTTTAGTCCAATGGAATAATTTTTCTCCACTATTTCCAAATTTTTACTTTCCCATAATGATATTCTTTTTATAAACCTAGTTTTTATATTCTAAATGACATTTTTATTTCCCTTTCACTCTTTTTAAGAGGTAGTTTTATTAACAATTTTTACAATGTGAAATTTCAACAATAGTATTTTTAAATATAAATCCATTGACTATTGATTGTAATTATAGGTTGATAGAGTGAAATTTATTAAATATTGGCTAATTTAACACCCTAATATTTTAAAATTAGCACATAATTTTTAATATCATATAAGACAGACAACACCAATCTTATACAACCCGAGAAATATTATTTTTTAAATATGACCATTATTCCAAAGAAATTGATTGGGTGGGTTTGAATATGAATAACCACATTAGTAAATATATTTATATATGTACAAATTGATACAAATTTATTGATAAATAATTAGTAAATAAGTATTCAATTTTTAGTAAAGTTATATTATGCTAAAATAATACATTTCCTTCAAAAATTATTCTTATTATTTTTGTGAAAAAACAATATATTAAATTCCTTAAACTTTTATGTATTTTATTTTATAAAATTAATTTATCTGTAAAATCATTATATTAATATTATCTTAGGGTGATGTTTTGGTATTTTTCTAAAAGTATTGATTTTCTAGTGAATTGTGAAAAATACTAATTTTTATTGAAAACTATAGTGTTATTACAAAAATTTAAAAACATTACATTGTGTTCTAAAATGGTTTAAAATTAAAATTAGATTAATTATACTATTAATAATCCAATTATGTTCATTTGAATCAATTTTATGTTTGAATTTTTTATATATTCATTTTTTTCCTTAAAAAGACATTTGTTTACAAAAAAACTATTTTATGTAGTGCTTTGTGTTTTTATCTTAAGCTAGTTTATTTAAATTATAGAGATTAAATCTTGATAAATGGATACCATATTTTTAATTAAGTTATTAAAATTTGGTGAATATTTCCCTTTTATTTTTGGTGATTATGAATTGTAACCATAGTAATTTTTTCTCACCATAGTAAAGTATAAATTGGGTAATCCAATGTTAAAAATAAGTGTTATGGCCACCTTTATCCATCATAATTCTTATTTAATGAATTTAATTCAACCCTTATAACCTTATTATATAAATTTAGTTGATAAACGGTCACTTTTCAAAGAAAATGACCTATATAATATTTAAATCAATGGAAATTACAAAAATTTCACTCACGTACTTTTTTATATCTTTTATGTGTTTAGGTAGGGATAAAAGGAAATAGTGAAGTAATATTAATGTTTATTTTGAGTATAATAAAAGTATTATAATGTTGGTAATTTTTTTTAATTTATATGGGTTATATAATTACGCTGAATGTTTACGCAATGCTGAAACTGTATTTCCTAAATTAATAATCAAATAAAATAAATGATTTTAAAAATCCTTAAAGTAATATAATATGAATTATTTTTAGTGTTACACGAATTTTATATATTAATATAAAATTTTATTCATTTATTAAATTATTATATTCTAATTTTATACTTGTATTTCTATATTTAAAGTCAAATTAAATGATTAGTGTCAAAATTGACAATAATTATATTTTATAAAAATGAAATTTTATTAAATTATTTAAAAATTCTCAAAATAATTAAATGGGGAAAGTAAGATAATATATTGTGCAAATTTTCATCACTTGTAAATTAATGAGAACAATATTTACATATAAGTTAAATTATAGCCCATTAAGAGTGAAAACGTTGTTATCATAGTAATGATTAAAATTAGTTATCTAAGGGGTTAAAACATATGATAAGATTAAAAAAAAGTAAAGTCTATAAAAATTTTATTTCTAAATGATATTTCAAACATTTAAAAATAATTATCTGAATAATTTTCCATTTGGAATCATTTGGATCAAGAATAAATTTATTATATTTTAATATTTTAACAAATTTGAAGAGTTCCCCTCCCCTCACTTATAAAAGGACACCCCTTACCTATTTAATTTATATATAAGGCCCCAGCCTTAAACCTTACTTAATCTTGAGTTATTACAAGATTACACATTGAGGATCTTTTCAGGTTTAGAGGTTTAGAGAATTAGATCATGAAACTTGTGTTACATTCCACATATAAACAAAGTGGTTACATAAAGATAGTATTCTTCATTCCCATAAATGGAAACACATTTAAAATAAAACATGGATTATTTCTTGACACATCCTTGACTCTATCATCTTATCATGTACCTTTCCCTTGACCTGTGAAAAACATTTCAAAAAAAACTTGGGATTAGCATAAAAAGCTCAGTATGGGTTATAAAAACATGGAAAGGAAACATGAGTTCATATATACATAAGAATGAAATCATACTTTACCAATAAAACATGGGCACTTTAACATACCTCATAAAATCATGAATAAATCATAGAAATCATAATACATAAAGGTAACTTGAGGCATTCATAACATTCTTACGTAGGGAGTAACCCTCTTGGTTACGTTTGGAATACCCATCGCAGTATATTCCCTAAAATCTCTTCGATGAAACCTTAACGTTTCACTCCTTCGCGTTACCCAATGCATTGGAGAGCTATAACGGGCTCACCTGCCCTTAGTTTATCACGGAACCACCCGTCTTCATAATAATGCCCAAGAACCATAACATAATCATATCACATAAAACATGCATAAAGGAAACATAACGTTTCCACATTTCAGTCACGAGATATCAATACAACACATTGATATAATAAAAACATTATGAAAACCATTTTCAATACCAAAATAAAATAAAAGTAAAACATGGTATTTATTTTTCTTTTAAAAAGAAGGTATGGCTTGTAGAGGAAGCCGAAACTCAAATAACGGTTACGACGGCGGAGAAGTCGTTGTCGCCGCATACGTACGACAAAAACATTCCCTTTTTTCGTTTAGTAAACGCTTCGTATAAAAATATTCCTTTTGAATAAACGTAAAAGTCAAAGGGGTTTATACACCGTATAAAAGAAAGTTGTGTATAAAATAAAATATGCCTCAACGAAAGGAGATTGAGACGAAGTCCCATACCTCGTATCTGACTTGACCCGACCGTTCTTTAATCTCCTGAATAATAAACTTGAGTTAATCTCTACTTGCTTATGAATCTTTTTCAAGTTCATTATTCCTTTTATACCATGTTATGAACATCATGTAATCATTTAAGTTAATAATGTTCATTTTGTCGGTATTTGGTTCTTAAGTCAAAAATAGACTTCTTACACTTACATGTTGTTAGTTTGGTCAAATGTTCATTATATCGAGAATTGAATTCATGATGTAGATATCATATATGTCATATATATCCAGTACATACTTGCATTTATAATATTACATAGTCATTTAGAGGTAAGAAATGAAATGCACCGTTCATGGAGACGGTAAGTCGTACGTACGCATGAACACTACTTTCATTTCTATTTCGTATTTTATAGAATGGAATCATAATGATATAAAGGTATATTATAATTCCAGTATAATATCATATATAATATCATAGTTCCATCCTTTATATGTCCCACATATGGTATTTAACGAATCAAATCACTTTGAGGGGGCGGTAGTCCGCACTTCCTAAAATGAAGATATCGTGTTTACCCATAATGGAAACCATAAAGGTGTGCCCAAAATGAATAAAAAATAAGCTTAAGGAAAACATAAACATATTATATATCATATATAAAAATAGTGACATCATAATGGCCACCTTTGAAGGTGTTAAATGAGTTTTGAACAATCATTGTTTCGGGAGGCAGAATTTCACCATCCACGGAAACCGTATGTTCTTTAACCATTTGATGTAGTTGTGTGAGAGTGTACCTCAAATAAATCTTATAACATCATCCTAGTATATTGAAGATACTGTTTTTGTTACAAAGGAAGTAAATAAAAAGAGTTTAGGGGATTGGAGAAGCAAAATAAAACAAATGAACATGAGAGAATGAATTACCTTTAAAAGTGTAACTCATTTTGATTTGAGCCTAAAGGCTTACTTTGAAAGGATTCTGCCCAAAGGGAGTCCTCTAGGATGAGTAGAGGGATGTTGAGAGAGAAAATGGGTAGGGGTTGGCCGAGCCAAAGGCTTGAAGAGTGTGTGAAATGAGGTAGAGGTGGGGGCCTTTTATAAGAGGAGAGAAGGGCACTTTTGGAAAGTAAAGAATTATTACATTATTTGAAAATGTGTTTCGGTTTTAAAAGGTCCCACATTGATATATGTCGTGGATAAGGTGATAAGGGTTCAAAATCCACCCATCCAATAAGTTTTTGACATGTGTAGTTCATAGATATTACATTATAGTTCCATTTTATTTTAATCGTTAAATAATGATGTCACCACTGCATAATTATGATGTCATAAATAATTTAATTTATATAATGTCTAAAAATTATAAACAAATTACAATGATGTAGGAAATCTTTTAAGCTTTCCAATTAATATTTATAATAAAAATTTGGACTTGTATAACCCCACTTAAAAATTGTTTTCGTAAAACATATTATCTTTGTGTCATTTTCACTTTAACATTAAATAAAAAGTAATTTATGTCATTTCCAAACAAAAGTGGATCTATGGGGTCCCCAAGTTGAACCATGGCTTGTCTTGGTCGGCCATGACACAACCAATAAGGTTGGGACATCTGTCTAGGTCATTTCATATTATTAAAGCATTATTTATACCTTAAACTACCCTAATTACCACTAATCGCGATTAAGAAGTTAATAAGTTACTATTCACCAAAAAATTATTATAATCTCATTGAACCACATTTTACTTCTTAATGACAACCATGTATGTCGGATTTTTGAAATTCAAAACACAATGATGGCAAAATTTCATTTAAACGGAAAATCAGTCTTTATAAGTACCACTTAGTGGTTTCACTATTCATTAAAAATTGGAGTTTTTCAGAAAATTACCAAAAATTCACCCTAAGCTATACTTGATATTCCGAATTAAAAAATGAAGTCTATTTTACAAAATTCAATACATATAAGTCAAATTAATTAATTTAATAATTAATTCCTGCTGCCAGAGCAAAAAGCGTGTTTTTACAAAATAATAAGTATCAAAAGATTGACACCAGTTTAAGTCTAATTTCAAAGTGAAATTGATTCCAATGACCACCATTGGATAAAATGGTAAATATATATTCTAATTTCACTTAAAAACCAATTCAAAACATAATCTAATCATATAAATAAATTAGGTTAAAAAGCAGTTTTGATGTAAAATGCAGTATTTTTCACTATTCATTAAAAAATGAACATTGTCAGAAAAATACCAAAAATTTACACAAGGTAAATTTTGATGTCCCAATAATAAAGAATAAGTTTATTTTGACAAACACAGTTTATAAAATTGTCAAAATATAGATTCAAAAATGGTTTGCCATCAAAAGGCAGTAAAACAATCTTTTAAGAATATTAGTGTATTCCATGCATAAGATTGTATTTATTTTCATTTTAAGCCTCTATAACACTATCTTAATCATTAATAGACATAGATAAAAATATCTATCATTCATTACTTACATGGGATGTTACATCCTTCCCCCCTTTAGAAAATTGCGTCCCCGCAATTTATTTACTTATCAAATAAATGGGGGTACTTATCCCTCATTGCATTTACAGATTCCCATATTGCCTCTTCAATCATGTGGTTTTTCCACAAAACCTTTACCTGGTGAATCACTTTATTCCGTAACACTTGCTCCCTATGGTCAAGAATCTGGACTGGTTGTTCCTCATAAGATAGATTCTCTTCCAGCTGAACTACCTCTGGACTCAAAACATGAGATGGATCTGGCATATACTTTCTCAACATCGAAAAGTGAAAAACATTGTGTACCTGAGATAAACTCGGAGGTAAAGCCACTCGGTATGCAACTGATCCAACTCTCTCCAGAATTTCGTATGGTCCAATAATCCTTGGACTCAACTTTCCTTTCTTACCAAATCTCATCACACTTTTCCAAGGAGAAACCTTGAGAAAAACATGATCACCTACCTCGAAAGATAGATCCTTCCTCCGGTTATCTGCATAACTCTTCTGCCTGCTCTGAGCTGTTCTCATGTGTTTCTGAATCATCTGAACTTTTTCTGCCATCTCTTCTACCAATTCTGGTCCCATAAACTTTCTTTCACCCACATCATCCCAGAAAGCTGGAGTTCGACACCGCTTCCCATATAATGCCTGAAATGGTGCCATCTGTATACTGGAATGAAAACTGTTATTATATGAAAACTCAACCAAAGAAAGATGTTGGTCCCAACTTCCCTGATAATCCATAGAACAAGCTCGTAGCATATCCTCCAATGTCTGAATTGTTCGTTCTTACTGCCCATCTGATTGAGGATGAAAAGCTGTACTAAAATTTAATTCAGTACCCAAATAATTCTGAAGGCCTTTCCAAAAGTTAGAAGTAAACCTGGGATCACGATCTGATACAATGGAGAGAGGAACCCCATGTAACCAGACTATCTCTTTAAGATACAAACGGGAAAGTTGATCAAGAGAGAAAGTATCTCGTATAGCAAGGAAATGAGCAGATTTGGTCAAGCGATCAACAATAAACCAGATTTCATTATTACCTCGAGATGTCTTCGATAATCCAACAACAAAGTCCATGGATATATTCTCCAATTTCCACTCTGGCCCTGGTAAAGGCTGAAGCATCCCTTTCGGTAACTTCCACTCTGCTTTAACCTGCTGACAAGTCAAACACTTCACAGTAAAATCAGCAATATCTCTTTTCATTCTATCCCACAAGTAATACTCCCACAGATCTCTATACATCTTAGTACTGCCCGGATGAACTGAAAACGGAGAACTATGTGCTTCACATAACAACTCTCTCTTCAACTGTGAATCACAAGGCACACACAATCTCTTCCCAAATCTCAAAACGCAATCATTATCAATGTTGAATTCAGGAAACTTACCTTTCTGAACCAGCTCTGCCTTTTTCTGCAACTCACTGTCTTGCTTCTGTGCTTTCTTGATTCTATCTGATAGAGATGATCTCACTGATACCTGAAACAAAACAGAAGGACTTCCTGCACCAACAACTTCTATGCCAAAGTTCATCAAATCCTTAACCAAAGGATCACGTTCCAAACACAACATTGTTAATGAAGCATTACTTTTTCGACTCAAAGCATCAGCCACTTTATTTTCTTTTCCCAGATGGTAATGAATTGTACAATCATAATCCTTGATTAATTCCAGCCATCTCCTTTGTCTCATGTTTAACTCTTTCTGAATGAATATATACTTTAAACTTTTTTGATCGGTATATATTTCACACTTTACTCCATACAAATGATGCCTCCAAATTTTTAAAGCAAAAACAACAGCAGCTAATTCCAAATCATGTGTAGGGTAATTTACGTCATGAGTTTTCAACTGTCGTGAAGCATATGCAATTACCTGATCATTCTGCATTAGGACGCAACCAAGTCCTTTCAATGAAGCATCACTGTATATAACAAACTCACCATTCCTGGAAGGTAGTGCCAAAACTGGAGCATTCACCAATCTTCTTTTCAATTCCTGAAAACAATCATCACATTCTTTTGTCCAGATAAACTTAACACCCGTCCGAGTTAGCTTCGTCATTGGACTAGATAACCGTGAAAATTTCTAACAAACCTTCGGTAATAGCCCGCCAAACCAAGGAAGCTACGAATCTCGGTTACATTTGTGGGTCTTGGCCATTCTTCCACAACTTTTGTTTTTGCGGGATCAACAGTTATTCCATCTTTAGAAACAATGTGACCAAGGAAAGAAATTTGTTGCAACCAAAACTCACACTTGCTGAATTTCCCATACAGTTTCTTTTCTTTTAAGGTTTGCAAGATAACCCTTAAATGTTTTTTCATGCTCCTCTTTACTTTTATAAAACACCAAAATATCATAAATGAAAACCACCACAAACTTATCCAAGAACTCATGGAAAATTCTATTCATTAAGTCCATGAATACAGTAGGTGCATTGGTTAGCCCAAAAGGCATTACTACAAATTCATAATGGCCATATCTCATACGGAACGCGGTCTTCGGAATATCTGCCTCTTTTACCTTCAGCTGATGGTACCACGATCTCAGTTCAATCTTTGAAAAAAACTGAGCTCCCTGGAGCTGATCACACAAATCATCGATATGGGGCAAAGGATATTTGTTCTTAACAGTGATATTATTCAAGGCTCTATAATCAATGCAAAGTCTCATAGAACCATATTTCTTTTTAACAAATAAAACAGGAGCACCCCATGGTGATGTGCTAGGTCTAATGAAACCTTTCTCTAATAAATCTTGCAATTGATCCTTCAACTCTAAAAGTTCAATTTGTGCCATTCGATAAGGGGGTTTTGAAATTGGCTTAGCATCAGGAACTAAGTCAACAGTAAACTCAACTTCCCGATCTGGTATTATTCCAGGCAACTCATCAGGAAAAACATCAGGATACTCATTTACCACTGGCATATCATTAATCTAAACAGTTCCTTTATTTTCAATGACGTGTGTAAGGTAACATTCATTTCCATCTTTTACAAGTTTCTCGGCCTCTTGATATGTTATCAAAAGTAAGGGTTCATTCTTGTAAACAAACTGAAAGTCTTTCTGAAAAGAAACTTCTTTAGCTCTACAGTCAATCTTAGCATGGTAAATAGAGAGTCAATCCATACCCAGGATAACATCAAACTCTACTAGAGGTAGAACAATAAGGTTTGCAAGTAGGTTCTTTCCACAGATAAGGATAGGAAGATTCTTATAAATTCTTTTTGCCTCGACACTTCCCCCAGGTATTTTTACCAAAAGTTCAGGAGTCATTTCTTGAGATGGTATTCCCATTTTACTAGAAAAGGTTTCAGAGATGAAAGAATGTGTAGACCCCAAATCAAACAACACACTGGCATAATCTGAAAAAATGAAACAAAGTACCTGATACAACTTCATTTGATGGCCCAACATCTGCTGAAGTAGTTGAAAAGGATTTCACCACCCCTTTCTGCTTGTTGTCTAACAGCTTCCCATCACTCAAGCTCCTTGTCGGACACTCGTTTGCATAGTGACCCATCTCATTGCACTTATAACATTTCACTAACTGTAAATCAAATTTGTTCTTACCTTCACCTTGATCATTTTCAGTGCAATCACGAGCCTTATGTCCCATCTTACCACATCGGTAGCACTTCTCAGAATTCAGAAGACATTCCCCAGCATGCCTTTTTCCACATTTATCACATACTAGAAACTTAGTTCTCTTACCATCAGGCTTTTTTGAAGAATTCTTACATTTCTCCTGCCACCTCGGTCTCTTCTTCTGCTGGTTGTTATAGAACACTTGATCATCGGCAAACTCCATTTCCACCTTCTCAGTACATCGAACAAGCCTTTCATAACTTTTAAACTCTCGAGAAGCTAATTCCCTTCGATATTTTGGCTTTAATCCTGAGTAAAAACGATTGATTTTACTATCAAGGTCCCGGATAAAATTTGGAGCATACCTTGCCAATCGAGTGAACCATTCTTCATAGGCAGCCATTGAGTCTTCCTCTTGCCTCAATTCCAAGAATTGCTTTTCCATCCTAAGTCGAACAGCCTTAGGAAAATACTTCTCAAGAAACATACCTTTGAATTCATCCCAGTCAAGAGCATCAATCTCATCGGCATCCCTGATATTTTTAACCATAGACCACCACTGATCTACTCCACCCTCCAAATGGTAAATAGCAATACTAACCTTTTGATTTTCTGAACACCCCATGACATCAAAAATCTTCTCCAGTGCTTTAATCCACCCTTCAGCTAGCACAGGGTCAGATGATCCTCTGAATGATGGTGGATGTTGCCTCATGAAATGTTCCACCACTGACATGTTCCTCTGCCGTTGTTCTGGCTGATCTCGTGCATGGATACCACCGCCAATTATCGCTTGAGTCAACTGCGCCATTACTGCCAAAAATTGTTCAGTTCCAATTCCGACCATTTCTGGATGCTGATTCGGAAGGTTATTTCCTTCTGTATGCCTTCCTAGCACTGCTTCCCTGTTTCCTCTGCGGAAAACCATTTTGAACAAACATGTCTTAGATGAAGCAACCTGGTAATCTTTAAATGCTATATCATTTCAAAAAAAATATTTTGGGATAATCATTTAATAGAATTCTAACTCCTAAAGTTATCTAAACCGACCTTTGATACCAACTATAAGGCCCCAGCCTTAAACCTTACTTAATCTTGAGTTATTACAAGATTACACATTGAGGATCTTTTCAGGTTTAGAGTTTTAGAGAATTAGATCATGAAACTTGCGTTACATTCCACATATAAACAAAGTGGTTACATAAAGATAGTATTCTTCATTCCCATCAATGGAAACACATTTAAAATAAAACATGGATTATTTCTTGACACATCCTTGACTCTATTATCTTATCATGTACCTTTCCCTTGACTTGTGAAAAACATTTCAAAAAAAACTTGGGATGAGCATAAAAAGCTCAGTATGGGTTATAAAAACATGGAAAGGAAACATGAGTTCATATATACATAAGAATGAAATCATAATTTACCCATAAAACATAGGCACTTTAACATACCTCATAAAATCGTGAATAAATCATAGAAATCATAAGACATAAAGGTAACTTGAGGCATTCATAACATTCTTACGTAGGGATTAACCCTCTTGGTTACGTTTGGAATACCCATCACAGTATATTCCCTAAAATCTCTTCGGAGAAACCTTAACGTTTCACTCCTTCGCGTTACCCAATGCATTGGAGAGCTATAACGGGCTCACCCGCCCTTTGTTTATCATGGAACCACCCGTCTTCATAATAATGCCGAAGAACCATAACATAATCATATCACATAAAACATGCATAAAGGAAACATAACGTTTCCACATTTCAATCACGATATATCAATACAACACATTGATATAATAAAAACATTATGAAAACCATTTTCAATACCAAAATAAAAGAAAAGTAATACATGGTATTTATTTTTCTTTTAAAAAGAAGGTATGGCTTGTAGAGGAAGCCGAAACTCAAATAACGGTTACGACGGCGGAGAAGTCGTTGTCACCGCATACGTACGACAAAAACATTCTCTTTTGACATTTAGTAAACGCTTCGTATAAAAAATATTCCTTTTGAGTAAACGTAAAATTCAATGGTGTTTATACACCGTATAAAAGAAAGTTGTGTATAAAATAAAATATGCCTCAACGAAAGGAGATTGAGATGAAGTCCCATACCTCATATCCGACTTGACCCGACAGTTCTTTAATCTCATGAATAATAAACTTGAGTTAATCTCTACTTGCTTATGAATCTTTTTCAAGTTCATTATTCCTTTTATACCATGTTATGAACATCATGTAATCATTTAAGTTAATAATGTTCATTTTGTCGGTATTCGGTTCTTAAGTCAAAAATAGACTTCTTACACTTACATGTTGTTAATTTGGTCAAAGGTTCATTATATCCAGAATGGTATTCATGATGTAGATATCATATATGTCATATATATCCAGTACATACTTGCATTTATAATATTACATAATCATTTATAGGTAAGAAATGAAATGCACCATTCATGGAGAAGGTAAGCCGTACGTACGCATGAACGCTACTTTCATTTCTATTTCGTATTTTATAGAATGGAATCATAATGATATAAAGGTATATTATAATTCCAGTATAATATCATATATAATATCATAGTTCCATCCTTTATATGTCCCACATATGGTATTTAACGAATCAAATCACTTTGAGGGGGCGGTAGTCCGCACTTCCTAAAATGAAGATATCGTGTTTACCCATAATGGAAACCATAAAGGTGTGCCCAAAATGAATAAAACAGAAGCTTAAGGAAAACATAAACATATTATATATCATATATAAAAATAGTGACATCATAATGGCCACCTTTGAAGGTGTTTAATGAGTGTTGAACAATCATCGTTTCGGGAGGCAGAATTTCAATATCCACGGAAACCGTATGTTCTTTAACAATTTGATGTAGTTGTGTGAGAGTGTAGCTCAAATAAATCTTATAAAATCATCCTAGTATATTGAAGATACTGGTTTTGTTACAAAGGAAGTAAATAAAAAGTGTTTAGTGGATTGGAGAAGCAAAATAAAACAAATGAACATGAGAGAATGAATTACCTTTAAAAGTGTAACTCCTTTTGATTTGAGCCTAAAGGCTTCCTTTGAAAGGATTATGCCCAAAGGGAGTCCTCTAGGATGAGGAGAGGGATGTGGAGAGAGCAAATGGGCAGGGGTTGGCCGAGCCAAAGGCTTGAAGAGTGTGTGAAATGAGGTAGAGGTTGGGGCCTTTTATAAGAGGAGAGGAGGGGCGCTTTTGGAAAGTAAAGAATTATTACATTATTTGAAAATGTGTTTCGGTTTTAAAAGGTCCCACATTGATATATGTCGTGGATACGGTGATAAGGGTTCAAAATCCACCCATCCAATAAGTTTTTGACATTTTTAGTTCATAGATATTACATTATAGTTCCATTTTATTTTAATCGTTAAATAATGATGTCCTCACTGCATCATTATGATGTCATATATAATTTAATTTATTTAATGTCTAAAAATTATAAAAAAATTACTATGATGTAGGAAATCGTTTTATATTTCCAATGAATATTTATAATCAAAATTTGGACATGTATTACCACACTTAAAAATTGTTTTCTTAAAACATATTATGTTTGTGTCATTTTCACTTTAACATTAAATAAAAAGTAATTTATGTCATTTACCAACAAAAGTGGATCTATGGGGTCCCCAAGTTGACCCATGGATTTTCTTGGTCGTACATGACACAAAAAATAAGGTTGGGACATGTTTCTAGGTCATTTCATATTATTAAAGCATTATTTATACCTTAAACTACCCTAATTACCACTAATCGCGATTAAGAACTAAATAAGTTACTATTCACCAAAAAATTATTATAATCTCATTGAACAACATTTTACTTCTTAATGACAACCATGTACGTCGGATTTTTGAAATTCAAAACACAATGATGGAAAAATTTAATTTAAACGGAAAATCAGTCTTTATAAGTACCACTTAGTGGTTTCACTATTCATCAAAAATTGGAGTTTTTCATAAAATTACCAAAAAATCACCCTAATATATACTTGATATTTCGAATTCAAAAATGAAGTCTATTTTACAAAATTCAATACATATAAGTCAAATTAATTAATTTAATAATTAATTCCCGCTGCCAGAGAAAAAAGCGTGTTTTTACAAAACAATAAGTATCAAAAGATTGACACCAGTTTAAGTCTAATTTCAATGTGAAATTGATTCCAATGACCACCATTGGATAAAATGGTAAAAATATATTCTAATTTCACTTAAATACAAATTCAAAACATAATCTAATCATATAAATAAATTAGGTTAAAAATCACTTTTGATGTAAAATGCAGTATTTTTCACTATTCATTAAGAAATGAACATTGTCAGAAAAATACCAAAAATTCACACAAGGTAAATTTTCATGTCCCAATCATAAAGAATAAGTTTATTTTGACAAACACAGTTTATAAAATTGTCAAAATATAGATTCAAAAATGGTTTGCCATCAAAAGGCAGTAAAACAATCTTTTAAGAATATTAGTGTATTCCATGCATAAGATTGTATTTATTTTCATTTTAAGCCTCTATAACACTATCTTAATCATTAATAGACATAGATGAAAATATATATCATTAATTACTTACTTGGGATGTTACTTCCTTCCCCCCTTTAGAAAATTGCGTCCCCGCAATTTATTTACTTATCAAATAAATGGGAGTACTTATCCCTCATTGCATTTTCAGATTCCCATGTTGCCTCTTCAATCATGTGGTTTTTCCACAAAACCTTTACCTGGTGAATCACTTTATTCTATAACACTTGCTCCCTGTGGTCAAGAATCTGGACTGGTTGTTCCTCATATGATAGATTCTCTTCCAGCTGAACTACCTCTGGACTCAAAACATGAGATGGATCTGGCATATACTTTCTCAACATCGAAACGTGAAAAACATTGTGTACCTGAGAGAAACTCGGAGATAAAGCCACTCGGTATGCAACTGATCCAGCTCTCTCCAGAATTTCGTATGGTCCAATAAACCTTGGACTCAGCTTTCCTTTCTTACCAAATCTCATCACACTTTTCCAAGGAGAAACCTTGAGAAAAACATGATCACATACCTTGAAAGATAGATCCTTCCTCCGGTTATCCGCATAACTCTTCTGCCTGCTCTGAGCTGTTCTCATGTGTTTCTGAATCAGCTGAACTTTTTCTACCATCTCTTCTACCAATTCTGGTCCCATAAAATTTCTTTCACCCACATCATCCCAGAAAGCTGGAGTTCGACACTGCTTCCCATATAATGCCTGAAATGGTGCCATCTGTATACTGGAATGAAAACTGTTATTATATGAAAACTCAACCAAAGAAAGATGTTGGTCCCAACTTCCCTGATAATTCATAGAACAAGCTCGTAGCATATCCTCCAATGTCTGAATTGTTCGTTCTGACTGCCCATCTGATTGAGGATGAAAAGCTGTACTTAAATTTAATTCAGTACCCAACGACTTCTGAAGGCCTTTCCAAAAGTTAAAAGTAAACCTGGGATCACGATCCGATACAATGGAGAGAGGAACCCCATGTAACCTGACTATCTCTTTAAGATACAAACGGGAAAGTTGATCAAGAGAGAAAGTATCTCGTATAGCAATGAAATGAGCAGATTTGGTCAAGTGATCAACAATAACCCAGATTGCATTATTACCTCGAGATGTCTTCGGTAATCCAACAACAAATTCCATAGATATATTCTCCCATTTCCACTCTGGCACTGGTAAAGGCTGAAGCATCCCTTTCGGTAACTGCCGCTCTGCTTTAACCTGCTGACAAGTCAAGCACTTCACAGTAAAATCAGCAATATCTCTTTTCATTCCATCCCACCAGTAATACTCCCGCAGATCTCTATACATCTTAGTACTGCCCGGATGAACTGAAAACAGAGAACTATGAGCTTCACATAACAACTCTCTCTTCAACTGTGAATCACAAGGCAGACACAATCTCTTCCCAAATCTCAAAACGCAATCATTATCAATGTTGAATTCAGGCAACTTACCTTTCTGAACCAGCTCTGCCTTTTTCTGCAACTCACTGTCTTGCTTCTGTGCTTGCTTGATTCTATCTGATAGAGATGATATCACTGATACCTGAAACAAAACAGAAGGACTTCCTGCACCAACAACTTCTATGCCAAAGTTCATCAAATCCTTAACCAAAGGATCATGTTCCAAACACAACATTGTTAATGAAGCATTACTTTTTCGACTCAAAGAATCAGCCACTTTATTTGCTTTTCCCGGATGGTAATGAATTGTACAATCATAATCCTTGATTAATTCCAGCCATCTCCTTTGTCTCATGTTTAACTCTTTCTGAGTGAATATATACTTTAAACTTTTGTGATCGGTATATATTTCACACTTTACTCCATACAAATGATGCCTCCAAATTTTTAAAGCAAAAACAACAGCATCTAATTCCAAATCATGTGTAGGGTAATTTACCTCATGAGTTTTCAACTATCGTGAAGCATAGGCAATTACCTAATCATTCTGCATTTGGACGCAACCAATTCCTTTCAATGAAGCATCACTGTATATAACAAACTCACCATTCCTGGAAGGTAGTGCCAAAACTGGAGCATTCACCAATCTTCTTTTCAATTCCCGAAAACAATCATCACATTCTTTTGTCCAGATAAACTTAACACCCTTCCGAGTTAGCTTAGTCATTGGACTAGATAACCGTGAAAAATTTCTAACAAACCTTCGGTAATAGCCCGCCCAACCAATGAAGCTACGAATCTCGGTTACATTTGTGGGTCTTGGCCATTCTTCCACAACTTTTGTTTTTGCAGGATCAACAGTTATTCCATCTTTAGAAACAATGTGACCAAGGAATGAAATTTGTTGCAACCAAAACTCACACTTGCTGAATTTCCCATACAGTTTCTTTTCTTTTAAGGTTTGCAAGATAACCCTTAAATGTTTTTCATGCTCCTCTTTACTTTTAGAAAACACCAAAATATCATCAATGAAAACCACCACAAACTTATCCAAGAACTCATGGAAAATTATATTCATTAAGTCCATTAATACAGCAGGTGCATTGGTTAGCCCAAAAGGCATTACTACAAATTCATAATGGCCATATCTCATACGGAACGCGGTCTTCGGAATATCTGCCTCTTTTACCTTCAGATGATGGTACCCCGATCTCAGGTCAATCTTTGAAAAAAACTGAGCTCCCTGGAGCTGATCAAACCAATCATCGATATGAGGGAAAGGATATTTGTTCTTAACAGTGATATTATTCAAGGCTCTATAATCAATGCAAAGTCTCATAGAACCATCTTTTTTTTAACAAATAAAACAGGAGCACCCCATGGTGATGTGCTAGGTCTAATGAAACCTTTCTCTAATAAATCTTGTAATTTCTCCTTCAACTCTAAAAGTTCAATTTGTGCCATTCGACAAGGGGGTTTTGAAATTGGCTTAGCATCAGGAACTAAGTCAACAGTAAACTCAACTTCCCGATCTGGTATTATTCCAGGCAACTCATCAGGAAAAACATCAGGATACTCATTTACCACTGGCACATCATTAATCTGAACAGTTCCTTTATTTTCAACGACGTGTGTAAGGTAACATTCATTTCCATCTTTTACAAGTTTCTCGGCCTCTTGATATGTTATCAAAAGTAAGGGTTCATTCTTGTAAACAAACTGAAAGTATTTCTGAAAAGAAACTTCTTTAGCTCTACAGTCAATCTTAGCATGCTAAATAGAGAGCCAATCCATACCCAGAATAACATCAAACTCTACTAGAGGTAGAACAATAAGGTTTGCAAGTAGGTTCTTTCCACAGATAAGGATAGGAAGATTCATATAAATTCTTTTTGCCTCGACACTTCCCCCAGGTGTTTTTACCAAAAGTTCAGGAGTCATTTCTTGAGATGGTATTCCCATTTTACTAGAAAAGGTTTCCGAGATTAAAGAATGTGTAGTCCTCGAATCAAACAACACACTGGCATAATCTGAAAAAACAAACAAAGTACCTGATACAACTTCATTTGATGGCCCGACATCTACTGAAGTAGTTCCAAAAGATTTCACCACCCCTTTCTGCCTGTAGTCTAACTGCTTCCCATCACTCAAGCTCCTTCTCGGACACTCGTTTTCATAGTGACCCATCTCATTGCACTTATAACATTTCACTAACTGTAAATCAAATTTGTTCTTACCTTCACCTTGATCCTTTTCAGTGCAATCACGAGCCTTATGTCCCATCTTACCACATCGGTAGCACTTCCCAGAATTCAGAAGACATTCCCCAGCATGCCTATTGCCACATTTATCACAAACTGGGAACTTAGTTCTCTTACCATCAGACTTTTTTGAAGAATTCTTACCTTTCTCCTGCCACCTCGGTCTCTTCTTCTGCTGGTTGTTATAGAACACTTGATCATCGGCAAACTCCATTTCCACCTTCTTAGCACATCGAACAAGCTTTTCATAACTTTTAAACTCTCGAGAAGCTAATGCCCTTCGATATTTTGGCTTTAATCCTGAGTAAAAACGATTGATTTTACTATCAAGGTCCCGGATAAAATTTGGAGCATACCTTGCCAATCGAGTGAACCTTTCTTCATAGGCAGCCACTGAGTCTTCCTCTTTCCTCAATTCCAAGAATTGATTTTCCATCCTAAGTCGAACAGCCTTAGGAAAATACTTCTCAAGAAACATACCTTTGAATTAATCCCAGTCAAGAGCATCAATCTCATCGGCATCCCTGATATTTTTAACCATAGACCACCACTGATCTGCTTCACCCTCCAAACAGTAAATAGCAAGACTAACCTTTTGATTGTCTGAACACCCCATGACATCAAAAATCTTCTCCAGTGCTTTAATCCACACTTCAGCTAGCACAGGGTCAGATGATCCTCTGAATGATGGTGGATGTTGCCTCATGAAATGTTCCACCACTGACATGTTCCTCTGCGGTTGTTCTGGCTAATCTCGTGCATGGATACCAACGCCATTTATCGCTTGAGTCGACTGCACCATTACTGCCACAAACTGTTCAGTTCCAATTCCGACCATTTCTGGATGCTGATTCGGAAGGTTATTTCCTTCTGTATGCCTTCCTAGCACTGCTTCCCTGTTTCCTCTGCGGAAACCCATTCTGAACAAACATGTCTTAGATGAAGCAACATGGTAATCTTTAAATGCTATATCATTTCAAAAAAAAAACATATTTTTGGATAATCATTTAATAGAATTATAACTCCTAAAGTTATCTAAACCGACCTTTGATACCAACTATAAGGCCCCAGCCTTAAACCTTACTTAATCTTGAGTTATTACAAGATTACACATTGAGGATCTTTTCAGGTTTAGAGTTTTAGAGAATTAGATCATGAAACTTGCGTTACATTCCACATATAAAAAAAGTGGTTACATAAAGATAGTATTCTTCATTCCCATCAATGAAAACACATTTAAAATAAAACATGGATTATTTCTTGACACATCCTTGACTCTATAATCTTATCATGTACCTTTCCCTTGACCTGTGAAAAACATTTCAAAAAAAACTTGGGATGAGCATAAAAAGCTCAATATGGGTTATAAAAACATGGAAAGGAAACATGAGTTCATATATACATAAGAATGAAATCATACTTTACCCATAAAACATAGTCACTTTAACATACCTCATTAAATCATGAATAAATCATAGAAATCATAAGACATAAAGGTAACTTGAGGCATTCATAACATTCTTACGTAGGGAGTAACCCTCTTGGTTACGTTTGGAATACCCATCACAGTATATTCCCAAAAATCTCTTCGGAGAATCCTTAATGTTTCACTCCTTCGTGTTACCCAATGCATTGGAGAGCTATAACGGGCTCACCCGCCCTTAGTTTATCACGGAACCACCCGTCTTCATAATAATTCCCAAGAACCATAACAAAATCATATCACATAAAACATGCATAAAGGAAACATAAAGTTTCCACATTTCAATCACGAGATATCAATACAACACATTGATATAATAAAAAAATTATGAAAACCATTTTCAATACCAAAATAAAAGAAAAGTAAAACATGTTATTTATTTTTCTTTTGAAAAGAAGGTATGGCTTGTAGAGGAAGCCGAAACTCAAATAACGGTTACGACGACGGAGAAGTCGTTGTCGCCGCATAAGTACGACAAAAACATTCCCTTTTTTCGTTTAGTAAACGCTTCGTATAAAAAAGATTCCTTTTGAATAAACTTAAAACTCAAAGGGGTTTATACACCGTATAAAAGAAAGTTGTGTATAAAATAAAATATGCCTCAACTAAAGGAGATTGAGACGAAGTCCCATACCTCGTATCCGACTTGACCCGACAATTCTTTAATCTCCTGAATAATAAACTTGAGTTAATCTCTACTTTCTTATGAATCTTTTTCAAGTTCATTATTCCTTTTATACCATGTTATGAACATCATGTAATCATTTAAGTTAATAATGTTCATTTTGTCGGTATTTGGTTCTTAAGTCAAAAATAGACTTCTTACACTTACATGTTGTTAATTTGGTCAAAGGTTCATTATATCCAGAATGTTATTCATGATTTAGATATCATATATTTCATATATATCCAGTACATACTTTCATTTATAATATTACATAATCATTGAGAGGTAAGAAATGAAATGCACCGTTCATGGAGACGGTAAGCCGTACGTACGCATGAACGCTACTTTCATTTATATTTCGTATTTTATAGAATGGAATCATAATGATATAAATGTATATTATAATTCCAGTATAATATCATATATAATATCATAGTTCCATCCTTTATATGTCCCACATATGGTATTTAACGAATCAAATCACTTTGAGGGGGCGGTAGTCCGCACTTCCTAAAATGAAGATATCGTGTTTACCCATAATGGAAACCATAAAGGTGTGCCCAAAATGAATAAAACAGAAGCATAAAGAAAACATAAACATATTATATATCATATATAAAAATAGTGACATCATAATGGCCACCTTTGAAGGTGTTAAATGAGTGTTGAACAATCATCGTTTCGGGAGGCAGAATTTCACCATCCACGGAAACCGTATGTTCTTTAACCATTTGATGTAGTTGTGTGAGAGTGTAGCTCAAATAAATCTTATAACATCATCCTAGTATATTGAAGATACTGTTGTTGTTACAAAGGAAGTAAATAAAACGAGTTTAGGGGATTGGAGAAGCAAAATAAAACAAATGAACATGAGAGAATGAATTACCTTTAAAAGTGTAACTCCTTTTGATTTGAGCCTAAAGGCTTCCATTGAAAGGATTCTGCCCAAAGGGAGTCCTATAGGATGAGGAGAGGGATGTGGAGAGAGCAAATGGGCAGGGGTTGGCCGAGACAAAGGCTTGAAGAGTGTGTGAAATGAGGTAGAGGTGGGGGCCTTTTATAAGAGGAGAGGAGGGGCACTTTTGGAAAGTAAAGAATTATTACATTATTTGAAAATGTGTTTCGGTTTTAAAAGGTCCCACATTGATATATGTCGTGGATAAGGTGATAAGGGTTCAAAATCCACCCATCCAATAAGTTTTTGACATATGTAGTTCATAGATATTACATTATAGTTCCATTTTATTTTAATCGTTAAATAATGATGTCATCGCTGCATCATTATGATGTCATAAATAATTTAATTTATTTAATGTCTAAAAATTATTAAAAAAATTACTATGATGTAGGAAATATTTTTATCTTTCCAATGAATATTTATAATCAAAATTTAGACTTGTATAACCCCACTTAAAAATTGTTTTTGTATAACATATTATGTTTGTGTCATTTTCACTTTAACATTAAATAAAAAGTAATTTATGTCATTTCCCAACAAAAGTGGATCTATGGGGTCCCCAAGTTGACCCATGTCTTGTCTTGGTCGTCCATGACACAACCAATAAGGTTGGGAAATGTGTCTAGGTCATTTCATATTATTAAAGCATTATTTATACCTTAAACTACCCTAATTACCACTAATCGCGATTAAGAACTTAATAAGTTACTATTCACCAAAAAATTATTATAATCTCATTGAACCACATTTTACTTCTTAATGACAACCATGTACGTTGGATTTTTGAAATTCAAAACACAATGATGGCAAAATTTCATTTAAACGGAAAATCAGTCTTTATAAGTACCACTTAGTGGTTTCACTATTCATCAAAAATTGGAGTTTTTCAGAAAATTACCAAAAATTCACCCTAAGCTATACTTGATATTCCGAATTCAAAAATGAAGTCTATTTTAAAAAATTCAATACATATAAGTCAAATTAATTAATTTAATAATTAATTCCCGCTGCCAGAGCAAAAAGCGTGTTTTTACAAAATAATAAGTATCAAAAGATTGACACCAGTTTAAGTCTAATTTCAAAGTGAAATTGATTCCAATGACCACCATTGGATAAAATGGTAAAAATATATTCTAATTTCACTTAAAAACCAATTCAAAACATAATCTAATCATATAAATAAATTAGGTTAAAAAGCAGTTTTGATGTAAAATGCAGTATTTTTCACTATTCATTAAAAAATGAACATTGTCAGAAAAATACCAAAAATTCACACAAGGTAAATTTTGATGTCCCAATCATAAAGAATAAGTTTATTATGACAAACACAGTTTATAAAATTTTCAAAATATAGATTCAAAAAAGGTTTGCCATCAAAAGGCAGTAAAACAATCTTTTAAGAATATTAGTGTATTCCATGCATAAGATTGTATTTATTTTCATTTTAAGCCTCTATAACACTATCTTAATCATTAATAGACATAGATAAAAATATCTATCATTCATTACTTACTTGGGATGTTACATTATACCCCTTTAATAATCCTTGGGTATCCAATAAAAAACTATTTATGTTCTAAAAATTATTATTCATGTTCTATATGTATTGTTCTTTGCAAAATACCAATCCTAAATTTCATAATGAAGGATCTAAACAAGGTCTCTTAAAGAAAATTTAATCATCTTTTCCTACATCTTTTAATTTATTTCTTCTAATAAGACTATTAATATATAGTATTTACCATAAAAATATTCATTTTCCTAAATATATCTAAATTTTATCATTATTATAAAACCTCGTTTATCCAACCACATTTCTACAAAATGCGTAGTGAAAGTATAACATGTGTGTACGTACAACTTATCGTGTCCACATAGCGATACATATCATTTTTCATCAGTGAATTTAATGGATGTTTATTATGAGGGGTTAAATGTTTATATATAATATTTATGACTTAATTATTCTTTTTGAATTATAATATCATATTTATATTATTACCTTCAGATCCATTGGAAAATGATAACACCGCTTGTGCGTAGTTGTGGACTACGACATCCAAAAAACAATGTGATTCATTTTTGGTTTTCAAATGATGTGAATAGTAATAAGGTTGTATTTAAGGAAAATATATGATATATATTAAATAAAAAATATTTTATAAAGGTTAAATATTATTTACCTTTATTTAGTTTTATCTGTCGAAATATGAAAACATAGTTCATGTGTACGTATGACCTTCTTTCTCCACGAACGGTGCAATTAAAATTTATATCACTATATTTTATGGATATATGTATATATATAATGAATATATATTATATTTATATAACTATTGATATTTTGGAGAATATTCCACCATGAACCCAACTACCAACCCAAACTTATGTTCAAAATGAACTAATTATCACTCAGAATATTTTTTTTAATAAATAATTATTAATAACCATGTGATAAAAGGTTATAAGTATTCCATATATGGTGTTACATATATACTATTATTATTCTAGGTTAAATTTTTATTAAATATAAATTTATTATATTGAATTTTTTAACACATAAAATTGAAGGCGGGAAAGAGGTAATGATTCTTTTTGTCAAATTATATTCTTTGGGACATATATTATGGTATACAACTGTATTCTTTTATAAAGTGTGTATACATCAACTATGATATTTTATATCTTGAAAATCTTCATAGTCATGTTAATAAATGTTTCAGTTGGGGTGTTTTCTTTCAAGGGGCTATGATTTGAATGTTTCGAATGTGGTAAGGGTTTATTTCACAATCTCATCATTATTACAGATTATTTATTTCCAGGTCTATCAAGGGGGAATTATTTGATCTTTATTTCAAAAAAAATATCACTTATTATAATCTGTTTATTTCAAGAAATTATTTTTTTCCATTCATTTTTCACATTTTATGTACTCAAGATACAAAACTAATTTTTTCAAGAAAAACCCACTTTTTTCCACAAACCTAGGAAATTTTTCTTTCATTTTCCATATTATCCTAAAAATGTGTTCAATAATTTTCTACTATTCTAAAATAATATATTACATTCAGGTTATCTCACTTTAAACTATTTAAAATGTTTTAAAAGTTATATCATTTTCATTTTATGAATGAGGTATTTTTTAACTTTTCTTTCAAAAGTATGAATGGAATTCAATTTTTAACTTATAAGACATGAATGGAATTTCACATCAACATGACCTCTCAAGTATTTGAAGCCTCGTTTATAATTTTCCACTCTTAAAGTAAAAAAATTCCTAATAATCTAGAAATATTATTTTTAAAATGGTGATTTTCAATGAGAATAGGTTATTTTCGGTAAGAATGTTTTGAACGATATTTTGTTGTTATTTCTATTCATCAATGACATTAACCATTCATTTTAATTATACCAAACTGAGGTTATATTGTAATGATACCATCATTATACTTTCACTAAATGGTTTATGATTAGTTTTAATAAATAATTTATTGAATATTCATTTGTGAGTTCCTCTAATATGGACGGATATTAATTTTTAATGCATGTTGACTAAATTATATTGTTTTTATATATGATGAATGCATTGCAATTATTATGTCGTGGGTGGTTTCTAGAATTTTGTATCCCTTTGATTCATCAATGTTATTGTTGAATTTTTAAAATGTTTTAAAAGTAATATTATATCCCCTATATTATAAAAATAAAATTAATTTAATTTTAATCAATGTTATGTTTGAATTTTTTATAAATACATTTTTGTACATTAAAATGCATTTTTTTTTAAAACAAATTCATTATGTTATGGGTTTTTATCATAAATTAATTTCATTAAATTCTAAATATTGAATATTGAAAATGGATACCATATTTGGGAATATAACTTTCATATTTCGTAAATATATCCCTACTATATTTGGTCATTATGAATAGTAATCATAGTAAATTTTTGTTACCTCGATAAAGGGTTAATCTGGTTAACCAAGGATTAAATTAAGTGAAAGGTTATAATTTTTCATATTAATTCTAGATTCATGAAGTTACATTAACCATTATTAACTTATTCAGAAAAAATTAATTTTTTAAGGGACACTTGTCTATGAAAATGACCTATAAAATATTTAAATCAATGAAAAATAAAAAATATCATTCACTTAATTTTAAATATCTCTTATCTATTCAAATATATATAAAAGAAATATGGGAATGAATATTAGTGGTTATTTTTATATTAATTAAATTATTTTCATTATGGAAATTTATTTCTAATTTTTAGTGATTATATAAGAAACTTAAATTCTTACTAAATCAATACACAATATTACTTTAATTAATAGAAAAAAAATAAATTAATTTAAATATATTAAAAGAAATATATTTTTTGTCAGTTATAGAGTTGAATAAATTTTATAGATTAATATAACATCTTAATGAAATATTATTTTTTTATATTCTAATTCAATCCTTTTTTGATGTCTTTAATGTCAAATTAAATGAATAGTGCCAAAAATGACATTAATGATGTTGTATGAAAATAAATTTTAATTAAATTATTTAACAAGATTAAAATAATTAAATAGTATATGGGGATAATATATAGTCAAATAATTCATCTTTCTTCCATTTGAGATATTATTTTTTTCCTTATAACTAAAAATAAAACCATTTAAGAGTGAAAAATGTGTTACCATGGTTAAGGTTAGAATAGGTTAACTATGGTGTTAAATGAAAAAATAAGTTCTAAAATACCACATAAACCTATAAATTTTTTTTATTTGATGATATTTAAACCATATAATACCATATATTCAATTATATTTCCATGTGGAAGTATTTTTCATGATAATTACTTTATTATCTTTTATTTTTATGTAATTCCATGGGTGCACCTATCTTCGCTTATAAAAGGACACCCCTCCCCACTCTTCTTTAAACCACTATAAAAAACCAAGACTAGAAAATCCATAACCATTTTTATTATAAACATAATTATCCATGTTCTATAGTTTTTTTCTCCCCAAAAGACCAACTATAGGTTCTATAAGAAAGGATCTAATGGTTGTCTCTAAAAGATGTGATACTTTTCTTACCCTACCTTTTCTAATTTATTTATTCTTATAACTCCTATAAATATTAGTTATTTATCATAAAATTAAAACATAAGTTGCATAAAGATACTGAAAATTAATTATTATTTTCATTAAACCACCATCATACAAACTCTTTTCTATCAAATGGGGAGTGAAAGTATTACTCAAGTGAACATACAGATTATCATCTCTACATAGCGATATAATTCATTTTTTCCACCATTATGTATAACTGGATTTTCTTATGGTTTTAACATTTATATATGGTATTTTGACATAATTAAGATACTTTAATTATAATATCATTAATTTATTCTTACTTTCTAATCTATTGAAAAATGATAACATTGCTAATGTGTATCTGTGGACTACCACCTTCATGAAGTGAGGTGATTCATTTTTTCATGTTACCCAAATATTAATAAAGATTGATTTAATGAATATATATGAAATAATAATTTTTCTTTAAAGGTGAATTATTTTTTATCTTTCTCTATTTCCATCTATAGAAAGGGAAAATAGGGTTATTGAGTATGTACGGTCCACTATCTCCAAGAATGATGTAATTCATATTTTTTTCTTTATCTTTTATGGATAACTATAAATATATTAATATATATAATTTATAATTTATATGGTATTTATATCATTATTAAAATTATGGATTTGATGTGACTATGAACAAAACTTCCAAACCAAAACATAAATGAATATCAAATGAGTTGTCAATTTGAAATAGTGATTTTATTTATGATTTATTACAAAACTAGTGATAAATGATTATATGTAAAAATATATGGTATGATATATATTATTATGGTTCTTTAATAGATTTATAATAAATATATATTTATTATAAAGTATATTTTATCACATATTAAGGAAGGAAAACCTGAGGTAAGTGTTCTTTGTCTCAAATTGTCTTCTTTTGAATATATATTATATTATACACCTATCATATATTATGATGTGTATATACATTCCATTTTATATCTCATATCAAGATTATATTTATATTCAAGTTATATAATGTTTCATTTGAATTTATTTCTTTCATGGGGCTTATGATTTGAATGTTTCCTAAGTGTTAAGGATTAATTTCACAGTCTCATCATTAATCAGGATTGTTTATGTTTAAGAATTTGCTGGAAAATTATTGGATCATTCTGTCATTAATTTTTTTTGTTTTTTTAATATTTATTTCAAGAGATTACAAGTTATCAATTAATTTTACCTTTTACAAGTACTCAACATACCAAACAAATGTTTTTAACGAAACCCAACATTGTTTTTTACATGGTTTGGACCTTTTTCTTCAATATCCTTATTTTCTATTAAAAAATGTCGAATATTTTTACTATTAAACAATGATTTATTCAATAAATATTTAATCATGTTTTAATTTTACTAAATTTTTTAATAGGAATATTCTTATAATTTTCTAAATGACGTACTTTTTGGATTTTCATACAAAAGTATGAAAGGATTGTTTTTTATCTTATATGGAATGAATGGAATTTGATGTCATTATGAATGATCAATGATTTGATGATTACTTTTAAATTTTCCAGGGTTCTTTTAAATGAAAACAATTTTCCTAATATTTAATTAATTCTTTTTTTTAAAGTCAATTTTAATGTAAAAAAGTATAACATTTTCTCTAAAATGTTTTTAATGATTTTTTATGGTATTAATGTTCATCAATGACATCAAAACTTTGTTTTAAATATTCTCCATTGGGGATATGTTATAATTATACAATCATTATAATTTATCAAGATTTTTTATAATCAGTTTTAATGGGAAAATTATAGATATTTTTATGATAGTTATTCTAATATGGGTAGTTATTAATTTTTAAGGAATGTTGATAAGTAATATTTTTTTTATATAATGATTATATTAAACTTCTTATGTTATAAGTGGTGATTTTAATTATATATCCCCTAAATGTATCATTATTAATGATTAGAAAATATCGATTTGGTTTTTCTCTTAGACAATACCAATTTATTTAGATTTTTTGAAATGAGGCCTTGATTTTATTCATAGATGTCATAGAACTGGGAATAGATGGTATGTTTTAGATGCAAAGAATTATAAATTCAATAACTATGAAAAAAATTATTTATCTCCATATGATTATTTCAATAGTTATGATATCCATGGATAAGCTTTATGCTCATGTTATTTTTTATGGTATAATTTCATAATATTTTATTCCCACCATATAATTCTTAGTGATCAGGTTATTGATTAAATGGAATGTTTTTAGTTATTTACCTTTCCATATTGATTATAAAATATTTACTCAAGATATATTTTGGTGTAGTAACCCTTACTGAGCATCTGAGCTCACTATTTTTTCCCTTCATTTCTCCATTACACCAAAAAGTGTACTATATTGATATAAAAGGATATTATAGAGAAAATAATTAATTTCTCAAATAAAACATTAAGTTGTTTATATGTTTATATATATATATAGGATATTAAATTGTGTATGTAGTTTACCCAGACTACTAAACTATTTAGTCCTTTGGGATACGATTCCTTGATTCTAACTCAAATATAAGAAAGTAACCACTGACTTTGGGCTACTAGGGTTGATGTATTTAGAGTTGGTATCTAAGGGAAATTTGTAAAAACCTTGGGAAATAGATTTAGTAAAACATAGTTTATAGAACATAACTCTATGTATGAATTTGAGTACAAGTATTAGTATAAGATAACATCTTAACATTTTGGTTAGGAAGATATTTTGGGGTCATCATACTAATTAATCCATGTCTAGATAAAATAAGTGGATGTGGTTTTGAAAAATATTCATCAATGGTTTCTAAACATAAAAAGAGTTGGTTTAATATATATCAACCTTCATCGTAGTTAAAATTGATTTTACCCCTATTCTACACCCAGTTTTACAATCATATTTTATATTTTTAGGATAATTCACATTTCTGTTATCATCAATTATGAAGGATTTAAATAGATAAGGACCTTGAATAACCTAGGTTAAACCACAAGTGTCTTATGTTGGAAATACGGTTTCTCAATTTTGATATACTATAAATAAAATTAATTATTAATTCATTCACCACTATGATTATTGTTACTCATATTTTTCATTTTACTAACAGTAAATGGTTGGAAATACAGTGAACTGTGTTAATGTTGAATACAAGGGGAATTATATGGACTATGAGAAAGCAAATGGGTTGGTGACTGAAGTGAAAGATATTGTGATTATTATTAATTTGTTATCATGATATATTATTAAAAAATTCCTAATTAAAAAACTCCAAATATCACCAAAGATGGGAAGAAATAGTCTTATGGGATCTCCAGTAGTGGGGGCCATGGAAAAAATAAGGTTCAATTTCCTTCATGTAAATTATTTAGAAAGAAACACCATAGGTAACGTCTAAAAGGGGAAGATTTTTTTGTGTGGAAAACAATATCATATAGCAATGTATTACCAAGTAGTTTAATCTATTATGTGTGGTGAACATAGGAATTATCCAATTCAATGCCCTGATATATGGGTTAACACATTGAGCAAGGAATGAATTCTCACATATCTACAATTGACGTGGAAGGATTTACATGTTTATGTATTGGTATTTTATAATTAGATTGTAGAGGTGTTATATTAATGATTTATTTTGTTATACTAACTACTAATCATTTTTATTAGTAGTTTTTATTCAAGGATTAGAAAGTATATATTGACTGGAATTGATGACCTAGAAATTTTGTCTAATATTAAGGAGATGTTTTATGAAAAAATACATGATTAGAGGAAAGATAACCCTTAATATATTCAAGATGTTAGGATAATAGTGTTATGTTGATATAAAGAGATGGTTACTATTTATAATATAAATTGTCTAATATTGGTGACCATGGAACTAATTTGTGGTTTGATGTATCTTTGTCGAAGTTTACATTATTTTTGGATTTGTGGCAGAGATTCAATTATCTGATATTTTATTTACGAAATATAGATAGAGTTAATTTTTTCTAAGAATATATGTTTTAATTACAGTTTTATAGTGATTTGGGTTATTAATATACTTTAAGAGAATATATAATTAAGGTATTTATATAATTATTTTGTGAATTAAGATCTAATTTATGTTTTTTGGTTTGGTTGATTTTGGAAATTTTGTTACCTTCATTATAATTTTTTTTTGTATTATGAATTTGGTTAGAAATATTTTAGAAGGTCCTTATGGTTTACTATTTATGGAATGGATTAATTTTATCCTTGGGTGATACTATTGAGATTTTATATATTAATGTATTATATTGGATAACTTCTGCTAGATATTTCTGTTTTAGTAAATATTTAGAGATTGAAAAAAATAATTTTTTTCTTATTTTAGGAATTTTATAATCTATTAAAATTAAATTTTACTAGTTCATGCATGAAAAATAAATCTTGAATATATATTTCTTAGAGTATTGGAGGAAGTGGAAATTTATTAAAGCACAATGAAGTGTTGAAATTGTACTAATGTAAAAGAAAGATATCAGGTATGTATATTTTATTTTGTTCAATATATTTCTAGAAACATATTCCCTCAACATCAGGAATAGGATATTTAAATTAGAATTTTATATTTTTTCCTTTATTTATAATAAATCAATGGTCTTTTCACACATTATAAATTTATGGTTTTTTTTCATTAACTTTCCCGAACCCATGTATTCTATCACTCTCTATTAGTCAAAGGGAATATGTTTTCTCCACTATTTCCATATTTTTACTTTCCTATATTGAAATTATTTTTATAAACCTATTTTTTTTATTCTAAATGCCATTTTTATTTCCCTTTCCCTCTTTTCAAGAGGTTGTTTTATTAACCATTCTTTCAATGTGCAATTTCAACAAATAGTATTTTTAAATATAAAATTATTGACTATTGAGTGTAATTATGAATTGATAGAGTGAAATTTATTAATTTTTGGATAATTTAACACCATGATATTTTAAAATTAGTGCATTATTTTTATTATCATATAAGACAGACAACACCAATCTTAAACAAACCATGAAATATTTTTTTTTATCTGTCCATTATACCCAAGAAATTGATTTAGTGGGTAAGAATAAGAATAACCAAATTTGTAAATATATTAATATATGTACAAATTGATACAAATTTATTGGTTAATTATTAGTAAATAAGTATTCAATTTTTAGTAAAGTTATATTATGCTAAAAAAATACATTTCCTTCAAAATTTATTCATAATATTTTTTTGAAAAAATAATGTATTAAATTCTTTCAACTTTTATATTGTCTATTATATAAAATTAATTTTATCTTTTAAATCATTATATTAATATTATCTTAGAGTGATGTTTTGGTATTTTTCTAAAAGGATTGATTTTCCAGTGAATTGTGAAAAATACTAATTTATATTGAAAACTATATTGTAATTACAAAAATTTAAAAATGTTACATTATGTTCTAAAATATTTCAAAAGTAAAATTAGATAAATTATACTATTAATAATCTAATTAAGTTCATTTGAATCAATTTTATGTTTGAATTTTTCATATATTCATTTTTATACTTAAAAAGACATTTGATTATGAAAAACTATTTTATGTTGTGCTTTGTGTTTTTAACTTAAGTTAGTTTATTCCAATTATAGAGATTAAATCTTGATAAAAGGATACCATATTTTCAATTAAGTTATTCAAATTTTGTGAATATTTCCCTTTTATTTTTGGTGATTATGAATAGTAACCATAGTAATTTTTTCCCACCTTAGTAAAGTATAAATTGGGTAATCCAATGTTAAAAATTAGTTTCAGGGTCACCTTTATCAATCATAATTCTTATTTAGTGAATATAATTCTACCCTTATAACCTTATTAAATAATGTTAGTTGATAAATGGTCACTTTTCAATGAAAATGACCTATATAATATTTAAAGAAATGGAAAGTAAAAAACATCACTCACATACTTTTATATATATCTAATGTGTTTAGGTAGGGATAAAAGAAAATATTTAAGTAATAATAATGTTTATTTTGAGTATAATAAAATTATTATAATGTTGGTTATTTTTTCTAGTTTTTATTGGTTACATAATTACGTTGAATGTTTACGCAATTCTAACACTGTATTTCCTAAATTAATAATAAAATAAAATTAATGATTTTAAAAATCATTAATGTAATATAATATTAGTGATTTTTTGTGTTACACGACTTTCATATAATAATATAAAATATTTTTTATTTGTTAAATTATTATATTATAATTTTGTAATAGTATTTCTCTATTTAAAGTCAAATTAAATGATTAGTGTCAAAATTGAGAATAATGATATATTATGAAAAGAAAATTTTATTAAATTATTTAAAAATCATCAAAATATTTAAATGTGACAAGTAAGATAATATGATGTGTAAAATTTCATACCTTGTAAATTTATGAGAACAATATTGCCATATAAGAAAAATTATAGCCCATTAACAGTGAAAACATTGTTATCATAGTAATGGATAAAATTAGATAACTAAGAGGTTAAACCATATGATAAGATTAAAATACAAGTAAAATCTATAAAAATTTTATTTTTAAATTATATTTAAAACATTTCATAATCATTATGTGAATAGTTTTCCATTTGGAATCATTTGGATCAAGAATAACTTTATTTTATTTTAATATTTTACGAAATTTTAAGAGTTCCCCTCCACTAACTTATAAAAGGACACCCCTTAGCTATTTTATTTATACCCCTTTTATAATCCTTGGGTATCCAATACCTAACTATTTATCTTGTAAACATAATTATGCATGTTTTATATGTATTGTTCTTTGCAAAATACCTATCCTAAATTTCATAATGAAGGATCTGAACAAGGTCTCCTAAAAATAATGTAATCATCTTAGCCTATCAATTTCAATTTATTTCTTCTAATAAAGACTATTAATATATAGTATTTGTCATAAAAATATTCATTTTCCTAAATATAACTAAATTATATCATTATTATATAACCCCTTTTATCCAAACACATTTCTACCAAATCTGTAGTAAAATTATAACATCTGTGTACGTACAACTTATCGTGTCCACATAGCGATACATATCATTTTTCATCAGGGAATTAAATGGATGTTTATTATGATGGGGTAAAAGATTATATATAATATTTATGACCTAATTATTCTTTTGAAATTTTAATTTCATATTTATATTATTACCTTTAGATCTATTAGAAAACGATAACACCGATAGTGCGTAGGTGTGGACTACCACCTCCATAGAACAATGTCATTCATTTTTGGTTTTCAAATGATGTGAATGGTAATAAGGTAATATTTAAAGAAATTATATGATATATATTAAATAAAAAAGATTTTATAAAGGATAAATATTATTTACCTTTGTTTAGTTCTATCTGTCGAAATGTGAAAACATAGTTCATGTGTACGTACGACCTACTTTCTCCACGAATGGTGAAATTCAATTTTATATATCTATATTTTATGGATAAATATATATATATATATAATGAATATATATTATATTTATATCATTATTGATATTTTTTAGAATATGCGACCTTGAACCAAACTACCAACCAAATCTTATGTGAAAAATGAAGTAATTATCACTCGGAATACTGATTTTAATAAATAATTATTAATAACCATATTATAAAAGGTTATAAGTATGCCATATATGGTGTTACATATATACTATTATTGTTCTATGTTAAATTTTTATTAAACATAAATTTATTATATAGAATTTTTTAACACATAAAATGGAAGGCGGGTATGAGGTAAGGATTCTTTATATCAAATTATATTATTTGGGACATATATTAGGGAATACAACTATATTCCTTTATAAAGTATATATACATCCACTATGATATTTTATATCTTTAAAATCATCATATTCATGTTATTTAATGTTTCATTTTTTGTTTTTTCTTTCATGGGGTATGATTTGAATGTTTCCAATGTGGTAAGGGATTATTTCACAATCTCATCATTATTACGGAATATTTATTTTCAAGTCTATCAAGTGGGAATTATTTAATCTTTAATTCATAAAAAATAACATTTCTTATACTATTTTTATTTCAAGAAATTATTTTTTTCCATTCATTTTCATCATTTTATGTACTCAAGATACCAACTTAATTTTTTCAAGAAAAACCAGCTTTTTTCCACTTTCCTAGGAATTGTTTCTTCCATTTTCCAAATTTCCTTAAAAATGTGTTCAGTAGTTTTTTACAATTCTAAAATAACTTATTAAATTCATGTTATCTAATTTTAAACTATTGAAAATGATTTAAAAGTAATATCATTGTCATTTTCTGAACGATGTATTTTCTAACTTTTCTTTCAAAAGTATGAATAGAATTCTATTTTTAACTTATAAGACATGAATGGAATTTCAAATAATCATGAACTATCAAGTATTTGAAGCCTCCTTTATAATTTTCCACTATTATAGTAAAAAAAATTCTTAATATTCTAGAAATTTTATTTTTTTAATGGTGATTTTCAATGAGAATAAGGTATTTTAATTAAGAATATTTGAATGATATTTTTTTGTTATTTCTATTCATCAATGACATTAAACATTAATTTTAATTATACTAAACTAAGGTTATATTATAATGATACCATCCTTATCCGTTCACTAAATGATTTATGATCAGTTTTAATCAAGAATGTATTTAAAATTCATTTGTGAGTTCCTCTAATATGGATAGATATTAATTTTTAAGGCATGATGACTAAGTTATATTGTTTATTTATATGATGAATGCATTGGAATTATTATGGTATGGGTGGTTCCCGGAGTAATGTATCCCTTTGATTAATCAATGGGTCTCATGAAACAAAATATATTGAGTATTTTTAGGAAGACTTACACATTTATGTAGATGTATTGGCATGAGGACATGAGAGTATTTTTATATGTATTGGAACAAATCTTTGATGTCAAGTATATATTTTTATCCTTGTCAATTCCATCATTATGAAATTAAGTATTGATGTCCATGTGATTATTTTAATTTTTATTATATCCATTGATATGTTTCAAGATCATTTGAATATTTATACAACATTATTTTATCATCATTTATTCCTACCATATTATTATTAGTACTGAAGTTATTAAATCAATGGAATGGTTTTCAATTATTTCCCTTTCCATATTGATTTTTCCTTATTTATTGAAGATAGATTTCATTACATATAACCCTTACTGAGTATCTGATCCCACCCTTCGTTTTTTCCCTTTCCCTAGAATAACAAGAAGTGTACTATGATTGATATTAAAAGATATTCTAGAGATAATAATGTTTTTTTCAGTGAAAATAATTAGTTCTTTTTATATTTTCAATTTTATGTGAGATTTATGTATTTATATAGTTTACCAATACTACAAAACTATTCTTTATATTAAGATGTGCTTCTTTGTATCTCCTATCACTGTAATAAACTAACCATTTACAATATGATACTAGGTTCAGGGTCATTATAGTCGGTATCAAATAATTTTTAATAGAAACCTTGGGAACTATATTTAAGAAAATATAGATTATGTACCATAACCATATTACAGATAATGATGATAATTCTATGTATAGGATAACATCCTAATGTTTTGATAATGTATATATTATGTATTTTTCCTAGTAATACATCCCTTTGTGAACCCTACAAGTTAAAATGATTTTATCACATATTAATCTTGGGGAAATATCCCAGAAATGATTTGGCTAAATAAATTTCATCCATCCTTATGGTTCATGATTATTTTTCCCTTACTATACACCAAGTTTGATACTCCTAAGATATATTCTTTTTTTATTTAAAATTATAATTATTAACCATTACGAAGTATTTTAATAGATTATGACCATGAATTACCTAATTTAAAAATATGGTGTCTTATATTATAAAACATGATTCATGATTTTATCTACCTATAAATGGTTTTAATTATTATATGGTTTCCCAGAATGATTATTATTTCTCAAACAATGCTTTTTTGTTTTTAGTAAATTGATGTAACCAAAAACAACCATGTTAACAATTAATTTGATGGTAAATGTAGTGATTTTGAGATACTAAATTGGATGATGACTGGAGTGAAGGATATTGTGATAATTCCAAATTACGTTCCATCATATATGATTAAAAACATGAACCGTAACCTACTCTCATAATCACCAATGAATATAAGAGTATAGTTTTCTTTGATTAGTGGGAGTGGAGACCATGGATGATATAAGGATTAAATTCCTTCATTTCATATTTGTGGGGAACAAGGGAATTATACAAGTCGATACCTGAATACATAGAGTGACTCCTAGACCAAGTAAAACCTTATTCGATGTTAATCGTTGAATTAGAATGATTGAAATGATTATGTATTGGTATTTGATAATTATATTATAGTAGTTTCATATTAATTATGTTTATGTTATTGAAAACTATATTTTATTTTAATTTATTTATAGATTAAAATTATATTTTAGATTAGTTTTAAAATTTAATTAGTTTTTTATTTAAAATAATCCATTTATGGGTTTTTAAATTAATTTCATACTTGAATATAATATAAATACATTTTATAATAAAGAATTACAATTAAAAAAAACTATTTTACGTCCCATTTTGTCAATTTAATTATAACTTTATCTATTACAATTCTACATTTTAAATAATTAAAAATGAAATAAAATTTTTTGATTAGAATATTTAAATTTTATAAATAGTTAACTTTTAATTTTTTTCATTATTAATTATAAACTATGTAATTTGTGTTACTGTGGTAAAGAGTAAATCAGATAATTAGGGGTTAAAAATAATATGATATTTACTAGAAAATAGCCCTAGCACTTGTAATAATTTTATTGGGTGAGTCCATTTAATCCATAAACATCCAATATTCAGTTAAATGACATTTATTTCAATTTTCATGAGATTATGACAATTATATTATTTTATGTACTGAAAAAAAATATCACACTATTGTTTTTAATAAATATTATATTTTTAATAAGGGGATAAATAGAGGATATGTTCGGTTATAAATTTTATTATGAAATATAAATTTCCTATTTTATCATGGTAGTAAAAATAATTTAGTGAAGAAATAATTTTCTTAAAAACTTACACAAAACTGACATAGTAATTATTTAATTATGGAAAATATACTAAATGATATTTGAAATATCAAACATAGTATAATTTTGATGAAATATTATTAAAAAATGATTATTCATTATAAAAATAACATTTTAGAGAAGTATTGTAATATTTTATTATGGTTTAGTTTGTTTTCCTGATGTTTAAAATGTCAATTAAAATGAATTATTCTAAAATTAACATTATTGATATTTTATCATTATAATATTTTATTAAATGATATAAAATTCCTAAAAATCTTATATTTGACCAACTGATTAGTATATAGTTTAAAATATAGATCATGGTCCATTTATTGACCTTTTCCCATTTATGGTAACTATATTGACCCTCAAAGATTAAGAAACCTTGTTATCACGGTAAGTGTGAAAAGGGTTAATAAAGGATCAAAAAATGATATGGTTAGAAATGTAATCCAAACTTGTTAAAATTTATTTTTTAGAGTATTTATATATATATAAATACTCATCTTATCTTCTAATCCTATAAGTTTGGATAAAATTAATTTATATAAATTTAATATTTTATTAAATTACAGAATTTCTTCTCCCCTCTTATAAAAGGACACCTCTTATTCTAATTTTTTAAAACATCATATGCCTTTTGTTTTAGATAATACTTATCCCAATAACTTCCTTAAGTTCCTCTACACATATAATAGTTCTTTTAGGGAATAATACCATACTTATAGGTCATAAGGTGTATATAATATGAGGTTTTATAAAGAGGGGTAATAATTCATATCCTGGTGTTTTTTATTTCTCCTTCAAAATCCTTAAATTCAAGTTAAAACATGATAAAATAATAAAAATATTATCATAAATATAATGATATTTCGTTATTTTATTAATTTAACCTATATCAATATCCAACCTCCATCAAATGGGAATGGAATCCATCGTTCATGTGAATGGTGGACTATCGCATTGTGAATCGATGTAATTTTTTTTTCCATCATATCCTCTCATGGATAGTTATAATAATGAAATTAATGATTATATATGATATTATTGAAATAAATATCATTCAAAAAAACTATTATATTATATAAAATATTATCTTTCATTTAGTGAATAATGATTACGTCAGTTGTGTATATGTGTGGACTATCACCTCCACGAATCGGTGTGATTCATTTCTCATCACGAACCCACATGGATGATATATATAAGTATGTTTAAAAAACTAATATTGTATTATGATATAATTATAAGTCTAGAAATATATAATAAGGCTCACATTATTTTCAAAATGATTGTTAAAATATTGAAACATTACTCATACATACATACAACATACCATCTCCATGATTGTAATGTAGTATATTTTTCATAACCATCTTTTATGATTTGTTATAAAAATTTAATTGATGTATAATGTTTATAATAAAATCATTATTATTATTCTATATATGGTGGTGTAATTATCACTTTTACGATTGTCATCCTACCATATCAATTTGAGACATATGAGTTGAATATCATCATAATGTCAAACATGAACTTAAATTAATAATTAATTGTTCATGACTTACTAATATGTCCAGTAAACAGAATAATTAACATTAAAATTTATCAATATCAAGTAAACTAATTAACATAACTTTATTATAATCAAATTTAAGGAACGTACGTGATGATTTAGACTCAAGGAAAGGAACTTTCTTTTAGAAATCATCTTCTACAATTTCCCATAAAACTCACTTTTTCTTCCATATAAATATTTTTAAATTTATTATATGGATATATTTATATTGTTATAAAATTATTACTAAGGAAATTTTATTTATTTTTTTCATTCATTAAAATATTTTTAATAGGAGTATTTTTAAAAAAATGTTTTTATGTTCTGTATAAAAATAACAATAATGAGTTTTATATTTTAATGTATATAGCTATAATGAATTTTACCATAAGTATAACCATTATTTTATTTTTGGGTTCCTTCAATAAATTTTATATTTTCTTCAAAAAATTATTTTATTTCCATATATGTATTTTATTTTAAAAAATTTAAATAGAATGGGAATTTCAATATATGGAAATGTTTTCTTATGGGTGAAATGAATATTTTTTTTAGTATAATGTAGAAAATTTAAAGACTATATGTTTGTTTTATTATGTTATGTTTCTGGGGATTTTTTATAATGATCAGTGGTTCTGTTATAAACCATATATGGGTGGTTATCATATAAACCTTTTATAGTTGGTTTTGTGAAAATACAAGGAAGTGTGGAACCTCGATATACTTCTAATGAAATGGGTATGGAAGCCGACTCTATGGAAATTATGTACCATGTTACCAACATGTGTTTTTTATTATTTATATATATATTTTCATAGATATTTTGATTTATCAAGGTAAGTTTTAATCTTATTTTTAAATAAATGTATAAACTACTTTTTAGTGGTTAAATGTATAGATTTGTTAAAAAGTTTTTATGTATTTTCATGATTATAAAGAAATCTTTTTGAGAAATACTTTTTCCTTTAATATTTCTTATGAAATTATTTATAAAAATATCTTGGGAGTAGAATGTGATTTTTTGAGTAATAAAATGTTATTTTGAGCCCAATGTATATTTTGAAATGGGAAATTTGTTCTAATTATTCGTGAACTAATAGTATCTTTCAAACATTTTATGGATCTTTTAGAAATTTGTGTTCTCATATAATATTTTAAAATATATTTCATAGTGTTTTAGGTATTATTGTTTTTACAAGTATGTGGTAAATATGATAATTTTGAAGATATGTCATGAAAAGAAAACATGTTTCTTTTTACAAGTTTTATTTTATAGGAGAAATGTATATTGAATAGAATTTTACACATTCTAATGTATGGGTTTTTTATATAATAGTTATAACCTAACTCTGTAAAAATTTCAAAATATAATATATTTAGGAGTTAAAGAATTTGAATTAACATTTAAAGTCACGAGAATATGTAATATTTATGGTCGGTTTTTTATAGTTGGTATGAGAGTAGGGCTTAGAAAATTTTGGTGATTATAATGTTTTCATCTGATTTGTCCTAATAGTTATGGATAACTAGATGGTTTTATAGGTTTATAATTGATTATAACATTAATGGTGCAGACCCCACATTTTTTGATGTTAAGTGATGGAATTTTAAGGTTATTAATGATTTTTTGAGATATGGTTTATAGATATTTCGTATATGTTACCATTAGATTTAACATGATGGATTATTTTAGAAGAATTGAATTATATTTTTTGGGGAATTAGTGAAATAGTTTTAGATAACCTTTTATGTTATCATTTTAATATTAATGTTATTATGGTCATTTTATAGGATTTGTAGTTAAAGTATTATAGAATTTTTATGGGTATTGTATTTTTAAATATAATTTTCATTTAAAAATGAAATAATTCATTTAATATTTTAATGATGATATTTTATTAAAATTAAATATTATTTATCTTGATTAAAGAAAAATGACATCTCCCACCCTTTTTATACATTATTGATGATTTAATAATCACTATCAGGTAAAGACCTTATTCAAATGATTTTGAATTGTTTTAAAAAATCAAAATCACCTATAAGAAACTATTTGATCTATACAAAACCATTTCATTTCTCCAATTTTTCAATGTATCGTGGAACCTCTTTTAATTTATTTCAAAATATCAAACCAACCATCTAATTCGTATAGGCTCATGCTTGGTATCAAGAATATCGAAGATCTAATCTGGGCAGGGAATAATTTTCACAGGTACTATAAAAGTACTATAGGAGTATTGTAGTAGCGGCTACTGTAATAGTGACGACTCTATAGAGGTGGAGACACTATAGTATGAAATTGTAGTGGTATATTATTATAGAAGATATTATAGTGGTCGGGGTACTGTAGCAGTAATGTTCACCAACATGCCCTTTGGGAAAAAAATGGGCTTTCAAGCTTGGTTTTTAGGAAACATGGCATTGGTCCTTTGGGATATGCAATGGGTCTCCCTCTACCCAGTCAAAAGAGGTATTTTATTTAATAATAAAAATGATACTTTTTCCTGAACCATTAATAAAATCAAGGACTCACCTATTACTTTTTTTATAGATATTAACTTCATGCTCCAAGATAAAGGAGGTATCAAATGTATAAAGGAAGATTATTTAAGTTATGATATAATTTATTATGATTTATTTACTAATCAAGAATTATATGATATCAATGAATCATAATAAAAATATTTCCTATCATTGAATAATACGACAACAAATGGTAATGGGTTTAAGAATGAAGTTGAATGAATGATGTTTTTATCAATGTTATTCTGAAAAGTGGTGCGGAAAAAAATGGAAATTTTTTTAGACACCTAATTAAATAAATACAAATAAGGTATAGATAATCCTTTGGTATGAAATTTAATTAATGTAAGTGATATGAATGTCAATTAAGATAGTTTTAATTTTTTTAACAAATGGGAAATCTGTAAAACTTAAGAGGATAAAGATTTTTTTGATTATTAATGATATTTTTAAGTATGTATGTCATATTTTTTGGAAATGTTTATAGAATAATACTATGATATTAATAGAAAAAAGATAAATTTAAGGTTGTGAAACAATCTGTTACGTTATACATGGCCACAAAGCTATAACCCATAATCGAAGGTCGATAAGGTTGGATTGTCTACCAATGGCCTATGTTATATCCTTGTAAATATGAAATTAAAAATAGATATAAATTTTAAATTTATTATCATATTTTTTATTTTTGGTCTAAAAAGTGATTTGGTGATTAAGTGATTAATTTTATTTCAAAATATGTTTTTTATTTTTGGAACATTATATAATTAAGGTAAAAAAACATTAGTAGATATTATTTTAGGATTAAATTTTGAATTATATTTTAGTTTTATATATGATTTTAAGGTGTATTTAGAGTGATTCCAATCATTTAAGGAATAATTATAATATCATGTAGATTATATGACTATTATATATACATTTTTTATATGAGTCCTTAAGATTGATTGATATTATATGGAGATAAACTGAAAAATTATCAATGATGAATATCTGAATCAATATTGGGATTCAATATTAGTTTAGAATATTTTTTGTAATTTTAATTTAATTATTTGTCTAATGATCTATGTTAAAATTTGGGTATTCTTGTTAAATTTTAGAGATTAAACCATTTTCTATTCATTTGATTGTTTTCTCATTTTTTGAATTACCACACATTGTACTAACAAATATAGTTTTTTAATATCTAAATATAGGATTGATAATTATAATCATTTTTTGGATTATGTGATCAGTTATAAGTTGATTTTAGTACTTCCGAAATAAAAAATTCATCTTGAAGACTCATCGTTTGGAGTTGGAGATTATTTTATGGAGGGAATTGATTAAAGGATAATGTTATAATTGTAATGTGAGTAAATTTCCTTATATTCATAGTCTATATCATAAATATAATTCTTAAAGTCTAGGAAAAACTATTTCGAAACAAAACAAATTATTATATAACCTTCGTCTTTGATGAATTAGTAGTCTCTTCACACCCATTACGTATTTATGATTTTGTGATTGTTAAATGTCTCTTGGCCTTTTTTTATGATTCAATATCTGTCCTAGGAAATTATATTTCTATTAAATTATGAAATTTTATCTTCCCATTAATTTTTTCCTATATTTAAACCTTTTATGTTTTATTCGAGATGACCTTCATTCTTCCATTTTCTCTCTTTTCAAGTTGATGTTTTGTTATCCATTTTTACAATTTGGGATTTCAAGAAAGATATTTTTCTAATTTAAAAAATTGGATTTCTTAGATTAAGTTAAAAATTTGAGTGTTCACATTATTAAAGGGTTTTGTGTAATATCCTATTATTTTAAAATAAATATTTTCTTTTTTATCGTACAAGATTTGCAACCCTAAGATTAAACGTGTCCTAAAATATTCTAATTTAAATATTTCCATTATAACCTACTTATTGAATTATGAATGTATGAATAGAAGTAACCACATCATGAAATATATATAAATTTCCTAATAAATACAAATATTTTTAGTAATACTTAATAAATAAACACTCAATTTTTTTGAGTCGTTCTATGGTTCAAAATACATTTTCTTCAAAAATGATTTCTATTTCTTTTTCTGTGAAAATTTTATAATTAATTTCTAGAAATTTAAAATAAATTGTATAATAAAATTAACTTTATTTATCAAATAAAAATATCAAAATTAAATAAATATGAAATTCTTATGATTTTATGAAAAGAATTATTTTTCATGAATAGTTAAAAATATTGATTTTTCTTTAGAATAGTATTATCTATTTAATTATTTAAAAAAACTATATTTAGGAATAATTTAAAATTTTTATTATCTAATTATTATTTAAAATAATTGAATTAATATTTTAAGAAAAAATTAAACTTCGATTTAATATAAAAACATTTTATACATAAAAACTGAATTTTTCTATAAAAAAATTGGTCGCTTTTTGTAGGTTTAATTATAAATTATATTCTAGCAATAATTTATTTTTAATATTTAATAATGGATTCAATAACTCTACCAGGAATATATATGTTTTATAAATTAGTCACTTTTATTTTTATTCATTATTAAAAGTAATCTTATAATTTTTCATTACTATGGAAAAGGGTGAATCGTGTAATTAAGTGTTAAAAATAATATGATAAAGACTATAAATTAACCCTGTAACATTAATTAATTTTATTATATGATTACATTTCTTCCATACTCGAATAATATATGGTTATATGATCTTTCTTTTTCATTTAGACTGCATTATTACCTTTATGATATTTTTTTAAAGAAATGTTAAAATTATAAGCCTCTTGTGTTTAATGACTACAATATATTAAACATGGAGATAAACAAGGGATGCATTCAGAATTAACTATTACTTTTAAATATAAATGATTTATTTTCATCATGGTAATTTATTTTTAATTATTAGTTAGTAAATAATCAAATTAAATACTAATAAAAAAAATTCATATTAATTATTCAATTAATGGAAAAATAAAATAAATTATATTAAATATATTAAAAGTAGTATAATTTAAAAAAATGTGAAACATGAAATTTAAATGTAATAATAAAATTTTATTTATGTATTAAATGATTCAATTATAATATAAATTATTATCATGATTTTATAATAATTAATATAAATATATAATTCTAAATGTACATTAGAGATGTTTTATGAAAATAACCATTTATTAAATGATATAAATTTCCAAGAAATTATATCCTCAACAAAGTGATTTTGATATGATTTAAAAGTTAAATAATGTTGAAATTATGGTCTTTTTCAATTATGGTAACTATCTTGACCCTCTATGAGTAAATAACATTGTTATCTTGGTAAGGGTGAGAGGGTTGATGAGGGGTTGAAAAAATAAGGATAAAAATGTGATCCAAAATTATCTATATTTTAGTAGAGGATATTATTCTTAATCATCCTAATTCTATATTATAATAATATCATTTTTATCTAATTTTATATTAAAATTTATTTACATTAAGTTAATATTTTTATAAATTCCAAAAGTGCCCCTCCCCTCTTTTATAAAAGGGAATATCTTCCTCTCATTTATTCACTCTTCAAGGGAATTTCGGTTTGGCCAATACCAAACCAAATCCCATACCTAAATCAATATACACATCATTGAGGAATTAGATATATAATAATACCATCTTTATAGGTGTTACGGTGTAAAATAAATGAGGTTGTTTGAAGAAGAGGTATAATTCTTAACTGAGCATTTTTCTTTTATTTATTCTTCCAACTCCATAAAATATTCATCAAGTATGATAAAATAATAAAACCACTATTCTATATATACTAGGATTTTGTTGTTTTATTTTCATAATCTATATCCATCTCCAAACTCTATTAAATGGGAAAGGAATCCATCATTCAAGTGTATAGAAGACTACCAACTCACAGACCGATGAAATTCATTTTCCATCACTACCTCTCAAAAATGGATATAATGATGGAATTAATGTTTATATATGTTATTAATGACTTATTTTACATTATTGAAACTAATTATATCATTTAATTCATTACATTTTCATTCACTAATGAATTATAACGTCGTTCGTGGGTACATGTGGACTACCACCTCTAAAAAGAGATTTGATTTGTTTTTCATCACCACATAATATGGATGATATATATAATTATTTTTAAGTAAATAATATAGTATTAATTATATATTATTAATTTTTTGAAGATAAAATAATGCTTACCATTTTCATTAATGACTGTTTAAAAACGAAAATGTTACTTACGAAAATATACAACCGACCACCTTCATGATTGTAATGTAGTTCATCATTCATAACCATATTTTATAATTCATTATAAATTAATAAATTATGTATATAAATTATAATTATTTCATAATTATTATTTTTTTATAATGTGGTAATGATTAATTTTATCGGATTCAACATAACAAAACTATTTTGGACATATGAGTGGAATGTCATCAAAACATCTAATCTGAACATAAGTCATTATGTAATTGTATATGGCATGGTAATAAGTTAAATAAAGGTAACAATAGCTTTGAGAAATTTTATATATATTGTAAATAATGAAAATAAATTTATTATTCTGGAATATAAGGGATGCACATGATGATTCAAACTCAGGTTAAGGGATATTATTTCAAAAATCCCTTTTAAATATTTCCTTTAAAACACACTTTTTTGTATCCATACTTTTAAATTTTTTACTTTTTTATTTATATTTAAAAATAATAATTATAAATTAATTTTTATATCAATTTTTACATTCATTAAAAAGTTTTTAAAAGGAATCATTTTATGAAATGTGTTGATGCTCTTTACAAAAAAATGAATATTTTATTTTAACATATATAGTGACAATGATCTTTCTCTCCATAATATCCATTATTTTATTTTTTTTATTCAATTAAGAGATTTCATATTTTATTTAAATAAAATACCTCTTTCCCTATATTCTATTTTTTAAAAAAAATTAAAATAGAATGGATATTTTAAGATCTATAAATATTTTTTTGTGGGTGAAAAGAATATTTTTGTAAATATAATGTTAGCAATTGAAAGATTTAATGTGTCTTTGAAATGTAATGTTTGTTATAAATTTTCATGATGATTGGTGGTTCAGTTATAAACAAATTTTTTGTGGTAATTTTATTAAATTACTAATGGTGGTTTTGTGATAAACCAAGGATAGGTGGGTCTATGATAAAATGTCAACTCAATGAGTATGTAAGTCGACTGTATAATTAATCTTTTTGTAAAAGTGCTTATTAGAGTAATGTGGAAATGAGGTCTTAAGTTACCTGAATGTTTTATCTATAATTTTAATGGTATATTTTATAGAACCTATGATTTATCAAGTTAAGATATTTATAATATGACTAATGTAAAGTATATATTAATTTTTTAGTGTGAAAAGTATAATTTTTTGAAATCATTTTTGTGGATTTACTGATTGAAAATAAGCCTTTATGTGTTTTATATATCCATAACTTTATCAAGGGAAATTTTTTATAAAAACATTTGGGCAGATATGGTGATTTACATGGTAAGAAAATTTTATTTTAAGACAATTGATTATTTAGAAAGGTGAAATAATTTTTAATTATTCCTGGACTTGAAGTATCTTTCATTTTTTTATTCCTCTTATCGATATTTTCCTTGTTTTCCTAGGTTTTAAAATGTTTTTAATAAGGTATTAAGTATGATTAAGGACAAGTATGAGTTCAAGATGATAATTTTAAATATATTTATTAAAAATAATACTTGTTTCATTTTAGAAGTTTTGTTTCATTGGAAAAATTGATATTGAATTGAAGTTCCCACTTTTTATTAAGTAGATTTTTTACGTAAAATTTATGATCAAACTATCAAATTAGATAAAAATAATTTATTTCTGGAATTTAATAAATAGAATAATAGTTTAAATTCACAAGAATGTGTAATTTATGGGGATTTTTATTTTCATGAAACATCTAATGATGGTTCTGTAGTATTTTCATCTTTAATTATTTTAAAGAATATGTTAAATTTTACTCCTAAAATAGAAAATTAATTTAATGGTAAGGTTATATTTTATGTAAAATAACATGATTTAGGGAAATATAAACCTTAATATATACATAATGTAGTGTTTATTTTAGATAAATATATGATTGATATTGATAATTTAAATAGTATAGTATTTGTGACCTTGGAACTGATTAGAGGTGTGATGGTATCTTTGCTCATGTTTGCCGAATTTTTTGATTTATAGAATATATTTTTTAATCTATGATTTTATTTAAGGAATAAGTAGAAAGTTAAATATTAAAATCATTCATTATTTTATTAAGGTTTTATAGTGACTCAAGTTATTTCATTTATTAGGATAATACATGATAAAGTTTTTCACATATTTCGTTTGTGACATTAAGAGATAATTTTTGTTGTTTGGTTATATTGATTTTCTAATTTTAGTGACCTTCCCTCTAATTTAAATTTTTTTTATTTTGAATTTGGTGAGAACAATTTAGAATTTTCTTAGGGTTTACTATTTATTAAATTTATTTTTTTGATGTTAGGGTGTCACTTTTTTAGGTTTTAGAGATTAATGTATTATACTATATAACTTGTGCTAACCATTTTTGTTTTGGTAAATATATATACTGATGAGTAGAATTTGTATACTATTATGGATATTATGATCCATTAAATGTTAATTTTAATGATTCATTCATGAAAGATACTTCTTCAATATTCATTTTTTAAGTAAGATATAAAGTAGAAATTGATTGAAGCACAACCAAAGGATGAAATTTTTCATATGAAATAGAAATATATCAAGTAGTTGTGTTTTTTTTCTATTCTCTATCATGAAAATAAAATATTCACTCAAATTTATAAAATGGTTACTGAAAGAAGAATTCTATAATTTTACCTTAATTTTGGATGAATCAATATTTTTTTCACCCATTATATATTTATTGTTTTTGGTCATTAACTTTCTCCTGACCGTTCTCTCTATCACTTTATATTTTAGTTCTTGGGAATTAGTTTTCTCTTCTATGACCATAGTTCACTTACCACATATTCTATACTATTCTAAAACCAATTTTTATGTTATTCTGAAAAATAATATTATGTATATTACCCTCCATTGAAAAGGATGTTCTATCAACCCTTTTTATAATAGGACTTTTCAATAATTGTATTTTCAAATGTCAAAATCCTTGATTACTCAGAAAAATTCAAAATTATGGGGGTGAAATTTATTAAAGTGGGTTAGAATTTAAAACCCAACTATTTTAATAGAATACAATTTTTTAATATAATATATGACACTCTACATCGAGTTTAAAAGAACCATGAAATATTATTATTTAAATTTGACTACTATAACCCTATTATTGAATTGGTGGGTGTGAATAAAAATAACCACATTATTAAACTCACACAGACATGCACAAACACACACATATATATAATGGTTCTACTTAGTAAAAATTAATTTATTAATTCTTTTTAAATAATCAATCAATTTTTAGTATAGTTATATTTTGCTAAAAAATACATTTCTTTTAAAAATTATTTTTATTGATTTTTATGAGAAAATATTGTATTTATTCATTTCCACATCAAGAAAATATAGTTGATAAAATTGAAATAAATTTTTTAATCATTATTTAAAAATTATATTAGGATAAAGTTTTGATATTTTTCTAAAAAGATTGATTTTCCAATGAATAGTAAAAAATATTGATTTTTATTGAAAAAAATTTTTATTTCAAGAATGTAAAAAAGAATATTTTTTTAAATGGTTTCAAAGAAACATTAGTTCCCTTTATATTATTAATGATTAAATTAATTTTATTATCATCATATTTTTTTTAAATTTTGTATAAAAACGTATTTATACTTAAAAATTCATATATATGAAAAATGGTTTTTCATTATGTTTTGAGTTTTTACATTATTTTAATTTCATATGATTTTGGGGATGGAATGTGAAAAATTTATATTATATTTTTAAGTATGAGTTTATTTTTTTTAAAATAGGTTCTTTTTGTTTTTGGTCAGTATAAATAGTAATTGTAGTAAAGTTTTATCACATCGGTAAAGGGGTGATCTGGTTAACCTTGGTTAAAACTACACTGTATTGTTTCTGTTGTTCATATTAATTATTATTGTATGAATTTAATTATAAACTTATTACCTTAGTCTCTAAATTTTTTTTCTAGACTGAAAATTGATCGTGAGATTGAACAATATAATATTAAAAGAAAAGAATAATGTAGAATGTCACACACTTACCTTTAAATATCTCATATGTGTTCACATATAGATAAAATCATGTTACGGATGAATACTATTGATCATTTCGAGAATAATAAAATTATTCCAATAATAGAAATTTATTTATAGTTATTAGTAGTTATATAATTACCTTAAATACTTACACAACATTGACATAGTATTTCTTCAATAAATAGAAAAATAAAATAAAAGATTTTCAAAATATTAAATGTAACATAATTTGTGTAATTTATATTGTTAAATTAATTTTAATAGATTAATATAACAAATTATTTATGTGTTAAGGTATTATTATCTAACTCCATATTTACTATGATGTTTTTAATATAAAATTAAATTAGTAGTGTTAGAAATGAAATCAATGATATCTTATGAAAATAAAATTTTATTGATATATTTCAAAATCATAAAAAACATGAAATATGACATCGGGGATATATATAGTCTCCAATTTCATCAATTTTCCATTTATTTCCCATTTTTTACCTTATAACTAATATTATGACCGTTTAATATTGAAAAATGTGTTACGATGGATAAGGTTAAAATTAGTTTACTAAGGGGTTAAACTAAAAGATAAATTTTAAAATGTCCCATATATATAATTGTTTTTATGATATATAAATATTATAATACCATATCTTGTAATTTATATCCATTTGGAATCATTTTAATTTATAATTTAATTTGTATGTTTTTTTATTTTATGTATTTATAAGATAGCCCCTCCCCTCATTTATAAAAGTACACTCCATCCATATCTTATTTACACCATATTTAGTATCCTATATTTACCAATTTATGGACATTTCTCTTTTAAACATCCTAATACATGTTATAGAGGTTTTTTGTTCCCAAAATAACAGCCTTAAATTTAATAGGAAATGATCTAAATTAGGTCTCCCAAATAAGAGGAAATATTATTACATTACCTATTTTAATTAGCATCATCTTATACCTCCTATAAAACTATTTTATTTATAATAAAATAATATATTCAGTATACTTAATGTACTAAAATTTTATTTTTATGATGAAACCACCATTATCCACCGTATTTCCCATCAAATGGGATGTGAAATTATTGCCCATGCATATATATGGCATATTGTCACGACGTAGATATACATTTCATTTATAACCACCACATTGTATGGATGATTATTATAATGTATTTAATATTTATATAATATATTTATGAAGTAATTAGGATTTTGGAATTATAATATAATGCCTAGTTTCTTACCATCAGATCATTGCAAAAATATTAATTTCACTGTTGCATAGGTGTGGGCTTCCACCTCAACGAAGTAATGTTATTTTTTTATTTACACTATAAATGGATGGTAATAGGAGTATATTTAATGTATATATATAATATACATGAAATAATCATGATTCTATAAAGGTGAATTATTATTTACCATTATTTTTTTCTATCTTTCGAAAAGGTAAAACAATATTCATGCGAACATACGGCTTACTTCTCTATTAAAAATGAAATTAATTTTTTATATCTATAAATATTATAGATAATTATATATATATATAATGAATATATATAATATTTAAATCTTGATTAAAATTATATTTATGATGGAACCATGCACAAAACTACATGACCAAAACATAAGTTAAAAAAGAAGCAGTCATCACCCAGAACTGTGATTTTAATAATGAATTATTAATAAATGGATGATAACATGTTAAAAATAAATTGGATATGTTATTTTATATACATGAATATGGTTATTTAATATATTTATAACAAATCTCTATTTATTTTATAGGAATTTCGAATACATATAAAGGAATTCTAAACTAAGGTAAAGGATATTCCTCACAAATTGTTTTCTTTGAGACATCTATTATCTTATACACCTATATTGTTTTATGAGGTTAATATAATACTCATTTGATAGGTTTTATCATGAATATACTTATATTAATTATATTTAATTTTACATTTTACATTATTTCTCTCATGGGGGTTATAATATTTAACTAACAAAAGTGGTAAGAGTTTATTTTTATAATATCATCATTATTGAGGTTTTTTTATGTTTTAATATAAAATAAGAGAATTATTTGATATTTCTTTATTAAATAAAATATATTTCATTCTCATTTAGTTATTTATATAAATTTTAATTTTTTCCATTACATTTTCTTCTTTTAATGTACTAAAAAACACACTAATTTTTTTTAAGGAAACCCAATTTTATTTTTCTTCATGATCAGGAATATTTTTCTTGTATATCCATATATAACATGAAATATTTTAAATAACATGTGAAATATTTTGTAATGATATATTAATTAATTTTTTATAATTTTATTACTTTTAAAAAATGTTTTAAAAAGGGATTTTATTATAATTTTCTAAGTGAGGTAGTTTTCCACTTTTCTTACCAAAGTATGCAAGGAATGGTTTTCAAACTTATACATCATGAAAACAAATTGATGACATCATGACCAATAAATTATTTTAAGCTTTATTTACTAGTATCAATGGTTATTTCCAAATAAAATGTTTGCAATATATTTTTGAAAAACATTAAAAGTGATTTTCAATGTTTAAATTGTATTTTCCTCGAGAATGTTTTTAATGATATTTTTATAGTATTTATAATCATAAATGAAATCAACCATTTTTTCTAATGCTCCATTGTGTATATTTTTTTATGATACAATCATTATCATATCTCAATATGGTTATGATTAGTATAACTACATAAATTATTTACATTCCATATAATCGATCTTCTTATATAGATAGTTATTATTTTTTTAGGAATGTTGATTATGTTATATTATTTATTCATATAATGAATGAATTAATCTTAATAATTGATATGTGGGTCCTATAATTATATATTACATTAATGAGTTAGTAGGTATCATGAGATAAGAATTATTGGGTATTTTTCTATGGCCTTGAGAATTTATGTATATTTCTTAGCATGAGTCCTTGATGGTATTTTTTGATGTCTTGGAACATGGCTTCCTTGGTGAGTTTCAGAAGTCCATAATTATACAATTCATCATTATAAATTTATTTATTGATTTCCAAGTGATTATTTTAATAGTAATGATATTCATGGATATGTTCCAAGAACAATTGATTGTTTATATGGATTCATTTGACCATCACTTAATCTTACCATATCATTCATAGTTCTTAGTTTACTAATTAAATAGAATGTGTTTTCAGTTATTTACCATTACATAGTGATCATTCAATTTTTATTCAAGATAGATTCTTCTATACATAACCGATATTGAGTATATGAGTTCAACCTTTATTTTTTTATCCTAAGTATACCAAGAATTTTACCATGATTGATATTAAAGAATATGATAAAGATATCAATAATGTTATCAAATAAAATAATTTTTTATGTTTTTAAATATATGTGAGATCCAATTTTGTATCATGTTTACCAAAACTACAAAATTATTGAATCCTTCATGATGTGATTCATTCTATTTAGTGCCAATATAATAATGTAACAATTAATATTGGTATATTAGGGTTTAGATCTTTACAAGTATCATCACCTCTTTATTATTTTCAAATGTTGGACTCACATGCCTTGAAAAATGACTTTTCCTTTTATATTATTATAAAATGAAACTCTCATTAACTTTAAAAGGATAAATTCACCAACCCACTTATCTACACACCATAATATCATTATTTCAACCAAAATCATCCAAAATACCTCTCAAAACATCCAATATATGTATTAGTGTTTTTGGTATTCTATACATACCTCCCCTCAGAAACTTAATAAAATTTTAAAAGGAGTTCTTCCAAAGAGTATGGTAAATTTTTCCAAATTTCTCTTTTTTATTTATATTTCATTTAGTAATATTATTCTACAATAAATTTTTATTATATAATCCTATCATAAAATCATCATCATCATTAATATACTTAAATTATTTTATATTATGGATGAATCCTGATTTACCTTCCACTATTTTACATTGAAATATGAAAATATCATCAATGTGTAAGTGTGGACTACTGCCTCCATGTTCGATATGTTATTTATTCATCATTGCCTTATATTGAAGGAAAAAAGGGTGTAGATAATGTCAAAATGTGATATTTATAAAAATATTAAGATTATAAAAAGATAAATAATTTTTTACCAACTTTCCCTTCACTGGAAAATGAAAACGTAATCTATGTTATGTGTACACAACCACCCCTTTAGACGACGTGTTCAATTTTTCATCATCGCATTACATGGGTTGTTCCAATAATATAATTGGGGAATTTATATGATATAAATTATTATTAAATTTCATGATTTTGGTACTATAAAAATAAAACAAAAATTAGTGATCACTATAAAGTAATCTATTGATAAGAAATTCATGAAACATTCTTTCCATCTAGTTCATATTCATGAATTGTAACTAAAAATATCATATAATAAAAATTTAAATTTTTAAATAATTTGGGAAAATATGTTATAATGCATGAATAATGTATTTATGTTGAACTTTTTTAATAGAATGGTGTTCGACATCGCCATTATATAACATATGTGAAATAATCAAAAAGGATAATATCTCAAAATGAAAAAACACATTAAATAGAGAACAAATATATAATGAATTATTATAAATAAATAATAAAAATGTAATATATAAAAATAAGGTTCAAAAATAAGTGATTAATATATTCTTTCTTCTTATACAAGTGATAGATCACATTTGACTGTGTGATAATACAAGGTATAGGTGTTTCTTAACTCAATACATTTAAATTAAGTTATAATTTTTTCCATGAAAATAATTAATATAAGTTGGGTATATTAATCAATATTATTTATTTATATTCTATTTACTATTTTTTCTTTGGTTTTACATTTTTTTTACATAACACCCTTTTCAAATGATTCTTAAATTACGAATTATGAGGTATGTCTGGGTTTTTCATATCAAACTACCTTTTTTCAAACATGTATCATATTATGAACATATTTTTATTTATGTGATGTATATAATATCTATTTGGAATATTTTACATTTATTATAATTTATTAATTTTAATTAATGTTTTATTCATTTTTTTCTCATTCAAAGGGTTATGAATTAACAGTTACAAAAACGATAAGGGTTTACTCATCTCAATTTTCATTCCCTGAGATATATGTCAAATTTACCTCTTATTTTACTATTTATATTGTATATAATACCATATATAATAATTTAATCATACCGTTCTTGAAATTAAATGGATTCAAAAAATTTATCATAAGTTCTCTTTTGCAAGGTATTTATATTCAAGTATTAAAAGAAGTTTAGAGGATTTTTCTAACTAAAATTCATATTATTGAGTTATAAAGATTCTTCTTGAACCCCATTATTTTATATTCTTTATATTATTCCATATATTATTTACTATGATATTTTACATCCTCCCTCTAGTTAAAGTTACATTAATAATTAAAATAATCTTTATTGATGAATTTATTTCTTATAAAATTAAATTTTATTAATAATAATTCTCATTATATTTAATAAATATTTCTCATCCATGTCCATATTGTTTATTCACATAAATATAATATATATTTTTAAACCCAAAAATGTTTTATCTCATGTAATATTCATATTTCTTTTTACAACATTATATAATGAAAATTATATAATCATCTTTATGTTGAGGGTTTAAATGAAGGTATTTTAAATATAGTAAGAATTATTTCACTTCAACATTAATAATTGTTTCTTTCACTGAACATTTCCTCAAGAAATCCTTTAGGTAATTTTTTTGATCTATTGTTGGGATTTTTTTAAGATATATTTAAAAAAAATTGTTTAATGTTACCTTCGTGAAAATTGTTTATTAAAGTGACTTCTTATTTCAAGATAATATTAAAAATGTTTTATCAAATTGATTTTATGATTTCAATCCCATTTTTATTTCTATATCTAAAGGATCTATATCACATGGAATTATTTTTTATGATTTTTTCCTTTTAATTTTTTAATGAAATGATTATTTATGGTGATTTTTGTTTTGATGTCAAATGATCCTATGATTCAAATATTTTCATTTTATATTGTTTTAAAATTTTACAAAACCAATTTTATTTCCAATGGTTCTTCATGATATAATATATGATTTATTTCATATGGAATGCATATTTCTGTATGTTGATAGGTGTGGTCTTATATAGATCTCCAACACTTTGGTTAAATATATAAATCTCATGAGATAATTATTTTATGTATGGAAGTCACTATGATTATATTTTTTTCACAACATTATATGTGGACATTACATTGAATATATTTGTTCACAACTATATGCATAGACATGGTCATGATTAAATTTCATTAAAAATACTATTTTGGTACATGACTTCTATTAGCTTTTTGGACAACCTTATATGTTGATATGACTGTGATAATCTTTGTTCAAAAAATTATGTGTGGATACAACCATGATTGTCTTTGTTCACAAAATTATTTATAGATATGAATATGATTATCTTTTTTTAAAAAATTATGCATTGGAATGAGGGATTTTTTCTTTTATCATAGACTTATGTGTGAACATTATTATAATAGCCTGGTTTATAGTTACATGATATACAATGCTTATGATTAATACAAATATCTATGCGATATTTATTTGATTATTCCACATGGTTCAAAATTATTTCCTCATATTTGTACACACTTATTCCATGTTATATATTTTTTCATTTGATAATTAGTGTGATATTATCTTGAGTTATGGAAAAATCTTACAAATACCTGATTTCTTTAATAAAATATTTCTCCCATTCTATTTTTTACCATGCTTATAATATAACCCTTTATCAAAATGAAGATATGTTATTCCCTTTAAAATATTTTCACATAAAACCTTTCTTATATTTTTTATTACATAGGTTATAATGAAAATAATAACATAGTAGATTCCTAAAAAGTAATATAGTAGTTCAATTTTGGATAAATTTATATAAATGTTGAAAAATATAATAATCTCCAAAGATACTAAAACATTATTTCATAGGATTGTGTTATTATATAGAGATAATTTTTAATTAATGTGAAATATATTCATATTTATTTTGAATCATATCACATTGTATTTAATAAAGTTATAAAGTAACTAGTTTTAAATACTGGATGCATGAGTGCGGGTCATGGGTGCCATATCAAAGCATGATGTAATTCTTCAAAAAATGGTTATTTATCTCTCTTTTTCAAATAGGGTTGTGTTTAGGCTTTTTAACTTATCCATTATTATATTTTCAAAAATCACTTTAAGTATAATTCAATTAAATTATTCTTCATTTTAGTTGATGTAAATGTATGTATTTGAGAAATTTTCACAGGATTAGTGGCCATTATATTTTTGTGTTATTTTTTAGAGTTTATCACATTGGTTTTTCTTTTATTTTGGTTGTTCTAGGTTTTTGGGAATTTTTTGATTGGGTGACATTCATGATGGCATATTCAATGATTTTTCATAAGTGTTGTATGGAGTTTGAGTATAGTTTGTAATGATTTACATTATTATTGGTAGTTGATCTTGGCCCTCTGAGTGATTCTCAGACTATGCCAATAATATGTAGGATTTTTTTTAAAAACATTTCTGACAAATCTTGTGTTATATTTTAGGATTTATAAAATATTGAAATTCCGAATTATTATTTCTGTATATATTTTCATTGAACATTATGTGAGGTTATTTAGTCCATTATTATATTTTATATACTTCACCCTTTTTATTTTCTATAGTTTATACCTAAAATATCATTATTTTTTATTGATGTTTACTTAGAAATATGAATTTGGTTGTCTATTTTTGGTTTATTTCAAAAGAATCCATTGAGAAAAATTATCGAGAACTTTTTTATTATTATAAAATGGTCTTAATGGTAACTAAAAACATGACTTTTTATGAAATCTCCATGGGGACAACATGTAGACAAAAAATGATTTTATGGATTAAAAATTCTTATATTAATTTAATAAGGGTAAAATACATCCTACTAAATCATTATAGTGTTCTAGAAAATTTAATCCCCTCTTCCCTCTTAAATATTGTTGGGATGTAAGTTAATAAACCACACATAACACTGTATTAATATAGTTATTCCCTGGCAATGTGGTTGTAATAACCCATACATTTCTATGAAATTTTCCTTTGATAGTTGTGTCATATCTAGTAATATAAATTATAATAAACATACACCACATGATGAAATCAAAAAAAATTATTATGTTAATATAAAGAGTAAATTTATAGAAGAAATATTTCCATAATAAAATAAATTAGAAAAAATTTTAAAAAATAGAAAATAAGATAGTAGTATTAAGAAAATTTGGATATACTCGATCCTCCATAATAAATAGACTCACAAACAACACTGTAGAAATAAAGTAGAATTTTAGTAATTAAACATTCATTTTGAAAATGATAATATATGACCTTGAGAGAAACTGAATTGAACTAATAATGAATGAAACAAGAGGTATTTATAGGCATTATGGAACTTATATGTCTATTCCAATTCTGATTATTAGAATATTAATATAAATGTTGAAATAGTAATGTGACCATTGAAATAGTAATGTAATAATTAATGATAGTAACATGCCTATTAGAATATTATCTTCACCTACGGAATGTAAGATAATATTTTTTATCTTTTAAAATTAAAATATGTTATATTTATATTATGGTACAAGTAAATAAAAATTTTAAAATTGATAAATTAAGTGTTTGTATTTTTAGAAAACTTAAATGTTTTAATTTAAAATTTATAACAAATATTATTATTTAAAATAAATTGTATTTTTTTAAAATAGAGATAAAAATTTATATTGATATTATTATAATGATAAGATAATTTAATGTGACCACAAATAAATTTTCAAAGGGTTTTAAAATTGATCATAATATTAAGTTTTTTATTACTAAAACAAATTTATTATTTTTTTTAGAAATTCAATTTCTCATATATAGAAAATTATATTCAAAACTAGATTTAAATTTTTTAATCTACAAATCAAAAAAATATAAAGGTGAGTTTTTTTTATTTTTATAAAATAGTTGAATTTTTGTGAATTGCGAAATACAATATATTACATTATATTCCAAATATAAGACTTTTTCAGTCATGGATGATGTAAGAACCAATTAGATAAACTCACATGAAAACTTTACTATTTATGGTCACAATAATCAATACTATTGATATTCATGGTCCAAAATAATAAACTAATGAATACAATATTCAAAAACACCACTCTCCTCCCCCTTTAAATACCACCCCGTCTTATCGACACATATAAAACCTATATCATTCCTAATTTATTCCCACTTTACTTCTTAATAATATAATATATTTCTTTGTTCTACAGGACTCATCCAAATAATATTTCATGGTTCCTAAATTATTATTTTAAGGACATGACATTTAAGAGGTAATATTCCCAATTAACATCTTTAAACATCATTTATTCTTCAACCATCTCCTCACCTATCTCATTTAAAATAAAATTATGACACAAGTATCATAAATATACTTGGATTTTATTTTTTTAATGGAATTTACATTTCCACCCTTGCACTTTATATTTTAAAATTAAAACATTATTCAAAATATGGTTGTATCACTCCCTCCATGATCAATGCAGTTATTTTTTTATTCATCTCCTTCTAAATTGGACATAAAAATAATATTACTGATAAATAGAAGATAATATGTGTAATACAGCTTATTTTATATTCTATAATGTTTTAATTATCATTTAATTACTGAAAAATAATTAAGTACGTGATAGTCAGAAAATCCACCTAAATGAACTAACCAAAGAGCATTGACATTTTAATGAAAATAATAATACCTATATTGTAACCAAAAATGATATTTGGGACCACCTATATTTCATAAACTATATTATTAAAATTTTATTTCAATTATGTATTTTTAGTTCAATTTGACCTGAACATCAATAATTATCCACAAGTGATCTGACCTTCAAACCATGAAACGAACGCCTTCTAAACAACAAAATTGAACATTATATCTAATTGAAATAGTTATAAATAAACAAATAAAATTATATTTTATATAAAATATATTGTAAATGATTCAAATTAATTAATTAATTAATTAATCTTAATTTCTTATCAATGATGTTATGTGAAATTGTATAATGATTCTAGAACATAAAGTAAGGGATCTCTCCAAACCACCGTTTTTCTTTGCATTATGACCATTCTCACTCTGAATAAAATTCTCTCCCTTTAATGTTATATAATGCTTCTAAATTTTGTATATATTTCTTTGATATATATACGTAGATTATATTCACCTCTTTTGATGAGGTAATGCATTCCTTATGTTATTTTTCATATGACTTTATTAAAACCAAACCCGATTAAGGGGACCTTTTCTATAACTTAATAATTTTATATAATGAACATTTAATGTCTTTATTCTCATTCAGGATTTCCATAAATATAATAATATTTTGGGTATAACCATTATCGTTTACCTTTGTTTTTAAAATAATATTCCATAGTTTTCCTCCAAAATAATTTAATTGGCTCTATAAAACACTGTTTTGAAAATTCATTTTTAAACAACATTATCTACCCATTCTCATGATAATATTTCCAAACGAACGCCAAAAATTGAGTCCAATTAATATTTAATTAGACATGAACATCCAAAATATTAAATTTATTCTTCTCATTAGAATATTTATACAATGTAGTTTTATTATGATATGAGGAAATATTGTACTACCTATTTCATTCCATGGGTAATTCTTATGTTTATAACTTATGATTGATTTTATTTTGTGGGACACATAAGCATGTATAGGTTATGATGGGTGTTCCTATACATCACTCCAATGAATTGGGTATTATTTTTGTTTTATGATATGTTGTGTAAGGGATTTGGGATTGAACCAATTCTATGATGGGACTCCATCCACCATGTGATGTTGACTTGGTGGTTAGCATTAACTTATGCCAATGAATTGTTATATGTTACTTCAAAATTCTTGTGATGCTATGTTATTATGATTATTAAATATTTTTTTATGCTTCCATATGATTATTCAAGATCTTTTCTTTTTAATGATATCAGGTAATGCCTTTTGATTGATAAGTTATGATTCTCCATAATTTTTATTCCCTTAATAGGATTTATAAATCGCCCTTTTATTTTATAAATTCCCTAGGATACCCTATGTAGATTTAAGAGCTCAAAGGTATTTAGGATCTCATTATGGAAACTAAAATAAATAATTTTAATTTTAATTTCCTATTGTTATTTTAGGTACTCAGTCTTCAAAAGATATTGGGTCCCACAATCTTCGATGGATTTTATTATATGATTAAGTTAAAAATAATTCAGTAATATGTGTAAAAGGATTCAATAATTATTGTTAGTATCAGAAAAATGGCTGGTGAGTTTTTTAGATTAGGACAATAATACGTTTCTGTTAACTATAATGATATGTCTATATATTGAAGAATTTCATGGAATTTGTTGAAGTAAATAGGGATTGGTTTAAAAGACATTACATACCTATCTAAACATTATAATGGATTTCATTCATGAATAGTTATACCTAATGGAAATTTCCTTAAAATGTAGAATTGGTTGTTCATGCAATCCTCACCGACTATTCACAAACGTGGCCTTATTATACACCTTTTTTTACAATTATGATGGATATTCATTGAAAAACTCAAAAACATAGTACAATCCTTTAAGAAGTTCTTCAAAAAAAATTTAGGTTTGGAAACTTATTAATGAAATTACAATAAATAACCAATATTGACACCTTGAGAGTCAAAATTTTGGATTTTCAATTCATTTATATGTTATTCATTATATGTTCATAGTTTCCGTTTTTATATAATTTTTATACTGATTAATCTCATCATTTTTTTATTTAGTGGCATGAAATATGAGAAACTATTCCAATAAATTACAATATTAGAAATTTGGTGATTTTCCAAGTGGTATGTCTAACATTATTAGAGTGGGAGTTGGAAAATTCATGGTAGTAGTGCCTCCGTGAATTGATGCAACGAATAATTACTTGAATCATCTAGAACTCTGTACTTATTCTAAGAAAGACATCGTTTTGGTTGATTCCTTTATGAGAAAAATTCCAACTATCTTCAGTGGATTTTAGGATAAAATCGTTGTCAAAAAATACTTTAACTCTATTTAGAAGATATTCAATGTCTTCTGATGCATAGAATAAGATAAAATCATGTTTTTGTCTATCATCATAAAGGATATGTTGATCAGTGGTGGAAACTAATCAATAATAGGAAGTAGAATGAGGATTCCTGATTCAATGGAATGTAAAGGATTCATGAGAATATTTTTGAATAAATATTTCCCCCAAACCATCCATCTAAAAATGCAGAGGGAGTTCCTTCCACTGATGTAAAATAAATATAAGTCTTGTGGTTTATATGAAGTAAATTTTACAAGGATTTAATTGTATTATATTGGCCTTTTCGTCAACATTGAAAGTAAGGGAGAAAATTTTTTAGTTGGTAAATGGAAAGTCTATGAAAAGAATTTCTGATTTCATACTTTTATATATTTGGAAATTTTTTCTGATATTCTATCAGGTTCGTTATGATGATTTATGACTCTCAATTTATTCTTGGTCCTGGAAACAAAAATAATCAAATGGGGTTTTATTTAAAAGGATGAATGAGTAAATATCATGGAATATTGAAAAATAAAAATCCTACATGCCAAAATAAGGGAAGAAACATCCCAGAAACAAACTCAAGGGAACCATAATATACTATAAGTGTGGAAAATAATGGTGAAAAACTAATCAATTAAAAATGTTTACGAAAAATCCCAATAATGTGACTCAGTAATAGAAGGTTCAGAATTCAAAGACATGGTAATTATGTAAACTACCTCCCTAAGCCAACAGTTATCAAATAAAATTTGAAAATAGCCAATAAGGCCTAGAGAGTAAGGAAGGGAATATGTTTTCAGTACTACTAAGTGGGATCCTCACAATGATTTTGTAATAGTTTATTCATTCATGAATTGTGAACATTATATTTTATTCTGTTCTAATCATTCATTTATATAATTCATGTTTAGTATAACTATTAAAACAACACCTCAAAACATGGGGGTTGATCTATTTTTTAAAACAATAAATAGATTATTTATTTCAATTTAGTGTAGAAATCCTCCCCAGTCAGTGGTTGTAGACTAAAACACATAAAAAATAATCTCAAACATCCTTTAATGGATTTTTATTCTATATTAAGCATGGATTGGTTGTCCTAATATAAATCTGACATCAAGTATCAAGAAGGGGAGATAACTCTTCACATCCCGAGTCATCCATTAATTCTACATATTTTTAAGGAGGAGGATGAACCTCCTATTTAATCTTCATCTCATGTGTTCATATTTTTTTCTGAGAAAAAATATCTAACTCAAATTATTTATATAATTAAAAGAATAATTATTGAATACATGACCACAATAAGGGGTTATAAAGACGTATTCTTAAATAATTCCATGGTATTTCTCAAAACCAAGAGGTAGTGTTCTCAATTGAACATATACTAGGATATCTACCCATATTAAAGGATCCTCATATAATGGAACAAATGAGTTGGATGAAAAATAGAAGTGGTTATAGTAGAATATATAAAAGGCTTTTATACAGCTTAGTGGTTCACTGTGGGGTGTACTGGTCCTCTTTATCATGAAAAAGTATTGGATAATGTTACACTACTTTGATTATCATGAACTCAAAAAAAACAAGATAATGAACATGTATCCCTTAGCATGGAGAAATATATTGGTCAATAAATAACAGGTGGGATATTATTTAACAATGTTCGGCCTTTGATTCAGATATCAGCAATTAATGGTGAACAAAGATGATTTCTCAAGACTACCTTTCAAACAATGTACAGACACTATGAGATTATTGTAATTCCCTTTGGACTCAAAAATTCCCTATCAAACATTTTAGACATAATGAATGGATTATTTATATATTACCTAACTATATTTTTTGACAATATTTATAGATGATATTATGATATACTCTAATTTCAAGGAGTTCCATGAGAAGAATTTGAATATTTTTCCCAATAATATTTGAAAGGAGAACCATTATGAAAATTATAGTAAATGTTTGTACTCGATTGAAGAAGTATCATTCTTAGGGAATGTTTTCATTAGTAAAGGGGTAATTATAGATGATTCTATGATAAAGTAAATTGAGGAGTGGCCTATACCAATACCTGTAATGGAGATCCATAGTTTTTTGGACTATATGGGTATTATTGATGATTTTTGAGATACATATATTGATTATAAAACCTAATAACTAAGAAGAAATACAAGTGGGTAATATTTTTCTAGACTAATGAATGCATAGAGGGCTTTAAAGAGTTTAAAACAAGGTTTATCTCTAAACCAATCCTCACACTTCCCACTATTGGGAAATTTACACAGTTTGAAATGATTCTTCAAAAAAGGTATTAAGTTGTGCACTGATGCATAATGATAAAGTGATATCCTATGACTCAAAGAAGTTAAAATTTAATGAGATGAAATATCAAAGGAATGATCTAGAGTTGGATATAGCGATCTTCATATTGAAAATCAAGTTGCATTATCTCTATGGGGATAAGTATGAGATATATAAGGAACATAAGATCCTAAAATATATATTAACATAGAAGGTCCTAAATATGAAATACTAAATATTGTTAGATATTTTCAAGGATGATTAATTCTCAATCTAGTACATTCATAGAGAATGTATATAAAGTTGAATATTATACAAGTAAAAATGATCAAGAAAACATATCAATGTTTAGAATTGAGAAGGATAAAAACTTCTAATAATTTCAAAGGATGGATATAGAGATCATAAAGGAAGTAACATCATCATTCATTTCTTAAATGATTGTTGAACCATCCCTTTAAGAGAAGATAAATATTTATTAAATAGATTATGTAAAAATATTGAATAAGGTTGAATCAATAAGAAAAGGGAAATATTTTGAGTTTAAAAATGATGAATAATTAGTTGTATAATTGGGTTCATGACTATGTGTATCATTCAATCAGAATATAAAGAATTATTTATTGAATGATGCACATAGTTCAACCTCTCTATCCACCCATGGAGTATAAATATTGTATCATGATATTTGAGAACATTATTGGTGGGACCAAATAAGGAAGGGGTTAAATAAATATACATCAAAATTATAGGTATGTCATTAGTTGAATGATTAAAGAAAAAATTCTAAAGAGATGACGTAACCATTATCCATACCTACAATGAAATGGGAAAACATCACCATGGAATTTTCTATTGGTCTTCCAGATACATGAGGAAGAAATAATGATATATGGGTTGTGGATGATAATCTTACAAAGACTGGTTACTTCATTGAAATATGAGAGTAATTCTCAGGAAATCAGATTATAATGATATAAATTAGTAATGTGGGAAGGATGTATGGAATAACACTATCAAATATAAGTGACTGAGAACCAAGGTTTAGCACCATGTATTAGAAAAGTCTCCAAAATTCTCTAAAAACTAAATTAAACTTTAGTGAAGTTTATCACCCCAAACTGTTGTAAAATCTATGTGAATTATCTGGAAACTATAAGACATGTTGATAGAATACTCAATGGACATGAAAGGAGGATGTTATCAATATCCTAAAATAGTCAAGTTCTCATACAATAAAATCATTCAGGAAAGCATCCAATATTATCCATATGAATTCCTTTATGGAAATAAATGAATAAGACCTACAGGTTCAGAATAATTTTTTTAATGTAGGTTTCTTATACATGAAATGGCCAACGAAAAGTTAGAAATGGAAAATACCATTCAGTATAACAACAAGGATTATCAAAATCAACCAAAGAGTTGTGTTGACTATTATTGATGATACCTAGAGGATTAGGTTAGAGATAAATTGTTCTTCTACATATCATCATAGAAGAGATTCATGAGATTTTGGGAGAAGGCAAATATATTTCATGGGAATATCATCCTCATTGAGATTCTTGGCCACATAGGAGTTGTAGATTGTCAAATAGAATTCTCATAATCATTATCTCAAGTACACAATGTATTCCATGCATCCCAATCGAGACAGAACATTCCAGATCCCTCACATGTACTAAATATAGAGATTGTTTTGGTGAAAAATGATCTCTCTTATGAGGAAAATTAGGTAACGATCTTGGACTGTAGAGAAAATGTTTTACACCACAAGACAACCCTCATAGTCCAAGTTCTATGGTGGATGTGACATGGGAATTAGATTAATCCATGAAGTAGAAGTGACCTTACCTATTTTCACCTTAATATGTGAAATAGAAGTTTTACTGTGAATTTTCTTAATGAGGGAAGAGTGTAAGGACCAGAATTGTATCAATGCAATTTTACTTCTTTTAATTGCTTCATATTTTTTAATATAATATATATTTCACTTTCACCACATTATAAAACAAACAACATTCACTACTGGAAAAATGACCTATGCCCATGGTTCAAAACCGTGGGTATAGCCCCCAAAACCATGGGTGTAGTCTATACCCATGGTTTTGGGAACCATGGGATGGAACGACGTTTGTATAGGGGTCTCAGCCTATGCCCACAGTTTTGGAGAACCGTGGGTATAGGGGGGGTCAAATTGTGCACCACGGTTGTACAGGGTGGCACACAACAGACCCTACGGTTTGAAAACCGTGGGGTATATTACATCAAAAAATTGCAGGAGGTTGAATTTGAACCCAAACTCTTCCTGCACCTTGCGGCTGAACAACCAACCAAGTTGTGGATTCCTTCTCTTATATATTAATACATCAAGTTATATATATTAATGTATTTCACACCGTGTACATAAAAAATCGCAGCCCAGGGGAATCAAAACTGCATCTCAGGCAGCGCCTCTCGAACGCGCAACAATAACAGACCAACCGGCCTAGAATTTTTAATTTTTATTTAACAATACATATACGTATATATATTAATATAATCTACATTGGGTATTTAAATTCAAAAAATGGGGACAACAGGATTCGATCCCGAGTCTCACAGTCGCGCCTATAGTTGTATCCAACAGAGCTAAACAAATTTTAAATATATAAATTTATATTTATATAAATATATTAAACTAAACCATGAAAAAATATCTTCCCACCAAAAGATTTTTACTGCCTTTTAAGCATGGAATACACTAATATTTTTAAAATATTATTTTACTACCTTTTGATGGAAAACCATTTTTAAATCAACCTTTTGTCATTTTTATAAGCTCTATTTGTGAAAATGAACTTATTATTTTTGATTGGGACATCGAAATTTACTTTGAATAAATTTTTCGTATTAATCTGACAATGTTCATTTTTTTAATGAATAGTGAAAAATGCTGCATTTTACATCAAAACTGCTTTTCATCTAATTTAATTATATGGTTAGATTATATTTTTAACTGGTTTTAAAGTTTAATTATAATATATTTTTACCATTTATTCCAATGGTGTTCATTATAATTTTTTTCACTTTGGAATTGGGCATAAACAAGTGTCAAATGTTTCATAGATATTGTTTCAAAAAAAACCTGTTGTTTGCTTTGACAACTGGAATTATTTTTAAATTAATTATTGAAATTTATATGTTTAGAATTTGGTAAAATGGATTACATATTTAGAATCATAAGTTACAAATTATGTAATTAAGACTCTTTTGTTTCTAGACATTATGAATAGTAACGACGGTAATTATCTTTAATTATCATGATTAATTAGTAATCGGGTAGTTAAGGATAATAAAATAATATCATAATAATAATAAATGACACCAAAACGTGTCCTAATTCTACTGGTTGTGTCATGTACATCCATGGGATCCCTTGTGCCAAACTTTGGGACCCCATGGAATAACCTTTGGGTGAAAGTGACACTTTATCATTTAAGTTTTAAAGAAAGGAGAATATCACTAAATAATGTATCACCCGAGTTAAACATTTTTAGTTTTGTCTGTGTAAAATATATCTTAGACTATAAATATTAATTGGAAAGATAAAATTATTTCATACATCATTGTATTTTTTTTAATTTTTAGACATTAAATAAATTAATTTATTTATGACAACATGATGATGCAACGATTACCTCATTAATTAACGATTTAAATAAAATAAAAAGAATATGTAAAATCTAAGATTTAAACATGTCAAAGACCTATTGTATGAAAATATTTAGAACCCTTATCACCTTATCCTCGAAATATATAAATGTGGGACCTTTTATAATCTGAAACACATTTTAAAATAACAAAACATTTCTTGACTTTCCAAGAGTACCCCTCCTCCCTCTTATAAAAGGCCCCCACCTCTACCTCCTTACCCACACCTCCCAAGCCATTGGCTCGGCCAAGCTCTACTCCTATTATCTCTCAACATCCCTCTCTTCATCCAAGAATCCATACCTTAGGCATAAAGCTCTTCAAGAAATTCTTTTGGTACAAACCAAGACGCGTTACACGATTTAAAGGTAAAGTCTTCTCTAATGTTCATTTGTTTTATTTTGCTTCTCCTACCCCCTAAACTCTTTTTATTCATTTATTTTATAACAACACTAGTATCTCCAATATACTAGGATGTTTTTATAATAATTATTCAAGCTAAACTTACACACACCTACATCTAATTGTTAAATAACATACTCTTTCCGTGGATGGCGAATTTCAGCCTCACGAAACGATGATTGTTCAATATTCTTATAAAACCTTAAATGGTGGCCATTAAGATGTCACTATATTTATATATGATATATAATATTATTATGTTTTCCTTAATATTCTGTATTTTTCATTTATGGAATACCTTTATGATTTCCATTATGGGTAAACGTGATAGCATCATTTTGGGAAGTGCGGACTACCACCCCCTCAAAGTGATTTGATTGATTAATGCCATACGTGGGACGTATAAAGGATGGAGTTAATGATATATATATGATATTATACTGGAATTATAATATACCTTTATATAATTATGATTCCATTCCATAAAATATGAAATAAAAATGAAAGTAGCATTCATGCATACGTACGGCTTACCGTCTCAATGAATGGTGCATTTCATTTCATACCTCTAAATGTTATGTAATGTTATAAATTCCTGTATATACTGGATATAAATAACATATATGATATATGTATATCATGAATATAATTCTGGATATAATGGATATTTTACCACATGAACAACTTGTAATTATAAGGAGTTTATTTTTGACTCAAGTACCAATGATCGACAAAACGACCATTACAAACTTAAATAATTACATAATGTTCATAACATGGTAATAAGTGATATAAAAGAAATAATGAACTTGAAAAATTTTATTAATCAAGTAGAATTTTACTCTAGTTTATTATTCATCATATTGAAGAATGATCGAGTCAAGTCGGACTCGAGGTAAGGGACTTCATCTCAATATCCTTTCATTAGGGCATATTTTGTTTTATACACAACTTTATTTTATATGGTGTATAAACCCCTTTGGATTTTATGTTTATTCAAAAGGAATATTGTAACATCCCCAAATGATGAAGGGTTAAATGACTAAATGATATGACTCATGTCAACAAGGTGCACCTTCATTTTCAAAAGCCTGACTGATTAGAACTCCACAGTTAAGCGTGATTGTCCTGGAGTAGTGATCAAGATGGGTGACCCCCTGTGATGTTTCTCATGGTGTCTGTGAGTGAGGAAAAAACACACTGGAAAGGACATGTGTTGGCCTGTGGGGAAAAAACACACTGGAAAGGACATCTGTTGGCCTGTGGGGACAATCATTTGTCAGATTACCTGTTCGGGCATGTGGGTAGACCTTAGGATGGGCCCCACGTGTCTGCGGGGAAACTCGTGGTACCTAGTGGGCCAGGACCCGATGACCATGTTAAGGCGGGGTGGTTGTGCTGTCACTAGATCCTGGTTGTCATATTTGGTATCAGAGGGGGTACCCAGCCTTAAGTGTGGGGCACTGCCTGGGTTGAGATGTAGGGCCCACAACGAGGGTGTTGTTCTCTAAAGGGGGGGTGATTGTAACATCCCCAAATGATAAAGGGTTAAATGACTAAATGATATGACTCATGTTAATAAGGTGCACCTTCTTTTTCAGGAGCCTGTCTGATTAGAACTCCACAGTTAATCATGTTTGGCCTGGAGTAGTGATCAGGATGGGTGACCTTCTGGGAAGTTTCTTAGGGTGTGTGTGAGTGAGGTCAAAACACACTAGAAAGGACATGTTTTGGCCTGTGGGGACAGTCATTAGACAGATGACCCGTTCGGGCATGTGGGTGGACCCTAGGGTGGGCCCCCCATGTCTGCGGGGCAACTCGTGGTATATAGTGGGTCAGGACCCGACGACCATGCTAAGGCGGGGTGGCTGTGCTGTCACTAGGACCCGGTTGTCACTTATTTTTAAATAGTTTAGAGTAACGGAAAAGAATGTTTTGGTATGGTTGTGTTGTGTGTTTGGTTTTTAAGTAGGGTTTTTATGTTAGATCGAGTGCGTTTTTGGTGTAAACTCTCTAGTGTTAAGTTTTAAGTGTTTCATATGTTGTTTTGTTGATTTATTAAATTATATGTGTATTGTGTTGGACTTCGCTGCGATGTGTCTGCGGGGAAACTCGTGATACCTAGTGGGCCAGGACCCGACGACCATGTTAAGGCGGGGTGGTTGTGCTGTCACTAGGACCCGGTTGTCACATATTTTAAAATAGTTTAGAGTAACGGAAAAGCATGTTTTGGTATGGTGGTGTTGTGTGTTCGGTTTTTAAGTAGCGTTTTTATGTGAGATCGAGTGAGTTTTTGGTGTAAACTCTCTAGTGCTAATTTTTAAGTGTTTCATTAGTTTTTTTATTGATTTATTAAATTATATGTGTAGTGTGTTGGACTTCGCTGCAATGTGTCTGCGGGTCAACTCGTGGTACCTAGTGGGCCAGGACCCGACGACCATGTTAAGGCGGGATGGCTGTGTTGTCATTGGGACCCGGTTGTCACATATTTTTAAATAGTTTAGAGTAACAGAAAAGCATTTTTTGGTATGGTTGTGTTGTGTGTTCGGTTTTTAAGTAGCGTTTTTATGTGAGATCGAGTGCGTTTTTGGTGTAAACTCTCTGGTGCTAATTTTTATGTGTTTCATAAGTTGTTTTATTGATTTATTAAATTATATGTGTAGTGTGTTGGACTTCACTGCGATGGTTTTGGGTCGCGAGTATTGAGGATCCCTGCATGCACATGCATATGGTAAGGCATGTGTAAATATATTCCCTAATTTTGAATATTTCCTCATGGCATGGGAATATGTGAAATGCATCTAGGGGTGTATATATATATGTATACATGCACGTGCGTGTATGTTCCAAGGATAGGTTCAGGTGGTCGTTGTCAAACAACGACAAGTTTGAGGTAGGTCCCCTATGCCTAAGCTTTTAATTTGAAATTCATGATTGCTTGATTGTTTTAAAAACATGTTTTACACTATGCTATATACACATGCTATGGATCCTGATTTCGGTTGCTAGAAACTATTATGCCTTGTATTGGGAAATTGAAAATGTATTTCAAAGCCGTTGGTCTTAAGTGACTTTTCTTGAGGAATTGATTTCTTAAGTAATTTTGAATTGGTAAGAGGTATTTCCAAAGGTGTTTGGCCTTTTGGCCGGTTCATTGTAAAAAGTGTTCCCTTTTTGTAATTAAGCCTATTTGGCATCTTAAGAATGTTTTATGAAATAGAAAAAATACCTCTATTGAGGCCCGTTTGGCACTTTAAGATTTGGTTTACGGAAAAAGAAAACCCCTTTAGAGTCATTCCCCTTAATTCGAAAATAAAATGTGATGCAAGTGTTAATGAGCAGTTTGTGATATGTGCCTAGTGTAAAGGCTTGTGCGTGTTTGTGTGATGTAAAGAGGGGGAATGCACTTAAGTAGGGAGAGTGGTTATGAGAGGTATAATGAGTTTTAGATAAATAAAGTGTAATGTACTTGTATGTTTGCTTGATAAAGAATACTTGCCACCACTTGAAATAGAGCACCCTGGGAAACTCGGGTATCTAGGTGGGTGATCAGGACTAGTACGCTAGATGACACGTTAGGGGTTCATCCCAGTTTTTCTATCAGGATTCACGCAACAACATTAAGTAAACATATGAATTTCTGAGGGTTGTGGCCTTCTAAGCCACGTTTTCTTGAGGGTTGTGGTCTTCTAAGCCACGTTTCACCGAGGTATGAGGTCTCTAGGTTCCCACTTGTTCTAGCTACTTATAGGGATTACCCATAGTTCCCATTTGTAACATGCTGCTTGTGATGTAACTTCCTTTTCAATTGTTTCATACCTGATATCTTTTTTGTAAAAAAAATCACATTTAATTCCAAAATGGTTTTTTTTTTCTTTTTGAAATGTTAATGCATGATTGGAACCTATTTTGAAAAATGGCGTAAGATTGAAATGCTTTATTTGAAAATGAAAACTCATTACTTGAATTTGAAAAGAAGGGAAGACATTATTTTATTATATCTTATTTTCAAACTGGCATAGTTGGATTTCTAAATAAAGGCGGAGGCATAAGACGTGGTTATATTTTGGCTTCCCTACTGAGCATCTCGGTGCTCACGCCTACTTTACTTTTCAGTTGTAGGTTTCAGTCTTGGATCACTTTTGGGAGCGAGTGTGGTTGTCGTACCACGGTGATCCATAGGGTCAACTGAGGTATGTCATGTTCCTTGGGTTTTTTTCTTTTTTCTGCCGCCACATTGTTCAGTTTATTTTCTTTTATTTATATGCCTATTCATTTTATGTTTATTTATCTTTTTATGGGCCAAACCGTTCCCAACAGGTTTATTTTGATGCCTGACACTAGTTATCAGCCCGTGGGGATCGGGAACACCCTTCGGGCCATGTCGTAGACCTGGTCGGGCGTCGGGTCATCATCCGACCCGGCCTGGATCGTGAAAAATATTTTTTATACGAAGCGTTTTACTAAATGAAAATAGTGAATGTTTTTGTCATACGTATGTGGAGAAAATGACTTCTCTGCCACCATGACCATTATTTGAATTTCGGCTTCCTCTCTAAGCCATAACTTTTTTTTAAATGAAAAATAAATACCATGTTTTACGTTTATTTTATTTTGGTATTTAAAATGGTTTTGATAATTTTTTTATTATATTAATGTGTTATTGATATCTTGTGATTGAAATGTGGAAATGTTATGTTTCATTTATGCATGTTTTATGTGATACGATTATGTTATGGTCCTTGGGAATTTTTTATGAAGACGGGTGGTTTTGTGATAAACTAAGGGTGGGTGAGCCCGATATAGCTCTCTAATGGATTGGGTAACGCAAATGGGGTTAAACGTTAAGGTTTCTCCGAATAGATTTAGGGAATATACTGTGATGGGTATTCCCAACGTAACCATGATGGTTACTCTCTACGTAAGAATGTTATGAATGCCTCAAGTTACATTTATGTCTTATGATTTCTATTATTTATTCATGATTTGATTAGGTTTGTTAAAATACATATGTTTTATGAGAAAAGTATGATTTCATACATGGACTAATTCTTTCATTTCGTACTTTTATATCCCTTACTGATCTTTTTATGCTCATTGCAAGTTTTTGAAATGTTTTTCACATGTCAAGGGAAAGGTACATGATGTGATGATAGTGTCAAGGAAGTGTCACGAAAAAATCCCTGTTTTATTTTAAATATGTTTTCGTTGATGGGAAAAATGAGTAGTATCTTTTATGTAACCACTTTGTTTAAATGTGGAATGTAATGCATGATTTATGATCTAATTATCTAAAACTCTAAACCTGAAAAGATCCGTAACGTGTTTTCTTGAAATAACTCAGGATTAAGTAATGTTTAAGGATGGGGACATATAGTTGGTATCAGAGGTTGGTTTAGATAACTTTAGGAGTTAGAATTATATTAAATGATTATCCAAAAATATTTTTTTTATGGAAAAATTCAAATGATATAGCATTTAAAGATTACCATGTTTCTTCATCTAAGACATGTTTGTTTAGAATGGTTTTCCATAGAGGAAACAGGGAAGCAGTGATAGAAAGGCATACAGAATGAAAAGACCTTCTGAATCAGAATCCTGAGATGGTTGGAATTGGAACTGAATAGTTTGTTGCAGTAATGGCGTAGTTGACTTAAGCGATAAATGGTGGTTGTATCCCTGCATGAGATCATCCAGATCAACCATAGAGGAACATGTTAGTAGTGGAACATTTCATGAGGAAACATCCCCCATCATTTAGAGGATCTTCTGAACCTGTGCCAGGTGAAGGGTGGATTAAATCACTGGAGAATATTTTCGATGTCATGGGGGTGTTAAGACAATCAAAACGTTAGTATTAAAATTTACCGTTTGGAGAGTGAAGCAGATCAGTGGGGGTCGATGATTAAAAATATCAGGGACGCTGATGAGATTGATTCTCTTGACTGGGATGAATTCAAACGAATGTTTCTTGAGAAGTATTTTCCTAAGTTTGTACAACATAGGATCGAAAAACAATTCATGGAATTGAGGCAAGAGGATGACTCAGTGGCTGCTTATGAAGAAATGTTTACTCGATTGGCATGTTATGCTTCAAATTTTATCCGAGACCATGATAATAAAATCAATCATTTTTACTCAGGATTAAATCCAAAATATCGAAGGGCATTAGCTTCTCACGAGTTCAAAAGTTATGAAAAGCTTGTTCGATGTGCTAAGAAGGTGGAAATGGAGTTTTTCGATGATCAAGTGTTCTATAATAACCAACAGAAGAAGAGAATGAGGTTGCATGAGAAAGGGAAGAATTCTTCAAAAAGGTATAATGGTAAGAAAACTAAGATTCTATTTTGTGATAAATGTGGTAAAATGTAACACCCCAAGATTCCATGGTACGCTTCTCTTTGAATAATAGAGCAGTGTGTGTTGTACACAACCTCGAGTTATAACACACCGCGACCAATCAAAGTAGCCGTTATGAATAGTAATACCCACTTTTTGAAATTATATAAATTTTTTATTTCAGAATGGATGTCATTTTTGGATTCAGAATATCAAAATTAGCCTCTGTTGAATTTTTGGTATTTTTCCTAGAACTTCAAATTTTTGATGAATAGTGAAAAATAGTTAAAAAACAAAAAATTTAATCAAAATAATTCATAGTGATAAATTATACTATTTAGTGCTTTTAAAGTATAATTATAATATCATTTTACCATTTTATCCAATGGTGGTCATTAGAATTAATTTCACTTTGAAATTGGACATAAACAATTGTCAATCTTTTGATTGATATTGTTTCTTAAAAACATGCTATTTGTTATGACAACGGGAATTAATTATAGAATTAATTAATGAAACTTTTATGTTTTGAATTTGGTAAAATGGACATCATATTTGAATTTGGAATATCAAATATATCTTAGAGTGAATTTTTGGCATTTTTCTGAAAAACATCGATTTTTATGAATAGTGAAACCACTAAGTGGTAGTTAAAAAACCGATTTTTCATTTAAATAAAATTTTACCACCTCTGTGATTTGAATTTCAAAAATCCGACATACATCATTTTCATTAGGAAGTAAAATGTGTTTCAATGGGATTGAAATAATTTTTGGTGATTAGTAACTTTTAAGTTCTATTAATCGCGATTAAAGGTAATTCGTGTAATTTAAGGTAAATATAATGTTATAATAATATAAAATTACCTTTAAACTTGTCCTACCATTATTAGATCAGTAATGGCCGACCAATAAAATCCATCAGTCATCTTGGGGATCCCATGGAGCCACTTGGGTAAGAAAATGACATTAATAACTTTTTATTAAAAGTAAAAATAAAATTGTCACAAACATGTGTTGTTTTACTAAAACAATTATTACATGGGGTTATATAAGTTAACTTTTTGACTATAGATATTAATTGGAAAGAAATAAAGATTTCCTAAATCATGATATATTTTTTATAATTTTTATAAATTAAATAAATTAAATTATTTATGACACCATGATGATGCCGTGATAACCTCATTAATTAACGATTTAACTAAAATGAAAAGATAATGTAAACTCTAAGACATAAACTTGTCAAAAACCTATTATATGAGTATATTTAGAACCCTTATCACCTTATCCTAGAAATATAAAATTTTGGGGCCTTTAAAATCCGAAACTCAATATATAATAATGTAACATTTCTTTATTTTCCAAGAGTGCCCCTCCTCTACTCTTATAAAAGGCCCCCAACTCTACCACCTTATTCACAACTTCAAGCCATTTGGCTCAGCAAAACAATGCCCAAATACTCTCTAAAATTTCCTTTATTACTTCTAGAAGCCTCACTTTGGGCTGAAGTCTTCCCAAGGAAGCCTTTGGCTCAAATCAAAAAGAGTCACCATATTTTAAGGTAATATATTCTCTTATATTCATTTGTTTTATTTTGCTTCTCCAACCCCTTAAACTCTTTTTATTACTTTATTTTGTAACAAAAACAGTATCTTAAATATACTAGGATTTTATTATGAGATGTATTTTATTTACACTTAAACACACCTTCGTCTAATGGTTAAAGAGCATAATGTTTCTGTGGGTGGAAAATTACTGCCACACGAAACGATGATTGTTCAATATTCTGTTAACACCTTTCATGGGGGCCATTAAGATTTCACTATATTTATATATGATATATATTATGTTTATTGTTTCCTTATTCTTCTGTATTTCTTATTTATGGCATACCTTTATGATTTCTATTATGGGTATACGCGATAATTTCATTTTTGGAAGTGCAGACTACCGCCCCCTCAATGTGATTTGAATCGTTAATGCCATATGTGGGACGTATAAAGGATCGAGTAAATGATATTATATATTATAATATACTGGAATTATAATATACCTTTATATCATTATGATTTAATTCCATTAAATAGGAAATAAAAATGAAAGTAGCGTTCATGCGTACGTACGGCTTACCGTCTCAATTAACGGTGCATTTCATTTCTTATCTCTAAATGTTATGTAATATTATAAATAAATGTATATACTGGATATATATGATATATACGATATCTAAATCAGGAATATAATTCTGGATATAATGGATATTTTACCACAAGAACAACTTGTAATTATAAGAAGTTTATTTTTGACTCAAGTACCAAAGATCAACCAAACGACCGTTATTAACATAAATAATTACATAATATTCATAACATGGTAATAAGTGATATAAAAGAAATAATTAATTTTAAAAAGGTTCTTAAGAAATTATAAATTAACTCTATTTTATTATTCAGGATATTAAATAATGATCGGGTCATGTCGGACAAGAGGTTAGGGAACTTCTTAACCCAATTTCCATTCTTTGGGTTAATCTTCTACTTTCAAATTAGGACATGATATTATTATGTCATATCTTGTATTTATAATTTATTTATGTGTACTAATAGTTAAAACACATAATAGATCTATTCTATTTAATAAATTATCTTTTTAAGGGACTTCGCCTTAGTATCCTTTCATTGAGGCATATTTTGTTTAATACACAACTTTCTTTTATATGGTGTATAAACCCCTTTGACTTTTATGTTTATACAAAAGGAATCTTTTTTATATGAATCATTTTACTAAATAGAAAAAAGGGGGTGTTTTTTTGTTTTACGTATGTGGCGACAATGACTTCTCTGCCGTTGTGACCATTATTTGAGTTTCGGCTTCCTACACAAGACATAACTTTTTTTTAAATGAAAAATAAATACCATGTTTTACGTTTATTTATTTTGGTGTTGAAAATGGTTTTGATAAGGTTTTTATTATATTAATGTGTTGTATTTATATCTTTTGATTGAAATGTGGAAATGTTAAGTTTTCTTTTATGCATGTTTTATGTGATACAATTATGTTATGGTTTATGATATGTTTAAACCTTTTCATATAAGGAATGCATTGATCTTAATAAGTGATGGGTGGAGCCCGCTATAGCTCCTCGATGCATTGGCAGGTCTTATGAGACAAACTAGTGTCTTGGCACGAGGCCTTGACAAAATCTTATTTGTATTCTTGGCACGAGGCTTTGGATACGTTGTTATGATAGTATGACATTATGCATTCCATCATTATGAAAGTGGTTATTGATATTAAATGTGATTATTCGACAAGTAGAATATCCAAGTGAATAAGTAAATGGAATTATTTCCTTTTATTTTTGCCATATTATGTTGAAGTTCACGTTTAAAAGGCTTTTGTTTTAGTTATACATTGCATTAAATGTTTATGTTTATTTATGAAAGAGGCTATCAATGTTGAACACTAAAATTGTAGGAAAATGGGGCAGTATGCAAATGAATGTCCTCAGCATCAGGGAAACATTCCTCTGAAAAGGCCAAGGGATCAAGGCCAATCTTATGTTGTTACTATGGTTGAAGTGGAATAATTATTGTATTGGTGATTTTTGACTCAAGGATTATATTCTGGTTTTAGGAATAATGTTATATATATAAGGATTGCACTGCAGTACTTGTTGTCTTCATTAAGGTTTTAATATGATGAAGGTAATCAAATTTTTAGTATGTGACAATAAGAGAAACATTACTTTGTTTAGGGAATCTGATGTTAACATTGATTCTGGAATTTAGAGACCTTTTAGAGAAATTATGGACAGAGGTATTTTGGATAAATATAAAGGTTGGAATGGATTAAGTTGAACTTTGGATAGTATTGTTTAAGGTTAAAACATTACTGAATATTATTTTTGTAATATTATAATACTATAATTTTAAGAAAAGGACTACCTGCAGGTCGTGGATAACCCATAGCGTCGGTCAAAGCTACTGGAATCGAACCCACAGCCATAGTGCGAGAGGCCTTTAATACCTACCACTATCCTATAGGAAGTCCCTAGTTATTAAAAAATAGTATTCCTAATCTAAATGGTATGTGTTAATATTTAGAAACTTGTACGATTAGGATAAATATAATAATTTGATTTCTATTAAATTTTGGAGTGAAAGATAGGTTTGTGGTAAATATTTATTAAAGAATGAAAGTCTACATAACAAGTAAGTATATTTCCTTACGTTCTTAGTAAATCTCCTAAATAAATTCCTCATCTTTATGAAAGGTAAACTAAAACAAAAACTTTTTCAGTTAACTTTTCCAACTGGGGAATCAATGACCATTCAACCAATAACAAGTTTGTGATTTTTTGTAGTAAACTTTCTCCTAATTCGGTTTTCTACAACTCTCCATTAGACCTTGATGGTTTGTTTCTCTCCATATCCATGTTTTCATAGAATCCTATTATGGGCTATCTCGGGTGACCTTTGTACTTCCCTTTCTTTATTTTAAAATTATATTTTTTTTAAACTTATTTCTTATGTGGGTTCTCCATAAAGGTATTTTCTATTTTCAACATTTTTTTGAAGAACAATTTCAAATTTTGAGGACGCAATTTATTTAAGGAGGGTAGAATGTAACACCCCAAGCTTCCATGGTACGCTTCTCTTTGAATAATAGAGCATTGTGCATTGTACACAACCACGAGTTCTAAGACACCGCGACCAATCAAAGTAGCTGATATGAATAGTAATACCCACTTTTTGAAATTATAAAAATTTTATATTTCATAGTGGACTTCATTTTTGGATTCAGAATATCAAAATTAGCTTCTGTTGAATTTTTGGTATTCTCTGAGAACTTCCAATTTTTGATAAATAGTGAAAAATATTTAAAAACAAAATTTTTATTCAAAATAATTTATAGTGATAATTTATACTATTTAGTGGTTTTAAAGTATAATTTCAATATAATTTTACCATTTAATCCAATGATGGTCATTAAAATTAATTTCACTTTGAAATTGGACATAAACAATTGTTAATCTTTTGATTGATATTGTTTCTTAAAAACACGCTATTTGTTATAACAACTAGAATTGATTATAAAATTAATTGATGAAACTTTTAGGTTTTTAATTTGGTAAAATGGAAATAATTTTTGAATTTGGAATATCAAATATATCTTAGAGTGAATTTTTGGTATTTTTCTAAAAAATATCGATTTTTGATAAATAGTGAAACCACTAAGTGGTAGTTAAAAAACCAATTTTTCGTTTAAATGAAATTGTACCAACTCTGTAATTTGAATTTCCAAAATCCCACATACATAATTTTAATTAGGAAGTAAAATGTGGTTCAATGGGATTAAAATAATTTTTGGTGAATAGTAACTTTTAAGTTCTATTAATCGCGATTACAGGTAATTAGTGTGATTTAAGGTAAATATAATGTTATAATAATATGAAATTATCTTTACACTTGTCCTACCCTTATTTTATGAGTCATGGCCAACCAAGACAATCCATGGGTCATCATGGGGACCCCATGGAGCCATTTGGGTAAGAAAATGACATTAATAACTTTTTATTTAAAGTAAAAATAAAATTGTCACAAACATGTGTTGTTTTACTAAAATAGTTATTACATGGGGTTATATAAGTTAACATTTAGACTATAAATACTCATTGGAAAGATAAAAAGATTTAATACATCATTATAGTTTATTTATAATTTTTAGACAATAAATAAATTAAATTTTTTAGGACACCATGATGATGCAGCGATTACCTCATTAATTAATGATTTAAATAAAATGAAAAGATAATGTAAAATCTAAGACTTACAATTTTCAAAAAATATTGGATTAGTGGATTTCAAACCCTTATCTCCTTATCCTCTAAATATATAATTGTGGGACCTTTAAAATCTGAAACTCATTATATAATAATGTAACATTTCTTTATTTTCCAAGAGTGCCCCTCCTCTCCTCTTATAAAAGGCCCCCAACTCTTCCACCTTATTCACACCTTCAAGCCATTTGGATCGGTGAAAAATATGCCCAATTACTCTCTAAACGTCCTTATACTACTCCTAGTTTCCTCACAATGGGCAGAAGTCTTCCCAATGAAGCCTTTAGCTCAAATCAAAAAGAGTAACCAGATTTTAAGGTAATGTCTTATCTTATGTTCATTTGTATTATTTTGCATCTCCAACCCCTTAAACTCTTTTTATTACATTATTTTGTTACAACAATAGTATATTAAATATACTAGTATGTTTTTATAATAAGGATTTTTTTTACACTTACACACACCTTCTTCCAATGGTTAATGAACATAATGTTTCTGTGGGTGGCGAATTACTGCCTCACAAAAAGATGATTGTTCAATATTCTTTTAACTACTTTAATGGTGGCCATTAAGATGTCACTATATTTATATATAATATATATTATGTTTATATTTTCCTTATTCTTCTGTATTTCTCATTTATTCCATACCTTTATGATTTCCATTATAGCTAAACGCGATAATTTCATTTCAGGAGGTGCGGACTACTGCCCCATCAAAGTGATTTGAATCATTAATGCCATATGTGGGACGTATAAATGATGGAGTAAATGATATTCTATATGATATTATACTTGAATTATAACATACCTATATATAATTATGATTTCATTCCATTAAATATGAAACCGAAATGAAAGTAGCGTTCATGCGTACATACAGCTTATCGTCTCCATGAACGGTGCATTTCATTTCATACCTCTAAATGTTATATAATATTATTAATTAATGTATATACAGGATATATATGATATATATTTTATCTACATCATGAATATAATTCTGGATATAATGGATACTTTACCACATTAACAACATGTAATTATAAGAAGTTTATTTTTGACTCAAGTACCAATGATCGGCAAAACGTCCATTATTAACTTAAATAATTACATAATGTTCATAACATGGTAATAAGTGATATAAAAGAAATAATGAACTTTTGAAATTTTCTTAAGCAAGTATAAATTAACTCTAGTTTATCATTCAGGAGATTAAAGAACGACCGATTCAAGTCGAACATGAGGTAAGGGAAAATCTTAACCCAATTTTCGTTCTTTGGGATAATCTCCTACTTTCAAATTATTTCACGATATTATTATGTCCTATATTGTATTTATAATTTATTTATGTTTACATATAGTAAATACAAATAATAGATCTATTTTATTTAAAAAATCATCTTTGTAAGGGACTTCATCTCAATCTCCTTTCATTGAAGCATATTTTGTTTTATACACAACATTCTTTTATACAGTGTATAATCCCCGTTGACTTTTATTATTATTCAAAAGGAATCTTTTTTTATACGAAGCGTTTTACTAAACAACAAAAGGGAATGTTTTTTTTGTCGTACGTATGTGGTGACAATAACATCTCCTCCACCGTGACCATTATTTGAGTTTCGGCTTCCTCCACAAGCCATAACTTTTTTTAAATGAAAAATAAATACAATGTTTTAATTTTCATTATTTTGGTATTGAAAATGGTTTTGATAATGTTTTTATTATATTAATGTTTTGTATTTATATCTTGTGATTGAAATGTGGAAATTTTATGTTTCCTTTATGCATGTTTAATGTGATACAATTATGATATGGTTTTTGATATGTTTAAACCATTTCATATAAGGAATTCATTAGACTTAATAAGTGATGGGTGGAGCCCGATTTAGCTCCTCGATGCATCAGTAGGTCTCATGAGACAAACTAGTGTCTTGGGATGAGGCCTTGACAAAATCTTATTTGTATTCTTGGCATGAGGCCTTGGCTACGTGGTTATGATAGTCTGGAATTATGCATTCCATCATTATTAAAGTGGTTATTGATATTGAATGTGATTATTCGACAAGTAGAATATCCATGGGAATAAGTAAATGGAATTACTTCATTTTATTTTGGCCATATTATGTTGAAGTTCAAGTTTAAAAAGATTTTGTTTTAGTTCTACATTGCCTTAAATGTTTATTTTTATTTATGAAAGTTTCCACTGTATTGTTATCCTTACTGAGCATCTGAGCTCACCCCTTTCTATGTTTAAATTTTCCAGGATGTGAAGAAATATTTTTTGATTGACCTGCAGGGTTAGTATGAAGGGGATATGAGTGTGGAATATGGAGACCACGTTATTGTAGTTTTTCACTTTTTGATGTAATGTAAAATTTTTTAATGTATCTAGTGTTTTCAAGGCTACTAAACTAATCGGTCTTTCAAGACTTGATCTGTTGTGATCATGCCAATGTTACGTAATAATCTACTGACTCTGGGTAACTGGGGATGGGGCATTACATAAAAACGCATGCTGGGGAATGTCTTTTGAATTCTGTAAAGTGCTACCGATGATGTAATATGGGACATAAGGCTTGTGATTGCATTGGAAAAGTTCAAGGTGATCATAAGACCAAATTTGATTTAAATTTATTGAAATGTTTTAAGTTCAATGAGATGGGTCACTATGCATACAAGAGTTAAACAAAGATCTCGAGTGAGGGGAAGAAGTTATATTACAAGAAGAAAGGGGTGGTGAAATCCTTTGAAACTACATCAGCAGATGTTGGTCCATCAAATGAAGTGGTATCAAGTACATTGTTTGTTTTTTCAGATTATTCCAGTGTGTTGTTTGATTTAGGGTCTATACATTCTTTCATCTCTGAAAACGTTTCTACTAAAATGGGAATACCATCTCAAGAAATTACTCTTGAACTTGTTGTAAAAAGACCTCGGGGAAATATTGAGGCAAAAAGAATTTATAATAATCTTCTTATCCTAATCCGTGGAAAGAACCTACTTGAAAACATTATTTTTTACCTCTAGTAGAGTTTGATGTTATCCTAGGTATAGATTGGATCTCTGTTTACCATGCTAAGATTGACTGTAGAGCTAAAGAATTTTATTTTTCAAAAGACTTTCAGTTTTTGTACAAGAATTAACCCTTAATGTTGATAACATATCAAGAGGCTGAAAAACTTGTAAAAGATGGAAATTAATGTCACCTTGCACATATTTTTGAAAACCAAGAAACTGTTCAGATTAATGATGTGCTAGTGGTAAATGAGTATCCTGATATTTTTTCAGATGAGTTTCCTGGAATAATACCAGATCGGGAAGTTGAATTTACATTTGACTTTTTTCCTGATGCTAAGCCAATTTCAAAACCCCCTTATCGAATGTCTCAAATTTAACTTTTAGAGTTGTAGGAGCAATTGCAAGATTTATTAGAGAAATGTTTCATTCGACCTAGCACATCATCATGGGGTGCTCCTGTTTTATTTGTTAAAAATAAAGATGGATCAATGAGACATTGCATTGATTATAGATCCTTAAATAACATCACTATTGAGAACAAATATCCTTTACCACATATCGATGATTTGTTTGATCAGCTCGAGGGAGCTCAGTATTTTTCAAAGATTGACCTGAGATCGGGGTACCATCTGTTGAAGGTAATGGAAGAAGATATTCTGAAGACTACGTTTCGTACAAGATATGGCCATTATGAATTTGTATTTATTACTTTTTGGCTAACCAATGCACCTACTATATTCATGGAACATATGAATATAATTTTCCATGAGTTCTTGGATAAGTTTGTGGTTGTTTTCATTGATGATATTTTGGTGTTTTCTAAAAGTAAAGAGGAGCATGAAAGACATTTAAGGGTTATTTTTCAAAACATAAAAGAAAATAAACTGTATGGGAAATTCAGCAAGTGTGATTTTTTGTTGCAACAAATTTCTTTCCTTGGTCACATTGTTTCTAAATATGTGATAACTATTGATCCTGCAAAAACAAATGTTGTGGAAAAATAACCCTGACCAACAAATGTAACCGAGAATCTTAGTTTTCTTGGTTTGGAAGGCTATTACCGAAGGTTTTTTTAAAAAAAAATACACGGTTATCTAGTCCAATGACGAAGCTAACTTGTAAGGGTGTTATGTTTATTTGGAAAAAAGAATGTGATGATTTTTTTAGGAACTGAAAAGATGATTGTTGAATGCTCCAGATTTTCCACTACCTTCTAGTAATAAGAAGTTTGTTATCTACAGGGATGCTTCATTGAAAGGACATGGTTGAATACTAATGTATAATGATCAGGTAATTTCTTACGCTTCATGTCAATTGAAAACTCATGAGGTAAATTACCCTACAAATAATTTGGAATTAGTTTCTGTTGTTTTCACTTTAAAATTTTGCAGGAATCATTTCTATGGAGTAAAGTGTGAAATATATACCGATCAAAAAAGATTATAGTATATATTTACTCAGAAATAATTGATCATGAGACAGAGGAGATGGCTAGAATTAATCAAGGATTATGATTGTACAATTCATTATCATCTGGGAAAAGCAAATAAAGTGGCTGATACTTTGATTCAAAAAAGTAATGCTTCATTAACAATGTTGCATTTGGAATGTGATCCTTTGGTTAAGGATTTGATGAACTTTGGAATAGAAGTTGTTGGTGTAGTATGTCCTTCTATGTTGTTTCAGGTATCAATGAAATCTTCTCTATCAGACAGAATTAAGAAAGCACAGAAGAAAGACAGGGAGTTGCAAAAAATGGTAGTGTTGGTTCAGAAAGGTATGATGCCTGAATTCAACATTGATTATGATTGTGTTTTGATATTTGGGAAGAGATTGTGTGTGTTGTGTGATTAATAGTTGATGAGAGAGTTGTTATGTGAAGCTCATAGTTTTTCGTTTTCAGTTCATCCAGGAAGTACTAATATGTATAGAGATCTTCGGGATTATTACTGGTGGGACGGAATGAAAAGAGATATTGCTGATTTTACTATGAAGTGTTTGACATGTCAATAGGTTAATGAATAGAGATAGTTACCGAAAGGGATGCTTCAGAATTTACCAGTGCCAGAGTGGAAATGGGAGAATATATCAATGGACTTCATTGTGGGATTGTCGAAGAAACCTCAAGGTAATAATGCAATATGGGTTATTGTTGATTTCTTGACTAAATCTGCTCATTTCCGTTCTATAATAGATACTTTTTCTCTACATAAACTTTCTCATTTGTATCTTAAAGATATAATCAGGTTACATGGAGTTCCCCACACTTTTGTATCTGATCGGGATCTCAGGTTTACTTCTAACTTTTTGAAAGGCCTTTAGAAGTCGTTGGGTACTAAAAAAAATTTTAGTACAGCTTTTCATCCTCAATCAGATGGGCAGTAAGAATGAACGATTCAGACTTTTGAGGATATGCTACATGCTTATTCGATGGATTATCAGGGAAGTTGGGACCAACATCTTTCATTGGTTGAGTTTTCTTATAATAATAGTTTTCATTCCAGTATACAGATAGCACCATTTGAGGCATTATATGGGAAGTGGTGTCGAACTCCAGATTTTTGGGATGAAGTAGGTGAAATGAAGTTGATGGGACCAGAATTGGTAGAAGAGTTGGTAGAAAAAGTTCAGCTGATACAGAGACACATGAGAACAGCTCAGAGCAGGTATAAAATTTATGCAGACAATAAGAAGAAGGATCTCTCTTTTGAGCTAGGAGATCATGTTTTTCTCAAAGTATCACCAAGGAAAAGTGTGATGTGATTTGGTAAGAAAGGAATGTTGAGTCCAAGGTTCATTGGACCATATGAAATTTTGGAGAGAGTTGGATCAGTTGCATACCGAGTGGCTTTACATCCATTTTTATCTCAGGTACACAATGTTTTTCATGTTTCAATGTTAAGGAAGTACATGCCAGATCCATTTCATGTTTTGATTGCAGAGGTAGTTCAGTTGGAAGAGAATCTATATTATGACGAACAACAGGTTCAGATTATTTACCACAGGGAGAAATTGTTGTGGAATAAGATGATTTATCAAGTAAAGGTTTTGTGTAAGAACCACATGATTGAAGAGGCAACATGGGAATCTAAAAATGCAATGAGAGATAAATACCCCCACTTATTCGATAAGTATATAAATTGAAGGGATGAAATTTTATAAAGGGGGGAAGGATGTAACCTCCCAAGTAAGTAATGAATAATATATATTATTATCTATGTCTATTTATAAATTAGATATTGTTTTAGAGGCTTAAAATGAGAATAAATCCAATCTTAAGAAAGGAATACACTAAATTTTTTAAAAGATTGTTTTACTGCCTTTTGATGGAAAACCATTTTTAAATAAAACCATTGAAAATTTAATAATCTATATTTTTCAAAATAAAATTATTATTTATGATTGGGACATTGAAATTTACTTTGGATAAATTTTTGGTATTTTTCTGACAATGATCATTTTTTAATGAATAGTGAAAAATACTGAATTTTACATCAAAACAGCTTTTTCATCTAATATAATTATATGGTTAGATTATTTTTTTAATTGATTTTAATGTCTAATTTGAATATATTTTTACCATTTAATCCAATGGTGTTCATTATAATTAAGTTCACTTTGTAATTGGCCATAAACAAGTGCCAAACCTTTCATAGATATTGTTTCAAAAAAACCAGCTATTTTTTTGACAGCACGAATTATTTTTAAATTAATTATTGCAATTTATATGTTTGGAATTTGGTAAAATTAATTCAATATTTGGAATCAAAAGTTCTAAATTATTTTATTAAGACTCTTTTGTTTCTGTACAATATGAATAGTAACGACGGTAATTATCTTAATTATCATGATAATTAGTAATTGGGTAGTTAAGGATAATAAAATAATATCCTAATAATAAAAAATGACCACAAAATGTGTCCTAATGCTACTGGTTGTTTCATGGAAGACCTTTGGATGCCTTTTTCTAAACTTTGGGACCCCATGGAATCACTTTTGGGTGAAAGTGACACTTTATCATTTTATTTTTAAAGAAAGGAGAATATCACTAAAAAATGTATTACCCGAGTAAAATATTTTTAGTTTTGTCTGTGTAAATTACCTCTTAGAATATAAATATTCAATTGAAATATAAAATTATTTAATACATCATAGTATTTTTCTTATAATTTTTAGACATTTAATAAATTAATTTATTTATGACACCATGATAATGCAACGATTTCCTCATTAATTAACGATTTAAATAAAATGAAAAGATAATGTAAAATCAAATACTTACACTTGTAAAAGACCTACTGGATGAGTATATTTCTAACCATTATCATCTCATACTTTAATTATATCAATTTGGGTCCTTTTAAATCCGAAAATCATTTTAAAATAAAGTAACATTTATGACTCTCAAAGAGTTCCCCTCCTTCCTCTTATAAAAGGCCCCCACCTCTACCTCCTTACCCACACATCTCAAGCCATTGGATCTGCCAAGATCTTATAATTTTATCTCTCCAAATCCCTCTATTCATCCTAGAATCCTTACATTAGGCAAAAAGCTCTTCAAGAAACCCTTGTGGTACAAACCAAGAGGAGTTGCCCGATTTAAAGGTAAAGTCTTCTCTAATGTTCTTATATTTTATTTTTCTTATCCAACCCCCTAAACTCTTTTTATTCATTTATTTTGTAATAAAACCAGTATCTTTAATATACTATTATGTTGTTATAAGAATTATTCTAGCTACACTTACACACACTTACATCTAAAGGTTAAATAACATAATGTTTCCGTGGATGGCGAATTTCTGCCTCACGAAATGATGATTGTTCCATATTCTTATAACACCTTGAAAGGTGGCCATTAAGATGAAACTATATTTATATATGATATATAATATGTTTATGTTTTCCTTGAGCTTCTGTATTTTTAATTTATGGCATACCATTACGGTTTCCATTAAAGGTAGACACGATATCTTCATTTTAGGAAGTGTGGAGTACCTTCCCTTAAAAGTGATTTGATTCGTTAATTCCATATGTGGGACATATAAAGGATGGAGTTAATTATATTATATATGATATTATACTATAATTATAATATATTTTTATATATTTATGATTCCATTCCATAAAATATGAAATAGAAATGAAAGTAGCGTTCATGTGTACGTACGGCTTACCGTCTCCATGAACGGTGCATTTCATTTCTTACCTCTAAATGTTATGTAATGTTATAAATGCATGTATATACTGGATATATATGACATATATGATATCTAAATCATGAATATAATTTTGTATATAATGTATATTTTACCACATGAACAAATTGTAATTATAAAGAGTTTATTTTTTACACAAGTACCAATGATCGACAAAACGACCATTATTAACTTAAATAATTACATGGTGTTCATAACATGGTAATAAGTGATATAAAACGAATAATGAACTTGAAAAAGGTTCTTATGAAAGTATAAATTAACTCTATTTATTATTCAGGATATTAAAGAATGATCGAGTCAAGTCGGACCCGAGGTAAGGGACTTCGTCTCAATCTCCTTTCATTGAGGCATATTTTGTTTTATACACAACTTTCTTTTATATGGTTTATGAACCCCTTTGACTTTTATGTTTATTCAAAAGGAATATTTTTTATAAAAATCATTTTACTAAATGAAAAAAGGGAATGATTTTGTCATACATATGTGGCGACAACAACTTCTCCGCCGCCGTGACCATTACACGAGTTTCGGCTTCCTCTACAAGCCATAACTTTTTGAAAATGTTAAATAAATACCATCTTTTTCTTTTCATTTATTTTGGTATTGAAAATTGTTTTGATAATGTTTTTATTATATTGATTTGTTATGGATATCATGTTATTGAAATGTGAAAATGTTATGTTTCCTTTATGCATGTTTTATGTGATACGATTATATTATGGTTCTTGGGCATTGTTTATGAAGACAGGTGGTTCCATTATAAACTAAGGGTGAGTGAGCCTGATATATCTCTCCAATGCATTAGATAATGTGAAGGGGGTAAATGATAAGGTTTCTCCGAAGAGATTTATGGAATATACTATGATGGGTATTACAAACGTAACCATGAGGGTTACTCCCAACATAAGAATGTTATGAATGCATCAAGTTACCTTTATGTATTATTATTTCTATGATTTATTCATGATTTAGTGTGGTATATTAAAATGATTACGTTTTATCAGTAATGTATGATTTCATACATGGACTAATGTTTTCATTTCGTACTTTTATATCCCTTTCTGATCTTTTTATGCTCATCCCAAGTTTTTGAAATGTTTTTCATAGGTCAAGGGAAAGGTACATGATGTGAGGATAGTGTCAAGGAAGTGTCAAGAAAGAATCCATGTTTTATTTTAAATATGTTTTCGTTGATGGAAAAAAATGATTACTAACTTTTATGTGACCACTTTCTTTAAATGTGGAATGTAATGCATGATTTATGATCTAATTATCTGAAACTCTAAACCTGAAAATATCCTCAATGTGTATTCTTGAAATAACTCAAGATTAATCAATGTTTAAGGCTGAGGCCTTATACACTATCCTCAAGGAATAAAAATGACCATTTTACTATGTATCCACAAGGTATCGAGATTCCAAATGTTACTCTTTATCATAATTGCATCAAGTTTTTCTACGTCACAAGGATGTTGGACTTCTATATTGTCTTTGTCACCTATCATGTTCACTCTCCATATTAGGGATAATATTCCATGATGGTCACCTATCATTTATACCAATAACTATTCATGAAAATTAAGGACAGTATGTCACAAGGTAAATAATTATAAGAAACATAACATTGCATCTTGTGATGTATTGTAGCATCATATAACAGCATGTGAATCTACATCAAACATGGTATAAGCTTCTATAGCAATTATCATGGAACAAGGATCATATATGTGTATGATGGTGATGCACACACACACAATAAGTATCTATCATTCAAGAAAAACAATCCAGTCCAAGACATAAACCATACCATGGAAACAGGTAGATAAGAGAGCCCCAAATGATAAGGTACATCCTACCTCAAGGTCATTGAAGAATAAATATAATATTCATCAAGTAATAAAGAATGATGTATGTTTCACATAATGGATAAGAATCTCACACCTTATGGGTTCCTAACTCAGTTTAAAATTCATCATGAATAAGTTTATAATGGATACTTAAGAGAATTCCATATTCATAACATCATTCTATAATCACATACCAGAAGTACTTTTTTGATGAAATCATATTTGATGTATGTTACAGGAATAAATTCCATTTCACTAAATCTATCATCAATTGAAGAATTAATTATGAATTAATTTCTGATTCTATTATAGTCTGTTAGGTCTAACTAATGATCATTTATATGTCATCATTCCATCAATGAAAAAGATATTCAAGATGAGAATCAAAATGGAGAAGATCCTATAATGATTATTCTATAGAATATTATTTCGAAACATCATATTTCTTGAAGTATTAGTCTCTAGTAAAAATAGGTTATCATTGTCAAATTTATTTCACCACCAATATATCATGATGTCGTCAATAGAATAAAAATTAATCATATATCCTCAATGGATTAGAGGTATAGGATGATGATTAAAGAACACTACCACATAGAATGCATGTTTTTGAAGGTAGATCTTGTTTTAATCAAGAAACAATTTCATCATTCTAGATACAATATCTATCTATGAATAAGAGGGGTATAATCACTAGACCATCAATGAAAACTCAATTATTTCACATATCCATGCACATATCTATAAGACACAGAAGTATTTGACATAGATAACAAGATTAAACTCATCGTTTATGTTTCCTAGATCAATAAGTGATTGATGGGTCATAGGAAGATAGATTGAAGGAGCCCTTGATGTGGAGTAGAGGATTATAATTGGAGTTATGTACATTTTTGTTAGAGTTGTAGAATTAAATAGGGTCAATAAATTCATTAAAACCTTATATAGTGCATTAATAACATGCTCGGAATGGGTGTATCGATGAGATAATGAAATAAATTGGTGACTCAGTGTTCCTAGGAGAAGGAAATGAATTATTATTTGGAAACTAGTAGGCTAGTGTTGTCTGTTGTATCCAACAGACCTTTTGGAACCCCATTGGATGGCTGGTGGGTTCAAGAAACAATAAAGTGAATTTTTTAGGAACACTAATCTCAAAAAACTCACTAAACTCAAACCACAAAAACTTATACCCTTATCCTCCAAAATACATACCCTAAAATATAAATATTTGGGAAAATCAAAAGGGGAAAATTTAAATATAGAAACCCATAATATCCCATACATTGAAATGAAATTAGGGTGATATAACTATAATATTTTTTAGTATCCTATAATGTTTTTTTATTATTTAAACATAAATGTGTATATATGGTAATTCATACATCTGTTATATCACCTTGTGAGTTAAGGTACCATTGGTGGGTCTCTATTGACTAATTATGCTAACCTCTTACCAGGACACCTCGGTTGGAAAGAAAATTCAATTTTTCAATTTTATATATCTATATGTATGTTAGTGAATAATGGATTTATTAGGGTCATTTTTTATTTATATGACTACAGTGACTTGGTTTCTTATAAATAGCTGGAGTTATAATAATTTGGGTTTGATAAATTTCTTTTTTATATCACCTACTTGACTTTTTCTTTCCTTTTATTTGGCCCTCTTCGGCATTGACATGTTTTATAACCTAGTTTTTATATTTTGAAATTGAAGTTTTTTGGTCAAAAATGAATTCATATATTATGAAGAAGTTTATTTTTCTTTTCCATGCCCCCTATTTGGTTTATATGACATTTGGGAAATGTTTTTCTTATAGATATGTCATTTGAGTCTTTGAATGAAACTAGCCATGGATTTTAATATATTTGTTTTGTATAAATTTTCCCCCGTCTATTTAACAAGAATTATTTCACTAATCACCAATTCATGGGGATTATTGAGAGAAATGGTGGTAATATCACCTTAACTTAGGAACAATATAGGTATCCAAGATAATGTCCATACAAGTTTTATCAGAGTAGTGTTTTGGTTTTTTTTGAGAATTTATATTTCTAGATAAGGGATAAGATTATCAAGACATGATATGTAATGTGTATAACATAATAAAAAAACAACTTATATTGGAAGCTCAAGTTACTAGAATATTTCTAGTTAAATAATAGGAATCATTGGTTTGAGTGAGGATTTAATTTTCTTGTGTCAAATTTGATATAATGGAACTTGATGAGTGTTTATTTTGATTTATCAAGATTAAACCTCTATTTTGGGTCATGTATTAGGAGATTTTTCATTAGAAAAGAACACGTATGATTTAAATCATTTTTCATCTATTTCATTGGATTTTAATTATATCTAAAATCAATTTAATTTAATATTAATTAAAACCTCATTAATAAATAAATAGTTTTTTCCTATTAATAAGGTTTTGGAAATTATTTTAATATTAATCAACTATTTATTAAATTAATTTATATGTTTTTTACACATATTTATAGCTAGTATAACCTATTTGGTAATTAACTATTCACTATTATAATTGGTTTATATCTTTACCTCTTTATTGAAAATGTTACTTGCTTCAAATTTAGTGCTGAAAATTATTCATTAATTTCTTTATAGTTTATATTATCTTATTGATCATGTAACTGGTTTTGTTTCTTTTAATGTTTTTTAAAAATCATGTTGTCTATTTTTTAATTTTTAAGCCTGTTGATATCCAACTAGTTAACATGAATTGATTTTTCATTGGTTGTATCTTCTAAACATTCTCCATAGATTCTAATTTTATTGCATCACTAAGAATGTCAATTAGTGTTTAGGTTCGTACCTAACTTTAGATTATGTAATGTATGCTTTATTTCATGATAAAATATTAGACTGAATCTAAAAAATTAATAAAAAATAATTTTATTATCAACTATTTTGGAAATTAATAAATAGATCTTGTGTTGGTCAGTGTGTGTAATATCAAGTATTTGAATTGTAGAACTCTTCATGGTGGTGTTTATGTTCGCATTATTTTTTATTCAATTTCTAAGGAGAGTGTAGAAAATTTTCAATCCATTAAGGGATTTCAATAGTTTCATACTTTTTTCAAGGTGTTATTTATGTGTGAGTTCAAGGCCCATGAGGTCTTATTCTTATAAACTTTTATATATCAATATGATGTAGTTACATAACCATCAAATATCAAGGTGGTGGTGTCTTAGGTGACCCTAAATAACATTTTATAGGTAAAAAGTTTTCTCAATCCCATTTGATATTATAGGACCTTCATACCTATATTCACCCGGGTCATAAATCCATTGATGCTATTTATTGGGAAGGATTATAAATGTGTGTGGATTGACTAGTGCCATAATAATTTTGAGTATTTGAAGGTGAAATTAGTCAACTCTCTAATTTTTCATATACTATTACATGGTGTTGCATTTGAGGTCTATTATGAATCTTTTCATCATGGATTTGATTGTGTATTGAGGTAAAAAAGGTATTTATATCCTATAGGTCTAATTAATTATAGCCACATGAATATAACTATTCAACCCAAGATATTAATCTTATTTTGGTGGTTCTTTCTATATAGTTGTTGTAAAACAATCTCACTGTTGAACACTTTTTGTTCTTCATTTATCACATGATATTGATATATGTCATCTACCATCACGATTTGGATTTATGGAAATGAATGTGGATAGATTTCCTACGAGATTATTATTTAGATATTTTTTTTAATCATGGTAATATAATTTTTGTGGAATATTCCTTAAGAATGAATTCATTTGGAGGTTTTTTTATGATTTCGGAGACTCTTGGAGCATGGTAAAAGAGTTATTTTTTATGCACCTTGATATTGGAGTAGTTGATGGAAGATGAACCTTTATCATATAATGGTTTAATCAACTTTAGTATAGAAATTGAATGAATCCCAACTAGGGGATTATGTTGTAGAATTTTGGCATAATCATGTTTTCTATGGTCATTCCCCTATGGGATGGTCTGAAGATGAACAGTAAGATGGGCTATTTTAGTGAATATCTTTCATCACTTTAGTGATATATTATTTGTTTCTCTACGAGTTCCATAGTTTTCCCTTGGTGGTTTATCCTAAATAGGTGATGATTTATTGATCTCTAAATGTTATTTATGGTGGGATGGTATGAATTACATAGTTAATGATTTTTTCTCTTGGTTTTTGGTTTTCCAAAAGTAAAAGGTTGTGCACGATGTTTCTAGTGGTTCTCTTCAACCGTTAAATGTTCCCCAGTGGATGTGGGAGGACATTTTTATAAAATTTTCCACTATTTGTTCTAGATATTGGTGATTTGATAAGTCTATATGGGTGATATAGAAATAATTAATGAATTCATAATGCTTTTTGGAAATTAAGGAGTTGATCTCGGTGGAGGTTTTATCGATGAAATAGCTATTGGAGATAGTAATTCATCATGGGTTTCTAAAGATGATCATATTTCATTGAGATCCTCATTTTTTCTCTAGGGTGTGTGGATCTCCCCATCTTGATTTTTGGATCACAGTTATTACTTAGTACCACTTTTCATCCATAAATGAATGACCAAACTGAGTAGAACATCTAGACATTAGAGGGCATGTTTCTCACATGTATTCTAGATTATGAAGGTATGAGGGTGAGGAAACGACCATTGGTGGTGTTTTATTACAATAATCTTTATCACTCCATTATTAGATTGGTGAATTTTAAGAACATTATGGTCCACCTTATAGGTCCAAATTTCATCAGACTCATGATAAAGGAGTATGAAATTACTTGATTTGAATTGGGTGTGGAGTATGATTGAGATGGTACAAGTGGTCCACTAGTGAATTATAGTGTTTTATAATCATCACAAGTCTTATGTAAATCATCGGAGGTATCCTATAAATGTTTATTCTTAATATAAAATGTTTTTAAATATATACCCACATTATAGGAAACAAATGTTCTATCATTTTTATAAGCCTTCTCTATGCACGTTGGACCTTTCAAGGTGTTGGATTGAGTTGGAATAATATTGTATCAGTAAGAACTACCCCCAAAAATTATTTAGATTCGCATCATCATCTATGTGTTGTAGATTTATATATAACTTCATCACAATTATTATATCATCAATTGAGGTTAGTGGGATTTTTATTATAGTGAAAACATAGAGCAATGTATTATCAATACATTGCACCATTAAGAGATGTTATTGAGTTGGTGTTTTATTCCTTTGATTTGTGTCATCTGGTTGAATAGTGGATTAAAGGATAGGAATTGGGAGTGGTAGAAATATATATTCACCCAATATCTGTTATTATTAATTGATGGATCTTGTACAGATTTCTAGATGGTGAAAACCCCAATTTTAATTTGTATGATTTTTTAGTTTCTTTATTATTTTGATGTTCCATTGATTGTGTTGTCACTTCTTGAGTGATATCTTCCTTGGGAGAATTTTTTGGGATGTTGATATTTCATTTTTTATGATTCTTTTTTTTTGGCTTTATATTTTTTATTGCTATATTTTTTGGAGAGATATCTTGAAGAGTGGTTGTTTGAACAACCCTTTTATTTTTCCCTATTTTATTTTAAATTATCAAAGATGATTACATTTTAAGAGGTATTTGATATAATAGTACATTCTTTCCAACCAATTATTTATTATATTTTATGATCCTAAGGTGATTTTTGGAGACATATGGTTGGATATCGGGTTTGGAAGATATAAATCTGTTTGTAAAAGGATTTCAAACTGTGAAATGTAGTAGGTCGTGTGAATGTTGATTTATATATTGAATTTTAGTTCAAAAATTGATGTATTTTTCAGAGGTATCTAGTGTTTATTCCTAGAATTAATTCATGTAATGAATCAATAATTCATGTTTTGAATATATTATTTCAATATTTTGATAATGAAAAATGAATTTCGACATACGGTTGACTTGAGGGGTTTTATAGAGTAAATGATTATAAGATTCCATGAATGGGTGTATTTCTAGTTTAATTTTAAAATGGATATCCCCTTTAGAATTACATATTCGAACACTCATTCCTTGAACCATAGGAAACTGAAGAACTTCTTAGTAGCCCCTTGAATCCCCATTTAATCGAATTCAACCCCAGGATACTAGAAATTGATCAATGGTTATCTGAGGTGAGTTCCTCTTTATTTTAACCTTTTATTTTATTCAATTATTTATTGCATTGTTATGAAGTCATTGAGACTCTAATTATATTATGATTATATGGATATTTTTAGAGATTCAAATCATGATTATAATTTTTTTAGCTTGATCTTGAACATTGTGATTCAATTTTTTTGATCAACATCATGGTCGCCTTATTTAGCATCATGTTTATGCAGTGATTATCAATGTTTTTTATTGAGTTTGGAGATATGTTACTTCTATTTTATTTTATGTTCAAATTTTTTTGGAAAATTATTTTCTTACCTTTTTCTAAATCGATGTGATTAACATTATAAAGAATATAATATGGTAATTTTATGAAAGATGACTGATTATTTAATGATCAAGAATCTGTGAAGGGGATAAAACTTATGGAGTGATTATATTAATGATTATTATTTTTTCAAGAATTTAAATAATGGGAATATATTATTCCATAGTAATACACTTCTTAACTATTCATGATAAGAATTATTTGATAATTCTATGGTGTTATGAATTTAAAAAAAGGATTATCACATGTTTAAGATTCATTGTAATCAAAATTTTGGTAATTATTTAAATTATTGGGATCTCTAATCACTTGTTCTTTATGATATTTTAGATATTACCACTTGTTGTATCATAGAAAGTGTGATTTTTTTGTTGAGTTTTTCTTTATTTGTAAAATTATTTTTTGGATAGAATTTGATTAACAATTTAAATAAGAAATTATAATGGTATTAATAAATGGAAGAGGCACAATATTATTAATTAACTCTGTTTTAAAATTGATTAAACATGGAAATAATACTTCAAATAATTATTATATTTATTTATAGATATTTCTACCACTGAATTAGGTTTCCAAGTTATGAGAAACCTATATTTAATGAACATGTTAATTCAAGGTGGAATGAAAATAGTTTATATCTAAATAATAAATGTTTAGGGTTGAATGAGCTTATTAATTATTATTGGTGGATTTAATCCCTTGATTCCTTGGCCTGAGTTCCATTTCATATATAGATATAAAACATATGTTTGATATGTAAGTGTGGTATAGGATGAATAGATACTTAATGTGTTTTTATGATAACATCTCATTGTGGGATTGATTGAAAAGAAATGATCTAGTGGTCTGTGGATTTATTTATATGGTAGGGAACTATGATAAGTACTATTCTTGGATCTATGGAAGTAGTGATGTTCGATGTTATTGATGGCTTGATAGGTGATATCATGTGCCATGGTGTGGAAATGACACCAGTCAGCTACAATGAGTTTAGAGAGTGTATTTCTCATTGATATATATATATATACTTCATTCATGATTATTTCTTGATGGTTTGTTAATCCGAAGTGAGATTTATCATAGATATTTCCATACCACATTCTTGATGACTCATTGATGATCGAATGGTCAAATGTTATTTATATGATCAATTCCTAACTATATAAGAAATTTTGATGTTATGCACTACAAGTACATCATTGAAGTGGAAGCTTGGGATGATTCCTATATTACCTATATTATTAGGAATGATAAATGAATTAAAAAATGAATTATTTTAGTTTAGGGCCATCACATATCATGATAAAATAAAGAAGGATATAAGAGAAATTATGGTGTTAAAGGCACCAGGCATAGAAGACTAAATTGTTGATCTTATAATTGAATTTATAATAATGTTAATTAATTAATTTATGGAATATAATTAAGTATTGATGAATATGATTCTTTGTTAATTATTTGATATTTTTCATTGTCCGTGGAAATTGAGGGTCCTATGTTACATTGGAAATAGATGAATCCAAGGCTAAGTAGTTTCCCATAAAGTAGTTGTGCATGCAATTATTTATATTTTCGTATTTATTATGATAACCCTCCGACATCGGTAGGATAACTAACACCAAAATGTTTTTGGGGGTATTTTTAATTTTGTCAAGGATGATTAAGGAATAGATGTCAAACTTCAACCCCCTCCTCCTCCCCCATCACTCTCACTTCAAGCATTGATGAGTGAGTGTATCATATCATATAAAAGCTTATGGGATTGTGTGGGTTACTACCAAGGTTTTAGAAGCTCATTTTGTTTACTAAAAATATATGTGAGGGAAATAAGTGCTTGAGGTATAACATAAAACTATAACTAGAAATTATTTTTCTAGATTTCGATAGCTGTATAGGTATGGCCTCTATTGTGTTAACGTATAATGAAAGTACACATGATGTAGATGCTTTCGAGTAAACCCTTGGTTACTACTAGGATATGATGATGATGGGATGTTCGGTTGCACATGATGTAGTAATGGTTATAATAATATTTCATGGGGTAAAGGATTATAAATTAGTTGGATGAGTACATGACATCTTCGTTTAGGTGTGAGAGTGAAAATCAAATGGAGAAGTGGAACCATGTTACCTTCATTTATATACGTGACTTGGATATAGAATGGTTTAATTCTAGGTGATATTTGGTCAGTGACCCATGGTTAAGATGGGAAACTAGTATAAGTAATTTATGCGATGAGTTAGTTTCATTTATAAATTCCTTGGGAATTAGTATGATTCTTTCGCATGTTTCAGATGATTTTTTTGAGAGGATCCTATATAGTATACATGTTATTCACTTACTATATATATAATCATTTTTCAGGTCAGTAGTTGTTATTTAGAAACTATGTTTAAAGATACTAGTTCAAGGAGTAATTTATAAGATGTTAGAGCCTTGTGGTCATTGATAATGATTTTCTTCTTGTATTTCAAATTTCATTTCAATTGTAGAAGTTTATGTATGGCATTACAAGTACTGGGATTTATTATTTTATTTATATAGAGTGTTAGTTGAAGTATTTCTCATCATAACTATTATTATTTAAACTTATATTGATGTTAATGTATCATATGTGTGTTATTTATATACCCATGGTTTCAGTCTCGATCTTGAGGCATGTTGGTGGCGGGATTTTGGAGGTCAATATCTCGCTTTCTTCATATCCTACCCATGATAGGTATCATTGGAGGGAGGAGGTCATGGAAATGATTGTTATGGTTTTTGTATTTCCTAGATTTTGATGATTCATATTATATTTTTGGTTTATGGATTCATTATGTGATGTATTCTTTGAGTTTTTTGGGTCATGTATATGAGATATAGTTATTGTTAATTAACTAGAGTTGAATTTTACATATGTGAATATTTAGTCTAATTGATTCCTCCTAATATATCTTAATGACTTGGGGTAATTAATATTTGGGTGAATGTCTCTTAAGACTTATGGGGGATGATAAGACATTTGGTGGACATATTGAAACGGATCATGACCCAATAAACTAAGTAATAGTACATTAATGTCTTATGAGAGGAATGTTTTTTTTGTTTACGAGAATCCACATATAACGATTTATTTCATGTTGAGGGATCATTTTTCTATTTTGGATTTTGATTTGATTTTGAGTTATTGAGGGTGAATTCTGAGTTTTTTAATGAGGTTTAGGGTTTGGTAGAGGTTTTATAGTTTTGGTTACCTATGAATACATTTAACCTATAGTTTATAACTATAGGAGTCAGTAGGTACCTCGTGGAAGGTCACCACAAACTCACTGGACACGCTTGAGAACCATATGAAATGGGGGAACCATCGGGTACCCATTTGCCCAAAATAAGTTCGAGGTATCCTAGATACTTATCTTTTTTGTGATTTATTTATATTAATTTTAGGTAAGAACCTATTTTTTATTTCCCTCTCCTCCTCTGAATTCAATTTACATCAACTATATAGAGATTCTTCATAACCTCCACTTCAACCTCATTCTACCTCATATCACACCTCTTGATTAAAGTAGGATTCATGGATGTTAATCATGAAAAATATATAGAAATCCCACCCCTCTATTCTCAATTTACTCTCATGTCCTCTTCTTTTAATTTTTTTTCTACTTTATAGGAATTATGTGATAAATTGCATCAGAACATTGTGAAATTCACTTTAAACAAAATTTTATTCTCATATATTTTATAAAGAGTGATTATGTGGATTTTATAAAACCCACTCATCACTATTTATTTGGAAGGTGATAGAGTGGTGATTTATTTTAGGGTATAATTAATTTAGGATAAAATTAAAAGGACATATGTGAGGGATTTTTTCCAGTATTTATGTCATTACATATATGTGTGTGTTATTTTTGGGATTTGATCACTTAGGTTTGTATTTGATTTTGATTATTCATATTTTATGTGGATTTTATGATTGGTTACCAATTATGGTGTAATTCTCTCTGATGGTTCCTAGGTGATTATTTCTAACACCCAGATATTGTATGCAATATTTATCATTATATAATTGTATTTAATTGATAACATGTGTTACATGCAACAATATATTTATATGAAATGTGTAACATTATTAAAATATTAGTTGTCTATAATCACCTAGCCATTGGATTTTTTTAGGTATGAATAGTGATAAATAAATTTTGAAAAATATTTAGTCTGAAAATTTTATAAAAAATTTCATTATTTATCAAATTATTGTCATTATAAATAGAAAATATTTAGAAATAAAAGTGATGTTTTTTATGAAAATAAAGTATGCATGAAATGTATTTTTTATAAATATATTAAATTAAACCCCATTGATGAATTATCTAAATAAAATTTATAAATTATTTACTTTTTCAAATGTTTTAAAAAGTCCAAAAAAATATTTCTAAGCATAGGATTAGAATAAATACAATTTTATTCTTAAAAACAAATTTCATTCTAAAAAGTATTTTTTGTCGCATTTTGCACCCTTATATTAATTTTTGTAGTTATAGAAATTGGATTTGGTAAAATTTATTCCATATTTGGAATCAGGAGGTCTAAATTTGGAAAATAATTCAATTTTATTTTATGCATTATGAATAGTAACCATTGAAAACTTTATCACCTTGGTAAAGGGTAAATTGGGTTAATATGGATTAAATATATGTGAAAAGCCTATTATTATTCTTATTAATTATTATTGGATAAATTTAATGTGACCCATAACACAATAGTATTTAAATTGAGTTTTTAATGGACAATTTTCCATTAAAATGACTTAAGTTTTATTTAAATTAAGGAAACTTACAAAATGTAACTCTATTTATTTTTAATATATCATATGAACCCAAATTGGGTAAAAAGTATGTTATGATCGAATATGAATGCCTATTTGGGAAATAATAAATTTATTTTCATGATATAATTTTTTAAAAAAAATTTAGTCATTGTATAATTACCTAAATTTCTCATGCAAAACCAATCTGGTATTTCACCAATTAATAAAAAATATAATAAATGATTTTAAAAATAGTACAAGTGATATCATTTTAATTAGTTAATGTGTCCAAAAAATTTATTGATATATATAACATATTAGTTCAGTTATAAAATAATATATTTAAATTCCCCCATTTCCATGATGTACTTTGAGCTAAATTAAATTAATTGTGTCAAAATTAACAATAATGATATTTTATCGAAATAATATTTTTTTATATTATTTAAAAATCATAAAAATTTTTGAAATAAAAGAAGGTTGTTATTATTTGGACTAAAATTTAATGAAATGTCCATTCATTGTTCAATTTTCACCTTTTAAGTAAAAATTACAGACATTTAATGTTGAAATTTTTTTACCACAATTAAAATTAAAATAGGTTACCTAAGGGTTAATGAAAATGATAGGTTTTATTGTTAAAACCAAACTTATATATATTCTTTTGGTTGAATATATTACAAACCTACCCCACCATATCTTAGAATACTATTCCAGTTGGAGTTATTTGACTTTAAAATGAATTTTTTGTAATTTAATCTTTTGAGAAATTATAAAAGTGTCCCTCACCTCAATTATAAAAGGGATCTGTATACCTCACTTGTTTACACTACATTGATCCTTATAGAATGAAAAAATATTCCAATTTATCTTTTTAACATCTCTATACATAATTTATTGGTTTTTTCATTCCCAAAATTCTAACCACATATCCCATTATAGGATATATAAAGGAGTCCTTTCAAAAAAATCGGCAATCATCCTAACCAATCACTTTGATTTTAAATCTACATTACCCCTTATAAATAAATGTTACTTATCATAAAAATAAATTATTTATCCTAAATATTATGAAGTTTTATTAGGATTCTTAAAACACGGTTATGCCCCCTCTTTCATCACAAATGAGAAGTGAATGTATTGCTCGTGCGTACGTACAGCTTACATTCGCTATACAACGATTCTTTTTTCATAACAACCTATTGTAGATGTTTATTATGAAAAGTATTATGATTATATATGATAATTATAACATAATTATACTTATTCAATGACAGTATCAATTAAACCTACTTACCATCTATTCCTCTGGGAAACAATAATGGCATTTGTGCATACGTGTGGACTGCCACCACCACGATGAGATATGATTACTTTTTCATCTATTTTTTTATGTGGAAGGTAATATGTGTGAATTTTATGAAAATAAAAAATTTATTTTATATAATAATTATTATAAAAATTTTAATTGTTATTTACCTTTCTTTCAGTCCATCATTCAAAAAAAGGAAACTATGTTCATGGGTATGTACAACATATCGTCTCCATAAACAGTGTAATTAATCTTTTCTATATCTAAATTTTTTAATTATTACAAGTTTATATATAATGAATATATATTATGTTTATACCATGATTAATATTCTTTAAATTATGTAACCATGATCAATGTATAAGGATCGGGACTTCCAAACTAAAGCATGCTTGTAAAACGAAGAGCTTATCACCCAAAATAGTGATGTTAATAAAACATTATTAATAAATTGGTGGTAATATTTCACAGATAAATAATAAATTTTGTGGTAGATATGAATATATTCATGTTATACATTTATAATAAATTCATATTTTTTCCGTGATGTTTTAATGTGAACTTGAAAATGTTAGACTTAAGGTAAGTGTTTTATTTCACAATCTCAACACTCTTTTGTATTATTTAGATTAAGTCCCTATTGGGTAATATTTTTATTTCATATTAATAAATTCCTAAAAATTTTCAAATAATATTCTTATTCTCTCTAATAATGTAATGAATACATTTTTACACATGTTTGAATTTTTACAAAATAGTTTTAGAGGACTCTTCTTCTCCTTTCCCGAATGAGGTAATTTTTTAATTTTTTAAAAAGAGTGAAAAGGAATTTTTTAGCATATATGGAATAGAATTATTTCCTATATTTTCTGAATAAATTATTCTAAGAATAATCATTTACATTTTTACATCGTTCATTTCAAAGAAATTTTTTTCCTTCATAAGAGGCAATTTTTTTAAAAAAATATGTGATTTCAAAGTTGAAAGGATATTTTCCTCAAGAAGTGTTCAGAGATATTTTTTCAAAATAATTTTCCATATAATATAAAATCATTTGATAATAATAATTTTATACTATGTATATGATCCAAATACACCATTATAAATATGTATTTGGGTGGTTAATATTTGGGGTGAACCTATTTATTTTATATGTGTTATGAATTGATGAAATATTGATGAGACCTACTTTCTTTATAGGGGTTATGATATAATGATGTGATGAATGTTTTATATTGGGACACACATATGCATAGTTTTCATTAATTGATATGTGAGACCTATATCTCCCTACAATACATTGGGTAAAGTATTATATCTCGTGAGACAGTTATATGAAACAAATCTAAGTGCATGATACATTATGGAAAACATGTTGATGTGCATGATCCACTATGGAAAACAGGTGTTTATGCCTGATCTGACGGTATTGATAGTTAACCTTGACATATTAAATTGTATAAATAGTAATTATGATGTCAAAAAAATTATGAAATGAACCTACGATTCGTGATTGAGTTCTGATGAGTTCTAATTCTTATGATGTATGTCTTTTGGAGTTCAAATGTTTTATTCCATTACTCGGGTTTAAGATTATTGTCAGATTGCGTATGAACTTTGTATGTTATGGTTTTGATATCATACCCTTATTCTTATATTATTATCTATTAGGATCATTGATTGATATCTAGCATTTTTACTCTTACTAATCATCTGATCTCATTGTTTTGTTAGGTTTCCTTTCACCAGGTTATGAAGATCATTTTTAGTAGGAAATGAATTTGAAGTGTAGTATGAGGTAGGATATTTATGGGATCTTGTTAAGATCATCCATGAAATAGGAATATTTTATATATTATCTTCAAATACTCTAAACCTTTATATTTATATCTAGGATCTTATGGGTATGTATTGAATATTCATCCAAATATATGTGATATTTATATAAAAAAGGAATGGGTTTCAATAGTTGGTATCACAGCAAGGTTTATTCAATATTTAGACAATAGGGTTAGAATCAATTTATAAAAACCATGTAGATAAGACTTTTTATTCGATAAAATATAAATTTTTTGGTAATTATCATAAATTAACTAGGTTAAACCAAATGTGTAATCACATAATGATTGATGATTTCGAAATTCAATAAATTATTTTTCCGGATCATGTTGTTTTCTACCATAGTTATTATTTCCCACATTATGTTTCTTGGTTTTATTCAATGGATAGAAATTGAATGAATTTTGTTAATGTAGTATGTGATATAAAATGAAATGATTTTCCACCTATAAATCCAAATGTAGTGGAAATTAGAATTCATAATATTAATGTTATACTCATGAAGCTTTTTCAAGATATAGATCATACTGATGTTCCAAATGATCAATGAAGAGAAAAAAATACTATTGATTTTTTCATGAGGCATCATCTAGCATATAATAGTGGATCTTATGATCTACTAGTGGATATGTGATGGATCAACAACATTGAGAATTTTTTTTCTATTCTCCAATTCTCAGTACTTGAAAATTTTTTCCTAGTTGTTTATTTCCTTGAAGATGAAGAAGATCATTGGTGGAATCTTATCAATAATACGAAGCAAGAGGAAGAAAATGAATCCATCTAATTGGATATGTTTATGGGGATATTCTTTAGAAAGTACGTTCCTTATATTCTATGTACAAATATGAAGAAATAATTTATTGATCTGAATAAAAAGGATGATTATTCTGTAAGAACCCGAGTTTTCAGAACGGATCAAAATCCCGACCCTGTTTGAATATTTGACTTGTTTCTGAGGACACTGCAGAAAACGCAGAGTTTTTGAAAATTTCCTTACTACACGCCATGTATGTGTAGGCGAGTGGTCGGCCGTGTACTCACCGAGTACATGTTGTGCGGGTGACTGTGTAGAATTTTCTTACTACACGGCGTGTAGCTTTGAACGCGTCGTGTAGACCCTCGACCATGTGAGGCCATACATGGCGTATAAGCCATTGGCCGGGTAAGAAATAGGGGAATGATGTGTTCCCTTTGGACACGCCGTGTAGTCTAGCCGTGTATGAGGGATATACATGGTGTGTGGGTATGTCAGCGAGGAAGGGCAAAGGAACCCGGTACATGCCGTGTACCCAGAGGTACACGCCGTGTACTCATGTCGGCGGGTTCAAAAAGTACGTCAGTGGAATTATCCATCTTTTGAATAGTTAAATGAAATATACATGGCGTTTAGTCCTAAAGTACATGCCGTGTACTTTCTTTTTTTTCCTTAATTCGGGCATTAGCCTCGTTTTTTAGGCAGAACACCCCTCCTCCGCCTGGATACGTGAACCAAGCCGGCCGGATCTTCGTTTGCTTCCTGGTTCTTCATCCGAAGTCCGATTTGATCGCTGATTAGTGCGTTGGAACCCCCTTGGTAAGGGCTCTATTCCAATTTGGCCGATTTTTTTATTTTCGTTCTAGAACGAGTTATAGCCCTTTGAGCGGTTTTGAATCTTTTGTAGATTTAAAGAGTTTTAGACCGAATTGGCGAGTGTTACCGGAGGAGTAGCATCGTGCAAATCTCAGGTAGGTGGTGCATACCTCATTTTGTGTTTTCATGGTTGTTTGGGTGATGAGGATTTGGCGTGTTTCCAGGTATTTTTGAGCGGGACCCGTTTTATATGGTTTTTCATACTGAATTGTTTGTGGGACCTCTGGGATGCCTTTGGGTATGCCCGGTTACCATTTTGCGTGAGTGGGTCCAGAAGATTGGTCGTGGCTCATTAGGGAATTTTGGCCGGGGAATTCCAAAATGGTTTGAATTGAAATATGATTGGTATAAACTGTTTAGTTTAATTTATTAAATCCTGCTGTAATTGTTAGAGGCATTTAATACCATTGTGCTGGTATGGGACGACACTTGGTATAGTGCAATTCGACTATTTAGTTGGTTTTTCCTGGTTATGTTTTTTGTTTAACCATGTTATTTATGGGATTGTTGAATTGTATTTGCTGGACCCTTTGGGTTGTATTGGGCTGGGCCCGGTTATACTTGAGTGATGCTGATCAAAGGTTGGGGCTTTGCCCGGGTTACTTTGGGTGGTTTTGACCATGGGATTGGGCGTCATGGAGGTCGGTTTGAGGCAGTACGACTGTCAGGTTGGGCATGTCCTAGGATACTAGGGTGGCGATGCCATCGGACACGAGCGACATGGTCGCAGGGGCACGAGGTGTCAGAGTTTTTGGTGGCTTATGACTATTTTGGTGATTATCCCTCACCGGGACTTTGAGTAGTGTACACACAGAGATACTCCGTGATGAGGTGGTTTTGACCATTCATGTGGGTAGAGGCCCCCGTAGTTGCGGTTAGTTATTTTTGGTTGGGGGTGCTTTCCGTAGAAAGCCACATGGGAGGTGAGGACCCTTCAGGAAATTGGTGTGCCTTCAAGACATCCGTACTTGAGACACAAGGTGTCAGGAGGCACATGGTGCTAGGTTACTATTTGTGGGTGTGCCTTCGGGATGTCGGTACTTGAGACACGAGGTGTCAGGAGGCACATTGTGCGGGGTTACTATTTTTGGGTGTGCCTTTGGGACATCGGTACTTGAGACATGAGGTTTCAGGAGGCCCTTGGTGTCGGGTTACTATTTGGGGCATGCCTTCGGAACGTCGGTACTTGAGACATGAGGTGTCAGGTGGCACACAGTGTCGGGTTACACAATAGAGATTCTGGTGTTGGCCGAAGCAGGTGACACTCCATGGTGCCTATTGAGCACCAGTGGAGTTTGTATTTATTTTTGAATTGTACTGATTGCTGATTTCCTAGTAAATGCATGACTGATTAAACGCATATATTTGGTACGCACCATTGGGTGGTATCCTACTGAGATTTGTATCACACCCTACACGGGCCCTTCGGGACGCGTGTAGACTTCATGGATTTACGTGCATGAAAGGGGACACCATCAGGAGATGGGTTATGTTAGTTGTTGTATGGAGATGGTACAGACCGTGAGGTCATTCCTAGCAGGGGTTTACTTGTTGTGTTTACTTTTCTATATCAACAAGCTTACTTGTAGTAGCTACTATTGGTTAGCCATTGGCACAATTTTGTATGTTGAACTGCTTTGGGTGCATTTTTTACTATTCAGTAGTAGTTACATGTTATCAGCATGATGTTGTGTTATTTCCACTGCTGTTGTTATAATTATTTCTTTCGCTGTTTGTTGATATTGGATATGCTTCCGCTCTGCGGGTCTGGTTTGAGTCTACTGAGTCTTTCATTCCGCTGCATCTTTACTGTTATACTCAGACCAGTACCCTTACTATGATCCTCCGAGAGGGTATACCCTCCCCAATATACCTATTGAGACCCTCGTTGTTAGTCAGCAGCCTTTCGTGTTTAGGGGAGGTGCGCCTAAGGTAGTGACACCCGACCCGCTCGGCACTGTTCGGGTGGCTGGCCAGGTCTGGGACGTTACAAAGTGGTATCAAATGAGTTCTTGTCAAGGATTTATTAGAAGTGTTTTCTATCAACTAGTGAGATTGATACTTCTCTTTTTATATCTACTGGTTTTACTATTTGGGATATGGTGGAGTGGAGATAAGTTGTTGTTACTGGAACTGGGTTTCAAGCTTGTGCTTGGGTGCGTACAGCCCCAGTTATGAGGGATGAACCTAGTTTCCACAGGTGGGAATTTCTGTTTTCTTTTGCTCTGATTACAGTTTATATGATTTCAACCTCGGTTGCTCACTTGGTGTGTGATTTTCTGGATTGTGATATGTGACCCTTGACCCGATGTGGTAAGGGAGAATTGGACCTTGGCCCAGAATGGCAAGGCTTGTTGTTGGCTTTTGATAGACACATTTTTAGGGTATTTCCATTTCATAATTGCATGTATTCTTTGTGAAGTCATAATACCATGTGAATAAAATAAATCAATTTCCATGATTTATCTACTTTTAAATGTAAAATGGTGAAATTCCTGATAGAATTTCTAGTTGTTGCAATGTGTATTCCATGCTTTATTTTATGTATAATTGCATGTGGCAGGGTTTTGGGTCTGACTCTTATGAGAGCAGGAATGTACTATGTCTGAGGCAGTGTAACTGTCAGGATTGGGCGATTCAGTCATCGGTCTGAGGCAACATGAGTTGTCGGGATGGGCATGGCCCGAGGTACTATCAATACTTGGCTCTGTTGAGCAGGTAAGGAGGCTATGAGGCCAGGATGCCGTGGGGCATGGGTTGCGGTGAGGGGGAGTAAGGGTAGTTGTTATGCACTACCTTTTACTGCTTTCCTTATATGCATAGAATATATTGTTATATATATATATATGGGTTGTCTGACCATTTATTGTATTCAGCGGGTTACTCCTTCATGGCTCGATAGAGCCTCAGGTAGGAGATGGTACAGTGCCACAGGATCAGGGTCAAAATTTGGTAGAGGAAGAGCACAAGCCGTAGGTACAACCTCAAGGACAGGATCAGGTTCAGGATCCAGTGCAGGTAGGACAACAGCTGGGTTTGGCATCGTTCGGGCCATGGCTCGACGAGAAGCTCCGAGCGAGCCTGGTACATGTCTGGATGGGGATTGAAAGTGGAGTTCAGGGTGCAGAGCCTTCTATGGTGTACCTGACACTAGAGTTCCAATCGCAGCACCCGCCGCTCTTTCAGGGTTAGGGTGGTCCGGAGGTAGCTAAGAACTAGATAGAGAGTATGCAGATGATATTCGAGCAGCTCGAGACACCTCCCGGGTGGAGGGTCAAGCTTGCGACGTACATGCTGAGAGGACCGGCGAAGCATTGGTGGTACGTACAGGTTCAGGCTCATATACACGAGGGACTGGCATGGCAGAACATCGAGGGAAGGTTCTTTGAGCACTTCTACCAAGAGACACTGAGGGAAGAGAGAGCTCGATAGTTCTTGAGTCTTCAGCAGGGGGACATGTCTGTCATGCACTACGCAGCTACTTTCACAGAGTTGTCTCGCTTTGCACCTGGTATGGTGATCGAAGATGCAGCTAGGGTGAGGCGCTTCGAGGATGGCTTGCGACATTCCATTCGGGTCCAGGGTAACATTTTCAGGTTGGGTTATTTCTCTGAGGCGGTGAATCAGGCGCTTATAGACAAGGGCAACGAGAGGGAGAAATATCACTTGGGCAGGATGACAGCTTCAACTGACGGTTCAGACAGCAGGAAGCGAGGATGAGATGAGTTCCAGCAGGGCGTCGGGCCAGGGATTTAGCTAGACCGCCTCGTGGGAGTTCTTCGGTGATTTGATTTCAGTGTCCACAACCGGGACATGTTCAGGTGCAGTGAGACAGGCCTCCGAAGGAGTGACAGGCTTGTGGACAGAACGGGCATCTAGAGAGGATTTGCAGGAAGCCTTCTCAGATAGCCAGCAGGCAGGTACTAGGACAGACTGGAGTGTCTGGAGTTGGTTCAGGTTCAGTACCCGGAGAGGGTAGTCGAGGATCAGATGTGCGCAGAGGACATGATAGAGACAGTGGGACTTAGCTTATGGGTCAGTGGCCGGTGACTGGAGCAGCACCGTAGGGAGGTCAGGTGTCAGGAAGCCATGTTTTAGGCTAGGTGCATGTCTTGGAGCTGCCAGAGCCTGAGCAGGTCAGTGATCCAATGACAGTTAGAGGTACACCGCGATGTGACCATGATCTCCATGTTTCCTTTTTTCGCATGACCTTTAGAGGTATGTCTTTTTTTAGTGCACGAGGTACATAGGATCTTTGTGGACTGACTAGATGCTAGTCAGTGGGTTTGGAACCATCTCGGTTGCGTGATATATATGTATATATATATATATGAGATGTGTGGCATCGGGGTATCGTAGATGTGGGTTACATGAGGTGTCGTGGGAATCGGGGCATCGTGGATGCGGGTTACATGAGGTGTCGTGGGAATCGGGGAATTGTGGATGCGAGTTACTTGAGGTGCTAGGCACCAAGACCTCATGGAGGCAAACATCGATGCGGTGCGGGATACTTTGGGTGTTGGAAGCGACACAGGAGGACCAATGGGGTGCAGGGGTGAGGAGGCATCACATGAGGACATTGCGTCTGGAAAACAGGTTAGTAAACCCTGTTGGCTTTACGTTTTGTTGGGTTGAGATCGGGTAAGGCAAATCCTAAGGTGGGGAGCCGCATTAGAAATTTAGTCGGAACCTTTGAGACATGGGTAGTCCGGGTAGTTTAACTGGGATGGGCGTGTTGGGTGTCATCTCCTGGTTTCTTTTGGTAGCTCGGGGACGTGCTACGTTAAGGTTGGGAGATTGTAAGAACCCGGGTTTTAAGAACAGGTCAAAATATCGACCCTGTTTGAATTTTTGACTGGTTTTTGAGGAAATTGGAGAAAATGCAGAGTTTCTGGAAATTTCCAGATTACACGCCGTGTACTTTGAGTACACGCCATGTATGTGTATGCGAGTGGCCGGATGTGTACTCGCCGAGTACGTGTCGTGCGGGTGACCGTGTAGAATTTTCTTACTACACGGTGTGTATCTTTGAACACGCTGTGTAGACCCCCGATCGTGTGAGGCCCTACATGGCATGGAGGTCGTTGGCTGGGTAAGAACCAGGGGCACACCGTGTTCCCTTTGGACACGATGTTTAGTCTAGCCGTGTATGATGGATATACATGGAGTGTGGGTATGTCAGCGAGGAAGAGAAGAGGAACCTGGTACACGTCGTTTACCCAGAGGTACACGTCGTGTACTCATGTCGATAGGTTCGGAAATTAAGTCGGCAGAATCAGCCATCTATTGAACAGTTAAATGAAATATACACGGTGTGTAGTCCTAATGTACATGCCGTGTACTTTCTTTTTTTCGCTTAATTCGGGCAGTAGCCTCGTTTTTGAGGCAGAACACCCCTCCTTCGCCTAGATACGCAATCCAAGCCAGCCGGATCTTCATTTTCTTCCTGGTTCTTCGTCCGATGTCTGATTTGATCGTTGATTAGTGCTTTGGAACCCCCTTGGTAAGGCCTCGATTCCTCTTTATCAGTTTTGTTTGATTTTCGTTCTAGAAAATGTTTTATCCCTTTGAGAGGTTTTGAATATTTTGTAGATTTACCACATATTAGAATGAATAGGTGGGTGTTACCGGAGGAGTAGCATCGTGCGAGTCTCAGGTAGGTGGTGCATACCTCATTTTTTGTTTTCATGGTTTTTTGGGTGATGTATCTTCGGTGTGTTTTTTGGTATTTTTGAGCGGGACCCATTTTATCTTCTTTTTTATACTGAATTGTTTATGGGACCTCTGTGATGCCTTTGGGTATGCCAGGTTACCAGTTTGCGTGAGCGGGGATGGGTGAGTGGTCGTGGCTCATCGGGGCATTTTGGCTGGGGAATTCCAAAATGGTTTTAATTGAAATGTGATTGGAATAAATTGTTTTGTTTAATTTTTTAAACCTATTATAATTTTTAGAGGCATTTAATACCTCTGTGCTGGTATAGGACGACACCTGGTATAGTGAAATTCGACTTTTTAGTTGGTTTTACCTGGTTATGTTTTCTGTTTAACCATGTTATTTATCCGATTGTTGAATTGCATCTACTGGACCCTTTGGGTTGTGTTGGGCTTGGCCCTGTTACGCTTGAGTGATGCTGATCACAGGTTGGGGATTTTCCCAGGTTACTTTGGTGGTTTTTACCATGGGATTAGGTGTCATGGACGTCGGTTTGAGGCAGTATGACTGTCAGGTTGGGCATGGCCTGGGATACTAGGGTGTTGATGCCATCGGACTTCAGCGACATGGTCGCAGGGACACAAGGTGTTAGATGTTTTGGTGGCTTAGGACTATTTTGGTGATTACTGCTCACTGGGACTTTGAGTAGTGTGCACACAGAGATACTCCATGATGAGGTGTTTTTGACCACTCGTGTGGGTAGAGGCTCCCATAGTTGCGGTTAGGAATTTTTAGTTTTGGGTGCTTGCCATAGAAAGGCACGTGGGAGGTGTGGAGCCTTCAGGAAATGGGAATGCCTTTGGGACATCGGTACTTGGGACACGAGGTGTCAGGAGGAACATGGTGTCGGGTTACTATTTTTGGGCATACCTTCGGGATGTCGGTACCTAAGACACGAGGTGTTAGGAGGCACATGATGCCGGGTTACAATTTGTGGGCATACCTTCAGGACAATGGTACTTGAGACATGAGGTGTCAGGAGGCACTTGGTGTCGGGTTACTATTTGGGGCGTGCCATCGGGGTGTCGTTACTTGAGACACGAGGTGTTAGGTGGCACACGGTGCCAGGTTACATGACAGAGACTCTGGTGTTTGCAGAAGCAGGTGACACTCCATGGTGGCTGTTGAGCACCAGTGGAGTTTGTATTTATTTTTTCATTTTACTGATTGTTGCTTTCCTGGTAAATGCATGACTGCTTAAACGCATATATTTGGTACGCACCATTGAGTGGTATCCTACTGTGATTTGTCTCACACCCTGCACGGGACCATCGGGATGTGTGCAGAATTTATGGATTTACGTGCAGGAAAGGGGCCAGCTTTAAGAGCTAGGTTACGTTAGGTGTTGCATGGATATGGTACAGACCTTGAGGTCATGCCTAGCTCGGGTTTACTTGTTGTGTTTACTTTTCTGTATCAGCATGCTTACTTGTTGTAGCTATTATTGGTTAGCCATTGGTTCCCTTTGTTATGTTGACCTTCTTTGGATGCATTTTTTACTGTTCAGTAGTAGTTACATGTTATCAGCATGCTTTTGTGTTATTTCCGCTGCTGTTTTTATAATTATTGCTTCCACTATTTGTTAATATTAGATATGCTCCCGCTCTGTGGGTCTGGTTCGAGTCTGCTGAGTCTTTCTTTCTGCTGCATCTTTAATGTTATACTCGGACCAGTACCCTTACTATGATCCTCCGAGAGGGTATAGCCTCCCCACTATACCTATTTAGACCCTCACTGCTAGTCGGCAGCCTTTGGCATTCAGGGGAGGTGCGCCTCAGGTAGTGACATCCGACCCGATCAGCATTGTTCGGGTGGCTGGCTGAGTCTGGGACATTACAGAATCCATTGGTACCATTGAGGATAAATTTTCAAGGCTTTCAAGTTATGCATGTAGTTTAATTACTAGGACTAAAAGTAAAATTTATTAATTTTTATCTATCTTAAAACCAAGTAAATAAAATGAATTATCTATAAGAGAATTAAGTAGCTATCAATAAATAATTCTATGTGTACTCAAGGTAAAAATTGAAATAAGATATTCCTACCATTAAATGGTTTTAATACGAACAAAAATTCCAATTTTCATGAAAAAATTTAATAATTAACATGTTTGAAACCAATTCTAGCCATCTACATGCCAAAATAATGGGATGAAAAATCAAGGAAAGTGTTTTAAAGGAACTAAGATGTTATTTAAATATGTAAAGTCGGGTTATAAATCCAATGATTTTTTAAAGGCAATGAATATGGTAGTTAATGCAATGGAGTGAAAGGAGATACCAACTAATGCACCAAAAATGCTCCAATTCTTCAAATGTAAGAATTATTGTAATTATCCAAACAAGTTCATGAATTTGATGTTTTTTATGATGATCATCAATAACCTCTTAAGCCCAAAGATGAAGGTAATTCTCAGGGGATCATGAATTTTGATGAATGTTGTGAGAATGAAGTGATGAAAGGTACAATTATCATATACGCTTGAATAGCTAATGTATTTTCTAATTCTGTATCCACCTAGTCTTTTATTTCTAAATACTTTTCTCATTATATCACTATATCACCTCCATGATTAGATGTTGAGATCATTGTGAATGCTCCTAATGAAATAATTGTTATATCTCAAGTCGATAGTTCTTATAGGATTTATATTTATTGGAATGTTCTTCCTGTAGATATTTTTATTCTCCCATTAGTTGAATTCTATGTAATTATTTTCATGTATTGGATTTCTCTAAAGGGATCACATTGTATTATCCTAGTAAAGGATTTCACATTTCATATTCTTAATGAAAATAAGATCATTTATTGATATAATTATGATATGAACTTCCAATATAAATTCATTCCATATTGAGGGTCTTAATTCCTATGCATGAAGGTTACATATCTCAAATACTTAGTGATAAACTCAACAGTAAAGATGCATCTATTTAATCAGAGTTTTTTTATATATTTTTAGAAAAAAGTTTTGATCTTCCACTAAATTTTTATGTTAGGTTTTGAATAGAACTCATACCTAGTTTTATTCCTATTTCAACAAATCCTTAAATAATATCCCTAATTGAGTTGAAAGATTTGAATAATAAACTCTAAAATAATATTGATAAGGGGTTCATATGCACTAGTGTTCCACCTTGGAATGCACCTATTCTATTTTTTATAAAGAGATATTGGTTAATGAGTCTTTTCAATGATTATCTAGAGATTAACAAAAACACAATCCAAAACATGTATATTCTTGCCCATATATAGGAATTACTTGATCAAATACATGGATATCAATAGATTTCCTGGATTTATCATTATTCTAGATATAATCAATTTAGTATTAAGAAATAGGATATACCCAAGACAATATTCTATATTAGGTATAGGTTCTATGAATTTATAGAAATGAATTTTGGACTATCTAATTAACCTATTTTCTTTATGGATTTAATGAATAAAGTCTTTAGAGACTAGCATGATCAGTTTTTGTTAGTCATTGTAGAAGATATTCTTATATAATTAAAAATCATGGAATATCTTGAATATCACATGAATATTGTGATGAAGAACCAAGGAAAGGATAATATTTATGATAAATTGACAATTTTTGAATTTTGGCTTTATAAAGTTTCATTTTTTAGTAATATTATCTCTTGTGAGGGTATATGAGTTGATCCTTCATATATATAAGTTATCAAGAAATGTCATAGACCAACCATGTTAACTAAAATAAATAGTTTTCTTGGGGTTTTTTAATAATATTGATGTTTTATGAAATATTTCTCATGATTATATTATCTAATCACCAAGTCAACTCATAAAAGAGTTAAATTCATATGGATGGAGGAATGTGAAGAGAATTTCAATGAGCTAAAAAAATAATGGTTAGGGAACCTATGATTAGACTATACTGTAGTATAGAATTTATTTTGATCTATATTGGTGCATTAGAGAAGTTACTTGGATGTTTTCTCTTGAAAAATGATATGGTTATTGATTATTTCTCACACTAACTGATGGTCCATGTTAAAAATTACCCAAATCATGTTTTATAGTCAGCTTCTATTATTTTTTTCATTAAATATATGGAGGAATTATATCTATATAGAAAGGTTTGACATATATACTAATTTAAAAAATTTAAAGTATATTTTAACTCAAAATATTTTAACATGTCCCAAAGAATACGGTTGGAGTTGATTAAATGTTACAACTCCTCAATACATTACAATCCTGGTAAAGAGAACAAGATAGAATTTGCTTTTCGTGGAATAGATCATTATTTCTTATCAACGATTAGGATCACAAAAGATCCAATATTTTTGGATTTTAAATTTAATAATCTACAAATATTAACTTAATAGTATAAATATTATCTTTTCCAAAAAAGTGTTTAACTTTATATCCAATTGAAGATTAAAGTGGTGATGAAAAAAGACATAGAGTAGAAATATAATGTGGGAAATATTGTAGATTTCAACTTTGATAGTGATGTAATGATAAGGTTTATAAAATTTTTATGTCTACCTTCTGTACCATATTTTTTGAACGGTATGATGGAATAATCTCATTGTTCTTCATTATCTATTTATCATGGATGTATGAAGTTTTACATAGATTTGAAAGTGTATTTTTGATGGGATAATAAGAAGATATATATATTATAGAGTATGTTTCTCAGTGCATGATATGTCATCTGGTTAAGGCATCTAGATATAAATCTAAGGGGTTTTTATAACAATTACCAATACTATAATGGAAACTGGAAAACAACACCACATATTTTGTCAATGGACTCCCCAAAATAGCTAAATGGAATAATGCTATTTGGGTTGTTTTGATCACCTTACAAAGTTGGTAAACTTAATTTCCAATAAAGATAATTTATTTCTTGATCATCTTACTCAGTTATATGTTAAGTAAGTAGTAATATTTCATGGTTTATCACTATCAATTGTATTTTATTGATATCTAAGTTTTACATAGATTTTTTGGAGGATTATTCAATATGATATAGATATACAGTTAATTATAATTACTATGTATCATCCTTAGACAAATGGTCAATCTGAGAGGACAATTAAAACTCTATATGAGTTGATGAGAGATTACTTGTTGGATCTCAAATGTGGTTGGGATCAACACCTTCCTTTAGTAGGATTTTCTATAAAATAGCTTTCACTCTAGCATTCAGATGGACCCTTTTGAAGCCCTCTATAGTAAGAAGTGATGAACTCAAACATTCTAGAACAAAGTGGGATAAATAAATCTATTGGGACATGATCTAGATAAGTAAATGGTATAAAATTTTAGATCCATTCAATATCATATAAGAGCAGCTTATAGTCTATAAAAAAATTATGATGATAACTATTAGAAAGATATAGAGTTTGAATTTGTTGCCAAGATATTTATATGAATATATTACTAGAATAGAGTGATGATATTAAGAAATAATGGAATTTTATTCCCTATATATATTTTCCCTTTTTAAATTATTATTCATATTATGATTGTAGCTTATTGATAGGATCTTCCATTGAATCTCTCTCAATTTCAGGATGTGTTCCATATATATCTCTTGATGAAGTATATACCTGATCCTTTACATGATAGAGACTCATAGGTCATAAACTTGGAGAAATATATTTCTTAGTATAATAATTGTTTTCAGTTTTGGAATATGGATTGAAAGTGGTATGAAATAATACCACTCACGTGATAAAAATATTGTGGTGAAACCACAAATTTCTGGAAGCTAGATGGGAACCTAAAGATATAATGAGGGAGAATAATCCTGATCAATTTGTATCCTAGTGATGAATTTTGAGGGATAAATTAAATTTAACGGTGGTAAAATGTAACACTATGATATTTTTATGAAATATTTCTCTTTAAATAATTTTATTTATTTGATACCTTATGTTACATGCAATAGTGATATTGGACAAGCCGTATAACCTTATTAAAATATTATGGGTCAATCATTCCCTAGCAATTGGATTGGTGGGTATGAATAATAATAAATAAATTATGAAAAATATAACATCTATAAATTTTTAAAATGAATTCATTAGTTTTCAAATTATTATCAATAAAACAAAAAATATTTGAAATAAAAAGTAATGTTTTTTCTGAAAGATATTTTTTTATATGTGTAATTTATTTTTATCAATATATAAAATCTAATCTAATTAGTGAATGATTTTAATTAAATATATATATTATTTACGTGATTAAATTTTTTAAACATTCAACAAAATCATTATTATTTATAGGATAATAATAAATCAACTTTTAAACATAAAAAACGATTTTTCCTCTAAATAGTAGTTTTTGTCGTATTTTGATCAGATACATTAAAATCATTTTTATCACTTTTAGAAATTAAATTTCTTTAAATTTATTCTATTTTTGTAATTATGATACCCAAATTCCGTAAATAGTTTCCATTAATTTTAATCATTATTAATATTAGTCGTGCTAATATTTAACACCTCAGTAATGGGTAAATAGGGTTAATGTAGACTACAAATAAGTTTCAAGGTCATATTTAATCATCCTATTTCTTATTGGATGAAACTAATTCAAATATTAACACATTATTCTTTAGATTTGGTTTTTTAATGGAAAATTTTAAAAGAAAATGTCTTATGTATTATTTAAATTTATGAAATTTACAAAATGTCGTTCTCTTTATTTTTAAAATATCATATGTGTCCACATAGGTAAAAAATTATGTTTTGAATGAATATTAGTGTAAATTTTGATAATAATAAAATTATTTTCATGGAATAAATTAATTTTTAATTTTTATTAATTATATAATTACTTAAATTTCTTATGAAACACTGATAAAATATTTCTTCAATTAATAAATCTTATAATAAATGATGTTAAAAATATTAAAATAAATATAATATTAATGAGTTAATGTGTACCAGAAATTTTATATATCCATGTGACATATTATAGAGGTTATAAATTATTATATTCTTATTCCCCCATTTTTTGATGTATTTTATTTTAAATTAAATTAATAGTGTCAAAATCGATACTATTGATATTTTACCCAAATAACATTTTATTAAATTATATAGAAATCGTAACAAAAAAAAATAAATTATACAATGTGGTCGTGATATGGTATAAAATTTCATAAATATTCCATTTTTTGGTTCAATTTTTAACTTATATGTAAAAACTAAAACCTTTTAATATTGAAAAATTGATTCCATAGTTATAATTAGAATAGCTTAACAAAGGGTTAATCAAAATGATAAGGTGTAAAATTACACCAATACATGTATAGATTCTATTAATTGATTGAATTAAAACCCTATCCCAATGTATATTTTAATCCCTATACATTTTTATGTATTTTTATTGATTATTAATTTTTTATAATTTAGTATTTTAAGAAATTAAAAAAGTTCCCCTCAACTAAATTATAAAAGGGAACCACCTCCCTCACTTCTTTACACCACTTTGAGCCTTATAGATCAACCATGATCTGAAACGATCATATATAACTTCTATATAGACATTATAGGGGTTTTATTATTCCCTAATGACCATCCCTAGAGGCCTTCATAGGTTATCTAAAGGAGTCTTTTCTAAGAAGAGATAATCACCAAAAAAGATCACTTTATTTTTAAATTCTTCTTTACCTCCACTAAATATATATTAGTTTTCAAAAAACAATAACTTAATGAATCTTAAATATTTTTTATGGATATTTTTTTTATTAAAACACTATTATTCCACATCTTTCTTATCTAATTAGATGTGAAATTATCGCTCGCACATACATACAACTTATCATCTTTACATTGTGATACGAGACACATTTCACCACGATATTTTTTGGATGGGTATTATGATTGGTTTAATTTTTAATTTCTATATTTTTGACATAATTATTCTTCTTTAATGATAATATCATGTCTATATACTTACCATATATTCCTTTGGGAAACGATGATGTCATTCGTGTGTGTGTGTGGACTACCACCTACATGATATAATGCGATTTATATTTCATTTACATTTTACTTGGATGATAATAAGGATTAATATTTTGAATATATATAAAATAAATGATATAATAACAATTATATAAATTTTAATTATTAATTACCTTTATTTAATTCCATCAATCAAAAAATGGAAACAATATTCCTACATGCGTATGGCTTACCATTTCCATAAATGGTGTAATTTATTTTTTCTATATATACTTTTTGTGAATGATTATAAATATGTATATAAGTAATATATGTCATTTTTATTCCATGATAAAAAATTATTTAAGTTATAGATCCATTATCATTGTATAAGGATTGGGACTGCTGAACCGAAACATGCTTGGAAAACGAAGCTATTATGACCTGGAATAATGACTTTAATAATATATTATTAATTAACGGCTAATAATTTGATATAAAAAAATCATAAATGGTATGATACATGTGAATAGTTAAATGTAATATATTTATAACAAATCCAAATTTATTATATAGAAGTTTTGAACATGAACGAGGAAAGGAGAAACTTGAGGTAAGGGTTTTATTTCAAAATCTCATCACTATGTGGGATTGTTTATGTTAAGTCCCCGCTGGGGGAATATAAATATTACATTTCCATATTTTATTTACAGAGTTTTTAAAAAATATTTATCATATTATATAGTGATTTAGTATACATATTTTTACCGATGTTTAAATATTTACATAAAAAATTGAAAGTAATCTTCTTGACATTTTCCGAACATGGCTCTTTTTTCCTTTTTTAACAGAAAATATGAAATGAATTTTTTTAAATTATAAAAAAGAATATATTTTCCTGATATCATGATTAAAATTTTATTAATATTAATTTAAAATATTATATGTGTCATTTCAAATTTAAAAATTTCTATTAAAGTTTTATGTTTTTCTTAAAATAGGTAATTTCAAAGTTGAAAGGATATCTTCTTCAAGAAGTGTACAAAGTGATTTTTTAGAATCATTTTCCATATAAAATGAAATCATTTTATGTTACAAATTATATATTGCGGATATTATCTAATTAAACTACTCCTTCTCTATATTTATATGGTAAATATTTATGTGGAACCTATTTATTATTCATGAGTTATAAATTGTTGAAATATTTTTGCGTCCCATTTTTTTTATACGGGTTATGATATAATGATGTGATTAATTTTTTATATTGTGGAGCACATATGTTTTATTTTCATTATGTGATGGTTGGGACGTATAAATTCCAATTATTAAATGGTTAAATTATTATATCCCATGAAATAGTTATGGGAAACATGTTGAAGTTTATGATACATTACAGAAATCGAGTTGATGTGGTCGATCGACTATGGGAAACTAGTGTTGATACCTTATTCACTATTCTTTGTTGTTAAAATTGATATGTGAAAGGGTTTTTATACTTTTAATGGTTCCACACACATTTATGACATGAACTTAGCGTTCATGATTGAGTATTGTTGAGTTCCCATGCTTATGATTCATTTATTTTTCAATAGTAATTTTTATTCCATAACACATGTTTGTGATATTTTTAAGATTAGGTGTAAACATTTTAAGTTATGGTAATGATCTCATAACCTTATTGTTATATTATTATTTATTATGAACATTTATTTATATATTTCATTTTTACCCTGGATGAATATCTGAGCTCACCCTTTTCATATGTTTCTTTTACCCAGATTGTGAAGGAACATTTTAGTATGGTATTCCTATAAAGTGTATTGTGAGGGGAGATATATATGTGATATGATGAAAATAATTCATTATAATATAATATTTCATATATAGTATTTGAATACTATAAAATTTTATGGTTCTAGAATGGATCATATTGTTAGGTATTGAATATTCGTCTAAATAGATATGATATATTTGTATAAGAATATTGTGTAGATATATTATTAGAGTTTGAGTGGAGTTATTGAAGATTTCCACCCATAGTGTTATGTTCGCATTACCCTTTGATTCATTCTCATCTATGATGACAACATGAATGCCTTATGTTTTATAAAACAAAAATATTAGGGCTTATATTATATTAGGCTAAATATGAAGGAAATAAATTCCCAAATATTATTTTGGAATAACATTAATATATTTTCACTAAAATGTCATATGATATTAAGTTATGTTGGTTATAAACTTTTTTTTATTACATACTTTCCATCCCAATTATAAATTGGTAATTCCTTATATGTGTTAATTTTATTATTTAAGGTTACCTTGAAATGTAAATTTTATGGTTCATGCATGTGCTATCCCATGGGACCTCATTAAGGGAAAATTCCATACAATTTATTTTATTATTAAATGGGGATGAATAGTGACCTAAAAACATATTTTATTTTGAACTCTCATGATGATAGAATTTTTATATAAAATAGAATTATATATTAGACATTATTAATCTAATATAATATTGGTAAAATACAACCTTTTGAATTTAAAGAGATTTCTAGAAAAGTATATCACCTCTCCCAACTTTAACCCGAAAGAGATAAAATTCAATGAACCATACATAGCCCATGGTTAAAGTAGTGTATTGTTGGTGATGTGGTTGAAATTTTAACGAAGTTAGAGAAAGTAATTTTATATTACTTGATTGATGGTTTAGAATTTCACTCGAATACTCTGTATGTGATAATAAAATAAGAATTTCCTAAATAATCAAATATTTGTGAAGTTTTATATGAAAACCATATTGTATCAGAGACTGCATTTAAAAACCCATTATTGGTTAAAATTATTTATCGGTTAAAATGTTTTAATAAAAAATTAATCTAAAGACACACACCAGTTTCCATTTTTACCTCCTTCTCAAAAATATTATTTTATATGTTTGAGATGAAAATAATATAATAAAATGCTGGATTGGGAAATTACTTTCCAAAGTTCATTTTTTAGGTTTTATTGGTATTTAAATATTTAATAGGATGTGTTTTTTCTTAATAATAAATTATTGAGATAAATAATGAGATGGTTATATCCTATAGTTAGGTTTCACATTAAGGAGGAACCTTGGACTAACTCAATTATCATCTGAGGTCTATGAGGATATTGAAATTATAATTTAGGGTTCTAGTGTCCTCAACCTAGTGTCAGTTTGGATTTTCCATACCATGTAGGGATATTTTATATATACCGTAACATCCTCATTTTATAATAGTGTTTTATATATTTTAATTTTATTAAATTTCTTATTTCACTTCATGATCTTCTAAAATATCAGATGTTAAGAGGATGGATTTTTGGAAACTAGTGTTTTTTATTTTTGGGTTGTAGATGTGTGGAATGGAATGGCTTTGAGGTGGTTGGAAAATAGCCACCAGTTAGGTAGTGGGACCCACCTACTAACCAGTGATGTTCTAGTAAGTCTGCTAGCTACATCAAACCCCACCGTATGGTTAGTGGATTGTCATCAGCCAGTCGGTGTGCTAGTCCAAGGATATAATTAATTCCCTTCATGGGTTTTTAATTTCATGTGTTTTTAACCCACATTAACTCCCAAATTTTAACCCCATGGCCTTAATTTTAATCATTTATCTTCTGTCTTTAATCATTTTAGACTCATTCATATCCATTTGGATCTCCATCATTAGAATGGTCTGACATCGATTAATAGGTATGTTATTCTTGGATATATAATGACTTTTTCATCTTTATTATGTGGTAAGAATATATCTATAGTGTATTAGTGTTTTATTATATGATCCTATGATGAATTGTCCATTTCTTTGTTGAATGGTGGATGATATATCATGTGGACAATGGTTCAAGATAAAATCATTATCTACTATATATATTGGGAATTCATCATTTATGTATTCAAGAATTGTTTTAATAAACCTTTTCTTAATGAAATATTAATGATTTATCCATAATTAGTATATGATTACACAGTATATTGTTGGATGATTCAACATTTCAATGAAAACCTCCACTTAAGCAAGATAAAACTCTCAAGAACAATGTTGTTTCTTGGTAATCCACTTAGGAATGATCATAATGAGAACTTATCTTTCCAAAATCACTTTTGAATAATATTTACATTGATTAGATAATGACGGATGGATGATCATTAGCTAGAACCAATGTTATATTCTTGAATCAATGACCAATTCGCATTCTTTTCATCAAAAGATAATAGAACCATTGAACATTAATTCAATCCTTCCATAGACATTGGAATTGGATCCATTGACAGACTCCAAAACGTATTTGATTCAAGATTAAAATGATTTGTTTTTTAATTTTCATTATAAACCTATTTTTTGAGTTGGAATACATGTTAGGAGTCCTTGATGTGTGTTCTTCCTCTCTAATGGTTAATAATGTGATTCGGTCTTTGTTCATTATTGTACATTGTAGTTCTTCATTAAAAATCATATGGTTGTAAGTTCGTTACCTTTTGGGGAACTTGTATAAACTTCTTCCATTGATGTTATTAGTATCATGGGTTGTTTTTTTATTGAGTGTGATCACATGCGGGTGTATGTATAACCATTGATACTTGTCATGATTTTTGATTCCATATGTTTTATTCTAGATTCTAAACCATGTTAATTATGATTACATGTGTTGTCTCTACTGAAATAATTTTTTGGATGAATTCTTATTCTGTTCTTGTATGATTAAACATTTTATTTGTATTATAATGTGATTGTAAGTTGTTCATGGTATTAATGAACGGTGAAAATCTTGGAATGATTACCTATTATAAGAGGAATATTCACAATGTGTACCGATTAATGACAGTGTACTCATTCTTGGAGTATTATCATGATAGTCTTGTTTCCCGTCCTGGAAATCGATGACTTATATATACCAAGTATACATTCCCAAACTAAATTCCTTCTAGATACTGAAAAAAAGTTGACTAATCCTTGGGTCCCGACCCAAGACTCAATGCCTTGTAGATATCGAGTGAATTTTCAATGGCCTTATCGATACTTCTTTTTCTATTCTGATAACTTGATCATCATTCTATCATGGAGATGAAGTAGGAATAGGTGGGGCTTGTGGTGGACTAGTTAACCCATGGGTACTCAGTATAAGGGTTTTATTCTAACCTATACATTTATTCTTGTCATGGAATACAACTATTATACATGTGGACATTTTTAAAGGATGTATTGGTGATTCCATGCTTACTTTTATTACACACACCCTGCATGGGAATTTTGATGCACATGTAGACTTCATGTCTAAGGATATAAGAAAGGATAAGGTCCCTATAGAATGTAGTTGAGATGAGGTCGATAAAGATGTTCATAGTACCAGGTTGAACTCTAGAGGATATCACATTTTATTTATTACTTATACCCCAGGTAATCTAGTTTATATTTACACATAAGGAGTTGGGTTATTTAGTTTTTTATTTGAAATGTATCCCCCATTATATTATTCTATTCTATATTTTTATACAGATTTACTATGTTATATTATTTATTATAAATTTTTATATGAAATAATATTAAGGATATAGTCTCCCCAATGTCATACTTTAGACCTTCACTACTAATATATATCCTCTTTAATATGGGGAGGCACACATGAGGTCATGTAGAACTCTGGAATGGACCTAGTGGTTTAGGTAGCGGCATTAAAAAATGGAATCAGAGTACAATTTTGTTCTTTTCTTTTTTACTACATTATGATTTTGTAGAAAAGAAATAGTTTTTTGGTAATGGGTAGAGGATTTACAATGTTCCTAATTACCTAATGTGTAATAGACCATTGAGTTACCATTTATTGGATTGTTTTTAGAGTTTTTATTATACTTCAGGTGCATTTATGAATCATAATGTGTCACATAGGGTCACAAATATATATATATATATACATATATATACCTATTTTTGTTATGTATATTAGATTGTTAATTTAATTACATGATTTTAGTAATCTATTTGGGATAGACTCATACACTATTATGATATTTATGTTTTTCCAAATTATTTTGACATATCAATGATGATATTAATTAGTATAATGTGACCATTTTTTATGTTTTTATATATATGAATTTGACTAATATATAGGAATGAGACCTTGGTTGGTGATAGGAGGGTTATACATAGTGTTATGGGTAGAATCCTATGAATTCTTTTGTGTGATCCCATAGACTAATTAAGATCTATCTTAAATTACCTAAATGTTTCCCTTCATGGTATAAAAGATGCTTCTTCATTGAAGATTGCTGAGATTTCCAATTGATGTGTGTCGGGGTACTCTCATAAGGGAGGATTCTTCAGTTCTACTACCTATTTTGTATAAGGGTTCGTTAGATAATTCTCTAACTCTGCCTTTGATAAAACAAGAAGTATATCACACCATTCGGGAGTCCGTCCACCATTTTTTTCCCCGGGTGAAGGGGTGCTGAGGTCTGTGCCCAACTATGCCAGAGAACAACAACTCAAGAATCCTCAAGCCTTTTAGGGAATTGAAAGACCATAGGATTCTAAATTCTTTATAGGCATCATAAATGATGTTTTTAACCTTATTGAGACACCTCATGAAAAAAAGGTGATGTTGGTAGTTTTTTTTCTAGAGGGAACCTCTAGGCATTTGTGGTGCATGAATGGATAGGATTTCTGACATGATGGTCTCAATTGGGATATTTTTAAGAACCTATTATTTTGGGAGTTCATTCCTAATACACTAATGATTCATTGAGCGTAATAGTTCATGGATCTATATCATGTACCCCTGATGGTATCTATATACTCGATTTGTTTTACAAATATTCTCTGCTTTAGTCCACTCTTAGCTAGAAATGACACATAGAAGGATACAATGTTTGAAATACGACATCTTTTAGACATCATATGGATGGTTTATAACTTTGAAATAGTGACATACCCAGAGTTTATTCATAAGAACATAACCATGTATAAGGGTTTAGATAACGATCAAGTAGCTGGTATTCATTCATCCTATATTACATAGGTAGGTAGACCACCTACTCCTTTGATGAGTATCACCTCAGGTAGAAGGAAGTGGAATACCTGTAACGGGCATCAAGGTAATGGTATGAAGATTTAGTAGAGTATGGATTATTTAGATCCCATAGGAGGATTTTCAGAGTCATTCAACTATTAGAATTTTTTACATTTTCACATGTTGTTTGTACTACCTCAGACCACTTGTTGATAGTGTAGCAATACATGGCATCACATGAAGTTTTTCTCTAGGGATAAGAGGCTAAGGATCCACAATGGTAGAGAAAAGAAGTGATATGTGACCTAGTGACATGGACGAGGTTCTAAATATTATACTTATAAGATAGCTCATACTATACACGAATCACAATGATAGGATTATTGTATTAAGGTATTCCATATTTATACAGTGGATCAGACTCCAAGATATGGTAGTGAGCTACCATCTACTTCTTTAGGTATATGTATGATCACCTCATCTTTTTATATCACTTTTTTGATCGAATTTCTTCTCATTACATTATATCTACACAATGTGTTGTTGGTATTGACATATAGGTCAATTTATCCTCTATGTCATTTTCCTATGATACTTCACTGGGCATGAAAGTTAACAATCTTTAGTAATTATTAGAGTTCCCTATATTCACTGTCAGTTATGGATATCTCTTTGGATTTAGGATTTTAGATATGATGAGTGTAACACCCCAAGGATTTAAAATTGAAGTTAATATTTTATTCATAAAACACTGAGTCCCTACGAAACAACACTGGGTTATAACCTATCCATTAAACATAATTCTTCTTCTTTTCTATTTTGAATTATTATAAATTAACCCAAACATTTGTGTTTAGTAAGATATTTGGAGGTATATAGAATCAATATATTTTTTCGTGAATAGTAACATACCCCTATGAATAGTAACTTACCCTTATGAATAATAACCTACCCTTATAAATAGCAATATAACCCTATTAATAGTAACTTGTCCCATATGAATATACCCTTATGAATAGTAATATGATCAAAATGAATAGTAATGTACCCTTATAAATAGTGACCTCACTGATGAAATTATAAATAAAATTTAGGTACCTTGTTAATGGGAGTGAATATTTTAAAAAATAATAATTAAGTGTTGGTATTTTTATGAGTAATAAATAAATAATTACAATTTTATAATTAATAGATTATTTTTAAATATAATTTATTTTCGTATAATATATTAATAAACCATTATTTTATTTTATTATAATTTTGGGATAATTTATTGATAACTTAGTTAATTTTTCTAGGTATAATAAAATCATTTATAATTTAAAAAACATTATTTTTTTAGTAAATGGTGTTTATAATTAAAAATTAAATTACTATTATTTAAAAATTTATTTTCATAAAATGGAGTTCATTATTGAATTATACACATTAATAATTTATTAGTGTGATTTTTTTGGTTTTTTCTAAAATACTTGAATTTGGGGTGAATAGTACAATACTGTAATTAGTATATAAATACGTCATAAGATAAATAGACTATTCCTTGAATCATGGATGATGTATTCAACATTTAGTTCAAAATAACATGAACTAATTACTATTTTTTAGTCATAAGAATCAATAAGATTCATATTCTTGAAGAAAAATAGTAAACTAATGATTAAAATAATGCAAAACCCTCTTCTCCTCCACTATATAAACAACCCATCGCCCTCTCTTCCTCTCACACCTATCAAGATTTGAAACACATAAAATATCTTCCAAATATTCTTCCCAAGCCCTCCCCCCACATTAATGAATGTGTTGTCTCATATAAAGGCTAAAAACAAAGGCCTTAGGAAGATTCTCAAGGAGGAGTACTCAAGTGGTAAACCTCTCTTCCTTTTTCATTCAACTTCTTTTACAAGTTCCATTATTTTTTATCTCTCATCACCTACCCACATCCAAATTCTATGATAATTATAGTACCATAAATGTAATGAAATTTAATTATTCTAATGTAATATTTCATCATCATCTCTTCTTTCCCTTCCACTTATACTAAAAATGAAAACTCCCTCTAAGATGTGTTAATTTATCACATTCAAGAACGACGAGTTATCAATTTATATTACCATATTCAATTACGACCAGGAAACAATTTTTATGGTTGAATTGGATCATAATATTTGTAATATATCCTATTTAATGGTCTGTAAGCATATTTTACACATGGTATTTAATTATAAAACAAAATTAGTTTCTGGTGACCGAAAAACCATCAAAATAATCCAAGAGATTATCATTAAAATTTAATATAATTATTCATCCTATATTAAAATAAACAAAAGATTTATATTAAAATTTAACCTTCTTGATGATCATCAATAACTCATAACTTCAATTCTGGATTTCTATTCCCATTTTACATGATCTTATATACACTTATGCAATCGAACTGTACATTAAAACTAAGAAAATTTTCACTCCCAAATGATTAAATTGAATCTATTAACTAGTATAACAGGTCATAAATGAAGTTAATGAATTTAAAATAAATAATATAAAATCATATAAGGTTTTTTACTTCATAATTAATGAATCTAATTTTATTATTCTAGACATTATGTTCAAGTGCATGGTACATTCGGACTTAAGGTAAGGGTTTCCTCATCTCACTTTCATTTTTGGGAGATATTCCATATTCAATACTACTATTTTTTATCATGTATTTATACTTCCCATTGACATATCATATCATGAATATATTCATTTTTATAGTATTTAATTTATCATTTTATGGTTATTAATTTTGGGTTATATGATTCGATTGGTAACAAAGTGGTCAGGGTTTTTTACTTGAACGTCCATTTTCATTCAGGTTATTCATATATTATACGTAATTCAATAAAATTATTAAATGTTATAATGTAATCTTCAGAAATTATATGTAAATTTTATATTTATATATATATATGTACCAAATAGATTCCTTCTTTTTTATGGTGATTTACATGTTTTGAAAGTATCTTTAAAAAATTCTCCCCAATAAACAAGCCTGATTCGATTGAACTTCTCAAATTCTTACATTTTTCAAGTGCACTATATAATATATTTTAATCAATCATTATATTTTTAAAATCACACATTTTACATGAAAAACCAATATTTTTTTCATTTCTGGTTTTAAAAAATAAATCATGCCTTTCTACTTTCAAATCCATTTAATATTTTCCATTAACTGAAAAAAAGTCTTTCCTTTTAAAGATTCTTTAAAAACTCTTTTGGCATGATTTCACATCAGTGGGACAAACTAAATGTCCCAATTATAATTTAAATGTCCATAAATTTTATTTTCTATGTTATACATGTTTACAATATTATTTTATGACAAATTCAAATTATTTTCCAAAAGAACTATTCTTTTTAAAGTAAAAGGGTACTTCTCATCTCACTTTTAATTCGATGATATTTATGACTTATTCACCACTTATTCCTTACATATGGTGTATGTAATTCCCTTTGATATATCATATCATGAGTATTATTATTATTATTATTATATTATATGGAATTAATAATTAAATGTTTCAAAGTGGTATGAAACACTTTGAAATGTTTAATGATCATTTTCCTCATGAATTTATCAATGATTTAATTATAGTATTTTCATTTATGATTATGATTATAACATTTAAAAATGGTATGGGATAATTTTATTTAAAGGTATATTTTTTAGACACATGAGGAATGAATTATACTTAGTAGGTGATAGTTGGGGAACACTATAGCCGCTTGATATATCGATAGAACTCATGTGACAAAAAAATTGGGTTTTGGCTGAGACCTTAACCTAGTATTTTCATAATTATTGGCTGAGGCCTCGAAGATAGGTTTATCATGCCCATTATATACATTCATTCATTATTCTTTAAGTAATTGATAAATCATGTGATTATTCTACAAGTAGAATACCCATAGAAATGTTTAATTTGATCAGTTAAATGGCTTTGTTTACTCATATTTTATTCATGCCATATTATGTTCAAGTTTATTTTTAAAGGGATGTGTTTTTAGTTATTCGTCATGCCTAATGCTTTTTTTATGATAACTTTGGTTTTATTAGTTACCCTTAATGAGCATGTGATCCCACCTATTTATTATGTTTTCTTTCCATAGGTTTTGAAGAATAAAAAATCGATTAAGATTTCAAGGATGTAGTTTATTTCATATTATATCATGTTTTATTTTCATTCACAATGTAATATGGGTATCATGAATGTAATATGGTATTCCATGAAAACTAAACTAATCTGTCCTTCAGTATTTGACTTCTTTTAATCATGCTGATGTAATAAATAGTGTTTCGGATCTTGGATTATGGTGTCACGGTGTTACAGTTGGTATCAGAGGAAATTTAGAAGAAACCTATGAAACTAGATTTAGAAAACATAGATTAGAGAACATAAACCTAATAAATATTTTGTAAATAATAATTTAAGAACATCCAAAAAAATTTACGGTAGATATTACGTGTATCTTCCAAGAAAATAAATCCTTGTCTAGATACTATAAGGGGACATGGTTTTGGAACAGATGTCTGTAGGAGTAAAAACTCTGACAAGGTGTTCAAGGATTGACTCGGGGTAAACTAATACATGAAAACAGGCCTTACTGTGCACTTGGTTTAACACTCTTAGGCGATATTATTAATAAAATTCACATTTAATTTACCCACCATTATGAAGGATTTATGCCCCTAAAGAAACCCAAGTATATGGTTATAGGATATATGATGGATAAATTTATATTATGTGATATACAATGTTTAGAGTTATAGAAGGTTCAAAAATTTATGAGATAATACAGTATATGGAATTGATTAGAAATAAAGACTAGAATAAGGAATTAAAACATCACCAATACCTATGATTCAAAGAGTAAGAAGGTTCATATATCTGATGGTCTTAATCCATCATTTCAAAGAGAGATAGTCTATTAAGTATCCTAAACATATGAGGAAATAAAATATTTTATTAACAATAAGTGTAAATAATTTTCTGAGACCATTGACTTTGAAGGGAAGCAAGAAAATAAGTGGATGGCAGAGATAAAGAAGGATAAAAGAAAATGGGAAAAAAGAAGTTTTCCGCAAGTGATAACTGTGGAAATAATCACGCTAGTAAATAATTGAAAGGTAAAAAATATTTTCATGAGTGTGGAGAAAAAATAAACCAAGTTCATCATTGAATGGGAAAAAAGGATTCCAATGTACTATTCTCCAACTATATGAAGATGGGATACTATATGAATTAATGTCCCAATCGTCAATGGAATTTTCCCCAACTGATGTTACTATATAATGATCAAGCCATGATACTACTTCAAATGATGTGTAATGATTAATATTCCTTTTCAATAATCATGTCATTTTAATATTTTATCATCAATTCACCGGTTATAAGAATTATGGAATATATGAGGATTTTACTGCAATATTATTACAATAAGTATTTTTGGTCATATGATGAATTGTAATAAGTATAATTGACTCAGTAGAATTTTAATATCTTGGGAAATTATATGTTTGATGGAACTATATCACTAAATATAATATTGATGTGGATTTAATGACGAGGAAATGATTTCTTGGGATAAGTACTGACTACCTTGAAGTTGATTATTGACTTGTTGACAAGTGGTCTATACTATCATCGATGGAATTTACAATACTTTCAGATTTAAGTTATATATCCAATAACATGTATATTAATTAATGAATACTAATGAATTAATATTTCCAATATTTTTCTATGGTCATTTGAGTTATTACTATATTTCCAGGGGATACATGATGATGTTATTCCCATGTTTGGAATGTAAAATTTTTGAGCTGGTTCATTTTGATTAAGGGCTAATGATAAGTTCATATTATACATTCAATGAGCTTCATTATAATGTGTTAGATCATTATATTTTAGAAAGTATTACCAGTAATGAATGGTTTATGTTTATCATTGTATAAGGTTTTGGAGGTTAATGTATTACTTTACCACAGGACGCAACCTGTGCTAAATGATGAAGTACATATTGTTCAAGGAAAAATAAAAGGATAAGATTATGTTTAGGAAATAAAAATGTTTATTTATACACATATAGAGTGGAATAATTCATCAAAACTAGTAAAATGGTCAGAAACTTATTGTCCTATTGTCAAAAAAATTTAATGACATCAATGAAGTTTTCATAAATGTAGTTTAGTTTTTTGTGGTAATCAAAATTCATTTGAACATGTTCCCTATAACATTACATTAGAATGTTATGGTCAGATTATTCTCCCATTTATATATTCTCACTACTCACTAATGTTATCCTATTTTAAATCCTAGTTCTATGGTTACCTCTTAATTTTCCTTTACCTCTTCTTTAGAAGGTATTTTATTAACCTTATTTATGAGTGGGTCTCCCATAGAAGAATTTTCAAGTATCCACCATTAAATTTTGAAGTGAAATATCAAATTGAGAAGACAAAATTTATTGATTGGGGAGTGAATGTAACACCCCATAGATTTAAAAATAAATTTAATATTTTATTCATGAAATACTAAGTCCCTACAGAACAACACTTGATTAGAACTTATCCACTAAACCTAATTTTTCTGCTTCTCTATTTTGAATTTTGAAAAATTGACATACATGGTTGAATTCATTAAGATATTTAGAGTTTGACAGAATCAACATAATTTTTGAGAAAAATATTAACACACCCTTATGAATAGTAACCTACCCTTATGAATACTATCCTACACATATGTATAGTAATTTAACCTTACGAATAGTAATTTGACCCTTATAAATATACCCTTAGGTATAGTAATGTACCCTTATGAATACTAACTTCATGCATATGAATAGTAATGTAGCCCTATGATTATTTAACTCACCCATGTGATTATAAATAAAATTTAGGCACATTTTAAATGATAGTTAATATTTTAAAAATAATTAATTAATTCTTGGAATATTTGTGAAAACTAAATAATTAATTATAATTTTATAATTAATTTATTAATTTAAAAGATAATTAATTTTAATAAAATTTACTAATAAACCAATGTTTTTTCCGTATAATTTTGGCATAATTTAACGAGACATTAGTTAATTTTTTAAGGTATTCTAAAAATATTATAATTTTAAAGACTGTAATTTTTTTTAGTAAATTGTGTTTTTAATTAAAAATTAATTTTCTCATATTTAAAAAAGTATTTTCATTAAATGGAATTCATTTTTGGATTATTCATGTTGAAAAATGGTAATGGTGGCCTTTTGGTATTTTTATAAATAGTTGAATTTTTGGTGAATAGTAAAATACGAAAATTATGGTATAAAAACGTTATAAGATAAATATAATATTCTTTTCATGATGGATTACCTAAGAAATAATTAGTTTGAACTCACATGAACTAATTAATATTTTTAATAACAATAATTTATACTATTCATAGTATTTTGGCCAAATAATAATTTGATGATTAAAATAATGCAAGAAAACCTCCTCTCATCCATTATATAAACCAACCTTAACCCCCTCTTTCTCTCACAACTTTGAAGATTTTATCCTTTCCTAAGTTCTAAAAAATAATCTTTACAAGACCTCTTCTCATATCTAAGACCTTCTGGTCTCCCCAAAATTCCAAAAATAAAGGCCTTAAGGAGACTCTCAAGGAGGAGTACTAAAGAGGTAAACCTCTCTTCCTTTTTCGTTAATCTTATTTTACAAGTTATATTCATTTTTTCTCTCTCTTAATCTCCCATCACCCAAATGATATGTTAATTATAGTACCATATATGTAATATAATTTTATTGTCATAATTTATATATTTTATCATCATCTCTCCCCCCTCTTATACTAAAAGTGCAAACATCATCTCAGATTTGTTTGTTTATCACATTCAAGGATGTTGGGTTTTCAATTCCAATTACCATCATAAATTATGGTCATTAAACAATTTTTATGGATGAACCAGATAATAATATAAGTAATATATCCTATTTTATGTTCTTTAATAATTTTTACACATGGTATTTAATTATAAAACGAAATGATTTCGTTGTGATTGAAAAACCAACAAATTAATTCAAGCCTTTAACATTAAAATTTTATATAATGATTTATCCTCTCCCAAAATCACCAAAATATTTTCATGATAATTTAAACTTCTATATGATCATTAATAACTCATTACTTAAATTATATATTTCAATTTCCATTTTACATGAACTTTCGTACTCTTATACAAGCTAATCGTACATGAAAACTAAGAAAAGGTGCTCTCCCAAATGATGAAATTGAATCTCAAACCCCATCTAAAAGGCCACAAATGAACTTAGTGAAGAAATAATACATCATTTATGTGTATATAAGGTTCTTTACTTAGTAATTAATGTATCTAATTTTATTATTCAGGACATTAAGATCAATTGTGGAATATATTCGGACTTAAGGTAAGGGTTTCCTCATCTCACTTCCATTTTAGTGAGGTATTACATATTCAGTACTATTAATTGTGTATGGTGTAGGTATACTTCCAATTTACATAAAATATCATCAATATATTTACATTAATGGTATTAAATGATTCATTTTTGGGTTTTTATTTTAGGTCAAATGATTTGATTTGTTACAAAGTGGTAAGGGTTTTCTACCTGAACATCCATTTTCATTTGGGTTACCCTTATACTCTTCATTCCTCAAAGAAATTATTTAATAATCATAAATTCTATGTGAATGTTATATATATATTTAACGAACATAATCCTTATTTTTTTATGGGATGTTACATGTTTTAAAAAGGATGTTTTAAAAATTATTCTTGATAAAAAAACCCGATTCACAGGAACTTCTCAAATTCTTACCTATTTTCATGTTCACTATGTAGTATCTTCTAAGAAATAATATTTTTTTAAATCACAAATTTTATAATGAAAAAAACATCTTCTTTAGTTTCTTCTTTTATGAAAGAACACATTTTGTTCTGCTTTAAAATCCCTTTAATTCTTTCCTTAAACTACACTAAAATGTTTTACTTCTAAAACTTCTTTTAAAACTCTTTTTACATGATTTCACATTAGTGGGCAAACATTCTTGCCTAAAATATAATTTTAATGTCCTTAATTTTTTTTTTGATATAAATTAGTACAATATTATTTTAAAACAAATATAAATGATTTTCTAAAAGATAACTTCTTTCCAAAGTAAAAGGTTTTTTCTCGTCTCACTTTTAATTTTATGAGATTTATGAATTGTTAACCACTTATTTATTGCTTGTGGTGCATGAAATTACATTTGATATATCAAATCATGAGTCATATTATTCTTATTATATTATATGGAATAAATAATTGAATGTTTTAAAGTGTTATGGGACACTTTGTAATGTTTTATGATCATTTTTATCAAGAATTTATCAATGATTTAATTAAGATATCTTCATCTTTGATTATGATTCGAATATTTCAAAGTGGTATGGAACACAATGATTTAAATATATCTTTTTAGGCACATGAGGAATGCATTTTAGTTATAAAGTGATTTTTTGGGCCTGATATAGCCACTTGATTCATCGGTAGATCTCATGAGACAAAAAATGAATTGGATTTTGGTCAAGGCCTTACCCTAGTATTTTTAGAAGTCTTAGATGAGGCCTTGAAGAAAAGGTTTATAATGTCAGACATATTCATTTCCTCATTATTATATTAGTATTTAATAAATAGTGTGATTATTCGACTACTATAATATCCATGGTAATGTTTCATGAGATCAATTATGTGGATTTATTTACTCAGCTTTCATTACTTCCATATTATGTTCAAGTTTATTTTTAAAGGAATGTGTTTTCAGAAATTCCACATGCCTAATGTTTATGTTTATGATAACGTTCATTGTATTACTTACACTATCTGATCATCTTATCACACCCCTTTTAAATGTTTCATTTCCCCAGGTTATGAAGAAGAAAACATTGAATATTCTTTCAATGATACAATTTATTTCATATTATATAATGTTTCATTTTCTTTCACAGTGTAATATGTGTTTCATTATTATAATCTAGTATTCCAATAATTATAAAAAATCAGTACCTTAGAACCTGAATCCTTATAATCATTAAAATTAAATAAATAAATCATTGGCTTTGGGATTCTAGGGTTGGGGTGTTTTAATGAGATTCTATGTGATTCTAAGTATGGATAGGTTAACTAGCTTCACTGAAAAAATTGATTGCTATCCGATTTGTGTATCATTTACCTTACTAAAGATAGATAGGTACATAATTACCGTATAATGGGAAATATGAGTAATTATAATTGGTACATACTTAAGTCATCGTGAAATCATTATTACAATGTTTGTGGTATTTTATATTTCAGTGAAATTCTTGGTAGCCCCCAAATATTTTCCTCTTGTTTTCAATCTCTGTCAAGAAATCCTCCAAAAAAAATTTATTGGAATTACCCTAGATTGAAGAGTTTACATTAATATAGAGATCATTCAAGGTTGGAATCCTATTTTTAACCCCCTTATCATATGGACTAGACACGTTCAAGGAGATAATGGTTTATCTCTATGACTTAGAGAAAAATAGATTTATCTGGAAAATTATTTCGTCAGTGGAAAGATTTGTCTTGTTTCCCATGATGTTTGATGGTACTTTTTTACTCTATGTTTATTCATGAATGTTTAATAGGTGAATTGAATATATCATTTTCTAGTATATATGACATTTTTTAATAGATATTGGGATTGTGGTTTTTATAAAATATTGATATTTGATTGGGTTATCCCCAGTTCTAAATAGGAGAAGAGGACATCCTAAAGAATTCTTTTGAAATAGGTATGGGATGTATGATTATTTTGTTATGTTTTTTTGATTAAAAAATGAATCAGTAATGTTTATGCCTCCCATGAACAAGATATTCCAATAAAATTATTAATTTCTTTTTATTGTGTTCATTTATGTAACACCATGATATTTTAAAATAAAAACATTATTTTTGATATTATATATTACATGAAACACCAAAGGTGAACGACCCATAAAACAGTTTACTATTATAACCTAGAAATTAAAAATTTGGGTTTGAATATAATTGACTTATTTATGAAATATATAAATAAGTTTCCTACCTAAAATAAATTTATTGATAAATTATTAGTAAATAATCACTCAAATTGTAGTAATGTCATTTTATTCATCAAAATTATGATTTCATCGATAATGATTTTTATGGTTTTTTGTGAGAAAATGGTATAATTAATTACCTAAAATTTTATAAAACTTATTTTATAAAAAAAATAATTTTTTAAATAATCATATAAAAATTTACTTATGGTGTATTTTGAGATTTTTTTTAAAAATATTTATTTTTCAATAAATAGTAAAAAATGAAAAAAAACTATCATTTTTGTTGAATAAATTATGTAATATAAAATACCCATTATTTGTTCAATATTATTTGATGTAAAATAACTATTATTTATTTATATTTAATACAATTAATTACATTTTATCCATATTTATACTAGATTTTAGTATACGTTTGTTTTTATTCTTAAAAATTCATTTTTCCTATAACTGTTTTAAAGTGCATAATGTTTTTCCATTGTAATTAATTAAAAGAACCCCAAATGAAAAATTGTTTAAATTAAATTTATATTATATATATATATTAATTTAATGTATTTTAATTTTGATTATTATTCATAGAGTTAATATAAAATAATCTTATGCTTGAAAAAACATTTATTTAAAAGCTGCTTTTTTCACATCCATGGGTTTAATTTTAAATTAAATTATATAAATTTTATGAATTGATTTATAAAACATAGACTATGTATTTGGAATAATCATAATTAATATTTTCTAATTAGGTAAAATTAATTATTGTTCATAATGAACAGTGAAAACTTTAAAAAACATATAAAGTGATTAAGGTGAAAACAAGATTACTAGGAGGTTAAACGAAAAAATAAGGGTTAAAATGATCTAAAAATTTGTACAAACAATTTTTTATGGAAATATTTCTAATATTAGATATATAATACCAAATAATGATAAATATTAAAGCCTTTTTTAATGTGTAAAATGCGGGTATACAATTTTATTTTCAAAAATTCTAATCGTGTACTCTCCGCCACTTATAAAAGACCACCCCTCTCCACTCATCCTCATAGATTTATGGAATTATATTTAACCCAATTATTAAAAAAATACATTCCTTACACTCCTAACCATGTACTATAGGTCTTTTTTATCATAAATGCAATCTTCGAAACCTTTAGGTAAAATCCTCAAGAGGTGGTCTAAAGATGATTTATCATTCCTAACTATGAATTTTTTTATGTTTCTTCTTCCACCACTATAAAATAGTATTTAACTATGCTGATACAATATAATAATTATCTACCACATAAATATATTTTATTATGTTAATGTAATAATTTATATCCATCTCCCCTTCTATCAAAGGGAAAATGATAGAATCATTCATGTGTACTGTAGACTGCATCCATGTGAACTAATTTAATTATTTTTCCATCATCGCCTATCACGGATGGTTATAATGATGGAATTAATGTTTATATATGATAATAATGACATATTTATCCTTTTTTAGAGATAATATTTAATTTAATTTCTTTCATTTACTCTCACTAAAAAATGAAAACGTAGTTTGTCTGTACATTTGGACTATATCCTACATAGAGCGATTCGATTATTTTTTCCTCACCACGTCACATGGATGATATATATATAAGTATATTTAATAAAATAATATGGTATTTATGATATAATTATCATTATTTTAAGATGATATAATACTTAACATATTTCCATAATGATTTTCCAAAAATTGAAATGTTTTATATGTATACGTACGACCTACTATCTCCATGATTGTATTGTAGTTAATTTTTCATAAATATCATTCGTAATTGGTTGAAAAAGTATTATTAATGTAAAAATATGATGAATATTCTATGATTGTAATTCTTTAAATCATTTAATAATGACATCTTTAACCATATCAATACTATTGAATTCATATTTGACATTTAAGCTGAACATCAACAAAACTTCTGACGTGAACTTAAATGAATAACTAATTATGTATAACATGGTAATAGAAAAAATAAATAGAATAATAAATATAAAAAGGGTTTTAATGTAAGTAAATAATTAAAATGTGTTTATAAGTCAGGAATATAAATAACGTATCATATGATTTGGACTCAAGGTAAGGGCCAATTTAATTGAAAAGCATTATTTAAAATGTTTAAAACTTTATTTTTTAAATATTTTACGTCAATGTGCAGATTACTAAAATTATTTTATAGATGTTTTAATATGGAAATAAGTGAATGATATAGGGAAATATTTTTTCTCCTATTATTTTCTTTCTATATTTTTCTAAATGAATCTTTTTATGTACTTTATATAAAACATATTTATTTTCTTTACAAAATAAATGAATGAATGTTCTGTATCAACATAAATGGAAACAAAGGCCTTTACTACTTCTATAACTGTTGTTTTATTTTTATCTTACATTATATGATTTCAAGATTTCATAAAATAAAAACTATATATCTATATTTATCTGTATTTTGTAATGTAAAATGGGTTTTTAAAATAAAATGGAAATTTGATACCAGAAAGTGTTTTTCATACAATTTTAATGGTGTTTTTAAATGGTTTTATAATGAAATGTTCAAAAATAAAATTCCATATTAATGATATAGTAATTGAGAATTATATATGATAAATGAGTCATCTCAATAAAACTTATATGATGGTTTGATCACCAATATAGCTCATAGCTGAGCTTGACATAGCTTATATGATGAGTGTTCTAAGATAGTATCGGGTGAGCCTCATATAGCCTATACAATGTGTGCAACTAAATGGCACTCAATGAGCCTGATAAAACTTATATGAAGGGTGATCCCCATTATATATCTCCAAATAATTGGGTAATTTTTCTTATCATAATAGGAAAAGAAGAGGGAGTGTGAAAAGGGTTTATTCCATGGATTTAACTGGCCTATAGATATTTTTTACATGGGTTTAAAATAGGTATAAATGTTATTCTCCAAGTTTCCTAAGAGTATTTATTTGCATGTTATGGGTTTTAATGGTTTTATTTGAGACAAAAGTGTATGTTTTTCATGTATAAATTATTTTTTAAATTCTATCAAATAGTATTTTGATAAAGGTAATCATTTCAGGGTTTTTCATTTTTTATTAGAATAATGCTTTTATTTCTTTTTATGTCCCTTGCTAAGCTAGTTGTACTCGTACCTCATTTTAAAAAGTTTGTCATAGTTTTTAAGAGTTTTTAATTGAAATGGTGAAGTTAAGACAAAGTTCACAAATATTTTTCATGAAAATAAATCTTGTCTTATTTTAATGGTTTAACATTATAGTGAAATAGATTCCAATAAGAAGTTTTCACCTTGTAATTTATGTATTTTTAGTGAAATAGTTCTAAACTAATTCTCTAAAACATTAAACCGATAAGATATTTGGGAAAAGAATAATCTAAATTCACTAGAATTAGTAATATTTAAGTTTGATTATTTTTATTCAGTGTCAGAGTAATGTTTTATGTAACATTATAGGTTATGATATTATTTAAGATTAATTTAAAAATACTATATAATGAAAAAATTTGGGTATGATAAGTAAAATTATGGTTGTTTTGTATGAATATAAATATTTTTATAGGGTTTGGCACGGTTAATGATATATTATTATTTATCCTCCACATAAAATGGTTTATTTGATATAGTAACACTAACCTATTTTTTTCATAGACATTTCAGATCTAGAAGGTTCCAAATTATTAATATTCATGTTGGAAAATGTGTTGTATGTAATAATGATCAACCGAAAAAAATGGAAGTTGTAGAGAAAACTCTTTTGATTATTATTAACCATATATCACGAGTTATGATTAATAATATGAACCAATATTAGTTTCCAAACCCACCAAATAAGATAGAAATTATTCTCTAGAGATGTTTAGGTGATACTCATAAAAGTTAAAATATTCAACGACTTATGTGTTAAGAATGTGGGAAGAAGAACCCAGTAAAATTTATTAAGAAAATGGGAAGATGTTTTGTATGAGGTATAAGAGGGAATAAAACTATAATCAACCATGGAAAAAAGGAAAAATTTATTTAACACTATAAAGGGTAATAAAATTATACCCAAAGTATAAATTGAATGTCTTAAATGTGGGGAGTATGAGAATTATGAAAATTGATGTATTAGGGGGAAGGATTAAGAATAATATCAGCAAGACTCTGCAGATAAATGTCTATAAATTCCTAATTCCATAACATTTAATGAATATTAAACTACAAATGACATATAAAAGGTATGTATTATATCTTGGATTATGTTTTAAAAATTTTGAAACCTTGGAAAAGATTCACAATTTTTCATTAGATGGAAATATTAATGAATAATGTGGAAAATCCTGTTTAATGGGATATGAAGAATGTTGAGTGGTGATGGTGCCTACATATATGGATTCTAGAGTTATGATGTAGTGGAAGATTTATATATGATCTTATGTTTAAATCAATTAGAACCCTTTTTATTTTTTATGTAGTGAGAGTTTTTCATATACATTTATTGATTTTTTATAAATAATAAAGGTATGTGAAATCCTATGTTTAACATGTAGAAGTATTATTTGATCTAGACTAATATTTTCATTTTTTGGACATAAATTTAAAGGTATTGATATACTTTAGGGATTATATTATCATTTATGATTAATATTTTTTTATGATGTTCATTATATTTCTCAGAATGTTATTAGAAATATATTATTATAATATAGAAAATGTAAAAACTATCACACCAAAAAAGGTCATAGTTCTTGAACTTAAAACTGAAGGGTGATGAGTGTGCAACACCTACCACTAGCATATGTCATTTTCTGGTTTAAAAGATAATTATATATTTTATTTTCATAACATATGTTTTATCATATAGATTACTTTGTGTTTGAAATGTAATTTTGTGATTTTGTGACTAATTTTATTTTATAATATGTTTAAGATTTTGATAACCTTATTTGATTAAGGTAAAAAAAACTTTCATTTCATTTGAGTAATGAATTTTGAATAATAATTTGGACGCATGTATGATATAATAATTTCATTATGGTTATTAATATTATTTATAGAAATTATTAGTGTATCTTTCAAATTTTATGATTAGGTAACATATATTTTTTGGCATGAGAAATTAAAAAAGAATGGTTTTATTTGGAGATAATTATTAAATAAATATCTGATGAATATGTGATCAAACACTCTTGATTTTTTAGTTTCAATAATAATCAAGAATAGTTTGATGAATTTTAAGGATAGTCATCTAAGGAATGATTTAGTTTTAACTTTGGTTATTACTATTAAATTTTGGATATAAATGACATGAATGTATATTAATTTTGGAAAATATATTACCTTATGATAACCATTTTGGTTTTGATTAATTTATAAAGATAGAAGGAATATATTTTTATTGTTTTCTTGATTATATAATCTATTAAAACTTGATATTACTGTTCAAGTCCTGAAAAATTTATCTTAATTACTCATCATTTGGATAAAAAGATGATATTTTGGTGGGATTTGATTAAAGTAGAAAATTATATGTATTAAGTAAGTATATTTCCATATATTCACATAATAAATTATAATAGAATTATTTAACTATAATAAAAGGATTTTTAAACCAAAATTTGTTCCCATTTCCACCATTTATAATGAAATTGATGATCCTTTTTTGTACCACTTTGGTTTATGGTTTTGTGTTTTTTGAATTTCTCATTATCATTCAATTTCTTGTGATTAATAAATTCATCACTCCCCATGTTTAATTGGTCATCAATCTTTACATTCATGTCTTTATATTCACTTCCCACCAATTTTATCATATTTTGAAATCTATTTATGTGTTTTCTATATGAATTTTTTATTTTATTTCCCCTCTTTTCAAAATGAAGTTTTATAAACCCTATTTACAATGTGGGATTTCAAGAAAGGTGTTTTCAAATTTCAAAAAGAAAATATCAAGATAAAATCCAAATTATAAGGATTAAATTTATTAAATGGTGGATAATGTAACACCATAATGTCTTAATATAATAACATTATGTTTGATAGCAAATCTAACATGCAATACCGAGCATAAACAATACTTAATATATATGGCCATTATTTCCATGTCATTAAATTAGAGGGTATGAATATTATTAAATACTTTATTTAATTTATATATAAATATCCAACTCAAAATAAAGGTGTTGATGAATTATTTGTAAATAATCAATCAATTTTTATTATTGTCATGTTATTCATCAAAAATATTTTTTCTTCTAAAAATGATTTTTATTGCTTCATGTGAAAAAATATTATAATTAATTTCTAGAATGTTTATAAAATAAATATGATAAAATTAATTTATATTTTAAAATTAAAATATCAAAATTATTTTAGGGTAAAAGTTTTCAATTTTATAGAATATATTGATTTATCAGTGAATAGTGAAAATTATATATATTTTTTGAAATTTTAATTTATTTTCAAATAAATTTTGTAATTTAAATATAATATTATGGTTTTGATTTTATATATATTAACATAAGTATTATATATTAATTTTTATTCTAATTAATAACATTTTAATTTTATTTATATTGGATTTTAGTGTATGTTTCTTTTTAGGGTTGAAAATTCATTTTTTTCTAAAAGGGGTTTTAAAGTGCCTATTATTTCATCATTATAATTAATTAAATACCCATAATGTTGAAAGATTTAAATTAAATTTATAGATTATATATCTAAAAATATTAACTTGAAATCATGTAATGATGATTACTAGTCATATAGTTATCATAAAATCTTCTTATGCATGAAAAATACATTTCATGAAAACCTGATCTTTCATCACATATGTGGGATTAATTTTAAATTAAATTCATTCATTTATATTAATTGAAGTTTGTAAAATTTATTCTATATTTTAAAATATCATAATTTTTATTATATAATTTTATAAAATATAATTTTTCTCATACTGAATAGTGAAAACAGTACAAATCTTTTAACACAATTAAGGTGAAAATGGGTTTACCAGGGGGTTGAACTAAAATGATAAGGGAAAAATGAAATAAAAAAGTTTATAAATTTTTATTATGACCATTTTCGACTTTAAATATTATAATTATCTATTATTGACAATAATTTATTTATTTCAAATGTGTAAAACATGGTTATAACTTTTTCATTTCCAATATTTCAAATGTGTCTTCTCCCCCCGTTATAAAATGTCACCCCATCTCTTATCTTATTTACACAGTAAAGAATTTTTTTAACCATTACATTACCAAATACATTAATTGATTCCCTAACCGCATCCAAAATTGATTGGTAAGATCCAAAATCTAATCCAGGAAGGATTTATGTATAATCATAAATAGAAGGTCTGAAGAATATGTATTCATGACCATGAATGTTTTGTTTCGATTCATCTTATACATTGTTAAAATATTCTTCAATAAAGATGATATAATAAAATCATTATATCTAATAAACTTATATTTTATATTCTCAATTTAATAACCTAAATCCATATCTTCTTCCATAAAATTGAAATAAATCCATCATTCATGTGTACTGCGGACTACCGCCTCACAAATCGATGTAATTTGTTCTCCATCATCACCTCTCACATTGGTTTATAATCATGGAATTAATGTTTATATATTATATTCATGACATATTTATAATTATTAAAAGATAACATTTCATTTTCATGCTTATCATTCCACTCACTAAAAAATGATAACATCGTTTGTGAGTATATATGCACAGCCACCTCCACGAAGTGATGTGATTCTTTTTTATCACAAAATATCATGGATTATATATATATATATATTTAAATAAATAATATGTTATTTTTGATATACTTATCTACCTTTAGATTTAATATAATTATTACCTTCTTCCATAATGATCATTGAAAAATGCAAAACATTACTCATGAGTATGTAGCGCCTACTGTCTCCATGATTGTAATGTACTTCATTTTTCATATCCATATTTCATTATTTAATTTTAAAAGTAAAATTTATGTATAAATATGATAACTACTTAATGATTATTATTCTATATATAATGTAATAATGACTAATTTGACCATATTCAACCTTCCAAAGTCATTTTTTATAAATAAGTTGAATATTGTCAAAACTTATAAAGTGAACATAATTGATTGAATCATTTTTTATAGCCTGGTAATAAATAAAATAAAAGAAATAATAACATTGAAAATCTAACTTAAGAAAATAAATAATTAAATTAATTTTATTATTCAGCAATATAGAAAATGTACAAGATGATTTGGACTCAAGCATAGGAACACTTTAACTAAACAACCTTATTTTAAATGTTTTAAAGATATATTATTTAAACATATTTATTCAAATTACATATTATTTAAATTATTTTATAGATGATTACATGTGGATATAAATGAATTATAAATAATATATTTTTTCTTCATTGACTTTTATTCAATATTTTTCAAAATTAATATTTTTAAGTACTTTATAGGGAACTTATTGGAACTCTTTACAAAAGACAAAAGGAATGTTCTATTTTAATATTCATAAAAAAATTTAACAAACTTAATTTATGGATTGACACAATCATAAAATTTCAATATTTGTTTTTCATGAAATTTTCACTAATAAATAAACTGTCTCAAATTAAAATAATGGATATATTCTTAAAATTACATAATAATAATTTGATAATTATGGGATTTATTTCAAATTATGTTCTCATTATAAAACCACATAAATTTAAAATCATGATCTACTAATCATTATCATTCGGAAAAGTTTCCTTGGAATTTGTATAAAGTAAATAAAGATATATCAAATAAAATAATAATACATTATATAAAATTACAAATTTTTTGTCAAAAAATTAATATCACATTTCAATAATATAATGTCGTTAAAATATTTCCAATTATAATGGAGTTCGGATAAAAACATTTCACAGTATATCAAAAAATAATTTCAACTTAAAAACTCATGTTTTGAGTTGAACATTAAACATTATAAATATTAAATAATAGTTAGAAAAACTTAATGTCATGTACCTATTTTGTTGAATTATAGAATATTAAAACTCAATAAAACAATTATTTCTTAGGAAATCTCGCTAAATTTGTTAAAATAATCCCCTCAAATAATTTTTATTTACTCAACCCTAGTTTGGAATTGATGAAAAATATATAGAAACATTATTATTCATCCTAATGTGATATTTTATGAGTTAAATTAGAGAAATTGTATAAAAAAAATGGGGATAGAAAAGAAAGTGAAAAATTCATAGGTTTATCCCCTATAAATATATAGTGAACTGTAATCCTTAAACAATGGGGTAATGTTGTACCTAGATATAACAAAATTAGCATAGGAAGATGAGTTTCCTTTCTAGATCACAAATATTATGTTGGTAGGGCATAATTGTTTTACCTGTTTTGATAACATGGCTAAATGGAGAAAATAATATGGCCTCATATACATGCAGTCTTGCATGTATGTTCTCGGGAAAACGTGCATGCCAATATAGTTTTTTTATTCTTTCAGTAAAATTTTAATAACATTATAATATCAATAATTTATAAGATACATGGTCTTTATAATCACAAGTGATTTTATGATTCAATGTGATGTTACATGTAGTTAATGACATGTGGGGAGTCATTATGGTGTTATAAGATGCAGTAGAAGATTTTCAATCATAGGTGGCTTATGAGATTCATGTGGGTGCATAAAGTTGATCACTATATGTAGGTTTACACTCCTATTATAATCCTTCAATATTAAAATATCACGAATGTTAAGTGATACAACATTCCATAGAAATTAAATAATGTTTGAAAAATGTAAATTTGGGGTCTCTCATTAAATAATATAATAGAATATAATGAATTATTAAATAATAATAATAATGATATTGGTAAAAATATTAAAAATAATAATTATTGTAATAAATGATAAAACATGTTTAATTAAAAATTCTCTTTTACCACATAAAAATAGGTGGATATTATTACTTTTGGACCATGTATAAAATGGGCCAAAATGGGAAAATATCAAACAAGAATATTCCTAAATGAGATTTGTCAACTTTTTTGTAACCTTTATATTTTTAATTCCTAGTTGTACATTATATAACTAATAAATATCCCATAGAAAGGATTAACCCAAAGAAATTGAAACATGGAACAGAGTTTGGATATTTAATGGATCTGATAACAAAGTACATTAGGGAGAAAACATTTCATCATGCTCTTTATTAACTAAAAATATAACAAAAATCATGTGACTATGGGAAAGAGAATATTTGAAGAGCTTACACACATAATATCGAAACAATAGGATTAAAACATGGTTAGGGAATTTCCCTATGTCCATGGAGAGACTCTATAATCTACTAGAATAGAGAGGATAGTGAGAAATTCGTGATTTATATGTGTTCTTATAAACCAATTTTCTACTAAACTAATTAATGTTTATATATATCCCAATTGGGACATCTTTTTCAATAGAAGACCATGGAACCTCTAGCAAATATTTGTTCAACATATTGGTTAGATATTACCTGAATATTCAGTCATTAAAGGTTATTATTTAGGTGTGTTTCCCCAAAATACATGGAGATACTATGTAAAATGAAACACCTCCATTTAATTGAATCTATTAATTAGTAAATTATTTTTATAGCACTCAATAGTAAACCATCATTGATATCACAGTTGAAATAATTATATATTCAGGATTTCTCAACTAATTATCTATCTGATCCATAAATGCTCTATCAAATAGTGATTAGGTTGATAAAATGAAGTCAAACCATAAAAATCTAAAAATGGAAGATAAATTCATGAATTTATATCCACAAAACATCCCATCATCTTTCACATTCCACTTTCACTCTTAAAATGTTCTTATAACCACTGTCTATTATCCAAGTCAAAGGCATAGATCCACCCTAGGATCCCCTTGATATATAGCCATATATTACATGTCTGATAGGTATACACTCCATCTTATCTTCCATCATTCTAATACTCAATCTTACTATTGACCCACAATGATGTGATAATTTTGCTAAATTTGAAACATAATTGAAAAGACACCAAATTATTTTCAATAAAGATTTTCCTATAATTAACTCTAATAGCATTAAATTCATTTATGGTATACTAATTTCCTCTAATAGCATCTTAAAACATATCAGCCACTTACTATCATTTATTTTTTACACATTATTCCCTTATATGATTTATACTATTACTAATAGTTATAAATGTGATTTCAAACTAAAAATAATTGATTTGTATGTGAACACATATCATGTGGTACATGTCTAGCTATCTAAAATACATCTAAATTTTTCATCAATATATCTATATATTGTATTATCCATTCAAAAACATAATGATAGTTCCTTCTTCCCTTTTAGATACTAGATTATCCATTTCATATCTTCTCAGTGTCCCTTCCCTGGATTCCATATAAATCAAATGATAACTCCCACTATAAAAGTATTTTATTTTAATGTAAAAACAATTTAATTCATTAATATTTTTAACACCAATATATATGTAACCTTTTAAATTTATATATCATTATAATCTATTCTGGTGTTTTATCTGTGTTTAGTTTGAAGTGAATTTCTAAAGGGGTTAAAAATGATTTGATCAAGAAATTGTAAAAATTTAAAAAAGTTTTTAGATATAGATAGACCAATACAATTTCACTATTATTGTATTCTACTCTATACTACTCCTCATACACAAAATAATATTTTAAATCCCAGATCATTCATCAAGATTATAACACCCCATAACATAAAAAACAATAATTCACTAATTTATTTTAAAGGTTTCGTTTTCTTGCATTTTTAGGATCTATTGAATATAGAGTTTTATATACTTAAAAAACCTTAAATAATAAATTGGGAACTTTCACAAAGTATAAAATTTCTCCACTAAAATATCACAATATGTTTTAATCCCATTGTTATTCAACAATAGTTTTTTGTTAGTTTAGGAATATTAACCAGAGAAAAAATATGATCTTGCTAAAAAACTAATCATATTTATATGATATGAAAATTATTTTAAAATTTGGTATGAAAAAAACAAGGTCTAGTAATAAATTAAAATAAAAGAATCTAATTTTATAGTGAAAGCAATTAAAATCCTAGATAGTAATTACCTATTTTATAATAAAACATTGATTACATAAATATAACATTTCCTCTAAATTAAATAAGCAGTTACTCAAAGAAATAATTTAAACCCCATTAGAAAGAACAGTAAAATCCATTAATGCATCGTGTGGAATTTTTGAACTCAAGAAAAATATTTCATTGAAAAACCAACCATTCTCCATTAATCTTTTCTGAGCTCATGAAATCAAAAAGAAATCATTAAACCCCTTTTTACTAGCCAGATACAAGTTTCATAGAGAAAAATATTCACAAATTGTTTTCCACTGATATTTATCCTATTAAAAAATAATTGTATCCTAATTTGTTTTATAAGAGTTAGAAACATAGTTATCTCTCTCACATTTTACCTTTTTATCCCATTCATTACCTAATTCATTGGAGATCTATATGGGGATCACCCAACGTCCCAAGCTATATTAAGATCACTCTTCATCATATATAACTCTAAGGAATCAAAGAATGAATAAAAATTCTGAAACTCTTTTAATCATAAAATATTCAAATATATCATTTCAACCATAATAAAATAACATTCTATATTTTCTTAATCATGTAGAAAATATCCTTTTCCTTCAAAAAATCATAAAAATTAAAAAACACTAATGAGAAGAAATATTATATTATTTGAAAACCCATGAAAAAAATATAAATTAATATTTATAAATAATAACTACTATGACATAGGGAAAAGTAATTCAATCCATAAATGATAAAAATCATTCTTTTTTAATTTTGTACAAAAGTCAAAATGACACATACAGTAAAAGATTAAAAAACTAAATTTTTAAACAATCATAAAGGAAGAAATAAGTTGTTGAAAATTATTTAAATATATTTAATTTATAAATAAAAATATTCTAGGATCATTTTCAAGAACATGGATATGGAGGAGAAAGAACAAAAAAACATTTAAAATGAAGTTTTAAAGAAAAACATCATATTTTAAGTCTTGTATATCTTTGTACGTTCATAAATCCTGAATAATAATATTATATTAGTTTTATAATTTATTATTAAATTTTTTAATTTCCATTATAGTATTTTTATTATTTTTATTTCATTAATTATCAGGTTTTATTTAGTTACTAAAATTGTTAAGTTCACATTGGCTATTTTGGGGTCATTTGGTTTATAACATCAAACAACATCGATGTGTCCATCATTGTAAAAGGTTTTATGATTTAATTACCTCCAAAATCTTAAAAAATGTTATAATAATCATAATTATATATTAAAAAGACATTTAAAATCAACCATCTTAGATATTCTTTAAAATTTAACAATGTTGTTTCATGGAGACCATAGTCTGTATGTATCCACGAATGATGTTTTTATTTTTCTAACAGGTGGAAATAAATATAGTAGATAATATTTTATAATTAGATAATAAATAATATATTAATAATTTCATATTTATTGATTAGTTCCATCCTTATTAACATCCTTATGATGTGTAAATGAAAAAATTAAACACATCATTTAGTGGAGGTGGTATTCCACACATACGCATAAGTGACATTATCAATTTTCAACATACCAAAAGGGTTTGAAGGTAAGAAATATATAATAATTAAAAAATCATTATTATATCATGAATATAATATATAGTCATTAAATACATTATAATAACTATCCTTGTGTGGTAGTAGTGAAAAATGAAACACATCGCTTTATAGAGGTGGTAGTCTACAAGTACACCCAAGTGATGTTTTCATTTCCCATAGGATTGAGATATAGATGACTTAGGGATATACCACACACATCATAAAAACTAAGTATTGTGGATATATTAATGTTATTATACCAATATGATTATCAAATAACTGAATGAGGTAGAAGAATAAATTAAATGAAATAACTCTCTTATGAGTTGTACGTCTCCTTTGAGAAACCTCCTTTGGATTACAAATTAGTCCTTCAACATTTCTAATTTGGTGATACTAGTTCCTCTATTGTAATGACCCAAACTTTTATAAAAGAAAATTCACCTTTATCTAATTAAATGTCATATTATGTAAAATGGTTGTTTAAGACCCATGCACTTCCTTGGTATTATGTTTTTGGAATTCCAAATATTGTTATGAATTTTTACCATTTCTAATATAGTATTTGAACAGTGATCACTTGATTAGTATAAATATAAGGCTTTAAAAATCCAATTTACTTAGAAAAGGGATGTGATGGAATCATCCATTATAATTACTCCATATAGAGCCATTTTGTCGGACCTAAGGAAGGAGGTAGTATCATTGTGCAATGCTCTGGACCAAGCCCAAGCTGAGCTTCCACACATTAAGCTTGAACGAAATTTTCCACCAAAGAAGTACAATTTAATAGAGATTCCCACTCAGGTGATGTTATCTAAACCACCCCAATAGTCTACATCCATCACACACCTTACCCTTAGGTCATATATGGGTTTTATATGGGTTTATATATCAATGTATTATGTACTTATTGTGTAGTCCCTTTTTGTAAATAAAATTACTATTCTATCAATTCTGTTCAGAGAAATATCTTCTAAAATATGATAAATATAATTTTCTGGTTAATTAATGGGTTTATTTTTGATGAATTGATATATTTTTTGAAATAAATAGTATTTTAGTAATGTATTAATATTATGTAAGTATTATTAATTATATATGGTTACATAATTTATTAAAAGTGAAATGTAATTTATATAAGGGTTTGAAAACTATTTTGGTCAATGACACATCATTTTCAATAAAAACATGTTTTATTTTTAAAAGTGAAATTTTACATATTTAAAAAATTATTTATATAAAATGAATTTTATTTTGGGAATCATGATGTCAAAATTACATAATGGTGAATTTTTCATAATATTCTAAGAGAGTTGAATTTTTCGATAAAATTAAATACTGAATAAATATATAATGTGTTTTATGACGTAATAATGCCCCAATAGTGATGTAATAAAATAAAATAAAAGTTATATTAGTCCAATATATGTTTTATATTTTAAATATTGTGATTTTATATTTGTTTTATTATTTTTATGATTCCTTAGCAGACCCTCCAAAAATTATAAAATCTTTTAGTAGTTAAAATACATTTCCTAGAGAGTGTGACTCACCTCCACATAATAAAGGCTATTATTTTAATATATTCACCCCATAATATTAAAAAATAATTTATTCATATCCCATTTGGAAAAAACTATTGGAAAACCATCGTATGGTTGGTCATTCGGAATATTTTAAAGTGTATTATCCAAAACCTAAATAATAAAGAATTCCCTCTATTTTCCAATATAAACCCCACAAATCTCCCATTTAACTTCACCAAAACACATTTTATATCTTCAAATCTGTCAAATATACTCTATATATTCATCCAAATATTCTCACAAGCTCCATAGAAGCCTCTCTCATGCATTTGGTGTCAAACATCCACGTAAGGGAACCTCACTTTTCTTCTTTTATTTTTTTTTCCAAGTTTACTTATATTGTTATGAGATTTTAATTTCAATTAAAATGGTCAGGGTATGATTTAAAATCTCTAATATACATATCTAATTATTTTTTAAAGATTACATGCCCCTTTTCCTTCATTAATTCCTCTCATGTACACCTATAACCATGTAGAAATTCTGTAAGGGAATCTCTCTCCACATTTCCTTTCAAGAAATTATTTTCTATTATTCATCTAAATTACATTCCATATGATGGTATATTATTTATCATGATCCCATTATTATCCATTTCATTTATAAATAATGAGATACCAATTTCCCTCACATCAACCCATTTTACAAATTTCTATTTGACGTTGTTATGTTGTCAAAATTACACCAAATTTTCCGTACCAAAATCATTGTGTAGTGAATACCATACCCATTTTTCTATCAAGGTTATTTTTCTTTTATGTACATGTAATTGTTTATTGAGGACATGAAATTATTCATTCCACATCACTTATTCATGGAATGAATTTTAATTTTAATGAATCTTTGTTTTATGGTCTATGTGACACACTTATGCATGAAATGAAATGATTTAGAAGGGTGGACCATGATAGTGCTCTAATGCATTTGTTAATGTATAGTATAATCATATGTCATGTTCAATGAGTGTTGACTCATGATAATTCACATGAAATGAGGGTTCACTCATGCTCCATGTTCAATTATTTTTGGCTCATGCTAATATCATGTAAAATGTTATTGCTGAATCTTCATGTATTTATTATCATGCTTTATCATGCCTTTATGTTGTTTTTTCTCTTGTGATCTTTTTATTTTCCTATTGTCTAAAATTTATTGTATTCCTCATTTTATTCCATGTTTATATCATTACTAGGCTTTATATATCACCTTTATCATATGCATGTCCTCAGGTTATCCCACTCAGTGCTAACAACAAAAGAATATTGTGGTCATGTAAAAGAAGATTTCAATAAAGATGTTTATTTCATGTTTTAAGTTATTATGTAATGTTCTTAATCCACAAATAAACAATACCTATAAATCTTCTGTGTTCTATTAAGTAACATTTATATAATAAAATCTTGGAATAATGTAATAAAAAGAACAAGGATGTTATATCTATTTCATGAGGAAGATAGTTAGGAAGGAATTTCAATCAAACATGGTTTATCTAAATGGCTCAAAATTTGTGAGGAAGGGAGTAGTGGGGGTTTCATTTTTATATGATATTGGAGTGTCATAATTTTAAATATTGAAAACAATAAAATATCATAAATATCATAATCAGGTAAAGTGCAACCAAATTGAAATAATTTGTAAATTATCATGTGATATGGTCTAATTACCCTCAAAAAATAAAATTTATAATTGTTTATGTTTCATTTTAAACCTTATCTTTTTCTTCTTCCAATTATTAACCATTTCTAACCTTAATCGTGGTAACGCATTTTTCACTTTTTAAGGGTTATAAATTTACTTCTAGGGTGTAAAGTACCTCAGAAATGATAAATGGATGATATTTTAGAGTATTTTATATAAAATGTTTCATATTTCAATATTTACTTGATTTTTAAGTCACTTAGTAAAATATTATTTATTATAAAATATCATTAAATTTATTTTTTAATATTCGTTTTGTTTGACTTAAAAGGAATCAATAAATAAACAAAATTTAAAAATAAAATAATTTAAAATTAATTATCATTATTTTTACTTATTGAATTCATAAAATACAATAATTAATCCAAAAAATATTAATTTAATTCTTTTTAAAATCATTTGCCATGATTTTTCTACTACTTGCACAAACAATGTATCGACATTTTGTAAGGGTTTTAGGTAATTATATCAACACTAGAAATTATAAATAAATTAAAATCAAAAAAATGGATTTACCTTAGAAATAAACATTTATAACCGTACATAACTTTTTTATATTCCTATGAAAACATATTAGACATATTAAATGAATGAGAGTGACATTTTATAATTATACTTTAGATAGAATACAATAAAATATCACTTAAACAATTGAAATTGTAAAATATTTTGATAACGGATTTAATAAAATATTAAAATAATGATTAAGATAATAATTTTTGACTTTATTCATTTGTCTTTACATTTGTAGATTCGTTTTTCCCTTTTACCATAGAGAAATTTTTTTTACCAAATTAATTTCCATAATGACCAAAAATGAACGGTTATTACTTTAAAAAAATTAACCTCCTGATTCCAAATATGGAATCCATTTTTCATTATTCAATTTATATAATTTGAAAAAATAAATTATAATTTAAATGCGTACAGTGCAACGAAAAATAGTTTTTAGACAAATGTCTTTTTAAGCCTAAATTTAGTTTTTTCTTAAATAAAATATTATTCTAAGAATATTTTAATTAATTTGATTATGAATAATTAATGGAGACATAAGTTTCATTATTAAAAAATTATAAACAAAATTATACTTTCTAAATTACTTGATTTAAATAAAAATATGATAGTTATTCAAAAACCATCATTTTTTACTATAGATTCAAAAAAAATATTATTATGAAAACCCCCCAAAATTAAACCTAATAATATTATTTCATGATGATTTAAAAAATAATATGCATTTTTTAATATAATTTTTAAAAGTGGTCGAAATTAGTTATAATATCCACACAAGAAAATTCAAACAAACCAATTTTTAAAGAAAATTTACTTTTGATGCATAACATGACATTATTCATATTACTTTACAAATTTATATAGTTGAATAAATGTAAATTAATTAAATTGGATATATAACACTATTATTTCATTAGAATAATTTATCAATATTGATTTCTTTAATCTATTAAAATAAAAATACATTGTACAGATAAACCATTTTAACAAAAAAATATCTATTTTACCTTCACAATAAATGTTCTTTATTTACAACCAATTTATAATCAAGGTCATATTGATTATTAATTAATTAAGGAAAATAATTATACATATATTTCATAATATGGTTAATTTTATTCATATCCTCCAAACTAATGTCTAGGTTGTAATGAACTATCCCAGGTCAACTAGACAAGTCACCCAAGGTGGTCTGCCACATGGTGAGATGCAGAAAAGAACCAAAAGTGTCATGTCAAATTGAATAAAACTAAAATTAAAACGAAAAATAAATAAACAAATTTACATGAGATAAACAATGTCAATCCACACCATCCAAACTGTAATGATAATGTAAACCAAACTAAACAAGTTTCATATGACCATCGCCCCTCCAATACATCCCATTGTGAAGGTGAAAGACGACTAGAGATCCTAGAATGCTAAAGGATTACCTTCCCCTTCCATGATCCCTAATGAAAAAGTTCAACAACCACCGAAATTAAAAATTATTGTGTGGAAATAGAGCCTAGTAGGATATTACCTAAGAATCTATACAAGCTCTAATGTCAAGAATACACATGTTCTATCTTTTAAAAAATCTAGATTATAAAGTGTTTTATTAAATAAAGCCATTTTCAAAAAAACCCTTTTTTTATAAATTGACATCACATTAACCAAATATAATAATATTTCAGGTTCAAAAGGAAAATATATGAACTAAACATTAGAGAAAATATCCATGAAATATACCATCATGCGATAAATCAGTTATAAAAGACAAATCACTCCATTTGGGATCTAGTCTATGGGAATAAATACTAGATATAGAAGAATATTGAATCAAGAATATATTGGTTCCAACTGATATTGAGTCCTACCATAGTTGTTATATATCACAAAAGTAACTGCTAATAGTGTCACGCCCACACTAGGGTTACCATTGTCCATTTCTCAATGAACCCTTGGTTCTCATTGTGCTATGTGTAATGTCCCCAATACAGGAGCCACTAAATTGGTGCCCCGAGTTGGGTAGTTACATGACATCAAGTGCGTCTCCCCATATTCCATAGGTTTCTGACTATCAATGAGGGTCAAATAGGCCACATGGGGAGACTACACCCTCAATACTAGAGTAATCCACAACAGATAATAATTGAAATATTGGATACATAAAATAACAACCCATAATATGCATAAATTACCAAATACCAAAAGTGGGTATAATCATAAGCAAAAAATTAATATGACATGACATACTACAGTGTCAAGTGAAAAAAACCCAAAAGAAAGAAAACTATAGAATCCCCAAAATGTTCTGGACTCCAATTTTGGAACCTCACCCAAACATGTCCCATTTCTAACTCATCTCCCTAGTATAGGGACCTTTCCGTGGTCGTGAACTACAAGAATGAAATTTGATATGGTACCCAAAAGTGTCCTGAGAAAAATGCGAGTATAACTCATTATCCCACCACCAACGGTGTCTACCAAATATCTAGAAAAGAATGATAGTTAATTCATGTAATAAGTAATGATAAGTAATGTTAAACAGTTCAGAATCCATCTGTATTTAGTTTCCCTTAGGTTAAACCATCAAATACCCTAAGTTCATTTTCAAGACATTTCACTTATCATTTCACCCTTTATCAAGTGTTAAATGTATTACACATGATCAACATTCTCAACATGAGGTAATTTAACAATACTATCTCACTAGGAACCATTTCGCAACAATTCCCAATATCCTCACCTCAAAGCCTCTGTTTGGGTGGAATGCAACTGTTAGGGGAATAGAACGGCATCCCCTTCCATAACCCATGCATTTAGAGGAGGATCTAGAACCTCAGTCCAACTCAACCCGTGGGCGTAGAACCTCAAGTCAATACCTCATTCTACCAAGCCATGTGCACATGATTACTTATCATTCACAACAAAACACTATATCACAACATCATTTACAATCATCCTAATAATTTCAATAAATGGGGAAATTACATTTTTTCCTCAATCCATTAACACTTTCAATATTCAAGTAACTTAACCCTTTTTCCTCATTTCCCATTTTTCATGCCTATCTCGCTATGCATATTCAAGTAATAAACTAAACCCCTAGCATTTTCCCATTAATCCATTTAACCATTTTTTCATTCTGACCAATAACATATTAGGAAATTAACCAACCAAGTTGTATTACTAAACACCAATTTCATTTCCTTTATGAATATTAACATAATCATCAAGGGCTCTACATTCTTTCACAATGGCCTAGACTTACATAACTAACTCTATGTATTGGGAATATCGACATACCCCATAGGTTTCCCTGATTTGGTCAAGTCATCCTCCTTACATCTCATGGGGATAAAGAGGGGTGAAATTATCCATTTACATGCCACGACATAACATCATGTCAAATCCACCATAAACTCTTCAAAATATGGAAGGAATAAAAACCCTACATACACAAATCTATACAAACCCCCCGGGATATAACTTGTAGAACACCTATATTGAATCCTTTGGTGAACGCACTACCAATCGAAGCCTTAGATCTCAATTCAACACCCCCTTGAATCCTAAACATAGATATCATCGAAAAAGAGAGTTTTGAGAGCATCGAATGGAGAGGGGAAAGAAATAGAAATCCTAAAAATAAAATAAAAGAAACAGGGTGATTAGCCTTACACAGATCTTCAATTCGCAAGTGATGGTGCTCTAAAAGGATATGAAATGATGAAGATAGACCTTTTGGAAGATCTTGTAAGATTGGATCGTAACTAGGGTTGAAGGAGGAAGAGGGGGAAGAAATCCCTAATAGGTTATAAAAATCCCACAATGGAATTTCTGTATTTTTTTAAAAGTTTCTAGGCTGCAAGGTTTACCTGCATGGTTTTCCAATCTGTTCAGATTCTTCTATCCAAAAGATCCCCCTCGCACGGTTTACCCGCATGGTTTTCTAAACCGTGCACAAACCATGTGGAGGATACTGTATAAAAAATCTTCCTCTTGCACGACTTTTTTGGGCTACCCTCATGGTTAGCACAATTTCTGCATAGACCGTGTTGTTATCCCAAAAAACTCTTTTCCCCCCTTCTTCATGTCCCCTACCCCCGAAACACCTCGAAGCCTCCTCAAGGAAATTGGAAAGTACTAAATTAACTAAAATATATGGCCTAAACATAAATTTAATCAAAACATACCTTATAGATAAATCCTGGATCACACAACTTCCCCACCTTATAACGGCTCATCCTCAAGCCTCCCTTCCGTACATCATTGAGTTGCAAAAGAAAAAAGATCAGGTCCCTGGGCCAAAAAATTAGATTTCTGCTCCCATGATTCTTTCTGAATGTTTCCATGTTTCCATAGAACACGTACTAGGGGGACAAACTTACCCGGCAAAACTGTATCGCTATGATATAAAATATGTACCGGAATCTCCTCAAATAATGCATCAGCTTCATGCTCGGCATCCTCATCATTTATCACATGGGATAGGTTAGGGTGATACTGTCAGAGTTTTGAAACATGGAAAACATCAAGAACCCCACTATACCACTCTAGAAGGACCAATAGGTAAGCCACCGGTCTGATCCTCTCCAAAATCTCTAATGGACCCAGATATCTAGGTGCCAACATTCCATGTTTCTGAATTTGATAGTGACCCAACCTTGGAGACACTCGAATAAACACAATATCACCCACCATGATCTCAAGAGTTCTACGACATTTATCTGCATATGACTTCTGCCTACTCTAAATTGGTTTCATAGGCTTTTCAATCAAACTTACCTTCTCCGATGTCTCCTACAAATGCCTCAACCCTAACAAATCAGACTCCCCGACCCCTAACCAACACTATGGTGATCTAAACAGTCTCCTATAAAGTGCCTCAAAAGGTACCATTAGAACTGTTTCCTGGGAAATGTTGTTATATGAAAACTGAACATGTGACAAGTGCTTTCCCATGAACCCATGATATCCAAGACAAATTCTCTCGACATGTCTTATAATACCTAAATTATACACTCTAACTACCCATCAGTCTGTGGGTGGTAAGGCATACTCAGAAAAACCTGGGAACTAAGTTCCTTCTATAGTCCCTTCTAGAAGCATGAGGTGAAATGCGGATCACGATCTGAAACTATGGTTCTTCGAACAAAATGTAAATATACTATTTAATGAACATACAACTCCCCAAACTGGTTGAATATATAGTTTTCCTCAATCAGTAATACATGGGCCACTTTGGTCTATTGATATATGACCACCCAAATGGAATCATTCTTCCAAGGTATCCTCAGAATACCCACTACAAATTACATCGTGACATAACTCCACTTCCACTCTTGAATAATAAACGACTACAACAACCTAGCTAGGTACTGATGTTCTGCTTTAACCTACTAACAGGTAAAGTATCGTGCCACAAAACTCACCACTTCCTTCCTCATTCTCGGGAACAAAAACTGCCTATGAAGATCACGGTACATCTAAGTCAATCTCGGATGCACTACCCAATTTGACTCTGGAAATCACACATCAACTCTTCCCATACATCTGCCGGCACCAAAACATGACAACGAACATAAGAATCTCCGTCTGTTCCAAAGGTCCAAGCAGAAGTTGACTCCCCACCTTCAAGACTTTCCTTCATATCCAAACACTTCGGATCTACAAAATGACTCCCGTCAACTCGGATCAAAAGCACATACTCAACAATTATTGATGCAGGGGTCATCTTCTCATGCCCCAAATGTACCTCCAAATGCATCTCTTCAAACAAGGTTATCATCACCCACTCTAAACTGGATCCATAAACTACTTGACAATGAGTCTTCCGGCTAAGAGAATCAGTGATAATATTCCATTTCCCCAGTTTGTAAACCAATTCAAAATGAAAATTCTATAGGTACTCAGTCCACTGTCTCTACGAAGATTCAAATCCCAATGATAGAAAATGTATTTCATACTTGTATGGTTGGTAAACACCATAAATGGTTCTCCCTAAAAATAATTCCACTAACACATTAATACGTGAACTACAAGAGTTAGATATATGTCATGAGTAGGATAATTCCTTTCATGTGGCCTCAACAGCCATGACCCATAAGCCACAACCTGATCCTCATGTATCAACACTTCCCCAAGTTTAACACCCGACGCCTCGCAAAACTATGTTAATCACATACTTGGTTCAGGTAAGATCCATATCGGGGTGGTATTAAAAAACTTCTTCAACTCTTGAAAATCATTCTCATAAGCCTCTAACCAATCAAACTTAACCCCATTATTAATTATTATTGAGAATGGTGCTGCCAAACTAGAGGAATCTCAAATAAAAATTCACTAATAACCATCCAAACCCAGAAAACTCCAAATATCAGAGATGTTCTTGGACAGTTCCTAAGACACCACAACCTCCCCCTTTTATGGATCCACCGATACGCCTGACTCGGATAAGATATTTCCCAAGAATTGCACCTCTTCAATCCAAAACTGATATTTTGGTAGCTTGGCATAAACCTTATGCTCTCTTAGTGTACTCAAGATGATGTCAAGATGTTTTTCACGATCTTCATGAGTTTTGTATTAAACCAAGATGTCATCAAAAAAAATACAAATTGATTCAAATATGGGTTGAATATCCAGTTCATCAAGGCCATAAACATATTTGGTGCATTGGTCAAACCAAACGACATTACTAGTAATTCATACAACCCATACCTACTTCGGAATGTCTACTGGGGTATGTCAAAAGCTCTCACCCTTAACTAATGGTTTCCCAATAACAAATCGATCATGGAAAACACTAATGAACCTCTAAGATGATCAAAAAGAACATCAATTCTAGTAAGAGGGTATCGGTTCTTAACTGTCATCTGGTTCAACTTCCTATAATCGACACATAGCCTCAGTGATCCATCACCCTTCTTAGTAAACAACATAGGATATCCCTAAGGTGATATAATAGGGTGTATAAACCCCTTATGATCCAATTCCTCTAGAAGAATATTTAGTTCATGGAGCTCTGTCAGTGTCATTTAGTATAGTGGAATGGAAATTGGCTCTGCTCTAGGAAACAATTTGATCGTAAACTCAACATCTATATCAAGTGGTAACCCCAACAAGTCCTCAGGAAATGCATCCTGAAACTAGTCCACAACAAAAGAGAAGACATAAATTCCTTTCTCCCCATCATCTATCACAAGGAATGCCACTTGGGGTTTGAGCTCCACCAACAAATGGCATTGCAGCATTGCCTGGCATGATTGTGTATCTTACTCCCCACAAATGAAATGTGTGCTCCCATCGTGAGATGTGAATGTTGAACAATGTTGGTAGCAGTAGATATGGGCTTGATATGATCCCAACCAATCCATTCCTAGGATTAGATCAAATCCTTGCATATCTAGTACAAATAGATCCCACAGAAAACAATACACACCAATCTCTAGAGCACAACCCTTACACTTTTCATGTCCTTAACTCGCACCCCTAGTGGAGTATCAAGTGACATTACCCCACATACAATGTCTATGGTTAAGCCTAATAGAACTACAGAAAGAGAAAAAATAAAGGAATATTTAGCACCTGTATCAAATAAAGCACTAGAAAACATGGAAGATACAAGAATTGTACCTTGAATAGTAGACAGTCCTACCTCACCACCCTAAGGTGCATCCTAAACTGCATGGAGATGACCTGGCTCTTTACCTTAGGCTTGATCCTGAGTACACAAAACTGTAATGATTTTTTGGTAAGGGTGATCTCACCCCACAGTCCCACGTCCAACGCCACTACCAGTGTGGCCTGTGGTGCTCTAACTACATGATTGATATATGGTAATTTCCCCCCTTCTTACACTTGTCATCTTCCAATGACCTACATCATTCCCTAACTATTACAGGTTCCTATAGAATCTCTAAAGGTGGCCTAGCCTACTGCATGCTCAGCACTCAACCGGTGGTCAGGGACACTGGTCACGCTTGTGCCCTATCATGCCACACTGAAAACAGAAAACCTAGTCACCACCATGAGAAGCTAACCCCCTATTCTAACTACTCTGGGTGCTTCCACCCTGCGGAAAGATTCCAAAGTGGTGCTTCCTACTATTAGAAGTCGCACCACTTCCTCACCAAACTAGATCCACAAATTCAATACCTGAAACTCCCTTTTAGATTCTTTCTGAGATAATGGCTTGATCCACCACTTCAGAAAACCTATTTAGACAAAATATATTCACCTAAGATCTACTCTCGTGACTCAGCCCATCCTGGATGCGTTTCTCCACAGCTTCCTCATCTCCCATCAACATCAGAACAAAGCATCTCAAATCAATGAAATTGATAGCATAGTACATCACCGACATTGTACCTTGAGTCAACCTCATAAAAAATATACCCTTCTCCTTCCTCAACTATTCTGGATAGATGTACTCAAGAAACTTATCCTAAAAATCTTTCCACATCATCCCCTCAACCTTCTCTGTCTGAACCATAATTTCCCACCAACATTTTTCTTGCCCCCTCAGCATATAGGCTGCTAACTTGACAAACTTATCTAGAAGAGTCTCTAGATGGTAGATAATAGTTTGGATGGACTCTATCCAGAAATCTACTATTTCTGGGCCACCCTATTCGATAAAGGTTAGAGGGTGTTGTAGATGAAACTCTGTGGTCAGAACATGCCCGTGCAACCCTTCCTAGGTCTCGTTCCATCATAAGCATAAAATGAGAAATGTCCTCACGGAACTTATCTCCCCTATCTCCCTATACCACTGCATTCTACTCCCCACAACTGGAGGAGCGTTCTTGGTAATATCCTAATGTCTCCCAACCGATGCATATCTTCAATGTGGGATTTATCTACAATGCCAAACACAAGATTTTGAATGCAACCATAGATATTTTATGGGAAGGAAATGATATATATAGTCTCTCCAGTTATAATAACCAAACCAGTTTTCATACACTACCCAAAAGATCCCACTCACAACCAGGTCAATACCCCTCTTCCATCTCCTTCAATCTATGGTCAACACGGTATCTAATTCACATGGTTACAAGCCTTATCTATTACCCGCATTCATCCCATTTTCATATTCCAATTTACCCCTACAACAATTTATTACACTTTTTATTCTTAATGAAGCATTGTTTTCTAATTACTACTTCACATTTTCACATCCCTTTTTACTCGTTCATACAATCATATTTGGCTTAATTCATTACATTGAAAAGAACATATGCATCCTAACATTTACATCTTTCACACCCATCCCATGTGTGTGCCTATCATGATGCATGTCACTTTTTTACATAGGTGCCTATAATGTTGCAAGAATGCACAACCTCGTACCTTTCTAGCCATGAGGGAAATATCACAAAATCATCAAATCACACAACAAGTGCATCACCCAATGGTGAAATATCATCAAATGTAACAACACACAACTAGATCAAAAATCTCTTCCTTGGATGACTTGGGTTTTCCCCATGCATGGGTTAGATACTCCCAGGAATGAGCTCATTAGAAAGGCCCAAAAAATTCCAAATGTCTTGTCTACCATCCCCAAATAGTAAGAATGATAAAAGAACTAGTCTGATAACACTTTGTAACATCCCTGACCTGGGATACACTAAACTGGTGCCCCGAGCTGGATATTTACATGACCTCAAGCATGCATCCCCATATGCTAGAGGTTTCCAACTAGTAGCGGGGGTCCAATTGGCCACGTGGAGAGACTATACCCTCAATACTAGAGTAATTCACAAAATATAATAATTACAATAGCAGAGTCATAGAAGAAGAAACCAAAACATGCATAAATAACCCAGTCTCCAAATTGGGTACAATGATAAGCAACAATAAATATTCCATTCCATGCTATAGTGTCAAGTGAACGAAACGCAAAAGAACGAAAATAGTAGAATCCCCAAAATGGTCTAGAATCCATGCCTAGAACCTCGCCCAAACATTTCCCATGTCCAACTCATCTCCCGGTCATAGGGCCCTTTGCCCTTGTCCTGACCTTCTTGCATGAAATCACCTCGTCTCCCCAACGGTGGTCGGATAAGGGTGTGAGTATAACTTAGTAGGCCACTAACAATAGTGTCTACAAAAATATCCATAAAATCAAGATAGTGCATGCAAGTGATAAGTAAAGACAAGAAAAGATAAACAGTTCAAAATCCATCTTTATTTAGGTTCCACTATGTTAATCCACCAAATACCTCAAGATTATTTCCAATACATTTCATTTATCACATCACCCTTTATCAAGTATTCAATAGATTAGGCATGATAAACATTCTCAAAATGTAAGAATTTAACAAGTATTATCTCACTAAGCATCATTTATCAATAATTCTCAATATCCTCACCTCGATGCCTCACTCTAGGTGGAATGAAACCGTTAGGGGAATATAACTCTTTCCTCTTCCCTAGACCATGCATTTAGGGGAGGATCTAGAACCTCGATCCAACTCAACCCGTGGGTGTAGAACCTTATGTCAATACCCTACTCTACCAATCCATGTGCACATCCTTATTTATAATTCCTTACAAAACACCATATCACTACAACAAATCCAACATCATTTAAAATCATTACCATAATATCAATAAATGGAGAAATGACATTTTTCCTCAATCCACTAACACATTCATTATTCATGTTACCTAGCACTTTTTTCACATTTCCCATTTCCCATGCCTATCCCATTAAGCATATTCTAGTAATAAGATAATTCCACACCATTTTCAAATTAATCCATTTAACCCTTGTTCATTCAAACCAAAAAAACCCTTAGGTAACTACCCAACCTAGGTGTATTAATACACCCCAATTTTAGTTACTTTATTCATATTAACAAAACCATCAAGGTCTCTATGTTCTTTTACTACAGCCTACACTTACATAGCTAACTCTAAGCATGGGGATTATCGGCATACCCCACGGGTCATCCTAATTTGGTCGAGTCATCCTCCTTACATACCATGGGGATAGAGAGGGGTTAAATTAACCATTTAGACACTAATACATCACATCATATTAAAGGATCCATGAAATCTTCAAAAGAGGGCTAGAAATAAACCCTACAGGCACAAATCTACACAAAACCCAAGGGATATAACATGTTGAACACTAACCATGAATCTGTTGGTGAAAACACTCCCAATCAAATCCATGGATCTCTATTCAACACCCCCTTGAATCCACAACCTAGATCTCACGAAAAAAGAGAGTTTTTAGAGATTCAAATGGATAGTGGAAATAAATAGAAACCCATAACCCAAAAACAAATAAAGAGGGAGATTATCCTTACCTAGATCCATAATCCACAACTGACAGCACTCTAAACAGCATTGGAATGATGGAGATCGGCCTCTAGGAAGGTCATGGAAGCTTGGCTTGTCACTAGGGTTGATGTAGGAAGTGGGGGAAGAAATCCAGAGTTGGGGAAAAAATAGAACAATGAAATTTTTTGTAATTTTTAAAAGTTTATGGGCCTCACAATTTACCTGCACGGTTTTCCAAACTGTGCACAAACAGTGTAAATGCTTCTGTTTAAAAGAGACCCTTCGCACGGTATACCTGTAGAGTTTTCCCAACTGTGCGGAGGATATAGTATGAAATAGAGGGCCTACACTTAAATCTAAGTGAATGATACCTTCTAGAGAAATCATGTATCTTACACTTTGTTTTCCTAAACCATTTCCAAAATCTATGCTAACATTTAATGAAAACCATTTTCACTTAAAAGAAAATTATATTCCATGAAAACCCCAAAGGATTCGATAAGAACATATATCTATTCAAGAATTAGCAACAATTTCATATATACACCTACCTCAAGAATGATAGAAACCTATATTCCTTCGAAAATGGAAATTGAAAACCATGGATTAGCCTTTGAAAATGTAAGGAATGAAAAGAAATAGAAAATATTAGATAAAATACACCAATTGATCATGAATATGAATTGTTAACATATCCAATTCTAATGTCATGACCAATAGAAATTAAGAAGCAAAAAATACTCCTTACTAGTGATATATGTTGCAACCACTATAGGAGTTAAATACATAAAAAAGTGATTTAGAAGGAGGGATATCACCAAAAATTACACAAATCCATTGTAGGGTTCACGTGGAAATCCTACACATCAAATAGAGAAATAATCATGTGTGTAGAACTTTTAATACCACTAAACCTAATGAATTCACATTGTGAATCCATTTCATAGCATGATATCTCCTGAATTAAAAATACACCGAAAAAGGAATCACCTTAGGTTAAATTATGTCTTGATTGACGTTTTCACATCCTATAATGGTTTCATGGCCTTTAAAATTTTCATTCCCAACATGAGACTTTTGACATATTCCCTACAACACATTAAAATTGTGTTACTAATTCTAGTTTTCAAGGTGTCAAGTAGGCAATGTTAATCCCAATATTCTATTGAAAACCTCTATACCAAAACATAAGGCTATTTGAATCCAAATATCATATTCTAAATCCATTTAAAAATTTATACAAATAATCCATAAATAAAAAAACATACACCCCTTAACTTTAGGTTATTTTCCCCCAGCAAAGTCTCTTCATTCCCAAGAAGCCTGTAATGCACCCAACCAAAAAGGGAAACCAAAACAAGATAAAAATCATACCTGGAGGAAGGTAATTGGGTTCTATAATATCCCCACAAAAAATAATTTTCATCCCCAGAAAGTCCTAAAATCCTAGACTCACAAAAACTGAGTTCCACTTATGTCTCGTCAATAATTCCTAGTCTAATTTCTAGTGTCTATTCTATTTAAACTTCCATGGTACACAGGACAAAGGAAAAGTTTTAACACACAATAGTTTCAATCAATGCTCAATAATATTAACAGGTTTCTCAACCATAGTAATGTCAGGCTCAAGATCAACATCCTCCAATTCAATCATAAGGGAAAGATCTTGTCAATACCTCCTCAGTTGAGAAACATGAAACATGTCATAGATATATGTCAAACAAGATGGTAAGTCCAACTGATAGGCCACCATTACAAGCCATCCAACAATATCCAAGAGGCCCACAAACCTCAATTCCAACTTACCAAGCTTACCCAACCATTGATGTCCCAAGTGAGGTGAAAATATATGAAGGACCTAATCACCAACCTAAAACTCCAATGGCTGACAATGATAGTACATATAAGATTTCTGATGACTCAATGTCATGATAAATCTCTTTGGGATCAACTCCACCCTCTTCATTGTCTACTAAATAATACATGGCCCGACTAAGGATTTCTCTCTCTACTCTACCCAGCATAAGGGAGATCTATATGGCCATCTATATAAATCCTTGAAGGGATCTATATTGATCTAGGCCTGATAAATATTTTAATAGTAAAACACGAATAATGGAAAATAATTTTATAAAGAACCTCAAAAATCAGGACCAAAAAACCAAGAGCATGTCCTTAATAACATATATAGCTCTCTGCCTATCCATCCATCAGTTAGTGATATTCTATTCTAAATTTCAACTAAAACTCCATCCCCTCTAGTAAAACTTTCCAAAACCTATATGTAAACCTCAATACCCTAACAGAAACAACCATAGAGGGACCCCATGTAGTCACAAATTCTATTATACATACAGGTCTCTAAGATGTTCCACTTTCATAGTCTCCTTGATAAGGAGGAAATGCACTGCTTTCCTGAGTTGATCAATGATCACAAAAATTGCATCCTTCCTACCAAGATTCCACGGTAAACTAATAAAGAAATCCATTGAAATCGAATCCCATTTTCCATACAATAATGGGTACAAGTTATAAAAACTAGCAATTCTCTTGTGTTTTTGCCTAATTCATTGACATGTAAGACACCACAATAAAATATCCATATTTGACCATCTTATCCCCGGACACCAATAATGATATCTCAAATCGTGATACATCTTAGTAGTACATGGGTGTACAGACCAACATGATTGGTGTCCACTTTCCATAAATTCCTACCTCCTGAAAAAGGAACATCAAACCCATTTTATAAATACAATGTTCTACTAAGAAATCTTGAACACTCACCCAATGTCTTGCTATTATATTTTATTTTACAAAAGCCCTAGAAATCAGGGCCATTAATCTTCATGAGATGAACTCAATCATAAAATAATGATTTATCCTTTATAAAATCTAGGCATACCTTCCCACTTGCAACTTTCATTCCCAAACTTATCATAGAAAAAAAAATCACAAATGACTACTATTCTAATGATTCATTCGGTTCTTATGTCGATAATTTCCTACCCAATACATCATTTACCACATTCCCCATTTCAGGATTTTAATAAATATCAAAATAAAAAGTATGGAGATACTTTACCCATATTCTATGTGACAAGTTCAAATCCTTCTACGTTAAAAATATTCCTCATTATTTTATGAGCAGAATATACCATAAATCAATCCCCAGAAAGATAATTATGACACGTTTTTTTGTACATGCATAAATGCAACCAACTCGTTATCTTGGGCAGGGACGTTATTCTCATGAGAGAATAATTGGAATGTTACTTAGGCTACCACTTTTCTACCCTGCAAAAAGACACATCCAAATCCCATTCTAGAAGAATCACAAAAAACATCACAATCCAAACATGGTTCTATAAGAATCAAAACCGATGTAGAAGTCAATATCACATTGATTTCCTGAAAAGATCTCTGAAATTTTTCATTAAACTGAAAACTCAAACCCTTATGGGCTAAAGTTTTCATCAAAGATACAATATCTTAAAAGTCCTGAAAAACCCACCTAAAATAATCATCTAAACCCAAAATTATTTAGATATCAAACACATATATGACCTTCTCGCATAAAATAACTGCCTATACCTTTTCAGGGTGCACTTAAATTCCCATATTAGATATAAAACTCCTCTAAAACGTCAATTATTAAATCTAAAACTCATATTTAGAAATATTTCCATACAAATGGTATTCCCTCAATGTTTTACAAATGATATGAAAGTGGTCCATATGATTCGCCTTTTATTGGAGTAAAATAAAATATCATCCATGAACATTGTAATAAAAGAGTCCAAGAACTGATAAAAGATATGGTTCATCAATTACATAAACACTAAAAAAGAGTTAGTTCATCCAAATGGCATAACCAAAATTGAAATGCCCATATCAGATCCTAAACGTTTCCTTAGTTGTATCCTCTTCTTAGACTCTAAACTGGTGGTACCATGACAATAATTCAATATTTAATAACCAATGATACCCTATAAACTTATCAAAAAACTCAAAAACATCCATATGGTAGGATGAAATAGAAATAGTCATTATTCTAGGTAAGTTTTATGATAAAGTTGTCCTCTGTCTGCGGTGCTAAACAAAAAAATCATCCAGAAAGACTTCCGGGCACATAAAAACCACCATAGGAAGTTGACTACCCAAACAAGGGTCAACAGTATCAAGATACATCTCTGAAAATTATCATGAGATTACCCCTATCATAAGGAACAAAATTCCATGCCCTCTCTGGTCTTGAGCCAACTCACCCCGAAAAACATGTCCAACCCCATCGATAGATATAACAAAACCCAATGACAATGACAATCTAAATATGCCTTTACACTAATCATACAATCCATGCTGATAATCAAGTTGAATATGTCACTATTGAGCACTATGAAGTCCCACTCCACATCATATTCTTTTATAATATCTCGAAATGATGGGAACATGAAACCTTGTTCAGTATTCTTTCCCAATGGCATGGAAATATCCTTCAAGAATGACATAAGATCTAAACAAAATACCAAAATGTAAACAATCTGTGATGATAAAAAATAATTAGTATCCCCTATATCAAGAAAAGTTATCCCCATAGAAGATGATATAAACATCATACTTATAACTATGGATGGACCTACATCTGATTCATCTATTGAATAATCTACCATGTAAAGACATCCATTCTCATCTCCTCCATAATTTTTCTTAAGAATGTGAATATCCCCCTTAGCTTAAAGATTAGACCTGCCTCTGTTGGAACCATCGGTATAATCCAAAAATCCCTTGGTAAATATGGATCCATTCATACTTCCTTGGAAAAAATTGTCACAAAAATGCTTCAAGTGCCTAGATTTTTCAAAATAATGACAAGCCTTGGGAGCCTCTTTACAATTATTAATGGTAAGACCAGGTCAACCACACTGATAAAAAATAACCATATTTTATTTAGAAAAATCCCACAAAACTAGTCTTAAAGAAAAATGGCTAACTTTTCACATCATTTTCTGGATAGAAGATACACACTAGTAAATGATAGTACCAATTGACCCTCATACCATACCTATTTTTCTAGCTATTTTATCCTTCTCTAAATATACCTTATCGGCTACCTCTGAAATTTTGGTAAGGCACATGAGAATCATTATCAACTGAATATATGACCTTAATTCCAACTCACACCTCAAATCCTTTAGGTAATTATTAGTGACTATCTCTGCTATTAAGTGCACTAACTTAGAAAAATGGGTGAAATATTCAAGAACAGTAAGATCTCCCTTATTTGAGGTAAAAAAAACTCTGGTCTTTTCCCCACATAATGTCTTAGGTTAAAACTACAGTTTGAATGTTTTCTTAGAATACACACATGTGATATCAACATGAATCTTTGCTTATACAATATAGTCCCACCATCTTCATCTTTTTTTCCTTTAAGAATATACATGACAAAAACCACCATATATTCCTCAATCTTCTTCAAGAAGTGGAAGATATTATCTATCTTCTCAATCCATTATTCAGATTCCTATGGTCTTTTGTCACCATGGTGGACAAGTGGATGCTACTTTGTAAATTTTGAGCATGATCCACTGTACATCCCAGATTACCAACACCAGCTTGACCAAGAGTACGAATGGTGTGGATTGTATTTTCTACCAGAGAAGGGTCCACCGACTGATTTTTTTAAGGAACTAGCCTCATAACTTACTCACATTTATTTGGAATAAATATTTTAGTTGGAACTATCTAATGACCTCAATACAAAACCCAATCAGTCATGAGAAGATTCCAAAATCATAGGACCAACTCCATATATCGATATCAATGCTTTAAAATAAAAATAATTTAGTGTAATTATGAATTCATAGAACAAAAATGATTCCTTAAGAAAATAAAAAATCTATTTAAATAAACCCCATATCCGGTTGATTCAAATAACCACAACCACCATGTCTCAAGATTTTAAACAACACCTAACCACCCATGCAAACTCGGATTTAGAAAAGAAAGTGAGATGGCCATGCCCCTTTTCTACACTTACTACCTGAATTCTAATGTTCCTATCTCTGATCTACCAAAACACCAAACCACACCTAGGTATTATCTCAACACTTCAATCAAGGTATTTCATTTCATACCAATTTGTAATGAACCATATAGGTCAACCAGAAAAATCCCCCAAACTGGTAATCCATGATACATAAAAGAGCCTCAAATATCATGTAAAAGTGAAAAAACATAAAATTATAATGTGGAAGAAAGAAATAAATATCCATGAGTCCTAAAATTCAAGAAACACCAGCCAAAACAAAAAGATAAAGTATTGAAAAATAAAAAAGTCTTCATGTGACCATTCTTCACCACCAATTCATTCCACTGTGAATGAGATAAACAATAAGAGATCCTGACATGCTACATGATCCACTTACCTTTCCTTAAATCCAATAAAACAAGGTATAAAACAACTCAATTGAAAAAATAATGTGTGATAATAGATCCTAGAAGGATATAACCAATGAATGTTTACAAGTTCTAATATCAACAATTCACAAATTCTATCCTTAAAAACCAATTTGTAAAATTTCTTATAAATAATATCATTTTTAATTAGTCTATTGTTTTACATAAATTCATAACATATTCACCAAATTTATGAATATATAATGTATAAAAGAAAAAAAGGTAAACTAAAAATGTGAGAAAATATCCCTGAAATAGACCATCATGAGATAAACCATGTATAATAGAAAATTCAAACCATTTGGGATATAGCCTTTGAGAATACATACTATATATAAAGGAAGAATAAACTATGAATATGTTGGTTCCAACATATATAGATTCCTTCTATACTATCTCAATATCACAAAAGTAACCCCTAATTATGTCATAGACACTAGGGTTAACTATGTCCATTTTATGATGTAGTCAAAGTTCATAATGTGATTTGTTTATCTAAAACCATTTCCAAAATCCATGCTAAAATTTAGTTAAAATTGTATTCATATAAAAAAAAAATTTCCATGAAGATAGAAAATGGTTCAACAAAGACATATAGAAATTCAAGAATTATAAACACTTGTATAGATACCCCTACCTCAAGAACAACAGAATCCTATCCACCATTGAGAATGGAGGTTGAAAACCCACATATCAACATTTGAAACATATGGTGCGAAAAGAAACTACAAAGAATCAATAGAAAACACCAATTTATCATGAATCAGAATAACAATTACATTCAATGCCACCACCATGACCAAAGTATATAAAGAAGAAGAAAGACTACTTACCAAGGATATATGACTCAACTGTCACAAGATTCAAACATAAATAGAGCAATATAAAAGAATGGAGATCTCCCAAAATTACCCAAAAATAGTTATAGAGTTGTAGAGGAAATAGCGAACACCAAATGGAAAAATAACCAGTCTAAGGATGTGTTAAAAACTTCTAGACCCAATGAATTCATTTCTTGAATCCCTTTCACCACATGAAATACATTGAATTAAAAATACATTAAAAATGGTATCTCCTTGAGTAAAATTAAATCTCATTTGATTTTTATCATCTCATTTAATGGTTTCATAGCCTGTAAAATTTTCACACCTTAAACAAGACTCATGGAATATATACTATAATATATTCATTTTTGTAACCCATTCATAACATGAATGTGTAAAATAGGTAGTTCTCATCCTATTTATTTACAGAAAAACATTTAAACTAAAACAAAAGGGTAGTTATACCCGAGAATTACCTTTTAATTCCACATTAACTTTTATACTTAGAATCCATTAATCAAAAAAATGCATCACTATACTTCAGTTCATTTTGCCAAGAAAAAGATCTCCCTTCTTGAGAAGCATGTATTTCACCCAATGAAAAGGGGAAATCAAAGTAAGAGTCAAATAATACCTGAAGTAATGTAATGGGGCATTACAATCTCACCACTATAAACGATTTTTGTCCCCAAAATGTGCTCAACATCATGGGCTTGAAAAAAGTGAATTCCAAAGTTGCCTCATTAGAAATCAATTCTCCCACATATAATGGATATCCCAATTAAACTACCATTGTATACGGATCAAAGGAATCATTTTAGCATGCAACACCTTCTCTAGGAAGACCATGATATAAACTAGTTACTCAACCATATTGATTTCAGGCTCAATATCAACATCTTACCATTAAATTAAATAGGAATTATTTGTTTCATACCTCCTCAGCAAGGTAAATGAAACACATCATAGAAGGATGTCAAAATGATAGTATGTCCAGTAGATTTTCCACCTTTCCCAGTGGTCCAATGAACTCAAAGTGTCCCACAAACTTCATTTACAACTTAACCTACTTACGCAACTGATGATATCCAAAGAAAAGTAAAACTTTAAGAAAGACCTTATAACTAACCTAAAACCCTTGTGGATAGAGATAAAGGTTGGCATAAGATTTTTGATGACTCAATGACGTGATCAATCTCTTATGGATCTATTTAATCCTCTCTATTGTCTCCTAAACAAGACTCATCCCAACCAAGGACTACTCTCCCAGTAATTACATGAACAATAGAGATCTATATGGATACCCATAAAAATCCCCAAAATATTCCATTTTGATCAAGTTTTGATGAATATTTTTATAGTTAAACTAGAAAAAAGGAAAATGATTTTCCCAAAAACCACAGAAATCAAGAAAACTAGCCTGTATCATATCCACAAGAACTTTAATAGCACGCTTTGTATGTACATACTTCTATTGAAGATATTCCATGATCAATTTCAAATGGAAACCAATATCCTCCTGTAAACCATTCCAAAACATAGATTTCATCCTTAAGTACCTATCAAAAACAACTATATAGGGAATCACATAAATTCTTACAATCTCTTATACATATAAGTCACAAAGATGTTAAACCTTTTTCATCTCCTTGATAGGGAGGAAATGAACCTATTTCATGATATGATCAATGATCAACCAAATGACATCCTTCTCAATAGAAGTTCATGGTAAACTCATGAAAAAAATACCTAGAAATATATTTCCATTTCTATAATAGAAACGTTAAAGGGTATGATAAAAAATTAGATCTTTGGTATTCCACCATAATTTCCAAACATGTAAGAAATCGTGAGACAAAATATGCGATCGACCTTCACTACTACAAAAGTGGACTTTAATTGTCCTTGAATATGCCTTTATAATTACTAAAGAAGCACTGACAACCAGAGAATGGTTAAAATCTTGAATCTTGAATCTGTTCTAAAAAAGAGTTGTTAACAGCCCCATTTAATAATGCTAAAAAAATCACAGTTAAAATGGTCCTTTGACATCACTTTTTTTAGCACTATTAAAGGTCCCTTTTAACAGTTATTTTTTTAGAATTGATAAAGGATTCGCTATTAAAGGGTATAAAATTATATTTTTCAAGATTTCTATGAGCCTGAACCCTTTATCAGCACTTCCAAACCACCTTTAATAGTTATCCCATGACATTTATAAGTGCTTTTATAATTTTCAAGCTCACACGCACCCATCGGAATTTAAACGCTACACCTCCTATTCAAATATGGAATGTCATTACCACTACACCATGTTGTTTTTTTGTATGTTTAATGATATTTCTCTTTATTTATTTATATATAAATATATTTTTACACCTATATATTATTTATTTATATATTTATCTAATTATTTTTAAATTCAATTTTACAATATATGTGTGTGTGATATATATATACTTATATTTATTTAAATATATTATATATTATATTCATCTTCATATACTAGAATATAATATAATTATTAATCCTCATTTTAATACACGCATATATATACATTTAAACATTATAAATATTTTTTATAAAGTAAAAATGGTTTGATGTTGTTTTAAATAAATTTATGTATTTATTTACGTATATTAGAATATACATTTTTATGTAAATATGTTGATATAAGTATTTATATGAGTGATTTATTATAAGTAAATATAAGAAAACATGTATATATTTAATTATAAATAAAATAATGCTTTGAAAAATGATAAAATTTAAAACAATAATATCAATTTGAATGTAATGCCTGAGAATAAATTCAGTCTCTAAAAAAGGCAATAATACCCCACTTAAACAGTGCTAAAAATCTATCAAATGTTAATAAAATTGGGTACCCCAAATAAAAACTCAGTTTTTTAGGCCTTCTGGGGCTTTTTTGGCCTCAAAAAATATGAAATAGGTTTACATAAATCTTTATGGAAATTGAGCTTGTTGCGGGCTTCGATTTGATATGTTGTAGAGACCAAATGGACAATCGAATCAAAAGTTATGATCATAAAAACTTCCAGTTACATTTTCAACTTATCTTATATCTTTTATCAATTTTTTAGTTTTTCTATCTTTAAATTAATATTAAATGACAATAACTTAATAATAATAATAAAATATTAATTTAAAATATTTTTTTTTTAATAAGTTATTTTTGCTAAATATAATATATATTAAGTGTAAATGCCTATTTAAATTATCTAAAACATATTTTTTAAAAAATATATTATACTTATATAAATATTAATATATTAAATATTAATATATTATTTATAGTGAAATATAATTTTTTTAATTATTCCAGTATCAGTGATACTAAAAATCACTGATAAAGGGGGTCTTTATCAGTGCTTATAAAAAAGCGCAGGTAACCCCCCCCCCCCCCCCCCCCCCGCAATCAAATATTTTTTTCAAGATCTAATAAAATTCCTCATTTATTGGCATTTTTTATTAGCACTGATAAAGGGTGGGAATTTTTCAGTGCATGTAAAAAATGTCGATAATTGTCCCCCTTTAACAACACTTTTTTTGCTCTATTAAATACCTCTTTTAATAGTTCTAAAAAGAACTCTTAATGACCCCCTTTAACAACACTTTTTTACTACTCAAAAAAAGGGGTTTTAACAAAATTTTTAGATAGCATTGTTAAATCCCTAACGCTGGATAAAGATAGTTTTTTAATAGTGATTCTCATCCATGACCATCATTACCAACATCTCGAATCATGATACATCTTGGTAGTACTAGGTTGTACGGACTAACAATAATGGTGTCAAATATCGATCAACACTTTCCTCAGGGAGAAAGGAACAACCGACCTATTTTGAAAACATGAAGTGCCAATGGGAGACAGAGACCACTCACTTGAGTTCTCTCTACCAAAAAAATATTTTACTAAATTCCTATCACTTGGGTATAGACATCTGCTCAAAATAAAACTGCTCATCAACTGATGATTCAGGCTTCATATAATCGAAATATACATTCCATTCAGCTTCCTACATTCCCAATATCATATATGAATTCAAACTCATAAAATACCACTTTTATATTAATTTTTTTCCTTCTTGGGTCAACAATTTTCTACTCATTGTATCGAAAACCACATTCACTTTTACATGAGTACAAGCATTATCAAAATAAAAATTCTGGATATAATCCACCTAGCATCTCTTTCTCAAGTTTAGATCCCTCTAAGTGAAAATACAAATTTGGTTTTTGTGATCAAAATATGGCATAAATTTTCTTCCCAAAGAGGTAGTGACATGGAATTTTGAGTTCATGCATAAATGCCGCTAACTCAATATCATTGTTAGTTTAGTTCTTCTCATGAGGTTGTAATAGGTGAGAGTCGTATACTAACACTTATCTCCCCTACATCAAGACGCACCTCAAACCTCTTCCACAAGCATTTTAGAAAACATCATAACCTAAACCTATTTCTAAAAGAATAAAAAATAGACTTACAGTCAATATCACCTTCATTTCCTCAAAATATCTCTAACATATGTCATTCCACTCAAAATTTACACCCTTACAGATTAAAGTTATCATCAAATATGCAACCATGGAGATGTCATGAACAATCTTCCTACAATAAAAATTCAACCCCCAAAAGAATAGGATTTCATACACATTTATAGGATGCACCCAAGACATAACATCCTATACCTATTTTGGATCCTTAGAGATTCCCCTATCAAGTATAACATTCCCCAGAATCATTAATTATTGAATCCAGAACATAAATTTGAAAATATTTCCATACACATGATAATCCCAAAAAGTTATAAGAATGATATAAAAATGTTCCATATTCTCTTCCTATGATTAGAATAAACAAAAATATCATCCAGAAAAAACACGAAATAATATTCTATGGTCTAATGAAAGATTTGTTTTATCAATTCCATAAACACATCCTGAGTGTTAGTTAGTCGGTATGGCGTAACTAGAATCAAACTTCCCACACCAGCTCCTAAGTAACATCAATACTATGTCCTCTTCTCAAACTCTTAACTGGTGGTACCCTATACATAGGTCAATATTTCAAAACCATCTAGCCCCTCTAAGATGATCAGAAAAACTCATAAGGTGTTATATGGTAAGATGGAATACAAATGAACATTGTACCAGGAAAGATCTTTGGAAACTCGACCTCTTTCTAGGATGGTAAACCCTAAAATTCATCAAGAAAGACCCCAGGGTATGCACACAGCACTAAAGGTAGCTCACTACCCAAAAAAGGGTCAACAAAATCATGAAACACATCTAAAAAAGGATTGAGATTACCGTAGCTTATAAAACAATAGACCTCAGTCGTCCCGATCTACCGTCCAACCCACCCTGAAAAACATGAGTGAACCCATCAATAAATACGAACTAAACCTGATAGAGATAATAGTATATATAAGATCTAATAGTGATCATTTAATCCATGTCGGTAATCAAGTAAAATATTTCATGTTCAATAACTAATAAGTCCCACTCCACCACATGGTATTCTATCGTCGCATGATTTTCTTGGAACTTGAAACCTTGTTTGGACTTATTTCCAAAATTCTTGGATGGATCCAACAATAATGGAATAAAATCTAAATATACTCCCAAAACATCAATTACCTTTGATGATATAAAATAATGAGTAGAAGCTATATAAATAACAAATATAGCACCATAGATGTTCAAATAATCAATGTACCTCTAATTGTGGCTAGACCATCTTCAGATTCCTCTAGTACATACTCCTACATCCTGTCTCATATCGTCCCAAATTTTTCTAAGCCACATGAACATCCCCATTATCATAAGGATAAGACACACCATCCTTGGAATCATGAGTATAAACTATTGATCCCTTGGTGAGGGAGGATCCAACATTACTTCCATGAGGAACATTATCACAAAAATTCTTCTGGTGGCCATATTTTCCACAATGAGGACCAGTATTAGGAGTCACCATACTATTTCTCTTCGTATGACCAAGCCTCCCTCACTAATAGAAAATAACTAGTTTTTATTTAGAAGAATCTGCTGAAACTATTCCTCATGAAAACTATCTACCCTTTTTATTTATTTTATGGATAGAAAAGTTACCCTGGCTAACGAAACTACCAACTAAACCTTTTCCCATACCTATTTTTTCAGCAATGTTAGCTTCTTCCAAATTTCCATTATTAACTACCTCTATAAAGGTTTGAAGTAATGTGGGAATCATCATTGACCAAATATCGTCCCTCAATCCCAACAAAATCTTTCAATACTTTAGGTAATCCTTGGTGAGTAACTTATTACCAAGTGCACTAACTGAGAAAAATGGGTGGAATACTCCAGAAAAGTATGCTACCCTACTCTAAGGTCAAAAACTATCTGGTCTTTTTCCCGTGTAATATCGTAGGATAAACTGATGGTTGAATAATTTCATGAAATATACCAAGGTGATATTCGCACTCACCTTATCTTGCACAATAGAGTCCCAACATCTCCATCTCGATCCTTTAATAATATTTGTGGAAAACCCCACCATAGAGTCCTCATGAATATTTAGAATAATGAAGATTCCCTCAAACCTCCTAGTCAATATTTATATTCTTATTGACTTTTGTCAACATAGATTAAATTTGGATGATACTTTGTGAATTATCATCAATGATCCACAGCCCATCCTGAGTTCCCAACCCCCACATGACCCAGGGTCTAAATATTGAATATTACTTCTTCTACCAAAGAAGGTTCCATAGTATTATTTTCCTTTGGAACCTATCTTGGAACTTCTTCACTTAGATTTAGAAGAGATCTTCTAGGAGGCCTTACCTAATGATCACAAAACAAAACCAATCAACCATAAGCAGATTTCAAAATCAAATTACAAACTTAAGGTATCTCTATTAGTCCTTTAAAATAATAAAAATTTAATGAAATTATAAATTATTTGAATAAGGATGACCCTTTGAGAAAATAATAAGTCCATTTAAATAATACTCATATCTAGTTCATTAAAATAACCTCAACCACCAAGTTTTAATCTTGTAAAAAAAATTTATCCATCCATGGTAAATCAAATTCATATATAAAAGTGAGTTTTCTAGGCCCCTTTTTTCGAAATTACCTCCCAAATTCTAAAAAATGTATCTTAGATCTTCGGGCACACCAAACCAAACCATGTAAATTTCCACAACACTTCAAAAAAAGTATTTCATTTGACATGAATTTGTAAATAACTAACCCATGTCAAATAGACAAGTCACCCAAGTTGGTCTAACACATACTGAGATGCAGACAAGACCCACAAGTATCACATAAAATTAAAGTAAAATCAATGTAATATGTGGAAAAAAGTAATAAATATCCATGATACATATAATTTAGATTCACACTTTCCAAAAAACAAATATAAATAAGAACAAATGAAAAAGTCTCTATGTGACCATCCATGACCCTAATTCATCCCACTAAAAAGGCGACAAATGAAAATAGAAAATGGGATTCTACACAATTCCATTCCTTTTCCTTGGATCCTAAAAAATAGGATTTATAAGCTCCCAAAAGATAAAATGTGTGTGTGAGCATAGATCATGGTAGTTTGTCACCAATGAATCTATACAATATCTAATATCAAGGATGAACAAGTTCTAGATTTTAAAAATCTAATTTACAAATAATTTTTGTAAATAAAGCCATTTGTAAACATTCCTTTTTTAATAAATTCACTACATATTCCAAAAATTCCAAGAATTTATCAGGTATAAAATAAAAACACGTATACTAAACATTTGAGAAAATATTCATTAAATAAACCACCGTGAAAGAAACTAAGTATAAAAGACAAATCACACCATTTGGGATCTAGATTATTGAAATGTTTACAAGACATAAAAGAAGCCTAAACCAAAAATAAATTAGTATCAACTAATATTGATTTCTAATACAGTCTGTCTATATCACAAAATTAACCCTTAATGGTGTCACACAGAATAGGTTATGTCCATTTCGCAATATACACAAGGTTCCCAATGTGATATGTTTGTCCAAAACTATTTCCAAAATTCATTCTCACATTTAATGAAAACACTTTTTATATAAAAGAAAATCCATTTTTATGAACAACCAAAAGGGTTTGAAAGAACATATAGCAATTAAAGAGTAGGAAACATGTTCATATATTCACCTACATCAAGAATGATGGAAACCTATCTGCCTTTGACAGAAGTTATTGAAAACCCAAGGATCAGCCTTCAAAAGTCAAGGAACAATAAGAAACTACAATGTAATGATAGAAAAAACCAATAGATCATGAATTTAAATAAAAAACAAAGCCAATTCTTCCATTGTGACCAAAGAAAATGAATATGTAGAAATATCTCTTACCATGGATATATGACACACCGGACATAAGAGTGAAACATCAAATGAAGTGATCTATGGGGAGGGAGATCACCCAAAGTCATCGTAGGGTTAAAGAGGGACTCCTGGACTCTGAATAGAGAAATTATTAGGCATTTATCATTTTTAAAACCCTAGACCCAAGTCATTTAGGTCATAAATCCCTTTATTGATGTGAAATTCCATGAATTAGAAATACTCCCAAAAATTTGTCGTTTTGGACAGAATTAAATCTAAATTGATGTTTTCATGTCATATAACGGTTTCATGGCCTTAAAAAGTTTAATTCCCTACACAAGACTTCGAGCATCTTCCTTGAAATATATTCACATCATGTAACCCATTTATGATGAAAATATGCCCCAAAGGAATTTCTCAACCTCATTTTCTAAAAAAAACCTAAAAAATAAATTAATTCTCTCCTAACTGAATGGTAACCATATAAAGACATTTATACATTTATACCAAGACTCCCTTAATCCAAAAAAAATAATATATCTATACATTATGTCATTTTTCGAGCAAAGTATCTTTCTTAATGAGAATCACGAAATGTACCGAAACCAAAAAAAGAGTCAAAACATACCTAACGGAAGGTAACATCGTGTTACATACGACATAATAGTCATAATTAAATAGTAGTATATCATAGTTCGTTTATCCTTGATGTTGTTTATAAAACATGTTATTGAATATTTTCACAAATGATAATAAAATTTAAAATCTTGGTGTATAAAATTCTACCCACCTTAATGAAATTGCATCCTTGAAATTTTATATCATGTTTAGTAAAAAAAGGTTTTAAATTTCAAAGAAAACAATTCCAAGGAATATAAGATAAAACATATGATCCTCAAATAAAAAACCTTTTTAAAAATACATTCATTAAAAACATGCATCATCAAACTGGATAATAAAAAAACCTATTTAAAAGATTAAAATGGGGATATGAAGTTCACCTAGTGTAACACATAATTGGGTTCCCAAATAAGGAGATAATTTATAAAAAGTGAATATATAGAATTAGAAATAAGATCCATTTAATTAATAATGTTATACATTTATCAAAAGAGAAGAGGCCATCAATTCATTAGAAAATATTATAAAGGACCACATTTTCATTTTCAATATTTCTTTCTACAGTTGATGGATTATTTTACCATCAAGAAAGAGAACATTATAAAATATAATTAAATGATTTCTTTATTTTACATAACCAAAATTTCAGTATTTGGTTGTGCAAAGTGATGTTTTCCCACTTCAATATCATCTCTTACTCTAAGAAATGATTATTAAAGATAAAATTTTCATACTTTAAGAATTAGAATTAACTGTAATGGATCACAGTATCCATAAAGGATGAAAAAGTATTCTTCAAATTTATATCTATTAATAAAAACCAAATTTGTTAGCATAAGTTAATATAATATCTAATACAAATAAATACTACATTAATCTAAAAATCCTTAATAATAACAACCAATTATTAAATTTAATTATTCCATGAATAATTAACCTTAAATATCTTCAAAATTTTACAAACCAAATTAAAAACCCATAAATAAAAAATATTTAATCTTGTATTCTTCTAAGATCAACTTAACATTAATCTCCAAACAACATTAGTTTCTATTAAATTCATATACCCATAAATGTATATTACTTAATAATATATTCTCTAAAATATGTTTATATTTTCTTTAAACAACTTGAATCACCATAAATAAAAAATAAAATCATATATAGTCCTAAATGATAATTCAACCATTATTCCTCAAATAAATTCCAATTTTAGCTAAAAGTATTTTCATTTGACTTAATTATATAATATTCACAAAATATTAAACTACTTAAAAAATAACATTCATCACATAGTCACCAAATCACTTTTCAATCCCATGGTTATATAAATTATTAAACACTTGTTCCCAAAATTTAATAACCTTTTATCCTAATTAACCATATTTTCCTCAGTATCAAATGTCATATTAAATCTAAAGGTTATCAATATATTTCAACCTATAAAAAAAATATAAAATCACCCCTCCTCAAATAACCATTTCAAAATTACATATACGAAACCCAATGGCTTTATAACCATAAAGTTCTACCAAAATACACTTAATCATCATTAAATCCAATCACATTGAACCTAAAAATGGGTTTTATTCCATTAAATTTATAATTTAACTTAGAATTATTAACCCATGATAGTATTTAAAACTCTTTAAATGTCATAATATTAATAATCATAACCTATTAAGTTATATAAAACTTTCCTTTGATGAAAATTATAACTCAATGGAACTTAAGAAACCCATAATTCCCTAATTTATATACTTTCTATCATTTTGTGTTTTTTTTGGTTTAGTGTTTTAGATAATTATGATAAAACATGACATAGAAAAAGTTGAAATTTTAACATAGTATAAATTTTTTCAACAAGAGAAATGTTTTATATTTGCATACATATTTCATTCAATAGTCTTTTTCTTCACCTAATATGAGTCACCATAGTGAAAAAATGGCCTTACTAAAATATATACTCATCCTAATATACTAGGAAAAACAATTGAGAAAGTCAAACTTGAAAAAAAAAACATTCTATGGTATAAGAAATGATATACCATTAGTCTAGTAAAAACATAAAAACCTACGATGATTATTACCTTTTTTATAATATTATTTTAAGCACATAAATTAAACATTTACACATGATAAAATAAATTTTTCTCAAAGAAACCCATTAAAACACATTATAAATTTTAGTAAAAATTATTAAGGCATCCTGATCCATGTGGTGACTCATGAAAGAATTACTTGGAAAAACAAACCTTTCACATTTAGACTTTACTTACCTAATAAAATCAATAGATTTAAATAAAAGTACTTTTAAAATATTAATATTTGTATCTTGTAGGATCATATTCATAACACATTTTCACTCATGATTCAAATATGTTAGAATAATTGACAAAAAATTATTCAATAAGAGGAACCAAACTAGTTATCTCCCTTTTTTCACCTTCGATGATTATTCATTACCTAATGCATTGGTGTGCTATATCAGGCTCACACATCATCATAAGATATATTTCACTCACCCTTCATCATTAATAATGCTCAATTACAATATAATAAATATAAAACTTGTATTATTACAATTTATCACCATAAAACCATTGAAAAACTCATTTTAACCCATAACCAAAACACTTTCCATGTTTTTATAATCATAAGGACAAATATCATTTTTATTTGAAAACTCTTAAAAATAAAAGATTTTTGGATGTGTGGGAATTATATTTTCATTGAAAATTCATGAAAACAAGTTATGTTAAATTTATAAATAATATGTACTTTCATGGTGGGGAAATATATATGATCTCTATAAGTCAAGAAGATACTCTTTTTTACATTGGTGAAAAATTCAAAATGACTGAAACAATAAATGTTAAAAACACTAATTTTTAAATCATTGTAAAGAATTAAATTATTATTTGAAAGTAACATTAAAAATATAATTTGTATAAATAATAAAATACATAGATAATTTTTAAGAACGTGTATATGGAGGATAAAGAGATTGAAATATTTTTAATGGCATTTGAAAGGAAAATCACTTACCTTAAGACTCTTATTGCTTCATACATTCTGTAACTCTTGAATAACAACATTATTTGAGTTTAATAATTTCATAGTAACCTTTTGATCGTTCATTTAACTATTATTATTCCATTTATATCATTTATTACAATGTTTTATTTTTTTAGATTAAAAGGTTAATTTAATGTTGGATGTTCTGGTGTCATTTAGTTTATAACCTAAAACAAAATGGGTGCATTTAACATGGTCAAATGGTTTATTATTCCATTACCTATTAAATATTAAACATGTAATAATTATCATATTTATACCTTATATTCACTTTTAAAACTAACCATTCTAGGAGGTCATAAAAAATTATCCATGTTGTTTCATAGAGACAATGATATTTATGTATTCCTGAAATACATTTTCATCATTCTAACAGGTAGAAAAGTTATAAAATAGAAATTATTTTAGTTTATAATAATAAAATATATTTTATAAATTTTATATTTATTCATTATTTACATCCTTATGCCCATCCATATAATTTTTAAATGAAAAATGAATCACATCACTTTGTGGGGCGGTATTCCACATATATTCATGGGCGATGTTATCAATTTTAATTGGAGGGAAAGGGTAAAAATGTAAATAACATATTTTCTTGAGAATATAATAATAATAACATTATTAATATCATATATATTCATCAAAACCATCATAATAACCATCCTTGTGAGGTGGTGGTTAAAAATGTCACACATCGCTTCGTGGAAGCTGTAATCCAAATGTATGAATGAGTGATGTTTTCATTTCATTTATGATGGTGATGGAGATAAATAAGGGTTATACCACAGAAATAATAACACCCCCTTATATTTTAGTTAATTAAATTATTATAACAACATGTTTATGATGGAATTGAAGGAGGAAAAAGAATAAATAAAATGAATGAACTTGGTTAAAGGTTATACCTCTTCTTTTGAAAAACTCTTTGGATTAAAGCCTATTCCTTCTAGGAAGGTATTGTACTGAGAAAATAGCCTATATTTCATTGTAATGATTTTTTGGAAGGTATTCGGGTTATTATTGGTTGAGATAAATTGATCAAAAGGTGTCAATAAGAGAAGAGAGGGGTATCCTTTTATAAGTGAGGGTAATGGCACTATTGTAAATATTAAGAACATCAAAATATAAAAATATCATAATCATGGAAACATGAATCAAATGAAATAAAAAATTATTTTTAAGGCATAATAAATTTTAAATCCATTTAACCAATATAATCTATACATTTTTAAGATTCATTTTAAACCATATCTTCTGGTTTAACCCCCCTTTTAACACTTTTTAACCTTAACTACAGTAAACAAAATCTTTCTTTAATGGAAAAAAATTTACTTCTATAGATTAAAGTGGATCGGAAATGTTCCATGGATATAATTTTATAATATTCACCATCTCAGTTGTCCAATTATAATATATATATTTTTTTATTTTTAAATCATTTAATAAAATATTGTTAATTATAAAATGGCATTAAAGTCATCTTTGGGACTATTCATTTAATCCAACTTCAATGAAAACAAGTAAGAAATATAATTTTAATATAATCAAATTTAAAATTTATTATTCTTTATAATTACCTATTAAATTCATTTAATACCACGATTCATCCAAATCATATTAATTTTATTGTTTTTAAAATAATTATCTTCAGCTTTTCTACTACTTTCAAAAGCATTGTATAAGAACTATGTAAGTGTTTATGGAAATTATATCATCAATAAAAATTCAAAATAAATTAAAATAATAAAGAAATCACATTCAATATAACCATTTATAACTATTGAAAACTACATTTTACCATAAGCACAACATATTATAGTTACTAAAAGAAAGAGAGTAACATTTTTTAATTATCTTTTCCATTTAATAATATGAAGGTCATAATCAAAGAAAAATATCACTTAAACAATTGAAATTATAAAATAAGGTATTAATTTTATAAATCCTTTTATTATATAAAAATTAAGATAACATTTTATGACCTTATCACTTATTTTTAACTTCAATTAATTTTTTTCACCCTTTTACCATAGAGACAACATTTTTTTCAAAGTTACTATTTATAATGACAAAAATGAAAGGGATATATTTACCAAATTTGAACCTCATGATTCAAAATATGGAATCCATTTATAAAAACTCAATTTATAAAATTTTAAAGAGTAAATTTTAAGATAAATTCTAAAAATGCAACTATAAATCGTTTTTTGAAAAATGTGTTTTTAAGCCCAAAAATAGACCTCTACAAAAAATAAATATAATGCCAATTATTTTTTAATTAATTTGATAAAAAATAGTTAAATGATAATTATTTTAATTTAATAATAAATAGAAAATATAATTATACATTTCTGTTACTTTATTTAAATAATATAAATGACAGTTTTGCAAAAATTGGTTTTTTCTCTATTCACCCAAAAATCAATAAATTTTAAAAAATACGAAAAATCATTCATAAAAATATTAGAAAATGTCGATTTTAAAAATAATGTCCATTTATTTAAATAAATTTTCTAAAATGTTAGGAAATTTATTATAATATCCTTACATAAAATTTAATAAATTTTTTTGAAGAAAATGTATTTTTGAGGCATAAAATAGCATTATTCTAATTCATTGGATAATCACCATAAAGGAATGAATGTTAATTAATTTAATTATATATATATATTATAATTATTTCATTAGAATAATTTACTAATAGTGATTAATTTAATATATTATGATAAAAATATATCATACAAATGAAAATATTTTGATGAAAAATATCTCTTTTACCCTTACAGGATTTTTTTCACTTGCAAATAATTGATAATAAATTTATGATTGGTTATGAATTTATTATGGGAAAAAATTTATATATATTTCATAATATGTGTACTCCTACTCATACCCTCCAAACCAATAGCTAGTTTATAACTAACATAATTAAATAGTAGTATATCATGGTTCTTTTATGCTTACTATTGAGTATACCACATGCCAAAAAATATATTTCTTAAAAAAAATTAATTTCAAAATCTTGGGGTATTACATCGATGATTCAAAATATATACATATTTATCTCTATTATATATAAAATATTAAAACCTACTATGATAATATCATCAAATATAAGTGAATTATGTTGAAGTTCCCATCATCAAATACACTAAAGTAACAACAATTATCCTCATTACATAAAAAAACTTTTTTGAAATAATTTAACATTATATTACATTATCTAGGTACATATTTTATCACATAAAAACACTATTTGATCTTACACACTATATTCTCCTTTCTAGTTTCTTTTAAATCTTCAATTTGATTCATTTTGATTTACCCCCCCACCCTATAACATCATGAAGGAATTATATCTATCCATATAATTCTTTAATATATATACCTTAAAAAGAAACAGTTCTAATCCCTATACAGGTGGTTTTATTATTCTTAAATATAGACTGTAATTCACTAAAATTGTTCCAGTATTTTTTTGAGTGACATTTATAAACAACATCTCCATATATTATTTCTATATATTTACCTATTCCATAATTTGATAGTCTTAAATGTTTAAAACTACTAGCTTCCAAAGTTTTAGATCCATAAACTCTAGTGTTTAGATAACATAAAAAGAATCCAATTCTTATTTTATTATTAAATCTAACTATTTTGACTAATTATTTTTACAACTCATAAGATTTATGGTTCTCTACTATCTATGACATGAAAATAGAACATGTTTGATTCCAACATCCAAAATAAATTTTATAACCTTGTTATACCTCCTTAACTGATCTTAAGGGTCGACTATACCTTATAGAATACTTCTCCAGGCTATAAGAGTCTTTACACATTTTATGACATCCACCATTCTTAGTATATAAAAAATATGACCTCCTTCCAATCATTCAATAAATATTTCCACAACAAATCACTCAATACTCCATGAACTAATAGGTATTTCTAGACTTTTATTAATTAAATTTTCTCAAGGTCCATAAATTATTTCATTATTCCAATTTGATCCAAATTAAATAACACCTCATTGAAAAAGACATTATAGTTTCTAATTAACCTTCATTCATTATTATTCCAAAAAAAATCTAATGTCTTCATCACCAAACCATAAAAAGAAAAATTTATTGTGGTTAAATTCCCATTATTTCATTTATTTAGAATCAATTTGTAAGTGGGTGATTGTTTGAAATAATATTTGGTCAAATATATCTAATTGATTACTAGTCTAAATTAATCAATGAAAACATTCCTTTTTGGTAAAGAAGGAATCATAATGATCAAATAAGCTATGAAAATTTCTTTTTATTCTATAAAATTCATTAGAGATATACAATGTGGACTAATTATCTAGTCTCTCTCATTTTATTTCATGTTTATTTGTTCCATTTCACCATTTTCAAGGGTTATCTGAGAAATTTTTGTCCTAACTACAATTTCATTCTCCACATGAATATCTTGAAATATTTTTTATTGTACTCTCAAATATTAATAAGAATTAGGTATTTTCACTTTCAACCAATCTCATTTTCAAGGGTTATCTGATAAATTATTGTACTCTCATATTTTCCTTTAGAAAATGATTTTTTTCAATATTTCTTTTTCAAATGGGGTACAAAAGGTCACTAACACTTCCATGGCGGTGTCCAAAATGGTGAATTTATTATAGATAAACTGAAAACCAATGTTATATTTAATATCCTCATAAAAACAATATTTTATATTTAATGCCTTTGGACACCGCCATGGAAGTGTTAGTGACCTTTTGTACCCCATTTGAAAAAGAAATATTGAAAAAAATCATTTTCTAACAATCATGCTTAATTTAGATTCTTCGTAAATCATGTTATGTTTCTGAATACTTAAAACATAATCAATTACTTATTATTTATACAAACATTCACAAAAACGTTTCTGATAATCTTAAGAGATTCGTTCTTATGTGATGGACCATATCAAACCTTTCAAACCTAATTCACCCTAAATCTTATATCTAATTCAGAGTTTATAATTCAATTGATACATTGATCCATGAATCAAAAAGATTGTTGACACTTGAAAAACATGTCCATATTTTATAGGTATTGTATTTATGATTGATTGATTAGATTTTTGGCTTTAATTATTTAAATCATATTTGGATATCATTTCTTCATAAACTACCAACATTATGGACCTAGATGTACTAATTTTACTTTATTCTTTTATCATGATCAACCATTAAATTTATTACATCACTATTGAGTAATTTGTATTATACCCTTAGTGAATTATTTTTTTATAGAATATTTAGGGAGAAAAGTATATCTAGATTCTTTATTCAGAATTAGATCCCATATATGATCAGACATTAAGTTAGTTTTTCCACTTTTTCACTCATAGAAGTAACCATAAAATACCATGAAACTTGAATGGATGATAAAAGGATTAGTTCCCATATATAACTCTGAAATATTCATGTTTATATAATTAATTTTGATTCTAGTCACGTTTAACTCACTTACATGACCACCCACCATATTTCCATCTGTAATCTTTAGAAAAATAATTTCTTCATTAGAAACACCTTTTGTATTGTTATTTTCATTTCATATATGTTTATATGAGGGGAAATTAACTCAGCGATGTTATTTTTCTCGTTGACATTGAAGGAAAAATTACCTGTCAGCATTATACATACAACACCAAAATGTTCCCAGTTAATCTTTTCCCTTTTACTACTCTCTTTCATATTTTATTTGATATAAGATAATGATAGAATCAAATCTCCCTATTTTATATAACCCAATATTAGAATCTTATTGAGACCAAAATTAATCTAATGGAACTTTTAAATCCATATAATAGAATCATTTGATGACATAGCCTCTAAATATATCACTCTAAATATAACTTCAATCATAAAAGAAAAAATAAAAATACATATAGGAAGTGTTCAATCTAATAAGAATACGAATAAATATTTAGAACTAGTAAAACTAATACTAATTTTTGTGCCTTCGAGAACTAAATAATTGCTAACCTCATGGATTTACCCTACAAAAATAAAACGTAAAACAATAACTAGATATCTGAAGGCACACAAAATTATAGTATTCAATAACAACTCTTATCACACTATATAAAAACCAAATAGCACTCTGTAAATTATGAGATGAAAGGAAAGAGATACTCTTGAGTTACAAGTGATATCATTATTCACTACCCAACTGAAATAATAACATGTTATGAAGGTCCTCATAGGGAAACCTATTTATAGGAAGACTTTTTAGCATATGTAAATTCATCATTCTCTACAAGGATTGAATATTATTTATGTATATCTTTATTACTTATAAATATTTATCTCAATTGTATCAAATTATATACTGATAGTATGAGAATTAGAACTATTCCATCCAAAAACATTTATCCATTCATCAGATCATCCTCCAGAATCTAGAAATTTACTAACATTAATCCTCTAATCAAAATAGATCAACATTCAATATTTCCCCACCAGTTATCCAATTGATCCATTGATACCCTATCAAATGGTGTTCTGATGGACAAATTGGATTCACACTTTGGTAGCCCTCTACACCAATTAATACATTACAATTCAATATATATTGTTAATTTATAATTTCACTCCCCCTTTAAAATATTTAAAAATGTGTGTGGGGGTGTATTTTCTTTTATACATTTAAAACTTACCCTCTCACCCTACCTCATATCACTTTTTAAATTAATTATTTTAATTATGTTTTCCAAATAGAGGCATGTAGGCCCTATTAAGCTTATTTTTCATATTTAATATATATATATATATTGAATAATAAGAATCATAAACCTAGTTAATTTTTTAATCCAATTATAAACATAATTAATAATAATTATAAATAAAATTAAAAATATAACTATGATAAATTGTTAAATTTAAAAAAATAAATAACCAATAACAAAGATAATTATTCAATCCTATATTAATAATTAATTAGTAAAAATTTAATAAACTCAATCAATTAAAATAATTCAAAATGAATAAAAAAATAAAATAACATAATTAAAAAGAATAAAAAATTATTTGAAATTTGATCATCTCAGAACCATGAAAAATTTATTCCCTAGAGTAAACAAAACTTATAAAAAATAGTTGAAAAATAAATTTTCCAATCCAGTGTTGTTTTTTGGGTAAAATAAGAAATTATTCCTCAAGGTTCAAAATAACCATATCAAATTCAGAATTAAAGAGACTCCAAAAATAGGACAAGCCATTGTGTTCTCTAGCCATTTTAAAACATTTCATTGTCAAACCCATAAACCAAAATGAAAAGATATATAAATAAATTATTAATATCTAGTATCAATTATTACATAATAAATATAAAGAAAATGGGAACCCAATGATGTAAAAAAGGGAGGTAAAATCTACTTGGGGGTAATATCATAAAATATCAATGAAAACAATCAATGATCAATAATATTCCATAAAAGTAACAATATAAATGAAAATCATATAGAATTTTATGGAAAAGTAATATGATCGACTAACCTGGAACACAATACAATAGCATGTGACCATTTCCATGATATGGATTCACAAGTATTACAATAATAATGTCATAAAAACATCTATAGGTAAGTAGTATCATCTATAATAAAGGTAGGACTAGGGAATATTGGTATATAGAAATAATTACACCTTCATTTGGAATACAATAATGAAAAAATATAAATAATGGAAAATATGCCCAATTAGAAAAGTATAGAATCATAAATATCTACACTCTCTAAGTAACAAACTAAATCTTACACACACCACTTCCTATAATACACCACACCTCATATATTATTTATTCCTTGGGTTTCTAGATCAATATCTAATCAACCATACCTAACTCCACCCATTTATTAATTTTCGCATAGGATAGGATACTCATACCATTGATTCCATGCCTTTGATTATTATAATGTCCAAAAAACAATTATTCTTCCATTTATATCATCCTGATGATCTTCTTAGTACTAAAATCCTAATAGGGTAATGGTCCAATTTTCATTTCACATATTAAAGTAGTTATTTAGGTGATCTCTAAATATGAATAACATTATTATAAATTTTCATGTGATGTGAATAACTCTAATGACTACCCAAAAATGACAAATTTATAGCCTCAAATATATTTAAAAAAAATTAATAGGATTATAGAGGGACTTAATTAACATAATATTTAAATGTAACACATAAATAAATAAAACTAATATAATTCATCACTATTTGGGAATCATCCCAATTACTTGTTCATTCCATAAAGTTGAACCACTTATAATTCAACTGAAACTGGAATTGGTATACAAAAAAACTAAAATAACAAATAAAATATATATATTCAAAAATTATTTTCACTATAAATTAAATTATTTTGTATCTTATGAATTATCAACTCCTCAACTCTCTAGAAAGCTATCACTGGTGACTGTTACATTAATCCAGTATCATCATGTAGATCTATTTTGATTCCTCAATTTTTTCTCAATTGTCAACATTAATAAATATTAATAGTGTTAGGTTAATAAATATTAAAAGGCTAAATTAAACACATTGATATGACTTTAGTGTATATATCCCACCAAAATATCCATTAATCATTGATATTATAAAAAATAATTTCACTATACCACCACTCTCTAACATTTTTCAAAAATATATATATAAAAAATAAAAATAATATGTTCAACATATGGTCTATTTAACCTTTATATAACCCTAATGTTTTCCTTGAATGATATTTATTTAGAACTCCCATATGTAATTATAACATTTTTAAAAGCGGTTCACTGTACCCTTTTCCATGTAAAATTTTCTTAGGCTATTGAACCAAATAGGATTCAGTATTTATTTTCTTATAATTAATAGTTGATCATTTGGTATTATAGTATTTAAATTACCAATAATTTCTTTATAGTTGTTCGAGTTTATTTTGTACTTAAAATAAATTTCATCTATCATATCTTTAAATCTAGATCAACATATTTTTCATATAAAATTTCTGTAATTACTCTATGAAAGTTTCAAAACAATGTTTTCACTATGATCAATTACCTATGAATTAAGTGGATAATGAATTTCATATATCTATTTTTTAAATATAATTATCAAATATAGTAAAAAATATTATCATATTATGTCATGACCCCCTCCCTACAAAGTGTACCCCTCCTGGGTCGGTAATGTGAAAAGGGAGAAAATGACCCCCGAGTCCTGCCTCCAGTAGGACCCGGGTTGGTGACTAGAACTGAGGGTATAATAAACACAGAAATAGGAGGCATTACCCTCTAAGAGAACACATGCAGAAGAGAGAGATAGGATAGACACCAACCAACTCCAACTCAAAACTGAAATATAGAAGAAACCCATGTACATATATGAAATTACATACAAAAGTACTAAAACTGAAAGGGAAAACTGCAAGTGCCCAAAATAAAGTAAAACGGCAGCGACCACAAGCTCGAATAGCTCCTCCAACCACAAGCTAGAAGTAACCAGCATGATCTCCAACATCCTCTAAGAGACCTAAAAAATAGTTTATATATATGTAGGGTGAGTATAACAGTATAATCAGTATGATACTCCCTGAAGCCTCACATGCAAAGGTAAAGAAAGAATGCTAAAGAACAGTGAACAACAAGGGAAACTAACTCGTCACCTAAAAAGGTATACTAAGTTACCAACCTCACCATGGATACTCTCACCATGTAACACATACAAGAATATATCATATAATAAATAATATCAAGGGTACCTCTCTATTACTTCCCCCATTGGTTTGCCGCTTTGCCCCAACGACATACGTCTTGTGCATCTCTCTCTAAAGGCTTGCCCAAATACACCTTGGCTCTGCTCCACAATCTGCACCACGTGCACCACAAAGGTTTTCCCGTAGACACCCGGGCTAAGAACCACACCATCTTCAGAACAAAAAGTAACCAGGTAGTTTCTGGGAGCCACCACAGCTCGCATAACGTGCATCATACGTTAGGTATTATACTTTAAGCCATTATGGCCCTTACACCGTGTAATGATCTTCAAGACATCACATCCTATACACGTCACACCTATAGTAGTCTATAGGATACTATATCCATAATATATGTGTGTGAATAACCACAATCCATTACATCCATCTACACACATATATGTGGAAAACTAACTGTTGTTCCTAATGGCACTAGTATATACCAAGAGAAGAGAGTGGGGTCAAATGGGGTAGTCATCCATTCACCCTCCAATCGGAATGTTGGAGAAAACACCCCCCAGGGCTTAGAATCCCCGGGATGTCAGTTACCCTTACTGACAGGGTGGAGTAGTGTATAGAAACAAAAAAATTCCAAAAAAATATATTATAACTCACAACCACAATATGGGCATAACATAGTCTTATACACAACTACAACTAACATCTCTCAGACTCTGGGCTGCCACTTCTAAGACTACATATCCTATAAGCACACAACCATTTTAAGAGACTTATTAGGTCACTTATTTCCCATTTTATCAATTCTATTGTACGTTAATTAATTCCTAAAACATTAATTAACCATGAATAAAACCACATTAAATTACATTAACACTATATCCAAAAATTCCACTATCCTTTCAAAAGTTCTCAACCTCATCATTAAGTTTCAACAAACTCCAACCCCATGGGTTAACATCAGTTATTAAAACATTCATTACAGAATTACGTTTCCATATTACTAGGCATTCTAGAAAAGCATCCTATGCTACTAAACATAAGGGGGCTCAATATGGTGAGTGGATATACTACCCATCGAGTCGGTGCCACCTATTGTAAGAGAGTAGACCCATTATCCCTAGAGAGGATAAACAAATAATTTACGTGGAATACCCTTCTTGTCTTCGCCCCTTTCGGAAGAAGGGTAAGAAAGACTATCTGCCTTGAGCAGTGGGGAAAATCAAAGTAGATAAATAGCCAAAGAATCTACAAGCATCCAAAAACCACATCCATCCCATTCCATCATCCCCGGTGTCCTCCCCGACACCCACATGCATAAACCAATGCATCTCGCCACTCTAGGCATCACCCGCTGCCACAACCACAAGGCCTCCAGGCCTCCACATATCACAACACCCCACTAGGGTCACATCACAACACAAGCAGCAGGAAAAACAAATATCACATCATATTGGGCTCTTGGCCCTTTTACAAGGCATCCAACCTTCAAACAACAAGCACCAATATATTTCAGGTTTACCAACCAACTGAATTAAACACGTACATTGGCATCAATTTGATTAACATCAAAAGGGAACAACAACCACAATAACAACAACCGGATTCGTTTACATGCCTCTTTATCATTATCCAATTAATTATCAATTAATTCATGCTTTACGTTCTTTATCAATTTCATCAAGAGAAACATGCTAACAAGGAAGGAATATATATCACACTATCTTGAAAATCAAGATGAAAACTATTATCATGGTACAAAGCAACAAAATGCGATCAAACCAATTCTTTTAATCCATTTTAAGTATTTAATTAGGTCAATTCCATTGTTATCCAAAGGAAAAATCATGATAACTCTAAGACTGTACATAAACAACTAGAGAAGCCATGAATCCCCTACCTCAATGGTTTTTGACGAAAACCACAAAGGTCGAATAACGCCCAAGAAGACTGGGCCGATTCACCGAGGATCCTCCCTAGATCTCTCATCCTGACACAACCAAGACCAAAGCTCATCATAACCAACATCCACACACATAGATCTACCCATAACATGCGTAGATCTAAGATACCAACATAATACGAGGAGTAGATCTTGGTAGATCTAAGAAACCAAACAAAAATGAACACATACCTCAAGAAACCATCATCAATTCACGAAGAGATGCCTCTAGATCGCCTCCAAAACGCTTGGGAGAGGTTCTTATACCTCCCAGGAAGGGTAATACTGATTTATGGCCACATAGGGGCTTAAATGAAGTGGTTAAAGGTAAAACGAGTTAGATCCACAATTTTAGGATCTAACATTAATTGCCCGCGTGGTTTAACAAACTGTGCGTTAACGGTGCGTTAGCTTCTGCCTCGTCAAAAACTCCTCACACAGTTAGTCCGCATGGTTAGACAACCCATGCACTAACCGTGTGTTATCCATATCCTCCAAGACCTGCCTTACACGGTTTGGCTGCACGATTTAGGAAAACTGTGCGCCAACCGTGTGAAAGCTATTGCCCTTTAGCTTTCTTTAAAATTCCACCCAACGCACACCAAGTCACCTTGACCTCCCGGAACACCTCTAGAACCCCATTTTCACAAAGTAATGGATCAGAGCGGTCCGAAACATTACATCAGATAGCTCTCAAATCATTCTTGTCCTCGAGAATCCAAAACCCACCTAAAGGGAAAATGAAACAGGGTCTAAGCAACCACCCATCGAGATACCTCTCAAAAGAGAGAAAGCCACCAAAGCAACAAAGGGTGCCATCTCATAAACATGAAAGTTTCATAACCACATCACCTACAATGATACATGGAAAGATTTAAACATCAAGAAACTCTGGGAACTGAGCATGTATCTGTGATTCATTTTCCCATGTACTCTCCTCCATGCCACCATGTCACCACAAGACACGAACTAAGGGGGTGGAACGCCCACGCAACACTTTCTCCTTGGGGTCTTGGATCTCCACAGGTTTCTCCTCAAAGGTGGAATCATCATAAACATAGATCTCTCCCCAATAGATGATGTGGGAGTCATCATGAAGATAACGATGTAGTTGTGATACACAGAAAACATCATGTATCCGACTCATCTGAGGGGGGAGCGCCACTCGATATTCCATGGCTCCAACATGAGCTAACACCTCAAAAGGCCCAACAAGACGGGGATAAATCTTACTCCCATGACCAAACCTTTACTTCCCATGATGGGGATTCACCTTCAAAAACACATGATCCCCAAAATTAAACTCCCATGGTCTCCTCATTTGATCAGCATATGATTTCGGATGATCTTGTGCTGCCTTCATCCTCTCACGAATAACCTGAATCAACTCTGTTGTATTCTGCACTATTTCTGGTCCGAGAATTGCTGACTCTCTGACCCCATTCCAGCACAACGAAGAATGGAAAGTCCGGCCATACAGAGCATCAAACGGCACCATACCGATGGTGGAGTGAAAACTATTATTGTAAGAGTACTCCACCAAGTATAAGTGCATCATCCATGGGCCTCCGAAATTGAGAATACAAGAGCGTAACATGTCTTCAAGAGTCCGGAAAGTTCGCTCTGTCTAACCATCCGTTTGAGGATGAAAATAAGTTTTAAGGCATAGTTGAGAACCAAAAGCATTTTGGAGACCTCTCCACACCATAGAGGTAAAACAAGGATCTCGATCAGAAATGATCATCCTAGGGACTCCATGAATTCTCACCACCTCCTCTTGATACTACCTCAACAAAACTTCCACTGATATTGAATCCTTAATTGTTATAAAGTGGGATGATTTCATTAAATGATCCACTACCACCCAAAGAGAATCATAACCTCCCAGAGCTCAAGGTAAACAAGTAACAAATTCCATTGATATGTCCTCCCACTTCCACTAAGGAATCTCTAATAGCTGGAGAAGACCACCTGGAACACGGTGTCTGGCCTTCACCTTCTGGAAACCTAAACATGGAGACACAAACTCCAAAACCGGATGCTTCATCACAGGCCACCAAAACTGACTCCTCAAGGATCAGTAGATCTTTGTCACACCAGGATGAACCGCTAATGGAGAACCATGAAGCTATCTGAGGACTATCTCACACATCACTGATGGAACAAAAATCCTTCTATGATACAACATTCTGTTTTGTTCATCCTCATACCAACCATCAGGGGCCTCACCACAAATAACTCGGTCTCTCCAAACATCCACCTCAAGATCCCCCAACTGGGACTCTTCCACCTTTTGCCCTAGGGATGACTGCACCGTCATCTGAAAAAGACAAACACTACCTCCAACTTCTCCCATATCAAGATGTAATGCTGAAAGTTCTTCCATTACTCTCATAGAATCACCAGATTCACGCACAACATCACTACATGACTTTCGGCTTAGCACATCAGCCACAACATTCCATTTCCCAAGTGTATATGATATTTCGAAGTCGTGTTCCTGTAAGAACTCCATCCACCGACATTGTCGTAAGTTCAAGTTATGTAGGGAGAAAACATAACTCAAACTCTTATGATCAGTTAATGCCACAAAACGTTCACCAATGAGGTAATGTCTCCAAAACATCATAGAAAACACCACAGATGCCAAATAAAGATCATGGGTGGCATAGTTGCGTTCATCAGGACGCAACTGCTGAGACCCGTAAGAAACGACTGACCTCTGATGCATAAGAACACAGCCTAACCCCATATGTGAAGCATCACAGAAGACATCAAACTGAACTCCTTCAGCTGGAATACAAAGGACTGCAGCACTTAATAACTTCTCCTTTAGATACTCAAAAGATGCCTGACACCGATCAATCCATATGAAATCCTGATCTTTTCTTGTCAAAGCTGTTAGAGGAGTCACAACCCGTGAGAAATTAGCTACGAACCTCCTGTAGTAGCATGTGAGACCAGGGAAACTTCGCACCTCTGACACTGTCTTGGAAGCTTCCCAAGACACAACTACTTCTATCATTGAGGGATCCACAACTAATCCTTATTGGGACACAACATTCCCCATGAAATGGACTTCTCGAGCCCAAAAATCACACTTCGAAAACTTCCCAAATAGCTGATATCGATGAAGAACTCCCAAAATGGATCATAGATGCTCTGCGTGCTCCTCTTCAGATGTGGAGTACACAAGGATGTCATCGATGAATACTACCACGAACTTCACCAGGAACTCACGAAACATAGCATTCATCAAACCCATGAACACCACTGGAGCATTCGTCACACCAAACGACATTACAATGAACTCATAATGCTCATGAAGACAACGGAAAGTAGTCTTCGAAATATCCTCATCCTTCACATGCATCTGATGATATCCTGACCTTATGTAGATCTTTTAGAACCAACTTTCTCCTTTCATTTGATCGAATAAATCATCAATCCACAGAATGGGATAGCAATTATTTATTGTCACTTTGTTTAAGCGATGATAATCGATACACAACCGCAAACTGCCATCAGCCTTCTTCATGAACAGAACTGGTGCACCCCATGGGGACACACTTGGTCTAATAAAACCACAGTACAACAGACCATAAAGATGAAAATTTATCTCTTGTAACTCATAAGGGACCATCCTATATGGAGACATAGAGATATAAGAAGCTCCTGGATCTATCTCGATCCCAAACACAATCTCTCGTCAAGGGGGTAATGCTACAACCTCTTCTAGGAAAATATCAGTGTACTCCTCTACGACCGTAGGAAACGCCAACTGCTGAACCTCTGAAGAACTGAACATCATATCAACTGCCATGGAAGATATGGATGGAACGGTCTTGTGACCCATCTGAGGATCTATCTCACAAACAAACACCACTGGATCTCTATCCCCAACAAAGAAAACAACCTTCTTCCTAAAGCAATCCATGATATCTTGTACTGATTACAACCAATAAAAGCCAAGGATGACATCATATGGTTGTAACCGTAAACATAAGAAATCTCCCCAAGAACGGTGTTTCCCCAACACTAGCTCACAGTCTCAACATTCTTCAAACAAGTAAGGTCGACCTCCAACTAGTGTAGTCAACGCCAAGGGCACTGGAAGCCTCTATAGCTCAAGTCCCAAAGCATGGAAAAGGGTAGCTGATATGAACGAGTGTGTCGCTCATGAATCAAACAAGGAATACACCAAGGTAGAAAACAAGAAAAGGGTGCCTCGAACGACATCTTGCTTGTATGGTGCTGGAAATGCTAGAGCATGAAGCTGACCACAACCTCCTCCACGGCCTCTCTGGCCCTGATGAAGACCACCACCACGACAGTGCTCTGCTCTCTGAGGACGGGGAGTGTCATTGGGTTGTCCTCTTCCTGCCACATATACCCTCTATTGATCTAAAGCTTGTGCAACTCATTGTTGCTGCCTCGGCTGGAACTTCCTCAAAGGAAAAACCTAGAGCCTAGTGCCCGTTGCACAATAGCTTCTCTAAAAGGTCAGGCTCTCCCTCTGCTGATGGCCACGACCACCACAAGAAAAAAAGAACCTGATCCCTTGGAATAGGCCTAAGAGTTGATTCCTCCTAAGAAACGAGATGTGAAGGGCTGGGACCAACCCACGGTTGAATTGAAACTCTTCTGCCCTAAAAACCGGGAACCCCGAACCACATGTCTTCTTTGTGAGGAATCATGTTGATTCCCTTATTGTGATGATATGGTCCTATCCAAATTCCTCCCGACAACCTCTTCCCTTGCCAACACCTCAAGATATGTCTTCAACATAATTGGGGTGACCTGGCGCTGGATATCTGGACACAAAGCCCCCTCGAAATTCCTCGCCCTGGTCTCTTCATCTGCTAACAAGTCTGAATCATATCCTAAAAGGTTCCTGAAATGGATCCCAAACTCTCGAACATTAGAGCACCCCTTTCAAAGAGTAAGATGCTCCTGGCGACTAGAAGTATTTACAGTCGAGGAAAGCAACTCGACTCTGAACTTTTCTCAGAACTCTTCCCATGAGATCGCTGACACCTCATGATCCCCGATGGACAAGAACCACCACTGCCCAGCTGCACCATGCAGCATCGTCACAGCTAAGGACACCTAGTGCTTCTTCTGAGCACTGATCGAACTGAATCCTATCTCACCTCCTCCAACCAGTCTTTTTTGACTGCATCTGAAACGGAGCCCTCGTACTTCTGCAGACTCTGGCGCTAAAACTCTCCGAGTGTCTTCCTCCAAGTGCAGTCATCGTCAACCTCTATCCTACGGCGACCTGCTGGAACAGCCTACTGGACATATTCTATGCAAACCTAACGAGGACGTCGACTTGGATCCATACCTGCAAAATAACAAACACTTAGAGCTCTGAAGCCTTGAATATGGAAGACTCGACATTTATTAATTAATTTTTTTCTTTTTATTCATTTTAGGTTAACCTATCTCAAGGTACACCCATTCAAACACGTTCACAAAGAAGAATGATGCATGATCCTTTCCTAGGTTTCTACCCTAAAACTAGTATCACCTTGTTTATTTTCCATTGTAAACTTAAATGTCCGTGCATCAGATCATAGGGGGCCTTAAATGCCTATGTCTCAGATGGTCTCCAGTGTTTACCTCACTTTCTAAACATGAATGACATCGTTGCCCTGCCATCCCATACAACCTCACATGTGCCTAACTCCAAACCCCATCCTATCCCTCATCCAGACCTTTTATACCACTCTTTCATGACCCCCTCGGCAAAAAGTGTACCCCTCCTGGGCCGACAATGTGAAAAGGGAGATGATGACCCCTGATTCCCACCTCCAGTAGGACCTGGGTTGGCGACTAGCACCGAGGGTATAATAAACACACAAATTGGAGGCATTACCCTCTAAGAGAACACATGCGGAAGAGAGAGATAAGATAGACACCAACCAACTCCAACTTAGAACTGAAATATAGAAGAAACCCAAGTAAATATATGAAATTCCATGCAAAATTACTACAACATAAAGGGAAAACTACAAGTACCCAAAAGAAAGTAAAACGGTAGCGACCACAATATTGAACAGCTCTTCCAACCACATGCTAGTAGTAAACAACTTGATCTCCAACCTGCTCCAAGGGACCTGTAAAATAGTTTATATATATGTAGGGTGAGTACAACAGTATACTCAGTACGATCCTCCCGGAAGCTTCTCGTGAAAAGGTAAAGAAAGCATACTGAAGCACAATGAACAATGAGCGAAACTAACTCATCTCTTAAAAAGGTATACTAAGTTCCTAACCTCACCATGGATACTCTCACAAAGTAACACATACAAGAATATATCATATAATAAAGAATATCAAGGGTAACCCGCTACTACTTCCCCACTGGTTTTCCACTTTTCCCATACAACACACGTCTTGTGCATCTCTCTCCATAAGCTTCCCTGAATACACCTGGGCTAAGCTCCACAATCTGCACCATGTGCACCACAAAGGCTTTCCCATAGACACCTCGGCTAAGCACCACACCATCATCACAACCAAAAGTAACTAGGTAGTTTATGGTAGCCACCACAGCTCGCATAACATGTCTCATACATCGGGTATTATACCTCAGGCCATTACAACCCATACATTGAGTAAAGATCCTCAATCCATAATAGCCCATACACATTACAGTTATAGTAGTGCATAAAATACTATATCCAGAATATATGTGTGTGAATAACCACAATCCATTACATCCCTCTACAAAAATATTTGCGAAAAACTAACCACTATGCCTAATGGCACTAGTATCTACCAGGAGAAGAGAGCGGAGTCAAAACGGGTAGTCAGCCATTCACCCTCCAATTGGAATGTTGGGGAAAACACCCCCCAGGGCTCAGAATCCCTTGGGTGCCAGTTTCCCTTACTAACAGGGTAAAGTAGAATATAGAAACACAAAAAGTACAAAAAAATATATTATAACTCACAACCACACTATGGGAAAACCCTAGTCTTAGACACAACTACAGCTAACGTCTCTCAGACTCCGGGCTGCCACTTCTAAGACTAGGTATCCTATAATCACACAACCATTTAAAGAGCCTTATTAGGTCACTTCATTCCATTTTTATCAATTCCACTATAGGTTAATTAATTCTTTAAACATTAATTAACAATGAAAAATTCCACATTAAATTCCATTAACACCTCATCCAAAAAATTCTATTGTCCTTTCAAAAGTTCTCAACCTCATCATTAAGTTTCAATAAACTCCATCCCCATGGGTTGACATCAATTATTGAAACAGTCATTAAAGAATTACTTTCCCATATTCCTAGGCATTCTAGTAAAGTATCTTATGCTACTATACACAACGGGGCTCAACACGGTGAGAAGATGTACTACCCATCGAGCCTGTGCCCCCTATAGCAAAAGCATAGGCCCATTCTCCCTGGAGAGGCTAAACACGGAAAGCACATGGCATACCCCATGTTTCTTCCGCCTTTCAGAAGAAGGGTTAGCAAGACCAGATTCCTTTAGTAGTGTGGAATAGAAAAGATGATAAAAAACCAATGAATCCACAAGCATCCAAAAACCACATCCATCCCATTACATCATCCCTGGTGTCCTCCCCAACACCCACATTCATAAACCGATGCATCTCGCCACAATAGGCATCATCCGCTACCACAACCACAAGGCCTCCATGCCTCAACATATCACAACACACCTCCATGGTCACATCACAGCACAAGCAGTAGGAAAAACAAACATCACATCAAATTGGTCTCTTGGCCCTTTTACAAGGCATCTAACCTTCAAACATTAAGAACCAACAGATTTCGGGTTTACCAACCAACTGAATTAAACACGTACATTGACATCAATTTTATTAACATCAAAAGGGAACAACAACCACAAAAACAACAACCGGATTCATTTACATGCATCGTTATATTTATCCAATTAATTATCAATTAATTATGGATTTATGTTCTTTATCAATTTCATCAAGAGCAACATTCTAACAAATAAGGCATATATATCACACTATCTAGAAAATCAAGAGGCAAACCGTTATCATGGTACAAAGAAACAACATGCGATCAAACCAATTATTTTATTCTGGTTTAATTATTTAATTAGGTCATTTCCATTTTTATCAAAATTCCAAATCATGATAACTCTATGATTGCACATAAACCATTAGAGAATCCACGAATCCCCTACCTCAACGGTTTTTTACGAAAACCACAATGGTTGAAGAACGCCCAAGAAGACCGGTCCGATTCACCAAGGATCCTCCCTAGATCTATTCTCCTAACGCAACCAAGACCAAAGCCCATCATAATCGACATCCACACACTTATATCTACCCATAACAGGCGTAGATATAAGATACTGAGAGAAGAGGAAGAGTATATCTTGGTAGATCTATGAAACCAAATAAAAAGGATCAAATACCTTGAGAAACTGGCTTCGATTCACGAAGAGAATTCTTCAGATCGCCTCCAAAACACTTGGGAGAGGTTCTTTTACCTACAAGGAAGGTTAATCCCGAGTTATGGTTGCTTAGGGGCATAAAAAAGGTGATTAAAGGAAAAACAAGTTAGATCCACAATTTTAGGATCTAACTTTAAGTGCCCGCACAGTTTAACAAACCGTGTTCTAACCATGCGTTAGATTCTGCCTCGTCAAACACTCCTCGCATGGTTAGCCTGAATGGTTAGACAAATCGTGTGCTAATAGTGTGTTATCCACTACCTCTAAGACCAGCCTTTCATGGTTTGGCTGCACGGTTTAGGAAAACCGTGCGCCAATCGTGCGAAATCTATTACCCTTTGGCTTTCCTTAAAAGTCCACCCAACGCACACCAAGTCACCTTGACCTCCCAGAACACCTCTAGCATCAGATTTTCACCACGGAATGGAACGGAGAGGTCCGGGCTATTACATATTATCATTACTAAGGAAATTATTTAATCGATGATGTGGATTCTTATAATGAATAGACTGATAAACATAAAAGTGGATATGAAAAAAAAAACATTTGACTGCATTGAATTTATAATCATTAAGGATAAATTTAAATATAAAATCTTTCATTATATTCCAATTCATGTTATATTTATTTTTATCTCACATTATTATTAGTTTTTATATGTGGGTACTTTAATGAATAAATATTTCTAAATCATGTTATATGAAAATGATGCACTACTTTTCCATATTTACGTATCCTAGGGATGAAACCCTTGCATAAAATGATTTTATTTGAATAGTTCAATAGAATTTAAGGGATTTATACAATAATTCGTCATTTATTACATTTTATTACTCATCGTTTTTATAAATAATCTTATGATCACTGGCTCTATTACTCATTGACAAACAAACATGGGTTACTTTATATAGAATTCATTTTATTACTCTTCAGAAGACTTATCATCTTGAAAACATTCATCTCATAATATCTTAATATTTGGAATGATTTTACAACTTATTTTTTTCTCCCTGATGTGTTTTCAATAGAAAAATACTTATTAAAGTACTTATTCTCCTGATGATCCACCAAAAAATATCCCGAAATCATTTTTTCTTCATTTATGAATATATAATGTGAAAATATTATGGTGGATGTAAAATAATCAATAAATATTCTATAGATAATTTTTCATCCTTTCTATTCCCTCACAAAATCATATATATATATATATAATAGAAATCATCCTCTTATTGAGGACCATGTTTGAGAGAATTGAAAGGATTTATCAAAATATTGTTCTAGGTAATGAAAATTACTCATAATAATATAAATTGGTCTCTAATATAAAACTTCTCTCACACATTCATTAATTAGGCTTTGAAATTATGTACCTTTGATTTCCAACCACTATACTTATTATGAACTTTTCTTACCTATTTGATTATATCGTCCACTACTTCTCTAATGATTTTGTTCGATTCAAGATGGGATCCATGTTATATGTTGGGCTATAAAACGTTTTTATTTAGGTATATATCCATTCATACCAAAAATGTGATGAGGTATATGATCATACCATTATATTTTAAACTTATAATTTGATAGGTGTAATTATTCTCCTTTATATTATTTCTACATTGGGAATTACTACATTGAGATTTATACTCATATCATCCATATTGTAGGTATTAATGAAAAATATAAAAGGAATATCATTAAATATAAGCTCCATCATGTAGTCCAAGTTTAAATTTCCACTCTCAGACACCCCAATATATTGAATAGAATAACTTATTTTTTCTCAATTAAATAAAACTGAATTGATTTCTTAGTTATTGAAATATATGATTCTATCATTAGTATTAATGGTGATGATGATGAATGATTCAAGAATCTTTCCTGAAAATTAAAAACTAACAATATTTTAGTAATTAATTTTTTTTATAGATGAGAGGAAAACTATTGACGAACATAATCCAACAAAACTAATGTCTTTATGATGATATGGGTTATTTATTTATCTTATAATCATTTCAGGATTTTGAAGATGTTAATAATTCAAGAACGGTAAGGATAAATTTTTGGAATCATCTATACCATCTAATATAATTCTTTACTTTCACTGTTATAATATAAATCTTTTTACTTATAGTACTAATCCAAGAAGGGGGAAATGGGGTTGTTTTTTATTTTCATATTTGTTGGAGGACATGTGACTATTTTTTAAGAACTCGACATAACATATATTTCTCTTTATCATAGATAATTATATATTGGAACCCATTAATAAAACACACTCATAGAAACTAATGATTTATTGTAACTGGTTATTAGCTATATATCTATATTATTTTATATTACAACATATGTTTCTTATATAAAATTCATCACACATAATTCTCTGATATATCATTCATAATATTATTCTTCACTAATCAAGGAAATAAGAACCATAGGAAAAGTGTGGCCTTAATTTTCCAGTAAGGGTAAAATCATATCAATGAGTTGTGGAGGACTTATCATTAGATTATAAGCATGTGAGGAATATAAACAAAGAAAAATGAAATGATTAATATAAAAAGAAAATTTATTTTTCAGACCCTGACCCCAGCAGCCTAGATCTGGTGTTTCTCTACCATTACATTCGAATAAGAAATAAATAAATCACATCCCAAAGGACTCGATAGTTTAGTAGTCTTGGTAAATAATATACATACATGATTCCTATAATACAAATGAATAAAAGATTTACAACATAGTGTTTTTTTATTTAAAGTATAATAACTTTATTCCTTATAGAGTACCCATGTATATCTTTCAAATTTCACATTAGAGAATCACGGGGAAAGGAAACATAATATGGGAGAGCTCAAATGATCATTAAGGGTAAAGTAGTATGGAAAAAATAATGAATTAATCATAATAGTCAATATAGAAATGTAATAATTGAATACAAATTCTATGTAATCAATAAATTGAGAGGGAAGTGAGTAAAAAATATTGAAAGGTAAATAACCAAAAATGCATGCCATTTTAAATAATTGGATAAGGAATAATCAATAAATAAAGGTATTAAACTAAACAACATTCTATTTAATCAATAAAATGGGAATGAAATGATTCCATATATTTTTTATAGTGAAAATATAATGGATAGTAATGATTTTAATGCTTGATTATTGGACGTCTTGCATCTAGATCATGAACCACTACCATCAAGACATTTCACAAGATTGTTTATGTATGTGGGTATAAAACCTTATATTCTTCTTGGAAACAATCTCAAAGGGTTTTTCGCTAAATATTTTCATCTCATGAGACTTCCAATGCATTGATTGGGTTACCCTAAATAGTCCCCAACCCATAAATCATGCATTTACTGGTCCTAATATATAAGGATTTCATTTACCAATCCCCAATCATATAGTGTATGTCTAAATCATTTCCTATATAGTGAAATAATCGATTTAATTAATGAACAATGTACCTTATCAAATATTCATATTGAATAATGGATAAAGATTTATCAGTATTTCCCCAAATTATCAAATGACTCTCAAATTAAACACCATATGTGAAAAGTATATATGGTTTAAGAAATAAACATAACCATGGTAAATAATATGGATAATTAGGGTAAATTCAATATTCAATTATCGTAGGAAATTTAATATTTCAAGGGCACTAAAAGAAATGAAGGTTGTGAATGTCAATACTATCCTTGATCAAATAATCATAAACCATCTAAAGGAATAATAAGGATGGTATCAATTAAACATATCCTATGTGGTGTAAAAATAAAGGGTTTTTGTTGATGATGAACGAAAATACTATAAAAATATCCTTTAAAAACACTCTTCAGGAAAATAACCTTTTCATTCTAATTTTTTTTTTAAAAATCCTTTCTTTGAAAATCACTTTTAAAAAAAATATTTAAAAATTTAATCATTTAAAATGAAAATGGATATTCTAATAAAATATTGTGAGTAAATATTTAAATTTAATACAAAGTAAAAACCTTACTTTTATATGGTAAATAAGTTAGAGAAATTCCTTATTTAGAAACCAAGAAGAATATTCCTTTAAAAAATTAAAAGAAAAAAGGGAAACATTTTATTTAATAAATCATTTTATAAAGTGTGGAAACATATTTCAAAACCATTTTAGAAAACTGGGTTTTTAGAATAAAATAGTTTCTTTGACTAAAGAGAGAAATGAATTTGGGTTTTCTTTTAAAAAAATTTAAAATATTTTTTGAGACCAAAGAATGGGAAAATGGTACTATTAATTTATAATTTTCATAAATAACCATAGGATAATAAAATTAAAGGTTTTATTATATAATTATCAAATAATTTTCTCTAATGTAAATTCAAGTGTAAATAATACCTAACAAAATGAGATTGTGATGTAACCCTTGAAAATACAATAATGTTGATGTGAGAATAATTCAATGAATAAATTTTAGTGTCAAATATTAATCCACATTAAATAAGTGTAAATATAACAATATAACGTAAAAATTGATCACACACACAATCTTATAATATTAACGACAATGAGGAAGTAATATAACCAAATGAAAGGGACTCTTGTTATGAAATTATTTACCACTTGGTTACTTTTAATTAAAATCCCCTTAGAAGAATATGTTCAAATTGATTCTAAATATATAATGAAGATAAATTAATTCATGATATAATATATCTAAATAATTATTAGATATGACACAATATAAATAGAGTGGTGATTGTGACATTTATCTCACATATGTAAAAAACTTAGATGAAAATCCCTTACCTTGTGTTTATTTTCAGGTGAACATCCTTTAACCTCTTGTATAATGGTTTTAAAATTGTTATGAACTTTTTAAATAATCATATTAATATTTATTATATCATATATTAACTTCTTATAATATCTTTTTAAATATTTATAAGTAATCTTTCATTATTCCCACTATTTCGGGTGTTAATTGTCTAGTTTCCGAAGTAATTTTTGACTTGTTAGTTGTTTTTCATATCATGGATTCATCATATAAATTATTTGAACCATGATATTACTATAATATATTATCATTATATATTTATAAATAATAATCCATAACATTTTAATATATGAAATTAAATACACCATTCACGGAGATGGTAGGTTTTACGTACGCATCAACTCTTCTTTCATTTCTTTATCGTGTTTAAAATAATGAAAAGTAAATGATATATGTGTATATATATATATATTATAATTAAAGTACTATATTGATGTTATATATGTCTAATAGGTTTAATAAAACCTTCCTTTATACATTCCCGATATAGTGTGAATGAATAACATCGCTTCGAGGCGGCGGTAGTTCATCGTACACATAAACGATAAGTTTGTTACCCGTTAGATGGAAGTGTGTGTGAGTGTAGGTGAAAAACATAACATAAAAACATATAAATATATTTAATATAAATATTATATTATATAATCATGTAATAATAATATTTTATTTGGTGGATAATGAAAATAAAATAACAGATATTGAGGAATAATGTTACCTCTTATTCTGGTAACTCTTTTTGGTTTACACCAAATGGCTTCCTTGGTTTTCATTATGCACCAGGTGTAGCTTATATATTGAGTGGAGGTATTTTGAAGAGATATTTTTTAATTTTTTTTGTTGATACATCAGGCCTTTAGATTTTTGATGATGTGGGAGGGGTGACAATAGTTCTATAGTGGAGGAGTATTGACATTCTTGTAAATTTTTGAAAAGGGAATTCCATCCACATATTCCCCATGCCATGTGGCTCCAATAATGAAAAAAAGGAAAAAAAGGTTTACTAGGGTCGCAATATGAACATTAAATTAATTTTTTACAAGTTTATATGTCATTTTCTCTCTTAAGTTTAAGGTTTAGTCCATTGTTAAGCTAATTTTCCTCTTAAGAATTGTGATTAATTTTAATCAATTTCACTAATATTTATGGAAAAAATTATAATTTGACCTTATTATAAGTTATAAATTATTATTATTACAAAAATAGAATTTATTTTTCCAAATTTCATTCATATATGTGTAATAAATTAAAATAAATATAATCCTACGGACTAGACAACAATGAATGTTTTTAATGGGAAGATTTTCAAATGTTTTCTATGTTTTTATATTCAAATTCAAAGTGAAATTGATTCTAATGACCTAAATTGGATTCATTTGTATAAAATTTATCTAATTTGACTTTAGAAGTAATTTAAAATATAATTTAACACTATGAATTAATTATGTGAAAAAGTAGTTTTGAATTAAAATTCAGTATTCTCCATTATTCATCAAAAAATGAAACTTCACAAAAAATACCATAAATTTATCCTGAACTAATTTTTATATTTTGATTTAAAAAATTTATTTTATTTTTATTTATAAAATTTATTAATGTTACAAAAATTGGGTTTGAATTACGTTCTCCATTAATAACTAATGATTTTAAAACCTATTGGAAGAATATGAAAAATATTTTATTTTATATATAAAATATTTTTTTAATATCATTAAATAATTTTAATTAATTTAATTTATTATGATAAAAAAACTTTGTGATCGAAAATATAGTTTCTTATAAAAACATTCCCTTTATATTCAATTGGTTCTTATATTCTTTTCTAATTAATTTCTAACCAGTGGATTTATCAAGGATTTTTATAAAAAATATATTTTCATATGTTTTTAAATACTATTCCTAACAACTAATTTAATTTCAAGGTTATGAATTATTATATTAAATATTAATATTTTAATAATATATTGTTATTCTGTAAAACACAGTCTTGTGTGTAAACCAAGTCATCTAATAAAGTTTCTTTTGTGTGCAACGAATACTAACTCAGTATTGTGTGCATCTAAAGAAAAAACAATGATTGATTTTATGTGAAATATTGAATATATTGTAAGGTTTTAGGATATTATATTCCCTTTATTTATTAGTGTTTCATGTAATACATGTTATCGAAAACAATGTTTCTACTTTAGAATTTCAGGGTGTTACATTCTCCCCACATTAAATAATTTACATCCTCAAAATAAAAATACAATATTTTTTAATATATTTTTTGATATTTTTAATGTTAAAATCCCACATCATTGGAATAATTTTCAAAAAATCCTTTAAAAAGATATAGTGGGAAGTACAAGGTCACATGGTCTAATATATAACTTGGTTTCTATGTAAGAGAACATTAGTAGAAAATGAAAATATGGTCTTGAAGGAATTTTGTGAATATCTGTAGGGAGTGGTTGATGTTATCTATCACAAATAATTGAATTATATATGAAAAGTTGAGCACCTAAAGAACATAAATATGTGGGGATTTATAATACCTAGGGTTCAACAAATATTAAGGTATTAGTATAACATTTTATTTTAAGATATTTTTCCTAATGTTGAGGAATTTTTATACTACATAGGAATATAAGGAAATATAATTACATGATATATTTCTATTTTATAAACAAAATTATCAGGTTTTTTGTGCTTTGATTAATTTATAATCCATCCCTTACATCAAGAAATTGATATTGAAAAATTAACTTTGATGCCTGAATCACTAAAACATTCTCTTAACATATCTTAATGCCTGTAAAATAGGGAAAAGTACAACTATTTGTCTCTAAGAATTCTCAAAATAAAAATGGTTAATACATTAATCTATAAACCAAAAATTAGAACTACGGGTTTGTCATTAATATTTATTCATCAAATTATTTAAATAAAAACAATTGCATATTAACCAAGGAATTATGTACGTCACTAGTTAGTATTAAACCTTTATCGTCCATTGGTCATGGGTTCAAGTTACATCTCCTTTTTGGTATTGATTGGTTTTCGCCATGTATATATGTTTACTTTTATAAAACCATATTTATATAATTTCTAAAATAAATATGATACACGTACTTGAAATTTAATCATTAAATTTCCCTCTAACTATGGGATTTAATAAAATCCCAATTCTTAAATACTTTATCCATTTTATTTCCACATTGGTCCTCCATAGGTCTAGAGTTTATCCTTTAGAAGATTTCATTTCCAAAAACCAAAACCATAGTGTGAGAATCAATTATCATATTTGAAAACCCATATAATCATTTTTAGGATTTCTAAATCTTGACACGTTATTTTCAATCTAAGACACCTGAATTTTAATATAGGTCATTCATTGTCTTTATCTTTTCCAATCATTAATAATTTTTTACAAAGTGAATAGTGATTATCTGAAGCATATCCCCTTGGAGTATCAAACTAGGTGCATATTAGGGTACATTTTCATGTTCCAGGTTATGCTTGAATCAGACCAGATACACTATTTAGGAGTTGTTACACCTAGGTACATCTATTCTAGAATCACGTCTACATATATTACCCTTGTAGGGACGTATTTCTAGGAATACCCAAATTATCTATACCGTACAAAAAATATAGGATGTTCATATATAATTATCTTCAAATTTTATATTAGGGTTATGTTCTCTAATCTCTGTTTTCCCAAATATAGTTCCCAAGATTGCTACTAAACTTGCTCTAATTCCAACTGTAGTGACCCAACCCCATCAAGCTGGATCTAGTGTCATGATACCATTACATTAGCTTAAGATAGATGTAAATAGTGTTTCAAAGGACTGAATAATTTAGTATTCTTGGTAAACCAGATACATATATGAGTCTTGTATTAAAAATTAATAAAATAATTATAACAAAATTTTTTTCCTCTCTTTTAAGGATAATAACATTATTTAATCTAGCGTATCCTTCCATGTATTTCTTAGTAAACTTCACTGAATATTTGGGAAGGGAAATATAATAAGGGTTAGATCAAAATCTTAGTAAGGGTAAAGTATTATCTAAGAAATAATGAATCAATAAGAATAGTCAATATGGAAAGTTAATTACTGAAGACATGTTCCTTGCAATGAATACAAAGATAAGGATGTGTGTAAACAATATGGTAAGGTAAATAATTGAAAACACATTTCATTGAAAATAATTAGATAAGCCATAATAAATATGTAATTGTAATAAACTGAACCACATTCCATTTAATCAATAAAATGTGAATGAAATTCATCCATAGATTTTTTCATAGTGAAAATATTATGGATAATAATGACGTAAATTATTAATTATTGGACATCATGTATCTGGGCATGAACCACTACCATCAAGATCTTTTATAAGATGGTTAAATTCTTTGGGTAAGAACTTGTATATTCTTCTTGGAAGCAAACTCAAATAGATTGTTTCAAACTAATTTGATCTTATAATACTACCAATTATTAATGGGAGGTTCAAAGAAATGGCAGCAGTTAAATTTGTACATGTCTTACAAGGAAAAAACCACATTCCCTTTTTATGGTAAAAATGTTAGAAAAGATCGTTGTTCGAAAATAGACAATAATATTACATTGAAAGAATTTTTTAAAGAAAAAATGGGTAAAATGTCTTTAATAAATCATTTTTAAAATAATAAAAACATTTTTTAATAATATTTTAGAAAAATGGTTTTTTAGAATAAATTAGTTTCTCCGATTAAAGAGAGAAATGAAGTCATCTTTTCTTTAAAAAATTCCAAAATATTTTTTGACCAATAAATGGGAAAATTGAAGTATTACTTGAAAATGGTGATGAATAACCAGAGTAGAATAAAATAAATTTTCTTATTAAACAATTATAAAATAATTTCCTCTAATGGAAATTCAATTGTAAATAATCCTAAACAAAATGAGATTGTGAAGTAAACCCTTGAAAAGGCCATAATGTAGATATGAGAATAAATCAATGAATAGAATATGTGTATCAAATTTAAATCCACATAAAATAAGTGTAAATAAAATAATAAATATTAAAAATTTATTATTCACATATTCTTAGAAAATTAATGAAAATTAAGAAGTAATATAACACAATAGAAAGGAATAGGTTTATGAAAATATTTTCTACTTGGTAACTTTATATTAAAATACCATTATAAGAAGTAATTAACATTGAAACTAAAAATACAATGAAGATAAAATAATTCATGATATAATATTTCAAAAGGAGAAATAGATACACCTCAAAAATAAGTAAGTGGTGAATGTGACATTTATCTCAGAGATGTAAAAAGTGAGATGAGAATCTCTTACCTTATGTTTCATTTCTAGTGAACGTCCTTTAAACTCATGTATAATGGTTTTAAAAATGTTACTAAATAATATCTGAACAATATTAATATTTATTATATAATATATGATCTTATTATTATATCTTATTTCCCATTTGTTAGTAATCTTTCCTTATTTTCACTATTTAACGTGTTAATTGTCTACTATCTCAAGTAATTTTTCACATGTTGCTAGTTGTTCCTATCATGGTTTCATCATCTCCATAATTTAATCCATGTTATTCTTATCATATATATCGATTATATATGAATTTATAAAAATCCATAATATTTGGATACATTAAATGAAATATATCATTCATGGAGATTGTAGGTCAAACTTACGCATGAACTCTACTTTCATTTATTTTTCATATTTAAAATAATGAAAATTAGATGTTATATATTTATATATATATATTATAATTATAGTATCGTGTTTAGATCATATATTTCACATAGTTTTTATAAAACCATATTGTATATGTTCCATGTATAGTGTGAATGAATCGTGTCACTTTGAGAAGGTGGTCGTTCGTTGTACACAAAAACGGTTTGTTTGTTACCCATTAGATGGTAGTTTGTGTAAGTATAGATAAAAAACAATACATAATAACATATAAGTATATTGAGGATACTGAGGCTATTATATAATCATGGATTAAGAATAATTGATGCGGTGTAGAATGAAAATTAAAACAAAAGAGCTTGAGGAAGGATATTGTCTCTTATTTGGTTAGCTCCTTTTGGTTTTCACCAAAGGACTTCCTTAGTTTTCATTCTACCCAAAGTAACACTTCTATTATGATGAGGTGGATTTTTAAGACCTATTTGGGAATAATTTTTTGATACAATGTGGCTTGAGAGGTGTGACTAAGTGGATTGATTACTATATTTTTATAGTAGAGGAGTGGCATTCTTGTAACAATTTTAAAAGGGGTTTCTACCCACATTTTTTTCATGTAATGTGGTTCCAATAATTAACCAAATTCTTGATAAGGGATAATAGGGGGAAAATAGGAACATCTAGTGGTTTTTGGACAATTTTCTAGGCCATTTAGACCATTAAGTTTAAAGTTTAGTCCCTTATTAAAATGTTCAAAAGTTTGCTATGTTTTTATATTTAGTTTCAAAGTGAAATTGATTTCAATGACCCTCATTGGATTGATTGATGTATAATTGTTTTAAAATGACTTTTAAAAAATAAAATATAATTTTAAATTTTAAATAATTTACAAGAAAAAATAGTTTTGAATTAGAATTTATTATTATTCACTATTCATCAAAAAATGAAACTTCAGAGAAAAATACCATAACATCAACCAAACTTAATTTTGATGTTTAAATTTAAAAAATGATGTTTTTTTAATATAAAATTTATACATTTTCAAAAATTGGATTTAAAATAGGCTAGTAATTAAAAGACAATAATATTTATTTTTTAGAAGAATACAATTTTTAAGTATAAAATTTGTTTTATTCTTATCTTATGTTTATCAAACCTATAGGATGAATATAAAAAATATTTTATTTGATATATAATAGATATATTTTATTAATATAATTAAATAATTGTAATTGATTAAATTTATTTTTATAAAACACATGTATGATAATAAAAATGGTTTCTATGAAAACATTCTCTTTATATTTAATTAGTTCTTATGTACATTTCTAATTAATTGATAACCAAGGAATTTATCTTGGATTTTTATAAAACATTTATTTTCATAAATTTGTTATTAATAATCACAACAACTAATTTAATAGTTATGTTAATTATTATTATATTAAATAATATTATTTTTATAATACATTGTTGTTTTAGAAACTTGGTCTTGTGTTTAATGCAAGTCATCGAAGAAATTCTTTGTTGCATGCAACACATGCTAACTCAATATTACAGGAATTGCAAGATATATCATAAATTGATTTTATTTAAAATAGTAAATATATTATAAAGTCTTAGGATCTTATATTCTTTTGAACTCTTTGTGTTGTGTTTTATACACTCTATCGAATACAGTTTTCTTACTTTAGAATTTTGGGGTGTCACGCTATTCACAAGAATCATAATCATAGATCATAGAATAGATTTGAATATTTATTAAAGCATGTCCTGAAATCATAATATATACTATGATAAAAGAGTACAAAATCCTAAATAATTAATCCTGAGCCATGGTGACATAAAATAGGAATGTGGAAATGACTATGTATAGAGAATCATTACATATGATAGGTATTTCTATCAAGAACATTGTAACACAGTGGTTTGGGAATCACAATCCATGTCAAATAATAATCTTGATAGATGAAAAGATTGACCCAATGCATGGTAATGATATATTATTTGGTTCCCACCCATCACATAATGATATATCCATACATAAGTATGACATATAAAATCAATCATACATCCACGAAATTAATTACATGATTATCCCAAATAAATAAAATGATAGACATAATAGCATAATATATATCAAGAATGATGTAATAAAAAATTGTCTCGAGTGATATCTGATGTAGCATTATTTTATCATGATTTTCCATATATATTTTTGATGAAATTTTAGAATATTAAATTCTAAAATGTGATTTTTAGGGAGAAATTTTGATTATCTAAGATGGCATTTCACATTCGTTGGTTTTTTAAATGATGGTTTTTTGAATTAAACAGTTCAATTGTTCCCCGTTTTGAATGCTCTTTTTTTAGAAACAATTTTTTTGTATTTTTATTTGAGTTACTATTCATTGAAGATTTTAGGGATGATGATTTTGGGCAATTTTTTAATATGTAAATGATTTTATGTTCTTTGATTTTAATTTTCCATTTTTTTAAAGAACCTGAATTTTTAGTGATTTTTTATGATCATTCAATTTCTCTGGAATTAATTGTTACATTGATTCAATAAAAAATCATATTGCAACCCAAAAGCATTGTGATGATAAACCTCTCAAAGTAGTGAGTACGCCATTTTATCTTGAGGTAAGGATGACCCAAAATTCTTGTGGAAGAAGACACCTAAGATATTACATGAATCCAATGTCCAAACACACAGAGCGCCATCAACGATAACCCATGCGGAGCCGAGCCATGTCAAACATTCATCAAGAGTGAGAGCTCGTTGAGGATGATCCATGCCACAGCAGGATGTCACCAAGAAAACTAATGGTGAACCGAGCCATGAGGCCTCGCTTGATGAAGCCCTGACGCCAGTGGGGAGAACTCACAGAGGATGAGTCAAACCTCTCTGGTGTGGTTGAGAACCTAATAGAAGTCTTTTTAATACATTTTTGAAAAAAAATGGATAGGTTTAAAATATTTTTCAAAATATGCCTCAAAGGAGTCATTCACAATATCGCCTTTCCACTAAAACCAAAAAAAATTGTATTTTTTTTTAAATTTTTTTCTATATATATATATGCACACAAAACAAAACAAAAATAAAAATAAATTATTCCATAGAATTTTTCCACTATTTAAAATATAGCAGTACTATCATTAAACAAGTCTGGATTCCGACAGAAGCTCCCACCTGAAACTCCCTTTTAAAACAAAGATTACCATAGAAATCATTCTACATTTCTAATGTGGGATTCTAGTTCTCCCTTTCCAGCACAGAACATTCTACATTTTCGATGTGGGATTCAGTTTCAAGTGTGTGGCTTTGAAATATTATAAAATATAAACTATAAGACCAATATAAATTTAACATAAAACGTTGATTGAAAATATACTAAATAGTTTAAAAAAATTAATTTCATAAAAAATGATGATAAAAAATAATTTACAGTCTTTCATAACCACCTACAAGAAACATAAAAATGTTTCAAGTATGTGACTTTGAAAGCCTATAAAATATAAACTACAAGACCAATATAAATAAAACATAATACATGGAATAAAATATAAATAAGAGTTTAAAATAAAAATAATTTCGCAAAAAATGTTAATGGAAAATAATTTATAAGATTTCAAAGTCGCCTACATGAAACTTAAAAATGTTTCAAGCACATCACATTGAAAGACTATAAAATTTAAACTATACAACTAATATAAATGAAACATAAAACATGGACTAAGAATAAAAAAAATAGTTGAAACTAGAAAGAAATTGTAAAAAATGTTATTCAAAAAATAATTTATAAGCTTTCAAAATCACCTATTTGAAACATAAAAATTATTCGAGTATGTGGCTTTGAAAGACTATAAAATATAAACTATAAGTCCGATATAATTTAATGTTAAAACATGGATTAAACATATAATAAATTATTTAATTATTTATTTAATATTATTAATAATTAATTATATAATAATTAATTAGTTAATTAGTAATTATTAAAAATTAATTATATAATAATTAACTAATTAATTTGTAATATAATGACTTTTAATAATTTCTATATATTAATTATAATTTATAATTAAATTACTAATTAATTAATTAACTATTATATAATTAATAATTATATTACCAATTAACTAATTAATTATTATATAATAATTTTTTATAAATAGTAATTAATAATTATAATGAATAATTTTAACTTATAGTTATATTACAAAATAAATAATTATAAAAAGGGTAAAAGCAATCTCTTCCTGAAAAAATTAACTAATTAACTATTAAATAATTAATAATTATATTATTAATTAACTAATTAGTTATTATATAATTAATAATTATATTACTAATTAACTAATTACAAATTTTACAATTAATAATTATATTACTAATTAACTAATAATATATTATAAAATAAAAAATTATATTACTATGTAATGAATTAATTAACTAATAATTAATAATTATATTACAAATTAACTAATTATATTACTAATTAACTAATTAAAAATTATATAATAATTTTTAATAATTACAAATTAATAATTACAATGAATAATTATATTACTAATTAACTAATTAACTATTATATAATTTCTAATTATAATACCAACTAATAAATTTATTATTATATAAATTTTTTTAATAAATACTAATTAATAATTATATTGAATAATTATATTTTATAAATTTACTAATTTACTAACTATAAAAAGCGCATCGGCTCTATTTTCTCAAAAAAATTAACTAATTAACTATTATATAATTAATAATTGTATTAATAATTAACTAATTAGTTATTATATAATTATTAACCTGAATAAAAATTATATAATTCATAATTATTTTACTGATAAATTAATTATTTATTATAAAATTAATGATTATATTACGAAGTAACTAACTAATTATTAAATAATTACTAATTATATTACTAATTAGGTAATTATAATACGAATTAAATAATTAGTTATTATATATTTAATTATTAATAAAAACTAATTAACTAACTAATAATTATAAAATTAATTGTTATATAAGTAAAAATTATATTAATAATTAATAATTAATAATTATAATGTATAATTGTAAATAATAATAATAATTAATCATTATAATTAATAATTTTAATGGGTAATTTTAATTTATAATTATAATGGGTAATTTTAATTTATAATTATATTACTAATTAACTAATTAACTAGTATATAATTAATAGTTATATTACCAATTAACTAATTAATTATTATATAATAATTTTTAATAATTACTAATTATTAATTATAATGAATATATATAATTTATAATTATATTACTAATTAACTAATTAACTATTATATATATAATAATTATATTACTATTCAATTAGATAATTATTATATAATTAATTATTAATAATTACTATCTAACTAATTAATTATTATATAATTAATTATTAAAAAAATTAATTAAATAATTAAATAATTCATTATACGATTAATCCATGTTTTAACTTTAAATTATATTGGTCTTATAATTTATATTTTATTGTCTCTTAATGCCACATACTTAAATCATTTTTAAGTTTCAAGTGGGTGGTTTTGAACGATTAAAAATTATTTTTCATTAACATTTTTTACAAAATTATTTATATTTTCAACTATTTTTATATTTTTAATCCATTTTCTAAAATTAATTTATATTAGGCTTATTGTTTATATTTTATAGGCTTTCCAAGTCACCTGATTGAAATATTATTATGTTTCATGTAGCTGTCTTTGAAAACATATAAATTATTTTGGAGCAAAAAATTTTACAAAATTATTTTTATTTGTAATTATTTTTTATATGTTTAATCCATGTATTATGTTTCATTTATATTGGTATTGTATTTTATATTTTAAAGGCTTTCAAAGTCACGTATTTGAAACATTTTTAAGTTTCAATTTGGTGGTTTTAAAAGCTTAAAAATTATTTTTTATCATCATTTTTTATGAAATTATTTTTTTAACTATTTCTTATAGGTTTCATCCATGTTTAAAGTTTCATTTATATTTGTATTCTAGTTTATATTTTTTAGCCTTCCAAAGTCACATACTTGAAACAGAATCCCACATCAGAAATGTAGAATGTTCTATATATGAAAGGGATAACCATAATCCCACATCGGATATGCAGAATGATTTCCAGGGTTGGCTCTTTAATAAAAAAGATCCATGGGTGAGTGCTTCTATCAGAATCCAGACTATTGTAATGGAACTACTGCTGGATTTAAAAAAGAACATAAATCCTGCTGAAAAAGTTTGTTTATATATATATATATGTGTGTAAACAAAACAAATCAAAATCAAAATCAAAATTTTAAAATACAAAAATAATAAAAATAATTTGTTTTTGAAGAAAGCTGGCAACAGATTTTTCGCCTTTTGACTTACCCGAAAATGTGGTAGCACTGCCGCCGCCTTTAGAGCATATTTCATAAAAAAAATTAACCTAAGTGTTTTTGAAAACATTATTTTCTTAAAAACGTATTTAAAAAAATCTACTCGATGACCTGAGGGTGAATCCAAGCCATCCTACATATATTTTAAAAATAAATAAATACATGATATATATATATATATACTAAAACTAATAATAGTTATTTTAATAACCTATTTTTATATAATTGTAAATTTATGTAAATTGACCTCCTAGCACATGGGGAAATGGAATTGGTTGCGAGGGTCCAGAGTACTATGTACAACCCATCAAAATTGCTTCAAGCTAAACAATTTAGAAATGTGGAAAATAATTTCATGATTAAGGTAGATCATTTTAACATCAACTTTTCACTATTTTCTTTGCATGTTTAAATTAGAAATGTTCCAAGCTGAAGGTGATCGTTTAGGTGTTCTCCCACAATGATTTCTATCATTGGACTTTCCATGTGGTGATCATATAGAAATTAGGTCATGGTCACTGCTTGTGTGGATTTTCAAGGAGAACCTATTCAGCTATGAGAGAATTATTATAATTACAAATGAAGGGTATTATCTACATTAAATGTGCCATGCGGAAGCCATGGAAAATTTAAAGAGTTGTGATGGTGTGCTGGTGTGCTGGATCACAATTTATTGTGTGAAGGCTGTCATTTACATAGTAAGGAAAACCCAAAAGAAGAAGTGTAACCAACTAGTAAGAAAAACCTTCATTGAATGGTAAGAGAACCAGAGTGAGGATAGATACACATAGGTGAAGAGAAACAAGAATGGCTAGGAGTAAAAAATAGGATAAGTGGATATTTAGAGGTACTATGAAATTCTATTGTGGAAAACTTCTATATTCTTATTTTTTCTTCATTTTGTATATTTTTAAATGACTATTTTGAATATATTGAAACATTTTCATATTATGAGCATCGTGTTCGGATACGCTAAGATAGGGGAATGAGATTGGGCTGGTTGATAATATAACATTTCATTTACATACAACATATTGATGAAATCTTTGTACATCTATGTAATTACTTGATCATTTGAGAAGTGGATTGTTCAATGTGGTAGCACAATATGAATAACTGAGGAGTCAAACCTAGTGTAAAATGGGTATCATCATTACCTAGATTTTTGGATGCAGATATTCAGTGACTGAAGGATCCACTCATCCATAGTCTAGTCATTAAAAATATTGGTAAAACCTATTTTCCCTAGATCTAGAAACATTTTCATATGGATGAAGAACGAAAACAAAATCTAAAAAAATAAAGGCCATCTGATCACATTCCCTAGCTTCTTTTTTGGATTTCCCCCCTGCTCTATGTTTAGTTCCCTCTATCTTATACTTTTTCATGTTCATTCTCCATGTTTTTGGGTGTTGTCACTCACCACCATCATTTACATACATTACTTCACCAATGCCCTTGCTTTTCATTATTTTCATGTTTTTTGGTTTTGTATACTTATTCACAAAAAAACATTTTTTTCAATTTCTTCCCTATGGAACGACCCATATTCACCCCTATAACATCCCATTACCTTGATCGGGTACGTTTTTCCCTCTCTCTAAGTTTCATTTTGGTTCAAAACCATTATAGGTCATTTTCTAGATTTTTTACAGGCTACAGATCAAGTACACGTAGTGTATTGGTTGCTGTGTATAGGTCGTGAAAGGGGAGATCATGTTGTGAACTGGTATATGTCGTGAATAGTGGGTACACATCATGTATGGTTTAATTGATGGATTTTTAATTTGAGGCGACATGTTTTTCAGCAGACTTATTCAGTGTGTACTATACATCGTGTACCTTAGGTACACGTTGTGATATGGCCCACATATACATATAAGTCACATGTTTGGAAGTTTTTCTCAGTCCGTTTGTTGCCAAGCTTCTTGGATATCATACCAAAGTATTTCTGGTGTATTTTTTTAAGACTCGACTCTTTTCGGTTCGATCCGATCGCTTTTGAATATTCATTGCATATATAATGTGATTCTTGTGTATGTGTTCTCCCTCTTTCTTCATGTTTCTCTCTTTCTTCTCTCTTGGGTTTTCTATAGTTCATCTAGGAATTTAAGGATCTGTTCCATTTGGTTTTAGATATTTCTTCTAGTTTGGGTTTTCTGGTCTTACACACCCTCGTTCCCATTGGTGGGTGTCGTTACGAGGGTTGTGTTTCGGGAAGAGGCAAGTAGTTTCATCCCTATTATCCAAATTGATTAACATTGAACTGCTTGGTTTATTTCAATTGTTGATTTAAATTAAATTGAACAAACATGCTTTCAATTGATTTGATAAAAAAAATCCAGTGAATTGGGAGATTTGAAATGGTTTGGACATGAGAATTTGTAAAACAACCAATTCCATTGAATTGGGTTGTGCTTTAAAGAACCCAGTTATTTTAAATTTTTGAATTTAAATTGTAGCCTTGATGAAAATTATTTCATATAAATTGTTTAATTTAATTATGGAAATGAATTGTGAAAAGGATGGAATTGGTTTTTAATGTATTTCAAACTTGTGAGTGGATTAAAAATGATTTGATAGATACTGAGTGATTTTATCTTATAGAAGGGTATGTTTTTTATTAAAACCGATTTCGGTTTTAAATGGAATGATAGTGGAATTATCAAAATGAAATAATAATATTTATTGTATTTTTAGTAGTCTTAAAATAAGTTTCTCATCATGTAAGAGCACATGAAAGCCTTATGTAGTTGGTGAGTTATTTGGAAACACTATATGTTATTACAATGTTCTAAAACATACCTGCGGTGGGTCACATCCCCTATGGGTGGGTGATGAGTTTCCTCTTTGAAATGTTAGGGGGATGTGAGTATACTCATTTTTTTTGTGATCACTAAGAGAGTTTGGAATCCTATATTTGGTTAATACAATCGTATCTTTTGGGAGATGACCATGTTTCTCGCTTGTTTTTTTATATTTGAGTTATAAAAGTATGTAACTTTTGTTTGAACTGCTTCACAGGAATACTGAATTTATATAAACTATTTTATATAAATTTATTACTTAATAAATTTTTTTGAAATATTTCATGTATTCTAAAATAAAGGTTTTTCTTTAAAAGTATTTTAAATCATTTTAGAACTACATAGCATGTTTTGTTTGAATATTATTTTATATTTCCAAACCTCCTTATTTTGTAAAGTTGAAATTATTTCTTTGGATAATATTTTTTAGGGATCTGTTATAGAATGTTTGGTGGTATCCTACTAGGCTTAGGCTCGCACCCTACTATTACCTTCAGGTATTTTTAGATTTCTTCTTCCAGGTTCAATCAAGGGTAAAGGATCACTTCGAGGTGGATCTAGATGTAAAGAACTATTATCTTGTTGAGTTGTATCCCTAGGGACTTGTATTTTGTTTCCCTATTTAGTACATTTGGTTTTAGTACTCTAGAATTTATGCCTCGTTGTATTTTGGTACATTACTAATAGTGGAGTTTTCTTTTGATGTGTATACTTTCTTGTTATCTTTTACTTCTCATTTTTATGGAAAAATAATTCATTCTTGCATGTTTTATGATGTCAGGTTTTAGTCACCAACCCATGGGGATCAGGAATGACCTTTGGTCTATGTTAGGTTTGGCTCATTTATCAGGTTACCATGGTACCTAGTTAGGTTCATGAAAAATTGGTGTCATATAGAGGTTGTTCATCTTTGGTCTTGAAGTTAATATGAATTTTTGGAATATTATTGGGACTTAAGAGGTAGTTGTTATTGAGTACCTATCCAACTCTCACCACAATGAAACTTATGTCATCAGTGGTGGTAAGGGAAGGATGTCTTTTGGATTAGTTCTAGTCATTTTCCTTTTATGAATTGGATATGGTGAAATTCAAATCCTGGTTATTCCATGTATTAGGAATATTTTCCCTCGTTTCTCTGTTTGATTGTAAAATCTAATGTCTTCTTTTTTTTATACTAATGTTATGTAACATCATGACTCCAACAACACATGAGAATAAGATACAGGAAGAGGTTGCTGCTAAAACATAGTAAGAAATTCATGTTGTTGACTTGAACCAGGTTGAGGTGATTGTGTGCACTATCCATGCTCTAGGATGTGCACCACCTCGATTTCTTGCTTAGGCTCCAACTGGTGATCCTTTGGGGGATGTACTTTGAAATCTTTATCAAGGGTTCCTTTTCCAGAAGACACTAGTATTCAAAGGTTCCCATAACCCTCAAAATACTAAGGAATGGTTGGGTAAGATAAAACGTCTCATTGAGCATTTGGAGTCACCAAATGTGATCATGGTAAAGTGTGACACCTTTGTACTGGAAAGACTAGATAGGAGATGGTGGGACACAATGGTGATAGTAGGGAAACATGAAGTCTTAGAATGTAATGTCATCAAAGTTCTTTTCACAAACCAATTCTATCCTGAGTTAATGGTGTTGGCTAAGTCTATGGAGTTTTTTCATGATTGAGCAGGACGAATAAACCCTGACTGAGTATTTGAATATATTTTTGGATATTGTTTAGTTTTCAACTGATATCTTATCTAATAAGTGGATTAAGGCTCGACGGTTCGAGTTGGGACTTTGATCAGATATTTGTTCTCAGTTTTTCTTACTGAAGCTGCCCTCATATGTTGTTGGGTGGGATAGGGCGATGATTGTTGAGATGGAATTGGATGGAAACTCAGGGTTGATGGGAGTTCCTTTTTCTAATAGTGGTAGTACGAGTCCCTTCAATGGAAAATAGAAGCATGATGATTCTCACGGTAGTTCTTAGTGGAAGATACTTTACATGCATCCTATAGAACTAGGATGGAGTTCTTTCACTTGCTATCAGTGTGGAAAGCTAGAGAATTATAAGAGGGCTTTCACTAAGGTACCCAAGAACTGTATCTCCTACGGACGTTTAGGGAACATATAGAGATTCTTCCATCACTTATATACTCTTCACAGTGGAACAATATCATCAGATCCTCCAAAAATGATGGGGAAATAAAATGCACCATAGACAAAAGGGTTCTATCCACATGCATTCAGATATAATCTTATTCATATAGTGGAAGAGTATCCAGAGGAAACAGACACAGGTCCAGTGACTGTAATAGAACCATTACTATATCATCATCATTATTGAGTTATATTTTTGATATCAGTGCATCTCACTCTTTTATTTCAACCCATATTGTTAACCTTATAAATCATCATATGAAGATTTTTATCTTGTGCAATGGATATTACTACACCCCTTGGTATGAACAGAAAAAAGGTTATCTGTACTCCTTATCGTTTCTTCTCTCTATCAGATGTCAAGCTAACTTTGACTTTTATTTTTCTTGATGTGAAATATATTGACATCATATTTGGGATGGATTTTCTCATTGCTAAAATATATTGAATTGATTGTTATCTTCGAAGGGTCTACCTTTCAACCCCCAGTGTTGTGCATCTTTTCTTTCAAGGAGAATTAGACCCATGGTAGAGCAGAGCCGAACATTCTTATCCATAGTTGGGGAAAGTAATATTGGTGTTTGATTTTGATCTGGAGTGAGATTCGATGAGTGGTGATATTACTACAGTCGTTATTGAGTTTCCCGACGTGTTTCTTTCATATCTCTCTAGTCTATCACTGGTGAGAGAGGTTGACTTTTCTATTGAATTTACTCCTTGAAATAAAACAATATCTATCCCATCTTACTGCATGGCACCAGCTGAGCTGAAATAGCTGAACTCTCTGTTGATTGATCTTTTAGATAAAGGATTTATTCACCTGAGTGTGTCACCTTGTGCAACACTAATTCTCATGGCCATGAAAGCTGATGGTTCTCTTCACTTATGTGTTGATTATTGAAAACAAAATTGAGTTACAATAAAGAAAAAATATACATTTCCATGGGTTGATGATCTATTCAATCAGCTAAAAGGGGAGAAGTGGTTTTTGAAGATTAACCCACAGACTAGTTACCATCAGTTGAGAATAAAAGATTATGACATTCATAAAACCACCTTTTGTAGTTGGTATGGGAACTTTGAAAACCATATTGTGCCCTTTGGCTTAAAAAATGATCTTGTAGTTTTTATGGATTTAATGAACATGATTTTCTTAGATTATCTGGATACCTTTTTTGTATTCCTTTGGTTTAAATTCTTATCTACTACAAGATAGAGGAGGACCATGTGAAACATGTTTTGTCCAATGATTGATCTGACTAAAAAGGGGGTGAAGTTTGCGTGGAATGATAAATGTTAGAGATATTTTTTTTGTTGAAACATCTATTGACTACTGCAAAATGTTTTGACACTTATAGAGGTAGGGTAGGGCTATGCTGTCTTCTGTGATGCATCAGGTCCTATCTTGGGATGTGTTCTTATGCAGAGTGATCATGTAGTAGCAAAAGGTTTTTATCAGGTTAGGACACGCGAGAATAATTATCTTTCCCAATATCTATAACATGCAGTTGTGAATCACGCACTTAAGAGTTGGTGAAATTAAATTTATAGAAAAAGTTTTACCGTGTTTTCAGACCACAAAACTTGAGTTATATCTTCTACTAAAACGATTTGAATCTTCACCATAGGTTTTGGGTAGAGTACCTATAGACTTTCGATAATGACATCACCTATACACCAGGTAAAGGTAATGTCAATGTTGTTTCTTTGAGCCAGAAACTTTCAACCCAAATAGTGAAATAATCTTTAGAAGAGTGGAATTTGATGGATCTATTTCCATAGTTGCATATTGAAGTTCAGGAGAAATGGGTTGAAGTTTCTTTTTCCAACATAAAATTGACGTCTATTCTTCTCAAGATGATACTTCGAGATCAAGATATTGATGGTTACTTCCATAGAATTAGATAATATCTTAATGTTGGGGATATATTTTTCCAGTGTCCTTTCTCCAAATAGAGTGCTATATGCCATCAGAATTTATTTTTAGTGCCATTACAGGAATGGAAGTAAATGATGGGGGATTTCCATAATTCCCAGTGGGATGGTCACTTACGAACCACTATGATGTTACATTCCATAATGCGGTAGTTCCGGTGGCTGTAAATGAGATAGGACATTGTTGAGTTTGTCTTTCACTACTATACATCCCAGTAGGTTATGGTTCAGTATCGGAATCCTTCAGGTTAACTTCATCAACTTCCATTCCCTATCTAGATATGGGAAGAGATCTTTATGGACATTATGGTTCGGTTTCCATATACCTTGATAAATTAGAATACAATATGTGTTGTGATCGACATGATAACCAAGTCATCTCACTTTATACCCAATCATGAAACTACCAAATTTTAGGGGTTAGGAAATCATTACGTGGAAGAGATTTTCCATTTGCAGAAATTTCCATCTACTATAGTCTTTGATAGGGATCCTCTATTTACTTCTCACTTTGGGAGATGCCTTAAATATTCACTGATATCTAAGGTTTGTTTGAGCATGGAATACTATTCGTAGTTGGATGACAAGACCAAAAGAGCAATACAGATTCCTGATGATATGCTTCGTGCTTTTTCCCTCAACTTCGACGGGGCTTGGGAATATCAATTGTGGCTGGTTGAGTTATCTCATAAAAATATCTATTTGTTTGTGATCATAATGACTCCTTTTGAGGCTTTGTATGGAAGGCCTTGTAAATCTCTATTGTGATGGTCGTAGGTTGGTGAAAATTCCTTGGTTGGACTAGGCGTGGTGTAGGAAACGACATCTAAGATTCAACCTTTTTGTCATAGAATGTTGATTGCATAGAGTGGATATATGTCTTTTGCTGACTGATTCTATAGACCTTTGAATGTTTTAGTTGGTGAATAGGTGTTCATGAAAGTTTCACCCTTGTTTGGTAATCAATGGCTAGGGAGGCAAGGGAAGATTTCTCTTCACATTGTGGGACATTTTGAGGTTGTTGAGATGATAGGGAAGGTTTCATACCATTTGGAATTTCCTCCACAGCTAACATCGAAGTGTAACATGTTCCATGTATCACACCTGAGATAGTATATATCTAGTCCATCTCATGTTTTGAGTTGGAGGGATCTTGAGATCAATCCTGATTTATCTTTGACTGAACGACTAGTCAAGGTTGTTGATTACGAGGCCAAGGTACTTTATGGGGGGGAAGATACGTTTGGTCTGTGTGCTATGGAATCTTGGCTCTAATAGTTATGAGATGTGGGAACGTGTGACACTGATGAGAGAGGAGTGTCCTCAACTCTTTATCATGGAGGATTCTTCATAAGATTTCAGGGGAAAAACGTTTTTTATGGTGGAGAGGTTGTAACATCCCGTTACTTTGATCTAGTAAGTTTTTGCCTCTCTTTAGGTTTTATTTTGGATTAATTCCTTTAGAGGTTTTTTTCTGGATTTTTTGTAGGTTTTAGAGAATGTACACATTCTGTACCTTAGGTACACATCATGTACTAGTTATTGTGTATGGGTCATGAAAGGGGATGTCATGCTGTGAATAGGTACACATCGTGAATGGTGGGTACACGTCGTGTGTCGTCTAAATAATGGATTTTTAATCTTATGTGACATGTTTTTCATCATACTTATCAAGTGTGGACTACACATCATGTACCTAAGGTACACATCGTTATTTTTCCCATGTCTAGGTTTAAGTCATACGTTCGGAATATTTTCTTGGTCCTTTTGTTTTCATGTTTTTTGGATTTTGACCTAAAGTTGTTCTGGTGTGTTTTTGAGAGACTCAAATACTTCTAGTTTTATTCGATTGACTTTGAATCATCATTTCACATGCGGTGTGATTCCCAAGTAAGTGTGATCCCTCATTCTTTAAGTTTATCTCTTTCTCCTCTCTTGGTTTTTCGATGATTCATCTAGTAATTGAATGATCTATGCCATGTGGAGTTGTATCTTGATTCTCGGTTAAGTTTTGAGGTATTATGCACCTTAATTATCATTAACGGGTGTTGTAGTAACGGTTGTGTTTTGATAAGAGGTAGGTGGTTCTGTCTCGATTTTCCAAATTGATTAACATTGAACTTATTGGTTTGTTTCAATTACTGATTTAAAGTCAATTACTCAAATGTCCTTTAAATTGATTTTATAAAAACCCAATTCCAGTGAATTAGGAGATTTGAAATAGTTTTTGCATGATAATTTGGAAAAACCCCAATTCCATTGAATTTGGGGTGTGCTTCATAGAACTAGATTATTTTAAATTTTTGAATTTAAATTGTAGAATTAATGGGAATGATTTCAATTAAAATCTTGAATTTTATTGCGGAAATTAATTTCGAAAAGGATGGGAGGGTGACGATTCGACTCTGGCTAGTGTTAGGGGGATGTGCGTATACTCATTTTTCTATAATCACTTAGATAGTGTGGAATCTGATAGCAGGTTAATACTACCAAACATTTTGAAATATGACCGTATTTCTCCATTGTTAATTTATTTTTGAGATATAAATGTATACCAATGTAGTTTGAACTACTTTACATTCCTACTGAATTTATATAAATTTTTTTATATAAATGTTTTACATGCGCCATTTTTTTTGAAATATTTAATCTCTGGTAAAATAAATTTTGTTCTTTAAAATTATTTTCCATAATTTTTAAACTATATAGCATGTTTTGTCTGAATATTCATTTAAATATCCAAAATGATTTATTTTTTAAAGTTGAAATCCTTTCTTTGGATAATCTATATTTGGAAGATCTTATGGAATGTTTTTTTGTATCCTACTAGGCTTAGTCTCACAACCTACTTTTTCCTTTAGGTGTTTGCAGACATGTTTCTTCCAAGTTAGAGCATGAGGAAAGAATCATATGAAGGTGGATCAGACTGTAGAGAAACTTACTCTTGGTGAGTTGTGTTCTTAGGAACTTGGGTTGTGTTTCCCTGTTCAGTAATTTGATTTTTTGTACTTTGGATTTTATGCCTTGTTGTATTCCGGTACTTTACTCCTGGTAGAGTTTTATTTTGTTATTTATATTTCCTTATTACCCATTTCTTATAAATTCTAGTGAAAAAATCATTCCCACTTGTATGGTGTATGATACTAGGTGCTAGTCACTTACCCATGGGTTCGGGAATGCACATTGGGTTATTTTAAGGCCAACTAAGATATCAGGTTACCAGGGTACCTGGGCTGGTTCATGATAAACACTCTACTAGTTTTTAATATTGTTTATAAATAATTAATTTATCACAAACCTAGCTGGAGGCCTAGGAAATCGTCCAAATTTTGACATCATTTCTTAGGAGGGTATATTTGTCCATGTAACAAACATACACAAAACATAAAAATAATATATACAATAATTTCAAAAAAATCATCCAAATGTTAGTGCACACAATATTTGATAGGAAACACGTAGATCCTATAATAACTAAAATCAGAAACATTTAAGTATTCTAAAACTAAAATAGAAACTTGATATGTAAGACCTTCAATAAAATAGAGAAAAGTTTAACAATCAAGAATCTCAAAATAAAAATGTCAATTCACCTCAATCGCCAAGTGAGCCGATAGAGAGAGCTAGACTTAAGCAATTTCAATTTTCGATCATTTCGAGAAATACTATGACTTTCTTCCAACAAATAAATAAATAAATTTTTGATACAAGGGACCAACTATATGATGCATTTTTTATGAAATGTTTTCCTAGGAGAATGATTACTGAAATAATGCACAAAATCACTAGATTTATTCATGATGATGGTGAACAATTCTCTGAAACATGATATATATTCAAAAGATTATTTAGAAATTTCCAAATCATCAATTCACTCCACAGAATATCATGGACACATTTTTCAATCATATCAACCCATACCACCAAACATTGGTGGATTAGTCGTCTAGAATGATTTTTTTACAACACTCCGGATGAGATGAAACAAATTTTCAAGACTCTAATAAAAAATTCATATCACAAATGTTCGAGGAAAACCATTTCAAAGAAGGATACCATAACATCCCCTTATGTTAAAGTAAGATATTCAAAATTTTACCCTAAAAATACTCAAAACACACTTAGGGATAAATGAAAAAAGGATGATTCGCACCACTGCAGAATGTTGTCAAGCCAATGCATCTGGTGAATTGGGCCTCAAGGCCTCACAAGATAAATCCCCAATTCTATTGGGAAGAACTCACATAGGATGAGCCAGACCTCACTGTTGTTGTTGAAGACCAGATGAGCCTCAAAATATTGCGATTGAATCCAAGCTACACCTCCACTATTTTATTATATATATATATTAATAATAGTTATTTTAATAATTTATTTTAACAAAATTCAAATTTTTATTCGATGTTAATCAATGAAATTTGAGCACAAGGGAAAATGGATTTGAGTATCAGGGACCAATGTAATGTTTAAGGTCGAACAAATATGTTTCAATATAGATGATTTAGAAATGTAGAAAATGATTTCCTCATTATGTTGGATCATTTTAACATTAAATTCTCACTATTTTCTATGCTTGTTTGAATTATGAAATTTCTGAGGCAAAGGTTCCCATGTAGGTTCTCTCACTCAACAACATGCACCATTGTACTTTCTATGTAGTGATCATCTAGAAATTAGATCATGGTCACTGCTTTTGACATCCCTACCCAGGTTCCACTCAAAGGTTCCCTGAGTAGGTGGGTCACATGACCTCAAAAATGCCTCCTCATTTGCTAGATGCTGTAAAATTATTGTGATGGTCTAGGGTGTGTCTATGGGGAGACTATTCCATCATTTCAGAGTAGATCATGTCAAATATAGATATGATAAATAGATTAATAAATAGTAGAAGAAGCATATTAATGAATAACAAAAACTAGTAGTGTATGATAAAGGTAAACATCCTAGATGTGTATAATAACCAAAATATAGAAACTAAATCATATACAAAATGATAATTTCAGGTCATGTATCTACAAAACTAGAAAAAAGGTGTAAATGGATGTAGAAAATACATGAAAAACAAAGAATAAAACAGAAGAAAAAAGCTATCCAAACATCATGATCACTGACCCAGTCATTTTCTATCATGATCCATCCTAAAGCAAGAAAGCAAGATCAGGTGTCCAAAGAGGGACGCCTCCCATTATCAAAACGTGTATACAATTAATCTACCCAGGCACTATCAGCAGCCCAAATAGGGTATGAGATAAATCTCAGTAGGTCACCACCAATGATGTATATACAAATCTAGTTTGTGAATATAAACCAAAACAGTGTCCACATATATATAAATGTAAAGCGATAAATAAATATAAAGAATCCACATTTGGTTCCACCATATCTAATGTTTGAACATGTGACATTTAATTATTTATTTTCTAGTTTATATAAATAAGTCATGTGATATGTGAAGAACCCTGAAAATATATCATTATTATAATAATAAAGGATCCAAGGTATAAAAAGGCATCTTATAATGACGATAATTCTGAAATATGATTCAAGGTAATAACCAAGGCATCCTTAACCTTAGGGTTCAATACAACTCAGTAATAACATGATGTTTAGAAAAGGGGTCTGAGTGTAATCCAAGGGGCATCACCTAGGGAATTCTAATGTAAAAGAATCTAAGAAAGTCCAAGGATCTCGTCCAAGGTAAAATGGACTTATCATGACTGGTACCAATGGTATGAATCCATTACACCACATGTCCAAAGCCATCATGAAAGATCTAAGGAGTGTAATTAAAGAAGCCTAATATCTAGAATAAAGTGAGGATTCCTACGCCATCATGTCAGACATCTTCTGGTAGACACACACCATGTTCCAAGGTTGTTATCTCCCTAGAAAACTGGCTCCTTGAATTAGAATGGAATTATAAGGACTCAGCCTTAAACATTACATAATATTGAATTAAATGAATAATTCACATTGAGGATATTTTCAAGTTTAGAGTTTTAGAGAATTAGGCCATAAATATTACATAAAAACTTGAATATTACAGGTACACACTACTACTCAGCATCCATTTTTTTTATAAAATAAAAACTTTTAAAATGAAACATGTCTACTTTCATGTTTTAGACAGCATGTCTTTTCCTTGATCACATCCTTGACCGTATTCATCTTTAAGTCATGTGGAAAAAATTTCAAAAACATGGGATGAGCATAAAAATCTTAGTAAGGGTTATAAAATAAGGAAGGAATACATTAGACCATTAATAAATACAAATCAATGAAACCATACTTTTCAATCATAACATACCATAAGAAATCAAAAGATTTATGAATAACACACACAAATCATAAATCATAAAGGTTAGTAATGGCATACATATCAAACTTACATTGTAGCTATCATTGCTACATAGGGAGTTACACTTGGAATACCCATAACAGTATATTCCCTAAATCTCTTAGGATAAACATCAAGTTTACCTCCTTCATGTTACCCAATGCATTGGAGAGCTATCTCGGACTCACTCACCCTAGGATTATCACGGAACCACCCGTATACGTAAACAATTCCCAATATCCATAACATAATCATAACATATAACACAATAATAATATAAGGATAATATTTCCACATTCGAATATAACAAATCAAGATATTGAAATAAACAATGCTTTATCAAATCATTTTCAAAACCATTTAAAAACAGATTTTTTGAATCAAAGTGTCCCATACCACTTTGAAGCTTTGAAATGAATTATCATATGAAAATATTAATGTCCATATAATTAAATCCAAAAAACCATTTTTAAATCATGGACATTAATGAGAAATATTTAGAAGCATAAATCTTTAAAACATTTAAAACGATATTTTAGTTAAAGAGTTTTTAACAAAAAGAGAGACGCTTGAATACAAATAATTGAAGAATAAATTCTAATAAAAACATTATAATATCATGAGAATAAATGGATTCATGATATAATATTTCAAAGGACATTATATACACCATATAAGATTGAATTGTTGCAAAACAACAATTAAGTCTCAATGGAAATGTAAATTAAGATAAAATACCTTATAAAGATGGTATCCTTAAATTAAGGATAAATCAATCACATAATTATGTGTGACAAATCTAAATACACCAAATATAAGTGAATATTAAGTGTAAAACAATCAGAGGTCATTCATACATATTCATAGGATGACATATTCAGGAAGTACAATTTGAACCCAAAAAATTGAAATTGGGTTAATAAGTTCCCTTGTAAAAATTCGAAAGCCTAATGGCATCACTTTAAAATTCAGAAAATGATTTGATGAGATAAAAAGGGTATCTCATCATTTGGAAATAAAATTTAAATCAACAAGGATATAGAAGAACATATCCCAACATAATAATATGCAAATTAAAATACATAACAAAAATAAGTCTTCTAAAAAGAAGAGGGTGAAAGGTTCCCTTACCGAATTGGTAACATACAAAACATACGCCACATCAAAGAAGGATCATAAAATGAAGATGTAAATAATAATAAATGAAAGTATATTACTCAAATAGTACAATAATGGTCAGTAAATCCACCACACAAACGGAAATAGTGGCAAATATAGCATGAATCTCATGGAAATAAAAAGTGAGATGAAAACCCCTTACTTCATTGTATTCAAATTGAATCATATGACCAAAAGAAAATAACCAAAAAATTAATCACATAATAACATGAATATAAATCTAATCATGATAATATATATCAATGGAAGTACACATTACACCACATGTAATAAATAAGTGATGAACATTGGAAATATCATGGAATTAAAAGTGAGATAAGAAATCCCATAACTCCTGTCCGACTTGACTCAATCATTCTTTAATCTCCTGAATAATAAAATAAATTTAATTTATAATTTCTTAAGAACCTTTTACAAGTTTATTAATCCTTTTATATCACTTATCACCATGTTATAAACATTATGTTATCATTTAAGTTAATAATGATTGTTTTGTTGATATTTGGTACTTGAGTCAAAAATGGACTTCTTATAATTACATGTTGTTCATGTGGTCAAAGGTTCATTATATCCAGAATGATATTCATGATTTTGATATCATATATATCATATATATCCAGTATATACAAGTATTTATAATAGTACATAACATTTAAAGTTAAGAAATAAAATGCACTGTTCATGGAGACGGTAAGTCGTACGTACGCATGAATGCTAATTTCATTTCAATTTCTTATTTTAATGGAATTAAAACATAATAATACATGTTTATGTTATAGTTCTAGTATAATTTCATATATAATATTATTAACACCATCTTTTATATATCCCACATATGGAATTAACGAGTCATATCACTTTGAGGGGGCGGTAGTCCCCACTTCCTCTAATGAGATTATCATGTTTACCCATAATGGAAACCATAATGGCATTCTATAAATAGAAATTACAAAATCATAAAGAAAACATAAACATAATATATATCATATATAAATACAGTGCCATCATAATGGCCACCATGATGGGGGGTAAAAGCTTATTGAACAATCATTGTTTCGTGGGGCGTTAGTTTTCCATCCATAGAAACATTATGTTCTTCACCCATTAGATGGAGGTGCGTGTAAATGTATTTCTAATATTTCTCATAAAAAGATCCTATTATATTGAGGATACTTTATTTGTTACAAAATAAATGAATAAAAATAGTTTAGGGGTTGGAGAAGTAAAATAAAAGTAAACAAATTAAGAGAAATTGTTACCTTTAATTTGGGTAACTCCCTTTGGTTTAAACCAAAGGACTTCTTTAAGTGCTTTCTGCATATGATAAGGCTTCTCGGTAGAGGAGAGAGATGTAAGTAGATTAATTGGGTGGATTTTGGATGAGCCAAATGGCTTTAGTGGTGTGAGGAATTGGTTAGAAGTGCTCTCCTTTTATAAGGGGGGGAGGGGATTTTTAGGAAAGTGTGAAAACATTATTTTATTATATAATGAAATATGGTTTATAATTGTCCAAAAGTCATTATAGTAGAATATAGGATGACTCATAGTCTAAATAAAATCATCCAATAAGAATTAGACAGGTTTTGGATGCTATTTTAATATTTATAATCATATTTATTTAAATGATTTATTAATGAGGTTAACACTGCATCATTATTGTGTCATGGATAATTTAATTTATTCGATGTCTAAAAATTATAAAAAAATACTATCATGTAGGAAATATTTTTAGATTTCCAATGAATATTTATAGACAAAACTATTCTTTATATAAAACCATATTAAAATTAATTTATTAAAAGCTTTTTGTTTATGTCATTTTTGCCTTTAACTTAAATTAATTAATTTAAAGTGTCATTATCACTCTTAAGTGGCTTCCTGGGGTCCCAAAATCGACCCAAAGATTCCCATGGTCGGCCATGACTCAACCAATAGGGTTAGGACAAGTGTTGAAATAATTTTGAATTATTATAATATTCTTTTTACCTTGAATTTCCCTATTTACCTTTAACCACGGTAAATAAAAGTTAAAAGTTACTATTCACCAAAAATTATTTTCATCTTAATGAACCAAATTTTACTTCTTAATAATAACCATGTATGTTGGATTTTTGAAATTAAATTTACATAAGTGGTAAAATTTCATTTAAATGAAAAAGTCAGCTTTTTTAACTACTACTAAGTGGTTTCACTATTCATCAAAAATTGAAGATTTTCATAAAAATACCAAAAATTCAGAATAAGTTATATATGATATTCCAAATTCAAAAGTGATGTATATTTTACCAAATTAAAATCATAATAGTTTCATTAATTAATTTTAAAATTAACTCTTGTTGTTAGAACAAATTGCGTGTTTTTAAGTAACAATAACTATCAAAAGATTAACACTTGTTTATGTCTAATTTCAAAGTGAAATTAATTCCAATGACCAAAATTGGATTAAATATTATATATTATAATTAAACATTAAAAACAATTGAAATGATAATCTAACCATATAAATAAATTAGATTAAAACATAGTTTTGAATTAAAATACAACATTTACACTATTCATAAAAAATGAACTTTTTCGGAAAAATTCAAAAAATTTACACAAAGTAAGTTTTGATGTCCCCATTCTAAATAAGGATTTTATTTGGTCACATAGAATGTATTAAAGTTACCAAAACAATATTTATAGAGGGTTCTCAATTAAAGGTGGTAAATCGTCCTTTTAATGTAAATTAAGCATTAAATTAGATTCATACACATTTTAAGCCTCTAACTTTTATTGGATAAATATAATTAAATTTAACAAACATGTATAATCATATTGTAGTTAGTTTTGTTCATTCCTGCCAATATAAAGGCTAGGAGTTAACTACCATTTAAAATAATATTATTATATTATTATTGTGCAACGTAAGATTTTAATGAAACATGTTTTTGCGTATCGGGTATGCTATCGAACATAGAAACCCCTTTAAAGTAAAATTAATAATTAATTCACAAATATTAATAAATATGAAATATGTCTTATTCTTTATTTACCTGGGATGTTACATCCTTCGCCCCTTTTGAGAATTGTGTCCTCACAATTTTAAAAAAAATGGGCTCAGAAACTTCATTGAAAGTCCCATATCTGAAAAAGAGTCAGTAAAACTATCACTTTAAAAGAAAGAAAGTGTAGCACAAAGGTCACCCATGATAAACAATACTAGGATTCCATGTAGGGAAACATGGATATGGAAGAGAAAACAAAGGGTCAATTTTTTATGTAGAGTTATAGAAAACATGTTTAGGAGAAATTTAACCATCAGAAAATCAAAAATATGTGATGGTTTAAACGGTCTTTGATTACCCAGTAGGAAACGTAAACCAACAAAGTTTTTGATTTACATTCCTTTTCATAATTTTGAGGAATTCATTTACTACATAGAATAAGAACAAAAGGAAATATACTTACATTCAAGTAGAGTTTTATCCTTTAATAAGTTTCTACCAAAAAATAATCTTTTCTCCAAACAAAGAGCATTCAAAAAGACATGGTCACTTCAAAAGCGCAAGAATCATCTCCTTGAGAACCACATAATCTACAAAAAAAGAACTATATATTTCCCTTGTCTTTAGAAATAAAATAAAACAAAAATTGTTAGTTCGAGATCAGATAATAACCAAAATGAATAATCTTTTACAATAAGAAAAACTACTCTAAATCTCCAAAATTTGTCAAACAAAACCCAAAGTTTAACAAATATCATTCAATAATCATTTTTCCCTAAAATTCTTCAAAAGTAATCCAAACTATGATTTTAACCCAAATCTCACAAGGATTTAATTACATAGACTTCGAAGATACATCTTAACATTTATCTACAAGTAACACCAATCACTCATAAAGTCCCATATTGAAAATTAATTAATCTAATCACATATTTTCCATGATATGTTAATCATTTTCATAAATAAATAAAATCATCATGTGTCCATAATAAAAAAAATAGATTCTTCCAAACTAAAATTTCAACTATTATTCCATAATTGAAATCCCATAGTAATCTATCTTCCATAGGCATATAGTGTTTCCTCAAAAGAGATAACATCTTCCAAAACAGAAATTATCAGTTAATCACTAAATCATTTTTCTATACAAAGTATATCCATTTGATAAAACATAAGTTCCAAAAATCAAATTATTCTTATTCTATAAAATAATTTTACTAAAATCATAAGTCATACTAACTAGGGAGTTCAATTAGGCTAGTTCTAGGTGATGCGCCCTTGTTTCCCTTCGGTTGTGGGTTCAATTGCTACAGCCTTGCTGGATGTGATGGGTTGTCACTCATCCTACGGGTTGTCCTTTTTATAAAACTCAAAAAAAACCTAACATGTTTTAACCTCAATGGATTCCTTATACCTCTAATTTTCATCCAAATTCATTATTATCTAAACATATTAATTCTTGATGTCTTATTTCACCACCATATGATAAAATAAAACAATCCCCAAAATGACGTACATCAAACCTTGATCATGGTGTCCATTTGGTTTCATCGTCATCTTGTTCACGTTGGTAGAATGTCCATGCATTGCAAAACTGATTTATAGATCCTTCAAAATAATTTGCTTCCTCCATCCAAATACACATTATACGATATGGGTTATATGGGTGTTCACAGAAGAATCGTTTTGGAAAATAATCATGTATGACTTATAATTTCAAAACATCTGATAAAACATGATTTCTATAAAATAGTCAAACCGGATTTTGAGTTAAAAATTTCAATTAACGTTCCTTCAAAAATACCATAAGTATGTGATGAGCGACTATATTTTAAAATCAAATATAAACCAGTTGCGCAAGGGTCTCCTTCTTCAGCACCTTTTTTAAAATCATAATATGCTTCAAAATCTTATGATAAGGTAAAATATTTGAAATTTCCTTGATAATATTTACCTTTCTTGAAAATATGAGAATATTGTGAAAATATGATTTTTTTTCTAAATACAACCCATGATCCACAATGATAACGAGGTATAATGGAGGTGTTTGATATCTCAAACAACTGCTTACAAGTGAGTTGTATGCTAGAAAACATTTCATAATCCTTCGAACATGACTTTACAATAATTATTGCAACCATGTCATAAGGAAGAGATAGGAATGTAGTTTGAGATCCTCCTCCTTCCATTTATAACTGAATTTCCTTGATCTTAAAAAGTTATAAAACAATGATTTAATAGAAATAATAGATAGGGACTAAACATATGTCTAAAAAAATTCCTAATCCCTGCATTTGTCTAAACTGACTTCTGATACCAACTATATGGACCCGGCCTTAAACATTACATAATATTGAATTAAATGAATAATTAACATTGAGGATATTTTCAAGTTTAGAGTTTTAGAGAATTAGTCTATAACTATTACATAACATCTTGGATATTACAAGTAGTCACTACTACTCAGCATCCATTTTTTATAAAATAAAAACTCTTAAAAAGAAACACGTTTAGTTCCATGTTTTAGATGGCATGACTTTTCCTTGATCCCATCCTTGACAATATTCATCTTTAAGTCATGTGGAAAACATTCCAAAAACTTGGGACGAGCATAAAAAGAAAAGTAAGGGTTATAAAATAATGAAGGAAAACATTATCCCATAAATAAATACAAATCAATGAAACCATACTTTTCAATCATAACATACCATACGAAATCAATAGATTTATGAATAACACACAAAAATCATAAATAATAAAGGTTAATAATGGAATCCATATAAAACTTACATTTTAGATATCATATATACATAGGGAGTTACACTTGGAATACCCATCAGAGTATATTCCCTAAATCTCTTAGGAGAAACATCATGTTTACCACCGTCACATTACCCAGTGCATTGGAGAGCTATCTTGGGCTCACCCGCCATAGGATTATCATAGAACCACCCATATACGTAAACAATTCCCAATAACCATAACATAATCATAACACATAAAACAATTATAAAGGAAGGATAACATTTCCACATTCAAATATATCAAATCAAGATATTGAAATAAACAATGCTTTATCAAATCATTTTCAAAACCATTTCAAAAGATATTTTTTGAATCAATGTGTCCCATACCACTTTGAAGATTTTAAATGAATTATAATTTGAAAACATTAATTTCCATATAAATAAATCCTAAAACCCATTTCTAAATCATGGACATTAATCAGAAATATTTATAAGCATAAATCTTTAAAACATTTAAAACCATATTTTAGTAAAAGAGTTTTTAACAAAAAGAGAGACGCTTAAATACAAACTATTTCAGAATAAATTTTAATAAGAACATTATAATATCATGAGAATAAAGGGATTCATGATATAATATTTAAAAGGACATTATATACACCATATAAGATTGAATTGGTGCATAACAACAACGAAGTCTCAATAGAAATGTGAATTAAGATAAAATACTTTATAAAGATGGTATCCTTAAATTGAGGATAAATCAATCATATAATTATATGTGAAAAAATATATATACACCAAATATAAGTTAATATTAAGTGTAATACAATCAGATCTCATTCACACGTATTCATAGGATGACATATTCAATAAGTACAAGTTGAACTCAATGAATTGAAATTGGGTTAAGAAGTTCCATTGTAAAAATTCGACAACCTAATGAAATCTCTTTAAAATTCAGAAAATGAGTTGATGAGATAAAAAGGGTATCTCGTAAGTTGGACATAAAATTTAAATCAATAATTATATAGAAGAAAATATCCCAACATAATAATATGTAAATTAAAAGACATAACAAAATGAAGTCTTTTAAAAAGAGGAGGGTGAAAGGTTCCCTTGAAAATTTATTAACTTACAAAACATACGCCACATTAAAGAATGATCATACAATGAAGATGTAAATACTCATAAATAAAATTATATTACACAAATAGTACAATAATGGGCAGTAAATTCACCACACAAAAGGAAATAGTGGCAAATATATCATGAATCTCATGGAAATAAAAAGTGATATGAAAAACCCTTACTTCATTGTATTAAAATTGAATCATATGACTAAAAGTTAATAACCACAAAATGAATCACATAATACCATAAATATAATTCTAATATTTATAATATATATCAATGGTAGTACACATTACACCACATGTAATAAATAAGTGACAAACAATGGAAATCTCACAGAATTAAAAGTGAGATAAGAAATCTCTTACCCCGTGTCTGACTTGACTCGATCGTTCTTCAATATCCTGAATAAAAAACTAAAGATAATTTCTACTTTCTTAAGAACCTTTTTCAAGTTTATTATTCATTTTTTATCACTTATCACAATGTTATAAACATTATGTAATAATTTAAGTTAATAATGTTTTTTTTGTCGATATTTTGTACTTGAGTCAAAAATGGACTTCTTATAATTACATGTTGTTCATGTGGTCAAAGGTTCATTATATCCAGAATGATATTCATGATTTAGATATCATATATATCATATATATCCATTATATACATTTATTTATAATAGTACATAACATTTGGTCATATAGAATGTGTTAAAGTGACCAAAACTATATTTAAAGAGGGTTCTTCATTAAAAGGTGGTAAATCGACCTTTTAATGTAAATTATGCTTAAAATTAGATTCATTCACATTTTAAGCCTCTAAATTTTATTGGAAAAATGTAATTACATTTAACAAACATGTATAATCATATTGTAGTCACTTTTGTTCATTCCTACCAATACAACGGCTAAGAGTTAACTACCATTTGAAATAATAATATTATATTATTAGTGTACAACGTAAGATTTTAAAGAAACCTATTGTTGCATATAGAATACGCTATCGAAAATAGAAACCCCTTTAAAGTAAAATTAATATTTAATTTACAAATATTAATAAAAACTAAAAATGTATTATTCTTTAATTACCTAGGATGTTACAGGAATCCCTTTAGTGCTCAAGGAATTACCTCAAGTATCCAAGGATTTCCCAAGTATTAACATTCATGTAAAGTAAAAAAGGTCCATATGCAAAAGACACCTTATACATGGTACATTATTTAATTTATTCCATTTAATACTCAGACCTTTTAATAATCCAACTGGTTCATTTGATTACCTTTCATTAATGTGGCATGGTATAGAAAGGACAAGAAACCATTTATTTCTTTGATTCCATATTCAATTTTTAGTATTATTCCCTTACCTTTCATAAACATGACAAGGTAGGCTATGGACATGAAACCATATTTAATTCAATTATAATTTACTAGGCCAAGTGATATCTATAAATATTCTTTCCATTTTTAGGTTTAAAGGTTCATTGATTAATTTTAAGAACATATCTTATAAGGTTCAAGTGATATATATATGTTCTAACCATTGAAAATTAATTTAGTTTATAAAAACACTTACCTTTTATAAGGCTAAGTCTATCTCACCTGAATGGTGGCACAAATAGTCAAAATAAAATACTAAAGTAATAAATAAGGAATAATATTACTTGGGTTGGTTGGTGTTGATTTCATAATCTCCAATGATGTGATGAACATGTATAATGGAGGCTCTAGAATATGAGCAAGATGATTATAAGCATGGAATATGAATTAAATAACCAATGCCTGGTGAAACTAGCATGCAAACAATGGTGATAGTATATAAAATGATGAGACTATGAGGGATGAGTCAATTACCACCTACCAAGATCCTATAGCATTCTCCTCGTATAGTATATGCACTTATTTTGGCCAGGATCAGAAGTAATCCGAATAATCGATCAATTACCTAAATATAGGGTATATGAGATTGCACCAAAATTGCACAGCTATTAGGATGAATAACAATGAAACGATCCTAAGGATTGAAGAACTTATATGGAAGAATACAATGAGACCAATGGTGATCAAATCTGAGATCAGATGATGAAACATGATAAAAAAACTATATATAGGGGAGTTTGAGAGCTCCAATGGAAGAGAAGAAGACATTCTATCCACTGGGGAAGTAAATGAGAAATAGGGGTAGGTTTAATATATTTCAAAGGAAGAAATCATGATTTTACCCAAAAAATCCTTGGTCAATTCTTTTAGCCACGCGGTTGGCCAACCAAGGGCCAACCCTACACCTCCCACTATCTAAGGAGGGACCCCACATGGTTTTACACACATGGTGTCACTAACCGTGCACAATCTATGTTGGAGGAATCTGCTAAAAGTAACATAGGTAACCACATAGTCATGCACCCCTGGATGAACAGTTTCCTTAAACTGTGTGGCCTCCCGAATCCATCTGCCCATCCCTCGTGTGGTTAGGGACACCATATGGGTTGACTCACATGATTTCTACTAACCATATGACCGAGTCATTTTCTCCATCATCCATGGTTTTGAGATTTGAACAAGCCCCAAACACCCCCAAAACAACTTGAAACTCATTAAGAATCCACACTAGGTCCAAAACAATGATTTAGACAGAAATTTAAATGGATCAATACCTCATAGAAATATCATGTTCTTACATTCTTCCCCCATAATGGAATTCGACCAGAATTTAACCTTACAAGGGAGACAAAACACTGTCTGAGAACATCTCCAACCACTGATCACACACATCAGCCTCCCTCTTTGATGTCTCATCCTATACATGACTATGATTCTATACCACCCATACTAAATGTACAAACCATCCAAAGGGAGACCTCATACACCATTCAATGATGTGTATGAGACACTCCCCAAAAAAATCATAAAATTATAACTCAAAATCTCTATGATGAAAAGTTTGAGACTGGTCAATATGATAATAGCGAAGATGTGAAACCTAGAATTTTTCATGCTTGGAACTATACCTCTATGTTAGTAGCAACTAATAGGCTACCAGATCGACTCTATCCAAGATCTCAAACATCCTGATATAATGAGGTGAAAAATTCTATTGCCTATGTATCCATCTATGCCCAATCCTGGGAAATACCCATATTAAAACATGATCCCAGAACTCTAACTCTAGAGGAAAACAATGTAGATCTATATATGATTTTTTTTGTCCGAGATAATGAATGAAAAAATAACTCAAGAGGGGGTGAATTGAGTTCTTAAAATTTTCTTGAATATTAAACCACCCTCTCTAAAGTATATGAGTTCAATTATTTCCTTAGGAATATATATGAAGGGGAAATATAAAATCATGTGGAAAGGAAGTTGAACACAAATATTTATTATGTTTCGAAAAACAAAACTCCCCTATTCCACTCCACTGACGTTCTTCTCCATGAGATTGGTGATTTTCAAAATAACAACACATTTACTGGGTGATACCAGCTGAGTAAAATAAGTTGCCACTTAATACAAAGGTCCCGGAGCTTTCAACCAGGATCTCCCTTTACAGAACCTATCCACAATCTTTACCATACTCTTGAAATGAGTGAAAATGAAATAAAATAAATAGAAACTTTTTTAGGGACGTTTTCAGCACACAGTTGGAAGAAGTAACTAACAGTAGATAAATATTTGTCTTTATAGAATGATAGCATTTAAATTGTAGACCGGGATGATCATCATCCCAACTAATAGAAATAATAATCGCAACAGGATTTTTTGGATTTCTCTATGTACAGGTCTCTATCATTTTCTTTTTGGTGCTAAAAATTGGTTAGCTATAGTTCCAAGTCTCTCTTTGTTATAGTGGCTCATCGATCCTTTTATATTCTATTTAAACTTGAGATCCAAATACTTCTAATGGTTGATCAATCTTTTACAATGATCTTGATGAGATAACTATTAAGGATATGTATCCAAGAATTCAAAATATAGGAATAGATTTTATGATAGCGGTGATAAAAAATTTCTCGATCTTCATATTGTTCTACTCATGGAAAGTCTTATAGAGACTGATATTTCTATAAATGGATAATCTCTTTTTGATTTCCTCAAAAGGAATGATGTGACTTATTTATATATTATAAAATTAATCAGAAAGTTCTCCAACATTATATCTTCATAAGATATCAAGTGAAATCATTGTACATCATAAGATAATTTTGATTAAATAAAGAAACACATCCTTGTAAGATAAACTAACTTCAATATAGTGTAAGAAAATTTTACAGCATAAGATAAAGTGTTACTATGAAGTAACAATTACTTTTCTTTAACTTCATCAAGCTATGAATATTTTTCTGGTTGTATAAAGAACTTTCATGTTTTTACTCTGACTGAGAGATCTGACTTGAGCGACTCAATCGCTCTTCATCAGATAAAGTCTAATGTGGCACTTTTTGATTCTGATAAACTAAAGATGTTTTTATCTCATACGTTAAAATACATTCATATCATAAGGTAAACATGATCTAAAACACTTGAGATAAACTTGTTAGAATAAAATTAGGAATTTTGTGACTCATAAAAACATATAATATAGAGATATATTGGAACAATATATTCTTTACAACAATATTTCCCTTTTTTGATGATCATAAAACCAATGATATAGAAAAACAAATAATTCTCAACACTATGTTTTAACTTTTTCAGAAAGGAAGATGTTCCCTTTTATTTTCTCCAAAAAAAATTACTTTCCTTCTCTTCCTTTTTGGAATAACAAAAAATTTATTTTCCTTCTCCCCCTTATGAAATAAAATACTTTTTGTATTCTCATTTTCTTTCTCTTTTTTTGAGATATAGAATATGTTTTTGTATCTTCCTTTTCTTATCCCCATTTTTATATATTAAAAATAAGTACAATAAGGAAAATATATTATTTTCATCGCAAATTTAAGTAAACAGTTAATGCTTCTATGGATAAATAGAGTTTTTCATTCAATAGAGTTCGTAATGAAACATTGATAGAGTATATCATAAAAGAATGATTGGTCAATATATTAAAGAGAAATAATGAAACAAGAGTATTTAATTTCTACAAAAAATATAAAGGTATAGCATAAGTAAATATTTTATAAAGAGCATTAAATTCAATTATGTGGTAAGATAATTCAAGGAAAAGTATAGGGTAAGGCATTACGATCATTCAAAAGAATTCATGAATGGAAATGCATCTCTGAGTTAGTAGAAAATGATAGAATACCATTTTGACTTTATCCAAGACCTCAAGCATCTCGATATAATGAGGTGAAACGTTCCATTAACTTTGTATCCGTCTATGCCCATGTCTAGACGATAATCATTGGAAAACAAAATCCCAAACCTCGTACTCTTGAGATTATCTATGAAGATTGAAATATTATTTCTTCCTTAACTGAGAATTATACATACAATTCCTGAGGAGCTAAACCTTCTCCAAAGTCATCTTCATGAGACGAGGACCTAGTAGCACTGCCTCTCCTATCTCTAACCAGTATAGCGGTGAACAACACAACTTGCCATACAATTACTCTTATGGATCCATTGAAATCATCACATGAAATAAATTATTGTAGGTCAAATTGATGAGAAGAATATGCTTCTCCCAAGAGCCTCCAAAATCAAGGACACATGTTCAAAGTATGTCCTCTAAAAAATGTATCATCTGTTTCAACTAGACATCAATATGAGGGTGAATGGTCATTCTTAGAAGGACTTGTATACATATAGATCTCTATAAACCCTAACAGAACCTCGATGTGAAAGGAGAATCCCTATCTGAAATAATAGTTTGAGGGACCCTGTGTAGTTATATGATCTCATGGAGATACATTATTCCTATCTCATCAACTAGAAATTCTCTCGAATGGGAAAGAAGTGGACAACCTTTTTTAGTCAATCCATAACTACACACACCACATCATTACCTCGAGGAGACCTTAGTAATCCAAATACAAAAACACATTTCAGCATCTTTACATTTACATTCAAAGAGTGACAATGGATATAACAATACATCAGGCCACTGGTTATCCACCTCCACCAATTGAAAGTTTAAACACCTAGTGATAAAACCTACTATATGATGTTTCATCGCAAGCCACCAATATTGGCATCACATATATTGATATAGCTTAGATATTCCTAGATGAAATTCCCATTGAGAAACATGGGACTCTTAAATTATTTCTTCTCTCATATATGTAGGATCTCGAGTCGTTCAATGTATATTGAGGATGTCATCTCTATCAACGGACCAATCTGGAGGTCGTTCCTCACCATAAATACTCTCCAAGAAAACAAAGCCCTCAAGATAAAAAAAATTCAGTGTTCACCCTATCAATGAGGGAATACGTAACCATCAAGGTTAAAATATAGGAATGTGTGTGACTCTAATGAAACTCTATATGACACTTAGAAAAAAGTACCATTAATTTCTATTCATCACTAGCTTCCTGTACAGTCTATGCCTGAGTTTTCCATCTCAGCACATCTTTAATCACATTGCTTTTTAGAGGCATATAGGAGAGATAAAAATGAATTTATTTAAGTTTCTTGTACCTTATCCTCTATCATAGATTCAATTCATGCTAAATATATATATATATTAGGATCTTGTATTCCATATACACCACAATGTCCTAAACCATCAAATAGAGTCTCCAATGACACAAGGCATGGATAAGAACTGCTAAATTGAGGTCATGCATCCAGTAATTACTCTCATGAGGTCTCAGCTATTGAGATCCATATTCAATGACTCAATCCTTTTATATCATTAATACATCCACTCTGATTCCTGATACATCACAAAAAACTATATGGCTTTATCCAGGATCTAGTAGAATCTTAATTGGTGATGAGGTAAGCCTCCCTTTCCACTCTATAAAGGATTTCTCACACACTTCAGACCATAGGACCCCCCCCCCCCCCCCTTATAAGACCATTAAGAGTTTAATCAAGGAATGATAATTCTTGTATAAAATTCCCATAATATAAAGTCATCCCTAATAAATCCATATATAAAACACATTCTTGGGATTCTCCCAGGAAACCACAACACTCACCTTCTCTGGGTTAAATGACACTTTTTATTTTGAGATAATATAACCTTTTAAGTAAACTTTTTCAATCCAGAATTGGAACTTAGAAAGCATGGAATATAGTTAATTATATCTCAGTGTATTCAAAATGTTCTCAAGATGTTTTTCATGTTTGTTCTAAGTATGAAAGTACAATAAGATTTCATCCACAATGACCATGAACAAAATATAGGTTGGGGTGGAAAAACCTATTCAAAAAATCCATGAAAATGGAAAGTTCACATGTATGAAATCACCATATAATGAGATACACATGTAAAATATACCTTCTGTGAAATGATATACGAGGTATGTTTAATGTCCAGACTCACACCTATTGACATCCTGATCTTAGGTCGATCTTTGGGAATACCCTAGATCCTCATACCTGGTAGAAGAGATCATCTAATCTAGGCACAAGATACTAGGTTGTAATTATAGGATGGATTAAACATTAGTAATCCAAGAATGGCCAGAGTGTCCCATCCTCTTTCTTGGAGAAAATCATAGGTGAACCCTAAGATGAATTAATGGGTGAGATAAATCCTTTAGACTCCAGATCCTCTAACTATCTATTGATCTTCTAGAGAATAGTAGGTTCTATCCTGTATGGAGGAATGGACACTAGAGATACTACTCAAACATGATCAATCATGAACTCTAACTATCTCTCAAAAGTTAATCTAGAAAAATAATCGATAAAGACATCCTTGGCGTGATCTACTACTGAAGGTAAATCAATCAAATGTATTCCCTAGTCTTCCATGAAAAGAATAAAAATTTGGGTGGCCACTCCACCTATCGCATGATACTCTAGTCCATCTATATTAGCCTGGACATCCCAATCACTCCTGCAAAGATAACTACTTCCATATGGTGATGTAAAAAATACCCTAAACGATAGCAGTCCACATCGGAATGATAGTGAACCAACCAACCCATCCCAAGAATGACTTTGAGGCCAATAATCTTGAGGTAGAAGAGGCCCCATAAGAATGGATAACTACCTACCTGATGGGGGAAGGCCCTACACTGGTTTCTTCCCTATGAATGTACATCCAATGGTGTATCTAGGTTCATCACATAATAGAAGTACTGAATTTATATCATGATACTTTTCATGGTCAATAAAAATAAAAAAGAGTGAAAATCACCTATATCGAATAAAGCAAATACAATAGTAGATGCTAAGAGAATATTACCTTGTACTGTAGATGGTCTTGAACTCTGTTTCACGGGTATTGGATATAAATCATGCATTTTTAATGATCCATGGATTTGTTCTATATCTAGAATACATAGTGTAGGTAGGCTCTCCTGTCAATGATAATCATTGTATGGAGACCCTAGTCGCAACCTCTTTCTTGGCCTGTTCTACTAGTGTAACTCCAACTCCCATCCTGAAGCGTCATAACTGATCCAACCCCTAAAGGTGGAGCTGGTATAGATCCTATTCCATTGGAAGTGGGAAGAAAAGTCTAAAATAATCTTTGAATATTCCTCATATGGACTCAAGCATGATACTCAAGAGGTTCTCTATCACACTGAGGCCTTAGATGCGCCTGCCATCCACACTGATGGCATATAACGGATATTCTAGTGTACATACTCTGGATTCCACTAGAATAATCAGAAACCTCAATGACACAATTCCTACTACCATAATTATTACAACTCTATATCATCCAAGATCCTATCTGTCTAGCACTATTAGATTATCTTTGTCTTTTCTTAGTGATGAGACTCTGATTGACAATCAAATAAATGTTAGGTAGGTGAAATTCATTCACCTTCGATTGGATGGCATACTTGATCCAATCCTCTAAATGTTGCAATCGCGATAGTTCATCCCCATCTAGAAGCAATATAAAGCACTCGGATCAGTAAAATGCACTAAATAGTCCATTACAGACATAACACCCTACCTCGAGTGCATGAACTCTCTAGCTTGGTCCAATCTAAGTGTCTTAGGGAGAAAATAATCGTAAAGGTATTCTAGATGTTCAGTAAGACCATTCCCCGATGAAGACCATATTTAGTAATCACATCCCACCATTTTTTGGTGGAATCACGAATCCTATTGGTGGAAATATAAACCCTCATCTCTAGAGACATCTCTTGATTCTAATTGATATTAATAGTGGCCTCTTTCCCAAGCTCAGTAGGCTGAGGACTACAATCGCCGGAAAATATGAGAGTTTGTTGCTACTATAACTCATGATTCAAATCAACCATAACAGGTGCAAGTCATGGGGCCCCCTGCATAGAATGCATCATACATAGAAAACCCTCCCAAAAATGAGTGCCAATTTCTAGTTTGGGTATTGAAGAAGGTGCCTCCAGTGGAACTATTGAAGGTATTAAGGTGTCTTGGGTCCCACCACCTATGAAGTGTGGTTGTCGCCACCCTCTCGATGCACAACTAGAGGACATATTTTTGTCATATCTGTATAAATTATGAGAGCATGCCCAATTCTATGATTTAAAATAGAACGAAGAACAAATAGAATTAGATTATAAGAATAAGGGATCTTTAACTAAGGGATCTTTACCTATGGTAATACCCCAAATACCCACTTAAAAGTATAGGGTATTAGTAAGTTTTAATTTTCTATTTATAGAATTTCTAGTAAGTGAAAGGTCAATTGTACTTTTCCTTTTCATTTACTAGAAACCAAATCATTTTAAAATTCAAGTTCTCCATTTAATGTTGGTATTTAAATTTATACATATATCAAGGTTTAATTAAATGGATCCATTACTATATAATAAAGGCCCATACACTTTATAATATAAACCAACTCCCATTTTTTTAATTTAACCCCATCTACATTGGATCTCAAAATGTAATGGGTTATATATGATGTCTTGACTCAGTAAATTACCCCTTATAATTAATGAGGGACCATACATCATATAAATAAAAATTGGTAGTTACTCAATCAAATCCAAATAGTATCTCATGTAAATAGAGATACATAGATGACATGGGTATAAATCAGTTATTTAAGATTCCACCATCAACCTATATAAGAAAACCATATTTTGATTGATGTTGACAATTTAATTAACCAATTCTCATAACTTGTAGAATACGGTTGCAACATAGGCATAAATATCAAAACCCTATCTTACTGAATAATCATAGGTAACACAAGCAATTAAATTAGTGAAATGCACCTATATGGAATGTAATATGAATGGAATGTGGATTCTAGGTGCCTATAATGATGCATGTTACAGTGATCCTCATCATACAAGGACAATGTTAAATATCCATAAATCTCATCAAAATATCACACTCGTGTGAATCACCCAATGATAAAGGTATATCAACAACAATAAATGAAAAACAGAGCACTAATTTCCCATTCCTAATATACATGGTATTTACGTTGAACGTTTGTCAACTACTCCTAGGAATGGATCATAACCAAGTCCCAACACATTCCTAATCTCATGTCTAGTTTTCCAAAAAAAAATAAGACAAAATAAAAGAAAAACTAATCTAATGCCACTTTATGACGTAACAACCCTGGTGTTGGCCAAATGTTCACTATACTAGTGGGCCACATAGCCTCAAACGCGCCTCCTAATGCGCTAGAGGATTCTAACTAGTAGCGAGGGATTATGGTGTGTCCTTGGGAAGACTATGACCTCATGTTAGATTTGAGATATATAAACGATAAACAAATGGATAAACAATAGAAGAAGTGTAATAATGAATAGGAAAAATTGTATCTAATGATAAAGGTAAACATCCAAGATGATTATAATAATCAAAAGGGGAAAATTGAATCATATAAAAAATGATAATTTCACATCCTCTATCTACAAAACTGGAAAATAGGTTTACATGGTAGTAGGGAATACATGATATAAAAACTAATAATAATAAATGAAAAAACAATCCAGGCATCATGTGAAATGGCTGATATTATACAACCAAGATACATCCTAAAATAAGAAAGAACGATTAGGTTTCCAAAGAAGTATTCTTCCCCTAATCAACACTTTCATACATAAAATATTCACGGGTACCATCAGTAGTCCAGATAGGGTGTGAGATAAATCTCATTATTACACCACTAATGACATCAATTAAATTCCATTCTATGAATATAAATTGATATAGTGTCTAGGTATATATAAATATAATGTAGTATAGAAATATAAACATTCGATAGCTGATTTGACCTCAGATGGTGTCTAAACACCTAACATTTAATTATTTATAATTTTTTTATAAAAATAGGTCACATTATATGTGAAAAACATTGAAAACATACTAATATAATAATAATAAAAAAGGAACCAAGATATAAAAACTTATCTTATAATGATGATAATAATGAAAGAGGATTAAAGGTAATAATCAAGGCACCCTTGACCTTAGAGTTCGAGCCAACTTAGTAATGAAATGAAGTCTTGAAAAGTTGTTTGAGTGTACTCCATGGGGAATCTCCCAAGGTATTCCACTATAAAACAGTCTAACTTAATCCAAGGATCTCATCCACAGAAAAATGGGCCAAGCATGACTAGGCCCAATGGGGTGAATCCATGGTTCCATATGTCTAAAGACATAAAGTTGGATCCAAGGAGTGTATCCATGGAATCCAAATATTCAAAAGATAGTGAGGGATCCTATTAAATCATGTCGGTCATCCCCTAGTAGATAGGGACCATGTTTCAAGGTGGGTATCTCCCTTGGAAACCATCTACTTGAAACCAAATTTCATCCTATGAGTGTTCTAGGAATTCCCTCGAGAATCCAAGGCATACTCAAGTCTAACCATTTTTGTAAATATTAAAAGGTCATTATGAAATAGAAACCTTATGAATAATTCATTATTTAATTTAGGCCATATAATACACATTCCTTTTAATAAGACAATTAATTCATTCCATTACCATTCATTAATGTGACAAGGTATATCAAGGACATTCAGCCATCTATTACTTAGATTCCATATTCAATTATTATGAAAATTACTTTGCCTTTAATAAAAATGAAAAGGCAGGATAAGGACATGCACAATATGCAATCCAATTATAATTCACTATACTAAGCTATATCTATAAATATACTTTCCATTTTCCAGTTTAATGGTCCATTTATTAATTTAAAGAACATACGATATAAGGTATGAGTGATATATACATGTTCTAACCATTGACAATTCATTTATTTGATTAAAATACTTACCTTTAATAAGTCCAAGTCTATCTCACCCGAGCAGTGGCACTGATATTCATAGCATACCACTAAAGGAATAAACAAGGAAGCATCCTACTTGGGTTGGTCGACATTGATGTCATAACCTCCAAATATGTTATGAAAAAGTATAGAGGGGATCTAGAATATGATAACAATGATTATAAGCATGAAATATAAATTAAATAAGAAATTACTTGTGAAACTATCATGCGCACAACAATGATACCTTATAAAATGGAGAGACTTTGAGAGATGATTCATAGACCACCTACCTAGAGCCTATAATACTCTACTCATCCTATATCATCTCTTAGTTTGGTTTGGATACGAAAAATGGAAGAATGGATAAATGACATGAAAATATGGCATATAATATGTCACCAAAATAGCACAGTCTATAGGGTAAAGATCTATGAAACAATCATAAGGATTGAAGAGATTACCTAGAGGAATCTAATGATACCAACGATGATCGAATCAGATCTCAGGTGACAAAATATGATAAAAACTGTGAAGAGGGGATTTTGAAATCTCCAATCAGAGAAAATAATGCATCATTTCCATTACAGGATTAAAATAGAACAATGGGTTGGACTAATATATTTTTAAGGGATAAATCAAAATTTTAACGAAAAATTCATGAGTCGCATAGTTGTCCAAATCATTCCCCAATCGTGTGCCTCCAACTATCTAAGGAGGTAACTTTCATCATTTGATACACATGGTTGGACTAAACATGTGTAAAACATGTTTCACACATCTGTTAAAATTTATAGAGTTAATTTTTTGGGCATTCACCCATGGTTGCACAGTTTCCCCAAATATTACAACCTCCGGAAGCCCTTTGTTCAGCCGTCTCATGGTTAGGGAGACCATGCAGAATAGATCACATGGTTTATACTAATCATGTAGCCATGTGCTTTTCTCCGCTAGTTGGAGATCCAAGCTCCAAATAATCCCCATACACCCTTGAAAAAACCATGAACTCATTAGGCATCCAAAATAGATAGAAGAAAGATTTATATCAAAATTTATAAGGATCCATACCTCATAGAAAAACCGAGTTCTTACACTTATTGTGTGGATTTTCAATGGGATCATATTCGGCAATGGTAGTATGACTAACATCATCGATGGATATTATTTTATACGTGTAAGGTTCCATATATAATCCATGGAAAATTTTGGGTGTTGTGACACTGTACTAGGACTATAATTTTTTGTGCATGTGATGTCATTCATATGGTATGGAGAAACCAAAAGAAGGATAGGACCCAACTAGTAAGAAAAACCTTAAGAGAATGAGAAGATAACTAGAGAGAGGATGAATACACATGGGTTATGAGAAACAGGAATGGATTGGAGCAAGTAGTAGTATTATTAGAGATTTATAAGAAGTATGATGTCCACCTATGGAGAACTTATATATTCTCATTGTTTCATTATTTATTCTATTTTTCAATGAATATTTTGAATATATTTAAAAATTTGGATATTAAGATCATGGTTTCCAACTGTTCTATTAAAGGGGAATGAGATTGGGCTGGTTGATAATTTAGTATTTTTGATTTATATACAATGTATTTCAGGAATCTACCTGCGTATCAGTAACTACTTGATCATCTGAGAAGTGGATAGTTCAATGAGGCTATCACATTAGGATTTATAGGGGACTTGATCTTACTGAGAAACTGGTATCATCAGATGAAGTTCAGTAAATGAAGGATCCACTCATCCATAAGTTCGTCATTAGAAATAATGGTACAACCTCTTTTCCCTAGATCTAGAAATATTTTCATATCGATGATGAAAGAAAACAAAATATAAAAAAATAAAGTCCAACTCATCACATTCCCCTACATATTTTCTATATTGTTCCCCTGGTCTATGTTTAGTGCCATCTATATTATATTTTTTCTTGTTCATTCTTCCAGTTTCTGGCTATTGTAACTCAACACTATTATTTACTCCCATTACATAACCATTTCTCTTTCTTATCATTATTTTCATCTTTTATTTTTTTTAATTGGTCATACAAATAATTTATTTGGAAGTTCAACCCTATGTATTGAACCCTATTCCCCACTTTACTAGTTTTTAATAGGGTTTATAAATAATTAATTTTTCATGAACCAAGATGAAGGCCTATGAACCTATCCAAAATTTTTCATCATTTCTGGAGAGTGCACGTTTGGACAAGTATAAAAAACTGAAAAAAAACATAACACAAAAAAAACCTAATTGCAAAAATTTTCAAAAAATTTGATCGATTGATTAATGTATACAAAATCTGATGGGAAACACATAGATCCTATTATAACTAAAATAAAAAAAATATTTAAGGGATATAAAACTAAAAAAGAAACTCTAAATGGATGATATTTAGAAAATAGATAAAATTTGATCAACCGACAAGCATAAAATCAAAATTTCGATCCACCTCAACCTGTAAATAAGTTGATAAAGAGATTTAGAATTAGGAAATTTCAAGTGTTGAATGTCTCAATAAATCTTTCCATCATTAATAAAACCCCTTGGTCTCACAATTATGAAATCAATAAATATCAGCTTTGAATGTATCCATTATTCAATAGAAAACCCATTGAAGATTTTATAGACATCATTAAGGACTTCTATTGTGTGGAACAAAAACTGCTATAAAGAGGGTTGAGTGAGGGGGAGTTAAAGATGAGAGTATTTCCATTATATTTAAATATAAATTCAAGGAGTTGTATATAAAAAATGAATGAATAAATTTTTGATACATTGGAACAAATATATAATGCATTTTTCAAGAAGTTATTTCCCAAGATAATGACTACTAAAATAAGGCATAAAATCAAGAGATTTATTCATAATGAGGAAGATATTTTCCATGAAACATGATATAGATTTAGAGGATTTATTAAGAAATGTACAAATAATTAATTGTCTCCACAAATTCTCACAGACACATTTTATTATAATCTCAGCCCATACCACCAAACATTTGTGGATCAGTCTTCTAGAGGGAATTTTTGTGTAAAAATGTGGATGACATGAAACAAATTTTCATCACTTTGGCATAAAATTCCAAGAACAAATTAACTAGGAGGGTAACCATATCTGATCCTTATATTGAAGTTTAATCTACTATATTTTACACTAAAAATACTCAAAAACACTTAGGTATAAATTCCACCACTGTGTAATGTTTGGGCATTTACAATCCTATTTTCTCAATTTCAACCAGCTAGCCCACAACCATGATAATAGAAATTTTTGTAGTTATATACATAGGATAAAACCTCAGGAAAACCCATTATCTAACACATACAATGAAGTTTTGGAACCAAGGATTTTATTTACTTGAAATGGAGTATGGTTTGTTTTTATTTTCAATCTACATTGGGTTGATCCATGAGTTTACAAGACAGGTGATCTTACAGTACATGATAAAGCATGTGTTTAAGGAGGTGTAGCTTTATAGTGTTTGCAAAATTTTTGGGCCTCAAAATAGGGAGTTTATATTTTTGGAAAAGGAAGGTTTTTTTCAAAGGAGTCCCCAAAGCATGGTTTTTTTACCGCAAAACACAGTTTGCAGACCGCTAAGGGACGTATGTGGAAGGATGATAAAAATAGTCAAAGGGAAGGTTCTGCATAGATGTGGACAATGAAGCACGGTATGTGAGCCGTGTTGGACAAATGGTTCATTGGATGAAAATGGTTTGTAATGAGGCTCACAATTCTCAAAAGGTAAATTGTTCTCAAGACAAATCTCCATTTTTAAAAATGAGGCGGTGATTTGTAAATCCATGAAGGGAGAGAGGTGGTATGCGGACCACCTAGGGAAAATGGTTTGTGGATGGAACAGTACACGGTCAAGGATGTACCACATTTAATTTTTAGGTAAACTAGATTAATGAGATTTTCAAATCTATTTGACTATATAAAAAGAACTAATACCTTCATTACTTAGGGGGATTCTCTTTATAAATCTAGAGGAATTTGGTGAAGTATGAAGTTGTTTGTGGGAAGCCTCGTCCACGAAGAAGAGGAATTACACGGAAGAAGAACTCACTCCATGAAACTGGTGTAGTATGTGGTGGAAGCAGGGTAGGACACGGAGTAGGGAAATACATGCAGGAAGCGAAGTTGAGGCAGGTTTTGGAGGAATAGTTTTCTAACTAAAAGTTCATAGATATGTGGATTATATCCACAGGTGAAAAAGAGACATTGATAGGGAATCTATCTCACCACAATCTAATTTTTTATTAAAGAACCAATTTTAAGGGTAATAGGGAACCAACAGAAACATCCTTCCACATCAAGCCTTACAAAATACGCATTACAAGATCCAAATAGCAAAAAACCATTCACCCTGCCAAGATTGTAGAATGCAGCCATATTCAAAATACAAAATAAAGAGAATCACCGCAAATCCCATGAGTCGACCAAGATACCTGCTGCAATGGGTATTGTACATCCTTGCCATCATATGCATGACCTTTTTGTCATGTCGATGCCAGCGTCCACCACCCCAAGATGCATCAGACACTGAAAAATCATCTATGCATCCAACATCCAACATCCAACATCATCATCATCGAAAACGAGACCTAACCACATCAGAAAGCCAGTGACAATTGAATTCCAAAAACCGTAATCACCACCAAGAGAAATCATTACCAAACACCAAAACTACAGCTAAATAAAACTGAATCCACAAATCCAAACTATGGTAGCACCTTGAATACCTTTTAACATTGAACCAAAATCCCAAAACCATTTAGTTACAATTGCACCGGATCCAACTCGGAGAGGTGATAAAGAACTTGGGTTATGATCAGGTTAAACGTCCAAGGATCTCTTCAACACATATCCATCATTAGGTCCGAGAATCCATCTAGAAAGCATCATAAAACCTTCCCATGGAAGCGAGAAAGGGGGGTCTATGGAAGTTGTAACACCCCGAGATTTTCTGAGATATATTCTTTTTAATTTCTTTCATATCTTCTGTTTTACGCTACACCAAGATTATATTGTGATATACGCAACACCATATTAGCTTGCAGTATACGCAACACTATTCTTGGATTGTGTTACAGACAATTTCAAGTTCGTTTGATAGTATTTATTCTACGCATCATTGAGTGTGTATATGTATATATAAATATATATATATTCATTGTATAAATGAAATATGGTTGGATTCTTTTATACGCAAAAACAAATGATTCTTTCACTACACGCAACCCTGACTTGGCTTGCATTACACGTAATCGCGACCTTCCTCGATAGCGTGTGTAGTACACAATGTCGGGTTTCACTAAACAACGATATGTTATATAAACTAGCCATTGTGAATAGTAATACCCACTTTTTTAAATTTTATAAATTTTATCTTTAAAATGGACTTCATTTTTGGATTCGGAATATCGAAATTAGCCTAGGGTGAATTTTTGGTATTTTTATGAAAACTTTCAATTTTTGATAAATAGTGAAAACACTAGCTTACTATTTAAAAACCGAATTTTAATTTAAATAATTATTTATTTTAATTACATTTATTTTAGGTCAAAATTGATACATAATACATATATAAGTTCAATTTAATTCATTAGAGTCATTTTATAATAATTTTAGATATATAAAAATTTTATTGAACTTTTCACAGTCTTTTACCCGCCTCCTAGGAGAATTTGGAAATTCACATAAAACATAATTTTACTGCTTCTGTGAGTGGAATTTCTAAAATATGAGAGACACGGTTAATATCAAGGACTTAAATGTTGTTCAATGAGATGAAAATAATTTTTGTTGAATAGTAACTTTTTATTTTTATTTACCATAGTTAAAAGTAAATAGGGTAATTAAGGGTAAAAATGATATTATTATTACCCTAACACATGTCCTAATTATATTGGAGACGTTTAATTCGACCAAAAATAACCTTAGGAATAAAATATTACCATTTAGGTCCAGTTGGATTATATTAGGACATTTATTATTAATTTATTTAATGAAGGGTTTAAAAAGTTAAAATCAAAGTTTAATAACTAATTCATTTTTAATATAGGATTATACATAAGATAAATTCGACTATAAATATTCATTAGAAAGATAAAAAGATTTTCCTACCTAATTATATTTTATTTATAATTTTTAGACATTAAATAATTTATGTTATTTATGACAAAATGATGATGCAGTAATTACCAAAATAATAAAATAATAAAATAATTGATATTATAAATACCCAAATAAATGTAATTTGAGACTTTTTATTAACTCCACTAATTTTCATGAATAATATGACATGTTCTTATTGATTTAATTAACTTCTTTCGAACTAATCATGCTATTATGATTTTCAAAAAAATCAATTACCATATAGTGTCAAAATTGACATAAAATAGTTTTTAAAACAAATATTATATTATTAATTGTTATTTTATTCATAAAAATTTAAGGTTCAGCCAAATGACATAGATAAGGATATATATATTAATAATGAACTACTTGGGGTTCGTTTGGTTTGTTATAGTATGTTTATTAACCATATAGTGTAAGAAAAAAAGAAGACACAGTAAAAGTTAAATTATTTAAAATCTAAATGATAATGTTAAAATTGTACCCTAAACTTGTCTAAAATCTATTGGTTGAGAGTATTTCAACCCATCCCCACTTTAGATTCTAAATAAATCAATTTTTAGATATTATAAACCGAATATGACTTTATTATAAAATAATATTTTGAGTTTTTCCAAAGGTGCTCCTCTCCTCCCTTATAAAAAGGGCACCCCTTCCCTCTTCTCTTCACACGCTTTTGAGCCATGAAGCTCGGCCAAACTATTCCCAGTTCTATTATACACTTCCCTAGAAAAATTCTGGTGGTTTTGGTCTTCTCAAAAGACCAACTCTAATTCCTTAAAAGAAGGCTTAAAGGAGGTGCTTTGAAGAAGAGTTAATCTCTTCTTTAGATTCTCTCACGTTTCTTTCTTCTTCAAATTCTTCTTATTTAGTTGTTTCATTAAAAAGTAATAACATCAGTATCACCCATATACTTATATGTTATTATGAATTTAATCAACCCTATTTCACCTTCTATCCATCCTACGGAAAACAAAATTACCACGCGTGCGTACGTACGGAATACCGTCTCCATGTCGTGGTGTAATCAGTTTTTCCACCACCACTTTACATGGATGGGTATAATGGTGTAAATATATAACTATATATGGTTATTGTAAAGTGATATTGATTCTGTAATATTATACATACACTTCAATACAATTCCACGATCATGGGAATGATATCATCGCTTGTGCGTACATACGGACTACCGTCTCCACCAACGCGATGAGGTTCATTTTCCATGATTAACCATTCAAGAATGATTATAAAGTATATATAATGAATAATAATTTAATATATGACATAATGAAGCTAGTAGATTTATGTATACATATATATATATATATATATGTGTGTATTTCATCTACTTACTTCCATTCAAGTCAATAAGGAAAAGAAAACAGTGTTCATGCATACGTACGGCCTACCATCTCCATGAACAGTGTATTTCATTTCATTTATCTATATTATATATATATATATACTGAATATATATGATATATATATCCTGATTGACATTCTGGAAGTAATTAAATCATGATATATGTAGTAATAATATCAAGAACAACTATTCCAAACACGTACGATCAATAAAACGTTTAACCCAAAACGCTGCTTTGACATGAAATTTACAAAACAAATGGGTAATATAAAGTCATAAGTGAACCATATATGATATCATAACAATGAATATGATTCATTAATAAGTCAATGACATTATTTAAATCATTATACAGGAGGTTTGGATACGTACGAAGCATATCGGACCTAAGGTAAGGGATAATTATTCCAATCACATTCTTATCTGAGATTGTTATTCGTAAGTATTTACCGGGGTTATGTTTATTATCCACATCCATATGTTCTTAAAAAAAATTCATTAAATTCTTAATTTCCTTCCATGTATGTTTAAAGTCATTTTTACCCTTTGTTTACTATTACCACATTGTATAGAAGGAAACTTTCCATTGTTTACCATAAAATATAATTTTTTGACTTTTCTAGAAAAAGTACAAGATGAATGTTTTTTTAACTTATATGGCATGAACGGATTTTTACAGTTTCATAAATACTTATTTTCAAGAATCTTACTATACAATATTTCATGACTAATTTGAAAAAATCCTTTTTCTTTTAAAATTTCATGGCATTTTGACAAAAGAAAATGATTTTGAAGAAGAAAGGATATTTTCCTCAAGAATTCATTTCAAGTGTTTTATCAAAACCATTTTCCATCTAAGATTACATTATTTCATATGTGTATGTTTCGAGTATAATGTCTCTATGACTTACATGGTTTCACTTTTCTTATGATGAAATGATATCCATTTATTTTATATGGATTATGTGATGATGGGATGATGTTTATGAAACCCATTTTATTTGTTGGGTTATTATGAATGATGTATGATTATTTTGTGGCCCAAGTAAGAATGATTTCATTATGAGATGGGTGGTACCTATATCTCCCTCCAATTTATTGGGTAAAGACTTATATCTCATGAGATAGAAATTGTTGGAATGGTAAGTTAATCCGGTTTAGTAATACAGGACTAGAATGAGGAGTGAACTCGATTCAGAAAGGGACTTTGTCCACTAAGATGGTCTTGGTAGCAATGCCTTGGATACTATGGAAATCATATCATGTGCTTAATGGTTTCCACAATCACATGTTTTATTCCCATGCTATTTTATCATGATTGATGTTCCTATATGATATTTTCCTTACATAATTCCAAGAATTATGTTTTTGCTCAAGATTTTGATGTTTAGATTTTATGTTCAAGCTTTTGCATTCAAATGATTATGGATTGTTCAATGTTATCTATGTGTACCCTTACTGAGCATTTGAGATCACCCTCTATATGTTTTCTTTTCCCCAGGATTTAAAGAATGGTTTTAGGTAAGAAAACCAAAAGGGGAAGATCTTTATGGGAGATGTTGAAGATCCTTCACCATGATTAGAATATTACTTTCCGAGTTTCCAAAGAAACAAAACTATTACGGTCCTTTGGTGTCTGTTTTTGTTATTTATTAAGTATTCCGCAAAAGTAATGTAATATATATGTACGTCAAGCTTCGGGTCTCTACAGTTTGTATTAGAGGAAAGGTTTATTCAACCTTTGGAAACTAGGATGCGAAAACTTTAGTGAGACCCCTAGAGATATTTCTAAGGTATGTATAGGGATGTCCCTAAGATTAAGTATAAGTATAGTTTATAGTCCTAGAATTATGGTAACAATCATATAATTTAACCTAAGATGATAGATATTGAAGGTAATCCTCCTTCATTATGATTTTGGCCTCTCACACTATTTTTTTGGGTTTTAGAAAATGGTTGGGAACAGGAAGATTCATGATAATGGAAGATATGATGGACAATGGAATGATATTATTCATGGGAAACTAAATGAAATTGGATATGGAGGTCCACATATTGTTATTATTCCTAATCAGCAATCTCACAATATGATCAATAATCTCAAATTTGATAAGTTTCCCGAATCAGCTAATAAGAGAAAGATGGAGTTTCATGATGATCATAGAGGAAGGAAAGTTCATTTTCTATCATGTAAGTCATGTGGGAAGAGGTATCAAGGAGAATGTTTCAAAGGAACTAGAAGATGATTTGGGTGTATAAAAGAAGGACACAAATCTATTAAGTGCAAAGGAAAAGATTTATTTAACATCATGGTTAATGTTAATGGTATTGCTACAACATCAACAAGTATTAGATGTTTTAAATGTGGAATGTATGGGAATTATGAAAACCATTGTCCTAAGAGAAAATCTCATGAAGAGAATCAGCATTGTCATATGGGAAGTGTTTATGTGAATGATGAGGAGGAGACTACAAATGATATATGAGATGAAAGAAGTGTTTAAGCTTGGTAAATGGTTTAAAAAGGTAGTTGAATGATTGTATGTTTATCAAGAGTTATGTTTTATAGGTAATTTAATGGTACTGTGGAATAAAGAAACATCTAGGGATTGTTACACTATTGTTTTTCCTAAAGTATTTGAAAGTATATGTTGAATTGTACTGGTAACCATGAAAGGTTATTCAGATATTTTTGGAAAGAAGATGATATGGACATAATGAATGGATAAGGAGGAAATAATATGTGTGATAGTATTCATGAACTCATGGTTGTTATAAGGACTAAGTGATATCATGGTTTAAGTATACAGAATTTTGGGATTTTGTTATGTGGAAAGAGTTAACTTTTGACAGCACTCATGTTTTCACTAAGGTTCAATTGGTATTCATTTTTCAAGAGAATACATGATTAAGGCCTTTGAATGTTTGGAATGTGACCAACAAAAGATATCTTATGATATATAAGGATTAACGGTGGTATTAACATGCTTGTTATATGAAATCTATGGTTATCATTTTCACTATAATATGAGATTGGATATCAGTATTTTGGATAAGCCTAAAGATTGTAATGGATTATGTTGGACATAAGTTAGTATTTTTTAAGGCTAGAAATTTTTCTATATTATTGATGGAAAGATATAATAATTTATTTTTAGAAAAAGGCCAACCTGCAGGACGGGAGACAACCCATAGCGTCGAACAAGGCTATGGGAATTGAACACACAACTGAAATGCGACATGCCTTTATTACCTACCACTAGCCTACAGGAAGTCCATGTTTAGTAGAAACTAGTTTTATTATATTATGCAGTATGATATATGAAGTATAAGTCCATTTTAGGAACTATATATGATTAATCTCACTATATATGGACTTATGTATTTTTGATAACTTTTTCTAACCTTCTATTTGAGATAGATGGAATGACCCATCATTCTATAACATGATCTACTAACACTTCACAAATGACAAATTCAACTTCATTTATTTAAGAGATGAAGTCGAAATTGTCCAAGGAACGACCAACGTTGAGACTGTACCAAAATTAAGAAAGTATTTCTTCTAATTCCAATTTCTTCAACTTTAGGGAAATGATCTTGAAAACCAAAAATGTTTTCCTAGTGCTCTTATATCCAATGAATCATATAGTACCTTAGATCATCACAAATATATGGCTTTGTGATTGTTGGATTTTTCTTATCCATGTTCTCTACCACTCTCCATCAGAACATGATGGTTAGATTTCTCTTCCATATCCATATTTTCACTTATGTTCTCCTATGTGGAAACCCAGTTATTAGTTAATTTGGGAAACCGTTACGTTTCATACTTTAGTTTTTAAAGAAAATTTTTGGCATTCCTTTTTACGATGTTGGTTTCTATGAAAGAAACTCTCATGTAAAAAACCATTTATAACCCCGACGAATTTTGAGGGTGAAATTCATTTTAAGGGGGGTAGAATGTAACACCCCGAGATTTTATGAGATATATTCCTTTTAATTTATTTCATATCTTCTGTTGTACGCTACAACAAGATTATCTTGTGCTATACGCAACACCATATTAGCTTGCAGTATACGCAACACTATTCTTGGATTGTGTTACACATAATTTCAAGTTAGTTTGACAGTAGTTATTCTACGCAACATTGACTGTATATATATATATATATATATATATATATATATTCAATGTATAAATGAAATATGGTTGGATTCTATTATACGCAACAATGAAGGAGTATTTCACTACACCCAACCCTGACTTGGCTTGCATTCCACACAATCGTGACCTTCCTCGATCGCGTGTGTAGTACGCAATGTCGGGTTTCACTATACAATGATATGTTAAATAAACTAACCGTTATGAATAGTAATACCCAATTATTAAAATTTTATAAATTTTATCTTTTTAAATGGACTTAATTTTTGGATTTGGAATATCGAAATTATCCTAGGGTGAATTTTTGGTATTTTTCTAAAAACATTAAATTTTTGATGAATAGTGAAAACACCGGGATACTATTTAAAAACCGAATTTTTATTTAAATAATTATTTATTTTACATAAATTTATTTTACATCAAAATTGATACATAATACCTATATAAGTTCAATTTAATTCATTGGAGTCATTTTATAATAATTTTAGATATATAAAAATTTTATTAAACTTTTCACCGTCTTTTACCCACCTCCTAGGAGAATTTGGAAATAAACATAAAAATTAATTTTACCACTTCTGTGAGTGGAATTTAGAAACTATAAGAGACACAGTTAATATAAAGGACTAAAATTTTTTTCAATGAGATGAAAATAATTTTTGGGGAATATTAACTTTTTACTTTTATTTACCACGGTTAAAAGTAAATAGGGTAATTAAGGGTAAAAATGATATTATTATTACCCTAAAACGTGTCCTAATTCTATTAGATAAGTTTAATTCGACCAAAAAAACTTAGGAATAAAATATGACCATATACGTCCACTTGGATTAGATTAAGTCATTTATTATTAATTTATTTAAAGAAGGGTTAAAATAGTTAAGATGACATTATTTCATATGTGTATGTTTCAAGTATAATGTATCTATGATTTACATGGTTTCACTTTTATTATGATGAAATGATATCCATTTATTTTATATGGATTATGTGATGATGGGATGATGTTTATGAAACCCATTTTATTTGTTGGGTTATTATGAATGATGTATTTTATTTTGTGGCACAAGTAAGATTGATTTCATTATGAGATGTGTGGGACCTATATCTATCACTAATTCATTGGGTAAAGATTTATATCTCATTAGATATACATGGCTAGAACGGTATGTTAATCTGGTTCAGTAATACAGGACTAGAACGAGGAGTGAAATCGATTGAGAAAGGGACTTTGTCCACTAAGATGGTCTTGGTAGCAATGCCTTGGCTACTATGGAAATAAGATCATGTGATTAATGGTTGCCACAATAACATGTTTTATCTCCATGCTATTTTATCATGATTGATGTTCCTATATGATAAATTCCTTACATACTTCTAAGATTTATGTCTTTGCTCAAGATTTTGATGTTTAGATTTTATGTTAAAGATTTTGCATTCAACTGATTATGGATTGTTCAATGTTATCTATGTTTACCCTTACTAATCAATTGTCCTCACCCATTATATGTTTTCATTTCCCCGGGATTTAAAGAAAAAATTTCGGTAAGAAAACCAAAAGGGGAAGATCTTTATGGGAGATGTTGAAGAACTTTCACCATGATTAGAAGATTACGTTCCGAGTTTCCAAAGACACTAAACTATTATGGTCCATTGGTGTCTGTTTTTGTTATGTATTAAGTATTCCGCTAAAGTAATGTAATTTCTATGTACGTCAAGCTTCGGGTCTCTAGAGAAGTGTTCTGAGGGATGCAGTGTGTTATCCCTAAAACATTGTAACGGAAGTGTGCCAGGCATATAGTGACAATATAAAAACTCTTGTAATCCACAACAAGTTAATATTAGTGGACTTTAGAATGAATGATATGCTATTGGTGTATTCTCTATGGTCTAGCCCTTAGTGGTTAACAGAGTAAAAATTTTGTGTGTTCTCTTTCAATGTGGTTGTTTGATTTTTGGACATTCACTTCAGATAGGTTTCACAGGTTCCTACCAATGTGGGAACAAGATCCATCACATTAGTGGGAAAGGGTGACACCCTAATTCAGCCCCCTCCTCTCAGGGTGTTCTAGGGTCCTATAAGTCATATCAGATTCAAAAGGTTATTGGTTTTAAATCTATAATTTGTGGACATGGACAATTCAGTTAACGTTAGGGGAGTCCTCCCATTTGATGAAAGTAACTTTTAGATATAAAATAATAGGATGATATATCATCTAATATCTATTATAACAGAAGTTCTATTTTCCACCTCAAATGGTATATAGTTCACTTATCGAATTGGGTTTTCCATGACTGATACAGATAATAAAATGATTCATGCAGATGCTAAAGCACAGAATGCCATCACTACAGCTCTTTTAGATCAAATTTACCTAAAGGGGGTGAGTTGTACTTCTAAAAAGTATATGTGGGAAAAATAATAGAATATATATGAAGTCCAAACAAAGTTACTGATGAAAAACTCCATGTTTTTTCACAATAGGTTCTATGATATGAATATGAATTTGGATGAAAATACATATTCCTTCTTCAATTGAATTATTGATGTTGTAGGAGTAATTTAAGGTATTGGAGAATAAATCAAATACATTAACATTGAAAATAAATTTTTTAGAAGGATTCCACCTCTCTATAATCAAAAATTTTAAACCCTTGAGGGAATGGATATGTCTAATCTCTCATTGGATAATCTACAGAGTAGCTTGGTGACATAAGAAATGAGATTCAAACCTAAAGAAGCAATGACTCGAGTAAGAAAGGAAATGTTATTAAAAGACAAGGAAAAACTATAAATTTTATAATATATTGTTGATGAATATAATGATGAAAATTAACTTATTTCTCTCATTTCCAAGAAATTCTAGAATGGAAATTTTAAATTTTAAGGTAAGTTACCTCTTGCTTGTTTTTGTTGTGTAAGAGTTGGGAACATAGCCTCTTGGTGCTCAAGAAATGTTTATGATGATGAAAGTGAAGAGACAAACATATAGAATCATTAGAAAAGTTTTTTAAAAAAGGTATAATTCATACTTAGAAATAAATTATAGAGGTGGAGTTTTTTCTGTGAAGAAGATGATGATGATAATTAATTCATTGAGGAAGAAGAACCAGAATATAAATCTGGAACACATTCTTCCAAGATCACTACCATTGAATGTTAGAACCGTCCGATGATAAATCTATAAATAAATAGTTGATCACTGATACTGATCTAAAGTTTAAACTAAAGGATTATTTTTGAAAGATTGAGATTCAAAGTAACAGATGAAAAAAGTGTAGAGAAATTGTGGAACAATCACCTGAATATGTTTATCATCTTGAATCTAAAATTGAATGACTGGAATAAGTAGTGAACGAATACTCAACAACATTTGGAAGCACAGAAGTTATAGTGGAACTAAATTTCAGAATTGAGGAATAGGAAAAGTTCATGAATGACCTTACCTCTAGACTAGAGGATATGTTCAATACTATTGAGGGACTCAGAGAATAAGTTGTTACTTTTAGGAGTAAACTTCAAATTGAATCAAATTGAAAAGAAGAAAAGAAAAAAATATAGTTTTGAAAATTCTCTGACACTGAGTTTCTGGAGAGAGATAACCATGCTTATGATGTAGCTGAAAAAGTTTTGATGGTTGAAGGCCTGCATGTATGAAAAATAGAGGAATTGGTTGGGATGTTGAAACATCAAATTTTGAAAAAATAAAATGGGCCAAAATGAAGGAAATCTAAAAGTTGGACATGTTGAAAATTAACATGAAGTGAAGAAAAAGAAACCCTCAAATAAAACAGAATGGAGAACTAAAAACTATCCTCATATGTCAAGAAATTATATCCAAACAAACTATTATCCTAGGGAAGGATACATGAGGAGGAATAGAACTGAGAAGACATTTCCACTTTTAAAATTTCAATTATGTGGCTATTTAGGTCATACCATGTCAAACTATGAAGAGTAAAGGAGATATTTTAATTGAGAATAGATAAGAGGTCAGTAAAATAGAATGAATTAATATAATAATTCTTATAGAATAAATAATTTCTATGGATATTTTTTTCATTGTTCTAACTTTGGTCATAAATATTTTTATTACATTTAGAGAAAATGCATGAAAACCACTTATAGATTTTAGAGATAATCCAATACTGGTCAGCCAGACGGTGTTGTTATTACAAATAGGTTTTTTCATTTAGAATAAGAGTATGATTATAATGAACCTATTCACATGGAAAATAGATTTTAAAGACTATATTTATACTTCACTCAATCTAATATTTCATGTAAGAAAAAATATAAAATTGAAAAATCTTAACATTTAAAAGAATACCTCTAATCAATAAAGAGCAGTAGCACCTAGATTCTTGATAGATAATGATCATCCCTTATGATAGGAAATTCATACCAATTAACATATGTTAAGAAAAGTGTTGTTGGAAGAGTAAGGTTTTGTAATGATGGTTCTTTAAAGATCAAAGGCAGTGGATGTACTGAACTGGCTAATAGAGAGATGAAGAATGATGAAGTTCTTTATGTGGATAGGTTCCGTCCTAATGTCCTTAGTGTGAGACAACTCTGTGACTCAAGACTTACAGTGACATTCAATCATAAGGGATGAACTATAAAAGGAAATACATTATATTCACTCATGAAAGGTTACATAATAGATGACAATTTATACCAGGTTGATAGTAGAGAAAATATTTTCAATTTGACGGTAGAATAAAAAAATGTCTTGTGGTAGTGGAGGCTAGGGTACATTAATCAACAAGATAGGGAAGAGATATCAAAGATGAATATATTCATGGATATACCCAATATAAATATTTAATGGGAAAAGACTTGTGATTCTTACATAGGAGGCAAGTTATTCTTCAATTCATATAGGATAAAGAAGAAAAGGGTATCAAAATCTTCTTAATCTCATCCACACAAATTTATGTGGTCCGATAAATTTCATTGAAACTCATGGATAAATGTAATTTGATATTTTCATTTATGATTATAGTAGAATTAACTGTGTGATGATTATACATAGGAAATGATAAGTGGTTGATTGCATGGAAACTTATTGTTGAATCATCAAGAATGATACTAGGTTGACAATCAATGATTTGTGGTCTAATAATGGAGAAGAATATACATCCATTGAGTATGACAATTACCTAGAGAAGCATGGAATACCAAATGAGGTGGTTGTTTTCAGAACCCCCTAAAAAATGGAGTTGTTGATCAAGGCAATAGGTAGGTGAAAAATATGGATAGAACTATGTCGATTGAGAGTCATACCCCTCAACACTATTAGAAAGATACTTTTCAAGCTACATTTTATATTCTAAATCAAACAAGGATTTATATGGGAGAAATAAAGGCACTGTATGAGTTGTGGCTTGTATGGAATCCCTATTTGAAGTATTTCTATGTTTTTGGAAGTGTTTTATCAGAAAAAAAAATAATGAAAGAAAGGGAAGTATGGTGATGCAACAGATAAAGGAATATTCCTCAGATATTCAACGAATAAAAATTGCCTAAAAAATTTTCAATAAGAATCATAGAAGAATTGGGGAATGTTTAAATGTTAATATAATTTATGATAAGACCACAAAAACCATGAGGGTATATTATACTGATGTGATAGAGGATGATGAATACAATGCATGTGGAACAGATTCAAATTCAGAGGTAGAGGAAGGAGTGCAAGACATTCAAAGTTCACGACGTGATATGGATTCATAGGAATAATAAAAAGAGGAAACTATGGAAGAAGAAAATTATTATGAACCTCATAGAAGAAATCAAATAGTATGAATTGATCAATCTAACATCATTGGGGATTGGAAAACAGCCACACAAACAAGGGTAATGAAGAAAAATGAAAAATCTACCTTTCTATTAATTATGGAACCATCCTCATTTGAAGAATCTATAAAGGATGAACAATGGGGTAAATACAATAATAAAGAGTCATACCAAATCAACAAGAAGAGAACACGGGATCTTGTAAAGAGACCTGACAGTCACAATTTGATTGGTATGAAGTGTATTTTTTATAAAAAAAATCACAAGTATGGAAATGTGATCAGAAATAAGGAATGATTGGTTTGTAAAGTCTATTAACATATTGAAGGTGTTTATATTGAAGAAATATTTTCTTTGGTGGCTCGATTAGAGTCAATTATACTCTTTCTTTCTATGGAAATTCAAAGAGGATACACAGTGTATAAAATGGATATCAAAACAACTTTCTTAAATGGTGTTCTTGAAGAAAACATTTACATAGAAAAACCTGTGGTTTTTCTACTTATTAATGATGAAATAAAGGTTTTCAGATTAATGAAGACACTCTATTCCTTGAAGAAGGAACTACGGGCATGGTATTCACAAATGAATTATTATCTAAGAAGCTTGAGTTTAAAATAGGAGGAGCGAATCACAACCTTTATGTAGAGAATTCTCCGAAAGATCCGTTCATGTTACTGGTGTTTGTAGATGAAATTATATTTGGTTTAAGAAGGAAGGGATTAGTGGATGAATTTTCCAATCACGTGAAATTAGAATTTGAAATGTCCAATAGTGGTGAACTCGCATAATTCTTGGGGCTTCTAGTGATTCAGAGGAAAGACTACACTTTTATTTCTTAGGAACATTATGCAAGGGAGTTTCTAAATAAATTTAATGTGAATGACTCTAAAATAATTTTGAATTCGATTGTGGGTGGGACAAAACTGTGAAATCATGAGGATGGGACATATGTAGATCCCATGATGTACATAAGAATCATTGGAAGCTTATTGTACTTGGCAACGACACAACTAGATATTGTCTTTGCAACATGATTAACGGAACATGTTCAAATTAATCTGCAAGAAGAACATATGGATACAGTGAAAAAAATAATGACGTACATTCAAGGTACTCACAACTATGGAATATACATTTCTAAAAGAAGTGATAGTGAAATATTAGTGTTTTTTGATTCAAAATATTCTAGATATGTTCTTGATAAAAAGTCTATAAGTGGTGGAGCATTCGTTATTGGAAATAAATGTGTGGGATGGTTGAGTAAGAAATTGGAAAGTACTTCTCTTAGTCATAATGAGGCTGAGTATATCTCCACTATAAATGTATGAACATAAATACTTTGAATGAAGAAAAAATTGACTGATATTAGTGATGAGGTGAAACGGCCAATGGATATTCACTATGATAACAAGAGTGCAATTGATCTTATAAATAACCATTTTCTACATTCTTGCATGAAATACATTGAAATTCAATATCACTTTATCAAGGAAAATTTTAAATAAGGCATGATTATAATGGATCATGTTATCACTAATGATCTAGTTGCTGACATACTGAAAAATCCATTGTCAGCACATATGTTCAAGAAGCATCGGTTGAACCTCAGTTTCCAGCAACATCCCAGTGGATGAGGACGTTACGAACATTCCCAATCCCAATATTTATTAACTATTTTAATCGATTTGTTGAAATGATGCAGGTTTATGGGGGAGATATGATCTAGTGGGAGTATGTTCTGAGCTCTATAATTTAAGATTAGTTTATGGGTTTATTTACAATGGGGGAGAATGGATAAATTCAATGATTCAAAGGAGGAGAATGAAATTTTGATCTGGTTTTATGAGAATGGATAATATATAATGGAGAAATTCAATGAGTTTGTCTGGTTACATGAGAATAGAAAATGATAATGGAAAAACAATTTGGTGTTATGAGGAAACAACCAGAGTTTATCTTGGACATCTTTAATAATTCCAAAAAATAATAACCCAATTCATGCATCCCCTATTTTTTTCTACACCGAGCATTTATCACATAAACATAGAGTGTTGATGGAGTTGTTTCTTGTGTATCTGGTGTTGATAGTGGCGGGTGATTCATTAAATTTATTTCCATATTTCAAATAAAACCAAAGGGGGATATTGTTGTAACCAAGGTTTTTCATTACTGGAAATGGAGTATGGTTTGTTTTTGACCGCTAAGGGAGGTATGTAGAACTATGATGAAAATAAACAACGTGAAGGCTCTGCATAGTGGTGTTATGTGGACTGAGAAGCACGATATGAAAACCACTTAGGAGAAACGTGTCATAACCCATATCACAGGGCCCAAGTCATGAAATACCCAAAGCTCACCTCCTAAAGGACAGGGCTTGGTGACTAGAGACAAAGGTGTCAACCTGCAAGTTGGAGGCATTTTATTGAGTACCTATATACACGCATACAAAACAACATCCTAAAGTTGTAAAAGTAAACAATAATTCCACTAAATAACTACTAAGTACAAGTACAACTGAAAGTCAAATGGGCCAGAATAAAAACCCAACAATAGACTAACTAGGAAATAGGAATGTTCAATAGAAACATTTAAAGCCACCTACTAGAAACACCATATGATGGGTGAATATAAAGTAGATGGTGGAAGATGTATAAGTACATCACATCTACCTTTCTGATCTCATTGGGCTCCGCCTGTTCCTAGGCCACCAATTATTTTGTCTAAGAATTGATCATATGCACCAGACACAAAACGTGGGGGCGAAGCCCGTGTAGGGTTGAATAACAAAATACTCAGTAGGGGACCCCGAAACACAAAGGAAAGACCACAATGAAATCCTCAAATCAAATCACAAAGAATAATCATGAATCAAGATAGATCACACAAGGTATATTCAAGATTAGGATAGTAGAACAATTAGTCACATCGTCAAACACTTTGGGCTGCTAGAGAAATCCTCCTCAATGAGTACAGTGGGTCTTCCAGGTCAAATTGAAGCCAGTTTCCACAAACCATAGATGGATTTGGTACTCATACCAGATGAGTACCATGGGTATGTTGGTTCATATAGACGTGTCTAACCATCATGGTAATGCTATGTCACACAGAGGCCGCTTCCCACCTATGGGAATATTGAGGTACTCCCACTGTCAATTATCATGGGTCTTCTAGGTCACACACAAGATGCTCCCCACCGTGGGCCTAACAGGTCACATAGAAGCTGCTTCCCACAAGGAAATATTATATGATCCAAACATGTGTGCTCATCAACAATCTTTAGGTCCCAACTGACCATAGAGTTTTCACACGTAGCAAGGTTGATCTCGGGAGAGCTGCTCCCCAAGAAATTCGCTGAATTAAAACATCCATGAAATCCACAATAGAGTATACCAAAATATTTTCCTCATCATGAGGGTTCAAATTCCACAAAAAGCTCATCCATCGAATGCTAGGTTTTCATGTTATTGATGTTTGTATAAAATGGGGCCAGTTGGGTCTTGGTCAGGTCCGACTTGGGTCCAGTCTGTTAGGAAGCGGGTCTGGACCACCGGTATGCCAGGTCCACCTGAGGTGGACCAGACTTGGGTTTGGCTGGGATGAGGCTAGAGTTTTCATCCAGTAACCCACTAACCATGAAGTCGTCGTAGGGCCATTTCCGCCAGCTCGGATTCACGGTGCGTACGGGGTTACTGCTACGTGGCCGACAAGACTCCCACATATAGTTGAAGAATGCGTACCTTTGAAGAGCATGGCCCATAACTATGGGCTGCTCCACCGACACGGCTAAGAGGCAACGTCCCTACTGCCAGCCACCAGCCCAGTTGGTAGCTCCTCCTGGCACGTCGTCAAGATGTTCCGCCACTAGCCTGCGACTATCACCACAGGCCACCATCGGCATGCCTGAGGGTCCGCATCGGTGGTCCGTTTTTCAGGCCACATATTCCTTCGGCCTCCATGTGGCGTCATCTTCCGTTCAAAGGCCTTGAAATTTCCCTGATACTATTTTGAACATTTTTCAACTAAGAATGCACAAGTCAGAGGGGGGTCAGGCCTTACTCATGTTGGACCATTCCCTCCATGTTAAAAGTTTAAAACTGGGGAGGATTGACAATTATGTTTCATAAATAATAAAATTAATCATGAATATTAAACCCAAGAAACATCACCCTCCCGTAAGAACAAATTATCGGCAAATCAATTTGTTCGTGGGTTGATCTGCATTAGTTGATTTTTAATGATAAAGGGGAAAAACATAAACCTAGAAAAACTAGTACCTCAATCTACATTCGTCGATGGAGCGCTCCACCATTATGGATTCAAGAAGTTGAAGGCCTTCATTGCTTCACAGCTCTGTTCTTTGAGGTGTGTCAAAGTTGTTAATGTTCCGCTGTCGTTCCTTGTTCTTCATTAAAAAGGTAACTCCGTGGTGGTTCTTCTGAGAATTTTACTTCATTAACCATCAATTCTCCAATACGTTATTCCATAAAAATAAAACATGTCACAATGTTTCTATTATTGTGTGACGTTGTGTCGTTGTGCTATTTCATTTATGAAATAGTGTAGCAGTTATGCTACACATTAACGATCCATTAATGATCCTCTCTTAATGTGCATCATCATCACCTCATCTTCGCACCTTAGTACTTTCTCCTTCTTTTCAATAGTTCAAAATAAAATAAAATAACTTTTTTTATGTTAATTTATAATTTTCCAAAAAAGTCTGAAAATTAACTTTTCAGTCCGGCTTTTGTCAGTCAATGTTAAGTTTTTTCTAGGAGAATCCCAGCATTAAAAGTTCAACGGCACCCTCATATTTTTGATATGTTCACTTGTTCAAATATTAAGAAATCCCACTCACACATTTACTTAAGTGACCTAAAAAAATTTCAACATTCCATTTTGTGTTCACCGGGCCTCAGAATCACATGCCATCAAATCGTGTGGTCTTGATATAATCCCATAAAATTTAAAAAATATATATGAAAATTATGGGATATTAAAAAAATGCTTTTCGGTATGATAATGGTTCACGAAGAGGATCAAACTTACCAAAAGGCAAATGTTTTTTGGGACGACTTGTCGTTTGTGAAAATGTGGTGCTTATTTTTGAATCTACACTGGGAGAGAGGCGGTACATGGACCACATAAGGAAAATGGTTTACAGATGAAGATTTAAATGGTGAAGGTTGCACCACATTTAATGTTTAAGAAAAATATATTAGTGATATTTTCATATCTATTTTATTATATAAGAAGCACTAATCACTTCATTACATAGGGGGATTCTGTTTAGAAATACAAAGGTATTTGGTGAAGTGTGAAGTGGTTTTCCAGAACACTCCTCTATAAAAGAGTGGTAGTACGTGGAAGAAGAACTCAGTTTGTGGAGTAGTTTCAGTATGTGGGGGAAGTCTAGTAGTACATGGAGTAAGGTTGTATGCGAAGAAAATTAAGGAGAGGCAGTTTGTGGATGAACAGTTAACAAACTAAAAGTGCGTGGAAAATTGTATTATATCTATGGGTGAAATAGAGACATCAATAGAGAATATATCTACAGGTCATGATGCATGAATTAATTCTAATCCATTGAAGTGGCCTTCAAGTCAATAAACTGGGTTCATATCCTTCTAAAGGCAGTGAGAAAGGGTGAGCCTACAGAAATGTTTTGAGGGAGGTAGTGTTCTATCACTAAAACATTATAAAGGTAGTGTGACGGACATAAAGTGAATGTGTCCAAAGTCTATTACTCCACAACTAGTGATCATTAGTGTAATTTTGTGTGAACGACACATTGTTGGTGTATGCTTCTTTTACTATCCCTTAGTGGTGAACCACGAAAACTTGATGTGTGTTTTCTTTGCTTGTGGTTGTTTTATTTCAGAACATTCACTTTAGAAAGGTTTGACAGGTTCCAACCAATGTGAGAAAAAGATCCATCACATTATGGATAAAAGGTTAACACCTTGATTCACCCCTCCCCTCTCAGGGTGTTTTGGGGTCCTACAAGAAGGCTATAGAAACCATCCATATGTTTCTTATATGGAGCAAAGAGTTATTTGACATACTGTTACCCCTGGATTCCAACAATAAACTAAGAAACAATTCCAACCCTTACCAAATTCTGAACCATCTAGTACTCAAGATGAAGTCTTGAACAAGTTCTAGTAGTTGATTGGTATGTTTGATGAATAGAATACTAAAAACTATTTTGATAAAGTATAAATGTATGCTATTAGGAAAACCCTAGAGTTTAAAATGGGTTATTTTTCTACAGATATAGGAGGTATAAACAAGGGTAAACATCCAAGAACCAATAAATTAAATCCGAGGGAGAATTAAAATGTAGATATAACTAGAGTGGTTTCTAAACCCCCTAGGAAGATAATAAATATCCAAAATAATAAATAAATGAATATCTAAATTAAAATGAAACTAAAAATATTGAAAATAATGAATCTAAAAATCTGGGTAGCCCTATTAGAAGTTTGTTAAAATATATTATACCAATATAAAATCCACAATAAGAAGACTTGGAAATAAATGACAATATGGGGGAAAATAATTTTAAGGAACCAAATGAGGAAATTAAAAAAAATATATGAAGATTCATTCCCCAACCACCCATTTCCCAAAAAGAAACAAAAAGAGGAATCATGTTATAGAACTTCTTAAATTTCATGAACTTGTTAAAAAACTTTATATTATTATTAATTTCCTATAATACTTGATTTAAATCCCTTAATTGAAATATCTATTGAAAATTTGTTTGAAAAAGTGAATTTTTAAGAATTTTCAACTTATAATATCACATAGGATTTTTCTAATGTTTTTAAAAATGGGATGCCACCTAAGCACCCTGATCATGGAAGCTATTTCATACCATGCACAACAAGGGATAGTGGTCTAATTGACCATCATTGTGACCTTAGTTATAGTATAAAATTGAACCACCTATCATTTTTCCAACAATTGAGGTTTGGAGAACCACAACTAAAAAATGTAGTCTTGAAAATAGTTGCTCAGTCCATTACTCACCCAATTAGAATATACGATGAATTTTTGTTATGATAAGGGAAGCCATACTATCTAGTTGATTTTCTCATTTTGGAAATTGAGTTTGATATGGAAGTGACGATCATTCTGGGTATGCACATCCTATCCATAGAAGAAGTTTCTATTGATGATTCTAAGGGAAAACTAATTTTTTTTAATTTGGATAGAATTTAAAGGAGTTTTATGTTTTCAATAATGAAATGGAACCTCACTTAGGAGATAGTAGTTCAAGAGTTGACTTACTTGAATTAGATGATTCATTTAATCATCTTGAAGAAGTGTATACTCAAATATGTGGGTAATTAAATAACTTTGGAATCTGAGAGTGATTCTTACCTACATGTTAAAAATGTTCAAAATGAGGTTTTGGATATTATTCCAGGGAGAGATAAAAAATTTGGCCTTGTTATCAAGAACTCGTTGGATGATAAAATTTTTTTACTAAGCGTAGGGATTTTTTAGTAGAATTTAGGGAACATTTCCCCACTCTATTTGAAGATGAAATGCCTATAAATTATAAAGAATATATTTTAAAATGTGTTGAGGAGTTTTTTAGAGGAAATATTTTAATACCTGGTCAACCATTTGCGAGTAGTGGGTTTTTCACTTAGTACAAAAGTGAATAAAAATATTGATTCTGGGCTTGAAACTCAAGATGATTCCAATTTTCAAAGACACATTAAGAAACACTTTGTATATCTTATACCTTTTAATTCTTAGAGTCTACCTTCTTATGAAAAAACACCTAATCTAGTTCTAAAACCCCTTCCTTATTATTTGAAATATTCTTTTCCTGGTGAGTATTCTATACTACCCATTAGCATCCCTACTAGTATTGAGGTTATTCAAGAGAAAATTCTATTTAAAATTTTGTGGAACATTAAAATTATTATTGTTTGGGTCATAGATAACATTAAGGTAATTAGTCCTTCTTAATGTATGCACAAAATTTCCATTGAACTAGATGATAAACCAAGATTCTAAACACAAAGAATATTAAATATAAAAATGAAGGAATTGGTAAGAGAGGAAGTGATTAGATTACTAGATGTATGATGAATTTTTATAATTTCAGATAGCCCATGGGTGAGCCCTTTAAATGTTGTCCCTAATAAGAGTGGGGTCACAATGGTCACAAATGATAACAATGAACATGTTCAAGTCAGGACAACAAAAAATGGATAGTAAGAATTGATTATAGAAAATCGAATGCTACCACCAGGAAAGACCATTTTGAAATTATATTTTTTGACCAAATGATAGAGCTGTAAGAAGGGATTATTTTTTTCTTTCTTGTTGGATTCATTGGTTACTACTATATTTTCATTTCACCAAAGGATCAGGTGAATACCACTTTTACTTTCCATTCAAGACATTTTCATACAATAAAATTCCCTTTGTCTTGTGTGGTACTCCTGAAACATTGAAGATATGCATGATGGATATTTTCATGAACATGATTGAGAGGGTAAATTAAGTATTTATGTATTATTTTTTAGTTTTACAAAGTGATTTCCAAAACTAATTGGAAAATATGGAAGCTATTTTGTAGAGATCCAAAGAAAACAATCTTCTTCAAAACAAGGAAAAGTTATTATTCAGGGTCCCTAAGGGAGTAGTCTTGGGTAATGTGGTCTCCAAGATAGGTATTAAGGTTAACAATGCTAAGATTGAGGTAATACAAAATCTTTCACTGCCTATGAATGTGTTAGGAATTAAGAGTTTCTTGGAACCTGATGATGTTTACCAAATATTCATCAAGGAATTTTAGAAAACCACAATCAATTTATGTTCACTGGTTGTTAAACATAATCCCATTTCATTTGTTGAGAAATGTGTGGAGTCATTTGACCTAGTCTTATAGAAACTCAAAGATTCACCCATTATTAAATCCCTAGACTAGATGTTGTCTTTTTAGGTGATTTGTGATGATAGAGATGTTGTTTTATGTGATTTTTTATGGTAGAGGAAACGGAGGAGACTGCTTGTGATTTATTATTCAATACACATTTTCAATGATTCCCAAAATAATTAATCTACCATTGAAAATGAATTTGATGTTTTGATGATTTCTCTGAATAATTTTGACAATACTTTATTAGAGTGAAGGTTATAATTTTCAATGATCATTCTAGTCTTAAATAATTATAAGAAAATAAGGAATCTAAACCAAGGGTTATAAGATGGAATTGTATACAACAAGTGATTGATCTGTAAATAAAGGATATGAAAGTGGATGAGAATGTGGTTGCTAACAACCTATCTAGGTTACCCTATTCCAAATTTTAAGAACCCAAGGAAATTAACACTTCATTCCTAGATTAACAACTTTTTTCTAATTCAGCGAGGGAATCATATTAGTATACAGACTATTCTTACATTCATGTTGTAGGAGTACTTACAATGTTTATTTTATATAACCAAAGGAAAGAATTTATTTCTGAGATAAATATCTATTTGTGGGATAATATGATCTTGTTTAGAAGATGCAATGATGTAATTTTTAATAGATATGTGGATAAGGAGGAGATGCTTCTCATTATTGAAATATGTCACTCAGCACCTTGGTGTTGACACTATAGTGGATAAAGTACTGCTCAAAATGTGTTGTCAACTGGTTTCTACTATCCCACACTATTCAAATACGTTAAAAGTCTCATGATATGATGTGATAATTGTTAGAGTGTAGGAAATATTTGTATAAGGTAGGAGTCTCATCAAGAAGAAATTCTAGAGGTTGAAATTTTTTATTTCTAGTGTTTGTAAATTGTGGGACCATTTCCATTCACTTATAGGAATGAGTATATTCTTATTTTTGTTTACTATGTATTTATGGAGGTTGAGACATTTTCTCTCCGAAATAATCTTTCTTCCAGTTTTGTTAAATACATAGTGAAATATATATTTTTAAGATTTGGAGTTCCCAAGGATTTCATTATAGATAATGGATACCATTTAATGAATTATAAGTTCAATTATTTAATATAGAATTTTGGGTGTGATCAAATAACTATAACTACTTATCGCTCACAATCTAGTGGTTAGGATGAAATTTCAAACATAGAGACTAAACTAATTCTAGAGAATACAGACTCATGTTACATGAAAGATATATCAATCAAATTTTATGATTATTTTTAGGCATACATAACTAATTAAAATATCCCTATATGGATGTCTATCTATAGGCTACTCTCTAGAAAGAAATTTCATTTACCTATGGAGTTTTATCAGAAGTCTTTTTTGGCAGTCAAATCCATGAACTGTGCTTTTAAAGTTAGTTGGAGAGAGGATTTTGTTGGATCTTAATGTGCTAGAGTAAATCCAGAGATAATCACATGAGAATTCCCAAATTTACAATAAAAAAACTTGATCCTTTCATGCCTCTATCATCTAGAATAGAGACTTCAAGGTTGGAAGATGTATTTTATTATTTTACACAAGGATGGAGCTTTTTCTTAGGGAGTTGAGGACTAAATAGTCGAGCGAGTTCACCATTTTAAGAGTACTAGTCAATGGGGAAATTATGTAAGTTGGGGTAGATAAAATTCATTTTCTATTCAATGTGGATAGAATTAATGATTATATTTAATGTAAATTGATGGTCTTATCTACCATCGCCTTCCTTGAAAGTTGATCCTTTACTAAATTCAAACTAAATACAACAAACTCAATGCTTCATGGGAGTAAACCCATGGTTATTTGTTTTATTTTATATGTTTTTTATTCAATTTGAAAACACCATGTGACTGACTCTTGTATGATGGATTCTAATTTAGTTATCCCTGGTGTTTAAAGAAGATAAACTGGTCCTAGAATTCACCATAGAATAATTTAATGTTATTTTGAAGGTCATATAGGATCTACTGTTCAAAAACATCTAGATAAAAAACTCCAAAACTTCAATCAACTGGTTATTTTCATTCCTAAGCATTGGTTGTTGCATGTCAATGTTGATCTATTTTACTAGTGTTGGATATGGAATGAGCTATCCAGAAAATTTTTCTTAAAGATAAATGGAATAGTGTAATTAAATGAACTCATTTGATAAAAACCTCTATATTTATGGGATTATTGTTTTGAATTATATTGATTTTAATTTTGTGCACTTTTTCTATTGTGAACTATGTGTGGGGGAATTTTACCTAATGTTTTAAAAAAATTAATCTATTATCTTACACCCTTAAAATCTTTTATCTTACAAATGTTTAATTTTTTACCATGATTATGTGTGAGATGAATTTAGAAATAATTTTTTTGTGTATAATAATCATGATCCTGAACTTTGAAAATTATTTTAAAAATTGATATAATGTGTAAAAAAAATTTAACTTTCATTCAAACCATTCTATTAATCTGTGAACTACTCAATTTTTTATTTTTTTAATGAAACTATTCTCTCACCTTCTTATTCAACATTGGGGACAATGTTGAGTTTTATGTGTGGGAGAGAGGGGTCCTTCTATATTCCTTAACTATTTTTTAATTCAAATAAAGGTCCTTCTAAAAAATGAGTTCATTTAGGTGAGGGGAATATTGAACCCTGATGAACAAGCATAAACTTTAAATATATAAAAATATTTTGAGTGGTATTAATGAAGTGGAAAGTATAAATTTGTTTTGAGGATCCCTAGTGGGATTAATGAATGGTATCACTTCTAGTTATGGAATTAATTCCAATTGAATCTTTCTGGTCTCCACTTCTGAAATCATAATTTGATGTAGTGATCAAGTTTGGGTGTATAAATTATTGACGTACAAGATATGGAAAATTTATATAATGGAAAAATATTGGGTTTTCATATATTTGCGCATAAGAATTTGAACCTAGGAATGAAAATATGATGTAGAAACGTCAAGAGTTGCAACTAGAGAAACAATGATTCACAAAATAGTAAAAGGGGAAAAATTGACACAGAGATTTATGTGGTTCAGGAACTGATCCTTATGTCTACATAGAGGTATAAATTCACAATGATTTGGTAGCACAATTTACAGGGATATTTCTCAGAGTTTCTAACAACATATAACCCTAGCCCTAAATGGGCTATAAATAGAGAAGTCGATCCATTATTCCACCAATCGCACAGGAAGTCTACATCGCTGCAGTGAAAGGTGGCTACCCAAGTTAAAAGTGTTACAGTTATTATTAACTATATGACCAAGGATCTATAATGAAAAGGGGCTATAAGTACAAGGAGTTACATTGAATGATGGTTGGAAGTCTGAGTCAATATAGTGTCATGTCGGTGTCGGTTAGTCAGCTTTGCTACAATGTCATCATTGCTACAGTTCCCAAATTTTTTGTCTTGGGGACCTTCAACTTCTGAACCCTTGAAGATGGGGCACGTTGTCCCCTACAACCTTCAATGACCTCACCATGGAGATCACCCCACAGAATTTGTTGTTTGGTGCGCAATACAGACTGCAAGCATTCAACCGAAACAACATCCAAACCAGATCAGGCTACACCAATCTAACAGATTCATCATTTTTCTTATGAGTTTTTCTTAATAAATAAATTTCATGACTTTAATTTTCATTGAATAAAATTGATTAAGTGTGGGGGAAATTGACGTGGTACTATTTTATCACACAATTCCACATCTTTTTTGGTGGAAAATTAGAATATAAAATAATAACTTGTGTTTTTTATAGATAAATTATTGTTATATGATTAAATGAGGCTTTATTTCACATTCCATAAAATTATTTTTTAAATAATGGAGATTTTTTGTAATAAAAAATTCAAGTTTTATACTATTTTAATGACCATATTTTAGAAACAATATTTTATTAATTTATTTTAGTTTATATTCATTGAATATTTTAGTGATGATTATTTTGGGTGTTTTTACAATGAAAATTATTTTATGTTCATTAACATAAATTGTTTTAACTTTTTTAAAAAGTGGTCATTTTTAGTGATTTATTATGTGTATTCAATTTTTATTGAATTATTTATTCCATTGATTCCATATTATATTGATTAACCATATTTAATAGAATTAATTTTAAAATATTAATTTGTGGAAATCTTTGATTATAAAAACATGTTGATTTTTTCTACATTATTTTTAATTTGAATACATCATTTTTACTTAATTCAAAATTTCTACTTGTTTTAGGACCTCCAAAGAAAAATTGTGTAAAGGGTCAAGTCGACCACAAGTTGAATTAGAGTGATCATTCTTGGTTAAATTCGAATGCACATTAAATTTTTTTCAAACTCCCAAAGAGGCCACACTCGTGCATTTACCCAAGGGTCAAAAATGAAAAAGGGTCAAATTGAGCGCAAGTGAGTAATTCAATCGAACACAGATGAAAATTGGCCAAGGTAAGATTTTGTTCCTATTACATTAATCGAATACACGTGTAAAGTAAAGCGATTGAAAATTCTAAAATTGGAAAAGTGAAGCGACTTCAAGTTGATTTTCTATGAAGCCACTGACCTTGCTAGCACCACAATTTGTGGCATGGTAATCTTGAGCGATCGTTCCAACATTAAAAAAATTAACCAATTTTTGGAGCTACCAGAATTCAAAATCCATCACCAAAAAACCACCGATCGACTGCAACTCAAAATAAATGGACCTTGATTGGAAACCTGAAAATCTGAAGTTGGCCTAATAAGAACAACCATAACCTAAAGCCCAATGCCAATCTAAACTACAATGTACAAAATGAATGACATTGTAGACCCCCACCAAATAAGATATGGAATTTTAGACCACGGTGCTCAACCAGACCAGATTAACTATATTTTAAAAGGATGAAGCTAAGGATGCCTCTATTGATGTCATCTTTAAAGATTAAAGGAGATCCCATGCCGTTGAACTTGTTCACCGATTGAAATCATGGACCCTAATAATCTGAAACTTTGACTGTGGAGATAACCATGGTAAATCAAAAACACCCTACCCAATTGTACCCAAAATACACTGAAAATTGAATACACCGATGAGCTAGGGTTAAATCCTCGACGAGCCCAGACTAGATAAATTGAGACTTGAGCCAATGTAGCCACAATTGAAGAAAGAACTGAGTATTAAACCATTTAATAAATCAATGGATGAATGTGCAGGTTCTGATGTTGGATAAGGAACAACTGAGACTCCCTAGTTAAAGATATAAAAAGCTAGATCTTCCACCCATATCTGAATTTTGTTCAGGTAGAGTCAAAACTAGTGAACCATATCTGACGATCTATTGCGATGATAGATTTTCTAAATTACATTGTCTGCCATGTGATCCTGATAAATGTATGTTTGGGGGCTACTCCCAATGTGGGGTGGAGTTTTCAGTGGATGAAGTCTCTCTCGGAAAGGAGAAGGAGTCTCCTTGGGTGTGCAGTTAGGGATGATGAGTAGCCGACGATGAGGATGTTTCCCATGGGTAGATGAACAACCCACAAAACTAGAGGATAAAATCTATTTCCATTCATCTATTTAAACGGGATTGAATCCATTTGTTTGTAAGGTGTATTTTTTTGATACCACCAATGAGATCCGGAGAGAGAGGAATAGAACTGGTTCCCTATTTCTCTCATGGATGCGGGCTTCAAAGATGAACCATGTAAATCCGTGTTTAGATCCATTTTGATTCTGTTTTGTGTGTTTGTGGTACCACGCACCATCGTTATGCCCCCAAAAAGTGGTATCGAAGGTGATTCAGAGCGATCGGAGTAGAGACGGTGAGGTGGCATCGAATTTTCCAGTGACCAACAAACTGAAAGTGGATAGAAAATTTTTTCATGGCCAGACCCATGAAGAGTACGATGAGACGATTACAACGGTGCAAGTGGCGATGAAAACAGAGTTCAAATGAACCTGGTAAATTGGGTTAAACTTTGGACAAAATCACAGGAGATCAGTACCCCCGTGCCGGAGAAGACGACATTGTTCATGCCACTGGTGAAAATTCTGGTGAGATTCTAGTAGGTTCTCCAGTGAGCCACATTATTACCACGTCATCGCCATGTCAGTAGGCGATCTGAACCATTAATTGTGTTTTGGAAAATATCAGCCAATCGGAATCCATTTTCGGTGATCCAGGTGTTGATTTCGAGTATTTAAACCATTCCAGACATATATTTATAGTTATTTTTAAAACGTTCTCACTCCATTAGTTGATTTAAGAATAGTGATCCATTGAAGGTGGTGATCGTGTTTTGAAACAATGATGATGGCTGGTGGTAGAGCACTACCAAGATTTTAAATCTAGAAGTTTGATGGTCGAAACAATTTCGGCTTGTCATAAATCTCAGTGAAAGATATTTTGGTACAGTAGGGCATGATCAGACCATTGATCAGAGAAAATATCGAGGAAACTAGTAAAGATAACTGGGAAGAGATCGTGATGCGGGTTGTCAGCACAATTAGACTATGTCTGGAAAATGAGGTAAAATACTCGGTGAAGAACGATATGTCAACAAAGGAGATCTAGAAAAGGTTGAAGCAGCGGAATATGGCGAAGTCTCTCACCAAAATTGTTTTATTAAAGATGAAATTGTAACAATTGTGCATGGATGAGGGAACTAATTTGTTAGATCTTACCAACAAGGTCTAGACCCAGTTATTGGGGATCAGTGTGAAGGTTGGGGTGGAATATAAATCTATTTTTCATTTGACATCTCTACCATGCTCATCTGATGGGCTTGTGACTGCATTGATCATGGGGAAAGAGACATTGAATCTAGATGAGGTGATGGTATCAATTCTAGATTCGGAGTCATTCCAAAACCCTGTGATGCGTTCAGGCGAATAAATCATGGTGATGTGAGATGATCAGCATGGGAGGAGATGACATCGGTGGTCATGAGGTAAATAATGGAGACAAAAATCAAGAGGAAATGATCCTAGTGAAATCACATGTTTCTTGTCTGATAATAAGGGTCACTATAAAAGTGATTGTGGAGATCACAAATGGTACGTTGCTGGGAAAAAAGAAAGTTGAAGAGGTGGATACAAACATCATAGAATTATCTGTAGATGATGAAGTCTATGTGATAATGGGAAGCTCACACTCAGATGGGAGAATTGAATGGGAATAAGTACAGTGTCTTTACTGCAAAATATATGAGCACATAAAGCGGGAATTTTATTTTCTAAGAAGGAAGAACGAGCGGTCTCCAAATCCAAAAGAAGACGAATGGCTTTTGGCTTCAGAGAGCTCGGAACACTTATGTACGATGAGAGGTACATTTGAAACTTTTTAGAAGGTGTGATATTCAGTGAGACTTCATGATGGGTCAACATGCGAGGTTAGAGGATTCAGGATAGTGAAATTAAAGACATTCGATAGAGGAGTTCATAAACTGGCTGAAGTGAAATTTGTTCAAAGGATGAGATGGAACCTGATATCATTATGTAGGCTCGATGCAAAAGAGTTCAAGATTTCCATAATAGGTGCAGTGTTGGAAGTCTCACGTGGGGATGTCGAATATCTTAATGGGAAGTATTCCTAAGGGTTGTATCATTTGATGGGGACCATAGTCAGCCCAAGATAGATTGATGCTGGTGGATGTGCCACATCATCTGGCGTGAAGAAGCGTGTTTGATTTGCTGATTATGTTTTCAAAACCTGCAAGGAGACTAGAGGTTAAGCTTTTACCCTTAATTGTTCATGAGGGGAAGATTTTTGGGGGCCACTCCAAATGTGGGGTGGAGTTTTCAGTGGATGATGTCTCTACCAACAAAGAGAAGGAGCTCCTTTGGTGTGCAGTTTGGGTTGATGAGAAGTCGGCGGTGAGGATGTATCCCATGGGTAGATGAACTACCCACCAAAATGAAGGAGAAAATGTATTTCCATTCAACTATTTAAATGGTATTAAATCCCTTTGTTTGTAATGTGTAATTTTTTGATACCTCCGAAGAGATCCAGAGAGAGAGGAATAGAACGGGTTCCCAATTTCTACAGTTGATGTAGGCTTCAAAGAAAAACCGCATAAAATCTGTGTGTTGATCTATTTTGATTTGGTTTTGAGTGCTTTAGGTACCACGCACCTCCGTTTTTCCCCAAAAGTTTCACATAAAATTTATTTTGATGAATACACCCAAGCAACTATTGGAAGCTAATGTACACATTCTTCTATTTTTCAATGTCCATTTTAAATATATTGAAACATTTTGATATTAAAATCATGGTTATTAGCTAATCTATATAGGGCAATGATATTAGGATTTTTTATAATATAATATTTCATTCATATAAAACGTATTCCTCGAATCTACCCTCTTATCTATAACAACTTGATCCTCTGAGAATCCATATCATAAGTGGACATCTCAACAAGGGTATTACATTTGGATTCACTAAGGAGTTGATATCAATGTGTAATTGGTATCATCTTTAGGTGTATTAGTAAATGATGAAGCTGAGTGACTAAAGGATCCACTCATCCATAGGTTCATTATTATAAAGAATTGGACCACCCCCTTTTCACCAGATTATATGCAATATTTGAATTTGGATGGAGAAAGTAAAAAAATCTAAAAAAATAAAGACCATCCAATCAAATTCCCCTGCTTATTTTTGGGATTATTTCCCCTTCTCTATGTCTAGTTAACTCTATCTAGTACTATTACTTGTTCATTATCATTGTTTATGGCTGCTTTCCCTCATCACCATTATTTAATTCTATTACGTCACCACTTTCTTTGCTTTTCACTATTTTATAGGTTTATTTTTCTATTTACATGGTCACAAACTCCTTTTTTGGAAGTCCTTCCCTGTGGATCAACCCTTATTCACTATTTTAATGATTTTTAATAGGTTATATAAATAATTAATTTACTGTTAACAAAGATGAAATCCTATGAAATTGCACAATAACAAAAATTAAACCACTCAAAACAAACAAAGAATAAAATATTTTTGAGTGTGATACATACAACATAATTCTGTTGATGATTTATTTTCAAAAATATAAAAGAAAATTAAAGATAATTCATGAAAATAGTTATATTATATTTTTGGTAATTTTGAAATAATGACAATGATAAAAGTCACATTAAAATCAATTTCAAAAGGCAATCTAATAAATTTTAAATTATAATTTTAGAAATAAACTTTCCAATAATGGAGACATGAAAAGAATTAAAGGTAATATAGAATAAACATGGGGAAAAAGGTTAGAAATTTTATTGAAATTGAAAGAATAATTTTTATCATTTTTATAATATATTAAAATATTTAAATTAAGAGAAGGTGTATATGATTTCATTTTAGTTTTCATTAAATTTTAATATATAGGTGTAAAAAATATATATTTACCTTAAAAAGGAAAACTAAATATTATTTGTGTGAAAAAATGATTTCATGGAAATAAAAATAAGAAATAAAGAGTATAAATTATGCAACACCCCAAGATTTTAAAATAATAACATTGTATTTGTTAGCATATGTGACACGCAACACCATGTTTACAAAAAAATATAACACCCCAAGACTTATGATATATATATTTTAAATAAATCCAATAAATTCAATAGCTTACATTAAATGCAACCCTGTGTTTATCTTGTGTTACATGAAAAACTATTTTATCTTATTTTACATGAACCATTGATTTTAGAATGTGTTACACACAACACCAAGTTTAAACTAAATGTAAAATATTATTAAAATAAAAAATAAATGTTTTATAAAAAACTATAATTTTGTAAAAGACAATTTAATTATCCTTTGTGCACATAATTTAAAATTATTTTTACCACTTTTAGAATTTTTTTCTATAAATTTATAATTATTATTTGTAATCATCATATAAAAATTATCTTGGGGGGTTAATATTTTTATAGAAAATTTTCATTTTTTGATGGAAAATTAATGAATTTTAATTAAAAGATGCCTTTTCATTTTAAAAATTTAAAATATTAAATTATATTTATAATTTGTTTCAAAATAAAATTAGATAAATAATTCATCAATTTGTTCAATTTAGGTAATTTAAATCATATTTATGTTGATTTTTTATATAAAAACTTTGTAAACTTTTAAACATTTTCTCATAAAAAACCCATTTCTCGTAGTGTTTGTGGGATTAATTTTAAATTAAAATTTTACAAATATGAGAATTTAATTTAGAAAAATTGATTCCATATTTAAAATAAGTAAAATTTATAATGTATAATAATTTAAACATAATTATATACCAAAATTAGAATTAAAAATAGTAGAAATTAATTACCTTGATTAATCTAAAAATAGATTTACCATGAGGGTGAACATAGAGGATAAGTGATAAAATTGACATAAAAACTTATAAAAAACCAATTTGATATCCATAGTTTTACCTTATCTCTTATATTATCAATAACGGTACATTTTTATGTGTTTTTCATGATAAAAACTTTGATTTTATTGAATCATTTCAAAAAGGTACAAGTATGCCAGTCACCTCACTTATAAAAGGCCACCCCATCTCCTCTATTATTTACACATTAAAACCCATTTATTTTGAGACAATAAATTCATAACCTACTTCCAAACTTCCCTCTCCTAATCCTAGAATCCTTATTTTTGGCAGAAACCCAACCTTTGAATGATTTTAGTGAAAACCTAACGAGGATACCTAAAGAAGAAGCAATGTTCTTCAGTGAGTGCCTTTATTATATTTCTTTCTCAACATCCTTCAATTATTATTAAACCATGATAACATAATAACATCAGTATCTTCCATATAAAAATGATTTTTTTTCTAATAAGGTAATCACCTACAACCATCTCTACTTCTATCGAATGGGTTATGAAATTATCATTCATGTATATAGCGGACTACCACCTCATGAACCGATGCCATTCACTCTTCTATTAACACTTTTCATGATTGGGTATGATGATTGAAATAAATTATATATATATATACATATATATATTATTATTTATAACATATTATACCTATAGATTTATTATATCACATATATCTTTTTACCTTCCATTCTGTTTGAGATAGGATAATGTCGCTAGTGTGTATGGTGGACCACTACCTCATGAAGCGATGTGATTCTTCTTTCACTAACGCTTCACATGGAAGGTGAAAATGATAAATTTAATAATTATATGTGATATTAATGAAATAATTATTATATTTATAATATATTTATCAATTTTTAAATATATTATATCATTTTATTTCTTACCTTTCCACTCACTTAAGGATGATAACATCATTCGTGTTTGTGTGGACTACCACCTTCATGAAGCGATGTGACTCACTTGTCATCATCATACAACATGGATGATATATATATATATATGTATATAATAAATTATATATGATATTATAATCATTATATATATATATTATATATTACTTAACTTATTTCCATAATGATCCTTGGAAAATGAAAATGTTACTCATGCATACGTACGACCTACCGTCTCTATGATTGTTACATACTTCATTTTTCTTAACCATATTGCATGGGTGGTATTAAAAGTAAACATGATGTAAAAATATGATAATTATATCATTATTATAATTAAATTGATGATGAATCTATGTAATATGTGCATTAACTAGATCCTTAATGAAAAAACACATATAAGAAAAGAAAGCAATTAACACCTGAAATGACGAAAATAATTAAATATTATTAATGAATGGGTGATAAGTTGTTATAAAATGATAAAATGTGATATTATAAATAGTAATATGGTTTTTTTAAGTTAATTAAATGTTTAATATTACTATATAGGAGGTTAAAGATGTTTAAATCAAAAGGATGTGTCAGGTAAGGAATTTTCATCATACTTTTTTACTTATGCAAGACACATGCCATATTAACCACCTCTTTCTATTATGTGGTGTATATATTTTCGTTAGTTTTTTATTATTATTCAATTTATAATTATGTGGATTTAAATATTCATTTGATGATACCTCATTCATGGGTCTTACAATTCAATGTTATGTATGTGGTAAGAGTTTTATGCTGCAATCTCATTATTTATCTGGACTGTTCATTATTATGATTCGAATAATGAAATATTATGATCCATCCCTCAAGAAACTAATTAATTTTATAATACTATTTTTATTTATGATATTTTAAAGTAATTGTACCATTTTTACCACTCTTTGGTACTTAAAATAATGGATAATTGTTTTTATGAAAATCCGACTTTATTTATATCTTTTGTCAGAAATCTGTTTTCTTCTAAAACAATGTTTTCTAAAACTATTTTAAAATTTTTTTGTCATTATAGAAATGATTTATTAAGTATATTTATACCCATGTTTTAATTTTTAAAAAACTTTTTTAAGGTAATCATCTTTTTATTTTCTTAATTACTCACTTTTCTCACCTTTTTATAGTGCAAATGAAATGTTCTTTTAACTTCTATGAAATGTATGGAATTATAAACCACCATGTACATTATTTATCTGAAGCTTCCATTACAAGTTTACAATATTATTTACAAATAAATTTTTTTTCCTAATACTCTAGAAATTTCTAGTATTTAAAATTTCTTTTAAAAGAAAGGGATTTACAAAATATTTTATGTTAAAAAGGATATTTTCCAAAAGAATATTTTTTAAATACCATTTTATGGTATTTATATTAATCAATGAAAACCCACTTACTATTACTACAATGGGAATATGTTAGAATTATACAACCCATATTATTTCTCCAGATGGATTATTATCAGTTTGACTGGGGATATTCTATGTTGTCACCATCTACATTTCTATAAATGGTTTATGATTATGGTTATTGATTAGGAAAATTATTTATATTTCATATGATTATTTAAATAAAAATGTTTATATGCATTATGTTTAACCCATTTTATATTAATAATGTATTGGACTTAGTAATTGATAGGCGGGGCCTACTATAACCCCACTTTTCATCGCTAGGTCTCCCGATACAAACTAAATATGGTTTTGTTTGAGATATTAACCATTTATATAGATCTATTGGCATGAGGTATCAAAATATTTCTATGTATTAGAATAAATCCTCAATGGTATTATATTTCTTGGTAAGAGGCCTCGATGGTATGTTTTGGAAGTCCATTATCATGCATTCTATCATTATTAATCTAGTTATTGATATTCCTTGTGATTATTTGATTAGTTATAGTATCCATAGTTATGTTTCTAGCTCATGTGATTATTTATATGGAATTTTTTTATCATCATTTATTCCTTCCATATTATTCTAAAGTTATTAATGAAATTTCATATGTTTCAGTTATTTTCCATTCTGTATTGTTTATACCTTATTTATCCATAGATTTTTTCTACTCTTTTCTTTACTGAGTATCTGATCTCACTACTTTCTCATGTTTTATATTCCCTAGGATACCCGGATGTATTTTATGATTAATATACAGGGATATGACAAGTTTAATAGTTTCCTTCCCATGAAAATAATTGGTTGTATAATATTTTTTCAAATGTAAATATGATTAAATTATGTATCTAGTTTACTAATAATACTAAAATATTCAATCCTTATAGGTTTAATTACTGGTATCTTATGACAATTTAATAAATTAGACCCAAGATCCAAGATTTTTAGGTTATTATCATTACAGTTTGTATCATATAAAGTTTAGTATAATCCTTGGAAACTAGATTTAGGAAAACATATATTAAGGATCATAACCCTGTGATTTACTTTTAGGACAAGTATATAAGAACATCATAAAGCTTTGGTAAGGTATTTATTATGTGGTATTTCCTTGAAATACATCACTTTCTGGATACTACATGTGGATGTGGTCTTGGAATAGATATACATAGGGGTAAAACCTCTGAAAAGGGTGAATTTTTAATTAACTAATTGCCACCAAGTGCATGAAAATTTTCCTTAGTACACACCTAGTTTGACATTCCTGGGTGGATGTTTTTAGTATAATTCACATTTTAATTACAAACCATTATAAATTATTTTAAATGAAGATAGCCCTGATGACTCCATGTTTATGATTATGTGATTATCCATGTATAAGTTTTTTAAAATTTATATTAAATATTTCACTAGTTTTGTGATTATACATTATGTTTTATAATGATATGATATAATATAGTGCATTACATAATTTATAAATAGTGCATAGAAGAAGGAATGAGAATCACAACAAGGAAAGTAATCCAAGAAGTAAGAGTGATCATTTATTTTGATTTTATTAATCCAATATTTCAAATAGAAATAGTCTCCAAAAAATGATCATCATATGAGAACATAATATCTCATGATAACAATAAAGAAATAAAATTCTATGAGTTTCATGTTTTTTAAGGGACACAAGATAAGAATAGGATGACAAAAAATATAGATAATGTGATGAAGGGAAAGAATTATTTTATATCATGCTATAATTGTGGAAAGAAATACCTTGGTACATGATTAAATAGAAATTTACATTTCTTAAAGTGTTGAGAATCAATCCCCCATGATCGTGATTATAAGGGCAAGAAATAATTTTCCAATGTTTAATTCTTCAACTATAAGGATATAGGGAACTATAGAAATTAATTCCCCAAGATTCGAGGGAATATAACTCAAAAGAAGAAAAGAGATCAAGGTCAGGATTATTCTATTACCATAGATGATGTGGAATGATTAATGTGCTTGTGTTTGGATTCAAGAGTTTTTCATTTGAGTATTTTATCAATGATATCCTAGTTATAATAATTGTGTAATATATAAGGTTTATACTATAGTTGTTTTAGGGCTTGAAAGTGTATGTTAAACGATGTCGATGGTAAAGAAAAATTATTATGTGGAATGTTAAACTTCTTGGAAAACACATGATTCCAAGAATGATAACCTTAATATATTCATGATGTTTAGATAATGATGTTGGGATAAATAGATTATTGTTATGGATAAAGTAAATTGGGTAGCACTAACAACCTTGTAACTAATTAATGATAATTTTATTTTTAAAATTTAGCAACCTTATTTCTAATGATTTGGATCTTAATATTTTGGAAGGTTTTTGGGGTTAACCATTTATGAAATTTTTTAAGTTTAACATTGAATGAGGTTTTATATGTTAATGTATTACTTCACCATATGACGATTTATGCATATTGAATAACCTATGTTAACTTTTTTATTATAATAATAACTTGATATATAAGGAATTACTTATCATCTTATTGTAGATCTAATTATCCATTAAAAGTTAATTTTAGTGCTTAAAGCCTAAAAAATATTTTTTTCCATATTTACATATTGGAGTAATTGATGAATTTTAAATTTATCAGTGTTAAATCAATGGATGAAATTGTGCATACGACGTTTAAAAATAGAAAGTTAGTATATTTAATAATATTCTAAGAGAGAAAAAAATTCGTCATCTCTTGGAAAAGTGTCTTGAAGATAATATGGTATCCCATTACATTCATATCTGATGAATCAGTCAATCTTTTAAATCATCAAAGATTTACATTTTTGGGTCCCTTAACTTTTAATTGATCATTCAATTGATTTTAATCAAATAACGATATCATTCTATATAAATATTAAAAATATTCTTCCATGTCTACATATTGACATTCCACCAATGTTCTCCTACATAGAAACTAAGGTGTATGTTATTCTATATGACCTTTATACATCCTTATTTCTCTTATTAAGAGTATATTTTATTAACACTTTCAATAATGTGGGGTTCTCAATGGTATTTACAAATATTAAACCATTTATTATTGAGATAAGGTTTAAATTTTCAAGGATGTAATTTATATAAGGTGGTTAGAATGTAACACCCTAAGATTTTAAAATAAAAAAAATGTATTCTATAGCATATGTGACGAGAAACACCAAGATTAAAATAAAATATAACAACAAATGATTGTAAGATATATATATTTTCAAATAAATTAAATCTATTAAATATCCTAAATTACATGAAACATTGAGTTTATGTTTCATTACTTGAAACACTATGTTTATATTTCATTACATACAAAACCATGTTTATCTACCATTACACACATCACAAAGACTAAATGATGTGATAAATATTATTAAAATATTATTATTTAATATAATAGTTATCACATAGCCGTTGGAATGGTCGGAATGAAAAGTAATTGATAAATTAAAATAATTATGGTTGTCTATTGATTATAAATAAAATAAGAATCATTTAAAAGAAAATGATATGTCTTCTGAAAAAAATATTTTTCTAAAAGACATTTTAATCACCCTCTATGCACATATTTTTTTTTAATTTTACAAAATTTATTTTTAAAAAAACTTCTTTTTTTAAATAATCACATAAAAATTATATTAGGGTTATTTTTTATTTTTAGGAAAATATTTATTTTTTATGAATAGTGATAAATATTGAATTTTTAATTTAAAACCTTCTTTTTGTTTAAATTATTTATATTCTTAAATTATATTATTAATTTTTTATAAAGTAAAATTTGTTCAATAAAAATCAATTAATCAAATTTTGATAATTTTGATAATATTCATATTGAATTCTGATATAAATGATTGTAAACTTTAGAACAATTTTTAAAAACCTCAATTTCTTGTTATGACTGCGAGATTGATTTTAAATTAAAATTTCCCAATTCCAAGAATTCAAATTCGATAAAATAATTTCATATTTGGAATAATTATAATTTATAATTTATAATAATTTTAACTTAATTTTTTACCAAAATTAATAGTGAAAACATTAAAAATTAATTACTATGGTTAAGGTAAAAACTGATTTACCGTGGAGTTAAACTAAGAGGAAAAGGGATAAAAAAGAACTAAAATATTTTACAACTCCCATTTACAAGAAATATTTCGATCTTATCTCTTATAGATTCTATAATTTAAGATTTTGGAGGATTTTGGTATGATAAAAATTTGGGTATGATTAAATCTTTTCAAAAAAAATTACTATTGTTCCACTCACCTCAATTAGAAAAAGACATCCTATATCCTCTCATCTTTACACCTTCACACACTTTTGTTTCATCCAATACCTTAACAAATCACATTAAAATATCCCTACCCTAATCTTAGATTCCATTTTTTGGGCATAAATTCATCCTTGGAAGGAATTTGGTGCAAACCAAAGGAGCATGCCCGAAGAAGAGGTAATGTTCTTAGACAAACGTCTTTATTTTATTTCTTTCTCCCCCTCCTTCAATTCTTATTAAAACAAAATGATATAAAGATATAGTATCTAAAATATACTATGATATCTTTTTAATATGGTAATTATCTAAAAACCTATACATTACCTCAAATGGGTTATGAAATCATTTTTCATGTATATGGCAGACTATCTCCTTGCTAACTGATGTCATTTATTCTTCTATTAACACCGTTCACGGATGGGTATGATGATAAATCTGAAGTATATATATTATTTTTAAAGAATATTTATAACTATTTTGTAATTATATAATATTTTTAATTCAATTATGAAAGATACATGATAATTTCTCTCATGTGTATGGTGGACGGCTGCCTCGTAAAGTGATGTGTTTCATCTTTCACTAACTCTTCACAAGGAAGGTGATCAGGATAAATTTAAAGATTTTATGTGATATAAATGAAATAATTATGGCTTAAATTTCATAGTTATCATTATTCAAATATGTTATATAATTATTTTATTTCCATTACACTCACTTAAAGACGATAACATTGTTCGTGTACGTGTAGACTACCGCCTTCACAAAGTGATGCGACTCACTTTTCATCACCACACCACATGGATGATATATATAAGTATATAATATTGTATATATGATATAATTATCACTGTGGAGAGATTATATATTACTTACATTCTTTTCATAATGATCATTTCAGCATTAGTAAACCTTAGTCTATTTTGATGGACCAATATTATTTATGATCATGCAAAGGAGTTGGTTGGTTTTGGGGATTGATGTAGACCTTGAGGTGACAATGTGATCTCTATGTGTGTATTATGGTTTTAGTATTGTTTTATAGTTATATTATCCAATTAATCCTTTATTTTATCTTACATATCATTCAAGGTTTTTTATATTTGTTATGAAATTGATTAGGATGTTTTTATATTTAATTCATTATATGGTTTTGTTTTAATGATTTGAATTGGATATATGATTATAAATGGATGTCTAACATATGGACACCTGATGAATTCATTTCAATAAAATTATAATTCTAGAATAATTAAATTTATTTATTGGCTGAATTTTTTTCAACAAAATATGTTTGGATCCCATTGAACTAGTTTCCATCTCGTTTGGATTGCAAATACCCTTCAGTCCTTTCCACATAATAACTTTGGTGCTTGTTTGTTGGTTGACACAAACTAGTTCATGAACAAATGGTAATAGAGTGACCTTTTTTATTTGTTAAGTAATTTTAGATTGGATATATATCTATCAAAACTCAAAATTTATGTGTGAAAAGTGTCAATATAGTAGTTACTCATTTCGATAGCTGAGTTACAATGAGATTTTAGGTTGTAAGTCTTGAATTTTGATATTTCCTTATCTATTAATATTGAATTTTGTTTTATATTATTGGTGTTTTCAGTTATATTGATGTTATATAGGTTATTTATATATTTATTGTGCTTTTTGGAGAATATGAGAGTTAAAAACGGTTCTCATGGTTAGATCACATAGTATAGAGATTTGTATAGAGCACATGAACATGTTTCTATATAACATCAAAAGGCGATTCACATCATTGGTGCATGGTCTTCCAAAACGTATAACCATACCATGAATAATAACTAAACACTTAAATATTTTTTGATGAACCTATTTAACATACAAATTACACTGGGATTTGCGAATACTTTATATAATGTGTATTGGGGACAATTTCTATCGGAAGATGATGATATTTGGTTTGATTTTGTGGAAATTTTTAAATGGGAAGTTGATTTTGAAGGGTGAATGATAGTTTTTAATTGAAAAGGATTTTTTTAAAAGATTGTGAATGAAAATGATGATTGAATATATGTAAAAGAATCTATAAAATAACATGTGGAGTTTAAAAATGACTTTCAAGAGGGATTAATTATTTGAAAAAAAAATAAAATGTTAAAATGCTATGAATAAGAATTATTGATTTATATAGTATCATAGTTCTTTAGATCAGGATCATGATTTCTTTCCCGAGGTTACTATTTTAGTTAAAAAATTATTTCGTCTTGGCTAAGATATGAATTGGTATTTTTCTTGATGGAGCTATGTGTTTTTTTTAAATTAGATTATTCCCCCATATTAATGTTCCAAACAATCATAAGGTGTCTGTATCATGGGATATTCCTTATATTGGTTTCTCCATGAGTCCTTTCTGTAATTTTACTACTATTAAATATATCGATACTTCATGTAGAGTGGAAGATCTGAAATATTTTTAGTTTTTTAACCTTTTTAGTGGTTATTTATTCCCTCAAGAAGTTGTGGAGTGGCTAGCAAAGATTGGGGAAATATTTAAGAATATGGGAACTAACATAGCCGTGAAATATAGACCCATCTTGAATCTATTCATTGGAAAGAGTCAAAAAAAATTTAGATATTCATTTCTTCCCATTCAATAGATAATATAAAATATTAATTTTTAAAGACAACATTCATTCATTTTTATTTCCAAGTAGAAGTGATAATGATGAACATGATGAAACATCTAAACCTACAACTAGTTTAACAAACTATTAAGGAGTTTGTTGATCTCATAAGTGATATGCTTCCATTTTCTCCTAATAGTGTTTCAAGAGATTCATTGATAGCTCATCTATAAAACTCATGGATTTTAAATAGAGAACATTTTTGATAACTTACAAGACACGCAACATCAAATTTCAATGACTATAAAATATTATTATTTAAATATGATTGGTATAACCTAGCCATTGAAATTATAGATATAAATAGAGGTAACTACATTTTAAAATATATGTATTAATGAACTACTCAATATAAATTTATTTATTAATTCTTAGAAACTAAGTACTAAATTTTCATTGAATTCATTTTATACTTCATAAAATACATTTTAAATAAGGGTTATATTTCTTTTTGTAGGAAAATAAAATAATATATTTCAAAAAATATAGAAATTTTATTTTATAAAAAATGTATCATTTTTTGAAATATCATATTAAAATTATCTTAAGGTGAAAATTTTGTATTTTTGGAAAAGAAAATTTTTTATGGAATAATAAACAATGGTAATATTATTGAAAACTATCATTTCCAATCAAGTATTTTAAAATTCCCATTTTATTTTGAATTGATTGTCAAAATTAATTAATCCTTTTAATTAAGAATAAAAATATAAATTTCATTTTATTAACATTATAGATAATTTTTTAAAAAAATATTTTCAATACTTCAAAATGTATTTTTATATAATACTATTTTCCTCGCATTTTATAGGTTTATTTTAAATGAAATTTCCACCACCTATATGGACTGAATTTGATAATTTTTATTACATATTTCTAATCATTATTCTAAAATTTTATAAATTTTTCCACATTATTTTTTTCATAACTAATAATAAACATGGTAAAAATAACTTCACTAGGATAAGGGTATGACTTTTGAACCTGGTTGAAACAAGGAAATAAGGATTCAAAATCATTTATACAATTGAATATATTTAATTTAATGATATTAATTCTTCCAACCATTCATATATTCTAAATAACATAAATTTGGATCCATTTTTCAATGAAATATATTTTTATAAAATTTTATGAAAAGGAAAATTATATAATATCGCATTCTTTCTTTTAAAATCTTTAATAGTTTTTGAGAGAGAGAAACATATGTTATGAATGGATAATAAAGTTCATTTTGATGTGTAATAAATTTATTTTTTAAAGGTAAATTATTTTTAACTATTAGTGATCATATAATTAACTTAAATACCTTTAAAATGCCGACAGAGTTCTAAAGCATGGAGTAATAATATTATGTAAATGATAATAAAAACATTAAAAGTAATATTTTTTGTCTAATAGAAGGTGTTATAAGAATTTTTACACACTTATAATTTATTATTCATGTGTTAAAGATTAATATTCAAAATAAATTCCAATATTAATATTTTTTTCATGTCAATGATATGAATATTCTTGAAATTACATTAGTGGCGTTTTATGTGAAATAATATTTTATTAAATGATTTAATTTTAAAAAAAATTATTATTGTCCAAGTGAATGGGATATGGTAAAAAGTATCATCCACATTATTATTATGGGTTATATGTCTTATTATAGTAAATTTATTAACCCCTAATGTGTAAAAAAACATTGATATCATGGTAATCATAAAAAGTTTAACAAGGTGTTAAAACATAGATATAATGGTTAAAACATATCCTAAACACTTCATAATTATATTAGATGGAATTATTTCAACTCATCGTTAACATAGATTTCAAATATTGCAATTTTCTTCTTCTTTAAGATAAAAATTAACTAATACTACTTTAATATATTAAATAATTACAAGGGTGAACCTCTCCTAACATATTAAAGGACACCAAATCTCCTCACTTTCATATAATTATTGATCCACTTTGATCAACCAAAACCTACTAAAATCCTATTAAATTATTCATATACATTTTATATGTTTTTTTATTCTTATTATACCAAACTAATGGTCCTTAGAGAGAAATCCAATGTAGGTTATTCGAAGAGCATATAATCATCCTAAGTGAGTGTTTTCAGTTTACATCTTCTCATACATCCAAAAATTTTGCCCACACTATTACAATATAACAACTCACTAGGAAAACTATGTATTTTGTTTCTCACTATAACCTTCCATAGACGGTTATTTGGAAAAATTAAATATATATATATATATATATGATATTATTGAAATAATTATTATTATGGATATATAATATATCTTCTATCCTTATAAAATTCTAATTATTAAAAATTGAATCATCGCATGTGCATATATATAGACTATCGTCTCCACATAGAGATGAACATTAATTAGAATATGCCTCTCATTCCTAGTCATAAGGACAGATTTAAAGATATTATATTATTTTTATAAAATTATAATTATTTTTAAGTATAATATTTTATTTTCTTTATTAATTTTCTATCAAATGAAATATAAAAACATTTCTCATGTGTACATGAAGACTAATGTATCATGCTTCGATGTATTTTTTTAATGAAAAATTTCATGAATGTATCAAATATTGTTCTTGATGTATAAAAATTACAATTATATAATTATTATTATTATTCTGGTTATATTTTAATAATGACTCATTTGATCACATTCACTAGTGCAAAACACACTTTAACATCTGTTTTTTATATTATTTTTAATGTCGGTTTTCAATCGACGTATATAAAGGTGAGATAAATAATATTATTTTCAGTGTCAGATTTCTAAAAACCAATGTCGAAAATCATTTTCGTTGAGGGTTTGGGTGTCAGTTTATTAAAAAACCTGACACCAATAATCGATTTTTGGTGTCAGTTTTACCTAAAACTGAAGCCGATAATCAAATAGGATCGGGTTTATGGCATCGGATTTTGGATAAAACTAATGTGATAAACCAGTTTTCGGTGTCAGTTTTATCAAAAACCAACATTGAAAACTTGTGGTTTTTTAAAAATATTGGAATCTGTTTTAAAAATTATTGAAGCCATAAGTTAATTTTTTTTGGAAAAATCAAAAAAACTACAATTCCAATAAAATTTAAATCCCTATAAAAAACACAGTATACCACAATCAAATAGTATTTATCATTAAATAAAAATATATAACTTATATATATTTATCTAGTTAATAAAAAATTTATCGACGCATTTGTATTATAAATTAGAATTAAAATACACATACCGACAATAAATGACTTATTTAAAAAAGATTGTGACTTTGTGAGTCCCACGCCTCTGGAATTTTCAGTTCTCACACCTCCCAACTATTCTCTGATATCAAATAAAATACATTTAAGTCGCTAAAAAAATTATGTGGATTCAAGTTAAAGATCAATGCATCAATAAATCTTATAAAAAATTAGACAAATACATTGAGGAGGCACTAGAGAGAACTCAATTAATCCCAGTGAATGATCAATGCATCAATATATATTATGATGACATGTATTATGATTCTTTTAATGATATTTTCGGTTGGATTTATTACCATACCTAAGGAAGCAATATTTGGTAGTGGGAATAGGTGGATCATCATGAAATGATTATACCAGTGTGGTTGACCTAACACAAGATAATGACTATGATGTACCTATGATAGGTTAGTGGCTAGACCTAAAATTCAATTCACTATAGATACCTTGTACCATGCAAGAAATTGATTCCATGTGGATATCACGTACATGTTCACTCATCATCATTGTGGCCTGACTCAATGCTCAATGCCTTAAGGATACCATGTAATATGTTCAATGCACTTTTGGATTGTTCTTGGTCGCTTCTAATGACTTTTTTAACCTTTTGGCGTGGAGTTGTAGTAGGTACGAAATGGGTTCATCTCATCTTGTATATTACATATCCTCTCAACACACGGTTGATTTATTATTTATTCGTTCATATACCAAGCATAAACAAAAAAACCTATTCCATAAGTTACAAATTTTTTTTGAAAATTCAGAATATTAAACATTCAAAATAAAGAATAAGTAAAATACATGTACCTGAAATTTATTTCATGCTCATTTTTTTATTTTTCAAGAATTAATTTTATTATTATAGGTTCAAACACCTAATATATCAAAAGTGTTAGTTTTTTGAACCCATATGTAATATTATATAAAAATATTAGAATATTCATACATCAAATCCTAATTAGACTTAACAAATAGTTTTCAAAAATAGATTGAATATGGGTCATATCAGATTGGGAATAAGAATTTGAATCATTCAATGAATACAATAAAAATGAATTATATGAGAAAAAAATAGAATAATATGGTAGAAAATATAAAATAAATTAATACAACTTAGCTTGTCAAATTCAGTAGTTTGCCCAGTTGTGATTATCCCATACATGAATCATAGAATATAATAACCACATTCAACCTGTCCTTTTTAACGATGACACTACCGTTATAAAACATTAAACTCTTAATAAAAATTAATATACTACCAAAAATCAGAATAAATTATAATATAAATACTAATTACCAATACTTCCTTGTATTTGATTTTATTCATTGTCATTATCGATTTGTATTCCTTGTTAAATTTTTTCCATGAATTTAATTTTCATATATATATATATGAACTAATAATACATATCTAGACAATTAAAATAAAACCTAATGATCTTATAAAAAACAAAAAAACATACCTTTCTAATAAGGTGGATTTTTTTTTAAAAACATTCCCTAATAAAGAACAAAAACAATATACTGTTCATTCAGTAGGGCACAATATTCCTAACATCCAATGCCCCCATACAATATAATGAGCTTGAAATTAATTGCATTATAATGATCATTAGTTCATAATTATGTTTATGTTCTTAATTATCAAGAATTTCCAAAAACTAGCTCTAAATCTTTGTATGTGATAGTCTCTCACACATATATGAAACTATATCAGGATTCTTCACATGTTTCACTTCTATGGAAATTAATTCTAGATCTATAAAACTGTAAATGTATGTACTTTCATTTTGTAGAAGAATTGTTTTTAGATACCTAATTTGAAAAATATATAGTTAGTCAATTTAAAATCATATTTTAATAAAGAAGTATAAATTCAAATGCCAATTTACATACATGGTAAAAAACTACACCACATATTGTCCGAGCTCTTCAAAATATACTAGATGCATGATATCTTCTCTGAGTAATATCAATGGATATTCTCTTCCATATATAACTTTCTTCATCTAAAACTTGTAGATATAATTCAATGAATAATATGCGTGCGATAATCTTTTTATTCCATGAGAAATATCTAAAGTATCTATAGTCAATTGTTCCTGAACATTTTGTTTCATTTATGCAGCTTATTTTACTTTCGGATAATCCAATATAAGTGAAATTTCAAAAAACATTATAATTAATTTTGAATTATTTTTAATTAATATTAATAAAAAATCATTCCTCATATGAAATATAATGAAGAAAACCAGTTATCTAAAGTAAAATATGACCCACACAATCCCCAACTCCTATGATCTCTATTGTAAGAAATGGTAGTAGAACATTAGGATCTACAATATCGAGTAATTATACTCTAATCTAACCCATATGCATAGGCTGGTGATGTACATAATCCCCCAAAAAATGCACGAGTCCCAACGCAACAATATGTATGTGGGGAACTCTAACAAACAAATCACAATATATGTTTTGGTCAGAGCGAGATGGTGGAGAATCAAAGTAAGTAGATGGGGTAGTGAAGTCTGGGTGAGAAGGACGGAAAAGATGAAAAATGAAAAATTTATATTATTTTTTATAATTTATAAAATAGAAAAATTGATAACAAATAAATAATATACCTGGGAAGGCTACTCATACGGGGTGGGGTAGGAAAATGGGGTGGGGTAATCTGGGTGGGCAGGCTGGGAAGGACAAAAATAAAAAAACTATATTAGTGTTTATGATTTATAAAATAGAAAAATTAATACCAAATAAATAATATACTTGGGAAGGCTACTCATACGGGGTGGGGTAGGAAGATGTGGAATGGTAGTTTGTGTGAGCAGGCTGGGAAGGCTGAAAAATAAAAAAGTTATATTAGTGTTTATAATTTATAAAATAGAAAAATTCATGAAAAATAAAAAATATACCTTGGAAGGCTACTCATAGGGGGTGGGTGGGGTAGGCAGATGGGGCAGGGTAGTTAGGGTGAGCATACTGGGAAGGATGAAAAATGAAAAAATTATATTAGTGTTTATAATTTATAAAATAAAAAAAATTATGGCAATAATATACATGGGAAGGCCACATAGACTGTGACGGTATTTCCATTTATTCTACAAAATCCTTTTGCACTGCTACTTGAATTTGATCACCCATATACTGTTTCATATTTTTCCTCTCTACTTTTAAGTATTATATTTTTTTCTATTGATTTCTTACTCTTACCAAAAACCTTTCGAATACTAACACCCTCCTGATATCCTATAACAAGGTCGAGGTGTTCTAACTTCCCCAAAGCAGTGGCTAGGATGTCTATATTACCCTTAGGGATAAAAGATCCATGTGTCTCCTACTATTTAAATTCATCCTAAAATTATAAATAAAAAAGTTATAATTGTGTTTATAATTTTAAAATAGAAAAATTGATAACAAATAAATAATATTCACTTACAATTTTATCAGCTACTTTCTTTTCTTCCTCTAAAAAATATTATTCATATTTTCCACTTCATTCTAATTCTATTTTTCAAGGTGAGTGGGAGGAGATGGACGACCAAATAGGACCTCTTCTGAACTACTACTATATCGAGATCTTAATGCTTCAAATTTTTATTCAATCATTTTCTGCTCGAAATATGAGTACCCTCCACGTGATAAAGTACGAGGGTATACATTTCTCAACTAGATGTTAGGATGAGATATCTTGGAGGCCTGTTATATAAAAAAAATCTACAAAGTAATAAGAAAAATATATAATAAATTTTACAATATCAAAATATTATCATACGAGAAATTTTTTTCTATTAAACCTTTCAATAAATCGCTTCCATGTATATTCATATATATATTCATACTTCAGGCTTGATTTTTCAAACCTTCTCTTTCAAAAAAATAATTTTTTGTGAGTTTTGTTTTAAAATCTCTCCATCGAACTACTGCTAAAGAGATATTTCTTTTCATAATTTCTTTGGATATCTCAAAATTGATTATCATCTACATTTGAATAAATTAAATACGCCATTTAAAATGTTTAATATTAAAAAATGATATAAAATAAATCAATTAAAATATTTTACCACCACGGCATCCCAAAGTCATTTCTTCACCAACCATTCCACAGTATTCTAATAAAGATATCAAATACTAATCTTATAATGGTTCAACATCACTACATAACTGAAAAACTGAACAGCATTTGTTCCAATTGCATTATTATCATCATCAAAAGTTATGTGTACTCTGCCATCATCACGAGCAATTTATAGTTTTGGTAAATTTGTAATACCACATTTACCAACTAGAGAACTTTATTTTGTAGTAGTAACAAGAAAAGTCTCTTCCGTCGAGGACGCATCAGTAGTCCCGAAAAAAATAGTAAATTAATAGTTTAATTTCATTAAATAAGTATATTAATGAATATTTAATAATATCTAAAAATAGATATACCTCGGTAACTGATCCTCTTTATTTATATCTGAAATTCATACAAGAAGGTTTAATGAAATTTTTTGTACCTGCATATCATTAGAAAACGGAATAATTATACATTATAAATACAAAAAATTATGTAATTAAAAAAACAGGCATGCATTCCAAATTTTCAAAAAAATGAAAAAAATATAAATATTTACTATAAAAATTTGGAGACTAATTTAGTGTTTTCCCACATGCCTTCATCATGTTCATTATGTAATTCATGCACTATTTATGTCTTATACTCATTGTAACCATCTAAAAATTGCAAAATAGAATAATAAAGCTTATGTAAATCACTAACATCATTAGCATCATCCTCATCACCCAAATGGTATATTTTTTCTTGCAAAAAAACTAACCAATGATCATTTTATTGATCAATGAAATAAAATAATTTCTTTGCATGTGTCTTCATGATAAATGGTTCCTTGTTAAAATTAAATCTTTTCAAATCAACTAGTTTAAACCCATATTTATCATGTTTTACACTAATATTACTATCAACCCAATTACACTTAAAAATAGTGACTCAAAAATTAATATAATCAATTTCCCATATGTCTTCTAGAACTCCAAAATATGGTGTTGATGCAGAAATTGGGTTTTTATCTTTGGCCCATGAAAAATGAAGTGAATCAGTAATAACCATCACACCATTTTTCTGAACGGTACTATTGTCATCTAGGTTTTTTGTGTAAAATGTGTAGCCATTGATATCAAAACCATACAACGTGATCACATTAATAGATTGTACCCCTGCTAACCACATCAATGTTTCTCATTGAGATATATCTGGGGTTACTTTTTCTTTAAAACATGAAACAAATGTCTTCTTATGCTCAATCATTAACCACTATTCATTTCTTATCGTAACTTTAATTTAGAAATATGTGAGGATATATATTATTGAACCACATATGTGTTCTTAAAAATTTATAAATTTTCCTACATCACTTCACCATGTGGAATGAACTTTACCTTTAAGTCTCGAACCCCTCTACCTTCACTATCAAATATCATATATCAAGATACAATGAGACCAATATAATCCACCTCTAACAAATAATCAGTATAGAAATCAATCACTTATTCTAATTTACATTTTTGAACAATAGAGGCCTCTGGTCGATAAGGATTTTTAATATATCCCTTCAAAAATTTATATATCTTTCAAAAGTATACATCCATCTTAAATAGACAGGCCCACATATTCTTATCTCACACACCAAATGAATTAGCAGATTAACCATTATATTAAAAAACATGGGTGGGAAATATATATATAGTTGACAAAGAATAAGAGTTACTTCATTCTCCAGTACATCTAACAAATTTGGATCAACTACTTTGCTACAAATGGATTTGAAAAAATTTCCAAACCTGATGATAGTCTTTCTGACAGTTGTCGACAATATACCTTCCAATGCTACTGGTAGAAGTTGTTTCATCAACACATGAAAATCTTGAGATTTTATGCCAATTAATTTACAATCCTTCAATGACACTAAATTATTCGCATTTTAAGAGAAAACACTCGGTACTTTAATACTTGGGAAGACACTAACAAAAATTCCTCATTTCAATCTTTCTTAATGAGTGACAAGATGGATGTAAATATGTTTTGTTTCCTTTTACAGTGGGAGATAACTCCAAACATATTCTCATTAATATCAAGTCCAATCTAGCATACAATCCATTTTTTTCTTTCCTTTTAGTTCTAACAAAGGTTTAATCAAACTGTTACATATGTTTTTCTCAATATTCAGAACATCGATGTTATGTTTTATCTCTAAAAATATTTAATAATGTATTTTGAAAAAAATAATGTGTTTCTTCTAGATATTTCATTGAAGGCCATAACTTATTTTCTTTCGAAATGTCGAATCAATATCTTTCACACAGTTACAATATTCTTCCGCTAACAATGGTCGATGCAGAAGGTTGTATTCTTGTAATTCTTTAAATTCTTTTTTCAATCCATTATAAGAATGGTATATTAACAAAAATCTTCAATGTCCCATGTACACTATCATTATTCCATTCTGAAATTGATAATATGAAGTATGTTCTTCACAAATTAGACATGCTTTATGTCTCTTAACACTATATACTGATAAGATTCCGTATAAAAAAATTCTTTTATGATGAACATTATCATAGCACTTAAAAGAAAATACTCTTTCTTGTATGCATCAGAAACTTTAACATCTTCCTCCCATCGCAGTTTCAAATCATCAATTTGTGGTGAAAGATACACATCAATATCATTTCCCAGTTGTTTTGGTCTAGAAATCATTAAGATCATCATAATATATTTTTTCTTCCTACATAGTTGTGGGGAGAAGTTGTAAACTACCATCAAAATAGTCCATGAACTATGTTTTCTATTGAGGCTTTGATTTAGATTCATTCCATCAGTACAAAATCCCATTCTAGGATTTCTAACTTCACTTCTAAAGTCATGATTTTTTTATCAAAACTCTTACACTGTGGTGAATCGGCATGGTGATGTACGTTACCATCAGAGATACTCTCATCTGAATTCCATCTTAACCTTTTTACATCGACTGAATTTTAAAATAGAGGGTTCAAATGAGAAATTATTGGGAGGCACCAAATTGCTTTAGCCGATGTTTTGATTCTAGTACCTAAAAATGAATCACAATTGAAATATCAGAATTGTATGAAAAAAATATTGGATCATATCATTTGAAAGTTGCAAATTTGTTTTTCATGATGTTAGATGGCATCCCTTAAGAATGAATCTGAGTTGAATTTCCCATATATCTTATAGCATGATGTCCCACATGTAGGATAACTTGATAAATATTAATATTATTTCCTATATAATACACAATCATTCAAGAAAACATGTATCTTTTTATACCCCAATCCCATTGGACATAATATTTTCTTTGCCTCATAATTGGAACCTAGAATCCAGTTGCCTTATGGAAGTAGCTCTTTTAAAATCTCAAGTAAGCTGGAGAAACTTTTATAACTCCTCCCTTTTTTGATTTTAAGTTAATTAATCTCAAAACTACTTATAAAACATTATATTTACTGCAACCTGGGAATAATGGTTTCTCATAATCTACATACAATAGTTCAATAGTTTTGATTTTTAGATGGTTTCAACACCTACATCATGAATTAATTTTTCAACATGATCCTCTTCTTCATTATGAATATTCTCATCAACATTGGATGTCAAATTTTTAGTTCTTTCACTATACCAGATCCAACGTGTACAATTAAGGCTAAGACCATAACAAATGATATGGTACATGATTTCTATGGAGTTTAACTTTCTCATATTTAATCACTTCACACATGGATAGAAAATCAAATCAATTTTTTGAATATGATGTTTAGAAAATTCCAAGAATTCATCAGCTCCTTTTACATATTCACTAGTAGTTCTTCGTAAATGTATCCAATTTTGATCCATTCAATATCTTATATCACAAAATAAATGGATCATATAATAAAATAGATAAACATTTAAATATATAGATATAGTTATAGATAAATTGTAAACAAAAACACATTTAATAAAAATTATTGATAATATGATATAAAACATTAGATATGAAACACATTTACAAAGAGTAAACATTTTATTTTCATATTATATACATGTGATATATTGATATTATAATTAAATTATAATATCATTCTTCTAAAATTTATTAGTTCATTTTACATAGTTTTTGAATTCTTTTTATGTTTCAGGAGTCAAAAGTATTGAATATCTCATTAATTTAATGGGTGAAAAATTAATTATTATTAGTAATAAAAAATAATAATTACTGTAAATGTTCATATTATAAGTGAAATAAATCCAAATACTCCCAAAATTATGACATATGAAATTAAATAGATAACTAAATTTATACATCTTACAACACATTTTGGTGAGAGAACAATAGAATCATTTAAGGAATAAAAAGGGGATGTGGATATATTTCATGTTCTAATGGGTATACTCATATATTATTTGGTGAAACTATGCAAGAAAAAATATCTAAGAGTTGTGAGGAAGAATAAAGAGTTTGTGTTATTGTTTTGAGATTTTTGAACTCACAAAGAAAGAAATGAAGAAATTTTAGAGGAATCCAATCTATGTTCTATTGGTTAGGATCACTTTGGATGAAATTAGTGGATAATTCCATAAACCGGTTCATAATTATTGGGAAATAATTTTAATATTAGAGTTTAATTTAAATATTTTTATTTCTTGATGATCTACATGCATTCAAAGATGTCACGGTGAGAAATAATTCCTACTATTTAGATATAGTGACAACCTTATCATTGGTGGTGAGTAACTTCAATAAGCAGTTTGTGAAAAAACCTGTTATATCCCAATACAAAGGTGTTGTGGGATGTAGTACTACGTTTTCATGGGTGATATTATTTATATTCTCAATGGGAGTTTATTAGGATAGGGAGTATGTTTTCTAAATCAAGTATAAATCATGTACAAATATCACATTTAGATTTTCTATTTATATTTTATATAAACTGTGGTTTTGGATTATTGGGTTAAAGATAAAAATATTTATTTATTTCATAACTGACCATAGAGTTTCAATGGACCAAAGTAGTAGAAAATATTAAAAATAATTCAATTAGTTTTTTCTATAATTTAGGTAGACCTGATTTTATTCCCCCACCCCCACCCCTCTTAGGGGTATTTTCACAGTCTTATGAGGACTCAGAATGTTAGATAAAAATAATCTCTGAACATTATTTAGTCAATTGTTCAAGATAATAATAATGTCAGATAAAAAAAATTCAACCCATTTACTAATACAATTTTTCAAGAACATTGACCAATAACTCATTATTTTTTATTTCAATGCACTTTTACAGAAAAGTGTGAAACCATCAAAGTTCCATGGTCATAAGAATCAATCCTCATATGAAATCATCACCCCATTCGAAATAAATTTGAAGAAGTTTGAGTTTTTTACCTTGAAAACGTTCCATTCAATGGAGGTGACTATCATGTCACAGTTGCCCTTAATGAGATCCTCAAAGAAAAGAGCCATCGTATCCCAAGTTTTAACATGTTCCTCCAGACTGGTTTTCCCCTCGTGGAAGCCTCTGATCGAAATATAATTCTTTTTATCAATCCCGGAGCTCTGTTCGTCACTTGTATCAACCTCCACCCGTCATTCATAAATTCTGTGTGCATCCTCCTCTGAGATATTGATCAAGAAAGAAACACCAAGAATTTATTCATTAGAGTGCATAAGGATATCCACATCCTCTATATCAGCATTTTCTATGTCAATGATAGAATATTCAATAATATGATATTCAATAGATTTCTCATAAGGGGAGGCTATCATCTCATGCTTTTCCAGACCCTTGGACTTGCTCTTAGGAGAGTCTCCTACAGTAGACAACCCCTATTGAGGGCTCTTTCCTTTACTTGATGATCATGTAACCGAAGGAATAGGTAAATTAGAGTAATCCATCTGTCTCCATGGATTCTGCTCATGCTGGATAAACCCATAAGCATACATAATAGTATTCTTACCTTTTTTTAAAGAGAAACAAAGATAATCCTCCACCAGTTCCATTTATTTAGAAATAGAGTACCAAGTTTCAAAATTAGAGTCTTCATCCAATCCATCAAATTGGTTCCCAGTTTCAATGGAGCCAACGCTTTTTAAAGAACAAGGCTTGCTCATTGGATTCATTCCATCCCTCTGGGTAAAATCCTGCACATTTGGCCCTTAAGTACGTGTAAATGGGATACCCTCAGATTGATAATGGGATTGAACAGCTACTCGATCAGAATTCATAGCTTCTACATAGAAGGGGGGTCTGCTACCATCAGTCTCTAACAACTACTAAAACATGTTTCCATCCTTCCTACTGTTCCCCAACACTATTGGTGAAGGATGAACATTATGAACCAACATCCCATCACTATCTTCAGAACCAAGTGGGGTTTGACCCTCTAATTTCCTCCCAGCCAGATCATGATGCAGTCTGTCAAAAATATCTACAATTGATAGGTTCAAGGTCGGAAGGCAATAATTTATGCAAGCTTCAACACATCTCAGCTGAGCAGGAACTTCCGAGGGAGTGGAATGTGGAACCTCAATACAGCGAACCCTCGAGTCATCCACCTAGACCTGAACCTTTAGGATGTCATATGTGGACTTACCAGGGCCTAATTCTGGGACCACGAACCTCATTCGATTAGACCATCAGCGAAATAGTGTTGGAAGATGAACCAACCTCTTACATTGAGAATAGAAATCGAACCACCATTCCCAAACAACTAGTTGTTTATAATGAAACTCTTCTCCTTCTTCAGTCTAAACAAAATCAATGGGATTTCTTGAAACATCGAATTTGACACAAATGCGAGGTAAAATAGGATGAAAAATTACATTGGTTATTTCATCCGAGCAAAGAAAATGGCCAATAAAATTACCTACCATTCGAATTATTGATGGATTCTGAAATGGAATGGGAAGCTCTAGTAGACGAACCCAAATTGCCATAGAAGGAGAGTCATGCTTCATGTGGAAATCATATGAACACCAGAAGATGAATAATCAACATTCGTTGTAGTATTGGGGAGATTTGGACCAAGTAGTGGTCAAATCAATCTCTGAAGAAAAACAAACCATAGTATGCCTATTATTTAGGAGCCCGACTATAGCTCTGTTTTGAATATGCCAAGCATCAGAAATGAACCTATCAAACTAATCCACCAAAGGATGCCATAATGTGAAGCGAGAAATCAACGTCAGATCCAATAGTGATGAAGCCTCTATGAACTCAGATGATGAAATCGAGAGTTGAAGGGTATCCATGGAACAAAATCGGGACTTTAGCGTAGAGAGTTATCAGTGGAAAAAAGGTGAAAAGATGTGGGGATAGATAATGGGGAGAACGAGCGTGGACGAGGCCCCTCATAGGTCATAGGGGGTCCCTCCTCCACCGAGAGGGGAGAGACTGGACTGATGGCCATCGTCATCTAGACCATGAAAAGAGGAATGGTAGCACAGTAGCGAGTGACTAAAATGATATGAACATTGACCAATACATTTGTACATAATGTTAGATAATAATAATGTCATATAAAAATAATTCAATTTTTTTTGGTATAATTTAGTAAAGAACATTGACTAACACATTTATACATAATGTAAGATAAAAATTCATAACCTAAAACCACACAACTCCAATCCATATCAAGAAAATTTACTAATAACTCTTGGGGATGACTATTAACTATGTTCCAAAACATTTTAAATAAACTATAAACTAATATTTAAAGAAAATCAAAATCAAAATTTAATGATCAATAATTTATCTTCAAAATTAAAAAAAACTCACAAAAATAGTAGTTTAACACGAAAATAGTTCTCCAATTCAAACTTTGATGAATATAAATCTTTGGAAAATTAAGAACTACAAGATCTAGACAAAAATTTATTGTGACATCGAAAAATAAAAATAAACAATAATCTAAAATCAAACCATGGATGAAAGTCACTCAAAATAGCATTTAGAAGATCCAATAATCCGTAGACAATCAATGAAGAGAATGTAATGAAGAATTCAGACTGTAGATCATGAAAATGGAAGAAAATCATCACTAATAGTGGTTGGAGATCACAAATAAGGATTCTAAGTCGTCGTGAGTCGATAGGAGCCGCCGCTAGTTTAAATTTTGAAGAATGAAGAAGAAGAGGGTTTCCTGATCTAGACATTTTTTAAATTACTTCAGCATTGATTTTTAACAAAACCAAAGCCAAAAATAAAAATAATTCATGTGTCTGTTTTTCCCAAAACTGACGCCAATAATATATATTTTTTAGTTTCAGTGTCAGTTTTTTGGAAAACTAATGCAGAATATTATACCTATGGAATCAGTTTTACTTAAAATCAATATGGAATACCTTTTTTTTGGAATCGGTTTTAACATAAACCAATTCCAAAAATCATTGTATTCTGGTGTTTGGCATTTGTTTTTAGTAAAACCAATTCCAAAAACCACTCATAAAAATTTTTTATATCGATTTTTAGTAAAACTGACCCCAAATATTTCTCATAAAAAAACATAGTATTGGTTTATAAAAAAACTAAAATTATTATTTCGATGTTAAATTCTATATATATACTAGTGATTCATCCTACCCTATTCAACATAGAATTATGAATAGAATTTCCACGAAACAATATATATGGACTACACATATAAATTAATAAAATATATAATTGATATAAATAAATAAATGTTTAATGATAAATTAATAATCCTATAAATGGTTGTTAATGAATTAAATAATTAATATGTGTTTATTGTATAGTATATAATGGACATCAATGGTAAATTGCGACTCAAGGTAAGGGGTTTCTCAAATTAATCTTCTTTTATTAGGTTATAATACGTCTTAATTGACTTTGTTAAGTCGTGATTAGGAGTTAATTGATATATAAAATATATTATATCATAGTCACACTTTTTTTGATGTTTTAAATATGTTCACATAATTTCATCTAGTGTATCACTTTAAATGTTACAATCATTATAAGAGGTATATTTTTCTCAATATCATTTTCTTAAGATATTTTTTCTATAGTGCACAATGATTTATTTTTATTGTTTACTTAATACCCCATGAAAGAATCTACAAATATAAAGTCATTTAATCGTCATATTTATATATCTATATCATATTCCTACTCTCAATGTATTTTTATTCAAAAGTTAGCAAAGTGATAAAGGATTTTGGTTAAAATCTCATTTCATTTTGGGACAGTTTATGTCCACAGTCCCTTTAAGAGAAATTGAATGATCATAATTCCATGAACAACATATGTACAGTTATTCACTACTTTTTCTAATTATAGTATTATTTCCTTTAATTTTCCTCTATTTGGTACTTAAGAAGATCAAAAACAACATATTAAAGAATAATTTATCTTAATTCTCTTTTCAGTCAAGAATATTTTATCTTTCATATCTATGATGTTAAAAATGTTTTCAAAAGTGTTATTTTTATGAATAAATGATTGTTTCTATTTAATTTAAAATATATTTTAGTTTCTTCACAAAAATATTAAAGGAATTTTTTATCATTTTCTAAATAGGACGTGTTTAGTTTTCTATTGAAATTTATAAAGGGGTCATTACTTTAACAATTACCAAATGAATAGATTTTCTTTCCTAAATAAGTATTCATTTTTTAATGTTTTATTATCATTTTTTTATGATTATTTCCAAGGAAAATATTTATCATAATATTCATTAAATTATTATTTATAACATTATCAAATTAAAATGATATTTTACCTTTTTCAATGAAATGTCATAAATGTTATTTTAAATGTATTTTTCATCTATAAAAATATCCAAAATTATTTTCCTTTTCTCCAATGTGGTCTTGTTATAAATATAAAATCCTTATTAATTTTATGAAAAACTAAATATTTTTTAATAAAATTTTCTAAGAACCCATTTCCTTTTCATGGCTCAATTAAGATAAAAAAATAATGACGATTGTTTTCAAGGGTTTTATATTGAAAATATAATTATTCTAATTTTTATTATGATTCTATTGAACTTATAAATATGTATATATGATTTATGTGTGGTTCTATTATAAACCATGGATGATTGGTTATGTTATGATCCAAGGATATTTGGGTCTGTTATAACCCTTCAATGCACTCTGGAAAATAAATCTAACTACTCTATGTTACTAAAAATTAATTATAGAGTAAAGTTTTATAATATATTCATAAGAAGTGACAGGGTTTATTGAATATTAGTAGCTCCTATGTGATGATCAAATTAATTATTGAGTATCACCCTAAATAGAATGTTGGAATAATAATTTTTAAGTGATTCAATGATGAATATTTAATGTTCAATGTTTCCATTTTCATTTCATTATGATTGTAATAAGTTATAATGCTTCAATTGATCAGGGGTTATTTTCAAATAGATCAGGATTATTGAATCATATAAATCTCATAATTTTTTGTATCATTATTCTACATATAATTGTTTATTTTATAGGGATTTATTTTTTTGAGTTATGTTATATCATGAAAATATTATCATACCCATATTCCAATCATGTAATCACTAAATATATTCAATTGTTAATGCGTATTTTTACCCTTACTGGGTATTTTTTCTAAACCTTCTTATGTATATTTTCCCAAGGTTAAAAAAATATATTCTGGAAGACTTTTCTAGAAAGGGTTTATGTGGGAGATGATAAAGGCATAATATAGAATAATAAATTTTGGTTATAATGGTAAAAATGTGAACTTAAATGTGTAGGAATTATTACGTAAGAGTTTTTCATAATTCTTTAAGACTCTACATCCTAAAAGGTTATTGGGTATTTAATGTGATAAAATATTTATGTTTGATAGTGTATGTTTTGGATGGCTAAATTTGGGTCTATATTATCATTAGAAAATAAAAAATGTAAATATTATGTTTTGAGAACTAGCTTTAGGAGATCTAGTTTGGGGATGGTGAAGTTGGTTTCAAATCATGTTTTTTGATAACATCGTAGATTATGTTTTTTCCACTTGATTTTAACTTATGAGTTATGGAAAATATTATCGGTTTATAAGATTAATTTTGATTATAATTTTAGAGGCATAAACACCCCATTTTAGGTATTACATGGTGGGATTTAAAGGTAATGAATGATATTTAGGGAATATATTTATTGGGTTGAGGTGCATGTAATTCTTGTGCTTAATGTAATGGATTATTTCAAAATTATTCTATTAAAATTATTTGGTTGTAAAATGAATGGTATGAGACAACCATTAAGGTATAAAAATTCATTAATGTTCAGGTTATTGAGGTTAATTTTAATATAGGGTTATTTATTTATATAATGTTCTATGTTTAATGTTCTTTTTTATTGTAGAAATTTTAGAGTTAAATGTATTATTTCCTCATATGATAGTTTATTCATTTTGGGTATTAACTTATATTTATTTAAACCTTTTGGTTTTAGTAAATATTTGAGTATCATATTTGAATCATTATTTTGATCCTTAGATCTATTAAAATTTGATTCTTTAAGCATGATAAAGATTAATTGGGGATATCTATCACTCAGAATATCAGATGAGATATAGGTGTAAACTTTTTAAAACATGAAACCAAGAGTTGAAATTGTGTTTATAGATTTTAATAATATCATGTCAGTGTATTTTCAATCTTTCATATTCTGAATAATAAAATAATCCCTCATAATTTTAAAATGTTTTATTTATACAATAATTTCTGATGAATTGATGATATAATTTATCTCGTATTAATTCATGATAATTTTTCATTATTTTTATTTTGATAACATTTTCTAATGCTCCCATCATTATTTTGAAATTAATATTCATCTACATGTCCATATTTTAACTTATGTCTAATTTTCTCTTATTTTGAAAAATTATCAGTTGTTATAAAAAATTTCCTTTATGTTTTCCTTTCCCTCCTTTCAAAAATAAGATTGTTAAACCTTTTTAGGATGTTGGTTTTAAATAAAGTGATTTTCATATATTAAATCCTTTAATTGTCAATTTTTTACTTAAATTGTTATGATGAAATTTATATAAAGTGGGGGTGTAATACCAATAGATTATAAACAGATACCACGTAATATAGCATACAAGACAAGTAACATCATCCTTTAATGATAATGAAATATTATAGTTTTAAAATGACTGTTATGACCAAGATATTGAATTGGTTGATATGAATAGAAGTAACCACATTATCAAAAAATATATATATTTAGGTCCTACTCATTAATATTTATTAATTAATTCATAGTAAACAACTATTCAATTTATAGTGAATAAATTTTCTGCTTTAAAAAATATTTTTTCTTCAAAAATAGTTTGTATTCAATTTTGTTATAAAATTGTATAATTAATTTCTACCACTTTAATTTGTTATATTCTAAAAAATATCATTTTTTAAATTATCAAATAAAAATTATATTCAGGTAAAAATTTGGGATTTCATTGAAATGACTAATTTTTTAGTAAATATTGAAAATATACAGATTTTATAAAAAATAGTCATTCACATTTTTGTACTTTGAAAGACCCATTTTATTTTGAATTTATTTTAAATTTTATTTATATTATTTTTTATTTTACATAATATAACTAATTTAATTTGAATTGATATTTTGTTGAATTTATATATATATATAATTATAATTCATTTTTTTCTATACAATTTTTTTTCTTTAGGTTTTTTGAGTTAATTTTAAATAAAAGTTATTTCACTTCTAGGAACATAATTTAATAAAATTGATTACAAATTTTTAATTAGCATATCAAATTTTTTTAAATATTTCAACATTATTTCTTACCATAACGAATTGTAACCTTAGTAAAAATATTGCCACTTTAATAATGGAAAAACATATAGAAAAAGGATAAAACCTAGAAATAATGATTCAAAATCATTCATACAGTTTTTATATTTCACTGTATGAGTTTAATGCTAATAAAACTTCATATATTCAAAAATATTACTTTTTTGATCCATTTTCCTTTGATAAAGACCAATATATTAGTAATGGAAAATTCCAAATTGTCTCGTTCAGACATTAAATACCAATAATATATTTTGATTGGGATAAAAAAATTCATGAATGGTAATAAAATGTTTTTTTAATATTTATAAATTTATTTTAAAATTATTTTTTTAATTTATATTTGTGAAATATTTTCCTTAATTGTTTGCACAACACCAATATAGTTCCTGCGTAAGGAGTAGAAAAAAGAAGTACATTATTTTAAAAACATTAAATACAGTTCTTTTATGTGAACTGTGGTGTTAAGTGAATTTTTAGATAAATAAATTTTATTATTTATATGTTACTAATAATTATTTAAACTAAATTACTATCATGATAATTTCTAAAATTCATTTTCTTGAATAGTCCTGAAATTGACAGTAATGTATTTTATGTTAAATACTATATTATTAAAAATATTTAAAATTCATAAAAACATTATACTTAGCCATTTTGAATAGTATATTTCTTATAATATAATTCATTTTAAAATTATGTTCTTCTTATCCATATATAATAATTTTCTTGACCACAAAATAGTAAGAAATATTAGTATCACGATAACCATCAAAACGGTAATGAGAGTATAAAATCGGGAGTTAAAACATAACGTTTAGTTACCTAAATTTTATTATAGGATTTTATATAGAGTCTCAATATTCCTTGATTTTAAATTTATCAATTTTTTCAACATGGAAGTAAAAAATAATTTTTAATAATTTAATACATTGAGGAATTACAATGGCACCCCAATCTTCATTTATAAAAGGACGCCATCTCTCTATTATCTTCCTCTGAGATAAGGATCCACTTAGCTTTAAAACCCCTGACTAAGTCCTCTTATTAACATAAATAGATATATTATGGTGGTTCTGGGTTTCTTATAAGACCATCCATATGGTCCTTAAGGAGACATCCAATGGAGGATCTTCAAAGATGAGGTAATCATCTTAACTAAGAATTTTAAATTTAGATCTACATATTACTATTTCAATTATATAATAACCATTCCAATATAATAATATAATTATATACCATATAATTATATGGTATTATTATAATTTAAAAACATTATTCATAACATTTTCTATGAAATGATAAAATAAACCATCATTAATGATTGCATGTAGATTATCGCCTTGAAAACCAATGTATTTTGTTTCTCACCACCACATTTTATGGGTGGTTGTTATGATGGATTTATAATATATAAATTATATTCATGAAATAATTAAGATTTATTAAATATTATATATCATCTATATACGAACAATTATAATTTTAAAAATATAATCAATACTTGGGTGTATGTTCAGACTATCGTCTCCACAAAGAGATATATACCATTCTTAAAACAGTCACAGATAGATGTTCATGGGGATGTATTTAATGAGAGTATTTTCTTAAATAAATTATTGTGGGATGTAATATTTTATTTTCATTATTTATTCTCCATCTAATGAAATGTAGCAACATCCCTCATGTGTAAGTACGGAATACTGCATCCCGAGATAGTGTATTTATTCGTGATTGGTTTTTATAGTTTGAATTAAATTATTATTTGAATTTTAAAATAGAAACTTATTTCATGATAATTATTTAAATATTGTAAAATAACGACCCAATTTACCATGGACAACTAGCCAAAGTATGTTTCAATTTGAGTCGTACACCCTCAAAACACCTAATGTGAACATGACCGATTAAGTAATTAAATATTACATTAAAATAAATAGATTAATGTTAAAGTTATAAATCTACAATAGGTTCTTAAAAAAGTAAATAATAAAATTAATTTTATTAAAAAGGAGTTAATGGACACACATAATAATTCTATACTCGAGGTATGGTGTTTCTTAACAAAATTCCTTTTCAATGGGATATAACACTTCATTATTGATTTTTTTTATACCATGATTATATGTGAATTGATATAAAAATTGTTTTATAAAAATTTTATACTTATTTTAGGTAAATTTAATTATTTTTCCATAATCACTACATGGATTAATTATCACATCAATTATTATGAACTTTACAAGGGTTTTCTTTTTCTCAATCCCATTTTCTTGAAAAATCCTTCATGTCATGCACCATGATTTCATTTTATAGTGTATTTACTAACCCCTAAATAAATTTTGACATAATAAATAATATATTACTTGTATTTAATGATCCATATAATATTTTTTTCATCAATTATATGGATTTTAATTTTACCAAAGTGGTAAAAAATTTATGTTAAAATCTAGTTTCTTTTTTTGGATGGTTTCTGTTCATAGTTCATTTTGGGTATATTGGATGATCATAAATTGTTTAACCACATATATATTATTATCATAAAGATATATATATGTTTTAAATTATTTCCTTTAATTTTCCCCACTTTGGTAGTTAAGAATATCCAAAGAATACTTTTACGAAAAACAAAACTTATTTCTCATTTTTGGTTAGGTATATTTTCACTTCTATATCCTAATATGTCAAATTTTATTTTTCAAAGTTAATTTATATGACTAAATGATTTTTTAATTTTATTTTCACTTATATTTTTTTCCTTTAAATGTTTTAAAAGGAATATATTTTTCACTTTTCATGTAGGGAAGTTTTTTTATGGGAAGTTTGAAAGGTTTTTTTGTTTCAACATTTACCAAGTGAATGAATTTTCATACCATTACAACTTTTCTTTTGATGTTTACTTTACATGTTTCCATGGTTATTAACAATGAAATTTTTTTCTTAATATTCTTTTAATTTTTATTTAAAACATTATAAAGATAAAATTTTATTATTACTATTCTTAATGAAATTTATTTACTATTATTTTAAGAGTATTTTTAATCTGTGGAAATATACATTTTAACTCTATAATAATATTATGGGGTTAAATTTAAATATTAACCTAAATATTATTTATCTAAATAGAATATGATAATTTTAAGTGATTGTTGTGGAACATGTTCCCTTTCTATCAGTCACTCAAGAAAAAAGGGATGGTGATTGGTTCAATAGTAGTTAAGCATGTAAATATTTTGATCATTTTATGGTAAATGGAGATATGTATGGATGATTGATGGTTAGTTTCTTTATAAACCGATGATAGGTGGTTATTATATAAATCATAGATGAGTGGGACTATTATAGATCTCTAGTTCATTTGGTAAAGAGATTATGTTAACTATTGAAAGATGATGCTAAGAGATAATGGAGTAAACTTTTATAAGCTTCTCCTAAGAGATGATGATATTTATAGAAAATGAGTAGCTCCTAAGAGATGAAATAATTACTTGTTGAAACTTATATTTTTGAGAATGTTAGAATTATCATTTTTAGGTAATTATATAATAAATCATTGATATCAATGTTAATAATATAGTTTATTAATAATTAAGATTATATCTATTGTTTCCTTTGATTAAGGTTTATTTTCACATGTCTCGTGATTGTTGAATCAAAATTCTCTCACTTTTATTAAATCATTATTCCACTTGTTATTGTTTATTCACTAGTTTTTGATGGGTATGAATTCTTTAATGTAATGAAAATGTTCTCAAATCCTTTTTCACATATTGTTCTTACTGAAGATATTCAATTTTTAGTGACTATTTTTATGAAATAATTCTTCTTATGTTTCATTTCCCTATGATATAAATAATGAATTTTTTTTTGATATACCTAGAATTTTTTCATGTGGAAAGTAATGGACTGATAATATTGAATAAGAAAATATATGTATTGTGATAAAAATTCTCACTCTAAGACTTGATAGTGTTATTTAATACATTTTCCTGATTCTATAAATCCCAAAACCTAATAGGTCCTTGGGTATGTAAGTGATTAAATATCTTCATTTGATTTTTTCTATTTTAGATTTATAAAATTGGTAATGTTTATCAGAATAAAATCACTAATTTAATGATTATTTTTTTGGAACATAATTTTGTAGTACAATATTAGGGATACTATATCATCCTTTATTAAGGGAATTCATCTATAAATTATTTATAGAGTTATTTCATTGGTACTGGATTTTCTTAATGATTTGGTGGATGAAACTATAAAGGTATAAAGAGAATCTTCCATTTTTAGTGAAGTTTTTATTTCTGGTGAGAATTATGATTCAGATGAACTTTATGAAAGAGAGAGTTATTAATATATTATTTATCCCTTGGTAAATATTATGTCCATTATGTATTTCCACTATGGATGCTTTTGGTATTCTAATCCCATTCTTCTCAAATTATAAAATACTTTCAACCATTATGTTTAAGTGGAACATACACAAAATTTTAGAAAGTTGAATCATTGGTAGAGGAAAAAAGTCTCTTCCATATATAGGATCATGATAATAATTTGGTGGTGTTATTCTAAGCATTAACTTTTCTCTCAATTTTCTTATATTCTTTTCTTACTAAATTTGATCCATGGCACATGGTAGTTGTAAGGTCCCAGCGACAAACATTACATAATCTTGAATTAAGTTAATAATTCATATTGAGGATATTTTCAGGTTTATAGATTAAGAGAATTATGTCATAACGTATACATAAAAACTTGAATATTATAAGTAAACACTTATACTCACTATCTATCTTTTTCATAAAACATAAAATCTTTAAAAATAAAAATGTTTAACAATATTAATTTTCCTTGATCCCATCCTTGAACCTATTCATATTTAACTCCTATGAAAAACATTTCAACACTTTGGATAATCACAAAAATATTAGTAAGGGATACATAAAGATGGAAAAGTATTAGTTTTTCAAAACAATATTTAAACCGGGAATACTTTATCATAAAGTAATACTTTTCATATTTTAGAAGTAGAAAAAACACTTCATTGAATATAAGCTCATTACTTAACCTTTTTGTAATAAAATGATTAGCATAATTCCCATAGGAAGAAACATATAGAATATAAAGGTAACTTGGCACATAAAAAAACATTAATAGAATAACCATATAGTTGACTTCCACACATATCACTAAATGGAATATCCATTCAGCTGACTTCCATACCCGATGAATTGTAAGTTATTATATAACCACCCATCCTTTATTTATCATGGAACCACCCTTCATTTGGTTTATCACATAACCACCCATCGGGGGTTTATCACTTAACCACCTGTCAATGTCCAAGTACCATTATATAATCATAACACATAAAATATTGAAAATATGAACATTTAACTAATAATATTTAATTTTCAATCACTAGAATTCATTTCAAGAGAATGAAATACTCAATCTATTTCAAAAACCATTTTCAATACAAAAACACTATAAAATGGAATAAGGGATTTCTTTTCCTCTAAAAACATCAAGGCTTATTGAGGAAGCCAAATAACTATTACGATGACATAGTGGTCATTGTGGCCACATATGTTAAAAACACCCCTTTTACATTTAGTAAAATGCTTCGTTGAAAAAAAATATTCCATTTGAATGAAACTAGAATTCAAAGGGTTTTGTTATACACTTTATAAAATAAAGAGGTGTAAATTATCAAAATATGCCTCAATGAAAATAGATTGAGACGAAGTCCGTTACCTCCTGTCTGACTTGACTCGTTCATTCTTTAATTTCATAAATAATAAACTTAAGTTAATTTATACTTTCTTCATAACCTTTTTCAATTTTTTTATTCCTTTTATATCACTTATTACAACGTAATAAAAAAATATACAATTTTTTAAGTTAATATCAGTCGTTTTGTCTATATTGGGTTATTAAGTCAAAAATGAACTTGTTTTTATATAAATTGCACTTGTAGTCAAAAATAAATCATCTATATTATAGTATTTATGATTTAAATATCATATATATATAGTATATAAATATATTTATAATAGTCTATAACATTTGGAGATAAGAAATGAAATGCGTCGTTCATGGAGACGGTAAGTCGTACGTACACATGAATGAAAAATTCATTTATTTGTCATAATAATGAAATAAAAACTAGATGATACATAGGTATATTATCATTCTAGTTAAATATCATATGATATATATTTTACATAAGTTAATTAATTCCATCCTTCATACGCTCCATGTATGCGTGAATGAGTCATATCACTTTGAGGGGGCGGTTGTCCGCACTTCCTCAAATGAAATTATAATATTTACACATCATGAAAAACATAATGGTATGTCTGTAAATAGATATTATAGTATCATTGAGACAATATAAAAATAATATATATCATATATAAATATAGCTCCATCATAATTTCAACCATGAGAGATGGTAAGGGAAAATCGTGCAATCACTGTTTCATGAGGCAGTAGATCGTTGTACACAGAAACAGTTTGTTCGTATCCATTAGATGGAGGTGTGTGTAAGTTTAGTTATAATCCTTATCATAACAAAATCCTAGTATATTTAATATAATTCTTTCTATGATTTAAAGGAATAAAGATTGTTTGGGGGTTAGAGAAAAAAAATAAATGAATGAATCTTAACAGAAGACATTACCTCAAATAGGGTAACACCTTTCGATTTAAGCTAAAAAACATTCTCGAATTTTCTTATGAACATGGTAAGGATTCTAGAAGGAATATAGGGATATTGGGAGATTATTTGGGTAGATTTTGTGTAACGACCTTAACCAGAACCACTAAACCGTTGCTCTGATCCGGTTCACCACAAGGCCTCATGCACGCCTCCTCGTACGTCAGAGGCTGCTGAATAGTAGTGAGGGCCTATGATGTGTTAGTGGGAAAACTATGCCCTCATACTAGAGTAGGAAAACAGCACAAATAACTATGTAATATACGCAATTGAATGTAAACAAAGTGCAGAAGCAATAAACAACTTAAATAAAACATGTTGTAACAGTAAAATGTTGTAAAATACCAAACAACTATATAATACAATACAACACTGGTCACCCACCGACACGACCATATAGATACAAGTACAAAATAAATAGAAGGTAAAATTACCTGGCTCTGGTACTAATCTGAGCCAATCCAAGTACCCGATCTACAGACACTGTCGAACTGCAGTTGCCCGATTAGTAGAACCACTCAAGTATCTCTGCTCGATCATGAAACACTAGGCCTCATCCCTATCCACCATGAAACTCATGCTCAACCTAAAAAGTAGACATAAGGTCTACACATACACTGAGGTGCACGTGAAGGGGTGATATATAATCTCAATAGGGCACCTTGAGAAGAAACCTATAACTATGTTGCTAATTGTATGCAACTCCAATGTGCTCAGCCTAGCTGGAACACAACAAAGGAAGTAATCCAAATGTGAAACCATAGTCAAACCTATGGTATGTAATCCCTATCAACTGGGAAAGTTCCACCATGAATGTACATATCTATATACATTCACATGTATAGTCCAATACCTATACACATATACATGAATATGAATATTCTTGATTAAGTGATTCAAATAATGAGAACAACATCAGCAGTCAATCCTTGGGACCATAAGCCCAATATCTTGGACATCTTGTATAAGGGAATTGAGTATGATGTTGTTCCACTTAAGTTGTATATCATTATGTTGATCTTTGGGTCCATAATCCTCTTGACATGTACATGATTTTTCCATTTCCGGAATTATATCTTTGAGAAAGCTAATGGAAATCAAGTAACCTTCTGCGAAATCTCTCATAGTCTATCCTCTTTGATCAGTAAGCCATCAATCAAAAACACATGACCACCTAGGCTGCTCTCACGGTCTGAACCCTATGGGTATAACATAGCATCAAATAAATTATGAATGACCTCCAAGTAGCTCTCATAGTTAATAACCCCTAGGTCCGACATAGTATATGACCACCTGGGCAGCTCTCACAGTCTAACCCATTTGGTCTCCTATAGACAAAGACTCTCTAAGGATGCACTCATGGTCAATTCCCCATATAGTCTTTTAACGTTAAACTACAGACTATCTGAGGAAGTACTCATATTTAATTCCCCTCATCATCAAAATTTATTAAAGACAATCTGAGGTAGCTCACACAGTCAATTCCCCTTAGATTCAAAAGTGGTTAATGACTCTCTAAGGAAGCTCACATTGTAAATTCCCCTGATAGTCTACTACACCAGGTTCTCACAGACCTGTGTAATTCAAACGAGCATAGCAATGAAACACCGCCAAAGTAAACCTCAAGAACTACATGGCTAAATAGTCTACAACATATCAAGCATGTCAGATACAATCACTCCATCCTAACAATAATAGTCTTGGAAAACAAAGTAGCCTAATAAGAAAAGCTAGACTAAACGGTAAATATCATGAAACATGGGAAAACACATCCACAGCATGGTAAAAACCCCTATTTACAAACAAACCACCTCTACTCAGGCACACAAGGCATGGAAGGAATACCAACAAACAAGAAAGACACCTCACGTCAGGCTCAATAGCCACCAACCAGAAAGCACCTCTAGTAACCACAACAGTATCAACAAACCAAGTCAGATATAAACAAACGAGTGAGGGTGGCCCGAACTCCCAACCCAACAATACATCCAAATCCCCCTGGAATTACAAGTTTGGTATGGGTTCTAGGTGACACAAGAACACCATCCCTACCTAAACCTAACGTAACAACTTAGGGTCGATCAAACAATGGGCACCCTATGGGTCCCTCAATTCAAACACTGAGGAGGCATCATACTCGGGGTCATCTAGGTAAACACGAGTGAAGGCATCCTACATGGGATCCTTAGAGAAGACTAAGGGAGGAATCATACTCGGGATCCTCAAATGAAGAACAGAATAGTAATTCCACTACATGGGTCCTATCAAAGGAAGAATAAGAGAGTTCCTACAAGGGACTCCCTAGGTCAGCACACAAGTAAAGGCATCCCTTAGGGGATCTTTAGAAGCATCCAGTCTCACAGCCTCATAAGCCAGAAGGTAATATCACACTATAGGAACAATGATCAAAATCATATGTTATAGTAGATAGCTCATATCTCATATCATCTAAAAAGTCTCATCTAGTTTGGTCCAAACACCCAACCTATAATCTACGCCAAGTCTCACTCTCAGGTGACAAAAGAACTCGATAACTAGAGGAAGAATCTCTCCAATCATATAGAAACCCAAAAAACATCATTTAGATGACCTCCAAATGTAAATAGGATTACACTATTGATATCTACATAGAACAACGCTCAGAATCATCAACTAACAAGACAAATTATGACTTCCAGGGCCAAAGATATCCCAAAATTACTATGTTAAAGTAGTTCATGGCTGGAACACATGGCCAGACTCATGGGGTTTTCCTGTGTAATAGTAAACGATGTGTACATTACTCTACATGGTTTGTACTATTCACAAAAAGTTCCTCCATGTGTGTTTTCACCCAAACACATGCCCATGTACCACTAAATGGCGTGTACTTATAGTACACGACGTGTACTCCTTAAAAACCACAATATTGTGTTCTATTTCACATGGCCAGTCACACTTCCACCCACTACATGGCGTGTACTCAAAGTAAATTGTGTGTACTTAAGAAAACATTGTCTTCCCTGAATGGGAAGAACACATGGTGTGTTTCCCTGGAACACATGCCGTGTCTTCTGGGTTGTCCGACGAGAAATCCCTCAAAATGCCTGAAACACCCGTTTTCTCCCCTGAAACAACAGATCGAGCCCCATAGGCTTAGAAGCATAAAATATAAGGCATTAAAAGACTTAAAACAACATGTTTAAAGGGGATCTATGGATAAAACATAAACATCCCTACCAACATGCTGAAACCGCCGAAGCATCAGTTGATTTCACGGCTCACGGTTGTCGCACACCGACTGAGCGTTTCGAGAGATTTGAATTTGTACCCCTCTTGCCTCTCAACTCTCTCTTCTTAAAACTCTAATTTGTCCTATAGGTCACGACTAATGAGGAGTCATAGAAGACATGCACAAGGAGGAGGAGGAGGTAATAAGAGAAGGAAGAAAAGGAAATAAAAGGAAAAGAAGAAAAAGAAAGGAAGAAAAAGGGGTCCGGGCCAGCCCCGGTGTCCGACATGAGTTTATGCCTTCCCTAGGCTAAACAACCCATTCCTGACCCAACAGTAAAGATGGAATCTCAATACGATAATCCGTTTAAAATTTATTGCCAAATGGACTTGCATGAATAAATTAATATTTAATTTTATAATATTAAATATTAAATATTCCACCAAAATTCGAACAGCTCAGATCTCTACCAAACTTCTGTCTTAGCGTAAACTCCCTATTTAGGGACCAAAAGAGTTGTCAGAAAAATCATCCGAGATCATATTCTAGACTAAAATGACCATTTTACTGCTCACGAGAATCCAACATAGAAAATTCAAATTTTTGCTCAAAACAACAGTCCGTAAAATCATGGGTTCTTACATTTTGGACAATCCAAGGGGCTTGAGAGGTGGGAGTATGGGTTAGAGGTGGTTGCTATTTATAATAGGGAGGAGGAGTACTTTAGGAATTTCGTGAAATATTATTTTATTATAAACTGAATTTCAATTTCAAAAGGTCCAGAACTCATATAATTAAAATATAAGATGAGTATTGTTCTAAATCCTTTCAATCAATATGTTTTATACAAGTTTGGTTCTCAAATTTAACGTTATCATTTAGCTTTAACCCTTAAATGACTAATTTAACTCTTACCATGTCTTCTTGTATATTCATACTATATGGTTAATATAATTATCATAAAATTTTAATAGACCCACAAGTGGTTCATTAATGAAATTTTAAGAATTATCTAAGTCATTTGGCAGAATCATAGATCTTTCGTACTACTATATCATTTAATAAAACCGTGTTTTTTTTAAATACTTGTTTATGTCAATTTTAATAAAATTCATATCATGAATTTTTAAAAATCCATAACAACATGATTATTTCGAGAAAAAAAATCATTAATTAAAATATATCAAGTCATAATAATCCCTAAAATTATTTAATGGTAGAAAAAGTTCCAAATAAATTTATTTTAAATTTTATGATATCATTTATTTAAATCATTCATTAATAAGGTAATAAATATGTCAACATTGTGTCATAAATAAATTTATTTATTTCTACACTCTATATTTTTTATATTTTCTAATGACACTTTTAGTGTAAGTGTGAACCTAACATATGCCCACCTAATTCACCCAATCCAAAAAAATAAAACATCACCACCCAAACTACATTCAAGAACCGCGCCAAAGATTTTCAAAATTCAAATTCAAATTCAAAAATCTATCAAAACAACCATGATCTTCTGTGCCGCCATAGAAACCAATCCCTCAAACAGCTCAAATGCCAACTACTGTCATCGTCACACCGGAGCTCGTTCCGCGCGTCCCTATCCCTTCATTGTCACATGCCTGCTACTCATCCACCACACACTACTGACTCTGGAAACATGACCCGCCGGAGAAACCATGAACTCCGATCACCATAACCTCTATCATTGATAACCATTTTCTGCAAAACAGCATAGAAACCCCACCGAACAACATAACCATTCACTGTTTCACGTCAACACATTACTAAGGTCTTCTTCCACCATGCCTCAACATCGTCGGTCTCTGCTTCAACGTCAACCGCCTGCACCCGACGTCGACTAGACCAACCCCGGCTAGATCCTCAGTCCATCTAACCATCACAGCATCAGACCACCCTTACAGAGTGATCAAACCACATAAAATTTAATGTTATATTTCCCTTAACTTTAAATTAAAAGTAATTAAATGTCATTTTCACACACTAGTGGCACCCATATGCCAAAGGTTCGGCCTAATGGTTGATTTGGTCGACCATGAATCATTAAATGAGGTTAAGACACGTGTTAGTGTAAATTTATATTATTATTATATTATTTTTACCACTATTTACATAATTTACCCTTTAACTACGGTAAATAAAAATAATTACTGCAGTTTCTATTCATAATGTAAAAAAATAAAAGTAACCTATAAACATAATTCAGTCCCACTAATCAAAATGTGGAATTCATTTATCAAAATTCAAAACACATAATTTGAAGAAATTAATTTAAAATTAATTCTCGTTGTCAAAATGAAAAGGTGGGGTTTTAAGAAATAAAAACTATCAAAAGATTCACATTTTTATGTACAATTTAAAAATGAAAATACTTCCAATGAACAACATTGGACTAAATAATAAAAAATAATCTAATTTCATTTTAAAACTAATTAAAAAATCTATCCATATAAATAAATTATATGAAAAGATAGTTTTGACTTAAAAAGCAGTATTTTCACTACTCATTAAAAATGAGCATTTTTCAGAAAAATACCAATACTTTATCCAACATAAATTTTGAGGTGTGACTTCTAAATAAGATGTTTATTTTATTCAAATTTAAAATATCAAAGTTAACAAAATTATATTTAAAAAGGCTTCGCCATCAAAAGGTGGTAAATCGACCTTTTAAAAATATTAGAGTATTTCATGATTAAAATTGGATTCATTCTAATTTTAAGCCTCTAAATTTTATTAGATAAATGAAAAACATTTAACGAACATGTATAATCATATTTTAGTTAGTTATATTCATTCCCTCCATTACAAAAACTAGGTGTGAACTACTTTTTCAAAATAATATTATTATATTATTGTTTTCTCATTATCACTCAGTCGTGTGTGCAACATAAGATTTTGGAGAAACCAAATATTACATGTCAGGTACACCATCAAACATAGAATACACTTTTAATTAAAATTAATATTTAATTAAGAAATATTAATAAATATTAAAATGTCATATTCTTTATTTACCTAGGATGTTACAGTAGTTCCTTTAGAAAGATTTTTTATTCATGGCCCACCATGTTTTTGAAATTTTCAAATGATATAGAGAGACACTATGGGTATTTGTTTCATGATCCTAACATTAATGAGAATATGGATAATTTAATATTTATATATAGATATTTATGGGTTGAATTTAATTGGTATCATATTTGGGATTGTTTGGAGGTTTTTCTATGGTTGTTCCTTCTTTCCATCTACGATTTCATTATCAGATATAACTAATAGCCTTGGGTTATTTTGGGGGGCCAAAAGTTTTAAGGTGGCTAATTTCACTCCATGGAAAAAAATTATTATTATTTTCTTTAATTAATGTCTTTCAAAAATTTAATTGAATATCACATCATCTTTCTTTGATTCTTAAATAATTTGAGTTATAGTACTAGTTTCCCAATTAATTCAGGATTATGCCCATTGTGGGTCCTAACTATACATAATCCATTACCATTAAGAGAGGAATTTTCAAGATTGGAATATGTTTTATGAAACTATTTTTTCAAACAATTTCGATACCCCAATATGTCTACAAAAGGGGGGATTTTCGATATATAGTTTGTTAAAGTCTGTTGCCAAACCATTTCAGTTTTCCAAGACATTAAAAATATTAAATTCCCTAACATACCCTATTTTATTTTAACACCAAATAGGGTCTTTATTCCTCATTACATGCACAACACACCTCAAGGTGAAGCTGTAGGTTATTACCCCTTCTTTACTTTTGGATTTGGCCCTCTTCACGCTTATTTAAAGGTACTTCTCCAAGGGAATCCTCTTTTCCCAAATTTCCCCATTTCCACATGATTTATCTTCTTACCATGACATGGAACCTTATTATATAAACCATAGGGTGGGGATTCAACCTAATCCAAAATTTTTCTTGATGTTAGGACATTAAAACAGTTCTTAAGGTCTTTCTACTTCCATAATCATGGGTTTTTGGTCATTTAAGTGTGGGTTGAGGTTGACATTTCTGTGCATTTGTCTTTCATTGAGAAATCATGTATGCTTTGGAATTCCAAATAATATATCCTTCAAAATTATTAATTTTTTATTGAATATAGTAGATTAAAATATATATGAAGAAATGTTAATGGTCATTTATTATCAATTTTTTGAAGAGGTTCTTATAGATTACAATTATAATAGTTTTATATATAATGAATAAGTATATATTATTATTGAAATATTTTATATTAAAGTTTCTATAATGAATTTGGGTTTTTAAGAAATATTTGTGGTTCTTTATTGACTATATGTAAAGGAATTTATGGTTTTACTTAGTGGGGATGTATATTCTTGACATTTGGATTATATTTATGCCTTTTTCTTGTTCCTTATTTTTTATGTTTGAGTGTATGACAAATAACAGATATTTTTAATAAAACTCACACTCTTATAGTTCAAATTGTGTTCTAATAACTACACATGTATTTATCAATATTTTTAAAAAATGGAATACCTATTGAAATTTCAAGAATGAATAAGAATACTCCATATGGTACATTAAAAGGGAATTTATAAATAAAAAAATTAAAATGGTTTAAAAGGAAGATTATAAAATCTATGATTTTTTTTAATGTAATGTCATGGTTGAAACCCTACAAATAGCTTTATATAAACATGTTTCACCCTAAGGGAATTCCCATGGTATCCCTGTATATGTGAAATTGAGATTTTTTATGATTTTCATATTGATGTATTTGTTAAATAGATACATTGTTTTAATGGATATAGGGAGGTGGGATGAGGGGATGTGATGGAAATGTTTTGATATATGTCTTATATGTGATTTACAAGATTAATGTTACCAAAATTCATATCCCCATATTCAAGGGGACCCTAGGTGTCTTAATGAGATATCAAGAGATGATTTCTCTCTTGTTATGATAAGACTGACTACATCCCTATTGTACGGATTCACCAAGGCCATTGGGGTAGTGGAATTAGTGATCCTACGTTAGAGTATCTAGGATATTATGGTCTATGAATTCATCGACATGCTAGTATATTATTCCACCAAAGTGTGTATAGGATTTTATCATGGGATGATTAGGAATTATTGATGAATATTTATACATTACTATGTCCTACCTATGATACTTTTATTTTTTATTTTTTCCTTTATTTATTTATTATTGTTCTATAATGATATGTTCTCCTGGATTAACAGTAACATTATGATCCCATTGTATATTATTCTAGTGTTATGTATTACTGGTTTGTTTTTTACCATACCCCTAGTATCTGAAATGTTAAACTATTTAAATTCTAAATTTTATTGTTTTTTTACATATTTAGTTGATGGTTCTCTTAGTGTTTTTAAGAAATATTTTGTTGGATTTTTAAGTCATGTTTTCAATGGATTTTATAAATAATTTTTGTAAATGTTTAATATAAATACATATGTGTTTTTTTCTAAATTGATAAAAACCTGTTTTATAATAATATTTTATTAAAAACCAGTAGTAATTGAATGTTTTGAAAATAAAACACATAGAAACTCTAGTTATATCTTACTAGGATGTTCTTATCACACCCTATATATTCCTCTCAATTTCAGTATACCTGAGTTTTTTTATAGCTCCAAATTCATGTCTGGTCACACAAGGAGTGGGATAGTTTTGTTGATGGATTTTAATCTTCAGGTCATTGGGAGATCACAAACTGAGTATTTTAGTTTTATATTTTCATAGTTCTAACATCCAATTAATTTTTTATTGTATCATATATCACATTCTATATTTTCATATTATTTATAAAATTGAATCAAATGTTTATATTTTTTGTTCCCTTGTTGGTTTTGTTTGGAACTATTTATATGATTATGCATGGGCATATAACATATGTATGCATCATGATTGGATTTTGTTTGAACTCCACCATGATCTAAACATTATTTAATTATAGGGAAAATCATTCTCACTCCATATATTCTATTTCTTGAGAACTAGTTTCCATCCAATGGGGATTGAAAACACCCTTGAGGCCTTTCCACAAGTCGGATTGGGTTCCTAGTTAAGGGGTGACCTGAACATGATTATGTTAGTTTTCAAAAACATATTTTCATATAACACTTAAATCTATTTTAAAAAACAAAAATATAATATTTGTTCTTTTAATTTAATTTCATAGGGTAATTATTTAACCAATTCCAATATATTCGTTTCAATTCGAGGGTTTAACATTCGTATATTTTTAATTATTATCATGTATTGAAAAGAAATAATATTTTTCATATTAATGTTTTTATTCATTAAAATATTTTTATTTGAATTATGGGAAAAAAATTTGTAGTGATCTTAAACATTTGGTAAAGAATATTTTCTTCATAGAAATTATATTGGCATTGTCTATGTAGGGTTTCCATTGTGATTAAATGTCATGGATGCTTATTGTCCAAATTAATTTGATGACTATGAATGTATCATCTAAATTTTCTTTTTAATACAAGTGGTTATAAATTTTTCACCTTTTTATTTTACAATTTTTCATAATCTTATAATTAGTGAGTTATTGATGTGTTTATTGGTACAAAGACTTCACACTTTTTTACACTTATCTGAGGATTACAAGACCACTCCACACTTCTTTATTTATAAAAATCATTGTACTCAATAACTAATAAAATTTAAAATTGAATCTAAATTTTATCTATATATGGTGTTCATTTATTAAGAGATTAAATACATTACGAATATTTTTTCCGGAGGGAATTGATTTATAAGTAGAGAAAATACTATTACATAGATCATGTAATTTTTTAGTTGTCAATTTAATTTAATATTCCTAAAAAACACGTAACTACAATCTTGGGTGAATGTTATATAAAAATGTAATTTGTATGTTTGGGTGGTTATAGTTTTTATTAGATAATGTTTTTGATAACATTTCAGGTTTAGTTGAATGTTATAAAAATTGGTGAGAAATATTAGAATGATTTCATTAGGATTATGTTTAGAGAGATTAATTGGATGCATTGATTGCTAATATATTTTAAATTTTAGATGTTAATATACTTGATTGTTATGTTTTATATTTATTACATGTTTTAATAATGGAAAAACTTTTTTTAATAGAATAAGAATTTTTTTCAATGATTCATTAGTGAATATTTTATATTACTTTTATATATGTTCCCAATGAAAAAATAGACAAATTATTTCAGAACGTGGTTGAGTTTATTTTAATAATTTTCTTCTAATATTAAAGTAAAATTCAAATAAAATAATAATAATTCAATACCTCCTTCCTTCACACTAAATTTTCATGAATCGTGGATTATTTTCTCACTGATTTTATTATCTCAAAACTATCATCACACCAAATTTGAAAATATCACTATGAACTTATTCCAATTTTTTGTATTTTATTTCTATAATTCATAAGATAATTTAATTAATCATACAGTGGAGTGAAATATTTGATAAATGTAAATTTAAATTAATCTAGAAATCAAATCTTTTATAAATTCTATCTATTTATTTTAAAAACCATGGATTAAATATCTCATGATATATTTTATTATGTTTTTTATATAATTTTTTGTTGTAATATTTAATAGAATTATATTAATTTTTTCTCAAAACTATATTTTTATAAATATCAGTTTATGTAAAATTATTTCAATTCTTTTAGAACACAATGTGAAAAACATTTGAAAACATTTTAGTATATTTTCCCACTACTAGGAATCAATTTATTAGAATATGGAACAAGTATTATCTCTTATAAAATAATGGATCCATGATAATTTTATTATGATGTTATTTTTGGATACACCATGTCTGATGTTGACGTAATAATAGATGGGGTTTGTGTGGGGGTATATTTGTAAATTTATTAACTACATTATTTTTTTAAAGAGTATTGTTTTATCAACGATTATCAATGAGATAAATCTAATAGATAATTTTTTTAACTAATAAGACAAAAACCACACCCATAATTTGAGGATGTGGTATTTTATATGAATTTATATTTAGTGTGAATGATTACATCCTAGCAAAGAACAAAAATAAAAAAGTACCATACAATTTACAATATTTATCCAAAACTTCTAGGTTTGTCCTTAAAATGGATGTAATGAATTTATATATACTTGATGAGTTCTCTAATACATTTAAAGTTGAAATTAATATTAAAACAATTCTATAAACATTGAAATAGATAATTCTATAGTCATCAACTTATTGTTATTCATAGTCTCATTGTGTTTTTAGTGATATTAAAAAATAGCTTATTATTATTATTTAATCTCTATATATATCTATATACTATACTATTTAGATCTTTAATATAAATAAATCACACTTCTATCATCTATATAATTCTCACTTATTTTATTTTTAATTTAGATTGATACCATATCCAGGATATCACCTTCTTTTTTTTTCTAAAATTCCTTCTCTCCCAAACCAAATATATGTGATTTTGGTATATAGATATTGAATCACACTATTGGAGAATAGTGATGGAGATTCCCATTTAATCCCTCATTAAGGGATCAATGAATACTTCTTCCACCCTAGAACCATATTGAATGGGTGGGTTGGTTTTGGTTTTGGGGGGAGTTATTGGTCCTATAAGGAATAGTTGGGAGGTATATTATCTTCCCCTATTATCCCCATTGTAGAAGTTTTGATACACCATAATATTAACCTTTATATTAATCTGATCCAATTCCTTGAAGGGAGGCCACTCATTTACATCTCTTTGGAGGAATTAAATAGAGAAGCTAAATTCCACAAGCTCACTTTGATTACAATGTTCTCTGTTGATAGAAATCATATTGATATATTTCAATGGAAGATTATTTAATTATGGGTTATATCTAATATGTTGATTATAGGTATCATGGTTCCATGATATTTTAGTACCAATCTTCAATCGATGGAATTTTTTTTCATGGTTTGATCATGGGAAGTTAGGATTACTAATATAAATTCATCTTCTAAGGTGGCTAAAGTATTTGAGTAAATATGAAGACTCTGAGTTCATGGTGGTTTTTTTGATTCATCCATGTCTCATTATACCCTACCAAAACAAAAATATTCTTTAATCTATCTTAAATAAATTTGGAATATTTTTTATATAAAAATTAGTGCACTCCCAAGATGAATAATCTTAATAAAGAGACAATATTCATTAACATGGATCTAGGAATTACATTGCCTGTTGAACTGAGAAAAAATACTAGAACACATAATTGAGTGTGGAAACATCTAATGTATTACACACAGTTGGGTATTTAATAAATAAATAATTTATAGTAAAAATCTATTATGATGGTAAATAATTCAATCGATGCTTGGAAGATGGATGATATGAAAATTGATGGAAAATTAGTTATGTATCTCTCAATAAGTAAGAGTACATGTCATACCATGAATTTTAGGTAATTTCTTCTTTCTAAAGAATTTGTTATAGGTAAATATGATGTAAAATTTTCTAAGGAGGTCTATATGTGTTTATGATTATGATGTAATAATAAATCTAACGTGGATCATTCATACAATTTTGATCCATTCGAGGTGAAGGTAGAGGTCAAAGACCTATTAAACCAAGCTATTGAGGTCCCAAGGACATATATAGAATTTTTTATGTCATGAAACACCCCCACTAGTAAGACCTCTTAGTTCTTTATTGAAGATGCGTCAAATCTTGAATCTCATATCCAATGGTCCATGGGTCTGTGACTAACACAGAGGGCATAAAACATTCAAATGGGAGGAATTGACCTTATAAATTTTAATATAATTTTAAACAAATCACCAATAAAATCATGAAAATAAATAAAATCATACATCAAATAAATTCATGTAATTTCATAAAAATGCACTAAAAATACAATTACAAAATAAATCTCCTAAAATCATAACTATAATTTAAACTATAAGACATGAGATTGAAACATCAGGGTTAATCAATGAACTTTACCTATAAACCTAAAAATATATATATATTTATATATGTGGGTGAGAATACATGTATACTCTATATTAATCTCCTCTATTACCATTATAAAAATGTAAAGTAGAATACTAATTCATTAGTGATTAAATAGTAGAACCAACAAGCACCTACCAAGTAAACATTATCCTTACCTCACCAGGGATCACTTTCTTGAGTATCTTTTTCACTTATGTCAACATCCTTATATGTTTTTTGATACACTAGGGATTTGTTCTATTGAAATCAATTGCATTATTTATCTATATGGATTATAATTGTGTAATTATAGTATTTAAGTATCTATATAATCAATTGTGTATATGATGTGAACATCACATTATACATATTTCATATTGGATGATGTCGAACTAGAATGAATGTTATATAATTTACACAGGTAAAAGTATTGGCATATATTATTTTATTATCCCAATATATATGATTATTGGTTAGTTGACTGTGTATTGTTTGACCATCCTTCTTTTTTCCCAAGGTGACTTTTAATAATGTTAACCCTTTTATTGGAATAGATAAATTTATTGAAATTATTGAATATTATAGATTGCTAACACCAGATGATCAGGCATGGATATTTTGTATTCTTCATTATATGGATTTTTATGTTCTTAATTAGCCAATGTTCCATAGGGAATCATATATATAGTCTCAATGAAACTTATGTTGAATCTTAGACTTGATTAATAGATTAGTGGGACCTGAAATCATATACCACTTGATTCATTAGAAGGTATCATGAGGCAAAATGGGTAGGGTTTTTGTTTATACCTATTTCTATAATAGGATAGAATCTTCGAACAAGGAATTGACAAAAACAATTGATATCTAGAACCATGCATTCACTTAGTATGAGATTATTATTATTGATATCCTTAATCTAATTTATTATCATTAGTATATAAAAATCTCATTTTCAAATGATTATGGATCCGTTTATGTTTACTTATTCTTTCACAAATATTTTATCGATGATTATTCACTGATTTCCTTACTTGTATGTTTTCTCATTACGAGAGATTATCTCACCACTTACTTATGATTCCATTCCCCAGTTTAGGAAGAAAGGTAGTACATGTGATAAGTGTATAAGGATAGAACATGGGGAAGAATTTGTGTTAGATTTTAAAGACTCTTTATAGATTATATAGTTTCTTATATAGTGGGAAAAATATCTATTAATTGAGGAACACATGGTTTTTTATATTTAATGTTATTTCCTAATTCTCTACAACATGAAATATAAAATGTCTTGGGAATATATTTAATAAAATTTTTAATTTAGATCGTATTATCATGACCCGTCCTCGGGGCCTGTGTCGTGACTACCCCAAGCCCGCCTTCCAAAGGCCAGGGGCTGGCGACTAGCACCAAGGCGTAATTCTCGATAAAAAGGGAAGGCATTTCCATTGTAAAGTAAAAAAAACACCTTAGAGTAAGCAAGAATAAGTAGACACTATGCAAAACTAGGTACAAAAGTAAGTTCGGAAAAGTAAGTGGGCCAGTATACAAACCCAAACTGAAAGTAAAGTACAACTGAAAAAGGGAGTACATCAACTGAAAAGTAAAGCCGCAGCCTCGAGCCGTCCACTAGAAGTCCCACCTGAAAGGTGGGTAAAAATAGCCTCCACATCTCCTCGAGTCCAGTCGTCCGCTCCGAGTATGTCCCGCCCAGTGGTCCACCTCCGGGTACCGACCTGCTCCTCCCACCTCAACCACGATCAGCGTTGTCCGTCGTCTACAACCAACACAACGTAGTGTGGGCATAGCACGTGCAGGGGTGAGTATAAGCTACTCAGTAGGGACCCCGAGACCCCCGAACGTCTCCCAGAATCCATAAAGGATAATCCACAAAGGAAAGATACAATGACAAAGTAACATTCGACATTACCTAGGTATATTCCCATACATATACCTAAGTCATCAATTATAGTTCGGCTCCAACATCCGAGCCCATGTTTGATCACGTCCACACAGGATAGTACAACACAATCCACACATGAAAGTAAGTCAATCATATCGAAGATAATGATTGAAAGTCAAGACTTAGCTCACACAGGTATACTTTTTCGTAAGATGATTGAGATTATCAGATGTAGCCACTGATTCATCTAAGCCGTCGTACCCACACAGGATTGATAGGTACTAACCCTCGCAATGACTCACAAAGGATCGATAGGTAACTAACCCCCGTAATGACCCACACAGGATTGGACCCACATAGGAAATGTAGGCACTGGCCCACACAGGACCGCTGAGAATTGACCCATATAGGATCCAACCCACACAGGATCGGTATCACTGATCCACGTAGGATCTCTGAGTGTTGTAGTCGTCGCCGTCGAATCCACGGAGGATTTTTGTACAGTTGTCATCGTCATTGCAGTCACAGCCAGCTCTAGGGTTCCCGCACACAACAAGCTCATTCGGGAGGGTCCGCTCCATGAGATGAGGGGCTGATACATCAACTGATAGATAGTCTGGAGTTGATGTATTCAAAATTTCAGTGTCGTCAATAGGAACTCAATGCGACAGACGGCGCGTCGATCGGACACCCGGTCTGAGAGTTATTAAATTTTTCGTCTCAGGGGCCCGGTTGGTTTTTAAGTCAAAACCAACCCGACCGTACTCCAACTATGTCCAAACCTAGATTGGAGTAAGCCAAAAGGTCCATCTCACTTAGAGGAATCCATCAAAATTGATGGCATGTCAATCGGACGTCCGGAGCTCAAGTTATAAGTGTTTCCGCTCTGAGGGTCCGGTTGGTTTCGTGTACGAACCAACGCGACTGAACACAAAGTTCTCTGAAACCTTGAGTGTAATATACCAAAATGACCGTCTCGATCCAAGGATCTCATCGTAGCTAACGGTGCTTCGATCGGAGATCCTCATCCCAAGTTATGGGAAAAAGACCGTGAGAGGTCTGGTATTATGGGGTTCGGGCCCGATCCGACCTGGCCCGGTACCCCCTGGGTTGGCCTGAACCGGGTCGACCCGACCCAGGTCTGGGTCCGGCCTGCTTGGGCGCGGCCCGGCCCGGCTGGCGTGTCCCGGCGCGCTGGCGGTGGCCAGGTGGCTTGGCCGTTTCGGCCCAGTAGATGGGGGGGGGGGGGCTGCCCCCCTGTTTCGTAACTGCGGCCCCCGTGTGGGGGGATGCTCTTGTCCGGCCAGCCAAGGGTCGTAACCCCCGGCTCCTCCTTTGACCGGCCGGCCCGCTCCGGCTGGCCGGCTGTTGCCGCCACGGGACCAGCATGGGCCGGCCCCCCCCGCTCCGATTCCGTCAGCCCAGAACCGGCCGCCGGTCCCTGCTCCGCTGTGGCCTAAGTCGTGGCCTTGGTCTGTCCGGTGCGGCGTGACGGCACCGCACCCCTCTGTCGCGGCCCTGCTCCGGCCGTGATGGCTTTTTGATTCTCCGGCGCAGCGCGACAGCGCCGTGGTTTAGTTCGTCTTCAACGGCGTGGCACGACGGCGCCGCGCTTCTCCACCCTTCCTTTAATATTTCTAGCGTGGTGCTCTGACACCGCGTCGCCTTACATGTGCCGCAACAAAATCAAACCAACAAGGGGGATGAGGGTCGGCCATGTTCATGCGGTCCAACCTCCTCCTGTTATTGTGATATCATGCGGCTCAAATTGAAAAGAAGAAAGCGACGGTAGTAATCACGAACAAACATTTAAAATAAACCCCTACCTCATTGAATTCGTTGAGCGAGGGTTCGTCGCGGAATTTATCATCGTGGAACAAGGCATCGTGGAAGGAATGTCGTGGAATTGATCGTCGTGGAAGAAGGCGTCGCGGAAGGAACGTTGTTGGCGTCGCAGTATACGGTGTCGTGTAGTCGATCTCCGAGGATTCGGCGTTCTTCGTCCGATATCGGTGTGTTCCTAACATTCTTCGCATTCTTCGACGATGAAGAAGAACTTTAGAGTTTCTTCCCCCAATCCACTCTCAATAATCTCCAAAAATAATAAAATAAGTGTTTAGTCTTATTTTATTACCTATTCCTTAAGTATTTGAATTTCAAACATTCAAATTAAACTCACTTATTTAATTAACTAAAGTTATCTAATTAAATGGTGAGTTGAAAGAGTTAGGGAATATGAAGGGGTGGGGTTCATGTGGGCCCCACTACCCTCATAACCTATCTAGGATAGTTTCCCAACTTCCACATAACGGAGAACCACTTAGTGAAAATAAAATAAAATTCAAGCTCAACTTTATTTTACCTTCCACAATTTTTAACAACTCCTCTCGTGTAAACACAACTCCAGAAAAGGTGTTCCTAAGAAATTACCGGCACTGCAAATTCTTCGATGCCCTCGGAATATGATTCCGAGCACTGGTTCAAAAGTTAGGAAAACCTTCTCGTTCGTTCACTGAACGTACCCGAGCTAAACTTCGGATAAAAAGTCCGGGCACACCGGGCCTCGGAATCAAGTGCCGTCAGAAACCGCGTTCTTGTAAAAATCCCAAACAAAATTAAGAAAAAAATTCCCTCGAAATTTATGGGTCTTTACACATATAATTATGGGATAGTTATCTTTGAAAATCTATATATGAAATACAGTATATGAAGTATGTAGTTATGGAAACATATGTGAGAGTATAGGTTTGGTGTGACACAAAAAAATTTCACATACTATTGATTTTTTATACTCTATCAAAATGTTAAGAAATTCCAATTCATGCTTTGGAGGGCGTGACCTAGCACTGATGATAGGAATCTTGTTTTCATTATCAAGATATGAATATATTAATTTTTGAGGTAGTGGTTTAAGTCCCAATTCATTGTGATTTTAGATTTGTGGGAATGAATGATAAAGTGGCGGGTCTGTGGTCTCATCTATCTACGCAATAGTGACATCTTGATATTTGGAGTAAGCATTTACAAGATGAGCGGAATTATCGATGGTCATTGTGTCCTCATTTCATGGAAATCATTATCTAATAAACTTGGTTGACATTTTTATCAATGACTACAACATTTAATACCCTATTCATTACCTAGAATTTCAATCCATCATCAAATCTCAAATTGGGGATTAGGGTAAAGAAGATAATATTTATTGGGGAAATATAATATATCATAATAATTAACTAAATGAGTGGAATCCTTTTTTGAGGTGTGGTTCATGGAATCGATTATGTTGAAGTGGACAATGTCACCACTAATCTCAATAGATAATATACAATTATGGATATTAATTATGATTTTTAAAATTTCCAAGAAAGGTCACTCGAATATGATAAGTTCATTTTTATTCATCATATCATATTCCATTTTAAGAACATAAAAATTTGTAGGAAAAATTAAATTTTTAACCCCAATTAGAACATCTGCTATCACACCAATGAGCTATGAAGTACTCTGGTTTTCTAATTTAATGGTTATTACTCTAGGATTTAATTCCCTAAAATGTAATAATAATAAAAATTTGCTGATCTAACACATTTATAGAATCCCCAAAATCAAGGATAGCATCAGAAAAGAAATACTCCCCTATATATCATGGAAATGATAATGTTCAAGGATCATTAAATTTGGTGGGAAGTAATAGCACTATCCATACTTTCATTTCCTTAAATTCACCTTTGGTTTGTACACATCCCCTTTATAAAAATGGTGTATCTTTGAATTTCATTCATGGAATCAATCAAGTGGATGTCAACATCCACTTTGTTTAAATCATTTAAGATTTCTTTATCAAGTTCAGTTACATTAGGTTTCCATGGTTGTGTAGCACTTTGATGAAATGTAAGAGGAATGGTTTTTCATAGTGTATTGTTAAAAGGAAAATCTATTTTATTTGGATATACCTCTCTCATGATAACTCCTTATTTGGATCATTTGGGATGGTTGGGATGGTGGCTCTATTATGATGAGATGAATCTACTAGAGATTTTATTTGAATTTTAAGTTCATTAGTTATCCCCACTGTAATTTAACTAAAATTTTATTTATCCCTAGATTTGAATAGTTTTTGAGAAGGTAGATTACTATATTCTTGACATTTTATTTCACCCACTGATTTGGTGAGTTGGTCTTGTAGTGTTTTTAAGTCATGTATAGTTTTTTGGGGGGTTTATGGGATGTGGAGATTATTTGCAGCCATTTTTTTCATCATGTACTCTATACTAGAATACTATTGGGTGTCAACTTTCAGAAAATACATTGAATTGTTTGAGAATTTCTGGTAGGTGATTGTCAGTGGCTACCCTATCCTGGGAATTTCTAGGTCTGTTGAGGTTAGTTTTAATACTCCTATTTCTTATAGGATTGGTTATCTTTCTATATAAATTTATTCTGAGAGTATGGTTCTTTTCTAATACATTAGTTATATGGATAACATGGTAAAATTCCCTCACAACTCTTATATAGATCTCTCAAGTATGGAAATTGGTCTTAATAGTGGGTGTCAGTGGTACAGATATTGCAATGAAAAAGAGGTGGAGGTTGGGATTTCCCTTGGGAAAGAGTAAGTTATCATAGAGGGGTTCTAACCTCATCAAACATCACAACCACCTTCATGTCAAACATGGAACTTTGAACAATATGGACACCTAAAATTGGTATAATGGACCTTGGATATAATTTTTTCATATTATTCACAATTTTTTTATGAGGGTACTTATAAAAATTAGGGTCCTGTTGATGTGCCTAGAAGTCATCATTAAATCCTCTAATCATGATCAAATTAAAATTTTATATGAAACCTGAAATACACTAACTAAAAAGGCATAGTAAAATGGAATTTTGGGGTCAAGACCATAGTGGGTGGGGAACACAGTGATGATAACTCTCAACTAATAGTCATCTCACTCCAATTTTAGTATGATTTAATTAAACTAATGATGAAAATTAAATAATTGAGTGTAGCCAAAATTAAATTTTAAGGAAGAGGAAAAGGATAATCTAAAATATAACTTGGGCAAGATCTATGGCTTAGGATAAAAATTTATGAAAGGTCCACCAATTGTTTATAGTCAAACCAAATGGATCAAACTAAACATCAATTATCCCTTAGTCCAGGTATAGATAAAAACCTAGATGCATTATGATCATATTCCAGGGAAGAATTTTTCATAGACGAATGGTCATATACTTCTCAACTCTAAATAGGTTGGGTTCTATTAGTTACACCCCACATGGTGAGGGTTATGCAAAGTAATTAAATAGAAAAATGTTGTATAAAAAATTACTAGTCATAGAGTAAAAAAATTTCAATTTAAAGATATTAATTAAGTTCAAACAACCCCTACTCTCAGCTCTGAACCCTAATTAGATTATTCATGCATGAAAAAATTTAATGAAAGCAAGGAAACAAATGGAATGCTTGAAATAAGGATTAAACGATTCAAAATTAAATGATGAAGAAACATTATTCCATAGGTAAATAAATATATGAGAGGGCATTAGAAGGGTAATTAATAAAAGAAATATATTGGAATTGAACTATAAAATACTCAACATTACGTCAAAGAAAGAAAAGAAAAATAGAAAGAAAACCCAATGTAAGAAGAACTACTTGTTGAAACCCTATGGTAGCCTCCTCATGGTCATGCCTCATTCTTGGAATGGAATGAATAATATCTTGTCTAAAACTCACATTTATAATTCATAATTTCATCAATGGGATTCCATGTGTCAAATTTATGCTTTAATGGTCGTTCGGGTCATCAATGATAAAAATACCAACAAGGATTCTCAAGAAATTTGTGTTTTACTACTATTTTTGACACCTACATGCCATGTAATTATTTCAAGACATGTAATATTCAGGACATGAAACATTTACGACATGTTTCATGGTGTGAAAATATTTTTAGGAAATTTTAATATGTTCCAAGCCTACCACATATGTGTCACAGTGTGACACAAGTAGTCTTCACTTTTGGATTTTTTTTCTTATCACAACCTACAAATGGTTCATGCCTTGCACATTTATATGTATTGTATAAAGTACACAATGTGTATCTTAAAATACAAGTTCTAGACCTCCATTTCATCTTTCTTCTTTATTTTCGTGCCTCTGGAACCTCTATTATTCTCTTTGGATCCAATCAATAACCGTAGATTCTTTATCATTTTCTATTTTCATGTCATGCTGCTTCAAATATCAAAGTAAAGTGCCTTTTGTTCTTCAATTTCCATTTTTTCCTTGGTATTTCTCCAAATGTTGGTCATGTATAACAATATATAAAACGTAAATATATTCCATTAATTTTAACTTTTAATCGATTAATATTAAATGATTTTACATATAAAACCTTTCAATTAAATAGATTTATCATTGGTCAACTTGTACCCCCACCATTAGTATCATAAATAATATTTCGATTAATATGAATAAAACTTCATAAAACTTCTATATTTACTATTGATCAATTATTTGGCAGGGTGGATAGAATGAGAATAACTATTTTAATTATTCCAAAAATCAATGAAGTGTTTTCCCTTAATATTTCTTTATTCCAAAAATTTGTGTTTCTTCAGTTGTGGTTTGATTGTTTGGTATGTATTTTCCACGAAAACGTTATTTTATGTCTTCCTGACCAATGATTGGAGAGTTAATATAATACAACTAATTTTATAATATGTATTCTAAATAAAATGGAAAACCTATAATTTTTATATTTTCTTCATCCATATTTTCATGTTTTAATGTCAAATAAATATTATGGAATTCCATTAAGTGCTTCTTTGGGTATTCTCCAATAGGTCTATGAAATTTTGGAAACAAATGAATTATACAGGATTCTATTTCAAATTTTTGTGGATTTCCTTGTTTTTTTAATATAAGTGGGTTAGATAAAAACATCATGAGAGGTTATTTATTTTAATGTTTAATAATTTTCATCTATATTATTTATTTTTATTAAATTTATAATTTTTTTAAGATATTGAAGAAGAATAATGGTTTAAAGAATCTAAAAGGGTTGTGTTTACTCCATTCAGTGAATTTTTGTGTGTCTCAATTTTGATAATGATTAATTATTTCATGTTCAAGCACGAATGGTTGTATTAATATTGAAGAAAAAATGGTTATACACAAACTGTATAAATAAAAAAATGGTATAACATTCCTTATATACAAATAAAAAATAGAGAAAGAAAAAAATATTTACAAAATACCCGACGTTCTTATAAAACATGCACACTAAAAATTAAATTTATCCCCAAAAACGGATCCAAAGTTTGAAAACATTATCATGATATTTAAAATTAAATTGGTATTATCAAAATAAATATAGTATCGGGCAGACCCTAGGTGGTATATCAAGGATTATTAATGGTTTATAGTGCGTATTTTGCATAATTGTTTTAAAAAAAACATAAACAAAGGGGGATTTAGAATGATATTTCAAAATAGAAAAAAATAATAGTTATTTTGAAAGATGTGAGTGTTATAAGGTATGGATAATCATGTGATAATTATATCTTCTCATGATTACCACACATCTTAGATAGTTCATTTTTATAAAAATCGGTTTAATAAAATTCTTTGGTTGAGGGTAATCATGATCTTGATTCCCCTCTTTTCCCTAACAATGGTGCACTTAGTTCCAACAAATTACATAAAAACAACATTTATATGTTTTATGCCTTATAAATTTAATGATTTATTCGAATTTATACTGAGATCTCAAGTACACGTGAGATGAAAAAGGCCCCTTGAAGTTTACAATCAAAAAAACATAATATTCCCACTTGAAATCTCAATCCATTCAGTTATAAAATTAAATTTTTTTCAATTAATTATACCTAAATAATGAATTAAGAGTTCACATATTTTAAGATACAACAAAATTAAATGTTTATAAGGAATAACTATAAAAAATCGTATCAAAAAAATGAATCAAAACTCCATCTCCATGTGTGTATCTCTCTTATATTGATCTCCCACAGTTTATCCCACTATCTATACGGAGAAAAAACTTGTATGGAACTCCCCCTTCATATTTGATAACTATATTAGGATAGGGTCCTCAAAAACATATAGGATATTTATTGGTCTCCATTATTTCTCCAATATGGGGGAACCTTTCCCGCTAGTATAACTAACAAATATGGTGCCCAAGGTTCCCATTTATAAAAAATTTGGAAGGTGGTGTTGGAAGCCATGAATTTTGAAAGCTGATTGCATGGTGGATTGGGGAGAGTAGATAGTATTATCCCTATTTTGAAAAATCTAAAAATTTATTTACCCACCTATTTAATATATTCAATTAAAATTGAGGATAAATGGGAGGCCTATAGTCTTATATATAACTAAACTATAGAAGTGACCTAACGAATATGACTAGTGAGTATTTTGTCCAATGATAATTAATATCGGGCCTCATAATGGATGATTTTGGCTCCATGGTATTCTTGATACTTCTATACCACGAGGATTTATATAAAACAATCAATTTTTAGACCAATTGTACATAAGGATTATCAGAAGTGTTTATTTTAGTCCATATATGTGCTTAAAATCCTGCACATTTTGGCCTTCTCTTCTTGAATTTACTCATGGGATCTCAAAATCACCTCAACTTACAATTTAATCGACAAAAAATGTGAAATTTATCTTTTAACATAGAAAAAAATTAACTAATTGAATACAATGTGAATTTTAATCTGTAATTATATTTGTAATTGATAATAAAATATCAGTTTAACATGGTTGTATAATGGTGAAAATGAAAAGTTAATCTTTACAAAATCAACCATATATCCATTATTCTATACAATTTAATTACCATATACATCATATCTTGTTGGTAGGGAGTTTATAAATATAGAAACATTATTTTATTAGATTCCCTTTTTGTTTACTACAGTTAACAATGATATGATTTTGAGAGATTTACAATTAAATTCATATTCATGTAGAATACATATGTATGGATATATCCCTATGATGATGGTCATGATTGGGCTTACATTTCCCTTCAATTAATTGGTTAATGGTTTATATCTTATGATATTATGTCATTATGAAATAGTAGTGATCTTTGACATATGTTTATGAAACCTTAGTGATGAGACTCTATATATGTTTATGATTATCCAATGTGATATATTTCTTCCATTTAGGATTCTATAATGGAAATACTTGTTATATGTTTTTTATACCTTAGAAATGATCATTGGACTATGTTTATGATGAATTAGTGTTGATACCTGGCCTATGTTTAAAATTGTTTTTTGGTGAGTCTTGGCCTATATTTAGGACATATTGGTGGCAAGCCTTGAATAATGATGACATAGATTATGTTTACAGTATACACATATGTTTCTTATAATTTCTATTATCTTTTGGTGTGTTGTGTTTTATTATATATTTCCAAAAATGATTTCATGTTATGGTTGTTGACTCTCATGATATCTCACCCCATTTTTATTTCATGATTTACGATTATCATTTCAAGCACCATTTTTACTTATAGGATTTCATGATATTATTATGTTAATTATTCCATTCTTCCCTGATCTTGTATCTCAAGTTTTATGATCTATTGGTAATTAAAATATATCTAATTTATAATTTTTTATCCCTTAATAAACATTTGATCCCACACATTTAAAATTTTTCTGCATTTCCCTTGGTTATCATGTGAGGATACCCAAAACTAAACACCCATGTCTGGTGAAACAAATATAAACATTATTAACAAGCATAAATACTAGCCATTTTAATTAATCTTATAATATCGAAACCCAAATGTTGAGCTTCATTAGATACTAGTTACCAAAACATTTTATTACTTTTATTTCTTCACCACCTCCCAAAACACATCTATACATAAAACATCCTTCTATATGTAGTCATTGATATAATTTATTAGGGAAGTGGGAAACAAAGAGAGTGAGATAAAATTCTCAGTTAGGAAAAACTTTTTAATGATTCATAAAGGGTTATATCATAAGTATGCGAAAAATGATCATGGTATAAATATTTGATTAAAGGTATCATTTAAGATTAACAATTTGCATTTTTTGCTTGATATAAGAAAATTTAACCTCAAAATATCAAACATATACCATGATGTAAAAGTGTTGAAACATGAGACAATATTTATAATCCATGGAGCTTCACATGTGCATATAAACCTAAAATTGTGGCATAACATAAGAATGTGGTGTAATAAAAAGAATTGTAAATCATAACCATATTTCCTGGTCTTCAACTAATATAATAATAATATAGAGGATTATCCATAACTTCTTGTTTCCTATAATATAGTGAATCAAGAATCACTACCAATTTCTCATAGTAGATCGAGAATCATAACCCAATCCCATAAAGTATTGAGCATACCAACTTTCTCCCCATAATTATCTCATAAGATATAAAAAATTATCAATTAATTGTAGTTCTATATATTTTTTCACCAATTAAATAATGATAAACCAAACATATGTGTCCCCCAAGAAAAAATTCATAAATCATATCAGGTAAAAATGTGTAGAAATAAAATGGGTTTAATAACATTTCAACAAAATATCACCTAAAATGACATCAAGAGTTATGTTGATTGATGCCAAAAATAAATTTCACAAATGAAGTGTATCATAAAATCAAATGGAGTATGATCTCAAACATTAATTAATGATATATAGATATTTTCAGAAGTAAAATTGAAAAATTAGATTTCATAAGACAATTTGAACATTATCGTAATAGATGAAGTTATGTGTCGTTTATAAAATTTATTTCTAAGATAGTAAGAATCAATTTTTAAAAAATATATTTTAATAAATCCCTAATAATATAAAATTAAAATAAATAATGTTCATGTTTATAAATGTGGGTTGGATAGTGTAAAATTAATGAATGTAAAATGAAATGACTTTCTAAGAATTTTAGGTTTTTATAGATAAAAATAAACATTGATTAAAAATTTATAAAACATCCTTTTGAAAATAGATAAAGGTAAAAATAATGATTCAATATATATTTTTATCTTTAAAAATAATTGAGTAAAACATTTATTGAAAGAGTGAAAACAGACATCAAAGAGAAAGAGCAATTTGAATGGATGAGAAATATTACTAACAACATCAAATTTATATGAAGATAGAAATCCACCAATGAAGAAGTATTTGATGTGAAAATTTAAATTTCTAAAAAAATATGTAAATAAAATATAATGAAATCATCTGATGAATGAAACCAAACATAGAATAAATAATTTCAAGAAGAAACATTATAACTCAAAGAAGAGAAATTGATTTATGAAAAACCCTTACCTTCATTTCTTGATAGGTTTAATGTGTTATAAAAACCTTATAATAAAAATTACCATCTTAATAATTTTTTTATAAACATTATTCTTGACTTTTACATTTTAATTCTTTATTTATAATCTTTTACTACACATATATTAGTCAGTTTTTTGTTTATTTCATTTTTAGAAGTTACTAATTGTTTTTTTTTTCATACATGTTTTAAAATGGAAATGTTTTTGATCATATATTGAAATAAAGTTCATAATTACTTGATTATTCCATATATTAAAAAAATTTAAATTATTCATTTAGTCTCATTTTCACTTGATGGATGGCATGTGTGTGGTTTGGAAAAATGGAATTCCTAACCAACTTGTTTCTAGAATTTTGGTGATAACCATATGCTACATTATATATATCTTTATTAGTTATGTTAACCATAAAAACCATATTCATAAGATAATTTAATTTTTAAAATTCTATATTCCCTATAATTATTATTTCAAAGTCATCAATGTTTGAAATTTATTTCATCATTCATATATATGGCTAAAACGACCCAAAAAAGAATATACTATAATATATGGGTGATTATGACTATTAAATTGATTTTTATACTATAATAAAATTATAAAAATATTATAATGATATTATTTAGGATATAATAAGGTTACTAATATTATTTGAATATAGATTAATGAAAAATATAGATTAAAAAATGTTAGGGAGTGGATAATACCTATGTTGATGATTTGATTCGTCCATTATAGGGACTCTTGGAAATAGAGGACTTGGGCCCCCATATTTTGGCCCTAGGAATCCAAACATAGAATTGGAATATATAATATAAATAATTCCCTTGTATTGAATAGTTTTTCAGATGAATAAATTTTTTTGAAGGGACGGAGAAGTCGTCTTTTTATAGTTGAAAATGAAGGACCTTTGTTTTGAAACTTAGGTTAAATGAAGGGGAAAGATATAATCACATTAGAGTTAGGTGAGTTAGGTAAATAAATGTTTTTGAAACATGTAGGTATTAATTTAACTCTGTATTTTTTTATATAGAAATATTTTTTTCAATTTTTGTATAAAAATAGATCCATTTTAAGTTACCCCTTTTAACCAAGTTTAAATATTTTACATGGTAATTATTTTTTTACTGAGAATATAATGTGACCATTATTACCAAATTTAAAAGTTATTATTTCAAAATTTAAATCAATTTAATATAATTTAGAATATAAATATGAGAAAATTAACTTTAAAAATAAAACATGTAATATATAGTAAAACTATTTTTATAATACAATGAATTTTTTAAATATTAAGTGCTCTTAACAATATTTACCATCAATTACTTATCAATGAGTGTTATAATGTTATATATATATATATTAGAATCGATAAATTTTTTAAAATTTATCAGTTGATTTATTTAGATAAAAGTACACAACACCTATAAAACAATTCGTTGAATATAATACTTTTAATTTTATCATGGTAACTAAATTTTACCTTGGTAACATATTTTTGTCTATTAAAATAAAATAATAAAAATTATTAATTGTAAAAAAAAATTCATTTATAAAATTCATTTAATTAAATTCATTTTTTAAAAGTGATAAAATTGAATTTTGATAAAAACGAATAACATGGGAAAAATAAGTTTAATAGAAATTTGTTTTACACGTAAAATGAATTTATTCTTATTGAATCCATATTATTAACTATTAGATCAATGTTACTTTTTTATTTTATATATTTTCAAAAAAAATCATTGAAATAATTCTATATTAATTGTTACTTTAATTTATTACAATAAAATTATATTACACACATAAAAACAAATCCTTAAAAATAAGTATTTTTAAAATTGAATCATTTAATTTATAAATAAATAGTAATAAAATAATGACTTTTTATTCATTGTGTTTTATAAAATTTTATTTCATTATATTTCATTCTCAAAATATTAAAAAAATTCTTATAAAATACAACACCTTTGATAAAATAATAAAACTATTATTTGTATCCATTAATAATTAAATTTGTATGGATTATTATTTATTAATGAATTATTAGATTTTATTAATTGATTTTACAAAACATTCCTTGAGTATATTAATATATTTTTTTGATATCATTATTTAAAAGTAATAAACATTATAATATGCTTATTTCATTAAAATAAATTCTTTAACATAGAATGTACTTTTAAAATTGATAAAAATTATTTAATTATATCATAAAATAATTTATTTTTTTAAAATTAATTATCATTAATGAAAAGTTTTATTTTTAAATCTAAAAAATGTTTTTATATATTAGCTATATACCATTAATTTGAAATCGTTAACTTGTTTCTTGGTATTATACCCAACGACTACATACCCTTTTATAACAACTATATAAAATCATTATTACCCCCCCCCCCATTATATTTTATAAATTCATTACACAATAAATTCACAAAGAACACTAATCATTCCTATAATTTTCATTCAGATATTACAACATTTTCTCTCTATTTTTGATGTTTTTATCATTGTAAGATTAGTTATACTAATATTAATTCTCAAGAGTTAATGTGATTTAGGGGATCCATAGTTTTAAAGGTATTATCATTTTCTACTTATTGTCCCATTTTAATTTTTTCACTTTTAATGGATGTAATTATCTATGAAATTTAATAATCTGTTGTATATATATCATGGTTTCATTTTTTAATTTTCCACAATGAATGAATAATTTATTATTAGTTGGATGCATATCTTATATATTTAATTTCTTAAAAAAACAATTCTTTTTAAATTATAGAAAAAAATTCATTATAATTATTAACATAAAATATGAGGAAGTAAAATTCATCATAAAACCTAGGTTATTACATCCCACCCCCATTTATAGATTACATCCTCATAATTTTATTTGTTATTTGCTAATGAAAACAGCTAATGGTATCCATAAGTTAGACATGACATTAGATATAATTTCCAATGAGATAAAAACCTCACTAAATTTGGTATGTCTAGAAAAGGAATATTTTCCATCATAATTGGTATATATTAAAATCATTTTTTAAAATATTTTTCCACTATTGATGATGATACTTATGTGTTTCTGACGAAATTGTAACATCGTTATATTTTTATGAGATATATTTTTACGTTTTATGTTTTTTAATTAATTATGTATTTTTTAGTACACTACACTAATATAAGATTTTGCTTCATGAAATATGATATTAGCTTATGGTATACGCAGCACTATGTTTAGCTTGTGTTATATACAATTTCAAGTTATTTTGATATAATTCATTTCACGCAATACTGAGTTTAAGAAAACAACTAAATATTATTATTTTACCTTATAACCTAGGTATTATAATGGTGAGTAATATTAACTAAATTATTAAAATATACTTTAAACATGTAAATATAATTAATTCATTGGTGACCAGTTAATTATAAATGAAAATAAAACCCTTTTTAAATAAAAGGGAAGGTTTTTCTGAAAAACTATTCAAACTTAGATAGGTAACTTTATTAAATGATAACATAAATCTTGATTGATTTTATAAATGAAACATATAGGTAATATATTCAATCTAATGTTTAACATTAATCTTATATGTTTTCTAGACATGATATAAGAACAAATTCTATTTTTTCAGATAAAAGAAGTATTTTACAAAAAATGTAGTTTTGCTGCCTTTTGATAGAACACCCATTTAAGATCATATTTTTAACACATTTTTATAGTATATTTGGAAAAATAAAATTCTTATTTGGAATAAGGATAAAAAAATTACTTTGTATGAATTTTTGATATTTTTCTGATAGGTATCATGTTTTGATGAATAGTAAAAATATACATAATTTAAATTTAAAGCGTATTTTTTCATCAAAATAATTGATAAGGTTGAGTTATATTATTTAATAGTTTTAAAATATAAATAAATTATATTTTTATCATTTAATATAATTTATTACATTGGAATTAATTTTACATTGAATTTTAATGTAAAAACATTTTAATCTTTTTCAATGTTTTAACTTTTAATACACATTTCACTATTGGAAATTGGTTTATTTTCAATGGGGAATTTGCGATAGGACCCCGTTACAAATAAATCGTTACAGAAAAGGTGTAGTGAATAGGTTTTTTGTAATGGGTCATCTCAAAAACAACTATTTTCTACGGGATGTGGGCCCGTCACAAATAGATTCCCATAGGTTTTTAAAAAAAATATTGTGACGGCCCATTACAAATACTATTTGCGATGGGGAGATGGTCCATTGTAAATAGTATTCCATATTCTTTTCAAAAACACATTTGCAACGGCCTGTTACAAATAGTATTGGCAACGGGCTCATCGCAAATAGCTTAAAAATTTATAAATAAATAAAATATTGAATAAAATGTTATTATTAATAATAATAAAATAGATTTAGAAAATAATATTAATAATAATAATGTTATTATTATTATTAATATAATAATAACAATAAAATAATATTAATATTAATGATATAATAATAATAATATTGGTAAAATAAAAAAAATAATGAAATAATATTATTATATTAATATTAATAATATTAATATAATAATTATAATATAATAATATTAATAATATATTAATAAAATTAATATTAATATTAAAGAAACAATAATATTAATATTAGTAAAATAATAAAAAATTATAAATTAATAAAAATCTCAATATTTTTAAAAAATATTAAAAAATAATAAATAATAAATAATAATACATAATACATAATACATAATAAAATAAAACTAATAAAATAAAATAAATTAAGTAATAATGTAATAAAAAATTATATAAATAATAAAAAATTAAATATTCATAACAATATAAAAAATGCACTATATAGTAAGGTAAATAGTTAATATTACAAAAAAAATTACATTCAAACGTTTTATCATAAAAAATAAATAGAGCACTGAGTGAGAGGGTATTCTGGAAGATTTAGAGGAGATTTGGGGGGATCTCCATCCCTAAACCATGAGTCAGACGTTGTATATACTCCATTGTCTGCTTGTGATGTTGCTGCTACTATTGACACACCTTATGTTGTTGTTGTTGCTGTTGTATGAGCTCTTTCTGTTGTTGCTGCTACTATTGTCAGAGCTCTTCATACACCCTACGCTTACTCTATATAATTTCACTCTAACCTCACAACTACTCCTAATATTGTATAGCAGATAAAGATGACTCTCCACGAGCTTCATTCGAGCTAGACGCTGACATCGCAGTTGTACAATAATAACTCTCATGCGTCATACGAGAGCAGATACCAACAACTCAACCTTTCTCAAAGGCATACTAGGTCGTCTGCATCCATGTTGACTCATCAAATCTAGTTGTACTAGTCTGATCATTGATCTCAACCTGACTCTCAGTCTACATCTAAGACGTTGTGGCCTCATATGACTCCTTCAATTGTAATTTAAAATTAAAATATTTAAAATATTACATGCAGATAATTTTAAAACTCAAAAAGAAATTATACTGACCACATTCTGATGATGGTGATCACCTCTAATTTCTCTAGTGACAGGACCATTGTACGTCTTCCTATAAACATCAAACTCCATAATATAGGGTTATTCAACTGGCTATATGAATATAAAATAAATATTTTACATTTAAAGTTATATAAATTAATTAATAAGTTATTCGTTCTATGTTCCATATGCATACTGAATATATGACTACCAGCTTAATGTATCACCTCCTATCTCCCCCAGTTTTTTTGACCTACTAATGATCTCTTCTGAAAATGACCACCCATCTAGTGTGAACATAATCCATCCCAAACCTTAGATGAAATGTAATCAGGTCGATTGGTGCAGTGGGAATGATTAAAATCTGGGACTCCTGCATTACTGATTTCTTTCCTCCTCAAACTATGAAAGAACTTATGGAAACGGTCACGTATACCACACTCCCATTCCCTCTAGATAGATTAATGCATGCTCTCATCGACAGAATACTATAAACCCACCAAACAATTAATAATACCAAGATATTAATTAAATAAATTTCAAAATAAATATTATTTATTTACAAACCAGCCAATGATTGAAAATCTAGTGTCGAACATCTATAGGAATCTTATATCATGTGTCCCATTCCATAGAAAAATAATTTCACTATATATCACTCCCATATTAGATATATATATCTGTAAAGTTGTGATAAAAAATAGAAAACAATGAAACTGTTATTATGCTAATAAATTAATGAAAACTAATGAAAACTAACTAAAATACACAGGTAAACATACCTCTACATGTGTGTATCGAATCCAAGATGTGGGTATCTATTAGGGATAGTATCAGGAATCATCAATCGTACAAGGCCACACCCCTTCCAAATCATCCCTTAACTACCAGCAGTCCGGGAGTTAGATGATCCAACATCCTACTCGTTATCAGGTAGATCATCCTCCTATAACTAACAAAACATATCTTTGTCCATCTAAAACATGAAATGACTATTGTTAAAAAATAGTTTTAAAAAACTATTATATATATTATATATGATTAAAACCATTATTTAACTATGTCAATCTTCATTTTCATCCTCATATTCATATCTCATGGTGTCAATTTCTTCATATTCATCCTCAGAATTATCAACTTCCATATGAGTTTCAGTTTCATCAACTGTTGTCATTTCAAAATCATTCATAACATCATTAATATTATCATCACCATAAACCCTTAATTTTGGGGTGTCATCATCGATATTCGGGTCTCTTTATGAAAATTATGGATTGGGACTAGTCTCTTGAAAAATTTCACTTCATTACACTTCAGTGGAACAACATTTACTTTTGAGTGAACTGATTTTCCAACGATTTCATTTTTATTATGCTCCCCCACTCACCCTACTCTCTTAATGTGTTATAGTAATTTTAATAATAAATTTTATGTGCCTAATGTGCTAATAAAAATGGTTCATTTACTTCAAAAATAATTTTATATCTAATATTAATAATCTCAGGTCTTGGATACACATGCAATCCTCTCTCAGTATCCAACCACTAATATTTAAATATCATTATGTAATTCTGTTGTATAAAACACATTTCAATAATTTCTTAAATCATGCCATAAAATTCAACTTCTGTTTCTCTATGATGATATCCTGTAAAACAAACACAACTATTCATTATTTTTTTATTCCCCATATGTATGTGTATGAAATCAAAAACCATTCACCACATATTCATTATAAGATTTAACAATTTTTTATGGGGGGTTACTCAATACACACAGTCGATTATCAATTTTATCATCTTGTTGATATATCTGAAAATTTGTAAAAAAAATTATCAATATAATAATTAATAAATTTATTTTATATGTTAAACCATAAATAATTTAAGTTACCAGTTTTTGAAATCGGTTGGAAAAATTATTTTTCTGGAATTATTTAAGTGAATCTCCTTTAATTTTTGGAAGTTTTTTCTTGATATGATTATCATATAACCTACAAATAAAATAATATTAATTCATTATAACAAAGATTAAATAATAAGTGATAGTAGAATTCACAGTTCAAAAGGTTTCATTTCTTCACAGTTGAGTAGAATATATGTTTGAGCTTTTTGATGTTTATCATCTAAAATCCCACATTCATTAACTCCACCAAATTCAAGTTTAGGCAGATTAAAAACTGATAATTGATTTTTCATTTCATCATAAACATTTCACTCATTACGGACCGTGTGTTTTTTTTTTGATGGAAATTGAGATTCAAAATAATGAGAACATAAAAAAGAAATTTCCTTCAATAAATAATCTTTTGTAATTGAGCCTTCTACTGATTCTTTGTTACATACATTTTTCTTCAATCTGTGCATGCATATCTCAAATGGGTACATCCCTCAGAACTATACCATATCTTTAAATTTTTCATCATGTGGATAATTTATTATCAAATGTTCTATTGAGTCCAAGAAATCCGATGGAAATATTTTTTATAGTTTACAGAAAATTAAAACAACATATTCTTGTAGTCTTCTTAGTGCATCGTAGTCTTTTGTCAGCAGAAAAATGTCTCAGAAAAAAATATGTGATATATCTCTTATTCCATCCCAAATCATATAATTCAACAACCTCTTAATCCAATCATAATAATTCCTTCCATTATAACATTATAGTAATGACATTTTAGTCTGGTAATATGACCATTTCTGACATATCTTCCCAAATTATAAGCCTAACCATATGAAAGCCTCAAATCTAAAATTCATTGCAAAAATAATAATTAATTTTATTTGGACAGTCTATAAGATGGTTTTGGATTCATTAACTTCTATGATCCGACATTTTCAAATAGTTCTAGTTTTGGTAACCTATAAATTTGGGCCAGATATAATCATGCATTTACATTATCTTTGATCTTTCCAGGTGTATCCAAAAATGTCTAAAATAAATTATCAAAATAGTTCTTCTAAATATGAATGACATCTAACTTGTGATGAACCAATAAATCATACCAATATGGCAGATCACAAAAAATCTCTATTTTATCCAATTATATTCTTCCCAAATCCATAAATTTTATATTGGTTTATTTTTGGTCATAATGTGATGGGAGGAAATGAAGAGACAATTTATTTTAACTCTATAACAAAGATCATTGTTGAAGATCCATCTCTTTCAATTGTTCATTTTCTGAAATGGTATATTTTTTCCTCTAACAAGGTTGATCGGTTAGAAGGAATCAGTGATGACAGTCAAAAAACAAGGTTTGTTTTCATTGATTATCATAAACGATTTTTGATCTCTTATACAGTATGAACATGCTTTTGGACCATGTCCACTCTATCCAGATAACATGTCATATGCAGGGAATTCACTAATCATCCACATAAATGTAGCTTTTAGTGGGGAATTTTATTTTACAACAACATTATATGTACTAACACTATTACCCTACAATAAATTTAACTCATCAATCAATGGTTCCAAATAAACAACAATATTCATTTTTGGATGTCCTCGAATTAAAAAGGTCAAAAAGATATGTGGCTACTTCATCATCATCTAAGCATGTAAATTGTACGGAGTTATAAAGAAAATCCAACATGAATATGGACTACTATAAAAACAAAATGGACCAAAACCATTAGTAGAAAGACCCAATCTCACGTTTCAGTCTTCTAAAGCAAAAGATAGATTCACTTGGTCAAAATGTATCCCTGAATCACCATCGGATGTATGATTTATTCTTTTAACTTTTGAAATATTTTTTTCTCTATAACATCAATGCCCATGAGTTCTAATACATAAATAAACACTTTAATTAAGGTGTAAGAAGAAAATATCTCAATTGTTTTACCAAACTTACTTCAAACTTCCCTAGTTGGTTGTCTTTATACCTTGATTTTCCACATGTGGGACAACTATCAAATGACTCATTTTCACAATAATATAAGATGCAGTCATTTGAACATGCATGAATCTTATGATAACCAAGACCCAGATTACGAACCATCTCATTCTATCATAGAAATTTATAGGCAACACATTTCCTTTAGGTAATAGTGTTTTAACCAAAGAAAATATATGGTCAAAAAACTATTTGATATTCCATTATCTGATTTAATAGGAATAAATTTTTTAACACCTTCAAATTTTATTATCTTGCAACTAGAATATAAGGAATCTTCAGTAGACCTCATCAAATCATAAAATTGAGATTGTTCCAACTCAGGAGTTAAATAAATATCATTATGAGTTTCAGTTTGTTAAAAATATAGAACTGACACATCATGAACTAAATTTTAAAATTGTTATGGATCCAAAACCAAATTATTAGTATCTTCTCTATAACTGTGTTCTCTATGTTTACACCAAACACTACAACAAAACCGTTGTTTAGCGGTGGTTTATAATAAACCACCGCAAAACGTTGTTTTTTTAACACCCGACCCTCCTTCCCCCGTGACCCCGGCCCCCCCGCGACCCAGGCGACCCCACGACCCTGACCCCGGCGACCCTGCGCAACCCCGGTAAACCCGCGACCTCGCGACCCGTGGCCCCCCATGACCCCGGAAGCTACACTGTCTTCTCCTCTAGGTAGGGTTTTGTTTCTCCTTCTTTAGGTTTTTTTGGTTTTCCTGTAGGTGGTTTTTTAGTATATAGTTTAATATGGGATTCATATGCATGTGTATTCTAGAATCCTTTCTAGACAAAGTAAAATTTTGTTGGTAAAGCCTCTAGCACGTCAGGACCCCCCTATGGATTGAATATAAATCTAAAATTGTTTTTGACGCGCTGAAGGCATGAACCAGGAATGTTCCTTGGAAACTCCAACCTCATTAGATTGACTATATCAATCATGCCAATCATCTCTATTTGGTAATTTGACATTCCTAAAGAGAATATAATATAGTGGTGGATTCTTTATCGAAGTGGGAAATCATATAAATGAGTATGATGAGGTCCTTTAGCACTCTTTAATATTTTTTACCAATGGTGGATAGGGATATGCGGGGAGTGATCCACTCCCTTCTTCTAAAACCCCTTGTAATAATTAACCTTGTTTTTTAACATTTTTTTAAAATAAATTTTAAGAACAGCATCACATGGATCCTGGATATTCTTAGTAATATTTTTTCATTGAGTTATGATTATTCTTTTATCTTATTTCATATTAATTTGGTACGATCTATCCTTTGATTATATTATGTAGTAATCTACCATTTTTTCGTAGGAAATACATTACAAAAATATAAACCCTTTGAAAACCATTTCTCACTTCGTGGGATATGTTCTATTGAAATCATCCAACGTCATTCTCTTTATTGATTATGAAAAATGTTATTACAATATTTCCTTTTCCATATACCAATTAATCTATATGATATGAATATCTCATATTAAAAAACATATATTGAATTATTTTAACCTAGAGTGTATGGTATTCTATTTACATAGAGAAATGTTTTTACATTTTGTATATTCATGTTCCCATATGGATGATTATAATAATATTGAATATGTAATGTTTGAACATAAAACATATTTCTCTAGATGAGTATTGGTCATGTTAACCATTATATTTACATTAAAAATGTATTGTAATTTTTTATGATGACTCGCTACTGATGTTGGTTGATTATTTATTTGATTTCTGTATTTCTCATTATATATAAATCCACAATTTAATAAATTAATGGATTCTTATGGATTATTATAAAATTTTATGTTGACTCTTAGAGTGAATGAACTGAAAATAAATAATTTATGGATGAGACCCAACATTATATAACCCCTCGGTGCATTAATAGGTATATTGAGACATAATTGTTTTTTTCATTTGGCATATGCCTACTCCCCTTCCCCCTACCATAATCCTCCTCTCCCCTCCCCTCCTCTCCATCCTGCCCAGCCCCTCCCCTCCCCTCCCCTCCATCCTGCCCCTCCCCTCTCCTCCCCTCCCTCTTGCCCAACATTTTCCCCCAGCCAAGTAGCCCCCCCTTCCCCTTCACTCTCCTCCCCTCCCCTCCCCTCCATCCTGCCCATCCCTAGCCCCTCACCTCCCCTCCCCCTGCCCAACATTTTCAACCAACATCCCCCCTGTCATCACCCTCCCCTCCCCTCCATTCCCCTCCAACCTGCCCCTCCCCTACCCTCCCCCTGCCCAACAATTTCCACCAGCAGCCCCCTCCCCCTGCCCCTCCGCTCCCCTCCCCTCCCCCTCCCCTCCAACATTCTCCGGCCCTGCCCCTCCCCTCCCCCCCTGCCCAACAATTTCCCCCATCATCCCCCCAACCTTGGCCAACCTTTTCCCCCTGCACCCCCTCCCCCCTTCCAGAATCCTCCCCTCCCCTCTACTCCATCCTGCCCCTCCCCTCCCCTCCCCTCCATCTTGTCCCTCCCCTCCCGTCCCCCCTTCCCAACATTTTCCCCCAGAAGCCCCTCCCCCCTGCCCCTCTTCTCCCCTCCCCTCCATCCTTCCCATCCCCGGCCCCTCCCCTCCCCCCTGCCCAACATTTTCCCCCATCAGCCCCCTCCCACCTACCATCACCTTCCCCTCTCTTCCCCTCTAACCTTCCACCCCCCCTCCCCTCCCCCCTGCCTAACATTTTCCCCCAGAAGCCCCTCCCCCTGCCCCTCCTCTCCCCTCCCCTCCCCTCCCCTCCATTTTTCCCAGCCCCAGCCCCTCCCCTCCCCTCCCCCCTACCCAACATTTTCTCCCAACATCCCCCTCCCCCTTCCATGACCCTCCCCTCCCCTCCCCTCCAACCTTCCCCTCCCCTCCCCTCCCCTCTAACCTGTCCAACATTTTCCCCCAGCATCCCCCTCCACCCTTCCCATCCTCTCCCCTCTCCACCCCTCCCCCTCCATCCTGCCCAGCCCCTCCCCTCCCCTCCAACATGCCCAGCCCCAGCCCCATCCCTCCCCTCCCCCTTGCCCAACAATTTCCCCCAGCAGCCCCCTCAGTTAAATGTCATGCTAAATAAATATGTTATTTTTGTCCACTGTAATTTTCAAAGAGGATTATTTAGTTCTTATTCTGACCTAAATTACGTGTTGATTTGTTAATGTTAAATCATTTTCAATCTCGGACACCATCATAGGATTCTTGAATCACTATCTTCCTTCATTAAGTGTTTTTCAGTCATGGAAGATAGTTCCACCTAAACCACATAATCAATCAATGGACTGATTGAGAAAATATCCAACCTACTACCATTAGATTCTATCGAATGAGAATGGTATTAGTATTCCACTATTTGTAATGGTCATTCTTCACCAGTTGGTATCTATTTCTTATTGACTCGGGCATTCATAATGTATGTTTTAAACCTTCCAAAATCATTCTATTCAATGTGATTATTGTACCCTGAAGTCTAAACATTTGAGAATCATTTTAACTGTTAAATAAATTATTAAATTATATTCTTCTGCACCTTCCAATTTGGGTATGAATATCTTTTGGATACCCCAAATAAATAACATTATATTCTTCTTTTGTAATGTCTTATCAAAACCATGGTCCTTTTCATAGGATATTAAACTTTATGACACAATGGTCTAAACATCATGACTATAAAATTAATGTCCCCCTCCAAGGTATTATATGATACTAATAATCCTTAATTCACATCAGGTTGTGTTTTGGAATATCTATGAAGACTAACCAATCATTGGTTCTATGTTTTTATATATAAAAATGTTAGCATCTACAGGTTTGAGAACCATGACCATAAAATATCTGAGTCATCCCCTAAGGATATATGCATATGTGTGTCAAGATCTACATCTATATCATATTTTTATTCTTCTCTTATATCGCTATATATATCACATAATTTTTTTCAAGGATACATTCCCTTAAACTCTATACATATATTGCTCTATGAACAATGAAATTAAACATAGTGTGAATATCCATGATAAATAAGTCATGGTTTTGTAATAAAACCCCTCCAACGGAGGTGCGCTGTCTACAAAAACTCACAGTGGTATACCTTGCTTAACATTATTGCATTGATGTTTTCCTTATACGTGATGTCATTTTTAGTCATAAAGAAAACATCGTACTTGACCCTTTTTATATCCCTATAGAGGGTTTCCATCTTTTTAATAAAATGATTATTTGAACCAAGACACTCTTTAAGTGTCGTTAGACATTTAAGATGGTTCCCATGTTGTGCGACCATGTCACAAGGCATGTGATATTTAAATCCAACCAAAAGCCCAGTTCCACAGACCAGTGGTCCCACAGTACCAGTAATGTAAAATTACATGTTATATAACCTGTGATTTTCCTGATCCCATGGGGTATTAATTTCTCTAGGTATTCCTACACATTTCTAGATCTCCAAACCTCACTGAATTAGGTATATCAGGGGTCATCCAATCCTCTAGTCACATCGTGGTCACGCCGTGGTATTGTCGTGATTTGGCCCTACTCCATCCCACACCATCCCCCTTCCACCTTCATTTCAGCCCACTACCACCAGCATTCCAGCCTGCAACAGCCCCCTGCCACCTTTGAATCAGCCTGCACGATCCCCCCAGCACCTGTAACCAGCCCCCTTCAACCAGCATTCGAGCCCTCCCCGAATTAGGTATATCAGGGGTCATCCAATCCTCTAGTCATCACAGATTAGCTTTCATTTCTTTAAATATTCAGAGAAAAAAATCCTCTCGTTCCATCCATATCATCCTATTTGAATCTAAGTGGAAGATGCTGCCCCGCGGATGTCGTTGGACCGGGCCAACACGTTGCGGTCATGCCGTGGTCATGCCACTGTAATGTCATGATTTATCCCTGCTCCAGCCACATCCATCCCACACTAGACCCCTTCCACCATCGTTTCAGTCCGCTTCCACCAGCATTCCAGCCCGCAACAGCCCCCCTTCAACCATCATTCGAGCCCTCACCGAATTAGGTATATCAGGGGTCATCCAATCCTCTAGTCATCACAGATTAGCTTTCATTTCTTTAAATATTCTGAGAAAACATCCTCTCATGCCATCCATATCATCCTTTTGAAACTAAGTGGAAGGTGATGCCACGTGGATGTCGCTGGACTGGGCCAACATGATGCGGTCATGTCGCAGTCACGCTGTGGTCACGCCACGGTCATGTCGCGGTCATGCCGCGGTCACGCCGTGGTCACACCGTAGTCACACCATGGTAATGTCGTGATTTGGCCCTGCTCCAGCCACATCTAGCCCACACTAGCCCCCTTCCACCATCATTTCAGTCCGCTTCCACCAGCATTCCAGCCCGCAATAGCCCCCCTTCCACCAGCATTTGAGCCCTCACCAAATTAGTTATATCAGGGGTCATCTAATCCTCTAGTCATCACAGATTAGCTTTAATTTCATTAAATATTCTAAGAAAAAAAATCCTCTCATGCCATCCATATCATCCTATTTTGAAACTAAGTGGAAGATATTGCCCCGCGGATGTCGCTGGACTGGGCCAACACGCTGCAGTCACGCCGCGGTCACGCCGCGATCATGCCATGGTAATACTGTGATTTGGACCTTCGAATGTCGCTTGACCGGGCCAACATGCTGCGGTCACGCCGCGGTCATGATGTGGTCATGCCGCGGTCACGCCGCGGTCACGCCGCGGTCACGTCGCGGTCACGCCGCGGTCACGCCACTGGAATGCCGTGATTTGGCCCTACTCCGGCCACATCCATCCCACACCAGCCCCCTGTCTTAATATATAGTAAATTTTACCTGACCTCAATATGGTTGTTGTATAATAACTTTATTAGCTATAAATATGTACATGAGAGTCAGATAAATAAAATATCTCAATATAAACATGTTACCCTACCAATGAATCCATGGTATGTTAATGATGTCCACTATCATACATAGGATATATTTCTACATGATATATTTCCCCAGAGGCTTATTCATCAATGTACATATATTATAGAAATTTTGTTCATCATTTTTTGTTTTTGATGATGGGGTTATAGAAGATGTCTCATGTTTGATTCCTTGTTTTTTGGGTAGGCACATTGTGATATACATAGATAAAAGCTGGATCACATTACCGAGGAACACGCCTCAGTATGTTAAGGGTTTGAATGAGTTTTTAGATTTTGAAATTTATAATCGATCCATTGAAGGGAGAATAAAATTTTCATGTCCTAAATGTAAATTTAGAACATGGTTGAAGAGAGATGAGGTTTATGAACATTTAATACTGAAGAAATTCCCTGCTCAATATTTGTGTTGGATTTGGCATGGAGAATCAAATGTTACATAAAGATTGAGCACTGATGTTAATCTACATAATGAGGTCCCAAGTTCATCGACAATGGAAAATGAAATGAAAAACCTAATAAATGATTCCTTCGGCACTGCAAGACACCACTATTAGCATCAAAACATATCAGAACAACCAGAAGAGGGTGCTACAAATTGCAATGTGACAAGTGATGTTTTTGAGACTATAACACATGCAGATCAAGATTGTCACATATCATTGGATCCTCCTCTTGATTCTGTGAAGACAAATGTAAGAGAAAACTTCACTAAGGAAAATTTGTTTCATGATTTAGTTGATGATGGAAATCAAGAGTTGTATAGTGGGTTTTTGAAATATTCAAAGCTTTCATTTTTGCTGAAGTTGTACCATATCAAATGTCAATGTGGAAATTACAAATAAGGAAATGTCCATGATATTGGAATTGATTCGTGATGCATTTCCGGAAGCAAAAATCTCAGAATATTTTTATGATATAAAAAAATATGTTAACAAGCTTGGTCTTAATTATAAAAAAATACATGTGTGTCCCAATGATTGTATGCTTTATTGGGGAGAGGATTCAAGTAGACAGAATTGCAAGAAATGTTCTTCTTATAGATGTAAGGGAAAGGGTGATGTTGGGAGTTTGAATGAACATAATTTCACGGAGAAGAAGAAATGGAGCACACCTACAAATATTTTGCGTTACTTTCCTTTGAAGCCTCGATTGCGAACATTATTCATGTCATCAAAAACTGTCGAACACATGAAGTGGTATTCTGTAGATAATAACAATGATGGGTTAATAAACATACATGAGATTCCCAATCGTGGAAGACATTTGATTCATTACATCTCAATTTCTCAGCTGATCCTAGGAATGTTCGATTGGGATTGGATGCCGATGGATTTAACCCATTTGGGACTTTGAGTACCAATTATAGCATTTGGCCAGTTGTTTTGATCCCTTATAATCTGCCTCCGTGGATGTGTATGCAACAAACATCTTTTATCATTTTGATGATTATTCTTGGAAAACAGATGCCTGGAAATGATATTGATGTATACTTGTAGCCTTTGATTGAAGAATTACAGGATTTGTAGAGCAACGGTGTTGAGACATTTGATGCTTCTTCTAAAACAATGTTCAAAATGCATGCTGCTTTAATGTGGACCATTAGTAACTTCCCTAGTCTTGGGAATTTATCTGGTTGGAACACTTAAACGGGTTTGGCTTGTCCCGTTTGTAACTTTGATTTTGAGCCCAAACGGCTACCTCACAGTAGAAAATGGTGCTTCTTGTGTCATCGAAGATTTATCGATGCATCTCATAGATTTCGGCTGAACAGATCAAAATTTAATGGTTCCATTGATCGTAGAACACCTCAAAAGTTTTTAAATGGTTTTGAAATATTGGCACAGCTTGAAAATGTTGAAATAGAATTTGGGAAGGTTCATCATTTGAATGATAGTGGAAAACAGGTCCGAAGTGTATCGTCAAGCGAAACTGGAACGCAATAATGGAAGAAAAAAAGTATATTCTTCAAACTTCCGTATTGGAAATTTAATTTGTTGCGGCATACTCTTGATTGGATGCATATTTAGAAGAATGTATGTGACAATTTGATTTTCACATTGCTTAATGAGCATGGAAAGTGGAAGGATCATCTCAATGCTCGCAAAGACTTACAAGAAATGAACATAAAACACGATCTCTGGCCAGATGATAATGGAAAGTATCCTCCGGCAATTTTTGCAATGAAAAATAGGGATAAAGATACATTCTTTTGAATGTTAAAAAATGTTAAGGTATCTTATGGGTATTCAAGTGACATCTCGAGGTGTGTTGACTTGAAGAATTATAAGTTACATGGATTGAAAAGCCATGATTCACATATTTTGTTACAACAGTTACTACCATTGGCATTACGTACATTATTACCTGAACAAATTAATGTTGTTGTACTCCAGTTCTGCACATTTTTCAGAAAACTATGTGAGAAATCTCTATATCCATTTCAGCTTGACAACCTCCATGAGAGGTTTGTATTGACCCTTTGCGCAATGAATATGATCTTTCCTCCGTCCTTTTTTTCTGTAATGATGCATTTAACTGTGCATTTGGTTGAGGAAACTAAATTAGGAGGCTCCGTTCATTATCGATGGATGTATCCAATTGAGAGGTACTTTATTTATATGTTTTCCAGTTAAGTAAAAAAAAATATGGTACTTAATTTAATGCATAATTATGTTTATTTTATTTCACAGATATCTTGAGAATTTTAAATCATACGTGAGAAATAAATCTAAACCAGAAGGCTCAATTGCTGAAGGCTATGTGGCTGAAGAGTGTCTTACCTTTTGTTCTTGATACTTGGATGATAATGAGACAAGATTTAATCAAGTTGGACTTGTTGATGACACATTAACTCAATCTCAAATACATTAGAAATCCAAAATATTTCCTGCTATTGGGCGATCAGTTGGGAGGACCCCAAATGTGACACTGACTGAATTGGAATTATTATAGGCACATATATATGTGCTGCTGAATAGTGAAATTTCAGATCCATTTATTGAAGAGTTGAGGATACAAACAAAGAGACGAATGAGAGGTCGAACACGAAATGAGAAAGATATAACAAAAGCTATTAATAAAGATCTTGTAGAATGGTTTACATGACATGTAAGTTCATAAATATTGCAATAAATATGAATATAAGTTTGACACATACATTTTGTAAATCTAATAAAGTATATTTCCTTTTTCAGATCATGAATACTGATACTCGAGCAGAGGTATCAGAATATTTGAAGTCTCTTGCTAGAGGTCCTTTAAAATAAGTTAGAAAGTTCGATGCTTATAATGTGAATGGATTTTGATTTCGTATAGTCGATCGAGAAGTGGGTTTGAGAACACAGAATAGTGGTATATTTCAATTTTCTGAAGTGGAATACTATGGAAAGCTCCATGATATTATTTAATTAAACTACCACGGACATTTTTTGGTTGGTTTATTCAAATGCAAATGTGTCGATATTATCAGAGGTGTTAAAAGTGATTCCTTACAATTTACTTTTGTGAACTTCTCTTGCTTGATGGATGTTGGTGATCGTGAACTGCATGATCTATATATCTTAGTATCGCAAGAAAAAATGGTATATTATGTGAATGATGTTTTCGATGAAGGGTGGAGTGTAGTTTCTCACGTAATACAAAGAGATTTGTATGATATGGGTGATGAAGTGGATAATTTGACCTTTGAAATTGAATTTAATCAGCAATAGGAACCATAATTATTTGTCCATCATGATATTGAAAATATTAGTCTAGAAAGGATGAATGAAGTGGATGAAGCAATGGAGCAGTAAACCGACACGATTGAAGGGGAAAATGATTTTATGTACAATTATTTATTTATTCAGCAATCACTTGTTTCATTTCTGCAGTCATTAATTATCATTGTTATATATATTTTGTCTGTTAGTACTCCATCTGTTATCATTTTTAATTTTTTTTTCTGCATAATTTTTTTGAAATATATACTCTAAACTTAATTTTTTTTTGATTAATTGAAAGGAATGCCAAGGAAGAATCATTACATTATTTTATCCAGTTCTGCGACAGATGACTATCCATCGGGCTCCCTCCCCACGACATCTGATGCACCAGCTACTGACACCCCTGCACCATCTCCCCCTACACCATCTCTCACACCATCTGTGGATGTCCCAATAGAGGCTGAGTCATCAACTCCCCCTTCAGGAGCCTCAGTAGTGGGGCAGCGACGCTCCCCTTCCAGTTCATCCCGGACATACTGGAGTGTCACTATCATAGGTACAAATTTTAAATAAATAAATTTATTGCATTTTTTTATACTAATTGTTTTCTCATTGAAGATGACAAAAATGAAACCGTGGAGGAAAAAATAAAAAGTTCATATGTTTGGAATCTGAATGGCGAGAAGATTTTTGTGCCATTTGATTCTTACGGGGTCCCTACGGATGATGTTGCGGGGTTGCTTGGCCAGATTCTAGGCCAGCTGGCAGCGGAGGCCATTTCCCTTCCCATTTCATATGATGATTAGAGACATATGCCTCCAAGCTATAAAAATGAATTTTTTTATTCTCAAATCAATGTAAACTTATTACATTATGGTTTAATTTAATGTCATGTTACTAATATGTTCAAAATGAATTTCTGTATATAGATGTTCTTCCACTTTACCGCTGCTGATGTGATAGCACGGAAGTGGAGGTTGAAAATCTAGGTAAGAAGTGGAAAGATTTTAAATGGAGATTGTGGTGTGATGTCAATGATGCTTTGTTGACCACACTGCAAATGTATGAGAAGCTACCCAGTGGGGTACCAAAAGAGTAGTGGAAAGTGTTTGTTGACAGGCATCGGGATCAGAAGCGGATGGTATTGAAATATATATATTATTATATTATCCACATTTTACATTTATAAATGTATATGAAAAGGAAATGACATTCAATACATCAGTATTAAATTGCATTTTCTTTATTTTAGGATCTATCAAGACAGAATGCGTCAAACCGAGCGAATTAAGTCATCCCGCACACTGCGGGATCAAAAGGTTTTTCTAGAAATAGATGTTCATTGGTAATCTTTTAATTAGATTAAATATTTATAAGACAATATTATCTGTTTAATATTTTGAATTGTTGATTTATATTTGATTAATGCAGTCACAGAGTATAGACCATGAAGCATCTAGAACTGAACTGTGGTTGGATGTTCACAAGAAATCAGATGGATGTTTTATTAATGAGCCTGCTAAAGAAGTTGGGGTATGAAGTCAATTTTTTATCATAATAACTTCTTATCAATTTTTTATGTGTTAATATATATTGATATTTGATTTATAGTTCAAAATTAAGAACTATGGGATGCCAATCCTATGCATTCCTACTTTGTCTCCCAGGATGACCCGGTTGCTAATGTCCTTGGGAAGGAGCATCCTGGGAGAGCGCGCGGGATGGGTTTGGGACCCATGCCATCTGAGGTTTTTAGCAGGACACTGGGGATAGCTGTTGTATCTCCTACAGACATTAGTCAGCCCAGAGATGCTAAGAAAGAGATTGTTTCTTTACGAAACACAGTTCACGAACAGGGGAATCAGATATCTGCATTGCAGAAAGAGTTGACTGAACTACATCAGCAGATGAGCAGATATGCCCCGGGTGGGAGTGCATCGATTGGTGGTATGCAGGTAAATCACATAAAATCAGAATCATTTAGTTTTCTAACTTTCATTTGTTTTAAGTTTTAATATAAATATGTAATTGTATTTAATTTTCAATATAATGTTCTTACAGGTGACAACACAAAGTGGAAATGAAGGTGGAGAGGGTGACGATGCATCATCGGACCCTGAGTAGTTGTACTGTTGATGTGTTGAACAAAAATGAAAACAGTTGGTTTGTATATGTAACATTTGTGGCACATAGTTTCCACCACACATTTTCATGTCCTAAAATTTCCTTGATTTCTCACATTTCTTTTTATGCATTTTATTGATTTCTGATGTTTGTTTTTATGTCTTCATTTCTCAAGTGTGGTATACATCATTCCATTTAGGTTTGTGTTTGAATTGGTAGTCGAGATTTTGGATGACTAGGAGTTAAACCCATTGTTGATGTGTTGAACAAATTGGGTCATTTCATAGTGATCAAGGGGATAGTGTTGTGGACACTTTGGTGAGGCCCATTGTTGAAAATGTTTGATTTAAGTGTCAAAAGTATCTAACCATGCTCTAGATCTTCTAAAATGTCATGAGAATTTTCAAAATCATGGGTGGTTCACTAATATATAGGTGTGAATGAGGGGTGATAAATTATCATAAGTCCATGAATATAGGCAAGAATACTTTATAAATTAAAATATAATCTCGAAGATGGACGTTGACTTGACGCACAATTGTTATGTCTTATAAAAACATGAATTTTAAGAAAATAACTTCTACCAAATACTTTAATATTAGGATGGTTACAATGGACCATTTCCAACCATAACTATTTTGATCACTGAACTGTTACTGCATGACTTGAACTGCATTCCCAACACAATTTCCACTTAATCATGGTCTGTCTGGTAATTATTACCTATCATTATATCCCTGAATTATTTATATTATGATTCTTAATTCCATTTTTTGATTCATTACAAGCTATCCGGTCATGAAACTTTAATTACTAGAATTCCAAAACTTACTTCTTTACCATTCATGACTATTCTTTCTACAACCACTCTCCCAAAGGTTACATTTTCCATGACCTGTGTGATTCTACCCACCCTAGGATTTTAATATTCATCATTTTAATAAAAATAGGAATCTAATTCCCATGAAAAAAACTTTGTCCACCACTAAACATGGTTTCTGGATGTGTGTCAACATAATTATACCATGTTCCATCATGACAATCCATCCTTGGCATACGTTGAAGCCTCATTTGGAACTAATATTCCATCCTTGAACAACCTGTGGTTCACTTCCTACCACATAGATTTACATCATCCACTTAATAATAAATAGGAATGGTTTATTCATAATCACATGTATTATACAATCATCATTCCATGCGCACACATTCAATCAACATCAATAACTACATCTTAAACTATAACCCAGATTGATGATGTTATAAAACTCGATCCTCTTACATAGTCATCCATAGAACTAGGATAACTTAGCTTTTATACTAAAAACTCTGGTCTACATCACTCACCACAACGTAGTTAATACCTAACATATATTCCAACATAAAAAGATGTCAACTAAGACTCACTGGAAATATCCACATTCCTATAAAATCTATATCCCAATGTAACTCTAAAACTATTACCACAATAAGATTTTTTATAACAATATATTTCTAATGTGTTATTTAAGCTATTTCATCAGTTCAAATTTATTATAAGTATTAAGGATGGTTTCTAGGCCACAAAACCAAAAAAATCATTATATAAATGGGTTGGTACTAATATAACTACTAATTCATCAATTATCAAATTTTATAAGTAGAGTGGAATCGCTATGGATGATCTATCCTAAGAAATTGAAGTTATAAGATTTAGTGGAATCCAGTTTGGGATGTTACAATGTTGTGTCAATGGAGTTTTTTCTTCCTAGTATTTACTATTTAGGATATTGTATACATGAGTATGAGGAATGTGTTAGAACCTTTGATTGTTTTTATAGTTTTATTTGTTTTTTAGGGTAGTGGTGTAGCAGAATCCAAGAATTATTTTTTTTTAATCTAGGTAGCTTTTAGGGGCAGTTTTAACCGCCACGAAATGTATACTGGCGGCAGTTTAAACCGCCGCTAAATATAAGCTTCATGGCTGCCTCATTCCGTGGTGGTTTACCTAAATTTAGCAGCGGTTTTACCACCACTAGAAATTGAGTTTATTCGCGGAGGTTATAACTGCCATGAATAAAGCGATATCCAGGGCTCATAAAAATGCCAGTAAATTCAGGAAAAACGCTGTGAAATTAGGCACCAATGACGCATTCCTAAAACCGCCGCTAAACGTTAGAAACCACCGCTAATGGATTTTCGACGCCCTATTAGGCGATGGTTTCTGAAAACCGCCTCCAAACAGTATAGCAGCGGTTTAAACCGCTGCTAAACGCAAAAAAAAATTGCCACTAAACTATGATTCTGTTGTAGTGAAAAAATATAATCTAGTTAAAACCAAAATGAAATAGATGATTCCCAATGTTTTAAAATGTTTCAAACATCCTCAGAGAACATTTTTTACAAGCATACTTAACTTTCTATTCTAAAACAAATTCAGGTTTTGAAAATGAAATAATAAGAAAGATTTAAATCCCTCAATATATATAGGATTTAAAAAAACCATTCGGATTCTTTTGCTAATTTATCCAAGTGATATCATCTAATAATTACTATTGTCAACTTTCTTATTCCATATTTCTCTAAAAAATATAAAAAAATAGTTTTTTGAATAATATTATATAAAAAAAATACTATCTAAAAAAGAGAAGAAAATTAAATTCACTTTTCTAATAATTTATAATAATTTCTATTATATCATAGTTATTTATAAATTTTTTTAAAAAAAATATACTAATCTACAATAATTTATAATAATTTATACTTATTAACACTAATTAGTAATAATTACAGCTAATTTTTAATAATTACCACTATTTACGGAAGGCACAATTTCAAGAGGATTTGAGATAGATCTTTTTCCCAACTACTCATCTCCTTACAACTTTATCTGACTAAAATCATTATGAAAAATCTACTCCGATGTATGAATATCCATTTTTGTATGTATGAGAATAGATAGTAAGGAAGCCTTTCCACACTACTCTCCATTCTCGTACATGTGAAAGTATATATTTGTACACCAGAGTATATTTTTCATAGTGATTTCAGTGAGAGAAAGTTGCAAGGAGATGAGTCATCGGGAAAAGGAGAAACTTTTTCCCAACAGCTCATCTCCTTTAAAAGTTCTCTCACTGAAATCAGTATGAGAATTTCACTTCGATGTACGCATATCCATTTTCATATGCACGAGAATGGAGAGTAGGGAGGCCTTGTCACGCTTCTCTCTATTCTCATGCATACAAAAATGGATATCCGTACATTGGCACACATTTTTCATAGTGATTTTACTGGGAAAAAGTTGCATGGAGATGATTTATCGGGCAAAAGAGATACCACCAATCTGCATGAAATTGTCCAATTTATTACTAATTATTACTCTACAGTAAATTGTGCCAATTTATTCTATCTGTTACTATTTATCACTAATTATTAATAATTATTACGAATTATTTCTAATTATTACTTTTTATTAATAGTTATTACTATGTATTACTATTTATTAATGTTTATTACTATTAATTACAATTTATTACTATTTATGAGTAATTATTACTATTTATTACTATGTATTACTATTTATTCTTATTTATTCCTAATTATTCTTAATTATTCCAAATTATTCCAAATTATTCCTGATTATTACTAATTAATCATATTTATTACAAATTATTACTAATTACTACTAATTATTACAAATTATTTTTAATTATTCCTAATTATTTCTTATTATTCTTGATTATTCCTAATTATTTCTATTTATAATTATTTATTCCTATTTTTTCCTAATTATTACTATTTGTTACTATTTAAAAATAATTATTACTATTTATTACTAATTAATACTATTTATTATTATTTATTATTATTCTTTACTATTTTTTACTATATATTACAAATTTTCACTAATTATTACTAATTATTACTATTATTACTGATTATTACAAATTATTACTAATTATTACTAAGTATTACTAAGTATTACTACTTATTACTTATTATTACTAATTATTTCTAATTATTACTAATTATTATTGATTACTACTGATTATTACTAATTATTTATAATTATTAATAATTATTTCTAATTATTACTAATTATTCATAATTATTACTAATTATTATTAGTTATTTCTAATTATTATGATTTTTTACTAATTGTTACTATTTATTACTAATTATTACTATTTATTAGTATTTATGAGTATTTGTTACTATTTATTACTATTTCTTACTATTTATTTCTAATTATTACTAATTATTAATAATTATTACTATTTATTACTATTTATCACTATTTATTATTAATTATTACTAATTATTACTAATTATTACTAATTATTACTATTTATTACTATTTATTACTATTTATTACTATTTATAACTCTTTATTACTATTTATTACTATTTGTTGCTATTTATTTCTATTTATTACTAATTATTACTAATTATTACTAATTATTACTCATTATTACTAATTATTACTAATTAATCATATTTATTACTAATTATTACAAAGTATTACTAATTAATACTAATTATAACTAATTATTCCTATTTCTTCCTAATTATTACTAATTATTACTATTTATTACTTCTTATCAAAAATTATTACTAATTATTACTAATTATTAATATTTATTACAAATTATTAATACTTAATACTAACTATTAATAATTATTACTAATTATTCATATTTATTCCCAATTATTCATATTTATTCTTAATTATTCATATTTATTCTTAATTATTCATATTTATTTATAATTATTCATATTTATTCCTAATTTTTCTGAATTATTCCTAATTATTACAAATTATTCCTAATTATTATTAATTATTAATAATTATTACTAATTATTGCTAATTATTTCTAATTATTCAATTATATTACAAATTATTCATATTTGTTACTAATTTTTCATTTTTTATTAATTATTCATATTTATTACTAACTATTTATATTCATAACTAATTATTCATATTTATTTTTAATTACTACTAATTATTACTACTTATGACTAATTAGACAAATTATTACAATTAATTACTAATTATTACTAATTATTACAATTTATTATTAATTACCGCTAATTATTACTAATCCCCGCTAATTATTATAAATTGTTACTAATTTCTAATAGTTACCGCTAATGACAACTAATTATTTCTAATTATCACTAATAATTACAAATTATTAATTTTTTATGGTTATTTATAATTATTTATTTTAATTTATTATTTATTAATGCAAATTTTTACTAGTTATCAGTAATTATTACTAATTATTAACAATTATTAATAATTTTCCTAATTAATACTAATTAATATTAATTAAAATAAAAACCATTAATTAATACTAATCACGTGTAATTATTTCTAAAAATAAATAATGCAAAATTAAAAGATATAATTCTAATTTATTTCAATAATAGTTAATTAACAATAATTATAACTAATATAAAAAATGAATTAACCAAAAAATAAAAGAAAATGATAAATACCTTAATACTGAATATTTCATAGGATGTAAGACATAAATATTGATCTGATGTAGGATCTTAAACTTTGAAAAAATTTGAGCGAGAAAATATAAGTAGATAGGGAGAGGGGTAGAGAAAAGAGTGGAATGAGAAAAAATTGGATATGGGTATATATAGGTTAGATTATTTTTTACGGGAATATTTGTGATGGTAAACTCGTCACAAATAGTATTATTTGTGACGGAATACATTGAAAATACTAACCCACCAATTAATTTGTGGTGGCGGTTAAAACGATATTTACGACAGGACCCACCACAAATACCCACAAGCCTAGATAGTATTTGTAAGAGGAGTTATCTCCTGTCACAAATACTAAAAAACAAAAACAGGTATTTGCAACGAGTAAAAATACTCATCACAAATACCCTTCCTATGGTTTTGAGCGCAACTCGTTCAAAAACATTTGTGATAGGGACCCAATCCCCATCACAAATAACTACTTATTGGTGGTGGTCAGTGGGTCATGTCACAAATAGTTCCTCCTGACAGAATATTTTTAACGATACCCCTCCCTGTCGCAATTATCCATTTTTCCCATAGTGTTTTCTCATTCCAACAACAGGATTAATTTTAAATTAATTACTAAAATTTTCGTTGTTTGGAATTTTGTAAAATGTATTCCATATTTGAAATTAGTGAGTCCAAATTATGTAAATAGGTTTCCTTAATTTTTTAACATTATGAATAGAAACTGTAGTAATTTTTTATTAATACGGTAAAAAGTTAAATCTCGTAATTAAAGGTAAAAATAATATTATAAAATTACCCTCACACTTGTTCTAATTTCATTGGATGAGTGTGTTTCAGTATGAATCATTCTTGGGTCGAAATGGTATCCTTTGGAAACCACTTGAATGAGATTAGGACATCTATTATATTTTATTTAAGGAAAATTTAAATATGTCTTACTCAAATTTTAAAAACTATATTATTTTTAATATAAGGTTATACAGAAGCTAAGTTCCACTATAAATACTCATTTTAAAGATAAAATTCTTTTCTTTATCATTGTAATTTATTTTTAATTTTTAGGAAATAAATAATTACCTTATAGGATTATACATTGGTGATGCAAATATTATTAATTGATAATTAATCAGTAAAATAATTTTTATTAAAAGGATAGTAACCATTAAAAGACAAAAAAACTTGACCAAATATGAAAAAGATTATGACACTTATATATTTTATTTAACGTGATGTTAAAGTTGGTACATTCATGTTTTAATTGATATGACATTTTTAATGTAGGATTTTCCAGAAGATATATTCATCTATGAGTACTATTATGATATCTCAAGGATTTATCTTTGTTATAATGTTTTTTTAATTTTTATTCAATAAATAATTATATTAAATAATTATACAAAATTGATGTTGTAATTATTTTATTAATGGTGATAGCAAATAAATGTTATTAAAAATATTAAAATTAATATAATTTGGGATAATATATATATACAAAGAATTTTCTAGATGATCTTGACCCATTAGGGTTATAATAAAATATTTTATTCTAGGATAACATCTTATCTTGATATTCTTTAAAAATCCGTGAAATGAAGTGTCAAAATTGACACTATTGATATTTTTTCAAAATATTGTTTTATAAAATTATTTAAATATCATAAATTCTTTTTAAAAATATAAAATAATTACTATATAGTCAAAAAAATATAAATTGTTCATTTATGGTCTACTTGACTTCAAATAAGTAAAAATTGCACTGTTTTAATATTAAATAATTTGTTACCTTAGATGAATTTAAAATAGAATAATGAAGGGTTAATTAAAATGATAAACTTTAAATTGACATAAAAACTTTTCAAAATTTTATTGGATGATAATATTACAACCTTATCTCATCTCATCTTCAAATATATGACATTTTTTAGGTATATGGATGTGTTTTGATTTCATTATAAATTAATATTTTTGGAAATTTCAGAGGTACCCCCAACCTGAATTATAAAAGGGCAAATCCACCCTCATTTCTTCACAACTCATTGAGCCTTCAATCTCTACCATACTCTGACCATTTCCCTTCTAAAATTCCCAAGTCAAATTCTAGGGGTGATTTTCTTCTCAAAATATCAACTCGACTGTCTTTAGAAGGATATTTAGAGAGATCTTGCCAATGAAGATGTAATCTCCTTTACCGACTCACTCAAGATCATTTTTTCTTCTACTTCATCTTTCTTTGTTATTTCTATTTTAAAGTAACAATTCGAGTATAACCTATATACTGATATGTTATTATGATTATGAAACAACCATATTCTACCTTCTATCCTTCCTATGAAGATTGAAATCACTACGTGTGTGTATGTACAACCTATCATCTACGTGTCGTGGTGTAATCTGTTTTTCACCACTTTAATTTTCTAGGTATGATGATTGAAATAATATAAATATATTGGAATTATAACAATATATTTATTCTACAAATATATATATACCATCCACTTCCATACAATTTCATAATTAAAGGAATTATATCATCGCTCATGCGTACGTACAACCTACTGTCTCCACGACACGATGTGATTCATTCTCCATGATCCCATTTAAATCATGATTATATAAATGTATAGAATGAATAAATATGATATATATTACAATATTATCATTCTTTAAATGATATAAAGGAAACCCAAGAAGAATAAATGGGATTTATAAAACAAAATATACATCAAACAATGCCCAAAGGAAGAGTTATAATGAAATATTATTAAACGAACGATAATAAGATCACATATGATAACATAAATATAAATATGGTTCTCTAAAAAGTTTATAACACTCTTTAATCTATTATACATGTGGTTCATATATTTACCAAGTAATCTTACCTAAGGTAGGGAATAATTTCATAATCTCATCAATATCCGATATTTTTTATTCATAAGTATTTGGTAGGGTATATTTATCATCCATGTCCATGTTTCTTAAAATAATTTTCCAAAATGATTTTACTATTTTTCTTGAATTTTTTGAAGTCATCCACTATATTTACTAAACCTGGGTGTTCCTCGCTGACATTTCACCACCAAAATAAACCATGTCACCCAATTCATGTATCCATTTACCAAAAACCCCTCCGCTATCCTCTCGATACCCGACATTACCCCTCTCTTTTCGACACTGAAAAATGCAAAACCGCGAGCCATCTTTGCACTTAGTGTTAGATTCTTCCTACTTCTTCCTCCCGCGATGAGTTCAACCTGTAGCCATTTCATCGCATGGTTTTCTCAAAAATGCACGTAATCTCTCCCTTGATCAATCGTCGAGAGAAGGTAACCTCGATTATTCTTCTTCATCCTTCTTCCTCCCGTGACGAGCACAATTTCTAGCCATTTCATCCCACAGTTCACTCAAAAATCCACTTAATCTCTCCCCTGATCAGTCTTTGACATAAGGTAACCTAGATTATTCTACATTCATTTCTTCTTTCCATTCATCTTTCGCCCACATCAACCACTAACTTCTTCCCTACCAATCTCTGATTAACCTGCATCATCCACTAAGAACCGCAACCGTTTACTAAAAATCTACAACTGCCTTCAGGTCACGGATGTCGACGATTGGAATTGCCTCTAGGGAACCCTAACTATTATTAATCTATCCTCCGAAGTGAGAACCAAGTTAAATCAAATTATGGATCTTCTTATAAGCCTGGAACCAACTCGACTCTGAAAAGTGAGAAAGTCATGTTCATATTGTCATCAATTTTTTATAAGCATGCACCATGTTCTAAATTTTTTCTTGCATCATTGATTTCACTATGATTATTCGTTTATGCGAATGTAGATTAACAACTATAATGGATACGGATATGTTACCGTTTCCAAAAACAATGCTTTCAACCGTAATCTATGGATTGAAGGATTCCGTCGTAGGTATGTTGATAATCTTGCAAGTTATCAAGTACAGGATATATTAGTATAAATTGAGTTCTTTAGTTTTTTCCTTCAGTATCTCTGTTCGTCCCCATTGAAAATTTGGATTGCTCTGTCCTCTACACCAGACTCTTCTATACGTTCAAATTTATTGAATCTAGTATGTCTTCTTAGTTTATAGTATTTTACATTTACATCTAATTTTATTTAATTATTTCCAAACTAATAATATATTTAACACTCACTATCTCTTATTAATTTTAGGAATGTTGCTACTATATTTCAACATCTCTTACTCAACCAACGACAATTAACTACTGTCAGATAGCTTATACATCTAGTTTGAATACCAGGATTAACATCTTGCAAGGGTAATATCGTCAACCCTGGTGCTGAAAAATTCAATTAAAGGGAAATGCATTATCTTCCTACAGAGGCTGAGATAGTTTCTGTAGTTGTGGAAAAAAAAGTGGCATGTCCAGACTGGTATATTATATTTTCATATTTTCTCTATGTTTTATAATGTAGGTTCCAGACTGGTATATTATATTTTCATATTTACTAGTGCATTCATTTTTCATGTTGGATTTTCTACTTTCTATTAGCTCCTCACATGATTCAAACAATTAATTACTTATCACTTTATATGTTTTATATATTGTCTATGGTTTTCATATTTCCATTCTATAATTATTTAATTCCATATATTGATGTGGTTTTGAAATTTTAGGTAGACTATAAACACGAATGATAAAACTAGTTACGTGGAAGGCTAAATCAGGTTTCTGATGTGTGGATTCTTTTTATTTTAGGAGTTGGGTTCGCATCGAAAAACATGTATTTATATAGGAAGGTATCAGTTCAATAATCGTGTTCTTCTTCAATTTTCCTTGATAGTACTTGAATTTGGATTCAATGGGCAGGTTTGAGTTGTTTTGGTTGTTTTTTTATGTGCACTAATGTTCAATTTCTATTGTTTTTTTCAACAAGAAAGGTTTTTATTTTTCATCTTCAATGTCAATGCCTTAGTTTCAACTTATATAAATCAAGATCTGTGAAGAAGGTTTTCTATCCTCATTTAGTGAATTTTTTTTCTTTATATTCATGATTAAATATTAAAAGTATTATTTTATTGTTTTCTAATTGTTTTCTTAGTGCATGTGAATACAGAAACAGGAATTGGAAATGAAGGCATGTAATTTCACATATTGATTCTACTAAATGTTTCTTAGTTTTTGATGTGCCTACAATTTCTCAACCTGTATTGAATATTACAATAAAGTGGATTTTGTTTTCTAAAAAATTATATTAATTAATAATTATAAGCAGTTTCATTTGACTGTTTTCTATTTTTTTTTTCTCATCAGTGCATGTGAATACATAAACATGAATTGGAAATGAATGTAGGTAATTTTTCCTAAAATCGTGGAGTTATCCTCCCTTCCATCCAATATATGAAGGCAGGTAATTTGTTCTTACTATTGAATCTACTATATATTGTTTTTTTATACACTAAAAACATATGAAACAGATGATTAGAAATCTTTCATCCCTCGCTACAAAATATTTCATCCAGGCCTATGAATACGTTCATATCATCAAAACATATATCAATGTCAATGCCTTAGTTTCAACCTATAGAAATCAAGATCTGCGAAAAAGGTGTTCTATCCTCATTTCATGAATTTGTTTTTCCTTACATTCATTATTTAATATTACCGGTTTTATTTCATTATTTTCTAATTGTTTCCTCAGTGTTAATGTGAATTTGTTTTTCCTTATATTCATTATTAAAATTGGGCAGCCCCTATGCTTACCCATTATTGGTCTCTACTCAGGTGATCTTTAAAACCAACATCACAAAACTCTTGTGTATTTATGATATATCTTTATTTTAGATCAGTGGATCATTTTTTACTTGACAAAATTTTGTTATGTGGATTGATTTAGTGACTTACTTGCACCACCATGGTCATGAAGAAAGACTTGGTACCATGACAAGGTATGTAATTCAAATCACTACAAAACATTCTATCAAAAACAAATCCTTCTTACATGACACAACCAAATCTTTTTTAAATGAGAAATGCATCCTTATTACCTTGGACAGAACTTTACATAATTTCTTATATGTGGAAGCATAAAATATTAGAGATTATTTATATGTTTGTATTTACTTATTAGTTATACATTGTTATTTATGGATTTCTTATTGAACTGTATCCCTATTGCGAAAAAGGTGTTTTTACATATACGATATACATATTTGTGGATTTCTTATTAAATTGCTCCATTTTAGTCAAACATAGTATGTTTTCTTAAACACTAATGTATGAGTAGGTAAATATATTGGATGAATGTGTACATCCTCAGCTCCTAGCTTATTACATGTTCTTTTACCACTATAACTCCTCACAACTAAAAAACCAAGTACAACACCATATTTTTTTCTATAAATGTTTTGTTATTGGTCATCAAGCATTTAACATCCAAATAGTAATAGTTACAGTTACTCTTACTAAATCTGAATTGTCATTTATTAAAGTAGAAAATATTTTTACACAACCTAGATTCTTCTATTTTCTTTGATTAGTGGATCATGTATTTTATTTCATTAATGGAAACTTTTTTAGAGTAGCAGAACAAGTTTGAGCATGTGAATCATGCATTTTTTCATTACTGGATCATGTTATTTGTACAAGTAGTGGATCATGTGCTTCATTAGATCAATGTATCATTTTAAGAGCAAAAAATCAGGACTTTTAGAGAAGCGGGTCATGTGCTTCATTGAGTGTTACTTTCATGACATCATTTGAACTAAAAAAACGTCATTTTTCATGCCATTTTCATTTTTTTCTATGATTGATACATACAATGCATTTTTGGAATTTTTAAATATTACTTTAACTGCAGGTAAACATATTGCATGATTCTGTATGTGATCAGGTCAAGGCTTATTAGCTCTTATTCCACCATTATTACTCCTCATCACTAAAAAACTAGGTAAAACAATACCTTTAATTTCATGAAATTTTTTCATATTGGTCATCAAGAATTTAACTTCAAAATGTTATTAGTTACTTCTACTAAATCTAACATGACATGTTTTAGAGAAGTGTATCATATTTTATGGGAGTGGATCATGTATTTTAATTCAGTAGTGGATCATGTATTGTATTTTTTCATGTATCACATTATTTTTTAGAGTAGTGGAATATTTTTTTTCTTTGTCCGTTCTCTCATGCATTTTTTGGGTCGTAGAACTTGTAATTTGTTTGAGCAGAGGATCTTGCGATTTATTAGATCATTGGATCATTTTTAAGAGCACTGTATCATGTATTTTAGAGCATTGTATCATGTGTTTTAGATTAGTGGGTCATTGGAACGTGTTTTCTTCTCTTTAATCTTTTTCATGCATTAATAAAGTCATTGTTTCATTTAGATAGTGGGCAGGGGAGGGGAGGGAGGAGCTTGGCAGGTTAGAGGGGAGGGGAGGGGAGGGGAAGATGAGGGCGGGGGGGGGCTGGTGGGGGAAGAGGTTGGGCAGGGGGGAGTGGAGGGGGAAGGGGCTGGCAGGGGGGAGGCTGAGGTGGGAGGGAGAGGTGCTAGGATTGGGTGGCAGACAACCATAGGGGGAGGGGAGGGGTAGAGCTGGGTAGGGGGTAGGAGAAGGTTCTGGGAAATTGGGTGGGGGATGAAAAGTTGGGCAGGGTGGTGGGGGAGAGAGGATGGGCTGGGAAGGGGAGGAGGGGTTGTACATGTGTTGTTCAGCTTGCAAAAACATTTGCTAAAGAAAAATTCTAGACCAAGGTGTTCAGTACATCAAATAATTATATTTTAATGTGTTGCTTTTCTTTCTTGTACCACACTCTATCCACTGTTTGGTTTTGTAATGCAGGTTGTTGGTGTTCCTGTTACTTTGTATGGGGATCTCAATAACTAGTTTTTTGAGACTAATGTTGTGTTTGATACAATATGAAAGGTATTAGTTTTAAGGCTCCACATGAATTATGAAGACAAGGAAATCTATTTTGTTCAAAACATAAACACGCAAACCTTTTTTAATGTCTGCGAAGCACATGCCAAATATGTGTTTTTTGTTGACATTAGGGATTAATAAAAATTAAAAACTTAATTTATTGGTTTTGATTCATTTGGAATACCTTTAGCAAGTAAGAGTAATTTTTTTAAAGTAATTGATTGATTTAGAAGAATAATTTATTTGATCATATGATTTTAGTAAATGTATATTAAATCCAGGTTAACGCCCAACTCATAAGCAATGTTTGCACAGATTCCCTTTCTGCAGAGAAGGTATTAATATATTTTTTATTATTTAATTTCTCTTATTTTTAGGTAATCTTTTATAGTTTAAGAGATCATTGTAAGAGAACCAAATCTCATTGATTCTAATTTTAAATTTTTTAGTTATATTTCTTCGAAGTTATTTAATGAGTGACCTGCTATTGTAGTCTTGAACAGTATTGATGTCTGAAACATTTGGCAGGTTGGAGGGGAGGGGCAGGGGCTAGGAAGGTTGGAGGGGAGGGGAGGGGAGGGGAGGGGCAGGTTAGGTTAGACGGGAGGGGATGGGAGGGGAGGATGATGGCAGAGTATAGGGGGCTGTTGGGGGAAAAGGTTGGGTAGGGGGAGGGGCTGGGGCTGGGCAGGTTGGAGGGGAAGGAAGGGGAAGGGAGGGTGATGGCAGGGGGAGGGGGATGCTGGGGGAAAAGATTTGGCAGGGGGAGGGGAGGTTAGGGGCAGGGGCTGGGCAGGTTAGAGGGGAGGGTAGGGTAGGGGCTGGGTAGGTTGGAGGGGAGGGGAGGGTAGAGGATGATGATGGCAGGGGGTGATGGGGGAATAGGTTGGGCAAGGGGGAGGGGAGGGTGATGGCCGGGGAGAGGTGGCTGCTAGGGAAAAAGGATGGGTAGGGGGAGGGGAGGGGAGGGGAGGGGATAGTAGGGGAGGGGCTCGGTTGGTTGGAGGGGAGGGGAGGGGAGAGGAGGATGATGGCAGGGGGAGGGGGTGCTGGGGTAGAGGTTGGGCAGGGGGGAGGGGAGGGGAGGGGCCTGCATTATGTGATCCCTCCCATCATATGTGCTAATTTGAATTTTCTTTTCATTCATGTCCATTTATATATTATAATGTATATACTTATGTTGTGTGTCACGAACCAGGTCGGGTCGCCATCAACTCGATGCCTGAACCGGCCCGCGGCAAGACCCGAAGGGCGTTCCCGATCCCCACGGGCTGGCACAAGTGCCCGGGTATCAAACATTACATGGGAACGATTTACCCGAAGTAAAAGACAGAAAAACAATTAAGCAGATAAATAAATGAAACTAGAAATAGACAACCAAACGTGCCTTTAAACTATGAACAAGTTTAAAATATACAAATTGAACCAATAACTAAAAAGAAAAGACGACAGCGAAAACTAAAACTCATACTCAAACCTCCCGGTAAAAGAGAGGTCACATCAGCACCACTCTGCATGAAAAGACCAACTGCAACCTGAACCACCATCACTGAGCACAAAGTCACAACCTGGAATACACAAGAAACAAAGTCTACATACACCCAAAGGTGTATGTAGGGTGTGAGCCAAAAGCCCAATAGGACGTCACCCAATAAAAAGGTTCCATGCCACAACATCAAAAAGACAATTTAATGTGTTTATTCAAAATTATACTTTCAAGATGGTTTTAAAGAAAACGTTTACAAGCAAAATGCTAAAGGAAAACACTAAAAAGAATGCATTTCACAAATATGATTTTTGAGAGGAAGGGAAAAGTTTAATATGGGCACACACACACACACACACTCTCACACACACACACACTCACACACCCATACACACACACAGACACACACACACACACGCTAACACCCAAATGGTTTTCCATATGCCGACGGAAGGCACCATGCCATATATGGTAGAGCACTATAGGTAAAACCCCTAAGGTTCATCTAGCTCGAGTGGGACCCTAGAAACCTCGTGTCTCGGTGAAACGTGGCTTAGAAGGCCACGACCCCCAGAAAACGTGGCTTAGAAGGCCACGACCCTCAGAACAAGTGGCTTAGAAGGCCACGACCCTCAGATAGCATGTTTAGTTAGTGTTTCAATCGTCAATCAAGCTATGTGAAACAGGGACGACACCCATCCGGTTCACTAGCGCACTAGTTCTAGTCTTCCCACCTAGATACCCAGGGTTTTCCCTTGTGCTCAAACATGTTTCACATTCGAATAACACACCACTTTCACATTTCACAAACCAAGCTTGACATTACACAAAAAGTCACCGCTTTCATACCAAAACACTATTTCAAAGACACACGCACACCAAGGACATGTCTCATTTTATAAAAAAAATACACCACTTTAAAAATGAACGTGCATTCAACTCCTTCAAAATACCCTTTTCACGTCATATAAATATATCAAAGAACCATTTGATCTATTAATGAAATCGTTTCAAGAAAAACCAAAAAAAGACATTACACCAAAAACCACTTGATTTTATATTAAGGCATCACTTTAAAACTTGATACACAAGGTAACCATATCAAGACTTGTTTTCCATTATTAAAACAATTTTGCATTTCAATTTCAAAAGTACACAACAAGTCAAACACACCAAATGTGATTCATATACTTTGAAAATGTCTATTTAAATACACAAACATCTAAAGCGACTTCAAAACACCTCTTGCACCTACCAAACATCCCTCAAAACCTTTCAACCATGTTTGGAATCCCAAATACCGCTCAAATAAACAATCGCTCAGTTCACAAAACATATCACATGTATACCATGAAACCTCACTGCAAAACACACAAATATTTACTGAAAAAGAACATTTTAAAATCAATTGAACACTCATCTTTTCTAAAACCTCATTTGCACCATTTGCACAATTTATTAGACACTTTTAAAATTTACCACAACAAGGTCGGGAAAAAAAACCATTTCAAAAGAGAGCGCATTTTTCTTCAGGTACGCATGTCAAACAAATTTATAAAACGGATTTTGTGCCACTTACAAAACACAACCATTCATTTATACAACAACACATATAAACAATAAAAGCATACTATTTCGGAAATCCAATTTTCATCAAACAAGCATGCCAAAGAATTATAAACATAGATCGCACAGTGCAATTATATCATGGAACATATTAAGTTTAACTAAACAAACAAATTAAATTATCTAGATGATGCAAATGCATGGAACCACCTACCTCGACGTCGAATCCAAGTAATTGATGCGAAACCTTCAAATTCGAGCGTGAGACATCAGTAGCGCGCCGTTTTCACCACAAGGAAACTCGCAACTCAAAAACATGAAATCGGATCAACAAATCATGTTAGAACCCTAAACAATAAATCGAACCAACAATAATAAAAAACAAACCATAAAACAAACATCATACCCGCTAGAAAAAGAAAAACATACAATAAAAATAAAATAAAACTCACATAATAGGAGGGGTTCGGCACGGGAAAGCGCAGCCGGTCGAGGAGGGCAGGCCGGAAGGATGGTGCCAGTGAGAAATATCCGGACAAAAGGATGGAGGAGTGCGAGGCGCCGGAGGTGTGTGCTGATCCAGCAGTCGGCGTGAACCAGCAAGAGGCAGGGAGGGAGATCCTCAACGGATAGGAGATCTGCCATTTTCAAGGCTAGCGGCGGCTAGGAATGAGGGTAGGGGCGCGGCGTACGGTGTGCGGCGGGGAGCTGGCCGAGAGAGGGCCGAGGCGGCGAGCAGGCCGGCGGCAGGGCGAGCGGGAGAGGGCCGTGGGGGAGCCGGCGGCTAGGGTTATAGGGAAGGGGAAGGGGTGAGCCGCGCAACGAGGGGGGTAGGAGGGAAACCGACGGGATTGAGAGGAAAAGAGAAAAAAATGGAGGGAGAGAGGAAAAAAAAGAAGAGAAGAAAAAGAAAAGAAAATAAATAAATACATAATTAACTAAAATAAAATGAAATTAAAACAAAATAAAATATAATATAATAAAAAGGAAGTAAAACATAAATTCAGTATTAATAATAATAATAATAATAATACCTCAAATTATAATATATGTATTGTTATCATTAAAACAAACTATCAAACCTTATTAGTTTTATTATTATTATTATTATTATTATTATTATTATTATTAATTTGCCTTATTTGATTAGCTGACATCGGCAGGCCCCCCAGTGGCTCAGGCAAAGCCGCGCGGTGTCCAATTCATGCTCCGCTCGAGCGTCGGACGTTGCCAAGCTGCAAAGACCCATTTTTTTTGACAAAAAAACCAATATTTAACCGACTGAACTCGTATCCCGACAAAATATTTTAAAGCCAAATAAAATAAGAGGTGACCGTAATTTATTATTTTATTAAGAGTAATATTAATAACGACACAAGACAAATTATATTCTTAACACCGTTAATATTATTATTTTATTACACTGATCCCTTTCATTTAATTAATTAACCATCGAGCAGGGCGTGCGGTGAAACGGGCGGGGCCGCTCGACGACCCAGGTGAGGCCGCGCAGCTTTGGTCGCATTGCGCTGGACGCAAACAAGACCAAAACACAAAGAACTCGAAATCTTATGTCAGGTTTCGACCCGAACTACCCAACGCAAATAAAATTAATAAAATAAATAAAATTAGAGACGACGGGTGTGACAATTCTCCCCACCATAAAGACTTCCGTCCTCGGAAAGCCACAACTAAAAACCAAACCTCAGAGCAAAAAACCACACTCCCTTTTGATTCAAAGGGGATCCCCACAACATCAAGCAAAGAGAGGCAAAAGCATCATGACCGGAGAGGGTGACTCAAATGACAACCTCAAGAAACGCATAAAAAGTCATTCTGATAAGTGTCACCCACCCCAAAGAACGAAAATGCCTCCAGTTTACTGATCAAGGAAGGAAACTCTCGCACCCAGTGAAACCAACCTCAGAAGACGAAACAACTCAAGCACTATTAGACCGGAACCACACTATTTAGATAGAATAAACAAATAAGGTCAACCCACATCCACAGAACATTCTTACCACTTATCACCAAACCAAATTTAAAAGAAGAAGAAAAAGATCAACATGGGGAGGCCCGAGGGGCTCCCCACCATTAGGAAGTCACTGACGCTCGAAACGAGATTGGAAAACTGGCACAGAAAGCTTCGAGCAGACTCCCCGCCAGTAAAGAAAATTCCAGCACTGATTCATTCTAGAGACATTCGTGTGAGACCCACTGTGGGTCTCCCCACCATTAGAACTGACAGCAGATACAAAACTTTAGAAATTTCTCGACGGGGCCTAGGCACCCCACCACAAGGGGCGGGGAGGGTCGGGCCCAACTACCGGGCGTCAACCCACGACCCAAGACGAACCAACATCTTCACATCCCTAGATGAGTTCCATTCCAATTTGATACCAACTTACCCAACACATCCCATAGGGACAACTAAAAACGATTGCCTTTGATGGAACGCAACTCTCAAGACCTTAAGATAATGAGACGACCGTGCCCCCTTATAGCCACATGGAGCCTCACGCACCCAATCGGGTCGTTCGGATTGGAACCACAGAAAACAACTTTAAATTGCCTTCACCTTCATTACCGACGACAGAGATAACACTGGGGTCTCATACAATCCTGGGAATCCTGACCATACGCCAGCTTCACTCCGAGGCCTATGGCTGGAGCCCTGATGTTTGAAGCATCTCCTGCCTCGCAGTCAGGTATTGAAGACTCTTGAACAGAGCATCTCCTTTCGGTGTAACGTGCAATCATACTGCAACCGAGGTAACACCATCAGACACAACACAACATGACATCCAACTGATCATACACAAAACATTAACCAACACAAAAGCTGCAATGGTGCATGCGCATCACCCTTTGTCACATTGGATGAGAACACAACACCACAAATCATCACCAGAACATGACCATTGCTGTTGAGAGGAACATTATACAGAGAGGGACTTCAAACTGAGTCTTAAACAAAGTGTTATTACTACAATCGGCCGTAGCATCCCCATGTGACTAGGTCGGCCACACTAGTTGCCTAACGTAGCCCCTTTCTTAAGCGAAACCAACAAAGGACCAAAAGTTCATTTAGAATAGTGGCCCGTACCGACCACTCTAGGTTGTTTCCACCTTTTCCCCACTGGAGTCTCCTTCACCGTTTCCAAGCTGATCTTTCAGATTGATGAGGTCAAACTTCACCCTTGACAACCAAAGAGAACTCACACAACAAGACGTCACCAAACATGACACTTGCAGTTGATGTAAATATTACAAAGCCCTTCAAGACACTGGTCAACACTGAAAATTTGAACCACCTCGCCCTTCCCCGCATAATTTCCTTTCGCCTTTTCCAGGGGGAACCTCCAAACACGACAGTGTCAAAACCTCATTCCTGACGAGTCAGGCACTCAAAAGACCAAAACTTCATTCAACTCCCCTCGCATCTGTCATTCCGCTGCGAGAGGATCTGCTTATCTAAAGAAAAAAAATAATAGACTTAGCATTGTCACTAAAAAGGAAGAGTCTTTGCTTTAGTCAACTAGAGGGTCGGCCAACGGTGAACCATCTATGGTCGCACGTCGTTCGCACATTAATTCTTTATTGGGGGCATGAACTGGCTAAGAAAGAAAACCATGGACCCAACCGAACAGGTCCAATGGTAAGGACATACCACAAGCGAACACCAAATGTACAGGGGAAACCACAGCAAGGGCTCTCCGAAGCACTTTCCAAAATAGACCATTAACCACACGCTTTCGCACCAACTGACTAACTTACAAATAAGAATTCAAAATCAAAACACAAATCAGTTAAAAAGGATCCTCGACTAGAAACGCTTAACACACAACATTTTTTTTCAAAAGGCAAGGTTACCCCACGCAACCAGCAGTTACTAAAGCACCAAATTTTTCATTTAACGAAGCCCCCCCCCCTTTTTTTTAAGCAAACCCAGTGGGTTGCACAAACACCAGTGGTGTCCCATGAGCTTCACACATGCATGTTCTCATGTCGTACCGGCGCCCAACTCATGTCCATCCAGGCACTCATCCGCTCGTGCCATTAACCATTTATCTTTCCATATACACCCATGCATGTGGTTGCCCATGAGACCACCAAGGATCAAAACCAAATCATTCCATTTTCCAAAACCAAAACATCCAACCAAAATTTTTCAAACCTTCCACATCATTTCATTTTTTTAAGCTCTTCATTTGAAAACACTTTCCACAAATCCAAAACAACGAGACGAGAAACGACTCAAGAGGAAACTTGTGTCAGTGGGTGACTAGAACGTATGGTTGGCGGCCATGCGCCAGTCACGCCATCGCCACAGAGGGTATTCAAGGACAGCATCCCCAGCTCCACATCGCTTGCCAGACCCTGCAAGCTCACTGGGACCACTGACCTTACCCCTTTTCCATTTCCCATAGACAAGATTAACCGCAATGACGAAAAACACAGACAAAACTCAACACACTTTGGTAACTCGAGTCCCGCCACGAGGTGTGCTGGCTAGGCACATTGTTCGTAGCTAGAACGCCGAGTTTCGACAACCTAAATTTTTGTCCACTCTGACTCCATCTCAAAAGAAAACGACCCAAGAGAGCAAACCTTGCCCTCTGATACCATTTTGTCACGAACCAGGTCGGGTCGCCATCAACTCGACGCCTGACCCGGCCCGCGGCAAGACCCGAAGGGCGTTCCCGATCCCCACGGGCTGGCACAAGTGCCCGAGTATCAAACATTACATGGGAACGATTTACCCGAAGTAAAAGACGGAAAAAAAAATTAAGCAGATAAATAACTGAAACTAGAAATAGACAACCAAACGTGCCTTTAAACTATGAACAAGTTTAAAATCTACAAATCGAACCAATAACTAAAAAGAAAAGACGACAGCGAAAACTAAAACTCATACTCAAACCTCCCGGTAAAAGAGAGGTCACATCAGCACCACTCTGCATGAAAAGACCAACTACAACCTGAACCACCATCACTGAGCACAAAGTCACAACCTGGAATACACAAGAAACAAAGTCTGCATACACCCAAAGGTGTATGTAGGGTGTGAGCCAAAAGCCCAATAGGACGTCACCCAATAAAAAGGTTCCATGCCACAACATCAAAAAGACAATTTAATGTGTTTATTCAAAATTATACTTTCAAGATGGTTTTAAAGAAAACGTTTACAAGCTAAATGCTAAAGGAAAACACTAAAAAGAATGCATTTCAAAAATATGATTTTTGAGAGGAAGGGAAAAGTTTAATATGGGCACACACACACACACACTCACACACACACACACTCACACACCCATACACACACAGACACACACACACACACGCTAACACCCATATGGTACTCCATATGCCGACGGAAGGCACCATGCCATAGATGGTAGAGCACTATAGGTAAAACCCCTAAGGTTCATCTAGATCGAGTGGGACCCTAGAAACCTCGTGTCTCGGTGAAACGTGGCTTAGAAGGCCACGACCCTCAGAAAACGTGGCTTAGAAGGACACAACCCTCAGAACACGTGGATTAGAAGGACACGACCCTCAGATATCATGTTTAGTTAGTGTTGCAATTGTCAATCCAGCAATGTGAAACAGGGACGACACCCATCTGGTTCACTAGCGCACTAGTTCTAGTCTGCCAACCTAGATACCCAGGGTTTTCCCTTGTGCTCAAACATGTTTCACATTCAAATAACACACCACTTTCACATTTCACAAACCAAGCTTGACATTACACAAAAAGTCACCGCTTTCATACCAAAACACTATTTCAAAGACACATGCACACCAAGGACATGTCTCATTTAAAAAAAAATACACCACTTTAAAAATGAACGCGCATTCAACTCCTTCGAAATACCCTTTTCACGTCATATAAATATATCAAAGAACCATTTGATCTATTAATGAAATCGTTTCAAGAAAAACCAAAAAAAGACATTACACCAAAAACCACTTGATTTTATATTGAGGCATCACTTTAAAACTTGATACACGAGGTAACCATATCAAGACTTGTTTTCCATTATTAAAACAATTTTTCATTTCAATTTCAAAAGTACACAACAAGTCAAACACACCAAATGTGATTCATATACTTTGAAAATGTCTATTTAAATACACAAACATCTAAAGAGACTTGAAAACACCTCTCGCACCTACCAAACATCCCTCAAAACCTTTCAACCATGTTTGGAATCCCAAATACCGCTCAAATAAACAATCGCTCAGTTCACAAAACATATCACATGTATACCATGAAACCTCACTGCAAAACACACAAATCTTTACATAAAAAGAACATTTTAAAATCAATTGAACACTCAACTTTTCTAAAACCACATTTGCACCATTTGAACAATTTATTAGACACTTTTAAAATTTACCACAACAAGGTCGGGAAAAAAACCATTTCAAAAGAGAGCGCAATTTTCTTCAGGTACGCATGTCAAACAAATTTATAATACGCATTTTGTGCCACTTACAAAACACAACCATTCATTTATACTACAACACATATAAACAATAAAAGCATACTATTTCGGAAATCCAATTTTCATCAAACAAGCATGCCAATGAATTATAAACATAGATCGCACAGTGCAATTATATCATGGAACATATTAAGCTTAACTAAACAAACAAATTAAATTATCTAGATGATGCGAATTCATGGAACCACCTACCTCGACGTCGAATCCAGATAATTGATGTGAAACCTTCAAATTCGAGCGCGAGACATCAGTAGCGCGCCGGTTTCACCGCAAGGAAACTCGCGCAACTCAAAAACATGAAATCGGATCAACACATCGTGTTAGAACCCTAAACAATAAATCGAACCAACAATAATCAAAAACAAAGCATAAAACAAACATCATACCCGCTATAAAAAGAAAAACATAAAATAAAAATAAAATAAAACTCACATAATAGGAGGGGTTCGGCATGGGAAAGCGCAGCCGGTCAAGGAGGGCAGGCCGGAAGGATGGTGCCGGCGGGAAATATCCGGACAAAAGGATGGAGGAGTGCGAGGCGCCGGAGGTGTGTGCTGATCTAGCATTCGGCGTGAACCAGCAAGAGGCAGGGAGGGAGATCCTCAACGGATAGGAGATCTTCCATTTGCAAGGCTGGCGGCGGCTGGGAATGAGGGTAGGGGCGCGGCGTGCGGCGTGCGGCGGGGAGCTGGCCGAGAGAGGGCTGAGGCGGCGAGCAGGCCTGCGGCAGGGCGAGTGGGAGAGGGCCATGGGGGAGCCGGCGGCTAGGGTTAGAGGGAAGGGGAAGGGGTGAGCTGCGCGACGAGGGGGGGGGGGGTAGGAGGGAAACCGATGGGATTGAGAGGAAAAGAGAAAAAAACGGAGGGAGAGAGGAAAAAAAAGAAGGGAAGAAAAAGAAAAGAAAAAAAAAGAAAGAAAATAAATAAATAAATAATTAAATAAAATAAAATGAAATTAAAACAAAATAAAATATAATATAATAAAAAGGAAGTAAAACATAAATTCAGTATTAATAATAATAATAATAATACCTCAAATTATAATATATGTGTTGTTATCATTAAAACAAACTATCAAACTTTATTAGTTTTATTATTATTATTATTATTATTATTATTATTATTATTAATTCGCCTTATTTGATTAGCTGACATCGGCAGGCCCCCCAGTGGCTCAGGCAAAGCCGCGCGGTCTCCAATTCATGCTCCGCTTGAGCGTCGGACGTTGCCAAGCTGCAAAGACCCATTTTTTTTGACAAAAAAAACCAATATTTAACCGACTGAACTCGTATCCCGACAAAATATTTTAAATCCAAATAAAATAAGAGGTGACCGTAATTTATTATTTTATTAAGAGTAATATTAATAATGACACAAGACAAATTATATTCTTAACACCGTTAATATTATTGTTTTATTACACTGATCTCTTTCATTTAATTAATTAACCATCGAGCAGGGCGTGCGGTGAAACGGGCGGGGCCGCTCGACGACCCAGGTGAGGCCGCGTAGCTTCGGTCACGTTGCGCTGGACGCAAACAAGACCAAAACACAACGAACTCAAAATCTTATGTCAGGTTTCGACCCGAACTACCCGACGCAAATAAAATTAATAAAATAAATAAAATTTGAGACGACAGTTGTGACATTGTGTGCTTCATGTCCATTTTAATGTTCTTTTTCAGTTGGATATTTCATTCATGTCCATTTCTCGGTGACATTAATACTTATTCTTCATTTTCAGGTATTCTTATGTTGTATACTTATGTTGTATATATTCTTATGTTGTATTCCTAAGATTCATATTCAGGTACTCTTATGATGTGTCAGAAAAGGAATATTCCAACCAATCTTATATTGGTGAGGCAAAGATGAAATACATTGGGAACATCTTCTACTTGCGGGAAAATTACACCATGCCTAAACATCACAACATCTCTATTTGTGGACTACATTTTTTTTGTATTATAATTACTCCTCTTGGAACATCTCATATTTTTTATTAGATAAACTATTCTTTAAGTATATTCTCTTCAACTTTGTGTTTCATAGTATGCAATATTGTTTTCTTAAATGCAGTTTATATTGAAGTCAGGTTTCCATCCTTGACTATTCCAAAGTGTTTCACATTACAATTGATGTATCTTATTTTAACATTTTATATTGATGTCTTCTTAATAGATTCACTTCTAATTCCAAATTATTCACCACTTATTTGTGAGTAAAATACATTAAACATTACTGTTTTTTCGCAACTATTACAAATAGTTCTCTTAAGAAGACAGATAATAAATGATTATGTTTTATAAATAGTAATCTTTAGTTAATAATATGAATTATTTTATAGTGTCGTGCATCGCATGGGCGGAGTACTAATTTTTAATAATTTACAACATTTTATTAAATGTTTTGAATGGAATATTTTTTCATTTTTCAAATGAGTTACTCTTTGATGTTTTTTAGAAAAAGTACGAGAATAATATTTTTTAACTTATATAACATGAATTTATTTTTATGGTTTCATTACGCCTTGTTACCTTGAAGTTTCCCTTACAATATTACAAGGTTATTTTAAAATAATATTATTTCTTTTAAAATTTCATGGCATTTTTAGAAAAAAAATGACTTCCAAGAAGAAACGATGTTTTCCTCAAGAAATTCCTTAAATGATTTTTCATGATTCCTTTGTATGTTTTCAAAGTGGTTTTAAAGGAAAGGGTTTTGAAAGTGTTGTATGTTTTAAAAAGTGATTTTTAAAAAAATCATGTTCTAAATGATCTTTTAGAATCCTTCCCTATCTAAGATGAAATAATTTTTTATAGTTCAATAATATCATTCATATTCTTCTCTGAATGGTTTATGATTTGATGGCCTAATTTTTATGAAACCCAATTCATTTCATGGGTTATGATTTTGAAGAAATTATTATGAAATGTATATCTTTTCCATAGGTTATGATATTATTACAAGTTTATAATTCCCTTTTCATTTCATGGGTTATAATAATATGTTTTATGATCTTGTGTCATATGTTTTTATGATTTTATTATGAGATGGGTGGGACTTATATCTCCCTTCAATGCATTGGGTAAACATTTATATCTAATGAGATAGACATGAAGGGCCTTGTCTGTCAATATGGTTATGGGAGTGGACCATGACTACCAAGATCATATGGGAAGTGAACCCATATTACTAAGATAGCCTTGAAAACTATGCCTTGACTACTATAGAAATCATTTTATATGCTTATGTATCCATCAAAAATTCAATGTCTTATTATAATGTTATGATTTCATGAATTTTTTCTTTATTTTTTCATGATTAATGTCTTATGAACTGCCAATATTTATGCCATAATTCTTGTTGTGATCTTTTATATTCAAAGTATGATCTTCTATTTTCATGATCATGTTCTCATACTCTTATACTCATGATTATGCTTACATATCTCCCTTATGTACCCTTACTGAGCATTTGAGATCACTCTTTTCTTATGGTTTCTTTTCCCAAGGCTAGAAATAGAGTTTTTTGGTAGGATTTTTAAAGGGAGATATCTTTCTAGGAATAATTGAATATCTTTCACTAGACTAGAATATTTTGTTCCAATTTTTTAAAATCACTCAACTAATATGGTCTTTGGGTGATTTTTTATGTATTCTGAAATAATGATATAATATCCATTTATGTCAAACATGGAATATTATAGTTGGTATCAGAGTAAAGGTTTAGTCAACCTTTAGAAAATAGGATGTGAAAACTTTAGTGAGATCCCTATATATATTTCTAAGTTTATATATAGGGATGACTGAAAGGATAAGTCTAACTATAGGTTACAATCCTGAATAACGTAGGATTAAACCTAAGGTGTCATAGATTGAAATATTATAATTAATTTCTCATGATTATGTGATTTTCATTTATGATAATTTTTTCTCACACTTTTCTTTCTACTCTTAGTCAATATCTATAACTAGATATAATATGGTTAAAATTAAATTCTACAGATATAGAATGTATAGGAATTATGAAAATTAATTTCCAGGGTGGAAATCTCCAGAAGAGAATAATATATATAGTATGGTATTGGTTATACTACGGATGATAGATAATCTTGTTAGATTAAGGTTGAGGAAACTTATTCATGATTAATATTTTATAAAAAATTAAGATGGTTGGCCTTGAGTAATGGTTTAAGAATAAAGTTGGTTGATTGAGGTGAATATGTTTCAGAATTCAAAAGATTATGTTATAAAAATCATGAAATATATATGTGTTTTCAATGTAAGTTTTTTATTAAGGATTAGAAATGATATGATGAATAGTTATAAATACCTAGAAAAGTTATTTAAGGGTAAGGTTATATATTTGGAGAACACATGATTAAGGGAAATATAACACTTAATATTTCACTTATATTAAGATACTGATGTTTGGGTAAACATATGTAGGATATGAATAAGTAAATTTTATGATACTAGTTTGTTGGGAACTAATTATGAATTTTTTTCAAGAGGGTTATGCTATCATGGATGAAGTACACAACTGTTTAGGAATTAAAAAACATATCCAAAAATATTTGGAATTTGGAAACATGCATGTTTTTCATAAGGATGTATAGTAATTCAGGTTATTGACATGTTTATAGATAATACATGATTAAGGAATTCACAAGGATAGATTGTGACAACCAATAAATGTCTTATGATATATGAGATATAAATGTTATGTTGATTTAGTGAACCTATTTATAATATTTTTTATTTTCTTTCTTTATAAGGATTATATGGTTATTAATTTAGTGAATGTTTATGTAAAACTTGGGATGAACTTTGTTAGAATAAAGTATTATCTTACCATTGGTGGACTTATACTTATTTTATAACTTGTGCTAACCTTTTTATTTTGATGAAGATAGATGTAATGATCTATAATTCTATTTATGGGTCACATGATCTAATAATGCTTCAATAATGAAAAATTCAATATCATTTCATTGAATAAGAGTTGAAGTGGAAATTCTTCAAGGCACGACCAACAATGAGATTTTACCAAAATCAAGTAAATATATTTTTAATGCAAATTATTCAAACATAACAAATAGATCATGATGTAAAAGAGTGTCATATTATCATCATTTTTTATGATATCAATGACATATTTCACACTTCTTTAGTTTATGGTTTTGTGATTTTTAACTTTCGCTCGATCACCTACTTTATTCTGATCAGTAATATTTATCATCATCTATAATTATTTACATGTTCCCTCCATTCCAAAATCTTCACCTATGTTCTCCTACATAGGGACATAGTCATGATTTACTTAGACTAACTATTATTTACCAACTATTACTTTATAAAATGAAGTTTTATTCATTGTTTTTATGATTTCAGTTTCTATAAAAGAAAATTTCAAGTATTAATCATTTTATAACCTAGAAAAATTTCAAGGGTGAAATAAATTTTAAGGGGTGTAGAATATAACACATTGAAATTTTTAGGATAAATATTTTCTATTTTTATTTTTTAAATTTCTTTGATGTCTTGTGTTATACACAACACCAAGATAATATTGTGCTACACACGACACCATATAATCTGGTGGTATACATAACACCATTCTTGACTTGTGTTACATATAATTTCATGTTCTTTGGAAAGAATTCATTTCATGCAAGAATGAGTTTAAGTGAAAAATTAAATTGTATTATATTACCTTATAACCTAGGCATTATAATGGTCAATAATATTAACTGAATTATGAAAATATTATTTACACATGTATATATAATTAATTGTTTGGTGAATAAATAATTATAATTGAAAATAAAACCATTTTTAAATAAAAGGAAATGTTTTTCTGAAAAACTATTTACGTGAAAATAAGCAAGTTTATAAAATAATAAAATAACGGTCGATTGATTTTATTAATGAAACATATATAAATGTAATATATTCAATCTAGTGTTTAAATTTCATCTTATATATTTTCTATACATGATATAAGAACAAATTCATTTTTTCGGTTAAAGAAGTGATTTTCAAAAAATACAGTTTTGCAGCCTTTTGAGGGCGCACACATTTAAAATATTGTTTTAAATAAATTTTTATATTATATTTGACAAAATAAAATTATTATTTTTTATATGGAAATAAAAATTTTCTTTGTATAAATTTTTTAACATTTTTCTAATATGTTTCAAGTTTTGAGGAATAGTAAAAATATATTAAATTTTAATTGAAAACAACTTTTTTTATAAAAATAATTTACCTGGTTAAGTTATATTATTTAGTGGTTTCAAAATATAAATAGATTATATTTTTACCATTTAATATAACTTAGGTCATTGGCATTAACTTTACACTGTATTTAGATGTAAAAACATTTCAATCTCCTGTAATGTTTTAACTTTTAAATCATGTTTTCTCATTCTTACCATGATATTAGTTTTAAATTAATTATTTAAACTTATGTGTTTATAATTTTTAAAAATTGATTCCATATTTCTAATATGGTATTTAAAATTATATAAATAGGTTCCTTTTGTTTTTTTCATTATTTAGTAACTTTAGTAATTTTTTATTAATACAGTAAAAGGGTATATCTAGTGATAGAAGGTAAAAAAATATTATAAAATTACCATAAGACTTGTTCTAATATTATTGGATGAGTGTGTTTTTACATGAATAATCCTTTGGTAGTAATGGTATCCTTTGGAAGCCACTTAGAAGAGATTAGGACATTTAATATATTTTATTTAAATAAAAGTTAAATTTATCTTACTCAAGTTTTAAAAACTATATATTTTTTAATATATGTTTATGCAGAAGCTAATTCTGACTATAAATACTCATTTATAATATAAAATTTTCTTATTTATCATGGTAATTTAATTTTAATATTTAAGAAACAAATAATCACCTTAAAGATTATACATTGATAATGTGGAAATTATTCAATTGTTGAAAATTTACAAAAATAACTTTTAATAAAATTCTAATAACCATTAAAATACAAAAAAAACTTGAACAAATATTATTGATAGAGTATATCTAGAACATAATCATACATGGTTTTTTTTTAATTAACCATTTGGATCTATGTGGAAAAGTTTATGACAATAATAATATTTTATTTAAAGTTATGTTAAAGTTGTCACATTCACGTTTTAATAAATATAACATTTTAATGTAGGATTTTCCAGAAGATATATTCCACTATGAGTATTAATATGAACTAAATAGGATTAATAATCATCATATTATTTTATTTTTAATTTTTATTTAACAAATAAGTATATTTAATAATTATACTAAACTAATGTTGTAATTATTTTATTAATAGAGATATCAAATAAATGTTATTAAATTTTTTGAAATTAATATAATTTGGGATAAATAATATATAAAAATAATTTTATAGATTAACTTCACCCATTAGGGATATAATAAAATATTTTTTTATAGGATAAAATACTATCTTGATATTTTTAAAAATCCATGAAACGAATAATGTCAAAAATAAAACTATTGATATTTTGTCGAAATAATGATTTATTAAATTTTTTAAATATCATAATATATTTTTAAAAATATAAAATAATTATTATTCGGTTATAAATTTTCTAAATTGTTTATTTATAGTCTAATTGACATCAAATAAGTAAAAATTACTCTATTTTAATATTGAATAATTTTTAACCTTAGTTAAAATTAAAATATAATAATGAAGGGTTATTTAAAATTATAAGGAATAAATTGATATAAAAACATGGATATTTTTTTTGATGATATTACAACATTATCTCATTTCATCTACTAAAATATTACATTTTTTATTTTTTTGGATTTGTTTTAATTTTATTATGAATTAATATTTTTGGAAATTCTAAAGGTTCCGCCAACATCAATTATAAAAGGGAACATCCTCCCTCAATAATTGAAAACTCATAGAGCCTTAAAACTCACCCATACCCTACTACTTTCCCTTATCACATCCTTATTCACATTTTAGAGATTTTTGTTTTTTCAAAATACCAACTATATATCCTTTAGAAGGATATCTCCAAAGAAGAGGTAATCTCCCTTACAGACTCACTCATGATTTTTTTCTTCTTGTGCTTCCTTTTACTTTGATGATTTCTTTTTAAAGTAATAACTATAGTATCTATAATATACTTAGAGGTTATTATGACTATGGAAAAACTATATTCTTCCTTCTATCCATCCTATAAAGAATGAAATCACCATGCGTTTGTACGTATGGCTTGCTGTCTCCACGCCATAGTGTAATATGTTTTTCACCACCTTACACTGATGGGTATAACGATGGAAATGATATAAATATATAGTGATTATAACAAGATATTTATTCTAGAATAATATTTATTTAATCCACTTCCATAAAATTTCTCAATTAAATAATGATATCATCGCTCATGAGTACGTACGGCTTATCGTATCCACGATGCAATGTGATTCATTCTCCATGATCTCTTTTAAATAATGATTATATAAATGTATTTAATAAATAAATATGATATATATTACATTATTATCACTATATAAAAGATATAAAGTAATCCGATGAAGAATAACTGGTATTTATATGGCAAAACATACTGAAAACAATGCCCAAAAGAAGAGTAGTGATGAAATATTATTAAACAGGCGATAATATGATAATAATATATATATATATATATATATTATAAATCAAGTTTATAACACTAATGAATCCATTATATAAGAGGTTCTGATATGTATAATTGAATGGAACCTAAGGTAAGAGATAATTTTACAATCTCATTATTATCTGAGATTGTTTATTCGTAAGTATTTTCTAGGGTTTATCTATCACCCATGTCCATATTTCTTAAAATACTTTTTGATAATATTATTACCATTCTTCTTGAATGTTTTAAAGTCATTTATAACCATTTATGATATTTTTTTAAATGTTTTTAATGAAATATTTTTCCATTTTCCTAACGAGGTCTTTTTCACTTTTTCTGAAAAAGTATGAGAAGAATGTTTGTTAACTTCTACATTATGAACGGATTTTTAGGATTTCATTAAACGTTATAACTTAATATTTCCCTTAAAATATTACAAGGTTATTTTCAAATAAAACTATTTCATTTAAAAATTAATGTCATTTTAAGAAAATAAAATTATTTTAATGAAGAAAGGATATTTTCCCCACGAAATGTTTTAAATAATATTCCATGATTCCTTTGTATGTTTTAAAAGTGATTTCAAAGTTAAGGGTTTTAAATGTTTTTTACATTTTAAAAAGTGATTTTTAATGAAATTTCTTGTTCCAAATGATCTTCCAAAATCCTTCCTCATCTAAGATTACATACTTTTTTATATTTCAAGATTGCCATTCATTTTCTTTATCTGAATGGTTTATGTATTGATGGCACGATGTTTAAGAAACCCACTTCTTTTTATGGGTTATGATTTTGATGAAATGATTATGAAACCTATATATTTTATATAGGTTATGATATGTTTACATGTTTATGATTCCCATTTCATTTCATGGGTTAGGATATGATTTTTTATGATCTTATAGAACATGATTGTATGATTTCATTATGAGATGATTGGGACCTATATCTCCCTCCAATGTATTAGATAAAGATTTATATCTCATGAGATAGACATGGAGGACCTTGACTGTCAATATGGTTATGTGAGTGAACCATGACTAATAAGATGGTTATGGGAGTGAACCATGAATACCAATATGGTATGGTAAGTGAACCCATACTAATAAGATTTCCTTGTAAGTGATGCCTTCAATACTATGGAAATAATATTATATGATTATGTGTCAGCCACAAATTCAATGTCTTATTCTTATGTTATGATTACATGAATTAAGTTCTTTACTTCCTTATGATTCATGTCTACGAACTTCAAATATTTAGGCCATGATTCTTTTTTATGATCTTTGATATGCAGGGTATGATCATCTATTTTTAGGATCAGGTTCTAATACTCTTATTCTCATGATAATGTTTACAAATCTCTTTTTTTACCCTTATTGAGCATTTGATCTCACCCTTTTCTTATATTTTATTTTCCCTAGGTTATAAATTAAGGTTTTAGGTAGGAGTACAAAATAGATAGATCATTTTGGGAAAAATTGAAGATCTTTCACTAGACTAGAAGTTTTGTATTCCATATTTCCAAAGGCACTAAACTAATATGATCTTTGGGTGTGTTTTCATGTATTCTTTAATAATGATGTAATATCCACGTATGTCAATATTGGGTTGTTATAGACATACTTTTCACTTTTTTCTTTTCATGATGTTATATCCCACCAAATACTATAAACAAAATAGTTCTAAAAATATTCAATAAAATGAGGGAAATTTATTCATATGGTTCCATATCAACTGAAAAATTTAGAATTTATTCAATGTTTAGTTTCAATCCAATTATCAGGTCGAGTATTCTTATTTTTTGGGTATTATAACCAATATTAAGGAATTTTTTTCCAAAGGGAGTTTATTGTCTTCCTTGCATTGATATGATATGATTTAGAATATGAAATGTTATTTTATTATCCCCAAAAATTATATGAGAAGTATGTAGGGAATGCTAATCCATTCCCAATATCACATTGAATTCTACCCAGGGAAGAAAAACTAGATATATAGGATGTATCTTCCAAAAATTCTCAATTAGAGAAGAGTTTTATACATTGGATGCAATAATCTTTGCACCATGTGTTTTTAAAGATAATCTAGTATTCAATTATCATGTATCTGAATCAATTTTTTTAGAAAACATGGATGATAGGAAATAATACTATGAGCCTAAATTTGATAAGACTTTTACAGACATGAATTAGAGAAATAATGTGCCATTAACCACTTCATTTTTGTAGTCCTCTTTAGAGGTAATGATTTCATATGATATTACTTATTACCCTTTACTTAGAGGTTACTAATGCCGATTATCCTCATTTTCACCTAGATTGGGGAATATATTTTCATAATTCCTAGAATAATTGCATTTAAAGTATTGAATTATATGTGATACCTTGGGATGAACATTATATCCATTCATCATGTTAACTAAAATACTCATTTTACTCAGTAGTTTTTTTTCCTTTGACCTTAATTTACACACACAAAACATATTCATATTCCATTTACAAATTTCCGTGTGATATTATTCCTATATTCCTGACATATAGAAATTTTAATGTTATTTCATCTATGGTCAGTATCACCTGAACTTCCTTGAAACTCAATTTTTCTCTTAATTAGTGTTTTTTAAAATTTAAATTGGTATTTTTCAATAATAACATGATATATATTGTTGGAAATAAAATAATTTCTTTATCTTTAACTCATATCCTATTTGGATATTTATTAGGACAGTCACTGCACTGTCCATCATAGTCATTGTTAGACTGTTTCTTTATATTTCAATCCATTTTCTAAAATAATGGACTCCTAGGGATAAGAATACATAATTAAATAAAAATATATGAAGTAAAATTATTTAAATAAAAATAATAACTTATATATGACATGTATTCCCTGACATATTAATTTATATGTTTCAATATTGGTTATTCAATGTCTATTTCTTTTTTAGTTTCTTTAACCATACAATAAAATTGTATTAAAATCCTTCATAATATTTTGTAAATATTTATTAAATAAACCATAGAAAATATACTAAGAGTCATGAATCATGTTTATAATTTCTCCCATTTATTATGAACCAAGTGAAGATAAATTTAATATATATCTAACCTTTTTGTGGTTATTAACCCTAAGTCAAGTTGAGAAATAGCCTACATCAACTTGATTATATCCATAAAAGGTAGTCATTTATTAGAAACAAAAATGATATACTTTACTAAAATAATGGAAAATTTTCATATATTTAGGCTTATCCCCAGGGATTCCACTAATATTTTTTATTCCTAAAACATAAAAATAAGGAAACATCGATCTTATAAAAGCTAAGATGCCTCAAACCTATGCTCCTGCGTCGAGTGATAAAAATATAACCTACACAAACTAGATTTGATACCACATAAGAAGTACCAAGTTAAACATTCATATATTTAATATCATTTTCATAATTTAAAAAATAAATATTATAGAGAATATCAAATCCCATAACCCAAAGTTTTTGAGTCTTTTGGGACAATCTACATAAACATCATATTACACATTATTACTTCAACATATCCCAAAAAACATTATAAAACTTTTTTTTATAAATAGTACTTTATATAATTTATTGGGGAACTAGAAATAGAAGGGGTAAGATAAATTATTAGTAAATGAAAACTTATTAACATGTTATAAATGGTTAGATCCTAGGAAAGTGTGAATATGAGACCGTTGGAGAAATATCTATTTAAAAGTATAAGGGAACCCTAATAATTTTACATTAGGATTGATATACATACATTTAACCTCAAATGATCAAAAATATACCATGGATTATGAGTGTGGAAGAATGAAATAATAATTATCATCCATAGAGATTCACATAGGCATATAGACAAGAAATGTGGTATACTATAAGTATATGGGACAAATATATTCCTAGAAATCATGAAATATATTTTTTTAGATACCAGGATGTTCATAACATAATGGATCTGGTATCACTACTTATTTCCCATGATATAGTTGATAAGGCATAATTACCTATTTCAAATAGTGGATAGAGCATAACAACTAATTTCTCGTAGCTGATCGAGCAACATTAGTTGATTTCTAAAATTATCTCATGAGATATAATACATTACCAATGCATTAGAGGATTATACTTGAATCCAGCCATTATATAATTATAAAAATTAGATAGTTGTTCCTTATGAATCCCATCATAAATTATTTCATGTAAAAACCCATAGAAAAAATGGGTTTCATAACATTTTAACATTGTATCACATAAAATGACATCAAGGGTTAGGTTAATTGATACAAAAAAAATATACAAAAGGAAGTGTATCATAAAATGACATTGAGGATGATCTTGACCATTATTCCCGAATATATAGATCTTATTTTAAGAAAAATAATACAAATATATTTCATAATACATTTTTTAACATTATCATAAAACAATACTTTATGAACCACATTCAAAAATTCATTTTGATAATGTAATATGAAATTTTGAAAATAGTATATTCAAATAATATCATATAATATAAACTTGAAAATTAGTAATATTAAAGTTAGAAAATATAGTTAGGAAGATAAAAAATATATACAAGTGAAATTAAGTGAATATATAACATTTTTAATTATTTTTAATGAAAAACCAACATCCAGGAAAAATTTATAAAACTTTCTTTTGAAAAGAAATAATGAAAAATGAGAAGATTACACTAAATAATATATCTTTATATTTCAAAATAATAGGGGAATATTTTTTAATTAATGAATGTGGACATGGAAGGGAAGGATCAATTTTAAATAATGTGAATTAATCTAAATATGTCATATTTTTATGAAGAAATCAATCCATCAAAGAAGAATTCTTCATTGTGATATGTAAATTCTATTAAAAATAATGACATAAAATATAGTAAAATACTTTTATTGAAAAAACCAAACATAGAAGTAATAATTTAAAAATATTCATTATTACACAAAAAAATTGAGTGATTAAAACCCCTTACATTGGATTATATTAAGGTCAAACACAATTTATCCTCCTATATAATAAACATATGCAAATTAATCCTTTATTTAAAACCATATTAATTTTTCATAATATTAATTTAAAATCATTTTCTGATCACATATTAGTTAGTTATATTCTATTTTAATTATCAAATGTTATAAATTATATTTTCAACCTATAAATTTTGAAAACGAAAATTTGGTCATTTTTTATTAATAATAAGTTTATCATTACAAAATTTTTGAATATTGTGGAATCCTTATGTTTTAATGATTTACATGTTACAATTTTCACGTGATAGATATCATGGTAATGGTTTGTGAGAATAGAATTCATGATAAATTTGTTTCTGGTAATTTGGTTATAACAATGGTTTATATTATATAGATTTTTCTATTTTTCTATTACCATTAGATAATCATTTTAATAAAACGTTTTACTATTTAGAATTATTTAATAACAGTAATTAATTTTCAATATTCATCAATGATATTAATTTATAACATCATTCTTATTGGTGGGTAAACTAATCCAAATGATAAAATACTATAATCATTTGGTGACTAAGATAATGAATATAAATTTTCTATTATAATATCAAAATTAAAAAATTATAATGATATTATTTAAGTGATATTAATGTAATTATTAATATTATAGAATATTTGGATGAAGAATATAGATAATAAAATGTTAGCGAGTAGATAATACTCATGTTTTTGGATTGATTATTCCCTTAGAGGACCTCTTTGAAATGAATGACATGGGGATAATTCTTATGATAAGAATAAAACAAAAGTGGTAGAGGGATCTAGGAGATGAAAATTTTATAGGTATTCTGGAGAGTTTTGGTGGAATAAAGTTATTTGGAAGTAGTAAAAGAGTGAACATTTTATTAGTGAAAATGACGGACATTTCTTTGCAAACTTATGTTAGGTGAAGGTTTAAGATGGAATCACAAGGGGGATAGGTGAGTAATTTAAATTAATGTATTCAAACATATGGGCATTCCATACACACCTATCAATGGTATTCTAGTAATATTTTATATCATTTTATGTATAAAAAAATTGATTGACCTTATAATACCCCTTTTTTCCATATTTAAATATTTTCTATAATTATTTTTTTCCAAAGAAAATAATTTTACCCATCCTAAAAAATTCTGACAAGATGATTCTAAATTTGGAATAAATTTAACATCATTCAAATTCTAAATATGATAAAATTCACTTTAAATTTAAAACATGAAATATAAAGAAAAATTATTTTTGTTGAAAAATGAATTATTTAACATTAAGTGTAATTAAACATATTTCCTTTAAATTACTTGTTAAATGTGTGTTAATTTATATATATAAACATTAAATTGGATCTATAATTAAAAAGAGATTAATGTTATTTTTTTAGATAAAATTACACAATAATAATAAAAACAATTCATTCAAAATAACCATTTTACTTTTACCATAGTAACTATCTTTTACTTATAAAACGTATTTTTATGTCTAGAAATAAAATTAAACTTATTTAATAAATTTAAATTTATTATTATAAATAAAAATAAAATTAAATATTGTTTAATTTTTAAAAATGAAAACAAAATTAGTTTTAATAAAAATACCTAAAATGTGAAAAATAATTTTTAGCTAAATAAATTTAATCAAAAATGAAGTTATTATTATTGCATGACTAGTAATAATTTTTTGATGAATGTTAATTTATTTTATTTAATATATTTTCAATTCCTTTCAATAAATTTTTCATTGTTAATGATTAAATTAATTAATTAAAAGAAAAGTATATAATACACATAAAAAATACTTGGAAAATCATCCTTTTTAAAATTTATTGAATTTTTTCACTAATTAAAAATAAATGATGGAATATTTATACATTAGTTTTTACAAAAAATCATTTCACTAAATTTTAAACTCTAAGTATGTGAAATTTATCTTTTAAAAGAAAGCAAATATAATAAAATAATTAAACATTTTTCATCCATGAATAATTGAATTAGTATTCCTAATTATCACTTAATTACATCTTGATTGTTATTAATTTATTTTGTGAATAAATCCAAGGATTTTATAAATATATTTTACTTCTATCATTCATTAAAAGTAATTAATTTAGAAGAATGTATATTTTATAGAATCTAGTTCCTTAAATTCAAATTTATTTTAGAAAATGAATTAAAATACATTAATTCTATCACAAAAAAAATATTTTTTTTCAAATATATTTTCTTTAATGAAAATTTATATTTTTACAAACAAGTGAACTTTATATATTTTAACTATATATCAATAGTTCCAAACCGGTAGCATGTTTATAGGTATTATACACAATGGCTAAATACCCCTATATAATGGCTATATTACCCCCATTAAACTTATAAATTCATTCCATTCTAACTTCAAAATCCACACTTTTCATTCATATAGTTTTCATTTGGATTTTGAAAAATGTTTTATACATTTATGATACTTTTTTTCATTGTTAGTATAGTTCTACTTATAGTGATTCACTTGAGTGAATATGACCAAGGGGATCACTAAGTTTTAATGAAATTATTTTTTAATATTTATTAAAGAATTTTAATTTATCAATATATAATAGATGTAATTTTCAATGGTAAATAATACTTCATGGTATGTAATGGATAGTTTCAAGTACCTTATTTATGTTGTTCCACTATGAATGAATATGGTGTTGCTATTTTTATTCATATCCTATATAAATCATTTCCTTATAAATTTTAATGTTTTTGAAATAACATAAAACCACTCTTTATAATTACAAACATATAATTTATGGAAATAATAAGGGTATAAAATCCTTGGTTGTTACATCATAGGTGTTAAATTGATTATGATAGGTTTATAAGTGGTTTTTCAGAAAGGATTTGAACAAAAAAATTAAGTTTTGTTGATGATGTACTGTGTTACTAGTTCCCAAAAAAAATAAAATTTTGATTCTCATTGTTGGTTTTAACTGAATATACCCAATGATTTTAATTATTTTATTTGTTAACAATGAGTATACTTATCGTTAATATTTTATTGGTGATGGAGGAAGACTGAAATGAATGAAAAGGTTTTTTGTTTGAGATATAGCTTGGAGATGTAGTAGATCAATGAATTTTGTGTACAATAATTACATAAAGATCCATTAATATGATGTAAATGATGATTTAGAATAAAATAAATCTCCTTACAGAGAAGTTCAATTTTGTTTTTTGGAGTTATTGAATAAAAGGATTCCAGAAAGAAGAACTTATACATCTAATGATTGTATATATTATATTTTAAGTAATTAATTGATAAATGTTCATGTAAATTGAGAGAAATTTCTGTTACATGATATTATTTAGCCTATGAAGTAGGTTTCTAAAATCCATGAGCTAATTTGGATATGATTCATAAATAATAGAGCAAACAGTAATAGGGAAGAAGAAAAATAGGCAGGAAGAGTAAGAATCTACCCATGGATTATTAAGAATGAATTCAATAGAAATTAATGGATAATTTATATTATATGATGACAGAAGAAGTAAAATATTGATTTTATAGTTTATGAGGTATCAAAGATACATTTATGTACTCAATATTGAGTACTCATTTGCTTTAACGATTTAGAAATTAATTTGATGAGATTAATAAATATTAAAATAATTTAGAAACTTATTTAATTTGTTTTTAGAAATTTTTGAATGTATGAATAATCCCTAAGAATATATCATGATTTTTTTAGGTTTATAGAGTAATGTTATATAATTTTAGAGTTTTATAATACTTAATAAATTGGTTTAGTGCAATTTATGTATGGGTACTCTTCAACATTCATTGATTATGTAAGAGTCCTTCTAGAAATAATGGGATATGAAATGTTAATCCAAAACATGTAAAATAGAAAACAGGAACATTTCAAGTCACACTCTTATATTACAAGTTAATTTTCTCAATATATTAATGTTATCAAATAATAATCTGTAAGGTTACTTAAAGGGAAGATTTTGAATATAGAAAAATAATATGTTATAAAGTATTATATAGAATTGAATAAAAACTTCCATTATATATATTTAGGTTAACATAGTGATACATGATATTCATCTGAATATTCCAATGAATATGTAAGTCTCACCTAGAGAATATATATGATATGTATGTTTTATCAAGAAATTTATAAAGTGTTACTGAGCTCACTTAGGATAATACGCCAGAACTATCTGTTTGAAAATAAATTAATATTTTGAAAATTAGTGTTCAAAAAAAGATAAAATAAAATAATGCTTATTCAATAATTAAATGAATTAAATATAATTTTAGTACATGGATATCATTATACATGTATATTTTTGAGAAGAGTGGTTTTTGCCATGGAGAAGAATCTTACGCCATAATAACAGCTATATAAGAATATTAGTTCGATATATAGTGGAATTTGGTTCAATAAATATGAATAAAATGAAGTTATAAACGATATTCCATACCATAACAATATCGATCATAAGAAATTTGATATTTTAGTCACACTATAAAGGTAATGTTTCACTTCAAATATTTTCATAGGCCAACAACCATGCCAGTTTGGATGACACTATTTTATATTTATTATATATATTAATTAATAGAAATAAAAATAATCCTTGTATATTAAATGAATATATATTTAATGACGATTAAAGGATAATAAAAATGAAAAATTTGAAGAATATCAAACTGCAACTATTTCAGGGGGTTTTCCATATTTAAAATTTTGAAATTATATTAATTTGATTATGTTAATATAAAAGATAAGAATAGAAGATTTTGAGTTTTCAGATTGAGGAGAGGCCAATACTATATACTGCTTCTAATCCTTTATATCGAAGAGAGTTAACCGACTAAATTCTAGTGAGAAAAGATTATGTGTTCCAATGAGGAAGAAGAAAAAAATAATGATAAATAGATGAAACCCCATCCAATGATATCTCTATATCATTTAATTTTAATAATGAAATGAATTAGAGGTATAATAATACATTCAATATGATATTAGTATATCATATCATCTAAATAAAAAGAATAAGGTGTAGATATTTGAGAGATAGGCCAACAAGAATAACTTTTTTTGTTTATAACTTTTGTAGAGACTCCCAAATTGAATTGATAAAGAAATACAAATGTGATGAAACCTATGAGAATTGTATTAGCTAATGAATTTTTTTATTAATTAAAAAACCATGGTAAATTTTCATGTGACTATAAAATAAATTATATTTTCATAAAAATTCCTATTCTTGAGGAAGAAGATATCACAAGTATATGTAGTGACATCTTACAGAATATTAGAGATCCATTTTATGGGTTTAGAGAGTGTATAATTTTATTAAATATGGTATCCAGTATAATCTTATCCAAAAACTTGTGATTGGGAGATATCCACTATCCCAAGAGTCAATTATTTGTTCTACATTTATCTTTCAATTATTTTAATAATTTTGTATGAGTTAAGGATATATTCTTCCCTTATCTTATATTAGTCGTAATTCAAATATTTATTTATCCCTTTTATTGTATTCAATTGATTAATTTAGTGAAAATCTATATCACTAACTAAATTTGAACACAGTAAGCAGTATATTCCCGCATTGAGGTTGAACCTTGTAAAAATATGACATACTACCCTCTCATATTTATTTACTTATTTTGTTATAATGTTGTGTGTTGGGAATTTATAATTCGATTATTACATCCTAAATGAGAAAGTGGTTAAAATAATAGTAGTTGATTTTAAAATAGAATTGTTTTTTTGAAAATGGTCGTGTTGATTAAAACACCCCCCCCCCCCCACACCGGATAGCATTATCTCATGTTCTATTGTGCAATTCTAGTGGTATCAGGGAAATTTTAGGTTCAGAATGATTGAATATAGTTTGTTTTCTCATTGTTTTATCAGCAACATATTATGTATAAATGTTAATAAGGTTAATGTTTTACTTATATTGAGAGTATATTTCCCATCCATTTCAATACCAATATGGGGTTTTTGGAAAAAACATTAAATAATATCTCGAAGGAATGATTAAAAAAGTTTATAAAAATACTGAAAGTGAAATAGGGTACACAACTAATTGAAGCTAACCAATGGGGTAATTTATCAATTAAATATTTGAAGAAGTGTCCTCTTGATGAATAAAATAGAATAGGGTATGCCTTTATTGAATACGTCTATAGTGGTGTTAATAATTACTTGATGAAAGTTCCCAGTGAAGTTGAAATTCATAAATGTGGGTTTAATTTGGGACACCATGTTGGAAATACATGGATAGTGATAGATGTAGATTATATGGGGAATCATTGGAGAAAAAATTTCAAAATTTTAGAAATATCATCTAATATTTTGAAGCCAAGGAGAAATATATATTAAATTTTAATGAAAGAATTCCCCATATGAAGAAGCATTGTATAAATCAATTATTGAGAAACATTATATCAAGAAAATAATTAATTATTAGATTAGTACATTGGAGGCTATTATTAGTGTCAAGTATTCTTATTTGTTGATAAAATATAATAGGTTAAAAAGCATGATAATTATTTAAAATAAATAAATAAAATGAATGAATATTATATTATGATGACAATGGTAAAATGTGAGGAAAATTTAAGATCTACTAAATATTAGAAAGATATCATCAATATTAAGTGTATTGAACTAGAATACAAACTGGGAAATATTGATATGACATAAGTTGGTACATTCTAAAATAGGGAGAAAATGTGTGATTCCATATACAATTATAATAAATGTCTTTCCTCTAAAAATGCTCATTCTGTTGTTGAGAAGGGATTGAGATCATCTAATGGCCTATCTACTACAAGATCAAGGAAAAAAGGAAACCCATATCCTATATTTTTTTAATATTGTTATTTCACTTTTATTAACAAGTTAAAAATTAAATTATATCTATGTATACATGAAGAATAAATATATTAAACCCACTACTTAATTATGGGTGGATCTGTACACATTCTAGATTCTTGTTCATTAAAAGAATATCAAAAGAAGTTTTATATTTTACAAAACTAAAAAGGTGTTAAAGTTGTAAAAATATAAACTAAAGGAAATAGGTCATGATATTTAGGCCAATAATTATGTTATATAAGGCTTTGAAACAATTCCATTAAATCTTAGTAGAATGTATCAATTCATGAAGTTTCTACGATGCTTGAATTAAGGGAGAGAAAAACAGAAGTTATTAGAAAACATAATTAGAATAAGTGATATTAATAGAATAATATGGTATTATATCATATAATCAATAATATATTTTTATTATTGAAGAATTTATATGAAATTTAATATATAATTTTCCACTGTAATGATTGGTCTTGGTATCAACAAACCAAGAATGATTCATTTTCTACCAATGAAAGAAAATAGTAAATCTTGTGTAAGAATTAAAGAAAAAATAATTCTACCTGAGGTTTGGGAAAAAATTATTAATATATACACAACCACAATGAAATATTATAATGATGTTTCAATAATAAAAGTATTCTTCTTCTATGGGAGAAAATATAACAACATGAACTTTTTCAAATATTCCACAAACATCAAGATTATCCAATATGTGAAGTAAATAAGAGGATTATTTTAGTGGAAGATATCTATGAATGTGTATTATGTTTAAGGGGTCAAAAATTTGGTCACACCACAGATAATTTCCGAAATAGCTACCAAGACAAAAGGTGGTGATAATAAAAAAGGGAAACATTCTAGAAGCCATGTTAAAAACAAAAAAATTTGTTACTAAAGAATGAATGACTTTTCTTCAGTATAATTAATAATAGAAAATAATATGGATGATATATAATAAAATTCATGTGGATTTTTATTTAATATTAAAATGGTTTTACACAAAAAGACAAATCTAAAAATAAAAATAAGGCTATGCTTCCTAAAGAATCTAAAATATGGAAAATCAATGGAGGAGAAAGCCTGGAGATTTTTCATAAATTTATAGGTAGAAAAGAAAACACTTTATAGGTTTATAATAAACTCCCAACCATATTAAAATCATTAATAATAAAATAAATAACCATATTTATTCCCTTATCTACTTTTTTGGGGTTTATATAGGGAATTAACGGTGATGTATGAAAGGGTGAACTAGAATTTTGGTAAATTCCTATAGAACTGAGTATTTTAGACATGAAATTTCATTAAATAAAATCCTAATATCTCCTTGAAACATTCCATGTAGAACCCAAGAATTATTGGAGTTCCTTTCATTAAATATCAACAATAATGAAAAATTATGGAGTTTATCCCTTTAAGAAGAGTTTAGAATATGAGAAACCCTCCACATGACATATTTACATGGGAATTTTAAATTTATATAGTTTAAAAGAATGATCATGTTGAGTTATAGTAATATCAATTTTACATCGATATTTTTATTGCATAAAATCCATTTATTAATGGGGAAAATATGCTGAGTTTGAAGGTTTCTTAATAGAGGAGAAATCTGGCCATACTTGAACTTTTTAATATTTTTATTGAAGTTAATTGAATAAGATTATTTGTAAAATAATCTCGAATAATCCCTAGAATGAAAAATAGGATTTTTTATTACATAATAGAAAATTTTATTGTTTAATTTTATTCTGTGATAATCACCCATATTTTTTACACATAGATAGCTCATTTAGACTTAGATTTTACAATTATGGTTCATTTCGTAGAGTAATGTGATTCCACTATTCTCTTAAGAGAATCAAGATTTAATAAGGTGGTGAAGATGAAATTTCAAGGTATTATATAAGTATATAATGAATATAAATTTATATTAACCTTATAAATTTTTATTTATTATAAATAAGGGGTAGATAAAAGGATAATTTTTAAAGACATATTTATAGGAACTTTTTTGTGTTCAATAATTGTATTGAGAAAAAAAAATCCCAAGATTGGAATTGAAGAGACAAAGGGACTATGATGATTTTATTAATATTTTCAATGGGAAAATTTTCTATTAATATATATAGATTGATCGATAAATGTCTTAATTCATAAAGAGAATAATAGTTTGAGAAACATCTTATAGTTTTATCTAGTCATATGAATTTATATCTTCCATAGTTTTTTTCATATACTTTCAAATATTGGCAATGAAGGTGAAGATTGAAATATCTCCTTTGACAGTGGTTAGGGACCAATCCATTTTGTAATTCATAAAAAATATTTAATAAATCATAACTTAAAAATATCATGATTATAAATGAGATATATTTATGAATAAACAATAATTTTTTATGTGTTTTTTTAGAATATTATATAACATGATCTTGTAAATTTTATTGAGCTGGAAACTAGAAGTCATGAGTGAGGATGGATATGATTGATTAGTAATAGAGATGGCTATGTTGGAGAAGAATATATGGTTGGAAGAGTGATAATTTCTTTAGATTATATAGTATGATATCTACTATAGTTAATGGATAATATCTATTAGATGGTGTCTGGAGAAGGTTACTCTTTAAGCTGTAGTTGATGAGTACATTGAGATACATTGATGTAATCTAAGATGAATTATCATATTCATTAATCCTTTACATATAAATTTTAAGAGGTTTGGAAATATACCAATAATTTTATAAATATATTTAAATTCATTTGTGATATATTGATGTGGCAAGAGAACCCATAAGAATATTTATTAAAGTTCTTTATGAGGTTAGGGTGAAGTTCATGAAATTTAGAGTTCTGGAATATTGAAGAAATAAGTAATTTACATTTATATAAGGGTTCTCGTGAAGTCGCACTGAGTACAAAAATATACTTTTGAATCCACACTAGATAAATTACAGTAGTCCAAAATTTATAGAATATAAATTATAAAACTCCTAAGTCACACTTTGATAAGTCATGATATATTTCTAAATATATAAATGATATCATAGAAGGATTCATAAGGATAATCATAGTAAAGATTCATAATATAGGAAATTTTGGATCTATACTATGATGTGTAAGAGTGAATGTACACTTTTGATCCATATTTAAGGGTTAATAGGAAAATAATTAAGATTCCCATGAATATTAAAAATAATATTTAAGGTTCACCTAGGGATTATAGATTATATATAAGGGACTTTAAGGAAATAATTTGGAGTTAATAATTTCCCTTAGGATGATATGTGAGGGATATCGATTAGAATATATATTGTGATTAATATAAATGGAGTTTATAAGAAGGTAAAATCAAATAATTCTTATTACATTATTTGATGAATTTAACATCATGGTTGAACTTAAAGACCATTATACAATAAGATTATTGATAATAGTGGTTTGTGTAGGGGAGAAAAATCTTACATTACAAAAATAACTACAGATAAATATTTTCTCAATAGATAAATGGTAATGGTTCTAGAAATATGTGGATAATCATGGAAAAATATCAGAATCCACATCAGAACCATGTTAATCATGATAATGGTGATACATCACCCAAAAAATGAGAGATATGTTCCACCATCATGTTATATGAAAGTAAATATTTATAACGGCATGAATTAAATTCTTGTGGATTCTTTTGGAAGGTTTGTAAAAGATAAATATAAAATCAATAGAAATAATAAGTGAATACAACTTTTATAAGGATTCAATGAGAATATAAAAAGTCAAATTATAAATTAGATAACACTTCAACAAATTCCATTTTGTTTTCCATATTTAAAATATGGAAATAATATTAATAGGATTCAATGTATATAGAATATAATAATAATATAATTTGAGTTTTTGAATTGAGGAGATGATGATACTACATCTTAATTCGGATTTTATATACCAAATGGAGTTAAATTTTGATATACTAGATAAAATATATTTTATACATCAGGGATAAAGGAGAAAAAAATAAAAACAAATAAGTGAAAATATGTCATATGATATCACTATATCACAAAACCTGATGAATAAAAAAGAGAAGAAGAAGGATAATAATGATTCTTTTATATTACATTGTCATAAATAATGTTGAATTGGAAGAATGTGTGGATATTTAAGGGAAAAGCAAATAATAATTGATAATGTGACTCATCAATTATGTAATAATCTTGGATTTAATTAAGGGATGAAGACCAACATGATAAAATTTCTGAGAATTCAATTAGTTGTTTAATTTCATCTTGTTGAGTTAAGAATTATGTTTAATGTGAATATGGATAGAAGAATAGATATTGGTAGTCAAAAGTCTATTTATGGGGAAAATAATATCACTAGTTAATTTATGGGATAATATTTGAGATTATTTTCAAGATTATTTAGGGATTCCCATAAATACAAGTTGAATCCATTATAATATTAGATTAACACCTAGATTCAGGGGATTTATACTATCAAAAGTGTCAAGGAATTATTTTTACCTTCTCTTATAACCACTTTGATAGACTTAGAAGAGTCAGGGATGTATTATTCCATTCTCCGATAGACATTATAATATTTAAGGATGTATTTTTCCTTTATATTATATTCACTTGAATAATATAGTGAATATCTATTTCTTAGAATCGACAAGAACATGGTAAGGATTTGATTTAAAAATTGGGGTCGAACCTTGTAAAAATATTATGCGTTGTTTTTTATTATTTATTTATTGATTTACATGTGGTGGTGATTTTGTTATGTATAATAAGATCTATACTTCTTAACCAACATAGAGGATTGAATATTGATAGTGGAAATAAAAAATGGGAAATAATTAGTAAAAAGGGTCATACAGATTCACCCTCACCACCCTCCCCTTAAAAGTGATTGCATAATATAATGTGCACTTCAACAATAATATGTAATGTGTAAAGCATGTATATTTATCACCTTATATATAATTGAGGGTCTATGAATATTCATCAACTAATATAATGAAATCAAATATATTTAATTTTTTTGTATCTCTATTAAGAATTTTAAACACACCACACTATGTGTTATTATCACATCTAGTATTATAATTTGATGTGCTCTATGTTCTTCCAGGACACAATTCCCATATGCTATATAATATAGATAATACACCTCATAATTTCATGGAAAAATTACATTACATAGAATAGAATTTGAAATATATTTCTCAATTTATTTAGAGTAAATGCATCATTTGTATTCAATATATAAAGTTTTAGAAATGATAATGGTTCCTCCTAAACTATCAAATACAACATTAATAATTTGTCACCATGTAAAAATTTAATTCACTAATCATCTAAATTATTTTTCCACAAAATTATATGATACATTAATCATTGAAAAATATCACCATATAAAACATAGACATGTATGGAATTCAATGATTGTTTCCTTTTTAAGATCTACCATATAATGTATTGTATGTCTAACACTAAAAAATTTCAAAAATATAAAAAACCACCAAATATATTAATATCACAGAATTTTATATATTAGAATTTTATTTTCATAATTTATCTATCCTTAAATGGTAAAATTTGATAGATTAAATCATAGATTCTTCCAATATGTTCCTAAAGATATATTCTAGTTGATTCTTAGTATAAGTAAACACCAAACTGATATCACTCATCTAAAAACTAATATAACTCCTCTATATATGGTCTCTTATGAAGTGGTTTATTAATGAAATATTTTATGTGCTTCAATATTTAGGAATATTATTTTAAATTAATATTCTCAAATAGTTATCATATATCATTGGTATTATTCCATAGAGTAATTAAAATTCTAATAAACACTATCTATTAAATAAAATTTCAACAAAATAACATACAATGACCACATATTTAGCATCTATAGAAGGTAATGAAACTAAGTGTTTCTTCTTAGAACTCTTTGATATCAACACTCTCTAAGGATTTAGAACATACCACTTCAGCTCTTTTTAACAATTACACATACTTCATAATCAAAAAAGAAACATATCTTGATTTTAAATGATGTCCTATGGGGTTAATATAACTTAAAATTAACCATATACTTAAAAAACTTAATAATAAAATTAACTACCATCATATGTATTTTTTTAGTAACTTCTTGGAATTTTCACACACATTCAAATGATGAATAAATTATAGCCTACTTCCAGTCAAATAAAATGGGCTTCTAATTATCCCTCATTATATATTTATATATAATTTCTTTCCATATATTTCTTAATCCATCATACATCTAGTGATGATTAGTTTTCTTATAATATTATATGATTCAAATGAGAATATATTCTCTAATTCCATTGAAAAATTACTTTCATTCAAAATATGTTACCATACCTTTGATAAATTTAAAAGTATGTAATGAACTTAAGTTTGTCCAAAAGGTTCATATCAACCTATCTGTCCATTATATTAGAAAACTCATTACATAATGAGTGACTAGATGAACAAAATATGATATTTTCTATATGTGTGTGTGTGTGTAAAATTGAAATATTGTATAGGTAATTCTTAATAAATTAGATTGGATATAATTTACCTTTATCAAAATGGTTATTAAACAAAAAAAAGGGAAAACCTTCATATTATGACCAAGGGGATTACTAAAGTCTATACAATGAATTTTTAATAATGAAAACATGTTATGCCTTTAGTTGAAACTCAAATCCAAGTGGATATCAAAAAACAGAATTCTCAGATATGAAACCATTAAAGAAATCACTTTTCATGTATATCTGATAATGGTTGAAACTAGAGTGAGTGATATATATAAATAGAAATCAAATATATTCAAAACTAAAAAATGTTAAAATAACTCTCCCAAGTAATTTCTTTCTTTCTAGTAATACCCTTCAGCCACTAATCAATCCTTATTTATAAATATTTATCTTAATTAATCTAATTTTTTTTTACCTGAATATATATTTGGTTATAATACTTTCAATCATTAGAACTAGTTTAAAACATCCTAAATTCTAAATAAAAAAATTATAGCATCCCAAGATTTTATGAAATGGTTTTGTTCAAATTAGTTTAGATTTTTAGATAGCCTTTATTTTATGAAACAATGAGTTTCTTTGATAGTGTGTATGACACGTGACATTGAGCCTCATGAACCAATGTCATTATTTCTTCATTTACCACCTCTCATGGTTGGTTATGATGATGGATATAAATTATATATATGATTCTTATAACATTACTATCCCAATGAGATTAATATATCATATATACCATTTTAATTTCCTTTTGTTATGGGATATAATAATTTCATTCTTGTGTATGGAGGACTATCGCCTTGTGATATGATGTGATTCATTTTTCAATAACTATTTACATGGAGACAAGAAGCATAGACATATGTGATATAAATGAAATATTTATGATATTTATGACATATTTATGATATTAATGACATAATTATCATTATGAAAATATCATTTTCTTTATTACCTTTTCACTCACTGAAATATGATAACATCATTCGTGTATGTGTAGACAACCTCCTTCACGAAGAGATGTGAATCACTTTTCTTCACCACACCACATGAATTATATTTATAATTATATTTAAAGAAATAATATAGTAATTACGATATTATTATAATTTGGTAAAGATAATATATTACATACCTCCATTCCATAATGATTATTGAAAATTGGAAACATTTCTAATGCGAACATATGGACTATCATCACCAAGATCGTAATATAATAAATTTCTCAAAACCACCCATAATTAATGGTATTAAAAATATAATTGATGTATAAATATGATAATTATTTCATGTGTAATATCCTTGGTCATATAGATACTATAACCAGTACCCTGAGCAGGGTCTTCACATGACCTCGGTCGTGCCTCCCTATACACCAGAGACTTCTGTCTAGAAGCATAGGTCTATGGAGAAACATTAGGGAGACTACACCATCTTATCAGAGTAACTCTGTAGTAAAAAAAATATCAACAGATATAATAACTAGTAGGAACAATAAATTAATATCATGTGATAAATTCTAACTATAAAAAAAGTAATACCTGATAAAATAATGATATATATTCTCTACATTTATGGAATTCATACAAATGAAATACAAAACCAAAACTATAAAAAGACCCCAAACATGGATCTGAGTCCCTACCCGGTCCTAACCTACAATTCTACAACCATTCATCGCTTTCACAACCAAACACTATGACCATGTCCTGAAACTATATCAAAAAACAAGTAGTAACTTCTCATGCGCCCAAGTGTCAAAACTTTCCAAGTAGAGTGTGAGTAAAACTCAGTTGGACACCACCAACAGTGTTTAATCAAACATACAGTCTATATAGTAGTGTATGTAGATATTCAAATCACACAACTAAAAAAATGAAGAAATATAAATGTTTCTCATTTCAAAGAAACTAATATGTAGCAATTTCATTCCTTAAATTATAAAGGGATAACCAAATAACGGAACTAGATTTAGTCCCACTGGATACCTATAAGCTAAGGAATAAGCGGTTATACAATTTTAATCAAGAATTAATTCTATTTTCATAATGTATCAACTTACCAAAATCCTGAGTTTGGTAATCAAGACATTTTCATATCTTTGGGAAGCATGGTGATGCAGTCTAACATCCAAAACCAACCCATTCCCATACATTGGGAAGCATATGTCCTTAGTCTTAAATCCCAACCATACATTACATAATACTTACCATGGATCCTCAGTCTAGGTTGTCTCATCAAATTCAATTATTTGGGGAATATATCTTTAGTCCAACTCCCTAACTCATTCATTATAGGGGTGGGGTTTAGAGCCTCAGTCCAACCCAACCCGTGGGCATAGAACCTCAAGTCAATACCCCACGTACAACCATGTCATGTGCACATGCTTCTTTAACCATAATTTTTTTACCAAACACAAATCATAACCATTAAACACATTTACTATTTATAATCATAACTTATTATATATATCCCACATTCAAGGGTTAAACCATACACCATTATGCCAAGTAAACCCTTATACTATATTATCCACTAGAAAACAATTAACATCAACTTCATTTCGCAATTTAATGATATCAAAAAATCAAAATACTCATTTAAAATAATCATATAGCCACAATTTAAAACATATGTATTCCCATTTTAATAAAAACTAATACATTTCTATAGGATTTAATTCCCATTATTGAAAAATCATTAAGCAGTTTTCACAAGAAAGGGACCACATCCCCAATTAAAATAATAATTTGATATCCATTAATAATAACCCTTTTTAAAATCATTTTGAGGTTGACACATTCTTTTAAAACATTACCCACTTTCAAAAAATGAATTCCTATGGTAAAAACCTTGGTTGGGTGAGAACCCAAAACACATCATTTAAACTATTTCAAGAATCTCCTATTAATTTTCCAAAATAAAACATATAATAATTGGGTAGCCCTAGGTTCCAACGTATTTACCTTTCTATCTCAATTTTTACCAATTTTCTCACCATTTAAAAGGGTTCGAAGTACCCCTTGGGTAGCCCTAGGTTCAATCTCACTTCAACAATGAACCCAACATGGTCCATGAAGGGTTTTTCAGCTAAATCTAAAGCTAAAATCACTTTTATTAATCAAAAACTTTAAAACAAAAAAGGTAAATACGTTGGAACAACTGCAAACATATATAAAACATCAAGACTATGGGAAAGTGCTTTAATACTAACTACCTGATATTCGTAGACAACCACTCACTTAAATTTAGCCCTTGAATTGAACTCAAACCACCATAAAATCCAAAATTGATAACTTACTAGAGAAAGAGAGTTTTAGTGATTAATATGGATAAGAAATATCATACATGTCCTCTTATAGAATTTGTAATGTAACATAGTCAAAGACTTTCCTGGAGCTTCGACTTTCCTAAAATGGGACTCCAAATGACTAAGGATTGAAGTAGAAACACCCATGGAGGAGGAAGAGGCTTCTGGTTCTTAACCCTTTCTATAGAGGATATAATGGTTCAAAAACTTGAGGAATAAAAGAATAGGTTCGAGAGAGAAAATGATAAAAAACCACTTTTTATGTGGCCCATGGTTTGGCTTTCCACTAACACAGTTGGATAAACTATGCTGTGGTCATGAGCTCGCCATTTTCTAAAGGGTCCCTCAGTCACATGGCATAAAAGGCCACCATGCATGGTTTCCCCAACCTTTCACGCCTTCTCAATAGGTTTCACGGTTCTGGCACATGATTTCTACTTACCGTGCACCAACCATGATCTCAGTATAGATTGGCCCATATTTTCTCATTTTCATGCCCCAAATGCCCAAAACTCCCCCGATGCCTGTCATACTCACCGGAGACATTCATTAAACCAAAATTTTAAACTAGGATGAACATTATCTCAGGGTCAGGATCTTATAAGCTTCCTTTTTTATAGAGGCTCGTTCTCAAGACACACTTTCCATGCATTACCAAGCTTCCTAGACAAAATGCCACCCCCCCCATCAACATCCATAACCCAAGTTTACTCCCAAAAATGGCCTTTCCATCACCACACCATTACCAAAGATGAGGATACCAACAAAGAACTACACTACTGAAAAAGCACTACAATACCCTGGTACAGACAATCAGAACACCTTCTGTATGATCCCTCAACAACTCATGTCCCAAATCACTTGACACCATCTTGCCACATTTTTTAGAAATTCCAATGCTACCCAAACATAGAATCACCCAAGAATGTATGTTTTCCAACCACATACCAGAACCTACATCAGCCAATAACTCAAGGACCAACAAACCCATTCCATTTATGAACTTCCACAGAAAAAACAAAACATAACCTTCATCTCAAGATACTCAACTGGTCAAAACCCAATCCAACTCCCCTTTCCAAAACTAAAACACAATGATGACTCTTACCCAAGTCTATCTAAACCATAACACCGATCACATCATCAAGAGACCACCTGCCCACTATGGTTCTCCCCACCATACACTTCATCTCACCACCACCATATTTTGGTGTTTGTCAGTTCCAGCATCAAAAAACCACTAGCAACTTAACTAAAATTTCACAACAAACATAATATGTTCCAATCTCATGCACCCAAACACCCACAAGAACAAAATCCATCATTGGAATCTAGACTTACCATTGAAACCACCTAGAAAGTACTTTCATACACCATCCTCTTTAGGTCTAAGAAAAACATGACCTCTATCATGTTCGACTTCATCTCAAAAATGCACATTCCATTAGAAAAGTAAAATTATAGATGACTTATAACTTATAGTGTCCACCACTTTCACCATATCATGTCAGAGCATCTCTGAATGATTTTTCCCTAAACACCCATCTTCCACTATTGTCATACTACCCCTTTTTCACCTTCCCATGGTTCTTTCTCACTTATGGAAAACCACCATCATCCAACGTACCTATCAATGGTATTACCTTAATTATAGTGATACTCCAATATAAAGTTATTACAATACCCTTAGAATCTATAATTTTGCTTCACTTCACCCATAAACTAATATAACACATTCATATCATATTTCTTTTAAAATTTCCTTAAGCCCAAAGAAAACTCTCAACTCGGTCAACTACCACATCCAAGGCCCACCTGGCTCTTCCTGAGGAATCCAAACATGTTACTCATAGGTTTATCATTGGCATTGCAGTGCCACCACAACCACTTCAGGGTCATATATTCACCTCACCATCCTATATACTTCTCCCCACCTTAGTATTGTCATTATTACTACTTTCCCAAAGCAAATTTGACCACCACATCTCACACTTTGATTACAAATTGAACCCCAAAACATGGATGCGTACATCTAGCTTTTACCATAAAAACAAAACATCATCAACCACTACCAATTCTCATATTTCGAGAACATCAACCAAAACATTCTCCAGTGTCTAGTCTATCTCGAGGATGTCACCCATAAAAGGTCAATGGTGTACTTTTCACTATCAAACTCTGTATATGTCTCCCCCTGAGTGTAACCTTAATGATGTCCCATATCCAACCAAAACACATCCATGTTGATAGGAGTAAGGTAAAATCATTCCCAGTTTACTTGGGATGATGTCGAGATATTGGTAATGATCGTCACAAGCTAAATATATACTAATAATTCATTGATGAACTACACCATAAACTATCCATCCCTGATGTCACCTCCCACTATGGGGGCGCCATGACCTATCGAAAGTCTTGTGCTTTTATATCCACCAAAATCACATTGAAACCTAGCCATCACAACTCAATAGGGGATGCCAACTGAACTCACCACCATTTAATGGCCATCTGTTAAGAAGTTATGACCCAATATTCCCCTTGGAACCACTTCCATTACCCCACATAATTTCTTCTATCACAAACACAGTGATTCATATAGAAACACAATGACCACTACATTGATCTAATACCTAACCATATCATGAAAAACTAATTCTCTCCACTTTGATCATACTGAAGGAAATAGGAGCTCATATATGGCCACCTACTTATAGATCCCAAATAGCATCATGGTTCCTCAGTACGTACCCCAACATCCCATCCTCATTAGGTCCCCCAAGGTCACACACTTTCCTAGAACTACTCACTGAAACAAACTCTAGACCCTATGAGTCAAACATCATCAAGACCAAATAAATATTTACATAACCAATTATGCATCATGGTCCATCAACATCATCAAACTCGATTAATTCTCAATGTACTCTTCCAAAAACCAACTCATTCGTATAATAGGGACAACCATGTGACCACCCCTCATCATGGACATCACTCCATAATCAAAGAGTCCATTTATGATTTGTTCGCCCCTACCTTTCCTATCCAAACATATCCTAAATCCTCTATTAAACATTATTAGCAGCATTGGGTCTAGTACCCTAATGATATTTTCCAATGAAACTAACCTTAAAAACATCCACACACACTCAGATGTTTTTGTGAGAAAGTAACCAAGGAATAACCATACACTTTTACCAAAACTCAATGGCACCCACCATGTGTCTATTACACCTATGAATCAACAACTAGTGCTACACTACACATGGCACACGTAACTTTAGTCCATCTTCCTTCGAGGATACCCTCTATTTCTCAAGACTTTCACCCATAACTAAAACTTGAGTCGCATTTTAAAAAGCATTAACATTTTTCACTTATCCCTCTAGGATTAACTCACACTAGGAAATGCACACTAAGTTCCTCAGATAAGATCTAAAACATATAACTATGCTATATTCACCCAAAGGTACAAGAAAACACAGTCGACCTCTCTCAAATGTCACCTCAAAAGTCAAAAAATACTATCGCCCTAAACTAGAGTAACATCAAGAAGAGGATACTGGATCTCTCCCTAATATTTACACATAAAACCTTAAGAAACTCATGGCTCATAGGTGGCCCTCTTTCCCTCATTCTGAAACACATTGTGTTAAATTCACTAAGAGACCATTTAATCATGGGTTCACACCAAAGATACATGTACACAAACATTGTCACTACAATCTAAATAGCCACTCTAGGGCCCAAAACATGACACACACAATCACAACCCAGGAGGGTCACTACACTCATATTACTAAACAAAATCTCACAACCCAAAAGGTCACATCCATATCAAGGGAATGAAAAGCACATCTCTTTTACCATGCCTCAAAACCCAAAAAATACTCACAACCTAAAACCAAGGTCTCAAACTAGGGAACTCTCACTGCCCAACCAACCGATACATAGGTTCTGAAACACAATACTAGGGTTACCGATTTTCAGTTTCCCCATAGGTTCTATTATTTCTCATTTCCATTCTTTAACTAAAAATTACCATTTAAACCAAAGGTTCCACATTTCAAAACTTTACATTTTAAAAACCTAAGGATTTACACTTTTAAAACCATTTTTTATTACCAATATTTCAAAAATCCAAGATTTACTCAAATTAATTTTTCAGAACATATTTCATTAAATCCCATTTCCATGATAAATCAACGATCTTAAACCACAGGAATAAAACACACTAATAACAAGTGAGTCCCAAAGAACTATCAGTCACAATCAACATATGGATAACATGTCACTCTTATGTTACTAGAATGATACATGAACTCAAACACCCTATCTTTCAATACCATGCCAATAGACAAACCTCATAAATCACCAAAATCATATCCAAGTTAACCACTCTAAATGGAAGTATCAGTCAATCATAAAAGTACAAACCAAAACACCAATACCCACCCCTAGAAACTTGGGATTCCCTCATACGAGGGGCTATAGAAATCTAGTAACAAGCTCGTTACTAAGACCCAATAAGATCTTAGTCTCCTATCTATCATTCCCCCATGAGTAGGACAAAATACATAGCTCTAATACAACTTTTTAACTTCACTGACCTGGTAGCTGCTATAACCATTGCACCGAGCCGGGTCATCACTTGACCTTAGGCATGCATCCTTGTATGCCATAGTCTACTGAATAGCAGCATAGGTCTATGGATAAACTTTGGGGAGACTAAACCCCCATATAAAATAAATTAAATAGAATAAATAATATTAATATATATAATAACAATCAAGAATAATAAATGTACATCATGTGACAAATTCTAACTATTACAAAGGAAGACAAGATGCAACAATGATATGTATACTCTACATGCCATACTTTCATACAAACGAAATCCAAAAAATAAATTACAAAAAGAACCCAAACATGGATCTGAGTCCTAACCTGGTCCTAACCTCCCATTCTCTAAATCATTATCCCATGCACAACCAAAGACTACAACCATGTCTCGAACCTGTATCTGAAAACATGTGGCATCTTCTCAGTTACCCAAGTTCAATAGAGGAACAATCAGAGTGTGAGTACAATTATGTAGGACACCACCAAAGGTTTATAAAATAATATCCAATCAATACAATAGTTTATATAGATAAGTAAAGTGGTCAAATAAACAAGGAAACTAAATAAATATAAATGTGTCTCATGTTTAAGAAACTAATAAGTAACCATTTTATTCTTTAAGTTCGCAACGGGTAACCAACTAATTCAACTAGATTTGGTCATACCAGATACCTAATCCAATGAATAAGGGTTTATACATGTTTAATAATAAGGGAATTTAGTAATTATAAATCCTCAATATACCTCGAATCCTTACTCTGGTAATCAATCCTTTTTTATATGTTTGGGAAGCATGGAACCATAGTCTGAAATCCCAAACCATGCCATGTCCATGCATTGAGAAGCTTAAAGCGTCATTTTGACATCCCAACCATAAATTACAAAACACTTAACTTGGATCCTAATTCCAGGAAGTCTCATTAAATTCAAATGTTAGGTGCATAAATCTTCAATCCGACTCCCTAACCCGTGCATTATAGGGTTGGGGTTTATAGCCTCAATCCAACCCGACCCAGGGGCATAGAACCTCAAGTCAATAACCCATGTACAACCAATTCATGTGTACATGATTATTTTCTCATAATCCATTTAATAAAAAAACCATAAACATTAAACATATTTATCGTTTTTAAACATAACTTATTATACATATCCAAGATAAAAGTCCTAACCCATTAACACATACACAATTACGTCAAACACACCAATATCCTATATTATCCACTAGAAAAAAAATTAACATCAACTTAATTCCATAATTTAATGATATCACATAAATCAAATTACTCATTTAAAATAATATTGAATCCACCCTTTAAACCATGGGTCTTCCTCTTTGAATATAAACTAAAACATTCCCCAAGGATTTCATTCCCATTATCGAAAAATCATTAAGAATATTTCACAAGAAAGGGACCACACCCCCATTTCAAATCATCACTTGAAATCCATTAAGAAGAACCCCTTATCAAATTAGTTTTAGGTAAAAAAATCCATTCAAAACATTACTCACTTTTAAAACATCAATTCCTTCATTAAAACCCTTAGTTGGGCAAGAACCCAAAACACTTAATTTAAAATATTTCAAAACCCTCATAGGTTTTTCAAAAAATCCTACTTATAATCATTCTATTAACCCATTAAATATTCCCAGATATAAAATTAAACTTTTAAAACCCATTCTTTCTCATAATTACTTTACCTCAATGTTTTCCAACTTATCCACCATTTAAAAGGGTTCGGGATACCCCATGGGTTTACCTAGGTTTGATCTCACTTAACCAATGGACCCAACATGTTCTATCAAGGGTTTCACACCATAATATAAATACCAAATCATTGTCCTTAATCAAAAACATTAAAAAATAAAAAGTCAATGCATTGGTACAACTATATAAACATATAAAACAACAAGACTATGGGAAAGAACATTAAGACCACCTATATCATGTTCATAGACAACCGATCCATTAAATTTAGCCCTTAATTTGAACTCAAACCCCAATCAAAGAAAACCCAGAATAATCTAGAGAAATAAGGTTTTAGGGATTTAAAAGAAAAAGAACGATCATACAAGGCCTCTTCTAGAAAATGGAAGGAAATTGAGTTAAAGACTTAAATGGAGCTTCGATTCTCACCTAATGACACTTCAAATGCCAAAAGATCAGAAGATAAACAAACATAGGGGATGAGGATACTGTTGGTTTTTCACCCTTGCAGTAGGGTTCGAATGGGGTGAAAAATCAAGGAAGAAAGAAATTGGGTCGAGGAGAATGGTAAAAACCCAAATTTTAAGCATTGTAATATTTTGCCACATGGTTTAACAAACCATGCACTATGTGTTTTCCTCTATAAAAGATAAAACTTATCTTCATGTTTTGTTTAGCCACCCATATGGTATGATAAACTATGTGGTGGTCGTGTGCTAGCTACTGCCTAAAGGGTCCCCAAGCTGCACGATATTCTAGACCACCCTGCAAGGTTCCATCAACCGTGCACACCCAATCAATAGGATTCAAGGTTATGCTGCATGGTTTCTACTAAACAAAAATCAACCATTATCTTGGTACATATTGGCCCATTTTTTCACTTTTTCATTCCCTGAACCCTCGAAACTCCCTCGAGACCTGTCCTACTTACCATAAACAATCCTTAAACCAAAATTTTAAATTGGGATATACAATATATCATGATTGGTATCACACATCATGATTATTATTCTAGAGATAATAGAACCATGATCAATTTTTGAGGAATGGAAATAACAAATCAAAATATATAAGAAAAATGAAGTGGTTATTACCTGAAACGTGACATTAACATGGAATTATTAAAAGGGTAATAAAACTACATATGTAAATTGTATATCGTATGATATATATAATTATGGTTTTTCATTGTAACATTAATAAACTTATATTTATTATATTTGAGTTTCTAATGTGTGTGAAGGTTGTCGATACATGAGGTAAGGGATTTCCATCTCACTTTAAATTTCTATGTGACATATGTCATATTCACCAGGTATTTCTTTTATGTTGTGAATATAAGGCCAAATAATATATTTTATGATTATTATTATTAATATTATGGTGAATTACTTATACATTTTATTATCAATCTTTCATGGGGTTTATGGTTCAAAAGTTACCAAAATGGAAAGGAACGTTTTTTTTAATTTTCCTTCTTTAACGCGTATGATTATGTTATGGTGATATATACTTTTACCAAATTTATATAAAACCCATTTGACATGTAATATCATGAATTTATTTATCATCATGAAATTTTATGTTTCATTTCTTGATATTTTTTCATGGGTTTTTTGTTGCAATGTTACCAAAGTGGTTAAGATTTTATGTTATAATCTCATCATTTGTTAGGATTATTTATGGATATGTTTTTTATGGTAAAATATTAAGATCCATCTCTCAATAAACACATAAATTTTATTCACCTATGTTTATTTCATGACCATAATTTTTTCCCTCATTTTTCTGTCTTTATTCACTCAAGGGTTAAAAATAAATATTTTTAGGAAACCATTATTTTGGTTAAAAACACTTTTGCATCTAAAAATAAGTTTTCAAAAAAAATCAAATTTTTTTAACATTTTTAAATTATTTTATAAAATATATTTCTAATTATTTTTAATTTTTTACAAAATTTTATTAAATTAATTTCTATATCATTTTCAAAAATAATGCTCGTTTGTAATTTACCAAAATTATAAAAAAAACTATTATTTTTTAACATGCAAGGAATGAATAGTATTTCTTTATGTCATGACCACTCAAAGATTTCAATATTTCCTTATAATTTTTCAATGTTTTATTCAAATACAAACTTTTCATTAAAAATATTATATTTTTAAATTTTAAATAAATTACTTCAAAGTTAAAAAATGATTTTAAAAATGTTTTAAAAAGTTTTGTTCAAAGAGGAAATGATAATTTTCTTAAGAAATGTATTAAATGGTTTTTAAAGCTTCCTTTACAATTTTTCCAAGTTATATTTAATGAAAAAAATTTACAAAATATTTTATTAATTTTTATTTTCAAAAAAAACTTATTTTCAAAGAAAATTTATTTTCCTCAAAAAATGTTCCAAGTGATCTATCTTTAAAAATAATTCTCCATATCAAATGAAATCCTTTGATGTATCTTATTCATTGATGGGGATATAATCCATGGATACTATTTTTTTCATTCTCTGAATGGTTTAGGATGATAAGATATTTTTGAAACCAATTTATCTTCAATGGGTTATACCATGATTAAATTCTTATAAGGCCCACTTCTTTTTCCACAGGTTATGCTTGGATGAAATGATAAAAAGATTATGAAACATATCTATTTTACATAGGTTATGATATGATGAAATTTCAATCAATACCATTTCATTTCATAATTAATTATATGATGAATGTTTTATGATATTTTGGAACACATATATAGTATTTTCATTATGTAACAGGTGGGACCTATATCTCCCAAAAAATCATTGGGTAACGATTTCTATCATATAAGATAGATATTAACATAATGGGTAATAAACCTTTTTAAGTAAAGGACTATGTTTGTTTTGATCATATAGGGGGTGAACCTTGACCACTTTTATGGGTTGGATAGTATAACCATTCAAATATGATAGCCTTTTAAGTGATCCTTAAAAACTATGGAAATTATTTTCTATTCCTATGCGTATACCAAAATTTTATGTATTATACCAATTTTATGCTCTCATGACTCATGTTATTTTATTTCCTTATGATTCATGTCTTATGAAATAACAATATTTATTCCATGACACTAGATTTTGATATTTGATATATAGGGTGTGATTTTTAATTGTAATTTTCATGTTCTCGTACCCTTATGGTCATTTTATTCTTAATTATCTACCTTGTTTAACCATAATGAGCATCTGATCTCATGATTTCTTATTTTCCTTTCCATGGGTTATGAATAAAGGTTTAATGTTGGTATTTCTTTTAATGGTGTGTTATGGGAATATCCTTATGGTAAACATTGAAGACCTTTCATAAAATTAGAATATTGTTTTCCTAGTCTCCAAAGACACAAAAATATTATGGCCCTAACATGTGTTTTAATTTAATATACTGAATATTCATATAAAAAGACGTAATATATATGTTTGATAATATTGGGTTTCTATATTTGATATTAAAGGAAATGTTTAGTTAACCTTTAGAAACTAGGGTGAGAAAACTTTAGTGAGATCACTAGGGATATTTCTAATGATATTTCTAGGGATGTATCTAAGGATAACCTTAAGAATGAGTAAAAGTATAGGAAAATGTCCAATAATTTTTGTAAATTATATAGTGAGTGATTTCCAAGAAATTAAAACACATTATGGATTATATAATTGGATCCGGATCTATAAAAGAGGTACCTAGGGCTAATAACTCTAAGAATGTCACATTGAGCTAGAATCGATCGTCATCTGGTGCATGACAACAAAACTTGATTCACACCTAATTTGGAACTCATGAGGGATATGCTTTGGAAATTCACAAACTCTTTACAAACTGTCATGAGGATTTAAATAAATGATGACTGTGAATGACCTATAATAAACCTAATGTTTCATAGATTAAAAATAAGGTGTCATGATTTAGACATTCTGTAATTGATATTCATGATTATTTAGATTCCCATTATGATTATATTTTCTCACACTATTATTTTTAATATTATTCAATAGTGGGAACCATAAGGACCTTATATAACATTGAGTGTGATGGGAAACTTTCTGACGACCATCAAAATGGGATGATGACTAGAGTAAAAGATTTTTTGATTATCCATAATCAGTTATCTCAATAAATGATTAACAAATTTCACCATAACCAACTCTCAGATACACCAAAGTAGATAAGGATAGAGTTTTTTGGGTGTTCAGGTGGTGGAGACCATAGAGGAATGAAAATCCAATTTTCTATTTTTTGAGAATATGCGATGAAGTACTCTGGGGGATGTCTTAAAGAAATGACAAGATGTTTTTAAAGTAGAAAATAAGGACACAACGTAATTTATTATAGAGGAAAAATGAAAATTTTGGTTAATGAAATGAATGGGAATAATTTTCTACCTAAGATATCATTGATGGTTGAATGTTTCAAAAATGAAAAGTATTTTCTTTAAAAAAATCGATTTCCTAAGGGGAAAGATCTTAAATATAATCAGCATGTTTATATGAGTAAGGGCTTTTTGATCATATTGAAGAGACTAAAAATGGAATATGAAAGGAAGGGGTTATTTAGGAATAAGATGATGAATCCTAGTTAATGGTTTGAGAAGGAAACAGGATGATTTAAGTATTTATATTTTGTAATTCATGAATTATGTTATATGAATCATGAAATATATAAGGATTTTTCAGTATTAGTTTTTTTAAGGATTGAAAAAATATGTTGAATGGTTATGATGATCTTGTAAAGCAATTTAATGGAATGGTGATATTTTGATTAAGTTAATATAACCCTTAATATGTTAATTATGTTGATAAAATTGTGTTCAGTTTAGATAATAATGTGATTTTCATGAATAAAGTAAATTGGATGGCATTTATGAACTTGGAATTGATTAATGAATTTTTAAAAAATTGGTTTATATAAACATTGAGGAGTTTATAAAATTATAGTAATTACGAAATATATTTCATAATATGATTTTTATTCAATGAATAATTAAACATATATTTTTTCAATAATTATTTATGGTAATTTGGGTTATTATCATGTTTTAAGATACATGATGATGGTATTCACTTGTTTTGTATGTGATAATTGGGAGATACATCATGTTATTTAGTGGATTAATGATAATTTCATTTTTTAAATTTAGTGACCTAATTTAAAAAATTTTGGATTTTAATATTTTTAAAGGGTTATAAGGCTAACAATTTGTGAAATGGTTTAAGTAGAACTTTAGAAGTGGCTTTGGATATTAATTTATTACTTCACCATATAAAGATTTATTCGTATTGGATACACTATGGTAACTATTTTTTTATTATAACTAAAAATAAATAGGATTATTTATCATTATAATTATGTATCTTATAATCATTTAGTTATTCAAAGACAAAACATTCACCTTTATTTCTAATTGTAAGAGCTTAAGTGGAAATTGATCAAGGCACAACCAATGGGGGATATTGTGCTTATGAAATTGAATGAAATCAAGTAATTATATCTTCTCAAGATAGTTATTTAAATTTTGGAAGTAGATAATAAAATAACATTTTGTCCTCTTATAATAATTTTTCATGATATCAATGAACTTTTTTATGCCTCTTTGGTTTATGGTTTTGTGGTCATTGACCTTTTCAGAATCACCCAGATTCTTATAAAAAATAATATCTATCACTCTCTATAACTATTTACTCTTTTCTTACACATACAAATTTCACTTACCATCTCTGTTATCCTATAAGGAAACCTATTTATGAGTTAATTTTGTTAACCTTTATGTTTTCAACATTCTATTTTTAAGGGAAGTTTTATTATTAATTTTTATTATGTGGCTTTCTATAAAGTAATTTTTAAATGTAAAACCATTGATGACCAAGATGAATTTCAAGGGATAAATTGAATTCAAGGGGGTGTAATGTACCATCTGAATATTTGATGAAATATTTTTTTTTCAAATTATTTTAAATTATTAGATAACCTATGTTACACGCAATGATAGTTTTCTTTGATAGTGTGCATGAGACGTGACACCGAGCCTCGTGAGGTGATGTCATTAATTTTTTCATTACAACCACTCACAGTTGGGTATAATGATGGATATAAAGACAATATATGTTATTTATAACATTAATATACCAATATATTCATTATATCATATATATATATTTTACTTTCCATTGTGTAGGGGATATAATAATAAAGTTCATGTGTATGGAGGACTATCACCTCTTGAAGCGATGTAATTCATTTTTCACGAAAACTTTACATGGTAAAATTAATGATAAATATATCCAATATATATAATCTTGATATCCATGAAATATTTATCATTCTAAAAAAATAATATATCATTTTCTTTTTTACCCTTTAACTCATGGAAGGATGTAGCATCATTTGTGTACGAGTGGACTTCCACCTTCACGAAATGATGTGACTCTATTTTCATCATCACACTAATTAAATGATATATATAAGAATACTTGAATTAATAATATGGTAATTATGATATTATTATAATTATTGAGTCATAATAGAATACTTACCTCTTTTTAATAATGATCATTGAAAAATGTAAACGTTACTCATGTGTATATACAGCCTACCGCCTCTATGGTCGTAACGTACTTCATTTCTAAAAACCATACTTCATGATTGGAATTAAAATTTTAATTGATATATAAATATTATAATTATTTCATGATTATTATTCTTCATATAATAGAACAATGATCAAATTAAGAGGATAAAAAATACAAGTCAAAACATATATGAAAAATAAAGCTGTTATTACCTGAAACATGACTTTAGCCAGGAATTATTAATAAATGGGTAATAAAATGACATAAGTAAATCATATATGGTATTATATATAATTATTTTTCTATATTGGATTTATAGTAAACTTGTATTTATTATACAACAGGATGGAATATGTGCGAAGGAATTCGAGACATAAGGTAAGGTATTTTCATCTCACTTTTAAATTCTTCGAGACGCGGTTCATATTCAATATGTATTTATTTAAATTGGTGTATAAAATAACTATTAATTTATTTTATGATTATTATCCATAATATTATGAGGTTTACATATCCATTTTTTTTCTCTCTATCATGGGGTTTATGGTTCAAAAGTTACCAAAGCAGTAATGGATCATTGTCTCAATTTTCCTTCTTTGAGACAAATGATTATGTTATTCACCTTTATTGTTTTATGAAGTGTATAAAAATAACCTTTTAAATTTAATACCATTAATTTATTTATCATTTTGATTTTTTAGTTTTAATTTAATTATATTCCTTCATGAGCCTTATGTTTCAAAGTTACCAATGTGGTAAAGATTTTATGTTATAGACTCATCGTTTATCATGATTATCTATATCTATGTTTCTCAAGAGAAAATATTACAATCCATATCTCAAATAACTCATTACTTTTCCTATTATCTAGTTATGTCAAGAGAATAAATGATTTCCATTCATTTTCCTCTCATTATGTACTCAAGATATCAAAAAGAATATTTTTAGAAAAACCATTTGTTCGATCGAAAATCCTACTTCTACCAAAAACTTGTTTTATAAAAAGGTTTTCCAAAATTATTTTAAGGTTTTTCATATGATTTATTAAATAAATATTTAAACTAGTTTTACATTGTACAAAAAAAATTTAAAGAAGCTTCTTTTCATTTTTAAAAACAATGGTTATTTGGCCTTAACCAAAAATGTGAAATTTATCTTTGTTTTCTAACATGCACTGAATGAATAGTATTTATCACTGCTATAAATGCTCAAAATATTTCAATATTACCTTATAAGTTTTCAAAAAAATTCAAAGAAAATTTTTTCTTCAATATTTTGTAAATTTTTTTTTTTAATAAATTATTTAAATGCTAAAAAATGGATATTGAAAATGTTTTAGAAAATTTTTTTCAATACGAAAAATGAAATTTTCCTAAATAAATGTTTTTAATGATTTTTAAAATTTTATTATATTTTTTAAAAGTTGTATTTAAAGAAAATTATTTCTGAAATGTTTTATGAATTTTTAGTTTTAAAAAGTTATTTTCAATGAAAATTTATTTTCCTTAAGAAACTTTATAGGTGACTTATCTTTCAAATTCATTTTCCATCAGAGATAAAATCCATTGATGAAACTTATTATTTTCAAGGGATATGAACCAAGGATAAAATTATGATTATTTTTCTAAATCGTTTATGATGAAAGGATATTTATGAAACCAGTTTCTCTTCCACAGGTTATACCATGATTAAATTATTATGATCCCTACTTATTTTTACATGGGTGGTGTTATGGTGAAATAATGAAATCATTATAAAAACTATATTGTTAACAAATTTTATGATATGAATAAATCTTTACAGAACCCATTTCATTTAATGGGTAATGATATATTGAATTTTTATGATCTTATGGCACACATATATATGATTTTCAATATGTTTTGGTTGTGACCTATATATTCTTATAATTAATTGGGTAAAGATTTATATCTCAAAAGATATATAGGACTCAAATGGGGAGTGAATCTGGTTTAGTAAGGGACTTTGTCCACTAGGATGGTCTTCGGAGTGAACCTTGACTACAATGATTTTTTGGGGGGTTAAACTATTCTACTATGATACCATTGGTAGTGATCCATGAATACTATGGAAATGATTTTCTTTGTTTATTTGTATGCCAAAATTTTATATCTTATACTGTTTTCATAATCTCATGGATCATTTTCTTGGATTTCCATTTGATTCATGTCTTATAAACTGTCAATATTTATTCCATTGATCAAAATTATGATCTTTGATAATTTTGGTATGGTTTTCAAATGTTTTGATCATGTTCTCATACCCTTATGTTCATTTTATGCTTATGTTTCCACCATTCTTACCCTTATAGAGAATCTAGTCTCACCCTTTATTAGGTTCATTTTGTAGTTTCTTGACCTAGTTTTCCACACAAATATCAATTTGAGCTGGTTGTCCACTAGGATTTAGGCACATATCCCCATATTCAAAAGAATATCGACTAGAAGCAAGGGTCTAATAAGGTTATAGTTGGGAGAAGATTCCCTCTGGTAGTGGTAATAATAGTGGTTCATATGTATCTAAAATAACCAAAGAAAGGACCACATTGGTGGAAGAAAAAATGAAAATCAATGGAAGCATAATAAACAATAGTAGTAATAATTAACAAACCCAAGAGAACTATACCATATGAAGATAAAGTATGCTATAATAGGTCATACAAGACAGTACGAAAGAATGGTCTCATGTGGCTGACCATATCAATATATATATATGATGAATGAAAAATATAAAAATAAACTCCAACTCGATGAACAAGAACAATCGTGTCCACTACCATATGTCTTATACTAAAGGTCCATCTATGATCACTAAATTCAAGATCTCAAGCCTAAATCCATACCCGATACAAAAGTATAAAGTTTAAACATGTCTTAAGGGTCCCTTGTAGGGTGTGAGTATAAACTCAGTAGGATACCACCAACGTATTCCTATATTACATCCATCATTATGAAAGTGTATGTAAAGTATAAACAAAATGTAAATTTACTCATGCTTTAAAAATAAACCTTATTCTCTTATACTCAACAACCACAAGGAATCTTTTTTCTACTTCTCCAATGATGGTATACCTCAAATTACATTCCCCCAAATATATATGTGGAATATAGTAAAAGTATATATATATATATATATATATTCTATGGAAAGGACACAAGGATTAGTTCCAAGCATCCCCTGACATATTTCATACCAGGTGAACCCTCAGTTTCAACCTAAATGAATATCACAACACACCTCGTGCCATCCAATCAAGTCTCTGGAATCCAAATGACTACCTAAAAAATAATTACTAGTTCCCTTAGAACTTCTCTTACAAAGTCCCAATCGACTCAACAGCACAACATCCCCAGGTGAAACAATATCTATCCTTTAATAAATAATCATCGTTGGATCAACAACCAACGTCCCAAGGAATACATAAATATATCCTCCAATAATCATGTCCCATCATCCTCAAGTGTAATGGTGAGACTCATCCCCAAACCAATGGTCTCAACACCATCTACCAATTTTCTATCACCTTCCACAAGGATTTCTATGGTGATCACATCCAAAAAAAATGATGTTCAACACCATCCCCCAAGATGAAAAATCTATGAATTCCTCCACACATAATGAGTGGTCAATTCCACATTGACTATGTCATATTTGTGTTCATAGAACTCCAACATCACATCACCAATAAAGGTGAGGGGCATCAGCAATAATATCCTAAGATGTATTATCCACCATGTTGTGCCCCTGCGATCATATACCTAAATCGTAATGGTAAACACCATCACAAGTCACATGGTCCATTCCCTTATCTTGTCAACCTCATCACCTCAAACTGATGACTTTGTCACCTAAACCTGGTGATCATCATCACCCTATATATCTTGGACCACGCCCTTATCCTAATAACCGGGTCGTCTTATTCAAGTTAAATAAAATCACATCAAAACTCAGGCCTATCCCATGACCATCCTAAGTAACTCAGGAAATCAATATATACAATTCAAATAATTTAAATCACACGCCCATTATATCCATCCAAAGTTGTCAAAATCCCCTTATTTGGCTTCACATACATAATCATCAGCTAGTAAATTCCTAGCAGCATCCCATAATATCATTTTAATAATTTAAAAACAAGAATTAATTATTTAGGGGTCTAACTCACTCAACCATCATGCACGTATTTATAACAGACCACAAAACCCATAAAATTAAAGATAAATCTAGTCACCATCTACCTTATACTCTTAGGTACCTGTTCAGTTAATATCATCCTCTAACTCGAGAATAAATGAAGGGAAAAGACGATTTAGACAAACTCTCTGAAATGAGGGGAAAAGGGTTCACCGATATTTAGCATTACATCTGGATAGAAAAATAAAGAAAGGAATTAAGAAGATTCAAAGCCATACTAATATGATTCCAATGAGAGTGATGGTATTGAAATCAGAGCTCGGATGAATAAGGTAGGCCAAAGCCTAGGAGGAGAAGGAAATGGGAAAGCCCCCGGCTATATGTATGTGAGATAGAGGAGAAAAAGGAGGAAATTAAGATAAAAGGGAGGATGGGAAAATTCATAATTTCCCTCTTTTTAAAGACTCACATGGTTTGGTTGAGGGGTTTGGTTAACAACATGCCTACCATGTGGTGATCACTATCAAAGCACCACACTACACTCGATCAGATGCCTGGTTTTCCAAACCATGAACAAACTATGTTTAATCCCTATATTAAAAATTATAGAGGTGTCACATGTCCATTCCCCCCCACCTGCATGGTTATAAACACTGTGTCCATTGTAATAGGTGGGCTTTAGGGTTTCTCATGGGGGTCATACACTTAAATATAATCATGTTCCTCTATCTGTGCTTTCCTATAACTAAGTTTCTATGGTTGAACGAACTCAAAACTCATCCAAAATACCAAGGAAATTATTTTTCCTTAAACCCCATCTAAAAATAAGTCCATGGGTCAACTAAACCCTCAAAATTAGGTTTCAAAGATCAAAATAAAAGTTTTCCTTCTCACCAAACTCAAAAATTTAAACAGTTTGAGGATTTATTACACGCTAAAAACCCTAGGATGTTACAGTCTCCCCACATTATAAAATATCACCTAAATCTATCAAACATTTCCCATAGATAGTACCGAACATACCCATATAATTTATATCACCCTGGTCTACTGATATTGTCAAACACATGTCAAATCCCCTCAAAGTTCTCCTCACCTTATGAGTTACCTACCCAGTCACTTATTTCACCCAAATTAAACATTTTTTATGATTCGTTGAACATATATATACATACAAGTTATCCCATGACATATCATCATTTGTGTACCTGAATAGGTGCTCAATTCATTATCATGTCATACCTGACACCCATCAAATCTTCTATCTCATCAGATGCCCATTTCATACCTATTCCATACATGACCTTCATCATATCCTCTATCTCATCAGATGCCCATAAATCTTGCACCGCAATAGATGATAAAACTAAACCTGCATCATATATAAATATTCATTCCCATTATAGATTTGATGGCCTTGAACCTCATACATATCACACATCATACAATTCCCACAATAATTAATGATTCTGTTGTACCTCATATATATATATATATATATTATGCATTATAACCAATTCTGACCTTCCAACCAGCACCTGGTAAGTCTAAAAACAATACATGTACACCTCGTGAACCAAAACCAACCATGAAAATGCCAAAATAAACTCAGTCATTCCATGATCAAGGTGTAACTATAACTATTATTAGATCACTATCCTACTCTAACCCTATTACCTCAACAACATACACCTAGATTAAATCCCAACTACCTGAGGCCTAGCCTCCCTGTAGAGCTGAACCAGCAACTAGCCACTGACCCCGCTATTTTTTCTCTATATCTATGTCATAACCTCTATATATATATTAATCTAAGCTACTATATCCTATTATTTCCCTTATTCTTACCTTAGATCCCTAAGTCTGACCTAGTCCATAATTACAACTTTCTAAGAAGGCTTCCTATAGAACCACTCTAGATTCCCCATATAACCACATTCTTGGAAATCTTTCATAACCTAATTGCACTAGGTAAAAATATGACATGGCTTGCCACACTAGAAGTATACTATTGAAAAAACAATCATCAATGGTCTACCCAAGTCTCTAGCCTAAATACCCCACTGAGACTCGTCAAGGACCTGCTTTCTATTACCTGAAGCATCACTGCTAAACTCACATGATTCCATCATGCAACTCAAATATGACTGATACATCAAGTTTTCCTTGGATATCAATATCTAATTTACTACCTTAGAGAAATATATCAACATGAATATGTTTTCCTACACTCTGATTCAATTCTATAAACTATCATCGAAACACTGCACTATGGTGATGTCATCTCCCACCATAGTAGGTTCAAATCATGATAGGTCTAAGAAATTGGATGCATAATCCATGATATATGTATCCCCTGTTGGATATTCATGAACCCATTGGATCTATCCATCCTCAGCTTCTCAGGGAATAATTTCTTGAAAAAATGGCCTTAAAACCCTTCCAATCAATTCCCTTTTGTTTTCCTGGCTGAACCTATGCATCCCACCAACACTTTTCAGTCCTCTAAGCATATAAGTCTCTCTAAATTCACCCTATGATATTTGGGTGTCTCAAGATAATAAAAGATAGTATAAACCAACATGATCTAGTTCTCTGTGGCAGGTGTACCACCTTCACTCTAATACAATGGTGGGTGACTAGACTGGAACTCATGAGTCAAGTATGTCATAGATGTCTTAACTCCTTAATCTCCCCTATCAATTCTATGAATGATGCTTACCAAGATCCCTCTAAGTAGATATTCTATCCACGGCCTAAAATATGACATATGTTATAGTTTTCCAACCTATACTAGATCATGTACCTATGACTCATGATCATACTGACCCCTTGAGGCCTTATCCCAACCCTCGGGGGCCTCATCTTGTGCATGCTCATATGACACCATATCTCTGATGTTGGGGAAAATCCCTCAAAAAGTCCTATCGGTATGTTTTGGGTGTGGTTGTGTTTATTGACAAAGCTATATGACAGAAAATGAGTGTGGTTGGTGTTTACAGAAGATAGGTATTTAAGGTGGCACAGTTTCCCAGTGTTTTCCAAATTTTTGGGCCTCAATATCAGGAGTTTGATGTCGAAAAGGAATTATTTCTTCATAGGATTGAACTGAATTAATAACTTGAAGAAAATCAACAAAGAATGAGAAACACGTACCATAATTCATGGACCGCGTACCATATTCTGGGAATAGTATGAAGAGCTGTGAGAACAGTATGCCGAAGTGGTTCAAAAAATCGAATGTGGTTCACGGAGAAAGACGTTGTGGTACGCGGGTGGATTGAAGTTGGCATAGGAGATCGACTGTGTAAAAGAAAAGGAATTATGTGTATGGTGTATGAAAAACGGTTCGTGGGTGGCTTTCAGTTCGTGGCTGAAAAAGGTTCAGTTAACAGTGAAGGTTGGATTGAAGATTTAGTAAATCTTGGATTAACATATTATTTAGATATCATTACCTATATAAGAATGGATAATCCCACAGATTACTGTAGAGATTGAACATCATAAGAAAACATATTTTTCTCCAGAAATTCAGAAAATTATGAAAGATTTTTGTACTAAAGGTATTTTCAAGGATTCTTAACCCACAAAGGAAGTACGGTACGCAGAGAGGGAAGTTTGGTACATGGAAGGAGTTGTCTCGGTATGTGTAGGGAAAATATACGGTACGCGAGAAGGATAATTCCTCAAGTTTTATATAGAGGGGGACCTCTAACATGAGAAATTTAAGTAAGTCTATGAATAAGGAATAATTTACGGATAGGAGGGGTTTCACAATGGAGGTTCGTGGAATCGGTATGAAATAGAAGTACGTGATTTCAAAGGCAAAGGCAATCTGTGGATGAAGGGAGGTTTATGGAAGTGGCAGCGGTATGCGAAGAAGGTTCCTCGCATACTAAACTCGGTACTCAATACATGTCAGAGGATAACGGTTTGCAATTTTCACAAGGAATATTGTGAAAGATTAAAATAAGTTATCAAGAGTATTTTCTGGTACCTAGCAATATCTGAGAAGGTGGACTTCATCTGTGGGTGAAAACAAAACATCAACAAGGCATCTACCTATAGTTGAGAATGTTGGAATTTATGCAAATGAAGGGACCTACATGTCCATAAATTGTGATTCAACTATACATCCATAAACTGTGAGTAGATTCCTTTACAAGAGCAGTCATCAAAGGAAGAGGAAGATGGCGACCCTTTTCACCAGTAGTGAGCCAGAGAAAGGGGCATATAGAGTGACCCTTCAGATTGTAGCGATCAAAACCTAAACCTTGTAAAGGCAGTGAGCCTAGGCATAGAAGTTCTAGCCCAAACTTTATACTCATTATTGGTAGTGATCCTTAGTGAATTTGGTACATAGGCACATTGTCGTTGTATGCTCCTTGGACATAGCCCAGTGAGGGTAAACCAAGTAAAAATCATTATGTCCTATACATTATTTCATATCTGTTCATATATTTCTATGGGAGGAAGAGAGAATTGAGTTTTTTATAACAAATGAAACAAGGTCCAAATGGGAGAAAGTTTAAGTCTGTTATACCCTGATTCACCCCCCCCCCCCCAGGGTATTCAACCTAGTGGACCCAACACCTACCCTCCTGACGATCCACCAGAAGTTGTCTTGGTGGAATCGTGATTAATAACAATAATTATGGTCAAACATCCATAATATTATGTGTGTATATATATATATATCACATATAGGGAATATCTGTAACCGACAGTGCATCTCACCACCCTTGCACTTCCCTACTGCACCATGACACTTGACAACATGCCTCATGTCCCCATACTTACCTATAAAATGTCTAGAATCATATATAATCTAACATCACATCCATATTCCCTCCCATAAAAGAATCTAGAGACACATATAATAGATCATCAATCTGGGGTAGCTGAATAAATTCCACCAAAGAGGTTATTGTGAGGTTGTGTAAATCTATCTAGATAGGGAAATCATCCCATTAAACAACTTCTAATGCTCGTAATTTTATACATAAGAAGTTATTTGACATAGATAACACTTAGAAGCATCTACGGAATTCTAAATAAGAGATGTTAGATGAGTCCTTTCATATCAAGGTCTCAACGGAGGATTCCCATAGAATGTTTGAAATACCACTCCACGTTTATTTGAATGAATAACAAGCCTCTTGGATCAATTAATAGAATTGGATTTTGATACCTGGATTTAAAGAGGGGAAATAATGTCTATTGAAACATGTAAAGATCTAGGATAAGATGTTATAGCACTTTAAGGATCTCATCAAGGACAATATTGATAAGAAGGTAACCTCAATTTAATGAAGGTTATACGAGATAAAGCATTCCAACCTTTAAAATTTTTCTGGAATAACATCATTAGCTTGTATGTGGTTTGAAGTTTTTTTTTCTATATCTTGACTTTTGATGGGTTCCCAATTTTCCCTTAAAATTTCTTCATAAATAAAATTTTTGAAATTGAGGTTGTTTAGCTTCTCTGTTGAAAATTTAAACAACTCATCCTCATTTTCCATCCCTACTTTCCCTTATTAGGGTCATTCCCATATATCACATGCATATTTAATCACATATTGAACTCATTAAGAACCACATGCCTTAACTGGCTGAGTATAATTCCATCAAAAAGGTTAAGATGGAATTCACTATTTATATTTTTTTGAAAAATTAAATAGCCAAACCCCTCTTAGAACATTTTCAAGTTCCTAATATTAATAAAACGCAGAAACACACATCATATAATCCTAAGTTCCTATCATGATGCATGAAAATTCTCCCTTATCATAACATTCCAAGGTTAAAACCATATAATAGATAAACATCACACCCAATTGTTCCACTGAAGGTGGCAATCAATCAAATATAAAATTAAAAATCATAATAGAAATTTACCACCCCTAACAACTTTGTTTACCCCCATGCATGGGGTTGTACCCAAGGTGGCGGGTAGTACATCATTGAAGGCACATATCATTGAAGCTGGTTTGAGTCAGGACATTCATTCCAAGATTGTGGTGTTATTCATAGATGATTACATAAAAATGGTGAATAGAGATACAGAATCTGAGTAAGATCTTTTTTGTGGTCTATAGACGGGAGAAGCATCTTGGTACCCATGAGAAACAGTGGGAACACGTACAATGGGTTCAAGTTAAAGAGGGACAATTATTTCCAGGGTTGGAGTATGTCTTAGAATCAAATTACAGGATCATTTATTCATCTTATGAAGCCTCAAATTAAGTCAGGATGTTTTTTGTGTGGCTCCACAAGTCACATCAAGTGGGATTGTATGACACAACCTCGAGAAAGTCATAATTGTAAGCAGATGGGGCATCTTCAGTGTTATTGTAAAAATTATCTTAGGTCGGGTGTATGTGACACTCCTTAGGCATCGGAGGGGTCAATTGCCTCGATGGTATGGGGGCGAAAGTATACCCCTCAACAGTAGAGTAAATTTGGTCATGTTGATTTGAGGAACACCAAGACTCCTTAGAAGGGAAACAAAGAGTAGAGTGTGGCAAGCAATAAGTTTTTTGGAGATGAACAGGTTGTGGTGGATGATCATCTAGGACCATCCACAGTGTGAGGAACAATTTTTTTTAAATTCTACCTTGATGAAAGTATTGTTTGATTTTGGATCTTAGCATTCCTTTACTACTTCTCATATTGTTGATTTATTGGGTTTAACTATGGAAATAATGCCTTTTATCATAAAACTTAAAACTCCTATGGGTCAAAGCGAGTGTTGAGCCTTCTTGTGTAGAGGCTACAATATAGTTGTGGATAGGGTTGAGTTGATGTGGGATTTCTTAGTACTTGAGATGGATGAGTATGATATAATCTGGGGAATGAATTGGTTGATGATGTTTAAGGCACACATTGACTGTTATGCACAAATGGTTAGTTTTATGATAGAGGATGGTGTCATACATCTCTTTAGAGGAGAAAAAGAAAAAAATTTGGGTGAAATGGGTTTGTTGGCACCAGCTGTTGGCCCGATCTCATTTCATCTAGTAGCATTGTCATTGGAATCAATTGAAGGAGTTCAACAGTTCATTATTTCAGTAGTTGTGGATCAGTTTTTGGATTTATTTCCTGAATAATTCTCTGAGTTACCACCCATGAGTGAAGTAGAGTTTTTGATTGATCTCCTTCTGAGGACCAATCCTATCTAACTTCCTTCTTACCGGATGTCACCAACAAAATTATGGGAATTGAAGTTGTAGTTGTTGGAATTAAAACACAAAGGGTTCATCTGGCCTAGAACATATCCATTGGTAGTGGTGGTTTTGTTTGTTAAAAAGGAATATGGAACCCTGTGGTTTTGTGTTGATTATTGTAAGCTTAACCAAGTTATGATATAGTACTGATATCTAATTCCACACATTTATGATTTGTTCAATTGGTTGAGGGGAGCTCAGGTGTTCTCCAAGATTTATTGCAGTCAGGTTATCATCAATTGTAGGTCCAGAAGGAGGATATTCCCAAAACAGCTTTCAGAAGTTGATATTTTTATTATGAGTATGTGGTGATTCCATTTGTTCTAAAGAATGCAACATCAATTTTTATGGAATTGATAAATTAAATATTTTACAGATATCTTTATTCATTTGTGTTGGTATTCGTGGATGATATATTTGTGTATTCAAGGACTAGGGAGAGCATGAGAAACACTTGGTGACAGTTTTAGGGGCCCTGATAGATTATTGATTGTATTCCAAGATGTCAAAGTGTGACTTTTGGATAAAATAGAAACATTTTCTAGGCCATGTGATTTATCAAAGAGGTGTTTTAATTGTTTTGGAAATGATAGAGGTCGTTGTTTCATGGAAACCGCCAAATAATGTCTTTGAAATATAGATTTTCCTTGGTATCCCTAGGTATTATCAGCATTTTTTTCGTGATTTTTCATGATTGGCCTCACCAATGACATATTTGAAAAGGAAAACCAATCCATTTCAATGGGATGAGTAGTTCCAAAAATGTTTTTAAGATCTAAATGGTCTCTTTACATCATCAAAAATCGTGGTTTTTCTAAAACCAGGGAAAGGGGTACGTGGTGTATTGTGACGCATTGGGATCAAGGTTGGGGTGTGTTCTTATGGAAGGGTATCATGTGGTTTCATATGGATATTTATAGTTTATGTTTAATGAGAAGAACTATCCAACACATGATTTGGAGTTAGTAGTAGTGGTTTATTCCTTGAAAATTTGGCCTCATTATCTCTTCATTGGGAAGTTCTTAGTGTTTACTTACCATAAGTGTTTAAAGCATATTTTCTCAAAAAGATAATTGAACTTGAGGTAAAGGATATGGATTGAGTATATCTAGATGTTTGATTTTAACTTGATGTACACACTGGGTAAGGGATATTCAGTGGAGGATGCATTAAGTCAGAAATCATATGCTCAGGGGGTGAAATAGGCATCAGTTCAGTGGCAGTTGATGTCGACCATAGCTGAAATGTTGTTGGAATGTGAGAATTGGGGTGATAGAGCGGTATTCTTCCCGGTCTCATTGGTTTCTGACTTGGTTGGTTTGGTTAAAGAGTAATGGGTGTCTGATTCTGATTGTATGGCCTTGAGGTCAAAACTCAATGGTGGAGACCATTGAGAGATAGGAACTGAATGGGAATTCAGTCTTGTATTTTTGGAATCGAATGGTGGTACCAGTGGCTTGTCTGGAATAAATTCTCTAGTCTTATCATCACTCTAGGTGGGTTGTTTATCCTGGAATTCAAAAAACGTATAAGGCATTGAAAGCCCAGTTTTGGTGGGTAGGTATGAAAAGGAAACTGGCGGAGTTTGTTTTGAGATGCTTGATTTTTCAGCAGTTCAAGGCATAACATCAGTGGCTAGAAGGTATGTTACATTACATACCAATCCTAGTGTGGAAATTGGATCATATAGAAATATATTTTGTAAGAACCCTCAGGTATGAATCTTGGTTTCTTTTTGTTTTTGTGAAAAAGAGGAGTTTCTGGAAATTTCAAGAGTATATGTCATGTACTTTAAGTACACACCATGTACTTGGTTTCCATAAGTGATCAGGTACTGGTCGGGTAATGGCCGAGTACCTGCCCGTGTGTGGTGACCTAGAGACTGCCTAAAGAGAAGGCTGGAAAAGGCAAGTACAGTTTGTGTACTTTTGAAGAACATGTCGTGTACTTTCTTTTTTTTTCTTTAAACAGACCGGGGCTGCGTCTGACGGAAATAATGCACTTATTCTCAACCTATTTTGTCCAGGAGTGTCTGTATGGCCACGTATCTTCTCAAACTCCCCGACTCACTTTCCTTTCTCTGAATCGACCACCATCAATTGCGTTAGAATCGCATTAGTGAGTTCTCCTTTCTTCTTGAACTTCATCTCTTAATTTCTCCTCTTCTGCAATATAACCCCATTTGAACATATTAAGAATTTTTTTTGATCTACGAAGTTTAGAGAGATTCAAGGAATGTGGTTCACATATACCGTCCATAAAATTCTGAGGTAGGTGGTTTGTGCCCTTTCGTATTTAGTCCTTCAGTTATATGTGCAAAAGTGCCCAATACCCTCGTTCGGGGTATTGTGTGTTTATGGGTGTTAGCCCTGTTATTGCCTTCTATGACTTGTTTGTTTAGATAGAGGTTAATTTTTTTTTGAATAGGGTTAATTTTTTCATGTTATGAATGTTTTTCCCATTTTTTCTTATTTTGACCGTTTGGTCTAGCTTTGCCTGTTAGGATACTGCTTTTTTTCCATGCCTAGTTTTGTTAAGATGGAGTGGATTTATCTGACATGTTGTGAGATACTATAGACTATCTAGCTGAGTATTTCTTGAGTCTTACTTTGGATACCATATATCGTTTGAGAATGATTCACTTACATAGGGCTGTGGGAACCTGGTGTAGTAGACCATAAGGAGAATGGATTCTGAAGTCTTCTCCAGAGTGTATGTTTCAATGTTATGTTGCAAGAACATAGGGGGGATGGACTTTGTGCTCCCTCAGAGTGTCTATATTTTCCTCAATATAATCCATAGGTGGAATTAGATATTGAGTGCTTCCTCAGAGTGCCTATTAGTTACTGATACATGACCACAGGGGAAATTAAATGTGAGTGATTCCTCAGAGAGACTTTTTAGAGATGAACCAGAGGGGTAGTACTGTGTGTACTTCCTAGAGGGTTGCTTGTGCTTTTTTGGTTGAACTATAGGGGTTAAGTTGTAAGTACTTCTCAAATGGTTACCTTCTTTGGATTGGTTTCTCTTGATATATAAATATGAATGCAACTGAATTTGTAGGATTTTTACTATGTGTACTTCCTCGTTTACTACTTCATTTGGTTTATTGCCTGACATATATATTCACTGAATGTTAGGCATAGATCTTTGGGTGGTTTCCTACTAATATTAGTCTCACACCCTATTAGGGTCATGATTTAGGCCCAAACAGATTATATTTTTTCAAGTATAGATAAGGGAAAGCGCCCATCTACTTTAGGTACTTGATTGTTGTGTAGATGGGGAGCATGGGACCAAGCTGAGGCTTGCGATGTTGTAGAGATGTTTACTTAATTTTATTTGTAATTTGGTTTAGTATTGTATTCCATCATTGTGACTTGTTTGGCTACTTTACTAGACATATGTATCATGCATCATATATATTTATATGTGCTCAGTTGTTATTACTTCCAGTCTTCCATTGTTTACTTTTTTATGGTATTATTACTACTTCAGCTATTACTGTCTGTTTTACTTTCATTATGTTACTCTTCCAATGAGGGCATAGTTTCCCAACTATCATACCCAAGGCCCTCGCTACTAGTTGGCAGCCTATGGCGTTCAAGGAAGTGCGCTTGGGGCCAGGTGACCAACTGGGTATGGGGTGCCTCGGGAGGGCTTCCAGAATCGGGATATTACCAAGTGGTAATCAAGGAATTCTTTTCTTCTTGACTTAATATTTAAAGCCGATAAAATTTATGAAATGGATTCCTAAATAAATGAAGATTTTAAAGAACAAAGGTGAATAGGAAATGGAATCTGAGGATAAAAACATTCTTCTGGAGGAGTTTTAACACACAAAAAAGGTTGTAAATAATCCAAACTAATGTTGGACAATATGCTCATCCATGTTGTAAATGGATATGATGATGGACAAAGTTATAAGGGATGAATTTAATCTACTTAAAAAAGTGAAAAAATTTATTCTATATAAGAAATATCAAAAGGTAAGAAAACCATGATTTCTAAATAGATTCAAATTACGAATGTCAAGGAAAGATAAAGTGTGATTATATCTCAAAAGTTTGGCACTAAAAATAAATGAATTTCTATGTTGAGCTACAACTATCATTCATGTTTCTCTCATTAAGGAGAATATAAAAATAAATTCCATCCCCATAATTTAAAACATGTGCAATTTTGTATTGGGAATTATTGGTGAATAATTATAAATGAGAGCTAATGAAATTTTCTATCATTATAATTATGAAATAATAATCCATCATGGAATATCACAATTGGCGTCATGTTGTATCCATCTAGCACATCACTTATAATATCTCAATTGGTATCATCCAACAACCAGTATCATGTGTTCTTGAATCATATTTCTAGAGAAAAAATCCATGATTAATATTAATGGGTATCATCCGATGAGGGTAAAAAAACTTCTGAGATAAAGATTATATAGATTTAACATTACTTGTTAAATTTGGGGTTCTCGATATCTCTTATGAAATAGAAAGTTGAGGTATGGTGATCACATTTCCATATTGTTATATATTATATTTATTATTATTATCTATGGGGAGGGATTGTAAAACTAAATAAGAGAGAAAAGCAAGCATAAATAATAACTTTTCTAAGGTGTTTTTTTAATTTTAACTGAAGGTTTGTATAAATTCATGAAACATATTGTTTCATATTTCCTATGAATTTGAAATCATTGATTGTATCACATTGAGAAATGTATAATAGATAGATTTATAGTTAGGATTATTCAATCTTATTTTCTTCATAAGGCTATCCTAAGTAGAGTTAGAGTAGATTAGTTGATGTTACATTAATATGAAGAATTTGGTGCCACAACTCTCTCATGTGGAATTCTTTTTTTTCTCTCCATAAGGGGTAGAAAATAGGATAAAAGTTAAAGTATTGATGCTAATGATAAGATAAAACCTTCCCTATAATTGATGGTATCTATAATGGGGAGAAATCCATTCCTACTCGTAATTATTTTAAATAAGGGGAAGAAGGAAAACATTGATTTTGTGAAGTAATATTGATATTAATTTATTTAATGAATTTAATGGTAATAAAACCAAACAAAATAGTGTAGATTAAAGTTCACAAAGCTTTTTTGTTGTATTCGTTGTAAATAGGAACATCAAAGTGTATGAATTCAATTATTAGGTGATCTAGGAAGAATCTAAAAAATGTAGATGAATATTTTTCCTATATATTTGTGTAAAGAACAATGAAATTTTTTTATCCATGAAAAGATAGCTAGAAAGATTCATGAATATTGCAATTAAATTAGATGATTGGTGTGTTGGTTTATAATGACTTTTGAAAATTGATAAAGTATAAAGGACTCATTTCTTACAATATTTTAATTAAGGGAATGGAAGGATCGAGTTATAAAGAAACTATCCAATGTTTATTATGTAACATTATTGTTGTATTTAGTGATGAAATTCACATGGATGAATGATGATGTTTCTTTGGAAGTGTAGTTTTACTGAAACACTCAAAGAAAGGTTTTTAATTAGCTAGAATCATTGGGAATGGTAGTGAATATTATAAATAAGTTTGATAAATTACCAAAACTATGTTTAGTTGATTTTAAGAGTTTTATAATGGAACAAGATAGGTTGGGGAAGTTCTAAGAACATGTTAGAATTCAAGAATTTATGTTCTTAAGTTGGAAATTGGTAAAGTCCTAAATTTACTAATACATTTATATCTTCATAAGAAATTATTAATAATTTGTAATATTTTATAGTAACTTCATAATAATTTCTCTCCTAAGTCTAAAAAAATGGCTAATCCTTACATGAAATTACTTTGAGTGACTTTATAAGACTTTATAGGACATCTCAAGAATTTTTGTAGACATTGTAAAACATAATGTGAACCTTGTAAGAATTTTATTTGAGTTTATAAGATTTTTGATGTTTTATTATGAATTATTATGTAACCTTGTAAGATTTCATGTGAAATTTATAATATATTTCTTTATTTTGTATGAATGTTTAGTTGATCAAAGATTATAAAAGCTTGAACTATGAAAGTCCTCCTTGAGACATCATAAGAAATTTTATTTTTCCAAATTTGAAAAAATCATGGTTTAGGAAAATAATAAGACATTAAAATTATTATGAAATATAAGTGTTCATTGAAAGTTAGAAAAGGAAATATAATTTAAGATTTATATGAAATGGGGTATCTACTAACTTCATAAGATTTTAAAGTAATTAGAACATTTGATATTTCTATAATTCAATATTCAAAGGGAAATAACATTAGATGATAATAATGATATTCCTTTATGACTAAAACATCATAATTCTATGTAAATCCATGATTCTTGTTTTCATGTGAATAAGAATAAGTTGGTGAACCTTAGGAGATAGTAGTTTCATTAATTTGTGACTATAAAATGAGGATATTTTAAAATAATTATTGGTAAACCAGATGTTGAAGAAATTTTGGGGATTGAGGATAATAATGAATGTATTATTCTTCTATTGATTAGATATAAAAAAAAAATTAATTGTGATTCAATCTATGGTGTGATAAAATGTTCTTATAATTATGATAAAGAATATCATGTTGTGAATAAAGAGTGAAATCCGCAATAGTAATTGTTAAATGATTTAACATACATTAATGAATATTGTTTTACTGGAGTAAATTTTTGGAAAGGTTTCAGAAGATAAAATCATGAGATTTATGGATAAATTTAAATAAAGGAATGTATGAGGCTCAAATGTGAGTGAATGTTGGGTAAATTCTCTAATATTTATTCCACTAGTTTTAAATAAACAAATGAGATAGAGGTATTTTGGGAATTACATTGAAGATAATAAATTTATAAAAATGGAATATTTTTTACTATAGAAATAAACCCATGTATTTTCTTTAATAGAAAAATTAGGATATCATTGTATCACACCAACATTGATCGATTAAGAAGAATGTGCTAGAGGATGATGGAACCTAGATTGTAGGAGATTTTCAATATTAACTAAATAGAGAATAATTTTTTTGACCTATGTATAAAGTATCAAAAGAAGAGATAGATTTAGTTCTGGTAGAATAAAATGGATTTATCAAAGAAGAAAATAAGAGATAATTTTATAGTACTCTTTAATGAAGGAAAATATTGTGTATCAAAGGAGAAGAAGAATCTGAATTGTTTTTCCTGATAAGATTTAGTTTTTCGATGAAGAATAATTGTATGAGAAAAAAATGTAAAACTATATATTACAAAACCTTGGGAAATAAAGAATATGAAGAAGATATGAGTAAGGATGATGTAAATTGTGTTCTTCTTATAACTTATTGGATATTGAAAACCATGAAGTTTGATTTAATATAATCAAATAAATAGATTCTAAAAAAGATCGGGGTGTTTTGATGAAAGCATAGACCGGGTTTCATATAGTTATTCATTATGATCTACATGTGATTTAAGACTCTAGGTTGAGATGAAATATATATGATGGGACGATACAGTGACATATTAAGCTGATAGAAGATCTAGTTCTAGATGGTTAGAATATATAAAAAACTATCAGAAGATAGTACATTTATTGGATTTATTTACAGTGATATAAACACTAGATCTCCTAATTACCCAATGTTCTATGGTTTCAATATAATAATTTTCCAAACCACTTGGAATTAATGATAAAATTATAGTGGAAAATATATTTATTGGATTATATGAACACAAAAAGGATATATTCACCCACATTAGGTGAAATCCTAATAAAAATACTACATTATATTTTTTTACTTAATTTTCATTATTACATGTGGTATGTGTGCTTTGTAAATATAAAAATAGATCCAAATATTTTGTAAGAAGAAATAGAGTGTCAAATACCAAATGTGGTAAGATATTTTAAAGGATAAATTAGAATTTTGTAAAATATTAAACACACCGGATTCACCACTCACCCAAGGTGACATAAACAACCCACTAGGAATAAAAAATAATCATATTGATATTTAATCCATGGTTTTTAGATTTATACATTATGTTACTTGATAATATAGTGTAAGGTAGTCCCATTTTTTATTCATGTTATACGGGAAAGAGTTAGAGGTTCTCTTTAAGTAGTTTGGTAGATAGTTTTAAAGATGACTTTTTGGATCATATAAGGTAGTGTATGAGAGATTGAATTAATTTTATTTTATAATATTAGGAACTATTATTTTTCCATATTTATTTTATCATGAGATATTTATTCATTATATATTTATTCCTTTTGTACCTCTTTGATTATCCTTATTTTTTGTTATCTTTAGACAATTACTATTAATGGTTGGGCCCAAAAAAATACAATTTTTTTATTTTTTTTACATTGTCATAATTTTACAATATAATTTAGGTTGCGGTTATTGATGGGTAGTGATATGGAGAATGGGTCAGGTGGGACTCTATTGAGTGATTCTAGTAGATATGAGGTGATGTTGCTTACTAGTAGTGACTCTTGAGATAAGAGTGGCCTTCTGGAATTCCATATTTTTCTATGAGTTTATATGTGTATTCAATCATTTCTAGGTCGATCCTATCAAAATTTGGGCAGTATTGGTATGTTTTCTTAGGTTGTGGGTGTCTTCTTATCCATTATGACATGTTGGTATTATAGTATTTACATGATAATTAAAGAGCTATTATTCAAAGTGGGTTATGTAAACATACCATATACAAGAAAATGAATGCACTTGATCACTAGAAATAAAAAAATAAAGGGGAGTTAGGTAAACATACTGACTCACTGAAATCAATCATACATTCATACATATAATGGGTTTTGAAGTATGTGACGGGGGCCAGTTTGGATATGAACTATAGGAAGAGTGTGGGTGAATCATTGTTGGTGACTTTAAATAAAATTTAAACATTAAACTTTTTATCTATTTTCATTTATTAACATGTCACATTTTAATGTGAATTGATTATTTTGATCTCCCTTATCACTCTCATCTTTACACAAAACACATCCAAAACATACACACACAAGAATGTAGTAATTTACAAGGTTCACCACTCAGTATGAGAAGGTTATTCCTTATTACGATCCTGTAAAACCAGAGGTCCAAAAACCTAGTAGTAAAACTCAATGATATTTCCAATATTATCTATTGTCAGTGTAGAGTGTGCATCTCACACACTTTCTTGGTGTATCACATACTTGGGAATATACTACAGCTTTATAATGAATTTTTGGGGTAATAACTAAAGATTATTTCACCTATTTAAAACATTGAAAATTATTGATGTGATACTTGATCTTATGATTTAACTTATTTAATTTAAAATAATAATGCAATAAATTCACTTCTTGTATCTATACATAGAAGTTCACACACCCACTTCTTCAAATTCACAATAGTAAACCTAGTTTTATGCACTTAATTCACTTCTTCATGTGAAAACTGAAAATGCATAGCACCTTCAACTTCTATAAACTTTACATCTGACTCAACCAATTATTATCTTTCTCTGTATAATGGTCTATACTATATTGTTTATATTTTATTCACCTCTCATGATGTATATAATGAATATAGAGTTAGTTCTTCTATACAATATTCCATACTTCAATAATAACTTCAATTAGAATTGTATCAGATCAAATAAACATGGACTTTGAAAAGGTGTAATATATATATATATATTATAAAAGAGTCTATTTTTTATTTTTCATATCTCTAAAAAAATTCTTCATTGTACCATGTGAATACATATTTTTAATTACCACAATTTTCATTAATTCTAAATTCCTGAGAAATTGAATCTGGAAAACTCAAATGTTTTATATCCTCGTTAATTCCTTGACACCACATATAGGTATACATGACCCATGTGAATTAATACATGCATAAATTATTATATCACCTTTATTCTTCAAAACTATCTCTTCCAACTTCAAACCATAAAATATGCTTCTTCTATACATGATTTTCCATGAATTTAAGATCACTGGGTATGAATGAAATAATTTACATTATTATTGTTTCATTCCTATTCTCTACACAAAATATGAATACAATAAATACTATATATAAATTTATATATGAATTTATAAGATACACACTCTATCAATGTCATGTAATACTCAATTTTTTTCATAGGATAATCATAAAAAATCTATTCTTTATACTTTCATAAATAAATATTTTTTCCAATATCAGGATATTAATTTTTATTTATGAGAAACTAACCTGGAAACTTGTAAATATATATTCTTGTATCACACTTAAAATATGATGTATTAATCACTAGAATATATCCCATGAATCATCTAAAAGAATTTATCTTCAAAAAATTAAAATCTATAAAATTTTTGTTTTTCACCAATAATTTCATCAAAATATTTCTATGATTGTGATTGAAAATATTAAGAAAATGATATACATTAAGGAAATAAATGATAATAAAATTGACCACATGTACAAATATTATACCCATATAAATAAAAGGATAGTGTATCAACCATGCAAACAAGTAATTTTATGAAGTTGCACTCCCTGGTCGTTGTTAAGAATAAGTTCTTAGTTTAGAATCACGAGGGAGGCATATTAAATCCTAGTAGGGATAGTGACAATACCTACCATGTGGTATGACCCTAATTGATCCCATTCCCAGTTGTGGGATGTGGCTTAGCTAGAATCTGACTCGGTTATGGCATAGGTCCATTAAAAGGTATCCTTTTGTTGGACCTGTGATGCTCCTAAAAACTGACCATATACCCTATTTTCCACCATCTGGTGGACTCTGTGCCTTGGTCCACTAACTTTAGTTGGGTATCTGGATATCTCTCTTATCTAGCTAGGGATTTATTTCACCTCCCTAATAAATTGAACTCTGGTCTAATTGGAATAACAACCATTGGGGAGCATCTCTGGTACTACTACACCATTTTGCGTAGCGGTACCAAAGATTATCCCTGATGGTTATTATGCCAGTCATCCTTGGGTTCGAATATCTGGGGAGTTGAAATAAATCCCTAGCTATCCATGTGGGATATCCATATACCCATACAAAGTTAATATCCCATGATGTAGAGTCCACCGGATTTTGGGATGTGGGGTATATGGTCCGTTGTTGGGAGCATCACGGGTCCAACATTATCAACAGACCTCATGTATCGTCTTGGTTTAGAAATTCCATACTTACATAAACTCAAACCAAGGCCTCCCCAAACCATTATTAGCCTTCTTTAAATAACTCCAAAACACTTCCATGATGTTTCAGAAAGTGTTTCTACATCCACCAAAAATTTCTCTTAATTTCCTTGAATAGCAATATATTGTAACTCAATAACCTTCAATCATGTTATCACACTCTTCTTTATATTTTATTTTAATATATAGACTTCATCTAATAGTTATATATGGAACTATTCAGATTTTTCATCATATAGATATAAGAATACTCATTATTAATACTCAATTAAACAATAGCCTTACAACTCATTTTCCATTATAATAAATAAATCTTCCACAATTTACAAAGTCAAGAACATATATTGTTCTATAAGTAATAACAAAAAAATAAAAACCAATCCTCAATGATATATCTTCTGATAAATAAGTACCAAATATAAAATAACATGGATCTTGGTAACATCATCTTATTTAATAATATTGGGATTATCAACTAATCTTCTTAGAATTATTTGTTTCATAAAATAAACTTCCATGAAATCCCCTTTACCTTAATTGATATTTCTTATATATTGACACTGAACATCATGGTTACTCCAGTCTCATTAACAACTATTGAAAAAAGATAAAGCATATAAAATGTGGTCTCAAAAATATCACCCTTTGTACTGGTTGGAAATATTTATATAAATTGATTTTCTACTTTGAGATCTCTTGTTTCCTTCTCTCTCATTTCTCATAAATTTATCATTTAAATTTCTCTCCCCATTATTTTCAAGAAACAAAAAGTACATAGAAATGTTATATAAATTAATTCTTAAGAAAAGTTACATCAACCATTACACGCTAAGTATACTTGAGAAATGTTCATTATAGAAACAATAGGGTTTGATTTTCTGATAACAATGGTGTCCCGTCTAAAATAATTTGATACAAAATGAAATTAGAGAAGTCACCAACTATCAACAAGATTTTTTTCAATTGTATGAAGTCGTAACATGTGATATTAATTGTGATGAAAATTAATTTTAACCTGAATTTCTTACGTCAACTTGAATACATAAATTAGAACATTTAAATATGATAATATTTACAATATCATTGGAACTTATTTAATAATATCTTCTTATGTCATTGATTAATTTAATTTCCACCATTTAATAATAGGATTCAATTTTATAATGATGATTGAGATAATTATAAAACATACCTATTCAATGAAATTTCTTCAAGCACCTTTCTATAATATTAACATTTTTGTGAGATAATTAATTCTGAAATATTCTTTAAGATTATTCACTTGAATCCCACTCAAGGAAACACTCCATGTGAACTTCATAATTCTTGATCTCTTCTAAAGAAGGATAAAATTATTTTTCATGTTCAAGACGAAAAATGAATACTCATTAAGTTGTTGTATATATTTGAAATCTTCTACATCTTTAACAATGATGGTCTGCTTTAACACATATTCATTATAATTACAAATGGGAGACAAAAATAGGATGGTAGTTTTTTCAAATTTATATCCAATGATAGAAGAACACACTTCAACTTCATCAAATATAGTTCTCCATCATATTTTATTTAGAATATCAATTGAAACCCCATTATAATATGGTGAGTTATTTATCTTTATTGTCCATTTGTGAAACCATTCACTCCTACTCTAGTTCTCTCCCTGAGGTAATTCATCACCGTTAATTCTCTATATTGTATGAACAAATAGAGTACACAAATTTTAGGGGAATAAGGTTAATATTATTTTTTTATGAATGTGTATAGTATGTATAAGAAAATTTTAACCACCAATTTTCTTCACTCTTAATTCTTCCATAGTAATTTTGCAGAACTAATTTTTCTTTTGGCACCATGGTACACTTCTATTTCTATTATACTTTGTGTGCAATATTATCCTTATTATAATTCATAAAACTATAATTAAATTTAATCATATTTAAGGATTTATCTTATGATTACAGTAGGTTCAGACAACCCTTAGAATTATAAATGACTTCTTTACATCTCTTACATAGTTTTTATTTAACTATAGGGTTTTCATTTATTGAAAACCACTCTTGAAATCAAACTATTTCATGTGGAATTTATTATTTATCTTTAGAACTGCCTTTTTATTATTCCTTTTCCAACATCATTTCTCTTTCCAAATATTCTGACCAAATTACTAAAATGTGTTTGGGTACATAGGAGACTTTTTTGGGTTCTCCACATGGAATCTTCTTAGTGCCTTTATTTTCAACAGACCTTTTACATAAAGCACTCTTCTTGACCATATTGGGATTTTTACCCAAGAATGATCCATCATAATTCATTTTAGTTTTCTGAGAATATTTCTATTTTTCAACTTCATTTATAATTCTTCATATGTTTGAATCAACTTCCTTCTTAAAAACTTATATGGTATTCTTTAGTGATCTTATTTTGATGTAAGTTTAGGTGTTTATAAACTATTTATTTGATGAAAATCATTGAAAACATCACGTATTCCACCAACTTTTGGAAATATGTCTGTGGTAGGTTGATTCTTAATAATTTGTGAATGTTTTTTATTCTCTATATTTCTCTCCTTGAGATAGTCTTATTATAATCTTTTGCATTTAAGTAATTTTACCATAAAAACATTTCATAATGATTGTATCTATTACAGCACCAAAAAAGAACCAAAGGCCTTGATCTTATTTTATCCACTTTATGTTATTTATAATTTATAGTACAAATAGCATGATATTTTTAGGTATTCTCTATAAATTTTCTAGCTCTCCTTGGGGAACTATTTTCTATACGACTTCTATAATACACCTGAGACAATTTGGTAGGCTTATCTTCACTTATAATCATCTATACCTGAAGAAAATCTAATTTTAAACGAATAATTTTTCTAAAAATACATTTAAAATAGTCATTATAAATAGGTATGGATAGTGTCTCTTTCTTCAAGATTCTTGAGAATGATCATCTGAGTAAAAAAATGAACTTATTTATACAGAATATAGGTATTTTGACATTAGAATCTTTCATAGAACATTGCACATAATCATATAATTTACCCTTTATCTATGATGTCATAACATGTGTCATTTTAATGTTATCCAATTTTACATCTAATTATAAACACTTCATATTGGGATAATTATTTATAAATTTAATGAATTCCACCTTCTCTTCAAAATTTTTTATCTACTTCTAAATCTATTCAATATAAATTTTGATTTTTTACTTATAATAGTGTGTCATGCTCCATGATCATCATGGATTTAATATCCTGTTTGTTATTCTTCATATCAATGATGTTTTCCATACTTTCCTCTAATGTATGGATATTTTTCTAAAATTAATTTGTGGTCTTATCCTTTTACAATATTTAACTAATACACTCCAATTAAATCATTTATCTTATATCTTCAAGATCTATATTAATGTCTTATTTAATAGTAACTTGTTTAAACAAATTTTTCTAAGCTATATGCGCTTCCCTAAAATCTTTTACCATGTTAGTTTCCTTATCTTAAAGTAGGGTGATCTCTTCCCGATGTCTATCAAAGTCCCACAAATAAATGAAATATTTTTTTGGGAAAAGAATGAAGCCTATTAATTAATGTGTCAATAGAAAAATATGTTGAAATGTTATCACTCCAACTTATTTCTTCTTCATTTGAATAATTTAAAAAATATTGTTCACACAACTCAGGATAACTTGATCCCTTTGGGTTAAAAATTTTATTTAGTTATTTGATGGTAGATTGAATCACCTGTTCTTATCCACTTCGACTAGATCAATTATCTTCAATTACTAATTAGGATAACTTGTTCAAAATATTATTCTCCTTCATAACAACATTCAACATAGTCTTGGAAGAAAAAAACTCTAATAAGAAATAGATAATTTTTCTCTAAAACTACAATTCAATATAAATCAAGAAATAAACATAAATTCATCAAAAGTGAACAAATTAAAATACAGATATTCCAATTAGATGTTAACATGCCTCTGATACTAATTGAAGGGGACCAGTTGGGATATGAACTAAATTGGGAGTGGGTGAATCATTTTCTATGACTTTAAATTAAATTTCAACATTAAACTTGTTATATAATTTTCTTTTTACCTCTCTCATATGTTAAGTTTAATTGATTCTCTAATTATCTCTTCTTACTTTCATCTTCACATGAAACACATCCAAAACACACCCACTCAAGAGAACATCATTTTACAAGGTTCGCTTATCAATATGGGAAGTCTAATTTTAGTTATGATATGTTAAAACTTAGGGCCACACAAAACACTAGTAAAACCTAGAGTGTATAACACTATTATCTACTGATAGTATAAACTATGCATCCCGCGCACTTGTTTGGTACATCCCACGCCATTAAAATGAATTATATGGGTAATAACTAGAGAGTATATCACTACATTAGATATATAAAAATTATTGATATTATTCTTTATCATATATTTACACTTATTTGCTTGTATAATAGCTTGAAAAAACATTTTCTTCATATACATATATATATAGAAGTTCACACACCCAATTCATCTTCTTCACAATAGTAAATGTAATTTTCTATAACTTCATTACTTATTCCAATGAAATCCAAAAAATTCCTAGGACATTATTCTTCTATGAAAATCAGGGCCAACTCATAAACATCTTCTTTATCTTACCTATTCTCCTCCTTTAGTTAAATAAAGAGTACATTGTATATTTCATATTCGCTTAAACTCTTAGGATGTATATAATAAAAATATATTTGGGTATTGTTTATAATTTTATATAATTCATGAATATATTTAATCATAATAGTATTGGATCTAATAAACACACACTTCAATAATAATATGTATATATATATATATTGAAGTAGTATAAATTTTCTATCTGCCTTAATTTACAAAAATATGACTTCATAGTATTATATGAATTTAAATTTTAAATTAGCAATATTTTTAATAATTCAAAATCCCTAATATATCGAATCTATAAAAATTATATGTTGTTCTTCCACCATAATTTCTTGAAATAACAAGTAGTTATGCATGAATATTATGAACATAGACCCACGAAATTTATCATAGCACCATTCTTCATCAAATATATCTCTTCAATCATTATCCCATTAATTTTTATTTATTTATTGATGATATTTGATACATTTTGGATTACTATGTATGCGTGAATAATGAACATTAATAAGTGATATCTTAATCATAGTATTATGGTCCAATTATCATATTATAAAATTTACCCATAGATATACAAATCCAAAAAACATTCTTTTTCACCCAAAATTTCATCAGAAATTATCTAAGTGGTGACCACATGAAGAAAATTATTTACTATGTGGAAATCGAATTTAAGGAAATTGACCACATGGAAAAGATTATATACCATATGAATAAATGTTTAGTATAAAAAACATTTAGAAAAAGAACTATATAATGCTATGATTGGTGAATAAAATGAAAAAAATACTAACCATGAGGATTGGATCGATGAAATGAAAAAATCACTTATTTTTAAGATAAAAACTAAGGATTGAATCAACGGGTAGAATAAATGACTTTATATTAGGTTTTTCCATGAGTAATTAATTGACCATATTCCTTTTTCAATAAAATTCATGTACTTTATCATTTTATATATTCCAAACTTTCATGAACTGGCCCCAGAACCTCTTCAAACCATCTTTAGCCTTATTAAAACAACAAAAACCCTCTTTTATGATAACTTAGATAGTGTTTCATTGTCCACAAACACTTTAACTTGATTTTTATTTTGAATATTTTATTATAACTTAATAACCTTTTGGTTTTTATTAAAACACATCTTCATATTTTCTTTCAATCAATAAAATTTAAACAAAACATATGGATGAATCTCCTTGAATTATTTATCATATAGATAAAATAATACGGATTATAAATACTCCATGAAACTCAACTCTTCAAACTCCATTTCTTTTATGATAAATAAATATTTCACAATTTCCAAAGTTAAGAACTCGTTTTTTCATTTAAGTAATAGAAACCAATGCCAAACCAATATTCCAAGATATGTCCTCCAATCATAATATTCCCAATAAAAGTAACATAGACCCTGGGAACTTCATCGTCTTCAATAAGATTGGTTTTATCAATTTAAGTTCCAAGAATTCTAGGGTTCAGAAAAAGAAACATTAAATAATTCCAATTTACTTTAATTCCCCTATATTAAACATTGAAAAAAAATGTCATTAATACTTTAATATCATTGAAAAACATTGAAAATAAATGAAACATAGACAATTTGGTCCAAAAAATATATGGGTAGTATATTAAGTTTCATTATAGGTTTAGCTAAGATCATGAAGAAGGAATAATGGATCTGAAAAAGAAGTGTTATAGAGTCTAAGCATTTTGTAGGAGAATATTGTGAGACATACCAAAGTATAATATATTTTATTTATTTATTTTTACTACATCTATATCATCTAGGAATCCAAATTATGTATTTATTTTAGAGAAATGTTGTGTATGATTATGGACTACCATGATGTATAGTATTTTTTTAATATATATTGATACATTAATTTTATATATGTGACTTAAAAATTGACCATTTGGATACATATTTTAATTTATAATGGTTTAGGTATATCTGATGTATAGATAAGTATTTTCAAATATTAATATATTTAGACGTAAACCTTATGGGATTTAATTGAGGGAATATTCTTCTATATATTTGATTTAGGCCCTCAGTTCTAGTCAAAAATCACTAATCTATAGGAATACATGCATGAAATCATTTATATACTTGAAATAGTCAATATTTAGGTATACAAGGCCAGGGAGGTTAAAAAATAATATTAGATCATGTGTTTTTAGATAGAAAAGAGTTAGTTAAAAGTGGAAATATAATTTCAGGACATGGTAGGTATACCAAAATCTATAATTGCCAACATGGAATAATTTACAAAGTTCTGGATGTAGGAACTCGATGTATGTGTAGATTTTTGTTTTGATATTTTAGATATAGAGTTAGAGGGACTTATCCTTATGTTATATGGATTGGTGTAGAGTATATTTTTCAAGGTCCTTTCATAATTATAATGAAATTCTTAAAGAAAGATATGTATGCCTATGGGTGGTGTTGATTAGAATAATTCCATAACAAGATATAATATAAAATAAAATAAATTAATAATTTATTTAATTTTTTTCTCATATATAATATTATTTTTGACTTAATTAATATCAATCACAGTGATTTCAAATTTATGGGATTGTTTGACTGTGATTCTTTGGAGTCCAAAGGGTAATAATTTTGGTTTTTAAAAATGTGTTTTTAAAAAAAACTCATGAAATGGTAAAATTAATGCATTAAACTTTTTAATAATATTTTTTCATTATAATTGGTTCATTGAGTTTTCAATTCATCAATGAAATGGGATTTGGTGGAAAAATAACTATTTGTAAGTAATGAGGTTTCTTAAGATTACCCAATGTGTATAAAATGGAATTATGAAGGATTTTTTGGAAAGTAATGGGGTGTATAGTGACATTGGTACTTGTATTTTGATATAAAACCCTTCAATTATTAGAATTACTTGAAAAAACAAGTGAATTTTTAATCTTCATTATGTTTTTTTATTTTAAAAGTATATAGTTGGTAGATGATTAATTGAGTGGTATAGTATTAATAAAGTGTATAGGAATAACTTGGTTATTTTCACATGTGTTCTTGAAATTTTTTATTGGAACGAATTTGAGAATATCATGTTATTTAGGTTCATGGAACAAGTTTTTTGAGTAAGGATTAAGTATCTAGTTATGATATATGATGGTTTTACAGAATATATTGTTTGGTGTGTGTTTTTTGGATGGTAAATCCTATAGTCAGTAGTACCATTAATATTATTTGGTTATCAGTATTGAGTTCTTATGGTCAAGATAACCATAAGTCGATGAATTGAGATTAAAATATGTGACTATACATTATCTTAACTTTGTGATAGATGATGGTAAAAACATCCCCATGTGAATATAAATGTTATGTGATGATATAGATGAAAAAATTAGATTAAAATGCATCTATTTATGTGATGGAGTCCATGTATAATTATATATAATTTCAAGTAGTTATAAAATGTGGATTTTGAAAGTCAGTGTAATTGTATGTTAGAAGTAGTTCACTATAAGCTCAATGAGAACTATGTGATAAAATATAGTAAGTTACTGATAATATGGTGAGAATGAAAGGTAAATATTACAGGAAAATATTTTTTGAGTTTTTATAGGGTGAAAATTATTGTGGTGGATAGTTTGTAATGACCCATGCCATTTGGTGTTGGGTGAACTAGAAGAGGGCCAGACTCCAGTAGTTACAATGGGCTACTTTAGTGGGAAAAATGGAACACCATGTGTATCTAACCTCATTTTTAAAAATTATATGATAGTTATATTTAATTTAATGAATATTTATCTTAAATAAATTAAAAAAATATGCATGAAAATAATGAAAAATAGAGTGGTTAGAAGGAAAAATAAGCAAAATTAATTTATGTGACTTTGTTAAACCCACTATGAGGAGATATAAAATGATGGAATGATGGAAATGTTTTATAAATAAATATCTTATAGTTCTTTAACTCAAATATAATTCTCAAATTTTCAATTATATATCAATAATTTTGTCTCCCCAATCTATAAAATCACAAGTCATGTTAATAACTAAAATAATTTGTTATTCCCTATGGAGGTACTATTGTTCTTATCAAGAGTTCTCTGCCCTTTATGTCCATGTATGTCCTTATAATGACCAACACCCCAAAAAAATATATAAAATTTATTAGAATAGTGTTTTCTAAATTAATATAGGACAATTAAGTGAATAATAGATTCCACAAGACCAATTGGAAAAAAATTGTGAAACTTTTCTACATGAGCAATAAAAACATCCACATATTAGAGGAAACTATTTAAGGATTATAATTGAAATATTCATGGAAATAATTAGATGGTCCTTATAATTATACATGTTAATCTAATAGAAAAAATAGAAACATAGCATATGTACTTAGTAAGGGATTCTCCTTCCCTTCACTTCTATTTATTAATATGTTTGGGATCATTTAGATTACCTATGACAATTTTAAGTGTATTATCAAGTGTGGAGAGCTACTATTCTAGAAAGATAATTCGATAGGGAAATCACTTTCCTCTTGTAATGACCCAAAATTATATCAATGAAATTTCCATTCTTATAATTATTCGATATAGTATAAATCACATAAAATCACTTAGATAACACAATATAAACTTTATAAATGAATAATTAATAAAATGAGAGGTATTTCTAGAATTTAAGAAACCTATATTGATGAAATAGTAACTTGACCTTAGGAATACTAATATGACTCTTATGAATAGTAAATTGGCCAAATAAATAGTAACATCATCCATTAAAGTATAAAAAAAAATTAGGCATCTTACAAATGAATGTATGATGTAATTATATTAGAGTTTAAGTAAATAAATATTTTAAAAATTATTAATTAAACATTGGTATTTTTGTAAGTCATAAATATTTAACTAAAATTTTATAATTAATAAAATGACTTAAGAGAAACTTTATTGACATAAAATTTATTCATAAGTTATTATTTTTTTATCTTATGATTTTAAGATAATTCTATGATACCATAGTTAATTTTTTAAAGTGTCATAAAATCAGTTATGATTTTAAAATCTATATTTTTTGAGTAAATGGTGATTCTAATTAAAAATTAAATTTATCATATTTATAAAATTATTTTCTAAAAATAGAGTTCATTTTTGAATTCTGAAAATATATAAATGGTTAGGGTGAATATTTGGGATTTTTCTAAAATTAATGAATTTTTAGTGAATAGTATAATACTGTAATTTATGGTATATATATATATATTATAAGATAAATACAATATTCCTTGAGTCATGAATGATAAAATATCCATAATATAAAACTTACATTCATTATTTTAATATATTTTATGATAATGATAAAACTTCTCACAGTCTTGAGCCAAAATAATAAACAAATGTATAAAATATTCAAAAAACAATCCTCTCCTCCACTATAAAAACCATCGCTCACCACCTCTTCTCCTCACACATTTCAAGCCTTTATAATTGTATAAATTCTATAAAACCATATTCCCAAGACCCTCTCCCATTTCTAAGAGCCTTATGTTTTGACAAAATATGAAAACCTTTTCCCTAAGGAGGTTCTCAAGGAGAAGAAATTCAAGAGGTAAAAACCACTTTCTTTTTCTTTTAATTTATTTTCAAGTTATTTTTTTTCTTATCTTATCCTCACCTAACCTTTTCTAATTGTAATTTTAAAACCATTATAATTTATATAAAATAATTATATCATGTTAATGTAATATCCATCATCAAACTCCTTCCTCTCTCTCTTTTACTCTATAAATGAAAACATCGTCTGGGATGTGTCAATTAACCGACATCAGGGATAATGCATTTTAATTTTCCATTAACGTCTTAAAGTTTGGTCATTAAACCATTTTTATGGTTAAAAAAATTATAATATATGTATTATAGACTATTTAATTTTTTTTAACCATTATATATACATGATGTTAATTAATAAAACAAAACTAGTTTGTGATGATAGAAAAACCGCAAAAATAATCTAAACAAGTATCACTAACATCTTATCTAATGATTCATACTCACTCCTGATAACCAAATTACTTAAATAGCCAATTAATATTATATATACTCATTAATAACATAAAGATTAAATTATGTATATCTATTCCCATTTTACTTGAACTTCCATACTCATATACAAGTAAATCAATCATGAAAACTAAGGAAACAAACGCTCCTAAACAATAAAGTTGTATTTTATAACTCATCAAAAAGACCATAAATGAACTTAATAAAATTATAATAAATCAAATACATTTATAAAATGTTTTGAATTAACTAATTATTGGATTTTATTTTATTATCTTGGATTTTAAGTACAAGTATAGATAACATTCATACATAAGGTAATGATATCTTCCCAAACCTCCATTTTTCATTCGAGATACCCTTTATCTATATTTACCCCAAAGTAATTTTTATTTATTTTTATATAATTATTATAAATTATATGTATATTTTACTAAATCGTGTATTTATATCAACTAATTCTTATTTTAAAGGGAAATATATGTTTTATAAAGGTTCCCTTCTCAATTCTTCCCGATAAACAAGCCCGATTAAAGGGAACTTCCTGATTTCTTTCCCATTTTTGAGTACCATCCATAATATGTTTTAATACACCGTTATGTTTCTAAAATCACTATTTTTTTATGAAAAAATTTATTTTTTTCATTTTTTTTCTTTTATACAAACAATTATGATAAATACAAATTATTTTTCTAAAATAACTCTTCCTTGCAAAGTAAAAAGAGGTATTTCTCTCAAGAATTACTCAGTTATTTTATTAGAGTATATTCATATATTTAAACACCTCTATTAAATTTTATTATTTATTGAGATTTATCTCTTATGATTATAATATTCCATATTTTATTAAATGGATTATGATCATTTTAACTGTGGATGTGCAATCTTAATACTATTTAACATACTAGTCAGAATGGTTAGTGATTATGTTTAAAGATTGAGGAAATTTATTTACATTTTATATGTATATATTTTTTATTTTTAATTTCATTCATATGATTAATGAATTGGACATAGTAAGTGATGGGTGGGGCCCTCTATAACCCATTTATGCATCAGTAGGTCTCATGTGACAAGACAGAAAATGATTTTGGCTGAGGCCTTGAATATTTATTTTCAGATGTCTTGGCCAAGGCCTTGATAATATTTTTATGATGTAAAGAATTATTCCTTCCTTAATTGTGATATTAATAATTGATAATCCATGTGAATATTCTACTAATATTATATCCGTAGTTAATATTCAATCTCATGTGTTTGTTTATATGAAATTATTTATTCAGCTTTTATTCTTGACATTCTATGCTCAAGATTATGTTCTAATGGAATGGGTTTTTTAGTCATTCGTCGTGCCTTATTGTCTATATTATCTTTTATTATATTACTTACCCTTACTGAGAATCTAATCTCACCCCTTTCTAATGTTTTATTTTTCCTCAGGATACGAAGACGTGTATTATGAATGACTTGTAGGGATAATCTATGAGTTTATGGGTGTTTACAATGGAGTTTCTAGGTTGTTTTTTCTTTCATGTTGTAATGTATAGTTCAAGTATGTAATATAGATTCCAAAATTTTTAAACTAATCTGTATTTTGGGATTATATTCTTGTATCTATGCTAATTTAATAAAGTAAGGCACCGGCTCCAAACTACTGGAGTTGGGGGATTTGTAGTTGGTATCAGAGAAATTTTAGTAGAAACATTGGAAAGTAGATTTAGAAAACATAGATTAGGTAACATGACCCCAATATAAATATTAATGATAAGAATAAAATAAAATCCTATAATTTTTTTTAAGTTAGATATTATGTGGGTATTCCGAGCAATACAACCATGTCTGGATACTACAAGTGGATGTCGTTTTGGCACAGATGTACCTAGGGGAAACAACTCTTATAATGTGTCTTGAGCAAGACTCGGTGTAACCTAGTACACAAAAATGGTCCTTAATATGCACCTGGTTTGACACTCAATGGTTATATTCTTAGAATAATTCACATTTTATTTACAAACCATTATGAAAGATTTAAATGTAAACATATCCCTAAAGAAAACCATGTTTATGTGATTATCTATGCATAAAATTTCAATTTATGTTATGTGTTTTGGTAGTTTGAGATTACACATTATGATTCATAACCTAATTTAGTGTATTCCATTATTTATAAAAAGCACCTAGTGGAAGGAATGAAAATAATATCAATACATGTATCCCATGAAGATATTTACCTCTAATGAAAGATAATGATATTGGTATTGGAGCTGTGACTAGTGATGAACAACTTATAACTATACTAGGACATATGACTCAGGTTATGAATAATAACCTTACTTATATGTAGAATCTTGATCCATAAAATGGAGTAGTAATGTTAGACCGCTTTATGTGAAAACATCCTCCATCATCCAATGGGACTACAAACCCATTTGTAGCGAAGTAGTGGATTATTTCCTTGGAGAAGATATTTCTCGCTTTGGGAAGTAAAGAAAGTGATAAGGTTATCATGGAAGTTTGTCATCTATCAAGTTATGATGATCAATGGTGTTCCATGATTTAAAACACCAAGTAGGAGGAATAAATTGAAAATATGGAATGGAAAAATTTTAATGAAATTTTCCTAGAAAATAAATTTCCTCATGAATAGAGAACAGATATGGGGAGGCAATTCTTGAGTCTAAAACAAAACGATGATGAAAATATTGAGAATTATAAATCCAACTTTACAAGGTTATAAAGGCATGATTCAAACTATATATGTAATCCAAGGAGAAAGATTTATCAATTCTTTGATGGTTTAAAATAATTCCTCCAAAGGCCACTAGTATCCTAAAATTTCTCATCATATGAAGATATAATCTCATGTGATGTCCAGAGAGAGAAATAATTCTCTAGGTATTATGAATTTATAGAAAAACAATATAACAATATGGTGGAAGAGGAAATAATTGATAAGGGGAATAATAAAAAAGGGAATTTTCTGATATGTGATTCTTGTTAAAGGAAACACCTTGGTGACTGATTAAAAGGAAAAGGAGTCTATTACAAGTGTGGATAAAAAGGCCACCAAACCCTTGATTTCAAGAGAAAAAAAAGAAGCATCCAATTTTTAATGCTACAACTATAGAGAGATGAGACACTATGAAAATGATTTTCCTATGTGTCAAGGAAATTTTATCCAGAAAAGGCTAAGGGAGAAAGTTCAATCTTATGAGATCACAACGGAAGAGGTTTAATTTCCTAATGATGTAGTGGAAGGTAATTTAATAATTTCTAAAAACTTATCCAAGGCTTAATTTGATTCTGTATCATCACATTACTTTATATCTTTCCATATTTCCAAGAAAATTATAGATTTAACTTTTGATTTAATAAAGGAGTTGTTAGTAAAAAAATCAAAAGGGATGTATCATCACAACAAAGTTGTTTCGATCAGTCCCCATTATGACACATAAACATGCATTATCTGTTGGCCTTGTCATCAAACCTATGATTGAATTTGATAAAATCCTTAGTATAGATTGTCTTTTTAAATATGATGCAAAAATCAATTTTGAAAAGAAAGAAATTATGATTGGTGAGGAAGATGTAGAATACCTTATATTTAGAGTAGAAACCTCAGTATCTGGGTCATGTCTAGATCCACCTTTAATATCTCTTCTAAATGAAATTCTTGGGGAGGAATAGAAAACATTATATGTGTATGAGGAAATAAATCTTTAAATTGAATATGTACCTATAGTGAAAGAATATTTTAATGTATTTCTAGTGGATTTACACGCACATCCTCTAGAGTGGGAAATTTAGTTCCTTGTTGATTTAATTTCTATTGAAAGGCCTATATCAAAGACTCCCGATAGAATGGACAATGTGGAATTATTGGAGATGAAGCAACAACTAGAAGAATTGAGTGATAAGGGATTTATTTTCCTTAGTTTTTCTCCATGGAGATCCCATGTTCTCTTTGTCAAGAAGAAAGATGCATCTATGAGGATGTGCATTGATTATAGATAAATCAATGCTATTACAATAATGAACAAGTGTATTATACCATGTATTGATGATTTATTTGATCAACTTCATGGAGCTCGATATTTTTCAAAGATTAACCTTCAATTTTGATAACATCAATTGCGTGTTAGGAAGGAAGATATTCCAAAGATAGCATTTTGAACTAGGTATGGACATTATGAGTTTACAGTAATGCCATTTGGACTGACTAATGAGCTCTTTATTTCTATAGATCTAATGAATAGAGTGTTCAAGAAATATGTTGATGATTTTTTTGCGGTATTTATTGATGATATTTTAATATATTCTAAAGGATATGAGGACCATGAGAACCCCTTATAGGTAGTTTTGAAGAATCTTATAAGAAAATAGTTATATGGGAAGTTTAGTAAGTGTGAATTCAAGATTCAAATAGTTTCTTTTTTGGACATATTATCTCTAATGAGCGAATCTCATTTGATCATGCGAAGACAAAGGCAGATCAGTAATGTCCTATACCAATAATAAAAACTGAGGTATGTAGTTTCATTGGTTTAGAAGGTTACTATCGGTGTTTTGTTCAAAAGTTAGCCATATTATCAAACTTGTTTACCAATCTTACTCATAAGGAGGTTATGTTCATATGGGAAAAAGAATATGAAATTTTTTTTGAATAATTTAAGAGGATATTACTTAATGATATAATCTTGAATCTACCATCTTGAAATGGTGGATTTTTGAATAATATTGATGCATCAAAGAAAGGGATTGATTGTGTCCTCATACAGTATGATAGAGTTATTGCATATGCATCAAAGTAGTTAAAAAATCATGAAAATAATTTTCCAACTCATGATCTTGAGTTAGAAACTATAATATATTCTTTGAAAATATAGAGATACTATCTCTATGTTCAAATATGTGAGATATATGCTGATCAAAAAATTTTGAAATATATCTTCTCAAAGAAAGAAAACAACAAGAGGAAAAGGTGATGGGTTGAGATACTCAAGGATTATGATTTTTCAACACACTGCCACTCAGGGAATGCAAATAAAGTAGAAGATTCATTAAGAAGTAAGGATCGTGGTGTTCTAAAAAAATGAGGCTTCATAGGGGTGTGTGTACATGGATCTATGAAAGATGGATATGGGAATTATCAAGGAAGGTTAAACATCATTACATTTTCAATTAGTTTCCCAATCATCTTTATTAGAAAGGATTAAATGTTATCAATCTTATGATGAAAATATTTAAATGAAAATTAAAGCTACGAATGATGGTAGGTTAGCAAACTTCATGTATAAATATGGAATTCTGAAATTTGGGAAGAGGATTTGTGGTCTCTATATACTCAAGCTAAAAAGGGAGATATTGGATAATTACCATAGCTCAAATTTCACTATACCACCTGGTAGCACTATGATGTATAGATATTTGAAGGAGAATTTATGGTTAGATAATATGAAGCGGTAAATTTTTGATTATGTGTCAAGATGTTTATTCTATAAATAGGTGAAGGTTGAAATACAACATCCTATAGGAGTCATACAACCTCTGCCTATTCTTACATGGAAATGGGATGAAATCGCTATATATTTTTTCACTAAATTACCAAAAACACAAATACAGAATGATTCAATATGGGTAATTATTGATTTACTTACTAAATATGCATAGTTAATCATTATAAGGGAGTATTTTCTGCTGGATCAACTTTCATGAATCTATATTAATGAAGTTTTAATACTTCATATAGCACCTCTTTCAATTATTTATAATCATGATCTAAGATTTACATCGAAATTTTGGAAAATTCTTTTAAATTCTTTGGATACTGAGCTTCATTTGAGTACTGATTATCCCCCGCAAATGGATAAGTAGTCAAAAAGGATGATCCAAACATTAGAAGACCTGTTGAGATCATTTTCACTTGACTTTCAAGGTATGTGGGATTAGTATTTACCTTTGGTATAGTTTTCCTATAATAATAGTTTCTATTCAAGTATTCAAATTACATTATATGAAGCATTGTATAGAAAGAGATTCTCTACACCAACTTGTTGGGATGAAGTTGGTGAAAGGAAGCTTGTAGGCCTAGAACTTATAAAGGAAACAACAAAAAAGTTAAGGACTATTCCAACCCATATCAAATCACCTCAAAGTATGAAAAAAAACTATGATGATAATTGAACTAAGGATTTGAAATTTCAAGTGGGAGATCATGATTTCTTGAAATTATCTTCATGGAAGGGTGTTTTAAGATTTGGAAAGAAAGGAAAACTAAGTCCCGTGTACAATGGACCTTTTAAAATCCTAGAGAGAATTGTATTTGTGGCTTATCACTTGGAAATTCCACCTACCCTTTCCAATTTTTATGATGTGTTCCAAATATCTTTCTTAAGGAAGTACATGTCAGACTCATGGCAGGTCCTTACTTTTGAAGGAATAAAATTGAGACATGATTTATCTTATTGTAAAGAGCCTATCTAGATTATTAACACTAAAGAATAGGTGTTAAGGAATCAGACTACTCAACTGGTAAAGGTACTTTTGAAAAATCATAAAATGGAAGAGTAGACATGGGAACGAGAAAAATTTATGATGAAGAACTACCCAAATCATTACATGAGGTGACATTTTAGAAATTTTAAGGACAAAATTTTAATTGGATGGGAGAATGTAACGACCCAAAACTCCATCAATGAGATTTCCATTCTTATAATTATTTCATATAGTATAAACCATATAAAATAATTTAGATAACATAATAAAAACTTTATAAATGAAGAATGAAAGAAATAAGAGATATTTATTGATGTTAAGGAACTTGTACTGATGAAATTGTAACTTGAACTTATCAAAACAAATATGAAACTTATGAATAGTAAACCAACTAAATGAATAGTAACCTCACCCATGAAAGTATTAATAAAATATAAGCATATTATAAATGAATTTATGATGTAATTATATCATAGTATAAGTGAATAAATATTTTATGGAATATTAATTAAGTGTTGGTATTTTTGTAAGTCATAAATATTTAATTTTAATTTTAATTTTATTATTAATAAAATGAATTAATAGAAATTTTATATTCATAAAATGTATTTATAAATTAATATTTTTTCTTGTGATTTTAAGATAATTCTATGATACCTTAGTTAATTTTTCAAAGTGTTATAAAATCAGTTATATTTTTAAAATCTGTATTTTTTAGTAAATAGTGATTCTAATTAAAAATTAAATTCCTTGTATTCAGAAATTTATTTTCATAAAATGGAGTTCATTTTTTAATTCTACACATTTTAAAATGATTAGGGTTAATTTTTGGGATTTTTCTGAAATACTTGTATTTTGTGAATAGTAAAATCTGGTAATTTATGGTTTGTATACATTATAAGATAAATACACTATTTTTTAGTCATTAATGATGTAAGAAACATAATAACTAAATTACCTTGATTATTTTAATATATTTTATGATAATACTCATAATATTCATATTATTGAGCAAAATAAAAAATAAATAAATAAAATATTCAAAAAACACCCCTCTCCTCCACTATAAAAACCACCCCTCACCACCTCTTCTCCCCACACCTTTATATATTTTATACTTCTCAAAATTATGAAAATATTTCTTACAAAGACCGTCCTCCACTTCTAGGATACTTTGGTCTTAATAAAATACCAAAACCTTTTCCCAAAGGAGGTTCTCAAAGAGACCAAAATTCAAGAGGTAAAAACCTCTTTCCTTTTCTTTTAATTTATTTTCAAGTTCTTTTATTTTATTATCTTCTTCTCAACCCCCCTTTTCCAAGTGGAATTATAACTTTAGTATCATTGATATACTAAAATTATATCATATTAATTTAATATCCATAATCAAATGGCTTTCTCTCTCTCTTTTATTTTATAAATGAAAACATCACTCGTGATGTGTCAATTTATCAACCTCATGGACAATACATTTTCATTTTCCATTAACACCATCAAGGATGGTTATAAAATCATTTTTATGGTTAAAAGATTTATAATATTTGAATTAATTACTATTTAATTTTCTATAAAGATTATATACACATGATGTTAACTAAAAAAACAAAACTAGTTTTTGATGATCAAAAAATTGCCCAAATAATCTAAATGAGTATCACTAACGTCTTATCTAATGATTCATCATCACCCCTAATAAAAAAACGACTTATAAAAATATTTAATCTTTTGTATGTTAATTAATAACAAATTACTTAAATTATTGATATTTATTCCATTTTTACATGAACTTCCATATTCATATAGAAGTAAATCATTCATGAAAACCAAGGAAATGAATGCTATCGAACGATAAAGTTGTATTTCATAACTCATCGAAAAGACCATAAATGAAATTAATAAAATTATAATATTTCAAATAAAATTATAAATGGTTCTGAATTAATTAATTAATCAATTTTATTTTATTATTTAGGATGGTAAGTACAAGTGCGGGACACTTTCGGAATTAAGGTAAGGATTTCTTCTCAAACCTCCATTTTTCATTCAGGATACGCTTTATCTCTATTTACCCCAAAGTAATTATTCTTTATTTTTATATAATTATTATAATTTATTTTAATATGTTACAAAATCATGTATCTATATCATTTCATCCTTCTTTTATGGTTAAATTCATGTCTTATAAAGGTTCCCTTCTCAAATCTTCTTGATAAACAAGCTCAATTAAAGGGAACTTCCCGATTTCTTACCCATTTTCATGTACTATACATAATCAATTTTAAGAAAAAAAAAATTCCCTAAAATAAAAAATTTTATCATGAAATATTATAATTGTTCATTTTTAGTTTTATACAAACAATTATAACAAATACAAATGATTTTTCCAAAATAAGTCTTCTTGTCAAAGAAAAAGGGGGTATTCCACTCAAGAATTCCTTGATTATTTTATTAGAATATTTTAATATATTTCACCACATATATTAAATTTTATTATTTACTGAGATTTATCTCTTATGATTATCAAATACCATATTTTATTAAATGGTTTATGATTAGTTGGACTCAGTTTGACTGTGGATTTTGTATCTTGATACCATTCACCATACTACTCATAATGGTTAATGATTATATTTACAGGTTGGGGAAAGTTATTTTCATTTCATATGTATATGTTGTTTAGGTTTAACCCCATTCATTTTAGGAATTAATTAGACTTATTAAGTGATGGGTGGGGCCTTCTATATCCCCTTAATGTATCGGTAGGTATCACGAGACAAAACAGAAATGGATTTGGGTTGATACCTTAAACATTTATATTTAGATGTCTTGGCCGAGGCCTAGAAGGTATGTTAATGATTTAAAAAATTATTAATTCCCTCATTATGATATTATTAATTTGTAATACATGTTATTATTCTACTAGTATAATATCCATGGTTAAGATTCATTATCATCTTTTTATTTATGTGGAATTATTTATTCATCTTTTATTATTAGAATTTTATACTCAATGTTATATTCTAATGGCATGTGTCTTTTAGTCATTAACCATGAATTATTGTTTAAATTAGATTTCTCTATATTACTTACCCTTACTAAGAATCTGATATCACCCCTTTATTATGTTTTATTTTTCTCCAGGATGTGAAGATGTATATTATGAATTACTTGTAGGGATAATATAGGATTTTATCGGTGTTTCTAATGGATTTTCTATATTTTTTTTCTTCCAAGATATAATTTATAGTTCAAATATGTAATTTGGTTTCCAAAACTACAAAACTGATCTTTCCTTTTGGATTTAAGTCTTGTATCTATGCCAATGTAATAAATTAAGGCACCTTCTTTGGACTACGGGGGTCGGGGTCTTTACACATTTCCTATCTTTCCAAGTCATGAAATCAATCATAAGACCATGCTATTTTTCCTAGATATAAAAAATATAGTGTTGAATTCTAGTTATAGTGGGGATGTCAAAACTTCCTGCTTCTCAAATGAGGATAATCATCATTTCTTCATTAATTTTTTTCCTTGGAAATTTTGATACAAGAGGCATGGGGTAGTTTGTACATTCATTATAGGAATAATACCATATAGGAATGAATATAAGGGAATCATAGATACTAATTAATCTTTTTTTTATAGTTTAAAGAATCCACAATAGTGCACAACAAGGTTTCAAGGAAATTCAACATCAGGGTATAACCATCTTGTATATGTGATACTACAACAATGAGGCTAAGGAGTGTTATATTTTGTATCTCTTTTTGTATAAAGATTATGAATCACTAATATGGAATATATATCCAAACATCATGGATCAATACCTCAATTCTAGTTCCATTGATCTTTTTATCTCTGGATGGATCATTAAAACTAACATAAACTCCTTCAAGGATCATTTTCTATATATAATTATTATGGAAGGTTGCTCGATCATCTGGGAAGCACCTAAAAACCCACACCATCATGGGAATCCGGTCAATCCTTGTCACCTAAAATGTAATTTTTTCTCCAAGATCAAGAAACTGTGTCCAATTTAAAAGGTTAGGGTTCTTTCTAATTCCTTATTAATCTAATAATATGGTTTTTTCATTTACTAAGATAAATTTATAGGTAACTAATCGTAATTTTATTTGGTGGCCTCTTCTGAATGTGGCCTTAAACATAAAATAGATGGAACATTCATGAGGAATAATATGAGGGGTGTGGGATTGGTTTAGGACTCTAGAGGGTCATTTTTTATGGAATGTATTATTATTTTTCTGTAATAGGAAACCCCCTAATTGTGAAAGAATTATCTCTATGTCATGTACATTTAGTGTAAAAAGATCTTATAATTATTCTAGAGTGATTTGAACTCCATTTTACTAGATTTTAAAGTTCATGAATAATTTTTCTTTTTTATACTAGAAGATGAAATATACCACTATAAATTGTAGGGGAGCCATTTAAATTTACACCAATATTCTAAATACATAGTGTAAATAGAACATGGTGACATACTCACAAGATTCCTACAGTGTTGATGAGTAAGGGTTCACGATCATTTTATCTCTTTGATCTCTTCCCTAGGATTGTAAAAAATATATTTTTTGTGTGATCTAGGTCTATTCCACTTTAGAGCCCCATAGTTTTATTTTTTCCCATTGTAGTCTGAAGGTATTTTTATAAAAATAAAAAAAGAATTTTTAGAGAGATGTATTTATATGAACATTTAAAATATTTCTTTTTTAAACATATATAAACATATTAAAAATGATTTATTTTATATCATCAATTCTCAAAATTAAATAATCTGGTTTTAAAACATAATTGATAGATTTTATAAATAGGAAATACAAGATTTTTTTACTTTTTTTGAAAATAAAATATGCATATATAAGTATACCCAAAATGTGGATATATATACACACAGAGAATATATATATATATATATATATACATATATTATTATTCCAAACATATACATTGAACATAAATTTATTATTTTTCACAAAATTTTATATTGAACATTTTTCATATAAATAAGATTAATTTTATAGATAGAGACTACTAAGGATTATTATAATGCCACACAACTTAAGATTTGATTGAACCCCTACATTTTAGTGCTACTGGAGGTTTCAATTGAATCCCCTTTTTAATACAAAAGTGTATTTTCAATCAACACTAATACTTAGTCAAGAGTAACCCTATCTTATCATATTAAACAAGAGAATGTAATAGAATAGATTTTGTCCCTAGGATATAATAAACTTTCTTTAATCTTTATAGAAGTCATGGACAAAAATCTAACTCGGATTGAGTTTTTTGTCACATGGATCCTTCATTATATAAGCATAAATATACTCCATTATATAATATATAATATCCTCTAAGAAGGTATAGGTACCTATCCTAGATAGGTATATCAATTTAGATTTATCATGAGCATTGGATCACATCTGATTGAATCATTAGTTTAAATCACACTCACGCAATGAATGGCCATCTATTTTATAACTCACCATATCAAATCAATGGTCTATATTGTAATCGATTAGTGAACTGAGTCTACCCACAAAATGTGATTCATCAAGTAACCAACTCACGTATTTAGGTTTGGGTATGAATTTATGTGGCCTAAAATAATCCACTCTATCCATATTTTCACATACAGAATTGGATTTTATGGTACATTATGAAATATAATTCCACCTCAAATAACCCTACACTGATGTGGAATGAAATGTAAAAAGTGTTCCATTGTATTTTATTATTATACAATCATGTGTGCATAAAAATGTTTGCATAGATAGTCCAGTACACTAAAATTTTATCCTAATAATATTTCATTTTTTCATATTGGTATTGTGAGTCATTGAATAAATTTTCTCCCTCTCCTCCCATTTTTCCATATGTTATTGTATCACCTTGTCTTCTCCCCTTTAAAAAAATTAAAAACATATTTTAAAAATATCTTTGTTAACAAATCCACACCATTTTTATAAATTCACAATTCACAATATTTTTTAACATCATACATAATATTCCCTCTAAAAATCATAAATTAATGTATCATATGATTTAAAAATTTATATAATAGAGATAAAATAAAGTTAATATGATAAATAAGTGGATTCCATATTGAATATGTCACCCTTATTTTTAGAAAGGTTCAACCTATACATTATTCTTGGAATTATTTAATTTTTTAATAACATTGAGATATTATTTTATATATGTTTCAATAATATTCTAATGAATCATTGAGAGTTAAAGTTATAATATCTTAAAAGTTCCATCAATCCTAAATTTATAAATTACATGACTCGGCCCACTAGACCAGTAGTAAGATAAGAGTTTCACCCTAGTCTCGTCTCCAAAAGGCCAGGGTCTAGTGACTATCACCGAGTAAGAATATATACCAATGGGAAGCATTATTCTATTTCTACATATAACAGATACATACACCCAATACACATGATAACAAAATCACCAATATAGTTTATAAATTCTCAACTTAACTTTACATAATTCTATCCTGAGATAATAAGTACAAGTATATCTAAAAAGGTAAATAAGTGAGAAATATTATATCTATAATGCTATAAAACACACAAAATTGGGAAGATCCACCATGTTTTATGCACACCTAGATCACACACCATTTGTAGAAGTCATCATCACCATCTCGGATCCCCATACCCCATAATGTATCACTAAACATCACCAGGCATTGACTTAAAACTAGGTAAACTAGCTCCATGTATATCCATCTCATATAGGAACTTATGCATCATTTTAATGGATACAAAACATGTTGGAAAATTCCCATGTATGGGTGCGTATAATCATACCTAATCGGATGCCTCAAAACCCAAAAATGGATACAAAAAAGTAAAAAAAACTACTCAACTTTTGGTACAAGAGGTGTCCAAGAGGAAGGGGAAGATAAAATTCCCAAAACACCATGTTCTATCATAGATCTTGGTATGACAGAGTATCCAAGATAAAGAAAATAATGAATAATCTAGATATTCTCAACTATTAGGAGTCTCAAAAATATAATTATTTCTCAGTCATCATATCTCTAACTCTTGAAAGTCACACCACATGAGTAAATCAGAATGCTTGGACCACTGAAGAGTCCATGAAACCTGAAGTTTATATCTAGATGTATATCACCTCCCAGGGTAATCAATTTGGAACCAAGAATTCATGGACCTCTAAATATTCTTCTCTAATCAAACTTTCCGAATAAAACACCTCATTTTAGATAGTTTAAGTAGGGGATTTTACTCATCGTTGAAGCACACTCACCTACTAATAAAATACCACATCCTCTGGACCATCAATAATATATCATCTATCAAACATATAATATATCAATTCCATGAAACCCACTTAACCTATCTAGAATAGTGGGGGACCACACCTCATCTATGGGAGTATAATCAATAGAGGCGGTACATATACCATTGTGTTACCCGCATTCAGGAAATTCTTTTCTCTTTGCTTGTTTTCCACTTGAATTGGGTGTTTCTTGGGACTCTTGATGATGGAGAAAGTTTTATAATAAAAATAATCTCAATTTTGGGGATATATGTTTGTTTGAATTAATAGAGTATAGGTATAAATGTGTTAATAGATTTTAGGGGTTCTCCCTATGTTTGGAGAATGCGTGAGTTGTTTTGGGGTTCTTTATAGATAATATATATTTTTTGCAGTCTATAGGAGAAATAAATGTCATGTAATGGGAGTACATGATGTGTATGTTCTGTAGGGAATATTGAAAAAACTTGGTACATAACATGAAGTTAGTATAAGATGTGTAATGTTTACACACCCTGTAATGTTTACAAACTATGTAATGTTAAAGGATTAGTTTTTTATTAAAATTTGATGGGTCTTTAGGTGTATCTAACTCCTAAGGATTAAATAATTTGTTAAGGGATTACACACCATGTAAATTTCATAGATAGGGATTTTAGGGTGCCGCATCGGTTGATTGTAATTTCACTTTTCCATATCCTTTCTTTTTCTCAACATAGGTCTCTTCTATTGTGATTTTTAGAGCCTCCATTTGATCAGAATTGATTCATTCAGCAATTGATAACTATTACGATTGGGTTGCATATCTCTAGGTGAGTAATGCTTTCTTCTTCTTCATTACTTCAATCGTAGTGGCATCATTGCGTTGCATTATCAAATCCATTTACTCATGGTGATTTTCCTTCTTATTTCTCTATAGATACAATATGTGATCTTGTTCAGAGTGTTGTTTCATTGTTGGTTGTGGTGTAGTGGTGGTGTGTTCTTGAGAGAATTTTCGATTATTTTGGGTTTCATCCCTATAGTGGACTCCATTACAGGTGTGTGCAACTTGATTTTTTTGATAGGTGGTTCTGTCTCAATCCTGTGTTGATGACCTTCATTGCTCTTATTTTTGATAAATTGTTTTATTAAATGAAATTTCATGATATGACTAATTTGTTTTGGGTGCGTGGAACTGGGTTTTTTTAAATTATGGTTTTCCCCTCATTTTGGTAAATGGAAATGGTTTTAAAAGAATTTTGAAATGGTTTTATGGAATGGTTTTTAAATTATTAAATGATTAAATGGATTGGTGAACTAATTTTGAAAATAGATCACATGGGAAGTCTTGGGTACATAGGTGAAAGGTTTAGTAATAGGTCTCATCCACTATTAAGGGGGTTTTCTAGGGGGCTTTCCTTTTCTCCCTAAGATCTTTGTTCTAGATACTTGTTAGACCTATTGGGGGTTCACTTTCCGAGGTGTTCCTATAATATCTAGACTTGATAGAAATATCTAGTGTCTTGATGTGTGTGTGATTGTCTATGTTAGGTACGATTATCCTAATTATCCTGATCTATTGTGATCCTTAGTGTGATATTACCTATGCTTCTTAACTGATTTGGGTTTTTTTGTTTGTATTGTTTTAATGAACTACCATGGATTTTATATGATATGTGATGTATTATTTGGTTAGATTTGATATATCTATTTTATTATTTATTAAGAAATGTGGAAAAGGGGTAAATTAAACTATTTTTCCATGTTTATTATATAAAAAATTTTAAACTGTTACCATGCCTTTTTTATTTAAATTTGATCATGATTGGATTATAATTCTGAGACTTGATATTGAACACCTAGGTGGGACCCTACTGATCCTATTATCTCACACCTTATGTATCCCTTCAGTGCTGCATAGACCTGGTTATGTCTTACGATGCTAGTAAAGAAAAGGAAACATGGTGATGTGGTGAGGTTTTTATCAGATGAGTTTTGGGTAACTGGTGGTGGGATGGAGGGATTTTTCCCACATTATCACATGGAGATATTGGAGTACCTGTTTGAAGTTGTAATCCTTTTTAGTTAGAATTTTAACTTGGAGATTGTTATTGCTACCATTCCAGTTGTTTCATTTATGATGTTACTTATTTTTTTGGAATATATTTATATCTTCCATTATTTCTATCAGTTGTTTATATATATATATCATATTTTTGCTTCAGGTTGGAAAAAATCATTCCCTCAAATTTTTGTTTGATGCCTAGGTTCTAGAAGCTAGATCATGGGGACTAGGAACAACCTTAGGGTATGTGGATGATCAATTTGGGTAAAATTTTGTTAAGGTATTTAGGTTGTTTCATTACAAAGTGGTATCAAAGGTAGGTTTTTCCTCAAGATTCCTTATGTTGGGATGTCTGTTTCACAGGATATGGTATTAACAGGACTTGAGATGTATATTGTGGTGAGTGCATTCCTAGATCATAACATGATGAGATTGAAGTTTCCATGGTATTTTTTGATGTTTTTCTCCTATCTTGGGTTCTTGATATGGATCTTGTTTTTTTTTCTTATGGATTTTCAATTTTGAACTGAGGTTATTCTATTGTCTAATTGTTTATTTTGTATCAGTGTGTAGCATTATGCCTCTGAGATGTGTTCTGTTAGTTCCTCGGGAGGGTAGAGATGATGTTCCTCAAGTGAATCCTCCTATGTACTAGAAATTTATTGAGGCCTTCATGAAATAAGTTCATGTTGTTGACTATAATGTGACACAGGTTTAGGAAGTTGTGGTCGAGGAATAACCAGGAGCTGTAGGGGACAGAGATGGATCATGTGATATCTTGTAAGATAAAGCACCATCTATTAAAGGAATGAATGAAACTTAAGAGTTGTATGAATAGCTTGAAAATATTGATCAGATCTTTGAATTTTTGGATACATCTAAGAGCATTAAGGTTAAATGTGCAGAATTCAGACTTGAGGGTCCTAGGAAGCATTGTTGGGATTCAATGGTATCGGCAGATAAGAATTTCGGATTAGAATGGAATGGTTTCAACTCTATATTATTATATTTGTTTTTTTAAAAGTCACTAATGATGAAGAATTATTTGGAGTTCCTCTCTTTATAGTAGGAATATCATTCAGTGATGATGTACACTAATTGGTTTGTAGAGATGGTTTTTTTTTCACCAGTGGTTTTAATGAATGAATAGTTGAAAGCTCAAAAGTATTTGTAGGGTTTATGAAAAGATGTCAGATTGTAGGTATTCATATTGAATCTATCAATCTATATAGAGATAGTGTACATGGTTATGATGGAATAAATGAATATTATAAGTAATGTTGTATATTCTTACCCTTCTCTTCCACCTAGTGGTAGCTTTAGTTGTGTGCCAGGGGAAAAGATGAAGTGGTGGGAACATCAAAGGAGTGGTGGAGGTGGTTCTTGGTAGAAATCATCTTAGAAACCTCCAATTTCATCAAGTGGTGTGCCTCTTACTTTATATCAGTGTGGAATTGTTATACACACATGGTGTTATTTTCCTTTACATGCAAAGATGTGTAATATTTGTGGATGTTATGGTCATCTATATTAATTCTATTAGGATATTTATACACCTCGATATAGTCAAGGATAATTGGCTCCAAAGGCTACTATAGTGAATTCATATGATTCTAAGACCATAGGTTTCCAGCCATAGGTCTTAGGATTGAATCACCTTCATGAATTAGATGAGTTTTAGGTGAAGATAGATGCGGTTATAGAGAAAGTTAGAGGTACCGCCTTTATTTCATCTTCATCGGTTGTTTCTTAATTTGATACTTGTTATTCCCATTCATTAATATATGGTCATTTTTTTATATGATTAAACATTCAATATATCTCATTTCCTTTATTATGGAGTTAGTGAAGCCTCTTGGGAAGAGTAAATATCATGGGTTTTGGTGTCCTTTTTGTGCACTATTGATAGCTAATGTGGAGTTTGTCTAGGATTTTCTCATTATCAGTCTAGATTTGTTTGATGCCATCATCGGGATGGATTATCTTATTTCTCATCATGCTGAGGCTGATTTTTATCATTAGAATAACTCATTTCTTATGGCTTATGGGATCTCACTGGTGTTTTAGGGAGAGTGGTATTTGAGGTCTGGTCATGAGGACCTTCCCTCTTAGAGATGAGTAGTTTTTTTCTACTATTTCAATTGAGCATGATGAAATTTCTTCTTTTTTGGATCTTCCCACTATTGTTTGGGATATTCCATACATTTTCCAAGATGATTTCTTTGGGATTCCACCAAAGAGGGAGGTACAGTTTACTATTGCCTAGTGTTAGGTACATAGACTGTTTTGATACTTTCCTATCATATAGAACTAGTAGAGATGAAAGAGATCAAGATTAAGTTGGATGATCTAATGGAAAATGGTTTTTTTCTCCCTAGTGTTTCACCTTGTTCATCCCTAGTATTTTTTTATAAAAATGTAGATGGTTCACTTTGATTGTTTGTAGAATATTAGAAGTTGAACTAGGTAATAGTTAAGAACAAATATCATTTGTCTTGTGTTGATTATTTATTCGATCAGTTAAAGGTGGAAAACTAGTTTTGTAAGATTGATCTTCGGTCAGGTTAACATTAACTCTGAGTTCAAAAGTGTGATATACCAAAGATGGATTTCAAGAGTATGTATGGATATTATGAATATCTTGGGATTCCATTTTTTCTAACTAACACTCTTATAGTTATCATGTGTTTGATGAATTAGATATTCTGTCAGCATCTCGACACTTCTATGGTAGCATTTTGGGATGATATTTTGGTATACTCATGATCCAATTGTCAGTACGAGCACCATATGAGTTCAATTTTTGAAATCCTGATGAGTCCCCATTGTTATTAAAATCCTTCAAAATGAACTTTTTAGATTTGAGAATTGAAGTTCTTAGTGAATGTGATTTCTGAGCATGGATTTTGAGTTAATACTGAGAAGGTAAAGGTTTTTTTTGTCATGGGGAGAACCATGGGATGCCTTTGAGATTTGAATATTCCTTAGACTTTCTAGATACTATCAATAGTTCGTTAAGGATTTATCGAAGATATTATTACCTTTGAATGCTCTTACTTGGAAGGGGTGAAATTCATAAGGGGCACAAGGTTTGAGTCTTGTTTCAAAAAGTCGAAAAGACTTCTGACATCATCTCCTATTTTGATATTCCTTTATCATAGTAAGAGTATGTGGTATTCTATGATGCTTCTAGTGTTGGTTTGGGTTGTGTGTTCATACAAGATGATTATATGGTAGATTATGGATATCATCACCTTCAACTGCATGAGAAAAATTATCCCACTCATAATTTATAGTTTTTCATAGTTATCAATGTGCTTAAGTATTGGAGGCACTATATTTTTGGAGAAAAGTTCATATTATTTTTTTATCATAAGAGTTTTAGATATATGTTTTTAAAAAAAAACTTGAATCTTATATAGAGATGATGGGTGTAATACCTTTAGATGTTTGAATTCATTATTTCCTACATCCTAGGAAAGGGGAATATTGTTTCATATGCTCTTAGTATTAAAGTGTCTTTGTAAGAAGTTTTATAATCAAAGGAAGAGTGGAAAATTATGGAGATTTTTACTCAGTTTCATCTGGATAATCAGGAGGATTTTTTAGGAATGGTTCTAACCATTTTCCATTTATTATCATCCCTCCTTGAATCTATTTTGTAGATTCATTGGTGGGATGTCGAGTTCATAGGAATTCAAAAAACCCTATATGTCATAAAGATCATTTTGGGTTGGTATCTCACTACATATGATATTATCCGTTTTTGGGAAAACAAATTCATCCCATCATCTATGAAGATCTCAGTTTTGTTTGAATGTCATGGTTCTCCATGGGTCATTCATCTGGTAACTATGAAAATGTATTATGACATGACATGTAGATTCTATTGGTTGGGTATAAAGCATTACATTCCTAATTATGTCTACCACTAATACACCTACCAACAAATAAAGTTAGAGAATTTGAAACATTCTAGGTTACTTCATCCTCTACCAATGTAGGTTTGGAAATATGATGAGGTGTCCATGGACTTTTTTGTTGGATTACTATAGACATCCCATGGGAGTAATTTTATTTTTTTGGTGATTTGTTGCTTGAAAAATTCAGGTCATTTTATCCCGATCAAAGACACTACAAAATTTGATGATCTAAGTAAGATGTATGTGTAAGAAGTTATGAGGTTACATGGTGTTCCTTCTACCATTGTTTCATAAAAGGTACCTAGGGTTACTTAGAGGTTCTTGATGAGTCTCCAAGAGGTGATGGAGACTCAAGATAGGTTGAGTATAGCTCATCATCCACAGACATACGGTCATATGAAGCATGATACAATCATGTGAATCATGTTATTTAGATTTTATAGGATATGATATATTCATATGTCTTAGATTTTGGTGGATCTTGGGAAAATCATATAGGACTGGTTAAGTTTTATTATAACAATAGTTATCAATCTTAAATCGAAATATCTCATTTTAAGGCTTTGTATGGTCACCCATGCAAATCACCTCTTTGTTGGGTAGAGGTGGAAGAAAATTCTTTGGTGGGGCCAAGTTTGGTTTAAGATATGTCTACAATGGTTTAGGATATATTTTGGCATCTCGTTACAATGAAAAGTATATATAAATATTATGTGGATCAATTTCATAATCCTTTGAAGTTTTTATAGGTGACTGGGTATTATTGAAATTTTCTCCTTGGTTGGGTCACCGTTGGCTTGGAAAATTTAGAAAGTTGGCTCCAAGATATGTTAGACCATTTTAGGTCACTGAGAAACTTGGTAAGTTTTCTTATCGGTTGGCATTTTCAGTTTAGTGCATAGGAATTCAAGATTCTTTCCCTAAATCGCATCTTAAAAAATACCATTCTGATCACTCTCTCATTCTGAGTTCGAAATAGATTGAGTTAGAGATATATATTTTTACTATTGAGTGGTCATTAGAGCTCGTTAACTCTAATGTATATGTCGTGCATAGTAAGTTGATCCCATTGGTCAAAGTGTTATAGAGGCATGTATTAGATTCTCATGAGACTTAGGAACATGGTTATTTGATGAGGGAGTAGTGTCCTCACCTCTTTACTAGACTTCATTCTTCCACATAACATCACATGGATGGAAAGTCTTATAGTGGAGATTTTGTAACATCTTATTACCCACTTTTAGGTAATTTCTTTCTTTTTACTTATTCTCCTCTTGAATTGGGTGTTTCTTGGGACTCTAAAGGATGGAGAACATTTTCTAAGAAAAATAACTTAAATTTTAGGGATATATGTTTATTTTAATTAATAGATTCTATGTATAAATGTGTTAATATCTTTCTAGGGTTCCCTTCAAGTTTAGAGAATTCTTGAGTTGGTTTGGGGTTTTTTATAGATAATCTACAGTTTTTGTAGTCTACATGAGAAATACATGACGTTTAATGGGAGTACAAGATGTTTAAGTTCGATAGGGAAGATGTTGTCAACATAGTACACAGCATGAAGGGAATACATTTTTTGTAAATGTTAAACGTTATGTAATGTTAAAGGATTGGTTTTAATTAAAAATTGATTGATTTCTTGTTGTATTTGAGTCCCAAATATGACACGATCTATAAAGAGATTATATATTGTATAAATATCTTGAATAGGGATTTTAAGGCACTTCATCAGTTTATTTTTATTTCATTATTATACAACCTTGTTTTCTATTGAACTAGGGATATTATCTAGTGATTTGGGGGTCTCTATTTTATCTGTATTGATTCATTCAATGATTGATCATAATTTTGATTGGGTTGTATCTCTCCGAGTGAGTAAACCTTTCTACTTATTTCTTGCTTTGATTGTAGTAGAGCTATTGTATTATGTTATCAGATCAATTAACTCATGGTGATGTTCCTTGATGTTTCTCTAGATCCATTGTATGATCTTGTTCTAGGGGTCATTTCCCTTTTGTTTGTCATACATAAGTGGTTCATTCTTAAGGGCCTATACTATTGTTATTTGTTTCTTCCTTTTTTATATGTTTTTATAGACATATGATACTCGAGTTTTTAGGTAGGTGGTTTCATATCTAGCCTATATTGACGAACTACATTTCTCCTATTTTTGATAAATTATTTTATTAAATGACATGGCATGATATGACTGATTTTTCTTTGTGTGTGTGGAATAAGGTTTTTATAAAATATGGTTGTCCTCTAATTTTGGAAAATGGAAAAAAATTTCAAAGCATTATGAAATGGTTTTATGGAATATTATTTAAAGCATGAAATGATGAAATTATTTTTAAAATATATCACATGGGAATCTTGGGGTACTTAGGTGGATGTTTTAGTAATAGGTCACATCCAATTTCAAGGTGTTTTCTTATAGAGCTTTCCTCTTCTCCCTAGTCTAGTTGTTCTAGGGACTTATTAGACCTATTGGGGGCTTCACTTTCTAGGGTGTTCCTCTTACGTATAGAATTGATTCATATGTATAGTGGATTGATGAATACATGATACTATATGTTAGGTATGAGTTTCCCACCTATCCTAACCTGGTGTGATCCTTTACATGATGTTACCTATGCTTCTTAGCTGATTTTGGTTATTTGGTTTGTAATATTTTGTGGTAATTCCATGGAATTGATATGATATGTGATGCATTCTTTGGTTTTAATTGATATATCTATTTTGAGATATGTATATTAAATTATTTGATATATATTTATTTTCTTTATTTATAAATGTGGAAAAGGGGGAAATTAAATTATTTTTTCAAACTTTTGATATAAAAATTGTTAAACTGTTATCATGCCTTGTGTTCTTTAAAGTTGAGCATGCTTGGATTATTGTTTAGAGTATTGATATGAAACACCTAGGTGGGACCCTACTAAGCCCGTTAGCTCACTCCATGTGTACCCCTTCGGCGGTGTGTATATCTGGTTATATCTTTCGACGCATGGAAAGGAAAGGCACCACAGTGAGGTGATGAAGTTTTTTTTAGTAGGGATTTTGATAGCTGGTGGTGGGATGGTGGCATTTTAACCACATTATCATATATAATTGTTAGAGTAACTATTATACATTTTAGTCCTTTTTAGTTGTAATTGTCACTTGGAGTTTGTTTTTTCTTCCTTTCTAGTAGTTACATTTCCGATGTTCCTTATCTGTTATGGAAAATATTTATATCTTATCATGTTTCTCTCTATTCTGTATATATATTCCATGTTGTTGATTTAGGTTGGGAGAAATCATTCCCTCTGATTTTTGTTTGATGATTAGGTTCTAGTATCCATCCCATGGGGATCAGGAACACCCTTCAAGTAGGTGGAGGATTGGGTCAAGTACAGGTTTTAGGGGGTATTTGGGGCGGTCCATTATAGTACCAACCTTGTACAGAGTACCACACCCCACCAAGGATCTAATATGGGGGAGTACCGAATATATAAATAAAGGACCATCCCCCAAGTGTGTGGGGGGAGTACTGACCTAATATATACAAAGAAAATGAAGGACCCCACCCTAACATAAATTAACCTATTAGTGAAGTATTGACCCCATAAAAACTCTGATAAATACATATGAACCCCATCAGCTAACCATCACTAAAAAGAAAAACCAACTCACGCCACCTCATGATATATATTAGTAACATATAATAAGGCCACAATAACTTTATTAATTGGAAAAAAAATTACAATGGACTACTATTACTTACAAAATTGAGTTGAATAAGGAGTTGTGGCTAATGAGTGGTTTTGGAAGAAGTACATGACCTATACTTTGGGGAATAAAGTGTGAAACCCCTAAAAAGTCTCTAAGTTCATTACTCATGCACTAAATGGAAATAAATGATCATATGCATGAAAATTAGGATATACTATGTGTAATTTCACACAAGGAAAGGAACTTGGGGTGTATTGACTATATCCCGAGTCATGAAAAACCATAGCAAAGACAAGTGATCCGGCTCGACACAACATATATGAAAAAATTACCTTCTTGGTGTGTACTACCAATAAAATATATGTTGGTCAGATGGTAGTACATGGCTAGTGGGTTAAGTCACATGTAATATGATATTTAGCTGTATTTGAAACCCTAGCTGTTATAACTGAGAGATACGTTATGTGTGTTCTTCTAAACTACACACCATGTAGTTATGTGATTCAAACCAGGTTCATCTTCATTCCTTGAAATCCTTTCCCTATTCACTAATTTCACTCCAATCACACGCAAACATCCATTTAGATCCTCATTCATGGATATAAATCCCTAATATATCAACCTATGGCCTTTGTTGCTGGGTATTAAAACCACCACCATGTGTAAGAGACATTTTTAACCATTTTTTACTACATGGGAAGAAATTATACCTCCATTCCTTTATGTTATAAAATATACCACTTTCCATATATGAAACCATCAGAACGTGAAAATCACACATGGTCCATGGATTTGATCAAGTTTGAATTTGACTTAGAATATTGAACTGCCAGTCAAAACATAGGTCAAAAGTGAATACATGAAGAACAGTGGAAGAAAACAAAAGAAAAAAATTAAATATCATTAATGGAAGTTGAAACCCTGTCCATTGATCCTATGTCCAAAAATATATGAATCATATAAAAACAATGTACTATTAATTATTCCAAGAAATATAAAAAAACTAACAAGTCTATAATAATATGGTATCTAATATAGAAAATCCATTAATGCTTTGAATTATTAAAAGATGATGAAAAAAAGACCTACCTCATGGAACAATTCTCATCACATCAATTATGTTATCATATCCACATGATCTATTTATTGGTTTCACTATAGATGTAATCCTAATCCTCTGATATACTTTTACTACCAATAATTGGCTCATCCAACCTCCTCTCTAGGTTTTATGTCATTGTAAAAGTATAACCTTAGAGAAAATATATAAAAAGGTTCATAGAGAGTGATACCTATAGGTTCTCTATTAACTAAACCAATAAATTAAACATATTAATTTATTAATTTATTCCTTATAAGATAAATCACCAAAGAGTCCAAAGGAAAACCAAACTAAGATCATTCCAAGGGTAAACACCTCATCCTTAACCAAAATTTGAATGATATTTTTTCATCCAAGAACCTCTTAAAATGATATAGGCATTTCATAAAAATTATATGAGTGTGGACTAAAAATAATATAATATTTTTATTATATTATTATTGAGGATCCAAATTTCCCACATTCCTACACTATCATAGTGATACATCTTGAAATAAACCTTAGAAATATTCTTAGATATTCAAAAATAAAAAAACATGGTTTTCGTGTCACCACCGATCTCATGAGAAAATTATTTATTTAAGTATAAATAAAAAAATATCCTGCAAAACTCAAGTAGATTGAAAATTTATCATAACCTCCCCTGTGGGTAAATATTGATCCATTATATCAACACAAATCAACAAAAATAGTTTATCTTCTAGGTAAATTCTCCATTTTACCCCTATGGATGTCCTAGGACTCTAAAAACTCAAAATTGAGATAAAACTTATGTAAAACATGATTCACTACATCCTCCTAGACATACAATTTTTCATCCTTAAAAATGAAGAAATCCAAAGAACCACCAAAAATAATCTCACATGTAATTCCTATGCAAAGTCACCCTACTATTAATTGTATATCCTTTACCTAAGAATAATTGTTCTCTACTAAAACACAAAACAAAACTTCCATGGAAACATAACCTTTGACCCATGATGATACAGTTTTAGTCTACCTTAAAACAAAAGGTAAGAATCAAAACACATTTTCAATGAGTGTGTAATTCCATGAATCAACACTAAAAACCCCTTATCATTTGGAATTTACCCTACCACAAAGAAAGGAATAAATCCACAAACCATCAAACCCCATCCTAGAAGGTTCTATGGAAAAGGTTATCATTTGTGAGAGTGCCCCACTCCCCACTATTAAAGAGTGTTCTAGGGTGTCATAACTTGATATTAATACACCTATGTCACACTATACCACCTATCACTTTATAAAATTATATACTAACATTGGAAGTTCTTCTGAGAAGCATGCACTTAAAGAATCACATAAATATCTCTATTATCTTTTTATTATGAGGTAACTGGAACTATTTTCACAATCTTATGGAATAAGAGAAACACTTCCTCCACCCAAACATATACACAAACATCCATTAGAAACCTTAGTATGCACCATGAACTCCAATAGGCTCGTACCCACTCTTGATGATAAAGTGGTTTTATTTTCATCATGATTTCAAAGAAGATACTGATGAGAATATTATGAACAACACAATCCTTTATCAAACACTCAAAGAAACCCATAGTACCTATTGGGTATCCTAATATTCCATAATCTAAAGTGGAATATCCTAGATGCTTAGATTTACTTTCACTCGTAGCTACAGATCCCAAGATAACACCTACCCAAGCAAATAAAATCCCTAACCAGTTGAGAAAAACCATTTCCTCATCCATATATCAAGAGTTTACATGATATGGGTATACCCATAAAGATTCATCAGGTGATCTACATTAGGAGATATATTATTTTAGGGTTCAAAATTGGAAAATTAATTGTTTGTGATTGGATATTTTTTATGGGATCCCACCACAAATAGACAATTATGGCTGGAACCTATCTCAAATATCCTATGGATGAAAAGGGCATCACAAAAAAAAATCGATGGAGGTGCCACCTGTAAAAAATAGTTTTTCATGGGTTATATTTTTGTAATCATTTGTGATAAAATTAGTATTCAGTCATAATTTATTATTTTTCATTATATTTTCATCCCATCACAAATAATAAATAAAAATTTAAAAAAAATAAAAAACATCAAAATAATTTAAAAAACCAAATATAAAAAACTATTAACATATAAATTAATAAAAATATTACGCATGATATGTTCATTGAAATACTATCATAATAATTTTATCAATAAAAAACATCAATCACTATAGAGGTGGTGGATCATATATAGGAGGTGATGGTGGGAAATCCATCCTTATACCTTGTTCCATTCATCGTATGTACTCTATCATCTTCACACACTTTTAATCCTTCAAATGATGTTGGTCCTCCTTCTCCTATTACTTGTTTCAATGATGCTCTTCCTTCTCCATATATAGGGTCTCTATAACCTCACTCTAAGATAAAAAAATTTCCTCATACTCTAAAAAGGATGATGATGACTCTCCATGAGCTCCAATCGATCTAGATGATGAGCACGCAACAGTACCATAATAACTTCTAGGCGTCAATCAAGAATTGATAAAAACCACTCAAACTTTCTCAATATAATATTGAGTCACCTTCATCTATTCTATGTTATCAAATCCTGGCGTATTGGTATCCTAACCCTCAGTCTTAGCCAAAATTTCATCATGTTTTTGAGAAGTAATAGTCTCATATGACTCCTTCAAATTCAATTTAAAATTAAAATAGTTAAAATGTTTTTTTAGTAAATTTTAAAACTCAAAAAAAATATTGGAAACAATCTAATGTTTTCAACCATTATTAATCACTCTATTGATAGGATCAGTGTAGAACTCCTTATAAAAATTGAACTCCATAACATCGAAATACTGAACTTCCTATATGAATATAAAATAAAAAAATTTACATTTAAAGTATATATAAATTATTAAATGAAAATACTTACCATATTTGGTCAATGAGTACTAAATGTATGACTGTCATCTCTATGTGTGACCTTTTACCTCCCCTAGTTCTGCGGACCTCATGATGACCTCCTCTGATAACTATATTTCATATAGTCTAAGAACAATCCATCGCAAACCTGAGATGAAATGTAATCAGGTCGATAGTTATAGGAAGACTAATCAAAAACTATTTCTACAACTTTCTTCATGTCTCTCTTCCATAGATTGTGAAATAATTATGACAACTATCATGCATACAGATCTCCCAGGCCTCTCATATAGAGGCTTTCTTATTATCTTTGATGGGATACCATAAAACCTATAAATAATTTATAATATCAAGTTAATGATTAAATAAATTTGGAAATTAGTATTATTTATTAACATACCATCCAATGATAAAACATGTTATATTTAAAATCAATGGGATCTTATCCCAACTCACCGATGGTCAAGAAAAATAATTCCACAAAATAACACTACCTTATCTAGAATCTATATGTGAAAAACTGTGGTAAAAAATAACAAATAATCAAATAGTTGGTACATAAATAAAGTAATGATAATTAATGATAATTATTGAAAATTAACTAAAATAAACAAATGTACATACCACTTAATGTGTGGATCAAAATCAATATTTAGAACTCTCTCAAGGATATGGTTGGGAATCATCAATATCACAAGACCATGATCCCTTCAAGTCGACAACGAACTACCAACAACCTAAGGGTAAGATGATGAAGCATCGAGATCATCACCATGAATAAAAGGCTCCTTGAGGATATCATACATCTTATAAAAATCATCATGGGATATCTAAATCACAAAATGATTTTTGTCACCAAATAATTGAAAATGATTATATATATATATATATTATGAATATAACCATCACATAATTGAATCATTATTCATATTTATCCTCATATTCATATACAATGGTGTTGATATCATCATCTACCTCCTCAAAGTCAACAATTTCAAAAGGATCATAAGCTTCATTATCACATGTTATTTTGAATTCATTTGTTACATCATCAACAATATCATCACCATTGGCCTATAACTGTGGGGTGTCATCATTTATATTCATGTATCTTCATGGAAAATATGTATATTTAGTTCTCTCTTAAAAAATTAAAATTCCTTACACTTTAGAAGATACACTATAACTATATATAAACTAATTATGATGAGATTTAATTTTTATAATGCTCCACCAGTTATTTAACTCTCTTGAAGTAGAAAAATAATTTGTATAATAAATTTGATGTTCTTGATGATCCAACATAAGTGGTTTATTTACTGCATTAAGGATTTTATATTTAATATCAAAGATTCCATGGAATAATGAACATGAAAGCCTCTATCAATATTAAACCAATAGAATTTAAACAAAATTATATAATTCTATCCCAGATAATACAGCTCAATTATTTCATCCAGCATGCCATAAAACTCAACTTCACCATCTCTATGATGAGATCCTCTCAAGGAAACACCAATATTCATTTTTTTATTCACTATATGCACATGTATGAAATCAAAAACCATTCAACACATATTCATTATAACATTTAACCATTTTGGATGGTGGGTTAACAAATACACATAATCAATTATTAATTTTATTGGTATGTTGTGATACATGAAAAATTGAAAAAAAATATATCAATATAACAAATAAAAAATTAATTTAATATTTTAAACCATAAATAATTTACTTTACCAGTATTTGAGACCAGTAGGAAAAATTATTCTACTGACATTCTTTAAGAGCAGTTAGTATAATTTTTGGAAACTATTTATGGATTAGATCATCATATAATCTATAAATAAAATAATATTAATTTAATTTTAAAAAAATATAATGAATAGTTTAAAGTATAACTCATTATAAAAAAACATTTCATTTCTTTATAGTTGAGCATAACATATTCATGAACCCTATAATGTTCGTCATCTCAAAATCATCATTCATGAAAACCATTAAATCCAAGTTCACACTGATTAAAAACTGATAATTGAATGTTCATTGCATCATCAAAATTTCCCAAATTACTACCCATTCAGTTATATATTAAAGGATATTTAGGTTAGAAACAATGTGAGTAGAAATATGGCATTTCCTCCTAGAAATAATATTCTCTAGTTGACCCTTCAACATATGCTTTATATGTAATTTTTTCTTCAATTTTTATATGAATCCCTCATATGATTACATCCATGAGAATTTTTCTAGTAATCCACATGTTTCTTAATGTGTAAAATGTAATATCAAACGTTCCATTGAACCAAATAAATTATACAAAAAAATTACAAAAAATTAAAGAAACGTCTTCTTATAGCCTACTCAGTTCATTATATTCTATTGTCGCCACACAAATCTATTAGAAAAGATTGATATTTCAATTAGTACATCCATAATATAATAATTCAACAAACACATAAATCTAATTAGTAAAATTCCTTCAATTATAACATGAAAATCATAACTTTTTAATTTGGTAATATAACCATTTCTGACACATCTTTCCAAATTGGAAACATAACTATCAGATAGCCTCAAATATACAATCCACTAACAAAATAATAAATGATTTTATTTGGAAACAATATAATACTCTTTTGGATTTATTAAATTCTATAATATATCATTTTAAACAACTCAAGTTTTGGTCACCTATAAATTTGGGAAGATCTAATCATTCCTTTAAATTATTTTTATTCTTAACAAGTGTGTCCAAAATTGTATAAATTATATTATCAAAATAGTCATTCTCAATATGCATGACATCCAACATATGAAATACCAAAAAATCATACCAATATGTAATATCCTAAAAATACTTTATTTTATCAAATTTTGATCTTTCCCAAATCCATATTTTTTTGTTTATAGTTGGTCCAAAGGTAATGGGAGGTAATGAAGAGATAATAAATTTTTAATAAATACCTAAGATAATTAATAAAGGTCCATCTCTTGAAATTGTTCCATTTCTAAAATTATTTCTATTCCATCGAAAAGGATTTTCATTAGGATGAACTATGTGATGAAATTCAAAAAAAAGGTTTTTTCCATTGACAATAACAAATGATTTTCTATCACTCATATAGTACATACATGATTTTAGACCATGTGTGATCCATCCAGATAACTTGTCACGTTTTGGGAAGCCACTAAGTTTCCACATTAATACATATTTCATTATTATACTTTGTTTCACAAAAATATCATATATACTGACACCATTAATCCATAATTAATTTGACAAATAAAAAAATGGTTATAAATAAACGTCAATATTATTTTTTAATGTATTGGAATTAATAATTTCAAAAGGAAATAAGGTCTATTCATCAACATACAAGGAGGTATGTTATAAAAAGTTATAAATATGGTACAATAAGAATATTGACTACCGTAAGAACAAAATGGAGAGAAATCATCAGTAGAAAGATCCAATCACATGTTATGTGATTCTGAAGAAAAAATGGATGCACCTTATCAAAATCTTTCCATGAATCTCCATCATAAGGATGATTTAATTTTTTATTAGTTGAAATATTGGATTTTTGACATGAAATTAATTATGATATTTTCTAATACATAAATAAATGATAAAATCTTGGTGTAATAAGGGAATACCTAAACTATCTAATAGGAACCAACATGTACTTCACTTATTATGCCTCTTTGTACTTTGATTTTCCCCAAATAACTAATGAATCATTTTCACCAAAATATTGGATATAATGATTCGAAATTGCTTGATTCTTATGATAACGCAGACCCAAATTATGGACCTTCCACTTGCACACATAGAATTTTGTAGGAAAAATATTTCCTTCTTGTAATAAAAAATGAACCCAATAAATATATGAAAAAAAATTATTTGACATTCCATTACCTGATTTAGTATCCATAAATTTTGTAACCACTACAAATTTTTGAATCTTGCTCCTGAATATAAGGCATCCTTTGTAGACCTTAGAAAATCATAAAATCTATATGGTTCTAAATCAAGAGTTAAATCATCATTTTGGGTTTTTATTTTTTAAAAAGACGGACCAACAACCTCTTTTACTAAATTTTGAAACCATGATAAACCTAGAACCAAATTATTATTGTCTGCTTTGAAACTAAATTCACTTTTTCAATACTGAAAATAATAATCTTTTCAAAAACCAAAACAAAATAGATGACCCCAACCTTGTCAAATGATTTAAATTTTCTAAAATCACATTTTCTATATGGAAACGTAATTTCCCCTATCAAAAATAATTCTATTTTTGATGATGAAAATGATAAAATAGCTTTAAAACCTGTAATATATATTGTATTTATACCAAAACCATTTGGATTCCTGTGATGGTTTTTTCAATTTTGATCTAGTAATAAAGATAGTTTTCTAGTTAATTATTCCATATTTTTATAAAAAATAAAAAATAAAAAATTTCTCATGATTAATTTGATATAAATAATATATTATCAAAAAATAATAAAATTAAAAAATTAAAAATTTCTTTTAAATATTACCAATTCTTTCTAATTTTTTCTAATTTTTTCTAATTACTGTTAATTATTGTTATTTTCTCAAATTCTGTTAAATACTACTAATTTTATATAATTGTTAATTTTTTCTAATTACCACTAATTCTATTAAGGGAAATAGAAGTTCCACCTAGGAGTATGAGGTAATAAGGGAGTGGATGTGATAGTGGAAATAAAGGGACAGAATTACGGAACCCCTCAATTCCAATCGATTAGAGGAGAGACGTTTATGGATAAGCTTGTGGTTGATGGAAAAGGAAGAAAATTTGAGAGATAAAAATGACACTCTTAGTGGGGATTTTTCCATTTCTACTTCAATCTATCATCATAAAAAAATTAAATATAATCATGAATTTACATTATCATTATTAGTAAAAAAATTATTTTCTCATGAAGAGAGATTGAACCAAAAGAAGAAAAAACCCACTAATCTTTTCATTGTTAACTCTTTCATCTTCTTCATATTTCATCACTCATAGTTTTTCCCATGATAATATATCCTCCAAATATTCAAAACATAAGGGAAAAAATTATTTTATTCCATCATCATCTTTATCCCCTCTACTCTATACTTACCTCATACCCATTGGTCGGCCTTTTATTACTAATTATGGTTAATTATGGTTAATTATGGTTAATTTTGATTAATTTTGGTTAATTGTTGTTAATTGTGGTTAATTGTGGTTAATTGTGGTTAACTGTGGTTAATTGTGGTTAATTGGATATAAGTATGGCAAATTTTGGTTAATTGTTTCTAATTATGGTTAATTATTGCTCATTGTGATTGATTGTAGCTAATTATTACAAATTATTCCAAATTATTTTCAATTATTGATAATTATTGCTTATTATTGTTAATTATGGTTTATTATTTCTAATTATTATTAATTATTACTAATTATTACAAATTATTACTTACTATTACAAATTATTTCGAAATTTTAATAATTTTTACTAATTATTGCTAATTATTGTTAATTATTACAAATTATTGTTAATTATTACTAATTGTTGTTAATTATTACTAATTATTGTTAATTATTACTCATTATTATTAATTATTACTATTTACTACTAATTACTGCTAATTACAACAAAATTTTACGAATTGTTGTTAATTGCCATTATTTTTTTAGTAATTTTTAGTAATTGTTATTAATTACCTATAGTTTTTTAGAAATTTTAACTAATTATCACTAATTATTGTAAATTATTATTATTATTATTATTATTATTTACTAATTACCACTATTTTTTAATAATTACTTCTATTATCACTAATTACCGATAAATATTTTTATGGCTACTAATTACCGCAATTTTTAACTAATTTCCACTTATTACTGCTAATTTTAATAAATTGCTTCTAATTACTACTAATTTTTACAAATTATTACAAAATACAACTACTTTTTACTAATTATAACTAATTTTTATTAATCACTCATAATTTTTACTAATTACCAGTTATTTATTACTAGTTACCGCTAAATTTTACAAATTACCACTATATTTTACTGTATTTTACTAATTACCACAAATATTTACTAGTTATTACTAATTAAGTTTTACTGATTCCTACTAATTTTTACTAACTATCTCTAATTTTGACTAATTACTTCATCTTTTTTTCCAATTATAATTAATTACTGCAAATTTTTTCTAAGTACCACTAATTTGTTCTAATTAATGATAACTTTTTTCTAATTAACAATAATTACTTCTAATTTTTACTATTTAATGCTAATTAATTCTAATTTCCCCTAATTACTGCTAATTTTTTCTAATTACCACTAATTATTTCTAATTACAACTAATTAATTCAAATTATCACTAATTATTACTGATTACCACTAATTTTTTCTAATAACTACTAATTTTTTCTTATTAAGGCAATTTTTTTCTAATTACATCTATTTTTCCTAATTATATATAATTTTTTGTATTACCACTATTTATTATTAATTTTCACTAATTATTACTAATTAGCAGTAATTATTGTAAAATTTTACTAATTATCAATAATTATTTTCTAATTATTTATTAATTATCTATAATTAATGTCAATTATAACTAATTACAATTAATTATTGATAATTGTAATTAATTTTTGCTATATATATCTAATATAAAATAAAATAAACTAATAAAAAATAAAAAATATCAAAATATATACCTCAAAAATGATGTTTTAACAGAATTAAAATATCAGTGTGTTTTTGATAGCATCAGATCTCTAGAAAAAAAATCTAGAGAGGGAAAATGGATAAAGATGAAGGAGTGAAGTAGAAGGAGAGGAGTGAAAGAAGAGTGTTGAATAATTCATCTATGAACCATATATATAAGTTAAATTAGTTGTGAAAGATTGTTTGAGATGGAAATTTTTTTGAAAATACTATTATTTGCGATGGGTTCCGTCACAAATTACACCCACCATTAATAGTTATGGCGGTGATATTAAACTATTTGTGATGGGGACCATGGAAAATAAATCATGCTGATAGATTATTCTCGATGGGACCCGTCACAAATAACTTGTTATTCACAATGGGACCTATCATGAATACCCTTGGAATTAATGAATATATCGGAGATATAAAAAATTATTTTTTATGGGGAATCACTTTCATCATAGTTAACCCATCCTGTGGTATGGCGAACATTTTCACAAAATCTATTTGCGATGGACGTGATTTCCCATTGCAAATAATAAGAAGAAGAAAATTTTCAACGGGAAAGTATTTTTCATCTCAAATAAGTGTATATTCTAGACTATTTGTGATCGTACCCTACCCTATCACTAATATCCCATCTAAAATATTCAATTTTCTCATAGTGGTGGTCTCAATTCAAGATGTTATCCATGTCACATAGAACAAACCCCATGGGTTGAACAACCTTTCTTAAGAGATAGTTCTCATCTTGCTTACCACCTTCAAGAAAACCCTTCAGGTCAAACACTTGAGAATGTTCGGTCCCACTAGACCACTAAATTGATAACACCACTATAGGCCTTTCTTACATAAGGGAAGAGTGTAGGGAAAACACTTTCAAATGAAGGTGAGTAATACCCCCCCTCTCCATGATAAACACAACAACATTAAAATCAGATGCTCAAGAGCCTCCTCAGAAATTCATACATAGATTCTTCTACTAAAAGTGTTAATGACCATGCCCCTACTACACTACTCTGATCTCATCGACTTCTCTAGTCTCAACTTCATGAAGGTCAATAAGACTCCATTAAACTAGATTCCACACTATGATAGTTACTCCATAATTGAAATTCTCATGCTCATGGAAGAGAAACTCCCTTGAATGCCTAAAACCTTCATAGGAGGATCATAATCCCACTTTAAAATATTTAAACATCATCTTCATAATGAAAGATGATGAATACATCACACTTTCTATAAGGGTCAACCAAGGGTTACCCTTCAAATGAATTTCTTTATTCCTCTATACTCTTTTCTCATCCATAGTTATAGTGTTCTAAGCCACACTAACCATTATATGGGTAGTCTATCAACCCAATTAGTGGGTTAGGCCTACTCTCCCTACTAGAGGGGATCCAGATCACTAATTAAGAGAGGTCCCACCTCATCAACCAAAATTCCAGCACCTCACAAAACCAATAATAAGTAACCAATGCATTCTTTGGGTGGGTACCCCTTCCCCTCCTCCAACATGATTAATTATTTGAATATATATCCTTCTACAATAAAGACAAACTCACTTCCCAAAAAACTACTGAGTGATTGAGGTTCACTATCAGAGGAAACTCACTAGTTAACCTTGTTCTAGATAGTATTGCAGTAGAATCTATAATGCCCAAACATTTGGTACAAGATGATTAGATCATGCCAACATCGACCAGTATAAGGGTTTGTGATGAATGTTTATGAATCATACCTAGAATAGAACCCACTTATACCATACCAAAGATACCAATTAGACACATCATTATGTATCTCTAAATAACATTAGGTGAAAAGATAAACTACTCCCACAGCCCGAGTGCAACTCTTCTAGGAATCCAATACCTTTAAATTATCACTTGAGTGGCTCCTACATTGGGGTTGTTGTATAAAATCATAGTCATATCTCAATGAACCCTCATCAAGAATCACCACTTAGAATCTTATGACCAAATGGTTCCACCACAAAACCAATTCAGAAAACAGGGCATGGTGTCTGAGGTCCTCAAAGCATACTTAAACATGGTCATGATAACCTGTGGAGGATTCAACATCACCTGATAAAAATCAATCCTATAAAAAACTCTAAATGTGGTCATAGTATAGTAGTTCTTTCATGAGTTTAAGAAAAAAAATGTTATCCATTAATGGGTTAAGATTCCGCAAAGGGATTTTGATAAATGAATTGAAATATGGTCTGTAAAATATTAAACCAAATAGAATCGTATGTCTCAGAATCCAATGAGACCTCTTTCTCTTGATGATCATGTTTTACTTATAAAATCCTAATGCCTATTCTATAAAACAAACATATAAAACTTGATCAATGGATAGTACTATTTAACTCATACAGAACTACCATTCAATATAAATTAAAAAACCATACTATGAACATGATGGAGAGAGGGGATACATGGGAGCACGTGGAAAGTATATATGTCGACTAAATTCTTAAAACCATGCCTCATCACTCATAAACCAGTGGTGAGATGACTTAATATTGGAATTGGTTCATCCCAACCCTACCTCTTCATGCAATATGGACATCAGTAAGTAGAACACTTCATCTGATAAGCTGAACCCATAAGGATTGTAGCATATGCTGAAAAATTTGGAACTTGAAATATTACGATTGAACACTATTTGATACATATACTAACTTGCTCATACATCACAATGATGTCGTAGAGATATGGGTCTACTAACATGTTATCAGATTTCTTGTGAGAAGATACATTGGATGCTAAACCTACCCTAGTCACTCGGGTCTGATAAACAAACTTAGGACCCACTTAATATCATTTCCCAAATATCAAAACTAGTCCTCACATAACTATTAACTCCAAACACCATCCCTAGGACATACCCACCTTGATAACACTTTGACACAACCTGAGCCATTGGGGTCTCATCTAGGTTAGCGGTATGATAAGAGTGCCTCCCCAAGCCTATCTCCAATATGCTAGGGGCTGGTGACTAGAACAAAGTAAGAATATCTCATAATATGGGAGGCCTTAACCTTTAACAATTTGTAAAATATAAATGAATCCATTAAAAAAGATAAATAAATTATCACCAGTTATATAAATGGTCAATTAAACTATATACAATGCATTCATGAGACAACAAGTATAATTATACCTATAAGGTAAATAGTATATTCAACTAGCCTTGGAAACATTTAGCACTACTAAATACATCTTGTTTCATGTACACCAATATTATACACCATATTTAATAATGAATCAAAAACCATGACCCATAATTCATCACCATGTATCACCAGACGTTGACTCAAAATGAGTCACACCAACTATACATCTATCCATCCCATCCCAAAACCGATGTGTCATCTACACAAACACAACATGTGCAGTCATAAGGTCCATATAGGAGTCAGTATAAACACACCCATTAGTTCACCCATAAAACAATAAAGGGAAACACAAACCAACAAATCAACTCAACTCTTGCTATGATAGGTTGCTAGAAATTTATGGAAGAGGAGAAACTAGAAGCACTAATTCAGCTCATTTCTTTTAGTAATAATGACTTTCTGGGATAAATAATAGAGAGAATAATGTAGATATTCCCAACAATTGGGTGTCTATGAAATATAAATATATCCTAGTCATCTCATCTTCCACTATAGATAATAAAACCACATGAGAAGACCATAATTATTAGATCATTGATGATTCCATGAAACCTAAATCGATAATAAGGTATATATCACCTCCCAAGGAAACCAATGGGGTATTAGGAAGTCATGAGTCTAAAAAACATCTACCCTACTCAACCATTCTAACTAAGATGCCACTTTCTAGAAGATCTAAGAAGGGTATCATGCTAATCATAGAAGCACACTCTCTAGTAGAGGTAATACCACATCCTTCAACCCATCAATAACTCAATATAAATAATATATTCAATAAATCAAGGGAAAGAAACCCATGCAACCCCGATAGAATATTGGGGGACCATGCCTCATTGATGGTCATATAACCAGTCAAGGGAGTACCAACCTTGGGTGGATGATAGAACCCTGCTTGAGCACTAAGACATGGGAGTACCAACAATATAGATATAGGAACGCACCCAAAGTGTGTGTGGAAGATTACTAGACCTATTTATATATATGAAATGAGGGACCATACCATGATATAAATTCTCTTATCTGGGGAGTACCGAACCTAAAAAATCTTTAACAAACATGCCTAAACACCATCAGCTGACCATCATGAAAACAAAAACCTCCTCATGTTTCATCTATGTTATTAATGATAAGTCAACCATAATGTTATATTCTAGAAACCACTCTGGATAGACAAATCTCACATACAAAATTATTTGAAATATGAAGTTATTGATAGAAGGTGGTTCTAGAATAAGTACAAGGAATATATAATGAGGTACACTATTTTTAAACCCTAAGAAGTAACTCAGTCATGTATTGGAACATTATATGGCCTAAAAATACCATAAACATGACATATAGGATAGACTAAATGGTGTGTCATTCCGGAATGGAACTTAACATTTACCACCATAACCCAAGTCAAAAAACCAAGGTATATAGAGTTTGGTCCTCCTCTATATGGTGGGTAGGTCCTAATAGGATCCTGGGAATGCACACCCTATACAGGTCATATTAATCATCTACGATTATGTGTCATGGGGGTTAAGCCAGATAGTGTGTGATATACTAATATATCTAAAACACTATCCACCATAACTATCAGATAAAAGGTGTGTGTTATTCTAAACTACATGTTGTGTAGTTGGGTATTCTAAACCAAATTCATATTCATTCCCAAAAATATTCATTATATTCACTGATTTTTCCGCCATCCTCAATAAAACCTCTATATATGGGGCTTATCATAGATATAACACCATCGCATGTTAATACTAGGCCTTTATTTCCCAAGAAAAAAATTAAAAACCATCTATGAGAGACATTCATTCACATTCATCATTACATGGGAAGACACCATAACTCCATACCTTTATATTTGAGAGTCATACTGCTTTCCATAGCCACCTCTGTTATATCCAAACATTCTCACTTGGTCCATGGATTTGATCATGTTCAAGTAATACTATGAACATATAATCTCCATCCACACTTTAAGACAATAATGAATATAAAAAAAATGGTGCAAGAAAAAAATAAACAAATAAAATGAATATCATTGATGGTCATTGTGACCCTATCCATCAATCATTAGTGTGGATATCAAATAAGCAAATAAAAACATTTCTTAATTAATTATTCGAATCCAAATAGAAATCCAAAAATTGGAAGGTCCATGAGAATACAAAATTGAATATAGAATATCAATTAATTATTAGAAATATAAAAGGATTTAGTAAAATCCAATAATAAAAAACCCTACCTCATGGAAAAATAACTGTTAGTTCAGTTGCACTATCACAACCACATGATTCATTCATTGGTTCCATTAGAGATGCAATCCCAATCCTATAAGATATCACTAACTCTATCATTATTCTTATCCATCCTCATCTTCTATAAGGTTCATGTCATTGATAATGTATAAACCTTGAGAAAACCCCTAGAATGTTTTATAGAGTGATACCTAGAATTGTTCCATTAATTAAACAAATAAACTAATTAAATAAATTTATTAATTTATTTGACCATGATAGAAAAAGAATGAGATTCGTGATTTGAAACAAACTAACATCATTTATTGGGAAAAATCCCATCTTGGACCCAAATGCAAACCAAGACTCCCAACCAAGATCATATTCAAGATATAAAAGTGTTTCATCAAACAAATTATGAGAAAAATAATAATAAATTATTTTTATTATATTAAATCTAGATTTTATAACACACACGTTCCTATGTCATAATAGTTATTCATCTTGAAATATATATTATAAATATTCTTAGACATTCAAAAGCTATAAAAGTTCTCTATATCACCATCTAGCATGTGAGATAATTATTTATTTAAGTAATAAATATAAAATATCCCATAAAACACAAGTAGCACAAAGATTTTCCATAACATCACACAAGGGTAAACACCACTCTCTAATAATAACAGATTCATTAGAAAATTTTTATGACTTTATTTTATATGGTAAATTCAATATTTTACCCCTATGGAAGGACTTTGAATACTCAAAATTCTCACTTAGGTAAAACCAGATTCACTATAATAAAGGTGAACCTAAAATTGTTCCCATATTTTAACACTTATTTAATATCCAAAGTTTATTATGAATTTTTATAAAATCACTCTATTTGTCTCATTTGAAGCAAAATTCATTCTTCTAGGATGAAATATACATTGGTGTATCCATCACATATAATATGGAATTTTCTATATAGAACATAGACATGTTAAGTTATTACATGTTAGATTGAGGTCCCATAATTGTTTTATTTTTACCTGGACTTTAATCTAATCCATAAATATATTTTTTTCACCATATCCATTAAAGGTGATTTTTTAAGTTGATCTAAAAAATTATAACCCTATTTTACAAACTCCAAAGTGATGATACTGTCATGTATCAACTACCACTCATAGATTTTTCTAAGACTAATGTGTATCAGTTTTTCATCATAAGTATTTCTATGTACCCTATAAAACAATCTTATCTATCACAATTTATAGTAAACATAAACAATGAGATAGGATAAAATCGTATATTTATAAGATATATCATAGTTATTCCACACTTTTTCTAGTAGTTTATAGAGAATTAAACTTAGACTCCATTATGAAGTATATTATATATGTTTGTTTCCTTAATCCCTAATATATTTTTCAACTTTTAAGTGAGAATATTCTACCACTTACAATAGATTAGTCCTAAAGTTATATAAATGAGTATTCATTTAACTAAATACCATGTAGAATAACAAATGTTTCTTGTATACCTACTCAATTTTCCAATTTTATATAGAATATCATGCCTTATACTAGTCATAACATATATGATAAACTAAATAACCCTTACATATTACATTTGAGAAAATAGCCATCATTCGTTAGCATTCTACTCTTAGAATAATATGACATATAAATTGGTGAATAGTCAAATTTTTCAAACCACTTTAAAATCATATAATAATATTCAGATTGGGGATGTAAAGTGGAATTTTTATTCATGAAAAAAATTATTTATTGATATAATAATCGCACCACAAAAATATTTAATATAAGATTATCTAGTTAAAATAGACAATAGCTCATTAAATTATCAAATTTTAAAATTATCATATCAACAAAATATAAAAATAATAATAATACCATGATTATTTCTAAACCTACTATAAATCTGTTTATCACGTTAGTTAACTACAAACCTATTTCATAAAATTATTTCATTAAATTACTCATTCCATTACTTTGGAGCTTATTTAAAACCATATAGGGATTTTATAAATTTGTAAAATTTATTTATTTCCTAGTTATAATGAATCCTTTTGGTTTCTCAATATATATTTCCACTTCTAATTCAACTTTTACGAATTTCATTTTAACATCAATTTCTGAATTTCCATATGATTTATGATATATACAGTGAGATAGATTCTAATAAAACCAATCATATCCATGGGAGTGTAAGTATTGATGAAATAGATTCCTTACATTATATTAAAAACTATTTCTAGTAATATATAGTTATATTTCATATTTATGATATTAAACTTTCTTTTCTATATAAATACCCATTGAAAAACTATCTATTGAAAACCCTATGAAATATTAAGTAATATCCAATTATTGTAACTATTTATAGTATCTATTTCATCATCTATAGATTCCTTCAAATGAGATACATCATGAGATGACTTATCTTCTTTGTAATTTTTTGGATGAAAATATATACTCATCAAAAACTACATTTTTGTAATAATAACATCATTAGTCAATTCCAACAAGTATATAAAAAATCATATTTATATGTTTTTTTGTATCTGAGTTCATTTACTTTTATGAACCTCTTTTACCTTATCTTCTTGAGATATAAATTTATTTGAGCCAAATTCCTTAATTTTTACATGCTTAAACAAAGTGGTATACCTTGAATCATTAAAGATAACATCACTTGATTGTATAATTATATTAATATATACTAAATCATTAAATTATATAAACATAAACATATAATATTTATAATTATCTTCATATCCTATAAATATACATTAAATAAAAATTTTAAAATTTTCCCTTTTATATTTAGTTAATATTAAAAATTCTTGAATACCCAAAACTTTAAAATGATTAAAAAAAATTTTCTGTGTTTTGATAATTAATATGAATTGATTTTTGTCTTTTTTGAAGAAACCTTGACAAGGATTTAATATATATTTAATATTGTTTCTCCCTAAAAATATCATAATAGATTGGATATAGAAATCATGGAATTAATCATTTCCATTAATTCTCTATTATTTCTCTCAACTAAACAATTTTATTAGGGTGTATAGGAAGTTTCCACTTAATTTATGATTCCTTAGGATTAAAAAAATGAAGAAAAATAATATTCTCCTCCCCTTTCATATATAAGGAATTTAATTATAAATCTATATTAATTTTCAACTTCACTTCTATAAATAATATATTTATTTAAGACTTCGTCTTTTTTATGTAAAGGATATACTTAAAAAATAAACAATAGATATTATTGAAAGTTGCAATGTTATTTTTATTATATATGATTGTTGTAGCATGAAAATCCCATGAAATTGTCTATATTAATTATAACTAATAAAATTTTCTTTAAATAATAGAAAATGGTTTCCTAACTAATTTTGTTTTTATGCATTTAATAAATTGAACATTAATTTTATCCATGTTAATCAATAATTTTATTTTTTGATTTCATGTAGTTTCATATTAATTATATTCCCTAAAAAAAATTTCTTTAAGTCAAAATACTCCAGAATAATAAAACAAATAAATATTTAATTTATAATATCCATTAAACCAATGTATATTTCCACTAAATACTCTATAATTTAATAGTATAATGTTTTCTACCTAAAATAGAAGATAAAACCCATATTTATTCAAAAAATTAATACCATGAGGTTTTAGTTTACATATTAATTTAAAATAACTCTATGTTCAATATCATACACCATAGGTAACACCGAGCTTAAACAAACTAGAAAAAAAATATTTTTTAAATATGACTTTTATAACCAAGTTGATGGGTTTCTAGGTATGAATAGGAATAACCACATTATTAAATATATGTAAAAGAGTTTTTTTTAATATGAATAATTAAATCAATAATTAAAGTTATAATTCATCTATTTTTTCCAGGAAAAGAATAAGGATAAATTAATTTTATGCTTTAAATTATATTTCAAATAAAAATGGTTTTTAGGTGATTTATACATGGGTAATTAGAATTAATTTTTGATAATTTAAAAAATTATTTTAAAAAATAAAAAACATTTTTAAAATTATCATGACAATATTATCTTATTGTGAATTTTTTTATTGTAATGAAAATATTAATTTTTTAGTGAATAGTGAAAAAATTGGTTTTCGCCAAAACTATCATTTATTATATTTTAATTAAACTGTTACGTTTTATCTTATATTTTATTTTATGTAACATTAGACTTCATTTATTAATGATAATTAAATTAAATCCATCATAATCAAAATTATACTTGATTTTGTCTAAAAAAATTACATCTAAAAAGGTCTTTTCTAGAGACTTTTTTCAATGTGTTTTGTTTCATTATATTAAAATAAATTGAAATAATTTATAATAATTGAATCTTGAAAAATGGATTTCAGATTTAGAATCCGGATGTTAAATTTTGGTAAATAGTTCAATTTCATTCTAAGTGATAATTAATAGTTAACATAGTAAAAGTTAGTCACCATGATAAAGGGTAAAATATGCTAACCGGGGTTAAAACTATGGGTTAATGCTTCAAAATAACTCTAAAATAGGACTCAATTTCATTGGATTAGTGTATTTCCACCATCTCAATACAATATTCTAAAATATGGAATTTTTTTCTGTTTTCATTACAGAATGACCATTATATTATTTTAGGTTAAGGATGGAAAAAATATCAATTTCTCTCACTTTTTATGATTACATAATATAAATATAGATAAAATTACATTTAAATAAATATATATGATAACATTTATATAAATTAAAATATATTTATGATAGTAATTTATTTATTAATTTTTATTAATGTTATGATTACTTTGAACACTTATGCAATGCCTATCCAGCATTTGTGCAAGAAGAACAAAAATCAAGGAAATGATTTTAAAAACATTAAAGGTAATATATTTTGGATGGATTATGGATTTTTACAAATTTCATGGATAATTATAAAGTAAATATAAGTGAATATTCATGAAAAATTATCTAAATGATATTTAATGTAAAAAAATTACATGATTGGAAAATCATAAAAACCCAATATTAACTCAAGTGGATAGGAAACTATTGATACTATCATGAATGGTTCATGTATTTTCCACTTGAAATTTTTAAATTTTCTTTAATGACGTTTAATGATTGAAAAAATTGTTAATAAGGTTAAGGTTAAATTGGATTAATGAGGGGGGTAAACCAAAATATAAATTTTAAAATTCCACTTACTCTTTTATTAATTTTATTGGTTGAATTTATTTCTACCACTATCTCCTAATCTTCAAATATATGTCACATTGGAGGCATTTTACACAAGTTAGATAGATATCAATATTACATGTATTTACAAGATTTCCACCCACCTTACTTATAGAAGGGAACCTCCTCTCTTCTCTTCATTACACTATATAATCCATTTATCTTGGACAAGATCTACCTAAATACCTTCCTAGATTCATTATACAATTTATATATCTTTTATTTTTCCTCTAAGACCACTATAATAATGCTTAAGTTTTAATCCAAAGGATAATTTCAAAAGAAGAGGTATAACTCTTAACCAATTTATTTCATTTTATTTCTTTTTCTACCTACTTCAATTTTGTTCTAACCATACTGATATATTAACATTATTATCCTCCATATATAGAAAAAAATTTATGTTGATGTCACAACCCTTATTCATCTCCATTTTCATCATGGGAAATGAAATCATCACTTTTGTGTATGTACAGACCACCGACACCACATAGTGATGTGGTTCATTTTCCACAATTTCCTATCATGGATAAATATAATGGTGTATTTAATGAAAATATATGGTATTTATGACATAAATATTACTTCATAATGATAAAATATTTTATATATTTCTTTTATTTTTTTAATTAAAAAACAAAAATAGTGATCATGTTTATGTACGGATTACCATCTCCAAGAATGATGTATTACATTTTTCTATTACCGCCTTTCATGGAGGTTATAAAACTATATATAAGGAATGAATATTATATATATATTATTATGTTTCTGGGGATGATAAAACCATGACCAAGTTGCAAGAATGAAAACTAATAAACTGAAACATATATGAAAAATAGAATAGTTAACACCCTAGATGATGATGTTAATAAATAATTATTAATGAATGGGTGATGATATATTATAATTTAATCATATATGGTATTATAAGTATGAATATAGTTCTATTTTATGTGATTAATAATTATAAAATCAAGATACATGATTTTAATAGTACATACAAATCAAGTTGTACTTGAGGTCAGGTATTTCTATTATAATATCATTTTATTTCAGGATAATTTATTTTCAGGTTTCATTTGGGAAAATTAATATTAAAACCACTTAAACCCTATATAATTTATTTTTATATGGTTATTTTTGGGTTTTACAACATTATTTCCCATTTCTTCCCTTGTTGGATCAAGAATCAATCCATAAGTTACATGTAATGGATACCTACCATATGTCATCTTTTTTATCGGGAATATTTTTCCTCCATAACCATGTTCATCACATTATTTAAAGAATGATATCATTTACACTCCAACTAATATTTTAATCAATTTAAAACTACCGTTTATCTTATTCAAAAAGTTTTAATATTTAATCTTCTAATAATTTTTCAAAAAGGGAATTTTTTTAATTTCATTACAAAAAATGTGAAGGGAATGATTTTTTAACATATACACTCAAAATTACTCTTTCTTCCTCTATTATCATTACTATCTATGCATATTCTTCTATAAGTTTTTATGGTTCTTGAAAAAAAATTACTTTTTATTAATGATTAATTGAAGATAAAATGGTATTATTTACCTAAATAAATGAAAATAATTTTGAAAGTTATTTATAACATTGTTAATACACAATGTATCAAGGAAGTATTTTTAATGTTTTGTATCCATTTTATTTTATATTTTAAAAAAGGTTTTATTTAATAAAAATTCATTATTTATGATGAATTTATGGTCTTCTTTTACCCTTTATTTATTTATGGTTTTGTGATCATTAATTTTCTCATGATCACATTACTTATCGCTCTCCATCATTTCATTGGACATTATTTTATACTCCAACTCCGTATTTAAAGTATCATCAATTTTTATGGTATCATTTTTGCTAAATTGATTTTTTATTAATATTATATCATTTATACATATGGTATCAATTTAATGAATATTATTAAGAATGTTATTTCATTGAATGGAGAACTTTTTGATATTCTTGATTCTATACAGATTATTGTTAATTTAATTGGAATTTTTAGAATAAATTTAATTGATCATTATATATATGAGGAATGAATTGGATGTGCAGGTGAAGTGTGGGGCCTGGTTATCGATAGACTCTCAATTAATTTATAGGTCTCATGAGACAAAACAAGTGCACACATTAGTTGGTTAATGAGTGTATACCAACCCATTTAATGAAAGTGTATTAGACAAGGCATTGACTATAGGATTCATGATATCTTTCCCAAATAATTAATGATATGATTAGGAATGTTTGACATTATTAATTTCCCTCATTGAGAATTCATTTATTATTAGCCATGTTATTTCTTATTTGGTATTATCTATGTATTTTTTCATGCTCGATTTTTTTATTCAATGGAATGTGTTTTTATTATCCTCCCATCTATGTTAACTAAGACTCATTTAATCATGATAGCTTATGTTGTATGTAACCCTTACTATGTAATTTTTATCACCCATTATTTTTCTTTCCTTTCTCCATTACATGATTAATGGATCTTTTAATGAAATTCAAGGATGGAATAATGACTTTCATGCTATATTTTTACATTTACATTGTAATATGAGAATAATGTATGTATCTAGTTCTCTAAAACTTCTAAAGTAAGTGATACTTGAAAATATGATCCCTTGCATATTATACCAATATAATAAGTAAGAACCATCTTTGTGTTACTAGAATAGGGGCCCCATCAAACAATATAACCAAAAATTATCTCCAAAAAACATTAGATAAATACATTATATAATTAAGAGTAATGATCTTTCAAGTGATGAACTCAATATTGAAAAAACACTTTACTTATAAATTTATGAATACTATATTCCTTATATACTATGAAATCCCATGATCAATATATTCCATCTTCTTAAAGGATAATTTGATTTTTTTTCTTGATATTATTTTTATATAAAAACAAATACACTGAGAAGAGATATCCTTAAGTACATTATATTCTAATATTATAGACAAAATGTTCTCCTTAGAAGTTTTGTGTCCATATTCATTTAATGGATATGTTAGTCCCATTGTAAGTGTCATGTATTGCCATATAATTTGAATTCATTCTCTTACTTCCTTAATTACTCCATCCACATTGAAGGGTGATTTTCGAGTTTATGAATTCCATTTGAGAACTCATATGAAGAAACTCAATATTCCATGATGACCATAGATTTATTATCCTTAGGTTCATTTAACACCTCTAGGTTATTATATTTCACTTAATTTATAGATTATTTAGTAATTACTTGAGGGAAATATCATTCATATTATTTTATAAAAAGTGTCTAACATTCTTCAAATAAAGAGGGGGTATTTATAATGGATGTGGCTATGATGGTAAAATCCATATTCTCATTTTAATTCTTTAAATCTAGAAAAATAAATTAAATTTTATATATATAACAGACTTAATTTATACCATATTATTGGAAATAAATTTTCATAAAATTTATAACAAAATAATTACATTCTATATTATATAATTTTTATCTAAAAAAATATCATGTCTCTTGGGTCATCTCAAGGTCTTCATGTGAATTAAATAGATCATAAATTTTAAAATTGAATTAGTGTATCTTACACTTAATATCACCATTCACCCATTTCTACCTTGTTTAATAAACTTTCAGTGTCTCATCATTGGATGGATGGGGATTATGAAGGACCCCAGAACACCCTGAGAGTGGATGGGTGAATCAGGGTGTCAACTTTTTCATTTAAATTGACGGATCTTATCCCCAAATTGGTAGGAACCTATTAAAACTATCTAATAAGAAAGTGTAGAAAGAAAACAGTAACATGCAAAGCGAAGACGCAACAATTTTACTTGGTTCAACACTAAGGGCTAAGTCCAAGGAGCATACACTGACAGTGTGTTGGTCATACCAAAATCCACTAATCTTTACTAGTTGTGGAGTACAAGAGTTTAACATATTCACTCTATGATAGGAGAACTACCTTTATAAGGTTTTAAGGAAAGCACACTGCATCTCTTGGATTACTTCTATTAACTCACCCTTGCTCACTACCTTGGAATAATATGAACTTAGTTTATCAAATAGAAGGCCGATTCAATTGTTTAACATTAAATCATGAATCCTCAACTATGATATGCTCTGTTGAAGTAATTTATACATCCATATATGTGATTCTATTTTCCATGCACTGGTAGGTTATGGAAATTACTTTTGCAAACGGATTTAGTTACTTTACTGGATTCCTAGAGTGTTTTGTATCCCACTTTCCTCTTTCGTATATTGTGCAATGGGTATGCTATGTAGATCACATCCTCTACATAACACTTCTTTTTCCACATACTTTATAACTCCTCTGTGTACTACTCGGCTCCACCACATACTTCTCTACTCTGTTTCTAACCTTACTTCCTCCAGGAACTGAGTTATTCCTTCATGGACTACCTTTCTTTTGGGGATTATTTTCCTATTTGTGGATCATTCTCTCTGCCTATCATTCTCTCCTCTATGAACCTATACTTCCTTATCATAGTAGTATTCTCTCGAACTACTTCACACTTCACTTGATTTTTTGAAAAAAAAATTAATCTCAATTTTGTGTGTAATTAATGAGATTACTTCTCCTCATATAGGAAAGATGGATCAGAAAAATCCATTAATACTAGATTTACCAAATCTTTGATATAGTATAGCCTCCACTACATACTGCTTCTGTCCCGCAAAATGCAGCTATCTCGTGAACCTCCAACCTTCCATGTACCACATGCCTTCGCCAGCATACCTTCTCTGTGAACAAATTTTGGTTCTATGAACCACTCCATGTACCATTATCGTTGTCTCACTCACGGTCCAGTAACCACTCCCAAACATGGTATGCATTCCATGTCTCAGTCAACGTAGTTCCCTTGCTTTTCCAATTTTCTTCACTTTAATTCATGTCGTTTACTCCTATAAAAAAATTCCCAATTTTGAGGCCCAAAAATTAGGCAAACACTAGGAAATAGTTCAACTTTCAATACTACTTTCAACCTAAATCATATGGCCACATTCCTTGCAAATGATTTCGTCATCCATGTGCTGATTGACAATAAACACAAACTGTACTCCATTATTATCAACAAATATCCTTAGTTCCAAAAAATTAGGAATTAGAAAACACACACCACCTTGAGAGTTGTGAGTAATAAGTCAATTCTATTCATCCTCCTTTCTAAATTGTTTCCATAAAATTGTTCCATCTTCATAATTTTTTTAGCATCATCAAATCCTTATTGAATATTATATCAACACTTAATATTTTTGGAATATATTGGATAAATATGTTACTTGTGAATTAGATATATGTTTTTTGAGACTTCCATGACATATTATGATGTTTCCCTCCTTAAAATAATATTAACCACAACTACTTCACTAGTTATATGGGTTTCAATCTAAAAAAAATTAGGATACATGACTTTCTCATAACTCATCATTAGTACTTTGTGTATAGTAACCATTAATCCACATAAGAAACAATATAGTAGAATTAAAGAGTTTTTTATTGTTTTAATAAACAAAATTTGATTCTTATATAATATAAACATAGAAATATAAATTGAAATTAATTTTACATCCCATATATTTTTATTTTTAAAGTCATAAAGATAATACTTTGGATAATATATCCTTTCTTTTTAGGTTGGATATGTATGTTTCATAGAATGTTATATTTGTTTGATTTAATCCTATCTTTTAGATGATGCCTAATCAAATAAGTAGTCTTACCTAAAAACTCCTAGTGAACGGATGTTTCCATTGAGTTTTTTCTGATCATATCTTTGGTTCATATCATACCCACTTAGTGAATTAGGTTAACTCACTAATCGAGGCCACCCAAGATACCAATACACTGATTTGTACATGGATCTAAATATATGGATCTTGTCTTTATCCCTAATGAACCATTCTATTACGTGTTGATGGGGTCAGAGAAAACCAATTATGAGTGGAACTAAATATGAAAGAGTTTTGAATATTGACACTTGGATTGGGGTTTTTGATGATGGAGGGTGGATTTGAGGATGATTTTACTTATGTTTTGAGGATGTTATGGAAATTTTGGGCTCTAGTAAAACGTAAAAGAGGATTTTTATATGTTTAAAAAGTTTATAAATACCATAAGGTACCTATTTATAATGGTTCCATAACCTATGAGGGTTCCCCCAGAAGGTCCATGGATACCCACAAGGGGACGTCTACCATAGAGTGCCTGGTGGTACCTATCAGTTTCCTAGTAATCATTTGTTTATTTTTTAGGAAATTAAATCATATTAAATTTTTCTTAAAAAATTATAATTTCCCTCTTAGTTCATTCCTCTAGCTCCACAACTAGGGATTCATTCTCCTTAATCCTTCTTCTCTTTTATCCACCTTATCCACACCATCAAATTTTCAATTAAAAAAATATTTTTATGTGAGTTCCCATAAGTAAGGATAACCACACACACCAATTAATTTATATTATCTTTCAATTTTTAGTATTTCTCCACTATAAACCCTAAATTGGTACTTTTTTGATATAATCAATGATCTCTAACAAATGAATTAAAATCATGTTATGGATTCCATAGGGATAACACCTATTTATAGAGTGAAAGTGGTCCCTTATATTTTAAATAATATATTAATTTATTTTTAGATATTTTTTATGTGTGCAAGGGTTTTTAGGTTAGGGAGTCATAAACAAGGAGAGATAGATGGAGAGTTTGAATTTTGGAGGTAAATTATGTAGATACCCTTTAACATAGAATGAATATTATATACTTTGTAGAGTGATTTTAGGATCCAAACATTTTCATCACCATGGGGTACAAGAAATAATTTTTTATATTGGACACCGAATTGGAGTTTTAGTGTAATAGAAAATATGATAAGCATGTGGTGGTCTCTCATAGTCTAGTTAGAGGGGATCATGTGTATAGACCTCTAGGTGGTTAGTGTGGAGCTAGTTTTACTGTTTATGTCACTTTGTGATGGGTTGAATATGCTAAAAGATATATGGAAATTATTGTTAGAGGATCATGATATATTTAAGGTGTAGGTATATCATTAAGGACCCATGTCTATTAATGAAATATTTTGAAATTCTTGACAATGTATCTACTGAATGGTCTTACTTATACATGTCCTCAAGGAAGTGGGGATAACCTATGGGATTTGAAAAGACACTTTAAGGTGTAATTGGTGATTGGGTTTGGGTTGAGATTACAAGAATTGTGATATTTTTTAATGTCCTATAAATTTAGCATATTTTGTTTTTTTAATTATATGAAATTATTTTGAGACTGCAAAATCTGACAGCATGTGATTCCGAGGCCTAGAGTGCCCGGAATGATCCATTGAAGTTTAGTTAAGATTTAATTAGCATGCATAAGCATTTTTTCCTGAAAAAGTAATATAAATCTTAAACGGTTACTCGGATCAGAAATATGAGGGAACTGTTGTGCTCAGAATGCCGAGTTTACCCTAGGCATGACCTAAGTTTAGTCGGCATGGGCCTCCTGTAAGAAAACCCCAAAATGGCTTAATAGTAAATAAAATAATTAAATAAATTATTTTATTTTTCAAATTCTTATAACTCACAAATGGTAGCTTGGATTGAAAATCTAAGTCCACTACTGAACTATTGAGGTAATGCTTTATTTAAGAAGATACAAACTTTAGCTGATACAGGACACCAGTGAAATTTAGTTTTTGGTCGTAAATAAAATAATTAAGTGACAATTATTTTATTGTAAAATATATAAATTTTAAATGGTAACTCGGATTGGAAATCCAAGAGTACCATTGGGTTTGTTGGGGCGTTTTTCACTAGGGAAAAGCCTAACATCGACAGGCACGGGTTGAGGGTGACTGTTAATAATTTTCCGAAATTTTTTTCAGGTACATTCAGTAAACGTGTGACTAGCATTTTGTAACTTTTGAACCAGTACTCAGAATTCAAATCTAAGGACACCGTTGAACTCGCAGCACCGATATTTTCTTAAGGAGCACTTCACCTTGACCACAGTGATTCAAGGGTGGAAGTTAGTTTTTCGGATTTTCATGGGAGAAGAAAAATAAATAAAATAAATAACTTTTTATTTAGTTTATTTGAAACCATCATTTTTAATGCTTGGGGTGGGTACCAACCATACTCCCAATTAATGTGGGGGAAACCCTTGTTATTACCCTAGTTAATGTGCCAACCTCAATTTACTTAATGATCCAACTTAACTTGTTAAATTAATAAGCTTAATTTAATAAGTTGGCTCCTCATTTTATTGAGTTTGGGGATAGTGTTGGAAAATGGAGAATTGGGGAGAATTTTAGGAGGATCATATTCTCCAATTAAAAGAACTCTCCAATGAAGAGAATCCTCCAGAATCAGAGAATGATGACGATGCTTGAGCCCGAATCGGAAACAGCTTGCAGGAGCAACGAATGCCGACATCACCATCTCATCGACTTCGTCTTCTTCTTCATGCAACCTCCAACAGAAAATCAAGGTAAGGGTTTTTATATATGTTTGAATTTGTTTTATTAATTATTCATATCCTAAATTTACGATGATGATGGCCAAAGAAACATGGCCACCATCCCGCATATAAACCATGATCTTCTTTCTTTTTATTCTTCACATGTTCTTCATGCATTCTTCAATGCCAAATATTTATTAGTGATGGAAACATGGAGTTTTGCTAAGTGCGATATATAGATTTGAATCCCTTGATGCAAGTATTTCAAATATATGATCGTTTATTTTTTATGGCTTGAAACAAATCCACAATGACTCGTGGAAGGAGGCGACGGTCGGCACCTGGCTGGCCGCGAGGAAGAAAGGGTGGCATGCGTCTATGCTGCCGGATGATGAGAAGGTCGTAGCCAGTCAGCCGCGGCAGAGTGAGGGTGGCGGCCGGCGCAGCAGTCGGTCGTGCGACATCGGTGGTGGCGCGCGTCTGCACAACCCGGAGTGCAAGGGCCACGGCACAAGGCCGCAGCGGCGATGGAGGGGCGGCCGGCTGAGCCAGCCTCCGGTGGTGGCGCGGCGCGCAACTGTGCCGCGAAGGAGGGCTGGCCATCTGACCGGCTTCGAGCCGCCCCGTAGGCTGGGTCGCATTAGTGGGCCGGGTCAGACCCCAAGGTCCAGGTCGGACCTAGGGCCTTCGACCAAAACCGAGTCGGGTTGGGCCATGCCGGGTCAGTTCGACCGGGTCGGACCAGACCCAAACCCACTTCAACCTTTTTTGTTCTTTCTGCCATATCTTGAGCTATGGGAATCCATTTGATGAACCGTTTGTGGCACCCAAAATCTTGGATCAAGATGCTCCTTTTGGTATACGCCAATTGTGTTTTGGAATAAGTTGGTCTATGGAAAGGTTAGATTGAACACGAATCCAATCGGGCCCTCAGAATTAAAAGGCTAATAACTTACAGACCGAGTGTCTGATTGATGCATCATCTATTGCGTTGAGGCCACTTTTACATGGTCGTACTTTGGGATACTTCTTCATGGGACTTCATGGTAGTTGGAGTAACGACCTATGGCTTGAGGAGTGGATCCTCCTGGAATCAAGAGAGCTTAGTGCGGGAACCCTGTAGCTAGTTGTAACATGGGAAAGGGATCCTATGTGGGTCTGTGCATGGGATTCTTTGTTGGTCAGTGTTTGAGAGTCTCACTTGGATCCACTCTAGTAATCCACATGGGACTACTCTAGGATCCTATGTGGGTCTGGTGTACTAGGATCCTATATGGGTCTGATGATGTACTAGGATCCTATGTGGGTCTGATGATTTAGGCTCCTACGTGGGTCTGATGATTTAGGATCCTACGTGGGTTTGCCTCTTAATAGAGTAAGATGATTTAGTAGTTACATATAATCATCTCTACTACTTTACCTAAGTTATACCTGGTGTGAGTTGAGTCCTTACCTTCATGGTGATACCTTTGTGGTATTCTTCTTTGTGGCGTACTTGTGTGGTACTTTCCTTCATGGTGATACCTTGGTGGTATTCTTCTCTGTGGTGTACCCATGTGGTACTTTCCTTCTTGGTGATACCTTTGTGGTATTATTCTATGTGTCGTACCTATGTGGCACATACCTCCATGGCGATACCTTTGTGGCATTCTTCTGTGTGGCTTACTTGTTTGGTACTTTCCTTCGTGGTGAAAATTTGGTGGTATTCTTCAGGGTGGCATACATGTGTGGTACTTTACTTCATGGTGATACCTTTGTGGTATTCTTATGTGTGGCGTACCTATGTAGTACTTACCTTTGTGGTAATACCTTTGTGGTATTCTTCTATGTTGCGTACCTGTGGGGTACTTTCCTTCGTGGTGATACCTTGGTGCTACTCTTCTATGTGGCGAACCTCTATGGTACTTTCCTTCGTGGTGATACCTCTTTGGTATACTTCTTTTTGGCGTTACATTTGTGGTACTTACCTTTGTGGTGTTACCTTTGTGGTATTCTTTCCTTCGTGGAATAGTTGAGCTTTGAGCTGATGAGTTGGGCCTTTTGTTTCCTCATGAATGAGATGGGTATACTTGATAACTTAGGTATATGTATGGGAATATACCTAAGTAGGGTTGACAGTCGTTTTCATGCTTTGTGGTTTATCCTTTGTGGATTTTGTGAGACCTTTGGGGGTCTCGTGGTCCCTAATGAGTATCGTTATACTCACCCCTGCATTGGCTACGCCCGCACCTTATTGTGTTTGGTGCAAACGACGCACAGTGCTGACTGCGGATGAGATTACTAGGACTAGAGGTAGCTCGAAGGCAGACATTAGGCGAGGCATACCATAGGGATGAACATTTGATAGCAGTACCTACCCTTTAGGTAGGATCCTTGGCGGGTGTTCATAGGAGCTATTTCATTTTACTTGTACTTTCCCATTTTCTTATACTTTCTAGTTGGGCTTGTATTCTGGACCCTTTTACTTACTGTACACACTCTTTTTACTATTAAGTTTACTTGTGTTCATATCTTGTTGTGTGCTTGGTCATGTGTGTTTAAAAGATATAAAGGCAATGCCTTCCCAGTTTTTGGGGAATATGCCTTTCGGTGCTAGTCGCCAGCCTCTGGCCTATGGAAGGCAGGCTTGGGGTAGTCACGGCACGGGCCCCGGGGGACGGGTCATGACAAATTGGTATCAGAGGGTTCGTTTATAACTTTAGAACATTGGACTCTGATATTTTTAATGGAAATAGTGTTAAGTGTAGTGAGTTTGGTTATCAGTTTAGGGAATACAGTGTTGGTGTGGCGGCCGATGTATCCATACACCAGGACCCTAACTTCTGGTTTCTGACTCAGTTCACGAAAACACTAATTGCGTGTGTGTTTTGAAAAGTTTTCTTGTGTTTTCTTGAGCCATCTTACCAGGTATAACTTAATGATTGTGGCATGCATGTTCCTTATCAGGATTCCTCCACACAGACAGCCTGCTAGGGTTCCAGATATAGTATGCGAGGATAGCCCCCCGAGCAATGAGGCCTCAGTGCAGGGCCCTTTATTAGTAGAGGCACCAGCGGTATGACTACCTATTGGGCCACTGATGCCACCAGCCCCAGCAGCAGAGGGTGTACGCCACTTGAGCGCGTTGCATGAGTTCCGGTGATAGAGGCCTCCGAGGTTTCGAGGAAAGTCAGATTCCCAGGAAACTGAGAGCTGGCTGGAGGCTGTGGCCACAGTTTTTTTCCTAGTTAAGACACCAGTAGAAAATATGGTATTCTTAGCTTCTAGTCTTTTCTAGTGAGTGGCCATAAGGATGGTGAGCATAGTGATGAGGCTTCGGTATATGGATCGTTTCCTGAGATAGTACTGTCGGGTAGTGTGTCAGCTATATCACTACCTGTTTGTCAGCAGTTACAACCATTGTCACTGGTAGAGGACGCATTTAGGCTTAGTGCCTTACATCAGTTTCAGCATCAGATACCCATTAGGTTCTGAGGCAAGCCTGACTCACAGGCAGTTGAGGACTGGTTTAAGGAGGTGTTTGAGAGTTCTCTAGAGCTTATACAACTTCGGTAGGATGACATGTTAGTAACTCAGTAATTGTCGAGGCATACCGACCATCTCAAGTACTCGGTGAATACAGTATAGTCAGTGCTTCAGGGCTAGGACCTCTTTAGGGTGCTAGAGAGAACCATTTTGGTAGAATGTTTTTTGGATGAGTGGATACAGACAGTGAATGTTATTAGTAGTAAATTAGGAAACTGGCGCTAATCTCAGAGACCTGGGTGTGGAAAATTGTTTTAGGGAGAAGAAGTGTTAGGGACATATGAATCTGCAGGGCTACAGACGTGGAAGCAGAGCTAGGGGAGCAGCATGAGGTGGTGTACATTTTGACATGTTACAACCACCCCCATTATGGTCCCCGCCAGGCTCAGGGAGCTGGAGGATAGGGAAAGAGAGTAGCTTCATGTGGTCAAGGGATGCAACCTAAGGGATCTAGGAATGATTTGAGGTACGGTCTGTGTCTACTGTCAGCTACCATAACAATATACATAGGAACCAATCATTCCTTCCATCCATGAATCTTGTACAAGATCTAAAGTTTCCGACTAAGCTGTTGACTTGACCCTCGCGCCTGGAGATACCTTTGGGAGGAGACTCGATAGTCACACTTATGCCAATGGTGTGATCTGACCCTTGAGGTGATAATTTCGGTTGGAACCTCTTGGTGGCAGCGTCGAGGCCTTACGAAGTCAGTTTTGATATGGACTAGAAATCCACAATTTATACTCATATTGACTGTATTAGGCAAAAAGGTTGTGATTTACCTACAATGTTGGAATAGAATTTTTCTTGGTCTGCAAAAAAGAAAACATAGGCATCACACGAAAAACTCATGCAAAGGAGGTTGCATCCGATCACGCTAGAGTCACCCATCCCTACCCTCGTGGTAATGGGAGTTTTCAGTTTTCAGTTCCCAATAGAAGTCTTATTCCGACAAGATATGGATACATTTAGAGTTCTCGGGGGGTCCACGTTTAATTTCAAGTCTCCCCTTGATGGGGACTATAGATATTTTGATTAGAAGGTAAATTATCACTGAGGTTTATCAAACCATTTCTGATACTTCAGAGAATTGGAGAGGTGGCATACCACTTGGCACTACCACCACTGTAGAAGTGGGGTCACGAAGTCTTCCACATATCCTAGATGAGGAGATATGTGCATAACCCTTCTCAAGTCATCGACAATGGCGAGCTGGACTTAGATGATGGAGTGACATTTAAGGAGGTTCCAGTAGATATTGAGGATCGAAAGGAGCGGATATTTTTTGGGTGGTCGATACCTCTGGTGCACATTCACTGGCAGCATGAGAACCTCCAGAAGAGAACATGGGAGTGGGAGGCTCATATCCATGTTCAGTACCCCCATTTTTTTCCTTAGTCTATATTGTGGATTACGGGGATGTGAAGCCCTAAGGTGGGGAGAATGTAATATCCCGAAAATTCTGTATATTTGTTTTAATTATATGAAATTATTTCAAGATTTAGAAATCTAACGGCACATGATTCTGAGGCCTGGAGTACCAAGAATGATCCGTCAATTTTTTGTTAAGCATTAATTAGTGTGCATAATCATTTTCCCAAAAAAGTAGAATAACTCTTAAATGGTTACTCGAATTAGAAATCTGAGAGTACAGTTGCACTAAAGATGGTGGTTTTACACTAGGCGTGACCTAAGTTTAGTCGGCGCGGGCCTCCTGTGAGAAAACCCAAAAATGGCATAACTGTAAATAAAATAATTAAATAAATTATTTTATTTTTCATATTAATATAACTTACAAACGGTAGCTCGGATTGAAAATCTGAGAACATTGCTGAACTCGTGAAGGCATTCTTTATTTAAGAAGATACTAACTTTGGATGGCACGAGCCACCAGTGAATGTTAGTTTTTGGCCGTAAATAAAATAATTAAGTGACAATTATTTTATTGTAAAATCTATAAATTCTAAACGGTAACTTAGATAAGAAATATGAGAGTACCATTGGGTTTGTTGGGGCGTGTTTCACTTGAGCAGAGCCTACCCTTGACCGGTGCAGGTCGAGGGTGACTGTTAATAATTTTCTGAACTTTTTTTCGAGTACGTTCAGTAAACGCACGAGCGGCGTTTTTTAAATTTTGAAACTGTACTTGGAATTTAAATTTGAAGACACCTTTGAACTCGAAGCACCGATATTCTCTTAAGGAGACCTTCACCTTGACCTCAGTGGGTTGAGGGTGGAAGTTAGTTTTTCAGATTCTTTTGGGAGAAGAAAAAAAATAAAATAAATAACTTTTTATTTATTTTATTTGAAACCACCATTTTGAATGCTTGGGGGTGGGGACCACCCAAACTCTTAATTAATGTGGGTTAAACCATTGGTATTCCCCTAGTAAATGTGCCAACCTAAATTTACTTAATGATCCAACTTAACTTGTTAAATTAATAAACTTAATTTAATAAGTTGCCTCCTCATTTTCTTGAGTTCTGGGAAAGCAGTGTAAAATGGATAATTGGTGAGAATTTTTAGAGTATCATATTCTCCAATGAAGAGAACTCTCCAATGAAGATCATCCTCCGGAATTGGAGAATGATGAAGACTCTTGAGACCAGATTGGAAACATCTTGCGGGAGCAACGAACGCCAATGTGACCATCTCATCGACTTCGTCTTCTTCCTCACGCCACCTCCAACTAACAATTGAGGTATGGGTTTTTATATATGTTTGAATTTGTTTTATTTATTCTTCATATCCTAAATTTATGACGATGTTGGCCAAACGAACATGGCCATTGTCTCGCACATAAACCCCACTCCTCTTTCTTTTTATTCTTCACACGTTCTTTGTGAGTTCTTCAACGCCTAATATTTATTGGCGCTGGAAACACGGATTTATGATGGGCGCGATATATGGACGTGAATCCATCGAAACAAGGATCACAAATATGTGATCTTTTAATTTTTTTGGCTTGGAACGAATTAGAAATGACTCGCGGAAGGAGGAGGTGGCCGACACCCGGCCGGCCACGAGGAAAGAAGGGCCTCGCGCGTCCGCGCCGCCGGATAATGAGAAGGTCGCGGCCTGTCGGCCAAGGCGGAGTGAGGGTGGGGACCGGCATAGTGGTCGGCCGCGTAACTGTAGTGGTGCCACGCATCCACACCACCCGGCATGCAGGGGCAGCAGTGCAAGGCCCCAGCAGCGATGGAAGGGCGACCGACTGAGCCGGTCACCGGTAGCGGCGTGGCGTGTGACAGCACCGCAAAGGAGGGTTGGCCATCTAGCCAGCCAGGGGCCACCCAGCATTGGCCACCCAGTGGGCCGGGTCAGACCCAGGGCCATCGACCCTAACCAGGTTGGGTCGGCCCAGTTCGGGTCTGGACGGTTCGGACCATACCCAGACCAACTTCAACCCTTTTTGTTATTTCGGCCATATCTTGTGTTATGGGCATCCATTTGACAAAACATTTGCGGAATCAGAAACCTTGGATCAATATGGTAATTTTTTTGTACCCCAACTGAGTTTTGGAATAAGTTGGGGTGCGGCTGGGTTGGATCGAATAGGAATCCAACCGGGCCCTCGGGATTGAAAGGCCAAGAACTTACAGACAGGGCGTCCGATTGATGCATTGTCTGTTGCGTTGAGACCCCTTTTACTTGGAAGTCCTTTGGGATACTTCTTCATGGGACTTCATGGTATTTGGAGTATCAACCTGTGGCTTGAGGAGTGGATCCCCCCAGAATCAAGTGAGCTTAGTGTGGGAACCTTGTAGCTGGCTATAACATGAGAAAGGGATCCTATGTGGGTCTGTTATTTGGATCCTTTGTGGGTCTATTTTCGAGATTCTCACTTGGATCTACTCTAGGAATCCACGTGGGACTACTCTAGGATCCTACGTGGGTCTTCTGTACTAGGATCCTATGTGGGTCTGATGATGTACTGGGATCCTATGTGGGTCGGATGATTTAGGTTCCTACGTGGGTCTGATGATTTAGGATCCTACATGGGTCTACCTCTTAACAGAGTAAGATGATTCAGTAGATAAATTTAATCATCTCTAATACTGTACCTAAGTTATACATGTGTGAGATGAGTCCTTACCTTTGTGGTGATACCTTTTTGGTATTCTTCTATGTGGCGTACCTATGTGGTACTTTCTTTCGTGGTGATACCTTGGTGGTATTCTTCTCTGTGGAGTACCTATATTGTACTTCCCTTCTTGGTGATGACTTTGTGGTATTCTTCTTTGTGTCATACTTTTGTGGTACATACCTTTGTGGTGATACCTTTGTGGCATTCTTCATGTGGCGTACTTGTGTGGTACGTTCCTTCGTGGTGAAACCTTGGTGGTATTGTTCTTTGTGGCGTACCTGTGTGGTACTTTCCTTCATGGTGATACCTTTGTGGTATTCTTTTGTGTGGCATACCTGTGTGGTACTTACCTTCGTGGTAATACCTTTGTGGTATTCTTCTGTGTGGTGTACCTGTGCGGTACTTTCTTTCGTGGTGATACCTTAGTGGTACTCTTCTGTGTGGCGAACCTGTGTGGTACTTTCCTTCGTGGTGATATCTATTTGCTATTCTTCTATTTGATGTTACCTTTTTGGTACTTACCTTTGTGGTGTTACCTTCGTGGTATTCTTTCCTTCGTGGAATAGTTGACCTTTGAGCTGATGAGTTGGGCCTTGTGTTTCCTCATGAATGAGATGGCTATACTTGATAACTTAGGTATATGTATGGGCATATACCCAAGTAGGGTTGACAGTCATTTTCATGCATTTTGGTTTATCCTTTGTGGATTTTGTGAGACCTTTGGGGATCTCAGGTTTCCTACTGAGTATCGTTATACTCACCCCTGCACGGGCTATGCCCATACCTTGTTGTGTTTGGTGTAGAGGACGGACAACACTGATTGTGAATGGGAGTATTAGGACTAGAGGTAGCTCAGAGGTGGACATTAGGTGAGGCATACCACATGGATGACCGTTCAAGAGTTGTACCTACCCTTCAGGTAGGATCATTGGTGGGTGTTCATAGGAGTTGGATCGGTTTACTTGTACTTTCTAGTTAGGCTTGTATTCTGGACCCTTTTACTTACTTTACACACTCTTTTTACTATTCAGTTTACTTGGGTTTGTATCTTGTTATGTGCTTGGTCATGTGTGTTTACAGGATATAAAGGCAATTACTTCCCGGATTTTGGGGAATACGCCTTTCGGTGCTTGTCGCCAGCCTCTGGCCTATGGAAGGCAAGCTTGGGGTAGTCACGGAACAGGCCCTGGGGGACGGGTCGTTAGAGATTTAGTATATTCCTATAATGAGGATTTATTAATGTATTAGATAATGGTCTCTCCTTATGGTAACCATCATACATGGGTGAATAAGCTCATCATATATTAGTTCCACAATTTAGAGTAAATATTAAGGGTTAGGAATAATAAATATTGGGAAATTCCTTGTCTGATTTCTTTCTACCAAGGAATAAGTGATTGAATATTGTAAGGTCATGGGATGATGATGAGTTTGGATTTTTCTTATGTGTTAAGGATTTTATTGGAATGATCTAGGTTTGTTAGATTTGTAATATCCCAAGTTGTGATTGCTTATAGTTGGAAAAGAAATTTCAAGACCTGGATTAGATATTAGGGAACTAATTGAAGTGTTCCTCCTCATGTGTAATGATATATATAGTCAATTTAAATTTTAAAATATTGGTGAGTTAAAATGATGTATGAAGGTTTATAGTCTTTGGTAATAGTGTTGGTTGAGTGATTATGAATAGTATAGTGTGTTCTGTTTCGGATAACTAAGTAAAATGATGTGAGTTGGGATCAGGGTGCATTTAATATAGTGTTCTTATAGAGTAATGATTTGGATATGATGGTTATTCAGATTTTAAGGGACTATATGTGTCTTTTGGTTCCCCACCATATATTCACTTATATGTTTCAATGGATAGTTGGATTGGCTTAGAGACTGGGACACCATCATGTTATGATCGGATGCTACTCCATGGATGGTCAGACTAGATTAGAAACTAATGCACCATATTGATATGACTTGGATAGTTTAACAGGCATAGAGACTATTAAACCATAATTTTATTATTTATATTCTAATTATTTAATTATCAGACAACCAGAATGATTGTGGTATTGTCTTGGTATGATCATGCTACTAACTATTGGCATAGTTAAACCTATCAGAAGATGGGCGTACGATTATTATTTAGAAAATGGTAAAACTAGCTCAGAGACTAGGATTAAATTACTTATCCATGATGTTTGGTCCAATATTGACACAAGATAAACATATTGGTATGAATGTATCGCATCTAGATTGATTCTTTGGTACCTGCTGAAGCAGGTTGGCTCCGGTGTTATGGTAGACTAGTTAGCACTGAATACTCCAAAATGATTTCTTACATGTTTTTTGTTATCATTTTGTTTATATTATTATTAATTTACATGGTTTATTACAATTAATGAATATTTTATACAAGGTTGGGTGATTTTATGATCTTCCAAGAATTACATCACTATAATGGGGTGTGAAATAGTTATGTGTGTTGGACCCCAAATAGGTCTCTAAGTATGAGCTAAAATATAAAAGTCCAAAGAGGACCTCTCATGGGATAGTAAAGGGGTATAATCTGTTTATACATCTTGGTGGTTAGTATAGTTATACATTTTCCTTATACTTACTTTGTTTCTGGGTATAATATGGTCTAAGAAATATGAAATTTCTTATATTATTGGCATATGTTTTTTAATATCTTGGTACACCAGTAAATCCCTATGGATATTAGTAAATTGTTAAGAATCGTTTGATAATTCACTCAATGAATACTTTAACATATAGATATTCAAAAGTGATTGGGTATAAATAAAAGTATTAAGAAACTCTTATTAAGGGGTAATTAGTTGTTGGGAAGGTTTTGAGTATAAAAGACTGTTAAGGATTAGTATGTTATAATGATGAGGTTTACTTATTGGAACCTCATGGGTTGGGTTTTAATGATTTTTTCCCATTTTATATGACATAATAAGATGAAAAATAGGGTTTTTGGATTTTGGTTTTTCTATTAAGAGGAAATAATATGGGTTTATCATGATAGATATCGAGAATGGTTTAGTGTTCTTTGTTTATAGTAGGGGATAACTGTATAACCAAGGAATTCTCATGTGACAATGTTGGGTGTGGGTTTTCCTTATGTGTTAGTGCTTGGGAAGGAATGAGAAAACATTTAGGGATTTTTATTCACCAAGGTAGTGATTTTATTTGTTTGGTAATGAATGGATGGGACCCAGGTTGAGTCCTAGGGGATCGACTAAAGGATTCATCCTATGATATAATGATCTAGATAATTGGTTCGGCATATTATAATCGTTTGGTATAAATAATATAGGATTGGTTTTATTCATTGGGAACAATAATATTTGAGTGATTATTTACAGTTTGGTTTATTTTCTAGGATAACTATGCTAAATGGTTTGATTCTTAGTTGGGACATACTTATGGTATAGAATACAAAATGAGATCTAGGAAAGGGTTTAGTATGCTATATGATTTTTTACTATTTTAATAACAATGATTTTATATATTATTCTTATTAAGTGATTCTTCTCTCCTAAATAGTATTTATATTCTTGGGGATGTGAACTATGACAAGGTTATATTCTGTGTAATCTCTTTTGAGTGGAAATAGATGGTGGGATAGGCCTAGTGATTGGGGTTCCATCATGGTATGATCGGATGTTACTCCATGTATTTTTAGCCTAAACAAGTTTCTAAGGATATATCATAATATGAATTAGATAATCTAATCAACATAGATATCATAGATTCATATTTATTTGATTTGGATGATATGTCGTGAATTTTTTGGATAGAAATAGAGATCAGGACTCCATCTTGGTGTGATCAAATTTCTTATCATTGTCATGTTCAGACTAGTTAGTACACTAGGGTTCCACTGTTATTTTTTATATGGTCATAAAGACTTTTATAATAGGGAACCATCATATATCCATGATTTTTTTACTGGTATATATACTAGAGAACTATATTTTCATTAATTTTTTATTGACTATATTGATTCTCTAGTACTAGTGGAAGTAGGTACGGTTGGGTGTCATGGTTCCCTAGTTTGCACACGATGACCCAAAAAGATTTTGTAGATGTTCAATACCATCAATTTCTATATTTTATCATTAATTCACATTGTAACTTATAGAATATACTAGGGTCCCTATTTTTGGTTCCCTATTGAGTTTTATACTCACACAATGTATGTTCAATTTGGTGTAATTTTAGGCTTTATGTTGAGAATAAGGAGATACCTTTATTGTTTTATGATTTATATATTATATCATATAATCATTTTGATATTGGATGTCATGTATGTTTATTTAATATGGTTGGATATTAACTTTAAAACTCCATATTCATACTCTACTATTCAAGTTATAGAAATGGCCTTTATGTTTAGTTTTTTTTATGATTTTGATATCATTAATATAGTCTAGTCAACTTTGATCATAGACACCCATTACTAGTCACCTTTGGAATATGAGTAGGCACTCTTAAGGTATCATGGCCTCCATAAATCTCACTAGAGGTTAGTGACTAGGTCGAGTAAATTACACCACTCATAGTTCCCCATAGATCATATGAAAATATTTGAGATTGGATCTAACCATGTACTATAAAAAATAATAGAACCTCAAAGAATCTCATATTGATTTAATGTTTAAAGATCAATGTGAGCCATCATATCATCGTATTTTCTAAATGTATACATTCATGTGTGGATAGTGTGATGTGTCATTCAATAGTAGTATTTTATCCCAAAAAATCTATTTTTAAATATTGATAAAATGATACCATGTATAAGGTTCCCCCACTACTTTATTATTCTATGTGGGGATCCTTTTCTTCACCTTCCCTTTTTAAAATAAATTCAAATATCATATTTTAAAAATTATTTTATAAAAAATCTCCACCATTTTAAAATATTAAAAATAAAATTTATATTTGTATATCATGAATCCTCTTCTATTTGAGAAAATTTTTATGAATAGAGGTACCTCAACATTTGAATCATTGTAGAGTAGATTAAAATTAGAGGTGAAAAAAGAGATAACTAGACACTACTGGGAACATGTCACTCTCATTTTCAGCCAGATTCATCATATAAAAGATACTTTAAATTTATTACTTTTCATTTTATCATAGACACAATTATATCCATGTGCCTCTTATAATTTCATTAATATTTTATAGATAATATTATATTATATTATATTTTTAAGTAACCATACACCTATATTTACATTGGTGAGACAAAAACTGTACATTCAATAGTTACCTAATATTCCTTATTCATTAAGAGTTTTTAAATACTTATTCACTTTTTCCTATTGGAACCAGACACCATTATCTTAGTAAGTAATATAATTTTTTTATTATCATGTACTTATAATGTAATTTCTTATATTAAACATACACGTGAAAAGTTATCATGTGTTTATTTAAGGTCCCATAAATTGAGATTATTTGACATAAACATTAAAAAAGGCCTAAATATATCATATACACTAACTCCATTGAAATTCCCCTTGTTAGTGGATATAAGAAATTCATTATCACTCTAAAAAACCTTGATTTATGATACCATCATGTATCAACTAACTCAAATAACTATGTATATGACCAATGTTTCTATACATTCTATTATAAGTATTATTATAAGCTCTAGCCATCCTTTCTTAACAATAACTGTGTTTAGAAACAAGAGAAATCATAATGGGTATATCCAATAAATTTTAAATGTAAATTATTTTTATTTTTAGTCATATATTAGAGAGTCAAATATAGATTTCATTATGGATTATATTTCACAAGTTTATTTATATGATTTGAGGATATTAGGCAATAAACAAGTGAAAATATTCAACCACCCATTGAAGATTGATCCCCAAGACAAGTAATAATACTTGAATTTAGAAACCCATCTAACAACCTTGAGATTTTATTATATTTTATATAGTAATTTCTACACCCAAATTCCCAATACACCTTATAAGGGGGGTTAATTATGGTATTAAATAATTATTTTCATTTTATTGAAATTTATTATTGTATTATAAATAAAACTATGAACATATAAAAATCAAATCAAACACATTATTTAGATGGAGAAAAATAAAACTAGAACACATAGGTTTTACTTGGATCACCACCACGAGTCAGTCCAAGGATCATAAGTATATGTTGTGTTGATGTACCAGAGATTAAAATTATTCATTATGAGTGTTACTATTATTTTGAAAGGTTATACTACTGATCCATGGGCACTCCCTCTTTTTATCACATTATGCACTACTTTGAGATAATAAATACGATGATGTGATATAGAAATCACTTAATATGATTATTTACTAGAAATAAAACATTGTTTTGGTGAGGGTATCATCATTATGCATCATATCTTCATGAAACATGGATCTTCAAGTAATTTATCTTCTTTATAGTCTGGATATTCAATGGAGTGATCTTTTATGTTTTTACAGATTCTTAATATCCTTTTTTCTCACGTATTTATTTTTCTTTTGATTCCCTTTAAATTAGGGAATGGTGTGTGATAAGTTTTTTCACCTACATTAATTTAATGGGACATTAAAACCACCCATTAACAACCAATTAATCACCCCTTTATTTTTCCAACCCCCATAATTTTAAAAATATATATGAACAAATCTAATTTCCTCAGTCAACTATCTTTACAGAGAAACACACCTCCTTATGGTGTGGTCTTCTTGAAAAACATCTTGATTATGGTGTATTTTCTATAACTACAATGTGGTATCATGTATTCAATTAGATTAATAGTTTTTATAAAACTCATTCATTCAACACCTAGGGGATCATGGTGAAATCAACTTCAAATTTTCAAAAACTCATGACCCTATTACGGCTTGGTCTACATACCATGACATGGTTATCCCAAATACTTTAGAACCATTGAAAAATTGCATAACTTCTTTTTTAGTGTGAATTTCTTCTTAATGTGTGGTCTTCAAAATCATTTTATATAATTAGTCTATTTTTTCATGGTGGGAACTCCATGATTAAGGTTGCCTCAAAACTCTAGAGAATGTTAAATTGGTCTAACCACCTTTGTATAATGGTTGTATTATTATAGTGTAGGCCTATTAAAATTAATATATCCAAAAAACATTTCTAAACACTATTTATAGTGTGATTGCTTGTGCTATATCCTAGAGCCTAATAAATCGAAACATGGAAATGTATTTTACCTTATGCATGTCTTTTTATTATGTGGTATAAAAACTTGAGTCTTGATCATTTATCATGTTTCGTCTTTAAATACTCCATTCATATAGACTCCATTTCAATCCAAAAGATTAATGATTTTTCTAATGTCTTACAATAAATTCTTAATTGATGAAAAATATATCATTCACAAAATTATCCCACTTTGGATTTTTTTTCAATCCTCTAATAGATTAATCACAATGAAATACTCAATTCTTCACTGAATTTATTCTCATATGGTTGACTACCCCTATAGATTTATAGCAGTTTTTCTATAGGAATTTATCCAATATTAATCACATTAATCTCACTCTCCACATTTGATTAAAAAATTAAAAAGGTTTCTTTGAAACATCCATGGATCTAGATACAAAGGAATGTGGTTTCAATAATTTCTATAAGCCTACAAGAACCGAAGCTCGGTGTAGGAGATAAGAGAAAGTATTAATTTAAAAAATTCAGTCAAAATATTTTCAGATCATCCTTCACTCAGTTTATAGCTCCCTCTATATTGTATCTCCTCTTTTCATCTAAACCAAATAAATGATATTTTCCCATAAGAAAAAAACATTCTAGTTATATAATTATATATAATGGGGATAGGGGAGCATCTAAACATCCTCATGAGGAGGGAGGTGGTCGAATGATAAGGTTCAACCAATGATTCTCAAAAGCTGGTATGACCAATGGTTTTTAATGATATCATCCAATTGAAAATTTTTACCCACATGCTCTAGTTTGATCATGTATTTATTATAATTATATTTAATGAAATGATATTACATCTCTATGTGATTTGTTTTAGAATTATATATTGGATTATTTATTATCTCTATAACACTTTTTATGTCACAATGCACTACCATTAATAGCTTCACCTTCTCTCTAAGATTCTCTAATTTCGATGTCATACATACTAATTATGTGCAATAATTTTTAGTTTTAATATTTCTTCCCCTTTATCTGTAATAGGGGAGGTTTTATTCTTGATTTTTTTATTACATATGATGAAAATACATTTGATAGGCACCTCTTCTCATGGATTTTCTATCCACTATATCTTCATCCAAATCTATATCTGAGTATGCAAATGGATATTTTTCATTTCTTTCACAAAACATTAAACCATAGTCAAGTGTGCCTCGAATATACCTCATGATTCACTTTATTAGTAATAAATTCCTCTATATGGGTAAAATTATGTATTAGAAAACCAATCATATTGAAAATAATATATTTGATCTTGTTGGCATGAGATATATTAAGTATCCTATTATACTTCAGTAAATATTTTGATCAATATATTTTCTTTTCTCATGTTTAAAATTCCTTTTTATAACCATTATTATCATTAAAACATGATACCTATCATGCATCTCAAACTTCTCCTTTAATACCATTCATATTTAGCTTGAGAAATAAAATATAAATCTATTTTTAGAAACACGAAATCTGAGGAAAAATGTGTGCTCCCGGATCATAGTCATTTAAAACTCTATGCTAATTAAATGTGAAAAATCTTCCAGTGAATTATGATTTCTTCCTTTGAATATGATTCACTCAACCTAAAATAGAACCCTAAATTACAATTTCATAATAAATTTTACATAAATATTACGATCTACTCCTTCTATTCTGAATTCTTATTTTCTTAAGAATATATCTCAGTAAGAATACCAGGCCCTAGGTGCTTGTTTTAATCCATACAGAACTTTCTTCAACCTATACACTATTGAATCATCGTCACTGATAATAAATCTCATCATTTGTTCAATGTAGACTTCTTCATTGAGTATCCTTTTTTAAAAAACTATCTTGAAATCCTTTTGGAAGATCTTATATTTTCAATGGACAACCACTATAAGGAAGATTATTATAAACACATATTTTACCACTTGTGTAAATGTTTATTCCACATCAGCTCCTTCCACTTGTCTATACCTATTGTACATTAATATTTCCTTGTTTTAGATCACATTTCCATTATCATTGTGTATATTTTTTTATAGTTATTTTTTTCCTGTGACATTTTGATTCTTTATCCTATCAATGACCTCTAAAATATGATTTTTATATATTTTATCTAACTAAAAATTCATGATGTTGACCCATAACTCATCATTCACTGCTTGTTTAAATGAGGTCGGATCCACATGATAAAATAGAGGATTATATTTTAAATATCTCATCCTAATAATTGGTTTTTGTGAAATTTTATCAACAATGATATTTGATTCATTAACCTTATATAATTTTATTCTTTATGAAGTTATGGGTTGACTTATTTAAATAGATTATCCATCCATTGATTCATCCTCTAAATCATTCTCACATACAGGACTATGAACAATGGTCTTATTTGTATATGGTTCCTCTTTTTTATCACTTACAAAACTCATAGCTAGAATTATATATCTATTTCCATTATTTTCTTCAATAATAATGGAATTGCTACTTTCAAAAATGTTGTTAAATATTTTTTTGAGACATTTATAGACATCGATATTGAATTTTTATCCTTGAAATATCCTCTCATATATTGCATATCTGTATTTTTTTTGATTTTTTCCCTATTTTGGATGTAACATTTTATTTTAAACACTATTAAGTGTTTCAAATTTAGTTTTATTCTATGTAGTATCTCATATGATTTCATATTCTTTCCAAGGCTTATCAATTCGCAATCCTATGTGTAAAAAACAACATTTATGGATCCCTTCCAATAGTTGTGAGTGATTTCACTTTCGATGAGAAAATTTTCCACCGTAGTGTTTAAAATTATATTTAAACTTTCCAACACACTATTTTGTTAAGGTTTTTTTAATAATTAAACTTTTTTCTTTACTATTTCATTCTCCAAGTATTTTTTCACAATAATAGAGGAGTACTTCATGTAATTTTCAAATCAAAGAACCTTGATAGTTATTCCAATTTAATTCTCATATCTCCTCCAAAATATATTAATGTGTTCTATCACATCTGTCTTTCCCAATATAAAAATATAGAACCCATTAAATAATAATAATAAACAAATTAGATGATATAATTCTCACTATATTTTTCAAAAACCTTTATGTAACTACACACATATGTGTGAATCAGATCAAGTAGGTTTAAGTCCCCTCCATATTTGGATGATATTGTTTTCTCACCAGTTTACCTCTTAAACAAGTATCGTATTTATTCTACATATCTCATTTTAGATTTGGTATATTGGTTATATCCCTCATTTTGGAAAACATTTCCCATAATTTGTTTCTTGGTGTGCCCAAAATTTCGATTCCAAAGTCTATTCTCTTCTTCCACCATAATAAAACAATTTTTGTTCTATTTAAAATCTACTCAATAAAGATTGAATTTAGTTCTCCGTACTTATAAAAAATAATCTCCAGTATTCCTTTGGTAGAGAAACCCTTTTAATGAAATGTGACTTCAATTCTAGATTCATAGAGTTAACTCACACTAAGGATATTATTTCGAAGGTCATCCACTTAAAGAATATCAGTATTTTTCATCTCATCACCAGCCAGCCTCATCTTTATACTTCCCTTAATTTTAAACACTTCATCATTTAAAAATATAATTATTCCATCAACATATATCTTCAAAATATTCTATATATTTACATTTATAATCATTTGGGATGGGAACCCACTATCAATAATCTAGGTGAAACTGTTTTTTGTTTCTTTGAGAGAAATAAATTCAAAAATTTCCTTCTCATTCTTTATCTTCTCCCTCCAAGAGATGTATGGTTGAGTTGAGACACAAGGTTTCCTATCATCTTTTTCATCATGATAATATTTAATTTCATAATATTCCTTTTACAAGGGATAAAATCTATATTTAATAGTAATTTCATATCTTTATTAAGTTACCTTTCTTCTTTTATACCCATTAGAGTGTGTTTGATTCCTCTTTTTCCAAAAATTCACTTATTTTGTCCAAAAATAGATAAGTTAACAAGAACCATATAAAAAATTATGTCTTTGACAAGTAGAATATGGTTTCATATTCATTTTTCAATCATAGGAGATTATAGTCATAAATAGCTATCTTCTTTAATACACCAGGTCATTGTATATCTAAGAAAACAACAAAATTGGGATTTTATCAATGAAATTATCTTTCCATAACTTCATCTCCACATATCTCTATCATTTGATTATTTTTCTTATTTTTGGTTTAGCCTTATTATTTAAGCGTTTTCACCAATTTTATATTTTCCTTTTTATCTAATAGTTTCTTCAGGAGAATTAGATGTATTATCTTTATATTTGAGCCAAATATTTCCCATAATACTAGGATTATGTTCATTTATGATATTATCAATAGATCCCATGACTCTTCCCTCTATTTCTATCAATTAATTGTAAAAAAATACAAAATTTAAGCTTATTATTATCCTCATTCATGTTTTCATAAACCTTAATCTTTTCTCATAATGGTACATCTTCTTTGAGATAGATTCAACTCCCATTATTATTTCTGTCAACTAGGTTCCCAAATTATCAATTATCTTTCGTTTTTATTAAATTTATATATTGAAATCAATCACTTCTTCATATGTATTTCTAGAAGCCCCTAGATCTTCCACTACATCCTCCAATAGATTAATTTTTTCTTCATTTTGATCAATATTTATCATTGATTACTTTAGTGAACCACCTATATTTTATTTTTCCTTATATTGGATGTCCACCTCTTCAAGAGATCCTTTGAGATAGATGTACATGTAAACTAATCATCTGGGTTGATCTTCCACTTCAATATAAAACTTGTTTCCTTTAACAATTTACATCATAACATCTTTCACATTATAAATAAACTCAACTTTATTATTTTCAAGGAAATTTTCATCATCTTCCTCTTCAATACTCAAAATATTTGTCTATTGAAACCTATTTCTCATTGAACTTATAGATTTAATATTTCTCCTTAAAGGAAACCCTATTTATGGTGATTATGTCTCATCATATTTAGCTCCATAATCAGCTTTACTTGGGTATCATTCTATAATATACCAAAACAGGTCACAAAAAAACAAGAGAATGGAATTTTTCCATTATACTTTCAAATGTCTCACCTAAATCAACTAGAAACAAGTGAAAAAAACCATCACTTATGTCTTCATCATTTCATACAACTTCATATAACAAATTATTTTCTATATATTTGAAATACATTTATATTTTTGAAATACTGGTTATAATTTTTTGGTTTCATAAGAATATCATAATATAACTAACAAATCTGGGTTTTCACCAGACATGACACCCAACCCATACCTTAATAAGTCCTGAAGGGAATTACCAATCCCTATGGGCTGGGAAAAAGTTCTTGGGAACCATAGGAACTTCTTTGGGAATGGTCTTTCCCAAAACAGAGATACAATAGTGAAAATAATAAATAAGGCATCCAAAATAAATAATAGCATTCCAAACAGGTCAAAACCAACTACCATGATCGAACACATTTTAATATATATAAATATAGCATCTAAATATAAGGGGAACTATCGGTAAATAAAACTAAATAAACAATGAAATATAAAAATAACTAACCAAAATGATCCAATCCTGAACCACTGCCATACAACCTCTAGTTTCTCACCATCGCCCAACTAACCCCATGTCATCCACGATGAACAAGAAGGATCCAAATCAGAACCTAGAAACTCAAATATTTTTGGCATGATCAACAAATCCCATTGGTTCACCAAAACCCACTAAAAATTTAAAGTATGTTTCATAATTAAATTTACTAATTCTATTTTTAAAATAAATCTAAAAGGTAAGATTTTATACATATAACTTTATGGAAATCAAAAAAATCCACAACTATTTACAAACATGCTCTTTTGTTTTCCCAAAACCAATCACATGGAGTTTGAAAACAAATCCATTATTCAAAGCCCATTTGAAACCATTCAAACATAGTCCAAATTTCTCTAAAACACACATTTATTCTATTTAAATGAAATTTTCACTTTAAAACACTTAATTGGTCAAATCTATATTTTAAACAAACACACATTTTAAAAACCACCTGAAATAACCCGCACAATAGTATTTAAATTTCAAAATAGTTTTTTCCATGCCAACTTTGTAAAATCATTTTCAAAGGAAACAACCCAACTCAAATGGGTTAAGCATATCAAGTAGGAACTATACATATTTCTCAAGGAATAATAAAATGAGATATAATAAATAAAGTGTTCCACATCCATGAAAGTGTGGAAAATGATACAAACAAACACTGGACCAAGCTCCCCTCAATCAATAACTCACTAAGAAAATGAATATTTTATTTTCCTACCCAAAGTAACTAACATTCGAAGCATCTAACTGTATATGGATATAACTATTTGAACTAGCTACTAGAAAGCACTAAGTCTAAATTGTCATCCAATTAGACCACACAAGAATTATTAAGATGACAAACTCCCACCTAGACCTTGTACCTAGAATGACTGGTGGGAAACTAGCAGTGTGTGAACCAACTGGAGGACCCAATTAGATCTTCCACATAGTACTCGGTTTCTCATGAATAATAAAAGGAAATGAGTCATAGTGAAAACAATCCATGTATAAAAAATAAGGTATAACCATAACTACCCTTACCCCAACACCCAATGATATAAATCCCCACATGTCACATGCACCCATGGAATACACAAACACAATCCCATAAAAGGGGAGAAAACAAGAATCACATAATGATCATGAACGTACACAATGGGTAAAAAATAAAGGGTCAATCCACATAAACCATTTAAAACAAATGTTTCAAACTAGATTTTAACATAAAAATACATCTTGGAATTCCAATCCATTTCACATTTCATAAAATATTATCCTAACACCATTAAGAAAATGATGTGATCAACCAAGCATTTAAAACATTTCAAAGTTACCCTTACACAATTTTATACCTCATTGAAAACCAAAACAAGACCAAAAGGCCAACCATTTTCACCAAACCAATTAAAATAATCCAACAAGACATTACACAAGGGGTAAACTACACACACATTTCAAACAACCAATTTAAATACATTAAAATAGACCTTTACAAGCCATTTATAGTTCAATGCCTCAATTTAAAACCAAATTCACTTTAAAACCTTATTTTCATTTGTTGAAAACCAAAACTAGATCAAATCCCATTGCACAATATGAAACCATTTCAAAAAATCATAGTTTATTTCAAAAGAAGATTATAAAAATAAAATATTCTATTTAAATCATGAAAACATTGAATTTAAAAGTAAAATAACCTATAAAGATTAAAACACTAATAAATGGTTTAAAATCCACATAACGTTATCATATATAATCTTACTTTCATAAAAATGTAATTTAGATGGAACAGTCATATTAGAGTTCTAAAATGAAACAATTTGATAGTAACACCTACCACAAGGATGTAGAAACAAATCCAAAGCACCTAAAAACTTGTCTACTTTAATGTTGACCACACCTATGGGACAAGAAATAGTGTTTACAAACCCTAGGCACTAAAAGATCCAACATCAAATCCACCCTGAACCCTAAAATCAAGCCACATGAGAACTAGGGTTCATGAGGAAACCAAATCCAATAGAAAATAGGAAAATAAGGAAGGAGGGAAATAGAGGAATAGCTCACCTAAAATACTTTTGGAAAACACCAAATGAATCTAAGAATCTAAGGGGAGAAAGAAAATGTAGCTACTCCCAAGTTCCCTAGGGTCGGCCAACATAGGGTAAGATAAATGGGTGTGAACCCCCTTAAAATGGAGAGGATAAAATGGGAAAATCCTAATACTAAAACACCTGGAAATTTCACATGTTTTGGCTACATTTTTTATAAAAACCAATATCGAACACTACCTAGTCCAAGAACTAACTCACATAGTTACTCTTGAGAGGTTATATGGTTTGAAAAAACCATGCACCTCACCCCAAAACCACCCCAATCCCTACATGACCTCTTAGTGTGCCCCTAACTATTTGAAAAACTATACAAAATCTATGAGAATGGATTTTTCAAAAATCATACATCCATCCACATGTTTTCCAAACAGTTTAACAAACCATGCATAGGATTTTGACCACACCATAGACCCACCGTTAACCCCATATGGTTTCTCCTAAGGGTCATAAGGTTTTCACATAATAATACGCAACTCGTGATGACAAACCATGTGCAGTTCCAAATGAACTAAAAAGGATTCTCATGAAGTGAGGCCACATGGTTTCCCTCTAACTGTTCACCTTAAGCATTCATATAAAGAAAGCCCTCAAATTTTTAAAATTTCAAAGCCAGAAATCTATGGAAACTCAAATCAGGCCTCCACTTCTCCAAAGAATTCCAAAAGACCAGAACCGTAATATGGAGTAATAAACTCCCCACTATGACACTTTCTAACCCCAAAAAGTATACACTTGAAAAAAAAATATGATAATTAATGGAAGATCCCAAGAGGATATAACAAACATAACCACTCAAAAACAGCTCAACCCCTAATACCAACAACTAAAACCCTCATAAATGATTGAACCAACCAACCACAAGGTGAAAAACATATCCAAGAATAGATGAGATGAGAACCTCTAACAAGAATCTTTAAGAATCGTGAGTGAACTAACATGGTATACCCACCATTTAGAATTCCTCTAAAATGGTCATCCCTCTATTTAGTGTTCATATAACATGGTTTCATAAAGGAACCACTACCAAGAACACATCCTTGAACTATCGAAAAAACGTGAGAGAAATACACTCTCAACCACAAGTGCTTCTAAACCCAATGGAGGGAAGAACAACCAAAAATAGCCACAAAATAATGACAAGAGAACTCAACTTGAGCCACAACATGCATGGATAACCTAGGGTAAATATTGGATCTCCTTCACAAGGTGCATCCCAAAAAATTATTATAACCAAATACAAGTTAGTATACCGCACTAAATTGGTGCATCATACACCCTAGTTACCCAATCATGCACCCAAAAGCCTCTCTCGAGTCTAATAAATAATTAATTTAATGTCTCAACAAAGGAATGGGTGAAATCAAAAACCTCAAGGAATGTTCATCCAAATAGAAAGGCTCCAAAAATGGCACTCATAGCCAACCAAAAAGAATGAATCAATCTAAAAAAACCTTGAAATCCACCCATTAAATCATTCAGAAAGGAAAATATCTAGAATTAATGTCCTGAAAAAGGGAAAAAAATCCAAAAAATCCAACCACATTATCCAATGATCTAAGGCAAATATCACAACCATCAAGAAAAAAAGGATATGTGATACAAAATGCATGACCATTCGTTAATAGATCAAACTTGATACCTCTTCCAAAAAAAATCAAGATTACAAAACATCCCTCATGAAACATTGGAGGAACCAATAATTCCCATTAATTATACTAAAACAGAAAAAAAAAATCTCTCACTTGAGAAGCTTTAGTTTTCCTAGTATAATAGAGAATCACCTTAATCTCTTATGCCTCCACCTTTCTCCCAAGATAGACGATGGTTTTATGTCCACCAGTCAACTTGGAGTTTGGGTAGGCACTACGACTATAGAAAATTTTTTAACCATTCTAGGGGACATCAATTAAAAAGACATAAACCACCTCAAGTATTTTCATAAATTTGAAACTAGAATTACTCCTTCACAATCAAGGAATATATAACTTTTCAGACCCAAAAATCTACCCAAACAGTGATAATAGGTTGGGAGTTACTGACCTTAGGTTCACCTCCCCAAATTCCAAAGGCTACCGACTAGGGAAAAGGTGTAAATAGGTATAGTGGGGATTCTATAACCTTAGGGAAAAATATAATGCACTGGTCCAAGTATGATAATAACACATCTAGTGAAAATAAATGACTCAGCATACTCGATCCAAACCCAAAAAGCGAAAGTACATCAATATCAAATAAACAATGAAAGCAGTATAGAAACAAGTACAGTGAAAAGTAAATAGAATAGCATGATAAACATCACTTTTAACCACTACTAAAACAAAAAAGTAATGAATCAATAGTATTTCATACATGTCAATATATAAAGGGCACCCATGGATAACCACTATAGCTAAATATAAGAATAAGTATACTGATACGGGAATGAAATCTAAATATAAGTAAAACTCTATCTAATAATGAACACAAGTTCCATGCCAATCTCCATGCCAAACATCATTATGACCTAGCTCCTGAAGCTGATCCTTTACCTGTATGTAAATTCATATAGTCTACATGCTCCCCAAAGGGCCTGTGTAAGGTGTGAGACAAATCTCAGTTGGATTCCACCCAATAGCGCGTACCTAGAATATGTTTTTAATCATACATGCATATCTATGTAAGGTAAATAGTATGACATAATAAATAAACACAGCCTCCACTGGTGATCAGTAGCCACTAGGGAGTGTCACCTGCTTTGGGCAATGCTGAAATCTCATAAGCAAAGAGACTCCTTGATCCACGGACAAAGGTACTCTTGTAGTCACAAATCCCAATTGAACCCTCATGTTCCATCTCAATCACATAGCCTAACATCACATGCCTCCTGAAATCATGTGTCTCAAAGTATTAACATCCCAAATACATGCCCAAACAATATTATCCTGGTCCTAATGACCCCTACTCAAATGCTCACGTCAGCCCATAGCATAACAACTGGAGGAACAATGATGTTTTCCTCAAATAAATATCTAGGCCCATGGCCTCAAGAATAGTGAGCCTCATCCCCCAACCTGATGGTCTCATCTCAAACAACAGAAGGCTCCTTAGCTTCTGTGTGGCTTCCCACGGCAAGCACCCCCAAACCAAAAATACCTAAACCGAAACTATCTGGGGCCTCTACCCACACGAGTGGTCAAAACCACCTCATTATGGAATCTACATGTGTGCACATGACTCAATCGGTGCTTTGGCCATCATGGGTGAGTGGAAATCACCAAAAATAGAACCTAAGCCACACCATATCTAGCACCTCGTGCCCCTCTGACCATGTCACTCAAATTCAATGGTCATGCCATCCAATTATATGGGGCCTCACCCAACCTAACACACACACTCCCTCAAACTAACATCCACGATTCCAAATCTTGTGGTCAAAACCACCCAAGAAAATCTAGGCCATGCCCAACCAGTGAACAACATCACTCAATACCGATGGTCATGCCATCCCAACCTCGGTTAAAGCCCATCACAACCCCAAGGGTGTCTGCATATGTAATCTCAATCATTACATAAATATAAATTACATTAAAATAGTTTAAACAAGTAATTCAATTTAATCAGATTGAATCACACCAGCTATCATCTATGGAAAATTAGCATGGAGGTCTTGAATTTCTCTAAAAAGCTTAATCAAGCTCTAAAAAACTAAACATAGAAGTCTAAATCAAAATAATCTTTTTAAAACCATTTTGGTACCCCCAGCCAAAATATCCCAAGGAGAAACGGCCACTCACCCGGCCCCTCTCCAGTGTAAAATGTATAGGGAATTCCCACAGCATCCCACATGGTTTAACAATCAATGTAACATGATATAACAGGGATCCTCTCAAAACAAACTATTATTCTATAAAACTAAAACCCCCAAATTTCTGATAAAAATAAAAACAAGGTCTGCACCACCTAACTCATACTTGTACAACTCTCCTCATCCAGCGTCAGCCTCTAATTCATCCTAGAACAAGACAGATCTACATAACTAGCATAAACTCTCAAGATTAGATAACTAGGTATAGTGAATAAATCATAAGGAATAGATCAAGAGGCATCGAGAACTCACCGGTTAGGTTCCAGTGCATTTGACAGTCTTCGAATTGGAGTTCAGATGATGAGTCGGGAGTAATTTCTTTCTCTGAAACTACTTCTTGGGAACAAGGGGAGGAGTCTATTGTCCATCTAACCAAAACCAGTCTACTACACATCTTAAAAAAATTACACGCCATGTAATTGAAAATACACAATATGTATATGCCTAATCCATTTTTTCTGTCGACTTCTTCTTCCATGTCATAAATGAGTCATGTCGGCATCATTACACGGCATGTACGGGTAAGTGCATAGCATGTACTTGGTTGATCCTCTCTTCCTTAATGACATCCCAACATGCCATGTACGGCCATTACACGACAAGAAATTATATGGCGTATACTTGGAGTATATGGCGTGAAACCCCTATAACAGACCTATAGTCTGTACTCGGCCTGTTTTAATGGTACAATCCAAAAAAAAATACATGTGCCTAAAAGGAAGAAATGGGTTCTTACATAATCATAACCACAATAGTAATCCCTCAAGCAAGGTACAACAAAACCACATAAAAATAATCATTCATTTGAAAACCACACTTTTACAAAGGAACTTCGATATCCCCCTCCACCAAGGCACACACAAAAAAGTCCAAAACATTATAGTTTTTAAAGAAAAACAACCATTGTGGAACACAGACATTTCCCAAACATAGACAGACACAAATTTACATTTAAAATATCATTTTTCCTTGAAATAAAATAATCCAAAAAATTCTTATCATATCCTATTTTCCTTTTAAAAAACACTTTCCAGACTTGTTTCAAAAAAAATCCTTTTGAAACATAATAAATATCAAAATAGATACTACCACTTTACAAAACATAGAAAAAATAGTGGGAATTCACTCTTACCACCCATTTTCAAACCAAGTTTGAAAATAAATGTTTTAAAAACCCTTTTTTTATTTTCCAACCCATGGTTTTAAATGTCAATCACACTAAAAGCACTACAAAACCATCCAAATAAGAATCACAAAAACCACTTTCCAAAAGGGAAAAAACACTCCTTATTCCACCTTTAACAAGAAAAAACCACCTTTAGAGAAATATATAATTAATAGGTATCCAAACATACTAAATGAGGAGAAATAATTTTATTAATACCTTGACCACCATGGTTTGGGTGATCGGACATTAACCAGTAAACACGCCTTGCAAGGAATAATGACTTAACCACACAGGCACTACACAGTTTCCTAGGCCATGTGAGTTAATCATGAAGTCTGAGTTCCCTTATTCTCCACCCCATAACAAAAAATGAAATACCCACTATCACATACACAATAAAAGTGGATATATAAAATTCTATTCATTTTAAAGTAGCTAAAAACAAGCTCTAATTCATAATTTAAAACCCAACATCCCCTGGAAGCTTGAGGTTTAGAGTGATAAAGAGCTAGATAGGATCCTCCCACCCTTACTTATCATGAATCAACAACAATAATCTCTATTCTACTAGGACATCCCCAAATAATAGGTTCTATACACCATAGGCTTAGGCTCTCACTAAGGAACCCAACCCATTCCCCTCTAATACCATTTTGTAATGAACCGGCCCAATCTAACACTGAACATGGCACCCTAACCGACTAGTCATAAGACTTGAAGGGAATTCATGATCCCTATGTTCTAGAGAAAAACAACTAACCAAATTGATCCAAGACCAAACCATAACCATAAAACCTCTAGTTTCTCACCACTCCCAACTCACCCCACATTCTCCATGATGAATAAGAATGATCTAACTGAGAACCTAGAACCTAAAATTTTATAGGCATGGTCTTAAAATCCTAGTAGGTCACCAAAACCTTCCAAAACTATTTAATATGTTTCATAAGGAAATTCATCAATGAAAGTTTGAAAATAAATATATAAGGTAAGATTACGTGCATATAACATTATGGAAATCAAATTAATCCATAAAAAATTTACAAACATGTTACTTTGTTTTCCTAAAACCAAACACACTTGGTTTGAAAACAAATCCACCAGCCAAAGACCATTAGAAACCACACACACACCATTATCATTTTTAAAACAACAAATTTATTTTATTTAAATTAAATAGTCACTTTAAAATAATTAACTAGATAAATCCATATTTTAAACAAACACCCATTTTGAAATCCACCTTAAATCACCCACACAAAAGTATTTAAATTTTAAAACATGTTTTTTCACAACCAACTTTGAAAACACATTTTAAGAGGAAAAAACCCATCTCACATGGGTTAAGAATATCAAGTAGGCACAAAACATATATCTCAAGGCATATAGATATTCCATATAATCAGAGAAGGGTTCCATATCCATAAAAGTGGGGGAAATGATACAAAACATCACAGGATCAAACTCCCCTCAATCAATAACTCACCATGAAAATTAATGTCTCATGGTCCTACCTAAAGTCACTAATGTGCCAAGAATATAACCATATATGGTTATGACCAACTAAACTAACTATTGGAATGTGCTAAGTCCAAAGCTTCATCCAATTATCATGTATAATCATTATTGTGATGAAAACCCCCACCAAGCCCTTATGTCTAGAATAACTGGTGGGAAAATTCCCGTATTTGAACCAACTAGAGGAATAAATTATATCTTCCACTTATTACTTGATTTCCCATGAGTAATAAAATGAATTGAGGTGTATTGAAAATAATCCAAGCATAAAATACAAGGAATAACTATAAATACCCTCACCCATACACCCAATGATATAAAGCCCCACATGTCACATACACCCACAGTATACATAAACACATTACCACATGATGGGACAAAACAAGAATCACATAGTGATAATGAACCCACACAAGAGGTAAATAATCAATGGGAAATCATGATTTACATCCACATACACAATTTAAAACCAAAGTTCCAAACCTAATTTTAACACATAAATATAGCTAGGAATTCTAAGACCGTTCATATTTTATAAAATACATTTCCAACACCATTTGGAAAATTATGGAAACACATGAGAATTTAAGCCATTTTAATGTCACCCTTACATAAGTGTCTTACTATTTGAAAACCAAAATAGTTCCAAAGGGCTAGAAATTTCTTCCAAACTATTTAAAACAATCCAAAAAGGAATTTCATAAGGAGTAAACCATACAGACATTTCGAATCACCATTTGAAGTTCATTAAAGCACCCCATTACAATCCATTTTGAGGTCAACACCTCAATTTAAAACCAAATTTCTTTTAAAGTCTTATTTTCAATTATTAAAAACCAAAACAGGTTCAAATCCCATTGCACAACATGAAACTCATTTAAAAAGGTCATATGGAATTTCCCAAGATGCCTAGAAAAATAAAAGATTCCATTTCAATCCGGAAAACAAAGAATTTACATGGAAACCTAGATATTAAAAGATTAAAACACAAAGAAATGGTTTAAAATATATGTAAGATATCGTATATAATCTTACTTTCATAAGAAGATAATTTATAAGGAATAAGAGTTTTAGACTTCCAAAATGAAACAATTGAATAGTAACACCTACCTCAATGAAGCAGAAACAAATATGAAGCACTAAATAACTTGTCTCCATCAATGGATACCACACCCAGTGGATAAAGAAAGGTGTCTATAACCCCTATAAACAAAAATCCCCATCATATAATCCACCTAGAACCCTAAAATAAAGCTACATGATAACTAGTATTTATAGGGGAAACTAAATCCAATATAAGAGAGGGAGAGAAGGAAGAAAGAGATAAATTGATGCTACTAGAAAAAATATTTATATCCATGGACCTATAGCCATGATTTTATAGGAATGTGGACATATCTTGATTTATATCCACGGTTTACAAAAAACCATGGCTATATATACTTTAAATCCACATACTTCTCTCCCATGGAAATGGGATTATCTATTCTTTCAACCCCCATGTATTAATCCTCTTCTACCCATGATGATCCTATCCTAACATATCCCATTAATCAATCCATTCTACCTCCCAATCATTACCCAACCAATCCCCGATCCTAGCTGACTTCACCATTTGGTTCCTCCATCCCTTGTGTGATTCCTTCCATCACCTTTATCATTCATTCCTCCCATCCCCAGCCACCTTCTTCATTCATAGCTTCTATATTTGGTTCATAAACCAAACCTTATTCCATATAATATTAAATTGGTGTAGACTAGTTCTCCTTCATTTGGTGCATCAGCTGATTTCTTTTCCTTTTGTGAGTGGAATACACATGACTCCTATAGCCAAAACCTTCCATAAGTGGGACCTTCGTAGGCTAACCGCTGACTTTTTTAAAATTTTATTCATTTTTTTGTGTGATAATTTATTTTTAAATTATTACTTGATAATTATATCAATATTTTTTTAGATTTTTATGGGAATTTAGTTGTCAGATAATGAAATTTAGAGAGTTTTTATAGATGTTTTTTTGGAAAGATATCATGAATTTTTCTACAGATAAAACCATTTACCTTGGGAGTTTTCCTAAATGAGAGAAATAACATGTGGACAATTAGGAACTCAGTGGAAGTGTACTCAGTACCTGGAATCCCCATATAGTTTTACTTAATTTAAATTAAATTAGTTCATTCTTTTATAACCTGGATCATATATCTCAAAAATCAAAATCATGAAGAATGTATGCTTCTCTATATATCTCATTTATCACGTCACATATCATATTCTAGAAAATATCTTATTGAAACTATAATGAGTGTACTGTATCATTATTCTATTTAGTGCAAATATTGGGTATCCTTTCAATTTCACATTTTCTCCAAAAAAATATCACATTATATGGTTTCTAAAGGTCTATTCATACATTAACTAAAATGTTACTCATGTACTAATCATGGGGTTGTTGATAAGAAATAAATGTTTATATCATTATTTTTGTTTTAGTTCATGCACACATTACACCAGTGCAAATGAATTATGTACACACCTAGAAAAGAATAGAGACATTCATGATAGCTTATGGACCATCTATATTATGTTTTATGGAAGTTATTATTCATGTACTTAAAAATAATTCAATATTAAATGAGATAAATCAGTTATTAAATCAAATACCCTGAAATATGTTAAAAATAATAATAAATATCATAATACCACAAAAAAAATAGATAAAATGAAGTCTATTCAATATTGATTGGTAGATGCAAATTTACATATCCCTTGGTATAATAATTTATTTAATTCGATGAGAATCAGAGTATATGTCACAGTAGTTCAAATATGATAAAGAGATAATTTTATGGATTATTTTCTATGTTTTTAGTTCATCAAAATATGTTATTTCCTTTTAGTATAAATTTTTCTCATATTAATAATAATTTAGGATATTCTGGAAAATATCATCAGAACATAATATTTGAAAAACACTATAAACCATAAATATATATATATTATATATTTACCCTTAGGATTCTATAAATAATATATGTTTGGTGTTCACTAAAATTACATGCATATGATTCTTATGACATGAGAATATGTTACCACCGTATCCTTATGCTCGAATGTGATCATATGTTGCACTCAATATGGTGTGTGATTTTAGTTGGCACTACCACCGCTACATCTCCTAAAAGGTCCTTCAGCTATAATGCATTATAAAGGTATTGAACATATCATGGAAGATTAATTTAATGTGTTTATTGAAAGAACAAAATAGGATGTGGTGGATTCCATGAAGTAGAACCTGATAAGGCTTATGTTTATTTCCCTTTATTAAATTAAGTACTTCATGATGGATAATTTGAGTGAAGTGATATCTCCCATTAAGGGACCTCTGAATCTATTACAAGGTTTTCAAATCTCTCTTTCTTTCTGTATAATATTCCCTTGATTAATATGTATTTTTGTATATGAGGGATAAATCTATGGGAAATTTGGGTATATATAACCTAAAATTTTTCCATTAGATCTTAGGGTCTTTATTTATAGTTTATTGATCCATATAATGACTGTGAATGACATATCACTTTTAGTGAGTCTTATTATGGGGTTGTCACCCTATTATTTCATGAAATAATGTTATCCCATATATTGAATTTAAACTATATAAGAAATTTTTCCCTAATTTTTATCTTGTATACATTCATGATATCTGATGGGATATTATTTTACAATTTCATAAAATGTCGTGTGTTCCCTTAGGGTGTGTGGTTATGTTAGATTACAAGTTATAGTTAAAGTGTGATTGTTAGAATATAAACATGATTCCTCTATCAATATTTAATGGAAAAGAAATAATTTTCCATTATACTCCCTTGAAGGGGAACCCTGAAAGAGTGTGTTATATTATTATGTGGGACTTTTTATTATATTTTAAATTAAGGGTAATAAAATCACTAAAAATTATGATATTACCAATTTATACCTATCAAACATTAATAATTTAATCAAGTACATAATTGGTGGTTCGAGTAACTAAAATATTATTGTGGTGGGATTATATTCTTTAATATATAAATCCTTAAATTTTGATAATGATGTTTTAATGAACTATACAATATAATGATAAATCCCCATACCTAACTACCACTAACCTTGGTCATGTTCCATGGAATGTCAATGACTAGTGACTAAAACCATGGGTTTACACTGCATTTTTGAAATTATTTTTCTCCAAATATACAAATTACCTAAACGATAAATACCAACTAAAAATTATCTAAGTCATCTATACATAAAATAATCACAAAAATATTATAATGACAAAGAAAATCTCCAGAATAGGGATTCTATACTTCAACAACCATAACTACTTCATTAGAGAAATGTATAAATTATATAATTCATATGAGAAATAGATTGTACTCAACAACATATGATATATACTAGAAGTGTGCAGATATAAGGTTGAGTATAATAACCTAGTAGGATATTCCAAAAATATATACTTATAGTAAATACATTAACACAAGAATATGTATTTATAAAATAGTTTCACAAAATTGTTATTGATGAAGCTTTACTATAAAATATTTGAAAACAATAAAAAAATACAAAGTATAAAAATAAAAATGACTATAAACTAAAATTTAACAATATATAATATATATTTTACTTTCCATTTAATATATTTGTTATGATTTTTTAATAAACATGTTAGTTATTTTATCTTATGAAACAATACATATAACGTTAAGTAATTTTCTAGATTATTTATTTAATATATTTTTTATTTTTCTTATAATAGATATAAATTGGATTTACAACATTGATCATACACATTTATTTGTCTAATTATTTCCAAAATAAATTTTTATCAATGGGATACCATCATTCCCTCTCATAATACCCTTTCCTTAATTCATGTTGTATATCATCATGTTGTTGAAATCATGTCTTGAATTTCTCTATTTTATATGAAATATTATTTTGTAGTGAATACCCAAACCCCTTCCATTCCTATGTGAATTCACCTAGTTTCAAATACAATTTATTGATTTATGGATTTACAAGTATAAAACCCACATTCCATTTCTGTGGTTTAAAAATGATGTAATATTCAAGTCTTTAAGCACTTATATAATCAATGATTTTATATGAAACCCCTTATTTATTTTTCCATGGGTTATTGATGAAATGTTTTATTATGATATTTTTGGAACACATGAATTAATACATTTTAAGGGTGCACCCTGATAGTGCTCCAATGTGTTGGGTGAATAATTGATCTCTGGAGATGACATGTTTCACGAGACCTTGGTGACTAACCATATAACAACCCTTCTCATTATTTCACACTTAAACATAATTTATTACATAAAATTTCAGTTAATACAACATATAATATCAAAAGGTGTAGTGTATTTTGGGATTATGAACATTACATCATAACTTAAAACATTAAATACACATATTTATTGAAAAATTCTTTTACATGACCACAACATTCCTTCATACTTAGGACTGCATGGGAGAACCTGAAGACGTACATAAGAAAGAGGTGATATATAAATTCCATTAAGGGAATAAACATGGAATAAAATGAGTAATACAATACATTTTAGACAATAGAAAAATTAATGGAGCACAAAAGAAACATGAACTTAAAGGCGGGATAATGATAATCATCACATGGAGAAATGGAAACAACATTTAACATGAGCATGAGCCAAGGATCATTGCACATGGATCATGATTAAAACCTAATTTCATGTAAATTATAATGATTAAATACTCATTTAACATGACTTGTCATGATATTATACATTACCCAATGCATTGGAGTGCTATCAGGTCCCACCCTTCATAATCATTTCATTTCATGCATAAGTATGCCACATAGATCATACAACATCCATTCATTAACATCATAATTCATTCCACGAATAAGAGAGGTGGTATACATAAATTTAATTCCTTAATCAAAAATTAAATGTGTATAAATTTGAATTCCCTTGATAGAGGAATGGGTATGGTATTCACTACACAATGATTTTGGCATGGAAATTTTGGTGTAATTTCGGCAGCATAACAACATCAAATAGAAATTCGTAAAATGGGTTGATTAGAGATAAAGGGGTATATAATCATTTATACATTAAATGTAAAGTAAGGGGGATAATTTTATATAATATACCAAAACATGTAAAAGAATTTAGATGCATAATATAAAATAATTTCTTGAATGGAAATGTGGAGAGAGAAATTCCTTACAGAATTTCAGCATGGTAACTAGTGTACATGAGAGACATTAATGATATATAAAGGGGTATATAATCATTCAAACATAATTATGGAAGTATAGGGGATGTTTTAAATCATACCCCAACATTTTTAATTGAAAATAAAAGGTAATAACAATATAAGGAAACTTGTACAAAAATAATTAAGGAAGGAAAGTGAGGATCCCTTACTTGGATGTGTGACACCAAATTCTTGATAGAGGCTTCTTGGGAGCTTGGTAGAACCTTGGGAGGAATATACAGAGTATATGGAATATATTTTATGATCTAAAATGAGTTTTAGTAAAGATAAATGGGATCTTGGTTGGGTTTATATAGGAAAGGAGAGAGAATTTTATATTATTTAGGTTTTGGACACTACACTTTAAAATATTCAAAACCAAAAAACATACTATGATTTTTTCCCATTTTTTTGACAAATGGGAGTGTAAAATATTATTTTATAAGGTTAAGGGCCGAAAATATTAAAATATTATCCTTGCTTATGTGTAGGTGAGTCACACACTCAAGGAAATTGTTTTAAAATGTTAAAATATTTTATAAGTCTTGGAGGGTCCACTAAGGCATTATAAAATTAATCAAACAAATATAAAATCAAAATATTTTAAAGTTAAAACATATATTGGCCAAATATACAATTTATAGTATTTTAATATATCACTATTGGGTCATTATGATGTCATAAAACACATTATATATTTATTCAGTATTTAATTTTTAAACAAAAATTCGACTATCTCAGAAATTTATGAAAAATTTAATATTGGATAATTTCAATGTACTGATTCCAAAAATAATATTTATTTTATCTAAATAATTTTCAAAATATGTGAATTTTTAGTTTTAAAATAAAAACATACATTTATTGAAAATTTACGAGTTTTGACAAAAACAGTTTTTAAACCTTAATATAAAAATATATTTGACTTCATAAAAATTATGTGATCATTTATATTTGATAAAAGTAATTAAATAATAATATTTTATTAAAATATTATCTTATACATTAATTTATTGAAATATATTTATTAACTAAATTCAAATATTAACCAAAAATACTATTTGTGCTTTAAAAATCATTTACAAAGTAACATTAATTGAATGAAAGTATATAAATTATTTTATAAAAAAATAATGTACATAATAATGATGCTAGGGTTTTTATAAATATCCCTTTATTGAACCATCATAATCCCTAAGAATAAGGTGTGTGATGGTGTGGCTTTCTTGGGGTTGTTTGGTGAACATGTTTTGGGATGTGATCTCAATGATCTTGAACTTCTCCCATAAATGGTTTCACTCATGCTTAAGTTGTTGGATCTCATCTTGGTATTGGTCTAGTTAAAAGTCAAAAATACTATATCCCTTGAAATATCTAATAAAGGGGCTTCAAAGGGAACAATCCTACTGGTCGAAGTCATCACTTCTTTTGTCTATGTCAAAAGGATTTGTTAAAACACCACATTTATACTAGTCATGTGATCACTATTTAATGGCTATATTAGAAATAATAAGGATACTTTAACTGTCATTTAAGTCTAATTTAATATAACAATTTATTAAATAAAAGACTGCATATGTCTTATATATACATGAGACATTTAATTAAAAGAAAGGGAGTTTTATTCATAAATGATCGGGTCGTTACAACCTTCCCCCTTAATAAATTTCACCCTCAAAATTTTATTTTCTCATACTAAAATAGATAAGGGTAACTCTGCTTTATCACCTCCTCTGGTCCCCATGTTACTTCTTCAAACTTGTGGTTTCTCCACAACACCTTGACGAGGGGGATTTTATTATTTCGTAGAACTTTTTACCTAAGATCTAATATCTTCACTGGATTCTCCTCGTAAGAGTGGTAATTCGCTAATGGTACCACCTATATATCAAGTACATGTGATGGGTCAGGTATGTACTTCCTTAATAGTGATACATGTAAGGAATCATGCACTTGAGATAGGCTCAGTGGGAGTGTTAATCGATAGGATACTACTCTGATGCGATCAAGGGTCTCAAAAGGGATGATGTACCTTGGACTAATCTTTCCATCATTTCCAAATCTCATCACCCTATTCCATGGAGATATTCCAAGGAATAACATCTCTCTAACATCAAACTCTAGGTCACATCAACAATTATCATCATATCTCTTTTATCGACTCTGAACAGCTTTGATATGATGTCGGATGATCTTAATATTCTCCACCATTTCTTCAACCATTTCAAGACCATGTAGTTTTCATTCCCCAACTTCATCCCAATATGTCGATGTTCTATAACTCATCCCATAAAGGGATTAACAGGGATCCATTTGGATTCTTGAGTAGAAACTGTTGTTTTAAGAGAACTTGATCAAAGGAATATTTTTATCTCATCCACCTTTGAAGTCCATTGAGCAGGCTCTTAACATGTACTCGAGTGTCTTTATAGTACAATCATATTGGCCATCAGTTTGAGGGTGATAAGTTGTGATGAAGTTCAACACAGTATTTAGATCATGTTGGAGGATCTTCCAAAACATAAAGGTGAATCTTGGATCTTGATCAAATACAATTGGTAGTGGTACACCATGCATCCTTACCACTTCTATGATGTATATCCATGTGAGTTGATACAATGAGAAATCCTCTCAAATCGAAATGAAGTGTGTAGTATTTGTGAGAGGATCCACAATAACCCAGATAGCATTGTTTCCATTGGATGTCATTGGATGTCTAGTGACAAAGTACATGGTGATTTTTTCCCATTTCTATATTAGTATGGGAAATGGTTTCATCATCCCATTAGATATTTTCCTTTCTTCCTTCACTTGTTTACACACAAGACATATTGATATATATTCAATGATCTACCTCTTCATATTGTCCCACCAATAGTGTGCTCTGAGTTCTCAATACATATTTGTGCTTCTAGGGTGGGTAGAGAAGGTTGATCTATGTGAATTATCCAACAGATCCTTTTTAAAATCAGGATTTGATGGTACACAGAGTATTTTCCCAAACCTTAAAACAACTTCTTCATTAACATTGAACTTAGATGATTTTTATTTTCTGATATTTTCCACTTTCTTTTGAATTTCCACATCATCCTTTTGTGAATCCTTTAATCTCTCTAGAAGGTACATTTGAGAAATCATTTGTGAAAGCATTGATGATGTTACTTCCTTTATTATTCCAATGTCAATAATCTTAAAATTTAAGAAGATCAAATCCCTCTCAATTCTCATCAAAGATAGACCTGTTCGGTCCTTTATACTTAGATCATCTGTTTCCTTGTTCACTTTCCCAGGGTGGTAATGGAATAAGCAACTGTAATCCTTGATGAGCTCTAACCATATTCATCAGCCCATATTCAGCTCTCTCTGTGTGAATACATCTTTGAGACTTTTGTGATCCATTTATATTTTATACTTATACCAAAAGAGACAATGCCACCATATTTTTAACATAAAGATCACTGATGCCAACTCCAGATCATGTGTGGGATAGTTTTTCTCATGAACTTTCAACTATTTTGAATCATAGGCAATGACTTTGTTATATTTCATCAGCACATGGCCCATTCCCCTTTTCAAAGCATCATTGAGGATTATGAAAAGCTATCAACCTGTGGTTAGTGTGAGCATAGGGGCAGTGATAAGCCTCTTCTTAAACTCTATGAAGCTTTCTTCACATTCTTCATTCCAAGAAAATTTGACTCCCTTCTGAGTTAGCTTGGTAATAGGGTTTCAAAACCATGAGAAATTTCTCAAAAATCAGTGATAATATCCAGTCAACTCAAGGAAGCTACAGATATCTTTCATATATGTTGGCCTCATCCATCGATAAATTTCTTTTTTATTGGAATGATATAAAGATATCCCACTACTTATGATGATGTTCCCCATGAATGAGACTTCTTTCAACCATAAATCACACTTTCTATAATTTTCATAGATCTTCTCCTTTATCAAAGTCTCTATCATAGTGCATAGATGTGCCTCATTGTAACAGCCCAAGATTTTATAAAAAAATATTCTTTTTAATTTTATTAATGTCTTGTGTTGTACGCTACACCAAAAGGAGCTTGCACAACATGCATCCTTGTATTGCCTTGCATTACACGCAATCGCGACCTTCCTCGATAGCGTGTGTAATACGCAATACCGAGTTTCCCTAAACAACGATGTGCTATTAAAATATTATTAAAACTAGCCGTTATGAATAGTAATAACCACTTTTTAAAATTCTGTAAATCTTATTTTTCAAAATGAACTTCATTCTTGGATTCGGAGTATCGAATTTAGCCTAAGGTGAAATTTTGGTACTTTTCGGATAACTTTCATATTCTGATGAATAGTGAAAATTACTAAATTATAATTAAAAACAACTTTTTTAATCGAAATAATTAATAGTGATAAATTATTAATTTGAGTGGTTTTAAAGTATATTTTTACAATTTAATACAATGTTGGTCATTGGTTGTAATTTCACATTTAAACTAGACATAAACAAGTGTCAATCTTTTGATAGATATTGTTTCTTAAAAACATGTTATTTGTTTTAACAACGGGATTTAATTATAAAATTAATTAATGCAACTTTTATGTTATGAATTTGGTAAAATAGACTTCATTTTTGAATTCGGAATATGAAATATAGCTTGGGATGAAATTTTGGCATTGTTCTGAAAAACATCAATTTTTGATGAATAGTGAAACTACTAAGTGGTAGGTTAAAAAACTGAATTTTGCATAAAACTTAATTTTACCGCTTCTGTGAATGGAATTTCGAAAATCCGAGAGACACGGTTAATATCAAGGACTAAAATGTGGTTCAATGAGATAAAAATAATTTTTTGGTGAATAGTAACTTTTTACTTTTTTTACCGCGGTTAATAGTAAATAGGGTAACTAAGGGTAAATATGATATTATTATTACCCTAACACATGTCCTAATTCTATTGGACAAGTTTCATTCGACCAAAAACAAACTTAGGAATAAAATATGACCATTTAGGCCCACTTGGATTAGATTAGGACATTTATTATTAATTTATTTAAAGAAAGGTTAAAATAGTTAAAATCAAAGTTTAATAAGTAAATCATTTTTAATATGGGGTTATACATAAGATAAATTAGATTGTAAATATTCATTAGAAAGATACAAAGATTTCCTACATTATGGTATTTTATTTGTAATTTTTAGACATAAAATAATTTAATTTATTTATGACACAACGATGATGCAGTAATTATCTTATTAATGAAATATTGACATAATTGATGTTATAAACACCAAAATAAATGTAATTTGAGATTTTTTATGAATTCCACTAATTTTCTAGGTTACTATGATATATTAATGTTGATTTAATCAACTTGGTTCGAACATTTAATTCTGTTATGACTTTCACAAAAATCATATATCAAATAGTGTCAAAATTGACACAAAATAGTTTTTAAATCAAATATTATATTATTAATTGTTATTGTATTCCTAAAAATCTGAGGTTCGGCCAAATGACTTAGATAAGGATATATATATTAATAATAAACAATTTGGGGTTCGTTTGGCATGTTATAGTAAGTTTATTAACCATATAGTGAAAGAAAACAAAAAGACATGGTAAAAGTTAAATTATTTAACTTAGAGTTAAATCTAATTGATAAGGTTAAAATAATATCCTAAACTTGTCTAAATTCTATTGGTTGATAGGATTTCGACCCATCACCACTTTAGCTTCGAAATAAGACCCTTTGGAACCATTATAAACCGATTTTGACTTTAATATAATATAATATTTTGAGATATTCCTAAGGTGCCCCTCTCCTCCCCTATAAAAGGACACCTCCTCCCCCTCCTCCTCACACCAATTTGAGCACTCAAGCTTGGCCAACCCCTGCCAAAATCTCTTCTCCACATCCCTAGAAACATCCTAGAGGTTCTGGTCTTCCTCAAAGACCAATTCTAGTGCCCTAAGAGGAGGTCTCAAAGAGGCACTTCAAAGAAGAGGAGGTTCGGACACTTACAAAGAAATTCGGACCTAAGGTAAGGGAAATATCACAATCTCATTTTTATCCGAGATTGTTTATACTTTGGTATTTATTGGGGTGTATTTTATCATCCACATCCATGTTTCCTCAATATGTAATATTATTTCCATCCATATACAATTTTTTAAATCCAATTTTACCCTTTGGTGAGTTTTTAGTAAAAGATATGAAAGGAATCTTTTGTCGTTTTTCGTACGAGGTACATTTTGACTTTTTCGACAAAAGTAAAAAAAGAATGTTTTTTTAACTTATACGGCACGAACGGATTTCTACTGTTTTATGAAGCCTTATTTTCATGAAGCTTCCTCTAAAAGATTTCATGACTATTTTCAATAAAATATCTTTCTTTTAAAATTGCATGATGTTTTGTGAAAAGAAATTGATTTTGAAGAAGAAAGGATATTTTCCTCAAGAATTCAATTCAAGTGTTTTATCAAAATTATTTTCCATCTAAGATAATAAAGGGTTCTGTTTCTATCCATATTTTTACATTGATTTGACTATGTTGTGATGGAATTATGTTTATGAATTCCTTTATCTTATATGAATGGTTTTATGATGTCATGTTGTTTAAGAATCCCATTTGTATTACATGGGTTATGCAATGATGTATGATTTATGATTATGTGGCACACATAAGAAAGGATTCATTATAAGATGGGTGGGACCTATATCTCCCTCCAATGCATTGGGTAAAGATTTAATATCTCATGAGATAGACATGGCTGGAATTGTAGGTTATACCGGTTCAGTGAAACAGGACTGAAACGAGGGTTACTCGATTCAGAAAGGGACTTTGTCCACTAAGATAGTCTTGGCAATGAGTCATGACTAACAAGAAATGATTTTCCATGATTATGTGTGCATGCCACAAAGTTTCAAGTTTCATGTTATGATTATGGTGATCTCATTTTCACTTCTATGATTTGTTACATGTTAAGATATTATGATCTCTTTTGCAGGTTATGATTTTCAAAAAGATATGATATGATTTTTATTTCTTTTGTATGCCCTTACTGAGCATTTGAGCTCACCCTTTTATGTTTTCTTTTCCCCAGGATATAAAGAAAGGTTTTAGGTAAAAAAAAATGGAAGATCTTTATGGGAGATATTGAAGATCTTTCACCAGGATTAGAAGATTATGTTCCGAGTTTCCAAAGACACTAAACTATTACAGTCCTTGTGTGTGTGTTTTTGTTATGTACTAAGTATTCCGCAGAAGTAATGTAATGTCCATGTACGATAAGCTTCGGGTCTCTACACTCATTATCCTCCTTGGTTTTGGATTATATTAGAATATCATCAATAAAGACTACCATAAATTTGTCAAGGAAATCTCTAAAGACTCTATTCATCATGTCTATAAAGATTTCTAGAGTGTTAGTGAGTCTAAAAGGAATTACTATGAATTCATAGTTCCTGTACCTTATATGAAAACCAGTCTTGGGGATATCCTCCTTCTTCACCCTAAATTGGTAATATATCAACCGCAGATCCACCTTATAGAAGTATTGTGCTCTATGTAGATGATCAAACAAGTCATCAATTTTTGGAAAAGGATAATTATTCTTTATTGTGATTTTCTTGAGCTTACGATAATCAATGCAAAGGTGCATTGAGCTATCCTTCTTCTTGAAAAAGAGAACTGATGCACCCCATGGTGAAGCACTTGGGAATATAAAACCTTTATCCAGATTCTCTTATAATTACTTATTTAACTTCTCAAGTTCCACAACACCCATTCTATATGGAGTCTTGGATATTGTAAATGCCCTGGGTATAAGATCAATCAATAATTCAACATCTCTATTTGGTAGAATACCAGGCAATTCCTCAGGAAACTCATCACTGAATTCCCTCATAATAGAATTGTCTTTGAGGATGATTCATTCCTTTGAATCGATATTTGTGCTAGATATACTTGATCATAGGGAAATAATATCCAATCTTTAGATTAGGGTTCTGAATAAGATTCATTCATCTCCTTTAATTTGTATAGAATCGGTGGACAATTCGCAATATATAGAGTGATCTCCTTCTTATAGCAATTTATGTTGGATTTATATAGGGAATGTCAATTCATGCCAAGAATCACAGCATGTTCCATCAAAGGGAGTATGATGAAGTTTTTCGAGAAGTTAAAACCACAAATTGTGATAGGGGAGGAGTTATATTCATTGGATACTATAATTTCCCTATTTTTTGTTTTCACCGACATCCCTACTTCCATGATTTGTGGTGGTGTTTGGATTGTTCTACTAAACTTTTAGGATATAAAAAAATGCGTAGAACTATGGAAGATAACCATACCTTTCAATTTTTTATTCTAGTTTTACATTATCCAATATAGACTTAGGTATGATTATCTTAAATAGTTTAACACATAAAGGGGAATCCGATGACATTAAAGATATGACTTGTAAATTACATTTATTTCCTTAGCTTATAAATTTCTAGGCTTCAACCTACATTATCTATGATCTATTACCTAACGTATATTTTTATGGGATTTTTTTTGTTCCTTAAATAATGGTTTGCACTAATATTATGAATTTACCAAAGAATTTCCCTTAGTATTTTCTAACCAATAGTGTAGCAAGGCCCATTTTCATGCACGAGTTCTCATTCGAGTTAAGCTCAAAGTGGTGTTTTTGGGTTTTTCCCCTAGATACATCTATGCCAGAGCCACCTCTACTTGTTCATATATAGATAGGGATGTATTTTATTGATAAAACACTTAATATATACTCACAAAAATTTATGGATGATTTTATTATTCTTAGTCATATCCCTATGGCTTTCACTAGAGTTTTCTTATCTTAATCCCAAAAATAACTCAACCTATCCTATAATACCAACTATAAAAACCCTACGCTTTATTTCATGCATAAACATAATTTATTACATAAAATGGAACTTAATAAAACATATAAGATCAAGATTTTTAGTGTATTTTGGGCTTAGGAACATTACATCATAACTTAAAACATGAAATACACATCTTTATTGAAATCTTATTTTTCATGACCACAACATTCCTTCATACTTAGCACTGCATGGGATAACCTGATGATGTACATAAGAAAGGGGTGATCTATAAAGACTAGTAAGAGAATAAACATGTCATAACATGAGGAATAGAATACATGTTAGACAATAATAAAATCAATGGATCATAAGATAAATGTGAACATAAAGAAATGACTAAGCATGTTAATCATAACATGGAGATGTGGAAACAACATTTAACATGATATTATCATGAAACAAGGCCCATTGAACATATATCATGAGTAAACCCCAATTTAACATGAATTGTAATGAGTCAAAACCCATTGCATGTGACGTATCATGATACTATACATTACCCAATGCATTAGAGCACAATTAGGGAACACCCTTCATAATCATTTCATTTCATGCATAAGTGTACCACGTAGATCATACAACATGGATTCATTAACATCATAATTCATTACAAGAATAATATATATGTAATACATAAATGTAATTCCTCAATCAACAATTACGTGTGAATAAGGGTGAATACCCTTGATGGAGGAATGGGTATGGTATTCACTACATAATGATTTTGGGATGGAAATTTTGGTGTAATTTCAGCAGTATAATGGCATCAAATAAAAATTTGTAAAATGGGTTGATGAGAGAGAAAGTGGAATATCCTAATTTATACATGAAATGTACAGTATGGGGATTATGTTACATAATATACCAACATATGGGATGGAATTTAGATGTATAATATAAAATAATTGCTTGAATGGAATTGTGGAGAGAGAAATTCCTTACGAAATTTTGGCATGGAAACTGGTGTACATGAGAAACATTAATGAGAGATAAATGGTCTATAATAATTAAAAAATAAGGAGGAAAGTATATGAGAGGATCTAAATCATACCCCAACATTTTTAATTGAAAATAAAAGGGTATAACAATATAAGGAAACTTGGAAAAAAAATAAGGAAGGAAAGTGAGGATCCCTTAATTGGATGTGTGACACCAAATGCTTGAGAGAGGCTACTTGGGAGCTTGGGAGTACCTTGGGAGGACTCCAGAGGGTATAGGGAAGAGATTTTACGAGATCAAATGATTTTTAGTGAAGAGAAATGGGAGCTTGGTTGGGTTTATATTAGAAAGAAGAGTGAATTATTTATTATTTAGTTGTTAGACACTACACATTAAAATATTCAAAATCACAAACCATCCCATAGTTTTTTCTAATGTTTTTTTCAAAATGGGAGTGAAAAAATTATTTTATAATGGTAAGGGCCTAAAATATTAAAATATTATCCTTTCTTATGTGGATCTGAGTCACACTCTCAAGGAAATTGTTTTAAGATTTTAAAATATTTTATATGTCTTGGAGGGTCCACTAAGGCATCATAAAATTAATAAAACAAATCTAAAATAACAATATTTTAAAGTTAAAACATATATTATCTTAATATCCCTTTAATAGTATTTTATTACATCACTATTGGGTTATTATGATGTCATAAAACACATTATATATTTATATGGTATTTTCTTTTTACCCAAAAAATTTGACTGTCTCAGAAAATTATGAAAAATTCACTGTTATATAATTTTGACGTCCGGATTCCAGAAAATAATATTAATTTTATCTAAATAATTTTCTAAATATTTTAATTTTTACTTTTAAAATAAAAACCTACATTTATCAAAAATTCGTGGGTTTTGACAAAAATAGCTTTTAAACCTTAATAAGAAATATATTTAACTTCATAAAAATTATGTGATGGTTTATATTTGTTAAAAGTAATTACATAATTATATTTTATTAAAATTTTATCTTATGTATTAATTTATCAAAATATATTTCTTAACTGAATTCTAATTTTAACCAAAAATACTATTTGTATTTTCAAAATCATTTACAAAGTAACAATAATTGAATAAAAGTATAGACATTATTTTATACAAAAATAATGTACATAATCATGATTCTAGGTTCTTTATACAAATCCCTTTATTTCACTAGAATATTCCCTAAGACTGAGTTGTGTGATGGTGGGGCCTTCTTAGGGTCGTTCATTAAACATGGTTGGGTCATGATCTTGATGAGCCTGAACTTCTCCTGTAAACAGTTTCGCTCATGATTAAGTTGTTGGATCTCAGCATGGGCTTGGTCTAATGAAAATCCCAAAAATTATATCTCCCTAAAAGGATCCAATAAGTGGGATTCAAAGGGAATGATCCTACTGGTCAAATCCATCACTTCTTTTGTCTGTGTCAAAAGGATTTGTTAAAACCCCATATTTATACTAGTCATGTGATCACTATTAAACAGATATATTAGCAATGGCAATGATATTTAATATTCATTTAAATATAATTGTATATAAAAAGTTATTAATGAAATGAGTTCATGTGTTTTCTATATCCATGAGACATTTAATTAAAATAAAGGGAGTTTTATTCATAAATGATCGGGTCGTTACATACCTTTTTAATTGTGATTTATGAAACCTTGGTGATATTCTTATAAATGTATCAATTCAATGTTATAGACAAATTTCCATGTTATGTATCATGTACTTATTATTATTAACTTTTTTTATACCTCATTTATTATCCATGATAACTGTTGATGTTCCATTACCTTTATTTATTCCCTTACTGGGCTTATGCAAACACCTTTATTTTGATGTGTCTCCCCAGGATATGATATTTAGTAAAATTAACTTAGTATAAAACTATTATGAAGCCTTTAAAGTGGATTATAAGTTTTTTTATGTTATTCATATATTACATTTCTAATTTCTAATAAACTAAACCTTAAACGATCCTGTGTTTTTTAAGCATTGTACTATGTATTGAAAGTTTTATATATTAAAAAGGTGGGATGTCATATAATCCATTTATTTTGATATCTCATAAAGTAGGATGTACATTTATTTCATAAACCTATAAGCTTGATATGTATTTATTTTAATTCTTGAAATGAACCTGTCAATCACCATGGCCAGGGATTTTAGTTTGATAGTTCCATTTTAATAAAATGGTCAAGACGTTATCTTTCAATATTGGAAGGGGAAAGTCATTTATTATCTTATTAATTAATGTCATATCACCCATGATATGACCAACATATCCCACTTCACCATGGATATATTCCATCACATTTTTAAAAAATACCTCATAGTGGGTGAATCATGATATTCATTAAAAATAATCTCAAGTATAAGGATAATTAAAATATTTTCATATAGGAATATCCAATGACATATCGACATATGGAAATCCTACAGGCAGGTCTATCCTCATAGTATTACTGATCCAAATTTTTATGTGTTGTGTTCTTTTCAATAAAAAAGGCAGTATGGATGATGTTAATATGTATTGGAGAAAAACATCTTGGAAAATGCATGGAGTTATGAATCTCATTGGTGATAGGAAGTGCCTCCATGATATTCAAGAATATCCAGTCACGTATAGCAATGATAATTGAAGGTGTGAGTTGTTACAACCATTATTCTTATATAAAATGATAAAGATATTTCTTTATGTTCATATGAAGAATATATTGGAGTAACTATTATTACTTGAAGAAGATTACATCATTGGAGATGCTTGAAGATCCATTCACTTGGAAAATATCATTTGATTTTTAAGGATTCTTCTGCTTGATATTTAATATACATATTTGGTTGAAAAAGATTTGATAAAGTAGAGGGTTTTGTTACATGGAGTGTGGTGAATTTTTTATTATATATATTTGTAAAGGGGTTACAAATAATAGTTTTGGAGTTCGATCACTGTGTATACAAGTTGCTACTTTATACAGAGATACATAAGGATGATGTTGTGGGAATTATGAATATGGAAACCATACAAGTTTTATTGAGCATGTAATTTTATTATTATAGTAAATAAACACTATTGGATGAAGGATAAAATTAAATCTGTAGTGTGATGAATTTTTTAAGCTAGTGTATATAATATTGGATACTCTAAGTGAGTAAATATTTTTCATCACCTTGGGAATAAGCTAAAAGGATCATTGTAATTATTTTAATAATTACCATAATTATTGGAAGCTATTTAGTAGGGTTTTGAAGTGATTATTTTGTCCATGAAATTATTTGAATTCATTTTGAAGTGATTTAAAAATATTCTAGTTTTTTTATTTTAGGTAGAAAATAGCTAAGCCTTTAATGTAGAGTTCACTAACACCTGTAGAGTTGATACATATAAAAAAAGTAAAATAGATGAATGTAGAGTTTATTTTATATCAACATAGAGTTTTTAACACACATGTAGATTTGATGTGTGCACGAAATTGACAATGGAATGAATATAGAGTTCATAGAAATCCATGTAGAGTTAAGATAGGAGGAAAATTAGAAAGAAAATGAAAATAGAGTTCAAAATAACTCTAAGTGGAGTGAACATAGGGTTCCTAATGTGAAAACTGGAAAAGGAATGTGAATTTTGAGTTTATCTAGTATCATGTAGAGTACCATTAATCTACATAGAGTTAAATTCTTAGAAAAATGTCAAGAATTTTTAATCTGAGTAACCTAGGTTGATAGAATTGTTTTTTTTAATTATTATCGAAATATCTAAATAAATGAGAGAATATCAGAATGAATATTCATATAAAATGTGATCTAAATCATATAATTTTGTTTCCATGTTCTTAATTTTTTAAACATCATTATTGATCACATGATCATGATTCAAGATGAGATCAATGGTAAAATTGGTCAAGTGGCTTGCTGGAAGATGATATGAGTTCCACATCATAGAAAGGAGTGTCATGTTTCAAATACATGAATCCATGTAGACATATATAAAGTTTAAAATATTTGAAGCTATGAATTTTGTGGTAATAATAATACCATGATAATTAAAATATCACATGAAGGAAAGAAACTAATGTTTTAAGAAGAATTAAAATGAGGAAATTGTTTAGGATTTTAATTAGAATAAACCTATTAATAATTAAGGGGTTTATATTTTTTTATTATGGAAAAAATATTCATGATATTTTTGTGAATTTATATTTTCAGGAACTAATGAATAATGTGAGATAGATCTAACACTGATTTTGTGGTGCATGTTCTTTGAGTTGAAGGAAAAGAAGAATAAGTGGGAGAACCAATACAAGAACTATTTTTACTGATCATGTATATCAAATAAAGAAATAAATATTCTAATTTTCATTAGTTATTTTAATTTTATGTAGTTGAAATAGGAATAAAAGGTTTTATTATTATAACAGGAATCCATCTCATGCACACTGAAGAAAAAGAAGAATAAAGTGAGAGGAGCATTCAGCCTTGGATACTATTGGTTTTATAAAATCTAAAGAAGATGAGTGAGATAGTCTATAACTTTCCTTTATTTTATAAGTATGAGGAAAATTGAGGCCAAATATTAAATTTCTACAAGTGAGGAAGAATATCATCATTGTTGTCCAGGAGGTAGAATAGAGTTTCATTATTGACCAACTTCACAGGGGAAGGCCAAAACCTATATTCTATTGATATTGAAAAATATAAATCCATTTCTTGATTTATACCTATTTGATTCAAAGATAATGGTTTCAACTTCATACCCTTTCTTGAGATTTTTATTATAATAAATAGGAAGCTTTTCTTGTGGGATAATATACCTGATACACTGGGAATATATTCATCCTTATGAAGGTAAATCAGATTAAAAAATAGTAGTTTTCTCTTAACGTACTTATCTATTATATATATATTCATAACAACCAAAGGAGATATATATAAATATATATATATATATATCCACTCACTAAAAAAGTGAAGAGGTGATAAAAGGATAAAAATTAAATTATCTTGAAAGCATACCAACAATGATGCACCCCCCTCCAGTATTGAACACATCCCTATGTGATCCTAACAATTGTTATCAATAAAGGATACACCTCATATTAGAATTTAAAGGTAAGAATTTTTTTAAAGGTTTAGGTTTCTCTTTGAAAATGATTTATGAAGTGAAGATTTTAATAATCTTGTGAATTCCTTATCAAAGATACCATGGAAGAGACATCTGAAAAAATAGTAATAGGAGTAAAATATATAGAAAGTAGTTGAGAAATAAATCATCAAAGAGAGAGGAATATCTAGAATTTGAAGGTAATAAAATTTTATGTTTTTTTATTACATATATTAATAGTTTTCCTATTAAATATTATTTTGGTGAGAATATTACCAAATTATAAAAATATGATGGAGCTTTAGTTTTCTTATTCTATAATACTAAAATGATATATCTAACATGAGATAAGGTGTTCTAGTAGTTAAATATTCTACTAAGGAGTTGGGAAAAATTTATGCCTTATAAGTCCCCAAGAATTTAGGTGAACAAGGGGTATGTGAAAATTCATGTCAAGATTTCCTTCAATAATAACCAAACACAAGTAGGACTAATCACACATATGTGAATTTACAAGATAAATCAATTGGTGATTTGAAAGATATATTATATTGTTTCCATAAAAAATATTCTCATATATTTTTAGAATTTTTAGAACTATTCAATAGCATATCACCTACCTTTAAGATGAGCATGAAAATATTGATAAGGGTTTGGATGAAAGGGTATAAATTTGTGTTAATCACTCTAAAAAAGTTGAAGTTATAGGTGAAATGAATATGGAACATGAGAAAATATTATCTAAGGTTGAATATGAGTGTATCAAAACAATCAAGGATGATGGATAATCCAAAAAAAATTATCAAATAAAATATCCATTCACAAAAAGAAGTAATAGCTGTCAAGGATGCACAACTAGGAATCAAATCCAACAAGATTAAGGAGTTTGATGTTTTCTTATAAGAAAAGTTTAAAAATCATGAGGGTATTATTGAGAAAATAAAAATATAGTTGTAGGAAAATGTGAGATTAATTTAGGATGATAAAATCATCCTCAAATTAAAGTTTCTAGATATGAAAGTTAGATTTGAATGTCAGGAAAATATACAATTTGAGTCTTCAAAATTTCCTAAAAAAGGGGGCACTTATGCACATGAACCTTAGCCCTGTTGGTAAGGACTCTGTAAGTGCATCCAAGCCACTAGAGATCAAATCCAGGCAGAGGCAGAATTTCTGGTACTATAGTAGTATTGTAGTAGTACTGTAGCAGGTACTGTAGCGGGAGTTGTGCAGTACTGTAGCAGGTACTGTAGCGGGTACTGTAGCAGTCACTATTTGGCACTGTAGTAGTCAGGAATATTCCCCAATTTGGGCCTTCGGGCCACGGATTTGGTCTCTGAGTCCTTTAAGGACTTCGAGCCACCCAGGCCTTCGGGTCAGTAAGGCCTTAGGGCCACCTCAAGGCCTTCAGGCCACCTTTAAGTGTAGATGCTAAAGGACAACCTAAAATGAACAAGCTCTTAACGGAGGATGAGCAAGGAGCTTTTTCCATAGCAGAATCTAAACGGATTGCAAGAATGAGAGGGTATGGCACCTGCCATTGGGACAAGCCTATGCATGCATGAGAATGCCTAGCCGAACAGCCATGCGAAGGTGAAGAGCTGATTTCACGATGAAGATGTTGGGGAGGAGAAGTTCCAACTAGTTTGTCTGGGTTGTATGTAATGTTTGAAGCCTACGGGAAATTAATTCCTTGAAGGCCTACAAGCCATGTAATACTTATGCCTACAGGCCTTTTAAGGGTTCCACCTCACCCCTTGAAAGGTGTATTATCAAAAATCAATAAAAAATGGAGGCCTTCGGGCCATTGGAGGAGGAGGGGGCACTTATAAACAAACTAAAAAGTAGAATTATTATATTAAAAGACATATATTTAGTGTTATAAATTTTAATATCACTTAATGATCAATATATAGTATCGATAAATGGAAAGGTACTATCCCTTATAAAATATTTCAATTGTATCCATTATGTTTATATAAGTTTTATAGATGAAAACTCAAAAACAATCCAAACATGGATGAAGAAAATTGATAGGAAACCTATCACCACACTTGTGGTATATATATTCAAGAATATAAATAGTTCTCCCACTCAAAAGGAGCCCATTTAATGAAAGAAAATATAAAAAAAATAAGAGTGTATTTCTATCCATATTATAGTTCAAGGCAAGAAGATAAGGTTTTTTTGCCTTTGTTGGTGTTCTAACAGTTTTGGGTACATGTCCATTGAATGTTGGAATAATGTGCTAACCTAAGTAATTAAATTATATCCAATATCTAGGATCAAATATATAATTAAACAAATCTCATAAAAGGAAGAGATAAATCTATTTTCCTCAAATAGATTTCAAATCATTGATGATCTCTGTGAAGTTTTCAATTATGGTGGTCATAGAAATGGGGCATGTTAGTTTTACTCAACCAATCATGTGTCAAATATAGATCAAAATAAAATACCATATAATTTGTTGAAATAATAAAATACTACCTTGGGAAATAATCGTAAATAAAATACTGAAAATAACATTCCTGAGAAGATTCTAGAGAAGGCTAGTGAAGATTCTTTAGGTTATAAGAAAAATAATAAATAAGTTAAGAGAAGTACCTATAAGAATATCAAGAAGCATGATTTATCAATAGAAACAATACTATACATTTATTAAAGTAGTATATTCTATACCAAGTATTATTTTAATCATTCCATGTAAATAAATATTGAAGGATGTAATATGAAGAAACAAATTAAAAGAACCAATTTATGAAAGAAATTGGAGAATTTGATTAGTGGAAGACATTCCTGAGATTCAATGAGGAAGAACCAAAAGGTTTGAGAACGTTACTAAATAATTCTTGGTAATTTTTATATCCCAGTTATAATAAGAAAAAGGAATTGAATAATCATGGGAAAAGGAAAGGTCCAAAGGGAATGAAAATATTCTATATAAATAAGAATCTGAATTTCAAGAGAGGTTGTCAGCAAATGTTGACCAAAAAGATTTAGATGTGTTATGTGGGAGGTGAAATCAATCTAGATAAATTTCAAAGTTTTATTTAATAATTACACCATCTCAAGAATAAATCATAAAGAATATGAAGATTTCACCAAGTTTGTATGTTCCTTGATGGGTCATTAAAAGAAGAAGAACCCACACAGGGAGGGAAGAAATGATTTCAGTATTACCAAGACTTCCATAGAATCTAGAAAATATATCATGAATATTAGAGCTCCAAAGGAAATATTTTAATTCCTAAGAATAAATTTTCATCCTTTTTTCTTATAATAAATAGAAAATGAGGTTCCATCATTACAAAAAAATGTACTTTTCTATAGTTTATTAGTGGGAGTTTTGAATAACCATAGAAAATTAAAAATCTTGATATTCATACTAATTTAATAGTAGTTATTTAATATAACCACATCATAAGGAATTATTAGAAGTGTTTTTTAGAAACTTTTCACTAATTAAAACCTATTTCAAAAAATTATGCATCCCTTTTCTTTTCTTCTTCTCCTTCCTTTTTGGTCTAGTTCATTGCCTAACTTTACCCTCTAAAAAATATTCCACTTCTCCTTCCCTACAATGCATTAGTTATCTCTATTTCCAATCATTCTATTATTCCCCTTATTTTTCTCCTTCTCTTCCTTGTTCCATGAGTATTATTCATCTTCATCTGTTTGTTCATCGAACCATCAAGGTGGTTTCTTCCAAGTATAAGGTAACTTCCCAAAATCTTTAATCTTATATTCTCTATATTAGTCTCTAATTTCAATTACCTAAGTGATATTTACTAAGGTATTTTATATTGAGTTCACTTGGTATTGTATATTGATTTTTCATACTCACACCTTGTATGTGCACATTGGTGAATATTAGGATCGCTTATGGAATTTCTTCTATGAGTTGTCATAGATAATTTCATGGATATTATATGAACTATATGTGTATTAGTTTAGTGTGAGGGTACTTCATTAGGATATGGAGTGTATATAGCTGTATTTGGTAGGAGGTCATTAGTATAGCACTATATAGTAAAAATTATTATTTAGAGTCTATTAGTTTCTATATTATTTCACTTTAGATGGTTTATATGTTTGGTTTTATATATATAGAAGTTAATTTTAAATTTTTTTATTAGTACACTAGGTATCCATAGTGTAAAATTTGATACTTTATTTTGGGAAATATCAAATATGTTGGTAGGTTATGCAATATGATTTATAGAATTTAGGTTTAACCAAAAATTTCACCAAAATAGGTTAAATCATTCCCCCAAAGATTCTGTTAAATACATAATTTTAATTTATTATGTTGGATGATTGGTGAATTTGCATTAGGTATTTAGAGATCTAGTTTGGGTTGACAGAAGGTCTAAGTCAAGTTATTATAAAGTGGTATCATATTTGGTGTTTGGGTTTTTTTGGATTTTCTATATGGGTGATAATATTATTTAGATCTTGGTAAGTAAATCATAAATTACCTAGTTAATTGTGTATTTTGGGTTGACCATGATTTTGTAATGGGCTTGTCCTTCTGGGATTTCAGGCCGCTATAATGGGTTTTTTATTGGTCTGTAATGGGTTTGATCACTCTAGTCTATGGGCTTACAATGGGTTTTCCCTTACCTAGTTCAAAAGGGTTCTCTGTTGTCTTTTTTTCTTTTTAATAAAGGGTATTTGTTCTAACCCTTCTAGTACCTAGTTAATACAATTATTCCAAAATTCCATGTTACAAATTATGTATAAGTTAGGTTCTACAGTAAATATATGTCTTTTTTAGGAACTAATTCATATATTAAACTATGAATTATTGAGTTATTGGTGCATAGGGCATGTGTATTCTATTTATGAGGATTCTTATACATGAATAAATTTAATTAAGTATAATAATATACTAAAGTAATCATTTTTTATCGAATGCCTTATTGGGGGTGACATAAATAATTATATATACTCACATGTTGTTTAATTTTGATTGATGTTTTGATTCCTTATTAGTGTTGTATTATTACTAGTATTTTATATGATTGACTACTTAAAATATGATTAAATTTATTTATAAATTTTAAATATGGAAAATAGTTTTATAGAAATATTTTTAAAGTAAAGTGGTTTTTCAAATATGAATAATTTTTCAAAAATGTTATTTATAAATAAAAAATTAAAAATGGTTTTCTATAAGAATTTATAGAATTTATTTGGTTTTGAAAATAGATAGTTTCAAAAGTGAGAATGGAGTGGTGTAATGTCCTCGGTATTTGGGTGAGGTAATTTTTTATGTGATGTGTTATTTTTTCAATATGTTGTATGATATATTTATATTATAAAATACGTAACTGTAATATCAATTGATTATAATTATATTTTATTTGATGCTTTTTTCTCAGTAAAATTTTAAAAATTCTAATATTTTTTTGATATTAATGTTTTTTTATTCTATAAAGATTATTTTTTATATTAAACATGATTTTATTTAATTAATTATTGGTATGTTCTTTATACAAATATTTTTAAATAAAATAAAAATGTATAAAAGTTGGATTAATTTACTCTGAAATACACCACAATATGTTATATTGTTTGAGGTATTTATAGATTTTATAATTGTAAATCGATCCATAGATGGAAGAATAAAATTTTCTTGTCCTGATTGTAATTTCATATGATAGTTGAAAAAATATTAAGCTTATGATAACTCACTATTGAAATAATTTATTGTCAAATATGTGAGATGGATTTGTCTTGGGGAATTATACATTATATAATGTTTAATGTGTGATATCCATTAGAATGAATAATCAACTTCCCTGGTAGTGGAGAATAAAATTCATAACATGATTAACAATATTTTCCATGCTACATAGAATGATAAATATTGTAACATATCAGTGGAGTCACTTTTCAATTTTATATGGAGTAATAAAAGGGATAATGTGACTAAGTAATCAAATGAGTTTTATGAACTTGTGGAAGATGAAAATATAGATTTGTATGAAGGATGTTTCAAATATACAAAACCTTCCTTTCAACTAATGTTTTACCATAACAAGTGCTTATGTGGAATTACAAAAAGATAAATATTGATAATATTTGAGTTTTTTCATGATGCATTTGTTCAATCTAGGATACGTAAATTATTTTATGAGAAGAATAAAGTTTTCAAAAAACTTAACCATAATTATATAAAGATGTGTGCCTATCCTAATGACTTCATGTTGTATCAGCAAGAAGATTCAAATAAATAAGAGTGTAGGATTTTCCATACTTCTAGATGGAAATATATGAGTCATGATAAAGGTATACATGAACATAATATTGATAAGAAGATTAATTATAAAATTGAATATTTTATGTAACTGTATATTAAAATCCATATTTTAAATATTGTTTATGTATTCTAAAATTGTATATAAAATGAAGTTGTATGCTATGGAAATTTTAAAAGATGGTTTATAAGACATCAAATATATTTAAAATCATGTAAATCCATTAATTATTTAAATCCAAATTTCTCTTCATATCCTAGTAAAGTGTGTTTTGGATTGTCTACTGATAGATTTAATCCACTCTTCAATCTAAGTACAACTTATATAATATAGCTAGTAATTTTGATCCCTTATAATCCGCCACAATAGATGTTCATGAAAAAAACTTCTTTACTTATTTATATGATCATTATAGGAAATAAAATGCATGTAAATGTCATTGATATATACATTTAGCCTCTTATAGAATAATTTAAAGAGTTATGGTACAATGGGGCAAATAAATATGATGCATTGATAAAAATAGTTATAATTTAGTTTTGCACATTCTTTGGATAGATAATTGAGTAAAAATTAAACCTCACTTAGGTTGAAAAACTTCCAGAAATAATTATAATGACACTTTCATTTTTAGAAGATATTTCCCCCTAACATTTTTCACTGTCATGATTCATTTAACTATCCATTTGACTAACTAAGTTAAAGTTAGAAGTCGTGTACATTATCGATGGATGTATCCCATAGAGAGGTATTTTCATGTTATTTTTTTTGATTAATACATCAAAATTTTCAAACTCATTATATATGTGGTTTATTCTACTATTTTGATTTTTTTCATTAGGTATATAGGTCATTTAAAGTCTTTTATGAGAAACAAATCTCAACTAGAAGGCTTTATCCCTAGAGTTTGTATGTTGGAAGAGTGTCTCACCTTTTGTTTGAGGTATTTAGATAATATTGATAATGATTCAATCGATTTTGATGTGTTGATGATAATGAAAATTAATTTTAGTCCTATAATAAATCAGCAAAACTTTCCAACCTTAGGTCGTTGTATTTAGAAAATATTCTTAGTTTCATTGGCAAAAATATTGTTCATACAAGCACATATATTTATGATACTCAACAGAGATATTGAAAATAATTTTATTAAAGAATTGAACACGCAAATAAAGAGATTAATTAAAAGTCAAATAATAAATGATAAATAAATATAAAACATTCATTAACTAAGATATTATTGATTAGTTTTCACATCGTATAAGATCATAATCATTTTCATATTCATAATATGTTGATATAATTATCTTATGTAACTAATAATATATTATATTTATATATGTAGATCATAAATTTTTATAATATATCTTGATAGTTATATGATTTGAAATATTTGTTCTGAAGGCCTTTAAATATTCTAAGAGAATCAATGATTATAATATTAATGGTTTTAAGTTTCATACATTTTTGAGCGAAAAAGGTTTAAAAACAAAAAAATAGTGTCATCTTTATAAAATTCATAGACTTTGTATACTATATAAAGTTTATTGACTTTATCAAATTAAAGTATCATGTAAATTTTAAATTTTTTATTCAAATTAAAGTGGGTTGATATTTATAGGGGAATAAGGAAAGATTCAATATAATTTACTTATGTTAAATTATCTTGATTGATTGATACTGGTGAGCATGAACAAAATGATCCATATATTTTGGATTTATAATCTAATATGGTATATTTTGGGGAATATAGAGTTGATTAAGGGTGGATTTTTATAGTCCATGTCAAATAGAGAGACTTTTATTTTATGGGTGATGAAGTTAAAGAATTATTTTGTGACATAGAACCCCATTAACAACAGGAGATTTATTTATCTATCCATGATGATATTTAAAAATATGGTCTTAAAAGGTCGGTTGAATATTATTAAATCATGATAATGGTGGAGGATGATAATAATATGAACAATGGTAAATAAATTTATTGTATGTTCATTCCTCCATTAACGTATCTTCTCTTTTTTCTTTAGTATACATTAATTCAATTAATTTATGTGCACTATTTCCAAAATATTTTCTTGTATTATATATTATAATATGTTATAAATTTTTTATAATCTTATTAGATATAATAATGTCAAGAAAAAAATATTTAAATATATGATTCAGTCTCCCACAACTCTTATGATATCGGATGGCCCATATGATACACTCCCATTTACATCATGTATGCTCCCTACTTTTGATATGATCACCTTTCCATCGTTTGATGCCATCTTATAATTTCCTATATAAATCAGGTATTCTCCCTAATTTTAGTGAATCACCTTCTTATATAAAACCAATATAAACACACATAAATATTACATTGATTATATGGTAAAATAAATACATCTCATAAATAGTCACACAATCCAAGGACCAAAAGGTTTAATGTCTTGGAAACTAGAAACATAAAAAATATTATTTTACAACACTTGTTGGAATTTATCTATAGTAGTGCTCTTATAGACCTTATTCTATAAATTTCATCTCATATAATCATCTTCATAACCTATTAATAAAAATATAAGAAATGGGTGATCTTAAATGTCTCGTAAGGGAAAACTTATCAACTGGTTATAATCGTTAGATCATAATCATTAGGGAAAACATGGGTAAAGGAGAAATATTAGGTAAAAAATTAAATATTCATAAGTGACAATCATTAAAATTGATTTATCATTATGGATTAAGTCATAGAAACACAATAACCAAGAAAGGTCACTAAAACATATATTAGAATCATATAATTAAAAATCAAATAAAACATAAAATCATAACATAATAAAGAATAATATTTTTAGAACCTATAATATCATAAACATTTGGATTTTTTTGTAAATAAAGTGTATATTAGGAAAAAAAAGTGGCATAAAAATAAGAATAGGTAATCATATAATAGTGGATAAGGAATCACCAAATAATTACCATAACATAGTAGAGAAAGCATTTTTACCTGATTCCTATAGTAGAGATATCATTATTAATTTGATTCCCATAGTAGAGCGATCATTCCTTGCTCGATTATCATAGTTATCTCATGATATATACAACCTTAAACAATGAATTGAAGGGAGATATAGGACCCCACCTATAATCATCCAAACATATGAGTTCCACTTAAAATCAAATCATTCATCTTATCATAAATAACTCATGGAAATAAAATGGGTTTCATAACTTTTCCAAATAGTATCAAATAAAAAACATGATCATTTGATACCAAAAACAGGATCCTGCAAAAGGATTATTTAAAAATTGCACATATATGGTGATTTATGAGCCATTAATTCATTAGATAAAAATTCTTTTCAAAATGGAATAGAAATAACAAAAGGGTTTTTTCTTAAAAATTGTTTCTTAATTTCACCGTAAAAATGTAATTTTCAAGTCACTTTCCAAAAACCTTTTTTAATATGAATAAAAATATTAATAAAACATTACCTAAAAAATATCAATAAAGTGACCATGATAAGAAATAAAACATATCTAAAAATGTGAAGTAGAAGTAAAAAAAATAAGATAATGGAAAGAAAAATCCTTTTAAATATTTTAAAAAATCTTTATTAAAAACCCACATTATTAAAAGGTTAACAAGAAATTTAATCAAAAATGAATAAAGGTAAATATGAGGATAATTAAAGATAAAAAATAGTTTGAGTTTCCACTAAGAAAAAGAGAACATTTGTAAGAAGTAAAAAAACATGTATATGGAGAAAAAATACATTAAAAGTTATGGGAATTATTCTTAAAATATTACATTTTTTTATGAAACAACATATTAATCAAGTAAGAAGACTTCAATGTGAAACATGAATTCACCAGAAATTAAGATGTAAATAACACATAAAATCATTATATGGTAGGATAATTCAATATTAAAATATTATAATCTAACTGGAGTGATTATGACTCAAGAAAAATATTTGAGTCAAGAAAACCCCTTACCTTAATTCCAAACTTCCATTAAAGCACTTGAATCTCTTATATAACAAGAAATAACTAAATTAACCACCTATTTAAAAACATTTTTTGGGTATAAAAATGGATTATATAATCGGTTTAATGAGTGAGAAATGTAGACTATAATTAATAGTAAATCATTTGGTTAGTAAAGGATTGATTATGACCATGTGGAAGCATAATCACATGGAAATAAAAAGGTTTATAATAAACAAAGTTCTTGAATTTAAGAGAAGTATAGAATCAAGGAGTGATTTAGGCAACATGACAGCTATACAAAAGGGTTTATGAAATGATTTTAATGGGATTGAGATACTTTTATAGTATAAAAGTGGGGTTTTCCATGGAAACTAAATTTAGGTAAAGGGTAAGAATGAAATCACAAGAGGGTTAAGTGGGTTTGGTGAGTTAGGTGAATTAGGTGTATAAATGGTATGTGGGAAATGTGGGTATGAATTTCATACCTAAAAATGATTTCTATAAGATTTAAGTGTACTTTTAATTATTAAAAATTTGAAACACTTCATTTACCCATTTTTACCTATATTAATCTAGATAAAAAATTAATCAGTGTAATTATTTTATTACTAAAAATATAAAATGAACCTTATTACCAAATTTTTATGTTATGAACCCAAATTTTGGCTCCATTTAACAAAAATAAATTTATAAATATGAGAAAATTAATTTTTAAATTAAAACAGATAATGTGTTGAAAATATATTTTTGTAGAAAAATGTTGTTTTAACCATTAAGTGTACTTAATATTATTTAAAATTAATTTAAATTTAAATGATTGTTAATTTATTTTTATATATTTTAAAAATAATATTAGAGTCTTGATTTAAAATATATCCATTTAATTTAATAAAAATACACAATATTTAGGAATGTGTCATTCTTTCAAAAATATGTGTTTTATTGCGGTAACTAATTTTTACTTAAGGTAATTTAATATTTATGCATAAAAATAAAGTTGCCCTTATTAGATAATTTGGAAACACTTATTATAAATTTTAAATAAATTTATTATAATTCAATTTATAATATTTTGAATAAATAATTTTAATAAAATAAATTTATAATTTATTAAAACAATTTTTGAGAAAAATATTACTTGAGTTATAAAATATCAAATATAATTTTGTAAACTATAACCAAATAGGTTAGGGTAAGATCCCCTTTTATTAAATTAAAAGAAAAAGACAAGTGATAAAGATGAGCTAGAGGATGGAGGGGTCAGACATAGCATTCCTTACCCCTGTCTAAAATCCAAGACCAAAAGAAGGTTCAATGAAAAAAACACTAGACATCATAATGAACATTATAATCAACACTATATTCATACCAATAAGAGTCATCACTCAATGGGATAAACATGTTATAGTAATCTACGTTCTTTATTTCCAAAGGAGTGTTCTCAACGATCATCATTAGCCTGAGATTGGAATAGTCTTTTCTAAGCCTACTCTTCTTCCTAGGAGTATAGGATACTTCTTTATCATCCATCTTCATTCCATGAATAACTATTTCTTTGTAAGAAAACTTGATCCATTTATTCTTATCAATGGGCTTATTATTAGATAATACTTCTTTCCTAAAATCTCATTTCTAATTATTATCAATCTGATTTTAAGGGGAAATAACCATAGGTAGGATAACCACTTTATCTACCATCATTCTAGGCCCTCACTAGAATCCATCCTCACTAGAAACTATAGGTACAGCCAAAGACTGGCCCTGCTCCACAGATTTACCATATTTACGTTTGGGATACCAATTACAAGGTGGAATAGTATCAGAAAAATTATGTCTAGATACATGAGATAAGGACTCCATTTTTTTAGATGAATCCAGACCATCCAAAATAGCACATCCCTAAGGTGAATTATCCCATTATCACTCAGACTCATCCAGAAACTTCTATGAATAATAGGTATTCCATTTTAGAACATCTACAGAACCGGGTATTCCTTGTTGATAAAAAGATACATGAGAAAAAGCATCATCTATAGAAACAGGCTTCTTCCCAGATGCCTCTTCATTCCTATCACTGGAAAAGGAATTAAAAAAATTCCTAGTTTGAAAAGGCCCAATAGCACAATAAATATTTTTTTCCTAGTTAAATAATCCTTTCTTACACATAGAGGTGTCATGACCACTATTAAGATAGGTTAAGAATGTTAAGTCTCTCCTAGAAGAACTCTTAATTTGGACAATTGCATTTCAAGAAAATAAAAAGAGAGGGGGTTCTCATAAACAACATGTATGCTCAATTAATAATTTTCCTTAGACAAAACCACTTTTCTAGTCAGAGTCAAGTTCAAATAAACTTCTTCTAAGACCCTAGAAAAGTAGCCAAAGTTATCATGCTCAGTATTCCTATACATTTTAATTGGAACTCCAATTGAAAATCTAAATCAAACATTACATTAGGGTGACAATAGTTCAAATTTAAACCAAATAATATGACCTAAACTTGGTAAAATTATTTTCTAACCTCAAAAGTATTAAATCTCGAGTTTCATTCCTGAATTCTCAGAGCACCTGAATTCAAAGAGATCGAACCAAATCCCCATTCCCTCATCATCAATTCTGAATTCGTAAACAACATGTGAAATAATCCATGCTCTACTAAAATACATTTCCAATTTAAAAATCCCCAAATAAAATAATTATTTCTTACCAGATCATCAATTTTCCATAGTTTTTTTCCTTTTAGAATCACAACTCGACTGATAATGGTGTGAATTCATAGAGAAATTCTTTCCATGATTGCATCTTGCCTTGTGATCGCATGATTAGTATCACCTTTTTTGAATATCTAAATCGATTCATCGTCATAAACGGATGATAAAATCCTTAGATTAAGATCCAAATACTTACCTTTATATGTAGTTTTAAAAGTAATATCATTGGAATATGAATTCTTAGGGACAATCTGAGAAGGTAGGGAGTTCTTCAAAAAAGAGGAGTGATTCTTGGAATCCTCAACCAAAGAGTTCACAAGCATGTGTGGCACCTTGGCCTCTTTAATTACTACCAAGGAATATTTACATCAATTCACTGGTGGAGGATGCTCATTATAGATCATATTGAACCATAAAAAATATTTCAGTGCCATGGAGGAGAAAAACCCTAATCACCAAATTCGACATCATAGAGAGATCTCCTGAGACCGCGCTCCATCATCCTCCCTATAATAAATATTTTAAAATGTATTATTTAAATTATAAAATAATTATTTTTTCAATAAAATGTTTCATAAATTTCTTTCATACTCATATACTAATAATGGCATAAAAGTCACAATAATAGTAAAAATGATATATTTCACTATTCACTTAAAAATCAATTTTTTAAAAAAATATAAAAAATTATCTTAAGTTAATATTTCCATGATGAATCAAAAAATGTAGATAATTTTTCCAAATTCACATCTTAAAATTTATAAATTTTATTTTAAATTAGGTATATAAAATATAGTGAAAAGTTATTTTTATAGGAAAATAGATTATGGTATATTAACTATTATTTTTTCGATAAGTTACTAATTAATATTGTGTTAACTTATTATTAATAAAATAAATATATATTGTTATTATTTGATCATAATAAACTTAGTTCCTTGAAATAAAATTCCAATTTCTAGAAAATATATTTTTAAACATAAAGTGAATTAAGAAAAAATGTCCTTTCAAAAAGAATAAAAATTTATGATATATCTATATATATATATATATAATTATTTCATTACATGTTGATATAATACTAATTTATACATACATAACCCCTTATGATATTTATATAATACCTAAGTATCAGATAAGATTTGCTAGTAGTTTTGGGTGGTTGTTCAGCAACAATAGAACTTGTGGCAATCACCATGATCTTGAACTTCTCCCATACATAGTTTTTATCAAACCATAATTTCTCTAGTTTTGATTGGTCTTGGTATATGTAAAACTCTAGTGAATATACCTCCTTTATTATATTAGAAAAATGGGCTTCATAAGGTAGATTTTCACTTTTAGATTTCATTTTATCCTACTTCCATTATTTATTTTTCAATAGGGTTACTTCAATTCATACCAGTTAATTTAATGCCTATGTTTGATCGGTCATATTTAATATTAAAAATATATCAAGGTTTTTCATTTTAGTTTGGTATAGTGTGTGAAATATTCTATTTAACATATTATTCATTTAAGGAGAATATACAATGAAATCTTGGGTCATTAAATTATCTCCCCCTAAAAAATTAATCAAATCCTTGAAATTTTATTTATCACTTACTAATTAAAATACCTATGGGTGTATAAAATTTATTCATGACTCAAGGTATAATTTCTAGAGAAATTTAAACCTTAAAAACCAAGGAAAATATATTTTCCCTCAAAATAGTCTTATCCCTAATATTGAGTTTTTATCTAACTGTTTGATCCAAGAGTCTGTCATTTTCAATATCAAGTCACACATTATATAATTTTATTCTAATTAGTATTTATATTTATCCTTACATTGATATTCTATCATAGTTTTATATGAAATTTGAACTCGTTATTAAAAATATTTTTCCCTCTAAGTGGAGAGAGCCAATTCATTTCAAAAATATCATTAAATTTATTTAAAGAAAGAATAGTAAGATTTTAATTATGCACATTTTCATATACATTAATTTGGGATACAATATTCATACAAATATAAGTTTTCTTTAATATTAAATTCATTGGGGTGATGAATTGATATTCTTAAAAATATTACTAGGCATACTAGGTTGGAAATAATAGATTCCAATACCCATAAATCTAAAGTTGAGGGTGATATTTCCTTTTAATCATTACTTTCATGGCCTAATTTTATCATTCAAGTTTTTCACTTGGTTTATGTGTTAATTTATTCCTATTAACCTTGGTAGTTCAAAGTTAGGGCATCGATTTTTATAATTCCCAAACACCTTTCATTTGAAGAACTGAATAGTGGGCAGAGAATTAGTGGGGACATTCTTCACTTCTATTGGAATTTTTGTATCCTTTATTCATTCCCAAGATTAATGGATAGCACTAAAATATTTAAAACACCTCCCTAGAACTCTTATAAAATTTCCTTGGTGATTCTTCCCATATTTTTTTTATATAAGTGGTTGAATTTTCCTTCTTTCTTTGTTTTCATTTCCTGAATTTCCATGTGTATTCATCCTTATATTCTTTGGTGGGTTAAATACTTAAACTTTACTCATATTGTTAATCATATTTCATGATAGTTGGTTTGTAATAATTACTAGATTTCTCATCTCATCTCCCACCCTCATGGGTTAATCGTTGAGGTAATCTCTAAATGTTTCCCCACAACCGTGGTTCCTTTGTGCTCTATCAATTACTAAAACCATAAGGGTTTACATGAGTGTCAAAAAAATAATAAAGGGGAATTATCATAATCAATAACATAAATGGGATTTGAACTTAAAAACATTCAACTTTTTATATCATCATGATAGCCATTAATTCCTTTAGTTCAACCTATATCAATCTAAGTTTAACCTATGTCACTTTAAGTTGGGTAATTTTATACTGTACATACTAATCCCTCAATATAACAAGGAAATTAACCCTTAATTATGGTCTGTAAAGAACATGTGATCAACTAAAGCATGTCCCTCGATAGTGTCTAGCTAGGGGTACAGTATTAGGCCCACTCATCATGCATTAGAGTGATGATTTAGTAAACACTCGACCAACCCTTTTTCATGTGATTAACCCTAGGTGTATTTGTGTCACAACCACAACCACTTTCTAGTATCCAGATAGGGATTTTATTCTATTAATGCTACAAACTCAAGTCTTTACCAATATTCCAAGATATCATCCTACACATAAACTCATCTCTAGGGTTTTTTCTAAGATTCATTAACCTTAACACCAAATCTAACTACATTAATCTCCAAAAATTATTAAACCCTCCTATAATACCAACTATGGAGACCCAAGAAAAACATACATATATATTTCATTAATCTTATGGTTAAATTAATACATCTCACAAATAGTCTCACAACCTTAGAATTGAAAGGTTTAGTTTCTTAAAAACTAGCTACATAAACATATTTTTTTACAACACTTATTATAATTTCTTAATTATAATTTTATTATAGACCCTCTTATTGATATATCATATGATATAATCACCTTCATAACTTGGGGAATGGAAAAAAATTGAGCTCTAATACTCATTAAGGGAAAACTTATCAACTGGTCATAATTGTTATTAGATCATAATGAAGGAAAAAATGAGTAAGGAATAAATATCAAATAAAAAAATTGATGGATCATAAGTTATAATCATAAAACATGATTTATCATTATGGATCATGGAATCAAAACATAATTCCTAAGAAAGGTCAAAAAAACATGGCATAGAATCATATAATCAAAAATAAAATAAAACAATAAATCATAACATAAGAAAGAAGAATATTTTTTGAACATGGGATATCATAAAAATTTGAAATATTTTAGAAATAAATAACATATTAGGGGAAAGTGACATAAACATAATAATAGGTAATCATATCATAGTATATTATGCATCACCACTGATTCCCGTGACATAGTGGAGTAGGAATCCCTACCTAATTCCCAAAGTGGGGTGATAATTCCTTACTCGATTACCATATTGGACTGATAATTCCTTACTCAATTCCCAAAGTTATATCATGAGATATAAAAACTTAACAAATTAATTATAGGGGGTTATAGGACCCCTCCCATTATCATCCACACATATGAGTTCTAATTAAAATCAAATAATTTATCTTACCATTAATAACCTATATAAATAAAATGGGTTTCATAAATTTTCAAAATGGTATCACATAAAAAAACATAATCATTTGATAACAAAAACATGATCACTATAAAGTATTAATTGAAAAAATATCACATATAGAGTGATTTATGAACCATTGCTTCATTGGAGAATAATCCTTTGAAAATGGAAAAGAAATCACAAAATGGATCTTTCTAAAAAAGTTTTTCTAAATACCACCTTTAAAATTGGTGATTTTAAATTTTATTTACAAAACAATATTTTTGAAGATGAATAGAAAAATTATTAAAAAATTACATTAAAAATCCAATAAAGTGATCTTTTTAAGAAATTAAACATATATCAAAATTTTAAGTAGAAGGGAAGAAAATATATCATGGTAAGTAAAATTATTCTAAGTATTTTAAAATTCCTCTATTGAAAACCCACATCATTAAAATATTAACAAAAACATTGTTTAAAATTTAATAAATGGGAATATAAGGATCATTGGAGAAAAAAAATTTGATTTTCAAATAGGTAAAGAAAACATTAATGGGGATTAAAATCATGGATATGGAGAAAAATCCATTAAAATAGATGGGAATTATTCATAATAAAATTACATTTTATTATGAAATACTATATTCATAAAGGAATAATAATTTGGTGTGAAAATAAAATATAAACTCTAGATAAAATAATCATAGGGTAGAATAATTAATTCTTGAAATATTATAATCAATTTTGAATGATTATGTCATAAGAAAAATATTTGATTCAAAAAAATCCCCTTAATGTTTAGCTTCCGCTAAAGCTCTAGAATATCATATTTAACAAAAATAACTATCTTAATAACCTATTTCATAACCTCTTTAATATCTATAACATTTTATAAAATTTATTTATATGGATACTCTTGAATGGTATTAGATTTGGGTATTTGTAACATGAAGATTAAAAATCAAGGAATGATTTTGGCACCATGATGGGTATACAAAAGTATTATGGAATGAGTTTAGTGAGTGATAAAGTTAGTATATAATTAATAGTAAATAATTTTTAAGGTAAATATTTCTTATGAAAATATGGAAGAATAATCATATAGAAATAAAAAGTCCTATAAAAAAGGAATATCTTGAATTGAAAGAGGAGGGATGGAATCAAAGAGTGATTTCGGCAGCATAACGGCTATATAAAAGGGATTATAAAATGGGTTTAATGAAAGATAAATGTAATGTATAATAATTATGAAATAATTTAGATATTAAATGATTTATTATGAAAATATTTAAGAAAAAATATATAGAAATCAAAAGGGTAATCACAAAAGAAGTACTTGAATCAAAAGGAGGAGGAGGGGAACCCTTACCTCACTAAGTAGCATCTTAATGATTTGGAGGACTCCTTAGAACCTTAGTAAATCCATAGAAGTGATTTTGGGAGGTATAGGGAAGGGAAATTCATGATAAATTTCTTTTTTGTGGAGAGGTATGAGAGAATGGGTCGGATTGAACTCCTTTTATAGTTGAAAAAAGGGGCTTTTCCCTGGATACTAATGTTAGGTAAAGGGTAAGAATGGCATCACATGGTGGTTAGGTGGGTTTTGTGAGTTAGGTGAATTAGGTGGATAAATGGTTGGTGATACATGTGGTTGTGACTTTCATACCTAAAATTCTTTATATAATGTGTAAGTGTCCTTTTAATTATTAAAAATTTGAGATACTTCATTTACCCATTTTTACCCTTATTAATCTTGATAAAAAAAATAATAATGGTAATTATTTTATTATTAAAAATATAAGATGAAAATTATTACCAAATTTTGACATTATTAATTTTAATTTTGGCTCCATTTAATCTAATTAAATTTATAATTATGAGAAAAATAACTTTTAAATTAAAACATATAATGTGTTAAAAAAACTGGTTTTGTAGAAAAATGTCGTTTTAATCATTAAGTGTTCTTAATCTTATTTTACATTTATTACCAATTAGATTAGTGTTAATTAATTTGTATATATGTTTAAAAATAATAATATAGTATTAATTTAAAATATATCCATTTAATTTAAGAAAAATATACAATATTTAGGAAGGTATCATTTTTTGAAAAATAACTGTTTTATTGTGATAGCTAATTTTTACCTAAGGTAACTTAATATTAATGACTAAAAAATAAATTTTACTTATTATATATTTTATACCCAGTGATTATAAATTTAAAAAAAAATCTCATGGTACAATTTCTTAATGTTTTAAAAATTAATTTTAATATAATAAATGTATAATGTATTAAAATAATTTTGGATAAAAATATTAATTGAGTTCTAAAATATCAAATATTGGTTTTTAAACTATAAAAAATATTTTAAAATGTATAATTTAAATTATAAAATAGATATTTCTTTAATAAAAAGGTTTCATAAATTTCTAATACATACTTATATATTAATAATGGCATGAAAGTCGTAATATTAATAAAAACAGTATATTACACTATTCACCTAAAAATAATTTTCTTTAGAAAAATATAAAAAAATTATCATGATTTAATATTTATATGATAAATAAAAAATAAATTTGATTTTTTCAAATTTACAGCCTAAATTTTAAAAAAATTATTTTTAATTTATAACTTGAAATATAATGAGATTCTGTTTTTATAGGAAAATATATTTTGGTATACTAACTATTATTTTTCCTATAAATTACTAATTAATATAGTGTTAACATATTATTCATACAATAAATATATATTGTTATTATTTTATCATAATAAACATAGTTCCTTGAAATAAAATGCTAATTTCTAGAAAATACATTTTTTAATCATAAAGTGAATTACACAAAAATGAATTTTTGAACAGTATAAAAATTCATGATATATCTATACATGTAAATATTTTATTACATATTTATATGATTCTAATTTATAATTACATAACCCCTTATGATCTCTACATAATTCCTAAGAATCATATAACCTTTTGAAGCAGTTTTGGGTGGAGATTCACCTAGAATAGATCTTATGTCAATCTCTATGATCTTGAACTCCTCTTGTATATGGTTTTTCTCAAACCATAATTTCTTGAGTTTTTCTTGGTTTTGGTCAAGGTAAAACCCTATTAAAGCTTCCACATTTCCATGCTCATTCAAATAGGCTTCATAAGGATGAATTTTTCTTCTGGATGCTATTTCTTCCTAATTCTTTTATTGATTTTCAAATATAATTTCTTCAATTTATACCAGCTAATTTAATGAATATGTTTTAACGGACATATTTAATATTCAAAATATATCAAAAAAATTCTTTTTAGTTTGGTATAGTGTGTGAAATATTCTCTTTAATATATTATTCATTTAAAGAGAATATAAAATGAAATATTAGGTCGTTACATTCTCCCCCCCCCATCCCAATAAATAAATAACATCCTTATAATTTTAATTATCACCTAATAATAAAATTTATTAAGGGTATTTAAAAGATATTCATGACTTAAGGTATGATTTCTATATAAATGTTAACCATACAAACCTAGGGAATGTATCTTTTTTCCTCAGAATAGGCTAATCTATAATAGTAATTTTTTCTCTAACCATTTAAGTCAAGATTCTATCATTATTCATTATCAAGGCCCATATTATATAATTTATTTATAAAGGGTGTTCATAATAATCCTTTCATTGATAGACTCTAACGGGTTGATATGAAATATAATCTTGTTATTCCAAATATTTTTCCCCCTAAGTTGAGAGAACCAATACATTTAAAAAATATCATAAAATTTTTTTAAAGAACAGATAATAAGATTTTAATGAATTATATTTTCACAAAAATTAACTTGGGATACAATATTCATAAGACTATAAGTTCTCCTCAATAGTCAAATCATTGGGATGTTGACTTAATATTCATAGAAAGCATCCTAGGATTACTAGGTTTTCCAGAACAAATTTTAATACCCATAAATCTAATGTTGATGGTGAGTTGACCTATTACCCATTTCTTACATGACCTAATTTAAGTATTATATTTTTTCAATTGGTTGATGAGGTTATTGATTCTGATTACCCTCAATAGTCCAAGGTTAGCAAATCAATTTTCATAATTCCCAAATACCTTGCACATTAAGTATTGAAGAGTGGGAGAAGCATTAGTAAGGGATTTCTTCTCTTTTTTTCCTTTTTACATATATTAGTAATTCAAGGGATTTATGGTCAGTACTACCACATTTAAAACATATCCCTGAACCTATTAGGAAATTTCATTATCACTTATTCCCATATTTTTGATATATAGATGGTTAAATAATCCTTATTTCTTCATTTTTCTTCAATGAACTTCCATGAGTCTCAATCCTTATATTATTTTGTGGGTTTATTATTTCAACTATGCTCACATAGTTAATCATATTTCATGATAGTCATTTTGGAATAATTACCAAATTTCTCAATACATCTCCCGTTTAAATGGGTTGATCATTAAGGTAATATCTACATTTTCCCTCACACCCATGGAGCCTTCTAGTTCTATCCATTACTAAAACCAAAAGGGTTGACATGAGTGATGAAACATTAAAAATATAGGGTAATTATCATAATAAATAACATAAAATGGATTCAACCTTAAAACTATTTACCTTTTTTCATTATCATGTTATCCTATAATTCCTTTAGTTCAACATATATCAATCATATTTTAACCTAGGTTACATTAAGTTGGGTTATATTATACTTATAAACTTAATCTTTCAATGTAACTAAGAAACAAAACCTTCATTGTGGTCTATAAAGAACATATGGATCAACCAAATCATATCCCTCAGGAGTGTCTAGCTAGATGTGCAGTCTTAGGCCCACTCATCATGCATCAGGGTGATGATCGATTCAATGATCAACCAACCCTTTTCATGGTGATTAACCCTAGGTGTATATGTTCTACAACCACATATAATTTCTAGTGTCTATATAGGAATTTTATGCTAAGAATACCACCTACTCATGATTTACTAATATTTCAGGATATTATCCTACACTTAGACTCATCGCTAGGGTTTTTATTAAGGTTTTATAAACCTAACACCAATGATAACTATACTAATATATAAAAATAACCAAACAATACTATGATACCAACTATTAATACTCAAGATAAACATACATAAATATTATATTGATTCAATGTTTAAATTAATATATCTCGAAAATAGTCATGTAGCCTAAGGACCGAAAGGTTTAGTGTCATGGAGACTACCCATATAAAAACATGATGAAATTTCTCTATCACGATCCCTTGTACCCTATTCTAGACATATCATATGGTATAATCAACTTCATAATTATGTGATTGGAAAAATAATAAAGGGGTGATATCGAATGCTCAATAAGGGAAAACTCATCAACTGGTCATAACTGTTATATCATAATGATGGAAAATAAGAGTAAGGGAGAAATATTAGATAAAAAGATCAAGGAATAATAAGTGAAAATAATAAAACTTGATGTATAATTATGGATCATGTAATGTAAACATAATACCTAAGTACGGTCATCAAAATATATCTTAGAGGTATATAATGAAAAATCAAATAAAACATAAAATCATAACATAAGAAAGTGGAATATTTTTAAAACATGGAATATCATAAAAATTAACTATATTTTGGAAATAAATAATATATTAAGGATAAAGTGATAGAAAAATAAGAATTGGTAAGTATATCATATTATAGAAAGCATCACCACCTAATTTCCAAAACATAGTAGAGCTGGCATCACTACCTCATTCATATAGTGGATCTATCATTCCTTACTTGATTCCCATAACGGAGCAATAATTCCTTACTCAACTACCATATTTATCTCATGATATATAAAACTTTAACCAAAGTATTTTATAGGGATATAGGACCCCATCTATCATTAAACACACATATGAGTTCTACTTAAAATTAAATCATTCATATTATTATAAATAACCTATGTAAATGAAATGCGTTTTATAACTTTTCTAAATGGAATCACATAAAAAACATGATCATTTTATTCCAAAAATTGATAACCATAAAGGATTATTTAAAAATATAACATATATGGTAATTTATGAACCATTACTTTATTGGAGAATAATCCTTTGAAAACTAAAGACAAATAACAAAAGTTATTTTTTCTTAAAAAACGTTTCTTAATATCACATTAAAAAGATGTTATTTTCAAGTCACTTTACCAAAACCTTTTTTTAAAATGATTATAAAAATTCTTAAAAAAATATTCAAAACAAATTATAATAAAGTTCTTTTGATATAATATAAAACATATATCAAAATGTTAAGTATAAGAAATGAAAATGGATCACGATATGGAAAATCCTTTTAAATATTTTAAAACACCTTTATTGAAAACCCACATATATAAAAAGTTGATAAAACCATTGTTTAAAAATGAATAAAGGGGAATATAAGTATCATTAGAGATAAAAAAATTGCTTTTAAACTAGGTAAAGGAAAAAATTAGCGGGAAGTAAAAACATGGATATGAAGAAAAAATCCATTAAAAGATATGGGAATTATTCTTAACAAAATTACATTTTATTATGAAATAATATATTCATCAAGGAATAAGAATTTGGTGTGGAGTATGATTTTCCTATAAAGGATGATAGAAATAATATATAATATCATAATAGGGTATGATAATTCAATCTTTAAAGATTATAATCTATGTTGAGTGATTATATCTCAAGAAAAAATTTTAAGTCAAGAAAACCGCTTACTTTAATTATTGACTTCCACTAAAGCTCTTAAATATCCTATATAAAAAACTATCTTAATCAACTATTTTAGAACCTATTTAATATCCATAAACTTTCATAAAATTTATTTATATATATACCCATGAATGATATTAGAGTTGGGTATTCACAACATGAAGATTTAAAAAATAAGGAATGATTTTTGGCACCGTGATGGGTATAAAAAATAATTATGGAATGAGTTTATTGTGTGAGAAAGTTAGTATCTCATTAAAAAGAAAACATTTGGAAATTAACAAATTGATTATGAACATCTGGAATAATAATAACATGAAAATAAAAAGTCTTATAACAAAGGAAGTGTTTGAATTTAATAGAGGAGGGACATAATCAAGGAGTGATTTCGGCAGCATAACAACTTTATAAAAGGGATTATGAAATGGTTTTAATGATAGAGAAGTGTAATATCTCATAATTAGGGAATAATTTGGATATTAAATGAGTTATTATGAACACATGGAATAATAATCATATATAAATCAAAATTTATTATTAAAAAATAAGTACTTGAATCAAATAGAGGAGGAGGGGAACCCTTACCTTGCTAAGTGGCTTCTTAAAGGTTTGGAGGACTCCTTAAAACCTTAGAAACTTCATGGTAGGTATTTTTGGAGGGATTTGGAATGGAAATTCATGATAAATTCCTTTTTTGTGGATATTTATGAGATAATGTGGGGGATTTAACTCCTTTTATAGTTAAAAGAATATGGGATTTTCTATGGAAACTAAATTTAGGTAAATGGTAAGAATGGTATCACATGGGGGTTAGGTGGGTTTGTTAATTTTGGTGAATTAAATAGATAAATGGTTGGTGAGACATGTGGGTATGAATATTATACATAAAAAGGCTTTATAGAATGTTTAAGTGGCCTCTTAATTATTAAAAATTTGATATACTTCATTTACCCATTTTTACCCTTATTAATCTTGATAAAAATAATTAATCATAGTAATTATTTTATTACATAAAATATAATATAACCATTATTACCAAATATTAACTTTATGGATCCTAATTTAAGATCCATTTAACCTAATTCAATATATAATTATGAGAATAATAACTTTCAAATTAAAATATAAAATGTGTTGAAAAACTATTTTTGTAGAAAAATGTTGTTTTAATCACTAAGTGTTATTAATCTTATTTAAATATGATTCCCAATTATATGAGTATAAATTCAGTTTTATAAATTTTTAATATTAATATTAGAGTATTTATTTAAAATATATCCATTAAATTTAAGAAAAATACACAATATTTAGGAAGATATCATTCTTTGAAAAATAACTATTTTATTGAGGTAACTAATTTTTACCTAAGGTAACTTAATATTTATTCATAAAAATAAAATAGTTCTTATTAGATAATTTATACCCACTAATTATAAATTTCAAATCCATTTCTTATAATTCAGTTTCCTAAAGTTTTAAAAATCAATTTTAATATTATAAATGTATAATGTACTAAAACAATTTTGAAGAAAAATATTACTTGAGATCTAAAATTTAAATTATTGGTTTTTAAACTAAAATAAATATTTTAAAATGTATAATTACACTTATATAATATATATTTTTTAAATAAAAAGGCTTCATAAATTTCTAAGTCATACTTATACACTAATAATGGCATAAAATGCATAGTATTGGTAAAAACGGTATATTGCATTATTCACCTAAAAATAAATTTGTATAGAAAAATATAAAAAATATATATAAAGTTAATATTTACATAATAAATCCAAAATGAAGTTAATTTTTTAAAATTACCATCCTAAAACATATAATTTTTATTTTTAATTAAGTATATAAAATATAGTAAAATTTTGTTTTTATAAAAAAATAACTTTTGGTATATTAACTATTATTTTTCCTATAAATTACTAATTAATATTTTGTTACCTTATTATTAATGAAATAAATATATATTATTGTTATTAAATAATAAACAAATTGTTCCCTGAAATAAAATTCCAATTTCCAAAAAATATATTTTTTAAGCATGAAGTGAATTGAGAAAAAATGATCGTTCGAAAAGTATAAAAATTCATGACATATATATACAGATAAATATTTTATTACATGTTTATATAATCATAATTTATAATTACATAACCCCTTATTATCTTCTCAAAAGACCTAAGTGCATCATATAATCTCTAGATTTAGTTTTGATTAGTGGTTCAGTTGGAAAGGATATTGTGGTAATCTCCACAAGCTTGAACTTCTCTCATATAAGGTTTTTCTCAAAGGGTAATTTCCTAATTTTGACTTAGGATTGGTTTATGTAAAACCCTTGTGAAGATACCTCCCTTCCCAACTTATAAATATGGGCTTAATGAGGAATAATTATGCTTTGGGATGTCATTTCTTCTTACTTCCTTCATTAATTTTACAATAGGGTTGTATCAATTTATACCTACTAATTTAACAACTAAATTTTAATGATCGTATTTAATAGTAAAAATATATAAAGTTTTTTTCATTTTTCATAGTGTGTGAAATATTATATTTAATATATTATTCATTTAATTATAATATAGAGTGAAATCTCAAGTCGTTACACTCCTACTCCAAGGATGTTGTAGGGATCGAATAGATCTGTTAGAAGTAGTCATTAACTGAGAATATAGTGGTATTATTACCATCATGAGGGTACTGGAGTGTGAGCATTATTTGTGTGTAATTATAAATATGAAAAAATAATTTATTACATATGTATACTAATTAATGAATATATTTACTAAATATATTTTGATAATAACAAGAACAAAATGAACATGAATATAGGGGATGATTGAAATGTGATTAAAATTAAAATAGTTGTTCTATTTTACATGTTTAGGGTTCCTAAACATGATTTCAAGAGATTATATGGGAATATTATGGGCTAATTATCATGTGAGACATTGTCCCTTCTCCTCATGTGTCATGATTAGAGGCATATTCCCAAAAATTGGAAGAATAATGTTTTTGATAAACAATTGAAAGTGTGTTAAAATAAATATGTATAGTTTTTTATTTGATATTCCTATATAATATAGGTTTAATTATTTGGTACTTTATTTTAATTCATGATTGGTATCATTCTTGTGATAATTTCATCCTTAGTATGACAAACTACATAGGTGTTGAATATGCTGTATTTATTTTAATATGTTTACATTATTATGATAATTGTTCTAAATATTTTTGGTATGATCTATCTAATTATAAATAATTTATACTCTAAATTCCATTTAACGCAAATAATAGATAGACTTGAGTCTAGTATACAAAGAAACTAGGAGTATGGATCATCAGGGGGTAGCCGTCTTGACTTATGGGTAAACGGTTCTTGATGGATTTCCCTTTTCATGTCTTGTTTTTATAATGAAAACTTATATTTTTTTCTTACAAAAAGTGGCTTAAAAATATTTTGTATGAGTAAAAAATATTATGATATAATATATGTACATATTTTATTTTATTTTACCGCTAAAACTATTGAATTCTATACCCTATGGATATATTTTTATTTTATATTACAGGTAGTAGAAAATCCAAAAGGCTTATGAAACCAGCTATTTTTTTGTAATTTGGGATGGATTAAACCATCACTGTATAATTATCAGTGGTTTTAACCATATTTAATCATTGAAAGATCACCACTATATTCTACTATATGTTTTCAAAACACCTCTAATATATTTATCGGTAGTTATAACTTCCACTATATTAGGAAAAAATTAAAAATGAAAAAAAATATCATGACTTTATTGGAGGCAGTTATAACCACAACTATATTGTACAAAATTATTTGAAAAAAAAAATATTTAATTAATTTTAATAGTGGATTTATAACCTATGTGGATTATTGATCCACATTGGTTTTTGAGTAACATCGCTAATAAAAAAATTACCACTGATTAATATGTGACTCATAAAAACATTAAGATTTTTAAAACTACCTCTATATTGTACAAAAGTTATTCAAAAGAACTGACACATTTATTTTAGTATCGTTTTCAAAACCATTTTGGATAGCATATCCAAAGTGGTTTTTAGGTACCACCACTAGTTATAAAAAATCAATACTGATTAATAAGAGACTTAGTAAAACACAACAGTTTTTAAAACCTCTACAAATTAATGAGCATCGGTTTGAATCACCTCATATTCAAAAAAACAATGATTCATACTATTTTTATTATATTGAACCTTATTCCTTAATTATGTATATTATATTTTTGTGTTAAACATTCAGGGGATTGAAGGTGATTATTGTTCTTAAATAGAGAACTAGTAAATTGGAGTATGATGGAATAAATACTCTAGAGTTGAAGAAGTCACCATTTTCATGGACCAACACAAGATATCCATCTACTAGATGACTGAACTAGACCATGGTATACCTAAGAGACATTCCTAATACCCATGGGTTGGAACAAGTTCATGGAAATCAAGGAAACACCTTTTGGTAATTATTTCTCCCTTGAATCATAGTAAAAGAAGTAGTAGAAAACTAATAAAAAACTAGTATGACCCATCTGTATATCAAACATCCATGCCAAATATAATATGAATAAGAAAAAATATAAAGGAATAAAAAATTAAACAAACAATTCCCTCCAATCACCCCTAGTCTCCCTCCCCTATAATGTATAGATGCAAATAGTCTCCACCAGATGCGTTTTCTTTGGCCATCAGTAGATATCACTACCCTTTTTCCATATAAAGTAATAAAATCATAATTGTATAAATTAAATCATATAAAAGGACCACATGACAAAAATTCTATAAAAGTAAAATAAGTTACTAAAAAATTAGGTAATAGACACCATAGGATTAATGAAATAAAATAAACAACTCACCTAGCATAAATCAATGCTCTCAAGAACATCCAAAATATAGATGAAAACCTAAAACTGGAATGATATATTGGCATGAACTAAAGATTAATAGGAATAGAAAAGATAAACCACACCCCATGTATAAAATTTAAAAGAATGGTCTATTTAGTGATATTTTGAAATATAATAAGAAAAAAATGTTTTCCTATATATTTACATTTTAAACCAAAACACCTCAATGGTGTTTTTATAAACTTTGATCTTTGATTAATTTAAATGAAAAAAATCACTTAAAAATTTTTAATGGAATTTCACCCCTTTTATTTCTCATTTCAATGATCCATTAAAATAATTTTAAAAATTTTATAAAGAACTAACATGTGTAACATAAATAGAAAGAGAATTACACAAAGGCACCACATCATAGATATAACAAGAATAATATAAAAATTCAATAATAGGTGTCACCCATATCAAGTTGTTAGAGATACTCATGTTATAACAAGTCTCCCAGTTATGATTGTGGTTCTCACACCATTTCAATAAAAAACAAATTGAAATCAATAAGAAGAAAGAATTTTAAACATAACCTTCATTTTTTTATATAGTTCCTCTCTTCCATTTTTTCTTCAACCTGGAGAAACTTAGATATAAACTCATAACTCTATGTTAATTTTCATATTCCCTTATTATTTTATTCTTATTATTTTATTCTATTTTTCTATCCTTTTTTCTTTATTCTTAAACATATTCCATACTTCACATAGCAGTAATTACAAATCAATAAATCCAGTTTGAATTCAAACCAATATCTTCCTCCAATAAACTCTATTACTCTTACTTCATTTTGATCCATTAGATCTTGTTGGATATTATAGATACATTCTATTCTTCCAAAAATGATCTCATATATCGAATTATAGATCCATAGGATCATCCAAGAATCCATATCATAAAAACCACTTATAACTACAACTAATCCCTAAACACGACTTTCACTAAAATGTATTGTTGAAAGGTTGGTTGTTTTGCATTCAAAACATATTACACCATGGGTTTAGTCTTTATGGATCTATCTATTTTTATTTTCACCTTTTTATATCAACCATGAATTGTCATTCCATAGCTGTGTTCACCACTTTAGGCCATTTTTCACATCCACACTCAATGAAAACCATGGGGAATACCATGGTTATTTTTTACCTTGGTTGTTTCACATAGGCACACTAAAAGATCACCACATGGACCACCATGGTCATTTTCTCTTAGACTATTTTGTATAGGTTCACTTCTAATTCACCACGACTATCAAAACACCCTCTTAATTAAGCATGTCCAACCGGATATTATTCTCCATCTTCACCATGACCACCACTAGGGTATGGCCTTTCCCATATTGGTAAATTCCTTCACAAACACCCTTTATCATGGGTGCATCCTTTCCTAGCATACCCATTCCATCTCTATCCTTCTACAATCTTCCAAAAATATTTAAACACTTCATTAAATGCTTGAATAATAATGAACTTATCATGATATGTAATAAAAAAGAACATATTACATGGCATAGTTTGATTTAGCATAGAATAATATTTATGTTTTGATAAAAAAATCCAACATACTTAATCATATTCACTTTACTAATTCTTCAACTTTAATAATCGCAACAATCACCTTAGCACGTCTTGGACTCAAAATTATCCCCCTTTGGATTTTTGTTTTCAACCAAGGAACAAAAATCACTATTATATTATGAAAACTTATTAATGGTCACCATTCAATAGTTTTAAACCTACATGAGAAAAATCGATGAAAGAAACAAGAATATTGGATAAATAAAACCAGGTTTTCCAAAATATAGTGATCTATATGTAGCTTCTTTAACACAAACTTCAATATAAAATCAACAACTCTTTAAAACTTGAATGATTTCTGAAACCAATCATGATAAACTATTAAAACAGTTCATATATACTAAAATCACAATTTACACCTTTTAATAACTCTCCCTAAATATATTATTCCTTTTAATTGATAATTACTCCAATGGTAACACATATCAATGGATACTACCTTTGACAAATAATAGGAAGATAAACATAAAGGAAGATTTATGTTGTCAAAAAAATTCTCCCCATTTGAAAAAAATATTTAAGGACAATATGAGAGAGAATAAAACAACACCATATCTTAACCTTATAAATATTGATGTAGAACACCAAACTTAAACCTTATATTCTAAAATGATTCTTTTGATAATAGCTTGGTGAACACATCTACAATATTCTTCTTTATAGGAACAAATTCCAACTTTAACTCATTATTCTCCACTAGATCTTTTATGAAGTGATGTTTTATATCAATGTTCTTGGATCTTGAATGTTCAACTGGATTCTTTGAAATATTAATAGAACTTTGATTATCACATCTCAATAGTGGAGGCAACTTCACTTCAACCTTTAGATCTTATAGCTGAGTCGTAATCCATGTAAGCTGTGTAGAGGCATGTGTTGCAGCCACATATTCAACCTCTTTAGTGCTTAAGGTGACTGAATTATACTTTATTTAATTCCAACAAACAAATCTTTATCTAATAAATAAATATCCACTATATATAGACTTCCTATCATTAACACTTCCTTCCGAATCTGAATTTGAAAACCCAAATAGATCTAGCTTCCCTTTACTATCATATTTCAATCCATGCTTCAATGTTACTTTGATGTATCAAAGTATTATATTTCCATCCATGAAATGAGAAATTTTGGGGTAACGATGATACTAAGTAAAAAATGTAATGAAATACATAATATCCAGTCTTAAAGATATAATGTATAGTAGACTGCTAATTAGTTTTCAAAATTACCCCATTTACACATACTTTCCTTGTTCATCCTTAAACAATTTAGTTCCTACTAAAATTGGTTTATAAATTGGGTTCTAATCCTTTATTCCAAACTTATTCAACATTTCATTACCATACTTATCTTAAGATTGAAAATTGTAATCTTTTTCTTGATAAATTTGTAATCTAAGAAAGTACCTCATCTCATCGAGCATCAAAAACTCAAAAAGCTTCATCATTTCTTTGGAAAACACTAAAAAAACTACTTCATAATTTCTAGTAAAAATAATTTCACATACAAAAACAATAATAATGATATATACCTCATGGTCATTTTTAATGTAGAGATTGTTTTCAACTCTTCCATTCCTAAATTTTAACTTCTTTAAGAAGGTGTTAAGATTAGGATACCACATTCTTGGGGATTTTATTAGTTTATATAAATACTTATTTAACTTACAAAAACAATTCTCATCTTCACCAAGAAATAAACCACATGGTTGTTCAATTTATACTTCCTCTTCTAATTCACCATTTATAAAGGCTTACTTGACATATATTTCAATGATATTATGTTTCCTTTTTACTAAAATGGAAATAAAAATTATTATGTTTTAAAGTCTTGAAACCAATGAAAATGTATCATTAAATTCAACTCCTTCAAGCTATGAATATCCTTTACACACTAATCTTTCTTTATTCCTCACTGTTTCACCTTTTTCATTCATCTTGTTTTGGACCACCCACTTTGTCCCGTAACATTCTTATCTTTGGGATTAGGTACCAAATCCCAAGTCTTGTTATTTTCTATCCAATACATATCTTAATTCATTATATCAATTGATTATTTATGTTTCATTTCATCTTGCACGCCTCTCGGTTCAACTTGAGAGATAAATGAGATATGAGAGGCTTCCCTCAAATTCTTTCTTGTTTAAATCTATTTTCATGATTTATAATGATATCTTGGACTTAAATTTCCATCTAAGCCTTGGATAATGTGAATAAGATTGTTCTTCATCACTTCAATTTACTGAATCAACTTCTTCATAATTCTCACCATTTTCTGAATATTCACCTTAATGTTTTATAAAAACAAATTCATCAACATCACTTATAGAAATTAATTCTTCATGTGATTTCATTTTATTTAAATGTTTCATCATGTTTACATAAACATAATAAAAAAATATTCTCTATCTCTTTGTTATAACATTGATATCCTCTTCCATTTGGTGGATAGCCTAGGAAGATACCATCAACACCTCTTCTTTCAAGTTTGCCAGAATTTTTATCTTTAACTTTGATAATTAAAGGGCTTCTAAACAATATCAGTTACTTTAAACATGGATATTTATTATAATATATCTCATATTATGACATGTCATTATTTATCCTATAAAGGCAATGATTTTAATGCGAAATGTTTCTCCAATTACTTGTATTTGGAAATAATGATATGTGTCATGCTCTAACAACATAGTTTGAGAAATCATCACAAGACTTATATTATTTCATCAGAAATACCATTTTTTAAGGTGTTTATGATTCACTAATTTCATGATGGATACCATTTTTTTAAGGTAAGCCTAAAATATTCCACAAGTATACTCAGCACCATTATCTATATGAATCTTTTTTAAAGAGTAACCATATTCTTTTTCTATACATCTCCTGAAACTCTTGAACCAATTTAGAGCCTCTGATTTATACTTCATAAACATAATACATGAAATGTGAGTAAATTCTTCAATAAAAGATATAAAATACTTATCTCCAATAGTTTATCTTTTCCTCATGGGACCTAAATTTCAGAGTGAATTAACTCCAAATGATGATAAGATTGTATTTCAACCTTCTTGTATGGATCATCCATAATCATTCCCTTTTAAAAAATAGAACTCATACAATTAATTTCTATTTTCAACATAAGAGCATTGAGAACATTAGATACATTAATAATATTACAAATATTATTTTGGCAAAGATGACCAAGTCTTTGATGCGATAATTTATTTTCATCTTTCATGCTCGTGTAACAAGAATTTCTAACATCACCAATATGAAACAAATTCCCACTTGTTCATTTTCATCTTGTCAAGATACATTGATATTTTAATCTCTTCAAAACAAACCCATATTTTTCAAAAAAAATCACTTCATTTCCTTCATCACATAACTAGTACATGCTTAGAAGATTGTGTTTCAGTCCTTCAACATACAATGTGCTCTTGGATTTCAAATGATCTTTACCAATCAATACTAATCCAAAACCTTTTATTTTTAGTTATCCATCATTTTAAAAGGTCACCGATCCTTATTTAAATTTTTCAACATCCTTGAGGAGATTTAGATATCCTATCATGTGTGAGGAGAAACAGTTGTCAAAAATCCATGGACATTATCCTTCAGATGATTTTTAGGAAACTTCATAAACCATAGCTTTCTCTTTACCTTTATCCTTACTTTTCTGAGACTTATCAGCATAATATCTTGAGCACATTTTGGGTCAGTAGAATAATAATAAATCCCTTTTCAATATGACCAGTCTTTTCACATTGTTTACAAATATCTTCTAATGGTTGAAATATATTTTCAATTTTCAATCTAGATTTTTTAAGTTGTCTCCAAATTATTCTTCTTTGAATGAGTTGAATCCCATCAATTCATATCATCCAAACCATATGAAATCATAATTGTACTATTAATTAAACCATCACATCCTTTTCATGTTCCAAAAAACTCCCAAATTCCAACTATAACCATAAAAATCATATTTTCCATTAAAACTATTATGTTGTCCAAAATAATAAATCTGTCTTTCAACCTTTTTCACACTATTAATCATAACTCCTTTTTGTGAACCAAAGTTTTGGTGAACTATATACACATTATTATTTATATATAAATTATTCTTTTCCATTTTTACTTTACTATTTTTAGTAGTTTTTCATTAAAAAAATCACTCAGAAATTCCAAAATCTGGAAATTCACTTTATTTTGATACAAACATGGTCTTCTTGATCTGATTATTCTTCTATAAGTTATTAAAAATATTTTAAGTTTTCTAATCATCCTTAATAGATGATTTTTTTTATCTTCTTAAACTTCTCAATTCTTTAAACATTCTCTAATTTTATAAATAGAAATCGGAACATTGGATCTATATTTCTTCAAATATGCTTCTATTTTGATCAAGTTTTGTTATAAGTGTTCAACATATTTTTTTTATCCTTAAAAGTCTCTTCCAATTTGATGTTAAGAGTATTATAATCATTAAGAAACTTTTTTAATCCCTTAACTCCATCAAGAACATTTTAATTTTCTTTTGTAAAGAGAGATTCATCAACGATCTTCAATTTTTTAATCCCCTTTTCCTATTTGAAAAACTTTGAGATGAATTATTTTAATTATATATTAAGAATTTATTCTATCTCATTTTCTTCATTATTCTCAATTTCACTACTTCTTTCACTGGTAAATTTATCTTCATTCACCTTATCAATGAGAATGTTTTCATCAATATCTCTTAATGTCTCCATTTCTTCTCCTTTATCACTACAATCACTACTTTCACACTTATATAAGATATTTTCCATCTTGAATTTTGATAAATTATTTATATTAATTTTATAATAAACCCATGTTCTTTCCAAATTTGATTATTTAATCTTAAGGAATGTTCTTGGTGCTTCTTCTTCATCATCACTTAATCCATCTTATTCCAACTAAGGATAATTTACAGTCAAATTTCCAAATACTCCAAACCTAAAACATTTTAGTGGAACATTCTCTTAACTCTTATCGCATTACTATATATTTGAGAAATCAACTTATAAAACTTCTTATCCAAATTAGAAACAAAATCAGAATAATAAGATTATTTTTCAACTCTTCTTGCTTTGTGGCTTTAAAAGTGATTTATTTTTCAGACTTCTTATTCTTATTGATTGAAATTTATTTTCTCTTTTATTAAGATATTAGTACACTATGAGAATCATCAATATAAATATCATTAGGATATTATTTTTCCAAAGTATAAACTTTAGAATCAAACTTATTTGGTAATATACAAAAAAATGGCTTCAACAATATCAGCATCTTCCAACCTCTCACTATAGCCTCTAATTATGCTCACAACTTCATTCATCCTTTTGAATAAAATATCAATCATTTAATCATCATAGATCTATATATATCTATACTTAAGTCTCCATAACTATAATTTAGCTCAATTTAATTTGTTTTTTCCATAATAGATATTTTAAAGTTTATCCCATATGTTTTTAACAGTCTTGAGTGATTTGATTTTAAAAAACTCACCTTCTAAAAGGTTTGATAGAATATTATTCTTTTCATGAACATAATTCTACAAATTCTTCTTATATACTACTTTAATATTAACACCTTCATACCGGGGAATAAATCCATCAGTTTTGACTTCCAATACTTCATAATCGATAGATAAAAGGTATAGAATCATTTTATCTTTCCATATGTGATATATTTTCCCATAAAATGTAGGAATTCCCTTCATATTCACTGAATTATTATTATACATGACATACACTATCAATTAAATGGAAAACACTTCAAATAAAGAGAAACTCTTTCTTCAAACTCCAAATATAAAATCACCGATGAGGGGAAAATGTTTCTCTGATACCACTTGAAAAGAACCTCTATGATTGGTTAAGAATCATGAAGGGGTTGAATCAATGATTCAATTTCCTTATAATTTTATGTAGAGAAAAAAACCTCATCATTGTTTAGAGTTAATATTGATCACTTTACAACACACACACATAAAGGGGAAAGAATATTTATAAGTTTCACCTCTCAAAGTTAGAAGGATAGTCCTTGGCATGATCCGAATTTCACAGAGACTATTGGAACCACTAGTTTCAATATATAGGTAAAATGAACAATGTAACAACACAGAACTTCTATCATGTTACTTTGTATTAATTCTGGTGATGGAGGTGTCTAGAGAAGTTTAGAGGTGTTTAGGAAGAGAATGGGGTGCCATTACCTATCTTGGAAAGGTTGTGGAATGGTTCCTACAGGATACACTATAATAGATTGGTTAAGGCATAAGGTGGATGGTTTTGGCATGGTGTCCTGGGTGGATTATTTTTTGTGTTATTAATAATTTAGGGGTAGATACACTGTGGTGCCTTGGCTGCAGCGTAACCCCTCTTGGAAGGTGGAAACTGCAACATGAAGACCCCAGTTGCGGCATACTGGCCTCGAGGTCAGTTTTTATCAGTTCTTCCAATTTTGGAATTGTTACACCATGGAACATGGGATATGACATAGCCCTTTCTAGTCATTAGGGGTTTGAAATGTTTTTCCTTTGGTTATGTTGTGGTTTTCCTCCCCCTTTTATAGGATTTGTATCATGGATATAGTCACGGTTCTCATAAGGTCCTTTGAACGACCATGTCATTGTGTAGTGGGGAGTGTTGCGTCACATTCCCCCATATTTTCAGCAAGGCTATGTCATAGTTATATAGGATTCATCATAGTCCTTTGTTTTTCAGACTATATATAAATTTAGAAATCCCCTTATACCCTACCACTTTCTAATTGATTCTATCATTTCTTATACAACCCATGTGCATCCCAAGGATCTCTCTCAGCACCTTTTCAATGGATTTCAAGTCCTACCATTGAGGATTGATCTTTTGTGGTTTTTATTAAGTCCCCTCCATGTTCTATTCTAGTTTCTATATGTTTATTCATTAGGGAGGGGCTTCTATACATAAAATCATGGTTTTTGGTGTGGTTTTGATAAGGGGATGACATGGTTGTTATGTTCCAGAAAGGTAAGGTGTTCTTCTTGTGTTTCATGGTGGTGACCTTGCTCTTATTCCAACCTCACACAGTTCATCGTAAATCTCTATTTGAGGTAGGGGATCCTTCTTTTCACATTTTTTGTGTCATGCAGGAGGGGTTTTACTCTTGTTATCTTTTGGGAAGATGATTTCATGGCTTAATTAAAATTAAATAATTGGTTTAAATTGAATTGAATTCAAAGGGGAATGATTCATATGTCATTATATATTTTGATATTATCTCAATATTATGATTGTACTGGCTAAATTCCCCACAGAAAATTATGTCCATTTAGGGATTTGTTTGTGATGATTTGGAATATGTTGTGGAACCTTGTTTTCTGTGATTATTGACATAATTTTAAACAAAATTGGATAATAACTTATATCTGACTAATGAAATGGTTTCCATGGGAGATTTGTGGATTCTATGATAATTACACTAATATGAAAAAGTGGAATTGATGAAAATTCACTTGATAATCCAAAAAATATTATGTTTTGTTATGTGAATTTTTTCGTGGTGTGTGGTTGTATTGTGTGGGGAAGATGTGTTGTGGTTTTTCCATGTAGTGGGGAAGTTTTGTTATGTGTTTTGGTATGGTTGTGTTGTGGGGTTGATATGTGATGAGTTGTGTGGCCATGCCATGGGGTGGTTGTGATGCAAAAGTGGTTGTGGAGTTTTGATATGTGGAAGTTGTAGTGGAAAGTGGTGGTGATATGTGATAGTAGCTAGGTGGGTCTTGTTGGTAGTAATGGAATAAGTTGTAAATATTAAAACCAAAATGGTATATTGACTGAAATAAAAAATGAATATTGAAATAAAAATGGATAATGAATGTTTAATTGGAATGAGATGTGTGGTTAAAATGGTTGATGTTAAATGTAAAATAAGTGGGATGGAAATATGAAATGAATGGGATATTTAAATGAAATTGGTTAGTAATGTGAAATCTGGAAAATGAATTAAGTTGAGAAAGAAGATGAAATGTGAAATATTAAATGTGGCTTCTGGTTTGTTGTGTTTTGTTCTGTAATTAGTATTGATGGTGTTGTGAGGTTGGGTGGTGATGTTGTGAGATCGTTGGTGATCATGTTGGGAACCCATATATTAGTCTTGTATATGGATTTATATATATACTTTGTATGTTCTTTGTGATTTCTATATGCACCTCACCCACATCGAGCACCTAGTTCTAACACCAATATATTTTGGGGGGTGTTTTTACCAACATCTTGGTGGTGAGGATGGATAGTTGGATAACTGCTCTTTCCTTATGCCTCTTCCAGGTGATGATGACATGTATAAGAGATGGTGGACAGAAGTCAAAATTTCACTATCAAGAGGTGATGTGATGTGATGGTCTAGGTTTCTTCAAGATAAATGAGGTGAGATGTGATGAGATGGCTTATAGTGGGGGTCATTCATGTTAGGAGGAGGGAATGAGGTTGATGTCCTCCATGTTCATGATATCCTTCTACTCTGGTTATGGTTTTGTATGAGATTTTTTGTGATGCATGGGGTGTCTTCAGGGGAGATGTGATGTGATGGCCAGTTGAAAATGGGGTTCTTAGCATTATGTGATGTTCGGGAGAGATGGAAGTGTCATGATGTATGATCCTGGGGTGTGAGAATGGGAAATAAATGGGAAATTGGTGTCAGGTACCCTATCATCAATATGCTTTATATTATGTTATTATACTTGGATTTAATTATTTGGTGAGTGTGCCTTGATGAGTATGGGATTGGATAGTTGACCTATTTAGGTGTTGTGGTTTTGTTGTTTTCTCACAGGTGCATTAGTATGCTATTTTCACATGTACACAAGAGACTTTTCTTATCCTACTGAGTATACTTGTATGCTCACCCTACATATATACAAACTATTTTCAAATTTATACGAGGAATATAAGTACCATGATAGAAATTACTATCTTGTACCTTTAGATAGTTATTGTTTCTTTTCCTTAGATTTTATTTGGTATTTTGTTTGGATACTTTTATTTATATCTGTTTTAATTTTACATGCATTGTACGGGGGTTTTGGATTCCTTTTTATATTTTGTCATAGAGTTTATTGATAGTTGATATTCTATATCCAAATGCTACATATATTATATAGGGTAATTCCTCCCATATTGAGATTATTATACCCTCAGTGCTAGTCTCCAACCCGAGGCCTACTGGAGGTGGGACTCAGGGGTCATTATCCTTTTTCCTTCATTTTTTGGACCAGGAGGGATACCTTTGGAGAGAGGGGGTCATGACAGAGTGTTATCAGTGGTGTTGGTTGAAGGATAGTATGTATTTAAAAGTTAGTATTAGTGAATATTGCATGGGTTAGTGAGGAAATGGTGTTGGTTGATCTTGGTGTGTGACATAAGCCAAGGAAAATCGACTAGGATATGGTATTTTAGGGCCCCCCATGATCTGATGTAGGGACTCTTATCCTACAGAATGACCAAGTGAGGTGGAACCGATTACAATGTGGAGACCTAGTATAGGTATATGCATCATGATTATCTTGAGTCCTCATTTTAATTGGGTAGTTTTAGGAAAGTCTAAATGTAGTTAAAATGAATTAAATAAATCTTAATAAAATTCTATATTTTCGGGATTGGAAAATCCTTATTTATCATTAAGATATGGATCCTAGTCATCATCCACATAAGGTTAAGGTAGTGGAGGTTCGGTAGGATAATATTCTTGATCACCGGATGGTTGATCTGTTTGAGGAGAAGGATCATTGGAAGAGAAAATTTCTCACTTTTTAGCTGCAGGCTTTGGGGAATTGTAAGGGTATAATTTCCAATCTTGAGACAGAGAACCAGATGGAGGAGCTTGAAATCATTTTTTGTTTAATCTAGTCCCAAATGGAGTATTAGTTCCCTCTAGAAGTCAGTTATATGCGATAAGTTTCACATCAATGGTGAACATTGTATCTTGGTGAGTGGAAGGTGACAGATGTTTCATGGGTCGAATTTCTAAAGGAGTTATGAGCAGAGTTCCTCCCATAGACTATGGAGGTAGTGAAGAGGAAGGAGATACTTTCTCTTCATTAGGGGGTTTTGTCTATGTGGGATCTTGGGATCATGTTTAAGGATCAGTTTTGTTTTTCCCTAGACCTCTTTCCAAATGAGGAGTCTTGTACAAGACGTCTTGAGGAGGCACTCCATCCTTCTATCTAGTATGCAGTTACTCCCTTTAAATTTCTAACATATCTGGAATTTTAGAAGGAGGTGTAGTTTATTGATCTAATGCACTCGTGAGGAGGTTTATTGAGAGAAGGGAACGAGGAGGGTTCCTTAAGGAGCATAGTTTTCAGGGGAAGTTCTCGGATGTTAGGCCATGTGAGGTTTTGACCAGTAGGGAGTTGAGCTCGGTAGCTTTCTTTCTAGCCTTATGGGGCTAGTGGTTTTCATGATTTTACTAGGAAATTTGGGCTAGTTTTATTTGTTTATGTGGTTCATAGACATCATCAGAATCAGTGACCAGTGTTTCTTCAAGCTCAATTTATTGGAGGTGCACTGGTTTAGCATCATCCTCAACAGCAGCTTCCAGTAAGACCATTTCAATAGTAGGGACAGCTGGTTTATGCTCTACCAAGAGGGGATGAAGCAGGTAGAGGTCTACCCTAGTATTTTCTTTATGTTCATGGACCTCAACCTAAGTATGGTTGTAGAGGAGGTCATCAGCATAGTGGTAGGGGTGATGGGCATGGTTAGATTCATGAAGTGGAGGTGATAGCACCATAGGGGACACAGATCATTAGAGTTAAGATCATTTTATCATGTACCCTTGTTTGTGCTTTGTTTTATTTAGGAACATCATGCTCATTTGTTTCACCCACTCTAGTTTGTGCCCTGAGACTAGATGTAGAGAGGCTTCCCATGCCCCTGATGTTGACTACACCAGTCGGTGGCCAGATTAACTTTTTTGATGTGTCCTAGGGTGTAGACCGGTGATGGGGAAACATCAGTCATGTGGGGATCTTTTCTTTCTATAGATGTATACATACAAGGTTGTCCTTGGAAATGATTGGTTATATCTCATGCATTCTATTATCAACTTCTTCTGGAGGAGAGTCATGTTTTTATATGTAAACAGAAAGTGTTCAGTTTTCATTGGTGAGTGCAGTTGTTGGATGATAATAATACATTTATATCCCATTATTTCTTTGGTACTTTATTTTTATAATGAATCAGTGGGCCCTAGGATGTTATAGATTCTCAAAGTTATTGCGTAGTTTTTATATTATTATAATTTCAATGAAGTTGTGACACTTCCCCCACGATGTGATATTGAGTTCAGGATATAATTTTAGCCTAGTGCTTCTCTAATTTCGATGGATCCTTATTAGATGGAACCCTCTAAGTTGCGGGAGTTGAGGATTCAGATATATAATTTAATCCAGAAGGGTTTCATCTGGCCTAGCATGTCATTGTGTGGTATTATGGTGTTATTCTTCAAGATGATAGATGGTAGTAGTCTAAGGTTCTGTATATACTACCAAAGGTTGAACTAGGTAATGATCAAAAATCATTGCCCAATTCTGAGAATATACGATCTTTTAGACCAGTTGAGGGGATCTAGTTGGTTTTCTAAAATCTATATGTGGTCAATATTTCACTAGTTGAGGGTGAAGGAGGAGGATATTCTGAAGAATTATTTTAGATGCAGGTATGGGCACTTCAAGTTCATGGTCATGTTGTTCGATGTCATGAATGCGCCGGCTATGTTTATGGGGCTCATGAACTCCACATTCCATTAATTCCAAGACCAATTCATAGTTGTGTTCATCGATGATATATTGATCTACTCGAAGTTAGAGGAGGAGCATGCCAATCATCTCAGAGCTATTTTATAGGTTCTTTTATGCCACCAACTCTATAGAAATTTGTCCAAGTGTAAGTTTTGGATATGATAGTTTTATTTCCTTGGGTATGTAGTATCTCAGTAGGGTGTAGTCATGGACCCATCAAAGGTCGAGGCGGTTATTTCTTGGGTAGCACCCAAGAATGTGGAAGAGGTTCGTAGCTTTTTAGGTAATGGAAGCTATTAACAAAGGTTCATGTACAATTTATCATGAAATGTGACCCCATTTATAACTTTGACTAGGAATGATTAGGATTTTTTATGGATCAATCAGTATCAGGTAGTGTTTGACTACCTAAAGGGGAAATTTATCGACACTCTGGTGCTTCAATTTCTAGGGGAAGGGATTATGTTTTAGGTGTTTTGTGACAGTTACTTATGGGATTAGGATGTGTCTTGATGTAGAATAGGTTGGTGATCTATTATAGAACATGGAATTTATACCCTCAAAAGTTTAATTATTCCACTCATGATCTAGAGTTATCATTTGTTGTGTTTGCGTTGAAGTTGTGGCGACATTACCTCATCGGGTAGCACTTTATGGTCTTCACAGATCATAAGAGTTTGAAGAATATTTTTTCTTAGAATGACATGAATTTGTACCAGTGAAGGTGGGTGGATTTTCTTCAATAATATGAATTTTATATCTTCTACACCTTAGTTAAAGGAAATGTTGTGTCCAATGCTTTGAGCAGGAAGTCACAAAAGGATGTGGTTCAGGAATCCAGAGATGCTTGGAGGGTGATGGAGGAGTTAGAAACCCTTTATTTAGATGCAAGGGTAGTTGATGGTGTAAGTTACTTGTTTTAGATGATATTAAGGTATTATATGATGTATCATATGGAGGATTCTTAGTGGGGAGATTTAGAGGCATAGTGATGCACGATCTTGGTGTATATTGTGATACTCTAGAAGGATGGTCAGAGGATAGTCAAAATTGGATGTTGTTTTGAGGAAGGTTATTTTTTATTTTAGTGATGTACAAGGGATTACTTCGTGAGTTTTGGTGGTACACCTAGGAGTATCCAATATATATCATGTCATGAGGACATAGTTTTGGTGGCTCGGGATGAAATTGGTGGTGGTGGAGTTTATAGCTCGATGTTTAGTTTTCGGGTAGGTAAAGGTTGAGTATCATGCTCCTAGAGGTTTGTTGCGACCCTTGTATGTTATCGAGTGGAAATGGGATGACATCTTGATAGATTTCATCATAGGGTTACTCTGAGCTTAGGGAGGTTGTGATGTTATCTAGGTAATCATGGACCGCTTGACAAAATCATCCCACTTACTACTGATCAAGGAGTATGGTGTTGTGTATGTTTTGGTGAGGATATATTTGGATGATGTGGTGAGATTTCATGGAGTTACAAGGTCCATTGTCTCGTATCAGGACACACATTTTACTTTACATGTTTATAGGGTATTGTTGTATGATTTTGTAACTCTGTTATTCCTCATTACTATTTTCCACCCTCCGAACGATGGAAGGAAATATTAGACAATCTAGACACTAGACGATAAGTTGCGGGCATGAATCTTAGACTTCGGTGGATCTTGGAAACAACACTTACATTTGGTTGAGTTTTCTTATAATAATATCTATCACTTATCCATTGACATTGCCCTGTTTGAGGCTGGCAGTCATGTTATTCTTTGTTATGCTAGACCGAGGTTTAGGATTCATTGGTTCTCAGTCCTAATGTGGTGCAGAGCATGATATAAAAGGTTCATCTTGTTCATGAGAGGTTGAAAAAGATATCAGGATAGCATAAGGATTATGTCGATCATAGGAGGAGGCCCTCAAAATTTCAGTTTGGAGACCATGTGTTCTTGAAGGTCTCCCCTCGACATGGGCAGTGGAGGTTTGGCGGGGTGGTAAGCTCTCTCCCCAATTCATGGGACCTTTTTAGGTGTTGGAACACATTGGAAAAGTGGATTATCAGTTAGCACTTCCTCCACAATTGGACCATATCCACAATGTCTTCCACGTATCTCAGCTCTATCAGTATATTCACAATGACTCTCATGTCATAGACTAGGGAGAGTAAGATATTAAGGATGATGCGACGTTCTTGGAGCGGCCGGTGGAGATCCAGGATCATTTTTAGAATGTGATGTGTAGATAGACTATTCCTTTGGTTCGTGTATTGTGAAGGTATGTTGGCCTGGAGGAGAGTACTTGGGAGCATGGGACACAAATGTGTACCTAGTACCCATAGTTGTTTTGATCCTGTCTTGTTTTGCCCTATTTTTTCTATGTGGTGTCATGTTTAGATCCTGATGTTTTATGAGATGTTCTTTCTTTGATGATATGGTGTATAATTATGGCTTTAAGCATATGAATAAGGGAAACCCTAATTCCTAATATAGATGCGTTATAACTTGACATGATTAAAACTATGTGGGAAAGTCAGTGCCACCTAAATCGGATAATATATTGAAATGGAGGATGGGATTCCTTGAATTTTGTGCTTGGGGATCCATTTTGTGGTGGTGTGGTTGGTTGTGTGAAAAGGGTTCTGATTTTCAATTGATGTAGAGTGGTGTGGTATTGTGGTTTCATTGGATGTTTGGTAAAATTTTCTTGTTGGGTGTGGTGTGTTTGGTTGGTGGTGGTGTTTCAATTGTAGTGAGATCCTTGAGAGGTATCTCGAAGGATGGTTGTTTATACCTTTTCCCTTTTTCTTTTTAGGTTGGTTTTGATTATCGAGGGTGAGAATATTTTGAGAGGTATATGATGTAACGGAATGGACCTTCTTGCCTGTTACTTTGTGAGAATTTTGGTGATGGGGGTGTCTAGGGAAGTCTCGAGGTGTTTAGAGGTGTTCAGGAGGAGAAGGTGGGGTGCCACTACCTATCTTGGAAAGGCTACAACATAGAGCTGATTGGTTTTGCTGTAATAGAGTAGTTGTGGTGTAAGATGGTAGGTTGCAATGTGGTGGCTCAGGTGGATCCTTTTCGATGCTACTTCCAATTTGATGGTAGTAATTTCATGGAACTTTGGTTGCAGCATAGCCCCTCTCGGTAGGTGGTAGCTACGATGTGGAGACCTCAACTATGGTGTAGTGGCCTGAGGGTCGGTTTTCAATGGTTCTGCCAATTTTGGCATCATTGCACTATGGAGAAGGAGCTACGATGTAGCCTTTTTTGGTCATTGGGGGTCTACGGTGTAGTGCCTTTTGTTGTGTCATGGTCTTCCTCCCCTTTTATAGGATCTTCGTTGTGGATATAGTCATAATTCTCGGAATGTTCTTTGACCATACATGTTGTAGTGTATTGGGGAGTGTTTCATCGTGGTCCTCACTGTCTTCATCAGCACTTTAGTGTGGTTCTAGAGGTTGCATCATGGTCCTTTGTTTTTCAAACTGGGTATAAATTTTGAATTCCCCTCAGACCCGGACACTTTCCTATCTATTCTCTCATTTCTTGGGTGACCCAAGTGCATCCTAAGGAGCTCTATTAACTCCCTTTCAGCAACTATTGAGGATCAATATGTGGTGGTTTTTGGTAAGTCCCCTCCTTTTTATCTTCTAGTTTCTCCTTGTTTTTTCATCTGGGATGGGCTATTGTCCAAGAAATCATGGAGTTTGGTGTGGTTTTGATAAGGGGATGACATGGTTATTGTTTTCCAGGATGGTAAGGTGTTATTCTTTTGGTGCTTGGTGGTGACCTTACATTTGTTCCAACATCACACAGTGGATTATAAGTCTCTATTTGAGGTAAGGGATCCCTCGTTTCTCATTTTTTGTATCATGCGAGAGGGGTTTTACTCTTGTTATCTTTTGGTAAGATAGTTGCATCTGCTTAATTAAAGATAATGAATTGGTTTAAATCAAATTGAAGGGAAAGTGGAATTATTCTCATGTCTTTACATCTTTTGATATTATCTAAATATTTTGATTGTATGGGCTAAATTTCTCAGTGGAAATTCTGGTCGTTGGGGGCTTTGTTTGTGCTGAGTTGAAATATGATATGGAACCTTGTTTGGTGTGATTGTTGAAATCACTTAAAATGTAATTTTCTAATCACTTATATTTGGATAATGAAATATTTTCCCCAAGAGAATTTTGGATTGTGTGATAATTCCCCTAAAATAAATAAGTAGATTTGATTAAAATCCCCCTTTTAATCTAAAAAATATTATATGTTGTGATGTGAATGGTTTTGTGATGTATGATTGTATTGTGTGGGGTTGATGTGTTCTGGTGTGGTCGTGCGGTGGGGTGGTTATGTGATGTGTTGTTGTGTGGTTGCATTGTGGAGAGGATATGTGATGAGTTGTGTGGTTGTACCATGGGGTGGTTGTGATGGGAAAGTGGTTGTGGCATTGTGACATGCGGTGGTTGTGGTGGAATGTGGTGGTGATGTGTGACGGTAGCTAGGTGGGGCTTGTTGGCGTAAAAAGGAGGATGGTGGTGGTGGTGGTGGTGGTGTGATGGGTTTGTTGTGGAGTGGTGCGTTGTGCCAGTTGGATAGTAGTAACAGAATAAATTTTAAATGTTGAAACTGAAATGGTTGATGGGATGAAATGACAAATTAATATTAAAATTGAAATGTCTAGTGAATGTTAAATTGGAATGAGATGTGTGGTTAAAATGGTAGGTGTTAAATGTAAATTAAGTGGGTTGTAAATATGAAATAAATAGGTTATTTAAATGAAATTGGTTGCTAATGTGAAATCTGGAAAATGAATTAAGTTGAGAAAGAAGATGAAATGTGAAATGTGAAATGTGGCTTGTGGTTTGTTGTGTGGTGTTGTGCATTCAGTAGTGGCAGTGAAAGTGCTAGTGTTGTGAGGTTGGGTGGTGATGTTGTGATATGGTTAGTGATGGTGTTGCAAAACCATATTCTGGTATTTTGTGTGGCATTATATATGTACCTTGTATGTTATTTGTGATTTTTAAACGCACTCCACCTGCGTTTATCACCTTATGCTGACACCCATATATCTCGGGAGGTGTTTTTTCCAACATCATGGTGGTGAGGATGGATGGCTGACTACCAACTCTTTTCCGCTTTTTCTTCCAGACGACGGTGACATGCATGGGTTGTGATGGTTAGAATTCAAAAATGCACTGTCGAGATGTGATGTGATGTGATGGATCGGGTGTCTTCAAGTGAGATGAGGTGAGATTTGATGATATAACTTATGGTGGGGGTCATGCGTGGTAGGAGGAGGGAACAAGGTTGATGCCATTCATGTTCACAATACTTTACTACTATGGTTACAGTTGTGGATGAGATGTGATGTGATGGTCCATGTTTCTTCGGGTGAGATGTGATGTGATGGTCAGTTGCACGTGAGGTGCTTGGCATGATGTAGTGTTTAGAAGAGATGGGAGCACCAGGATGTATGACGTTGGGTGTGGGAAAGTGGAAAATCAATAGGAAAGTGGTGTCAGATACCCTATCATCGATATGTTTCATATTATGCTATTATACTTAGATTGAATAATTTGGTGAGTGTGCCTTTGTGAGAATAGGATTGGATAGTTGACCTATTTAATTATTGTTGGTTTTGTTGTTTGCTCACGAGTGCATTAGTATGCTCTTTTCACATGTGCATGAGAGAAATTAGTTATCTTACTGAGTATACTTGTATGTTCATCCTCTGTATATACAAATTGTTTTCAGGTTTATAGGTTGACTACACGAACCGTGCAGTACATTACTAGTTCATACCTTTGAACTATTGTTGTGTTGTTGCCTTAGCTTTTCTTTGGTATTATGTTTGGAGACTTTTATCTCTATCTGTTTTACTTATTCATGCATTGTGGGATGGTTTTGCCTTCCATTTTATATTGTTTCAAGGAGTTGATTGATCATCTATATCCAATCTCTCAATCTATATGTTAATGCCTCCTATGTTGAGATTATTATACCCCCAGTGCTAGTCACCAATCCGAGGCCTATAGGAGGCGGGACTTGGAAGCTCATTATCTTTTTTTTCTTCATTATCAGCCCATGAGGGGTAACTTGGGAGGGAGATGGTCGTGACAGGTAGGGTTTATCCTTGTACTCATGTTACAACAAATCTCCTAACTGTGATAGTTCTTCCTGCATTGTTATAATTATAAACAATTTGAAATCAACAAGAAGAAATTTTTATAAACATAGGCTTCATTTGTTGATTTAGTGATGCTCTTTCACTGCTTCTTCAACCTAAATAATCTCAGGTATGATCTCTTTAAATTGTGCTAATTGTTGGATTTGGTGGCCTAGAACCAACTACTTTTTACTTTATTCATTAATAAAAGCCTTATCACATCTTGTTTGTTCTTCTGCGTGACAATGCATGTGATAATGTTCTAAGGACAGCTGTTGCATTAAAGAGTCATGGCAGATCCCTGCTATGATGAGAACCTGTAAGTTCCATAACATTGTTCTTGAATATATGTTCTATGGTCGGATGATGTTATTTGAGGGACATAAATAATACAGGTCATTAGGGGTGAGGACTCATAAAACTTTGAGGCACCTTCTCATGGTGTGCGCCCTTGGTAATATCCAGGAGGATATTATGAGAATGAGACTCGCCAGTAGGAAATCCACATTTCATAGTGTCATTGGATGTTCCTATCTGCGGACGTGTGTATTGGTCCTTAGACTTTAAGATTATTATTAATGGGTATTACAACTCGCACACTTAGATGTATTGACGAAAAATGTGACGACACATTGTTCTCAGCAAGGTAGGATACGTTGGGTGCATCACGAGTAATACTGCATTAATAGATAATGCGAGAAAGGATTTGTCCCTTCTGTTCCATAACAGAAGTAGATATCTCAGGCCCTTTGATGGAATTTTTATAGCCTAAATAAATCCATGGCCATGGTAAGGTATGGGCGAGTTCAGTTCCGGGAATTCAATGAAATAATAATCGAGCACATGGATTGATGTCACTAGCATGCAACCCGCTTGATTAGAGATATTGCGACAAAGGGGTTATATTACACGGTAAGCATTCATAGGAGGTGACACGTCATTGCGGCGTTAAATTCTTTCTCTATGGGTGCCTTGGCATGTTGCTAGATGCTAACCTTGGACTTTAGGTAGGCTCCGCCTAATGCCATTAAGAAAGAGGCCTAGAGGGTCACACACTGAGTGTGTCCATGTATCTCAGTTAAATATTAATTTAACAAGTTAAATAAATATTATTCCCGAATGTGGTTTAATAATTATTTAAGGATGCCTCATCGCATTTATTTCAACACTAGTTATTCGAGAGAATATATTGTGTGTGAAATAATATATTTATTAGCGAGTAATGCAGTTACATTTATTTAAGAAATAAATAGCCATTAATCAAGGTCTAATAAATGTGGTGGAGAAAAATGGAAAATAAAATTACACACCGTGTATATTAAATATACACACCGTGTAGTTTTATGGAAAACAAGTATACACCATGTATTAATTATTACACATCGTGTAGTTTTCCAGTCGGGTTTTTGAGGATATAATATTGTTTTTATTAAATGATATTAATTATAATCAGCATGGGCGCATGTCAAGGAATTAATAATTCAACATGGGGTTTCAATAAGATTTAATGAAATAAATAAAATGCATAACGCATTTATTTATTGTCATAACTTTATTAACCTCAAAACCGATTATAAATATCCTCACAACCCCAACACGTTTCCAGAGCCATTTTTGGTTTTGCACAACGGATTTGGAAATACTCTCAAGCCAGGAGAGAATTCCCTTTACACCATGAATTCCCTCAAGTTACGAGAGCGAGATCCTCTATCGGATCAAGGCAGTCGAAGGCGGACATCGCAAGCGAAGGGTCTTCCGTGCTAGCACCTGGAGATCCCTTCAGCAACGTCCATAGATACATGGAGCACGTGTGGATCACCGCTAGAGGAATCCTATACTTGGATTCTACGACACAAAGACAGATCACAGGATCGTGACCAGAAACATCGACGAAGAAAGAATTCCACCGAGGTAATTCTTGTGAATTAATTAAAATAATTATAACCAACATATGATGATACTATCTCAATGGTTCTGGGACTCTTCTTTTCTTTTTCATTCTTCGTTCCATTCCAATGATCTGGCATTTTATATCGTGACGGATCTCGAATTGAACGTTGTTTAACGCTAAAATTAAAGTTGGGCACACCTACAAAAACGCTTCCGCTGCACCCGGAACCTACAAGTGATATCATAGAGATCATATCATTGATTATAATTATTTAGTTTTTCATTGGTGATTTACACATTTAATAATTTAGTTTTTTCAATTCATGTTTAATCGTTCTGGAAATCTGAATGTCAAGATCTGTTCCTCCTCCCTCGTTTCTCGTTCACCTCACAGAAATTAATTTTTTCTTTTATTTTTGATTAAAATAAAATGGAGGAACTCATTCAGAGGAGCAAAACATTTCTGGCCGTACAAAACCAGAATACACGGCGTGTATTCGGAAGTACACGTCATGTAGTCTAGGTTCAATGCATTGACTGATCCGCCAAATCAGGTTGTGTATTGGATTATTTCTAAGAATTTAAGACACCGTGTGTTGACCAGAAACAGGTGGTACACGGTTTCCGGATTACACGCCATGTGGTCCAATGAACACGGCGTGTGGTCCCTTTGGGTTAGGGTTGGGCTGTGTACCCCGTACACGGATTTCCCGGCTAGAAACTGTGTAACGCGGAAACTACACGGAATGTATCCAAAAGAACACACCGTGTACTCTGAAAATTTTTGAAGTACATTTACACGCCATGTCCCCGGGCGTGTACTTCGGATGGACGGTGAATAAAAGTACATGTCGTGTAGTCATAACTACATGCCGTGTACTCATCCAAGTTACGCAGATTTATTAAAATTTATTATTTATATTATATAAACCCTTGAGACATGTACTATAGTGCAGGCGTAAAGATGAGGCACAACACGTGATAGGTGTTTAATATATATGTGTTTAATTTAACATCTGCATAATGAACGGGAATTCACCGGGTTGCCTCTAAGGTACAAGTTACGTACAAGGATAATTTTAAATGAATTTATTTGTTTAAAATTATGATGAGAATCTCGAGTAAGTTTAGAAAAGGGTTTAAGATAAAAGGATTGATTAATTAAAGATAATTAATTGATTCGAGTGTGATTTATCTTAAACAAGAATAATTAAAGAACTGAATGCTAGTTTTATTTATGTGTAAATATCGTTGCATGTATGGATGATCATGAGCTAGACCGAGACCTTTGTATGTGAATGGTTTCATTTAATTTATTTATTTAAATTAAATTTGTTGGCCTACGAGTCATCTCCTCATTAATATGTAGGGCATGCGTTCCCAAGGATTCTTGTATGTAAAATCCCCTTTTAACCCTCACCTGCGTGTGAGATAAATGCATATGTAATAGATGGAGATCCCAAGCTAGTGGAGGTGGCTCAAGTCAGGTGCCAAGGTGAAACCAATCCAAGGAGATACAAAGGTGGATAGGTGGAAAGCTGTAAACACGAACCTGAAAGGTTCAAGGTGTTTCTCCCCTAGGTCTTGGGTTAGTTTATCAACCACTAGATAAACTAACCAATAGAAAAATCTCATGATCATACCATTTATTTTATTTCTGTCAGTTTCATGGTTTATTTATTGTGGTTGTGTTTTCACGATCACACAATTAATGAATTAAACGAGCATGCAAGATAGAACTAAAATAAAACCGGATTATAGGTAAATATTATCTTAAACATGGTTAATCACTTAAGTATATCCCACTTAATATTAACAAGCACGTAATCAAAGATAATAAAATGGAAATTTACGTATAAGGATAAAATCCCTTAAATTAAATATTATGTCGGTATAGCCTTCCATAATCTTGGTTAGAATCGAACCATAGTTCAAAGTGTTTGACCAACCCTAGTTGGGGTGCTTTCAATTATCGGGGAATTCTAATTTGAGGTTTTGGGTTGACTTGACTTGGTTCACATCAAGGGTTGACTACCATAGCAGGACTTTGTGTGACCAAGAGGCAAAGGTTGAGGAAATCCAAAATAAAATGATTTCAGGATTGGGGAGTCCACTCAGCGGATCAAGGAGCTGCGAGTTAATGCAGTTGGAATTTGGAATGCCTACCTAAAACCCTTCAAGTTGCCTGACCAACCCTAGTTGGGGTAATGCGAAGGGCAATATGGATCCTTTCCACTATAATATTCACGCAACAGAATATTCCAAAATCAATTTTGAGGGCTATTGGATTTTGATAAAATAGTGGGAGACTAATAAGTATTAATTTATTTATTTGTCTCAGTTTTGTAATAAAGTACTAAACCTTTGATCATCTTAATTTGTAGAAACGACAAGAAAATTACTTCAAACATATCATTTTGAACCATACTTGAGAAGGAAAACCTTCTCACTGGCACCAATTTCCAAGAGTGGAAGAGGCGTTTACGCGTCATCCTTCGCCACGAAAGGAAAATGTATGTGTTGGAAGAGCTTATTCCAGTTGTGACTGGGAAAGAGGCCAATGATGAGGAATTATCTCTCTATATGAAACACATGGATGATGCCACAGATGTCCAGTATTTCATGCTATCGTCCATGTCCAATGATCTCTTGAAGCAACATGAAAACATGGACGCGTATAGCATGATGTCTCACCTTAAAGATCGCTACCAAGAGAAGGAGAGACAGGAGAGGTATGAGATCTCCAATGCTTTGTTTACAACTAAGCTTGGAGAGTCTACACCAGCCAGGCCTCATGTAGTCAAGATTATTGGCTACATTGAACACCTAGACATCTTAGGGATTAAATTCTCGGATGAGTTGCATATAGATCTCATACTATCATCACTGCCCAAGACCTTCTCTAGCTTCATTGTCAACTATAATATGAGCGGTAATGAGAAGATTCTATCGGAGCTTATGACCTTGATTCTCCGGGTAGATAAGGACATGGGGCGTGACAAACTCGTGGTCCTTATGGTAAACAAGAAAAGGAAGGACAAGTCAAAGGGGCCAAAGACTTATAAACGGTCTGAAGCCCCCGAGCACCGTCCCTCCCAGAAGGGGAAGATCCAGAGGCAGTTCAAGGAACAAGAGGTAGTGTGTTTTGCATGTGGAAAGTAGGGCCACTGGAAGAGGAACTGCACCCAGAAGCATGGGGATGCTAAAGGTGTGTTTGTTATCGAGTGCAATCTTTCTATTTCTACACATTGGGTATTAGATACAGCTTTTGGGGATCACATATGTATTCAAATGCAGGAACCAAGTAGATTTAGAAAGATTGCCAGAGGAGAGGGGGATCTTCGAGCTGCCAATGGCGCAAGGATGGCTGCGTTGGCTATTGGCGACTATCACCTCTCATTGCCAACTGGAATGATTTTGGTTTTACAAAACTGTTATTTTGTGCCTAGTGTTACCAAGAACATAATTTATGTATCTTGTTTTGATATGGATGGATTTGTTTTCAAGTTTGGAAATAAGGGTTGTCTCTTTTATAAGAACAACGTATGTTATGGTATGGCACATTTGAATTATGGTTTGTATGTATTAAATTACAAAAACCAAGTGTTGGCAATCGATAATGAAACAGACTCACATGAATCATACATCACCCAGTTGAGGCATCACCGCCTTGGTCATGTAAACGAGAAGCACTTGACAAAGCTCTGTCAAGATGGCTATTTAGACACTACTGAGCTAAAACCACTTGATAGATGTCACGCAAGTTTACAAGGTAAAATGACCAAGCCTCCTTTTGGTGGACAGGGTGAAAGGGCCACAGAGCTTCTAGGATTGGTACACACGGATATATGTGGACCATTTCTAGTAGAATCTAGAGGTGGATATTCTTACTTCATTACTTTTACTGATGATTTGATTTGATACGGATTTGTCTACTTAATGAGGTATAAGTCAGAAGCCTTATAGAAATTTAAGGAATTCAAGAATGAAGTAGAGAATCAGCTTGGTAAGAAGATAAAGAATCTTTGATCAGATCGAGGTGGAGAATATCTGAACCAAGAGTTCATCGATCTTCTACGGGAGTATGGGATTCTATCTCAGCTCACTCCTCCTTATACACCACAGTGGAATGGTGTTAGGGAAAGGAGGAACCACACCTTGTTGGACATGATGAGGTCGATGATGAGTCATGCGGATCTTCCATTATCCTTTTGGGGATATTCATTACAAACTGCATCATACACATTAAACCGAGTACAAACTAAGGCAGCAAATGGAATTCCCTCTGAGCTATGGAGTGGAAAGAAACTCATTTTGTTGCATACACGTGTATGGGGATGTGAGTCGTTTGTTAATGACTTCTCAGGCAACAAACTAGCACCTCGGGGAACGAAGTGTATCTTTATAGGATATCCCAAGGAAACGAAAGGATATTACCTATATAACCCTCAAGACAAGAAAGTGATTGTCGTCAAACAAGTTGTCTTTCTTGAGAGGGAGCACATACTCAAGAAGGATAGTGGGAGCAAGATTGACTTCGATGAAGTGGATGCTCAAGATACACAAGAGTTGGTACAGGAACAAGTTCCAAAGGTCCCAGTGGAGGAGGTTCCAGAAACACAAGTACTGCGTAGGAGCTCAAGAGAGGTAAGGGAACTAGAGAGATTTGGTTTCCTAGTCACCAAGGATGGTGAATCATTATTGTTGGAAAATGATGAGCCTCTCTCCTACAAGGAAGCAGTAGAAAGCTCAGAAGCTGCAAGATGGCTAGAAGATATGAATTCTGAGATGGATTCCATGTATCAGAACCATGTTTGGGTTCTGGTCGATGAGTAAGTTGATGTAAAGCCTATTGGATGCAAATGGGTATTCAAGAGAAAGTTGGACATGGAAGGTAAAATTAGCACCTATAAAGCAAGGCTAGTGGCTAAAGGATTTAGACAGTGTCAAGGAATTGACTATGATGAAACCTTCTCGCCAGTTTCCATGTTTAAATCCATAAGAATCATACTTTTCATAGCAGCTTACCATGTCTACGAGATTTGGCAGATGGATGTCAAAACAGTATTCCCTAATGGGAACCTTCAGGAAGATGTCTATATGACACAAGTAGAAGGGTTTGTGACACCAGGTGAAGCCAAACGGGTTTTCAAGTTGCAAAAATCCATTTATGGATTGAAGTAAGCATCCAGGTCATGGAACATTCGATTTGATGAAGCCATAAAGGAATTTAGTTTCATTAAGAACGAATGTGATCCATGTGTTTATAAGCAGTTTAATGGGAATGCGGTCGTTATCCATGTAGTATATGTTGATGACATATTACTTATTGGAAATGACGTACCAGTCTTACAGTCAGTTAAGGACTGGTTGGACAAGTGCTTCTCCATGAAAGATTTAGGTGAAGCAGCCTACATTCTAGGGATCAAGATCATTCATGATAGATCAAAGAGGATGGTTGGACTAAGTCAGGGTACATACATTGACCAGATACTAAAGAGATTTAGTATGGAACAATCCAAGAGAGGATTGGTTCCAGTGTCACATGGCTTACATCTTTCGAAGAAAATGTGTCCTCAGACACAAAAAGAGAAAGATAGGATGAGTAAGATCTCATACGCCTCGGCTATAGGATCCATCATGTATTTCATGTTATGTACCATTCTTGATGTTACCTATGCAATGAGAATGGTAGGAAGATATCAAGCAGATCCAGGGGAACATCATTGGACTGTTGTTAAGACTATCCTTAAGTATCTGAGAAGAACTAAGGATATGTTCCTGGTGTATGGAGGAGATGAGGAGCATGTCATCAGAGGGTATGATGATGCTGGTTTTCAGACAGATCAAAATGATCTAAAGTCACAATCTGGATATGTTTTATGTCTCAATAGAGGAGCTATGAGCTGGAAGAGTTCAAAGCAGCCAGTTGTCGCCGATTCTACAGCGGAGTCCAAGTATATAGCAGCTTCTGGTGCAGCCAAGGAAGCTGTCTGGATTCGGAACTTTCTCCAGTAGCTTGATGTGGTGCCTAGCAGTAAATATCTCATTACATTATATTGTGATAATACTGCAGCAGTGGCTCTTGCAAAAGAACCAAGGTCACATCAACGGACAAAGCACATACTTCGGAAGTATCACCTCTTGACGGATTTCTATCAGAGGGGTGAAGTTGCAGTGAGCAGAGTGTCCACGGAAGAGAATGTGGTGGACCCCATAACTAAAGGCCTATCTCAGTAGAAGCATGAAAATCATGTGAGAGCTAGCGGGTTAAAGGTTGTTAGTAGTTGGCTCTAGTCCAAGTGGGAGTCTGTTGGAGTTGGTGGCCTAGAACCAACTACTTTGTACTTTATTCATTAATAAAAGCTCTATCACATCTTGTTTGTTCCTCTGCGTGACAATGTATGTGATAATGTCCTAAGGATAGCTGTTGCATTAAAGGGTCATAGCGTATCTCGGCTATGATGAGAACCTGGAAGTGTCATAACACTATTATTGAATATATGTTCTATGGATAGATGATGTTATTTGAGGGACACAAATAATACAGGTCATTAGGGGTGAGGACTCATAAAACATTGAGGCACCTTCTCATGGTGTGCGCCCTTGGTAATATCCAGGAGGATATTTTGAGAACGAGACCCGCCAGTAGGAAATCCATATTGCATAGTGTCATTGGATGTTCCTATCTGTGGATGTGTGTATTGGTCCTTAGAATTTAAGATTATTATTAATAGGTATTACAACTCGCACACTTAGATGTATTGACAAAAATTGTGACGACACACTGTTCGCAATGAGGTAGGATACGTTGGGTGCATCACGAGTAATACTGCATTAATAGATAATGCGAGAAAGGATTTGTCCCTTCTGTTCCATAATGGAAGTAGATATCACAGGCCCTTTTATGGAATTGTTATAGCCTAAATAAATCCATGGCTATGGTAAGGTATGGGTGAATTCAGTTCCGGGAAGTCAAAGAAAGAATAATCGAGCACATGGGTTGATGGCACTAGCATGAAACCCGCTTGATTAGAGATATTGAGACAAAGGGGTCATATTACACGATAAGTGTTCGTAGGAGGTGACACGTCATTGTGGCGTTAACTTCTTTCTATATGGGTGTCTTGGCATGTTGCTAGACTCTAAACATGGACTTTAGGCAGGCTCCACCTAATGTTACTGAGAAAGAGGCCTAGAGGGTCACACACTGAGTGTGTTCATGTATCTCAGTTAAATATTAATTTAACAAGTTAAATAAATATTATTCCCGACTGTGGTTTAATAATTATTTAAGGATGCATGATCGCATTTATTTTGACACTAGTTATTCGAGAGAATATATTGTGGGAGAAATAATATATTTATTAGTGAGTAATGCAGTTACATTTATTTAAGAAATAAATATCCATTACTCAAGGTCTAATAAATGTGGTGGAGAAAAATGGAAAATAAAAGTACACGTCGTGTATATTAAATATACACACCGTGTAGTTTTATGGAAAACAAGTACACGTCGTGTATTAATTATTACACGTCGTGTAGTTTT